>JAULJL010000032.1:4097133-8897133 GCA_030761205.1 Fremontodendron californicum
GTGAAACTCTAGATATAGCTGATATGGAAAAAGGTGTCGGAACTGGAACTGAACTGGATTTGCCCTTAATTGTTGATTTAACCTAGTAATCTGAAATCACTCAAAGAAACTCGTGAAAAAAACACCAAATTACATAAAAATATAAAAGATCATAAACACAATTAGACTAAGCAATAATAACTCGTATTTGACGCAAACCAATAATAAAACATAACTAAAAACTATATAATTATACGAGTTATCACCATTAGACAAGTACCAAGATATGCACAATTCCTCAAAGAGCTATACCCCACCAAGAATGATGAAATAATACGCGTGGGGGGAGAATGCATTGGCTGTTTTGCAAAGAAAACTTCCTCCAAAACGCAACAATCCGAGAAGTTTGATGTCTAAGCCAAAAGATCCTAAAAAGCCAAGAAGGGGTATTGGCTAGGCTGAAAACAATCAATCAAGTGCTAATTGGGGGAGGCAGCCTAATTAGTAAAAGCATTGCCAAACTGCCATCCTCAGATTTGCTCTCTTTTTCTTTATCTTTTTCTTATGTTTTTTTTTTTTTTTTGCTAATTGTGTTTAGTGTTTCTAAGTTCATTAGGCTGCATAAGTTTATTTTGTTTATTAGTTCTTTTCACTTACACATGATTCTTTCATTTGGGATTAATAGCATTACATTAATGACAATGTAAGAATTATGTGTGGGGGGAAGAATTTAGGATTTTATTTAGAGTGTTTTTGTTTTTGTGTCTTTTTATGTTGTTTTTCTTTCTGATCATTGTTTTGAAAATAACTAGATGTAAATATAATTTTTTAATTTTTTTTTAACCCCGGTTAAATGGCGGATAACGGTACTCCGTGATTATTTAAATCGGTTCCATCAGCTACCCACAAAACTGATATTGTATATAAATTTCTCTTCCAATTTCTCTTTCAATTTTTTTCATTTTTTTTCAGGATGGATGATATTCTCACAAGATTGCAGAAACGATTTCCTCCTTTTCCTCGAAATATTTTACTGAAGCTTTACCAAGTTCGATTCAAAAGATTAAGAATGCTTATGCACAAAGGGATTCCTGGAGACATACGTTGGATAATTGAAGCCAAGGTACGTGAAGATGAATATCTTCCTGTTTTGCATTTACCAGGTACAGGTAGAAGCACTTTTGCAAAGAAGCGACGAGCAAAGCGCATGAGTTCAAATTGCCACAAAATGTGCACGATGGACGTGTAACGGTAAATGTCGTTCTATTGGGATTCCGTCCTCTAATCGAGATGATAAAATTGAATTCATTAAGGATGGACTGAGTAAAGAGAATTTGGGTAATATCCAACTTTCTCTTGAGACGCATCCTAGTGGAGACGTACAAAGAGAAATTCTTGATTTATGGCCGCAATTCCAAAGGGAATGGCAACATCTTGGGAATCTGATGTTAAAAGACCCTGTTTGCCAGCTTGTAAGAAAACTGGATGGGAAGCATATCCTCGACTCATAGAAGGCGTTTAAGCCGTTTCTGGACGTAAAACCAGAGGAATATGTGAGCCACAATCACAACTACAATAAATGACTTCTCAGCTTTTGGTTTGATTTGCAATAACTTCATTTTGGTTTAATTTACGTGTTGTTCGATTTGTGTAATTATTCTCTTTTTTTTTTTTATTTATCTTTTACGGTTGATTTTTCTTCTCTTTTTGATTTTCTTCCTGAAATCACGCAAAAATCTTTTGTTAGGTTAACATTTTCTTCTGATAGGTCAAATACACTTTCGGCGACATTATTACTCTTGACTTTTACGGTTGATTTTTCTTCTCTTTTTGATTTTCTTCCTGAAATCACGCAAAAATCTTTTGTTAGGTTAACATTTTCTTCTGACAGGTCAGATACACTTTCGGCGACATTATTACTCTTGTCTGATTCACTACTCAGTCCTCTATATATTACACCATGTACTCATTCTCTTTCAGGCACTCGAAAAAAAAATGGAAAGTACTTCGTCCCAGCGCATTAAAAAAATTTGTGTCTTTGGAGGTGCTTATCCAGGGAAAAATAACATATTCGTTGATGAAGCCATAAGAGTTGGAGTAATACTTGCCCAACAAAAGATCCAGTTGATTTATGGAGGTGGTAGTACGGGTTTAATGGGAGCAGTCGCTACAGCAGCACACGCCGGAGGAAGTCCAGTTCTAGGAGTCGTGCCAAAACTATTCACAAATTTTTGTGGACCTACCGTGGGTAAGGAAATACAAGTCTGGAGTATCCCTGAACGGATAACAATCATGTACCATTCTGCCGATGCATTCATTGCTTTACCAGGAGGTCTGGGTACATTGGAAGAAATAGCTTGCGTGGCTTCTTGGTCATCTTTGGTCACAAATAAGAAACCCATTGGTTTGCTTAATATTAATGGTTATTTTAATAATTTGCTTTCATATTTAGATAATGCTGTGGATAATGGATTCATGTTTTCAGAGGCAAGGAGAACCATAATTTCTGCTACAACCATTGAAGATTTACTTAAAAAGCTCCAAGCTTATGAGTGTTTATCTGCTACGGTTGTTTCGCAAACGCTCGGAAAAAGAAAAAGAGATATGGACGAGCAAGGAGTGGATTGCACTTTGTCTTTGTGACATTATCTAACATTTTGCTTGTTGTGTCTCAGTTATAATAAGTGGTTAGCAACCTCTGCAGGTAATATCTCCTAAATTCTACCTTTAAAATTTGACATTGGGGACAATATCATATTTTAGTAGGGGGTAAGGGACATATTTTGCTAATTTAAAAAAAAAAAAAAAGTTTGTTGTGTTTTAAGCAATTTAGAAGTATTCATTCTGAACAAGGTCTGAGTAAGGGAGACTTGAGACATACCTTGTCAGTTTGATTTTAATCTTTTTATGTTTACTTGTTAATTTTTGTTTAGTATTTTAGGATTATTTAGGTTGCATGAGTTTGTTTTGTTTTGAGTCTTAGTTGTTCCTATTCTTATGTTATTAGTTCTTTTCTCTTACACATGATTCTTTCATTTGAGTTAATAGACTTACATTGAGGACAATGTAAGAATTAAGTGTGCGGGGGAATGATTTAGGATTTCTTTTATTTTTGTCTACTATTTTTTTTTCTTTATTATTATTATTATTATTATTATTTTTTGTGAGTTTTAGTTCCTTTTTAATACAATGATGAGATATGAATTGCATAAGTCTAAAACAGATTTATTAGTGAGAAGATTTTCATGAGAATTGAGCTTGATGTCAACCTTTTTATGAGCCAATGTTAATATGATATCTTGATTGAGAAAGAAGCATGTTTAGACTTAATCTGACTTGTATAATCATCCTTGTGAGTTTTTGAGCCTATAATGATTGATGCATTATACAAATCAATCTAATTTCTTTCTTGAGTGCTCTTATGTTTACATGATTCTCTAGAACTTGCTTTAAACCGTTTGAGACTATATTGATACATGTGACAACATGAATATGATAGAGGCATTAGGATTATAACCAGAGCCAAACAGCCATCCATTATTAATGTTCCAAGAGAACACACCCTTAGTGAACCAATTTGAGCCTACATTGAATAAGCTATCTCTTTGGTAACCATAACTTGTCCCTAACCTAAATATACTTATATCTTTACCTTTGTTCCAAAGATGAATTAGCATGTTTTGAGACAAGTTGCAAAGACAAAGAAGATTTATTAAAAATTTGGGTTAGAAACAAGAAATAAGTGTGGGGGGAAAAGAAAGAAAAAAGTCAAGAGAAAAAGAAAGGGATCATTGTCAAATACATTCCTATATTAAAAAAAAAATCTTCTCTTGAACTTCTAGTTAAAGTAAAGAAAAAGATGTTACAAAGTTTGTTAGAATGATGCAAAGGCTCAACATGAATATTTAGCCTATGTTATTATGTGCTTTATAAGAGTTTTGAGAAGTTTTATTTGTATGATCTTTTTATGTCTCTAAACTTTATGAACTCTTTGGAACCTTTGTGATATCTTTATCCTTTTGTTCTTCAACCACATTACAAACCCCTTGGCCCCATTACAACCTTGATTAAAGACCTCTTGATTCATGAAGTTGTATGATCTAAATAGTGGAGAATAGGTGGACAAGCAAGAATATGGTAGAATTGTTTTCATGAGATTGATTGAGTGTAAACACTTCACCACTACTTTAAAGAGTGAAAATCATGAGGGTATCCCATGTGAGTAGTTGAGATTAAGTTTGAATATGCACTATTTTGATTGAAATATGTTATGTTAATATTGGCTTAACTCAAACAATTTACATTCAAGCATGATTTTTTGTGAAATTCTTTAAGCTATTGATTAGTTTATAAGACTTGTTCAAAGATTGTCTCTAATTTGTATTGAAAAGATTAGGAGTAAATATTTTTAGTATATGTAGTTTATTTATATTTTAGTTTTTCAATGTTTGTGGGTATCGTTCTAGTAAACCCTCACGAGACTAAACTCGTCCACTAGGGACACCTAGGGGTTTAAAGGCTTGTGTCACATGCTAAGTGCCACCGTGATTTCCTACGAAAGTGGATTAGATTAGATTTTCTTATTTTATTTTTATTGAGTCGTTGCTAGGGACTAGCAACAATCTAAGTGTGGGGGTGTGATAACTCGTATAATTATATAGTTTTTAGTTATGTTTTATTATTGTTTTGTGTCAAATACGAGTTATTATTGTTTAGTCTAATTGTGTTTATGATCTTTTATATTTTTATGTAATTTGGTGTTTTTCACAAGTTTCTTTGAGTGATTTCAGATTACTAGAATTAAGGGCAAATCCAGTTCAGTTCCAGTTCCGACACCTTTTGCCATATCAGCTATATCTCGAGTTTCACTGAAGCAATAAGGCTGAAATTTTAACCGTGCAAAGTTAAGAGGCATATCTATCTTTTTCATGTTTTACACTTCTTGAAACGGAGTCGTTTTCCCTAGCGAAATCGACCATCAAGTTGGCTGATGTGCAATGACGTCTGTGCTGACCTGTTTTGTTATTTTGCCCATATCTTCTTATCCACATCAGCAAATGAGCTGATTCCAACGGCTATGGATCAGTAACTGATAGGGGAACATTTTTCTAGAAGACCATGTGATCAGATCAGGCCTCCAAAATTGACAAAATCGACCATCAAATTGGCTGATCAAAATTGTCATACAATATGACGAAAATTGTTAGAAAAATGCACCCACCTATTATACCTACCTTTGAAATTTGTAAAGCTTGTCTCTTGTCATTTAGCCCTCCAAAATGTGTATAAATAGAGGGCCTTGGATGATTGTAGAGGATCATATTGTACATTGGTAGGATATTAGCCATAGTAATAAAATTCTCTAAGTTTTCTTCTTCTTTCTTTTCTCTAGTTTTCTTTTTCTTTATTTTCTTCTTCTTCTTTCTTTCTTTTATTTCCTTCTTAGATTCTCTTTAATTTTATGTTTATGTTTACAATGCCTATGCTAGGCTAAACTTTTATTTGGTTAAGGGTGATTTCAAAGCCCTAGACATGTTTTGTGATTGATTTTCAGATTCTATCTATCATTAATTTTCTATCAAAGTTGCTTATGTTCTTCTACAAGAATTGTTCATGATGTTGTCTTGATTTATTTAGGTGTACAACTAGATAGATCTTGATAATTATCTATTGCTAGTCTAGGAGTCTTGATCCGTGTAATTGTCTTGATTTCCTATTCATAAGTGGCAATTTGTGATTAATGATTATGGTCAAGTTTTCAATAATTGCAAAGTGGAACATAACCTAAGTTGAACAATCCGAGCTTATGTGTTTGTTGCTTAGATCAACCTATCTTTCTCATCATAAAGCTGCCATTAAATTGAATTTAGAGAGCTTATTCTAGGTTGTTTAATGGTTAGAGATTAAATAGAGAGCTTGTTCTATTTAACGACAAACTAAGGAAAGATTGGGATTGTAGACACCTAATTTTGTCCGGGCCACTAAACAGGTATGTTTTCTTCCTATATTGATGTTTCCGAGTATAAAAAGACTGTTTTCATCCTGCAGGTGGTACTCCGAGACTTAGTTTAAGAGGGCGAGCACAAAAAGTCAAACTTGAAAAAAGTCAACCCGAAAAAGTCAACCCCGAAAAAGTCAACCCCAAAAAGTCAACTACTAAAAAAGTCAACCCACTTTCAAAATCAAGATTTTAAGTTCAATTGAAAAATGGCGAAAGAATTTTGATAATCCGAGGTCTACATTGAAAGATATGGAGTTCGGAAGTTGGGATTTGGAGATTCAATAGAAAAGAAACCCTAATTCGAGAAATTTGGGGAAAAGTGCTTAAACGATCAAACTGGTCGAAATTGAAGGTTCCAAATGAAAGATAAGCACTGACTACGGGTAATGGAGAAGTCACTTGCAAGAAAAACCGAAAGAAAAGTCAATCCGGGAGAAAACCGAGAATTAGGATTTTTAGTGGATTTCGGTGAAATCGGGAAGAATCACAGAAATGGCCCGACTTGGTAAGACCAAAGCCCCCAATGGATGAGGAATGATTAAAAAGGATGGCCCAAGGCTCAGATTGAAGAAAATCTGAAAATCGGACTTGTTTTGAGCAAAACCGGGTTTCGAAGGTTAAAGGGCAAAATTGGAAAATTTTGGGAAAAATAGCAAATGGACTCCGAAAATTATGGAAAATTTGTCAATCTCATTCTTAAATCATTTGAAAGAGATTGGCGAAAGAAAATCTTGATTCCGAGTTCGTTTGCAAAATGGCCAAATCCCGGGCCTCCTATGCAGTAATTCAAGCCGATAAATCCCGAAAAAATACCAAATGAGCTCCAAAAATTATGAAAACTTCCAGATCACACTTTTTAATTATTTTGAATAGATTGGTGAAGAAAAATCTTGATTTGGAGCTCGTTTAAAAAATGGTAAAAAGTAGGGGCATAAAAGGACATTTTGGGAAGAAAAAATCCAAATAAATAGCAAACGGACTCGGATAATTTTGAAAACTTCCAGAACTCAATATTTTATTATTTTGGAAGTATTAAAAAAAGGAAAATTGAATTTGGAGTCCGTTTGATATTTATTTCGCATCCGGGGGGCAAAATGGTCGTTTCACCCAAGCAACCGAAAAGGGCTTCTTTAGGCCTTTCAAAAATCAGAGCTGGGCTGGAAAAGAGAAGTGCTGGCCTGCCCAAGCCCAAAGGAAGGATGAAGCTTAGGATTTTTTCAATCAAGTGATTAAAAATCAAGAGTTAAGTTAGAGATTTTCATTTTTGAGCCTAAGTCCCAATCCCACATCCCTTTGTAATGTCAAGCCAAGGAGGTGCTCACCTTATAAATAAGGGGTCTTGGCCTTTGGTTGAAATCACCCACTACCCCTTGTGAGATAGTCTATACACTTGTATTAGGATTATCCGGGTGGTGAGTCATAGTGTTTTTGTTGAGAGGGTTTGTAGCTTAATCCGTTCAAAAGCTACTCTGAGGGTTTGTAGCTTAATCCGTTCAAAAGCTACTCTGAGGGTTTATAGCTTAATCCGTTCAAAAGCTACTTGTGAGAGGGTTTGTGGCTTAATCCGTTCAAAAGCTACTCTGAGGGTTTATAGCTTAATCCGTTCAAAAGCTACTTGGTGAGTTTTCATTTTAAAATAATGTTTCTTGTTCTTCCTTCATTTCCTTTCTTAAGTATATTTTATTTACATTTTGTTTTTACAATAAACTCACCATGGCCAAATGGCCTACATTATTTATTTTAAGTTGTTGTGTTGATTCATTTTACCATATTGTTTATGCTATTTTCTTTTTTTTGATGTTTTAAATGTTATGTTATTTCATGTTCTTGAGTTATATTTTAATTTGGTTGCTTTGTTTGTTGCCATTTATGTCTTAGATATCATGTTTTTTTTGCATTTTAATTTTCTGTTTTCATGTTGTTTAAATTTGAGCATGTTTTAGATCTAGCATATTAGGTGTTTGTGAAAATGCTTGTGTGATTCTTTACATGATTCTTGTTTTATATCCTAATTGAGCATGTTTTAGATCTAGTATATTAAGTGTTTGTGAAAATGCTTGTGTGATTTTTGCATGATTTAAGTGTTATGACTTAGTTTTTCATGCTAGTATGCCAAGTGTTTGTGAAAATGCCATGCTTGTTGGAGCTTGAGGCCCTTTGGCTACTCCATGTGTTTTGCATTGTGTGTTGCATTTTTTGTCATGCTAGTTGTTAGGTTTTTGCATTTGCATGATATTTGGTTGGATTTTTGAATTAAGCATGCCTTGTGTTTGTGAAAATGCCATGCATGTCTTAGGTCTAGGTTACATTAAATGCCATGCAAGTTCATGTTAGGTCTAGGCCATATTATTTATGTCATGCATTTTCCTTACATTTAGGTTTAGATCCATGCATTTCATGCATTATGTTTGCTGCATTGTTTCATGCATTTCATGTTCATGCCACTTGAATAATGACTTGAGCCAATTAATGGTTCAAAGTCATGCTCTCTTGAGCACACTTGTGGAAAATTAAGTTTGTCAAATTGATTATTCTACCTTTGTGATTTTTTTACTTAGCCAATTTTTATCTAACTTTCAAAAAGTCTTAGCTACTGCTTTCAAGTCGTTTTATGAGTTTCAAATATTTTTATTTTTATTTTGAAATGATTTTATCAAAGACAAAAAAAAATGTGTTGGCAAAGCAGTTTTTTTTTTTTTTTCACCTAAAACTCGTACATCTCCGATTTTTCTGGGAATTCATCTTTGATCAAAAAATTAATCCAATTTTTTCTCATGTAGTTTTACATGTCTTGAGTCTCCAATACTTTTTTCAGAATTTTTGGAATTTTTAAAAATAGGGTAAAAAATCATGGATTAAAACTGGACAGTGGAGTCAGGATTGAATTTAAAGAAAAACAAAGCAGTTTTTTTTCCTCCAAAAACTCGTACATCTATGATTTTTCTAGGAATTCATCTTTGATCAGAAAATTAAGCCGATTTGTTTTCGTGTAGTTTTACATGTTCTGAGTCTCCAGTATTTTTTTTAGAATTTTTGGAATTTTTAAAAATAGGGTAAAAAATCATGGATTAAAACTGGACAGTGGAGTCAGAATTGAATTTAAAGAAAAACAAAGCAGTTTTTTTTTTTCCTCCAAAAACTCGTACATCTATGATTTTTCTGGGAATCCATCTTTGATCAGAAAATTAAGCCGATTTGTTTTCGTGTAGTTTTACATGTCCTGAGTCTCCAGTATTTTTTTTAGAATTTTTGGAAGTTTTAAAAAATGGGTAAAAAACGTGGATTAAAACTGGACAGTGGAGTCAGAATTGAATTTAAAGAAAAACCAATTTTCTGTTTTGGTTAATTCACATAGAGTGGGCTGATTAGGAGGGTTAGCTACTGACTTAGGGTAATTTCTAAGCCTTTTTAAACTCTAAAAATGGTTTTTCAAGTCCCGGGTTAAGGAGAGTCAAGTCCGGATTTTTTAAAACTTAGGAAATTAGAGCCATTTAAAAAAACTTTAGCCCAGTTTTTATTGTTAATTCAAGCTTTTCAAAATTGTTTTCAAACAATCACAAAGTATTTCGGTTTTAGAATATTTAATTTGACATATTTTCCTAAGGTAGCCGGATATCTTTTTAGATACACGGATTTCCTTAATTAAAGGAAAAAATACATTTCATGCATTGCATTTTTATATTCATGCATTTTATATAATATGTGATTCTTGTTATAATAATTTCTATGATATTGTTATTATTTTGATTTATATTTTTGATGTTATATGGTTTATTATATGATTTGGAATGTTTCATGATATCCTATGCTTTTATTTAGTTTTTTTTTTTGTCATATTATTTAGCATATATTATGTTCATGCATTATTATTTCCATTTTTATTTTTATGCATATTATATGGTAGCACTATTTCATATTCCATCTCATTTAATTTATATGCCATATCATTCATGTTTGCCATGTCATTTAGGTTGCATCATATTATTTAGATTTTGCTATGTCATTTTATTTATGTCATGCATATACATATTCATTTCTTTTAAATGTTTTCAAAAAAAGATAATGGTTTTCAATAAAAAATATAAAGATATTCCCGAGTTAAAATAATTCATGAGTTCTCTACCGGGTTTGCTGGAGGGAATATCATCAATTATCATTAATAAAGGAATATCTTTCTTTCAAAAAAAGAGAATGATTCGGAAAGTTTTCCAAAACTAATAAAAATTTCTATATTTTGCCACGTTTGTTGGGGAATATAGGAAAATTTTGAATTTATAAATTCCAGATCATTTTCAATAAAAAAAATGAAATTATTTTTCTTTAAATTGGGAATTAACTTGAAATACTAAATTTAAAACCAATCTTTACCGAGACTTGAGATAATACACGATTAATAAGGTACCGATTTATACGGGCGTTGTGGGGGTGCTAATCCTTCCCCACACGTAACCGACTCCCGAACCCGCTTCTTTGATTTCTCTGGTTTAAAACGCAGACTTGAAATTGGTTTTTAAAATATTTTAATTAATTTTTAAAATATTTTATAAAACCGGTTTTAATAGGTGGCCGATCACACCTAGCTAAAAAAGATTGGTGGCGACTCCATGTCTTTTTTAAGGTCATTTTCAAAACCTTCATTTTTTTAGAGGAATTAAGTCGACTTTTCCTCGGTTTTTTAATGTCACGCTTAACGAATAATAAAGTCTTGCGATGAGACTCGTTATTTTTTTAGGTTGCGACAGCTTGGCGACTCCGCTGGGGACAATTAGAGAGTCAGGCCTAGATTTAGTCGTATGTTATCAAAGTCTCGGTTTTGTTGGTTTAATTGGTATTTAATTTTAATTCCCACATTTTTTTAATAAAGAGAATTTTAAAAATAATAAAATGTTTTTAAATATGTTCATACTCATGTGCATGCATTTTATTTTTGTTCTCTAGTATTTAAGGTTGTATATTATAATTGCTTGTCGGTTAATGCGTTATACTATTCTTGAATGTTTTAATTGCTAGAGCATTTAGAATAAGGTTTGTAGAATAGGTAGTGAAAGGTTTGATATTCCTCCACACACACTACACGTGCATTTGCATAACATGAATCCTCTACCCGGATTCCGTCCTTTTAAGTGGAAGTAAAGTAACTACGCCTTCGTGATTGATCCTCCGTATGGGCTAGTGAAACACTTTCGGAGTATAAAGTACCTAATGCTTTCGTGATGATCCTCCGCATGGGCATAGGAAAATATACTCTAACGAATTGAACCCGCTTTTATCGGGGTGCCTTACTAGCCTTCACCGGCGACAGTGAGGAACAATTCGGGGCCTTAGAACCGATTCACCCTCATATAGTGAACCTAGACGAAGCCATGCCGGATTTCCGTTAGATATACCGAAAATAGGAACACATAGAGGGACAGTTCTAAACCTTTTGTTACCTATTTTACACTCCGAATAAGTGTGGTAGATCGGACAACGATGTACGTACATCGCCCGTAATAAATGTGATACTCCGCCTCGAAGGCATCGTGATGCCTAAATAAGCAGATATTGTTGGGGCAGATGTTCATTAGCTGTTTTTAAAAAAAAAAAAATCTTTTTTCAAGCATTTTGCATGTTGCACATTTCATGCATGTGTGAATAGAGCATGTACATTTTTGGTTGTGTTATTGATCTCATTCTTTGCAATAAACAGTTGGTAATTTCATTTGATGATTTCATAAAACCGGTAGTGTCACATGAACATTTGCATATGGTACCATAGTGGGATCCACCCTGAAATTCTTTTGAAAATAATGTGATTGGTTTTTCATAAATAAATAAAAAACACAAAAAAAAACATGTAAAAAAAAATCATAAATTTGGAGGCAATCTTGCATAATGAGATTTTTGTATAATCAAGATTTAGGTCCTACCAATTTCGTGTAATCATTGATTTCTTTGTATATACCTTTGTGTTAATTCATTTATTTTTGCATGTATCATTTTGACATCATGTTATAGTCATAGCATACATGGTCATTCATTGTTAGGACACGTTTATGACATGCATAGTCATTATCTGTATATACCTGGCATTAGATTGCATCCATAGCATACATAGTCATCATAATTTCTCTGTATATGTTCATGCATTAATCATCAATTTATTCATGCACATAGGAATAGAGCGTGTACATTCATAATCTTAATCTCATGACATTTTCATTTGCATGAAAGGGGTTCGAGATATGAGGAATGAATCGGAGGAACGATTGGGTGCTTTGGAACGCAATCAAGATGAATATGGACATGAAATCCGAGAGGTGAATGAACAACTTGCCAAATTGCTGAAAATGGTTGAGGATATGGGTAACAGTTGATAACTCGTATAATTATATAGTTTTTAGTTATGTTTTATTATTGTTTTGTGTCAAATACGAGTTATTATTGTTTAGTCTAATTGTGTTTATGATCTTTTATATTTTTATGTAATTTGGTGTTTTTCACAAGTTTCTTCGAGTGATTTCAGATTACTAGAATTAAGGGCAAATCCAGTTCAGTTCCAGTTCCGACACATTTTGCCATATCAGCTATATCTGGAGTTTCACTGAAGCAATAAGGCTGAAATTTGTAGCCGTGCAAAGCTAAGAGGCATATCTATCTTTTTCATGTTTTATACTTCTTGAAACGGAGTCGTTTTCCCTAGCGAAATCGACCATCAAGTTGGCTGATGTGCAATGACGTCTGTGCTGACCTGTTTTCGTACTTTGCCCATATCTGCTTATCCACATCAGCAAATGAGCTGATTCTAATGGCTATGGATCCGTAACTGATACGGGAACCTTTGTCTAGAAGACCACATGATCAGATCAGGCCTCTAATATTGACGAAATCGACCATCAAGTTGGCTGATGTGCAATGACGTCTGTGCTGACATGTTTTCGTATTTTGCCCATATCTGCTTATCCACATCAGAAAATGAGCTGATTCCAACGGCTATGGATCCGTAACTGATAGGGGAACCTTTTTCGAGAAGACCATGTGATCAGATCAGGCCTCCAACATTGACGAAATCGACCATCAAGTTGGCTGATCAAAATTGTCATACAATATGACGAAAATTGTTAGAAAAATTCACCCACCTATTATACCTACCTTTGAAATTTGTAAAGCTTGTCTCTTGTCATTTAGCCTTCCAAAATGTGTATAAATAGAGGGCCTTGGATGATTGTAGAGGATCATATTGTACATAGGTAGGATATTAGCCATTTTAATAAAATTCTCTAAGTTTTCTTCTTCTTTCTTTTCTCTAGTTTTCTTTTTCTTTAGAGAGAGCAAGAGGTTGGATAATTAATATTCTTCCTCTTCTTCTTTCTTTCTTTTATTTTCTTCTTAGATTTTCTTTAATTTTATGTTTATGTTTACAATGCCTATGCTAGGCTAAACTTCTATTTGGTTAAGGGTGATTTCAAAGCCCTAGACATGTTTTGTGATTGATTTTCAGATTCTATCTATCATTAATTTTCTATCAAAGTTGCTTATGTTCTTCTACAAGAATTGTTCATGATGTTGTCTTGATTTATTTAGGTGTACAACTAGATAGATCTTGATAATTATCTATTGCTAGTTTAGGAGTCTTGATCCGTGTAATTGTCTTGATTTCCTATTCATAAGTGGCAATTTGTGATTAATGATTATGGTCAAGTTTTCAATAATTGCAAAGTGGAACATAACCTAAGTTGAACAATCCGAGCTTATGTGTTTGTTGCTTAGATCAACCTATCTTTCTCATCATAAAGCTGCCATTAAATTGAATTTAGAGAGCTTATTCTAGGTTGTTTAATGGTTAGAGATTAAATAGAGAGCTTGTTCTATTTAACGACAAACTAAGGAAAGATTGGGGTAACAGAGCTTGTTGTTATCTACGGTTGTTAACTTTGATAGTTGGTTGATATTGATAGATCTGAAATTGATTCTTAATGATGTCTAGTGGTGGAGAATGAAACCTTAACCATATTTTTCATATTTGATTCTTCTTACTTATTTGTTTTCTTACTTTTAGTTTGCTTATTTTTTATATTTATTTTTATTGGCTGGTTATACCGCCTAATTTGTATATTAACTTTGTTTTATTTTTATTGGCTGGTTATACCGCCTAATTTAGTATATATATTTTTATTGGCTGGTTATACCGCCTAATTTAGTATATATATTTTTATTGGCTGGTTATACCGCCTTGCATCTTATTCTTATTATTTACTTTAGTTTAAATCTGGCTTCAAAAACCCCTTTTCTTTTATTGTTCTTGAATTTAAGTTTTAAACTATTAACTTATAAACTAAAACCCAATCCCTGAGGACTCGACCCTTGCTAACTACTATACTTACAATTTATCTTTTTAGTGCAAGGTTAAATAAGATACACTCTTTTGGGTGCATCAAATTTTTGGCGCCGTTGCCGGGGATTGTTTTCTTTAGTTTATTTGTTACTTGGTTTATTCTTATTTTCAGTTCTAATGAGTTTTGTTTTCTTGTACATACGGGTTTTTCTTATCAAATTTTGAAAAAAAAAAAAAAAAAAAAAAACGATGGAATTGAGCAATCTAACACTTGAAGAGTTGGTGGCATACATGAACATGGAGAATCAACAAGCCAATCTCACCTTCCCAGTTCAACAATTTGCCATGGGAGGATGTCAAGGCCATCAAGTGTTCCAAGACCAACAGTATGATCATTACTCAAACACTTACCATGAGGGATGGTGGGATCATACTAATTATGGCTACTCGAAAAATTACCAAGAAGTAGATCCTTATGCCAATTACACTCATCCATCTAGCTTCAATCAATCATGGTCCCAAGAACCAGATCTTTTTCAACCACCACATATGACTCAAAACTCAGGTACTTCTTTAGAAGATCTTGTCTATTCTCTTGTTACTGATACATTGCAATTTCAACAGGAAACAAGGGCAAGCATCCAGAGTTTGGAAAAGCAAATGATCCAATTGACTAGTAGTATGGTGGGATGGGTAGCACAAAGATCTGAAGAACTCCCTGCCCAAACAATGATTAACCCAAAGGAGAATACTACTATTGTGACCTTGAGGAATGAGGAACAAGATGAGGATGAGACAAAATTAGAGATGAATTCTATTCTTGAGGATAATGAAGCCAATGATCCAAATAAGAGTATTTCGGCACCTGAGGTAACGTTTGAGATTCCAATTTTTACTAATGTTTCTTCTCCACCTTTTCCTAGTAGATTCGCAAAGTTCAAGGAGGATGAACATGAACAAGACACGCTGGAAACCTTAAACAGTTTGTTTGTGGATGTCATTCAACAAGTACCAAAAGATGCACCATTCCTCGATGAGATATGCACCACCAAGGATGATGGAATAATACTTGTAATGGAGAATGCATCCACTGTTGTGCAAAGAAAGCTTCCTCTCAAACGCATAAATTTGGGAAATTTCATGTATGAGCCTGACAAGCCTAAAAAGCCAAGAAGGGGTGTTGGTTAGATTCAAAACACTAACTCAAGTGTTAATTGGGAAGCCAGCCCAATTAAAGATGAAATCGCCAACCTTCCATATTCATATT
This sequence comes from Fremontodendron californicum, assembly GCA_030761205.1. Lineage (NCBI taxonomy): Eukaryota > Viridiplantae > Streptophyta > Magnoliopsida > Malvales > Malvaceae > Fremontodendron > Fremontodendron californicum. The sequence continues at coordinate 4,112,695 of JAULJL010000032.1, forward strand.
TGCTTTCTCTTTCTTTTCCTTTTTCTTTTATTATTTTTATTGTTTTTATTTTTATTTCTTATGTTTCTTTGTTAATTGTGTTTACTGTTTTTAAGTTCATTTAGGCTGCATAAGTTTATTTTGTTTATTAGTTCTTTTCACTTACACATGATTCTTTCATTTGGGATTAATAGCATTACATTAATGACAATGTAAGAATTATGTGTGGGGGGAAGAATTTAGGATTTTATTTATGAGTTTGTTTTGTTTTTGAGTTTTTTTTTATGCTGTTTTTCTTTCTGATCCTTGTTTTGAAAATAACTAGATGTAAATATAATTTTTATTTTTTTTAACCCCGGTTAAATGGCGGATAACGGTACTCCGTGATTATTTAAATCGGTTCCATCAGCTACCCACAAAACTGATATTGTATATAAATTTCTCTTCCAATTTCTCTTTCAATTTTTTTTTTCATTTTTTTTTCAGGATGGATGATATTCTCACAAGATTGCAGAAACGATTTCCTCCTTTTCCTCGAAATATTTTACTAAAGCTTTACCAAGTTCGATTTGAAAGATTAAGAATGCTTATGCACAAAGGGATTCCTGGAGACATACGTTGGATAATTGAAGCCAAGGTACGTGAAGATGAATATCTTCCTGTTTTGCATTTACCAGGTACAGGTAGAAGCACTTTTGCAAAGAAGCGACGAGCAAAGCGCATGAGTTCAAATTGCCACAAATGTGCACGATGGACGTGTAACGGTAAATGTCGTTCTATTGGGATTCCGTCCTCTAATCGAGATGATAAAATTGAATTCATTAAGGATGGACTGAGTAAGGAGAATTTGGGTAATATCCAACTTTCTCTTGAGACGCATCCTAGTGGAGACGTACAAAGAGAAATTCTTGATTTATGGCCGCAATTCCAAAGGGAATGGCAACATCTTGGGAATCTGATGTTAAAAGACCCTGTTTGCCAGCTTGTAAGAAAACTGGATGGGAAGCATATCCTCGACTCATAGAAGGCGTTTAAGCCGTTTCTGGACGTAAAACCAGAGGAAGATGTGAGCCACAATCACAACTACAATAAATGACTTCTCAGCTTTTGGTTTGATTTGCAATAACTTCATTTCGGTTTAATTTACGTGTTGTTCGATTTGTGTAATTATTCTCGTTTTTTTTTATTTGTCTTTTACGGTTTATTTTTTCTTCTCTTTTTGATTTTCTTCCTGAAATCACGCAAAAATCTTTTGTTAGGTTAACATTTTCTTCTGACAGGTCAGATACACTTTCGGCGACATTATTACTCTTGTCTGATTCACTACTCAGTCCTCTATATATTACACCATGTACTCATTCTCTTTTAGGCACTCGAAAAAGAAAAAAAAATGGAAAGTACTTCGTCCCAACGCATTAAAAAAATTTGTGTCTTTGGAGGTGCTTATCCAGGGAAAAATAACATATTCGTTGATGAAGCCATAAGAGTTGGAGTAATACTTGCCCAACAAAAGATCCAGTTGATTTATGGAGGCGGTAGTACGGGTTTAATGGGAGCAGTCGCTACAGCAGCACACGCCGGAGGAAGTCCAGTTCTAGGAATCGTGCCAAAACTATTCACAGATTTTTGTGGACCTACCTTGGGTAAGGAAATACAAGTCTGGAGTATCCCTGAACGGATAACAATCATGTACCATTCTGCCGATGCATTCATTGCTTTACCAGGAGGTCTGGGTACATTGGAAGAAATAGCTTGCGTGGCTTCTTGGTCATCTTTGGTCACAAATAAGAAACCCATTGGTTTGCTTAATATTAATGGTTATTTTAGTAATTTGCTTTCATATTTAGATAATGCTGTGGATAATGGATTCATGTTTTCAGAGGCAAGGAGAACCATAATTTCTGCTACAACCATTGAAGATTTACTCAAAAAGCTCCAAGCTTATGAGTGTTTATCTGCTACGGTTGTTTCGCAAACGCTCGGAAAAAGAAAAAGAGATATGGACGAGCAAGGAGTGGATTGCACTTTGTCTTTGTGACATTATCTAACATTTTGTTTGTTGTGTCTCAGTTATAATAAGTGGTTAGCAACCTCTACAGGTAATATCTCCTAAATTTTACCTTCTTAAAAAAAAAAAAAAAGTTTGTTGTGTTTTAAGCAATTTAGAAGTATTCATTCTGAACAAGGTCTGAGTAAGGGAGACTTGAGACATACCTTGTCAGTTTGATTTCTTCTTTTCAAAAAAAAAAAAAAAAAGAGTTTCTTGTGTTGTAAGCAATTTAGAAGTATTCATTTTGAACAAGGTCTGAGTAAGGGAGACTTGAGACATACCTTGTCAGTTTGATTTTAATCTTTTTACGTTTACTTGTTAATTTTTGTTTAGTATTTTAGGATTATTTAGGTTGCATGAGTTTGTTTTGTTTTGAGTCTAGTTATTCCTATTCTTATGTTATTAGTTCTTTTCTCTTACACATGATTCTTTCATTTGGGTTAATAGACTTACATTGAGGACAATGTAAGAATTAAGTGTGGGGGGAATGATTTAGGATTTCTTTTATTTTTGTCTACTATTTTTTTTTATGAGTCTTTATTATTATTATTATTATTTTTTAGTGTGTTTTAGTTCCTTTTTAATACAATGATGAGATATGAATTGCATAAGTCTAAAACATATTTATTAGTGAGAAGATTTTCATGAGAATTGAGCTTGATGTCAACCTTTTTATGAGCCAATGTTAATATGATATGTTGATTGAGAAAGAAGCATGTTTAGACTTAATCTGACTTGTATAATCATTCTTGTGAGTTTTTGAGCCTAAAATGATTGATGCATTATACAAATCAATCTAATTTCTTTCTTGAGTGCTCTTATGATTACATGATTCTCTAGAACTTGCTTTAAACCTTTTGAGACTATATTGATGCATGTGACAACATGAATATGATAGAGGCATTAGGATTTTTAGCCAGGGCCAAACAACCATCCCTTATTGATGTTCCAAGAGAACACACCCTTAGTGAACCAATTTGAGCCTACATTGAATAAGCTATCTCTTTGGTAACCATAACTTGTCCCTAACCTAAATATACTTATATCTTTACCTTTGTTCCAAAGATGAATTAGCATGATTTGAGACAAGTTGCAAAGACAAGGGATATTTTTTGGTTAGAAACAAGAAATAAGTGTGGGGGGAAAAGAAAAGAAAAGTCAAGAGAAAAAGAAATGGAATACTGGCAAATACATTCCTATATATAAAAAAAAAATGAATCATCTCTTGAATTTGTGGAAAAAGAAAAAGATGTTACAAAGTTGTTTAGAATGAAGAAAAGGCCCAACATGAATATCCGGCCTAGGTGACTATGTACTTGTAAAGAGTTTTGAGAAGTTTCTTTGTATAATCTTTTTATGTCTCTAAACTTTATGAACTCTTTGGAACCTTTGTGATATCTTTATCCTTTTGTTCTTCAACCACATTACAAACCCCTTGGCCCCATTACAACCTTGATTAAAGACCTCTTGACTTATGAAGTTGCATGATCTTTTAGTGGAGAATAGGTGGACAAGCAAGCATATGGTAGAAGTGTTTTCATGAGATTGATTGAGTGTAAACACTTTACCACTACTTTAAAGAGTGAAAATCAAGAGAGTATCCCATGTGAGAAGTTGAGATTAAATTTGAACATGCACTATTTTGATTGAGATATGTTATGCTAATATTGGCTTAACTCAAACAATTTACATTCAAGCATGATTTTTTGTGAAATTTTTTAAGCTATTGATTAGTTTATAAGACTTGTTCAAATATTGTCTCTAATTTGTATTGAAAGGATTAGGAGTAAATATTTTTAGTATATGTAGTTTATTTATATGAAGTTTATTTATATTTTAATTTTTCAATGTTTGTGGGTATCGTTCTAGTAAACCCTCACGAGACTAAACTCGTCCACTAGGGACACCTAGGGGTTTAAAGGCTTGTGTCACATGCTAAGTGCCACCGTGATTTCCTACGAAAGTGGATTAGATTAGATTTTCTTATTTTATTTTTATTGAGTCGTTGCTAGGGACTAGCAACAATCTAAGTGTGGGGGTGTGATAACTCGTATAATTATATAGTTTTTAGTTATGTTTTATTATTGTTTTGTGTCAAATACGAGTTATTATTGTTTAGTCTAATTGTGTTTATGATCTTTTATATTTTTATGTAATTTGGTGTTTTTCACAAGTTTCTTTGAGTGATTTCAGATTACTAGAATTAAGGGCAAATCCAGTTCAGTTCCAATTCCGACACATTTTGCCATATCAGCTATATCTGGAGTTTCACTGAAGCAATAAGGCTGAAATTTGTAGCCGTGCAAAGCTAAGAGGCATATCTATCTTTTTCATGTTTTATACTTCTTGAAACGGAGTCGTTTTCCCTAGCGAAAGCGACCATCAAGTTGGCTGATGTGCAATGACGTCTGTGCTGACCTGTTTTCGTACTTTGCCCATATCTGCTTATCCACATCAGCAAATGAGCTGATTCTAATGGCTATGGATCCGTAACTGATACGGAAATTTTTGTCTAGAAGACCATATGATCAGATCAGGCCTCTAATATTGACGAAATCGACCATCAAGTTGGCTGATGTGCAATGACATCTGTGCTGACATGTTTTCGTATTTTGCCCATATCTGCTTATCCACATCAGAAAATGAGCTGATTCCAACGGCTATGGATCCGTAACTAATAGGGGAACCTTTTTCTAGAAGACCATGTGATCAGATCAGGCCTCCAACATTGACGAAATCGACCATCAAGTTGGCTGATCAAAATTGTCATACAATATGACGAAAATTGTTAGAAAAATTCACCCACCTATTATACCTACCTTTGAAATTTGTAAAGCTTGTCTCTTGTCATTTAGCCTTCCAAAATGTGTATAAATAGAGGGCCTTGGATGATTGTAGAGGATCATATTGTACATAGGTAGGATATTAGCCATTTTAATAAAATTCTCTAAGTTTTCTTCTTCTTTCTTTTCTCTAGTTTTCTTTTTCTTTAGAGAGAGCAAGAGGTTGGATAATTAATATTCTTCCTCTTCTTCTTTCTTTCTTTTATTTTCTTCTTAGATTTTCTTTAATTTTATGTTTATGTTTACAATGCCTATGCTAGGCTAAACTTCTATTTGGTTAAGGGTGATTTCAAAGCCCTAGACATGTTTTGTGATTGATTTTCAGATTCTATCTATCATTAATTTTCTATCAAAGTTGCTTATGTTCTTCTACAAGAATTTTTCATGATGTTGTCTTGATTTATTTAGGTGTACAACTAGATAGATCTTGATAATTATCTATTGCTAGTTTAGGAGTCTTGATCCGTGTAATTGTCTTGATTTCCTATTCATAAGTGGCAATTTGTGATTAATGATTATGGTCAAGTTTTCAATAATTGCAAAGTGGAACATAACCTAAGTTGAACAATCCGAGCTTATGTGTTTGTTGCTTAGATCAACCTATCTTTCTCATCATAAAGCTGCCATTAAATTGAATTTAGAGAGCTTATTCTAGGTTGTTTAATGGTTAGAGATTAAATAGAGAGCTTGTTCTATTTAACGACAAACTAAGGAAAGATTGGGGTAACAGAGCTTGTTGTTATCTACGGTTGTTAACTTTGATAGTTGGTTGATATTGATAGATCTGAAATTGATTCTTAATGATGTCTAGTGGTGGAGAATGAAACCTTAACCATATTTTTCATATTTGATTCTTCTTACTTATTTGTTTTCTTACTTTTAGTTTGCTTATTTTTTATATTTATTTTTATTGGCTGGTTATACCGCCTAATTTGTATATTAACTTTGTTTTATTTTTATTGGCTGGTTATACCGCCTAATTTAGTATATATATTTTTATTGGCTGGTTATACCGCCTAATTTAGTATATATATTTTTATTGGCTGGTTATACCGCCTTGCATCTTATTCTTATTATTTACTTTAGTTTAAATCTGGCTTCAAAAACCCCTTTTCTTTTATTGTTCTTGAATTTAAGTTTTAAACTATTAACTTATAAACTAAAACCCAATCCCTGAGGACTCGACCCTTGCTAACTACTATACTTACAATTTATCTTTTTAGTGCAAGGTTAAATAAGATACACTCTTTTGGGTGCATCAACAGTAAAGGTGAACTTTCTCAGGGCTTTGCATCATCTTCGGATCAACCAAAACCATTAGGTCCAGAACATACAATCCTTGCTGGATCCTGCACTTGTCAATGCCACAAAGGTTGCAATCCTAATGAAATTATGGACAAAATCATGAAAATAATTAAACCTGAAAGCCTGATACCAAAGACAGAAACCTCGAATCCAGTACCATACCTGCAAACTGTTCTAGGTCCAAACCAGTATCCCCACCCTACCATGGTCCAATCGTCCATTGGGATGACCACTATGGGATTCCTGAATCCCACTCCATCACCAACAACTACCAGTTCATACTATTTCCCTCATCAACCACCTTATCCAGCATCTGGGATAGGAACTTCGAGCTATGTACAACCTCCAAAGGCCCCGTGTCCGAATCCATACCCTCACCATGCTGTAAACACTCCGGTTCGGACCTTAGTGCCACCACCAAGTGCCCCAACTCCTAGGCCATGTGTAACTAAGAAACGACCCCAGGATAAGACCCAAATGCCTTTTGATCCCATTCCAATCAGCTACCAAGAGCTCCTCCCTATACTGATCCAAAATCACATGGTTGCCTGTGTCCCATTGAAACCACTGTTACCACCATATCCAATGTGGTATAATCCAAATGCAAAATGTGATTATCATTGTGGAATTGTTGACCATAACATTGAAGACTGTATGGCATTCAAAAAGAAAGTGCAAACTCTTATAAATGCCAAGTGGTTGGATCCCACGACACTGATTGATAGAGGACTGGGAAAGCGTCATTAGGATTGGGAGATTTACATCATTGAGGTGGAAAGACTTCGGTCTTATATGATGTAATAAGATTTCACTTTTTCAGTAGCCGGCTCTTATAGCCTTAGGATGTTAGGAAGAATAAAGTGCTTGTAAGGACAGTCTTAACCACTGTTCAAATTTTGTAAAACATGGTTTATACCATTGTGAATGTTGATGTGGGAATGAATTTATTATGTTTCAAATTTATGAGAGGTTGATGATTAAGTTCCTCCGATTCTTATTTCCTTCGTGATATCTCCCCCTTTGCATTTTGCATCCCATCAATTATTTGTCAGGTTGCATTCATGCATTCGTAATCAGCATGATTTTTCTGTATATATCTATGCATTAATTTGCTTATTACATACATCATGATTAGCATTAGGTCACATTCATGACACACATGGTTAGTATGATTTTCTTTGTATATACTCTGTATCAATCATTCATTGTTTGCATGTATCATAATTGACACCATGTTGCATTCATAGAACATATGAACATTCATTGGGAAATATGCTGAAATGCACATGATCAGTCATTGCATATATCCATGTGTTGATTTGTTTATTCTTTGTTTGCAACATGTTGGCATTGTGATTGCATTTATTACATATATGGTTAGCATGTTTCCATGATACATGTCCATACATCATATTGTTTAGGCTTCACATGCATCAAATTGCATTCATGGCTCATTCATCATGACATACATTTTGGGGAAAATAGAATAGAAGTTGGCTTGGCTTTAGGAGTCTTTGAAAGAATTTCCATTTCAAATCAGAAGAAGTACTGAGTACACTTTTAATACAGGCTGGTGCTATGGAGGATGAACATGTTGCCCGACTGGAAAAAATGGAAAGGGAACGAGAACAGCTAGCAAAGTCTCAAGCAGAATCTAAAGGTCAGATGACTAAATTGATGGAGCTGATGTCTGCCGTAATCAAAGGAAAAGGATACACCGAAAACGTTATCGCCAGAGAAGGGTTAGAGGCACAAAAGGGCCAGGATGAGGTCATAATAAGCGATGCCCAGAACACTGTTAACCTCGTCAATGTCCTAAACTCAGATGATCTAGCTGAACAGGCAAAGTTGAAAAGGGTTGCAGTAAATGAGGTTGAGTTGGCAGATTCCCAAGGGAAATATCAGTTGTTAGATGAAAGGCTCCGGGCAATAGAAAGAACAGATGTATTCGGGAGTGTGGAGGCGAAAGAACGATGCTTGGTCCTCGATTTAGTCATTCCTCCTAAGTTCAAGATCCCTGACTTTGTGAAATATGACGGGACGACCGATCCATCAGCCCACATCACTATGTTCTGCCGGAAGATGACAAGTCATATAGGTAATGATAAGCTTTTGATTCACTGTTTTCAGGATAGCCTCAGCGGGTCTACAATTAGGTGGTATAGTCAGTTGAGCAAGGACCAGATACGCTCTTGGAATGATTTGGCTAGGGCTTTTCTAAACCACTACAAGCATATGACCGACATGGCGCCTGACCGTCTCACCTTGCAAAATATGAAGAAAAGAGCTACTGAGAGCTTCAAAGAATATGCGCAACGGTGGATGAGCCTGGCCGTCCAAGTACAACCGCCTTTAACTCAGAAGGAAACCACTGTCTTTTTTGTGAATACACTACAGGCCCCATACTACGATAGACTTGTCGGCAACACCACGAAGAATTTTTCGGACATGGTAATTTCAGGGGAGATGATTGAAAATGCTATCAAGGATGGGAAAATTGAAGGAGAAAGAACATCCAATACCAAGAACAAGGGGGCATCTGAAAAGAAAAAAGAAGATACCCAAGTCGTGGAAGACTTTGCCCCATCTCCCCAATTCTCCTCATATCAGCCATTTTACCCTACCCTCAATAATGTCTCTCATGGTTTTTATCCCTACCAACCAATGACTGCAACTACACCAGAATTTACATCTGTCTATCAATCGAACACCCTTGGGAATAATCGAATGGGGCATAAAAAGCGAAGAAGAAATCAGGTTGACCCGATTCCTATGACATACAGTGAGATACTACCTCAACTCATCCAGAATCACCTTGTGACACCCATGCAAATAGCGCCTCTGAAGCCCCCTTATCCGAGCTGGTATGATGCTAATGAGAGTTGTGGGTACCATTCTGGCAATCAAGGTCACTCAACAGAGAACTGCACCGCTTTGAAGTACAAGGTCAGAGATCTCATCAAGGCTGGTTCGATAAGTTTTGAAGATGGGGAAGTCAAGTGTCATAAGAAACATTGTGCATGATCACATTAGGTTTTTGACACATGTAGTTCTATACACTGTGATGAGGAAAGCACTTGTCTCATGTTAATTAAATGAATTTTGTATTTTAAATGCTTTGTGTTTGTTGTGTTTCAACAATAACTTGAATTTGCAAAAACAAGCATTAAGGAAATTTTAGTGATTGATAGTCTCAAGAAGATTGATGATCATTGTTAGAAATGACCCAATACCTTCAGCCCTCTCTTTTAGGCTTTCCTAAGCCTAAATCTTTTGAACCGAGACCACTTAAAAGACCTAATGCTTCAAGGAATATGAATGATTTGACTTCATAAAACCATTGTCATCACAGAATAAGCAAAGACATAGATCTTAGTCTAGGCTATGAACAAAGGAACGAAATTTTTGAAAATTTTCAAATTCCTTGAAAATCAAACAAATGAGACATTCTTTCAAGAATCCAGATTTTGATAATTTGGTGTGTGTCAGGATTGTGCTAAAACCATTCATGACCTTTCCCAATGACCACAAAACACTAATTGCCCAGACATCACTTCATGATTGACACCTTGGGGCACAATGATTAAACTAGATTATCCCTTGTCCTAGAGAAAACCTGTTTTTGGGTCATGTTTTCCTTGTCTCTTCAAAGAACTCAGATTGAAAACTCAGCCTTTTCAAAGCAGACCTAGACTTGCCATGTTCCTCGTTGATACAAATTCGCATGGTTAATCAAATTGGGGCATCATATATGGAAATGATGGATACATAGTGAAGAAGCATGGGCTAATGCATGAATCATTGGGGGCATGCGACGAAAAAAAACAAAAAAAAGAAAAAAAGAAAAAGAAAAATTGTGATATCATGCATATGAGAGTTCGGATGATTCCAAAGTGCAAAATGAAATTCTGAATATCTATTTCCCGTGGGGATTGCTTTTCAATGTGAATATTTGTGCTTGACATGAGAAATGGCCATCTTTCATATCCCTTTCACACAAAAAGAAATTTCCATAGTCACCCCTTTCGAGCCAAAAGAATTATTTCTTCTTTGAACCCTGATCAAGGATTACCCTCTATACTGGGGGGCAAATGCGAGGAAAGATCTTTTCAAAGATCATTGAGAAATGAGTGACAGCTCAAGGACAGACACAAAGCAAATGGAGCCCCGAATAAATACGGGCTCACTCTGTCAAAGAAAAAGAAGAGAAAAAGATGGTGAAATGAAAGCCAAGAAAAACAAAAGAAAAACACAATAAAAAAGAAAACAAAATGTGTGAAAGACATGGCAAATGGAAAGCCAAAAGCAAGGAAGAAAAAGAGCAAAGTCAAAAGGAAAGAAATGTCCGAGAAGGGACAAATGCTTCAAAGAGAATCCTCCTCAAGAAATGATCCTTGATCTGATTACCCTCAAACACATATTTTGGGCCTATTTATTCTTTCTTTCTAAACCCTGAGCCATGGCCTACATTATATGCTTTAAAAGTCCATTTTGATCAAGCATGAATATTTAATTTGAAAGGTTTTCCCTCAAATTTTATCCCATTTCATCGAATTATCATTTCACTAAGGAAGAATTTAGAATTCTCAAGTGCATGGTAAAACAATGAACAAAAAAAAAAAAATTTGGAAAGAATGGGACTCTAGGGCGAAAACCCAAAAACGGGCGGTCTAAAGTAAAATGAGAATTTTCGGTGCCATCGATGATAGTGCCGATACCACAAAAGAAAAGATTTTCTTAAAGGGGTGGTCATCGAGGAACATCTAGGAATTCTTGAACCCCCAAATTGCCAACTCTCATTCAGAGGATTGTCTTCAAAAAAATTGAAACTTTTTCTCCAAGATTAAACTTTTCGGTTTGAACATCCCGGCCAATCTTGACGCTTGCCAAAATGCCTTGATATGGAAACTAAAAGAATGTTGAATTTGTTTGGTTCTCAATAAATTCATGATTTATAAAACCAGTTCCATTTGTGAGCCTAGAAGGGATATACATTTTTTGTCATGAAGTTTTCCTGGAAACGCCAGAATCTTGTTATACCAAGCCTTGCCAATCCTAGTTGGAAAAACCCTGATTGATACTTAGAGAAATTTCTAACAATGATCATCAGTCTTCAAAAGATTTATATATCACACATTGTGGGGTTAATATTTTTTGTTCAGAAGTTTTCAAAATGCGAAAACAAATAAAAATATATTTGAAATACCCATTTTTGATGTTGACATGAGACAAGGGTTTTTCTAACCCAAAGGTATAGAACTGCCAGGATAGATCCTGACTTCCAGATATGAGAAGAAGAAATCGAACCCAGTGCAGATCTCTGTTGATGAAAGTTTGAAAACTGTTGGGGCAAAGAGAATAGCCAAAATGAATTGAAGATATACTCTGATTTGAAGAGGAAAAATGAATTTGAAAGGCTAAGCCAAAGTCTAAAAAAAAAAAAACCGGGGGCATTTGCATCACTCATGAGCATTCATCTCTTTATCGAGCTTTTACATTTGCACAGTGTCGGTAAGCATTTGCATCATTCATGGGTATTTGCATTGGCATTATTCCACAAGCATCTGCATTTTACCTTTACATTCTTCATAGAATTCGCATTTGCGTCATCTCAAGCAATTGCATCATTTCTAGAATCATTGCATTTTCATTATTGTATGGTAATTGTAGTTACACCATTCATAAACCAGTTACATGAACACAATTAGTAGGGGCATCTGCATCATGAAACATGGGCATCAATCCAGGCCATTTGCATTTGCACTAAGAAATATTTTACATTTGCACCATGAAGCATGAGCACCTTGTTAAAAGACATGTGCATCTGCATCATTTCTCAAAGCTTCTGGTGGGGATATCCAGAATTTTACAGTTTTTAAAAAGTGAACAAGTCTTCGGTGGTGATAGCTGAAGCCTCTAGTGGAGATCTCCAGAGTTTTATAATTTTGAAAAATGATAAATTTTCTTCTGGTGGGGATATCCAGAATTTTACAATGAGCAAGTCTTCGGTGGTGATATCCAGAATTTTGCAGTTTTAAAAGTGAACAAGTCTTCGGTGGTGATAGCTGAAGCCTCTGGTGGAGATATCCAGGGTTTTATAATTTTAAAACATGAGAAATTTTATTCTGAAGGAGTTACCCAGAATTTTACAATGAGCAAGTCTTTGGTGGTGATAGCCAAAGCTTCTGGTGGTGATATCCAGAATTTTGCAGTTTTAAAAATGAACAAGTCTTCAGTGGTGATAGCTGAAGCCTCTGGTGGAGATATCCAGGGTTTTATAATTTTGAAAAATGAGAAATTTTATTCTGAAGAAGTTACCCAAAATTTTACAATGAGCAAGTCTTTGGTGGTGATAGCCAAAGCTTCTGGTGGGGATATCCAGAATTTTACAGTTTTAAAAGTGAACAAGTCTTCGGTGGTGATAGCTGAAGCCTTTGGTGGAGATATCCAGGGTTTTATAATTTTGAAAACATGAGAAATTTTATTCTGAAGGAGTTACCCAGAATTTTACAATGAGCAAGTCTTCTAGTGGTGATATCCAGAATTTTGCAGTTTTAAAAGTGAACAAGTCTTCAGTGGTGATAGCTGAAGCCTCTGGTGGAGATATCCAGGGTTTTATAATTTTGAAACATGAGAAATCTTCTTCTAGATGAGTTATCTAGAATTTTATATTGAGCAAGTCTTTGGTGGTGATAGCCAAAGCTTCTGGTGGGGATATCCAGAATTTTACAGTTTTAAAAATGAAGAAGTCTTCGGTGGTGATAGCTGAAGCCTCTGGTGGAGATATCCAGGGTTTATAATTTTGAAAAATGAGAAATCTTCTTTTGAAGGAGTTATCCAGAATTTTTTTCAACATGTGCATCTACATCAAGAAGCATTTGCATCAATCTAAGTTAGTTAAATCTGCATCAAGAAAGTTTGCATCAAATCAAGTCATTTACATTTGCATCAAAGATATTTGCACCAATCTAAGACATTTGCATCTACATCAAGAAGCGTTTGCATCAACAAAAGACATTTGCATTTGCATCATGAAGCATTTGCATCATCTCTTAAAGCTTTCAGGTATAATCGATTTCGTTTCCTTAAGGCGAGTCGAGCCCCGAAATCATCGTCGAGGTATTTTTTTATTTATGAACAAGTCTTCGGTGGTGATAGCTGAAGCCTCTGGTGGAGATATCCAGAGTTTTTTTTTAAAGTCCTTTGAAAAGGTAGAAAGTCTTCGGTGGTGATAGTTGAAGCTTCTGGAGATGATACCCAGAATTTTACAGTTTTAAAAATGAGCAAGACTTCGGTGGTGATAGTTGAAGCCTCTGGTGGAGATATCTAGAGTTTTAAAATCCTTTGAAAAGATAGAAAGTCTTCGGTGGTGATAGCTGAAGCTTCTGGAGGTGATACCCAGAATTTTTACATTTAAAAAAAAATGATGAGCAAGACTTTGGTGGTGATAGCCGAAGCTTCTGGAGGAGATATCCAGAATTTTAAACACAGCTGAGAACAAGACAGGTTAAGGCCCCGAGACCATCGTCGAGGTCATTTCCTTTCTTGCAAATCGAATTCGTTTCCTTAAGACGAATCGAGCCTTGTTTAGGCAGGGAATTCAATTTAAGGACAAATCTTCAATTTACTGTTTTCAAAAAAAAAAAAAATTGAAAAAAAAAGAAAAAATAGAAAAAATGAAAAAATAGAAAATGAAAAAAGAAAATAAAAAATAAAAAATGCAAAATGCAAAAATGAATGAAGAAATGAAAAAGAAAACCCCTTTCCTTTCCATGTGATTTCACTGACCGTACAAAATTAGTGTTGGTTTATCTTTGCCTGATTCCTGATTCTCAGCAATAGCCAAAGAGGGGCAGCTGTAGACACCTAATTTTGTCCGGGCCACTAAACAGGTATGTTTTCTTCCTATATTGATGTTTCCGAGTATAAAAAGACTGTTTTCATCCTGCAGGTGGTACTCCGAGACTTAGTTTAAGAGGGCGAGCACAAAAAGTCAAACTTGAAAAAAGTCAACCCGAAAAAGTCAACCCGAAAAAGTCAACCCCAAAAAGTCAACTACTGAAAAAGTCAACCCACTTTCAAAATCAAGATTTTAAGTTCAATTGAAAAATGGCGAAAGAATTTTGATAATCCGAGGTCTACATTGAAAGATATGGAGTTCGGAAGTTGGGATTTGGAGATTCAATAGAAAAGAAACCCTAATTCGAGAAATTTGGGGAAAAGTGCTTAAACGATCAAACTGGTCGAAATTGAAGGTTCCAAATGAAAGATAAGCACTGACTACGGGTAATGGAGAAGTCACTTGCAAGAAAAACCGAAAGAAAAGTCAATCCGGGAGAAAACCGAGAATTAGGATTTTTAGTGGATTTCGGTGAAATCGGGAAGAATCACAGAAATGGCCCGACTTGGTAAGACCAAAGCCCCCAATGGATGAGGAATGATTAAAAAGGATGGCCCAAGGCTCAGATTGAAGAAAATCTGAAAATCGGACTTGTTTTGAGCAAAACCGGGTTTCGAAGGTTAAAGGGCAAAATTGGAAAATTTTGGGAAAAATAGCAAATGGACTCCGAAAATTATGGAAAATTTGTCAATCTCATTCTTAAATCATTTGAAAGAGATTGGCGAAAGAAAATCTTGATTCCGAGTTCGTTTGCAAAATGGCCAAATCCCGGGCCTCCTATGCAGTAATTCAAGCCGATAAATCCCGAAAAAATACCAAATGAGCTCCAAAAATTATGAAAACTTCAAGATCACACTTTTTAATTATTTTGAAGAGATTGGTGAAGAAAAATCTTGATTTGGAGCTCGTTTAAAAAATGGTAAAAAGTAGGGGCATAAAAGGACATTTTGGGAAGAAAAAATCCAAATAAATAGCAAACGGACTCGGATAATTTTGAAAACTTCCAGAACTCAATATTTTATTATTTTGGAAGTATTAAAAAAAGGAAAATTGAATTTGGAGTCCGTTTGATATTTATTTCGCATCCGGGGGGCAAAATGGTCGTTTCACCCAAGCAACCGAAAAGGGCTTCTTTAGGCCTTTCAAAAATCAGAGCTGGGCTGGAAAAGAGAAGTGCTGGCCTGCCCAAGCCCAAAGGAAGGAGGAAGCTTAGGATTTTTTCAATCAAGTGATTAAAAATCAAGAGTTAAGTTAGAGATTTTCATTTTTGAGCCTAAGTCCCAATCCCACATCCCTTTGTAATGTCAAGCCAAGGAGGTGCTCACCTTATAAATAAGGGGTCTTGGCCTTTGGTTGAAATCACCCACTACCCCTTGTGAGATAGTCTATACACTTGTATTAGGATTATCCGGGTGGTGAGTCATAGTGTTTTTGTTGAGAGGGTTTGTAGCTTAATCCGTTCAAAAGCTACTCTGAGGGTTTGTAGCTTAATCCGTTCAAAAGCTACTCTGAGGGTTTATAGCTTAATCCGTTCAAAAGCTACTTGTGAGAGGGTTTGTGGCTTAATCCGTTCAAAAGCTACTCTGAGGGTTTATAGCTTAATCCGTTCAAAAGCTACTTGGTGAGTTTTCATTTTAAAATAATGTTTCTTGTTCTTCCTTCATTTCCTTTCTTAAGTATATTTTATTTACATTTTGTTTTTACAATAAACTCACCATGGCCAAATGGCCTACATTATTTATTTTAAGTTGTTGTGTTGATTCATTTTACCATATTGTTTATGCTATTTTCTTTTTTTTGATGTTTTAAATGTTATGTTATTTCATGTTCTTGAGTTATATTTTAATTTGGTTGCTTTGTTTGTTGCCATTTATGTCTTAGATATCATGTTTTTTTTGCATTTTAATTTTCTGTTTTCATGTTGTTTAAATTTGAGCATGTTTTAGATCTAGCATATTAGGTGTTTGTGAAAATGCTTGTGTGATTCTTTGCATGATTCTTGTTTTATATCCTAATTGAGCATGTTTTAGATCTAGTATATTAAGTGTTTGTGAAAATGCTTGTGTGATTTTTGCATGATTTAAGTGTTATGACTTAGTTTTTCATGCTAGTATGCCAAGTGTTTGTGAAAATGCCATGCTTGTTGGAGCTTGAGGCCCTTTGGCTACTCCATGTGTTTTGCATTGTGTGTTGCATTTTTTGTCATGCTAGTTGTTAGGTTTTTGCATTTGCATGATATTTGGTTGGATTTTTGAATTAAGCATGCCTTGTGTTTGTGAAAATGCCATGCATGTCTTAGGTCTAGGTTACATTAAATGCCATGCAAGTTCATGTTAGGTCTAGGCCATATTATTTATGTCATGCATTTTCCTTACATTTAGGTTTAGATCCATGCATTTCATGCATTATGTTTGCTGCATTGTTTCATGCATTTCATGTTCATGCCACTTGAATAATGACTTGAGCCAATTAATGGTTCAAAGTCATGCTCTCTTGAGCACACTTGTGGAAAATTAAGTTTGTCAAATTGATTATTCTACCTTTGTGATTTTTTTACTTAGCCAATTTTTATCTAACTTTCAAAAAGTCTTAGCTACTGCTTTCAAGTCGTTTTATGAGTTTCAAATATTTTTATTTTTATTTTTAAATGATTTTATCAAAGACAAAAAAAAATGTGTTGGCAAAGCAGTTTTTTTTTTTTTCACCTAAAACTCGTACATCTCCGATTTTTCTGGGAATTCATCTTTGATCAAAAAATTAATCCAATTTGTTCTCGTGTAGTTTTACATGTCTTGAGTCTCCAATAATTTTTTCAGAATTTTTGGAATTTTTAAAAATAGGGTAAAAAATCATGGATTAAAACTGGACAGTGGAGTCAAGATTGAATTTAAAGAAAAACAAAGCAGTTTTTTTTCCTCCAAAAACTCGTACATCTATGATTTTTCTGGGAATTCATCTTTGATCAGAAAATTAAGCCGATTTGTTTTCGTGTAGTTTTACATGTCCTGAGTCTCCAGTATTTTTTTTAGAATTTTTGGAATTTTTAAAAATAGGGTAAAAAATCATGGATTAAAACTGGACAGTGGAGTCAGAATTGAATTTAAAGAAAAACAAAGCAGTTTTTTTTTTTCCTCCAAAAACTCGTACATCTATGATTTTTCTGGGAATTCATCTTTGATCAGAAAATTAAGCCGATTTGTTTTCGTGTAGTTTTACATGTCCTGAGTCTCCAGTATTTTTTTTAGAATTTTTGGAAGTTTTATAAATTGGGTAAAAAATCGTGGATTAAAACTGGACAGTGGAGTCAGAATTGAATTTAAAGAAAAACCAATTTTCTGTTTTGGTTAATTCACATAGAGTGGGCTGATTAGGAGGGTTAGCTACTGACTTAGGGTAATTTCTAAGCCTTTTTAAACTCTAAAAATGGTTTTTCAAGTCCCGGGTTAAGGAGAGTCAAGTCCGGATTTTTTAAAACTTAGGAAATTAGAGCCATTTAAAAAAAATTTAGCCCAGTTTTTATTGTTAATTCAAGCTTTTCAAAATTGTTTTCAAACAATCACAAAGTATTTCGGTTTTAGAATATTTAATTTGACATATTTTCCTAAGGTAGCCGGATATCTTTTTAGATACACGGATTTCCTTAATTAAAGGAAAAAATACATTTCATGCATTGCATTTTTATATTCATGCATTTTATATAATATGTGATTCTTGTTATAATAATTTCTATGATATTGTTATTATTTTGATTTATATTTTTGATGTTATATGGTTTATTATATGATTTGGAATGTTTCATGATATCCTATGCTTTTATTTAGTTAATTTTTTTTTGTCATATTATTTAGCATATACTATGTTCATGCATTATTATTTCCATTTTTATTTTTATGCATATTATATGGTAGCACTATTTCATATTCCATCTCATTTAATTTATATGCCATATCATTCATGTTTGCCATGTCATTTAGGTTGCATCATATTATTTAGATTTTGCTATGTCATTTTATTTATGTCATGCATATACATATTCATTTCTTTTAAATGTTTTCAAAAAAAGATAATGGTTTTCAATAAAAAATATAAAGATATTCCCGAGTTAAAATAATTCATGAGTTCTCTACCGGGTTTGCTGGAGGGAATATCATCAATTATCATTAATAAAGGAATATCTTTCTTTCAAAAAAAAGAGAATGATTCGGAAAGTTTTCCAAAACTAATAAAAATTTCTATATTTTGCCACGTTTGTTGGGGAATATAGGAAAATTTTGAATTTATAAATTCCAGATCATTTTCAATAAAAAAAATGAAATTATTTTTCTTTAAATTGGGAATTAACTTGAAATACTAAATTTAAAACCAATCTTTACCGAGACTTGAGATAATACACGATTAATAAGGTATCGATTTATACGGGCGTTGTGGGGGTGCTAATCCTTCCCCACACGTAACCGACTCCCGAACCCACTTCTTTGATTTCTCTGGTTTAAAACGCAGACTTGAAATTGGTTTTTAAAATATTTTAATTAATTTTTAAAATATTTTATAAAACCGGTTTTAATAGGTGGCCGATCACACCTAGCTAAAAAAGATTGGTGGCGACTCCATGTCTTTTTTAAGGTCATTTTCAAAACCTTCATTTTTTTAGAGGAATTAAGTCGACTTTTCCTCGGTTTTTTAATGTCACGCTTAACGAATAATAAAGTCTTGCGATGAGACTCGTTATTTTTTAGGTTGCGACAGGGATAACAGAGCTTGTTGTTATCTACGGTTGTTAACTTTGATAGTTGGTTGATATTGATAGATTTGAAATTGATTCTTAATGATGTCTAGTGGTGGAGAATGAAACCTTAACCATATTTTTCATATTTGATTCTTCTTACTTACTTGTTTTCTTACTTTTCTAGTTTGCTTATTTTTAAAAGTATATTTATTTTTATTGGCTGGTTATACCGCCTAATTTGTATATTAACTTTGTTTTATTTTTATTGGCTGGTTATACCGCCTAATTTAGTATATATATTTTTATTGGCTGGTTATACCGCCTTGCATCTTATTCTTATTACTTGCATCTTATTCTTATTATTTACTTTAGTTTAAATCTGGCTTCAAAAACCCCTTTTCTTTTATTGTTTTCTTTGAACGTAAGTTATAAACTAATAACTCATAGATTAAAACCCAATCCCTGAGGACTCGACCCTTGCCAATCATTATACTTACAATTGATCTTTTTAGTGCAAGGTTAAATAAGATACACTCTTTTGGGTGCATCACTTACTTGTTTTCTTACTTTTCTAGTTTGCTTATTTTTAAAAGTATATTTATTTTTATTGGCTGGTTATACCGCCTAATTTGTATATTAACTTTGTTTTATTTTTATTGGCTGGTTATACCGCCTAATTTAGTATATATATTTTTATTGGCTGGTTATACCGCCTTGCATCTTATTCTTATTATTTACTTTAGTTTAAATCTGGCTTCAAAAACCCCTTTTCTTTTATTGTTTTCTTTGAACGTAAGTTATAAACTAATAACTCATAGATTAAAACCCAATCCCTGAGGACTCGACCCTTGCTAATCATTATACTTACAATTGATCTTTTTAATGCAAGGTTAAATAAGATACACTCTTTTGGGTGCATCAAATTTTTGGCGCCGTTGCCGGGGATTGTTTTCTTTAGTTTATTTGTTACTTGGTTTATTCTTATTTTCAGTTCTAATTAGTATTATTTTCTTGTACATACATGTTTTTCTTTTCAAATTTTGAAAAAAAAAAAAGATGGAATTAAGCAATCTAACACTTGAAGAGTTGGTGGCATACATGAACATGGAGAATCAACAAGCCAATCTCACTTCTTCAGTTCAACAATTGGCCATGGGAGGATGTCAAGGCCATTAATGGTTCCAAGACCAACCGCATGATCATTACTCCAACACTTACCATGAGGGATGGTGGGATCATACTAATTATGGCTACTCGAAAAATTACCAAGAAGTAGATCCTTATGCCAATTACACTCATCCATCTAGCTTCAATCAATCATGGTCTCAAGAACCAGATCTTTTTCAACCACCACATATGACTCAAAACTCAGGTACTTCTTTAGAAGATCTTGTATATTCTCTTGTTACTGATACTTTGCAATTTCAACAGGAAACAAGGGCAAGCATCCAGAGTTTGGAAAGGCAAATGAGCCTATTGGCTAGTAGTACGGTGGAATTAGTAGCAGAAAGATCTCTAGCACTCCCTTCCCAAACGGTGATTAACCCAAAGGAGAATGCTACTATTGTGACCTTGAGAAATGAGGAACAAGATGAGGATGAGACAAAACCAAAGATGGATTCACTTCTTGAGGATAATGAAGCCACCATTCAAATTGAGAGTACTTTGACACCTCAGGTAGCTTTTAAGGTTCTTATTTCTACTAATGTTCCTTCTCCACTTTTTCCTAGCAGATTTGCAAAGTCCAAAAAGGTGGAACATGAACAACAATTTTTGGAAACCTTAAACAGCTTGCTTGTGGATGCCATTAGACAAGTACCAAGATATGCACAATTCCTCAAAGAGCTATACCCCACCAAGAATGATGAAATAATACGTGTGGGGGAGAAGGCATTGGCTGTTTTGCAAAGAAAACTTTCTCCAAAACGCAAAAATCCGAGAAGTTTGATGTCTAAGCCAAAAGATCCTAAAAAGCCAAGAAGGGGAATTGGCTAGGCTGAAAACAATCAATCAAGTGCTAATTGGGGGAGGCAGCCTAATTAGTGAAAGCATTGCCAAACTGCCATCCTCAGATTTGCTCTCTTTTTCTTTATCTTTTTCTTATGTTTCTTTGCTAATTGTGTTTAGTGTTTCTAAGTTCATTTAGGCTGCATAAGTTTATTTTGTTTATTAGTTCTTTTCACTTACACATGATTCTTTCATTTGGGATTAATAGCATTACATTAATGACAATGTAAGAATTATGTGTGGGGGGAAGAATTTAGGATTTTATTTAGAGTGTTTTCTTTTTGTGTCTTTTTATGTTGTTTTTCTTTCTGATCCTTGTTTTGAAAATAACTAGATGTAAATATAATTTTGAATTTTTTTAACCCCGGTTAAATGGCGGATAACGGTACTCCGTGATTATTTAAATCGGTTCCATCAGCTACCCACAAAACTGATATTGTATATAAATTTCTCTTCCAATTTCTCTTTCAATTTTTTTTCATTTTTTTTTTCAGGATGGATGATATTCTCACAAGATTGCAGAAACGATTTCCTCCTTTTCCTCGAAATATTTTACTGAAGCTTTACCAAGTTCGATTTGAAAGATTAAGAATGCTTATGCACAAAGGGATTCCTGAAGACATACGTTGGATAATTGAAGCCAAGGTACGTGAAGATGAATATCTTCCTGTTTTGCATTTACCAGGTACAGATAGAAGCACTTTTGCAAAGAAGCGACGAGCAAAGCGCATGAGTTCAAATTGCCACAAATGTGCACGATGGACGTGTAACGGTAAATGTCGTTCTATTGGGATTCCGTCCTCTAATCGAGATGATAAAATTGAATTTATTAAGGATGGACTGAGTAAGGAGAATTTGGGTAATATCCAACTTTCTCTTGAGACGCATCCTAGTGGAGACGTACAAAGAGAAAATCTTGATTTATGGCCGCAATTCCAAAGGGAATGGCAACATCTTGGGAATCTGATGTTAAAAGACCCTGTTTGCCAGCTTGTAAGAAAACTGGATGGGAAGCATATCCTCGACTCATAGAAGGCGTTTAAGCCGTTTCTGGACGTAAAACCAGAGGAAGATGCCAAATACACTTTCGGCGACACTATTACTCTTGACTTTTACGGTTGATTTTTCTTCTCGTTTTGATTTTCTTCCTGAAATCACGCAAAAATCTTTTGTTAGGTTAACATTTTCTTCTAACAGGTCAGATACACTTTCGGCGACATTATTACTCTTGTCTGATTCACTACTCAGTCCTCTGTATATTACACCATGTACTCATTCTCTTTCAGGCACTCGAAAAAAAAATGGAAAGTACTTCGTCCCAGCGCATTAAAAAAATTTGTGTCTTTGGAGGTGCTTATCCAGGGAAAAATAACATATTCGCTGATGAAGCCATAAGAGTTGGAGTAATACTTGCCCAACAAAAGATCCAGTTGATTTATGGAGGCGGTAGTACGGGTTTAATGGGAGCAGTCGCTACAGCAGCACACGCCGGAGGAAGTCCAGTTCTAGGAATCGTGCCAAAACTATTCGCAGATTTTTATGGACCTACCTTGGGTAAGGAAATACAAGTCTGGAGTATCCCTGAACGGATAACAATCATGTACCATTCTGCCGATGCATTCATTGCTTTACCAGGAGGTCTGGGTACATTGGAAGAAATAGCTTGCGTGGCTTCTTGGTCATCTTTGGTCACAAATAAGAAACCCATTGGTTTGCTTAATATTAATGGTTATTTTAGTAATTTGCTTTCATATTTAGATAATGCTGTGGAAAAGGAGAACCATAATTTCTGCTACAACCATTGAAGATTTACTCAAAAAGCTCCAAGCTTATGAGTATTTATCTGCTACGGTTGTTTCGCAAACGCTCGAAAAAAGAAAAAGAGATATGGACGAGCAAGGAGTGGATTGCACTTTGTCTTTGTGACATTATCTAACATTTTGTTTGTTGTGTCTCAGTTATAATAAGTGGTTAGCAACCTCTGCAGGTAATATCTCCTAAATTCTACCTTTAAAATTTGACATTGGGGACAATGTCATATTTTAGTAGGGGGTAAGGGATATATTTTGCTAATTTAAAGTAAAGAAAAAAAATTTGTTGTGTTTTAAGCCATTTAGAAGTATTCATTCTGAACAAGGTCTGAGTAAGGGAGACTTGAGACATACCTTGTCAGTTTGATTTCTTCTTTTCAGAAAAAAAAAAAAAAGTTTGTTGTGTTTTAAGCAATTTAGAAGTATTCACTCTGAACAAGGTCTGAGTAAGGGAGACTTGAGACATACCTTGTCAGTTTGATTTTAATCTTTTTATGTTTACTTGTTAATTTTTGTATAGTATTTTAGGATTATTTATGTTGCATGAGTTTGTTTTGTTTTGAGTCTTAGTTGTTCCTATTCTTATGTTATTAGTTCTTTTCTCTTACACATGATTCTTTCATTTGGGTTACTAGACTTACATTGAGGACAATGTAAGAATTAAGTGTGGGGGGAATGATTTAGGATTTATTTTATTTTTGTCTACTATTTTTTTTTATGAGTCTTTATTATTATTTTTGGTGTGTTTTAGTTCCTTTTCAATACTATGATGAGATATGAATTGCATAAGTCTAAAACAGATTTATTAGTGAGAAGATTTTCATGAGAATTGAACTTGATATCAATCGTTTTATGAGCCAATGTTAATATGATATGTTGATTGAGAAAGAAGCATGTTTAGACTTAATCTGACTTGTATAATCATCCTTGTGAGTTTTTGAGCCTATAATGATTGACGCATTATACAAATCAATCTAATTTCTTTCTTGAGTGCTCTTATGATTACATGATTCTCTAGAACTTGCTTTAGACATTGTTGAGACTATATTGATGCATGTGACAACATGAATATGATAGAGGCATTAGGATTTTTAGCCAGGGCCAAACAGCCATCCCTTATTGATGTTCCAAGAGAACACACCCCTAGTGAGCCAATTTGAGCCTACATTGAATAAGCTATTTATTTGGTAACCACAACTTACACCTAGCCTAAATATAACCCTTGTTCTAAAGATGGATTATATATTTTGAGACATATTGCAAAAAAACAAGGGATATTTTTAGTTAAAAATTTGGGTTGGAAACAAAAGATAAGTGTGGGGGAAGAAAAGAAAAGAAAAAGTCAAGAGAAAAAGAAAGGGATCATTGTCAAATACATTCCCATATTAAAAAAAAAAATCTGCTCTTCAACTTCTAGTTAAAGTAAAGAAAAAGATGTTACAAAGTTGGTTAGAATGATGCAAAGGCTCAACATGAATATTTAGCCTATGTTATTATGTGCTTTATAAGAGTTTTGAGAAGTTTTATTTGTATGATCTTATTATGTCTCTAAACTCTATGAACTCTTTGGAACCTTTGTGATATCTTTATCCTTTTGTTCTTTAACCACATTATAACCCTTTGGCCCCATTACAACCTTGAATAAAGACCTCTTGATTTATGAAGTTGTATGATCTAAATAGTGGAGAATAGGTGGACAAGCAAGCATATGGTAGAAGTGTTTTCATGAGATTGATTGAGTGTAAACACTTTACCACTACTTTAAAGAGTGAAAATCAAGAGAGTATCCCATGTGAGAAGTTGAGATTAAGTTTGAATATGCACTATTTTGATTGAAATATGTTATGTTAATATTGGCTTAACTCAAACTATTTACATTCAAGCAAGATTTTTTGAGAATTTCTTTAAGCTATTGATTAGTTTTTAAGACTTGTCCAATGATTATCTCTAATTTATATTGGAAGGATTAGTTATAATTATTATTTTTAGTTTTTCTTATGTCTTCAATGTTTGTGGGTATCGTCCTAGTAAACCCTCACAAGACTAAACTCGTCCACTAGGGACACTTAGGGGTTTAAAGGCTTGTGTCACATGCTAAGTGCCACCGTGATTTCCTACGAAAATGGATTAGATTAGATTTTCTTTTTTTATTTTTATTGAGTCGTTGCTAGGGACTAGCAACAATCTAAGTGTGGGGGTGTGATAACTCGTATAATTATATAGTTTTTAGTTATGTTTTATTATTGTTTTGTGTCAAATACGAGTTATTATTGTTTAGTCTAAATTGTGTTTATGATATTTTATATTTTTATGTAATTTGGTGTTTTTCACAAGTTTCTTTGAGTGATTTCAGATTACTAGAATTAAGGGCAAATCCAGTTCAGTTCCAGTTCCGACACCTTTTGCCATATCAGCTATATCTCGAGTTTCACTGAAGCAATAAGGCTGAAATTTTAACAGTACAAAGCTAAGAGGCATATCTATCTTTTTCATGCTTTACACTTCTTGAAACGGAATCGTTTTCCCTAGCGAAATCAACCATCAATTTGGCTGATGTGCAATGACGTCTGTGCTGACCTGTTTTGGTATTTTGCCCATATCTTCTGATCCACATCAGCAAATGAGCTGATTCCAACGGCTATGGATCACTAACTGATAGGGGAACATTTTTCTAGAAGACCATGTGATCAGATCAAGCTTCCAATATTGACAACATCGACCATCAAGTTGGCTGATCAAAATTGTCATACAATATGACGAAAATTGTTAGAAAAATGCACCCACCTATTATACCTACCTTTGAAATTTGTAAAGCTTGTCTCTTGTCATTTAGTCCTCCAAAATGTGTATAAATAGAGGGCCTTGGATGATTGTATGAGATATGGTACATTGGTAGGATATTAGCCATTGTAATAAAATTCTCTAAGTTTTCTTCTTCTTTCTTTTCTCTAGTTTTTTTTTTCTTTATTTTCTTCTTCTTCTTTCTTTCTTTTATTTCCTTCTTAGATTCTCTTTAATTTTATGTTTATGTTTACAATGCCTATGCTAGGCTAAACTTCTATTTGGTTAAGGGTGATTCCAAAGCCCTAGACATGTTTTGTGATTGATTTTCAGATTCTATCTATCATTAATTTTCTATCAAAGTTGCTTATGTTCTTCTACAAGAATTGTTCATGATGTTGTCTTGATTTATTTAGGTGTACAACTAGATAGATCTTGATAATTATCTATTGCTAGTCTAGGAGTCTTGATCCGTGTAATTGTCTTGATTTCCTATTCATAAGTGGCAATTTGTGATTAATGATTATGGTCAAGTTTTCAATAATTGCAAAGTGGAACATAACCTAAGTTGAACAATCCGAGCTTATGTGTTTGTTGCTTAGATCAACCTATCTTTCTCATCATAAAGCTGCCATTAAATTGAATTTAGAGAGCTTATTCTAGGTTGTTTAATGGTTAGAGATTAAATAGAGAGCTTGTTCTATTTAACGACAAACTAAGGAAAGATTGGGATAACAGAGCTTGTTGTTATCTACGGTTGTTAACTTTGATAGATGGTTGATATTGATAGATCTGAAATTGATTCTTAATGATGTCTAGTGGTGGAGAATGAAACCTTAACCATATTTTTCATATTTGATTCTTCTTACTTACTTGTTTTCTTACTTTTCTAGTTTGCTTATTTTTAAAAGTATATTTATTTTTATTGGCTGGTTATACCGCCTAATTTGTATATTAACTTTGTTTTATTTTTATTGGCTGGTTATACCGCCTAATTTAGTATATATATTTTTATTGGCTGGTTATACCGCCTTGCATCTTATTCTTATTATTTACTTTAGTTTAAATCTGGCTTCAAAAACCCCTTTTCTTTTATTGTTTTCTTTGAACGTAAGTTATAATCTAATAACTCATAGATTAAAACCCAATCCTTGAGGACTCGACCCTTGCTAATCATTATACTTACAATTGATCTTTTTAATGCAAGGTTAAATAAGATACACTCTTTTGGGTGCATCAAAGTCTTATAAACTAATCAATAGCTTAAAGAAATTCACAGAAAATTGATAACTCGTATAATTATATAGTTTTTAGTTATGTTTTATTATTGTTTTGTGTCAAATACGAGTTATTATTGCTTAGTCTAATCGTGTTTATGATTTTTTATATTTTTATGTAATTTGGTGTTTTTCACGAGTTTCTTTGAGTGATTTCAGATTACTAGGTTAAATCAACAATTAAGGGCAAATCCAGTTCAGTTCCAGTTCCGACACCTTTTGCCATATAAGCTATATCTGGAGTTTCACTGAAGCAATAAGGCTGAAATTTTAACCGTGCAAAGTTAAGAGGCATATCTAGCTTTTTCATGTTTTAAAACGGAGTCGTTTTCCCTAGCGAAATCGACCATCAAATTGGCTGATGTGCAATAACGTCTGTGCTGACCTGTTTTCGTATTTTGCCCATATCTTCTTATCCACATCAGCAAATGAGCTGAGTCAAACGGATATGGATCAGTAACTGATAGGGGAACATTTTTCTAGAAGACCATGTGATCAGATCAGGCCTCCAATATTGACAAAATCGACCATTAATTTGGCTGATCAAAATTGTCATACAATATGACGAAAATTGTTAGAAAAATGCACCCACCTATTATACCTACCTTTGAAATTTGTAAAGCTTGTCTCTTGTCATTTAGCCCTCCAAAATGTGTATAAATAGAGGGCCTTGGATGATTGTAGAGGAGCATATTGTACATTGGTAGGATATTAGCCATTGTAATAAAATTCTCTAAGTTTTCTTCTTCTTTCTTTTCTCTAGTTTTCTTTTTCTTTATTTTCTTCTTCTTCTTTCTTTCTTTTATTTCCTTCTTAGATTCTCTTTAATTTTATGTTTATGTTTACAATGCCTATGCTAGGCTAAACTTCTATTTGGTTAAGGGTGATTTCAAAGCCCTAGACATGTTTTGTGCTTGATTTTCAGATTCTATCCATCATTAATTTTCTATCAAAGTTGCTTATGTTCTTCTACAAGAATTGTTCATGATGTTGTGTTGATTTATTTAGGTGTACAACTAGATAGATCTTGATAATTATCTATTGCTAGTTTAGGAGTCTTGATCCGTGTAATTGTCTTGATTTCCTATTCATAAGTGGCAATTTGTGATTAATGATTATGGTCAAGTTTTCAATAATTGCAAAGTGGAACATAACCTAAGTTGAACAATCCGAGCTTATGTGTTTGTTGCTTAGATCAACCTATCTTTCTCATCATAAAGCTGCCATTAAATTGAATTTAGAGAGCTTATTCTTGATTGTTTAATGGTTAGAGATTAAATAGAGAGCTTGTTCTATTTAACGACAAACTAAGGAAAGATTGGGATAACAGAGCTTGTTGTTATCTACGGTTGTTAACTTTGATAGTTGGTTGATATTGATAGATCTGAAATTGATTCTTAATGATGTCTAGTGGTGGAGAATGAAACCTTAACCATATTTTTCATATTTGATTCTTCTTACTTACTTGTTTTCTTACTTTTCTAGTTTGCTTATTTTTAAAAGTATATTTATTTTTATTGGCTGGTTATACCGCCTAATTTGTATATTAATTTTGTTTTATTTTTATTGGCTGGTTATACCGCCTAATTTAGTATATATATTTTTATTGGCTGGTTATACCGCCTAATTTAGTATATATATTTTTATTGGATGGTTATACCGCCTTGCATCTTATTCTTATTATTTACTTTAGTTTAAATCTGGCTTCAAAAACCCTTTTTCTTTTATTGTTCTTGAATTTAAGTTTTAAACTATTAACTTATAAACTAAAACCCAATCCCTGAGAACTCGACCCTTGCTAACTACTATACTTACAATTTATCTTTTTAGTGCAAGGTTAAATAAGATACACTCTTTTGGGTGCATCAAAATTTTGGCGCCGTTGCCGGGGATTGCTTTCTTTAGTTTATTGGTTTATTCTTATTTTCTGTTCTAATTATTTACTTTCTTTTTTTTTTATTTGTTACTTGGTGATGCACTCAAAAGAGTGTATCTTATTTAACCTTGCACTAAAAAGATCAATTGTAAGTATAGTAGTTAGCAAGGGTCGAGTCCTCAGGGATTGGGTTTTAGTTTATAAGTTAATAGTTTAAAACTTAAATTCAAGGAACACAAAAGAAAAGGGGTTTTTGAAGCCAGATTTAAACTAAAGTAAATAATAAGAATAAGATGCAAGGCGGTATAACCAGCCAATAAAAATATATATACTAAATTAGGCGGTATAACCAGCCAATAAAAATATATATACTAAATTATGTGGTATAACCAGCCAATAAAAATAAACAAAGTTAATATACAAATTAGGCGGTATAACCAGCCAATAAAAATAATATACTTTTAAAAATAAGCAAACTAGAAAAGTAAGAAAACAAGTAAGTAAGAAGAATCAAATATGTAAAATATGGTTAAGGTTTCATTCTCCACCACTAGACATCATTAAGAATCAATTTCAGATCTATCAATATCAACCAACTATCAAAGTTAACAACCGTAGATAACAACAAGCTCTGTTATCCCAATCTTTCCTTAGTTTGTCGTTAAATAGAACAAGCTCTCTATTTAATCTCTAACCATTAAACAACCAAGAATAAGCTCTCTAAATTCAATTTAATGGCAGCTTTATGATGAGAAAGATAGGTTGATCTAAGCAACAAACACATAAGCTCGGATTGTTCAACTTAGGTTATGTTCCACTTTGCAATTATTGAAAACTTGACCATAATCATTAATCACAAATTGCCACTTATGAATAGGAAATCAAGACAATTACACGGATCAAGACTCCTAAACTAGCAATAGATAATTATCAAGATCTATCTAGTTGTACACCTAAATAAATCAACACAACATCATGAACAATTCTTGTAGAAGAACATAAGCAACTTTGATAGAAAATTAATGATGGATAGAATCTGAAAATCAATCACAAAACATGTCTAGGGCTTTGAAATCACCCTTAACCAAATAGAAGTTTAACCTAGCATAGGTATTGTAAACATAAACATAAAATTAAAGAGAATCTAAGAAGGAAATAAAAGAAAGAAAGAAGAAGAAGAAAATAAAGAAAAAGAAAACTAGAGATAGGAAAGTAGAAGAAAAATTAGAGAATTTTATTATAATGGCTAATATCCTACCAATCTACCATATGATCATCTACAATCATCCAAGGCCCTCTATTTATACACATTTTGGAGGGCTAAATGACAAGAGACAAGCTTTACAAATTTCAAAGGTAGGTATAATAGGTGGGTGCATTTTTCTAACAATTTTCGTCATATTGTATGACAATTTTGATCTGCCAACTTGATGGTCGATTTTGTCAATTTTGGAAGCCTGATCTGATCACATGGTCTTCTAGAAAAATGTTCCCCTATCAGTTAATGATCCATAGCCGTTGGAATCAGCTATAAGAATATATGGGCAAAATACGAAAACAGGTCAGCATAGACGTCATTGCACATCAGCCAACTTGATGGTCGATTTCGCTAGGGAAAACGACTCTGTTTCAAGAAGTGTAAAACATGAAAAAGATAGATATGCCTCTTAACTTTGCACGGTTAAAATTTCAGCCTTATTGCTTCAGTGAAACTCGAGATAATGCTGATATGGTAAAAGGTGTCAGAACTGGAACTGAACTGGATTTGCCCTTAATTCTAGTAATCTGAAATCACTCAAAGAAACTTGTGAAAAACACCAAATTACATAAAAATATAAAAGATCATAAACACAATTACACTAAACAATAATAACTCGTATTTGACACAAAACAATAATAAAACATAACTAAAAACTATATAATTATACGAGTTATAACACCCCCACACTTAGATTGTTGCTAGTCCCTAGCAACGACTCAATAAAAATAAAATAAGAAAATCTAATCTAATCCACTTTCGTAGGAAATCACGGTGGCACTTAGCATGTGACACAAGCCTTTAAACCCCTAGGTGTCCCTAGTGGACGAGTTTAGTCTCGTGAGGGTTTACTAGAACGATACCCACAAACATTGAAAAACTAAAATATAAATAAACTACATATACTAAAAATATTTACTCCTAATCCTTTCAATACACATTAGAGACAATCTTTGAACAAGTCTTATAAACTAATCAATAGCTTAAAGAATTTCACAAAAAATCATGCTTGAATGTAAATTGTTTGAGTTAAGCCAATATTAACATAACATATTTCAATCAAAATAGTGCATATTCAAACTTAATCTCAACTACTCACATGGGATACTCTCATGATTTTCATTCTTTAAAGTAGTGGTAAAGTGTTTACACTCAATCAATCTCATGAAAACAGTTCTACCATATTCTTGCTTGTCCACCTATTCTCCACTATTTAGATCATACAACTTCATGAATCAAGAGGTCTTTAATCAAGGTTGTAATGGGGCCAAGGGGTTTGTAATGTGATTGAAGAACAAAAGGATAAAGATATCACAAAGGTTCCAAAGAGTTCATAAAGTTTAGAGACATAATAAGATCATACAAAGAAACTTCTCAAAACTCTTTACAAGTACATAGTCACCTAGGCCGGATATTCATGTTGGGCCTTTTCTTCATTCTAAACAACTTTGTAACATCTTTTTCTTTTTCCCCAAATTCAAGAGATGATTCATATTTTTTTTTTTTTTTACATAGGAATGTATTTGCCAGTATTCCATTTCTTTTTTTTTTCTCTTGACTTTTCTTTTCTTTCCCCCCCCCCCCACACTTATTTCTTGTTTCTAACCCAAATTTTCAATAGATCTTCCTTGTCTTTGCAACTTGTCTCAAAACATGCTAATTCATCTTTGGTACAAAGGTAAGGATATAAGTATATTTAGGTTAGGGGCAAGTTATGGTTACCAAAGAGATAGCTTATTCAATGTAGGCTCAAATTGGCTCACTAGGGGTGTGTTCTCTTGGAACATCAATAAGGGATGGCTGTTTGGCCCTGGCTAAAAATCCTAATGCCTCTATCATATTCATGTTGTCACATGCATCAATATAGTCTCAACAAGGTCTAAAGCAAGTTCTAGAGAATCATGTAATCATAAGAGCACTCAAGAAAGAAATTAGATTGATTTATATAATGCATCAATCATTATAGGCTCAAAAACTCACAAGGATGATTATACAAGTCAGATTAAGTCTAAACATGCTTCTTTCTCAATCAACAAATCATATTAACATTGGCTCATAAAAAGGTTGACATCAAGCTCAATTCTCATGAAAATCTTCTCACTAATAAATCTGTTTTAGACTTATGCAATTCATATCTCATCATTGTATTAAAAAGGAACTAAAACTCACAAAAAAATAATAATCATAATAATAAAGACTCATAAAAAAAAATAGTAGACAAAATAAAAGAAATCCTAAATCATTCCCCCCACACTTAATTCTTACATTGTCCTCAATGTAAGTCTATTAACTTAAATGAAAGAATCATGTGTAAGAGAAAAGAACTAATAACATAAGAATAGGAACAACTAAGACTCAAAACAAAACAAAACCATGCAACCTAAATAATCCTAAAATACTAAACAAAAATTAACAAGTAAACATAAAAAGATTAAAATCAAACTGACAAGGTATGTCTCAAGTCTCCCTTACTCAGACCTTGTTCAGAATGAATACTTTTAAATGGCTTAAAACACAAATTTCTTTTTTTTTTTTTTTTTTTTTTTTTTTTTTTTGAAGGTAAAATTTAGGAGATATTACCTGTAGAGGTTGCTAACCACTTATTATAACTGAGACACAACAAACAAAATGTTAGATAATGTCACAAAGACAAAGTACAATCCACTCCTTGCTCGTCCATATCTCTTTTTCTTTTTCCGAGCGTTTGCGAAACAACCGTAGCAGATAAACACTCATAAGCTTGGAGCTTTTTGAGTAAATCTTCAATGGTTGTAGCAGAAATTATGGTTCTCCTTGCCTCTGAAAACATGAATCCATTATCCACAGCATTATCTAAATATGAAAGCAAATTATTAAAATTACCATTAATATTAAGCAAACCAATGGGTTTCTTATTTGTGACCAAAGATGACAAAGAAGCCACGCAAGCTATTTCTTCCAATGTACCCAGACCTCCTGGTAAAGCAATGAATGCATCGACAGAATGGTACATGATTGTTATCCGTTCAGGGATACTCCAGACTTGTATTTCCTTACCCACGGTAGGTCCACAAAAACTTGTGAATAGTTTTGGCACGATTCCTAGAACTGGACTTCCTCCGGCGTGTGCTGCTGTAGCGACTGCTCCCATTAAACCCGTACTACCACCTCCATAAATCAACTGGATCTTTTGTTGGGCAAGTGATACTCCAACTCTTATGGCTTCATCAGCGATTATGTTATTTTTCCCTAGATAAGCACCTCCAAAGACACAAATTTTTTTAATGCGCTGGGACGAAGTACTTTCCATTTTTTTTTTGTTCGAGTGCCTGAAAGAGAATGAGTACATGGTGTAATATATAGAGGACTGAGTAGTGAATCAGACAAGAGTAATAATGTCGCCGAAAGTGTATTTGACCTGTCAGAAGAAAATGTTAACCTAACAAAAGATTTTTGCGTGATTTCAGGAAGAAAATCAAAAAGAGAAGAAAAATCAACCGTAAAAGACCAATAAAAAAAAACGAGAATAATTACATAAATCGAACAACACGTAAATTAAACCGAAATGAAGTTATTGCAAATCAAACCAAAAGCTGAGAAGTTATTTATTGTAGTTGTGATTGTGGCTCACATCTTCCTCTGGTTTTACGTCCAGAAACGGCTTAAACGCCTTCTATGAGTCAAAGATATGCTTCCCATCCAGTTTTCTTACAAACTGGCAAACAGGGTCTTTTAACATCAGATTCCCAAGATGTTGCCATTCCCTTTGGAATTGCGGCCATAAATCAAGAATTTCTCTTTGTACGTCTCCACTAGGATGCGTCTCAAGAGAAAGTTGGATATTACCCAAATTCTCCTTACTCAGTCCATCCTCAATGAATTCAATTTTATCATCTCGATTAGAGGACGGAATCCCAATAGAATGACATTTACCGTTACACGTCCATCGTGCACATTTGTGGCAGTTTGAACTCATGCGCTTTGCTCCTCGCTTCTTTGCAAAAGTGCTTCTACCTGTACCTGGTAAATGCAAAACAGGAAGATATTCATCTTCACGTACCTTGGCTTCAATTATCCAACGTATGTCTTCAGGAATCCCTTTCTGCATAAGCATTCTTAATCTTTCAAATCGAACTTGGTAACGCTTCAGTAAAATATTTCGAGGAAAAGGAGGAAATCGTTTCTGCAATCGTGTGAGAATATCATCTATCCTGAAAAAAAATGAAAGAGAAATTGAAAGAGAAATTTATATACAATATCAGTTTTGTGGGTAGCTGATGGAACCGACTTAAATAATCACGGAGTACCGTTATCCGCCGTTTAACCGGGGTTAAAAAATTATATTTACATCTAGTTATTTTCAAAACAAGGATCAGAAAGAAAAACAACATAAAAAGACTCAAAAACAAAACACTCTAAATAAAATCCTAAATTCTTCCCCCCACACATAATTCTTACATTGTCATTAATGTAATGCTATTAATCCCAAATGAAAGAATCATGTGTAAGTGAAAAGAACTAATAAACAAAATAAACTTATGCAGCCTAAATGAACTTAGAAACACTAAACACAATTAGCAAAGAAACATAAGAAAAAGATAAAGAAAAAGAGAGCAAATCTGAGGATGGCAGTTTGGCAATGCTTTCACTAATTAGGCTGCCTCCCCCAATTAGCACTTGATTGATTGTTTCCAGTCTAGCCAATTCCCCTTCTTGGCTTTTTAGGATCTTTTGGCTTAGACATGAAACTTCTCGGATTTTTGCGTTTTGGAGGAAGTTTTCTTTGCAAAACAGCCAATGCATTCTCCCCCACACGTATTATTTCATCATTCTTGGTGGGGTATAGCTCTTTGAGGAATTGTGCATATCTTGGTACGTTTAAAGAAAACAATAGAAAAGGGGTTTTTGAAGCCAGATTTAAACTAAAGTAAATAATAAGAATAAGATGCAAGGCGGTATAACCAGCCAATAAAAATATATATACTAAATTATGTGGTATAACCAGCCAATAAAAATAAACAAAGTTAATATACAAATTAGGCGGTATAACCAGCCAATAAAAATAATATACTTTTAAAAATAAGCAAATTAGAAAAGTAAGAAAACAAGTAAGTAAGAAGAATCAAATATGTAAAATATGGTTAAGGTTTCATTCTCCACCACTAGACATCATTAAGAATCAATTTCAGATCTATCAATATCAACCAACTATCAAAGTTAACAACCGTAGATAACAACAAGCTCTGTTATCCCAATCTTTCCTTAGTTTGTCGTTAAATAGAACAAGCTCTCTATTTAATCTCTAACCATTAAACAACCTAGAATAAGCTCTCTAAATTCAATTTAATGGCAGCTTTATGATGAGAAAGATAGGTTGATCTAAGCAACAAACACATAAGCTCGGATTGTTCAACTTAGGTTATGTTCCACTTTGCAATTATTGAAAACTTGACCATAATCATTAATCACAAATTGCCACTTATGAATAGGAAATCAAGACAATTACACGGATCAAGACTCCTAAACTAGCAATAGATAATTATCAAGATCTATCTAGTTGTACACCTAAATAAATCAAGACAACACCATGAACAATTCTTGTAGAAGAACATAAGCAACTTTGATAGAAAATTAATGATAGATAGAATCTGAAAATCAATCACAAAACATGTCTAGGGCTTTGAAATCACCCTTAACCAAATAGAAGTTTAACCTAGCATAGGTATTGTAAACATAAACATAAAATTAAAGAGAATCTAAGAAGGAAATAAAAGAAAGAAAGAAGAAGAAGAAAATAAAGAAAAAGAAAACTAGAGAAAGGAAAGTAGAAGAAAAATTAGAGAATTTTATTATAATGGCTAATATCCTACCAATCTACCATATGATCCTCTACAATCATCCAAGGCCCTCTATTTATACACATTTTGGAGGGCTAAATGACAAGAGACAAGCTTTACAAATTTCAAAGGTAGGTATTGATGCACCCAAAAGAGTGTATCTTATTTAACCTTGCACTAAAAAGATCAATTGTAAGTATAGTAGTTAGCAAGGGTCGAGTCCTCAGGGATTGGGTTTTAGTTTATAAGTTGATAGTTTAAAACTTAAATTCAAGAACAATAAAAGAAAAGGGGTTTTTGAAATCAGATTTAAACTAAAGTAAATAATAAGAATAAGATGCAAGGCGGTATAACCAGCCAATAAAAATATATATACTAAATTAGGCGATATAACCAGCCAATAAAAATATATATACTAAATTAGGCGGTATAACCAGCCAATAAAAATAAAACAAAGTTAATATAAAATTAGGCGGTATAACCAGCCAATAAAAATAAAACAAAGTTAATATACAAATTAGGCGGTATAACCAGCCAATAAAAATAAATATACTTTTAAAAATAAGCAAACTAGAAAAGTAAGAAAACAAGTAAGTAAGAAGAATCAAATATGAAAAATATGGTTAAGGTTTCATTCTCCACCACTAGACATCATTAAGAATCAATTTCAGATCTATCAATATCAACCAACTATCAAAGTTAACAACCGTAGATAACAACAAGCTCTGTTACCCCAATCTTTCCTTAGTTTGTCGTTAAATAGAACAAGCTCTCTATTTAATCTCTAACCATTAAACAACCTAGAATAAGCTCTCTAAATTCAATTTAATGGCAGCTTTATGATGAGAAAGATAGGTTGATCTAAGCAACAAACACATAAGCTCGGATTGTTCAACTTAGGTTATATTCCACTTTGCAATTATTGAAAACTTGACCATAATCATTAATCACAAATTGCCACTTATGAATAGGAAATCAAGACAATTACACGGATCAAGACTCCTAAACTAGCAATAGATAATTATCAAGATCTATCTAGTTGTACACCTAAATAAATCAAGACAACATCATGAACAATTCTTGTAGAAGAACATAAGCAACTTTGATAGAAAATTAATGATAGATAGAATCTGAAAATCAATCACAAAACATGTCTAGGGCTTTGAAATCACCCTTAACCAAATAGAAGTTTAGCCTAGCATAGGCATTATAAACATAAAATTAAATAGAATCTAAGAAGAAAATAAAAGAAAGAAAGAAGAAGAAGAAGAATATTAATTATCCAACCTCTTGCTCTTTCTAAAGAAAAAGAAAACTAGAGAAAAGAAAGAAGAAGAAAACTTAGAGAATTTTATTAAAATGGCTAATATCCTACCAATCTACAATATGATCCCTTACAATCATCCAAGGCCCTCTATTTATACACATTTTGGAGGGCTAAATGACAAGAGACAAGCTTTACAAATTTCAAAGGTAGGTATAATAGGTGGGTGCATTTTCTAACAATTTTCGTCATATATGACGATTTTGATCAGCCAACTTGATGGTCAATTTTGGAGGCCTTATCTGATCACATGGTCTTCTAGAAAAATGTTACCCTATCAGTTACTGATCCATAGCCGTTGAAATCAGCTCATTTGATGATGTGGATAAGAAGATATGGGCATAATACGAAAACAGGTCAGCACAGACGTCATTGCACATCAGCCAACTTGATGGTCGATTTCGCTAGGGAAAACGACTCCGTTTCAAGAAGTGTAAAACATGAAAAAGATAGATATGCCTCTTAGCTTTGCATGGCTACAAATTTCAGCCTTATTGCTTCAGTGAAACTCGAGATATAGCTGATATGGAAAAAGGTGTCGGAACTGGAACTGAACTGGATTTGCCCTTAATTCTAGTAATCTGAAATCACTCAAAGAAACTTGTGAAAAACACCAAAATACATAAAAATATAAAAGATCATAAACACAATTAGACTAAACAATAATAACTCGTATTTGACACAAAACAATAATAAAACATAACTAAAAACTATATAATTATACGAGTTATCACACCCCCACACTTAGATTGTTGCTAGTCCCTAGCAACGACTCAATAAAAATAAAATAAGAAAATCTAATCTAATCCATTTTCGTAGGAAATCACGGTGGCACTTAGCATGTGACACAAGCCTTTAAACCCCTAGGTGTCCCTTGTGGACGAGTTTAGTCTCGTGAGGGTTTACTAGAACGATACCCACAAACATTGAAAAACTAAAATATAAATAAACTGCATATACTAAAAATATTTACTCCTAATCCTTTCAATACAAATTAGAGACAATATTTGAACAAGTCTTATAAACTAATCAATAGCTTAAAGAATTTCACAAAAAATCATGCTTGAATGTAAATTGTTTGAGTTAAGCCAATATTAGCATAACATATCTCAATCAAAATATTGCATGTTCAAATTTAATCTCAACTTCTCACATGGGATACCCTCATGATTTTCACTCTTTAAAGTAGTGGTGAAGTGTTTACACTCAATCAATCTCATGAAAACAGTTCTACCATATTCTTGCTTGTCCACCTATTCTCCCCTATTTAGATCATACAACATCATGAATCAAGAGGTCTTTAATCAAGGTTGTAATGGGGCCAAGGGGTTTGTAATGTGGTTGAAGAACAAAAGGATAAAGATATCACAAAGGTTCCAAAGAGTTCATAAAGTTTAGAGACATAAAAAGATTATACAAAGAAACTTCTCAAAACTCTTTACAAGTACATAGTCACCTAGGCCGGATATTCATGTTGGGCCTTTTCTTCATTCTAAACAACTTTGTAACATCTTTTTCTTTTTCCACAAATTCAAGAGATGATTCATATATATATATATATATATTTTTACATAGGAATGTATTTTCCAGTATTCCATTTCTTTTTCTCTTGACTTTTCTTTTCTTTTCCCCCCACACTTATTTCTTGTTTCTAACCCAAATTTTCAATAGATCTTCCTTGTCTTTGCAACTTGTCTCAAAACATGCTAATTCATCTTTGGAACAAAGGTAAAGATATAAGTATATTTAGGTTAGGGACAAGTTATGGTTACCAAAGAGATAGCTTATTCAATGTAGGCTCAAATTGGTTCACTAAGGGTGTGTTCTCTTGGAACATCAATAAGGGATGGCTGTTTGGCCCTGGCTAAAAATCCTAATGCCTCTATCATATTCATGTTGTCACATGTATCAATATAGTCTCAAACGGTTTAAAGCAAGTTCTAGAGAATCATGTAATCATAAGAGCACTCAAGAAAGAAATTAGATTGATTTGTATAATGCATCAATCATTATAGGCTCAAAAACTCACAAGGATGATTATACAAGTCAGATTAAGTCTAAACATGCTTCTTTCTCAATCAACATATCATATTAACATTGGCTCATAAAAAGGTTGACATCAAGCTCAATTCTCATGAAAATCTTCTCACTAATAAATCTGTTTTAGACTTATGCAATTCATATCTCATCATTGTATTAAAAAGGAACTAAAACTCACAAAAAAAAAATAATAATAATAATAAAGAAAAAAAATAGTAGACAAAAATAAAAGAAATCCTAAATCATTCCCCCCCACACTTAATTCTTACATTGTCCTCAATGTAAGTCTATTAACTCAAATGAAAGAATCATGTGTAAGAGAAAAGAACTAATAACATAAGAATAGGAACAACTAAGACTCAAAACAAAACAAAACCATGCAACCTAAATAATCCTAAAATACTAAACAAAAATTAACAAGTAAAAATAAAAAGATTAAAATCAAACTGACAAGGTATGTCTCAAGTCTCCCTTACTCAGACCTTGTTCAGAATGAATACTTCTAAATTGCTTAAAACACAACAAACTCTTTTTTTTTTTCTTTTTAAAAAGAACAAATCAAACTGACAAGGTATGTCTCAAGTCTCCCTTACTCAGACCTTGTTCAGAATGAATACTTCTTAAATTTTTTTTTAAATTAGCAAAATATGTCCCTTACCCCCTACTAAAATATGACATTGTCCCCAATGTCAAATTTTAAAGGTAGAATTTAGGAGATATTACCTGCAGAGGTTGCTAACCACTTATTATAACTGAGACACAACAAGCAAAATGTTAGATAATGTCACAAAGACAAAGTGCAATCCACTCCTTGCTCGTCCATATCTCTTTTTCTTTTTCCGAGCGTTTGCGAAACAACCGTAGCAGATAAACACTCATAAGCTTGGAGCTTTTTAAGTAAATCTTCAATGGTTGTAGCAGAAATTATGGTTCTCCTTGCCTCTGAAAACATGAATCCATTATCCACAGCATTATCTAAATATAAAAGCAAATTACTAAAATAACCATTAAT
This sequence comes from Fremontodendron californicum, assembly GCA_030761205.1. NCBI lineage: Eukaryota > Viridiplantae > Streptophyta > Magnoliopsida > Malvales > Malvaceae > Fremontodendron > Fremontodendron californicum. The sequence goes on from JAULJL010000032.1 coordinate 4,152,700, forward strand.
ATTAAGCAAACCAATGGGTTTCTTATTTGTGACCAAAGATGACCAAGAAGCCACGCAAGCTATTTCTTCCAATGTACCCAGACCTCCTGGTAAAGCAATGAATGCATCGGCAGAATGGTACATGATTGTTATCCGTTCAGGGACACTCCAGACTTGTATTTCCTTACCCACGGTAGGTCCACAAAAACTTGTGAATAGTTTTGGCACGATTCCTAGAACTGGACTTCCTCCGGCGTGTGCTGCTGTAGCGACTGCTCCCATTAAACCCGTACTACCGCCTCCATAAATCAAGTGGATCTTTTGTTGGGCAAGTATTACTCCAACTCTTATGGCTTCATCAGCGAATATGTTATTTTTTCCTGGTTAAGCACCTCCAAAGACACAAATTTTTTTAATGCGCTGGGATGAAGTACTTTCCATTTTTTTTTTCTTCGAGTGCCTGAAAGAGAATGAGTACATGGTGTAATATATAGAGGACTCAGTAGTGAATCAGACAAGAGTAATAATGTCGCCGAAAGTGTATCTGACCTGTCAGAAGAAAATGTTAACCTAACAAAAGATTTTTGCGTGATTTCAGGAAGAAAATCAAAAAGAGAAGAAAAATCAACCGTAAAAGACAAAAAAAAAACGAGAATAGTTACACAAATCGAACAACACGTAAATTAAACCAAAATAAAGTTATTGCAAATCAAACCAAAAGCTGAGAAGTCATTTATTGTAGTTGTGATTGTGGCTCACATCTTCCTCTGGTTTTACGTCCAGAAACGGCTTAAACGCCTTCTATGAGTCGAGGATATGCTTCCCATCCAGTTTTCTTACAAGCTGGCAAACAGGGTCTTTTAACATCAGATTCCCAAGATGTTGCCATTCCCTTTGGAATTGCGGCCATAAATCAAGAATTTCTCTTTGTACGTCTCCACTAGGATGCGTCTCAAGAGAAAGTTGGATATTACCCAAATTCTCCTTACTCAGTCCATCCTTAATGAATTCAATTTTATCATCTCGATTAGAGGACGGAATCCCAATAGAACGACATTTACCGTTACACGTCCATCGTGCACATTTGTGGCAATTTGAACTCATGCGCTTTGCTCGTCGCTTCTTTGCAAAAGTGCTTCTACCTGTACCTGGTAAATGCAAAACAGGAAGATATTCATCTTCACGTACCTTGGCTTCAATTATCCAACGTATGTCGTCAGGAATCCCTTTGTGCATAAGCATTCTTAATCTTTCAAGTCGAACTTGGTAAAGCTTCAGTAAAATATTTCGAGGAAAAGGAGGAAATCGTTTCTGCAATCTTGTGAGAATATCATCCATCCTGAAAAAAAAGAATGAAAAAAAATTGAAAGAGAAATTGGAAGAGAAATTTATATACAATATCAGTTTTGTGGGTAGCTGATGGAACCGATTTAAATAATCACGGAGTACCGTTATCCGCCATTTAACCGGGGTAAAAAATTAAAAATTATATTTACATCTAGTTATTTTCAAAACCAGGATCAGAAAGAAAAACAACATAAAAAGACTCAAAAACAAAACACTTTAAATAAAATCCTAAATTCTTCCCCCCACACATAATTTTTACATTGTCCTCAATGTAATGCTATTATCCCCCAATGCAAGAATTATATGTAAGAGAAAAGAACTATTAAACAAAACAAAAGAGAAACAATAAAAGATAGAATGATGGAGAGTAAGGAATATGCAAATCTGATATAATAGATGCTCTCCATCCTTTTGGGTTGCCTCCCAAGAAGCGCTTGGTTTATTGTCCTCAGCTTGACTTAGACCCATGCCATTATTATTCAACATACTTTGGCTCAAAAAGTGGAAACTCCTCCACATCTTGTATTGGAAAGTTCTCATAGTAAGGCTTCAATCTATGACCATTCACTTTGAATGCCTTATCTGTTTTTGGGCTTTGGATTTCAACTGCACCATGAGTAAATACATTAGTAATAACAAAAGGTCCAACCCAACGAGAACGTAACTTACCTGGATATAACTTAAGGCGTGAATGGAAGAGAAAAACTTTTTGTCCAACAACAAATTCCTTTCTTGATATCATCTTGTCATGGAATGCCTTAGTCTTTTCCTTGTAAATCCTAGAATTCTGATAGGCATCATTCCTTATCTCCTCTAATTCTTGTAGGTCAAGTTTTCTTTTCTTTCCTGTCTCATCCATCTCCATGTTGCATTGTTTGATAGCCCAATATGATTTATGTTCCAATTCAACCGGAAGATGACAAGGCTTACCATAAACAAGTCGATAAGGAGACATACCAATGGGTGTCTTATATGCTGTCCTATAAGCCCAAAGTGCATCATCAAGTCGTGAACTCCAATCCTTCCTATTTGGATTAACTGTCTTTTCAAGGATGGACTTAACTTCTCGGTTTGACACTTCAGCTTGCCCACTAGTTTGAGGATGATATGAGGTGGAGACCTTGTGTGTGATGTTATACTTCCTCAAAAGTGCTTCCATAGTCCTATTGCAAAAGTGAGTACCTCTATCGCTGATTATGTCCTTTGGCGTTCCAAACCTAGCAAAGATGTTAGTCTTGACAAAATCTGAAACAACTTTAGAGTCATTAGTCCTAGTGGATTTTGCTTCCACCCACTTTGAAACATAATCAACGGCAAGTAAAATATAAAGATTACCAAAAGAAGGAGGAAAAGGTCCCATGAAATCCATGCCCCATACATCAAAAATTTCAACAATAAGTATTGGAGTTTGAGGCATTTGATTTCTAGGACCTAAGTTACCTGTTCTTTGGCAACGATCACATGACTTGCAAAAGAGGTATGCATCTTTGAATATGGTAGGCCAATAAAATCCAGAATCAAGAACTTTCATGGCTGTTCTTTTGGATCCAAAGTGTCCTCCACATGCATAAGAGTGACAAAAGGTGAGAATAGATTGAAATTCAGTTTCGAGTACACACCTTCTTATAATCTGATCGGAGCAATGCTTCCAAAGGTAAGGATCATCCCATATGTAGTATTTGGCATCACTCTTGATCTTATTTCTTTGAGCTTGTGTCAACTCTTGTGGCAACTTCTTGGTAACTAAGTAATTAACAATATCAGCATACCAAGGAGTTGTTGTTCTTATAAAAAGAAGTTGCTCATCCGGAAAGTTCTCATTCAAGGGTAGTGCATCCTCTTCATGAACTAAACGGCTAAGATGGTCCGCAACCAGGTTGTCACTACCTCTCTTATCTTTTATCTCCAAATCAAACTCTTGTAAGAGAAGTATCCATCTAATCAACCTTGGTTTGGCCTCCTTTTTAGTGAGTAAGTACTTAAGGGCTGCATGGTCAGAATACACAATTACTTTAGTACCAATTAAATAAGATCGAAATTTTTCTAAAGCAAATACAACAGCCAAAAGTTCTTTTTCAGTAGTGGAATAGTTCAATTGAGCATCATTAAGAGTTCGGGAGGCATAATAAATGGCATGTGAGGCTTTGCCAACCCGTTGACCCAAAACAGCTCCAATGGCATAGTCACTAGCATCACACATGATTTCAAAAGGTACATTCCAATCTGGTGGTTGGATGATAGGAGTTGATGTCAAGAGTCCCTTCAATGTTTCAAACGCCTCTTTGCATTTATCATCAAAGTGGAAAATCACATCTTTTTGTAGTAGCTTGCAAAGAGGTAATGTGATCTTTGAGAAGTCTTTGATAAATCTCCTATAGAAACCTGCATGTCCAAGAAAAGAACGAACCTCTCTCACATTTGTGGGAGGTGGTAAAGAAATCGTCATATATGACGAAAATTGTTAGAAAATGCACCCACCTATTATACCTACCTTTGAAATTTGTAAAGCTTGTCTCTTGTCATTTAGCCCTCCAAAATGTGTATAAATAGAGGGCCTTGGATGATTGTAAGGGATCATATTGTAGATTGGTAGGATATTAGCCATTTTAATAAAATTCTCTAAGTTTTCTTCTTCTTTCTTTTCTCTAGTTTTCTTTTTCTTTAGAAAGAGCAAGAGGTTGGATAATTAATATTCTTCTTCTTCTTCTTTCTTTCTTTTATTTTCTTCTTAGATTCTATTTAATTTTATGTTTATAATGCCTATGCTAGGCTAAACTTCTATTTGGTTAAGGGTGGCTGGTGCATTACAAAGACCAAATGGCATACGCCGGTATGCAAAAGTACCAAATGGACATGTGAATGTTGTTTTCTCTTGGTCCTCCGGAGCAATGGCTATCTGATTATAACCTGAAAAACCATCAAGAAAACAATAATGAGAATGGCCAACTAACCTTTCAAGCATTTGATCAATAAACGGTAAAGGAAAGTGGTCTTTGCGAGTTGTGGAATTAAGTTTACGATAATCAATACAAACTCGCCATCCTGTTTGAATCCTAGTAGGAACAAGTTCATTCTCATTATTTGTTACCACCGTTACACCTGATTTCTTTGGAACCACTTGGACTGGGCTCACCCATTTGCTATCCGAGATAGGATAGATCACTCCAACATCTAGGAGCTTTAGTATCTCCTTTTTCACAACCTCCATCATAGGAGGGTTCAATCTTCTTTGTGCTTCTCTTGTTGGTTTAGACCCTTCCTCTAACAAAATCCGATGCATGCACATGGATGGGCTTATTCCCTTGATATCGGCAATTGTCCAACCAATTGCTGTTTTATGCTCTCTAAGCACCTGGATAAGTCGCTCTTCTTGCAAAGGTGTGAGCTCTTTGGCAATGATGATCGGTAGTGTGTCCTTTTTACCTAAGAACACATATTTCAAGTGGTTCGGTAGTGGTTTCAATTCTAAAGTTGGTGCCTGCAAAATGGAAGGTAGAAGTTTCTCATTAGATAAAGGCAAATCAATAAATGAAACATCAAACCTTGCATCTTTAGGTTGCAGCGAGTGTAAAGATTCTAGTGCCCCTTCCACCTGGTCACTCAAGGCTAGTTTAGCATTCCACATTCCGAGATGGTTGCTAAGGACTATTTCTACACTATCTTCACCATCTAGCTCATAAGCTTGCTGCACTAGTGAGTCAATTATATCAATATTAAAAACAGAATGCACATCACTAGGATATCTCATGGCCTCAAAAATGTTAAAGCGAATTATTTCACCATCAAATTCCATAGTTAAAGTGCCATCATGTACATCTATTTTAGTTCTTGCTGTTTTCAAGAATGGTCTCTGATAACTCGTATAATTATATAGTTTTTAGTTATGTTTTATTAATGTTTTGTGTCAAATACGAGTTATTATTGTTTAGTCTAATTGTGTTTATGATCTTTTATATTTTTATGTATTTTGGTGTTTTTCACAAGTTTCTTTGAGTGATTTCAGATTACTAGAATTAAGGGCAAATCCAGTTCAGTTTCAGTTCCGACACCTTTTGCCATATCAGCTATATCTCGAGTTTCACTGAAGCAATAAGGCTGAAATTTGTAGCCATGCAAAGCTAAGAGGCATAGCTATCTTTTTCATGTTTTACACTTCTTAAAACGGAGTCGTATTCCCTAGCGAAATGGACCATCAAGTTGGCTGATGTGCAATGACGTCTGTGCTGACATGTTTTCGTATTATGCCCGTATCTTCTTATCCACATCAGAAAATGAGCTGATTTCAACGGCTATGGTTCCGTAACTGATAGGGGAACCTTTGTCTAGAAGACCATGTGATCAGATCAGGCCTCCAATATTGAATAAATCGACCATCAAGGTGGCTGATGTGTAATGACATCTGTGCTGACATGTTTTCGTATTTTGCCCATATCTGCTTAACCACATCAGCAAATGAGCTGATTCCAAAGGCTATGGTTCCGTAACTGATAGGGGAACCTTTTTCTAGAAGACCATGTGATCAGATCAGGCCTCCAATATTGACGAAATCGACCATCAAGTTGGCTGATCAAAATCGTCATATACCTACCTTTGAAATTTGTAAAGCTTGTCTCTTGTCATTTAGCCCTCCAAAATGTGTATAAATAGAGGGCCTTGGATGATTGTAAGGGATCATATTGGAGATTGGTAGGATATTAGCCATTTTAACAAAATTCTCTAAGTTTTCTTCTTCTTTCTTTTCTCTAGTTTTCTTTCTTTTCTCTAGTTTTCTTTTTCTTTAGAGAGAGCAAGAGGTTGGATAATTAATATTCTTCCTCTTCTTCTTTCTTTCTTTTATTTTCTTCTTAGATTTTCTTTAATTTTATGTTTATGTTTACAATGCCTATGCTAGGCTAAACTTCTATTTGGTTAAGCGTGATTTCAAAGCCCTAGACATGTTTTGTGAGTGATTTTCAGATTCTATCTATCATTAATTTTCTATCAAAGTTGCTTATGTTCTTCTACAAGAATTGTTCATGATGTTGTCTTGATTTATTTAGGTGTACAACTAGATAGATCTTGATAATTATCTATTGCTAGTCTAGGAGTCTTGATCCGTGTAATTGTCTTGATTTCCTATTCATAAGTGGCAATTTGTGATTAATGATAATGGTCAAGTTTTCAATAATTGCAAAGTGGAACATAACCTAAGTTGAACAATCCGAGCTTATGTGTTTGTTGCTTAGATCAATCTATCTTTCTCATCATAAAGCTGCCATTAAATTGAATTTAGAGAGCTTATTCTAGGTTGTTTAATGGTTAGAGATTAAATAGAGAGCTTGTTCTATTTAACGACAAACTAAGGAAAGATTGGGATAACAGAGCTTGTTGTTATCTACGGTTGTTAACTTTGATAGTTGGTTGATATTGATAGATCTGAAATTGATTCTTAATGATGTCTAGTGGTGGAGAATGAAACCTTAACCATATTTTTCATATTTGATTCTTCTTACTTACTTGTTTTCTTACTTTTCTAGTTTGCTTATTTTTAAAAGTATATTTATTTTTATTGGCTGGTTATACCGCCTAATTTGTATATTAACTTTGTTTTATTTTTATTGGCTGGTTATACCGCCTAATTTGTATATTAACTTTGTTTTATTTTTATTGGCTGGTTATACCGCCTAATTTAGTATATATATTTTTATTGGCTGGTTATATCGCCTAATTTAGTATATATATTTTTATTGGCTGGTTATACCGCCTTGCATCTTATTCTTTTTATTTACTTTAGTTTAAATCTGATTTCAAAAACCCCTTTTCTTTTATTGTTCTTGAATTTAAGTTTTAAACTATCAACTTATAAACTAAAACCCAATCCCTGAGGACTCGACCCTTGCTAACTACTATACTTACAATTGATCTTTTTAGTGCAAGGTTAAATAAGATACACTCTTTTGGGTGCATCAAATTTTTGGCGCCGTTGCCGGGGATTGCTTTCTTTAGTTTATTAGTTTATTGGTTTATTCTTATTTTCTGTTCTAATTATTTACTTTCTTATTTTTTTTATTAGTGAATGTTCCAAGCTCCCGAAGAAGACTTACGACTTAGGAAAATTCGGGAATTTATAACTTCTCACCAACAACCAATCGAGGAGTTGATCCAAAACATCCAAGAGAAGCAAGGAGAGATGGCAGCAGCTGACAACCGAACTCTCAAGGAGCTAGCCGCTCCGGACTTGGGTCAACAACCATTATGCATTGAATATGCTAATCTTGAGGTAGCTTTTGAATTAAAATCTGGTTTGATTCATCTTCTCCCAACTTTTCATGGTTTTGCAGGAGAGGATCCAAATAAGCACCTCAAGGAATTCCATGTAGTTTGCTCAAGCATGAGACCAACAGGGGTCACGGAAGAGCAAGTTAAGTTGAGAGCCTTCCCATTCTCTCTAGCTGATTCAGCAAAGGAATGGCTCTACTATCTACCATCCGGGACCATCACTACATGGAATGATTTGAAGAAAGCATTCTTGGAAAGGTATTTCCCAGCATCTAAGGCTGCCAACATTAGGAAAGAGATATGTGGGATTCGGCAATACAACGGAGAATCCTTATATGAATATTGGGAGAGGTTCAAGAAACTTTGTGCATCATGTCCACACCATCAGATAAGTGAACAACTTCTCATCCAATACTTCTATGAAGGTCTCATGCCCATGGAGAGAAGTATGATAGATGCCGCTAGTGGGGGAGCTCTAGTTGATAAGACTCCCAGGGCTGCTAGAACATTAATCTCCAACATGGCAGCCAATTCTCAACAGTTCTCAATGAGACAAGATCCACCACCACAACCCAAGAGAGTTAATGAGGTAAGTATATCATCCCTTGAACAAAAATTTGATAAACTGACTTCTCTTGTTCAACAATTGGCTGTAGGTAAAATACAACAAATAAAGGCTTGTGGCATATGTTCAAACATAGGGCACCAAACTGATATGTGTCCAACACTTCAAGAGGATACCAATGAACATGTGAATGCCATGGGTGGATTTCAGAACCAATCAAGGAAATATGATCCCTACTCAAACACTTACAATCTAGGATGGAGGGATCATCCAAACTTCAATTATAGAGGGAACCAATCACAAACTATTCCTCCACCATTTGACCACAGGCCACCGGGTTTTCAGCAAAGAGTGCAACAACCATACCAAACCCGACAACAACTACCACCCACCCAAAATTCAGGTACTTCTCTTGAAGATCTTGTTAAAGCTCTTTCTACTAATACAATTCAATTTCAACAGGAAACAAAGACAAGTATTCGAAATTTGGAGACTCAAATAGGGCAATTGGCAACAACCATGAGTCAAATGCAAGCAAGGGATTCTGGGAAATTACCTTCCCAAACCATAGTGAATCCAAGAGAGAATGCCAATGCTATAAATCTAAGAAGTGGGAAACAGCTAGAGACACCACAAAATGATAGTGCTCAAAGGGAGAACAATACCATGGCATCCTCTTCACATCCCAACGAGCCACTAAAAAAGGTAATTCCTAAACCATCCTTTCCTTCTTATATAACTACTCCACCTTTTCCTAGCAGGTTAGCAAAGTCCAAGAAGGAGGAGCAAGAGAAGGAAATTTTGGAAACCTTCCGGAAAGTAGAGGTGAACATTCCTTTACTAGATGCTATCAAGCAAGTGCCAAGATATGCCAAGTTCCTAAAAGAGTTGTGCACATCTAAACGAAAGTTGAAATGGAATGAAAAGGTAAGTGTGGGGGAGAATGTGTCAGCTGTTCTTCAAAAGAAACTCCCACCTAAATGCAAGGATCCAGGTATGTTTACCATTCCTTGTAAGATAGGCAACACCAGGTTTGAGCGTGCTATGCTAGATCTAGGGGCATCTATTAATGTCATGCCATATTCAATTTATGCTTCATTGAATCTAGGACCATTAGAGGAAACCGGTGTTATAATACAACTTGCTGACCGTTCTAACACTTATCCAAGAGGAGTTGTAGAAGACGTTCTTGTACAGGTTAATGAATTGGTTTTTCCCGCTGACTTTTATGTTATTGAGATGGAAGATGAGATGTCTTCTAATCCCACACCTATTCTATTAGGGAGACCATTCTTGAAAACAGCAAGAACTAAAATAGATGTACATGATGGCACTTTAACTATGGAATTTGATGGTGAAATAATTCGCTTTAACATTTTTGAGGCCATGAGATATCCTAGTGATGTGCATTCTGTTTTTAATATTGATATAATTGACTCACTAGTGCAGCAAGCTTATGAGCTAGATGGTGAAGATAGTGTGGAAATAGTCCTTAGCAACCATCTCGGAATGGGGAATGCTAAACTAGCCTTGAGTGACCATGTGGAAGGGGCACTAGAATCTTTACACTCGCTGCAACCTAAAGATGCAAGGTTTGATGTTTCATTTATTGATTTGCCTTTATCTAATGAGAAACTTCTACCTTCCATTTTGCAGGCACCAACTTTAGAATTGAAACCACTACCGAACCACTTGAAATATTTGTTCTTAGGGGAAAAGGACACACTACCTGTCATCATTGCCAAAGAGCTCACACCTTTGCAAGAAGAGCGACTTATCCGGGTGCTTAGAGAGCATAAAACAGCAATTGGTTGGACAATTGCCGATATCAAGGGAATAAGCCCATCCATGTGCATGCACCGGATTTTGTTAGAGGAAGGGTCTAAACCAACAAGAGAAGCACAAAGAAGATTGAACCCTCCTATGATGGAGGTTGTGAAAAAGGAGATACTGAAGCTCCTAGATGTTGGAGTGATCTATCCTATCTCGGATAGCAAATGGGTGAGCCCAGTCCAAGTGGTTCCAAAGAAATCAGGTGTAACGGTGGTAACAAATAATGAGAATGAACTTGTTCCTACTAGGATTCAAACAGGATGGCGAGTTTGTATTGATTATCGTAAACTTAATTCCACAACTCGCAAAGACCACTTTCCTTTACCTTTTATTGATCAAATGCTTGAAAGGTTAGCTGGCCATTCTCATTATTGTTTTCTTGATGGTTTTTCAGGTTATAATCAGATAGCAATTGCTCCGGAGGACCAAGAGAAAACAACATTCACATGTCCATTTGGTACTTTTGCATACCGGCGTATGCCATTTGGTCTTTGTAATGCACCAGCTACATTCCAAAGGTGTATGGTTAGCATATTTTCAGATTATGTAGAGAATATCATAGAAGTGTTTATGGATGATTTTAGTGTCTATGGTGATTCTTTTGATAGATGTCTAGAGAACCTTACACTTGTACTTGAAAGATGCATGGAAACTAACCTTGTTTTGAATTGGGAAAAATGTCACTTTATGGTAGAACAAGGAATAGTTTTGGGCCATGTTATTTCTTCTAGAGGGATAGAGGTTGATAAGTCTAAAATAGATATTATGCATTCTTTACCACCTCCCACAAATGTGAGAGAGGTTCGTTCTTTTCTTGGACATGCAGGTTTCTATAGGAGATTTATCAAAGACTTCTCAAAGATCACATTACCTCTTTGCAAGCTACTACAAAAAGATGTGGTTTTCCACTTTGATGATAAATGCAAAGAGGCGTTTGAAACATTGAAGGGACTCTTGACATCAGCTCCTATCATCCAACCACCAGATTGGAATGTACCTTTTGAAATCATGTGTGATGCTAGTGACTATGCCATTGGAGCTGTTTTGGGCCAACGGGTTGGGAAAGCCTCACATGCCATTTATTATGCCTCAAGAACTCTTAATGATGCTCAATTGAACTATTCCACTACTGAAAAAGAACTTTTGGCTGTTGTATTTGCTTTAGAAAAATTTCGATCTTATTTAATTGGTACTAAAGTAATTGTATTTTCTGACCATGCAGCCCTTAAGTACTTACTCACTAAAAAGGAGGCCAAACCAAGGTTGATTAGATGGATACTTCTCTTACAAGAGTTTGATTTGGAGATAAAAGATAAGAGAGGTAGTGACAACCTGGTTGCGGACCATCTTAGCCGTTTAGTTCATGAAGATGATGCACTACCCTTGAATGAGAACTTTCCGGATGAGCAACTTCTTTTTATAAGAACAACAACTCCTTGGTATGCTGATATTGTTAATTACTTAGTTACCAAGAAGTTACCACAAGAGATGACACAAGCTCAAAGAAATAAGATCAAGAGTGATGCCAAATACTACATATGGGATGTTCCTTACCTTTGGAAGCATTGCTCCGATCAGATTATAAGAAGGTGTGTACTCGAAACTGAATTTCAATCTATTCTCACCTTTTGTCACTCTTATGCATGTGGAGGACACTTTGGATCCAAAAGAACAGCCATGAAAGTTCTTGATTCTGGATTTTATTGGCCTACCATATTCAAAGATGCATACCTCTTTTGCAAGTCATGTGATCGTTGCCAAAGAACTGGTAACTTAGGTGCTAGAAATCAAATGCCTCAAACTCCAATACTTATTGTTGAAATTTTTGATGTATGGGGCATGGATTTCATGGGACCTTTTCCTCCTTCTTTTGGTAATCTTTATATTTTACTTGCCGTTGATTATGTTTCAAAGTGGGTGGAAGCAAAATCCACTAGGACTAATGACTCTAAAGTTGTTTCATATTTTGTCAAGACTAACATCTTGGCTAGGTTTGGAACGCCAAAGGCCATAATCAGCGATAGAGGTACTCACTTTTGCAATAGGACTATGGAAGCACTTTTGAGGAAGTATAACATCACACACAAGGTCTCCACCTCATATCATCCTCAAACTAGTGGGCAAGCTGAAGTGTCAAACCGAGAAGTTAAGTCCATCCTTGAAAAGACAGTTAATCCAAATAGGAAGGATTGGAGTTCACGACTTGATGATGCACTTTGGGCTTATAGGACAGCATATAAGACACCCATTGGTATGTCTCCTTATCGACTTGTTTATGGTAAGCCTTGTCATCTTCCGGTTGAATTGGAACATAAATCATATTGGGCTATCAAACAATGCAACATGGAGATGGATAAGATAGGAAAGAAAAGAAAACTTGACCTACAAGAATTAGAGGAGATAAGGAATGATGCCTATCAGAATTCTAGGATTTACAAGGAAAAGACTAAGGCATTCCATGACAAGATGATATCAAGAAAAGAATTTGTTGTTGGACAAAAAGTTCTTCTCTTCCATTCACGCCTTAAGTTATATCCAGGTAAGTTACGTTCTCGTTGGGTTGGACCTTTTGTTATTACTAATGTATTTACTCATGGTGCAGTTGAAATCCAAAGCCCAAAAACAGATAAGGCATTCAAAGTGAATGGTCATAGATTGAAGCCTTACTATGAGAACTTTCCAATACAAGATGTGGAGGAGTTTCCACTTTTTGAGCCAAAGTATGTTGAATAATAATGGCATGGGTCTAAGTTAGGCTGAGGACAATAAACCAAGCGCTTCTTGGGAGGCAACCCAAAAGGATGGAGAGCATCTATTATATCAGATTTGCATATTCCTTACTCTCCATCATTCTATCTTTTATTGTTTTTCTTTTCTTTTGTTTAATAGTTCTTTTCTCTTACAAGATGTAAATATAATTTTTAATTTATTTTTTTTAACCCCGGTTAAATGGCGGATAACGGTACTCCGTGATTATTTAAATCGGTTCCATCAGCTACCCACAAAAAACTGATATTGTATATAAATTTCTCTTCCAATTTCTCTTTCAATTTTTTTTTCATTCTTTTTTTTTCAGGATGGATGATATTCTCACAAGATTGCAGAAACGATTTCCTCCTTTTCCTCGAAATATTTTACTGAAGCTTTACCAAGTCCGACTTGAGAGATTAAGAATGCTTATGCACAAAGGGATTCCTGACGACATACGTTGGCTAATTGAAGCCAAGGTACGTGAAGATGAATATCTTCCTGTTTTGCATTTACCAGGTACAGGTAGAAGCACTTTTGCAAAGAAGCGACGAGCAAAGCGCATGAGTTCAAATTGCCACAAATGTGCACGATGGACGTGTAACGGTAAATGTCGTTCTATTGGGATTCCGTCCTCTAATCGAGATGATAAAATTGAATTCATTAAGGATGGACTGAGTAAGGAGAATTTGGGTAATATCCAACTTTCTCTTGAGACGCATCCTAGTGGAGACGTACAAAGAGAAATTCTTGATTTATGGCCGCAATTCCAAAGGGAATGGCAACATCTTGGGAATCTGATGTTAAAAGACCCTGTTTGCCAGCTTGTAAGAAAACTGGATGGGAAGCATATCCTCGACTCATAGAAGGCGTTTAAGCCGTTTCTGGACGTAAAACCAGAGGAAGATGTGAGCCACAATCACAACTACAATAAATGACTTCTCAGCTTTTGGTTTGATTTGCAATAACTTTATTTTGTTTTAATTTACGTGTTGTTCGATTTGTGTAATTATTCTCGTTTTTTTTATTTGTCTTTTACGGTTGATTTTTTCTTCTCTTTTTGATTTTCTTCCTGAAATCACGCAAAAATCTTTTGTTAGGTTAACATTTTCTTCTGACAGGTCAGATACACTTTCGGCGACATTATTACTCTTGTCTGATTCACTACTCAGTCCTCTATATATTACACCATGTACTCATTCTCTTTCAGGCACTCGAAAAAAAAAATGGAAAGTATTTCATCCCAGCGCATTAAAAAAATTTGTGTCTTTGGAGGTGCTTATCCAGGGAAAAATAACATATTCGCTGATGAAGCCATAAGAGTTGGAGTAATACTTGCCCAACAAAAGATCCACTTGATTTATGGAGGCGATAGTACGGGTTTAATGGGAGCAGTCGCTACAGCAGCACACACCGGAGGAAGTCCAGTTCTAGGAATCGTGCCAAAACTATTCACAAGTTTTTGTGGACCTACCGTGGGTAAGGAAATACAAGTCTGGAGTGTCCCTGAACGGATAACAATCATGTACCATTCTGCCGATGCATTCATTGCTTTACCAGGAGGTCTGGGTACATTGGAAGAAATAGCTTGCGTGGCTTCTTGGTCATCTTTGGTCACAAATAAGAAACCCATTGGTTTGCTTAATATTAATGGTTATTTTAGTAATTTGCTTTTATATTTAGATAATGCTGTGGATAATGGATTCATGTTTTCAGAGGCAAGGAGAACCATAATTTCTGCTACAACCATTGAAGATTTACTTAAAAAGCTCCAAGCTTATGAGTGTTTATCTGCTACGGTTGTTTCGCAAACGCTCGGAAAAAGAAAAAGAGATATGGACGAGCAAGGAGTGGATTGCACTTTGTCTTTGTGACATTATCTAACATTTTGCTTGTTGTGTCTCAGTTATAATAAGTGGTTAGCAACCTCTGCAGGTAATATCTCCTAAATTCTACCTTTAAAATTTGACATTGGGGACAATGTCATATTTTAGTAGGGGGTAAGGGACATATTTTGCTAATTTAAAAATAAAAAATAAAAATAATAAAAAAAAAATTTAAGAAGTATTCATTCTGAACAAGGTCTGAGTAAGGGAGACTTGAGACATACCTTGTCAGTTTGATTTCTTCTTTTCAAAAAAAAAAAAAAAAAAAAAAAAAAAAAGTTTGTTGTGTTTTAAGCAATTTAGAAGTATTCATTCTGAACAAGGTCTGAGTAAGGGAGACTTGAGACACACCTTGTCAGTTTGATTTTAATCTTTTTATGTTTACTTGTTAATTTTTGTTTAGTATTTTAAGATTATTTAGGTTGCATGAGTTTGTTTTGTTTTGAGTCTTGGCTGTTCCTATTCTTATGTTATTAGTTCTTTTCTCTTACACATGATTCTTTCATTTGGGTTAATAGACTTACATTGAGGACAATGTAAGAATTAAGTGTGGGGGGAATGATTTAGGATTTCTTTTATTTTTGTCTACTATTTTTTTTTTATGAGTCTTTATTATAATTTTTAGTGTGTTTTAGTTCCTTTTTAATACAATGATGAGATATGAATTGCATAAGTCTAAAATAAAGTTATTAGTGAGAAGATTTTCATGAGAATTGAGCTTGATATCATTCTTTTTTTATGAGCCAATGTTAATATGATATGTTGATTGAGAAAGAAGCATGTTTAGACTTAATCTGACTTGTATAATCATCCTTGTGAGTTTTTGAGCCTATAATGATTGATGCATTATACAAATCAATCTAATTTCTTTCTTGAGTGCTCTTATGATTACAGGATTCTCTAGAACTTGCTTTAAACCGTTTGAGACTATATTGATACATGTGACAACATGAATATGATAGAGGCATTAGGATTTTTAGCCAGAGCCAAACAGCCATCCCTTATTGATGTTCCAAGAGAACACACCCTTAGTGAACCAATTTGAGCCTACATTGAATAAGCTATCTCTTTGGTAACCATAACTTGTCCCTAACCTAAATATACTTATATCTTTACCTTTGTTCCAAAGATGAATTAGCATGTTTTGAGACAAGTTGCAAAGACAAGGGATATTTTTAGTTAAAAATTTGGGTTAGAAACAAGAAATAAGTGTGGGGGGGAAAGAAAAGAAAAGTCAAAAAAAAAAAAATATGAATCATCTCTTGAATTTTGGGAAAAAGAAAAAGATGTTACAAAGTTGTTCAGAATGAAGAAAAGGCCCAACATAAATATCCGGCCTAGGTGACTATGTACTTGTAAAGAGTTTTGAGAAGTTTCTTTGTATGATCTTTTTATGTCTCTAAACTTTATGAACTCTTTGGAACCTTTGTGATATCTTTATCCTTTTGTTCTTCAACCACATTACAAACCCCTTGGCCCCATTACAACCTTGATTAAAGACCTCTTGATTCATGAAGTTGTATGATCTAAATAGTGGAGAATAGGTGGACAAGCAAGAATATGGTAGAACTGTTTTCATGAGATTGATTGAGTGTAAACACTTCACCACTACTTTAAAGAGTGAAAATCATGAGGGTATCCCATGTGAGAAGTTGAGATTAAATTTGAACATGCAATATTTTGATTGAGATATGTTATGCTAATATTGGCTTAACTCAAACAATTTACATTCAAGCATGATTTTTTGTGAAATTCTTTAAGCTATTGATTAGTTTATAAGACTTGTTCAAATATTGTATCTAATTTGTATTGAAAGGATTAGGAGTAAATATTTTTAGTATATGCAGTTTATTTATATTTTAGTTTTTCAATGTTTGTGGGTATCGTTCTAGTAAACCCTCACGAGACTAAACTCGTCCACTAGGGACACCTAGGGGTTTAAAGGCTTGTGTCACATGCTAAGTGCCACCGTGATTTCCTACGAAAATGGATTAGATTAGATTTTCTTATTTTATTTTTATTGAGTCGTTGCTAGGGACTAGCAACAATCTAAGTGTGGGGGTGTGATAACTCGTATAATTATATAGTTTTTAGTTATGTTTTATTAATGTTTTGTGTCAAATAAGAGTTATTATTGTTTAGTCTAATTGTGTTTATGATCTTTTATATTTTTATGTATTTTGGTGTTTTTCACAAGTTTCTTTGAGTGATTTCAGATTACTAGAATTAAGGGCAAATCCAGTTCAGTTTCAGTTCCGACACCTTTTGCCATATCAGCTATATCTCGAGTTTCACTGAAGCAATAAGGCTGAAATTTGTAGCCATGCAAAGCTAAGAGGCATAGCTATCTTTTTCATGTTTTACACTTCTTAAAACGGAGTCGTATTCCCTAGCGAAATGGACCATCAAGTTGGCTGATGTGCAATGACGTCTGTGCTGACATGTTTTCGTATTATGCCCGTATCTTCTTATCCACATCAGCAAATGAGCTGATTCCAACGGCTATGGTTCCGTAACTGATAGGGGAACCTTTGTCTAGAAGACCATGTGATCAGATCAGGCCTCCAATATTGAATAAATCGACCATCAAGGTGGCTGATGTGTAATGACATCTGTGCTGACATGTTTTCGTATTTTGCCCATATCTGCTTAACCACATCAGCAAATGAGCTGATTCCAACGGCTATGGTTCCGTAACTGATAGGGGAACCTTTTTCTAGAAGACCATGTGATCAGATCAGGCCTCCAATATTGACGAAATCGACCATCAAGTTGGCTGATCAAAATCGTCATATACCTACCTTTGAAATTTGTAAAGCTTGTCTCTTGTCATTTAGCCCTCCAAAATGTGTATAAATAGAGGGCCTTGGATGATTGTAAGGGATCATATTGGAGATTGGTAGGATATTAGCCATTTTAACAAAATTCTCTAAGTTTTCTTCTTCTTTCTTTTCTCTAGTTTTCTTTCTTTTCTCTAGTTTTCTTTTTCTTTAGAGAGAGCAAGAGGTTGGATAATTAATATTCTTCCTCTTCTTCTTTCTTTCTTTTATTTTCTTCTTAGATTTTCTTTAATTTTATGTTTATGTTTACAATGCCTATGCTAGGCTAAACTTCTATTTGGTTAAGCGTGATTTCAAAGCCCTAGACATGTTTTGTGAGTGATTTTCAGATTCTATCTATCATTAATTTTCTATCAAAGTTGCTTATGTTCTTCTACAAGAATTGTTCATGATGTTGTCTTGATTTATTTAGGTGTACAACTAGATAGATCTTGATAATTATCTATTGCTAGTCTAGGAGTCTTGATCCGTGTAATTGTCTTGATTTCCTATTCATAAGTGGCAATTTGTGATTAATGATAATGGTCAAGTTTTCAATAATTGCAAAGTGGAACATAACCTAAGTTGAACAATCCGAGCTTATGTGTTTGTTGCTTAGATCAATCTATCTTTCTCATCATAAAGCTGCCATTAAATTGAATTTAGAGAGCTTATTCTAGGTTGTTTAATGGTTAGAGATTAAATAGAGAGCTTGTTCTATTTAACGACAAACTAAGGAAAGATTGGGATAACAGAGCTTGTTGTTATCTACGGTTGTTAACTTTGATAGTTGGTTGATATTGATAGATCTGAATTTGATTCTTAATGATGTCTAGTGGTGGAGAATGAAACCTTAACCATATTTTTCATATTTGATTCTTCTTACTTACTTGTTTTCTTACTTTTCTAGTTTGCTTATTTTTAAAAGTATATTTATTTTTATTGGCTGGTTATACCGCCTAATTTGTATATTAACTTTGTTTTATTTTTATTGGCTGGTTATACCGCCTAATTTAGTATATATATTTTTATTGGCTGGTTATACCGCCTAATTTAGTATATATATTTTTATTGGCTGGTTATACCGCCTAATTTAGTATATATATTTTTATTGGCTGGTTATACCGCCTTGCATCTTATTCCTATTATTTACTTTAGTTTAAATCTGGCTTCAAAAAACCCCTTTTCTTTTATTGTTCTTGAATTTAAGTTTTAAACTATTAACTTATAAACTAAAACCCAATCCCTGAGGACTCGACCCTTGCTAACTACTATACTTACAATTTATCTTTTTAGTGCAAGGTTAAATAAGATACACTCTTTTGGGTGCATCAGTCTCCCTAATAGAATAGGTGTGGGATTAGAAGACATCTCATCTTCCATCTCAATAACATAAAAGTCAGCGGGAAAAACCAATTCATTAACCTGTACAAGAACGTCTTCTACAACTCCTCTTGGATAAGTGTTAGAACGGTCAGCAAGTTGTATTATAACACCGGTTTCCTCTAATGGTCCTAGATTCAATGAAGCATAAATTGAATATGGCATGACATTAATAGATGCCCCTAGATCTAGCATAGCACGCTCAAACCTGGTGTTGCCTATCTTACAAGGAATGGTAAACATACCTGGATCCTTGCATTTAGGTGGGAGTTTCTTTTGAAGAACAGCTGACACATTCTCCCCCACACTTACCTTTTCATTCCATTTCAACTTTCGTTTAGATGTGCACAACTCTTTTAGGAACTTGGCATATCTTGGCACTTGCTTGATAGCATCTAGTAAAGGAATGTTCACCTCTACTTTCCGGAAGGTTTCCAAAATTTCCTTCTCTTGCTCCTCCTTCTTGGACTTTGCTAACCTGCTAGGAAAAGGTGGAGTAGTTATATAAGAAGGAAAGGATGGTTTAGGAATTACCTTTTTTAGTGGCTCGTTGGGATGTGAAGAGGATGCCATGGTATTGTTCTCCCTTTGAGCACTATCATTTTGTGGTGTCTCTAGCTGTTTCCCACTTCTTAGATTTATAGCATTGGCATTCTCTCTTGGATTCACTATGGTTTGGGAAGGTAATTTCCCAGAATCCCTTGCTTGCATTTGACTCATGGTTGTTGCCAATTGCCCTATTTGAGTCTCCAAATTTCGAATACTTGTCTTTGTTTCCTGTTGAAATTGAATTGTATTAGTAGAAAGAGCTTTAACAAGATCTTCAAGAGAAGTACCTGAATTTTGGGTGGGTGGTAGTTGTTGTCGGGTTTGGTATGGTTGTTGCACTCTTTGCTGAAAACCCGGTGGCCTGTGGTCAAATGGTGGAGGAATAGTTTGTGATTGGTTCCCTCTATAATTGAAGTTTGGATGATCCCTCCATCCTAGATTGTAAGTGTTTGAGTAGGGATCATATTTCCTTGATTGGTTCTGAAATCCACCCATGGCATTCACATGTTCATTGGTATCCTCTTGAAGTGTTGGACACATATCAGTTTGGTGCCCTATGTTTGAACATATGCCACAAGCCTTTATTTGTTGTATTTTACCTACAGCCAATTGTTGAACAAGAGAAGTCAGTTTATCAAATTTTTGTTCAAGGGATGATATACTTACCTCATTAACTCTCTTGGGTTGTGGTGGTGGATCTTGTCTCATTGAGAACTGTTGAGAATTGGCTGCCATGTTGGAGATTAATGTTCTAGCAGCCCTGGGAGTCTTATCAACTAGAGCTCCCCCACTAGCGGCATCTATCATACTTCTCTCCATGGGCATGAGACCTTCATAGAAGTATTGGATGAGAAGTTGTTCACTTATCTGATGGTGTGGACATGAGGCACAAAGTTTCTTGAACCTCTCCCAATATTCATATAAGGATTCTCCGTTGTATTGCCGAATCCCACATATCTCTTTCCTAATGTTGGCAGCCTTAGATGCTGGGAAATACCTTTCCAAGAATGCTTTCTTCAAATCATTCCATGTAGTGATGGTCCCGGATGGTAGATAGTAGAGCCATTCCTTTGCTGAATCAGCTAGAGAGAATGGGAAGGCTCTCAACTTAACTTGCTCTTCCGTGACCCCTGTTGGTCTCATGCTTGAGCAAACTACATGGAATTCCTTGAGGTGCTTATTTGGATCCTCTCCTGCAAAACCATGAAAAGTTGGGAGAAGATGAATCAAACCAGATTTTAATTCAAAAGCTACCTCAAGATTAGCATATTCAATGCATAATGGTTGTTGACCCAAGTCCGGAGCGGCTAGCTCCTTGAGAGTTCGGTTGTCAGCTGCTGCCATCTCTCCTTGCTTCTCTTGGATGTTTTGGATCAACTCCTCGATTGGTTGTTGGTGAGAAGTTATAAATTCCCGAATTTTCCTAAGTCGTAAGTCTTCTTCGGGAGCTTGGAACATTCACTAATAAAAAAAATAAGAAAGTAAATAATTAGAACAGAAAATAAGAATAAACCAATAAACTAATAAACTAAAGAAAGCAATCCCCGGCAACGGCGCCAAAAATTTGATGCACCCAAAAGAGTGTATCTTATTTAACCTTGCACTAAAAAGATCAATTGTAAGTATAGTAGTTAGCAAGGGTCGAGTCCTCAGGGATTGGGTTTTAGTTTATAAGTTGATAGTTTAAAACTTAAATTCAAGAACAATAAAAGAAAAGGGGTTTTTGAAATCAGATTTAAACTAAAGTAAATAAAAAGAATAAGATGCAAGGCGGTATAACCAGCCAATAAAAATATATATACTAAATTAGGCGATATAACCAGCCAATAAAAATATATATACTAAATTAGGCGGTATAACCAGCCAATAAAAATAAAACAAAGTTAATATACAAATTAGGCGGTATAACCAGCCAATAAAAATAAAACAAAGTTAATATACAAATTAGGCGGTATAACCAGCCAATAAAAATAAATATACTTTTAAAAATAAGCAAACTAGAAAAGTAAGAAAACAAGTAAGTAAGAAGAATCAAATATGAAAAATATGGTTAAGGTTTCATTCTCCACCACTAGACATCATTAAGAATCAATTTCAGATCTATCAATATCAACCAACTATCAAAGTTAACAACCGTAGATAACAACAAGCTCTGTTACCCCAATCTTAGTTTGT
The DNA here is from genome assembly GCA_030761205.1 of Fremontodendron californicum. Lineage (NCBI taxonomy): Eukaryota > Viridiplantae > Streptophyta > Magnoliopsida > Malvales > Malvaceae > Fremontodendron > Fremontodendron californicum. The sequence goes on from JAULJL010000032.1 coordinate 4,174,242, forward strand.
CGTTAAATAGAACAAGCTCTCTATTTAATCTCTAACCATTAAACAACCTAGAACAAGCTCTCTAAATTCAATTTAATGGCAGCTTTATGATGAGAAAGATAGGTTGATCTAAGCAACAAACACATAAGCTCGGATTGTTCAACTTAGGTTATATTCCACTTTGCAATTATTGAAAACTTGACCATAATCATTAATCACAAATTGCCACTTATGAATAGGAAATCAAGACAATTACACGGATCAAGACTCCTAAACTAGCAATAGATAATTATCAAGATCTATCTAGTTGTACACCTAAATAAATCAAGACAACATCATGAACAATTCTTGTAGAAGAACATAAGCAACTTTGATAGAAAATTAATGATAGATAGAATCTGAAAATCAATCACAAAACATGTCTAGGGCTTTGAAATCACCCTTAACCAAATAGAAGTTTAGCCTAGCATAGGCATTATAAACATAAAATTAAATAGAATCTAAGAAGAAAATAAAAGAAAGAAAGAAGAAGAAGAAGAATATTAATTATCCAACCTCTTGCTCTTTCTAAAGAAAAAGAAAACTAGAGAAAAGAAAGAAGAAGAAAACTTAGAGAATTTTATTAAAATGGCTAATATCCTACCAATCTACAATATGATCCCTTACAATCATCCAAGGCCCTCTATTTATACACATTTTGGAGGGCTAAATGACAAGAGACAAGCTTTACAAATTTCAAAGGTAGGTATAATAGGTGGGTGCATTTTCTAACAATTTTCGTCATATATGACGATTTTGATCAGCCAACTTGATGGTCAATTTTGTCAATTTTGGAGGCCTTATCTGATCACATGGTCTTCTAGAAAAATGTTACCCTATCAGTTGCTGATCCATAGCCGTTGGAATCAGCTCATTTGCTGATGTGGATAAGAAGATATGGGCATAATACGAAAATAGGTCAGCACAGACGTCATTGCACATCAGCCAACTTGATGGTCGATTTCGCTAGGGAAAACGACTCCGTTTCAAGAAGTGTAAAACATGAAAAAGATAGATATGCCTCTTATCATTGCATGGCTACAAATTTCAGCCTTATTGCTTCAGTGAAACTCGAGATATAGCTGATATGGAAAAAGGTGTCGGAACTGGAACTGAACTGGATTTGCCCTTAATTCTAGTAATCTGAAATCACTCAAAGAAACTTGTGAAAAACACCAAAATACATAAAAATATAAAAGATCATAAACACAATTAGACTAAACAATAATAACTCGTATTTGACACAAAACAATAATAAAACATAACTAAAAACTATATAATTATACAAGTTATCAGGTATAATAGGTGGGTGCATTTTTCTAACAATTTTCGTCATATTGTATGACAATTTTGATCAGCCAACTTGATGGTCGATTTTGTCAATTTTGGAGGCCTGATCTGATCACATGGTCTTCTAGAAAAATGTTCCCCTATCAGTTACTGATCCATAGTCATTGGAATCAGCTCATTTTCTGATGTGGATAAGAATATATGGGCAAAATACGAAAACAGGTCAGCACAGACGTCATTGCACATCAGCCAACTTGATGGTCGATTTCGCTAGGAAAAACGACTCCGTTTCAAGAAGTGTAAAACATGAAAAAGATAGATATCCCTCTTAACTTTGCACGGTTAAAATTTCAGCCTTATTGCTTCAGTGAAACTCGAGATATAGCTGATATGGCAAAAGGTGTCAGAACTGGAACTGAACTGGATTTGCCCTTAATTCTAGTAATCTGAAATCACTCAAAGAAACTTGTGAAAAACACCAAATTACATAAAAATATAAAAGATCATAAACACAATTACACTAAACAATAATAACTCGTATTTGACACAAAACAATAATAAAACATAACTAAAAACTATATAATTATACGAGTTATCACTTGGTTTATTCTTATTTTCAGTTCTAATTAGTATTATTTTCTTGTACATACATGTTTTTCTTTTCAAATTTTGAAAAAAAAAAGATGGAATTAAGCAATCTAACACTTGAAGAGTTGGTGGCATACATGAACATGGAGAATCAACAAGCCAATCTCACCTCCCCAGTTCAACAATTGGCCATGGGAGGATGTCAAGGCCATCAATGGTTCCAAGACCAACCGCATGATCATTACTCCAACACTTACCATGAGGGATGGTGGGATCATACTAATTATGGCTACTCGAAAAATTACCAAGAAGTAGATCCTTATGCCAATTACACTCATCCATCTAGCTTCAATCAATCATGGTCTCAAGAACCAGATCTTTTTCAACCACCACATATGACTCAAAACTCAGATACTTCTCTAGAAGATCTTGTGTATTCCCTTGTTACTGATACTTTGCAATTTCAACAGGAAACAAGGGCAAGCATCCAGAGTTTGGAAAAGCAAATGAGCCAATTGGCTAGTAGTATGGTGGGATGGGTAGCACAAAGATCTGAAGAACTTCCTGCCCAAACGATGATTAACCCAAAGGAGAATGCTACTATTGTGACCTTGAGGAATGAGGAACAAGATGAGGATGAGACAAAATTAGAGATGGATTCTATTCTTGAAGATAATGAAGCTTCAATTCCAAATAAGAGTATTTCGGCACCTGAGGTAACGTTTGAGATTCCAATTTTTACTAATGTTTCTTCTCCACCTTTTCCTAGTAGATTCGCAAAGTTCAAGGAGGATGAACATGAACAAGACACGCTGGAAACCTTAAACAGTTTGTTTGTGGATGTCATTCAACAAGTACCAAAAGATGCACCATTCGTCGATGAGCAGTGCACTACCAAGGATGATGGAATAATACTTGTAATGGAGAATGCATCCACTGTTGTGCAAAGAAAGCTTCCTCTCAAACGCATAAATTTGGGAAATTTCATGTATGAGCCTGACAAGCCTAAAAAGCCAAGAAGGGGAATTGGCTAGGCTGAAAACAATCAATCAAGTGCTAATTGGGGGAGGCAGCCTAATTAGTGAAAGCATTGCCAAACTGCCATCCTCAGATTTGCTCTCTTTTTCTTTATCTTTTTCTTATGTTTCTTTGCTAATTGTGTTTAGTGTTTCTAAGTTCATTTAGGCTGCATAAGTTTATTTTGTTTATTAGTTCTTTTCACTTACACATGATTCTTTCATTTGGGATTAATAGCATTACATTAATGACAATGTAAGAATTATGTGTGGGGGGAAGAATTTAGGATTTTATTTAGAGTGTTTTGTTTTTTAGTCTTTTTATGTTGTTTTTCTTTCTGATCCTTGTTTTGAAAATAACTAGATGTAAATATAATTTTTAATTTTTTTAACCCCGGTTAAATGGCGGATAACGGTACTCCGTGATTATTTAAATCGGTTCCATCAGCTACCCACAAAACTGATATTGTATATAAATTTCTCTTCCAATTTCTCTTTCATTTTTTTTCATTTTTTTTCAGGATGGATGATATTCTCACAAGATTGCAGAAACGATTTCCTCCTTTTCCTCGAAATATTTTACTAAAGCTTTACCAAGTTCGATTTGAAAGATTAAGAATGCTTATGCACAAAGGGATTCCTGAAGACATACGTTGGATAATTGAAGCCAAGGTACGTGAAGATGAATATCTACCTATTTTGCATTTACCAGGTACAGGTAGAAGCACTTTTGCAAAGAAGCGACGAGCAAAGCGCATGAGTTCAAATTGCCACAAATGTGCACGATGGACGTGTAACGGTAAATGTCGTTCTATTGGGATTCCGTCATCTAATCGAGATGATAAAATTGAATTCATTAAGGATGGACTGAGTAAGGAGAATTTGGGTAATATCCAACTTTCTCTTGAGACGCATCCTAGTGGAGACGTACAAAGAGAAATTCTTGATTTAAGGCCGCAATTCCAAAGGGAATGGCAACATCTTGGGAATCTGATGTTAAAAGACCCTGTTTGCCAGCTTGTAAGAAAACTGAATGGGAAGCATATCCTCGACTCATAGAAGGCGTTTAAGCCGTTTCTGGACGTAAAACCAGAGGAAGATGTGAGCCACAATCACAACTACAATAAATAACTTCTCAGCTTCTGGTTTGATTTGCAATAACTTCATTTCGGTTTAATTTACGTGTTGTTCGATTTGTGTAATTATTCTCGTTTTTTTTTGCATTGGTCTTTTACGGTTGATTTTTCTTCTTTTTTTGATTTTCTTCCTGAAATCACGCAAAAATCTTTTGTTAGGTTAACATTTTCTTCTGACAGGTCAAATACACTTTCGGCGACATTATTACTCTTGACTTTTACGGTTGATTTTTCTTCTCTTTTTGATTTTCTTCCTGAAATCACGCAAAAATCTTTTGTTAGGTTAACATTTTCTTCTGACAGGTCAGATACACTTTCGGCGACATTATTACTCTTGTCTGATTCACTACTCAGTCCTCTATATATTACACCATGTACTCATTCTCTTTCAGGCACTCGAAAAAGAAAAAAAAATGGAAAGTACTTCGTCCCAACGCATTAAAAAAATTTGTGTCTTTGGAGGTGCTTATTCAGGGAAAAATAACATATTCGCTGATGAAGCCATAAGAGTTGGAGTAATACTTGCCCAACAAAAGATCCAGTTGATTTATGGAGGCGGTAGTACGGGTTTAATGGGAGCAGTCGCTACAGCAGCACACGCCGGAGGAAGTCCAGTTCTAGGAATCGTGCCAAAACTATTCACAGGTTTTTGTGGACCTACCATGGGTAAGGAAATACAAGTATGGAGTATCCCTGAACGGATGACAATCATGTACCATTCTGCCGATGCATTCATTGCTTTACCAGGAGGTCTGGGTACATTGGAAGAAATAGCTTGCGTGGCTTCTTGGTCATCTTTGGTCACAAATAAGAAACCCATTTGTTTGCTTAATGTTAATGGTTATTTTAGTAATTTGCTTTCATATTTAGATAATGCTGTGGATAATGGATTCATGTTTTCAGAGGCAAGGAGAACCATAATTTCTGCTACAACCATTGAAGATTTACTCAAAAAGCTCCAAGCTTATGAGTGTTTATCTGCTACGGTTGTTTCGCAAACACTCGGAAAAAGAAAAAGAGATATGGACGAGCAAGGAGTGGATTGCACTTTGTCTTTGTGACATTATCTAACATTTTGTTTGTTGTGTCTCAGTTATAATAAGTGGTTAGCAACCTCTGCAGGTAATATCTCTTAAATTCTACCTTTAAAATTTGACATTGGGGACAATGTCATATTTTAGTAGGGGGTAAGGGACATAATTTGCTAATTTAAAAAAAAAAAAAATTTGTTGTGTTTTAAGCCATTTAGAAGTATTCATTCTGAACAAGGTTTGAGTAAGGGAGACTTGAGACATACCTTGTCAGTTTGATTTTAATCTTTTTATGTTTACTTGTTAATTTTTGTTTAGTATTTTAGGATTATTTAGGTTGCATGAGTTTGTTTTGTTTTGAGTCTTAGTTGTTCCTATTCTTATGTTATTAGTTCTTTTCTCTTACACATGATTCTTTCATTTGGGTTAATAGACTTACATTGAGGACAATGTAAGAATTAAGTGTAGGGGGAATGATTTAGGATTTCTTTTATTTTTGTCTACTTTTTTTTATGAGTCTTTATTATTATTTTTAGTGTGTTTTAGTTCCTTTTCAATACTATGATGAGATATGAATTGCATAAGTCTAAAACAGATTTATTAGTGAGAAGATTTTCATGAGAATTGAACTTGATATCAATCTTTTTATGAGCCAATGTTAATATGATATGTTGATTGAGAAAGAAGCATGTTTAGACTTAATTTGACTTGTATAATCATCCTTGTGAGTTTTTGAGCCTATAATGATTGATGCATTATACAAATCAATCTAATTTCTTTCTTGAGTGCTCTTATGATTACATGATTCTCTAGAACTTGCTTTAGACCTTGTTGAGACTATATTGATGCATGTGACAACATGAATATGATAGAGGCATTAGGATTTTTAGCCAGGGCCAAACAGCCATCCCTTATTGATGTTCCAAGAGAACACACCCCTAGTGAGCCAATTTGAGCCTACATTGAATAAGCTATTTATTTGGTAACCACAACTTACACCTAGCCTAAATATAACACTTGTTCTAAAGATGGATTATATATTTTGAGACATATTGCAAAAAAACAAGGGATATTTTTAGTTAAAAATTTGGGTTAGAAACAAGAAATAAGTGTGGGGGGAAAAGAAAAGAAAAGTCAAGAGAAAAAGAAATGGAATACTGGCAAATACATTCCTATGTAAAAAAAAAATATGAATCATCTCTTCAATTTGTGGAAAAAGAAAAAGATGTTACAAAGTTGTTTAGAATGAAGAAAAGGCCCAACATGAATATCCGGCCTAGGTGACTATGTACTTGTAAAGAGTTTTGAGAAGTTTCTTTGTATGATCTTATTATGTCTCTAAACTTTATGAACTCTTTGGAACCTTTGTGATATCTTTATCCTTTTGTTCTTCAACCACATTACAAACCCCTTGGCCCCATTACAACCTTGATTAAAGACCTCTTGATTCATGAAGTTGTATGATCTAAATAGTGGAGAATAGGTGGACAAGCAAGAATATGGTAGAACTATTTTCATGAGATTGATTGAGTGTAAACACTTTACCACTACTTTAAAGAGTGAAAATCATGAGAGTATCCCATGTGAGAGGTTGAGATTAAGTTGAATATGCACCATTTTGATTGAAATATGTTATGTTAATATTGGCTTAACTCATTTATTTACATTCAAGCATGATTTTTTGTGAAATTCTTTGAGCTATTGATTAGTTTATAAGACTTGTTCAAAGATTGTCTCTAATTTATATTGAAAGGATTAGGAGTAAATATTTTTAGTGTATGTAGTTTACTTATATTTTAGTTTTTCAATGTTTGTGGGTATCGTTCTAGTAAACCCTCACGAGACTAAACTCGTCCACTAGGGACACCTAGGGGTTTAAAGGCTTGTGTCACATGCTAAGTGCCACCGTGATTTCCTACGAAAATGGATTAGATTAGATTTTCTTATTTTATTTTTATTGAGTCGTTGCTAGGGACTAGCAACAATCTAAGTGTGGGGGTGTGATAACTCGTATAATTATATAGTTTTTAGTTATGTTTTATTATTGTTTGGTGTCAAATACGAGTTATTATTGCTTAGTCTAATCGTGTTTATGATTTTTTATATTTTTATGTAATTTGGTGTTTTTCACGAGTTTCTTTGAGTGATTTCAGATTACTAGGTTAAATCAACAATTAAGGGCAAATCCAGTTCAGTTCCAGTTCCGACACCTTTTGCCATATCAGCTATATCTGGAGTTTCACTAAAGCAATAAGACTGAAATTTTAACCGTGCAAAGTTAAGAGGCATATCTAGCTTTTTTATGTTTTACACTTCTTGAAAAGGAGTCGTTTTAAATAGCGAAATCGACCATCAAGTTGGCTGATGTGCAACGACGTCTGTGCTGACCTGTTTTCGTATTTTGCCCATATCTTCTTATCCACATCAGCAAATGAGCTGATTTAAACGGATATGGATCAGTAACTGATAGGGGAACATTTTTCTAGAAGACCATGTCATCAGATCAGGCCTCCAATATTGACAAAATCGACTATCAAGTTGGCTGATCAAAATTGTCATACAATATGACGAAAATTGTTAGAAAAATGCACCCACCTATTATACCTACCTTTGAAATTTGTAAAACTTGTCTCTTGTCATTTAGCCCTCCAAAATGTGTATAAATAGAGGGCCTTGGATGATTGTAGAGGAGCATATTGTACATTGGTAGGATATTAGGCATTGTAATAAAATTCTCTAAGTTTTCTTCTTCTTTCTTTTCTCTAGTTTTCTTTTTCTTTATTTTCTTCTTCATCTTTCTTTCTTTTATTTCCTTCTTAGATTCTCATTAATTTTATGTTTATGTTTACAATGCCTATGCTAGGCTAAACTTCTATTTGGTTAAGGGTGATTTCAAAGCCCTAGACATGTTTTGTGCTTGATTTTCAGATTCTATCTATCATTAATTTTCTATCAAAGTTGCTTATGTTCTTCTACAAGAATTGTTCATGATGTTGTCTTGATTTATTTAGGTGTACAACTGGATAGATCTTGATAATTATCTATTGCTAGTTTAGGAGTCTTGATCCGTGTAATTGTCTTGATTTCCTATTCATAAGTGGCAATTTGTGATTAATGATTATGGTCAAGTTTTCAATAATTGCAAAGTGGAACATAACCTAAGTTGAACAATCCGAGCTTATGTGTTTGTTGCTTAGATCAACCTATCTTTCTCATCATAAAGCTGCCATTAAATTGAATTTAGAGAGCTTATTCTAGGTTGTTTAATGGTTAGAGATTAAATAGAGAGCTTGTTCTATTTAACGACAAACTAAGGAAAGATTGGGATAACAGAGCTTGTTGTTATCTACGGTTGTTAACTTTGATAGTTGGTTGATATTGATAGATCTGAAATTGATTCTTAATGATGTCTAGTGGTGGAGAATGAAACCTTAACCATATTTTTCATATTTGATTCTTCTTACTTGTTTTCTTACTTTTCTAGTTTGCTTATTTTTAAAAGTATATTTATTTTTATTGGCTGGTTATACCACCTAATTTGTATATTAACTTTGTTTTATTTTTATTGGCTGGTTATACCGCCTAATTTAGTATATATATTTTTATTGGCTGGTTATACCGCTTAATTTAGTATATATATTTTTATTGGCTGGTTATACCTCCTTGCATCTTATTCTTATTATTTACTTTAGTTTAAATCTGGCTTCAAAAACCCTTTTTCTTTTATTGTTCATGAATTTAAGTTTTAAACTATTAACTTATAAACTAAAACCCAATCCCTGAGGACTCGACCCTTGCTAACTACTATACTTACAATTTATCTTTTTAGTGCCAGGTTAAATAAGATACACTCTTTTGGGTGCATCAAAAATCTTGCTTGAATGTAAATAGTTTGAGTTAAGCCAATATTAACAGAACATATTTCAATGAAAATAGTGCATATTCAAACTTAATCTCAACTTCTCACTAGGGTACTGTCATGATTTTCACTCTTTAAAGTTGTGGTAAAGTGTTTACACTCAATCAATCTCATGAAAACAGTTATACCTTATGCTTGCTTGTCTACCTATTCTCCACTATTTAGATCATGCAACTTCATTAATCAAGAGGTCTTTAATCAAGGTTGTGATTGTCACTGACAATATTTTGGGGTTTCAAACAAAATTGTATTGGGGTTATAGCTTTAGGTATTTTTCCTAGGATTATAGTTTTTAGGCAGTTTAGTATTGGGTTTTCAGTCTTGAAAAGTAATTTTTTCAAGCAGTGTTTTCCTCTGAACTATCACTGATAAGGTTTTACGGTTTCAAACAAACTTGTCTTGGGGTTATAGCTTTAGGCATTTTTTTCCTACGATTATAATTTTTAGGCAGTCTAAGTTTGGGGTTTCAGTCTTGAAAAGTTGTTTAGATCAAGATTTCATTTTTTCAATTCTTAATCTATTAAAATTTATTCTTGTTGATTCTTGTTCCGAATCTTGAAAAAAACATTCAAGAATTCAGAGGGGCATTCGAGCAGTCCCAAGAAAGAAAGAAAAAAAGTTCTTCCGAGATTTCAAGAAAATCAAGAAGTCTCATTCTTGAGAAAAAAAAAGAAAGAAAAGTGTTCAAACAGCAAGAAAAAGAAAGATTCGAAAAAGATCAAGGGAAATAGGAAATAGTTGAATTCTTGGTAATCTTGTTCTTGTTTTTACTTGTTTTACCTTGTTACTAATTGTTTCTTATTTCTTGAGTCTTTTTGCTAGGTAGAATTAAGCAAGGGGAGTTCTTGAAGAGTTCTTCTAGTTCCTAAAGAACCTAAAAGTGGAAATAGAGTGGTAAAAGGCAAGAGTAAGTAAGATTATTAAAGAAAAAGCCCAAAAGAGTGTAAACAAGAGTTGGAGTGATATCATATTTGAGTGTAAACACTAAGGGAGTGTCTGAGTTTAAATTTTTATTATCACTAACATTTGTTTTGCAGCAATCTTAAGATGTCTCAAAAGAGTAGTTCATCACACCAGGGGTAGGAAAATCCATTCTTTACGTGGAAAGCCATGCAACAATCGTTTGAGCGTATGAATCTTGTGATGGCGGATATGTCAGATAAGTTAGACAAACAACCGGCAGCCATTAAAAACCTACAAGATGGGCAACGTTGGGGAGCTAGGCTTGAGCCTAGTGTGGTTGATGCACCCAAAAGAGTGTATCTTATTTAACCTTGCACTTAAAAAGAATCAATTGTAGAGTATAGTCATTAGCAAGGGTCGAGTCCGCAGGGATTGGGTTTTAGTTTATAAGTTAATAGTTTAAAACTTAAATTCAAGAACACTAAAAGAAAAGAGTTTTTTAAATCAGATTTAAACTAAAGTAAACAATAAGAATGAGAAACAAGTAATTAAGAAGAATCAAATATGAAAAATATGGTTAATAGGGTTAAGGTTTCATTTTCCACCACTAGACATCATTAAGAATCAATTTCATATCTATCAACATCAATTAGCTATCAAAGTAAACAACCGTAGATAACAACAAGCTCTGTTACCCCAATCTTTCCTTAGTTCGTCGTTAAATAGAACAAGCTCTCTATTTAATCTCTAACTATTAAACAACCTAGAATAAGCTCTCTAAATTCAATTTAATAGCAGCTTTATGATGAGAAAGATAGGTTGATCTAAGCAACAAACACATAAGCTCGGACTGTTCGACTTAGGTTATGTTCCACTTTGCAATTATTGAAAACTTGACCATAATCATTAATCACTAAGTGCCACTTATGAATAGAAAATCAAAACAATTACACGGATCAAGACTCCTAAACTAGCAATAGATAATTATCAAGATTTATCTAGTTGGCCACCTAAACAAATCAAAACATCATCATGAACAATTTTAATGGAAGAACATAAGCAACTTTGATAGAAAACAATGATAGATTCTGAAAATTAATTACATAACATGTCTAGCGCTTTGAAATCACCCTTAACCAAATAAAAGTTTGGCCTAGCATATTCAGATTTACTTTATGCCTTTCTACCTTACATTTTTATATTTTATGCCTTTCTACCTTTAGTTTTATTTATGTTTTCGATCTTTATCGTGTTTACTTATAATATGTTTTTGAATTTTAGGTACAATAAGGATAATGAAGTCAAAAGATGTCAATAATGATGGTAAAGAGCTTACAAAATCATAATCACAAGATGGAAGAATACTTGGGAGTCAAAAATATCAATTTCTGGTTGAAAAGCAATCAGGCAGATTTGACCTCCGGAGCTTGTTGCAAGGAAAAGATGATGTTAGATTCTTTATTTGAAGAAACTTCCTTCTCGACTTTTGAAGTTGACTTGATTATCTTTCCAACAATATATTATAGGCCGAAATCGGATAAGAAATGTGCATCCAAAATGGCGCTAGAAGATCTCCCTAAAGAACCCTGCGGTCAGAAAAACCCTAATCGCAAATCTGAAAAAAAAAAAAAAAAAAAGGCAAAAACGTGATTTTTGCACCTTCATTGATAAGTGCTTAATTTCATGCATTTTCCTATTTAATTTCCTTCTACTTTATGCTTTGATTCTTACTTCCTTGACATTTTACTAGGTTTTTATGCTTTGTAGGTATTTTGGAGGAGATGAAGTCAAAACATGTCAATTAGGATGTTAAAGAGCTTACGAAATCACAATCACAAGATGGAAAAAGAGTTGGGAGTCAAAAAGATTAAATTCTTGGTGCAAAGCAAGAAGACAGATTTGACCTCCGGAGCTTGTTGCTAAGAAAACATGATGTTAGACTCTTTATTCGAAGAAACTTCCTTATTGACTTTCGAAGCTCACTTGATTATCTTTCCAACGGTTGGTTTTGGGCCTAAATCGGATAAGAAATCGTCATCCAAATCGGCATTGGAATATCTCCCTAAAAACCCTAGTGGCAGAAAAAACCCTAGCCGCAAATCACATATTTTTCTTAATACCCTAGCTGACATTTATGTTTATCCTTGTCAGAGAAGGATTAGTGGCTGTCAACTTAGATGAATTGCATTAATTGCAAGTATCTTTCCTTAAAGCTAATCCTAGTCAAAGTTGGAGAATTAAATCAGCCAAGACTTTCCTTCCTTACACTACTTTGCCTGCAAGTTTGTAATCTCTATTCATTAAAGAGTGCTTTGACTAAAACTTTCTTACTTTATTCAAACTTGGCTGCCAAGGCTTATATCTTTCCTTAAAACACAAAAGTCAGCCACTTTTCCTTAACTTTAGCCACAAGTCAGCATTTATTGAAGGGAGAGAACTGAAATTCACTTGTTTGATGCCCTAGCTATTGCCTATAAATAGAGACCAAGGGGCATACGAAATTCACACTTTCCCAAGCATCAAAGTTTTGATTTCTTCTTTGTTTCTTTGTTTTTGAGAGAGCAAGAGGCTGAATAATTAATATTCTTCTTCTTTCTTTCTTTTATTTTCTTCTTAGATTCTCTTTAATTTTATGTTTATGTTTACAATGCCTATGCTAGGGTAAACTTTTATTTGGTTAAGGGTGATTTCAAAGCCCTAGACATGTTTTGTAATTGATTTTCAGATTCTATCTATCATTAATTTTCTGTCAAAGTTGCTTATGTTCTTCTACAAGAATTGTTTATGATGTTGTCTTGATTTATTTAGGTGTACAACTAGATAGATCTTGATAATTATCTATTGCTAGTTTAGTAGTCTTGATCCGTGTAATTGTCTTGATTTCCTATTCATAAGTGGCAATTTGTGATTAATGATTATGGTCAAGTTTTCGATAATTGCAAAGTGGAACATAACCTAAGTTGAACAATCCGAGCTTATGTGTTTGTTGCTTAGGTCAACTGATAACTCGTCTAATTATATAGTTTTTAGTTATGTTTTATTATTGTTTTGTGTCAAATACGAGTTATTATTGTTTAGTCTAATTGTGTTTATGATCTTTTATATTTTTATTTAATTTGGTGTTTTTCACAAGTTTCTTTGAGTGATTTCAGATTACTAGAATTAAGGGCAAATCCAGTTCAGTTCCAGTTCCGACACCTTTTGCCATATCAGCTATATCTGGCGTTTCACTGAAGCAATAATTCTGAAATTTGTAGCCGTGCAAAGCTAAGAGGCATATCTATCTTTTTCATGTTTTACACTTCTTGAAACGGAGTCGTTTTCCCTAGCGAAATCGACCATCAAGTTGGCTGATGTGCAATGACGTCTGTGCTGACCTGTTTTCGTATTTTGCCCATATCTGCTTATCCACATCAGCAAATGAGCTGATTCCAATGGCTATGGATCCGTAACTGATACGGGAACCTTTGTCTAGAAGACCATATGATCAGATCAGGCCTCTAATATTGACGAAATCGACCATCAAGTTGGCTGATGTGCAATGACGTCTGTGCTGACCTGCTTTCGTATTTTGCCCATATCTGCTTATCCACATCAGCAAATGAGCTGATTCCAACGGCTATGGATCCGTAACTGATAGGGGAACCTTTTTCTAGACGACCATGTGATCAGATCAGGCCTCCAACATTGACGAAATGGACCATCAAGTTGGCTGATCAAAATCGTCATGTATGACGAAAATTGTTAGAAAATGCACCCACCTATTATACCTACCTTTGAAATTTGTAAAGCTTGTCTCTTGTCATTTAGCCCTCCAAAATGTGTATAAATAGAGGGCCTTGGGTGATTGTAAGGGATCATATTGTAGATAGGTAGGATATTAGCCATTTTAATAAAATTCTCTAAGTTTTCTTCTTCTTTCTTTTCTCTAGTTTTCTTTCTTTTCTCTAGTTTTCTTTTTCTTTAGAGAGAGCAAGAGGTTGGATAATTAATATTCTTCCTCTTCTTCTTTCTTTCTTTTATTTTCTTCTTAGATTTTCTTTAATTTTATGTTTATGTTTATAATGCCTATGCTATGCTAAACTTCTATTTGGTTAAGGGTGATTTCAAAGCCCTAGACATGTTTTGTGATTGATTTTCAGATTCTATCTATCATTAATTTTCTATCAAAGTTGCTTATGTTCTTCTACAAGAATTGTTCATGATGTTGTCTTGATTTATTTAGGTGTACAACTAGATAGATCTTGATAATTATCTATTGCTAGTTTAGGAGTCTTGATCCGTGTAATTGTCTTGATTTCCTATTCATAAGTGGCAATTTGTGATTAATGATTATGGTCAAGTTTTCAATAATTGCAAAGTGGAACATAACCTAAGTTGAACAATCCGAGCTTATGTGTTTGTTGCTTAGATCAACCTATCTTTCTCATCATAAAGCTGCCATTAAATTGAATTTAGAGAGCTTATTCTAGGTTGTTTAATGGTTAGAGATTAAATAGAGAGCTTGTTCTATTTAACGACAAACTAAGGAAAGATTGGGGTAACAGAGCTTGTTGTTATCTACGGTTGTTAACTTTGATAGTTGGTTGATATTGATAGATCTGAAATTGATTCTTAATGATGTCTAGTGGTGGAGAATGAAACCTTAACCATATTCTTCATATTTAATTCTTCTTACTTACTTGTTTTCTTACTTTTAGTTTGCTTATTTTTTATATTTATTTTTATTGGCTGGTTATACCGCCTAATTTGTATATTAACTTTGTTTTATTTTTATTGGCTGGTTGTACCGCCTAATTTAGTATATATATTTTTATTGGCTGGTTATACCGCCTAATTTAGTATATATATTTTTATTGGCTGGTTATACCGCCTTGCATCTTATTCTTATTATTTACTTAGTTTAAATCTGGCTTCAAAAACCCCTTTTCTTTTATTGTTTTCTTTGAACGTAAGTTATAAACTAATAACTCATAAATTAAAACCCAATCCCTGAGGACTCGACCCTTGCTAATCATTATACTTACAATTGATCTTTTTAGTGCAAGGTTAAATAAGATACACTCTTTTGGGTGCATCAAATTTTTGGCGCCGTTGCCGGGGATTGCTTTCTTTAGTTTATTTGTTACTTGGTTTATTCTTATTTTCAGTTCTAATTAGTTTTATTTTCTTGTACATACAAGTTTTTCTTTTCAAATAAAAAAAAAAAAAAAACAATGGAATTGAGCAATCTAACACTTGAAGAGTTGGTGTCATACATGAACATGGAGAATCAACAAGCCAATCTCACCTCCCCAGTTCAACAATTGGCCATGGGAGGATGTCAAGGCCATCAAGTGTTCCAAGACCAACAGTATGATCATTACTCAAACACTTACCATGAGGGATGGTGGGATCATACTAATTATGGCTACTCGAAAAATTACCAAGAAGTAGATCCTTATGCCAATTACACTCATCCATCTAGCTTCAATCAATCATGGTCTCAAGAACCAGATCTTTTTCAACCACCACATATGACTCAAAACTCAGGTACTTCTTTAGAAGATCTTGTCTATTCTCTTGTTACTGATTCTTTACAATTTCAACAGGAAACAAGGGCAAGCATCCAGAGTTTGGAAAAGCAAATGAGCCAATTGGCTAGTAGTATGGTGGGATGGGTAGCACAAAGATCCGAAGAACTCCCAGCCCAAACGATGATTAACCCAAAGGAGAATGCTACTATTGTGACCTTGAAGAATGAGGAACAAGATGAGGATGAAACAAAATTAGAGATGGATTCTATTATTGAGGATAATGAAGCCAAAGATCCAAATAAGAGTATTTCGGCACCTGAGGTAACGTTTAAGGTTTCACTTTTTACTAATGTTTCTTCTCCACCTTTTCCTAGTAGATTTGCAAAGTTCAAGGAGGGAGAACATGAACAACACATGCCGGAAACCTTAAACAACTTGTTTGTGGAGGTCATTCAACAAGTATCAAAATATGCTCCATTCCTCGATGACATATGCACCACCAATGATGATGGAATAATACTTGTAATGGAGAATGCATCCACTGTTGTGCAAAGAAAGCTTCCTCTCAAACGCATAAATTTGGGAAATTTCATGTATGAGCCTGACAAGCCTAAAAAGCCAAGAAGGGGTGTTGGTTAGATTCAAAACACTAACTCAAGTGTTAATTGGGAAGGCAGCCCAGTTAAAGATGAAATTGCCAACCTTCCATATTCAGATTTGCTTTCTCTTTCTTTTCCTTTTTCTTTTATTATTTTTATTGTTTTTATTTTTATTTCTTATGTTTCTTTGTTAATTGTGTTTACTGTTTTTAAGTTCATTTAGGCTGCATAAGTTTCTTTTGTTTAATAGTTCTTTTCTCTTACATATAATTCTTGCATTGGGGGATAATACCATTACATTAATGACAATGTAAGAATTATGTTTGGGGGGAAGAATTTAGGATTTTATTTAGAGTGTTTTGTTTTTGAGTCTTTTTATGTTGTTTTTCTTTCTGATCCTTGTTTTGAAAATAACTAGATGTAAATATAATTTTTATTTTTTTTTACCCCGGTTAAATGGCGGATAACGGTACTCCGTGATTATTTAAGTCGGTTCCATCAGCTACCCACAAAACTGATATTGTATATAAATTTCTCTTCCAATTTCTCTTTCAATTTTTTTTCATTTTTTTTTTCAGGATGGATGATATTCTCACAAGATTGCAGAAACGATTTCCTCCTTTTCCTCGAAATATTTTACTGAAGCTTTACCAAGTTCGACTTGAAAGATTAAGAATGCTTATGCACAAAGGGATTCCTGACGACATACGTTGGATAATTGAAGCCAAGGTACGTGAAGATGAATATCTTCCTGTTTTGCATTTACCAGGTACAGGTAGAAGCACTTTTGCAAAGAAGCGACGAGCAAAGCGCATGAGTTCAAATTGCCACAAATGTGCACGATGGACGTGTAACGGTAAATGTCGTTCTATTGGGATTCCGTCCTCTAATCGAGATGATAAAATTGAATTCATTAAGGATGGACTGAGTAAGGAGAATTTGGGTAATATCCAACTTTCTCTTGAGACGCATCCTAGTGGAGACGTACAAAGAGAAATTCTTGATTTATTGCCGCAATTCCAAAGGGAATGGCAACATCTTGGGAATCTGATGTTAAAAGACCCTGTTTGCCAGCTTGTAAGAAAACTGGATGGGAAGTATATCCTCGACTCATAGAAGGCGTTTAAGCCGTTTCTGGACGTAAAACCAGAGGAAGATGTGAGCCACAATCACAACTACAATAAATGACTTCTCAGCTTTTGGTTTGATTTGCAATAACTTTATTTCGGTTTAATTTACGTGTTATTCGATTTGTGTAATTATTCTCATTTTTTTTATTTGTCTTTTACGATTGATTTTTCTTCTCTTTTTTATTTTCTTCCTGAAATCACGCAAAAATCTTTTGTTAGGTTAACATTTTCTTCTGACAGGTCAAATACACTTTCGGCGACATTATTACTCTTGACTTTTACGGTTGATTTTTCTTCTCTTTTTGATTTTCTTCCTGAAATCACGCAAAAATCTTTTGTTAGGTTAACATTTTCTTCTGACAGGTCAGATACACTTTCGGCGACATTATTACTCTTGTCTGATTCACTACTCAGTCCTCTATATATTACACCATGTACTCATTCTCTTTCAGGCACTCGAAAAAAAAAATGGAAAGTACTTCGTCCCAACGCATTAAAAAAATTTGTGTTTTTGGAGGTGCTTATCCAGGGAAAAATAACATATTCGCTGATGAAGCCATAAGAGTTGGAGTAATACTTGCCCAACAAAAGATCCAGTTGATTTATGGAGGCGGTAGTACGGGTTTAATGGGAGCAGTCGCTACAGCAGCACACGCCGGAGGAAGTCCAGTTCTAGGAATCGTGCCAAAACTATTCACAAGTTTTTGTGGACCTACCGTGGGTAAGGAAATACAAGTCTGGAGTATCCCTGAACGGATGACAATCATGTACCATTCTGCCGATGCATTCATTGCTTTACCAGGAGGTCTGGGTACATTGGAAGAAATAGCTTGCGTGGCTTCTTGGTCATCTTTGGTCACAAATAAGAAACCCATTGGTTTGCTTAATATTAATGGTTATTTTAGTAATTTGCTTTCATATTTAGATAATGCTGTGGAAAATGGATTCATGTTTTCAGAGGCAAGGAGAACCATAATTTCTACTACAACCATTGAAGATTTACTCAAAAAGCTCCAAGCTTATGAGTGTTTATCTGCTACGGTTGTTTCGCAAACGCTCGGAAAAAGAAAAAGAGATATGGACGAGCAAGGAGTGGATTGCACTTTGTCTTTGTGACATTATCTAACATTTTGCTTGTTGTGTCTCAGTTATAATAAGTGGTTAGCAACCTCTGCAGGTAATATCTCCTAAATTCTACCTTTAAAATTTGACATTGGGGACAATGTCATATTTTAGTAGGGGGTAAGGGACATATTTTGCTAATTTAAAAAAAAAAAATTGTTGTGTTTTAAGCCAGTTAGAAGTATTCATTCTGAACAAGGTCTGAGTAAGGGAGACTTGAGACATACCTTGTCAGTTTGATTTCTTCTTTTCAAAAAAAAAAAAAAAGTTTGTTGTGTTTTAAGCAATTTAGAAGTATTCATTCTGAACAAGGTCTGAGTAAGGGAGACTTGAGACATACCTTGTCAGTTTGATTTTAATCTTTTTACGTTTACTTGTTAATTTTTGTTTAGTATTTTAGGATTATTTAGGTTGCATGAGTTTGTTTTGTTTTGAGTCTAGTTATTCCTATTCTTATGTTATTAGTTCTTTTCTCTTACACATGATTCTTTCATTTGGGTTAATAGACTTACATTGAGGACAATGTAACAATTAAGTGTGGGGGGAATGATTTAGGATTTCTTTTATTTTTGTCTACTATTTTTTTTTTTATGAGTCTTTATTATTATTATTATTATTTAGTGTGTTTTAGTTCCTTTTTAATACAATGATGAGATATGAATTGCATAAGTCTAAAACATATTTATTAGTGAGAAGATTTTCATGAGAATTGAGCTTGATGTCAACCTTTTTATGAGCCAATGTTAATATGATATGTTGATTGAGAAAGAAGCATGTTTAGACTTAATCTGACTTGTATAATCATTCTTGTGAGTTTTTGAGCCTAAAATGATTGATGCATTATACAAATCAATCTAATTTCTTTCTTGAGTGCTCTTATGATTACATGATTCTCTAGAACTTGCTTTAAACCGTTTGAGACTATATTGATGCATGTGACAACATGAATATGATAGAGGCATTAGGATTTTTAGCCAGGGCCAAACAACCATCCCTTATTGATGTTCCAAGAGAACACACCCTTAGTTAACCAATTTGAGCCTACATTGAATAAGCTATCTCTTTGGTAACCATAACTTGTCCCTAACCTAAATATACTTATATCTTTACCTTTGTTCCAAAGATGAATTAGCATGATTTGAGACAAGTTGCAAAGACAAGGGATATTTTTTGGTTAGAAACAAGAAATAAGTGTGGGGGGAAAAGAAAAGAAAAGTCAAGAGAAAAAGAAATGGAATACTGGCAAATACATTCCTATATAAAAAAAAATGAATCATCTCTTGAATTTGTGGAAAAAGAAAAAGATGTTACAAAGTTGTTTAGAATGAAGAAAAGGCCCAACATGAATATCCGGCCTAGGTGACTATATACTTGTAAAGAGTTTTGAGAAGTTTCTTTGTATAATCTTTTTATGTCTCTAAACTTTATGAACTCTTTGGAACCTTTGTGATATCTTTATCCTTTTGTTCTTCAACCACATTACAAACCCCTTGGCCCCATTACAACCTTGATTCAAGACCTCTTGATTTATGAAGTTGCATGATCTTTTAGTGGAGAATAGGTGGACAAGCAAGCATATGGTAGAAGTGTTTTCATGAGATTGATTGAGTGTAAACACTTTACCACTACTTTAAAGAGTGAAAATCAAGAGAGTATCCCATGTGAGAAGTTCAGATTAAATTTGAACATGCACTATTTTGATTGAGATATGTTATGCTAATATTGGCTTAACTCAAACAATTTACATTCAAGCATGATTTTTTGTGAAATTTTTTAAGCTATTGATTAGTTTATAAGACTTGTTCAAATATTGTCTCTAATTTGTATTGAAAGGATTAGGAGTAAATATTTTTAGTATATGTAGTTTATTTATATGAAGTTTATTTATATTTTAATTTTTCAATGTTTGTGGGTATCGTTCTAGTAAACCCTCACGAGACTAAACTCGTCCACTAGGGACACCTAGGGGTTTAAAGGCTTGTGTCACATGCTAAGTGCCACCGTGATTTCCTACGAAAGTGGATTAGATTAGATTTTCTTATTTTATTTTTATTGAGTCGTTGCTAGGGACTAGCAACAATCTAAGTGTGGGGGTGTGATAACTCGTCTAATTATATAGTTTTTAGTTATGTTTTATTATTGTTTTGTGTCAAATACGAGTTATTATTGTTTAGTCTAATTGTGTTTATGATCTTTTATATTTTTATTTAATTTGGTGTTTTTCACAAGTTTCTTTGAGTGATTTCAGATTACTAGAATTAAGGGCAAATCCAGTTCAGTTCCAGTTCCGACACCTTTTGCCATATCAGCTATATCTGGCGTTTCACTGAAGCAATAAGGCTGAAATTTGTAGCCGTGCAAAGCTAAGAGGCATATCTATCTTTTTCATGTTTTACACTTCTTGAAACGGAGTCGTTTTCCCTAGCGAAATCGACCATCAAGTTGGCTGATGTGCAATGACGTCTGTGCTGACCTGTTTTCGTATTTTGCCCATATCTGCTTATCCACATCAGCAAATGAGCTGATTCCAATGGCTATGGATCCGTAACTGATACGGGAACCTTTGTCTAGAAGACCATATGATGAGATCAGGCCTCTAATATTGACGAAATCGACCATCAAGTTGGCTGATGTGCAATGACGTCTGTGCTGACCTGTTTTCGTATTTTGCCCATATCTGCTTATCCACATCAGCAAATGAGCTGATTCCAACGGCTATGGATCCGTAACTGATAGGGGAACCTTTTTCTAGACGACCATGTGATCAGATCAGGCCTCCAACATTGACGAAATGGACCATCAAGTTGGCTGATCAAAATCGTCATGTATGACGAAAATTGTTAGAAAATGCACCCACCTATTATACCTACCTTTGAAATTTGTAAAGCTTGTCTCTTGTCATTTAGCCCTCCAAAATGTGTATAAATAGAGGGCCTTGGGTGATTGTAAGGGATCATATTGTAGATAGGTAGGATATTAGCCATTTTAATAAAATTCTCTAAGTTTTCTTCTTCTTTCTTTTCTCTAGTTTTCTTTCTTTTCTCTAGTTTTCTTTTTCTTTAGAGAGAGCAAGAGGTTGGATAATTAATATTCTTCCTCTTCTTCTTTCTTTCTTTTATTTTCTTCTTAGATTTTCTTTAATTTTATGTTTATGTTTATAATGCCTATGCTATGCTAAACTTCTATTTGGTTAAGGGTGATTTCAAAGCCCTAGACATGTTTTGTGATTGATTTTCAGATTCTATCTATCATTAATTTTCTATCAAAGTTGCTTATGTTCTTCTACAAGAATTGTTCATGATGTTGTCTTGATTTATTTAGGTGTACAACTAGATAGATCTTGATAATTATCTATTGCTAGTTTAGGAGTCTTGATCCGTGTAATTGTCTTGATTTCCTATTCATAAGTGGCAATTTGTGATTAATGATTATGGTCAAGTTTTCAATAATTGCAAAGTGGAACATAACCTAAGTTGAACAATCCGAGCTTATGTGTTTGTTGCTTAGATCAACCTATCTTTCTCATCATAAAGCTGCCATTAAATTGAATTTAGAGAGCTTATTCTAGGTTGTTTAATGGTTAGAGATTAAATAGAGAGCTTGTTCTATTTAACGACAAACTAAGGAAAGATTGGGGTAACAGAGCTTGTTGTTATCTACGGTTGTTAACTTTGATAGTTGGTTGATATTGATAGATCTGAAATTGATTCTTAATGATGTCTAGTGGTGGAGAATGAAACCTTAACCATATTCTTCATATTTAATTCTTCTTACTTACTTGTTTTCTTACTTTTAGTTTGCTTATTTTTTATATTTATTTTTATTGGCTGGTTATATTAACTTTGTTTTATTTTTATTGGCTGGTTGTACCGCCTAATTTAGTATATATATTTTTATTGGCTGGTTATACCGCCTAATTTAGTATATATATTTTTATTGGCTGGTTATACCGCCTTGCATCTTATTCTTATTATTTACTTAGTTTAAATCTGGCTTCAAAAACCCCTTTTCTTTTATTGTTTTCTTTGAACGTAAGTTATAAACTAATAACTCATAAATTAAAACCCAATCCCTGAGGACTCGACCCTTGCTAATCATTATACTTACAATTGATCTTTTTAGTGCAAGGTTAAATAAGATACACTCTTTTGGGTGCATCATCAACCTATCTTTCTCATCATAAAGCTGCCATTAAATTGAATTTAGAGAGCTTATTCTAGGTTGTTTGATGGTTAGAGATTAAATAGATAGCTTGTTCTATTTAACGACAAACTAAGGAAAGATTGGGATAACAGAGCTTGTTGTTATCTACGGTTGTTAACTTTGATAGTTGGTTGATATTGATAGATCTAAAATTGGTTCTTAATGATGTCTAGTGGTGGAGAATGAAACCTTAACCATATTTCTCTCATATTTGATTTCTTATTTCTTACATTTATCTTACTTTTCTTGTTTGCTTACTTTTAAAACTATTTCAAAACCCCCTTTTCTTTGGTTTTCTTTGAACCTAAGTTATAAACTAATAACTCATAGATTAAAACCCAATCCCTGAGGACTCGACCCTTGCTAATCACTATACTCTACAATTGATTTTTTTTAAGTGTAAGGTTAAACAAGATACACCCTTTTGGGTGCATCACTTGTGGCTAAAGTTAAGGAAAAGTGGCTGACTATTGTGTTTTAAGGGAAAAAGGAATGCTTGCCAGCTTTGCACCAAGAATTTGATCATTTTGACTCCCAAGTCGTTTTTCATTTTGTGATTGTGATTTTGTAAGCTCTTTAACATCCTAATTAACATGTTTTGACTTCACCTCCTCCAAAATACCTACAAAGCATAAAAACCTAGTAAAATGTCAAGGAAGTAAGAATTAAAGCACAAAGTGTAAGGAAATTAAGTAGGAAAATGTATGAAATTAAGCACTTATCAGTGGTTGATGAGCATGGCTTTGATGAGGAGAAAGATGATGAGGTTGCTATGGGTAGGCCTAGAGGAGTTAGGCATGGAGTAGCACTTAGGAGAAACACTAGGGGCCATGATTGGGAAAATAGAGAAGATAGGAACCTTGGGAATATTAAAATGAAAATTCCACCATTCCGAGGTAAAATTGATCCTGAGGTGTATTTGGAGTGGGAGAAAAAAATAGAGTTGATCTTTGATTATTGCAACTATTCGAAGGAAAAGAAGGTGAAGTTGGTAGTCATTGAGTTTACTAATTATGCCATAGTTTGGTGGGATCAACTAGTAACAAGTAGGAGGAGAAACCATGAGAGACCTATAGAGACATGGAGGGAATTGAAAGCTCTCATGAAAAGGAGGTACCTAGCCACTATTATAGGGACCTTTACCAAACACTTCAAAACCTTACCCAAGGGTCTAGGAGTGTAGAGGATTACTATAAAGAGATGGAGGTGGCTATGATTAGAGCCAATGTAGAGGAGGATCGGGAAGCCACCATGGCTAGATTTTTGAGTGGCTTACACAGAGACATAGCCAATGTTGTGGAGTTGCAGCATTATGTGGAGGTAGAAGACATGGTGCACATGGCTATGAAGGTGGAGAGGCAATTGAAAAGAAAGGGGGCAGCAAGGTATTCTTCGATTTCTAGCACTCCTTGGAAACCAAAGTGGGACAAAGATTGGGCTGTTGTCAATGGCAAAACCGAACCACCAAAGGGGAAAGAAGAGAGCACTAGCTAAGGAAAACCCAAGGTATTTCAAAATTCAAATTCTTCAAGGAATAGAGATATTCAATGCTTTAAATGTTTGGGTTAAGGCCATATTGCATCTCAATGTCCAAACAAAAGGGTGATGATCATGCATGTTAATGGTGAAGTCATGACCGAAAGTGAGGGTGATTGTGATGATGATGCACCCAAAAGAGTGTATCTTATTTAACCTTGCACTAAAAAGATCAATTGTAAGTATAATGATTAGCAAGGGTCGAGTCCTCAGGGATTGGGTTTTAATCTATGAGTTATTAGTTTATAACTTACGTTCAAAGAAAACAATAAAAGAAAAGGGGTTTTTGAAGCCAGATTTAAACTAAAGTAAATAATAAGAATAAGATGCAAGGCGGTATAACTAGCCAATAAAAATATATATACTAAATTAGGCGGTATAACCAGCCAATAAAAATATATATACTAAATTAGGCGGTATAACCAGCCAATAAAAATAAAATAAAGTTAATATACAAATTAGGCGGTATAACCAGCCAATAAAAATAAATATACTTTTAAAAATAAGCAAACTAGAAAAGTAAGAAAACAAGTAAGTAAGAAGAATCAAATATGAAAAATATGGTTAAGGTTTCATTCTCCACCACTAGACATCATTAAGAATCAATTTCAGATCTATCAATATCAACCAACTATCAAAGTTAACAACCGTAGATAACAACAAGCTCTGTTATCCCAATCTTTCCTTAGTTTGTCGTTAAATAGAACAAGCTCTCTATTTAATCTCTAACCATTAAACAACCTAGAATAAGCTCTCTAAATTCAATTTAATGGCAGCTTTATGATGAGAAAGATAGGTTGATCTAAGCAACAAACACATAAGCTCGGATTGTTCAACTTAGGTTATGTTCCACTTTGCAATTATTGAAAACTTGACCATAATCATTAATCACAAATTGCCACTTATGAATAGGAAATCAAGACAATTACACGGATCAAGACTCCTAGACTAGCAATAGATACTTATCAAGATCTATCTAGTTGTACACCTAAATAAATCAAGACAACATCATGAACAATTCTTGTAGAAGAACATAAGCAACTTTGATAGAAAATTAATGATAGATAGAATCTGAAAATCAAGCACAAAACATGTCTAGGGCTTTGAAATCACCCTTAACCAAATAGAAGTTTAGCCTAGCATAGGCATTGTAAACATAAACATAAAATTAAAGAGAATCTAAGAAGGAAATAAAAGAAAGAAAGAAGAAGAAGAAAATAAAGAAAAAGAAAACTAGAGAAAAGAAAGAAGAAGAAAACTTAGAGAATTTTATTACAATGGCTAATATCCTACCAATGTACAATGTCTCTTACAATCATCCAAGGCCCTCTATTTATACACATTTTGGAGGGCTAAATGACAAGAGACAAGCTTTACAAATTTCAAAGGTAGGTATAATAGGTGGGTGCATTTTTCTAACAATTTTCGTCATATTGTATGACAATTTTGATCAGCCAACTTGATGGTCGATTTTGTCAATATTAGAGGCTTGATCTGATCACATGGTCTTCTAGAAAAATGTTCCCCTATCAGTTATTGATCCATAGCCGTTGGAATCAGCTCATTTGCTGATGTGGATCAGAAGATATGGTCAAAATACCAAAACTGGTCAGCACAGATGTCATTGCACATCAGCCAACTTGATGGTCGATTTCGCTAGGGAAAACGACTCCGTTTCAAGAAGTGTAAAACATGAAAAAGATAGATATGCCTCTTAAATTTGCACGGTTAAAATTTCAGCCTTATTGCTTCAGTGAAACTCGAGATATAGCTGATATGGCAAAAGGTGTCGGAATTGGAACTGAACTGGATTTGCCCTTAATTCTAGTAATCTGAAATCACTCAAATAAACTTGTGAAAAACACCAAATTACATAAAAATTAAAAGATCATAAACACAATTAGACTAAACAATAATAACTCGTATTTGACACAAAACAATAATAAAACATAACTAAAAACTATATAATTATACGAGCTATCACACCCCCACACTTAGATTGTTGCTAGTCCCTAGCAACCACTCAATAAAAATAAAATAAGAAAATCTAATCTAATCCACTTTCGTAGGAAATCACGGTGGCACTTAGCATGTGACACAAGCCTTTAAACCCCTAGGTGTCCCTAGTGGACGAGTTTAGTCTCGTGAGGGTTTACTAGGACGATACCCACAAACATTGAAGACATAAGAAAAACTAAAAATAATAATTATAACTAATCCTTTCAATATAAATTAGAGATAATCATTGGACAAGTCTTAAAAACTAATCAATAGCTTAAAGAAATTCACAAAAAATCTTGCTTGAATGTAAATAGTTTGAGTTAAGCCAATATTAACATAACATATTTCAATCAAAATAGTGCATATTCAAACTTAATCTCAACTTCTCACATGGGATACTCTCTTGATTTTCACTCTTTAAAGTAGTGGTAAAATGTTTACACTCAATCAATCTCATGAAAACACTTCTACCATATGCTTGCTTGTCCACCTATTCTCCACTATTTAGATCATACAACTTCATAAATCAAGAGGTCTTTATTCAAGGTTGTAATGGGGCCAAAGGGTTATAATGTGGTTAAAGAACAAAAGGATAAAGATATCACAAAGGTTCCAAAGAGTTCATAGAGTTTAGAGACATAATAAGATCATACAAATAAAACTTCTCAAAACTCTTATAAAGCACATAATAACATAGGCTAAATATTCATGTTGAGCCTTTGCATCATTCTAACCAACTTTGTAACATCTTTTTCTTTACTTTAACTAGAAGTTCAAGAGAATATTTTTTTTTTTAATATGGGAATGTATTTGACAAAGATCCCTTTCTTTTTCTCTTGACTTTTTCTTTTCTTTTCTTCCCCCACACTTATCATTTGTTTCCAACCCAAATTTTTAACTAAAAATATCCCTTGTTTTTTTGCAATATGTCTCAAAATATATAATCCATCTTTAGAACAAGGGTTATATTTAGGCTAGGTGTAAGTTGTGGTTACCAAATAAATAGCTTATTCAATGTAGGCTCAAATTGGCTCACTAGGGGTGTGTTCTCTTGGAACATCAATAAGGGATGGCTGTTTGGCCCTGGCTAAAAATCCTAATGCCTCTATCATATTCATGTTGTCACATGCATCAATATAGTCTCAACAAGGTCTAAAGCAAGTTCTAGAGAATCATGTAATCATAAGAGCACTCAAGAAAGAAATTAGATTGATTTGTATAATGCGTCAATCATTATAGGCTCAAAAACTCACAAGGATGATTATACAAGTCAGATTAAGTCTAAACATGCTTCTTTCTCAATCAACATATCATATTAACATTGGCTCATAAAACGATTGATATCAAGTTCAATTCTCATGAAAATCTTCTCACTAATAAATCTGTTTTAGACTTATGCAATTCATATCTCATCATAGTATTGAAAAGGAACTAAAACACACTAAAAATAATAATAAAAACTCATAAAAAAAATATAGTAGACAAAAATAAAAGAAATCCTAAATCATTCCCCCCACACTTAATTCTTACATTGTCCTCAATGTAAGTCTATTAACCCAAATGAAAGAATCATGTGTAAGAGAAAAGAACTAATAACATAAGAATAGGAACAACTAAGACTTAAAACAAAACAAACCCATGCAACCTAAATAATCCTAAAATACTAAACAAAAATTAACAAGTAAACATAAAAAAATTAAAATCAAACTGACAAGGTATGTCTCAAGTCTCCCTTACTCAGACCTTGTTCAGAATGAATACTTCTAAATTGCTTAAAACACAAAAAAAACTTTTTTTTTTGAAAAGAAGAAATCAAACTGACAAGGTATGTCTCAAGTCTCCCTTACTCAGACCTTGTTCAGAATGAATACTTCTAAATGGCTTAAAACACAAATTTTTTTTTTTTTTTTAAATTAGCAAAATATGTCCCTTACCCCCTACTAAAATATGACATTGTCCCCAATGTCAAATTTTAAAGGTAGAATTTAGGAGATATTACCTGCAGAGGTTGCTAACCACTTATTATAACTGAGACACAACAAACAAAATGTTAGATAATGTCACAAAGACAAAGTGCAATCCACTCCTTGCTCGTCCATATCTCTTTTTCTTTTTCCGAGCGTTTGCGAAACAACCGTAGCAGGTAAATACTCATAAGCTTGGAGCTTTTTGAGTAAATCTTCAATGGTTGTAGCAGAAATTATGGTTCTCCTTGCCTCTGAAAACATGAATCCATTTTCCACAGCATTATCTAAATATGAAAGCAAATTACTAAAATAACCATTAATATTAAGCAAACCAATGGGTTTCTTTTTTGTGACCAAAGATGACCAAGAAGCCACGCAAGCTATTTCTTCCAATGTACCCAGACCTCCTGGTAAAGCAATGAATGCATCGGCACAATGGTACATGATTGTCATCCGTTCAGGGATACTCCAGACTTGTATTTCCTTACCCACGGTAGGTCCACAAAAACCTGTGAATAGTTTTGGCACGATTCCTAGAACTGGACTTCCTCCGGCATGTGCTGCTGTAGCGACTGCTCCCATTAAACCAGTACTACCGCCTCCATAAATCAACTGGATCTTTTGTTGGGCAAGTATTACTCCAACTCTTATGGCTTCATCAGCGAATATGTTATTTTTCCCTGGATAAGCACCTCCAAAGACACAAATTTTTTCAATTCGCTGGGACGAAGTACTTTCCATTTTTTTTTTCTTTTTCGAGTGCCTGAAAGAGAATGAGTACATAGTGTAATATATAGAGGACTGAGTAGTGAATAGACAAAAGTAATAATGTCGCCGAAAGTGTATCTGACCTGTCAGAAGAAAATGTTAACCTAACAAAAGATTTTTGCGTGATTTCAGGAAGAAAATCAAAAAGAGAAGAAAAATCAACCGTAAAAGACCTATAAAAAAACGAGAATAATTACACAAATCGAACAACACGTAAATTAAACCGAAATGAAGTTATTGCAAATCAAACCAAAAGCTGAGAAGTTATTTATTGTAGTTGTGATTGTGGCTCACATCTTCCTCTGGTTTTACGTCCAGAAACGGCTTAAACGCCTTCTATGAGTCGAGGATATGCTTCCCATCCAGTTTTCTTACAAGCTGGCAAACAGAGTCTTTTAACATCAGATTCCCAAGATGTTGCCATTCCCTTTGGAATTGCAGCCATAAATCAAGAATTTCTCTTTGTACGTCTCCACTAGGATGCGTCTCAAGAGAAAGTTGGATATTACCCAAATTCTCCTTACTCAGTCCATCCTTAATGAATTCAATTTTATCATCTCGATTAGAGGACGTAATCCCAATAGAACGACATTTACCGTTACACGTCCATCGTGCACATTTGTGGCAGTTTGAACTCATGCGCTTTGCTCGTCGCTTCTTTGCAAAAGTGCTTCTACCTGTACCTGGTAAATGCAAAACAGGAAGATATTCATCTTCACGTACCTTGGCTTCAATTATCCAACGTATGTCTTCAGGAATCCCTTTGTGCATAAGCATTCTTAATCTTTCAAATCGAACTTGGTAAAGCTTCAGTAAAATATTTCGAGGAAAAGGAGGAAATCGTTTCTGCAATCTTGTGAGAATATCATCCATCCTGAAAAAAAATGAGTAAAATTGAAAGAGAAATTGGAAGAGAAATTTATATACAATATCAGTTTTGTGGGTAGCTGATGGAACCGACTTAAATAATCACGGAGTACCGTTATCCGCCGTTTAACCGGGGTTAAAAAAATTAAAAATTATATTTACATCTAGTTATTTTCAAGACAAGGATCAGAAAGAAAAACAACATAAAAAGACACAAAAACAAAACACTCTAAATAAAATCCTAAATTCTTCCCCCCACACATAATTCTTACATTGTCATTAATGTACTGCTATTAATCCCAAATGAAAGAATCATGTGTAAGTGAAAAGAACTAATAAACAAAATAAACTTCTGCAGCCTAAATGAACTTAGAAACACTAAACACAATTAGCAAAGAAACATAAGAAAAAGATAAAGAAAAAGAGAGCAAATCTGAGGATGGCAGTTTGACAATGCTTTCACTAATTAGGCTGCCTCCCCCAATTAGCACTTGATTTAGTGTTTTGAACCTAACCAACACCCCTTCTTGGCATTTTAGGCTTGTCAGGCTCATACATGAAATTTCCCAAATTTATGCGTTTGAGAGGAAGCTTTCTTTGCACAACAGTGGATGCATTCTCCATTACAAGTATTATTCCATCATCCTTTGTGGTGCATATGTCATCGAGGAATGGAGCATATTTTGATACTTGTTGAATGACCTCCACAAACAAGTTGTTTAAGGTTTCCGGCATGTGTTGTTCATGTTCTTTGATAACTCGTATAATTATATAGTTTTTAGTTATGTTTTATTATTGTTTTGTGTCAAATACGAGTTATTATTGTTTAGTCTAATTGTGTTTATGATCTTTTATATTTTTATGTAATTTGGTGTTTTTCACAAGTTTCTTTGAGTGATTTCAGATTACTAGAATTAAGGGCAAATCCAGTTCAGTTCCAGTTCCGACACCTTTTCCCATATCAGCTATATCTGGAGTTTCACTGAAGCTAAAAGACTGAAATTTTAACCGTGCAAAGTTAAGAGGCATATCTATCTTTTTCATGTTTTACACTTCTTGAAACGGAGTCGTTTTCCCTAGCGAAATCAACCATCAAGTTGGCTGATGTGCAATGACGTCTGTCCTGACCAGTTATCTCATTTTGACCATATCGTCCGATACACATCAGAAAATGAGCTGATTCCAACGGCTATGGATCACTAACGGATAGGGGAACATTTGTCTAGAAGACCATGTGATCAGATCAAGCCTCCAATATTGAAGAAATCGACCATCAAGTTGGCTGATGTGCAATGACGTCTGTGCTGACCTGTTTTCGTATTTTGCCCATATCTTCTTCTCCACATCAGCAAATGAGCGGATTTCAACGGCTATGAATCAGTAACTCATAGGGAAACATGTTTCTAGAAGACCATGTGATCAGATCAGGCCTCCAATATTGACAAAATCGACCATCAAGTTGGCTGATCAAAATGGTCATACAATATGACGAAAATTGTTAGAAAAATGCACCCACCTATTATACCTACCTTTGAAATTTGTAAAGCTTGTCTCTTGTCATTTAGCCCTCCAAAATGTGTATAAATAGAAGGCCTTGGATGATTGTAGAGGATCATATTGTAGATAGGTAGGATATTAGCCATTGTAATAAAATTCTCTAAGTTTTCTTCTTCTTTCTTTTCTCTAGTTTTCTTTTTCTTTAGAAAGAGCAAGAGGTTGGATAATTAATATTCTTCTTCTTCTTCTTTCTTTCTTTTATTTTCTTTTTAGATTCTATTTAATTTTATGTTTATAATGCCTATGCTAGGCTAAACTTCTATTTGGTTAAGGGTGATTTCAAAGCCCTAGACATGTTTTGTGATTGATTTTCAGATTCTATCTATCATTAATTTTCTATCAAAGTTGCTTATGTTCTTCTACAAGAATTGTTCATGATGTTGTCTTGATTTATTTAGGTGTACAACTAGATAGATCTTGATAATTATCTATTGCTAGTTTAGGAGTCTTGATCCGTGTAATTGTCTTGATTTCCTATTCATAAGTGGCAATTTGTGATTAATGATTATGGTCAAGTTTTCAATAATTGCAAAGTGGAACATAACCTAAGTTGAACAATCCGAGCTTATGTGTTTTGATGCACCCAAAAGAGTGTATCTTATTTAACCTTGCACTAAAAAGATAAATTGTAAGTATAGTAGTTAGCAAGGGTCGAGTCCTCAGGGATTGGGTTTTAGTTTATAAGTTAATAGTTTAAAACTTAAATTCAAGAACAATAAAAGAAAAGGGGTTTTTGAAATCAGATTTAAACTAAAGTAAATAATAAGAATGAGATGCAAGGCGGTATAACCAGCCAATAAAAATATATATACTAAATTAGGCGGTATAACCAGCCAATAAAAATATATATATTAAATTAGGCGGTATAACCAGCCAATAAAAATAAAACAAAGTTAATATACAAATTAGGCGGTATAACCAGCCAATAAAAATAAATATACTTTTAAAAATAAGCAAACTAGAAAAGTAAGAAAACAAGTAAGTAAGAAGAATCAAATATGAAAAATATGGTTAAGGTTTCATTCTCCACCACTAGACATCATTAAGAATCAATTTCAGATCTATCAATATCAACCAACTATCAAAGTTAACAACCGTAGATAACAACAAGCTCTGTTATCCCAATCTTTCCTTAGTTTGTCGTTAAATAGAACAAGCTCTCTATTTAATCTCTAACCATCAAACAACCTAGAATAAGCTCTCTAGATTCAATTTAATGGCAGCTTTATGATGAGAAAGATAGGTTGATCTAAGCAACAAACACATAAGCTCGGATTGTTCAACTTAGGTTATGTTCCACTTTGCAATTATTGAAAACTTGACCATAATCATTAATCACAAATTGCCACTTATGAATAGGAAATCAAGACAATTACACGGATCAAGACTCCTAAACTAGCAATAGATAATTATCAAGATCTATCTAGTTGTACACCTAAACAAATCAAGACAACATCATGAACAATTCTTGTAGAAGAACATAAGCAACTTTGATAGAAAATTAATGATAGATAGAATCTGAAAATCAATCACAAAACATGTCTAGGGCTTTGAAATCACCCTTAACCAAATAGAAGTTTAGCCTAGCATAGGTGATAACTCGTATAATTATATAGTTTTTAGTTATGTTTTATTATTGTTTTGTGTCAAATACGAGTTATTATTGTTTAGTCTAATTGTGTTTATGATCTTTTATATTTTTATGTAATTTGGTGTTTTTCACAAGTTTCTTTGAGTGATTTCAGATTACTAGAATTAAGGGCAAATCCAGTTCAGTTCCAGTTCCGACACATTTTGCCATATCAGCTATATCTGGAGTTTCACTGAAGCAATAAGGCTGAAATTTGTAGCCGTGCAAAGATAAGAGGCATATCTATCTTTTTCATGTTTTATACTTCTTGAAACGGAGTCGTTTTCCCTAGCGAAATCGACCATCAAGTTGGCTGATGTGCAATGACGTCTGTGCTGACCTGTTTTTGTATTTTGCCCATATCTGCTTATCCACATCAGCAAATGAGCTGATTCCAATGGCTATGGATCCGTAACTGATACGGGAACCTTTGTCTAGAAGACCATATGATCAGATCAGGCCTCTAATATTGACGAAATCGACCATCAAGTTGGCTGATGTGCAATGACGTCTGTGCTGACATGTTTTCGTATTTTGCCCATATCTGCTTATCCACATCAGCAAATGAGCTGATTCCAACGGCTATGGATCCGTAGCTGATAGGGGAACCTTTTTCTAGAAGACCATGTGATCAGATCAGGCTTCCAACATTGACGAAATCGACCATCAATTTGGCTGATCAAAATTGTCATACAATATGACGAAAATTGTTAGAAAAATTCACCCACCTATTATACCTACCTTTGAAATTTGTAAAGCTTGTCTCTTGTCATTTAGCCTTCCAAAATGTGTATAAATAGAGGGCCTTGGATGATTGTAGAGGATCATATTGTACATAGGTAGGATATTAGCCATTTTAATAAAATTCTCTAAGTTTTCTTCTTCTTTCTTTTCTCTAGTTTTCTTTCTTTTCTCTAGTTTTCTTTTACTTTAGAGAGAGCAAGAGGTTGGATAATTAATATTCTTCCTCTTCTTCTTTCTTTCTTTTATTTTCTTCTTAGATTTTCTTTAATTTTATGTTTATGTTTATAATGCCTATGCTAGGCTAAACTTCTATTTGGTTAAGGGTGATTTCAAAGCCCTAGACATGTTTTGTGATTGATTTTCAGATTCTATCTATCATTAATTTTCTATCAAAGTTGCTTATGTTCTTCTACAAGAATTGTTCATGATGTTGTCTTGATTTATTTAGGTGTACAACTAGATAGATCTTGATAATTATCTATTGCTAGTTTAGGAGTCTTGATCCGTGTAATTGTCTTGATTTCCTATTCATAAGTGGCAATTTGTGATTAATGATTATGGTCAAGTTTTCAATAATTGCAAAGTGGAACATAACCTAAGTTGAACAATCCGAGCTTATGTGTTTGTTGCTTAGATCAACCTATCTTTCTCATCATAAAGCTGCCATTAAATTGAATTTAGAGAGCTTATTCTAGGTTGTTTAATGGTTAGAGATTAAATAGAGAGCTTGTTCTATTTAACGACAAACTAAGGAAAGATTGGGGTAACAGAGCTTGTTGTTATCTACGGTTGTTAACTTTGATAGTTGGTTGATATTGATAGATCTGAAATTGATTCTTAATGATGTCTAGTGGTGGAGAATGAAACCTTAACCATATTTTTCATATTTGATTCTTCTTACTTACTTGTTTTCTTACTTTTAGTTTGCTTATTTTTTATATTTATTTTTATTGGCTGGTTATACCGCCTAATTTGTATATTAACTTTGTTTTATTTTTATTGGCTGGTTATAACGCCTAATTTAGTATATATATTTTTATTGGCTGGTTATACCGCCTAATTTAGTATATATATTTTTATTGGCTGGTTATACCGCCTTGCATCTTATTCTTATTATTTACTTTAGTTTAAATCTGGCTTCAAAAACCCCTTTTCTTTTATTGTTCTTGAATTTAAGTTTTAAACTATTAACTTATAAACTAAAACCCAATCCCTGAGGACTCGACCCTTGCTAACTACTATACTTACAATTTATCTTTTTAGTGCAAGGTTAAATAAGATACACTCTTTTGGGTGCATCAAATTTTTGGCGCCGTTGCCGGGGATTGTTTTCTTTAGTTTATTTGTTACTTGGTTTATTCTTATTTTCAGTTCTAATTAGTTCTATTTTCTTGTACATACAAGTTTTTCTTATCAAATTTTGAAAAAAAAAAAAAAGAAACGATGGAATTGAGCAATCTAACACTTGAAGAGTTGGTGGCATACATGAACATGGAAAATCAACAAGCCAATCTCACCTACCCAGTTCAAAAATTGGCCATGGGAGGATGTCAAGGCCATCAAGTGTTCCAAGACCAACAGTATGATCATTACTCAAACACTTACCATGAGGGATGGTGGGATCATACTAATTATGGCTACTCAGAAAATTACCAAGAAGTAGATCCTTATGCCAATTACACTCATCCATCTAGCTTCAATCAATCATGGTCTCAAGAACCAGATCTTCTTCAACCACCACATATGACTCAAAACTCAGGTACTTCTTTAGAAGATCTTGTCGATTCTCTTGTTACTAATACTTTGCAATTTCAACAGGAAACAAGGGCAAGTATCCAGAGTTTGGAAAGGCAAATGAGCCTATTGGCTAGTAGTATGGTGGTATGGGTAGCACAAAGATCTGAAGAACTCCCAGCCCAAACGATGGTTAACCCAAAGGAGAATGCTACTCTTGTGACCTTGAAGAATGAGGAACAAGATGAGGATGAAACAAAATTAGAGATGGATTCTATTCTTGATGATAATGAAGCCAAAGATCCAAATAAGAGTATTTCGGCACCTGAGGTAACGTTTAAGGTTTCACTTTTTACTAATGTTTCTTCTCCACCTTTTCCTAGTAGATTTGCAAAGTTCAAGGAGGAAGAACATGAACAACACATGCCGGAAACCTTAAACAACTTGTTTGTGGAGGTCATTCAACAAGTATCAAAATATGCTCCATTCCTCGATGACATATGCACCACAAAGGATGATGGAATAATACTTGTAATGGAGAATGCATCCACTGTTGTGCAAAGAAAGCTTCCTCTCAAACGCATAAATTTGGAAAATTTCATGTATGAGCCTGACAAGCCTAAAAAGCCAAGAAGGGGTGTTGGTTAGGTTCAAAACACTAACTCAAGTGTTAATTGGGAAGGCAACCCAATTAAAGAAGAAATTGCCAACCTTCCATATTCAGATTTGCTTTCTCTTTCTCTTTCTTTTCCTTTTTCTTTTATTATTTTTATTTTTATTATTTTTATTTTTATTTTTTATGTTTACTTGTTAATTTTTGTTTAGTATTTTAGAATTATTTAGGTTGCATGAGTTTGTTTTGTTTTGTTTTGAGTCTAGTTATTCCTATTATTATGTTATTAGTTCTTTTCTCTTACACATGATTCTTTCATTTGGGTTAATAGACTTACATTGAGGACAATGTAAGAATTAAGTGTGGGGGGAATGATTTAGGATTTCTTTTATTTTTGTCTACTATTTTTTTTATATGAGTCTTTATTATTATTATTATTATTTTTTTTGAGTGTGTTTTAGTTCCTTTTTAATACAATGATGAGATATGAATTGCATAAGTCTAAAACAGATTTATTAGTGAGAAGATTTTCATGAGAATTGAGCTTGATGTCAACCTTTTTATGAGCCAATGTTAATATGATATGTTGATTGAGAAAGAAGCATGTTTAGACTTAAAACTGACTTGTATAATCATCATTGTGAGTTTTTGAGCCTAAAATGATTGATGCATTATACAAATCAATCTAAATTCTTTCTTGAGTGCTCTTATGATTACATGATTCTCTAGAACTT
This sequence comes from Fremontodendron californicum, assembly GCA_030761205.1. NCBI lineage: Eukaryota > Viridiplantae > Streptophyta > Magnoliopsida > Malvales > Malvaceae > Fremontodendron > Fremontodendron californicum. Next base: position 4,210,864 of record JAULJL010000032.1, read on the forward strand.
GCTTTAAACCGTTTGAGACTATATTGATGCATGTGACAACATGAATATGATAGAGGCATTAGGATTTTTAGCCAGGGCCAAACAGCCATCCCTTATTGATGTTCCAAGAGAACACACCCTTAGTGAACCAATTTGAGCCTACATTGAATAAGCTATCTCTTTGGTAACCATAACTTGTCCCTAACCTAAATATACTTATATCTTTACCTTTGTTCCAAAGATGAATTAGCATGATTTGAGACAAGTTGGAAAGACAAGGGATTTTTTTGGTTAGAAACAAGAAATAAGTGTGGGGGGAAAAGAAAAGAAAAGTCAAGAGAAAAAGAAATGGAATACTGGAAAATACATTCCTATGTAAAAAAAAAATATATATATATATATATATATGAATCATCTCTTGAATTTGTGGAAAAAGAAAAAGATGTTACAAAGTTGTTTAGAATGAAGAAAAGGCCCAACATGAATATCCGGCCTAGGTGACTATGTACTTGTAAAGAGTTTTGAGAAGTTTCTTTGTATAATTTTTTTATGTCTCTAAACTTTATGACCTCTTTGGAACCTTTGTGATATCTTTATCCTTTTGTTCTTCAACCACATTACAAACCCCTTGGCCCCATTACAACCTTGATTAAAGACCTCTTGATTTATGAAGTTGCATGATCTTTTAGTGGAGAATAGGTGGACAAGCAAGCATATGGTAGAAGTGTTTTCATGAGATTGATTGAGTGTAAACACTTTACCACTACTTTAAAGAGTGAAAATCAAGAGAGTATCCCATGTGAGAAGTTGAGATTAAGTTTGAATATGCACTATTTTGATTGAAATATGTTATGTTAATATTGGCTTAACTCAAACTATTTACATTCAAGCAAGATTTTTTGTGAATTTCTTTAAGCTATTGATTAGTTTTTAAGACTTGTCCAATGATTATCTCTAATTTATATTGGAAGGATTAGTTATAATTATTATTTTTAGTTTTTCTTATGTCTTCAATGTTTGTGGGTATCGTCCTAGTAAACCCTCACGAGACTAAACTCGTCCACTAGGGACACCTAGGGGTTTAAAGGCTTGTGTCACATGCTAAGTGCCACCGTGATTTCCTACGAAAATGGATTAGATTAGATTTTCTTATTTTATTTTTATTGAGTCGTTGCTAGGGACTAGCAACAATCTAAGTGTGGGGGTGTGATAACTCGTATAATTATATAGTTTTTAGTTATGTTTTATTATTGTTTTGTGTCAAATACGAGTTATTATTGTTTAGTCTAATTGTGTTTATGATCTTTTATATTTTTATGTAATTTGGTGTTTTTCACAAGTTTCTTTGAGTGATTTCAGATTACTAGAATTAAGGGCAAATCCAGTTCAGTTCCAGTTCCGACACATTTTGCCATATCAGCTATATCTGGAGTTTCACTGAAGCAATAAGGCTGAAATTTGTAGCCGTGCAAAGATAAGAGGCATATCTATCTTTTTCATGTTTTATACTTCTTGAAACGGAGTCGTTTTCCCTAGCGAAATCGACCATCAAGTTGGCTGATGTGCAATGACGTCTGTGCTGACCTGTTTTTGTATTTTGCCCATATCTGCTTATCCACATCAGCAAATGAGCTGATTCCAATGGCTATGGATCCGTAACTGATACGGGAACCTTTGTCTAGAAGACCATATGATCAGATCAGGCCTCTAATATTGACGAAATCGACCATCAAGTTGGCTGATGTGCAATGACGTCTGTGCTGACATGTTTTCGTATTTTGCCCATATCTGCTTATCCACATCAGCAAATGAGCTGATTCCAACGGCTATGGATCCGTAGCTGATAGGGGAACCTTTTTCTAGAAGACCATGTGATCAGATCAGGCTTCCAACATTGACGAAATCGACCATCAAGTTGGCTGATCAAAATTGTCATACAATATGACGAAAATTGTTAGAAAAATTCACCCACCTATTATACCTACCTTTGAAATTTGTAAAGCTTGTCTCTTGTCATTTAGCCTTCCAAAATGTGTATAAATAGAGGGCCTTGGATGATTGTAGAGGATCATATTGTACATAGGTAGGATATTAGCCATTTTAATAAAATTCTCTAAGTTTTCTTCTTCTTTCTTTTCTCTAGTTTTCTTTCTTTTCTCTAGTTTTCTTTTTCTTTAGAGAGAGCAAGAGGTTGGATAATTAATATTCTTCCTCTTCTTCTTTCTTTCTTTTATTTTCTTCTTAGATTTTCTTTAATTTTATGTTTATGTTTATAATGCCTATGCTAGGCTAAACTTCTATTTGGTTAAGGGTTATTTCAAAGCCCTAGACATGTTTTGTGATTGATTTTCAGATTCTATCTATCATTAATTTTCTATCAAAGTTGCTTATGTTCTTCTACAAGAATTGTTCATGATGTTGTCTAGATTTATTTAGGTGTACAACTAGATAGATCTTGATAATTATCTATTGCTAGTTTAGGAGTCTTGATCCGTGTAATTGTCTTGATTTCCTATTCATAAGTGGCAATTTGTGATTAATGATTATGGTCAAGTTTCAATAATTGCAAAGTGGAACATAACCTAAGTTGAACAATCCGAGCTTATGTGTTTGTTGCTTAGATCAACCTATCTTTCTCATCATAAAGCTGCCATTAAATTGAATTTAGAGAGCTTATTCTAGGTTGTTTAATGGTTAGAGATTAAATAGAGAGCTTGTTCTATTTAACGACAAACTAAGGAAAGATTGGGGTAACAGAGCTTGTTGTTATCTACGGTTGTTAACTTTGATAGTTGGTTGATATTGATAGATCTGAAATTGATTCTTAATGATGTCTAGTGGTGGAGAATGAAACCTTAACCATATTTTTCATATTTGATTCTTCTTACTTACTTGTTTTCTTACTTTTAGTTTGCTTATTTTTTATATTTATTTTTATTGACTGGTTATACCGCCTAATTTGTATATTAACTTTGTTTTATTTTTATTGGCTGGTTATAACGCCTAATTTAGTATATATATTTTTATTGGCTGGTTATACCGCCTAATTTAGTATATATATTTTTATTGGCTGGTTATACCGCCTTGCATCTTATTCTTATTATTTACTTTAGTTTAAATCTGGCTTCAAAAACCCCTTTTCTTTTATTGTTCTTGAATTTAAGTTTTAAACTATTAACTTATAAACTAAAACCCAATCCCTGAGGACTCGACCCTTGCTAACTACTATACTTACAATTTATCTTTTTAGTGCAAGGTTAAATAAGATACACTCTTTTGGGTGCATCAATAGGCATTGTAAACATAAACATAAAATTAAAGAAAATCTAAGAGGAAAATAAAAGAAAGAAAGAAGAAGAGGAAGAATATTAATTATCCAACCTCTTGCTCTCTCTAAAGAAAAAGAAAACTAGAGAAAAGAAAGAAAACTAGAGAAAAGAAAGAAGAAGAAAACTTAGAGAATTTTATTAAAATGGCTAATATCCTACCTATGTACAATATGATCCCTTACAATCATCCAAGGCCCTCTATTTATACACATTTTGGAGGGCTAAATGACAAGAGACAAGCTTTACAAATTTCAAAGGTAGGTATATGACGATTTTGATCAGCCAACTTGATGGTCGATTTCGTCAATATTGGAGGCCTGATCTGATCACATGGTCTTCTAGAAAAAGGTTCCCCAATCAGTTACGGAACCATAGCCGTTGGAATCAGCTCATTTTCTGATGTGGTTAAGCAGATATGGGCAAAATACGAAAACATGTCAGCACAGACGTCATTGCACATCAGCCACCTTGATGGTCGATTTCTTCAATATTGGAGGCCTGATCTGATCACATGGTCTTCTAGACAAAGGTTCCCCTATCAGTTACGGAACCATAGCCGTTGAAATCAGCTCATTTGCTGATGTGGATAAGCAGATATGGGCATAATACGAAAACATGTCAGCACAGACGTCATTGCACATCAGCCAACTTGATGGTCGATTTCGCTAGGGAAAACGACTCCGTTTTAAGAAGTGTAAAACATGAAAAAGATAGATATGCCTCTTAGCTTTGCATGGCTACAAATTTCAGCCTTATTGCTTCAGTGAAACTCGAGATATAGCTGATATGGCAAAAGGTGTCGGAACTGAAACTGAACTGGATTTGCCCTTAATTCTAGTAATCTGAAATCACTCAAAGAAACTTGTGAAAAACACCAAAATACATAAAAATATAAGAGATCATAAACACAATTAGACTAAACAATAATAACTCGTATTTGACACAAAACATTAATAAAACATAACTAAAAACTATATAATTATACGAGTTATCACACCCCCACACTTAGATTGTTGCTAGTCCCTAGCAACGACTCAATAAAAATAAAATAAGAAAATCTAATCTAATCCATTTTCGTAGGAAATCACGGTGGCACTTAGCATGTGACACAAGCCTTTAAACCCCTAGGTGTCCCTAGTGGACGAGTTTAGTCTCGTGAGGGTTTACTAGAACGATACCCACAAACATTGAAAAACTAAAATATAAATAAACTACATATACTAAAAATATTTACTCCTATTCCTTTCAATATAAATTAGAGACAATCTTTGAACAAGTCTTATAAACTAATCAATAGCTTAAAGAATTTCACAAAAAATCATGCTTGAATGTAAATTGTTTGAGTTAAGCCAATATTAACATAACATATTTCAATCAAAATAGTGCACATTCAAACTTAATCTCAACTTCTCATATGGGATACTCTCATGATTTTCACTCTTTAAAGTAGTGGTAAAGTGTTTACACTCAATCAATCTCATGAAAATAGTTCTACCATATGCTTGCTTGTCTACCTATTCTCCACTAAAAGATCATGCAACTTCATAAATCAAGAGGTCTTTAATCAATGTTGTAATGGGGCCAAGAGGTAATAATGTGGTTAAAGAATAAAAAGGAAAAGATATCACAAACATTCCAAAGACTTCATAGAATTTAGAGACAAAATAAGATTTTGCAGATAAAACTTTCTCAATATTCTTTAGAAGTACATAATCACATAGGCTGAATATTTCATGTTGAGCCTTTACTTCATTCTAACCAACTTTCGAACATCTTTTTCTTTTCTTTAACTAGAAGTTCAAGAGATTATTCAAAAAAAAAAAATTTTTTTTTTCACATGGGAATGTATTTGGCAATATTCCCTCTATTTTTCTCTTGACTTTTGCCTTTCTCCTCCCCCACACTTATCTTTTGTTCTAACCCAAATTTTCAAAAAATATCCCTTGTTTTTGCAATATGTCTCAAACATTCTAGTCCATCTTTAGAACAAGGGTAAAGATATAAATGTGTTTAGGCTAGGTGTAAGATGTGGTTACCAAATAAATAGCTTATTCAATGTAGGCTCAAATTGGTTCACTAGAGGGATGTTCTCTTGGAACATCAATAAGGGATGGCTGTTTGGCCCTAGTTAAAAAGTCCTAATGCCTCTATCATATTCATGTTGTTACATGCATCAATATAGTCTCAAATGGTTTAAAGCAAGTTCTAGAGAATCATGTAATCATAAGAGCACTCAATAAAGAAATTAGATTGATTTGTATAATGCATCAATCATTATAGGCTCAAAAACTCACAAGGATGATTATACAAGTCAGATTAAGTCTAAACATGCTTCTTTCTCAATCAACATATCATATTAACATTGGCTCATAAAAAGATTGATATCAAGTTCAATTCTCATGAAAATCTTCTCACTAATAAATCTGTTTTAGACTTATGCAATTCATATCTCATCATTGTATTAAAAAGGAACTAAAACACACTAAAAATAATAATAATAAAGACTCAAAAAAAAAAAATAGTAGACAAAAATAAAAGAAATCCTAAATCATTCCCCCCACACTTAATTCTTACATTGTCCTCAATGTAAGTCTATTAACCCAAATGAAAGAATCATGTGTAAGAGAAAAGAACTAATAACATAAGAATAGGAACAACTAAGACTCAAAACAAAACAAACTCATGCAACCTAAATAATCCTAAAATACTAAACAAAAATTAACAAGTAAACATAAAAAATAAAAATAAAAACAATAAAAATAAAAATAATAAAAGAAAAGAAAAAGGAAAAGAAAGAGAAAGAGAAAGAGAAAGCAAATCTGAATATGGAAGGTTGGCAATTTCTTCTTTAATTGGGTTGCCTTCCCAATTAACACTTGAGTTAATGTTTTGAACCTAACCAACACCCCTTCTTGGCTTTTTAGGCTTGTCAGGCTCATACATGAAATTTTCCAAATTAATGCGTTTGAGAGGAAGCTTTCTTTGCACAACAGTGGATGCATTCTCCATTACAAGTATTATTCCATCATCCTTTGTGTTGCATATCTCATCGAGGAATGGAGCATATTTTGATACTTGTTGAATGGCATCCACAAACAAGTTGTTTAGGGTTTCTGGCATGTGTTGTTCATGTTCTTCCTCCATGAACTTTGCAAATCTACTAGGAAAAGGTGGAGAAGAAACATTAGTAAAAAGTGGAACCTTAAACGTTACCTCAGGTGCCGAAATACTCTTATTTGGATTTGTGGCTTCATTATCCTCAAGAATAGAATCCATCTCTAGTTTTGTCTCATCCTCATCTTGTTCCTCATTCCTCAAGGTCACAATCGTAGCATTCTCCTTTGGGTTAATCATCGTTTGGGCAGGGAGTTCTTCAGATCTTTGTGCTACCCATCCCACCATACTACTAGTCAATTGGATCATTTGCTTTTCCAAACTCTGGATGCTTGCCCTTGTTTCCTGTTGAAATTGCAATGTATCAGTAACAAGAGAATAGACAAGATCTTCTAAAGAAGTACCTGAGTTTTGAGTCATATGTGGTGGTTGAAAAAGATCTGGTTCTTGGGACCATGATTGATTGAAGCTAGATGGATGAGTGTAATTGGCATAAGGATCTACTTCTTGGTAATTTTCCGAACAGCCATAAGTAGTATGATCCCACCATCCCTCATGGTAAGTGTTTGAGTAATGATCATACTGTTGGTCTTGGAACACTTGATGGCCTTGACATCCTCCCATGGCCAATTGTTGAACTAGGGAAGTGAGATTGGCTTGTTGATTCTCCATGTTCATGTATGCCACCAACTCTTCAAGTGTTAGATTGCTCAACTCCATCGTTTTTTTTTTTTTTTTTTTTTTTTTTTTTTTCAAAATTTGATAAGAAAAACTTGTATGTACAAGAAAATAAAACTAATTAGAACTGAAAATAAGAATAAACCAAGTAACAAATAGACTAAAGAAAACAATCCCCGGCAACGGCGCCAAAAATTTGATGCACCCAAAAGAGTGTATCTTATTTAACCTTGCACTAAAAAGATAAATTGTAAGTATAGTAGTTAGCAAGGGTCGAGTCCTCAGGGATTGGGTTTTAGTTTATAAGTTAATAGTTTAAAACTTAAATTCAAGAACAATAAAAGAAAAGGGGTTTTTGAAATCAGATTTAAACTAAAGTAAATAATAAGAATGAGATGCAAGGCGGTATAACCAGCCAATAAAAATATATATACTAAATTAGGCGGTATAACCAGCCAATAAAAATATATATATTAAATTAGGCGGTATAACCAGCCAATAAAAATAAAACAAAGTTAATATACAAATTAGGCGGTATAACCAGCCAATAAAAATAAATATACTTTTAAAAATAAGCAAACTAGAAAAGTAAGAAAACAAGTAAGTAAGAAGAATCAAATATGAAAAATATGGTTAAGGTTTCATTCTCCACCACTAGACATCATTAAGAATCAATTTCAGATCTATCAATATCAACCAACTATCAAAGTTAACAACCGTAGATAACAACAAGCTCTGTTATCCCAATCTTTCCTTAGTTTGTCGTTAAATAGAACAAGCTCTCTATTTAATCTCTAACCATCAAACAACCTAGAATAAGCTCTCTAGATTCAATTTAATGGCAGCTTTATGATGAGAAAGATAGGTTGATCTAAGCAACAAACACATAAGCTCGGATTGTTCAACTTAGGTTATGTTCCACTTTGCAATTATTGAAAACTTGACCATAATCATTAATCACAAATTGCCACTTATGAATAGGAAATCAAGACAATTACACGGATCAAGACTCCTAAACTAGCAATAGATAATTATCAAGATCTATCTAGTTGTACACCTAAACAAATCAAGACAACATCATGAACAATTCTTGTAGAATAACATAAGCAACTTTGATAGAAAATTAATGATAGATAGAATCTGAAAATCAATCACAAAACATGTCTAGGGCTTTGAAATCACCCTTAACCAAATAGAAGTTTAGCCTAGCATAGGCATTGTAAACATAAACATAAAATTAAAGAGAATCTAAGAAGGAAATAAAAGAAAGAAAGAAGAAGAAGAAAATAAAGAAAAAGAAAACTAGAGAAAAGAAAGAAGAAGAAAACTTAGAGAATTTTATTAAAATGGCTAATATCCTACCTATGTACAATATGATCCCTTACAATCATCCAAGGCCCTCTATTTATACACATTTTGGAGGGCTAAATGACAAGAGACAAGCTTTACAAATTTCAAAGGTAGGTATATGACGATTTTGATCAGCCAACTTGATGGTCGATTTCGTCAATATTGCAGGCCTGATCTGATCACATGGTCTTCTAGAAAAAGGTTCCCCAATCAGTTACGGAACCATAGCCGTTGGAATCAGCTCATTTTCTGATGTGGTTAAGCAGATATGGGCAAAATACGAAAACATGTCAGCACAGACGTCATTGCACATCAGCCACCTTGATGGTCGATTTCTTCAATATTGGAGGCCTGATCTGATCACATGGTCTTCTAGACAAAGGTTCCCCTATCAGTTACGGAACCATAGCCGTTGAAATCAGCTCATTTGCTGATGTGGATAAGCAGATATGGGCATAATACGAAAACATGTCAGCACAGACGTCATTGCACATCAGCCAACTTGATGGTCGATTTCGCTAGGGAAAACGACTCCGTTTTAAGAAGTGTAAAACATGAAAAAGATAGATATGCCTCTTAGCTTTGCATGGCTACAAATTTCAGCCTTATTGCTTCAGTGAAACTCGAGATATAGCTGATATGGCAAAAGGTGTCGGAACTGAAACTGAACTGGATTTGCCCTTAATTCTAGTAATCTGAAATCACTCAAAGAAACTTGTGAAAAACACCAAAATACATAAAAATATAAAAGATCATAAACACAATTAGACTAAACAATAATAACTCGTATTTGACACAAAACATTAATAAAACATAACTAAAAACTATATAATTATACGAGTTATCATGTTTGTTGCTTAGATCAACCTATCTTTCTCATCATAAAGCTGCCATTAAATTGAATTTAGAGAGCTTATTCTAGGTTGTTTAATGGTTAGAGATTAAATAGAGAGCTTGTTCTATTTAACGACAAACTAAGGAAAGATTGGGGTAACAGAGCTTGTTGTTATCTACGGTTGTTAACTTTGATAGTTTGTTGATATTGATAGATCTGAAATTGATTCTTAATGATGTCTAGTGGTGGAGAATGAAACCTTAACCATATTTTTCATATTTGATTCTTCTTACTTACTTGTTTTCTTACTTTTAGTTTGCTTATTTTTAAAAGTATATTTATTTTTATTGGCTGGTTATACCGCCTAATTTGTATATTAACTTTGTTTTATTTTTATTGGCTGGTTATACCGCCTAATTTAGTATATATATTTTTATTGGCTGGTTATACCGCCTAATTTAGTATATATATTTTTATTGGCTGGTTATACCGCCTTGCATCTTATTCTTATTATTTACTTTAGTTTAAATCTGGCTTCAAAAACCCCTTTTCTTTTATTGTTCTTGAATTTAAGTTTTAAACTATTAACTTATAAACTAAAACCCAATCCCTGAGGACTCGACCCTTGCTAACTACTATACTTACAATTGATCTTTTTAGTGCAAGGTTAAATAAGATACACTCTTTTGGGTGCATCATTCTTCCTCCTTGAACTTTGCAAATCTACTAGGAAAAGGTGGAGAAGAAACATTAGTAAAAAGTGAAACCTTAAACATTACCTCAGGTGCCGAAATACTCTTATTTGGATCTTTGGCTTCATTATCCTCAAGAATAGAATCTGATAACTCGTATAATTATATAGTTTTTAGTTATGTTTTATTATTGTTTTGTGTCAAATACGAGTTATTATTGTTTAGTCTAATTGTGTTTATGATCTTTTATATTTTTATGTGATTTGGTGTTTTTCAAAAGTTTCTTTGAGTGATTTCAGATTACTAGGTTAAATCAACAATTAAGGGCAAATCCAGTTCAGTTCCAGTTCCGACACCTTTTTCCATATCAGCTATATCTAGAGTTTCACTGAAGCAATAAGGCTGAAATTTTAACCGTGCAAAGTTAAGAGGCATATCTATCTTTTTCATGTTTTACACTTCTTGAAACGGAGTCGTTTTCCCTAGAGAAATCAACCATCAAGTTGGCTGATGTGCAATGACGTCTGTGCTGACCTGTTTTCGTATTTTGCCCATATCGTCCGATCCACATCAGCAAATGAGCTGATTCCAACGGATATGGATCACTAGCTGATAGGGGAACATTTGTCTAGAAGACCATGTGATCAGATCAAGCCTCCAATATTGAATAAATCGACCATCAAGTTGGCTGATGTGCAATGACGTCTATGCTGACCTGTTTTCGTATTTGGCCCATATCTTCTTCTCCACATCAGAAAATGAGCTGATTCCAATGGCTGTGGATCAGTAACTCATAGGGGAACATTTTTCTAGAAGACCATCTGATCAGATCAGGCCTCCAATATTGACAAAATCGACCATCAAGTTGGCTGATCAAAATTGTCATACAATATGACGAAAATTGTTAGAAAAATGCACCCACCTATTATACCTACCTTTGAAATTTGTAAAGCTTGTCTCTTGTCATTTAGCCCTCCAAAATGTGTATAAATAGAGGGCCTTGGATGATTGTAGAGGATCATATTGTAGATAGGTAGGATATTAGCCATTGTAATAAAATTCTCTAAGTTTTCTTCTTCTTTCTTTTTTATAGTTTTCTTTTTCTTTAGAAAGAGCAAGAGGTTGGATAATTAATATTCTTCTTCTTCTTCTTTCTTTCTTTTATTTTCTTCTTAGATTCTATTTAATTTTATGTTTATAATGCCTATGCTAGGCTAAACTTCTATTTGGTTAAGGGTGATTTCAAAGCCCTAGACATGTTTTGTGATTGATTTTCAGATTCTATCTATCATTAATTTTCTATCAAAGTTGCTTATGTTCTTCTAAAAGAATTGTTCATGATGTTGTCTTGATTTGTTTAGGTGTACAACTAGATAGATCTTGATAATTATCTATTGCTAGTTTAGGAGTCTTGATCCGTGTAATTGTCTTGATTTCCTATTCATAAGTGGCAACTTGTGATTAATGATTATGGTCAAGTTTTCAATAATTGCAAAGTGGAACATAACCTAAGTTGAACAATCCGAGCTTATGTGTTTGTTGCTTAGATCAACCTATCTTTCTCATCATAAAGCTGCCATTAAATTGAATTTAGAGAGCTTATTCTAGGTTGTTTAATGGTTAGAGATTAAATAGAGAGCTTGTTCTATTTAACGACAAACTAAGGAAAGATTGGGATAACAGAGCTTGTTGTTATCTACGGTTGTTAACTTTGATAGTTGGTTGATATTGATAGATCTGAAATTGATTCTTAATGATGTCTAGTGGTGGAGAATGAAACCTTAACCATATTTTTCATATTTGATTCTTCTTACTTACTTGTTTTCTTACTTTTCTAGTTTGCTTATTTTTAAAAGTATATTTATTTTTATTGGCTGGTCATACCGCCTAATTTAGTATATATATTTTTATTGGCTGGTTATACCGCCTAATTTAGTATATATATTTTTATTGGCTGGTTATACCGCCTTGCATCTTATTCTTATTATTTACTTTAGTTTAAATCTGGCTTCAAAAACCCCTTTTCTTTTATTGTTCTTGAATTTAAGTTTTAAACTATTAACTTATAAACTAAAACCCAATCCCTGAGGACTCGACCCTTGCTAACTACTATACTTACAATTTATCTTTTTAGTGCAAGGTTAAATAAGATACACTCTTTTGGGTGCATCAGAATCCATCTCTAATTTTGTTTCATCCTCATCTTGTTCCTCATTCTTCAATGTCACAATAGTAGCATTCTCCTTTGGGTTAACCCTCGTTTGGGCTGGGAGTTCTTCAGATCTTTGTGCTACCCATCCCACCATACTACTAGCCAATTGGCTCATTTGCTTTTCCAAACTCTGGATGCTTGCCCTTGTTTCCTGTTGAAATTGCAAAGAATCAGTAACAAGAATAGACAAGATCTTCTAAAGAAGTACCTGAGTTTTGAGTCATATGTGGTGGCTGAAAAAGATCTGGTTCTTGAGACCATGTTTGATTGAAGCTAGATGGATGAGTGTAATTGGCATAAGGATCTACTTCTTGGTAATTTTTTGAGTAGCCATAATTAGTATGATCCCACCATCCCTCATGGTAAGTGTTTGAGTAATGATCATACTGTTGGTCTTGGAACACTTGATGGCCTTGACATCCTCCCATGGCCAATTGTTGAACTGGGGAGGTGAGATTGGCTTGTTGATTCTCCATGTTCATGTATGCCACCAACTCTTCAAGTGTTAGATTGCTCAATTCCATTTTTTTTTTTTTTAAATTTGAAAAGAAAAACTTGTATGTACAAGAAAATAGAACTAATTAGAACTGAAAATAAGAATAAACCAAGTAACAAATAAACTAAAGAAAGCAATCCCCGGCAACGGCGCCAAAAATTTGATGCACCCAAAAGAGTGTATCTTATTTAACCTTGCACTAAAAAGATCAATTGTAAGTATAATGATTAGCAAGGGTCGAGTCCTCAGGGATTGGGTTTTAATCTATGAGTTATTAGTTTATAACTTACGTTCAAAGAAAACAATAAAAGAAAAGGGGTTTTTGAAGCCAGATTTAAACTAAAGTAAATAATAAGAATAAGATGCAAGGCGGTATAACTAGCCAATAAAAATATATATACTAAGTTAGGCGGTATAACCAGCAAATAAAAATATATATACTAAATTAGGCGGTATAACCAGCCAATAAAAATAAAATAAAGTTAATATACAAATTAGGCGGTATAACCAGCCAATAAAAATAAATATACTTTTAAAAATAAGCAAACTAGAAAAGTAAGAAAACAAGTAAGTAAGAAGAATCAAATATGAAAAATATGGTTAAGGTTTCATTCTCCACCACTAGACATCATTAAGAATCAATTTCAGATCTATCAATATCAACCAACTATCAAAGTTAACAACCGTAGATAACAACAAGCTCTATTATCCCAATCTTTCCTTAGTTTGTCGTTAAATAGAACAAGCTCTCTATTTAATCTCTAACCATTAAACAACCTAGAATAAGCTCTCTAAATTCAATTTAATGGCAGCTTTATGATGAGAAAGATAGGTTGATCTAAGCAACAAACACATAAGCTCGGATTGTTCAACTTAGGTTATGTTCCACTTTGCAATTATTGAAAACTTGACCATAATCATTAATCACAAATTGCCACTTATGAATAGGAAATCAAGACAATTACACGGATCAAGACTCCTAGACTAGCAATAGATACTTATCAAGATCTATCTAGTTGTACACCTAAATAAATCAAGACAACATCATGAACAATTCTTGTAGAAGAACATAAGCAACTTTGATAGAAAATTAATGATAGATAGAATCTGAAAATGAATCACAAAACATGTCTAGGGCTTTGAAATCACCCTTAACCAAATAGAAGTTTAGCCTAGCATAGGCATTGTAAACATAAACATAAAATTAAAGAGAATCTAAGAAGGAAATAAAAGAAAGAAAGAAGAAGAAGAAAATAAAGAAAAAGAAAACTAGAGAAAAGAAAGAAGAAGAAAACTTAGAGAATTTTATTACAATGGCTAATATCCTACCAATGTACAATGTCTCTTACAATCATCCAAGGCCCTCTATTTATACACATTTTGGAGGGCTAAATGACAAGAGACAAGCTTTACAAATTTCAAAGGTAGGTATAATAGGTGGGTGCATTTTTCTAACAATTTTCGTCATATTGTATGACAATTTTGATCAGCCAACTTGATGGTCGATTTTGTCAATATTAGAGGCTTGATCTGATCACATGGTCTTCTAGAAAAATGTTCCCCTATCAGTTAGTGATCCATAGCCGTTGGAATCAGCTCATTTTCTGATGTGGATCAGAAGATATGGTCAAAATACCAAAACTGGTCAGCACAGATGTCATTGCACATCAGCCAACTTGATGGTCGATTTCGCTAGGGAAAAAGACTCCGTTTCAAGAAGTGTAAAACATGAAAAAGATAGATATGCCTCTTAACTTTGCACGGTTAAAATTTCAGCCTTATTGCTTCAGTGAAACTCCAGATATAGCTGATATGGCAAAAGGTGTCGGAATTGGAACTGAACCGGATTTGCCCTTAATTCTAGTAATCTGAAATCACTCAAATAAACTTGTGAAAAACACCAAATTACATAAAAATATAAAAGATCATAAACACAATTAGACTAAACAATAATAACTCGTATTTGACACAAAACAATAATAAAACATAACTAAAAACTATATAATTATACGAGCTATCAGATGACATGCCAGAATTGGAGGATGCTAGTGATTGTGATGGTGATGATGCTGACTTGAATTACCCCGTGGAAGGTAAATCTCTTGTTGCTAGGCGTGCTTTAAATACACAAACTAAAATAGATGATGTAGAGCAACAAAGGGAAAACATTTTTCATACTAGATATTTTGTGAATAGTAAAGTATGTAGTATGATAATTGATGGGGGGAGTTGCACCAATGTAGCTAGAACTACCTTAGTAGAAAAGTTGGGTTTACCTATGTTTAAACATCCTAAGCCTTACAAATTGCAATAGTTGAATGATTGTGGGGAGGTTAAGGAAAATAGGCAAGTAAGGGTAGTTTATACTATTGTGAGGTATAGTGATGAGGTACTTTGTGATGTAGTGCCTATGCATGCTGGCCATCTATTGTTGGGGAGGCCATGGCAGTATGATAGGAGGGTTACACATGATGGGTTTAGGAATAGATACAGCTTTGTAAAAGATGGCAAAACCATCAACCTTGTTCCTTTAACACCAAAGCAGGTCTATGGAGACCAATTGAAATTTAAATCTGTTTTTGAGAAAAAAAGAATTGAGTGTGGCCGAATCTAATGAGGAAAAAAAGGAGAGAACAAAAAAAAAAAAAGAGAGAGATTGGCTGAAAAAAGGGAGGAAAAAGAAAGTGAAAAAAAACAGAGAACCGGCTGAAAAAAATAAAGTGATGCCACAAGAAACAAAAGCAAAATCAAAGATAAGCTTTTATGCAAAAGAGAGTGAGCTTAAGAAGGCCTTTTTAGAAGATCAGCCCATGATCTTCCTTATTTATAAAGAATCATATCTTAATCTTGATGAATCTAACCAAGCTCTTCCTAGTGTTGCTGTTTCTTTGTTACAAAAATTTGAAGAGTTATTCCCGGAGGAGAGGCCAAGTGGGTTGCCTTACAAAAGAGGCATTGAGCATCAGATTGATTTTGTACCCGGAGCAGTCATTCCAAACCAACCAGCCTATAGAAGTAATCCGGATGAGACAAAGGAACTTCAAAGGCAAGTTGAAGACTTGATGAGTAAGGGGTACATAAGAGAAAACATGAGTCCATGTGTTGCTCCAGTTCTTCTAGTGCCAAAGAAGGATGGGTCTTGGAGGATGTGTGTTGATTGTAGAGCAGTCAACAATATGCTAGATGAATTGTATGGATCTTGTGTTTTTAGTAAGATAGATCTTAAAAGTGGTTACCATCAGATTAGAATGAAAGAAGATGATGAATGGAAAACAGCTTTTAAGACTAAGTATGGGTTATATGAATGGTTAGTCATGCCATTTGGACTTACTAATGCACCTAGTACTTTCATGAGATTAATGAATCATGTTTTGCTTGAGTTTCTTGGTAAATTTGTAGTAGTCTACTTTGATGATATTTTAGTGTACAGAATAGCTTAGATGAGCATGTTGAACATTTGCGGTTTGTGTTTAATGTGTTGAAAACTGAAAAGTTGTATGCTAATTTTAAGAAGTGTAAGTTTTGCATGGATAGAGTTATATTTCTTGGATATGTTGTTAGCTCAAAAGGTATTGAGATGGATGAAGAGAAAGTCAAGGCCATAAAGGACTGGCCGACGCCTAAAGGGGTAAGTGAGGTAAGAAGCTTTCTGGTTTAACTAGTTTTTATAGGCGTTTTGTTAAAGACTTTAGCACTATTGCTGCACCACTCACTGAAACTATTAAAAAGAATGTTGGTTTTCATTGGGGTAATGAACAAGAGAAAGCATTTGTTAATCTTAAAGATAGGTTATGTTCAGCACCTGTTTAACATTGAATGTGATGCCTTAGGAATAGGAATTGGAGCTGTTTTAATGTAGGAAAAGCGTCCAATCGCATTCTTCAGTGAGAAGCTTAGTGGAGCGGCCTTGAACTATCCAACTTATGACAAGGAGCTCTATGCACTTGTTAGAGCCTTGGAGACATGGCAGCATTACTATGGCCTAAGAAGTTTGTGATTCATACTGATCATGAGTCATTGAAACATCTCAAGGGTCAAGATAAGTTGAATAAGAGACATGCTAGGTGGATGGAATACATAGAGACCTTTTCTTATGTCATTAGATACAAGCAAGGTAAGGAAAATATTGTGGCTAATGCTTTATCTAGGATGTATGTGTTTCTCACATCTATGAATGCTAAGATGCTTGGATTTGAATATATAAAGGATGAATATACCAATGATACTGATTTTAATGATGTATACATAGCATGTGATAAGGCAGCATTTGGTAAATTTTACAAGCATGATGGCTTTTTGTTTAGAGAAGATAAACTATGTATGCCTAATTGTTCTATGAGAGAGTTGTTAGAATGTGTGGCACATGGAGGTGGTTTAATGGGACACTTTGGTGTCAAGAAAACCTTAAAAATATTGCATGAACATTTCTTTTGGCTGAAAATTAGAAGGGATGTTATTCGCATATGTGATAGATGCATTACATGTAGAAAGGCCAAATCTAAGGTTTTACCTCATGAGTTGTATACACCCTTACCAGTTCCTTGTGAACCATGGGTAGACATATCTATGGACTTTGTATTGGGTTTGCCTAGGACAAAAAGGGATAGAGATTCAATTTATGTGGTAGTGGATAGGTTTAGCAAGATGGCACATTTTATTCCAAGCCATAAAACTGATGATGCAACTAACATTGCTGAATTGTTCTTTAGGGAGATAGTGCGCTTACATGGGGTTCCTAGAAGCATTGTGTCTGATAGAGATGTTAAGTTCCTTAGTTACTTTTGGAAGGTTTTGTGGGGGAAATTGGGTACTAAACTTTTGTTTTCTACTACTTATCATCCACAATCTGATGGGCAAACTGAATTAGTTAATAGGACTTTAACACAACTTTTGCGAACTGTTATACAAAATAACTTGAAAAATTGGGAAGTCTGTTTGCCATTCATAAAGTTTGCATATAATAGGACTGTGCATTCTATTACTTCTTATTATCCATTTGAGATTGTTTATGGTTTTAATCCATTAACTCCTTTAGATTTAATGCCTTTACCTGTTGATGCAAGGAATAGTTTGAATGGGAGTAAGAAAGCTGAATTGGTGAAGTCTCTTCATGAGAAAGTAAAGATTCAAATTTAGAAAAAGAACGCAAAAGTTGCTTCACAAGCAAACAAAGGGAGGAGGCACGTTACTTTAGAACTAGGTGATTGGATCTGCTTTATTTAATGTTTCTGATCTTTCCCTTTATGATGTCAGTGATGATTCGAGGTCGAATCCTTTTGAAGAAAGGGGGAATGATGAGAACCAAGCTGGTATTGGACTTCAAGATTCATTGCATGTTCCAATTGGGCCTATTACAAGGTCAAGATCCAAAAAGCTCAAGGAAGCTATGCAAGGATTGTTGCAAAGGACTTGGGAAGAATCTACAAGTCTTTTAAGCAATGTCAAGCCATTCAAGTTGGGCTGCTTGAATGAGGAAGACCAAGAATTGGTACATGTGATCCAAGCTTCACATAATGGGCCATAGAGCAATTCAAGGGGGGCGGCAATATTAATGAATTAGTGGACCTGTTTTTAGTTCATTATTTAATATGAAGTGGGGACCAATTCATTAATGATGTGGCGCCTAAATTAGAAGTTTTAGTTGGGTCTTATAATTACTTAGGCTTTTGGGCTTGATTTATGTATTATGTCCATTAGGCTTGTGGGGTCTATCTTCATTAAACTTGTTATACATCCTTTTAATTTAATTAGGTTTGGGCTTGAGCATGTTCAGCCTATATTTAGGGAGTTTTATTATTATTATTATTTAGGTCTGGCCGAATACATCATGTAACTAGCAATTAGGGTTAGGTTAATATGAAGGCTATAAATACATGTTCTAACCGCCTATTCATTTTAACAATTCTGAATTTAGTAAGTTTGAATTTATTCAAAGTGAGTGTTTCACTCTTTTTAGTTCTTGACAGAACTAGCGAACTTATCAAAGAATTCCCTTTCTTTATGGCGTTCTTCCTATCAAACTTAGGTTCTAGAAACATGTGTTCTTGGGGTTTAGTTAGCTTAGCTAATCTAGGTTCTTTGATCCAAGATTTCTACGGGTTTAAGTTTGATTGCCTGAATCTTGCCTTTCTTGGGGTTAGAGTATTTCAATTTGTTAGTGGGTTCAAAGGGTTTAACCCCAAGGGTTCACATCAGGTAATTAGGTGAGTGACACTCTATGAGGTGGAGTGACACTAGCTAGTGGTAGCTAGGTGGCCTAGATGATGTGGTACATAGCTGTGACACATCAGCACCCTCATGCAAAAATGTCACCAATCGGTTTGTGACATGTGACATCATTCATCATGTGGCTGCCACATGGACCAAAACAACATGGTGTTTCGGGTAAGAGAGGTTCCCTCCTAATAGCCGAATAGATGTGATCATTTGGAAGAGAATGGTTCTATTGAACGAACCATTATGTCCCAAATGAAGGGTGCTCTTCTAGAAGGAGTTGTGTCCTTTAACCCTTTCATGAAGCAACCCAGGCTATAAATAGGAAAGGATTCGGCCAAGACAAGACACACCAATAATCAGAGGCAGATTGCTAAGTGCAATTGCCAAGTGAGTGAGGGGTTCTTGATGGCTTGGATTATCAAGAAGCAAGGCAATAAGCATTCTGGTTTGGACGAGCAAGATAGGTTGTGGAAAGGTTCCTGTAGTTGCCTTAACCGGTTGATTACAAGATTGCCTTAGGCATTCGGTTGAGTTCATTACTCATATCCACAATAAGCGAGCATTGCATAGGCAGACAAGTAAGTGACATACCTTGTGTTCGTTACCTTCTACAATGAAACCTTCTGGTTGTTTCATGTAGATCTCTTCACTCAAATCACCATTGAGGAAGACAGTCTTAACATCCATTTGATGTAATTCCAAGTCAAGATTAGCAACAGTAGCTAGTATCAACCTGATGGAGTTTGATGCACTCAAAAGAGTGTATCTTATTTAACCTTGCACTTAAAAAGAATCAATTGTAGAGTATAGTGATTAGCAAGGGTCGAGTCCTCAGGAATTGGGTTTTAGTTTATAAGTTAACAGTTTATCACTTAAAAACAAGTAAACAAAAGTAAAGGAGATTTTGAAATCAGATTTAAACCAAAGTTAACAATAAGAATGAAAAAACAAGTAATTAAGAAGAATCAAATATGAAAAATATGGTTAAGGTTTCATTCTCCACCACTAGACATCATTAAGAATCAATTTCATATCTATCAATGATAACTCGTATAATTATATAGTTTTTAGTTATGTTTTATTACTGTTTTGTGTCAAATACGAGTTATTATTGTTTAGTCTAATTGTGTTTATGATCTTTTATATTTTTATGTATTTTGGTGTTTTTCACAAGTTTCTTTGAGTGATTTCAGATTACTAGAATTAAGGGCAAATCCAGTTCAGTTCCAGTTCCGACACCTTTTGCCATATCAGCTATATCTCGAGTTTCACTGAAGCAATAAGGCTGAAATTTGTAGCCATGCAAAGCTAAGAGGCATATCTATCTTTTTCATGTTTTACACTTCTTGAAACGGAGTCGTTTTCCCTAGCGAAATCGACCATCAAGTTGGCTGATGTGCAATGACGTCTGTGCTGACCTGTTTTCGTATTATGCCCATATCTTCTTATCCACATCAGAAAATGAGCTGATTCCAACGGCTATGGATCCGTAACTGATAGGGTAACATTTTTCTAGAAGACCATGTGATCAGATAAGGCCTCCAAAATTGACAAAATCGACCATCAAGTTGGCTGATCAAAATCATCATATATGACGAAAATTGTTAGAAAATGCACCCACCTATTATACCTACCTTTGAAATTTGTAAAGCTTGTCTCTTGTCATTTAGCCCTCCAAAATGTGTATAAATAGAGGGCCTTGGATGATTGTAAGGGATCATATTGTACATAGGTAGGATATTAGCCATTGTAATAAAATTCTCTAAGTTTTCTTCTTCTTTCTTTTCTCTAGTTTTCTTTTTCTTTAGAAAGAGCAAGAGGTTGGATAATTAATATTCTTCTTCTTCTTCTATCTTTCTTTGATTTTCTTCTTAGATTCTATTTAATTTTATGTTTATAATGCCTATGCTAGACTAAACTTTTATTTGGTTAAGGGTGATTTCAAAGCCCTAGACATGTTTTGTGATTGATTTTCAGATTCTATCTATCATTAATTTTCTATCAAAGTTGCTTATGTTCTTCTACAAGAATTGTTCATGATGTTGTCTTGATTTATTTAGGTGTACAACTAGATAGATCTTGATAATTATCTGTTGCTAGTTTAGGAGTCTTGATCCGTGTAATTGTCTTGATTTCCTATTCATAAGTGGCAATTTGTGATTAATGATTATGGTCAAGTTTTCAATAATTGCAAAGTGGAACATAACCTAAGTTGAACAATCCGAGCTTATGTGTTTGTTGCTTAGATCAACCTATCTTTCTCATCATGAAGCTGCCATTAAATTGAATTTAGAGAGCTTATTCTAGGTTGTTTAATGGTTAGAGATTAAATAGAGAGCTTGTTCTATTTAACGACAAACTAAGGAAAGATTGGGATAACAGAGCTTGTTGTTATCTATGGTTGTTAACTTTGATAGTTGGTTGATATTGATAGATCTGAAATTGATTCTTAATGATGTCTAGTGGTGGAGAATGAAACCTTAACCATATTTTTCATATTTGATTCTTCTTACTTACTTGTTTTCTTACTTTTAGTTTACTTATTTTTTATATTTATTTTTATTGGCTGGTTATACCGCCTAATTTAGTATATATATTTTTATTGGCTGGTTATACCGCCTAATTTAGTATATATATTTTTATTGGCTGGTTATACCGCCTAATTTAGTATATATATTTTTATTGGCTGGTTATACCGCCTAATTTAGTATATATATTTTTATTGGCTGGTTATACCGCCTTGCATCTTATTCTTATTATTTACTTTAGTTTAAATCTGGCTTCAAAAACCCCTTTTCTTTTATTGTTCTTGAACGTAAGTTATAAACTAATAACTCATAGATTAAAACCCAATCCCTGAGGACTCGACCCTTGCTAATCATTATACTTACAATTGATCTTTTTAGTGCAAGGTTAAATAAGATACACTCTTTTGGGTGCATCAAATTTTTGGCGCCGTTGCCGGGGATTGTTTTCTTTAGTTTATTTGTTACTTGGTTTATTCTTATTTTCAGTTCTAATTAGTTCTATTTTCTTGTACATACAAGTTTTTCTTATCAAATTTTGAAAAAAAAAAAAAAAAAACGATGGAATTGAGCAATCTAACACTTGAAGAGTTGGTGGCATACATGAACATGGAGAATCAACAAGCCAATCTCACCTCCCCATTTCAACAATTGGCCATGGGAGGATGTCAAGGCCATCAAGTGTTCCAAGACCAACAGTATGATCATTACTCAAACACTTACCATGAGGGATGGTGGGATCATACTAATTATGGCTACTCAGAAAATTACCAAGAAGTAGATCCTTATGCCAATTACACTCATCCATCTAGCTTCAATCAATCATGGTCTCAAGAACCAGATCTTCTTCAACCACCACATATGACTCAAAACTCAGGTACTTCTTTAGAAGATCTTGTCTATTCTCTTGTTACTGATTCTTTGCAATTTCAACAGGAAACAAGGGCAAGCATCCAGAGTTTGGAAAAGCAAATGAGCCAATTGGCTAGTAGTATGGTGGGATGGGTAGCACAAAGATCTGAAGAACTCCCAGCCCAAACGATGGTTAACCCAAAGGAGAATGCTACTATTGTGACCTTGAAGAATGAGGAACAAGATGAGGATGAAACAAAATTAGAGATGGATTCTATTCTTGAGGATAATGAAGCCAAAGATCCAAATAATAGTATTTCGGCACCTGAGGTAACGTTTAAGGTTTCACTTTCTACTAATGCTCCTTCTCCACTTTTTCCTAGCAGATTTGCAAAGTCCAAGAAGGAGGAACATGAACAACACATGCCAGAAACCTTAAACAACTTGTTTGTGGAGGTCATTCAACAAGTATCAAAATATGCTCCATTCCTCGATGACATATGCACCACAAAGGATGATGGAATAATACTTGTAATGGAGAATGCATCCACTGTTGTGCAAAGAAAGCTTCCTCTCAAACGCATAAATTTGGGAAATTTCATGTATGAGCCTGACAAGCCTAAAATGCCAAGAAGGGGAATTGGCTAGGCTGAAAACAATCAATCAAGTGCTAATTGGGGGAGGCAGCCTAATTAGTGAAAGCATTGCCAAACTTCTATCCTCAGATTTGCTCTCTTTTTCTTTATCTTTTTCTTATGTTTCTTTGCTAATTGTGTTTAGTGTTTCTAAGTTCATTTAGGCTGCATAAGTTTATTTTGTTTATTAGTTCTTTTCACTTACACATGATTCTTTCATTTGGGATTAATAGCATTACATTAATGACAATGTAAGAATTATGTGTGGGGGGAAGAATTTAGGATTTTATTTAGAGTGTTTTGTTTTTGAGTCTTTTTATGTTGTTTTTCTTTCTGATCCTTGTTTTGAAAATAACTAGATGTAAATATAATTTTTTTAACCCCGATTAAATGGCGGATAATGGTACTCCGTGATTATTTAAATCGGTTCCATCAGCTACCCACAAAACTGATATTGTATATAAATTTCTCTTCCAATTTCTCTTTCATTTTTTTTCATTTTTTTTCAGGATGGATGATATTCTCACAAGATTGCAGAAACGATTTCCTCCTTTTCCTCGAAATATTTTACTGAAGCTTTACCAAGTTCGATTTGAAAGATTAAGAATGCTTATGCACAAAGGGATTCCTGAAGACATACGTTGGATAATTGAAGCCAAGGTACGTGAAGATGAATATCTTCCTGTTTTGCATTTACCAGGTACAGGTAGAAGCACTTTTGCAAAGAAGCGACGAGCAAAGCGGATGAGTTCAAATTGCCACAAATGTGCACGATGGACGTGTAACGGTAAATGTCGTTCTATTGGGATTTCGTCCTCTAATCGAGATGATAAAATTGAATTCATTAAGGATGGACTGAGTAAGGAGAATTTGGGTAATATCCAACTTTCTCTTGAGACGCATCCTAGTGGAGACGTACAAAGAGAAATTCTTGATTTATGGCCGCAATTCCAAAGGGAATGGCAACATCTTGGGAATCTGATGTTAAAAGACCCTGTTTGCCAGCTTGTAAGAAAACTGGATGGGAAGCATATCCTCGACTCATAGAAGGCGTTTAAGCCGTTTCTGGACGTAAAACCAGAGGAAGATGTGAGCCACAGTCACAACTACAATAAATGACTTCTCAGCTTTTGGTTTGATTTGCAATAACTTTATTTCGGTTTAATTTACGTGTTATTCGATTTGTGTAATTATTCTCATTTTTTTTATTTGTCTTTTACGATTGATTTTTCTTCTCTTTTTTATTTTCTTCCTGAAATCACGCAAAAATCTTTTGTTAGGTTAACATTTTCTTCTGACAGGTCAAATACACTTTCGGCGACATTATTACTCTTGACTTTTACGGTTGATTTTTCTTCTCTTTTTGATTTTCTTCCTGAAATCACGCAAAAATCTTTTGTTAGGTTAACATTTTCTTCTGACAGGTCAGATACACTTTCGGCGACATTATTACTCTTGTCTGATTCACTACTGAGTCCTCTATATATTACACCATGTACTCATTCTCTTTCAGGCACTCGAAGAAAAAAAAATGGAAAGTACTTCATCCCAACGCATTAAAAAAATTTGTGTTTTTGGAGGTGCTTATCCAGGGAAAAATAACATATTCGCTGATGAAGCCATAAGAGTTGGAGTAATACTTGTCCAACAAAAGATCCAGTTGATTTATGGAGGCGGTAGTACGGGTTTAATGGGAGCAGTCGCTACAGCAGCACACGCCGGAGGAAGTCCAGTTCTAGGAATCGTGCCAAAACTATTCACAGATTTTTGTGGACCTACCTTGGGTAAGGAAATACAAGTCTGGAGTATCCCTGAACGGATAACAATCATGTACCATTCTGCCGATGCATTCATTGCTTTACCAGGAGGTCTGGGTACATTGGAAGAAATAGCTTGCGTGGCTTCTTGGTCATCTTTGGTCACAAATAAGAAACCCATTGGTTTGCTTAATATTAATGGTTATTTTAGTAATTTGCTTTCATATTTAGATAATGCTGTGGATAATGGATTCATGTTTTCAGAGGCAAGGAGAACCATAATTTCTGCTACAACCATTGAAGATTTACTCAAAAAGCTCCAAGCTTATGAGTATTTATCTGCTACGGTTGTTTCGCAAACGCTCGGAAAAAGAAAAAGAGATATGGACGAGCAAGGAGTGGATTGCACTTTGTCTTTGTGACATTATCTAACATTTTGTTTGTTGTGTCTCAGTTATAATAAGTGGTTAGCAACCTCTACAGGTAATATCTCCTAAATTTTACCTTCTTAAAAAAAAAAAAAAAAAGTTTGTTGTGTTTTAAGCAATTTAGAAGTATTCATTCTGAACAAGGTCTGAGTAAGGGAGACTTGAGACATACTGATGCACCCAAAAGAGTGTATCTTATTTAACCTTGCACTAAAAAGATCAATTGTAAGTATAGTAGTTAGCAAGGGTCGAGTCCTCAGGGATTGGGTTTTAATTTATGAGTTATTAGTTTATAAGTTACATTCAAAGAAAACAATAAAAGAAAAGGGGTTTTTGAAGCCAGATTTAAACTAAAGTAAATAATAAGAATAAGATGCAAGGCGGTATAACCAGCCAATAAAAATATATATACTAAATTAGGCGGTATAACCAGCCAATAAAAATATATATACTAAATTAGGCGGTATAACCAGCCAATAAAAATAAAACAAAGTTAATATACAAATTAGGCGGTATAACCAGCCAATAAAAATAAATATACTTTTAAAAATAAGCAAACTAGAAAAGTAAGAAAACAAGTAAGTAAGAAGAATCAAATATGAAAAATATGGTTAAGGTTTCATTCTCCACCACTAGACATCATTAAGAATCAATTTCAGATCTATCAATATCAACCAACTATCAAAGTTAACAACCGTAGATAACAACAAGCTCTGTTATCCCAATCTTTCCTTAGTTTGTCGTTAAATAGAACAAGCTCTCTATTTAATCTCTAACCATCAAACAACCTAGAATAAGCTCTCTAGATTCAATTTAATGGCAGCTTTATGATGAGAAAGATAGGTTGATCTAAGCAACAAACACATAAGCTCGGAATGTTCAACTTAGGTTATGTTCCACTTTGCAATTATTGAAAACTTGACCATAATCATTAATCACAAATTGCCACTTATGAATAGGAAATCAAGACAATTACACGGATCAAGACTCCTAAACTAGCAATAGATAATTATCAAGATCTATCTAGTTGTACACCTAAACAAATCAAGACAACATCATGAACAATTCTTGTAGAAGAACATAAGCAACTTTGATAGAAAATTAATGATAGATAGAATCTGAAAATCAATTATAAAACATGTCTAGAGCTTTGAAATCACCCTTAACCAAATAGAAGTTTAGCCTAGCATAGGCATTATAAACATAAACATAAAATTAAAGAAAATCTAAGAAGAAAATAAAAGAAAGAAAGAAGAAGAGGAAGAATATTAATTATCCAACCTCTTGCTCTCTCTAAAGAAAAAGAAAACTAGAGAAAAGAAAGAAAACTAGAGAAAAGAAAGAAGAAGAAAACTTAGAGAATTTTATTAAAATGGCTAATATCCTACCTATGTACAATATGATCCTCTACAATCATCCAAGGCCCTCTATTTATACACATTTTGGAAGGCTAAATGACAAGAGACAAGCTTTACAAATTTCAAAGGTAGGTATAATAGGTGGGTGAATTTTTCTAACAATTTTCGTCATATTGTATGACAATTTTGATCAGCCAACTTGATGGTCGATTTCGTCAATGTTGGAGGCCTGATCTGATCACATGGTCTTCTAGAAAAAGGTTCCCCTATCAGTTACGGATCCATAGCCGTTGGAATCAGCTCATTTGCTGATGTGGATAAGCAGATATGGGCAAAATACGAAAACATGTCAGCACAGACGTCATTGCACATCAGCCAACTTGATGGTCGATTTCGTCAATATTAGAGGCCTGATCTGATCATATGGTCTTCTAGAAAAAGGTTCCCGTATCAGTTACGGATCCATAGCCATTGGAATCAGCTCATTTGCTGATGTGGATAAGCCGATATGGGCAAAATACGAAAACAGGTCAGCACAGACGTCATTGTACATCAGCCAACTTGATGGTCGATTTCGCTAGGGAAAACGACTCCGTTTCAAGAAGTATAAAACATGAAAAAGATAGATAAGCCTCTTAGCTTTGCACGGCTACAAATTTCAGCCTTATTGCTTCAGTGAAACTCCAGATATAGCTGATATGGCAAACTGTGTCGGAACTGGAACTGAACTGGATTTGCCCTTAATTCTAGTAATCTGAAATCACTCAAAGAAACTTGTGAAAAACACCAAATTACATAAAAATATAAAAGATCATAAACACAATTAGACTAAACAATAATAACTCGTATTTGACACAAAACAATAATAAAACATAACTAAAAACTATATAATTATACGAGTTATCACACCCCCACACTTAGATTGTTGCTAGTCCCTAGCAACGACTCAATAAAAATAAAATAAGAAAATCTAATCTAATCCATTTTCGTAGGAAATCACGGTGGCACTTAGCATGTGACACAAGCCTTTAAACCCCTAGGTGTCCCTAGTGGACGAGTTTAGTCTCGTGAGGGTTTACTAGAACGATACCCACAAACATTGAAAAATTAAAATATAAATAAACTACATATAAATAAACTACATATACTAAAAATATTTACTCCTAATCCTTTCAATACAAATTAGAGACAATATTTGAACAAGTCTTATAAACTAATCAATAGCTTAAAAAATTTCACAAAAAATCATGCTTGAATGTAAATTGTTTGAGTTAAGCCAATATTAGCATAACATATCTCAATCAAAATAGTGCATGTTCAAATTTAATCTCAACTTCTCACATGGGATACTCTCTTGATTTTCACTCTTTAAAGTAGTGGTAAAGTGTTTACACTCAATCAATCTCATGAAAACACTTCTACCATATGCTTGCTTGTCCACCTATTCTCCACTAAAAGATCATGCAACTTCATAAATCAAGAGGTCTTTAATCAAGGTTGTAATGGGACCAAGGGGTTTGTAATGTGGTTGAAGAACAAAAGGATAAAGATATCACAAAGGTTCCAAAGAGTTCATAAAGTTTAGAGACATAAAAACATTATACAAAGAAACTTCTCAAAACTCTTTACAAGTACATAGTCACCTAGGCCGGATATTCATGTTGGGCATTTTCTTCATTCTAAACAACTTTGTAACATCTTTTTCTTTTTCCACAAATTCAAGAGATGATTCATTTTTTTTTTATATAGGAATGTATTTGCCAGTCTTCCATTTCTTTTTCTCTTGACTTTTCTTTTCTTTTCCCCCCTCACTTATTTCTTGTTTCTAACCAAAAAATATCCCTTGTCTTTGCAACTTGTCTCAAATCATGCTAATTCATCTTTGGAACAAAGGTAAAGATATAAGTATATTTAGGTTAGGGACAAGTTATGGTTACCAAAGAGATAGCTTATTCAATGTAGGCTCAAATTGGTTCACTAAGGGTGTGTTCTCTTGGAACATCAATAAGGGATGGTTGTTTGGCCCTGGCTAAAAATCCTAATGCCTCTATCATATTCATGTTGTCACATGCATCAATATAGTCTCAAACGGTTTAAAGCAAGTTCTAGAGAATCATGTAATCATAAGAGCACTCAAGAAAGAAATTAGATTGATTTGTATAATCAATCATTTTAGGCTCAAAAACTCACAAGAATGATTATACAAGTCAGATTAAGTCTAAACATGCTTCTTTCTCAATCAACATATCATATTAACATTGGCTCATAAAAAGG
This sequence comes from Fremontodendron californicum, assembly GCA_030761205.1. Classification (NCBI taxonomy): domain Eukaryota; kingdom Viridiplantae; phylum Streptophyta; class Magnoliopsida; order Malvales; family Malvaceae; genus Fremontodendron; species Fremontodendron californicum. The sequence continues at coordinate 4,239,594 of JAULJL010000032.1, forward strand.
TTGACATCAAGCTCAATTCTCATGAAAATCTTCTCACTAATAAATATGTTTTAGACTTATGCAATTCATATCTCATCATTGTATTAAAAAGGAACTAAAACACACTAAAAAATAATAATAATAATAAAGACTCATAAAAAAAAATAGTAGACAAAAATAAAAGAAATCCTAAATCATTCCCCCCACACTTAATTCTTACATTGTCCTCAATGTAAGTCTATTAACCCAAATGAAAGAATCATGTGTAAGAGAAAAGAACTATTAAACAAAAGAAACTTATGCAGCCTAAATGAACTTAAAAACAGTAAACACAATTAACAAAGAAACATAAGAAATAAAAATAAAAACAATAAAAATAATAAAAGAAAAAGGAAAAGAAAGAGAAAGCAAATCTGAATATGGAAGGTTGGCAATTTCATCTTTAATTGGGCTGCCTTCCCAATTAACACTTGAGTTAGTGTTTTGAATCTAACCAACACCCCTTCTTGGCTTTTTAGGCTTGTCAGGCTCATGCATGAAATTTCCCAAATTTATGCGTTTGAGAGGAAGCTTTCTTTGCACAACAGTGGATGCATTCTCCATTACAAGTATTATTCCATCATCCTTGGTGGTGCATATCTCATCGAGGAATGGTGCATCTTTTGGTACTTGTTGAATGACATCCACAAACAAACTGTTTAAAGTTTCCAGCGTGTCTTGTTCATGTTCATCCTCCTTGAACTTTGCGAATCTACTAGGAAAAGGTGGAGAAGAAACATTAGTAAAAATTGGAATCTCAAACGTTACCTCAGGTGCCGAAATACTCTTATTTGGATCATTGGCTTCATTATCCTCAAGAATAGAATTCATCTCTAATTTTGTCTCATCCTCATCTTGTTCCTCATTCCTCAAGGTTACAATAGTAGTATTCTCCTTTGGGTTAATCATTGTTTGGGCAGGGAGTTCTTCAGATCTTTGTGCTACCCATCCCACCATACTACTAGTCAATTGGATCATTTGCTTTTCCAAACTCTGGATGCTTGCCCTTGTTTCCTGTTGAAATTGCAATGTATCAGTAACAAGAGAATAGACAAGATCTTCTAAAGAAGTACCTGAGTTTTGAGTCATATGTGGTGGTTGAAAAAGATCTGGTTCTTGGGACCATGATTGATTGAAGCTAGATGGATGAGTGTAATTGGCATAAGGATCTACTTCTTGGTAATTTTTCGAGTAGCCATAATTAGTATGATCCCACCATCCCTCATGGTAAGTGTTTGAGTAATGATCATACTGTTGGTCTTGGAACACTTGATGGCCTTGACATCCTCCCATGGCCAATTGTTGAACTGGGAAGGTGAGATTGGCTTGTTGATTCTCCATGTTCATGTATGCCACCAACTCTTCAAGTGTTAGATTGCTCAATTCCATCGTTTTTTTTTTTTTTTTTTTTCAAAATTTGATCAGAAAAACCCGTATGTACAAGAAAATAAAACTCATTAGAACTGAAAATAAGAATAAACCAAGTAACAAATAAACTAAAGAAAACAATCCCCGGCAACGGCGCCAAAAATTTGATGCACCCAAAAGAGTGTATCTTATTTAACCTTGCACTAAAAAGATCAATTGTAAGTATAGTAGTTAGCAAGGGTCGAGTCCTCAGGGATTGGGTTTTAATTTATGAGTTATTAGTTTATAAGTTACATTCAAAGAAAACAATAAAAGAAAAGGGGTTTTTGAAGCCAGATTTAAACTAAAGTAAATAATAAGAATAAGATGCAAGGCGGTATAACCAGCCAATAAAAATATATATACTAAATTAGGCGGTATAACCAGCCAATAAAAATATATATACTAAATTAGGCGGTATAACCAGCCAATAAAAATAAAACAAAGTTAATATACAAATTAGGCGGTATAACCAGCCAATAAAAATAAATATACTTTTAAAAATAAGCAAACTAGAAAAGTAAGAAAACAAGTAAGTAAGAAGAATCAAATATGAAAAATATGGTTAAGGTTTCATTCTCCACCACTAGACATCATTAAGAATCAATTTCAGATCTATCAATATCAACCAACTATCAAAGTTAACAACCGTAGATAACAACAAGCTCTGTTATCCCAATCTTTCCTTAGTTTGTCGTTAAATAGAACAAGCTCTCTATTTAATCTCTAACCATCAAACAACCTAGAATAAGCTCTCTAGATTCAATTTAATGGCAGCTTTATGATGAGAAAGATAGGTTGATCTAAGCAACAAACACATAAGCTCGGATTGTTCAACTTAGGTTATGTTCCACTTTGCAATTATTGAAAACTTGACCATAATCATTAATCACAAATTGCCACTTATGAATAGGAAATCAAGACAATTACACGGATCAAGACTCCTAAACTAGCAATAGATAATTATCAAGATCTATCTAGTTGTACACCTAAACAAATCAAGACAACATCATGAACAATTCTTGTAGAAGAACATAAGCAACTTTGATAGAAAATTAATGATAGATAGAATCTGAAAATCAATTATAAAACATGTCTAGAGCTTTGAAATCACCCTTAACCAAATAGAAGTTTAGCCTAGCATAGGCATTATAAACATAAACATAAAATTAAAGAAAATCTAAGAAGAAAATAAAAGAAAGAAAGAAGAAGAGGAAGAATATTAATTATCCAACCTCTTGCTCTCTCTAAAGAAAAAGAAAACTAGAGAAAAGAAAGAAAACTAGAGAAAAGAAAGAAGAAGAAAACTTAGAGAATTTTATTAAAATGGCTAATATCCTACCTATGTACAATATGATCCTCTACAATCATCCAAGGCCCTCTATTTATACACATTTTGGAAGGCTAAATGACAAGAGACAAGCTTTACAAATTTCAAAGGTAGGTATAATAGGTGGGTGAATTTTTCTAACAATTTTCGTCATATTGTATGACAATTTTGATCAGCCAACTTGATGGTCGATTTCGTCAATGTTGGAGGCCTGATCTGATCACATGGTCTTCTAGAAAAAGGTTCCCCTATCAGTTACGGATCCATAGCCGTTGGAATCAGCTCATTTTCTGATGTGGATAAGCAGATATGGGCAAAATACGAAAACATGTCAGCACAGACGTCATTGCACATCAGCCAACTTGATGGTCGATTTCGTCAATATTAGAGGCCTGATCTGATCATATGGTCTTCTAGAAAAAGGTTCCCGTATCAGTTACGGATCCATAGCCATTGGAATCAGCTCATTTTCTGATGTGGATAAGCCGATATGGGTAAAATACGAAAACAGGTCAGCACAGACGTCATTGTACATCAGCCAACTTGATGGTCGATTTCGCTAGGGAAAACGACTCCGTTTCAAGAAGTATAAAACATGAAAAAGATAGATAAGCCTCTTAGCTTTGCACGGCTACAAATTTCAGCCTTATTGCTTCAGTGAAACTCCAGATATAGCTGATATGGCAAAATGTGTCGGAACTGGAACTGAACTGGATTTGCCCTTAATTCTAGTAATCTGAAATCACTCAAAGAAACTTGTGAAAAACACCAAATTACATAAAAATATAAAAGATCATAAACACAATTAGACTAAACAATAATAACTCGTATTTGACACAAAACAATAATAAAACATAACTAAAAACTATATAATTATACGAGTTATCACATACCTTGTCAGTTTGATTTTAATCTTTTTACGTTTACTTGTTAATTTTTGTTTAGTATTTTAGGATTATTTAGGTTGCATGAGTTTGTTTTGTTTTGAGTCTAGTTATTCCTATTCTTATGTTATTAGTTCTTTTCTCTTACACATGATTCTTTCATTTGGGTTAATAGACTTACATTGAGGACAATGTAAGAATTAAGTGTGGGGGGGAATGATTTAGGATTTCTTTTATTTTTGTCTACTATTTTTTTTTTCTTTATTATTATTATTATTTTTTTTTGTGAGTTTTAGTTCCTTTTTAATACAATGATGAGATATGAATTGCATAAGTCTAAAACAGATTTATTAGTGAGAAGATTTTCATGAGAATTGAGCTTGATGTCAACCTTTTTATGAGCCAATGTTAATATAATATGTTGATTGAGAAAGAAGCATGTTTAGACTTAATCTGACTTGTATAATCATCCTTGTGAGTTTTTGAGCCTATAATGATTGATGCATTATACAAATCAATCTAATTTCTTTCTTGAGTGCTCTTATGATTACATGATTCTCTAGAACTTGCTTTAAACCGTTTGAGACTATATTGATACATGTGACAACATGAATAAGATAGAGGCATTAGGATTTTTAGCCAGGGCCAAACAGCCATCCCTTATTGATGTTCCAAGAGAACACACCCTTAGTGAACCAATTTGAGCCTACATTGAATAAGCTATCTCTTTGGTAACCATAACTTGTCCCTAACCTAAATATACTTATATCTTTACCTTTGTTCCAAAGATGAATTAGCATGTTTTGAGACAAGTTGCAAAGACAAGGGATATTTTTAGTTAAAAATTTGGGTTAGAAACAAGAAATAAGTGTGGGGGGAAAAGAAAAGAAAAGTCAAGAGAAAAAGAAATGGAATACTGGCAAATACATTCCTATGTAAGAAAAAAAAATATGAATCATCTCTTGAATTTGTGGAAAAAGAAAAAGATGTTACAAAGTCGTTTAGAATGAAGAAAAGGCCAACATGAATATCCGGCCTAGGTGACTATGTACTTGTAAAGAGTTTTGAGAAGTTTCTTTGTATGATCTTTTTATGTCTCTAAACTTTATGAACTCTTTGGAACCTTTGTGATATCTTTATCCTTTTGTTCTTCAACCACATTACAAACCCCTTGGCCCCATTACAACCTTGATTAAAGACCTCTTGATTCATGAAGTTGTATGATCTAAATAGTGGAGAATAGGTGGACAAGCAAGAATATGGTAGAACTGTTTTCATGAGATTGATTGAGTGTAAACACTTCACCACTACTTTAAAGAGTGAAAATCATGAGGGTATCCCATGTGAGAAGTTGAGATTAAATTTGAACATGCAATATTTTGATTGAGATATGTTATGCTAATATTGGCTTAACTCAAACAATTTACATTCAAGCATGATTTTTTGTGAAATTCTTTAAGCTATTGATTAGTTTATAAGACTTGTTCAAATATTGTCTCTAATTTGTATTGAAAGGATTAGGAGTAAATATTTTTAGTATATGCAGTTTATTTATATTTTAGTTTTTCAATGTTTGTGGGTATCGTTCTAGTAAACCCTCACGAGACTAAACTCGTCCACTAGGGACACCTAGGGGTTTAAAGGCTTGTGTCACATGCTAAGTGCCACCGTGATTTCCTACGAAAATGGATTAGATTAGATTTTCTTATTTTATTTTTATTGAGTCATTGCTAGGGACTAGCAACAATCTAAGTGTGGGGGTGTGATAACTCGTATAATTATATAGTTTTTAGTTATGTTTTATTATTGTTTTGTGTCAAATACGAGTTATTATTGTTTAGTCTAATTGTGTTTATGATCTTTTATATTTTTATGTATTTTGGTGTTTTTCACAAGTTTCTTTGAGTGATTTCAGATTACTAGAATTAAGGGCAAATCCAGTTCAGTTCCAGTTCCGACACCTTTTGCCATATCAGCTATATCTCGAGTTTCACTGAAGCAATAAGGCTGAAATTTGTAGCCATGCAAAGCTAAGAGGCATATCTATCTTTTTCATGTTTTACACTTCTTGAAACGGAGTCTTTTTCCCTAGCGAAATCTACCATCAAGTTGGCTGATGTGCAATGACGTCTGTGCTGACCTGTTTTCGTATTATGCCCATATCTTCTTATCCACATCAGAAAATGAGCTGATTCCAACGGCTATGGATCAGTAACTGATAGGGTAACATTTTTCTAGAAGACCATGGGATCCGATAAGGCCTCCAAAATTGACAAAATCGACCATCAAGTTGGCTGATCAAAATCGTCATATATGACGAAAATTGTTAGAACATGCACCCACCTATTATACCTACCTTTGAAATTTGTAAAGCTTGTCTCTTGTCATTTAGCCCTCCAAAATGTGTATAAATAGAGGGCCTTGGATGATTGTAAGGGATCATATTGTACATAGGTAGGATATTAGCCATTGTAATAAAATTCTCTAAGTTTTCTTCTTCTTTCTTTTCTCTAGTTTTCTTTTTCTTTAGAAAGAGCAAGAGGTTGGATAATTAATATTCTTCTTCTTCTTCTTTCTTTCTTTGATTTTCTTCTTAGATTCTATTTAATTTTATGTTTATAATGCCTATGCTAGACTAAACTTTTATTTGGTTAAGGGTGATTTCAAAGCCCTAGACATGTTTTGTGATTGATTTTCAGATTCTATCTATCATTAATTTTCTATCAAAGTTGCTTATGTTCTTCTACAAGAATTGTTCATGATGTTGTCTTGATTTATTTAGGTGTACAACTAGATAGATCTTGATAATTATCTGTTGCTAGTTTAGGAGTCTTGATCCGTGTAATTGTCTTGATTTCCTATTCATAAGTGGCAATTTGTGATTAATGATTATGGTCAAGTTTTCAATAATTGCAAAGTGGAACATAACCTAAGTTGAACAATCCGAGCTTATGTGTTTGTTGCTTAGATCAACCTATCTTTCTCATCATAAAGCTGCCATTAAATTGAATTTAGAGAGCTTATTCTAGGTTGTTTAATGGTTAGAGATTAAATAGAGAGCTTGTTCTATTTAACGACAAACTAAGGAAAGATTGGGATAACAGAGCTTGTTGTTATCTATGGTTGTTAACTTTGATAGTTGGTTGATATTGATAGATCTGAAATTGATTCTTAATGATGTCTAGTGGTGGAGAATGAAACCTTAACCATATTTTTCATATTTGATTCTTCTTACTTACTTGTTTTCTTACTTTTAGTTTACTTATTTTTTATATTTATTTTTATTGGCTGGTTATACCGCCTAATTTAGTATATATATTTTTATTGGCTGGTTATACCGCCTAATTTAGTATATATATTTTTATTGGCTGGTTATACCGCCTAATTTAGTATATATATTTTTATTGGCTGGTTATACCGCCTAATTTAGTATATATATTTTTATTGGCTGGTTATACCGCCTTGCATCTTATTCTTATTATTTACTTTAGTTTAAATCTGGCTTCAAAAACCCCTTTTCTTTTATTGTTCTTGAACGTAAGTTATAAACTAATAACTCATAGATTAAAACCCAATCCCTGAGGACTCGACCCTTGCTAATCATTATACTTACAATTGATCTTTTTAGTGCAAGGTTAAATAAGATACACTCTTTTGGGTGCATCAATCAACATTAATTAGCTATCAAAGTTAACAACCGTAGATAACAACAAGCTCTGTTACCCCAATCTTTCCTTAGTTTGTCGTTAAATAGAACAAGCTCTCTATTTAATCTCTAACTATCAAACAACTTAGAATAAGCTCTCTAAGTTCAATTTAATAGCAGCTTTATGATGAGAAAGATAGGTTGATCTAAGCAACAAACACATAAACTCGGATTGTTCAACTTAGGTTATGTTTCACTTTGCAATTATTTAAAACTTGACCATAATCATTAATCACAAATTGCCACTTATGAATAAGAAATCAAGACAATTACACGGATCAAGACTCCTAAACTAGCATTAGACAATTATCAAGATTTATCTAGTTGGCCACCTAAACAAATCAAAACATCATCATAAACAATTTTAATGGAAGAACATAAACAACTTTGATAGAAAACAATGATAGATAGATTTTGAAAATTAATTACATAACATGCCTAGGGCTTTGAAATCACCCTTAACCAAATAAAAGTTTATCCTCGCATAGGCATTGTAAACATAAACATAAAATTAAAGAGAATCTAAGAAGAAAATTAAAGAAAGAAAGAAGAAAAAGAAGAAGAATATTAATTATCCAGCCTCTTGTTCTCTCAAAAACAAAGAAACAAAGAGGAAATCAAAACTTTGATGCTTGGAGAAGTGTCAATTTCGTTTGCCCCTTGATCTCTATTTATAGGCATTAGCTAGGGCATCAAACAAGTGAATTTCAGCTCTCTCCCTTCAATAAATGCTGACTTGTGGCTAAAGTTAAGGAAAAGTGGCTGACTTTTATGTTTTAAGGAAAGATATAAGCCTTAGCAGCCAAGTTTGAATAAAGTCGAAAAGTTTTAGTCAAAGCACTCTTTAATGAATAGAGATTACAAACTTGCAGCCAAAGTAAGTGTAAGGAAGGAAAGTCTTGGCTGATTTAATTATCCTACTTTGACTAGGATTAGCTTTAAGGAAATATACTTGCAATTAATGCAATTCATCTAAGTTGACAGCCACTAATCCTTCTTTGACAAGGATAAACATAAATGTCAGCTAGGGTATTAAGAAAAAGATGTGATTTGCGGCTAGGGTTTTTTCTGCCTCTAGGGTTTTTCATGGAGATATTTCAATGCCGATTTGGATGATCATTTCTTATCCGATTTAGGCCCATGACTAACCGTTGGAAAGGTAATCAAGTGATCTTCAAAAGTTAAGAAGGAAGTTTCTTCAAATAAAGAGTTTGACATCATTTTTTCTTAGCAACAAGCTCCGGAGGTCAAATCTGTCTTCTTGCTTTGCACCAAGAATTTGATCTTTTTGACTCCCAACTCGTTTTCCATCTTGTGATTGTGATTTTGTAAGGTCTTTAACACCCTAATTGACACATTTTGACTTTATCTCATCCAAAATACCTACAAATCATAAAAACCTAGTAAAATGTCAAGGAAGTAAGAATCAAAGCACAAAGTATAAGGAAATTAAATATGAAAATGTATGAAATTAAGCAGTTATCAAATTCTCCACACTTAATCTTTTGCTAGTCCTCGAGCAAAATCAAATAGACGTAAGGTAAGAAAATCGAATCTAGTTCACTTTCAATACAAATTATAAATAATCATTGAACATGTCTTACAAACTAATCAATAGCTTAAAGAATTTCACAAAGAATCATGCTTGATAGTAAAGGGTTTGAGTTAAGTTAACATAACAAATCTCAATCAAAATAGTGTATATTCAAACTTAATCTCAACTTCTCACATGGGATACTCTCATGATTTTCACTTTTTAAAGTAGTGGTAAAGTGTTTACACTCAATCAATCTCATGAAAACAGTTCTACCATATGCTTGCTTGTCCACCTATTATCCACTATTTAGACCATGCAGCTTCATAAATCAAGAGGTCTTTATTCAAGGTTGTAATGGGGCCAACGGGTAATAAATGTGGTTAAAGACTAAAAGGAAAGGATATTACAAAGGTTCCAAAGATTTCAATATAGTCTCAACAAGGTTTAAAGCAAGTTCTAGAGAATCATGTAATCATAATAGCACTCAAGAAAAAAAATTAGATTGATATGTACAATGCATCAATCATATAGGCTCAAAAACTCACAAGGATGATTATACAAGTCGGATTTAAGTCTAAACATGCTTCTTTCTCAATCAACATATCATATTAACATTGGCTCAAAAAAATGATATCAAGCTCAATTCTCATGAAAATCTTCTCACTAATAAATCAGTTTTATACTTATGCAATTCATATCTCATCATAGTATTGAAAGTAACTAAAACACACTAAAAACAACATAAAAAGAATCAAAAATAAAACACACTAAAGAAAATCCTAAATTCTCCCCCCCACACTTAATTTTTACATTGTCCTCTATGTAATGCTATTATCCCCAATGCAAGAATTATATGTAAGAGAAAAGAACTACTAAACAAAACAAACTAAAGAAAAACAATAAAAGATAGAATGATGGAGAGTATGGAATATGCAAATCTAATTATAATGGATGCTCTCCATCCTTTTGAGTTGCCTCCCAAGAAGAGCTTGGTTTATTGTCCTCAGCCTGACTTAGACCCATGCCATTATTATTCAACATAATTTGGCTCAAAAAGTGGTAACTCCTCCACATCTTGTATTGGAAAGTTCTCATAGTAAGGCTTCAATCTATGACCATTCACTTTGAATGCCTTATCTGTTTTTGGGCTTTGGATTTCAACTGCACCATGAGTAAATACATTAGTAATAACAAAAGGTCCAACCCAACGAGAACGTAACTTACCTAGAAATAACTTAAGGCGTGAATGGAAGAGAAGAACTTTTTGTCCAACAACCATGTCCTTTCTTGATATCATCTTGTCATGAGCCTTAGTCTTTTCCTTGTAAATCCTAGAATTCTCATAGGCATCATTCCTTATCTCCTCTAATTGTTTTCGATAATTAAGTTTTCGATAATCAATACAAACTCGCCACCCTGTTTGAATCCTAGTAGGAACAAGTTAATTCTCATTATTTGTTACCATCGTTACACCTGATTTCTTTGAAACCCCTTGGACCGGGCTCACCTATTCGCTATCCGAGATAGGATAGATCACTCCAACATCTTGGAGCTTCAGTATATCCTTTTTCACAAGCTCCATCATAGGAGGGTTCAATCTTCTTTGTGCTTCTCTTGCTGGTTTGGTCCCCTCCTCTAACAAAATTCGGTGCATGCACATGGATTGGCTTATTCCCTTGATATCGGAAATTGTCCAACCAATTGCTGTTTATGCTCTCTAAGCACGCGGATAAGTCGCTCTTCTTGCAAAGGTGTGAGCTCTTTGGCAATGATGACCGGTAGTGTGTTCTTTCACCTAAGAACACATATTTTAAGTGGTCCGGTAGTGGTTTCAACTCTAAAGTTGGTGCCTGCAAAATGGAAGGTAGAAGTTTCTTATTAGATAAAGGCAAATCAATAAATGAAACATCAAACCTTGCATCTTTAGGTGGCAGCAAGTGTAAAGATTCTACTGCCCCTTCTACATGGTTACTCAAGCCTAGTTCCCCGTTAGCATTTCCCATTCTGAGATGTTTGCTAAGAACTATCTCTGCACTATCTTCACCATCTAGCTCATAAGCTTGCTGCACTAGTGAGTCAATTATATCAATATTAAAAACAAAATGCACATCACTAGGATATCTCATGGCCTCAAAAATGTTAAAGCGAATTATTTCACCATCAAATTCCATAATTAAAGTGCCATCATGTACATCTATTTTAGTTCTTGTTGTTTTCAAGAATGGTCTTCCTAATAGAATAGGTGTGGGATTAGAAGACATCTCATCCTCCATCTCAATAACATAAAAGTCAGCGGGAAAAACCAATTCATTAACATGTACAAAAATGTCTTCTACAACTCCTCTTGGGTAAGTGTTATAACGGTAAGCAAGTTGTATTATAACACCGGTTTCCTCTAATGGTCCTAGATTCAATGAAGCATAAATTGAATATGGCATGACATTAATAGATCCCCTAAATCTAGCATAGCACGCTCAAACCTGGTGTTGCCTATCTTACAAGGAAAGGTAAACATACCTGGATCCTTGCATTTAGGTGGGAGTTTCTTTTGAAGAACAGCTGACACATTCTCCCCCACACTTACCTTTTCATTCCCTTTCAACTTCCGTTTAGATGTGCACAACTCTTTTAGAAACTTGGCATATCTTGGCACTTGCTTGATAGCATCTAGTAAAGGGATGTTCACCTCTACTTTCCGGAAGGTTTCCAAAATTTCCTTCTCTTGTTCCTCCTTAGATTTTGCTAACATGCTAGGAAAAGGTGGAGGAGTTATATAAGAAGGAAAAGATGGTTTAGGAGCTACCTTTTGTAATGGCTCATTGGGATGTGAAGATGATGCCATGGTGTTGTCCTCCCCTTGAGCACTATCCTTTTGTGGTGTCTCAAGCTGTTTCCCACTTCTTAGAGTAATAGCATTGGCATTCTCTCTTGGATTCACTATGGTTTGGGAAGGTAATTTCCCGGAATCCCTTGCTTGCATTTGACTCATGGTTGTTGCCAATTGCCCAATTTGAGTCTCCAAATTTTGGATACTTGTCTTTGTTTCCTGTTGAAATTGAATTGTATTAGTAGAAAGAGCTTTAACAAGATCTTCAAGAGAAGAACCTGAATTTTGGGTGGGTGGCACGTGTTGTCGGGTTTGTTATGGTTGTTGCACTCTTTGCTGAAAACCCGGTGGCCGGTTGTTAAATGGTGGAGGAATAGTTTGTGATTGGTTCCCTCCATAATTGAAGTTTGGATGATCCCTCTATCGTGGATTGTAAGTGTTTGAGTAGGGATCATATTTCCTTAATTGGTTCTGAAATCCACTCATGGCATTCACATGTTCATTGGTGTCCTCTTGAAGTGTTGGACAAATATCAGTTTGGTGCCCCATGTTCGAACATATGCCACAAGCCTTTATTTGCTGTAATAACCTACAGCCAATTGTTGAACAAGAGAAGTCAGTTTATCAAATTTTTGTTCAAGGTATGACTCATGGTTGTTGCCAATTGCCCCATCTGAGCCTCTAAGTTTCGGATGCTTACCTTTGTCTCCCTTGATTCCTGTTGAAGTTGAATTACATTAGTAGTAAGGGTTTTGACAAGATACTCAAGAGTCTCACCTGAAATTTTTTTGTGGTGGCACTTGTTGTCGAGTTTGATATGGTTGTTGCACTCTTTGCTAAAAACCCGGTGGCCTGTTGTCATATGGTGGAGGAACAGCTTGTGATTGGTGATGCACCCAAAAGAGTGTATCTTATTTAACCTTGCACTAAAAAGATCAATTGTAAGTATAGTAGTTAGCAAGGGTCGAGTCCTCAGGGATTGGGTTTTAGTTTATAAGTTGATAGTTTAAAACTTAAATTCAAGAACAATAAAAGAAAAGGGGTTTTTGAAATCAGATTTAAACTAAAGTAAATAATAAGAATAAGATGCAAGGCGGTATAACCAGCCAATAAAAATATATATACTAAATTAGGCGGTATAACCAGCCAATAAAAACATATATACTAAATTAGGCGGTATAACCAACCAATAAAAATAAATCAAAGTTAATATACAAATTAGGCGGTATAACCAGCCAATAAAAATAAATATACTTTTAAAAATAAGCAAACTAGAAAAGTAAGAAAAGAAGTAAGTAAGAAGAATCAAGTATGAAAAATATAGTTAAGGTTTCATTCTCCACCACTAGACATCATTAAGAATCAATTTCAGATCTATCAATATCAACCAACTATCAAAGTTAACAACCGTAGATAACAACAAGCTCTGTTATCCCAATCTTTCCTTAGTTTGTCGTTAAATAGAACAAGCTCTCTATTTAATCTCTAACCATTAAACAACCTAGAATAAGCTCTCTAAATTCAATTTAATGGCAGCTTTATGATGAGAAAGATAGGTTGATCTAAGCAACAAACACATAAGCTCGGATTGTTCAACTTAGGTTATGTTCCACTTTGCAATTATTGAAAACTTCACCATAATCATTAATCACAAATTGCCACTTATGAATAGGAAATCAAGACAATTACACGGATCAAGACTCCTAAACTAGCAATAGATAATTATCAAGATCTATCTAGTTGTACACCTAAATAAATCAAGACAACATCATGAACAATTCTTGTAGAAGAACATAAGCAACTTTGATAGAAAATTAATGATAGATAGAATCTGAAAATCAATCACAAAACATGTCTAGGGCTTTGAAATCACCCTTAACCAAATAGAAGTTTAGCCTAGCATAGGCATTATAAACATAAAATTAAATAGAATCTAAGAAGAAAATAAAAGAAAGAAAGAAGAAGAAGAAGAATATTAATTATCCAACCTCTTGCTCTTTCTAAAGAAAAAGAAAACTAGAGAAAAGAAAGAAGAAGAAAACTTAGAGAATTTTATTACAATGGCTAATATCCTACCAATGTACAATATGATCCCTTACAATCATCCAAGGCCCTCTATTTATACACATTTTGGAAGGCTAAATGACAAGAGACAAGCTTTACAAATTTCAAAGGTAGGTATAATAGGTGGGTGCATTTTCTAACAATTTTCGTCATATATGACGATTTTGATCAGCCAACTTGATGGCCGATTTTGTCAATTTTGGAGGCCTTATCTGATCACATGGTCTTCTAGAAAAATGTTACCCTATCAGTTACTGATCCATAGCCGTTGGAATCAGCTCATTTTCTGATGTGGATAAGAAGATATGGGCATAATACGAAAACAGGTCAGCACAGACGTCATTGCAAATCAGCCAACTTGATGGTCGATTTCGCTAGGGAAAACGACTCCGTTTCAAGAAGTGTAAAACATGAAAAAGATAGATATGCCTCTTAGCTTTGCATGGCTACAAATTTCAGCCTTATTGCTTCAGTGAAACTCGAGATATAGCTGATATGGAAAAAGGTGTCGGAACTGGAACTGAACTGGATTTGCCCTTAATTCTAGTAATCTGAAATCACTCAAAGAAACTTGTGAAAAACACCAAAATACATAAAAATATAAAAGATCATAAACACAATTAGACTAAACAATAATAACTCGTATTTGACACAAAACAATAATAAAACATAACTAAAAACTATATAATTATACGAGTTATCACACCCCCACACTTAGATTGTTGCTAGTCCCTAGCAACGACTCAATAAAAATAAAATAAGAAAATCTAATCTAATCCATTTTCGTAGGAAATCACGGTGGCACTTAGCATGTGACACAAGCCTTTAAACCCCTAGGTGTCCCTAGTGGACGAGTTTAGTCTCGTGAGGGTTTACTAGAACGATACCCACAAACATTGAAAAACTAAAATATAAATAAACTGCATATACTAAAAATATTTATTCCTAATCCTTTCAATACAAATTAGAGGCAATCTTTGAACAAGTCTTATAAACTAATCAATAGCTTAAAGAATTTCACAAAAAATCATGCTTGAATGTAAATTGTTTGAGCTAAGCCAATATTAACATAACATATCTCAATCAAAATAGTGCATGTTCAAATTTAATCTCAACTTCTGACATGGGATACCCTCATGATTTTCACTCTTTAAAGTAGTGGTGAAGTGTTTACACTCAATCAATCTCATGAAAACAGTTCTACCATATTCTTGCTTGTCCACCTATTCTCCACTATTTAGATCATACAACTTCATGAATCAAGAGGTCTTTAATCAAGGTTGTAATGGGGCCAAGGGGTTTGTAATGTGGTTGAAGAACAAAAGGATAACGATATCACAAAGGTTCCAAAGAGTTCATAAAGTTTAGAGACATAATAAGATCATACAAAGAAACTTATCAAAACTCTTTACAAGTACATAATAACATAGGCTAAATATTCATGTTGAGCCTTTGCATCATTCTAACCAACTTTGTAACATCTTTTTCTTTACTTTAACTAGAAGTTCAAGAGAAGATTTTTTTTTTTTTTTAATATGGGAATGTATTTGACAATGATCCCTTTCTTTTTCTCTTGACTTTTTTCTTTCTTTTCCCCCCACACTTATTTCTTGTTTCTAACCCAAATTTTCAATAAATCTTCTTTGTCTTTGCAACTTGTCTCAAAACATGCTAATTCATCTTTGGAACAAAGGTAAAGATATAAGTATATTTAGGTTAGGGACAAGTTATGGTTACCAAAGAGATAGCTTATTCAATGTAGGCTCAAATTGGTTCACTAAGGGTGTGTTCTCTTGGAACATTAATAATGGATGGCTGTTTGGCTCTGGTTATAATCCTAATGCCTCTATCATATTCATGTTGTCACATGTATCAATATAGTCTCAAACGGTTTAAAGCAAGTTCTAGAGAATCATGTAATCATAAGAGCACTCAAGAAAGAAATTAGATTGATTTGTATAATGCGTCAATCATTATAGGCTCAAAAACTCACAAGGATGATTATACAAGTCAGATTAAGTCTAAACATGCTTCTTTCTCAATCAACATATCATATTAACATTGGCTCATAAAACGATTGATATCAAGTTCAATTCTCATGAAAATCTTCTCACTAATAAATCTGTTTTAGACTTATGCAATTCATATCTCATCATAGTATTGAAAAGGAACTAAAACACACTAAAAATAATAATAAAGACTCAAAAAAAAAATAGTAGACAAAAATAAAAGAAATCCTAAATCATTCCCCCCACACTTAATTCTTACATTGTCCTCAATGTAAGTCTATTAACTCAAATGAAAGAATCATGTGTAAGAGAAAAGAACTAATAACATAAGAATAGGAACAACTAAGACTCAAAACAAAACAAAACCATGCAACCTAAATAATCCTAAAATACTAAACAAAAATTAACAAGTAAACATAAAAAGATTAAAATCAAACTGACAAGGTATGTCTCAAGTCTCCCTTACTCAGACCTTGTTCAGAATGAATACTTTTAAATGGCTTAAAACACAAATTTCTTTTTTTTTTTTTTTTTTTTTTGAAGGTAAAGTTTAGGAGATATTACCTATAGAGGTTGCTAACCACTTATTATAACTGAGACACAACAAACAAAATGTTAGATAATGTCACAAAGACAAAGTGCAATCCACTCCTTGCTCGTCCATATCTCTTTTTCTTTTTCCGAGCGTTTGCGAAACAACCGTAGCAGATAAACACTCATAAGCTTGGAGCTTTTTGAGTAAATCTTCAATGGTTGTAGCAGAAATTATGGTTCTCCTTGCCTCTGAAAACATGAATCCATTTTCCACAGCATTATCTAAATATGAAAGCAAATTACTAAAATAACCATTAATATTAAGCAAACCAATGGGTTTCTTATTTGTGACCAAAGATGACCAAGAAGCCACGCAAGCTATTTCTTCCAATGTACCCAGACCTCCTGGTAAAGCAATGAATGCATCGGCAGAATGGTACATGATTGTTATCCGTTCAGGGACACTCCATACTTGTATTTCCTTACCCACGGTAGGTCCACAAAAACTTGTGAATAGTTTTGGCACGATTCCTAGAACTGGACTTCCTCCGGCGTGTGCTGCTGTAGCGACTGCTCCCATTAAACCTGTACTACCGCATCCATAAATCAAGTGGATCTTTTGTTGGGCAAGTATTACTCCAACTCTTATGGCTTCATCAGCGAATATGTTATTTTTCCCTGGATAAGCACCTCCAAAGACACAAATTTTTTTAATGCGCTGGGATGAAGTACTTTCCATTTTTTTTTTCGAGTGCCTGAAAGAGAATGAGTACATGGTGTAATATATAGAGGACTGAGTAGTGAATCAGACAAGAGTAATAATGTCGTCGAAAGTGTATCTGACCTGTCAGAAGAAAATGTTAACCTAACAAAAGATTTTTGCGTGATTTCAGGAAGAAAATCAAAAAGAGAAGAAAAATCAACCATAAAAGTCAAGAGTAATAATGTCGCCGAAAGTGTATTTGGAATCTTCCTCTGGTTTTACGTCCAGAAACGGCTTAAACGCCTTCTATGAGTCGAGGATATGCTTCCCATCCAGTTTTCTTACAAGCTGGCAAACAGGGTCTTTTAACATCAGATTCCCAAGATGTTGCCATTCCCTTTGGAATTGCGGCCATAAATCAAGAATTTCTCTTTGTACGTCTCCACTAGGATGCGTCTCAAGAGAAAGTTGGATATTACCCAAATTCTCCTTACTCAGTCCATCCTTAATGAATTCAATTTTATCATCTCGATTAGAGGACGGAATCCCAATTGAACGACATTTACCGTTACACGTCCATCGTGCACATTTGTGGCAATTTGAACTCATGCGCTTTGCTCGTCGCTTCTTTGCAAAAGTGCTTCTACTTGTACCTGGTAAATGCAAAACAGGAAGATATTCATCTTCACGTACTTTGGCTTCAATTATCCAACGTATGTCTCTAGGAATCCCTTTGTGCATAAGCATTCTTAATCTTTCAAATCGAACTTGGTAAAGCTTCAGTAAATTATTTCGAGGAAAAGGAGGAAATCGTTTCTGCAGAATATCATCCATCCTGAAAAAAAGAAAAAAAATGAAAGAGAAATTGAAAGAGAAATTTATATACAATATCAGTTTTGTGGGTAGCTGATGGAACCGATTTAAATAATCACGGAGTACCGTTATCCGCCATTTAACCGGGGTAAAAAAAATAAAATAAAAATTATATTTACATCTAGTTATTTTAAAAACAAGGATCAGAAAGAAAAACAACCTAAAAAAGACTCAAAAACAAAAAACTCTAAATAAAATCCTAAATTACTAAACAAATAAACATAAAAATAAATAAATAACAACAATAAAAAATAATAAAAGGAAAAGGAAAAGAAAGCAAATCTGAGTATGGCAGGTTGGTAATTTCTTCATTAATTGGACTGCCTTCCCAATTAGTACTGATTTAAGTTGTCCAACCTAACCAACACCCCTTCTTGGCTTTTTAGGCTTGTTAGGCTCATACATGAAACTTCCCATATTTAAACGTTTGATAGGAAGCTTTCTTTGCACAAAACTGGATGCATTCTCCATTACAAGTATTATTCCATCATCCTTTGTGGTGCATATCTTATCGAGGAATGGAGCATATGTTGGTACTTGTTGAATGGCATCCACAAACAAACTGTTTAAGGTTTCCAGCATGTTTTGTTCATGTTCTTCCTCCTTGAACTTTGCAAATCTACTAGGAAAAGGTGGAGAAGAAACATTAGTAAAAATTGGAATCTTAAACGTTACCTCAGGTGCCGAAATACTCTTATTTGTATTTGTGGCTTCATTATCCTCAAGAATAGAATCCATCTCTAATTCTGTCTCATCCTCATCTTGTTCCTCATTCCTCAAGGTCACAATAGTAGTATTCTCCTTTGGGTTAATCATTGTTTGGGCAGAGAGTTCTTCAGATCTTTGTGCTACCCATACCACCATACTACTAGCCAATAGGCTCATTTGCCTTTCCAAACTCTTGATGCTTACCCTTGTTTCCTGTTGAAATTGCAAAGAATCAGTACCAAGAGAATAGACAAGATCTTCTAAAGAAGTACCTGAGTTTTGAGTCATATGTGGTGGTTGAAAAAGATCTAGTTCTTGAGACCATGATTGATTGAAGCTAGATGGATGAGTGTAATTGGCATAAGGGTCTACTTCTTGGTAATTTTTCGAGTAGCCATAATTAGTATGATCCCACCATCCCTCATGGTAAGTGTTTGAGTAATGATCATACTGTTGGTCTTGGAACACTTGATGGCCTTGACATCCTCCCATGGCCAATTGTTGAACTGGGGAGGTGAGATTGGCTTGTTGATTCTCCATGTTCATGTATGCCACCAACTCTTCAAGTGTTAGATTGCTCAATTCCATTGTTTTTTTTTTTTTTTTCAAAATTTGAAAAGAAAAACATGTATGTACAAGAAAATAATACTAATTAGAACTGAAAATAAGAATAAACCAAGTAACAAATAAACTAAAGAAAACAATCCCCGGCAACGGCGCCAAAAATTTGATGCACCCAAAAGAGTGTATCTTATTTAACCTTGCACTAAAAAGATCAATTGTAAGTATAGTAGTTAGCAAGGTTCGAGTCCTCAGGGATTGGGTTTTAGTTTATAAGTTGATAGTTTAAAACTTAAATTCAAGAACAATAAAAGAAAAGGGGTTTTTGAAATCAGATTTAAACTAAAGTAAATAATAAGAATAAGATGCAAGGCGGTATAACCAGCCAATAAAAATATATATACTAAATTAGGCGGTATAACCAGCCAATAAAAACATATATACTAAATTAGGCGGTATAACCAGCCAATAAAAATAAATCAAAGTTAATATACAAATTAGGCGGTATAACCAGCCAATAAAAATAAATATACTTTTAAAAATAAGCAAACTAGAAAAGTAAGAAAAGAAGTAAGAAGAATCAAGTATGAAAAATATGGTTAAGGTTTCATTCTCCACCACTAGACATCATTAAGAATCAATTTCAGATCTATCAATATCAACCAACTATCAAAGTTAACAACCGTAGATAACAACAAGCTCTGTTATCCCAATCTTTCCTTAGTTTGTCGTTAAATAGAACAAGCTCTCTATTTAATCTCTAACCATTAAACAACCTAGAATAAGCTCTCTAAATTCAATTTAATGGCAGCTTTATGATGAGAAAGATAGGTTGATCTAAGCAACAAACACATAAGCTCGGATTGTTCAACTTAGGTTATGTTCCACTTTGCAATTATTGAAAACTTCACCATAATCATTAATCACAAATTGCCACTTATGAATAGGAAATCAAGACAATTACACGGATCAAGACTCCTAAACTAGCAATAGATAATTATCAAGATCTATCTAGTTGTACACCTAAATAAATCAAGACAACATCATGAACAATTCTTGTAGAAGAACATAAGCAACTTTGATAGAAAATTAATGATAGATAGAATCTGAAAATCAATCACAAAACATGTCTAGGGCTTTGAAATCACCCTTAACCAAATAGAAGTTTAGCCTAGCATAGGCATTATAAACATAAAATTAAATAGAATCTAAGAAGACAATAAAAGAAAGAAAGAAGAAGAAGAATATTAATTATCCAACCTCTTGCTCTTTCTAAAGAAAAAGAAAACTAGAGAAAAGAAAGAAGAAGAAAACTTAGAGAATTTTATTACAATGGCTAATATCCTACCAATGTACAATATGATCCCTTACAATCATCCAAGGCCCTCTATTTATACACATTTTGGAAGGCTAAATGACAAGAGACAAGCTTTACAAATTTCAAAGGTAGGTATAATAGGTGGGTGCATTTTCTAACAATTTTCGTCATATATGACGATTTTGATCAGCCAACTTGATGGTCGATTTTGTCAATTTCGGAGGCCTTATCTGATCACATGGTCTTCTAGAAAAATGTTACCCTATCAGTTACTGATCCATAGCCGTTGGTATCAGCTCATTTGCTGATGTGGATAAGAAGATATGGGCATAATACGAAAACAGGTCAGCACAGACGTCATTGCACATCAGCCAACTTGATGGTCGATTTCGCTAGGGAAAACATGAAAAAGATAGATATGCCTCTTAGCTTTGCATGGCTACAAATTTCAGCCTTATTGCTTCAGTGAAACTCGAGATATAGCTGATATGGCAAAAGGTGTCGGAACTGGAACTGAACTGGATTTGCCCTTAATTCTAGTAATCTGAAATCACTCAAAGAAACTTGTGAAAAACACCAAAATACATAAAAATATAAAAGATCATAAACACAATTAGACTAAACAATAATAACTCGTATTTGACACAAAACAATAATAAAACATAACTAAAAACTATATAATTATACGAGTTATCAATTGGTTCCCTCCATAATTGAAGTTTGGATGATCCCTCCATCCTGAATTGTATGTGTTTGAGTAGGGATCATATTTCCTTGGTTGGTTCTGAAAGTCAGCCATGGCATTCACATGTTCATTGGTGTCTTCTTGAAGTGTTGAACACATATCAGTTTGGTGCCCCATGTTTGAACATATGCCACATGCCTTTATTTGCTGTATATTACCTACAGCCAATTGTTGAACAAGAGAAGTCAATTTATCAAAATTTTGTTCAAGGGATGATATACTTACCTCATTGACTTTCTTGGGTTATGGTGGTGGATCATGTCTGATTGAGAATTGTTGAGAATTGGCTGCCATGTTGGAGATTAATGTTCTAGCAGCCCCGGGAGTCTTATCAACTAGAGCTCCCCCACTAGCGGCATCTATCATACTTCTCTTCATGGGCATGAGACCTTCATAGAAGTATTGGATGAGAAGTTGTTCACTTATTTGATGGTGTGGACGTGATGCACAAAGTTTCTTAAACCTCTTTCATTATTCATATAAGGACTCTCCGTTATATTGCTGAATCCCACATATCACTTTTCTAGTGTTGGCAGCCTTAGATGCTGGGAAATACCTTTCCAAGAATGCTTTCTTCATATCATTCCATGTAGTCATGGTCTTGGATGGTAGATAGTAGAGCCATTCCTTTGCTGAATCAGCTAGAGAGAATGGGAAGGCTCTCAACTTAACTTGCTCTTCCGTGACCCCTGTTGGTCTCATGCTTGAGCAAACTACATGGAATTCCTTGAGGTGCTTATTTGGATCCTCTCCTGCAAAACCGTGAAAAGTTGGGAGAAGATGAATCAAACCAGATTTTAATTCAAAAGCTACCTCAAGATTAGCATATTCAATGCATAATGGTTGTTGACCCAAGTCCGGAGCGGCTAGCCCCTTGAGAGTTCGGTTGTCAGCTACTGCCATCTCTCCTTGCACCTCTTGGATGTTTTGGATCAACTCCTCGATTGGTTGTTGGTGAGAAGTTATAAATTCCCGAATTCTCCTAAGTCTTAAGTCTTCTTCGGGAGCTTGGAACATTCACTAATAAACAAAAAAAGAAAGTAAATAATTAAAGCAGAAAATAAGTATAAACCAATAAACTAATAAACCAAAGAAAGCAATCCACGGCAACGGAGCCAAAAACTTGATCCACCCAAAAGAGTGTATCTTATTTAACCTTGCACTTAAAAAGAATCAATTGTAAAGTATAGTGATTAGCAAGGGTCGAGTCCTCAGGGATTGGGTTTTAGTTTATAAGTTAATAGTTTATCACTTAAAAACAAGTAAACAAATGTAAAGGGGATTTTGAAATCAGATTTAAACTAAAGTTAACAATAAGAATGAGAAAACAAGTAATTAAGAAGAATCAAATAAAGAAATATGGTTAAGTTTTCATTCTTCACCACTAGACATCATTAGGAATCAATTTCATATCTATCAACATTAATTAGTTATCAAAGTTAACAACCAAAGATAACAACAAGCTCTTTTACCCCAATATTTCCTTAGTTTGTCGTTAAATAGAACAAGCTCTCTATTTAACCTCTAACTATCAAACAACTTAGAATAAGCTCTCTAAGTTCAATTTAATAGCAGCTTTATGATGAGAAAGATAGGTTGATCTAAGCAACAAACACATAAGCTCGGATTGTTCAACTTAGGTTAAGTTCCACTTTGCAATTATTGAAAACTTGACCATAATCATTAATCACAAATTGCCACTTATGAATAGGAAATCAAGACAATTACACGGATCAAGACTCCTAAACTAGCATTAGATAATTATCAAGATTTATCTAGTTGGCCACCTAAACAAATCAAAATATCATCATGAACAATTTTAATGGAAGAACATAAGCAACTTTGATAGAAAACAATGATAGATAGATTCTGAAAATTAATTACATAACATGTCTAGAGCTTTGAAATCACCTTTAACCAAATAAAAGTTTAGCCTAGCATAGGCATTGTAAACATAAACATAAAATTAAACAGAATCTGATGCACTCAAAAGAGTATATCTTATTTAACCTTGAACTAAAAATATCAATTGTAAGTATAGTAGTTAGCAAGGGTCAAGTCCTCAGGGATTGGGTTTTAGTTTATAAGTTAATAGTTTATCACTTAAAAAACAAGTAAACAAAAGTAAAGGGGATTTTTAAATCAGATTTAAACTAAAGTTAACAATAAGAATGAGAAAACAAGTAATTAAGAAGAATCAAATATGAAAAATATGGTTAAGGTTTCATTCTCCACCACTAGACATCATTAAGAATCAATTTCATATCTATCAATATTAATTAGCTTTCAAAGTTAACAACCGTAGATAACAACAAGCTTTGTTACTCCAATCTTTTCTTAATTTATCGTTAAATAGAACAACCTCTCTATTTAATCTCTAACTATCAAGCAACCTAGAATAAGCTCTCTAAGTTCAATTTAATAGCATCTTTATGATGAGAAAGATAGGTTGGTCTAAGCAACAAACACATAAGCACGGATTGTTCAACTTAGGTTATGTTTCACTTTGTAATTATTGAAAACTTGACCATAATCATTGATGCACCCAAAAGAGTGTATCTTATTTAACCTTGCACTAAAAAGATCAATTGTAAGTATAATGATTAGCAAGGGTCGAGTCCTCAGGGATGGGTTTTAATCTATGAGTTATTAGTTTATGATGCACCCAAAAGAGTGTATCTTATTTAACCTTGCACTAAAAAGATCAATTGTAAGTATAATGATTAGCAAGGGTCGAGTCCTCAGGGATTGGGTTTTAATCTATGAGTTATTAGTTTATAACTTACGTTCAAAGAAAACAATAAAAGAAAAGGGGTTTTTGAAGCCAGATTTAAACTAAAGTAAATAATAAGAATAAGATGCAAGGCGGTATAACCAGCCAATAAAAATATATATACTAAATTAGGCGGTATAACCAGCCAATAAAAATAAAACAAAGTTAATATACAAATTAGGCGGTATAACCAGCCAATAAAAATAAATATACTTTTAAAAATAAACAAACTAGAAAAGTAAGAAAACAAGTAAGTAAGAAGAATCAAATATGAAAAATATGGTTAAGGTTTCATTCTCCACCACTAGACATCATTAAGAATCAATTTCAGATCTATCAATATCAACCAACTATCAAAGTTAACAACCGTAGATAACAACAAGCTCTGTTATCCCAATCTTTCCTTAGTTTGTCGTTAAATAGAACAAGCTCTCTATTTAATCTCTAACCATTAAACAACCTAGAATAAGCTCTCTAAATTCAATTTAATGGCAGCTTTATGATGAGAAAGATAGGTTGATCTAAGCAACAAACAGATAAGCTCGGATTGTTCAACTTAGGTTATGTTCCACTTTGCAATTATTGAAAACTTCACCATAATCATTAATCATAAATTGCCACTTATGAATAGGAAATCAAGACAATTACACGGATCAAGACTCCTAGACTAGCAATAGATAATTATCAAGATCTATCTAGTTGTACACCTAAATAAATCAAGACAACATCATGAACAATTCTTGTAGAAGAACATAAGCAACTTTGATAGAAAATTAATGATAGATAGAATCTGAAAATCAATCACAAAACATGTCTAGGGCTTTGAAATCACCCTTAACCAAATAGAAGTTTAGCCTAGCATAGGCATTGTAAACATAAACATAAAATTAAAGAGAATCTAAGAAGGAAATAAAAGAAAGAAAGAAGAAGAAGAAAATAAAGAAAAAGAAAACTAGAGAAAAAAAGAAGAAGAAAACTTAGAGAATTTTATTACAATGGCTAATATCCTACCAATGTACAATGTCCCATACAATCATCCAAGGCCCTCTATTTATACACATTTTGGAGGACTAAATGACAAGAGACAAGCTTTACAAATTTCAAAGGTAGGTATAATAGGTGGGTGTATTTTTCTAACAATTTTCGTCATATTGTATGACAATTTTGATCAGCCAACTTGATGGTCGATTTTGTCAATATTGGAAGCTTGAACTGATCACATGGTCTTCTAAAAAAAATTTCCCCTATCAGTTAGTGATCCATAGCCGTTGGAATCAGCACATTTGCTGATGTGGATCAGAAGATATGGGCAAAATACCAAAACAGGTCAGCACAGACGTCATTGCACATCAGCCAACTTGATGGTCGATTTCGCTAGGGAAAACGACTCCGTTTCAAGAAGTGTAAAACATGAAAAAGTTAGATATGCCTCTTAACTTTGCACGGTTAAAATTTCAGCCTTATTGCTTTAGTGAAACTCCAGATATAGCTGATATGGAAAAAGGTGTGGGAACTGGAACTGAACTGAATTTGCCCTTAATTGTTGATTTAACCTAGTAATCTGAAATCACTCAAAGAAACTCGTAAAAAAAACACCAAATTACATAAAAATATAAAAGATCATAAACACAATTAGACTAAGCAATAATAACTCGCATTTGACACAAAACAATAATAAAACATAACTAAAAACTATATAATTATACGAGTTATCACACCCCCACACTTAGATTGTTGCTAGTCCTCGAGCAAAAACAAATAAAAATAAAATAAGAAAATCTAATCTAATCCACTTTCGTAGGAAATCACGGTGGCACTTAGCATGTGACACAAGCCTTTAAACCCCTAGGTGTCCCTAGTGGACGAGTTTAGTCTCGTGAGGGTTTACTAGAACGATACCCACAAACATTGAAAAACTAAAATATAAATAAACTACATATACTAAAAATATTTACTCCTAATCCTTTCAATACACATTAGAGACAATCTTTGAACAAGTCTTATAAACTAATCAATAGCTCAAAGAATTTCACAAAAAATCATGCTTGAATGTAAATTGTTTGAGTTAAGCCAATATTAACATAACATATTTCAATCAAAATAGTGCATATTCAAACTTAATCTCAACTACTCACATGGGATACTCTCATGATTTTCATTCTTTAAAGTAGTGGTAAAGTGTTTACACTCAATCAATCTCATGAAAACAGTTCTACCATATTCTTGCTTGTCCACCTATTCTCCACTATTTAGATCATACAACTTCATGAATCAAGAGGTCTTTAATCAAGGTTGTAATGGGGCCAAGGGGTTTGTAATGTGATTGAATAACAAAAGGATAAAGATATGACAAAGGTTCCAAAGAGTTCATAGAGTTTAGAGACATAATAAGATCATACAAATAAAACTTCTCAAAACTCTTTACAACTTCATAGTCACCTAGGCCGGATATTCATGTTGGGCCTTTTCTTCATTCTAAACAACTTTGTAACATCTTTTTCTTTTTCCCCAAATTCAAGAGATGATTCATAATTTTTTTTTTTTTACATAGGAATGTATTTGCCAGTATTCCATTTCTTTTTTTTTTTCTCTTGACTTTTCTTTTCTTTCCCCCCCACACTTATTTCTTGTTTCCAACCCAAATTTTTAACTAAAAATATCCCTTGTTTTTTTTTTTTTTTTGCAATATGTCTCAAAATATATAATCCATCTTTAGAACAAGGGTTATATTTAGGCTAGGTGTAAGTTTTGGTTACCAAATAAATAGCTTATTCAATGTAGGCTCACATTGGCTCACTAGGGGTGTGTTCTCTTGGAACATCAATAAGGGATGAATGTTTGGCCCTGGCTAAAAATCCTAATGCCCCTATCATATTCATGTTGTCACATGCATCAATATAGTCTCAACAAGGTCTAAAACAAGTTCTAGAGAATCATGTAATCATAAGAGCACTCAAGAAAGAAATTAGATTGATTTGTATAATGCGTCAATCATTATAGGCTCAAAAACTCACAAGGATGATTATACAAGTCAGATTAAGTCTAAACATGCTTCTTTCTCAATCAACATATCATATTAACATTGGCTCATAAAACGATTGATATCAAGTTCAATTCTCATGAAAATCTTCTCACTAATAAATCTGTTTTAGACTTATGCAATTCATATCTCATCATAGTATTGAAAGTAACTAAAACACACTAAAAATAATAATAAAGACTCATAAAAAAAATAGTAGACAAAAATAAAAGAAATCCTAAATCATTCCCCCCACACTTAATTCTTACATTGTCCTCAATGTAAGTCTATTAACCCAAATGAAAGAATCATGTGTAAGAGAAAATAACTAATAACATAAGAATAGGAACAACTAAGACTCAAAACAAAACAAACTCATGCAACCTAAATAATCCTAAAATACTAAACAAAAATTAACAAGTAAACATAAAAAGATTAAAATCAAACTGACAAGGTATGTCTCAAGTCTCCCTTACTCAGACCTTGTTCAGAATGAATACTTCTAAATTGCTTAAAACACAACAAACTTTTTTTTTTTTTTTTTAGAAGAAGATTAAATCAAACTGACAAGGTATGTCTCAAGTCTCCCTTACTCAGACCTTGTTCAGAATGAATACTTTTAAATGTCTTAAAACACAACAATTTTTTTTAATATATAGAGGACTCAGTAGTGAATCAGACAAGAGTAATAATGTCGCCGAAAGTGTATCTGACCTGTCAGAAGAAAATGTTAACCTAACAAAAGATTTTTGCGTGATTTCAGGAAGAAAATCAAAAAGAGAAAAAAAAATCAACCGCAAAAGTCAAGAGTAATAATGTCGCCGAAAGTGTATTTGGCATCTTCCTCTGGTTTTACGTCCAGAAACGGCTTAAACGCCTTCTATGAGTCGAGGATATGCTTCCCATCCAGTTTTCTTACAAGCTGGCAAACAGGGTCTTTTAACATCAGATTCCCAAGATGTTGCCATTCCCTTTGGAATTGCGGCCATAAATCAAGAATTTCTCTTTGTACGTCTCTACTAGGATGCGTCTCAAGAGAAAGTTGGATATTACCCAAATTCTCCTTACTCAGTCCATCCTTAATGAATTCAATTTTATCATCTCGATTAGAGGACGGAATCCCAATAGAACGACATTTACCGTTACACGTCCATCGTGCACAATTGGGGCAATTTGAACTCATGCGCTTTGCTCGTCGCTTCTTTGCAAAAGTGCTTCTACCTGTACCTGGTAAATGCAAAACAGGAAGATATTCATCTTCACGTACCTTGGCTTCAATTATCCAACGTATGTCTTCAGGAATCCCTTTGTGCATAAGCATTCTTAATCTTTCAAATCGAACTTGGTAAAGCTTCAGTAAAATATTTCGAGGAAAAGGAGGAAATCGTTTCGCAATCTTGAGAGAATATCATCCATCCTGAAAAAAAAAATGAAAAAAAAAATTGAAAGAGAAATTGGAAGAGAAATTTATATACAATATCAGTTTTGTGGGTAGCTGATGAAACCGATTTAAATAATCACGGAGTACCGTTATCCGCCATTTAACCGGGGTTAAAAAAATTAAAAATTATATTTACATCTAGTTATTTTCAAAACAAGGATCAGAAAGAAAAACAACATAAAAAGACACAAAAACAAAACACTCTAAATAAAATCCTAAATTCTTCCCCCCACACATAATTCTTACATTGTCATTAATGTAATGCTATTAATCCCAAATGAAAGAATCATGTGTAAGTGAAAAGAACTAATAAACAAAATAAACTTATGCAGCCTAAATGAACTTAGAAACACTAAACACAATTAGCAAAAAAAACATAAGAAAAAGATAAAGAAAAAGAGAGCAAATCTGAGGATGGCAGTTTGGCAATGCTTTCACTAATTAGGCTGCCTCCCCCAATTAGCACTTGATTGATTGTTTTCAGCCTAGCCAATTCCCCTTCTTGACTTTTTAGGATCTTTTGGCTTAGACATGAAACTTCTCGGATTTTTGCGTTTTGGAGGAAGTTTTCTTTGCAAAACAGCCAATGCCTTCTCCCCCACACGTATTATTTCATCATTCTTGGTGGGGTATGGCTCTTTTAGGAATTGTGCATATCTTGGTACTTGTCTAATGGCATCCACAAGCAAGCTGTTTAAGGTTTCCAAAAATTGTTGTTCATGTTCCTCCTTCTTGGACTTTGCAAATCTGCTAGGAAAAAGTGGAGAAGGAACATTAGTAGAAATAAGAACCTTAAAAGCTACCTGAGGTGTCAAAGTACTCTCAATTTGAATGGTGGCTTCATTATCCTTAAGAAGTGAATCCATCTTTGGTTTTGTCTCATCCTCATCTTGTTCCTCATTTCTCAAGGTCACAATAGTAGCATTCTCCTTTGGGTTAATCACCGTTTGGGAAGGGAGTGCTAGAGATCTTTCTGCTACTAATTCCACCGTACTACTAGCCAATAGGCTCATTTGCCTTTCCAAACTCTGGATGCTTGCCCTTGTTTCCTGTTGAAATTGCAAAGTATCAGTAACAAGAGAATATACAAGATCTTCTAAAGAAGTACCTGAGTTTTGAGTCATATGTGGTGGTTGAAAAAGATCTGGTTCTTGAGACCATGATTGATCGAAGCTAGATGGATGAGTGTAATTGGCATAAGGATCTACTTCTTGGTAATTTTTCGAGTAGCCATAATTAGTATGATCCCACCTTCCCTCATGGTAAGTGTTGGAGTAATGATCATGCGGTTGGTCTTGGAACCATTGATGGCCTTGACATCCTCCCATGGCCAATTGTTGAACTGAGGAAGTGAGATTGGCTTGTTGATTCTCCATGTTCATGTATGCCGCCAACTCTTCAAGTGTTAGATTGCT
The DNA here is from genome assembly GCA_030761205.1 of Fremontodendron californicum. Taxonomy (NCBI): domain Eukaryota; kingdom Viridiplantae; phylum Streptophyta; class Magnoliopsida; order Malvales; family Malvaceae; genus Fremontodendron; species Fremontodendron californicum. The sequence continues at coordinate 4,269,466 of JAULJL010000032.1, forward strand.
TAATTCCATCTTTTTTTTTTTTCAAAATTTGAAAAGAAAAACATGTATGTACAAGAAAATAATACTAATTAGAACTGAAAATAAGAATAAACCAAGTAACAAATAAACTAAAGAAAGCAATCCCCGGCAACGGCGCCAAAAATTTGATGCACCCAAAAGAGTGTATCTTATTTAACCTTGCACTAAAAAGATCAATTGTAAGTATAATGATTAGCAAGGGTCGAGTCCTCAGGGATTGTAATCTAATCCACTTTCGTAGGAAATCACGGTGGCACTTAGCATGTGACACAAGCCTTTAAACCCCTAGGTGTCCCTAGGGGACGAGTTTAGTCTCGTGAGGGTTTACTAGAACGATACCCACAAACATTGAAGACATAAGAAAAACTAAAAATAATAATTATAACTAATCCTTCCAATATAAATTAGAGATAATAATTGGACAAGTCTTAAAAACTAATCAATAGCTTAAAGAAATTCACAAAAAATCTTACTTGAATGTAAATAGTTTGAGTTAAGCCAATATTAACATAACATATTTCAATCAAAATAGTGCATATTCAAACTTAATCTCAACTACTCACATGGGATACCCTCATGATTTTCACTCTTTAAAGTAGTGGTGAAGTGTTTACACTCAATCAATCTCATGAAAATAGTTCTACCATATTCTTGCTTGTCCACCTATTCTCCACTATTTAGATCATACAACTTCATGAATCAAGAGGTCTTTAATCAAGGTTGTAATGGGGCCAAGGGGTTTGTAATGTGGTTGAAGAACAAAAGGATAAAGATATCACAAAGGTTCCAAAGAGTTCATAAAGTTTAGAGACATAAAAAGATCATACAAATAAAACTTCTCAAAACTCTTATAAAGCACATAATAACATAGGCTAAATATTCATGTTGAGCCTTTGCATCATTCTAACCAACTTTGTAACATCTTTTTCTTTACTTTAACTAGAAGTTCAAGAGGATTTTTTTTTTTTTTTTAATATGGGGATGTATTTGACAATGATCCCTTTCTTTTTCTCTTGACTTTTTTTCTTTCTTTTCCCCCCACACTTATTTCTTGTTTCTAACCCAAATTTTCAATAAATCTTCCTTGTCTTTGCAACTTGTCTCAAAACATGCTAATTCATCTTTGGAACAAAGGTAAAGATATAAGTATATTTAGGTTAGGGACAAGTTATGGTTACCAAAGAGATACCTTATTCAATGTAGGCTCAAATTGGTTCACTAAGGGTGTGTTCTCTTGGAACATTAATAATGGATGGCTGTTTGGCTCTGATTATAATCCTAATGCCTCTATCATATTCATGTTGTCACATGTATCAATATAGTCTCAAACGGTTTAAAGCAAGTTCTAGAGAATCATGTAATCATAAGAGCACTCAAGAAAGAAATTAGATTGATTTATATAATGCATCAATCATTATAGGCTCAAAAACTCACAAGGATGATTATACAAGTCAGATTAAGTCTAAACATGCTTCTTTCTCAATCAACATATCATATTAACATTGGCTCATAAAAAGGTTGACATCAAGCTCAATTCTCATGAAAATCTTCTCACTAATAAATCTGTTTTAGACTTATGCAATTCATCTCTCATCATTGTATTAAAAAGGAACTAAAACTCACAAAAAAAAATAATAATAATAATAAAAAAAAATAGTAGACAAAAATAAAAGAAATCCTAAATCATTCCCCCCCATACTTAATTCTTACATTGTCCTCAATGTAAGTCTATTAACTCAAATGAAAGAATCATGTTTAAGAGAAAAGAACTAATAACATAAGAATAGGAACAACTAAGACTCAAAACAAAACAAACTCATGCAACCTAAATAATCCTTAAATTCTAAACAAAAATTAACAAGTAAACATAAAAAGATTAAAATCAAACTGACAAGGTATGTCTCAAGTCTCCCTTACTCAGACCTTGTTCAGAATGAATACTTCTAAATTGCTTAAAACACAACAAACAATTTTTTTTTTTTTTTTGAAAAGAAGAAATCAAACTGACAAGGTATGTCTCAAGTCTCCCTTACTCAGACCTTGTTCAGAATGAATACTTCTAAATGGCTTAAAACACAACAATTTTTTTTTTTTTAAATTAGCAAAATATGTCCCTTACCCCCTACTAAAATATGACATTGTCCCCAATGTCAAAATTTAAAGGTAGAATGTAGGAGATATTACCTGCAGAGGTTGCTAACCACTTATTATAACTGAGACACAACAAGCAAAATGTTAGATAATGTCACAAAGACAAAGTGCAATCCACTCCTTGCTCGTCCATATCTCTTTTTCTTTTTCCGAGCGTTTGCGAAACAACCGTAGCAGATAAACACTCATAAGCTTGGAGCTTTTTAAGTAAATCTTCAATGGTTGTAGCATAAATTATGGTTCTCCTTGCCTCTGAAAACATGAATCCATTATCCACAGCATTATCTAAATATGAAAGCAAATTACTAAAATAACCATTAATATTAAGAAAACCAATGGGTTTCTTATTTGTGACCAAAGAAGACTAAGAAGCCACGCAAGCTATTTCTTCCAATGTACCCAGACCTCCTGGTAAAGCAATGAATGCATCGGCAGAATGGTACATGATTGTTATCCGTTCAGGGATACTCCAGACTTGTATTTCCTTACCCAAGGTAGGTCCACAAAAATCTGTGAATAGTTTTGGCACGATTCCTAGAACTGGACTTCCTCCGGCGTGTGCTGCTGTAGCGACTGCTCCCATTAAACCCGTACTACCGCCTCCATAAATCAACTGGATCTTTTGTTGGGCAAGTATTACTCCAACTCTTATGGCTTCATCAGCGAATATGTTATTTTTCCCTGGATAAGCACCTCCAAAGACACAAATTTTTTTAATGCGCTGGGATGAAGTACTTTCCATTTTTTTTTCTTCGAGTGCCTGAAAGAGAATGAGTACATGGTGTAATATATAGAGGACTCAGTAGTGAATCAGACAAGAGTAATAATGTCGCCGAAAGTGTATCTGACCTGTCAGAAGAAAATGTTAACCTAACAAAAGATTTTTGCGTGATTTCAGGAAGAAAATCAAAAAGAGAAGAAAAAATCAACCGTAAAAGACAAATAAAAAAAAAACGAGAATAGTTACACAAATCGAACAACACGTAAATTAAACCAAAATAAAGTTATTGCAAATCAAACCAAAAGCTGAGAAGTCATTTATTGTAGTTGTGATTGTGGCTCACATCTTCCTCTGGTTTTACGTCCAGAAACGGCTTAAACGCCTTCTATGAGTCGAGGATATGCTTCCCATCCAGTTTTGTTACAAGCTGGCAAACAGGGTCTTTTAACATCAGATTCCCAAGATGTTGCCATTCCCTTTGGAATTGCGGCCATAAATCAAGAATTTCTCTTTGTACGTCTCCACTAGGATGCGTCTCAAGAGAAAGTTGGATATTACCCAAATTCTCCTTACTCAGTCCATCCTTAATGAATTCAATTTTATCATCCCGATTAGAGGATGGAATCCCAATAGAACGACATTTACCGTTACACGTCCATCGTGCACATTTGTGGCAGTTTGAACTCATGCGCTTTGCTCGTCGCTTCTTTGCAAAAGTGCTTCTACCTGTACCTGGTAAATGCAAAACAGGAAGATATTCATCTTCACGTACCTTGGCTTCAATTATCCAACGTATGTCTCCAGGAATCCCTTTGTGCATAAGCATTCTTAATCTTTCAAATCGAACTTGGTAAAGCTTCAGTAAAATATTTCGAGGAAAAGGAGGAAATCGTTTATGCAATCTTGTGAGAATATCATCCATCCTGAAAAAAAAATGAAAAAAAATGAAAGAGAAATTGGAAGAGAAATTTATATACAATATCAGTTTTTTGGGTAGCTGATGGAACCGATTTAAATAATCACGGAGTACCGTCATCCGCCATTTAACCGGGGTTAAAAAAAATAAAATAAAAATTATATTTACATCTAGTTATTTTCAAAACAAGGATCCATAAAGAAAAACAACATAAAAAGACTCAAAAACAAAACACTCTAAATAAAATCCTAAATTCTTTCCCCCACACATAATTTTTACATTGTCCTTAATGTAATGCTATTAATCCCAAATGAAAGAATCATGTGTAAGTGAAAAGAACTAATAAACAAAATAAACTTATGCAGCCTAAATGAACTTAGAAACACTAAACACAATTAGCAAAGAAACATAAGAAAAAGATAAAGAAAAAGAGAGCAAATCTGAGGATGGCAGTTTGGCAATGCTTTCACTAATTAGGCTGCCTCCCCCAATTAGCACTTGATTTAAGTTGTCCAACCTAACCAACACCCCTTCTTGGCTTTTTAGGCTTGTTAGGCTCATACATGAAACTTCCCAAATTTGAGCGTTTGATAGGAAGCTTTCTTTGCACAAAAGTAGATGCATTCTCCATTACAAGTATTATTCCATCATCCTTTGTAGTGCATTGCTCATTGAGGAATAAAGCATATTTTGATACTTGTTGAATGGCATCCACAAACAAGTTGTTTAAGGTTTCCGGCATGTGTTGTTCATGTTCTTCCTCCTTGAACGTTGCAAATATACTAGGAAAAGGTGGAGAAGAAACATTAGTAAAAAGTGGAACTTTAAACGTTACCTCAGGTGCCGAAATACTCTTATTTGTATTTGTGGCTTCATTATCCTCAAGAATAGAATCCATCTCTAATTCTGTCTCATCCTCATCTTGTTCCTCATTCCTCAAGGTCACAATAGTAGCATTCTCCTTTGGGTTAATCATCGTTTGGGCAGGGAGTTCTTCAGATCTTTGTGCTACCCATACCACCATACTACTAGCCAATAGGCTCATTTGCCTTTCCAAACTCTGGATACTTGCCCTTGTTTCCTGTTGAAATTGCAAAGTATTAGTAACAAGAGAATCGACAAGATCTTCTAAAGAAGTACCTGAGTTTTGAGTCATATGTAGTGGCTGAAAAAGATCTGGTTCTTGAGACCATGATTGATTAAATCTAGATGGATGAGTGTAATTGGCATAAGGATCTACTTCTTGGTAATTTTTCGAGTAGCCATAATTAGTATGATCCCACCATCCCTCATGGTAAGTGTTTGAGTAATGATCATACTGTTGGTATTGGAACACTTGATGGCCTTGACATCCTCCCATGGCCAATTGTTGAACTGGGGAGGTGAGATTGGCTTGTTGATTCTCCATGTTCATGTATGCCACCAACTCTTCAAGTGTTAGATTGCTCAATTCCATCGTTCTTTTTTTTTTTTTTTCAAAATTTGATAAGAAAAACCCGTATGTACAAGAAAAAAAAACTCATTAGAACTAAAAATAAGAATAAACCAAGTAACAAATAAACTAAAGAAAACAATCCCCGGCAACGGCGCCAAAAATTTGATGCACCCAAAAGAGTGTATCTTATTTAACCTTGCACTAAAAAGATCAATTGTAAGTATAGTAGTTAGCAAGGGTCGAGTCCTCAGGGATTGGGTTTTAGTTTATAAGTTGATAGTTTAAAACTTAAATTCAAGAACAATAAAAGAAAAGGGGTTTTTGAAATCAGATTTAAACTAAAGTAAATAATAAGAATAATATGCAAGGCGGTATAACCAGCCAATAAAAATATATATACTAAATTAGGCGGTATAACCAGCCAATAAAAATATATATACTAAATTAGGCGGTATAACCAGTCAATAAAAATAAAACAAAGTTAATATACAAATTAGGCGGTGTAACCAGCCAATAAAAATAAAACAAAGTTAATATACAAATTAGGCGGTGTAACCAGCCAATAAAAATAAATATACTTTTAAAAATAAGCAAACTAGAAAAGTAAGAAAACAAGTAAGTAAGAAGAATCAAATATGAAAATATGGTTAAGGTTTCATTCTCCACCACTAGACATCATTAAGAATCAATTTCAGATCTATCAATATCAACCAACTATCAAAGTTAACAACCGTAGATAACAACAAGCTCTGTTACCCCAATGTTTCCTTAGTTTGTCGTTAAATAGAACAAGCTCTCTATTTAATCTCTAACCATTAAACAACCTAGAATAAGCTCTCTAAATTCAATTTAATGGCAGCTTTATGATGAGAAAGATAGGTTGATCTAAGCAACAAACACATAAGCTCGGATTGTTCAACTTAGGTTATGTTCCACTTTGCAATTATTGAAAACTTCACCATAATCATTAATCACAAATTGCCACTTATGAATAGGAAATCAAGACAATTACACGGATCAAGACTCCTAAACTAGCAATAGATAATTATCAAGATCTATCTAGTTGTACACCTAAATAAATCAAGACAACATCATGAACAATTCTTGTAGAAGAACATAAGCAACTTTGATAGAAAATTAATGATAGATAGAATCTGAAAATCAATCACAAAACATGTCTAGGGCTTTGAAATCACCCTTAACCAAATAGAAGTTTAGCCTAGCATAGGCATTATAAACATAAAATTAAATAGAATCTAAGAAGAAAATAAAAGAAAGAAAGAAGAAGAAGAAGAATATTAATTATCCAACCTCTTGCTCTTTCTAAAGAAAAAGAAAACTAGAGAAAAGAAAGAAGAAGAAAACTTAGAGAATTTTATTACAATGGCTAATATCCTACCTATGTACAATATGATCCTCTACAATCATCCAAGGCCCTCTATTTATACACATTTTGAAGGGCTAAATGACAAGAGACAAGCTTTACAAATTTCAAAGGTAGGTATAATAGGTGGGTGCATTTTTCTAACAATTTTCGTCATATTGTATGACAATTTTGATCAGCCAACTTGATGGTCGATTTTGTCAATTTTGGAGGCCTGATATGATCACATGGTCTTCTAGAAAAATGTTCCCCTATCAGTTACTGATCCATAGCCGTTGGAATCAGATCATTTGCTGATGTGGATAAGAAGATATGGGCAAAATACGAAAACAGGTCAGCACAGACGTCATTGCACATCAGCCAACTTGATAGTCGATTTCGCTAGGAAAAACGACTCCGTTTCAAGAAGTGTAAAACATGAAAAAGATAGATATGCCTCTTAACTTTGCACGGTTAAAATTTCAGCCTTATTGCTTCAGTGAAACTCGAGATATAGCTGATATGGCAAAAGGTGTCGGAACTGGAACTGAACTGGATTTGCCTTTAATTCTAGTAATCTGAAATCACTCAAAGAAACTTGTGAAAAACACCAAATTACATAAAAATATAAAAGATCATAAACACAATTAGACTAAACAATAATAACTCGTATTTGACACAAAACAATAATAAAACATAACTAAAAACTATATAATTATACGAGTTATCAGATTGGGTTTTAATCTATGAGTTATTAGTTTATAACTTACGTTCAAAGAAAACAATAAAAGAAAAGGGGTTTTTGAAGCCAGATTTAAACTAAAGTAAATAATAAGAATAAGATGCAAGGCGGTATAACCAGCCAATAAAAATATATATACTAAATTAGGCGGTATAACCAGCCAATAAAAATAAAACAAAGTTAATATACAAATTAGGCGGTATAACCAGCCAATAAAAATAAATATACTTTTAAAAATAAACAAACTAGAAAAGTAAGAAAAAAGTAAGTAAGAAGAATCAAATATGAAAAATATGGTTAAGGTTTCATTCTCCACCACTAGACATCATTAAGAATCAATTTCAGATCTATCAATATCAACCAACTATCAAAGTTAACAACCGTAGATAACAACAAGCTCTGTTATCCCAATCTTTCCTTAGTTTGTCGTTAAATAGAACAAGCTCTCTATTTAATCTCTAACCATTAAACAACCTAGAATAAGCTCTCTAAATTCAATTTAATGGCAGCTTTATGATGAGAAAGATAGGTTGATCTAAGCAACAAACACATAAGCTCGGATTGTTCAACTTAGGTTATGTTCCACTTTGCAATTATTGAAAACTTGACCATAATCATTAATCACAAATTGCCACTTATGAATAGGAAATCAAGACAATTACACGGATCAAGACTCCTAGACTAGCAATAGATAATTATCAAGATCTATCTAGTTGTACACCTAAATAAATCAAGACAACATCATGAACAATTCTTGTAGAAGAACATAAGCAACTTTGATAGAAAATTAATGATAGATAGAATCTGAAAATCAATCACAAAACATGTCTAGGGCTTTGAAATCACCCTTAACCAAATAGAAGTTTAGCCTAGCATAGACATAGATAATATATACATAAAACTAGAAAGAAAATAAAAGAATGGAGAAGAAGAAGAAGAAGAAGAAGAAGAATAATGATGATCTTTGAGTCTCCTGAAAAGATATCTAGTTTGTGGCTCAAAAGATGATATTTATAAAGCTTTAAAACCCTGAGAATAAGTCCTTGCCGCACAAGTAAGCCTAGAGGTGCAAAAATCACGTTTTTGTCTTTTTTTTCAGATCTGCGTTTAGGGTTTTTCTAGCCGCAGGGTTAAGGTTTCATTCTCCACCACTAGACATCATTAAGAATCAATTTCATATCTATAAACATTAATTAGCTATCAAAGTTAACAACCGTAGATAACAACAAGCTCTATTACCCCAACCTTTCCTTAATTTATCGTTAAATAGAACAAGCTCTCTATTTAATCTCTAACTATCAAACAACCTAGAATAAGCTCTCTAAGTTCAATTTAATAGCAGCTTTCTGATGAGAAAGATAGGTTGGTCTAAGCAACAAACACATAAGCTCGGATTGTTCAACTTAGGTTATGTTTCGCTTTGCAATTATTGAAAACTTGACCATAATCATTAATTACAAATTGCCACTTATGAATAGAAAATCAAGACAATTACACGGATCAAGACTCCTAAACTAGCATTAGACAATTATCAAGATTTATCTAGTTGGCCACCTAAACAAATCAAAACATCATCATGAACAATTTTAATGGAAGAACATAAGCAACTTTGATAGAAAATTAATGATAGATAGAATCTGAAAATCAATTACAAAACATGTCTAGGGCTTTGAAATCACCCTTACCAAATAAAAGTTTAGCCTAGCATAGACATAGATAATATATACATAAAACTAGAAAGAAAATAAAAGAATGGAGAAGAAGAAGAAGAAGAAGAAGAATAATGATGATCTTTGAGTCTCCTGAAAAGATATCTAGTTTGTGGCTCAAAAGATGATATTTATAAAGCTTTAAAACCCTGAGAATAAGTCCTTGCCGCACAAGTAAGCCTAGAGGTGCAAAAATCACGTTTTTGTCTTTTTTTTCAGATCTGCGTTTAGTGTTTTTCTAGCCGCAGGGTTCTTTAGGGTGATCTTCTAACGCCATTTTGAATGCCCATTTCTTATCCGATTTGGGCCCATAATATATCGTTGGAAAGATAATCAAGTCAACTTCAAAAGTCAAGGGGAAGTTTCTTCAAATAAAGAATCTAACATCATGTTTTCCTTACAACAAGCTCCAGAGGTCAAATTTGCCTGATTGCTTTTCAACCAGAAATTGATATTTTTGACTCCCAAGTCTTCTTCCATCTTGTGATTATGATTTTGTAAGCTCTTTACCATCATTATTGACATATTTTGACTTCATTCTCCTTATTGTACCTAAAATTCAAAAACATAATATAAGTAAACAAGATAAAGATCGAAAACATAACAAAAACTAAAGGTAGAAAGGCATAAAATGTATATTTTATGAGCTTATCAGAATCTAAGAAGAAAATAAAAGAAAGAAAGAAGAAGAAGAAGAATATTAATTATCTACCCTCTTGTTCTCTCAAAAACTCTAAAACAAAGAAGAAATCAGAACTTTGATGCTTGAAGAAATCTGAAACAACTTTAGAGTCAGTAGTCCTAGTGAATTTTGCTTCCACCCACTTTGAAACATAACCAACGGCAAGTAAAATATAAAGATTACCAAAAGAAGAAGGAAAAGGTCCCATGAAATCCATGCCCCATACATCAAAAATTCAACAATAAGTATTGGAGTTTGAGGCATTTGATTTCAAGCACCTAAGTTACCTGTTCTTTGGCAACGATCACATGACTTGCAAAAGAGGTATGCATCGTTGAACATAGTAGGCCAATAAAATCCAAAATCATGAACTTTCATGGCTGTTCCTTTGGATCCAAAGTGTCCTCCACATGCATAAGAGTGACAAAAGGTGAGAATAGATTGAAATTTATATTCGAGTACACACCTTCTTATAATCTGATAGGAGCAATGCTTCCAAAGGTAAGGATCATCTCATATGTAGTATTTGGCATCACTCTTGATCTTATTTCTTTGAGCTAGTGTCAACTCTTGTGGCAACTCTTGGTAACTAAGTAATTAACAATATCGGCATACCAAGGAGTTGTTGTACTTATAAAAAGAAGTTGCTCATCCGAAAGTTCTCATTCAAGGGTAGTGCATCCTCTTCATGAACTAAACGGCTAAGATGGTCCATGATGCACCCAAAAGAGTGTATCTTATTTAACCTTGCACTAAAAAGATAAATTGTAAGTATAGTAGTTAGCAAGGGTCGAGTCCTCAGGGATTGGGTTTTAGTTTATAAGTTAATAGTTTAAAACTTAAATTCAAGAACAATAAAAGAAAAGGGGTTTTTGAAGCCAGATTTAAACTAAAGTAATTAATAAGAATAAGATGCAAGGCGGTATAACCAGCCAATAAAAATATATATACTAAATTAGGCGGTATAACCAGCCAATATATATACTAAATTAGGCGGTATAACCAGCCAATAAAAATAAAACAAAGTTAATATACAAATTAGGCGGTATAACCAGCCAATAAAAATAAATATACTTTTAAAAATAAGCAAACTAGAAAAGTAAGAAAACAAGTAAGTAAGAAGAATCAAATATGAAAAATATGGTTAAGGTTTCGTTCTCCACCACTAGACATCATTAAGAATCAATTTCAGATCTATCAATATCAACCAACTATCAAAGTTAACAACCGTAGATAACAACAAGCTCTGTTATCCCAATCTTTCCTTAGTTTGTCGTTAAATAGAACAAGCTCTCTATTTAATCTCTAACCATTAAACAACCTAGAATAAGCTCTCTAAATTCAATTTAATGGCAGCTTTATGATGAGAAAGATAGGTTGATCTAAGCAACAAACACATAAGCTCGGATTGTTCAACTTAGGTTATGTTCCACTTTGCAATTATTGAAAACTTGACCATAATCATTAATCACAAATTGCCACTTATGAATAGGAAATCAAGACAATTACACGGATCAAGACTCCTAAACTAGCAATAGATAATTATCAAAATCTATCTAGTTGTACACCTAAATAAATCAAGACAACATCATGAACAATTCTTGTAGAAGAACATAAGCAACTTTGATAGAAAATTAATGATAGATAGAATCTGAAAATCAATCACAAAACATGTCTAGGGCTTTGAAATCACCCTTAACCAAATAGAAGTTTAGCCTAGCATAGGCATTATAAACATAAAATTAAATAGAATCTAAGAAGAAAATAAAAGAAAGAAAGAAGAAGAGGAAGAATATTAATTATCCAACCTCTTGCTCTCTCTAAAGAAAAACAAAACTAGAGAAAACTTAGAGAATTTTATTACAATGGCTAATATCCTACCTCTGTACAATATGATCCTCTACAATCATCCAAGGCCCTCTATTTATACACATTTTGGAAGGCTAAATGACAAGAGACAAGCTTTACAAATTTCAAAGGTAGGTATAATAGGTGGGTGAATTTTTTTAACAATTTTCGTCATATTGTATGACAATTTTGATCAGCCAACTTGATGGTCGATTTCGTCAATGTTGGAGGCCTGATCTGATCACATGGTCTTCTAGAAAAAGGTTCCCCTATCAGTTACGGATCGATAGCCGTTGGAATCAGCTCATTTGCTGATGTGGATAAGCAGATATGGGCAAAATACGAAAACATGTCAGCACAGACGTCATTGCACATCAGCCAACTTGATGGTCGATTTCGTCAATATTACAGGCTTGATCTGATCATATGGTCTTCTAGACAAAGGTTCCCGTATCAGTTACGGATCCATAGCCGTTGGAATCAGCTCCTTTGCTGATGTGGATAAGCAGATATGGGCAAAATACGAAAACAGGTCAGCACAGACGTCATTGCACATCAGCCAACTTGATGGTCGATTTCGCTAGGGCAAACGACTCCGTTTCAAGAAGTATAAAACATGAAAAAGATAGATATGCCTCTTCGCTTTGCACGGCTACAAATTTCAGCCTTATTGATTCAGTGAAACTCCAGATATAGCTGATATGGCAAAATGTGTCGGAACTGGAACTGAACTGGATTTGCCCTTAATTCTAGTAATCTGAAATCACTCAAAGAAACTTGTGAAAAACACCAAAATACATAAAAATATAAAAGATCATAAACACAATTAGACTAAACAATAATAACTCGTATTTGACACAAAACAATAATAAAACATAACTAAAAACTATATAATTATACGAGTTATCACACCCCCACACTTAGATTGTTGCTAGTCCCTAGCAACGACTCAATAAAAATAAAATAAGAAAATCTAATCTAATCCACTTTCGTAGGAAATCACGGTGGCACTTAGCATGTGACACAAGCCTTTAAACCCCTAGGTGTCCCTAGCGGACGAGTTTAGTCTCGTGAGGGTTTACTAGAACGATACCCACAAACATTGAAAAATTAAAATATAAATAAACTTCATATAAATAAACTACATATACTAAAAATATTTACTCCTAATCCTTTCAATACAAATTAGAGACAATATTTGAACAAGTCTTATAAACTAATCAATAGCTTAAAAAATTTCACAAAAAATCATGCTTGAATGTAAATTGTTTGAGTTAAGCCAATATTAGCATAACATATCTCAATCAAAATAGTGCATGTTCAAATTTAATCTCAACTTCTCACATGGGATACTCTCTTGATTTTCACTCTTTAAAGTAGTGGTAAAGTGTTTACACTCAATCAATCTCATGAAAACACTTCTACCATATGCTTGCTTGTCCACCTATTCTCCACTAAAAGATCATGCAACTTCATAAATCAAGAGGTCTTTAATCAAGGTTGTAATGGGGCCAAGGGGTTTGTAATGTGTTTGAAGAACAAAAGGATAAAGATATCACAAAGGTTCCAAAGATTTCATAAAGTTTAGAGACATAAAAAGATTATACAAAGAAACTTCTCAAAACTCTTTACAAGTACATAGTCACCTAGGCCGGATATTCATGTTGGGCCTTTTCTTCATTCTAAACAACTTTGTAACATCTTTTTCTTTTTCCACAAATTCAAGAGATGATTCATTTTTTTTTATATAGGAATGTATTTGCCAGTATTCCATTTCTTTTTCTCTTGACTTTTCTTTTCTTTTCCCCCCACACTTATTTCTTGTTTCTAACCAAAAAAATATCCCTTGTCTTTGCAACTTGTCTCAAATCATGCTAATTCATCTTTGGAACAAAGGTAAAGATATAAGTATATTTAGGTTAGGGACAAGTTATGGTTACCAAAGAGATAGCTTATTCAATGTAGGCTCAAATTGGTTCACTAAGGGTGTGTTCTCTTGGAACATCAATAAGGGATGGTTGTTTGGCCCTGGCTAAAAATCCTAATGCCTCTATCATATTCATGTTGTCACATGCATCAATATAGTCTCAAACGGTTTAAAGCAAGTTCTAGAGAATCATGTAATCATAAGAGCACTCAAGAAAGAAATTAGATTGATTTGTATAATGCATCAATCATTTTAGGCTCAAAAACTCACAAGAATGATTATACAAGTCAGATTAAGTCTAAACATGCTTCTTTCTCAATCAACATATCATATTAACATTGGCTCATAAAAAGGTTGACATCAAGCTCAATTCTCATGAAAATCTTCTCACTAATAAATATGTTTTAGACTTATGCAATTCATATCTCATCATTGTATTAAAAAGGAACTAAAACACACTAAAAAATAATAATAATAATAAAGACTCATAAAAAATAGTAGACAAAAATAAAAGAAATCCTAAATCATTCCCCCACACTTAATTCTTACATTGTCCTCAATGTAAGTCTATTAACCCAAATGAAAGAATCATGTGTAAGAGAAAAGAACTAATAACATAAGAATAGGAATAACTAGACTCAAAACAAAACAAACTCATGCAACCTAAATAATCCTAAAATACTAAACAAAAATTAACAAGTAAACGTAAAAAGATTAAAATCAAACTGACAAGGTATGTCTCAAGTCTCCCTTACTCAGACCTTGTTCAGAATGAATACTTCTAAATTGCTTAAAACACAACAAACTCTTTTTTTTTTTTTTTTTTGAAAAGAAGAAATCAAACTGACAAGGTATGTCTCAAGTCTCCCTTACTCAGACCTTGTTCAGAATGAATACTTCTAAATTGCTTAAAACACAACAAACTTTTTTTTTTTTTTTTAAGAAGGTAAAATTTAGGAGATATTACCTGTAGAGGTTGCTAACCACTTATTATAACTGAGACACAACAAACAAAATGTTAGATAATGTCACAAAGACAAAGTGCAATCCACTCCTTGCTCGTCCATATCTCTTTTTCTTTTTCCGAGCGTTTGCGAAACAACCATAGCAGATAAATACTCATAAGCTTGGAGCTTTTTGAGTAAATCTTCAATGGTTGTAGCAGAAATTATGGTTCTCCTTGCCTCTGAAAACATGAATCCATTATCCACAGCATTATCTAAATATGAAAGCAAATTACTAAAATAACCATTAATATTAAGCAAACCAATGGGTTTCTTATTTGTGACCAAAGATGACCAAGAAGCCACGCAAGCTATTTCTTCCAATGTACCCAGACCTCCTGGTAAAGCAATGAATGCATCGGCAGAATGGTACATGATTGTTATCCGTTCAGGGATACTCCAGACTTGTATTTCCTTACCCACGGTAGGTCCACAAAAACTTGTGAATAGTTTTGGCACGATTCCTAGAACTGGACTTCCTCCGGCGTGTGCTGCTGTAGCGACTGCTCCCATTAAACCCGTACTACCGCCTCCATAAATCAACTGGATCTTTTGTTGGGCAAGTATTACTCCAACTCTTATGGTTTCATCAGCGAATATGTTATTTTTCCCTGGATAAGCACCTCCAAAGACACAAATTTTTTTTAATGCGTTGGGACGAAGTACTTTCCATTTTTTTTTCTTTTTCGAGTGCCTAAAAGAGAATAAGTACATGGTGTAATATATAGAGGACTGAGTAGTGAATCAGACAAGAGTAATAATGTCGCCGAAAGTGTATCTGACCTGTCAGAAGAAAATATTAACCTAACAAAAGATTTTTGCGTGATTTCAGGAAGAAAATCAAAAAGAGAAGAAAAATCAACCCTAAAAGACAAATAAAAAAAATGAGAATAATTACACAAATCGAACAACACGTAAATTAAACCGAAATGAAGTTATTGCAAATCAAACCAAAAGCTGAGAAGTCATTTATTGTAGTTGTGATTGTGGCTCACATCTTCCTCTGGTTTTATGTCCAGAAACGGCTTAAACGCCTTCTATGAGTCGAGGATATGCTTCCCATCCAGTTTTCTTACAAGCTGGCAAACAGGGTCTTTTAACATCAGATTCCCAAGATGTTGCCATTCCCTTTGGAATTGCGGCCATAAATCAAGAATTTCTCTTTGTACGTCTCCACTAGGATGCGTCTCAAGAGAAAGTTGGATATTACCCAAATTCTCCTTACTCAGTCCATCCTTAATGAATTCAATTTTATCATCTCGATTAGAGGACGGAATCCCAATAGAACGACATTTACCGTTACACATCCATCGTGCACATTTGTGGCAATTTGAACTCATGCGCTTTGCTCGTCGCTTCTTTGCAAAAGTGCTTCTACCTGTACCTGGTAAATGCAAAACAGGAAGATATTCATCTTCACGTACCTTGGCTTCAATTATCCAACGTATGTCGTCAGGAATCCCTTTGTGCATAAGCATTCTTAATCTTTCAAGTCGAACTTGGTAAAGCTTCAGTAAAATATTTCGAGGAAAAGGAGGAAATCGTTTCTGCAATCTTGTGAGAATATCATCCATCCTGAAAAAAAAATGAAAAAAATTGAAAGAGAAATTGGAAGAGAAATTTATATACAATATCAGTTTTGTGGGTAGCTGATGGAACCGATTTAAATAATCACGGAGTACCGTTATCCGCCATTTAACCGGGGTTAAAAAAAAATTATATTTACATCTAGTTATTTTCAAAACAAGGATCAGAAAGAAAAACAACATAAAAAGACTCAAAAACAAAACACTCTAAATAAAATCCTAAATTCTTCCCCCCACACATAATTCTTACATTGTCATTAATGTAATGCTATTATCCCCCAATGCAAGAATTATATGTAAGAGAAAAGAACTATTAAACAAAAGAAACTTATGCAGCCTAAATGAACTTAAAAACAGTAAACACAATTAACAAAGAAACATAAGAAATAAAAATAAAAACAATAAAAATAATAAAAGAAAAAGGAAAAGAAAGAGAAAGCAAATCTGAATATGGAAGGTTGGCAATTTCATCTTTAATTGGGCTGCCTTCCCAATTAACACTTGAGTTAGTGTTTTGAATCTAACCAACACCCCTTCTTGGCTTTTTAGGCTTGTCAGGCTCATGCATGAAATTTCCCAAATTTATGCGTTTGAGAGGAAGCTTTCTTTGCACAACAGTGGATGCATTCTCCATTACAAGTATTATTCCATCATCCTTGGTGGTGCATATCTCATCGAGGAATGGTGCATCTTTTGGTACTTGTTGAATGACATCCACAAACAAACTGTTTAAGGTTTCCAGCGTGTCTTGTTCACGTTCATCCTCCTTGAACTTTGCGAATCTACTAGGAAAAGGTGGAGAATAAACATTAGTAAAAATTGGAATCTCAAACGTTACCTCAGGTGCCGAAATACTCTTATTTGGATCATTGGCTTCATTATCCTCAAGAATAGAATTCATCTCTAATTTTGTCTCATCCTCATCTTGTTCCTCATTCCTCAAGGTCACAATAGTAGTATTCTCCTTTGGGTTAATCATTGTTTGGGCAGGGAGTTCTTCAGATCTTTGTGCTACCCATCCCACCATACTACTAGTCAATTGGATCATTTGCTTTTCCAAACTCTGGATGCTTGCCCTTGTTTCCTGTTGAAATTGCAATGTATCAGTAACAAGAGAATAGACAAGATCTTCTAAAGAAGTACCTGAGTTTTGAGTCATATGTGGTGGTTGAAAAAGATCTGGTTCTTGGGACCATGATTGATTGAAGCTAGATGGATGAGTGTAATTGGCATAAGGATCTACTTCTTGGTAATTTTTCGAGTAGCCATAATTAGTATGATCCCACCATCCCTCATGGTAAGTGTTTGAGTAATGATCATACTGTTGGTCTTGGAACACTTGATGGCCTTGACATCCTCCCATGGCCAATTGTTGAACTGGGAAGGTGAGATTGGCTTGTTGATTCTCCATATTCATGTATGCCACCAACTCTTCAAGTGTTAGATTGCTCAATTCCATCGTTTTTTTTTTTTATTTATTTTTTTTTTTGAAAATTTGATAAGAAAAACTTCTATTTACAAGAAAATAAAACTAATTAGAACTGAAAATAAGAATAAACCAAGTAACAAATAAACTAAAGAAAGCAATCCCCGGCAACGGCGCCAAAAATTTGATGCACCCAAAAGAGTGTATCTTATTTAACCTTGCACTAAAAAGATAAATTGTAAGTATAGTAGTTAGCAAGGGTCGAGTCCTCAGGGATTGGGTTTTAGTTTATAAGTTAATAGTTTAAAACTTAAATTCAAGAACAATAAAAGAAAAGGGGTTTTTGAAGCCAGATTTAAACTAAAGTAATTAATAAGAATAAGATGCAAGGCGGTATAACCAGCCAATAAAAATATATATACTAAATTAGGCGGTATAACCAGCCAATATATATACTAAATTAGGCGGTATAACCAGCCAATAAAAATAAAACAAAGTTAATATACAAATTAGGCGGTATAACCAGCCAATAAAAATAAATATACTTTTAAAAATAAGCAAACTAGAAAAGTAAGAAAACAAGTAAGTAAGAAGAATCAAATATGAAAAATATGGTTAAGGTTTCATTCTCCACCACTAGACATCATTAAGAATCAATTTCAGATCTATCAATATCAACCAACTATCAAAGTTAACAACCGTAGATAACAACAAGCTCTGTTATCCCAATCTTTCCTTAGTTTGTCGTTAAATAGAACAAGCTCTCTATTTAATCTCTAACCATTAAACAACCTAGAATAAGCTCTCTAAATTCAATTTAATGGCAGCTTTATGATGAGAAAGATAGGTTGATCTAAGCAACAAACACATAAGCTCGGATTGTTCAACTTAGGTTATGTTCCACTTTGCAATTATTGAAAACTTGACCATAATCATTAATCACAAATTGCCACTTATGAATAGGAAATCAAGACAATTACACGGATCAAGACTCCTAAACTAGCAATAGATAATTATCAAAATCTATCTAGTTGTACACCTAAATAAATCAAGACAACATCATGAACAATTCTTGTAGAAGAACATAAGCAACTTTGATAGAAAATTAATGATAGATAGAATCTGAAAATCAATCACAAAACATGTCTAGGGCTTTGAAATCACCCTTAACCAAATAGAAGTTTAGCCTAGCATAGGCATTATAAACATAAAATTAAATAGAATCTAAGAAGAAAATAAAAGAAAGAAAGAAGAAGAGGAAGAATATTAATTATCCAACCTCTTGCTCTCTCTAAAGAAAAACAAAACTAGAGAAAAGAAAGAAGAAGAAAACTTAGAGAATTTTATTACAATGGCTAATATCCTACCTCTGTACAATATGATCCTCTACAATCATCCAAGGCCCTCTATTTATACACATTTTGGAAGGCTAAATGACAAGAGACAAGCTTTACAAATTTCAAAGGTAGGTATAATAGGTGGGTGAATTTTTCTAACAATTTTCGTCATATTGTATGACAATTTTGATCAGCCAACTTGATGGTCGATTTCGTCAATGTTGGAGGCCTGATCTGATCACATGGTCTTCTAGAAAAAGGTTCCCCTATCAGTTACGGATCGATAGCCGTTGGAATCAGCTCATTTGCTGATGTGGATAAGCAGATATGGGCAAAATACGAAAACATGTCAGCACAGACGTCATTGCACATCAGCCAACTTGATGGTCGATTTCGTCAATATTACAGGCTTGATCTGATCATATGGTCTTCTAGACAAAGGTTCCCGTATCAGTTACGGATCCATAGCCGTTGGAATCAGCTCCTTTGCTGATGTGGATAAGCAGATATGGGCAAAATACGAAAACAGGTCAGCACAGACGTCATTGCACATCAGCCAACTTGATGGTCGATTTCGCTAGGGAAAACGACTCCGTTTCAAGAAGTATAAAACATGAAAAAGATAGATATGCCTCTTCGCTTTGCACGGCTACAAATTTCAGCCTTATTGATTCAGTGAAACTCCAGATATAGCTGATATGGCAAAATGTGTCGGAACTGGAACTGAACTGGATTTGCCCTTAATTCTAGTAATCTGAAATCACTCAAAGAAACTTGTGAAAAACACCAAATTACATAAAAATATAAAAGATCATAAACACAATTAGACTAAACAATAATAACTCGTATTTGACACAAAACAATAATAAAACATAACTAAAAACTATATAATTATACGAGTTATTAGTCCACAACCAGGTTGTCACTACCTCTCTTATCTTTTATCTCCAAATCAAACTCTTGTAAGAGAAGTATCCATCTAAGCAACTGATAACTCGTATAATTATATAGTTTTTAGTTATGTTTTATTATTGTTTTGTGTCAAATACGAGTTATTATTGTTTAGTCTAATTGTGTTTATGATCTTTTATATTTTTATGTATTTTGGTGTTTTTCACAAGTTTCTTTGAGTGATTTCAGATTACTAGAATTAAGGGCAAATCCAGTTCAGTTCCAGTTCCGACACCTTTTGCCATATCAGCTATATCTCGAGTTTCACTGAAGCAATAAGGCTGAAATTTGTAGCCATGCAAAGCTAAGAGGCATATATCTCTTTTTCCCTAGCGAAATCGACCATCAAGTTGGCTGATGTGCAATGACGTCTGTGCTGACCTGTTTTCGTATTATGCCCATATCTTCTTATCCACATCAGCAAATGAGCTGATTTCAACGGCTATGGATCAGTAACTGATAGGGTAACATTTTTCTAGAAGACCATGTGATCAGATAAGGCCTCCAACATTGACAAAATCGACCATCAAGTTGGCTGATCAAAATCGTCATATATGACGAAAATTGTTAGAAAATGCACCCACCTATTATACCTACCTTTGAAATTTGTAAAGCTTGTCTCTTGTCATTTAGCCCTCCAAAATGTGTATAAATAGAGGGCCTTGGATGATTGTAAGGGATCATATTGTACATAGGTAGGATATTAGCCATTGTAATAAAATTCTCTAAGTTTTCTTCTTCTTTCTTTTCTCTAGTTTTCTTTTTCTTTAGAAAGAGCAAGAGGTTGGATAATTAATATTCTTCTTCTTCTTCTTTCTTTCTTTTATTTTCTTCTTAGATTCTATTTAATTTTATGTTTATAATGCCTATGCTAGGCTAAACTTCTATTTGGTTAAGGGTGATTTCAAAGCCCTAGACATGTTTTGTGATTGATTTTCAGATTCTATCTATCATTAATTTTCTATCAAAGTTGCTTATGTTCTTCTACAAGAATTGTTCATGATGTTGTCTTGATTTATTTAGGTGTACAACTAGATAGATCTTGATAATTATCTATTGCTAGTTTAGGAGTCTTGATCCGTGTAATTGTCTTGATTTCCTATTCATAAGTGGCAATTTGTGATTAATGATTATGGTCAAGTTTTCAATAATTGCAAAGTAGAACATAACCTAAGTTGAACAATCCGAGCTTATGTGTTTGTTGCTTAGATCAACCTATCTTTCTCATCATAAAGCTGCCATTAAATTGAATTTAGAGAGCTTATTCTAGGTTGTTTAATGGTTAGAGATTAAATAGAGAGCTTGTTCTATTTAACGACAAACTAAGGAAAGATTGGGGTGATAACTCGTAGAATTATATAGTTTTTAGTTATGTTTTATTATTGTTTTGTGTCAAATACGAGTTATTATTGTTTAGTCTAATTGTGTTTATGATCTTTTATATTTTTATGTAATTTGGTGTTTTTCACAAGTTTCTTTGAGTGATTTCAGATTACTAGAATTAAGGGCAAATCCAGTTCAGTTCCAGTTCCGACAGCTTTTGCCATATCAGCTATATCTCGAGTTTCACTGAAGCAATAAGGCTGAAATTTTAACCGTGCAAAGTTAAGAGGCATATCTATCTTTTTCATGTTTTACACTTCTTGAAACGGAGTCGTTTTGCCTAGCGAAATCAACCATCAAGTTGGCTGATGTGCAATGACGTCTGTCCTGAGCAGTTTTCGTATTTTGCCCATATCTTCTTCTCCACATCAGCAAATGAGCTGATTCCAACGGCTATGAATCAGTAACTCATAGGGGAACAGTTTTCTAGAAAACCATATGATCAGATCAGGCCTCCAAGATTGACAAAATCGACCATCAAGTTGGCTGATCAAAATTGTCATACAATATGACGAAAATTGTTAGAAAAATGCACCCACCTATTATACCTACCTTTGAAATTTGTAAAGCTTGTCTCTTGTCATTTAGCCCTCCAAAATGTGTATAAATAGAGGGCCTTGGATGATTGTAGAGGATCATATTGTACATTGGTAGGATATTAGCCATTATAATCAAATTCTCTAAGTTTTCTTCTTCTTTCTTTTCTCTAGTTTTCTTTTTCTTTATTTTCTTCTTCTTCTTCTTTTTTTCTTTTATTTCCTTCTTAGATTCTCTTTAATTTTATGTTTATGTTTACAATGCTTATGCTAGGCTAAACTTCTATTTGGTTAAGGGTGATTTCAAAGCCCTAGACATGTTTTGTGATTGATTTTCAGATTCTATCTATCATTAATTTTCTATCAAAGTTGCTTATGTTCTTCTACAAGAATTGTTCATGATGTTGTCTTGATTTATTTAGGTGTACAACTAGATAGATCTTGATAATTATCTATTGCTAGTTTAGGAGTCTTGATCCGTGTAATTGTCTTGATTTCCTATTCATAAGTGGCAATTTGTGATTAATGATTATGGTCAAGTTTTCAATAATTGCAAAGTGGAACATAACCTAAGTTGAACAATCCGAGCTTATGTGTTTGTTGCTTAGATCAACCTATCTTTCTCATCATAAAGCTGCCATTAAATTGAATTTAGAGAGCTTATTCTAGGTTGTTTAATGGTTAGAGATTAAATAGAGAGCTTGTTCTATTTAACGACAAACTAAGGAAAGATTGGGATAACAGAGCTTGTTGTTATCTACGGTTGTTAACTTTGATAGTTGGTTGATATTGATAGATCTGAATGATGTCTAGTGGTGGAGAATGAAACCTTAACCATATTTTTCATATTTGATTCTTCTTACTTGTTTTCTTACTTTTCTAGTTTGCTTATTTTTAAAAGTATATTTATTTTTATTGGCTGGTTATACCGCCTAATTTAGTATATATATTTTTATTGGCTGGTTATACCGCCTAATTTAGTATATATATTTTTATTGGCTGGTTATACCGCCTTGCATCTTATTCTTATTATTTACTTTAGTTTAAATCTGGCTTCAAAAACCCCTTTTCTTTTATTGTTTTTCTTTGAACGTAAGTTATAAACTAATAACTCATAGATTAAAACCCAATCCCTGAGGACTCGACCCTTGCTAATCATTATACTTACAATTGATCTTTTTAGTGCAAGGTTAAATAAGATACACTCTTTTGGGTGCATCAAATTTTTGGCGCCGTTGCCGGGGATTGTTTTCTTTAGTTTATTTGTTACTTGGTTTATTCTTATTTTCAGTTCTAATTAGTTCTATTTTCTTGTACATACAAGTTTTTCTTATCAAATTTTGAAAAAAAAAAAAAAAAAAAAAACCGATGGAATTGAGCAATCTAACACTTGAAGAGTTGGTGGCATACATGAACATGGAAAATCAACAAGCCAATCTCACCTACCCAGTTCAACAATTGGCCATGGGAGGATGTCAAGGCCATCAAGTGTTCCAAGACCAACAGTATGATCATTACTCAAACACTTACCATGAGGGATGGTGGGATCATACTAATTATGGCTACTCAGAAAATTACCAAGAAAAAGATCCTTATGCCAATTACACTCATCCATCTAGCTTCAATCAATCATGGTCTCAAGAACCAGATCTTCTTCAACCACCACATATGACTCAAAACTCAGGTACTTCTTTAGAAGATCTTGTCGATTCTCTTGTTACTAATACTTTGCAATTTCAACAGGAAACAAGGGCAAGCATCAAGAGTTTGGAAAAGCAAATGAGCCAATTGGCTAGTAGTATGGTGGTATGGGTAGCACAAAGATCTGAAGAACTCTCTGCCCAAACAATGATTAACCCAAAGGAGAATACTACTATTGTGACCTTGAGGAATGAGGAACAAGATGAGGATGAGAGAGAATTAGAGATGGATTCTATTCTTGAGGATAATGAAGCCACAAATACAAATAAGAGTATTTCGGCACCTGAGGTAACGTTTAAAGTTCCAATTTTTACTAATGTTTCTTCTCCACCTTTTCCTAGTAGATTTGCAAAGTTCAAGGAGGATGAACATGAACAAGACACGCTGGAAACCTTAAACAGTTTGTTTGTGGATGTCATTCAACAAGTACCAAAAGATGCACCATTCCTCGATGAGATATGCACCACCAAGGATGATGGAATAATACTTGTAATGGAGAATGCATCCACTGTTGTGCAAAGAAAGCTTCCTCTCAAACGCATAAATTTGGGAAATTTCATGTATGAGCCTGACAAGCCTAAAAAGCCAAGAAGGGGTGTTGGTTAGATTCAAAACACTAACTCAAGTGTTAATTGGGAAGGCAGCCCAATTAAAGATGAAATTGCCAACCTTCCATATTCAGATTTGCTTTCTCTTTCTTTTCCTTTTTCTTTTATTATTTTTATTGTTTTTATTTTTTATTTCTTATGTTTATTTGTTAATTGTGTTTAGTGTTTCGAAGTTCATTTAGGCTGCATAAGTTTATTTTGTTTATTAGATCTTTTCACTTACACATGATTCTTTCATTTGGGATTAATAGCATTACATAATGACAATGTAAGAATTATGTGTGGGGGGAAGAATTTAGGATTTTATTTAGAGTGTTTTGTTTTTGAGTCTTTTTATGTTGTTTTTCTTTCTGATCCTGGTTTTGAAAATAACTAGATGTAAATATAATTTTTACTTTTTTACCCCGGTTAAATGGCGGATAACGGTACTCCGTGATTATTTAAATCGGTTCCATCAGCTACCCACAAAACTGATATTGTATATAAATTTCTCTTCCAATTTCTCTTTCAATTTTTTTCATTTTTTTTCTTTTCAGGATGGATGATATTCTCACAAGATTGCAGAAACGATTTCCTCCTTTTCCTCAAAATATTTTACTGAAGCTTTACCAAGTTCGTTTCGAAAGATTAAGAATGCTTATGCAGAAAGGGATTCCTGGAGACATACGTTGGATAATTGAAGCCAAGGTACGTGAAGATGAATATCTTCCTGTTTTGCATTTACCAGGTACAGGTAGAAGCACTTTTGCAAAGAAGCGACGAGCAAAGCGCATGAGTTCAAATTGCCACAAATGTGCACGATGGACGTGTAACGGTAAATGTCGTTCAATTGGGATTCCGTCCTCTAATCGAGATGATAAAATTGAATTCATTAAGGATGGACTGAGTAAGGAGAATTTGGGTAATATCCAACTTTCTCTTGAGACGCATCCTAGTGGAGACGTACAAAGAGAAATTCTTGATTTATGGCCGTAATTCCAAAGGGAATGGCAACATCTTGGGAATCTGATGTTAAAAGACCCTGTTTGCCAGCTTGTAAGAAAACTGGATGGGAAGCATATCCTCGACTCATAGAAGGCGTTTAAGCCGTTTCTGGACGTAAAACCAGAGGAAGATGTGAGCCACAATCACAACTACAATAAATGACTTCTCAGCTTTTGGTTTGATTTGCAATAACTTCATTTCGGTTTAATTTACGTGTTGTTCGATTTGTGTAATTATTCTCATTTTTTTTATTTGTCTTTTACGGTTGATTTTTCTTCTCTTTTTGATTTTCTTCCTGAAATCACGCAAAAATCTTTTGTTAGGTTAACATTTTCTTCTGACAGGTCAGATACACTTTCGGCGACATTATTACTCTTGTCTGATTCACTACTGAGTCCTCTATACATTACACCATGTACTCATTCTCTTTCAGGCACTCGAAGAAAAAAATGGAAAGTAATTCATCCCAGCGCATTAAAAAAATTTGTGTCTTTGGAGGTGCTTATCCAGGGAAAAATAACATATTCGCTGATGAAGCCATAAGAGTTGGAGTAATACTTACCCAACAAAAGATCCACTTGATTTATGGAGGCGGTAGTACGGGTTTAATGGGAGCAGTCGCTACAGCAGCACACGCCGGAGGAAGTCCAGTTCTAGGAATCGTGCCAAAACTATTCACAAGTTTTTGTGGACCTACCGTGGGTAAGGAAATACAAGTCTGGAGTATCCCTGAACGGATGACAATCATGTACCATTCTGCCGATGCATTCATTGCTTTACCAGGAGGTCTGGGTACATTGGAAGAAATAGCTTGCGTGGCTTCTTGGTCATCTTTGGTCACAAATAAGAAACCCATTGGTTTGCTTAATATTAATTTTTATTTTAGTAATTTGCTTTCATATTTAGATAATGCTGTGGATAATGGATTCATGTTTTCAGAGGCAAGGAGAACCATAATTTCTGCTACAACCATTGAAGATTTACTCAAAAAGCTCCAAGCTTATGAGTGTTTATCTGCTACGGTTGTTTCGCAAACGCTCGGAAAAAGAAAAAGAGATATGGACGAGCAAGGAGTGGATTGCACTTTGTCTTTGTGACATTATCTAACATTTTGCTTGTTGTGTCTCAGTTATAATAAGTGGTTAGCAACCTCTGCAGGTAATATCTCCTAAATTCTACCTTTAAAATTTGACATTGGGGACAATGTCATATTTTAGTAGGGGGTAAGGGACATATTTTTCTAATATAAAAAAAAAAAAAAAAATTTGTTGTGTTTTAAGACATTTAGAAGTATTCATTCTGAACAAGGTCTGAGTAAGGGAGACTTGAGACATACCTTGTCAGTTTGATTTAATCTTCTAAAAAAAAAAAAAAAAAAACATGTTTAGACTTAGTGTGTTTTTAGTGTGTTTTAGTTACTTTCAATACTATGATGAGATATGAATTGCATAAGTCTAAAACAGATTTATTAGTGAGAAGATTTTCATGAGAATTGAGCTTGATGTCAATCTTTTATGAGCCAATGTTAATATGATATGTTGATTGAGAAAGAAGCATGTTTAGACTTAATCTGACTTGTATAATCATCCTTGTGAGTTTTTGAGCCTATAATGATTGATGCATTATACAAATCAATCTAATTTCTTTCTTGAGTGCTCTTATGATTACATGATTCTCTAGAACTTGCTTTAAACCGTTTGAGACTATATTGATACATGTGACAACATGAATATGATAGAGGCATTAGGATTATAACCAGAGCCAAACAGCCATCTATTATTAATGTTCCAAGAGAACACACCCTTAGTGTACCAATTTGAGCCTACATTGAATAAGCTATCTCTTTGGTAACCATAACTTGTCCCTAACCTAAATATACTTATATCTTTACCTTTGTTCCAAAGATGAATTAGCATGTTTTGAGACAAGTTGCAAAGACAAGGAAGATTTATTGAAAATTTGGGTTAGAAACAAGAAATAAGTGTGGGGGGAAAAGAAAGAAAAAAGTCAAGAGAAAAAGAAAGGGATCATTGTCAAATACATTCCCATATTAAAAAAAAAAACTTCTCTTGAACTTCTAGTTAAAGTAAAGAAAAAGATGTTACAAAGTTGGTTAGAATGATGCAAAGGCTCAACATGAATATTTAGCCTATGTTATTATGTGCTTTATAAGAGTTTTGAGAAGTTTTATTTGTATGATCTTTTTATGTCTCGAAACTTTATGAACTCTTTGGAACCTTTGTGATATCTTTATCCTTTTGTTCTTCAACCACATTACAAACCCCTTGGCCCCATTACAACCTTGATTAAAGACCTCTTGATTCATGAAGTTGTATGATCTAAATAGTGGAGAATAGGTGGACAAGCAAGAATATGGTAGAACTGTTTTCATGAGATTGATTGAGTGTAAACACTTCACCACTACTTTAAAGAGTGAAAATCATGAGGGTATCCCATGTGAGTAGTTGAGATTAAGTTTGAATATGCACTATTTTGATTAAAATATGTTATGTTAATATTGGCTTAACTCAAACAATTTACATTCAAGTATGATTTTTTGTGAAATTCTTTAAGCTATTGATTAGTTTATAAGACTTGTTCAAAGATTGTCTCTAATTTGTATTGAAAGGATTAGGAGTAAATATTTTTAGTATATGTAGTTTATTTATATTTTAGTTTTTCAATGTTTGTGGGTATCGTTCTAGTAAACCCTCACGAGACTAAACTCGTCCACTAGGGACACCTAGGGGTTTAAAGGCTTGTGTCACATGCTAAGTGCCACCGTGATTTCCTACGAAAGTGGATTAGATTAGATTTTCTTATTTTATTTTTATTCAGTCGTTGCTAGGGACTAGCAACAATCTAAGTGTGGGGGTGTGATAACTCGTATAATTATATAGTTTTTAGTTATGTTTTATTATTGTTTTGTGTCAAATACGAGTTATTATTGTTTAGTCTAATTGTGTTTATGATCTTTTATATTTTTATGTAATTTGGTGTTTTTCACAAGTTTCTTTGAGTGATTTCAGATTACTAGAATTAAGGGCAAATCCAGTTCAGTTCCAGTTCCGACAGCTTTTGCCATATCAGCTATATCTCGAGTTTCACTGAAGCAATAAGGCTGAAATTTTAACCGTGCAAAGTTAAGAGGCATATCTATCTTTTTCATGTTTTACACTTCTTGAAACGGAGTCATTTTGCCTAGCGAAATCAACCATCAAGTTGGCTGATGTGCAATGACGTCTGTCCTGAGCAGTTTTCGTATTTTGCCCATATCTTCTTCTCCACATCAGCAAATGAGCTGATTCCAACGGCTATGAATCAGTAACTCATAGGGGAACATTTTTCTAGAAAACCATGTGATCAGATCAGGCCTCCAAGATTGACAAAATCGACCATCAAGTTGGCTGATCAAAATTGTCATACAATATGACGAAAATTGTTAGAAAAATGCACCCACCTATTATACCTACCTTTGAAATTTGTAAAGCTTGTCTCTTGTCATTTAGCCCTCCAAAATGTGTATAAATAGAGGGCCTTGGATGATTATAGAGGATCATATTGTATATTGGTAGGATATTAGCCATTATAATCAAATTCTCTAAGTTTTCTTCTTCTTTCTTTTCTCTAGTTTTCTTTTTCTTTATTTTCTTCTTCTTCTTCTTTCTTTCTTTTATTTCCTTCTTAGATTCTCTTTAATTTTATGTTTATGTTTACAATGCTTATGCTAGGCTAAACTTCTATTTGGTTAAGGGTGATTTCAAAGCCCTAGACATGTTTTGTGATTGATTTTCAGATTCTATCTATCATTAATTTTCTATCAAAGTTGCTTATGTTCTTCTACAAGAATTGTTCATGATGTTGTCTTGATTTATTTAGGTGTACAACTAGATAGATCTTGATAATTATCTATTGCTAGTTTAGGAGTCTTGATCCGTGTAATTGTCTTGATTTCCTATTCATAAGTGGCAATTTGTGATTAATGATTATGGTCAAGTTTTCAATAATTGCAAAGTGGAACATAACCTAAGTTGAACAATCCGAGCTTATGTGTTTGTTGCTTAGATCAACCTATCTTTCTCATCATAAAGCTGCCATTAAATTGAATTTAGAGAGCTTATTCTAGGTTGTTTAATGGTTAGAGATTAAATAGAGAGCTTGTTCTATTTAACGACAAACTAAGGAAAGATTGGGATAACAGAGCTTGTTGTTATCTACGGTTGTTAACTTTGATAGTTGGTTGATATTGATAGATCTGAAATTGATTCTTAATGATGTCTAGTGGTGGAGAATGAAACCTTAACCATATTTTTCATATTTGATTCTTCTTACTTGTTTTCTTACTTTTCTAGTTTGCTTATTTTTAAAAGTATATTTATTTTTATTGGCTGGTTATACCGCCTAATTTAGTATATATATTTTTATTGGCTGGTTATACCGCCTAATTTAGTATATATATTTTTATTGGCTGGTTATACCGCCTTGCATCTTATTCTTATTATTTACTTTAGTTTAAATCTGGCTTCAAAAACCCCTTTTCTTTTATTGTTTTTCTTTGAACGTAAGTTATAAACTAATAACTCATAGATTAAAACCCAATCCCTGAGGACTCGACCCTTGCTAATCATTATACTTACAATTGATCTTTTTAGTGCAAGGTTAAATAAGATACACTCTTTTGGGTGCATCATGGGGTAACAGAGCTTGTTGTTATCTACGGTTGTTAACTTTGATAGTTGGTTGATATTGATAGATCTGAAATTGATTCTTAATGATGTCTAGTGGTGGAGAATGAAACCTTAACCATATTTTTCATATTTGATTCTTCTTACTTACTTGTTTTCTTACTTTTCTAGTTTGCTTATTTTTAAAAGTATATTTATTTTTATTGGCTGGTTATACCGCCTAATTTGTATATTAACTTTGTTTTATTTTTATTGGCTGGTTATACCGCCTAATTTAGTATATATATTTTTATTGGCTGGTTATACCGCCTAATTTAGTATATATATTTTTATTGGCTGGTTATACCGCCTTGCATCTTATTCTTATTATTTACTTTAGTTTAAATCTGATTTCAAAAACCCCTTTTCTTTTATTGTTCTTGAATTTAAGTTTTAAACTATCAACTTATAAACTAAAACCCAATCCCTGAGGACTCGACCCTTGCTAACTACTATACTTACAATTGATCTTTTTAGTGCAAGGTAAAATAAGATACACTCTTTTGGGTGCATCAAATTTTTGGCGCCGTTGCCGGGGATTGCTGATGCACCCAAAAGAGTGTATCTTATTTAACCTTGCACTAAAAAGATAAATTGTAAGTATAGTAGTTAGCAAGGGTCGAGTCCTCAGGGATTGGGTTTTAGTTTATAAGTTAATAGTTTAAAACTTAAATTCAAGAACAATAAAAGAAAAGGGGTTTTTGAAGCCAGATTTAAACTAAAGTAAATACTAAGAATAAGATGCAAGGCGGTATAACCAGCCAATAAAAATATATATACTAAATTAGGCGGTATAACCAGCCAATAAAAATAAAACAAAGTTAATATACAAATTAGGCGGTATAACCAGCCAATAAAAATAAATATACTTTTAAAAATAAGCAAACTAAAAGTAAGAAAACAAGTAAGTAAGAAGAATCAAATATGAAAAATATGGTTAAGGTTTCATTCTCCACCTCTAGACATCATTAAGAATCAATTTCAGATCTATCAATATCAACCAACTATCAAAGTTAACAACCGTAGATAACAACAAGCTCTGTTATCCCAATCTTTCCTTAGTTTGTCGTTAAATAGAACAAGCTCTCTATTTAATCTCTAACCATTAAACAACCTAGAATAAGCTCTCTAAATTCAATTTAATGGCAGCTTTATGATGAGAAAGATAGGTTGATCTAAGCAACAAACACATAAGCTCGGATTGTTCAACTTAGGTTATGTTCCACTTTGCAATTATTGAAAACTTGACCATAATCATTAATCACAAATTGCCACTTATGAATAGGAAATCAAGACAATTACACGGATCAAGATTCCTAAACTAGCAATAGATAATTATCAAGATCTATCTAGTTGTACACCTAAATAAATCAAGACAACATCATGAACAATTCTTGTAGAAGAACATAAGCAACTTTGATAGAAAATTAATGATAGATAGAATCTGAAAATCAATCACAAAACATGTCTAGGGCTTTGAAATCACCCTTAACCAAATAGAAGTTTAGCCTAGCGTAGGCATTATAAACATAAAATTAAATAGAATCTAAGAAGAAAATAAAAGAAAGAAAGAAGAAGAAGAAGAATATTAATTATCCAACCTCTTGCTCTTTCTAAAGAAAAAGAAAACTAGAGAAAAGAAAGAAGAAGAAAACTTAGAGAATTTTATTACAATGGCTAATATCCTACCTATGTACAATATGATCCCTTACAATCATCCAAGGCCCTCTATTTATACACATTTTGGAGGGCTAAATGACAAGAGACAAGCTTTACAAATTTCAAAGGTAGGTATAATAGGTGGGTGCATTTTTCTAACAATTTTCGTCATACATGACAATTTTGATCAGCCAACTTGATGGTCGATTTTGTCAATTTTGGAGGCCTTATCTGATCACATGGTCTTCTAGAAAAATGTTACCCTATCAGTTACGGATCCATAGCCGTTGGAATCAGCTCATTTGCTGATGTGGATAAGTAGATATGGGCAAAATACGAAAACAGGTCAGCACAGACGTCATTGCACATCAGCCAACTTGATATTCGATTTCGCTAGGGAAAACGACTCCGTTTCAAGAAGTGTAAAACATGAAAAAGATAGATATGCCTCTTAGCTTTGCACGGCTACAAATTTCAGCCTTATTGCTTCAGTGAGACTCGAGATATAGCTGATATGGAAAAAGGTGTCGGAACTGGAACTGAACTGGATTTGCCCTTAATTCTAGTAATCTGAAATCACTCAAAGAAACTTGTGAAAAACACCAAAATACATAAAAATATAAAAGATCATAAACACAATTAGACTAAACAATAATAACTCGTATTTGACACAAAACAATAATAAAACATAACTAAAAACTATATAATTATACGAGTTATCAATTGCTTTCTTTAGTTTATTTGTTACTTGGTTTATTCTTATTTTCAGTTCTAATTAGTTTTATTTTCTTGTACATACAAGTTTTTCTTTTCAAATTTAAAAAAAAAAAAAAAAGCAATGGAATTGAGCAATCTAACACTTGAAGAGTTGGTGGCATACATGAACATGGAGAATCAACAAGCCAATCTCACCTCCCCAGTTCAACAATTGGCCATGGGAGGATGTCAAGGCCATCAAGTGTTCCAAGACCAACAGTATGATCATTACTCAAACACTTACCATGAGGGATGGTGGGATCATACTAATTATGGCTACTCGAAAAATTACCAAGAAGTAGATCCTTATGCCAATTACACTCATCCATCTAGCTTTAATCAATCATGGTCTCAAGAACTAGATCTTTTTCAACCACCACATATGACTCAAAACTCAGGTACTTCTTTAGAAGATCTTGTCTATTCTCTTGTTACTGATTCTTTGCAATTTCAACAGGAAACAAGGGCAAGCATCCAGAGTTTGGAAAAGCAAATGAGCCAATTGGCTAGTAGTATGGTGGGATGGGTAGCACAAAGATCTGAAGAACTCCCAGCCCAAACGATGGTTAACCCAAAGGAGAATGCTACTATTATGACCTTGAAGAATGAGGAACAAGATGAGGATGAAACAAAATTAGAGATGGATTCTATTCTTGAGGATAATGAAGCCAAAGATCCAAATAAGAGTATTTCGGCACCTGAGGTAACGTTTAAGGTTTCACTTTTTACTAATGTTTCTTCTCCACCTTTTCCTAGTAGATTTGCAAAGTTCAAGGAGGAAGAACATGAACAACACATGCCGGAAACCTTAAACAACTTGTTTGTGGAGGTCATTCAACAAGTATCAAAATATGCTCCATTCCTAGATGACATATGCACCACAAAGGATGATGGAATAATACTTGTAATGGAGAATGCATCCACTGTTGTGCAAAGAAAGCTTCCTCTCAAACGCATAAATTTGGGAAATTTCATGTATGAGCCTGACAAGCCTAAAATGCCAAGAAGGGGTGTTGGTTAGGTTCAAAACACTAAATCAAGTGCTAATTGGGGGAGGCAGCCTAATTAGTGAAAGCATTGCCAAACTGCCATCCTCAGATTTGCTCTCTTTTTCTTTATCTTTTTCTTATGTTTCTTTGCTAATTGTGTTTAGTGTTTCTAAGTTCATTTAGGCTGCATAAGTTTATTTTGTTTATTAGTTCTTTTCACTTACACATGATTCTTTCATTTGGGATTAATAGCATTACATTAATGAGAATGTAAGAATTATGTGTGGGGGGAAGAATTTAGGATTTTATTTAGAGTGTTTTGTTTTATAGTTTTTTTTTTATGTTGTTTTTTCTTTCTGATCCTTGTTCTGAAAATAACTAGATGTAAATAAATTTTTTTTTTTTTACCCCGGTTAAATGGCGGATAACGGTACTCCGTGATTATTTAAATCGGTTCCATCAGCTACCCACAAAACTGATATTGTATATAAATTTCTCTTACAATTTCTCTTTCAATTTTTTTTTTTTTTTTTTTTCAGGATGGATGATATTCTCACAAGATTGCAGAAACGATGTCCTCCTTTTCCTCGAAATATTTTACTGAAGCTTTACCAAGTTCGATTTGAAAGATTAAGAATGCTTATGCACAAAGGGATTCCTGAAGACATACGTTGGATAATTGAAGCCAAGGTACGTGAAGATGAATATCTTCCTGTTTTGCATTTACCAGGTACAGGTAGAAGCACTTTTGCAAAGAAGCGACGAGCAAAGCGCATGAGTTCAAACTGCCACAAATGTGCACGATGGACATGTAACGGTAGATGTCGTTCTATTGGGATTCCGTCCTCTAATCGAGATGATAAAATTGAATTCATTAAGGATGGACTGAGTAAGGAGAATTTGGGTAATATCCAACTTTCTCTTGAGACGCATCCTAGTGGAGACGTACAAAGAGAAATTCTTGATTTATGGCCGCAATTCCAAAGGGAATGGCAACATCTTGGGAATCTGATGTTAAAAGACCCTGTTTGCCAGCTTGTAAGAAAACTGGATGGGAAGCATATCCTCGACTCATAGAAGGCGTTTAAGCCGTTTCTGGACGTAAAACCAGAGGAAGATGTGAGCCACAATCACAACTACAATAAATGACTTCTCAGCTTTTGGTTTGATTTGCAATAACTTTATTTTGGTTTAATTTACGTGTTGTTCGATTTGTGTAATTATTCTCATTTTTTTATTTGTCTTTTACGGTTGATTTTTTCTTCTCTTTTTGATTTTCTTCCTGAAATCACGCAAAAATCTTTTGTTAGGTTAACATTTTCTTATGACAGGTCAGATACACTTTCGGCGACATTATTACTCTTGTCTGATTCACTACTCAGTCCTCTATATATTACACCATGTACTCATTCTCTTTCAGGCACTCGAAAAAAAAATAAAAATGGAAAGTACTTCATCCCAGCGCATTAAAAAAATTTGTGTCTTTGGAGGTGCTTATCCAGGGAAAAATAACATATTCGCTGATGAAGCCATAAGAGTTGGAGTAATACTTGCCCAACAAAAGATCCACTTGATTTATGGAGGCGGTAGTACGGGTTTAATGGGAGCAGTCGCTACAGCAGCACACGCCGGAGGAAGTCCAGTTCTAGGAATCGTGCCAAAACTATTCACAAGTTTTTGTGGACCTACCCTGGGTAAGGAAATACAAGTCTGGAGTATCCCTGAACGGATGACAATCATGTACCATTCTGCCGATGCATTCATTGCTTTACCAGGAGGTCTGGGTACATTGGAAGAAATAGCTTGCGTGGCTTCTTGGTCATCTTTGGTCACAAATAAGAAACCCATTGGTTTGCTTAATATTAATGGTTATTTTTGTAATTTGCTTTCATATTTAGATAATGCTGTGGATAATGGATTCATGTTTTCAGAGGCAAGGAGAACCATAATTTCTGCTACAACCATTGAAGATTTACTTAAAAAGCTCCAAGCTTATGAGTGTTTATCTGCTACGGTTGTTTCGCAAACGCTCGGAAAAAGAAAAAGAGATATGGACGAGCAAGGAGTGGATTGCACTTTGTCTTTGTGACATTATCTAACATTTTGCTTGTTGTGTCTCAGTTATAATAAGTGGTTAGCAACCTCTGCAGGTAATATCTCCAAAATTCTACCTTTAAAATTTGACATTGGGGACAATGTCATATTTTAGTAGGGGGTAAGGGACATATTTTGCTAATTTAAAAAAAAAAAAAATTTGTTTGTTGTGTTTTAAGCAATTTAGAAGTATTCATTCTGAACAAGGTCTGAGTAAGGGAGACTTGAGACATACCTTGTCAGTTTGATTTTAATCTTTTTATGTTTACTTGTTAATTTTTGTTTAGAATTTAAGTATTATTTAGGTTGCATGAGTTTGTTTTGTTTTGAGTCTTAGTTGTTCCTATTCTTATGTTATTAGTTCTTTTCTCTTACACATGATTCTTTCATTTGGGTTAATAGACTTACATTGAGGACAATGTAAGAATTAAGTGTGGAGGGAATGATTTAGGATTTCTTTTATTTTTGTCTACTATTTTTTTTTTATGAGTCTTTATTATTATTTTTAGTGTGTTTTAGTTCCTTTTCAATACTATGATGAGATATGAATTGCATAAGTCTAAAACAAATTTATTAGTGAGAAGATTTTCATGAGAATTGAACTTGATATCAATCGTTTTATGAGCCAATGTTAATATGATATGTTGATTGAGAAAGAAGCATGTTTAGACTTAATCTGACTTGTATAATCATCCTTGTGAGTTTTTGAGCCTATAATGATTGATGCATTATATAAATCAATCTAATTTCTTTCTTGAGTGCTCTTATGATTACATGATTCTCTAGAACTTGCTTTAGACCTTGTTGAGACTATATTGATGCATGTGACAACATGAATATGATAGAGGCATTAGGATTTTTAGCCAGGGCCAAACAGCCATCCCTTATTGATGTTCCAAGAGAACACACCCCTAGTGAGCCAATTTGAGCCTACATCGAATAAGCTATTTATTTGGTAACCACAACTTACACCTAGCCTAAATATAACCGTTGTTCTAAAGATGGATTATATATTTTTAGACATATTGCAAAAAAAAACAAGGGATATTTTTAGTTGAAAATTTGGGTTGGAAACAAAAGATAAGTGTGGGGGAAGAAAAGAAAAGAAAAAGTCAAGAGAAAAAGAAAGGGATCATTGTCAAATACATTCCCATATAAAAAAAAAATCTTCTCTTGAACTTCTAGTTAAAGTAAAGAAAAAGATGTTACAAAGTTGTTTAGAATGAAGAAAAGGCCCAACATGAATATACGGCCTAGGTGACTATGTACTTGTAAAGAGTTTTGAGAAGTTTCTTTGTATAATCTTTTTATGTCTCTAAACTTTATGAACTCTTTGGAACCTTTGTGATATCTTTATCCTTTTGTTCTTCAACCACATTACAAACCCCTTGGCCCCATTACAACCTTGATTAAAGACCTCTTGATTCATGATGTTGTATGATCTAAATAGGAGAGAATAGGTGGACAAGCAAGAATATGGTAGAACTGTTTTCATGAGATTGATTGAGTGTAAACACTTCACCACTACTTTAAAGAGTGAAAATCATGAGGGTATCCCATGTGAGAAGTTGAGATTAAATTTGAACATGCAATATTTTGATTGAGATATGTTATGCTAATATTGGCTTAACTCAAACAATTTACATTCAAGCATGATTTTTTGTGAAATTCTTTAAGCTATTGATTAGTTTATAAGACTTGTTCAAATATTGTCTCTAATTTGTATTGAAAGGATTAGGAGTAAATATTTTTAGTATATGCAGTTTATTTATATTTTAGTTTTTCAATGTTTGTGGGTATCGTTCTAGTAAACCCTCACGAGACTAAACTCGTCCACTAGGGACACCTAGGGGTTTAAAGGCTTGTGTCACATGCTAAGTGCCACCGTGATTTCCTACGAAAATGGATTAGATTAGATTTTCTTATTTTATTTTTATTGAGTCGTTGCTAAGGACTAGCAACAATCTAAGTGTGGGGGTGTGATAACTCGTATAATTATATAGTTTTTAGTTATGTTTTATTATTGTTTTGTGTCAAATACGAGTTATTATTGTTTAGTCTAATTGTGTTTATGATCTTTTATATTTTTATGTATTTTGGTGTTTTTCACAAGTTTCTTTGAGTGATTTCAGATTACTAGAATTAAGGGCAAATCCAGTTCAGTTCCAGTTTCGACACCTTTTGCCATATCAGCTATATCTCGAGTTTCACTGAAGCAATAAGGCTGAAATTTGTAGCCATGCAAATCTAAGAGGCATATCTATCTTTATCATGTTTTACACTTCTTGAAACGGAGTCGTTTTCCCTAGCGAAATCGACCATCAAGTTGGCTGATGTGCAATGACGTCTGTGCTGACCTGTTTTCGTATTATGCCCATATCTTTTTATCCACATCAGCAAATGAGCTGATTCCAACGGCTATGGATCAGTAACTGATAGGGTAACATTTTTCTAGAAGACCATGTGATCAGATAAGGCCTCCAACATTGACAAAATCGACCATCAAGTTGGCTGATCAAAATCGTCATATATGACGAAAATTGTTAGAAAATGCACCCACCTATTATACCTACCTTTGAAATTTGTAAAGCTTGTCTCTTGTCATTTAGCCCTCCAAAATGTGTATAAATAGAGGGCCTTGGATGATTGTAAGGGATCATATTGTACATAGGTAGGATATTAGCCATTGTAATAAAATTCTCTAAGTTTTCTTCTTCTTTCTTTTCTCTAGTTTTCTTTTTCTTAAGAAAGAGTAAGAGGTTGGATAATTAATATTCTTCTTCTTCTTCTTTCTTTCTTTTATTTTCTTCTTAGATTCTATTTAATTTTATGTTTATAATGCCTATGCTAGGCTAAACTTCTATTTGGTTAAGGGTGATTTCAAAGCCCTAGACATGTTTTGTGATTGATTTTCAGATTCTATCTATCATTAATTTTCTATCAAAGTTGCTTATGTTCTTCTACAAGAATTGTTCATGATGTTGTCTTGATTTATTTAGGTGTACAACTAGATAGATCTTGATAATTATCTATTGCTAGTTTAGGAGTCTTGATCCGTGTAATTGTCTTGATTTCCTATTCATAAGTGGCAATTTGTGATTAATGATTATGGTCAAGTTTTCAATAATTGCAAAGTAGAACATAACCTAAGTTGAACAATCCGAGCTTATGTGTTTGTTGCTTAGATAAACCTATCTTTCTCATCATAAAGCTGCCATTAAATTGAATTTAGAGAGCTTATTCTAGGTTGTTTAATGGTTAGAGATTAAATAGAGAGCTTGTTCTATTTAACGACAAACTAAGGAAAGATTGGGGTAACAGAGCTTGTTGTTATCTACGGTTGTTAACTTTGATAGTTGGTTGATATTGATAGATCTGAAATTGATTCTTAATGATGTCTAGTGGTGGAGAATGAAACCTTAACCATATTTTTCATATTTGATTCTTCTTACTTACTTGTTTTCTTACTTTTCTAGTTTGCTTATTTTTAAAAGTATATTTATTTTTATTGGCTGGTTATACCGCCTAATTTGTATATTAACTTTGTTTTATTTTTATTGGCTGGTTATACTGCCTAATTTAGTATATATATTTTTATTGGCTGGTTATACCGCCTAATTTAGTATATATATTTTTATTGGCTGGTTATACCGCCTTGCATCTTATTCTTATTATTTAGTTTAGTTTAAATCTGATTTCAAAAACCCCTTTTCTTTTATTGTTCTTGAATTTAAGTTTTAAACTATCAACTTATAAACTAAAACCCAATCCCTGAGGACTCGACCCTTGCTAACTACTATACTTACAATTGATCTTTTTAGTGCAAGGTAAAATAAGATACACTCTTTTGGGTGCATCAGCAACCTTGGTTTGGCCTCCTTCTTAGTGAGTAAGTACCTAAGGGCTGCATGGTCAGAAAAAAAAAATTACTTTTTCAGTAGTGGAATAGTTTAATTGAGCATCATTAAGAGTTCGGGAGGCATAATAAATGGCATGTGAGGCTTTGCCAACCCGTGGTATTTGAGCATCATTAAGAGTTCAGTAGTGGAATAGTTTAATTGAGCATCATCAAGACAATAACGGATCAAGACTCCTAAACTAGCATTAGACAATTATCAAGATTTATCTAGTTGGCCACCTAAACAAATCAAAACATCATCATGAACAATTTTAATGGAAGAACATAAGCAACTTTGATAGAAAACAATGACGGATAAATTCTGAAAATTAATTACATAACATGTCTAGGGCTTTGAAATCACCCTTAACCAAATAAAAGTTTAGCCGAGCATAGGCATAGATAACATACACATAAAATTAAAGAGAATCAAACAAGAAAACAAAAGAAAGAAAGAAGAAGAAGAATATTAATTATCCAGCCTCTTCCTCTCTCAAAAACAAAGAAACAAAGAAGAAATCAGAACTTTGAAGCTTGGAGAAGTGTGATGCACCCAAAAGAGTGTATCTTATTTAACCTTGCTGATAACTCGTATAATTATATAGTTTTTAGTTATGTTTTATTATTGTTTTGTGTCAAATACGAGTTATTATTGTTTAGTCTAATTGTGTTTATGATCTTTTATATTTTTATGTAATTTGGTGTTTTTCACAAGTTTCTTTGAGTGATTTCAGATTACTAGAATTAAGGGCAAATCCAGTTCAGTTCCAGTTCCGACAGCTTTTGCCATATCAGCTATATCTCGAGTTTCACTGAAGCAATAAGGCTGAAATTTTAACCGTGCAAATTTAAGAGGCATATCTATCTTTTTCATGTTTTACACTTCTTGAAACGGAGTCGTTTTGCCTAGCGAAATCAACCATCAAGTTGGCTGATGTGCAATGACGTCTGTCCTGAGCAGTTTTCGTATTTTGCCCATATCTTCTTCTCCACATCAGCAAATGAGCTGATTCCAACGGCTATGAATCAGTAACTCATAGGGAAACATTTTTCTAGAAAACCATGTGATCAGATCAGGCCTCCAAGATTGACAAAAGCGACCATCAAGTTGGCTGATCAAAATTGTCATACAATATGACGAAAATTGTTAGAAAAATGCACCCACCTATTATACCTACCTTTGAAATTTGTAAAGCTTGTCTCTTGTCATTTAGCCCTCCAAAATGTGTATAAATAGAGGGCCTTGGATGATTGTAGAGGATCATATTGTACATTGGTAGGATATTAGCCATTATAATCAAATTCTCTAAGTTTTCTTCTTCTTTCTTTTCTCTAGTTTTCTTTTTCTTTATTTTCTTCTTCTTCTTCTTTCTTTCTTTTATTTCCTTCTTAGATTCTCTTTAATTTTATGTTTATGTTTACAATGCTTATGCTAGGCTAAACTTCTATTTGGTTAAGGGTGATTTCAAAGCCCTAGACATGTTTTGTGATTGATTTTCAGATTCTATCTATCATTAATTTTCTATCAAAGTTGCTTATGTTCTTCTACAAGAATTGTTCATGATGTTGTCTTGATTTATTTAGGTGTACAACTAGATAGATCTTGATAATTATCTATTGCTAGTTTAGGAGTCTTGATCCGTGTAATTGTCTTGATTTCCTATTCATAAGTGGCAATTTGTGATTAATGATTATGGTCAAGTTTTCAATAATTGCAAAGTGGAACATAACCTAAGTTGAACAATCCGAGCTTATGTGTTTGTTGCTTAGATCAACCTATCTTTCTCATCATAAAGCTGCCATTAAATTGAATTTAGAGAGCTTATTCTAGGTTGTTTAATGGTTAGAGATTAAATAGAGAGCTTGTTCTATTTAACGACAAACTAAGGAAAGATTGGGATAACAGAGCTTGTTGTTATCTACGGTTGTTAACTTTGATAGTTGGTTGATATTGATAGATCTGAAATTGATTCTTAATGATGTCTAGTGGTGGAGAATGAAACCTTAACCATATTTTTCATATTTGATTCTTCTTACTTGTTTTCTTACTTTTCTAGTTTGCTTATTTTTAAAAGTATATTTATTTTTATTGGCTGGTTATACCGCCTAATTTAGTATATATATTTTTATTGGCTGGTTATACCGCCTAATTTAGTATATATATTTTTATTGGCTGGTTATACCGCCTTGCATCTTATTCTTATTATTTACTTTAGTTTAAATCTGGCTTCAAAAACCCCTTTTCTTTTATTGTTTTTCTTTGAACGTAAGTTATAAACTAATAACTCATAGATTAAAACCCAATCCCTGAGGACTCGACCCTTGCTAATCATTATACTTACAATTGATCTTTTTAGTGCAAGGTTAAATAAGATACACTCTTTTGGGTGCATCAAATTTTTGGCGCCGTTGCCGGGGATTGTTTTCTTTAGTTTATTTGTTACTTGGTTTATTCTTATTTTCAGTTCTAATTAGTTCTATTTTCTTGTACATACAAGTTTTTCTTATCAAATTTTGAAAAAAAAAAAAAAAAAAACGATGGAATTGAGCAATCTAACACTTGAAGAGTTGGTGGCATACATGAACATGGAAAATCAACAAGCCAATCTCACCTACCCAGTTCAACAATTGGCCATGGGAGGATGTCAAGGCCATCAAGTGTTCCAAGACCAACAGTATGATCATTACTCAAACACTTACCATGAGGGATGGTGGGATCATACTAATTATGGCTACTCAGAAAATTACCAAGAAGTAGATCCTTATGCCAATTACACTCATCCATCTAGCTTCAATCAATCATGGTCTCAAGAACCAGATCTTCTTCAACCACCACATATGACTCAAAACTCAGGTACTTCTTTAGAAGATCTTGTCGATTCTCTTGTTACTAATACTTTGCAATTTCAATAGGAAACAAGGGCAAGCATCAAGAGTTTGGAAAAGCAAATGAGCCAATTGGCTAGTAGTATGGTGGTATGGGTAGCACAAAGATCTGAAGAACTCTCTGCCCAAACAATGATTAACCCAAAGGAGAATACTACTATTGTGACCTTGAGGAATGAGGAACAAGATGAGGATGAGACAGAATTAGAGATGGATTCTATTCTTGAGGATAATGAAGCCACAAATACAAATAAGAGTATTTCGGCACCTGAGGTAACGTTTAAAGTTTCACTTTTTACTAATGTTTCTTCTCCACCTTTTCCTAGTAGATTTGCAAAGTTCAAGGAGGATGAACATGAACAAGACATGCTGGAAACCTTAAACAGTTTGTTTGTGGATGTCATTCAACAAGTACCAAAAGATGCACCATTCCTCGATGAGATATGCACCACCAAGGATGATGGAATAATACTTGTAATGGAGAATGCATCCACTGTTGTGCAAAGAAAGCTTCCTCTCAAACGCATAAATTTGGGAAATTTCATGTATGAACCTGACAAGCCTAAAAAGCCAAGAACTTGGTTAGATTCAAAACACTAACTCAAGTGTTAATTGGGAAGGCAGCCCAATTAAAGATGAAATTGCCAACCTTCCATATTCAGATTTGCTTTCTCTTTCTTTTCCTTTTTCTTTTATTATTTTTATTGTTTTTATTTTTTATTTCTTATGTTTCTTTGTTAATTGTGTTTAGTGTTTCTAAGTTCATTTAGGCTGCATAAGTTTATTTTGTTTATTAGATCTTTTCACTTACACATGATTCTTTCATTTGGGATTAATAGCATTACATAATGACAATGTAAGAATTATGTGTGGGGGGAAGAATTTAGGATTTTATTTAGAGTGTTTTGTTTTTGAGTCTTTTTATGTTGTTTTTCTTTCTGATCCTGGTTTTGAAAATAACTAGATGTAAATATAATTTTTAATTTTTTACCCCGGTTAAATGGCGGATAACGGTACTCCGTGATTATTTAAATCGGTTCCATCAGCTACCCACAAAACTGATATTGTATATAAATTTCTCTTCCAATTTCTCTTTCAATTTTTTTCATTTTTTTTCTTTTCAGGATGGATGATATTCTCACAAGATTGCAGAAACGATTTCCTCATTTTCCTTGAAATATTTTACTGAAGCTTTACCAAGTTCGTTTCGAAAGATTAAGAATGCTTATGCAGAAAGGGATTCCTGGAGACATACGTTGGATAATTGAAGCCAAGGTACGTGAAGATGAATATCTTCCTGTTTTGCATTTACCAGGTACAGGTAGAAGCACTTTTGCAAAGAAGCGACGAGCAAAGCGCATGAGTTCAAATTGCCACAAATGTGCACGATGGACGTGTAACGGTAAATGTCGTTCAATTGGGATTCCGTCCTCTAATCGAGATGATAAAATTGAATTCATTAAGGATGGACTGAGTAAGGAGAATTTGGGTAATATCCAACTTTCTCTTGAGACGCATCCTAGTGGAGACGTACAAAGAGAAATTCTTGATTTATGGCCGCAATTCCAAAGGGAATGGCAACATCTTGGGAATCTGATGTTAAAAGACCCTGTTTGCCAGCTTGTAAGAAAACT
Source organism: Fremontodendron californicum (assembly GCA_030761205.1). Classification (NCBI taxonomy): domain Eukaryota; kingdom Viridiplantae; phylum Streptophyta; class Magnoliopsida; order Malvales; family Malvaceae; genus Fremontodendron; species Fremontodendron californicum. Next base: position 4,313,134 of record JAULJL010000032.1, read on the forward strand.
GGATGGGAAGCATATCCTCGACTCATAGAAGGCGTTTAAGCCGTTTCTGGACGTAAAACCAGAGGAAGATGTGAGCCACAATCACAACTACAATAAATGACTTCTCAGCTTTTGGTTTGATTTGCAATAACTTCATTTCGGTTTAATTTACGTGTTGTTCGATTTGTGTAATTATTCTCATTTTTTTATTTGTCTTTTACGGTTGATTTTTCTTCTCTTTTTGATTTTCTTCCTGAAATCACGCAAAAATCTTTTGTTAGGTTAACATTTTCTTCTGACAGGTCAGATACACTTTCGGCGACATTATTACTCTTGTCTGATTCACTACTGAGTCCTCTATATATTAAAAAAATTTGTGTCTTTGGAGGTGCTTATCCAGGGAAAAATAACATATTCGCTGATGAAGCCATAAGAGTTGGAGTAATACTTGCCCAACAAAAGATCCACTTGATTTATGGAGGCGGTAGTACGGGTTTAATGGGAGCAGTCGCTACAGCAGCACACGCCGGAGGAAGTCCAGTTCTAGGAATCGTGCCAAAACTATTCACAAGTTTTTGTGGACCTACCCTGGGTAAGGAAATACAAGTCTGGAGTATCCCTGAACGGATGACAATCATGTACCATTTTGCCGATGCATTCATTGCTCTACCAGGAGGTCTGGGTACATTGGAAGAAATAGCTTGCGTGGCTTCTTGGTCATCTTTGGTCACAAATAAGAAACCCATTGGTTTGCTTAATATTAATGGTTATTTTAGTAATTTGCTTTCATATTTAGATAATGCTGTGGATAATGGATTCATGTTTTCAGAGGCAAGGAGAACCATAATTTCTGCTACAACCATTGAAGATTTACTCAAAAAGCTCCAAGCTTATGAGTGTTTATCTGCTACGGTTGTTTCGCAAACGCTCGGAAAAAGAAAAAGAGATATGGACGAGCAAGGAGTGGATTGCACTTTGTCTTTGTGACATTATCTAACATTTTGCTTGTTGTGTCTCAGTTATAATAAGTGGTTAGCAACCTCTGCAGGTAATATCTCCTAAATTCTACCTTTAAAATTTGACATTGGGGACAATGTCATATTTTAGTAGGGGGTAAGGGACATATTTTTCTAATATAAAAAAAAAAAAATTTGTTGTGTTTTAAGACATTTAGAAGTATTCATTCTGAACAAGGTCTGAGTAAGGGAGACTTGAGACATACCTTGTCAGTTTGATTTAATCTTCTAAAAAAAAAAAAAAAAAAAGCATGTTTAGACTTAGTGTGTTTTTAGTGTGTTTTAGTTACTTTCAATACTATGATGAGATATGAATTGCATAAGTCTAAAACAGATTTATTAGTGAGAAGATTTTCATGAGAATTGAGCTTGATGTCAATCTTTTATGAGCCAATGTTAATATGATATGTTGATTGAGAAAGAAGCATGTTTAGACTTAATCTGACTTGTATAATCATCCTTGTGAGTTTTTGAGCCTATAATGATTGATGCATTATACAAATCAATCTAATTTCTTTCTTGAGTGCTCTTATGATTACATGATTCTCTAGAACTTGCTTTAAACCGTTTGAGACTATATTGATACATGTGACAACATGAATATGATAGAGGCATTAGGATTATAACCAGAGCCAAACAGCCATCCATTATTAATGTTCCAAGAGACCACACCCTTAGTGAACCAATTTGAGCCTACATTGAATAAGTTATCTCTTTGGTAACTGATGCACCCAAAAGAGTGTATCTTATTTAACCTTGCACTAAAAAGATCAATTGTAAGTATAATGATTAGCAAGGGTCGAGTCCTCAGGGATTGGGTTTTAATCTATGAGTTATTAGTTTATAACTTACGTTCAAAGAAAACAATAAAAGAAAAGGGGTTTTTGAAGCCAGATTTAAACTAAAGTAAATAATAAGAATAAGATGCAAGGCGGTATAACCAGCCAATAAAAATATATATACTAAATTAGGCGGTATAACCAGCCAATAAAAATATATATACTAAATTAGGCGGTATAACCAGCCAATAAAAATAAAACAAAGTTAATATACAAATTAGGCGGTATAACCAGCCAATAAAAATAAATATAAAAAATAAGCAAACTAAAAGTAAGAAAACAAGTAAGTAAGAAGAATCAAATATGAAAAATGTGGTTAAGGTTTCATTCTCCACCACTAGACATCATTAAGAATCAATTTCAGATCTATCAATATCAACCAACTATCAAAGTTAACAACCGTAGATAACAACAAGCTCTGTTATCCCAATCTTTCCTTAATTTGTCGTTAAATAGAACAAGCTCTCTATTTAATCTCTAACCATTAAACAACCTAGAATAAGCTCTCTAAATTCAATTTAATGGCAGCTTTATGATGAGAAAGATAGGTTGATCTAAGCAACAAACACATAAGCTCGGATTGTTCAACTTAGGTTATGTTCCACTTTGCAATTATTGAAAACTTGACCATAATCATTAATCACAAATTGCCACTTATAAATAGGAAATCAAGACAATTACACGGATCAAGACTCCTAAACTAGCAATAGATAATTATCAAGATCTATCTAGTTGTACACCTAAATAAATCAAGACAACATCATGAACAATTCTTGTAGAAGAACATAAGCAACTTTGATAGAAAATTAATGATAGATAGAATCTGAAAATCAATCACAAAACGTGTCTAGGGCTTTGAAATCACCCTTAACCAAATAGAAGTTTAGCCTAGCATAGGCATCATAAACATAAACATAAAATTAAAGAGAATCTAAGAAGGAAATAAAAGAAAGAAAGAAGAAGAAGAAGAATATTAATTATCCAACCTCTTGCTCTTTCTAAAGAAAAAGAAAACTAGAGAAAAGAAAGAAGAAGAAAACTTAGAGAATTTTGTTAAAATGGCTAATATCCTACCAATCTCCAATATGATCCCTTACAATCATCCAAGGCCCTCTATTTATACACATTTTGGAGGGCTAAATGACAAGAGACAAGCTTTACAAATTTCAAAGGTAGGTATATGACGATTTTGATCAGCCAACTTGATGGTCGATTTCTTCAATATTGGAGGCCTGATCTGATCACATGGTCTTCTAGACAAAGGTTCCCCTATCAGTTACGGAACCATAGCCGTTGGAATCAGCTCATTTGCTGATGTGGTTAAGCAGATATGGGCAAAATACGAAAACATGTCAGCACAGACGTCATTACACATCAGCCACCTTGATGGTCGATTTCTTCAATATTGGAGGCCTGATCTGATCACATGGTCTTCTAGACAAAGGTTCCCCTATCAGTTACGGAACCATAGCCGTTGGAATCAGCTCATTTGCTGATGTGGATAAGAAGATATGGGCATAATACGAAAACATGTCAGCACAGACGTCATTACACATCAGCCACCTTGATGGTCGATTTCGCTAGGGAAAACGACTCCGTTTTAAGAAGTGTAAAACATGAAAAAGATAGATATGCCTCTTAGCTTTGCATGGATACAAATTTCAGCCTTATTTCTTCAGTGAAACTCGAGATATAGCTGATATGGAAAAAGGTGTCGGAACTGAAACTGAACTGGATTTGCCCTTAATTCTAGTAATCTGAAATCACTCAAAGAAACTTGTGAAAAACACCAAAATACATAAAAATATAAAAGATCATAAACACAATTAGACTAAACAATAATAACTCGTATTTGACACAAAACATTAATAAAACATAACTAAAAACTATATAATTATACGAGTTATCACACCCCCACACTTAGATTGTTGCTAGTCCCTAGCAACGACTCAATAAAAATAAAATAAGAAAATCTAATCTAATCCATTTTCGTAGGAAATCACGGTGGTACTTAGCATGTGACACAAGCCTTTAAACCCCTAGGTGTCCCTAGTGGACGAGTTTAGTCTCGTGAGGGTTTACTAGAACGATACCCACAAACATTGAAAAACTAAAATATAAATAAACTGCATATAATAAAAATATTTACTCCTAATCCTTTCAATACAAATTAGAGACAATATTTGAACAAGTCTTATAAACTAATCAATAGCTTAAAGAATTTCACAAAAAATCATGTTTGAATGTAAATTGTTTGAGTTAAGCCAATATTAGCATAACATATCTCAATCAAAATATTGCATGTTCAAATTTAATCTCAACTTCTCACATGGGATACCCTCATGATTTTCACTCTTTAAAGTAGTGGTGAAGTGTTTACACTCAATCAATCTCATGAAAACAGTTCTACCATATTCTTGCTTGTCCACCTATTCTCTACTATTTAGATCATACAACTTCATGAATCAAGAGGTCTTTAATCAAGGTTGTAATGGGGCCAAGGGGTTTGTAATGTGGTTGAAGAACAAAAGGATAAAGATATCACAAAGGTTCCAAAGAGTTCATAAAGTTTAGAGACATAAAAAGATCATACAAAGAAACTTCTCAAAACTCTTTACAAGTACATAGTCAACTAGGCCGGATATTCATGTTGGGCCTTTTCTTCATTCTAAACGACTTTGTAACATCTTTTTATTTTTCCACAAATTCAAGAGATGATTCATATATTTTTTTTTTTTTTACATAGGAATGTATTTGCCAGTATTTCATTTCTTTTTCTCTTGACTTTTCTTTTCTTTCCCCCCCACACTTATTTCTTGTTTCTAACCCAAATTTTTAACTAAAAATATCCCTTGTCTTTGCAACTTGTCTCAAAACATGCTAATTCATCTTTGGAACAAAGGTAAAGATATAAGTATATTTAGGTTAGGGACAAGTTATGGTTACCAAAGAGATAGCTTATTCAATGTAGGCTCAAATTGGTTCACTAAGGGTGTGTTCTCTTGGAACATCAATAAGGGATGGCTGTTTGGCTCTGGCTAAAAATCCTAATGCCTCTATCATATTCATGTTGTCACATGCATCAATATAGTTTCAACAAGGTCTAAAGCAAGTTCTAGAGAATCATGTAATCATAAGAGCACTCAAGAAAGAAATTAGATTGATTTATATAATGCATCAATCATTATAGGCTCAAAAACTCACAAGGATGATTATACAAGTCAGATTAAGTCTAAACATGCTTCTTTCTCAATCAACATATCATATTAACATTGGCTCATAAAATTAGTATCAAGCTTAATTCTCATGAAAATCTTCTCACTAATAAATCTGTTTTAGACTTATGCAATTCATATCTCATCATAGTATTGAAAAGGAACTAAAACACACTAAAAATAATAATAAAGACTCATAAAAAAAAATAGTAGACAAAAATAAAAGAAATCCTAAATCCTTCCCCCCACACTTAATTCTTACATTGTCCTCAATGTAAGTCTATTAACCCAACTGAAAGAATCATGTGTAAGAGAAAAGAACTAATAACATAAGAATAGGAACAACTAAGACTCAAAACAAAACAAACTCACGCAACCTAAATAATCCTAAAATACTAAACAAAAATTAACAAGTAAACATAAAAAGATTAAAATCAAACTGACAAGGTATGTCTCAAGTCTCCCTTACTCAGACCTTGTTCAGAATGAATACTTCTAAATTGCTTAAAACACAACAAACTTTTTTTTTTTTTTTTTTGAAAAGAAGAAATCAAACTGACAAGGTATGTCTCAAGTCTCCCTTACTCAGACCTTGTTCAGAATGAATACTTCTTAAAATTATTATTTTTTTTTTTTTTAAATTAGCAAAATATGTCCCTTACCCCCTACTAAAATATGACATTGTCCCCAATGTCAAATTTTAAAGGTAGAATTTAGGAGATATTACCTGCAGAGGTTGCTAACCACTTATTATAACTGAGACACAACAAGCAAAATGTTAGATAATGTCACAAAGACAAAGTGCAATCCACTCCTTGCTCGTCCATATCTCTTTTTCTTTTTCCGAGCGTTTGCGAAACAACCGTAGCAGATAAACACTCATAAGCTTGGAGCTTTTTAAGTAAATCTTCAATGGTTGTAGCAGAAATTATGGTTCTCCTTGCCTCTGAAAACATGAATCCATTATCCACAGCATTATCTAAATATAAAAGCAAATTACTAAAATAACCATTAATATTAAGCAAACCAATGGGTTTCTTATTTGTGACCAAAGATGACCAAGAAGCCACGCAAGCTATTTCTTCCAATGTACCCAGACCTCCTGGTAAAGCAATGAATGCATCGGCAGAATGGTACATGATTGTTATCCGTTCAGGGACACTCCAGACTTGTATTTCCTTACCCACGGTAGGTCCACAAAAACTTGTGAATAGTTTTGGCACGATTCTAGAACTGGACTTCCTCCGGCGTGTGCTGCTGTAGCGACTGCTCCCATTAAACCCGTACTACCGCCTCCATAAATCAAGTGGATCTTTTGTTGGGCAAGTATTACTCCAACTCTTATGGCTTCATCAGCGAATATGTTATTTTTCCCTGGATAAGCACCTCCAAAGACACAAATTTTTTTAATGCGTTGGGATGAAGTACTTTCCATTTTTTTTTTTTTTTTCGAGTGCCTGAAAGAGAATGAGTACATGGTGTAATATATAGAGGACTGAGTAGTGAATCAGACAAGAGTAATAATGTCGCCGAAAGTGTATCTGACCTGTCAGAAGAAAATGTTAACCTAACAAAAGATTTTTGCGTGATTTCAGGAAGAAAATCAAAAAGAGAAGAAAAAATCAACCGTAAAAGACAAATAAAAAAAAACGAGAATAATTACACAAATCGAACAACACGTAAATTAAACCAAAATAAAGTTATTGCAAATCAAACCAAAAGCTGAGAAGTCGTTTATTGTAGTTGTGATTGTGGCTCACATCTTCCTCTGGTTTTACGTCCAGAAACGGCTTAAACGCCTTCTATGAGTCGAGGATATGCTTCCCATCCAGTTTTCTTACAAGCTGGCAAACAGGGTCTTTTAACATCAGATTCCCAAGATGTTGCCATTCCCTTTGGAATTGGGGCCATAAATCAAGAATTTCTCTTTGTACGTCTCCACTAGGATGCGTCTCAAGAGAAAGTTGGATATTACCCAAATTCTCCTTACTCAGTCCATCCTTAATGAATTCAATTTTATCATCTCGATTAGAGGACGGAATCCCAATAGAACGACATTTACCGTTACACGTCCATCGTGCACATTTGTGGCAATTTGAACTCATGCGCTTTGCTCGTCGCTTCTTTGCAAAAGTGCTTCTACCTGTACCTGGTAAATGCAAAACAGGAAGATATTCATCTTCACGTACCTTGGCTTCAATTATCCAACGTATGTCGTCAGGAATCCCTTTGTGCATAAGCATTCTTAATCTTTCAAGTCGAACTTGGTAAAGCTTCAGTAAAATATTTCGAGGAAAAGGAGGAAATCGTTTCTGCAATCTTGTGAGAATATCATCCATCCTGAAAAAAAATGAAAAAAATGAAAGAGAAATTGGAAGAGAAATTTATATACAATATCAGTTTTGTGGGTAGCTGATGGAACCGATTTAAATAATCACGGAGTACCGTTATCCGCCATTTAACCGGGGTTAAAAAAAAAAAATTATATTTACATCTAGTTATTTTCAAAACAAGGATCAGAAAGAAAAACAACATAAAAAGACTCAAAAACAAAACACTCTAAATAAAATCCTAAATTCTTCCCCCCACACATAATTTTTACATTGTCCTCAATGTAATGCTATTATCCCCCAATGCAAGAATTATATGTAAGAGAAAAGAACTATTAAACAAAAAAAAAAAAAAAAAAAACAATAAAAGATAGAATGATGGAGAGTAAGGAATATGCAAATCTGATATAATAGATGCTCTCCATCCTTTTGGGTTGCCTCCCAAGAAGCGCTTGGTTTATTGTCCTCAGCCTAACTTAGACCCATGCCATTATTATTCAACATACTTTGGCTCAAAAAGTGGAAACTCCTCCACATCTTGTATTGGAAAGTTCTCATAGTAAGGCTTCAATCTATGACCATTCACTTTGAATGCCTTATCTGTTTTTGGGCTTTGGATTTCAACTGCACCATGAGTAAATACATTAGTAATAACAAAAGGTCCAACCCAACGAGAACGTAACTTACCTGGATATAACTTAAGGCGTGAATGGAAGAGAAGAACTTTTTGTCCAACAACAAATTCTTTTCTTGATATCATCTTGTCATGGAATGCCTTAGTCTTTTCCTTGTAAATCCTAGAATTCTGATAGGCATCATTCCTTATCTCCTCTAATTCTTGTAGGTCAAGTTTTCTTTTCTTTCCTATCTCATCCATCTCCATGTTGCATTGTTTGATAGCCCAATATGATTTATGTTCCAATTCAACCGGAAGATGACAAGGCTTACCATAAACAAGTCGATAAGGAGACATACCAATGGGTGTCTTATATGCTGTCCTATAAGCCCAAAGTGCATCATCAAGTCGTGAACTCCAATCCTTCCTATTTGGATTAACTGTCTTTTCAAGGATGGACTTAACTTCTCGGTTTGACACTTCAGCTTGCCCACTAGTTTGAGGATGATATGAGGTGGAGACCTTGTGTGTGATGTTATACTTCCTCAAAAGTGCTTCCATAGTCCTATTGCAAAAGTGAGTACCTCTATCGCTGATTATGGCCTTTGGCGTTCCAAACCTAGCAAAGATGTTAGTCTTGACAAAATCTGAAACAACTTTAGAGTCATTAGTCCTAGTGGATTTTGCTTCCACCCACTTTGAAACATAATCAACGGCAAGTAAAATATAAAGATTACCAAAAGAAGGAGGAAAAGGTCCCATGAAATCCATGCCCCATACATCAAAAATTTCAACAATAAGTATTGGAGTTTGAGGCATTTGATTTCTAGCACCTAAGTTACCAGTTCTTTGGCAACGATCACATGACTTGCAAAAGAGGTATGCATCTTTGAATATGGTAGGCCAATAAAATCCAGAATCAAGAACTTTCATGGCTGTTCTTTTGGATCCAAAGTGTCCTCCACATGCATAAGAGTGACAAAAGGTGAGAATAGATTGAAATTCAGTTTCGAGTACACACCTTCTTATAATCTGATCGGAGCAATGCTTCCAAAGGTAAGGATCATCCCATATGTAGTATTTGGCATCACTCTTGATCTTATTTCTTTGAGCTTGTGTCAACTCTTGTGGCAACTTCTTGGTAACTAAGTAATTAACAATATCAGCATACCAAGGAGTTGTTGTACTTATAAAAAGAAGTTGCTCATCCGGAAAGTTCTCATTCAAGGGTAGTGCATCCTCTTCATGAACTAAACGGCTAAGATGGTCCGCAACCAGGTTGTCACTACCTCTCTTATCTTTTATCTCCAAATCAAACTCTTGTAAGAGAAGTATCCATCTAATCAACCTTGGTTTGGCCTCCTTTTTAGTGAGTAAGTACTTAAGGGCTGCATGGTCAGAATATACAATTACTTTAGTACCAATTAAATAAGATCGAAATTTTTCTAAAGCAAATACAACAGCCAAAAGTTCTTTTTCAGTAGTGGAATAGTTCAATTGAGCATCATTAAGAGTTCTTGAGGCATAATAAATGGCATGTGAGGCTTTGCCAACCCGTTGGCCCAAAACAGCTCCAATGGCATAGTCACTAGCATCACACATGATTTCAAAAGGTACATTCCAATCTGGTGGTTGGATGATAGGAGCTGATGTCAAGAGTCCCTTCAATGTTTCAAACGCCTCTTTGCATTTATCATCAAAGTGGAAAACCACATCTTTTTGTAGTAGCTTGCAAAGAGGTAATGTGATCTTTGAGAAGTCTTTGATAAATCTCCTATAGAAACCTGCATGTCCAAGAAAAGAACGAACCTCTCTCACATTTGTGGGAGGTGGTAAAGAATGCATAATATCTATTTTAGACTTATCAACCTCTATCCCTCTAGAAGAAATAACATGGCCCAAAACTATTCCTTGTTCTACCATAAAGTGACATTTTTCCCAATTCAAAACAAGGTTAGTTTCCATGCATCTTTCAAGTACAAGTGTAAGGTTCTCTAGACATCTATCAAAAGAATCACCATAGACACTAAAATCATCCATAAACACTTCTATGATGTTCTCTACATAATCTGAAAATATGCTAACCATACACCTTTGGAATGTAGCTGGTGCATTACAAAGACCAAATGGCATACGCCGGTATGCAAAAGTACCAAATGGACATGTGAATGTTGTTTTCTCTTGGTCCTCCGGAGCAATGGCTATCTGATTATAACCTGAAAAACCATCAAGAAAACAATAATGAGAATGGCCAGCTAACCTTTCAAGCATTTGATCAATAAAAGGTAAAGGAAAGTGGTCTTTGCGAGTTGTGGAATTAAGTTTACGATAATCAATACAAACTCGCCATCCTGTTTGAATCCTAGTAGGAACAAGTTCATTCTCATTATTTGTTACCACCGTTACACCTGATTTCTTTGGAACCACTTGGACTGGGCTCACCCATTTGCTATCCGAGATAGGATAGATCACTCCAACATCTAGGAGCTTCAGTATCTCCTTTTTCACAACCTCCATCATAGGAGGGTTCAATCTTCTTTGTGCTTCTCTTGTTGGTTTGGACCCCTCCTCTAACAAAATCCGGTGCATGCACATGGATGGGCTTATTCCCTTGATATCGGCAATTGTCCAACCAATTGCTGTTTTATGCTCTCTAAGCACCCGGATAAGTCGCTCTTCTTGCAAAGGTGTGAGCTCTTTGGCAATGATGACAGGCAGTGTGCCCTTTTCCCCTAAGAACAAATATTTCAAGTGGTTCGGTAGTGGTTTCAACTCTAAAGTTGGTGCCTGCAAAATGGAAGGTAGAAGTTTCTCATTAGATAAAGGCAAATCAATAAATGAAACATCAAACCTTGCATCTTTAGGTTGCAGCGAGTGTAAAGATTCTAGTGCCCCTTCCACCTGGTCACTCAAGGCTAGTTTAGCATTCCCCATTCCGAGATGGTTGCTAAGGACTATTTCTACACTATCTTCACCATCTAGCTCATAAGCTTGCTGCACTAGTGAGTCAATTATATCAATATTAAAAACAGAATGCACATCACTAGGATATCTCATGGCCTCAAAAATGTTAAAGCGAATTATTTCACCATCAAATTCCATAGTTAAAGTGCCATCATGTACATCTATTTTAGTTCTTGCTGTTTTCAAGAATGGTCTCCCTAATAAAATAGGTGTGGGATTAGAAGACATCTCATCTTCCATCTCAATAACATAAAAGTCAGCGGGAAAAACCAATTCATTAACCTGTACAAGAACGTCTTCTACCACTCCTCTTGGATAAGTGTTAGAACGGTCAGCAAGTTGTATTATAACACCGGTTTCCTCTAATGGTCCTAGATTCAATGAAGCATAAATTGAATATGGCATGACATTAATAGATGCCCCTAGATCTAGCATAGCACGCTCAAACCTGGTGTTGCCTATCTTACAAGGAATGGTAAACATACCTGGATCCTTGCATTTAGGTGGGAGTTTCTTTTGAAGAACAGCTGACACATTCTCCCCCACACTTACCTTTTCATTCCATTTCAACTTCCGTTTAGATGTGCACAACTCTTTTAGGAACTTGGCATATCTTGGCACTTGCTTGATAGCATCTAGTAAAGGAATGTTCACCTCTACTTTCCGGAAGGTTTCCAAAATTTCCTTCTCTTGCTCCTCCTTCTTGGACTTTGCTAACCTGTTAGGAAAAGGTGGAGGAGTTATATAGGAAGGAAAGGATGGTTTAGGAATTACCTTTTTTAATGGCTCGTTGGGATGTGAAGAGGATGCCATGGTATTGTTCTCCCCTTGAGCACTATCATTTTGTGGTGTCTCTAGCTGTTTCCCACTTCTTAAATTTATAGCATTGGCATTCTCTCTTGGATTCACTATGGTTTGGGAAGGTAATTTCCCAGAATCCCTTGCTTGCATTTGACTCATGGTTGTTGCCAATTGCCCTATTTGAGTCTCCAAATTTCGAATACTTGTCTTTGTTTCCTGTTGAAATTGAATTGTATTAGTAGAAAGAGCTTTAACAAGATCTTCAAGAGAAGTACCTGAATTTTGGGTGGGTGGTAGTTGTTGTCGGGTTTGGTATGGTTGTTGCACTCTTTGCTGAAAACCCGGTGGCCTGTGGTCAAATGGTGGAGGAATAGTTTGTGATTGGTTCCCTCCATAATTGAAGTTTGGATGATCCCTCCATCCTGGATTGTATGTGTTTGAGTAGGGATCATATTTCCTTGATTGGTTCTGAAATCCACCCATGGCATTCACATGTTCATTGGTATCCTCTTGAAGTGTTGGACACATATCAGTTTGGTGCCCTATGTTTGAACATATGCCACAAGCCTTTATTTGTTGTATTTTACCTACAGCCAATTGTTGAACAAGAGAAGTCAGTTTATCAAATTTTTGTTCAAGGGATGATATACTTACCTCATTAACTCTCTTGGATTGTGGTGGTGGATCTTGTCTCATTGAGAACTGTTGAGAATTGGCTGCCATGTTGGAGATTAATGTTCTAGCAGCCCTGGGAGTCTTATCAACTAGAGCTCCCCCACTAGCGGCATCTATCATACTTCTCTCCATGGGCATGAGACCTTCATAGAAGTATTGGATGAGAAGTTGTTCACTTATTTGATGGTGTGGACATGATGCACAAAGTTTCTTGAACCTCTCCCAATATTCATATAAGGACTCTCCGTTGTATTGCCGAATCCCACATATCTCTTTCCTAATGTTGGCAGCCTTAGATGCTGGGAAATACCTTTCCAAGAATGCTTTCTTCAAATCATTCCATGTAGTGATGGTCCCGGATGGTAGATAGTAGAGCCATTCCTTTGCTGTATCAGCTAGAGAGAATGGGAAGGCTCTCAACTTAACTTGCTCTTCCGTGACCCCTGTTGGTCTCATGCTTGAGCAAACTACATGGAATTCCTTGAGGTGCTTATTTGGATCCTCTCCTGCAAAACCATGAAAAGTTGGGAGAAGATGAATCAAACCAGATTTTAATTCAAAAGCTACCTCAAGATTAGCATATTCAATGCATAATGGTTGTTGACCCAAGTCCGGAGCGGCTAGCTCCTTGAGAGTTCGGTTGTCAGCTGCTGCCATCTCTCCTTGCTCCTCTTGGATGTTTTGGATCAACTCCTCGATTGGTTGTTGGTGAGAAGTTATAAATTCCCGAATTTTCCTAAGTCGTAAGTCTTCTTCGGGAGCTTGGAACATTCACTAATAAAAAAAATAAGAAAGTAAATAATTAGAACAGAAAATAAGAATAAACCAATAAACTAATAAACTAAAGAAAGCAATCCCCGGCAACGGCGCCAAAAATTTGATGCACCCAAAAGAGTGTATCTTATTTAACCTTGCACTAAAAAGATCAATTGTAAGTATAATGATTAGCAAGGGTCGAGTCCTCAGGGATTGGGTTTTAATCTATGAGTTATTAGTTTATAACTTACGTTCAAAGAAAACAATAAAAGAAAAGGGGTTTTTGAAGCCAGATTTAAACTAAAGTAAATAATAAGAATAAGATGCAAGGCGGTATAACCAGCCAATAAAAATATATATACTAAATTAGGCGGTATAACCAGCCAATAAAAATATATATACTAAATTAGGCGGTATAACCAGCCAATAAAAATAAAACAAAGTTAATATACAAATTAGGCGGTATAACCAGCCAATAAAAATAAATATAAAAAATAAGCAAACTAAAAGTAAGAAAACAAGTAAGTAAGAAGAATCAAATATGAAAAATATGGTTAAGGTTTCATTCTCCACCACTAGACATCATTAAGAATCAATTTCAGATCTATCAATATCAACCAACTATCAAAGTTAACAACCGTAGATAACAACAAGCTCTGTTATCCCAATCTTTCCTTAATTTGTCGTTAAATAGAACAAGCTCTCTATTTAATCTCTAACCATTAAACAACCTAGAATAAGCTCTCTAAATTCAATTTAATGGCAGCTTTATGATGAGAAAGATAGGTTGATCTAAGCAACAAACACATAAGCTCGGATTGTTCAACTTAGGTTATGTTCCACTTTGCAATTATTGAAAACTTGACCATAATCATTAATCACAAATTGCCACTTATAAATAGGAAATCAAGACAATTACACGGATCAAGACTCCTAAACTAGCAATAGATAATTATCAAGATCTATCTAGTTGTACACCTAAATAAATCAAGACAACATCATGAACAATTCTTGTAGAAGAACATAAGCAACTTTGATAGAAAATTAATGATAGATAGAATCTGAAAATCAATCACAAAACGTGTCTAGGGCTTTGAAATCACCCTTAACCAAATAGAAGTTTAGCCTAGCATAGGCATCATAAACATAAACATAAAATTAAAGAGAATCTAAGAAGGAAATAAAAGAAAGAAAGAAGAAGAAGAAGAATATTAATTATCCAACCTCTTGCTCTTTCTAAAGAAAAAGAAAACTAGAGAAAAGAAAGAAGAAGAAAACTTAGAGAATTTTGTTAAAATGGCTAATATCCTACCAATCTCCAATATGATCCCTTACAATCATCCAAGGCCCTCTATTTATACACATTTTGGAGGGCTAAATGACAAGAGACAAGCTTTACAAATTTCAAAGGTAGGTATATGACGATTTTGATCAGCCAACTTGATGGTCGATTTCTTCAATATTGGAGGCCTGATCTGATCACATGGTCTTCTAGACAAAGGTTCCCCTATCAGTTACGGAACCATAGCCGTTGGAATCAGCTCATTTGCTGATGTGGTTAAGCAGATACGGGCAAAATACGAAAACATGTCAGCACAGACGTCATTACACATCAGCCACCTTGATGGTCGATTTCTTCAATATTGGAGGCCTGATCTGATCACATGGTCTTCTAGACAAAGGTTCCCCTATCAGTTACGGAACCATAGCCGTTGGAATCAGCTCATTTGCTGATGTGGATAAGAAGATATGGGCATAATACGAAAACATGTCAGCACAGACGTCATTACACATCAGCCACCTTGATGGTCGATTTCGCTAGGGAAAACGACTCCGTTTTAAGAAGTGTAAAACATGAAAAAGATAGATATGCCTCTTAGCTTTGCATGGATACAAATTTCAGCCTTATTTCTTCAGTGAAACTCGAGATATAGCTGATATGGAAAAAGGTGTCGGAACTGAAACTGAACTGGATTTGCCCTTAATTCTAGTAATCTGAAATCACTCAAAGAAACTTGTGAAAAACACCAAAATACATAAAAATATAAAAGATCATAAACACAATTAGACTAAACAATAATAACTCGTATTTGACACAAAACATTAATAAAACATAACTAAAAACTATATAATTATACGAGTTATCAGTAACCATAACTTGTCCCTAACCTAAATATACTTATATCTTTACCTTTGTTCCAAAGATGAATTAGCATGTTTTGAGACAAGTTGCAAAGACAAGGAAGATTTATTGAAAATTTGGGTTAGAAACAAGAAATAAGTGTGGGGGGAAAAGAAAGAAAAAAGTCAAGAGAAAAAGAAAGGGATCATTGTCAAATACATTCCCATATTAAAAAAAAAAAAAACTTCTCTTGAACTTCTAGTTAAAGTAAAGAAAAAGATGTTACAAAGTTGGTTAGAATGATGCAAAGGCTCAACATGAATATTTAGCCTATGTTATTATGTGCTTTATAAGAGTTTTGAGAAGTTTTATTTGTATGATCTTTTTATGTCTCGAAACTTTATGAACTCTTTGGAACCTTTGTGATATCTTTATCCTTTTGTTCTTCAACCACATTACAAACCCCTTGGCCCCATTACAACCTTGATTAAAGACCTCTTGATTCATGAAGTTGTATGATCTAAATAGTGGAGAATAGGTGGACAAGCAAGAATATGGTAGAACTGTTTTCATGAGATTGATTGAGTGTAAACACTTCACCACTACTTTAAAGAGTGAAAATCATGAGGGTATCCCATGTGAGTAGTTGAGATTAAGTTTGAATATACACTATTTTGATTGAAATATGTTATGTTAATATTGGCTTAACTCAAACAATTTACATTCAAGTATGATTTTTTGTGAAATTCTTTAAGCTATTGATTAGTTTATAAGACTTGTTCAAAGATTGTCTCTAATTTGTATTGAAAGGATTAGGAGTAAATATTTTTAGTATATGTAGTTTATTTATATTTTAGTTTTTCAATGTTTGTGGGTATCGTTCTAGTAAACCCTCACGAGACTAAACTCGTCCACTAGGGACACCTAGGGGTTTAAAGGCTTGTGTCACATGCTAAGTGCCACCGTGATTTCCTACGAAAGTGGATTAGATTAGATTTTCTTATTTTATTTTTATTGAGTCGTTGCAAGGGACTAGCAACAATCTAAGTGTGGGGGTGTGATAACTCGTATAATTATATAGTTTTTAGTTATGTTTTATTATTGTTTTGTGTCAAATACGAGTTATTATTGTTTAGTCTAATTGTGTTTATGATCTTTTATATTTTTATGTAATTTGGTGTTTTTCACAAGTTTCTTTGAGTGATTTCAGATTACTAGAATTAAGGGCAAATCCAGTTCAGTTCCAGTTCTGACAGCTTTTGCCATATCAGCTATATCTCGAGTTTCACTGAAGCAATAAGGCTGAAATTTTAACCGTGCAAAGTTAAGAGGCATATCTATCTTTTTCATGTTTTACACTTCTTGAAACGGAGTCGTTTTGCCTAGCGAAATCAACCATCAAGTTGGCTGATGTGCAATGACGTCTGTCCTGAGCAGTTTTCGTATTTTGCCCATATCTTCTTCTCCACATCAGCAAATGAGCTGATTTCAAGGCTATGAATCAGTAACTCATAGGGGAACATTTTTCTAGAAAACCATGTGATCAGATCAGGCCTCCAAGATTGACAAAATCGACCATCAAGTTGGCTGATCAAAATTGTCATACAATATGACGAAAATTGTTAGAAAAATGCACCCACCTATTATACCTACCTTTGAAATTTGTAAAGCTTGTCTCTTGTCATTTAGCCCTCCAAAATGTGTATAAATAGAGGGCCTTGGATGATTGTAGAGGATCATATTGTACATTGGTAGGATATTAGCCATTATAATCAAATTCTCTAAGTTTTCTTCTTCTTTCTTTTCTCTAGTTTTCTTTTTCTTTATTTTCTTCTTCTTCTTCTTTCTTTCTTTTATTTCCTTCTTAGATTCTCTTTAATTTTATGTTTATGTTTACAATGCTTATGCTAGGCTAAACTTCTATTTGGTTAAGGGTGATTTCAAAGCCCTAGACATGTTTTGTGATTGATTTTCAGATTCTATCTATCATTAATTTTCTATCAAAGTTGCTTATGTTCTTCTACAAGAATTGTTCATGATGTTGTCTTGATTTATTTAGGTGTACAACTAGATAGATCTTGATAATTATCTATTGCTAGTTTAGGAGTCTTGATCCGTGTAATTGTCTTGATTTCCTATTCATAAGTGGCAATTTGTGATTAATGATTATGGTCAAGTTTTCAATAATTGCAAAGTGGAACATAACCTAAGTTGAACAATCCGAGCTTATGTGTTTGTTGCTTAGATCAACCTATCTTTCTCATCATAAAGCTGCCATTAAATTGAATTTAGAGAGCTTATTCTAGGTTGTTTAATGGTTAGAGATTAAATAGAGAGCTTGTTCTATTTAACGACAAACTAAGGAAAGATTGGGATAACAGAGCTTGTTGTTATCTACGGTTGTTAACTTTGATAGTTGGTTGATATTGATAGATCTGAAATTGATTCTTAATGATGTCTAGTGGTGGAGAATGAAACCTTAACCATATTTTTCATATTTGATTCTTCTTACTTGTTTTCTTACTTTTCTAGTTTGCTTATTTTTAAAAGTATATTTATTTTTATTGGCTGGTTATACCGCCTAATTTAGTATATATATTTTTATTGGCTGGTTATACCGCCTAATTTAGTATATATATTTTTATTGGCTGGTTATACCGCCTTGCATCTTATTCTTATTATTTACTTTAGTTTAAATCTGGCTTCAAAAACCCCTTTTCTTTTATTGTTTTTCTTTGAACGTAAGTTATAAACTAATAACTCATAGATTAAAACCCAATCCCTGAGGACTCGACCCTTGCTAATCATTATACTTACAATTGATCTTTTTAGTGCAAGGTTAAATAAGATACACTCTTTTGGGTGCATCACTTGCACTTAAAAAGAATCAATTCTAAAGTATAGTGATTAGCAAGGGTCGAGTCCTCAGGGATTGGGTTTTAGTTTATAAGTTAATAGTTTAAAACTTAAAAACAAGTAAACAAAAGTGATGCACCCAAAAGAGTGTATCTTATTTAACCTTGCATTAAAAAGATCAATTGTAAGTATAATGATTAGCAAGGGTCGAGTCCTCAGGGATTGGGTTTTAGTTTATAAGTTAATAGTTTAAAACTTACGTTCAAAGAAAACAATAAAAGAAAAGGGGTTTTTGAAGCCAGATTTAAACTAAAGTAAATAATAAGAATAAGATGCAAGGCGGTATAACCAGCCAATAAAAATAAATATACTTTTAAAAATAAGCAAACTAGAAAAGTAAGAAAACAAGTAAGTAAGAAGAATCAAATATGAAAAATATGGTTAAGGTTTCATTCTCCACCACTAGACATCATTAAGAATCAATTTCAGATCTATCAATATCAACCAACTATCAAAGTTAACAACCGTAGATAACAACAAGCTCTGTTATCCCAATCTTTCCTTAGTTTGTCGTTAAATAGAACAAGCTCTCTATTTAATCTCTAACCATTAAACAACCTAGAATAAGCTCTCTAAATTCAATTTAATGGCAGCTTTATGATGAGAAAGATAGGTTGATCTAAGCAACAAACACATAAGCTCGGATTGTTCAACTTAGGTTATGTTCCACTTTGCAATTATTGAAAACTTGACCATAATCATTAATCACAAATTGCCACTTATGAATAGGAAATCAAGACAATTACACGGATCAAGACTCCTAGACTAGCAATAGATACTTATCAAGATCTATCTAGTTGTACACCTAAATAAATCAAGACAACATCATGAACAATTCTTGTAGAAGAACATAAGCAACTTTGATAGAAAATTAATGATAGATAGAATCTGAAAATCAATCACAAAATATGTCTAGGGCTTTGAAATCACCCTTAACCAAATAGAAGTTTAGCCTAGCATAGGCATTGTAAACATAAACATAAAATTAAAGAGAATCTAAGAAGGAAATAAAAGAAAGAAAGAAGAAGAAGAAAATAAAGAAAAAGAAAACTAGAGAAAAGAAAGAAGAAGAAAACTAAGAGAATTTTATTACAATGGCTAATATCCTACCAATGTACAATATGATCCTCTACAATCATCCAAGGCCCTCTATTTATACACATTTTGGAGGGATAAATGACAAGAGGCAAGCTTTACAAATTTCAAAGGTAGGTATAATAGGTGGGTGCATTTTTCTAACAATTTTCGTCATATTGTATGACAATTTTGATCAGCCAACTTGATGGTCAATTTTGTCAATTTTGGATGCCTGATATGATCACATGGTCTTCTAGAAAAATGTTCCCCTATCAGTTACTGATCCATAGCCGTTGGAATCAGCTCATTTGCTGATGTGGATAAAAAGATATGGGCAAAATATGAAAACAGGTCAGCACAGCCGTCATTGCACATCAGCCAACTTGATGGTCGATTTCGCTAGGGAAAACGACTCCGTTTCAAGAAGTGTAAAACATGAAAAAGATAGATATGCCTCTTAACTTTGCACGGTTAAGTTTTCAGCCTTGTTGCTTCAGTGAAACTCGAGATATAGCTGATATGGAAAAAGGTGTCGGAACTGGAACTGAACTGGATTTGCCCTTAATTCTAGTAATCTGAAATCACTCAAAGAAACTTGTGAAAAACACCAAATTAAATAAAAATATAAAAGATCATAAACACAATTAGACTAAACAATAATAACTCGTATTTGACACAAAACAATAATAAAACATAACTAAAAACTATATAATTATACGAGTTATCACACCCCCACACTTAGATTGTTGCTAGTCCCTAGCAATGACTCAATAAAAATAAAATAAGAAAATCTAATCTAATCCACTTTCATAGGAAATCACGGTGGCACTTAGCATGTGACACAAGCCTTTAAACCCCTAGGTGTCCCTAGTGGACGAGTTTAGTCTCGTGAGGGTTTACTAGAACGATACCCACAAACATTGAAAAACTAAAATATAAATAAACTACATATACTAAAAATATTTACTCCTAATCCTTTCAATACAAATTAGAGACAATCTTTGAACAAGTCTTATAAACTAATCAATAGCTTAAAGAATTTCACAAAAAATCATGCTTGAATGTAAATTGTTTGAGTTAAGCCAATATTAACATAACATATTTCAATCAAAATAGTGCATATTCAAACTTAATCTCAACTACTCACATGGGATACCCTCATGATTTTCACTCTTTGAAGTAGTGGTGAAGTGTTTACACTCAATCAATCTCATGAAAACAGTTCTACCATATTCTTGCTTGTCCACCTATTCTCCACTATTTAGATCATACAACTTCATGAATCAAAAGGTCTTTAATCAAGGTTGTAATGGGGCCAAGGGGTTTGTAATGTGGTTGAAGAACAAAAGGATAAAGATATCACAAAGGTTCCAAAGAGTTCATAAAGTTTAGAGACATAAAAAGATCATACAAGTAAAACTTCTCAAAACTCTTATAAAGCACATAATAACATAGGCTAAATATTCATGTTGAGCCTTTGCATCATTCTAACCAACTTTGTAACATCTTTTTCTTTACTTTAACTAGAAGTTCAAGAGAAGATTTTTTTTTTTTTTTATATGGGAATGTTTTTGACAATGATCCCTTTCTTTTTCTCTTGACTTTTTTCTTTCTTTTCCCCCCACACTTATTTCTTGTTTCGAACCCAAATTTTCAATAAATCTTCCTTGTCTTTGCAACTTGTCTCAAAACATGCTAATTCATCTTTGGAACAAAGGTAAAGATATAAGTATATTTAGGTTAGGGACAAGTTATGGTTACCAAAGAGATAGCTTATTCAATGTAGGCTCAAATTGGTTCACTAAGGGTGTGTTCTCTTGGAACATTAATAATGGATGGTTGTTTGGCTCTGGTTATAATCCTAAAGCCTCTATCATATTCATGTTGTCACATGTATCAATATAGTCTCAAACGGTTTAAAGCAAGTTCTAGAGAATCATGTAATCATAAGAGCACTCAAGAAAGAAATTAGATTGATTTGTATAATGCATCAATCATTATAGGCTCAAAAACTCACAAGGATGATTATACAAGTCAGATTAAGTCTAAACATGCTTCTTTCTCAATCAACATATCATATTAACATTGGCTCATAAAAAGGTTGACATCAAGCTCAATTCTCATGAAAATCTTCTCACTAATAAATCTGTTTTAGACTTATGCAATTCATATCTCATCATTGTATTAAAAAGGAACTAAAACACACTAAAAAAAAAATAATAATAATAATAAAGACTCATAAAAAAAAAATAGTAGACAAAAATAAAAGAAATCCTAAATCATTCCCCCCACACTTAATTCTTACATTGTCCTCAATGTAAGTCTATTAACCCAAATGAAAGAATCATGTGTAGGAGAAAAGAACTAATAACATAAGAATAGGAACAACTAAGACTCAAAACAAAACAAACTCATGCAACCTAAATAATCCTAAAATACTAAACAAAAATTAACAAGTAAACATAAAAAGATTAAAATCAAACTGACAAGGTATGTCTCAAGTCTCCCTTACTCAGACCTTGTTTAGAATGAATACTTCTAAATTGCTTAAAACACAACAAACTTTTTTTTTTTTTTTTAAATTAGCAAAATATGTCCCTTACCCCCTACTAAAATATGACATTGTCCCCAATGTCAAATTTTAAAGGTAGAATTTTGGAGATATTACCTGCAGAGGTTGCTAACCACTTATTATAACTGAGACACAACAAGCAAAATGTTAGATAATGTCACAAAGACAAAGTGCAATCCACTCCTTGCTCGTCCATATCTCTTTTTCTTTTTCCGAGCGTTTGCGAAACAACCGTAGCAGATAAACACTCATAAGCTTGGAGCTTTTTAAGTAAATCTTCAATGGTTGTAGCAGAAATTATGGTTCTCCTTGCCTCTGAAAACATGAATCCATTATCCACAGCATTATCTAAATATGAAAGCAAATTACAAAAATAACCATTAATATTAAGCAAACCAATGGGTTTCTTATTTGTGACCAAAGATGACCAAGAAGCCACGCAAGCTATTTCTTCCAATGTACCCAGACCTCCTGGTAAAGCAATGAATGCATCGGCAGAATGGTACATGATTGTCATCCGTTCAGGGATACTCCAGACTTGTATTTCCTTACCCACGGTAGGTCCACAAAAACTTGTGAATAGTTTTGGCACGATTCCTAGAACTGGACTTCCTCCGGCGTGTGCTGCTGTAGCGACTGCTCTCATTAAACCCGTACTACCGCCTCCATAAATCAAGTGGATCTTTTGTTGGGCAAGGATTACTCCAACTCTTATGGCTTCATCAGCGAATATGTTATTTTTCCCTGGATAAGCACCTCCAAAGATACAAATTTTTTTAATGCGCTGGGATGAAGTACTTTCCATTTTTATTTTTTTTTCGAGTTCCTGAAAGAGAATGAGTACATGGTGTAATATATAGAGGACTGAGTAGTGAATCAGACAAGAGTAATAATGTCGCCGAAAGTGTATCTGACCTGTCAGAAGAAAATGTTAACCTAACAAAAGATTTTTGCGTGATTTCAGGAAGAAAATCAAAAAGAGAAGAAAAATCAACCGTAAAAGACCAAAAATCAAGAATTTCTCTTTGTACGTCTCCACTAGGATGCGTCTCAAGAGAAAGTTGGATATTACCCAAATTCTCCTTACTCA
Source organism: Fremontodendron californicum (assembly GCA_030761205.1). NCBI lineage: Eukaryota > Viridiplantae > Streptophyta > Magnoliopsida > Malvales > Malvaceae > Fremontodendron > Fremontodendron californicum. The sequence continues at coordinate 4,336,102 of JAULJL010000032.1, forward strand.
GTCCATCCTTAATGAATTCAATTTTATCATCTCGATTAGAGGACAGAATCCCAATAGAACGACATTTACCGTTACACGTCCATCGTGCACATTTGTGGCAATTTGAACTCATGCGCTTTGCTCGTCGCTTTTTTGCAAAAGTGCTTCTACCTGTACCTGGTAAATGCAAAACAGGAAGATATTCATCTTCACGTACCTTGGCTTCAATTATCCAACGTATGTCTTCAGGAATCCCTTTGTGCATAAGCATTCTTAATCTTTCAAATCGAACTTGGTAAAGCTTCAGTAAAATATTTCGAGGAAAAGGAGGAAATCGTTTCTGCAATCTTGTGAGAATATCATCCATCCTGAAAAAAATGAAAAAAAATTGAAAGAGAAATTGGAAGAGAAATTTATATACAATATCAGTTTTGTGGGTAGCTGATGGAACCGATTTAAATAATCACGGAGTACCGTTATCCGCCATTTAACCGATTTAAAATTATATTTACATCTAGTTATTTTCAAAACAAGGATCAGAAAGAAAAACAACATAAAAAGACTCAAAAACAAAACACTCTAAATAAAATCCTAAATTCTTCCCCCCACACATAATTCTTACATTGTCATTAATGTAATGCTATTAATCCCAAATGAAAGAATCATGTGTAAGTGAAAAGAACTAATAAACAAAATAAACTTATGCAGCCTAAATGAACTTAGAAACACTAAACACAATTAGCAAAGAAACATAAGAAAAAGATAAAGAAAAAGAGAGCAAATCTGAGGATGGCAGTTTGGCAATGCTTTCACTAATTAGGCTGCCTCCCCCAATTAGCACTTGATTTAGTGTTTTGAACCTAACCAACACCCCTTCTTGGCATTTTAGGCTTGTCACGCTCATACATGAAATTTCCCAAATTTATGCGTTTGAGAGGAAGCTTTCTTTGCACAACAGTGGATGCATTCTCCATTACAAGTATTATTCCATCATCCTTTGTGGTGCATATGTCATCGAGGAATGGAGCATATTTTGATACTTGTTGAATGACCTCCACAAACAAGTTGTTTAAGGTTTCCGGCATGTGTTGTTCATGTTCTTCCTCCTTGAACTTTGCAAATCTACTAGGAAAAGGTGGAGAAGAAACATTAGTAAAAAGTGAAACCTTAAACATTACCTCAGGTGCCGAAATACTCTTATTTGGATCTTTGGCTTCATTATCCTCAAGAATAGAATCCATCTCTAATTTTGTTTCATCCTCATCTTGTTCCTTATTCTTCAAGGTCACAATAGTAGCATTCTCCTTTGGGTTAACCATCGGTTGGGCTGGGAGTTCTTCAGATCTTTGTGCTACCCATCCCACCATACTACTAGCCAATTGGCTCATTTGCTTTTCCAAACTCTGGATGCTTGCCCTTGTTTCCTGTTGAAATTGCAAAGAATCAGTAACAAGAAAATAGACAAGATCTTCTAAAGAAGTACCTGAGTTTTGAGTCATATGTGGTGGTTGAAAAAGATCTGGTTCTTGAGACCATGATTGATTGAAGCTAGATGGATGAGTGTAATTGGCATAAGGATCTACTTCTAGGTAATTTTTCGAGTAGCCATAATTAGTATGATCCCACCATCCCTCATGGTAAGTGTTTGAGTAATGATCATACTGTTGGTCTTGGAACACTTGATGGCCTTGACATCCTCCCATGGCCAATTGTTGAACTGGGGAGGTGAGATTGGCTTGTTGATTCTCCATGTTCATGTATGCCACCAACTCTTCAAGTGTTAGATTGCTCAATTCCATTGTTTTTTTTTTTTTTTAAATTTGAAAAGAAAAACTTGTATGTACAAGAAAATAAAACTAATTAGAACTGAGAATAAGAATAAACCAAGTAACAAATAAACTAAAGAAAGCAATCCCCGGCAACGGCGCCAAAAATTTGATGCACCCAAAAGAGTGTATCTTATTTAACCTTGCATTAAAAAGATCAATTGTAAGTATAATGATTAGCAAGGGTCGAGTCCTCAGGGATTGGGTTTTAGTTTATAAGTTAATAGTTTAAAACTTACGTTCAAAGAAAACAATAAAAGAAAAGGGGTTTTTGAAGCCAGATTTAAACTAAAGTAAATAATAAGAATAAGATGCAAGGCGGTATAACCAGCCAATAAAAATAAAACAAAGTTAATATACAAATTAGGCGGTATAACCAGCCAATAAAAATAAATATACTTTTAAAAATAAGCAAACTAGAAAAGTAAGAAAACAAGTAAGTAAGAAGAATCAAATATGAAAAATATGGTTAAGGTTTCATTCTCCACCACTAGACATCATTAAGAATCAATTTCAGATCTATCAATATCAACCAACTATCAAAGTTAACAACCGTAGATAACAACAAGCTCTGTTATCCCAATCTTTCCTTAGTTTGTCGTTAAATAGAACAAGCTCTCTATTTAATCTCTAACCATTAAACAACCTAGAATAAGCTCTCTAAATTCAATTTAATGGCAGCTTTATGATGAGAAAGATAGGTTGATCTAAGCAACAAACACATAAGCTCGGATTGTTCAACTTAGGTTATGTTCCACTTTGCAATTATTGAAAACTTGACCATAATCATTAATCACAAATTGCCACTTATGAATAGGAAATCAAGACAATTACACGGATCAAGACTCCTAGACTAGCAATAGATACTTATCAAGATCTATCTAGTTGTACACCTAAATAAATCAAGACAACATCATGAACAATTCTTCTAGAAGAACATAAGCAACTTTGATAGAAAATTAATGATAGATAGAATCTGAAAATCAATCACAAAATATGTCTAGGGCTTTGAAATCACCCTTAACCAAATAGAAGTTTAGCCTAGCATAGGCACTGTAAACATAAACATAAAATTAAAGAGAATCTAAGAAGGAAATAAAAGAAAGAAAGAAGAAGAAGAAAATAAAGAAAAAGAAAACTAGAGAAAAGAAAGATGAAGAAAACTTAGAGAATTTTATTACAATGGCTAATATCCTACCAATGTACAATATGATCCTCTACAATCATCCAAGGCCCTCTATTTATACACATTTTGGAGGGCTAAATGACAAGAGGCAAGCTTTACAAATTTCAAAGGTAGGTATAATAGGTGGGTGCATTTTTCTAACAATTTTCGTCATATTGTATGACAATTTTGATCAGCCAACTTGATGGTCGATTTTGTCAATTTTGGAGGCCTGATATGATCACATGGTCTTCTAGAAAAATGTTCCCCTATCAGTTACTGATCCATAGCCGTTGGAAGCAGCTCATTTGCTGATGTGGATAAAACGATATGGGCAAAATACGAAAACAGGTCAGCACAGCCGTCATTGCACATCAGCCAACTTGATGGTCGATTTCGCTAGGGAAAACGACTCCGTTTCAAGAAGTGTAAAACATGAAAAAGATATATATGCCTCTTAACTTTGCACGGTTAAAATTTCAGCCTTGTTGCTTCAGTGAAACTCGAGATATAGCTGATATGGCAAAAGGTGTCGGAACTGGAACTGAACTGGATTTGCCCTTAATTCTAGTAATCTGAAATCACTCAAAGAAACTTGTGAAAAACACCAAATTAAATAAAAATATAAAAGATCATAAACACAATTAGACTAAACAATAATAACTCGTATTTGACACAAAACAATAATAAAACATAACTAAAAACTATATAATTATACGAGTTATCAAAAAGTAAAGGGGATTTTGAAATCAGATTTAAACTAAAGTTAACAATAAGAATGAGAAAACAAGTAATTAAGAAGAATCAAATATGAAAAATATGGTTAAGGTTTCATTCTCCACCACTAGACATCATTAGGAATCAATTTCATATCTATCAACATTAATTAGCTATCAAAGTTAACAACCGTAGATAACAACAAGCTCTGTTACCCCAATCTTTCCTTAGTTCGTCGTTAAATAGAACAAGCTCTCTATTTAATCTCTAACCATCAAACAACCTAGAATAAGCTCTCTAAATTCAATTTAATGACAGCTTTATGATAAGAAAGATATGTTGATCTAAGCAACAAACACATAAGCTCGGATTGTTCAACTTAGGTTATGTTCCACTTTGCAATTATTGAAAACTTGACCATAATCATTAATCACAAATTGCTACTTATGAATAGGAAATCAAGACAATTACACGGATCAAGACTCCTAAACTAGCATTAGACAATTATCAAGATTTATCTAGTTGGCCACCTAAACAAATCAAAACATCACCATGAACAATTTTTATGGAAGAACATAACCAACTTTGATAGAAAACAATGATAGATAGATTCTGAAAATTAATTACATAACATGTCTAGGGCTTTGAAATCACCCTTAACCAAATAAAAGTTTAGCCTAGCATAGGCATTGTAAACATAAACATAAAATTAAAGAGAATCTAAGAAGAAAATAAAAGAAAGAAAGAAGAAGAAGAATATTAATTATCCAGCCTCTTGCTCTCTCAAAAACAAAGAAACAAAGAAGAAATCAGAATTTGATGCTTGGGGAAGTGTCAATTTCGTATGCCCCCTTGGTCTCTATTTATAGGCAATAGCTAGGGCATCAAACAAGTGAATTTCAGCTCTCTCCCTTCAATAAATGCTGACTTGTGGCTAAAGTTAAGGAAAAGTGGCTGACTTTTGTGTTTTAAGGAAAGATATAAGCCTTGGCAGCCATGTTTGAATAAAGTAGGAAAGTTTTAGTCAAAGCACTCTTTAATGAAGAGAGATTATATTCTTGCAGCCAAAGTAAGTGTAAGGAAGGAAAGTCTTGGCTGATTTAATTCTCCTACTTTGACTAGGATTAGCTTTAAGGAAAGATACTTGCAATTAATGCAAGCTGACAGCCACTAATCCTTCTTTGGCAAGGATAAACTTAAATGTAAACTATGGTATTAAGAAAAAGTTGTCATTTACGGCTAGGGTTTTTTTTTCTGCCACTAGGGTTTTTAGGGAGATATTCCAATGCCGTTTTCGATGACCATTTCTTATCCGATTTAGGTCCATGACCAGCCGCTGGAAAGGTAATCAAGTGATCTTCAAAAGTGAAGAAGAAAGTTTCTTCGAATAAAGAGTCTAACATCATTTTTTCTTAGCAACAAGATCCGGAGGTCAAATCTGTCTTCTTGCTTTGCACCAAGAATTTGATCTTTTTGACTCCCAACTCTTTTTCCATCTTGTGATTGTGATTTTGTAAGCTCTTTAACATCCTAATTGACATGTTTTGACTTCATCTCCTCCAAAATACCTACAAAGCATAAAAACCTAGTAAAATGTCAAGGAAGTAAGAATCAAAGCACAAAGTATAAAGAAATTAAATAGGGAAATGTATGAAATTAAGCACTCATCAAAGTGTAAATTTCGTTTGCCCCCTTCATCTCTATTTATAGGCAATGGCTAAGGCATCAAACAAGTGAATTTCAGCTGTCTCCCTTCAATAAATGCTGACTTGTGGCTAAAGTTAAGGAAATGTGGCTGACTTTTGTGTTTTAAGGAAAGAAGGAATACTTGGCAGCCAAGGTTTTAATAAAGTTGGAAAGTCTTAGTCAAAGCACTTTTAATGAGGAGAGATCACAAACTTGCAGCCAAAGTAAGTGTAAGGAAGGAAAGTCTTGGCTGATATAATTCTCCTACTTTGACTAGGATTAGCTTTAAGGAAAGATTCTTTCAATTAATGCAAGTTGATAGCTACTAATCCTTCTTTGACAAGGATAACATAAATGTCAGCTAGGGTATTAAGAAAAAAAAAATGTGATTTGTGGCTAGGGTTTTTTCTGCCACTAGGGTTGTTTAGGGAGATATTCTAATGCCAATTTGGATGACCATTTCTTATCCGATTTAGGCCCATGACTAACCATTGGAAAGGTAATCAAGTGATCTTCAAAAGTCAAGAAGGAAGTTTCTTCGAATAAAGAATTTAACATGTTTTCTTAGCAATAGGAGGTCAAATCTGTTTTCTTGCTTTGCACCAAGAATTTGATCTTTTTGACTCCCAAGTCTTTTTTCATCTTGTGATTGTGATGTTTTAAGCTCGTTAACATCCTAATTGACATGTTTTGACTTCATCTCTTCCAAAATAACTACAAAGCATAAAAACCTAGTAAAATGTCAAGGAATTTAAGAATTAAAACACAAAGTATAAGGAAATTCAATAGGAAAATGCTTGAAATTAAGCACTTATCATCTGATTTTCTTCTTTCTTTCTTTAGTTTCTTCTTAATTTCTTTTTAATTCTATGTTTATGTTAACAATGCCAATGCAAGGCTAAACTTTTCTTTGGTTAAGGGTGATTTTAAAGCCCTAAACATGTTATGTAATTAATTTTCAAATTCTATCATACATTAGTTTTCTATCAATGTTGTTTATATACTTCTACAAGAATTTTTTATGATTTTTTTCTTGATTTGTTTAGGATGCATACTAGATATATCTTGATAATTATCTAATGCTAGTTTAAGAAACTTGATATGTAGCTTGTCTTGATTTCTTATTCAATAGTAGCAATTTGTAATTCATGATTATGTTTGGGTTTTCAGGAATTATGAAGTGGAACATAACCTAAGTTGAATAAATCCATATTTATGTGTTTATCGCTTCGATCAACATATCTTTCTCATCTTAAGGTTGCTATCACTTTGAATCTATAGATGTTTATCTTAGGTTATTTGATAGTTAGAGATTAAGTAGTGGAGTTTGTCCTATTTAACTACAAACTAAGGAAGGATTGGGGTAACACGGGATGTTGTTATCTACGGTTGTTAGCTTTGATAGATAATTGATATTGATAGGTATGAATTAGATTCTTGATGATGTTTAGTGGTGGAGAATGAACCTTTAGCCATATTTCTCATATCTGATTACTTCTTACTTGCTTTCTTATTTTTATTGTTTACCTAAGTTTAAATTGATTTCAAAACCCCCTTTAACTTTTGTTTTCTTTGAATTTAAGTTCTAAACTAGTGATTTATAAACTAAAACCCAATCCCTGTGGAATCGACCCTTGCTAATCACTATACTCTATAATTGATTCATTTCAAGTGCAAGGTTAAATAAGATACAGTCTTTTGGGTGCATCAAGAACCATCATGCACAAGTGTCACCAATGGGATTGTGACATGTTTTATCATTCATTATGTGGTTGCCACATGTGACCAAAACATCATGTTGTTTCTGGTTGAGAGGTTATATCCATATAGCCGAAGGGAATGGTTCTGCTGACCGAACCATTGTGTCTAAATGAAGGATGCTGTCCTTGAAAGGGTTGTACAATCTGGTAAGAGAATTGAGAGGCAAATTGCTAAGTACAATTGCTAGTGAGTGAGGGGTTATTGATTGCTTAGATTATCAAGAAGCAAGGCATTGAAAGCATTCTGGTTTGGACGAGCAAGTTAGGTTGTGGAAAGGTTTCTTGTAGTTTCCTTAACAGGATGATTACAAGAGTGCCCTAGGCATTCGGTTGAGTTCATTACTCATATCCACAACAAGTGAGCATTGCATAAGAAGACAAGTGACCTGAACTCTTCCTCTATGTTCTCGGATTTCATAAATCAAAATCCAATAGTGGTATCAGAGCCTATATGTTGTTTGATATGCATGCTTTAAGGTTGGAAGAACATGATGCACCTAAAAGAGTGTATCTCATTTAACCTTGCACTAAATAGATCAGTTGTAAAGTATAGTACTTAGCAAGGGTCGACTCCTTAGGGATTGGGTTTTAGTTTATAAATTATTAGTTTATAACTTTAGATTCTATGAAAACAAAATAAAAAGGGTTTTTTGAAATAGTTTAAAAGTAAATAAAACAAGAAAAGTAGAAAACCAGTAAATACGAAACAAACAAATATGAGAAATATAGTTAAGGTTTCATTATCCACCACTAGACATCATTAAGAAGCAATTTCATATCTATCAACATCAATTAGCTATCAAAGTTAACAATCGTAGATAACAACAAGCTCTGTTACCCCAATCTTTTCTTAGTTTGTCGTTAAATAGAACAAGCTCTCTATTTAATCTCTAACTATCAAACAACCTAGAGTAAGCTCTCTAAGTTCAATTTGATAGCAGCTTTATGATGAGAAAGATAGGTTGATCTAAGCAACAAACACATAAGCTCGGATTGTTCAACTTAGGTTATGTTTCACTTTGCAATTATTGAAAACTTGACCATAATCATTAATCACAAATTGCTAGTTATGAATAGAAAATCAAGACAATTACGGATCAAGACTCCTAAACTAGCATTAGAAAATTATCAAAACTTATCTAGTTGGCCACCTAAACAAATCAAAACATCATCATGAACAATTTTAATGGAAGAACATAAGCAACTTTGATAGAAAACAATGATAGATAGATTCTGAAAATTAATTACATAACATGTCTAAGGCTTTTAAATCACCCTTAACCAAATAAAAGTTCAGCCTAGCATAGGCATTGTAAACATAAACATAAAATTAAAGAGAATTTAAGAAGAAAATAAAAGAAAGAAAAAAGAATAATAATATTAATTATTTTGCCTCTTGCTCTCTCAAAAACTCTAAAACAAAGAAGAAATTAGAACTCTAATGCATGGAGATGTGTGATTTTCGTTTGCCCCCTTGTTCTCTATTTATAGGCAATAGCTAGGGCATCAAACAAGTGAATTTCAGCTCTCTCCCTTCAATAAATGCTGACTTCTGCTAAAGGTAAAGAAAGGTGATAAGCTCATAAAATATACATTTTATGCCTTTCTACCTTTAGTTTTTGTTATTTTTTCGATCTTTATCTTGTTTACTTATAATATGTTTTTGAATTTTAGGTACAATAAGAAGAATGAAGTCAAAAGATGTCAATAATGATGGTAAAGAGCTTACAAAATCATAATCACAAGATGGAAGAAGACTTGGGAGTCAAAAATAACAATTTCTGGTTGAAAAGCAATCATGCGTATTTGACCTCCGGAGCTTGTTGTAAGGAAAACATGATGTTAGATTCTTTATTTAAAAAAACTTCCTTCTTGACCTTTGAACTTGACTTGATTATCTTTCCAACGATATATTATGGGCCCAAATTGGATAAGTAATGGGCATTCAAAATGGCGCTAGAAGATCTCTCTAAAGAACCCTCCGGCCAGAAAAACCCTAATCGCAAATCTGAAAAAAAGGCAAAAACGTGATTTTTGCACCTCCAGACTTACTTGTGCGGCAAGGACTTATTCTCAGGGTTTTGAAGCTCTATAAATACCATCTTTTGAGCCACAAACTAGACATCTTTTGAGGAGACTCAAGGGATCATCATTCTTCTTCTTCTTCTTCTCCATTCTTTTATTTTCTTTTTAGTTTTATGTATATATTATCTATGCCTATGCTAGGCTAAACTTTTATTTGGTTAAGGATGATTTCAAAGCCCTAGACATGTTATGTAATTAATTTTCAGAATCTATCTATCATTGTTTTCTATCAAAGTTGCTTATGTTCTTCTATTAAAATTTGTTCATGATAATGTTTTGATTTGTTTAGGTGGCCAAGTAGATAAATCTTGATAATTGTCTAATGCTAGTTTAGGAGTCTTGATCCATGTAATTGTCTTGATTTCCTATTCATAAGTGGCAATTTGTGATTAATGATTATGGTCAAGTTTTCAATAATTGCAAAGTGGAACATAACCTAAGTTGAACAATCCGAGCTTATGTGTTTGTTGCTTGATCAACCTATCTTTCTCATCATAAAGCTGCTATTAAATTGAACTTAGAGAGCTTATTTTAGGTTGTTTGATAGTTAGAGATTAAATAGAGTGCTTGATGCACCCAAAAGAGTGTATCTTATTTAACCTTGCACTAAAAAGATAAATTGTAAGTATAGTAGTTAGCAAGGGTCGAGTCCTCAGGGATTGGGTTTTAGTTTATAAGTTAATAGTTTAAAACTTAAATTCAAGAACAATAAAAGAAAAGGGGTTTTTGAAGCCAAATTTAAACTAAAGTAAATAATAAGAATAAGATGCAAGGCGGTATAACCAGCCAATAAAAATATATATACTAAATTAGACGGTATAACCAGCCAATAAAAATATATATACTAAATTAGGCGGTATAACCAGCCAATAAAAATAAAACAAAGTTAATATACAAATTAGGCGGTATAACCAGCCAATAAAAATAAATATACTTTTAAAAATAAGCAAACTAAAAGTAAGAAAACAAGTAAGTAAGAAGAATCAAATATGAAAAATATGGTTAAGGTTTCATTCTCCACCACTAGACATCATTAAGAATCAATTTCAGATCTATCAATAACAACCAACTATCAAAGTTAACAACCGTAGATAACAACAAGCTCTGTTACCCCAATCTTTCCTTAGTTTGTCGTTAAATAGAACAAGCTCTCTATTTAATCTCTAACCATTAAACAACCTAGAATAAGCTCTCTAAATTCAATTTAATGGTAGCTTTATGATGAGAAAGATAGGTTGATCTAAGCAACAAACACATAAGCTCGGATTGTTCAACTTAGGTTATGTTCCACTTTGCAATTATTGAAAACTTGACCATAATCATTAATCACAAATTGCCACTTATGAATAGGAAATCAAGACAATTACACGGATCAAGACTCCTAAACTAGCAATAGATAATTATCAAGATCTATCTAGTTGTACACCTAAACAAATCAAGACAACATCATGAACAATTCTTGTAGAAGAACATAAGCAACTTTGATAGAAAATTAATGATAGATAGAATCTGAAAATCAATTATAAAACATGTCTAGGGCTTTGAAATCACCCTTAACCAAATAGAAGTTTAGCCTAGAATAGGCATTGTAAACATAAAATTAAATAGAATCTAAGAAGAAAATAAAAGAAAGAAAGAAGAAGAAGAAGGATATTAATTATCCAACCTCTTGCTCTTTCTAAAGAAAAAGAAAACTAGAGAAAAGAAAGAAGAAGAAAATTTAGAGAATTTTATTACAATGGCTAATATCCTACCTATCTACAATATGATCCCTTACAATCATCCAAGGCCCTCTATTTATACACATTTTGGAGGGCTAAATGACAAGAGACAAGCTTTACAAATTTCAAAGGTAGGTATAATAGGTGGGTGCATTTTCTAACAATTTTCGTCATATATGACGATTTTGATCAGCCAAATTGATGGTCGATTTGGTCAATGTTGGAGGCCTTATCTGATCACATGGTCTTCTAGAAAAATGTTACCCTATCAGTTAATGATCCATAGCCGTTGGAATCAGCTCATTTTCTGATGTGGATAAGAAGATATGGGCATAATACGAAAACAGGTCAGCACAGACGTCATTGCACATCAGCCAAATTGATGGTCGATTTCGCTAGGGAAAACGACTCCGTTGCAAGAAGTGTAAAACATGAAAAAGATAGATATGCCTCTTAGCTTTGCATGGCTACAAATTTCAGCCTTATTGCTTCAGTGAAACTCGAGATATAGCTGATATGCCAAAAGGTGTCGGAATTGGAACTGAACTGGATTTGTCCTTAATTCTAGTAATCTGAAATCACTCAAAGAAACTTGTGAAAAACACCAAAATACATAAAAATATAAAAGATCATAAACACAATTAGACTAAACAATAATAACTCGTATTTGACACAAAACAATAATAAAACATAACTAAAAACTATATAATTATACGAGTTATCACACCCCCACACTTAGATTGTTGCTAGTCCCTAGCAACGACTCAATAAAAATAAAATAAGAAAATCTAATCTAATCCACTTTCGTAGGAAATCACGGTGGCACTTAGCATGTGACACAAGCCTTTAAACCCCTAGGTGTCCCTAGTGGACGAGTTTAGTCTCGTGAGGGTTTACTATAACGATACCCACAAACATTGAAAAACTAAAATATAAATAAACTACATATACTAAAAATATTTACTCCTAATCCTTTCAATACAAATTAGAGACAATATTTGAACAAGTCTTATAAACTAATCAATAGCTTAAAGAATTTCACAAAAAATCATGCTTGAATGTAAATTGTTTGAGTTAAGCCAATATTAACATAACATATTTCAATCAAAATAGTGCATATTCAAACTTAATCTCAACTACTCACATGGGATACCATCATGATTTTCACTCTTTAAAGTAGTGGTGAAGTGTTTACACTCAATCAATCTCATGAAAACAGTTCTACCATATTCTTGCTTGTCCACCTATTCTCCACTATTTAGATCATACAACTTCATGAATCAAGAGGTCTTTAATCAAGGTTGTAATGGGGCCAAGGGGTTTGTAATGTGGTTGAATAACAAAAGGATAAAGATATCACAAAGGCTCCAAAGAGTTCATAAAGTTTAGAGACATAATAAGATCATACAAAGAAACTTCTCAAAACTCTTTACAAGTACATAGTCACCTAGGCCGGATATTCATATTGGGCCTTTTCTTCATTCTAAACAACTTTGTAACATCTTTTTCTTTTTCCACAAATTCAAGAGATGATTCATATATATATATTTTTTTACATAGGAATGTATTTTCCAGTATTCCATTTCTTTTTCTCTTGACTTTTCTTTTCTTTTCCCCCCACACTTATTTCTTGTTTCTAACCCAAATTTTCAATAGATCTTCCTTGTCTTTGCAACTTGTCTCAAAACATGCTAATTCATCTTTGGAACAAAGGTAAAGATATAAGTATATTTAGGTTAGGGACAAGTTATGGTTACCAAAGAGATAGCTTATTCAATGTAGGCTCAAATTGGTTCACTAAGGGTGTGTTCTCTTGGAACATCAATAAGGGATGGCTGTTTGGCCCTGGCTAAAAATCCTAATGCCTCTATCATATTCATGTTGTCACATGTATCAATATAGTCTCAAACGGTTTAAAGCAAGTTCTAGAGAATCATGTAATCATAAGAGCACTCAAGAAAGAAATTAGATTGATTTGTATAATGCATCAATCATTATAGGCTCAAAAACTCACAAGGATGATTATACAAGTCAGATTAAGTCTAAACATGCTTCTTTCTCAATCAACATATCATATTAACATTGGCTCATAAAAAGGTTGACATCAAGCTCAATTCTCATGAAAATCTTCTCACTAATAAATCTGTTTTAGACTTATGCAATTCATATCTCATCATTGTATTAAAAAGGAACTAAAACTCACAAAATAAAATAAAAATAATAATAAAGAAAAAAAAAATAGTAGACAAAAATAAAAGAAATCCTAAATCATTCCCCCCCACACTTAATTCTTACATTGTCCTCAATGTAAGTCTATTAACTCAAATGAAAGAATCATGTGTAAGAGAAAAGAACTAATAACATAAGAATAGGAACAACTAAGACTCAAAACAAAACAAAACCATGCAACCTAAATAATCCTAAAATACTAAACAAAAATTAACAAGTAAACATAAAAAGATTAAAATCAAACTGACAAGGTATGTCTCAAGTCTCCCTTACTCAGACCTTGTTCAGAATGAATACTTCTAAATTGCTTAAAACACAACAAACTTTTTTTTTTTTTTTTAAAAGAAGAAATCAAACTGACAAGGTATGTCTCAAGTCTCCCTTACTCAGACCTTGTTCAGAATGAATACTTCTAAATTGCTTAAAACACAACAAATTTTTTTTTTTTTAAATTAGCAAAATATGTCCCTTACCCCCTACTAAAATATGACATTGTCCCCAATGTCAAAATTTAAAGGTAGAATTTAGGAGATATTACCTGCAGAGGTTGCTAACCACTTATTATAACTGAGACACAATAAACAAAATGTTAGATAATGTCACAAAGACAAAGTGCAATCCACTCCTTCCTCGTCCATATCTCTTTTTCTTTTTCCGAGCGTTTGCGAAACAACCGTAGCAGATAAATACTCATAAGCTTGGAACTTTTTGAGTAAATCTTCAATGGTTGTAGCAGAAATTATGGTTCTCCTTGCCTCTGAAAACATGAATCCATTATCCACAGCATTATCTAAATATGAAAGCAAATTACTAAAATAACCATTAATATTAAGCAAACCAATGGGTTTCTTATTTGTGACCAAAGATGACCAAGAAGCCACGCAAGCTATTTCTTCCAATGTACCCAGACCTCCTGGTAAAGCAATGAATGCATCGGCAGAATGGTACATGATTGTTATCCGTTCAGGGATACTCCAGACTTGTATTTCCTTACCCAAGGTAGGTCCACAAAAACCTGTGAATAGTTTTGGCACGATTCCTAGAACTGGACTTCCTCCGGCGTGTGCTGCTGTAGCGACTGCTCCCATTAAACCCGTACTACCGCCTCCATAAACCAACTGGATCTTTTGTTGGGCAAGTATTACTCCAACTCTTATGGCTTCATCAGCAAATATGTTATTTTTCCCTAGATAAGCACCTCCAAAGACACAAATTTTTTTAATGCGCTGGGACGAAGTACTTTCCATTTTTTTTTCTTTTTTTTTTTTTTCGAGTGCCTGAAAGAGCATGAGTACATGGTGTAATATATAGAGGACTGAGTAGTGAATCAGACAAGAGTAATAATGTCGCCGAAAGTGTATCTGACCTGTCAGAAGAAAATGTTAACCTAACAAAAGATTTTTGCGTGATTTCAGGAAGAAAATAAAAAAGAGAAGAAAAATCAACCGTAAAAGTCAAGAGTAATAATGTCGCCGAAAGTGTATTTGACCTGTCAGAAGAAAATGTTAACCTAACAAAAGATTTTTGCGTGATTTCAGGAAGAAAATCAAAAAAAGAAGAAAAATCAACCGTAAAAGACAAATAAAAAAAATGAGAATAATTACACAAATCGAATAACACGTAAATTAAACCGAAATAAAGTTATTGCAAATCAAACCAAAAGCTGAGAAGTCATTTATTGTAGTTGTGATTGTGGCTCACATCTTCCTCTGGTTTTACGTCCAGAAACGGCTTAAACGCCTTCTATGAGTCGAGGATATGCTTCCCATCCAGTTTTCTTACAAGCTGGCAAACAGGGTCTTTTAACATCAGATTCCCAAGATGTTGCCATTCCCTTTGGAATTGCGGCCATAAATCAAGAATTTCTCTTTGTACGTCTCCACTAGGATGCGTCTCAAGAGAAAGTTGGATATTACCCAAATTCTCCTTACTCAGTCCATCCTTAATGAATTCAATTTTATCATCTCGATTAGAGGACAGAATCCCAATAGAATGACATTTACCGTTACACGTCCATCGTGCACATTTGTGGCAATTTGAACTCATGCGCTTTGCTCGTCGCTTTTTTGCAAAAGTGCTTCTACCTGTACCTGGTAAATGCAAAACAGGAAGATATTCATCTTCACGTACCTTGGCTTCAATTATCCAACGTATGTCTTCAGGAATCCCTTTGTGCATAAGCATTCTTAATCTTTCAAATCGAACTTGGTAAAGCTTCAGTAAAATATTTCGAGGAAAAGGAGGAAATCGTTTCTGCAATCTTGTGAGAATATCATCCATCCTGAAAAGAAAAAAATGAAAAAAATTGAAAGAGAAATTGGAAGAGAAATTTATATACAATATCAGTTTTGTGGGTAGCTGATGGAACCGATTTAAATAATCACGGAGTACCGTTATCCGCCATTTAACCGGGGTTAAAAAAAAATTTATATTTACATCTAGTTATTTTCAAAACAAGGATCAGAAAGAAAAACAACATAAAAAGACTCAAAAACAAAACACTCTAAATAAAATCCTAAATTCTTCCCCCCACACATAATTTTTACATTGTCATTAATGTAATGCTATTAATCCCAAATGAAAGAATCATGTGTAAGTGAAAAGAACTAATAAACAAAATAAACTTATGCAGCCTAAATGAACTTAGAAACACTAAACACAATTAGCAAAGAAACATAAGAAAAAGAGAGCAAATCTGAGGATGGCAGTTTGGCAATGCTTTCACTAATTAGGCTGCCTCCCCCAATTAGCACTTGATTGATTGTTTTCAGCCTAGCCAATTCCCCTTCTTGGCATTTTAGGCTTGTCAGGCTCATACATGAAATTTCCCAAATTTATGCGTTTGAGAGGAAGCTTTCTTTGCACAACAGTGGATGCATTCTCCATTACAAGTATTATTCCATCATCCTTTGTGGTGCATATGTCATCGAGGAATGGAGCATATTTTGATACTTGTTGAATGACCTCCACAAACAAGTTGTTTAAGGTTTCCGGCATGTGTTGTTCATGTTCTTCCTCCTTGAACTTTGCAAATCTACTAGGAAAAGGTGGAGAAGAAACATTAGTAAAAAGTGAAACCTTAAACGTTACCTCACGTGCCGAAATACTCTTATTTGGATCTTTGGCTTCATTATCCTCAAGAATAGAATCCATCTCTAATTTTGTTTCATCCTCATCTTGTTCCTCATTCTTCAAGGTCACAATAGTAGCATTCTCCTTTGGGTTAACCATCGTTTGGGCTGGGAGTTCTTCAGATCTTTGTGCTACCCATCCCACCATACTACTTGCCAATTGGCTCATTTGCTTTTCCAAACTCTGGATGCTTGCCCTTGTTTCCTGTTGAAATTGCAAAGAATCAGTAACAAGAGAATAGACAAGATCTTCTAAAGAAGTACCTGAGTTTTGAGTCATATGTGGTGGTTGAAAAAGATCTGGTTCTTGAGACCATGATTGATTGAAGCTAGATGGATGAGTGTAATTGGCATAAGGATCTACTTCTTGGTAATTTTTCGAGTAGCCATAATTAGTATGATCCCACCATCCCTCATGGTAAGTGTTTGAGTAATGATTATACTGTTGGTCTTGCAACACTTGATGGCCTTGACATCCTCCCATGGCCAATTGTTGAACTGGGGAGGTGAGATTGGCTTGTTGATTCTCCATGTTCATGTATGCCACCAACTCTTCAAGTGTTAGATTGCTCAATTCCATTGTTTTTTTTTTTTTTCAAAATTTGAAAAGAAAAACATGTATGTACAAGAAAATAATACTAATTAGAACTGAAAATAAGAATAAACCAAGTAACAAATAAACTAAAGAAAACAATCCCCGGCAACGGCGCCAAAAATTTGATGCACCCAAAAGAGTGTATCTTATTTAACCTTGCACTAAAAAGATAAATTGTAAGTATAGTAGTTAGCAAGGGTCGAGTCCTCAGGGATTGGGTTTTAGTTTATAAGTTAATTGTTTAAAACTTAAATTCAAGAACAATAAAAGAAAAGGGGTTTTTGAAGCAAAATTTAAACTAAAGTAAATAATAAGAATAAGATGCAAGGCGGTATAACCAGCCAATAAAAATAAAACAAAGTTAATATACAAATTAGGCGGTATAACCAGCCAATAAAAATAAATATACTTTTAAAAATAAGCAAACTAGAAAAGTAAGAAAACAAGTAAGTAAGAAGAATCAAATATGAAAAATATGGTTAAGGTTTCATTCTCCACCACTAGACATCATTAAGAATCAATTTCAGATCTATCAATATCAACCAACTATCAAAGTTAACAACCGTAGATAACAACAAGCTCTGTTACCCCAATCTTTCCTTAGTTTGTCGTTAAATAGAACAAGCTCTCTATTTAATCTCTAACCATTAAACAACCTAGAATAAGCTCTCTAAATTCAATTTAATGGCAGCTTTATGATGAGAAAGATAGGTTGATCTAAGCAACAAACACATAAGCTCGGATTGTTCAACTTAGGTTATGTTCCACTTTGCAATTATTGAAAACTTGACCATAATCATTAATCACAAATTGCCACTTATGAATAGGAAATCAAGACAATTACACGGATCAAGACTCCTAAACTAGCAATAGATAATTATCAAGATCTATCTAGTTGTACACCTAAACAAATCAAGACAACATCATGAACAATTCTTGTAGAAGAACATAAGCAACTTTGATAGAAAATTAATGATAGATAGAATCTGAAAATCAATTATAAAACATGTCTAGGGCTTTGAAATCACCCTTAACCAAATAGAAGTTTAGCCTAGAATAGGCATTGTAAACATAAAATTAAATAGAATCTAAGAAGAAAATAAAAGAAAGAAAGAAGAAGAAGAAGGATATTAATTATCCAACCTCTTGCTCTTTCTAAAGAAAAAGAAAACTAGAGAAAAGAAAGAAGAAGAAAATTTAGAGAATTTTATTACAATGGCTAATATCCTACCTATCTACAATATGATCCCTTACAATCATCCAAGGCCCTCTATTTATACACATTTTGGAGGGCTAAATGACAAGAGACAAGCTTTACAAATTTCAAAGGTAGGTATAATAGGTGGGTGCATTTTCTAACAATTTTCGTCATATATGACGATTTTGATCAGCCAACTTGATGGTCGATTTTGTCAATGTTGGAGGCCTTATCTGATCACATGGTCTTCTAGAAAAATGTGACCCTATCAGTTACTGATCCATAGCCGTTGGAATCAGCTCATTTGATAATGTGGATAAGAAGATATGGGCATAATACGAAAACAGGTCAGCACAGACGTCATTGCACATCAGCCAAATTGATGGTCGATTTCGCTAGGGAAAACGACTCCGTTTCAAGAAGTGTAAAAAATGAAAAAGATAGATATGCCTCTTAGCTTTGCATGTCTACAAATTTCAGCCTTATTGCTTCAGTGAAACTCGAGATATAGCTGATATGGCAAAAGGTGTCGGAACTGGAACTGAACTGGATTTGTCCTCAATTCTAGTAATCTGAAATCACTCAAAGAAACTTGTGAAAAACACCAAAATACATAAAAATATAAAAGATCATAAACACAATTAGACTAAACAATAATAACTCGTATTTGACACAAAACAATAATAAAACATAACTAAAAACTATATAATTATACGAGTTATCAGTGCTTGTTCTATTTAACGACGAACTAAGAAAAGATTGGGGTAACAGAGTTTGTTGTTATCTACGGTTGTTAACTTTGATAGCTAATTAATGTTGATAGATATGAAATTGATTCTTAATGATGTCTAGTGATGGAGAATGAAACCTTAACCATATTTCTCATATTTTATTCTTCTTAATTACTTATTTTCTCATTTTTATTGTTAACTTTAGTTTAAATCTGATCTCAAAATACCCTTTTCTTTTATTGTTCTTGAATTTAAGTTCTAAACTATTAACTTATAAACTAAAACCCAATCCCTGAGGACTCGACCCTTGCTAATCACTATACTTTACAATTGATTCTTTTTAAGTGCAAGGTTAAATAAGATACACTCCTTTGGGTGCATCAAGCTTTTGGCGCCGTTGCCGGGATTGCTTTATTTTTAGTTTATTAGTTTATTGGTTTATTCTTATTTTCAGTTGTAATTAATTTTATTTTTCTTATACATACAGGTTTTCGTTTTCAAATTTCAAGCAAGAAGAGATGGCAGGTGCTACATCAAAACTTCAGAACCATCAGAACCAACTAGACAATCTCATCTCCATAGTTCAACAAGTGGCCATAAGTAAGATTCAACAATCAAGGCAGTGTGGAGTGTGCCTCATGATGGATCATCCAACCAATTGGTGCCCATACTACCAAAAAGATAATTTTGAACCTGCCTATGATATGGGAGAATACCAAAGCCATCAAGGGTTCCAAGGACAACAGTATGATGCTTTCCCAAACATTTACAATGAGGGATTGTGGAGTCATACTCATTATGGCTACTCGGGAGATTATCAAGAAGTAGATCCTTATGCTAATTACACTAACCAATTTGTCTTCAATCAACCATGGGATCAACAACAAGATCTTTTTGAGCCACCACCTCAAAACTCAGGTAATTCTTTAGAAGAACTTGTCAATTCTCTTGTTATTAATACTCTGCAACTTCAACAAGAAACAAAGGAAACAAAGGCAAGTATCCAGAGTTTGGAAACGCAAATGAGCCTATTGGCTAGTAATACGATGGAATTAGTAGCACAAAGATCTCAAGCACTCCGTTCCCAATCGATGATTGATCCAAAGGAGAGTGTTAGTGCCACACAACTTGAGGATGAATCAGAAAATCCAAGGGAACCCGAGGATGAGAAAGAACTAAAGATGGATTCAACTATTGAATATAATGAAGCTTCAATTCCGAAAGAGAGTACTTCGGCACCTGAGGAAACGTTTAAGGTTCCACTTTTTACTAATGTTTCTTCTCCACCTTTTCCTAGTAGATTTGCAAAGTTCAAGGAGGAAGAACATGAACAACACATGCCGAAAACCTTAAACAGCTTGTTTGTGGATGCCATTCAACAAATACCAAAATATGCACCATTCCTTAACAAGCTATGCACCACAAAGGATGATGGAATAATACTTGTAATGGAGAATGCATCCACTATTGTGCAAAGAATCCGCCCTACAAAATGCACAAATTCGGAAAGTTTCTTGTATGATCTTGCAAATCCTATAAAGCCAAGAAGGGGTGTTGGTTAGATTTAAAACACTAACTCAAGTGTTAATTGGCAAGGCAGCCCAATTAAAGAAGAAATTGCCAACCTGCAATACTCAGATTTGCTTTCTCTTTCTCTTTCTTTTCCTCTTTCTTTTATTATTTTTACTATTTTTATTTTTTACGTTTTTTTGTTAATTTTTTGTTTAGTATTTTAGGATTATTTAGGTTACATGAGTTTGTTTTGTTTTGAGTCTTAGTTGTTCCTATTCTTATGTTATGAGTTCTTTTCTCTTACACATGATTCTTTCATTTGGGTTAATAGCATTACATTGAGTATAATGTAAGAATTAAGTGTGTGGGGGAAGGATTTAGGATTTCTTTTATTTTGTCTATTTCTTTTTATCAGTCTCTAATATTATTATTATTATTATTATTATTATTATTAGTGTGTTTTAGTTCCTTTTTAATACAATGATGAGATATGAATTGCATAGGTCTAAACTGGTTATTACTGAGAAGATTTTCATGAGAATTAAGCTTGATACTAATTGTTATGAGCCAATGTTGAAATGATATGTTGATTGAGAAAGAGGCATGTTTAGACTTGATATTGACTTGTATAATCATCCTTGTGAGTTTTTGAGCCTATATGATTGATGCATTATACATATCAATCTAATTTCTTTCTTGAGTGCTCTTATGATTACATGATTCTCTAGAACTTGCTTTAAACCGTTTGAGACTATATTGATACATGTGATAACATGAAAATGATAGAGGCTTTAGGATTATAACCAGGGCCAAACAGCCGTCCATTATTAATGTTCGAAGAGAACATCCCCCTAGTGAGCCAATTTGAGCCTATATTGAATAAGCTATTTATTTGGTAACCACAACTTACACCTAGCCTAAATATACTTATATCCTTACCCTTTTTCTAAAAATGGATTATATATTTTGAGACATATTGCAAAAAACAAGGGATATTTTTAGTTGAAAATTTGGATTGGAAATAAAAGATAAATGTGGGGAAAGAAAAGAAAAAAAAAAGTCAAAAGAAAAAAAAAGTCAAAAGAAAAAGAAAGGGATCATTGTCAAATACATTCGCATATTGAAAAAAAAATATCATCTCTTAAAATTTTGGTTAAAGAAAAAGATGTTACAAAGTTGGTTAGAATGAAGCAAATGCTCAACATGAATATTTAGCCTATATTATTATGTTCTTTATAAGAGTTTTGCGAAGTTTTATTTGCAAAATCTTATTTTGTCTCTAATTTCTATGAAGTCTTTGGAACCTTTGTAATATCTTTTATCTTTTATTCTTTAACCACAATACAACCCCTTGGCCCCATTACAACCTTGATTAAAGACCTCTTGATTTATGAAGTTGCATGTTCTAAATAGTTGAGAATAGGTGGACAAGCAAGCATATGGTATAACTGTTTTCATGAGATTGATTGAGTGTAAACACTTTACCACTACTTTAAAGAGTAAAAACCATGAGAGTATCCTAGTGAGAAGTTGAGATTAAGTTTGAATATGCACTATTTTGATTGAAATATGTTATGTTAATATTGGCTTAAATCAAACTATTTACATTCAAGCAAGATTTTTTGTGAATTTCTTTAAGCTATTCATTAGTTTATAAGACTTGTCCAATGATTATATCTAATTTATATTTTTAGTTGTAATTATTATTATTATTTTTAGTTTTTTTAGTTTTTCTTATGTCTTCAATGTTTGTGGGTATCGTCCTAGTAAACCCTCACGAGACTAAACTCGTCCACTAGGGACACCTAGGGGTTTAAAGGCTTGTGTCACATGCTAAGTGCCACCGTGATTTCCTACGAAAGTGGATTAGATTAGATTTTCTTATTTTATTTTTATTTTGTTTTGCTCGAGTACTAGCAAAAAGCTAAGCGTGTGGGTATTTGATAAGCTCATAAAATATACATTTTATGCCTTTCTACCTTTAGTTTTTGTTATGTTTTCGATCTTTATCTTGTTTACTTATAATATGTTTTTGAATTTTAGGTACAATAAGGAGAATGAAGTCAAAAGATGTCAATAATGATGGTAAAGAGCTTACAAAATCATAATCACAAGATGGAAGAAGACTTGGGAGTCAAAAATATCAATTTCTGGTTGAAAAGCAATCATGCAGATTTGACCTCAGGAGCTTGTTGTAAGGAAAACATGATGTTACATTCTTTATTTGGAAAAACTTGCTCCTTGACTTTTGAAGTTGACTTGATTATCTTTCCAACAATATATTATGGGCCCAAATTGGATAAGAAATGTGCATTCAAAATGGCGCTAGAAGATCTTCCTAAAGAACCCTGCGGCCAGAAAAACCCTAATCGCAAATCTGAAAAAAAAAAAGTCAAAAACGTGATTTTTGTACCTCCAGACTTACTTGTGCGGTAAAGACTTATTCTCAGGGTTTTAAAGCTCTATAAATACCATCTTTTGAGCCACAAACTAGACATCTTTTGAGGAGACTCGAGGGATAATCTTTATTCTTCTTCTTTTTCTCCATTCTTTTATTTTCTTTTTAGTTTTATGTATAGATTATCTATGCCTATGCTAGGCTAAACTTTTATTTGGTTAAGGGTGATTTCAAAGCCCTAGACATGTTATGTAATTAATTTTCAAAATCTATCTATCATTGTTTTCTATCAAAGTTGCTTATGTTCTTCTATTAAAATTGTTCATGATAATTTTTTGATTTGTTTAGGTGGCCAACTAGATAAATCTTAATAATTGTCTAATGCTAGTTTAGGAGTCTTGATCCGTGTAATTGTCTTGATTTCCTATTCATAAGTGACAATTTGTGAATAATGATTTTGGTCAAGTTTTCAATAATTGCAAAGTGAAACATAACCTAAGTTGAACAATCCGAGCTTATGTGTTTGTTGCTTAGGTCAACCTATCTTTCTCATCATAAAGCTGCTATTAAATTGAACCTAGATATCTTATTCTAGGTTGTTTGATAGTTAGAGATTAAATAGAGAGCTTGATGCACCCAAAAGAGTGTATCTTATTTAACCTTGCACTAAAAAGATCAATTGTAAGTATAATGATTAGCAAGGGTCGAGTCCTCTGGGATTGGGTTTTAATCTATGAGTTATTAGTTTATAACTTACGTTCAAAGAAAACAATAAAAGAAAAGGGGTTTTTGAAGCCAGATTTAAACTAAAGTAAATAATAAGAATAAGATGCAAGGCGGTATAACCAGCCAATAAAAATATATATACTAAATTAGGCGGTATAACCAGCCAATAAAAATATATAAACTAAATTAGGCGGTATAACCAGCCAATAAAAATAAAACAAAGTTAATATACAAATTAGGCGGTATAACCAGCTAATAAAAATAAATATACTTTTAAAAATAAGCAAACTAGAAAAGTAAGAAAACAAGTAAGTAAGAAGAATCAAATATGAAAAATATGGTTAAGGTTTCATTCTCCACCACTAGACATCATTAAGAATCAATTTCAGATCTATCAATATCAACCAACTATCAAAGTTAACAACCGTAGATAACAACAAGCTCTGTTATCCCAATCTTTCCTTAGTTTGTCGTTAAATAGAACATGCTCTCTATTTAATCTCTAACCATTAAACAACCTAGAATAAGCTCTCTAAATTCAATTTAATGGCAGCTTTATGATGAGAAAGATAGGTTGATCTAAGCAACAAACACATAAGCTTGGATTGTTCAACTTAGGTTATGTTCCACTTTGCAATTATTGAAAACTTGACCATAATCATTAATCACAAATTGCCACTTATGAATAGGAAATCAAGACAATTACACGGATCAAGACTCCTAGACTAGCAATAGATAATTATCAAGATCTATCTAGTTGTATACCTAAATAAATCAAGACAACATCATGAACAATTCTTGTAGAAGAACATAAGCAACTTTGATAGAAAATTAATGATAGATAGAATATGAAAATCAATCACAAAACATGTCTAGGGCTTTGAAATCACCCTTAACCAAATAGAAGTTTAGCCTAGCATAGGCATTATAAACATAAACATAAAATTAAAGAGAATCTAAGAAGGAAATAAAAGAAAGAAAGAAGAAGAAGAAAATAAAGAAAAAGAAAACTAGAGAAAAGAAAGAAGAAGAAAACTTAGAGAATTTTATTACAATGGCTAATATCCTACCAATGTACAATGCCTCTTACAATCATCCAAGGCCCTCTATTTATACACATTTTGGAGGACTAAATGACAAGAGACAAGCTTTACAAATTTCAAAGGTAGGTATAATAGGTGGGTGCATTTTTCTAACAATTTTCGTCATATTACAAGAGACAATTTTGATCAGCCAACTTGATGGTCGATTTTGTCAATATTGGAAGCTTGATCTTATCACATGGTCTTCTAGAAAAATGTTCCCCTATCAGTTAGTGATCCATAGCCGTTGGAATCAGCTCATTTGCTGATGTGGATCAGAAGATATGGGCAAAATACCAAAACAGGTCAGCACAGACGTCATTGCACATCAGCCAACTTGATGGTCGATTTCGCTAGGAAAAACGACTCCGTTTCAAGAAGTGTAAAACATGAAAAAGTTAGATATGCCTCTTAACTTTGCACGGTTAAAATTTCAGCCTTATTGCTTCAGTGAAACTCCAGATATAGCTGATATGGCAAAAGGTGTCGAAACTGGAACTGAACTAAATTTGCCCTTAATTGTTGATTTAACCTAGTAATCTGAAATCACTCAAAGAAACTCGTGAAAAACACCAAATTACATAAAAATATAAAAAATCATAAACACAATTAGACTAAGCAATAATAACTCGTATTTGACACAAAACAATAATAAAACATAACTAAAAACTATATAATTATACGAGTTATCAGAGCTTGTTCTATTTAACGACGAACTAAGGAAATATTGGGGTAACAGAGCTTGTTGTTATCTACGGTTGTTAACTTTGATAGTTAATTAATGTTGATAGATATGAAATTGATTCTTAATGATGTCTAGTGGTGGAGAATGAAACCTTAACCATATTTCTCATATTTGATTCTCCTTAATTACTTATTTTCTCATATTTATTGTTAACTTTAGTTTAAATCTGATCTCAAAATACCCTTTTCTTTTATTGTTCTTGAATTTAAGTTTTAAACTATTAACTTATAAACTAAAACCCAATCTCTGAGGACTCGACCCTTGCTAATCACTATACTTTACAATTGATTCTTTTTAAGTGCAAGGTTAAATAAGATACACTCCTTTGGGTGCATCAAAAGGTGGCTGATTTTTGTGTTTTAAGGAAAGAAAGAATACTTGGCAGCCAAGGCATGTAGATATAAGGAAAGAAATAATTAATTGTAGTCAAAGCACTCTTTAATGAGGAAAGATAACAAACTTGCAGCCAAAGTAAGTGTAAGGGCAGAAAGTCTTGGTTGATTTAATTCTCCTACTTTGACTAGGATTAGCTTTAAGGAAAGAACTTTGCAATAAATGCTATTAATGCAAGTTTGACAAAGTTGAAAGCCAATAATATTAGGAGATACCGCCACTTCTTGTTTATCCAAGAAACCATGTCATCAGCTAGGGTATTTAAAGGAAGAATTAGGGTAACCCATAATAGTGCAAAAGGAAATGGCGGCTGAAATTCTTCTAGGCTAGATAAAAGCTGCCGCTAGGGTTCTTTTGAGCTTGAAAATAGGTTTTTTTTTCAACTAGGGTTTTTAGGGAATGAGATGTAGGCAACCGCATCTAGTCTTCTTGAAGTGTCCCTTGTGCTTGAAGCTTTATTTCTTGTCCAAATTCACACTTTTCAACTCCAAAATAATTCTTATCTTCCAAAACACCTACAAAACACAAAACCATAGTAAATTATCAAGGATTTCTAGGAACTAAGCCTAAAATATGAGGAATTAATATATGAAAATACATGAATTTAAGCACTTATCAAATTCCCGCACACTTAGTCTTTTGCTAGCCCTCGAGCAAAATCAAATAGAGACAAGGTAAAGAAAATCTAATTTAGCCCACTTTTAATACAACTTATTGATAATCATTGAACAAGTCTTATAAACTAATTAATAGCTTAAAGAGTTTCACAAAGAATCATGCTTGATAGTAAAAGGTTTGAGTTAAGCTAACATTAACATAACATATCTCAATCAAAATAGTTCATGTTCAAACTTAATCTCAACTTCTCACATGAGATACTCTCATGATTTTCACTCTTTAAAGTAGTGGTAAAGTGTTTACACTCAATCAATCTCATGAAAACAGTTCTACCATATGCTTGCTTGTCCACCTATTCTCTACTATTTAGATCATGCAACTTCATAAATCAAGAGGTCTTTATTCAAGGTTGTAATGGGGCCAAGGGGTTATAAATGTGGTTAAATAATAAAAGGAAAAGGATATTACAAAGGTACCAAATATTTCATAGAGTTTAGAGACATAATAAGATTCATACAAACAAAACTTCTCAAAACTTTTTACAACATATAATACATAGGCCGAATATTCATGTTGGGTCTTTTCTTTATTTTAAACAACTTTGTAACATCTTTTTCCACAAGTTCAAGAGATGATACATATTTCCTTTTTTTTTTCTTTACATGGGAATGTATTTGGCAATATTCCCTTTCTTTTTCTCTTGACTTTTCTTTTCTTTTTCCCCACACTTATTTCTTGTTTCTAACCCAAATTTTCAATAGATCTTCCTTGTCTTTGCAATATGTCTGAAAACATGGTAATTCATCTTTAGAACAAGGCTGATGATATAAATAAGTATATTTAGGTTAGGGACAAGATATGGTTACCAAAGAAATAGCTTATTCAATGTAGGCTCAACTTGGTTCACTAAGAGGGATGTTCTCTTGGAACAACAATAAGGGATGGCTGTTTGACCCTATTTAAAAATCTTAATGCCTCTATCATATTCATGTTATCACATGCATCAATATAGTCTCAAAAAGATTAAAAGCAAGTTCTAGAGAATCATGTAATCTTAAGAGCACTCAAGAAAGAAATTAGATTGATATGTATAATGCATCAATCATATAGGCTCAAAAACTTACAAGAATGATTATACAAGTCAGATTTAAGTCTAAACATGCTTCTTTCTCAATCAACATATCATATTAATGTTGGCTCATAAAAAAAATGATATCAAGCTCAATTCTCATGAAAATCTTCTAACTAATAAATCAATTTTCGACTTATTATCTCATCATTGTATTGAAAGTAACTAAAACACACTAAACAAACTAAAAAATAAAACACACTAAAGAAAATCCTAAATTCTTCCCCCCACACTTAATTTTTACATTGTCCTTAATGTAATGCTATTATCCCCAATGAAAGAATCATGTGTAAGAGAAAATAACTAATAAACAAATAAACTTATGCAGCCTAAATGAACCTAAAAATACTAAACACAATTAACAAAGAAACATAAGAAAAAGAGAGCAAATCTTAGGTTGGCATTTTGGCAATGCTTTCACTAATTGGGCTGCCTCCCAATTAGCCTAGCCAACACCCCTTCTTGGCTTTTTAGGATCTTTTGGCTTAGATATGAAACTTCTCGGATTTTTGCGTTTTGGAGGAAGTTTTCTTTGCAAAACAGCCAATGCATTCTCCTCCAAACTTATTATTTCATCATTCTTGGTGGGGCATAGCTCTTTGAGGAATTGTGCATATCTTGGTACTTGACTAATGGCATCCATAAGTAAGCTGTTTAAGGTTTCCAGAATTTGTTATTCATGTTCCTCTTTCTTGGACTTTGCAAATCATCTAGGAAAAGGTGGAGAAGAAACATTAGTATAAATAGGAACTTTAAAACTTACTTGAGTTGCTGAAATACTCCCAATTTGAAAGGTGGCTTCATTATCCTCAGGAAGTGAATCCATCTTTGGTTTTGTCTCATCCTCAACTTGTTCCTCCTTCGTCAAGGTCACAATAGTAGCATTCTCCTTTGGGTTAATCAGCGATTGGGAAAGGAGTGCTTGAGATCTTTGTGCTACTAATTCCACCATACTACTAGCCAATATGCTCATTTGCATTTCGAAACTCTGGATACTTGCCTTTGTTTTCTGTTCAAATTGCAAAGTATTAGTAACAAGAGAATTGACAAGTTCTTCTAAAGAATTACCTGAGTTTTAAGGTGGTCGCTCAAAAAGATCTTGTTGTTGATCCCATGGTTAATTTAAGACAGATTGATGAGTGTAATTGGCATAAGGATCTACTTCTTGATAATCTCCCGAATAGCCATAATTAGTATGATTCCACCATCCCTCATGGTATGTGTTTGAGTAATGATCATACTGTTGGTCATGGAACCCTTGATGGCCTTGACATCCTCCCATGGCCAATTGTTGAACTGGGGAGGTGAGTTGGCTTGTTAGTTCTCCATGTTCATGTATGCCACCAACTCTTCAAGTGTTAGATTGCTCAATTCCATCATTTTTTTAAAAAAAAAAATTGAAAAGAAAAACCTGTATGTACAAAAAAAAAAAAAACTAATTAGAACTGAAAATAAGAATAAACCAAGTAACAAATAAACTAAAGAAAGCAATCCCCTACAACGACGCCAAAAACTCGATGCACCAAAAAGAGTGTATCTTATTTAACCTTGCACTAAATAGATCAATTGCAAAGTATAGTATTTAGAAAGGGTCGAGTCTTCAGGGATTGAGTTTATAACTTATTCAATGAAACAAAGTAAAAGGGGTGTTTGAAATAGTTTAAAAGTAAATAAAACAAGAAAAGTAGAAAACAAGTAAATACGAAACAATCAAATATGAGAAATATGGTTACGGTTTCATTCTCCACCACTAGACATCATTAAGAATCAATTTCATATCTATCAACATCAATTAGCTATCAAAGTTAACAACCGTAGATAACAACAAGCTCTATTACACCAATCTTTCTTTAGTTTGTCGCTAAATAGAACAAGATCTCTATTTAATCTCTAACTATCAAACAACCTAAAATAAGCTCTCTAAGTTCAATTTGATAGCAGCTTTATGATGAGAAAGATAGGTTGATCTAAGCAACAAACACATAAGCTCGGATTGTTCAACTTAGGTTATGTTCCACTTTGCAATTAGCGAAAACTTGACCATAATCATTAATCACAAATTGCCACTTATGAATAGGAAA
Organism: Fremontodendron californicum; assembly: GCA_030761205.1. Taxonomy (NCBI): domain Eukaryota; kingdom Viridiplantae; phylum Streptophyta; class Magnoliopsida; order Malvales; family Malvaceae; genus Fremontodendron; species Fremontodendron californicum. Next base: position 4,365,609 of record JAULJL010000032.1, read on the forward strand.
TCAAGACAATTACACGGATCAAGACTCCTAAACTAGCATTAGACAATTATCAAGATTTATCTAGTTGGCCACCTAAACAAATCAAAACATCATCATGAACAATTTTAATGGAAGAATATAAGCAACTTTGATAGAAAACAATGATAGATAGATTCTGAAAATTAATTACATAACATGTCTAGGGCTTTGAAATCAGCCTTAACCAAATAAAAGATGTGGTTTTCCACTTTGATGATAAATGCAAAGAGGCGTTTGAAACATTGAAGGGACTCTTGACATCAGCTACTATCATGCAACCACCAGATTGTAATGTACCTTTTGAAATCATGTGTGATACTAGTGACTATGCCATTGGAGCTATTTTGGGCCAACAGGTTGGCAAAGCCTCACATGCCATTTATTATGCCTCCCGAACTCTTAATGATGCTCAATTAAACTAGTCCACTAGTGAAAAAGAACTTTTGGCTGTTGTATTTGCTTTAGAAAAATTTCGATCTTATTAATTGGTACTAAAGTAATAGTTTTTTCGGAACATGCAGTACTTACTCACTAAGAAGGAGGCCAAACCAAGGTTGATTAGATGGATACTTCTCTTACAAGAGTTTGATTTGGAGATAAAAGATAAAATAGGTAGTGACAACCTGGTTGCGGACCATCTTAGCCGTTTTGTTCATGAAGAGAATGCACTACCCTTCAACGAGAACTTTTCGATGAGCAACTTCTTCAACTTCTTCTTATAAGTACAACAACTCCTTGGTATGCCGATATTGTTAATTACTTAGTTACCAAGAAGTTGCTACAAGAGTTGACACAAGCTCAAAGAAATAAGATCAAGAGTGATGCCAAATACTACATATGGGATGATCCTTACCTTTGGTAGCTTTGCTCCGATCAGATTATAAGAAGGTGTGTGCTAGAATCTGAATTTCAATCTATTCTCACCTTTTGTCACTCTTTTGCATGTAGAGGACACTTTGGATCCAAAAGAACAGCCATGAAAGTTCTTGATTCTGGATTTTATTAGCCTACTATATTCAAAGATGCATATCTCTTTTGCAAGTCATGTGATTATTGCCAAAGAACAGGTAACTTAGGTGCTAAAAATCAAATGCCTCAAACTCCAATACTTATTGTTGAAATTTTTGACGTATGAGGCATGGATTTCATGGGACCTTTTCCTTCTTCTTTTGGTAATCTTTATATTTTACTTGCCGTTGTTTAGGTTTCAAAAGGGGTGGAAGCAAAAGCCACTAGGACTAATGACTCCAAAGTTGTTTCAGATTTTGTCAAGACTAACATCTTTGCTATGTTAGGAACACCAAAGGCCATAATCAGCGATAGAGGAACTCACTTTTGCAATAGGACTATGGAAGCACTTTTGAGGAAGTATAACATCACACACAAGGTCTCCACTTCATACCATGCTCAAACTAGTGGACAAGCTGAAGTGTCAAACCGAGAAGTTAAGTCCATCCTTGAACAGTATGTCTCCTTATCGACTTGTTTATGGTAAGTCTTATCATCTTCCGATTGAATTAGAACATAAGGCATATTGGGCTATCAAAAAATGCAACATGGAGATGGATGAGGCAGGTAATCAAAGAAAACTAGACCTACAAGAATTAGAGGAGATAAGCAATGATGCCTATGAGAATTCTAGGATTTACAAGGAAAAGAATATGGCATTCCATGATAAGATGATATCAAGAAAGGACTTTGTTATTGGACAAAAAGTTCTTGTCTTCCATTTACACCTTAAGTTATTTCCAGGTAAGTTACGTTCTCGTTGGGTTGGACCTTTTGTTATTCCTAATTTGTTTACTCATGGTGCAGTTGAAATCCAAAGCCCAAAAATAGATAAGGCATTCAATGTGAATGGTCATCGATTGAAGCCTTACTTTGAGAACTTTCCTATACAAGATGTGGAGGAGTTACCACTCTTTAAGCCAAATTATGTTGAATAATGATGGCATGGGTCTAAGTCAGGCCGAGGACAATAAACTAAGCGCTTCTTTGGACGCAACCCAAAAGGATGGAGAGCATCTATTATAATCAGATTTGCATATTCCTTACTCTCCATCATTCTATCTTTTATTGTTTTTCTTATGTTTTGTTAGTAGTTTTTTACTCTTAGATATAATTTGTGCATTGGGGGATAATAGCATTACATTGAGGACAATGTAAAAATTAAGTGTGGGGGGAAGAATTTAGGATTTTATTTAGAGTGTTTTGTTTTTTTAGTCTTTTTATGTTGTTTTGGGTGTGTTTTAGTTACTCTCAATACTATGATGAGATATGAATGGCATAAGTCTAAAACTGATTTATTAGTGAGAAGATTTTCATGAGAATTGAGCTTGATATCATTTTTTTTGAGCCAATGTTAAGATGATATGTTGATTGAGAAAGAAGCATGTTTAGACTTAAATCTGACTTATATAATCATCCTTGTGAGTTTTTGAGCCTATATGATTGATGCATTATACATATCAATCTAATTTCTTTCTTGAGTGCTCTTATGATTACATGATTCTCTAGAACTTGCTTTAAACCTTGTTGAGACTATATTGATGCATGTGACAACATGAATATGATAGAGGCGTTAGTATTTTTAACCAGGGCCAAATAGCCATCCCTTATTGATGTTCCAAGAGAACATCCCGTTTAGTGAACCAATTTGAGCCTACATTGAATAAGCTATTTATTTGGTAACCATATCTTGTCCCTAACCTAAATACCCTTGTTCTAAAGATGAATTAGCATGTTTTGAGACATATTGCAAAGACAAGGAAGATCTATTAAAAATTTGGGTTAGAAACAATAAATAAGTGTGTGGAGGAGAAAGGTAAAAGTCAAGAGTAAAAGAGAGGGAATATTGGCCAACACATTCCCATGTGATTTTTTTTTTTTAACTTCTATTTAAAGAAAAGAAAAAGATGTTACAAAGTTGTTTAGAATGAAGAAAAGGCTCAACATGAATATTCGGCCTATGTTTTTGATAAGCTCATAAAATATACATTTTATGCTTTTCTACATTTAGTTTTTGTTATGTTTTCGATCTTTATCTTGTTTACATAAATATAATATGTTTTTTAATTTTAGGTACAATAAGGAGAATGAAGTCAAAATATGTCAATAATTATGGTAAAGAGCTTACAAAATCGTAATCACAAGATGGAAGAAGACTTGTGAGTCAAAAATATCAATTTCTAGTTGAAAAGCAATCAGGCAGATTTGACCTCCGGAGCTTGTTGTAAGGAAAACGTGATGTTAAATTCTTTATTTGAGGAAACTTCCTACTTGAATTTTGAAGTTGACTTGATTATCTTTCCAACGATATATTATGGGCCCAAATCGGATAAGAAATGGCCATTCAAAATGGCGCTAGAAGATCTCCCTAAAGAATCCTGCGATCAGAAAAACCCTAATCGCAAATCTGAAAAAAAAAAAAAAAAAAAAAAGGCGAAAACGTGATTTTTGCACCTCCAGGCTTACTTGTGCGGCGAGGACTTATTCTCAGTGTTTTAAAGCTCTATAAATACCATCTTTTGAGTTACAAACTAGACATCTTTTGAGGAGACTCAAGGATCATCATTCTTCTTCTTCTTCTCCATTCTTTTATTTTCTTTTTAGTTTTATGTATATATTATCTATGCCCATGCTAGGCTAAACTTTTATTTGGTTAAGGGTGATTTCAAAGCCCTAGACATGTTATGTAATTAATTTTTAGAATCTAACTATCATTGTTTTCTATCAAAGTTGCTTATGTTCTTCCATTAAAATTGTTCATGATGATGTTTTGATTTGTTTAGGTGGCCAACTAGATAAATCTTGATAATTGTCTAATGCAAGTTTAGGAGTCTTGATCCGTGTAATTGTCTTGATTTCCTATTCATAAGTAGCAATTTGTGATTAATGCTTATGGTCAAGTTTTCAATAATTGCAAAGTGGAACATAACCTAAGTTGAACAATCCGAGCTTATGTGTTTGTTGCTTAGATCAACCTATCTTTCTCATCATAAAGCAGCTATTAAATTGAACTTAGAGAGCTTATTCTAGGTTGTTTGATAGTTAGAGATTAAATAGAGAGCTTGTTCTATTTAACGACAAACTAAGGAAAGATTGGGGTAACAGAGCTTGTTGTTATCTACGGTTGTTAACTTTGATAGCTAATTAATGTTGGTAGATATGAAATTGATTCTTAAAGATGTCTAGTGGTGGAGAATGAAACCTTAACCATATTTTTCATATTTGATTCTTCTTAATTACTTGTTTTCTCATTCTTATTGTTAATTTTAGTCTAAATCTGATTTCAAAATCCCCTTTACTTTTGTTTACTTGTTTTTAAGTGATAAACTATTAACTTATAAACTAAAACCCAATTCCTGAGGACTCGACCCTTGCTAATCACTATACTCTACAATTGATTCTTTTTAGTGCAAGGTTAAATAAAGAAATACTCTTTTGGGTGCATCAAGTTTTTGGCGCCATTTCTAGGGATTGCTTTATTTAGTTTATTAGTTTATTCTTATTTTCAGTTGTAATTAATTTTATTTTTCTTGTACATACAGGTTTTTGTTTTCAAATTTCAAGCAAGAAGAGATGGCAGGTGCTACATCAAAACTTCAGAACCTTCAGAACCAACTAGGCAATCTCATCTTCATAGTTCAACAAGTGGCCATAAGTAAGATTCAACAATCAAGGCAGTGTGGAGTGTGCTTCATGATGGATCATCCAACCAATTGGTGCCCATACTACCAAAAAGATAATTTTGAACCAGCCTATGATGTGGAAGAATACCAAAGCCATCAAGGGTTCCAAAGACAACAGTATGATGCTTTCCAAACACTTACAATGAGGGATGGTGGAATCATACTCATTATCGCTACTCAGGAGATTATCAAGAAGTAGATCCTTATGCTAATTACACTAATCAATTTGTCTTCAATCAACCATGGGATCAACAACAAGATCTTTTTGAGCCACCACCCCAAAACTCAGATAATTCTTTAGAAGAACTTGTCAATTCTCTTGTTATTAATACTCTGCAACTTCAATAAGAAACAAGGGAAACAAAGGCAAGTATCCAGAGTTTGAAACGCAAATGAGCCTATTGGCTAGTAATACGGTGGAATTAGTAGCACAAAGATCTCAAGCACTCTCTTCCCAATCGATGATCAAATCCAAAGGACAATGTTAGTGCCACACAACTTGAGGATGAATCAGAAAAACCAAGGGAACCCGAGGATGAGAAAGAACTAAAGATGGATTCAGCTATTGAAGATATTGAAGCTTCATTTCCGAAAGAGAGTACTTCGGCGCCTGAGGTAACGTTTAAGGTTCCACTTTTTACTAATGTTTCTTCTCCACTTTTTCCTAGTAGATTTGCAAAGTTCAAGGAGGAAGAAGATGAACAACACATGCCGGAAACCTTAAACAGCTTGTTTGTGGATGCCATTCAACAAATACCAAAATATGCACCATTCCTTGACAAGCTATGCACCACAAAGGATGATGGAATAATACTTGTAATGGAGAATGCATCCACTATTGTGCAAAGAAACCGCCCTACAAAACGCACAAATTTGGAAAGTTTCTTGTATGATCTTGCAAATCCTAAACTGCCAAGAACGGGTGTTGGTTAGGTGCAAAACACTAACTCAAGTGTTAATTGGGAAGGCAGCCCAATTAAAAAAGAAATTGCCAACCTTACATATTCAGATTTGCTTTCTCTTTCTTTTCCTTTTATTATTTTTATTGTTTTTATTTTTATTTTTTATGTTTATTTGTTAATTTTTTGTGTAGTATTTTAGGATTATTTAGGTTGCATGAGTTTGTTTTGTTTTGAGTCTTAGTTGTTTTTCTTGAGTGCTCTTATGATTACATGATTCTCTAGAACTTGCTTTAAACCGTTTGAGATTATATTGATACATGTGATAACATGAATATGATAGAGGCATTAGGATTATAACCAGAGCCAAACAGCCATCCATTATTAATGTTCCAAGAGAACATCCCCACTAGTGAGCCAATTTGAGCCTACATTAAATATGCTATTTTATTGGTAAGCACAACTTACACCTAGCCTAAATATACTTATATCCTTACCCTTATTCTAAAGATGGATTATATATTTTGAGACATATTGCCAAAAAAAAGGGATATTTTTATTTGAAAATTTGGGTTGGAAACAAAAGATGTGTGGGGGAAGAAAAGAAAAGAAAAAGTCAAGAGAAAAAGAAAGGGATCATTGTCAAATACATTCCCATATTGAACAAAAAAAAATCATCTCTTGAACTTCTAGTTTAAGTAAAGAAAAAGATGTTACAAAGTTGGTTAGAATGAAGCAAAGGCTCAACATGAATATTTAGCCTATGTTATTATGTGCTTTATAAGAGTTTTGAGAAGTTTTATTTGCAAAATCTTATTTTGTCTCTAAATTCTATGAAGTCTTTGGAACCTTTGTAATATCTTTTATCTTTTATTCTTTAACCACATTACAACCCCTTGTCCCCATTACTAACAAAAAGCCTGATTGGAACCTAAGCTCTGAATACCAACTGATGTGAACCCTAGGAGTTAAACCCTTTGAACCCACTAACAAATTGAAATACCCTAACCCCAAGAAAGCCAAGATTCAGGCAATGGAACTTAAACCCGTAGAAATCTTGGATCAAAGAACCTAGATTAGCTAAGCTAACTAAACCCAAGAACACTTGTTTCTAGAACCTAAGTTTGATAGGAAGAACGCCACAAAGAAAGAAATTCTTTGATAAGTTCGCTAGTTTTGTCAAGAACTAAAAAGAGTGAAACTCAGTTTGAATAAATTCAAACTTACTAAATTCAGAATTGTTAAAATGAATAGGCGGCTAGAACATGTATTTATAGCCTCCCTATTAACCTAACACTCACTTTGAACATGTATTTACATGATGAATTCGACCAGACCTAAATAATAATAATAAAACTCCCTAAATATGGGCTGAACATGCTCAAGCCCAAACCTTATTAAATTAAAAGGACGTCCAACAAGTTTAATGAAGATATATCCCACAAGCCTAATGGACATAATACATAAATCAGGCCCAAAAGCCTAAGTAATTTTAAGACCCAACTAAAACTTCTAATTTAGGCGCCACATCATTAATGAATTGGTCCCCACTTCATATTAAATAATGAATTAAAAACAGGCCCACTAATTCATTAATATTGCCGCCACCTTGAATTCCTCTACGGCCCATCTTGTGAAGCTTGGATCATAAGGTTATACTTAATCCCTATATGCTTGGTCTTTCCATGATATTTCGGATCCTTAATATCAGCCAAAGCAGCTACGCTATCAAAAAAGATAGTGGTTGGCTTATCATTAGGTGCTACAACACCTAAGTGACCAAGGAAACGACCAAGCCACAAGGCTTCTTGCACAGCAACTAATTTGGCAACAAATCCATGCAAGTCTGCTTCTCACTAGAAAGTAGAAAACTATAACCTGATGTAGACTTGTATTCATCTCTATCACCACCCCAATCATCATCCGTGTATCCTTGCAACCTTAGGTTACCCTTTTGGTAATACAACAAATAGTCTTTCGTACCCTTAAGGTATCGAAATATTCTTTTGACAAACTTCCAATGATGTTGACTAGCGTTAGAGGAATACCTAGCTAACAAACCAATTGCTTGGCTAATGTCCGGCCTTGTACATAACATGGCATACATTAGACTTCTTATGTCATTCAGATATGGAACTCTTTTAATATCTTCCTTTTCTTCAAGACTTTGTGGACACACTGTTTCACCAATTTTACAATTGTGAGCAATAGGAGTATTCATAGGCTTTGAGTTGTGCATGTTGAAGCGTTCAAGAATATTATTGATATAAGGTTCTTGAGACAACGCTAACAACTTTTTGGACCTATCTCTTGGAATCTTAACTCCAAGAATGTAAGCCGCTTCTCCCATATCCTTCATATCAAAGGTGGAAGACAACCATGTCTTAATGGTTTGCACAAAACTCAAATCATTACTAGCTAACAGTATGTCATCAACATATAATGACATAATTATAAACTTGTTCTTGGAATGTAAGACATAAAAACAATGGTCTTCATCCATCATCTTGAAACCAAAGTTCAAGACAGATTCATGAAACTTCAAATACCATTGCCTTGAAGCTTGTTTAAGACTATATATCGACTTCTTTAGTCGACATACCTTGTGTTCCTTACCTTCTACAATGAAACCTTTTGGTTGTTTCATGTAGATCTCTTCACTCAAATCACCATTGAGGAAGGCAATCTTAACATCCATTTGATGTAATTCCAAGTCAAGATTAGCAACAATAGCTAGTATCAACTTGATGGAGTTGAACCTCACAATAAGTGAGAAAGTATCTTTATAATCGATACCTTCTACTTGTGTATACCTCTTGGCAACCAAACGTGCCTTGTACCTTTCAATGGTACCATCCACTTTTCTCTTGATCTTGAGAATCCATTTGTTCCCAACGGCCTTTCTATCATTAGGAAGATCAACTAAGTCCCATACTTTATTCACATGCATAGATTCCAATTCATTTTTCATTGCAAATATCCATTTATCACAATTTGGGCTTTCAAGAGCTTCTTTCAAAGTTTGTGGTTCATCATCCATAGATGACACCAAATGAGCCTCACTTTCATCCAAAATCCACCACTTGGAGGTTTGAATTTTCTTGAAGAACGTTTGAGAACAATAGGAGCATTATGTTCCTCTTGATCATGCACATTTGCATTCTCATCAAGTTCTTCATGAGATAACACATCCTCATTACACTTTTCATGAGGTAACTCATCCTCATTTTGTTGGACCATCACTTGATCAACGTTTTGATCATTTGGATCACTTATTCTTCTATAGGCTGATCTTGGTCATTGTTGCCACTATGACCAATGATGCACCCAAAAGAGTGTATCTTATTTAACCTTGCACTTAAAAAAAAAAAATCAATTGTAGAGTATAGTGATTAGCAAGGGTCGAGTCCTCAGGGATTGGGTTTTAGTTTATAAGTTAATAGTTTAATACTTAAAAACAAGTAAACAAAAGTAAAAGGGATTTTGAAATCAGATTTAAACTAAAGTTAGTAATAAGAATGAGAAAACAAGTAATTAAGAAGAATCAAATATGAAAAATATGGTTAAGGTTTCATTCTCCACCACTAGATATCATTAAGAATCAATTTCATATCTATCAACATTAATTAGCTATCAAAGTTAACAACCGTAGATAACAACAAGCTCTGTTACCCCAATCTTTCCTTAGTTCGTCGTTAAATAGAACAAGCTCTCTATTTAATCTCTAACTATCAAACAACTTAGAATAAGCTCTCTAAATTCAATTTAATAGCAGCTTTATGATGAGAAAGATAGGTCATAAGCTCGGATTGTTCAACTTAGGTTATGTTCCACTTTGCAATTATTGAAAACTTGACCATAATCATTAATCACAAATTGCCACTTATGAATAGAAAATCAAGACAATTACACGGATCAAGACTCCTAAACTAGCATTAGACAATTATCAAGATTTATCTAGTTGGCCACCTAAACAAATCAAAACATCATCATGAACAATTTTAATGGAAGAACATAAGCAACTTTGATAGAAAACAATGATAGATAGATTCTGAAAATTAATTACATAACATGTCTAGGGCTTTGAAATCACCCCTAACCAAATAAAAGTTTAGCCTAGCATAGGCATAAAAATATATACATAAAACTAAAAAGAAAAATAAAAGAATGGAGAAGAAGAAAAAGAATAATGATGATCCCTTGAGTCTCCTCAAAATATGTCTAGTTTGTGGCTCAAAAGATGGTATTTATAGAGCTTTAAAACCCTGAGAATAAGTCCTTGCCGCACAAGTAAGCCTGGAGGCAGAAAAATCACGTTTTTGCCTTTTTTTCAGATTTACGGTTAGGGTTTTTCTGGCCGTAGGGTTCTTTAGGGAGATCTTCTAGCGCCAATTTGAATGCCCATTTCTTATCCGATTTGGGCCCATAATATATCGTTGGAAAGATAATCAAGTCAAATTCAAATGTCAAGAAGGAAGTTTCTTCAAATAAAGATTCTAACATCATGTTTGCCTTACAACAAGCTCCAGAGGTCAAATCTGCCTGATTGCTTTTCAACTAGAAATTGATATTTTTGATTCCCAAGTCTTCTTCCATCTTGTGATTATGATTTTGTAAGCTCTTTACCATCATTATTGACATGTTTTGACTTCATTCTCTTTATTGTACCTAAAATTCAAAAACATATTATAAGTAAACAAGATAAAGATCGAAAACATAACAAAAACTAAAGGTAGAAAGGCATAAAATGTATATTTTATGAGCTTATCAACCAACAGCTAGTGGAGGCACTAAGCTCCCACTCGGTCCAATACCACTATCACTTTCATTAAGTGATATTAGCACATCATTTGTGCTTGTTAATCCAGATTCATCAATTTCATATAAAGGATAATTCTTATTACCATTCCCTTTCTTAGGAAACTCATTTTCTAAGAAAGTTGCATCCCTTGATTCAAATTCAACTTGTCTATCCTTATATTCCAAATACATGAACACATATCCTTTAGAACGTTCAGAATATCCTAGAAGAACACATTTCTCCCCTCTTGGTCCTAACTTACCAAGAATATGATTTGGATTATTGACATAGGCCGCACAGCCCCAAGGCCTTAGATTACTTAAATCTGGCTTTCTTTTAGTCCATAACTCATAAGGAGTAGACACAACAGATTTGAATGGCACTCTATTCAATATATATACAGCTTTGAGTAATGCATCTCCCCAAAAGGAAATGTCCATGTTGGCCTGAGCCATCATGCATCTCACCATGTCTAGGAGAGTTCTATTCCTTCTCTCAGTCACTCCATTCTGTTGGGGTGTTCTAGGAATAGTCAATTGCCTTGATATTCCTTTCTCATCACATAACCCTTTGAATTCATTTGACAAATACTCTCCACCCTGATCAGTCCTTAATGACTTAATCTTCCTTTCTATTTGATTCTCAACTAAAGTCACATAAGTCTTGAAATACCTTAATGCTTCATTTTTGTGCTTTATCAAATAGACATGGGTGAATCAAGTATAGTCATCCGTGAATGTGATAATATATCTAAAACCTTTTCTAAATGTCACATTCAAGGGACCACAAACATCATAATGTATAATTGCAGTGGATATTCACTTCTATGAGCCTTTCAAATGGTTTTCTTGTTGCCTTTCCCGTGAGACATATCTCACAGGTTGGGAGGGATACATTAGATAAGGAACCAAGTAAGCCACTTTTAGCTAACTTCTTCATCCTTTCTTGCCCTATATGTCCCAATCTTGCATGCCAAGTGAACTCATCATTTGCATTGGCCATGAGACAACTACTATTACTTATAACAGTATCTAATACATAGAAATCAACATTTAGGATACAAGAACTTATTCTTACTTTATTGAGATAAATATCAACTACATTGTCATGGAAATTTAATTGGAATCCAAAACGCAATAAACAAGTAATCGAGACTAAATTTCTCTGAATATTTGGTACATATAAGACATCAATTGCAATCAGATTGTGTCCACTCTACTTCAAGTCTTGAATTGTCACCAACATAGACCCATTTAGTCCAAGCTGGTATCTTTCGATAATTGAAAAACAAGCCATGATCCCTTATGATGTTGTCGGTGGCACCTGAATCAATAACCCACGAAGAGTCAGATTCAGTCGTAAGTGTACATGACATAATATGCACAAATGGAGTAGAAGAAGAGATATGTACCTGAGGCTCTTTGCAATTGATAACTCGTATAATTATATAGCTTTTAGTTATGTTTTATTATTGTTTTGTGTCAAATACGAGTTACTATTGCTTAGTCTAATTGTGTTTATGATCTTTTATATTTTTATGTAATTTGGTGTTTTTTTACAAGTTTCTTTGAGTGATTTCAGATTACTAGGTTAAATCAACAATTAAGGGCAAATTCAGTTCAGTTCCAGTTCCGACACCTTTTGCCATATCAGCTATATCTGGAGTTTCACTGAAGCAATAAGCCTGAAATTTTAACCGTGCAAAGTTAAGAGGCATATCTAACTTTTTTATGTTTTACACTTCTTGAAACGGAGTCGTTTTCCCTAGCGAAATCGACCATCAAGTTGGCTGATGAGCAATGACGTCTGTGCTGACCTGTTTTGGTATTTTGCCCATATCTTCTGATCCACGTAAGAAAATGAGCTGATTCCAACGGCTATGGATTACTAACTGATAGGGGAACATTTTTCTAGAAGACCATGTGATCAGATCAAGCTTCCAATATTGACAAAATCGACCATCAAGTTGGCTGATCAAAATTGTCATACAATATGACGAAAATTGTTAGAAAAATGCACCCACCTATTATACCTACCTTTGAAATTTGTAAAGCTTGTCACTTGTCATTTAGTCCTCCAAAATGTGTATAAATAGAGGGCCTTGGATGATTGTATGAGGATTGTACATTGGTAGGATATTAGCCATTGTAATAAAATTCTCTAAGTTTTCTTCTTCTTTCTTTTCTCTAGTTTTCTTTTTCTTTATTTTCTTCTTCTTCTTTCTTTCTTTTATTTCCTTCTTAGATTCTCTTTAATTTTATGTTTATGTTTACAATGCCTATGCTAGGCTAAACTTCTATTTGGTTAAGGGTGATTTCAAAGCCCTAGACATGTTTTGTGATTGATTTTCAGATTCTATCTATCATTAATTTTCTATCAAAGTTGCTTATGTTCTTTTACAAGAATTGTTCATGATGTTGTCTTGATTTATTTAGGTGTACAACTAGATAGATCTTGATAATTATCTATTGCTAGTCTAGGAGTCTTGATCCGTGTAATTGTCTTGATTTCCTATTCATAAGTGGCAATTTGTGATTAATGATTATGGTCAAGTTTTCAATAATTGCAAAGTGGAACATAACCTAAGTTGAACAATCCGAGCTTATGTGTTTGTTGCTTAGATCAACCTATCTTTCTCATCATAAAGCTGCCATTAAATTGAATTTAGAGAGCTTATTCTAGGTTGTTTAATGGTTAGAGATTAAATAGAGAGCTTGTTCTATTTAACGACAAACTAAGGAAAGATTGGGATAACAGAGCTTGTTGTTATCTACGGTTGTTAACTTTGATAGTTGGTTGATATTGATAGATCTGAAATTGATTCTTAATGATGTCTAGTGGTGGAGAATGAAACCTTAACCATATTTTTCATATTTGATTCTTCTTACTTACTTGTTTTCTTACTTTTCTAGTTTGCTTATTTTTAAAAGTATATTTATTTTTATTGGCTGGTTATACCGCCTAATTTGTATATTAACTTTGTTTTATTTTTATTGGCTGGTTATACCGTCTAATTTAGTATATATATTTTTATTGGCTGGTTATACCGCCTAATTTAGTATATATATTTTTATTGGCTGGTTATACCGCCTTGCATCTTATTCTTATTATTTACTTTAGTTTAAATCTGGCTTCAAAAACCCCTTTTCTTTTATTGTTTTCTTTGAACGTAAGTTATAAACTAATAACTCATAGATTAAAACCCAATCCCTGAGGACTCGACCCTTGCTAATCATTATACTTACAATTGATCTTTTTAGTGCAAGGTTAAATAAGATACACTCTTTTGGGTGCATCAAATTTTTGGCGCCGTTGCCGGGGATTGCTTTCTTTAGTTTATTTGTTACTTGGTTTATTCTTATTTTCAGTTCTAATTAGTTTTATTTTCTTGTACATACAAGTTTTTCTTTTCAAATTTAAAAAAAAAACAATGGAATTGAGCAATCTAACACTTGAAGAGTTGGTGGCATACATGAACATGGAGAATCAACAAGCCAATCTCACCTCCCCATTTCAACAATTGGCCATGGGAGGATGTCAAGGCCATCAAGGGTTCCAAGACCAACAGTATGATCATTACTCAAAAACTTACCATGAGGGATGGTGGGATCATACTAATTATGGCTACTCGAAAAATTACCAAGAAGTATATCCTTATGCCAATTACACTCATCCATCTAGCTTCAATCAATCATGGTCTCAAGAACCGGATCTTTTTCAACCACCACATATGACTCAAAACTCAGGTATTTCTTTAGAAGATCTTGTGTATTCTCTTGTTACTGATACTTTGCAATTTCAACAGGAAACAAAGGCAAGTATCCAGAGTTTGGAAAGGCAAATGAGCCTATTGGCTAGTAGTACGGTGGGATGGGTAGCACAAAGATCTGAAGAACTCCCAGCCCAAACAATGATTAACCCAAAGGAGAATGCTACTATTGTGACCTTGAAGAATGAGGAACAAGATGAGGATGAGACAAAATTAGAAATGGATTCTATTCCTGAGGAGAATGAAGCCACAAATCCAAATAAGAGAATTTCGACACCTGAGGTAACGTTTAAGATTCCAATTTTTACTAATGTTTCTTCTCCACCTTTCCCTAGTAGATTCGCAAAGTTCAAGGAGGAGGAACATGAACAAAACATGCTGGAAACCTTAAACAGTTTGTTTGTGGATGTCATTCAACAAGTACCAAAAGATGCACCATTCCTCGATGAGCAATGCACTACAAAGGATGGAACAATACTTGTAATGGAGAATGCATCCACTTTTGTGCAAAGAAACCACCCTACAAAACGCACAAATTCGGGAAGTTTCTTGTATGATCTTGCAAATCCTAAACAGCCAAGAAGGGGTGTTGGTTAGGTTGGACAACTTAAATCAAGTACTAATTGGGAAGGCAGCCCAATTAATGAAGAAATTACCACCTGCCATACTCAGATTTGCTTTCTTTTCCTTTTCCTTTTCCTTTTCCTTTTTCTTTTATTATTTTTATTGTTTTTATGTTTATTTGTTAATTGTTTGTTTAGTATTTTAGGATTATTTAGGTCGCATGAGTTTGTTTTGTTTTGTTTTGAGTCTTAGTTATTCCTATTCTTATGCTATTAGTTATTTTCTCTTACACATGATTCTTTCATTTGGGTTAATAGCATTACATTGATGACAATGTAAGAATTAAGTGTGGGGGGGAAGGATTTAGGATTTCTTTTATTTTTGCCTATTATTTTTTTTTATGTTGTTTTTAGTGTGTTTTAGTTCTTTTTAATACAATGATGAGATATGAATTGTATAAGTCTAAAACAGATTTATTAGTGAGAAGATTTTCATGAGAATTGAGCTTGATATCAACCTTTTTATGAGCCAATGTTAATATGATATGTTGATTGAGAAAGAAGCATGTTTAGACTTAATCTGACTTGTATAATCATCCTTGTGAGTTTTTTGAGCCTATAATGATTGACGCATTATACAAATCAATCTAATTTCTTTCTTGAGTGCTCTTATGATTACATGATTCTCTAGAACTTGCTTTAGACCTTGTTGAGACTATATTGATGCATGTGACAACATGAATATGATAGAGGCATTAGGATTTTTAGCCAGGGCCAAACAGCCATCCCTTATTGATGTTCCAAGAGAACACACCCTTAGTGAACCAATTTGAGCCTACATTGAATAAGCTATCTCTTTGGTAACCATAACTTGTCCCTAACCTAAATATACTTATATCTTTACCTTTGTTCCAAAGATGAATTAGCATGTTTTGAGACATGTTGCAAAGACAAGGAAGATCTATTGAAAATTTGGGTTAGAAACAAGAAATAAGTGTGGGGGAAAAGAAAAGAAAAGTCAAGAGAAAAAGAAAGGGAATATTATGAAATATATATATATAATGAATCATCTCTTGAACTTCTAGTTAAAGAAAAGAAAAAGAATGTTACAAGGTTCGTTAGAATGAAGTGAAGGCTCAACATGAAATATTCAGCCTATGTGATTATGTACTTTTAAAGAATATTGAGAAGTTTTACTTGTATGATCTTATTATGTCTCTAAACTTTATGAACTCTTTGGAACCTTTGTGATATCTTTATCCTTTTGTTCTTTAACCACATTATAACCATTTGGCCCCATTACAGCCTTGAATAAAGACCTCTTGATTTATGAAGTTGTATGATCTAAATAGTGGAGAATAGGTGGACAAGCAAGCATATGGTAGAACTGTTTTCATGAGATTGATTGAGTGTAAACACTTTACCACTACTTTAAAGAATGAAAATCATGAGAGTATCCCATGTGAGTAGTTGAGATTAAGTTTGAATATGCACTATTTTGATTGAAATATGTTATGTTAATATTGGCTTAACTCAAACAATTTACATTCAAGCATGATTTTTTGTGAAATTCTTTAAGCTATTGATTAGTTTATAAGACTTGTTCAAAGATTGTCTCTAATGTGTATTGAAAGGATTAGGAGTAAATATTTTTAGTATATGTAGTTTATTTATATTTTAGTTTTTCAATGTTTGTGGGTATCGTTCTAGTAAACCCTCACGAGACTAAACTCGTCCACTAGGGACACCTAGGGGTTTAAAGGCTTGTGTCACATGCTAAGTGCCACCGTGATTTCCTACGAAAGTGGATTAGATTAGATTTTCTTATTTTATTTTTATTTGTTTTTGCTCGAGGACTAGCAACAATCTAAGTGTGGGGGTGTGATAACTCGTATAATTATATAGCTTTTAGTTATGTTTTATTATTGTTTTGTGTCAAATACGAGTTACTATTGCTTAGTCTAATTGTGTTTATGATCTTTTATATTTTTATGTAATTTGGTGTTTTTTTACGAGTTTCTTTGAGTGATTTCAGATTACTAGGTTAAATCAACAATTAAGGGCAAATTCAGTTCAGTTCCAGTTCCGACACCTTTTTCCATATCAGCTATATCTGGAGTTTCACTGAAGCAATAAGCCTGAAATTTTAACCGTGCAAAGTTAAGAGGCATATCTAACTTTTTCATGTTTTACACTTCTTGAAATGGAGTCATTTTCCCTAGCAAAATCGACCATCAAGTTGGCTGATGAGCAATGACGTCTGTGCTGACCTGTTTTGGTATTTTGCCCATATCTTCTGATCCATGTCATCAAATGAGCTGATTCCAACAGCTATGGATCACTAACTGATAGGGTAACATTTTTCTAGAAGACCATGTGATCAGATCAAGCTTCCAATATTGACAAAATCGACCATCAAGTTGGCTGATCAAAATTGTCATACAATATGACGAAAATTGTTAGAAAAATGCACCCACCTATTATACCTACCTTTGAAATTTGTAAAGCTTGTCTCTTGTCATTTAGTCCTCCAAAATGTGTATAAATAGAGGGCCTTGGACGATTGTATAAGGATTGTACATTGGTAGGATATTAGCCATTGTAATAAAATTCTCTAAGTTTTCTTCTTCTTTCTTTTCTCTAGTTTTCTTTTTCTTTATTTTCTTCTTCTTCTTTCTTTCTTTTATTTCCTTCTTAGATTCTCTTTAATTTTATGTTTATGTCTACAATGCCTATGCTAGGCTAAACTTCTATTTGGTTAAGGGTGATTTCAAAGCCCTAGACATGTTTTGTGATTGATTTTCAGATTCTATCTATCATTAATTTTCTATCAAAGTTGCTTATGTTCTTCTACAAGAATTGTTCATGATGTTGTCTTGATTTATTTAGGTGTACAACTAGATAGATCTTGATAATTATCTATTGCTAGTCTAGGAGTCTTGATCCGTGTAATTGTCTTGATTTCCTATTCATAAGTGGCAATTTGTGATTAATGATTATGGTCAAGTTTTCAATAATTGCAAAGTGGAACATAACCTAAGTTGAACAATCCGAGCTTATGTGTTTGTTGCTTAGATCAACCTATCTTTCTCATCATAAAGCTGCCATTAAATTGAATTTAGAGAGCTTATTCTAGGTTGTTTAATGGTTAGAGATTAAATAGAGAGCTTGTTCTATTTAACGACAAACTAAGGAAAGATTGGGATAACAGAGCTTGTTGTTATCTACGGTTGTTAACTTTGATAGTTGGTTGATATTGATAGATCTGAAATTGATTCTTAATGATGTCTAGTGGTGGAGAATGAAACCTTAACCATATTTTTCATATTTGATTCTTCTTACTTACTTGTTTTCTTACTTTTCTAGTTTGCTTATTTTTAAAAGTATATTTATTTTTATTGGCTGGTTATACCGCCTAATTTGTATATTAACTTTGTTTTATTTTTATTGGCTGGTTATACCGTCTAATTTAGTATATATATTTTTATTGGCTGGTTACACCGTCTAATTTAGTATATATATTTTTATTGGCTAGTTATACCGCCTTGCATCTTATTCTTATTATTTACTTTAGTTTAAATCTGGCTTCAAAAACCCCTTTTCTTTTATTGTTTTCTTTGAACGTAAGTTATAAACTAATAACTCATAGATTAAAACCCAATCCCTGAGGACTCGACCCTTGCTAATCATTATACTTACAATTGATCTTTTTAGTGCAAGGTTAAATAAGATACACTCTTTTGGGTGCATCAGCAATCTTTTGCAAAATGCCCCTTCTTATTGCAATTGAAGCACTTAACTTTGCTTTTGTTCCTTGGTTTCCAAACTTTCTTGAATTTCCCCTTAGAGGTAACATCCCTTATGCTGAATGCCTTTTTCTTGAATCTTTTCTTCTTTCTCTCTATTGAAAAGGAAGTCTCGGATACATATGCCTTAGATGTATTTTTGATATCCATAACTTCTGCCTCGAGAAGCAAATGTCTTGTGATATCATCAAAGGTCTTAATTTTAACATTGTGGCGTAAATTGACCTTCATCAATTGCCACTCATCATGAGGTAGGGATTGCTTTATTTAGTTTATTAGTTTATTGGTTTATTCTTATTTTTAGTTGTAATTTATTTTATTTTTCTTGTACATACAGGTTTTTGTTTTCAAATTTCAAGCAAGAATAGATGGCAGGTGCTAATCAAAACTTCAGAACCAACTAGACAATCTCATCTCCATAGTTCAACAAGTGGCCATAAGTAAGATTCAACAAGCAAGGCAGTGTGGAGTGTGCTTCATGATGGATCATCCAACCAATTGGTGCCCATACTACCAAAAAGATAATTTTGAACCAGCCTATGATGTGGGAGAATACCAAAGCCATCAAGGGTTCCAAGGACAACAGTATGATGCTTTCCCAAACATTTACAATGAGGGATGGTGGAATCATACTCATTATGGCTACTGGGGAGATTATCAAGAAGTAGATCCTTATGCTAATTACACTAATCAATTTGTCTTCAATCAACCATGGGATCAACAACAAGATCTTTTTAAGCCACCACCCCAAAACTCAAGTAATTCTTTAGAAGAATTTGTCAATTTTCTTGTTATTAATACTCTGCAACTTCAACAGGAAACAAGGGAAACAAAAGGCAAGTATCCAGAGTTTGGAAAGGCAAATGAGCCTATTGGCTAGTAGTATGGTGGAATTAGTAGCACAAAGATCTCAAGCACTCCCTTCCCAATCGATGATTGATAGTGTTAGTGCCACACAACTTGAGGATGAATCAGAAAATCCAAGGGAACCCGAGGATGAGAAGGAACTAAAGATAGATTCAACTATTGAGGATAATGAAGCCACAAATCCAAATAAGAGTACTTCGGCACCTGAGGTAACGTTTAAGGTTCTAATTTTTACAAATGTTTATTTTCCACCTTTTCCTAGTAGATTTGCAAAGTTCAAGGAGGAGGAACATGAACAACACATGCCGGAAATCTTAAACAACTAGTTTGTGGATGTCATTCAACAAGTATCAAAATATGCTCCATTCCTCGATGAGATATGCACCACAAAGGATGATGAAATAATACATTTAATGGAGAATGCATCCACTATTGTGCAAAGAAAGCTTCTTATCAAACGCATAAATTTGGAAAATTTCATGTATGAGCCTGACAAGCCTAAAAAACCAAGAAGGGGTGTTGGTTAGGTTCAAAACACTAACTCAAGGTTCAAATTAAGAATTTGATCTTTTTGACTCCCAACTCTTTTTCCATTTTGTGATTGTGATTTTGTAAGCTCTTTAACATCCTAATTGACATGTTTTGACTTCACCTCCTCCAAAATACCTACAAAGCATAAAAACCTAGTAAAATGTCAAGGAAATAAGAATCAAAGCACAAAGTATAAGAAAATTAAATAGGAAAATGTATGAAATTAAGTAATTATCATCTTTTGAGGAGACTCAAAGGATCATCATTCTTCTTCTTCTCCATTCTTTTATTTTCTATTTAGTTTTATGTATATATTATCTATGCCTATGCTCAAAAACTTGATGCACTCAAAAGAGTGTATCTTATTTAACCTTTCACTTAAAATGAATCAATTGTAGATTATAGTGATTAGCAAGGGTCGAGTCCTCAGGGATTGGGTTTTAGTTTATAAGTTAATAGTTTATCACTTAAAAACAAGTAAACAAAAGTAAAGGAGATTTTGAAATCAGATTTAAACCAAAGTTAACAATAAGAATGAGAAAACAAGTAATTAAGAAGAATCAAATATGAAAAATATGGTTAAGGTTTCATTCTCCACCACTAGACATCATTAAGAATTTGATCTTTTTGACACCCAACTCTTTTTCCATCTTGTAATTGTGATTTTGTAAGCTCTTTAACATCCTAATTGACATGTTTTGACTTCATCTCCTCCAAAATACCTACAAAGCATAAAAACCTAGTAAAATGTCAAGGAAGTAAGAATCAAAGCACAAAGTATAAGGAAATTAAATAGGAAAATGTATAAAATTAAGCAGTTATCATCTTTTGAGGAGACTCAAAGAATCATCATTCTTTCTTCTTCTCCATTCTTTTATTTTTCTTTTTAGTTTTATGTATATATTATCTATGCCTATGCTCAAAAACTTGATGCACTCAAAAGAGTGTATCTTATTTAACCTTGCACTTAAAAAGAATCAATTGTATAGTATAGTGATTAGCAAGGGTCGAGTCATCAAGATTGACTTTTAGTTTATAAGTTAATAGTTTATCACTTAAAAACAAGTAAACGAAAGTAAAGGAGATTTTTGAAATCAGATTTAAACCAAAGTTAACAATAAGAATGAGAAAACAAGTAATTAAGAAGAATCAAATATGAAAAATAAGGTTAAGGTTTCATTCTCCACCACTAGACATCATTAAGAATTTGATCTTTTTGACTCCCAACTCTTTTTCCATATTGTGATTGTGATTTTGTAAGCTCTTTAACATCCTAATTGACATGTTTTGACTTTATCTCCTCCAAAATACCTACAAAGCAAAAAAACCTAATAAAATGTCAAGGAAGTAAGAATCAAAGCACAAAGTATAAGGAAATTAAATAGGAAAATGTATGAAATTAAGCAGTTATCATCTTTTGTGGAGACTCAAAGGATCATCATTCATCTTCTTCTCCATTCTTTTATTTTTCTTTTTAGTTTTATGTATATATTATCTATACCTATGCTCAAAAACTTGATGCACTCAAAAGAGTGTATCTTATTTAACCTTGCACTTAAAAAGAATCAATTGTAGAGTATAGTGATTAGCAAGGGTCGAGTCCTCAGGGATTGGGTTTTAGTTTATAAGTTAATAGTTTATCACTTATTAAGTAAACAAAAGTAAAGGGGATTTTGAAATCTGATTTAAACCAAAGTTAACAATAAGAATGAGAAAACAAGTAATTAAGAAGAATCAAATATGAAAAATATGGTTAAGGTTTCATTCTCCACCACTAGACATCATTAAGAATTTGATCTTTTTGACTCCCAACTCTTTTTCCATCTTGTGATTGTGATTTTGTAAGCTCTTTAACATCCTAATTGACATGTTTTGACTTCATCTCCTCCAAAATACCTACAAAGCATAAAAACCTAGTAAAATGTCAAGGAAGTAAGAATCAAAGCACAAAGTATAAGGAAATTAAATAGGAAAATGTATAAAATTAAGCAGTTATCATCTTTTGAGGAGACTCAAAGGATCATCATTCTGCTTCTTCTCCATTCTTTTATTTTTCTTTTTAGTTTTATGTATATATTATCTATGCCTATGCTCAAAAACTTGATGCACTCAAAAGAGTGTATCTTATTTAATCTTGCACTAAAAAGAATCAATTGTAGAGCATAATGATTAGCTAGGGTCGAGTCCTCAGGGATTGGGTTTTAGTTTATAAATTAATAGTTTATCACTTAAAAACAAGTAAACAAAAGTAAAGGAGATTTTGAAATCAGATTAAACCAAAGTTAACAATAAGAATGAGAAAACAAGTAATTAAGAAAAATCAAATATGAAAAATATGGTTAAGGTTTCATTCTCCACCACTAGACAGCATTAAGAATCAATTTCATATCTATCAACATTAATTAGCTATCAAAGTTAACAACCGTAGATAACAACAAGCTCTGTTACCCGAATATTTCCTTAGTTTATCGTTACATAAAACAAGCTCTCTATTTAATCTCTAACTATCAAACAACCTAGAATAAGCTCTCTAAGTTCAATTTAATAGCAGCTTTATGATGAGAAAGATAGGTTGATCTAAGCAACAAACACATAAGCTCGGATTGTTCAACTTAGGTTATGTTCCACTTTGCAATAATTAAAAACTTTACCATAATCATTAATCACAAATTGCCACTTATGAGTAGGAAATCAAGACAATTACACGGATCAAGACTTCTAAACTAGCATTAGACAATTATCAAGATTTATCTAGTTGGCTACCTAAACAAATCAAAACATTATCATGAACTATTTTAATGGAAGAACATAAGCAACTTTCATAGAAAACAATGATAGATAGATTTTGAAAAGAAGAAGAAGAAGAAGAAGAAGAAGAAGAAGAAGAAGAATATTAATTATCCAGCCTCTTGCTCTCTCAAAAACCAAGAAACAAAGAAGAAATCAGAACTTTGATGCTTGGAGAAGTGTCAATTTCGTTTGCCCCCTTGATCTCTATTTATAGGGAATAGCTAGGGCATCAAACAAGTGAATTTCAGCTCTCTCCCTTCAATAAATGCTGACTTGTGGCTAAAGTTAAGGAAAAGTGACTGACTTTTATGTTTTAAGGAAAGATATAAGCCTTGACAGCCAAGTTTGAATAAAGTAGGAAAGTTTTAGTCAAACCATTTTTTAATGAAGAGAGATTACAAACTTGCAGCCAAAGTAAGTGTAAGGAAGGAAAGTCTTGGCTGATTTAATTCTCCTACTTTGACTAGGATTAGCTTTAAGGAAAGATACTTGCAATTAATGCAATTAATGCAAGTTGACAGCCACTAATCCTTCTTTGACAAGGATAAACATAAATGTCAGCTAGGGTATTAAGAAAAAGATGTGATTTGCGGTTATGGTTTTTTTGCCAATAGGGTTTTTTAGGGAGATATTTCAATGCCGATTTGAATGACCATCTCTTATTCGATTTAGGCCCATGACCAACCGTTGGAAAGGTAATCAAGTGATCTTCAAAAGTCAAGAGGAAGTTTCTTCGAATAAAGAGTCTAACATCATGTTTTCTTAGCAACAAGCTCCGGAGGTCAAATCTGTCTTCTTGCTTTGCACCAAGAATTTGATCTTTTTGACTCCCGACTCTTTTTCCATCTTGTGATTGTGATTTTGTAAGCTCTTTAACATCCTAATTGACATGTTTTGACTTCATCTCCTCCAAAATACTTACAAAGCATAAAAACCTAGTAAAATGTCAAGGAAGTAAGAATGAAAGCACAAAGTATAAGGAAATTAAATAGGAAAATGTATGAAATTAAGCAGTTATCAGAGTTGAATCTCACAACAGGTGAGAAAGTATCTTTATAATCAATACCTTCTACTTGTGTATACCCCATGGCAACCAAACATGTCTTTTACCTTTGAATGGTACCATCCATTTTTCTCTTGATCTTGAGAACCCATTTGTTCCCAACGGCCTTTCTATCTTTAGGAAAATCAACTACGTCCCATACTTTATTCACATGCATAGATTCCAATTCATTTTTCATTGCAATTATCCATTTATCACAATCTGGGCTTTCAAGAGCTTCTTTCAAACTTTGTGGTTCATCATCCATAGATGACACCAAATGAGCCTCACTTTCATCCAAAATCCACCACTTACTTAGAGGTTTGAATTTTCTTGAAGAACGTCTAAGAACAGTAGGAGCATTATATTATTCTTGATCATGCACATTTGCATTCTCATCAATTTCTTCATGAGGTAACACATCCTCATTAGGTTCTTCATGAGGTAACTCATCCTCATTTTGTTGGACCATCACTTGATCAACGTTTTGATCATTTGGATCACCCATTTCTTCTATAGGCTGATCTTGGTCATTGTTCCCACTATGACCAACAGCTTGTGCAGGCACTAAGCTCCCACTCGGTCCAATACCACAATCACTTTCATTAAGTGATATTAGCACATCATTTGTGCTTGTTAGTCTAGATCATCAATTTCATATAAAGGATAATTCTTATTACCATTCCGTTTCTTAGGAAACTCATTTTCTAAGACAGTTGCATCCTTTGATTTGAATTCAACTTGTCTATCCTTATATTCCAAATCCATGAACATATATCCTTTAGAATGTTCAGAATATCCGAGAAGAACACATTTCTTCCCTCTTGGTCCTAATTTACCAAGAATATGATTTGGATTATGGACATAGGCCGCACAGCCCCAATGCCTTAGATTACTTAAATCTGGCTTTCTTTTAGTCCATAACTCATAAGGAGTAAACAAAACAGATTTGGATGGCACTCTATTCAATATATAGACAGCCGTGAGTCATCTCCTCAAAAGGAAAAGTCCATGTTGGCCTGAACCATCATGCATCTCACCATGTCTAGGAGAGTTCTATTCTTTCTCTCTGCCACTCCATTCTGTTGGGGTGTTCTAGGAATAGTCAATTGCCTTGATTTTCCTTTCTCATCACATAACCCCTTGAATTCATTTGTCAAACACTCTCCACCCCGATCAGTCCTTAATGACTTAATCTTCCTTTCTATTTGATTCTAAACTAAAGTCACAAATTTTGAAACACCTTAATGCTTCACTTTTGTGCTTTATCAAATAGATATGGATGAATCGAGTTTAGTCATCCGTGAATGTGAGAATGTATCTAAAACCTTTTTTAGATGTCACTTTCAAGGGACCACAAACATCATAATGTATAACTTGCAATGGATATTCACTTCTATGAGCCTTTCGAAATGGTTTTCTTGTTGCCTTGCCCAGACATATCTCACAAGTTGGGAGGGATACATTAGATAAAGAACCAAGTCAGCCACTTTTAGCTAACTTCTTCATTCTTTCTTGCCCTATATGTCCCAATCTTGCATGCCAAATGAACTCATCATTTGCATTGGCCATAAGACAACTACTATTACTTATAACAGTATCTAAAACAAAAAAAAACACCATTTAGGATACAAGAACTTATTCTTACTTTATTGAGATAAATATCAACTACATTGTTATGGAAATACAATTGGAATCCAAAACGCAATAAACTAGTAACAAAGACATCAATTAAAATCAGATTGTGTCCACACTTCAAAGGTATTACACAAGTTCCTTTGCCTATTACTTCAAGTCTTGAATTGTCGCCAACATAAACCCATTTAGTCCAAGCTGGTATCTTTCGATAATTGACAAACAAGCCATGATCCCTTATGATGTGGTCGGCGGAACCTGAATCAATAACCCACGAAGAGTTAGATTCAGCCATAAGTTTACATGACATAACATGCACAAATGAAGTAGAAGAAGAGATATGTACCTTAGGCTCTTTGCACTTATTTGCAAAATGCCCATTCTTATTGCAATTGAAGCACTTAAATTTGCTTATGTTCCTTGGTTTTCAAACTTTCTTGAATTTCCCCTTAGAGGTAACATCCCTTATGTTGAATGCCTTTTTCTTGAACCCTTTCTTCTTTCTCCCTATGGAAAAAGAAATCTCGGCAACATATGCCTTAGATGGATTCTTGATATCCATAACTTCTGCCTCGAGAAGTAAATGTCTAGTGATATCATCAAAGGTCTTAATTTCAACATTGTGGCGTAAATTGACATTCATCAATTGGCACTCATCATCAAGTAGGGATCTTATTACGGATTGCACTTGTTGCTCATCTGTTAGTGATGTTAGAATCTTTATTCGAAGAAACTTCCTTCTTCACTTTTTAGGATCACTTAATTACCTTTCCAACGGTTGGTCATGGGCCTAAATCGGATAAGAAATGGTCATCTAAATCAGCATTGGAATATCTCTCTAAACAACCCTAGTGGCAGAAAAAACTCTAGATGCAAATCACATTTTTTTCTTAATACCCTAGCTGACATTTATGTTTATACTTGCATTAATTGCATTAATTGTAAGAATCTTTTCTTAAAGCTAATCCTAGTCAAAGTAGGAGAATTAAATCAGCCAAGACTTTCCTTCCTTACACTTACTTTGGCTGCAAGTTTGTAATCTCTCCTCATTAAAGAGTCTTTGACTAAGACTTTCCTACTTTATTAAAACCTTGGCTACAAAGTATTTCTTCTTTCCTTAAAACACAAAAGTCAGCCACCTTTTCTTAACTTTAGCCACAAGTCAGCATTTATTAAAGGGAGAGAGATGAAATTCACTTGTTTGAGCTATTGCCTATAAATAGAGATCAAGGGGGCAAACGAAATTTACACTTCTCCAAGCTACAAAGTTCTGATTTCTTGTTTGTTTCTTTGTTTTTGAGAGAGTTAGAGGCTGGATAATTAATATTCTTCTTCTTCTTTCTTTCTTTTATTTTCTTCTTAGATTCTCTTTAATTTTATGTTTATGTTTACAATGCCTATGCTAGGCTAAACTTTTATTTGGTTAAGGGTGATCTCAAAGCCCTAGACATGTTATGTAATTAATTTTCAGAATCTATCTATCATTGTTTTCTATCAAAGTTGTTTATGTTCTTCCATTAAAATTGTTCATGATGATGTTTTGATTTGTTTAGGTGGCCAACTAGATAAATCTTGATAATTGTCTAATGCTAGTTTAGGAGTCTTGATCCGTGTAATTGTCTTGATTTCCTATTCATAAGTAGCAGTTTGTGATTAATGATTATGGTCAAGTTTTCAATAATTGCAGAGTGGATTTTATTTATTTTCGAATTAAATAAAAAAAAAGAAAATCAAAAAATCAAAAATATAAAAAATATAAAAAAAAAAGAGAGGAGAAATTCAAAATAAAAAAAATGAAACCAAGTTTGGGTTGAACTGAGACTCTTCTTTGGATTAAACATGGACTCTAGGTGTTGTGGTTGGAATAAAAATCTCTTCTTGATCAGATTGAGACTTCTAAGTAGATCAAAATCTAAACTTTTTTCCTATATAAAGAACCTAGCCTCAAGCACAAAAAAAGACATCAGAAAAATATAGAATTTTTGGAATAAGCAAGTAAGATCAGTAGAAGAATTTTTTTTTTTGGTGAGTTTCGAAATTGTGGATTATTAGTGCTAGGGTTTGTTTTGAAAGGTGTTTGGTAAGGGAAAGTCTAGGTTTTAAATAGACGAAGCATAGGCTAGAAGGTGGTGACCATTTGGCGGTCAACGGAGTAAATCAGAGGAGGTAAGGTTTCGGGTTTTAATTTCAGATCTAGGAAATTCTAGAACGATTCGGGTAGAACTAGTTTGGTTTTTGAGTTAGGGAGATCGAGAGGAATTTTTTAAGATTTTTTTTGGAATTTGTGGACCACCGGACAGGCGATGACCAATGACGAACGGCAGTCAGTGGTGGCCGAAATCTAGGCTTTGAAGAACAGAAGCTTTTGTTCTTGAAAGGAGAGAGAGAATTCATAGGTAAGAGAATTTTTTTTTAAGAAGGTAAAAGTGATTTAAAAACAAAATTAACCTTAGCACCTGGGTCGGATCGTGGGATCCACGCGGCAACCCGCGCTCCTACCCTGACCCAGGTATTCAGATTTGTATTCTTTGTTTACATTTTGCTTTTGTTTTACTTTCATTTTCTTTTAATGATGATGGCATTGATAACTCGTATAATTATATAGTTTTTAGTTATGTTTTATTATTGTTTTGTGTCAAATACGAGTTATTATTGTTTAGTCTAATTGTGTTTATGATCTTTTATATTTTTATGTATTTTGGTGTTTTTCACAAGTTTCTTTGAGTGATTTCAGATTACTAGAATTAAGGGCAAATCCAGTTCAGTTCCAGTTCCGACACCTTTTGCCATATCAGCTATATCTCGAGTTTCACTGAAGCAATAAGGCTGCCATTTGTAGCCAAACAAAGCTAAGAGGCATATCTATCTTTTTCATGTTTTACACTTCTTGAAACGGAGTCGTTTTCCCTAGCGAAATCGACCATCAAGTTGGCTGATGTGCAATGACGTCTGTGCTGACCTGTTTTCGTATTATGCCCATATCTTCTTATCCACATCAGCAAATGAGCTGATTCCAACGGCTATGGATCAGCAACTGATAGGGTAACATTTTTCTAGAAGACCATGTGATCAGATAAGGCCTCCCAAATTGACAAAATTGACCATCAAGTTGGCTGATCAAAATCGTCATATATGACGAAAATTGTTAGAAAATGCACCCACCTATTATACCTACCTTTGAAATTTGTAAAGCTTGTCTCTTGTCATTTAGCCCTCCAAAATGTGTATAAATAGAGGGCCTTGGATGATTGTAAGGGATCATATTGTAGATTGGTAGGATATTAGCCATTTTAATAAAATTCTCTAAGTTTTCTTCTTCTTTCTTTTCTCTAGTTTCCTTTTTCTTTAGAAAGAGCAAGAGGTTGGATAATTAATATTCTTCTTCTTCTTCTTTCTTTCTTTTATTTTCTTCTTAGATTCTATTTAATTTTATGTTTATAATGCCTATGCTAGGCTAAACTTCTATTTGGTTAAGGGTGATTTCAAAGCCCTAGACATGTTTTGTGATTGATTTTCAGATTCTATCTATCATTAATTTTCTATCAAAGTTGCTTATGTTCTTCTACAAGAATTGTTCATGATGTTGTCTTGATTTATTTAGGTGTACAACTAGATAGATCTTGATAATTATCTATTGCTAGTTTAGGAGTCTTGATCCGTGTAATTGTCTTGATTTCCTATTCATAAGTGGCAATTTGTGATTAATGATTATGGTCAAGTTTTCAATAATTGCAAAGTGGAATATAACCTAAGTTGAACAATCCGAGCTTATGTGTTTGTTGCTTAGATCAACCTATCTTTCTCATCATAAAGCTGCCATTAAATTGAATTTAGAGAGCTTATTCTAGGTTGTTTAATGGTTAGAGATTAAATAGAGAGCTTGTTCTATTTAACGACAAACTAAGGAAAGATTGGGGTAACAGAGCTTGTTGTTATCTACGGTTGTTAACTTTGATAGTTGGTTGATATTGATAGATCTGAAATTGATTCTTAATGATGTCTAGTGGTGGAGAATGAAACCTTAACCATATTTTTCATATTTGATTCTTCTTACTTACTTGTTTTCTTACTTTTCTAGTTTGCTTATTTTTAAAAGTATATTTATTTTTATTGGCTGGTTATACCGCCTAATTTGTATATTAACTTTGTTTTATTTTTATTGGCTGGTTATACCGCCTAATTTGTATATTAACTTTGTTTTATTTTTATTGGCTGGTTATACCGCCTAATTTAGTATATATATTTTTATTGGCTGGTTATATCGCCTAATTTAGTATATATATTTTTATTGGCTGGTTATACCGCCTTGCATCTTATTCTTATTATTTACTTTAGTTTAAATCTGATTTCAAAAACCCCTTTTCTTTTATTGTTCTTGAATTTAAGTTTTAAACTATCAACTTATAAACTAAAACCCAATCCCTGAGGACTCGACCCTTGCTAACTACTATACTTACAATTGATCTTTTTAGTGCAAGGTTAAATAAGATACACTCTTTTGGGTGCATCAAATTTTTGGCGCCGTTGCCGGGGATTGCTTTCTTTAGTTTATTGGTTTATTCTTATTTTCTGTTCTAATTATTTACTTTCTTATTTTTTTTATTAGTGAATGTTCCAAGCTCCCGAAGAAGACTTACGACTTAGGAAAATTCGGGAATTTATAACTTCTCACCAACAACCAATCGAGGAGTTGATCCAAAACATCCAAGAGAAGCAAGGAGAGATGGCAGCAGCTGACAACCGAACTCTCAAGGAGCTAGCCGCTCCGGACTTGGGTCAACAACCATTATGCATTGAATATGCTAATCTTGAGGTAGCTTTTGAATTAAAATCTGGTTTGATTCATCTTCTCCCAACTTTTCATGGTTTTGCAGGAGAGGATCCAAATAAGCACCTCAAGGAATTCCATGTAGTTTGCTCAAGCATGAGACCAACAGGGGTCACGGAAGAGCAAGTTAAGTTGAGAGCCTTCCCATTCTCTCTAGCTGATTCAGCAAAGGAATGGCTCTACTATCTACCATCCGGGACCATCACTACATGGAATGATTTGAAGAAAGCATTCTTGGAAAGGTATTTCCCAGCATCTAAGGCTGCCAACATTAGGAAAGAGATATGTGGGATTCGGCAATACAACGGAGAATACTTATATGAATATTGGGAGAGGTTCAAGAAACTTTGTGCATCATGTCCACACCATCAGATAAGTGAACAACTTCTCATCCAATACTTCTATGAAGGTCTCATGCCCATGGAGAGAAGTATGATAGATGCCGCTAGTGGGGGAGCTCTAGTTGATAAGACTCCCAGGGCTGCTAGAACATTAATCTCCAACATGGCAGCCAATTCTCAACAGTTCTCAATGAGACAAGATCCACCACCACAACCCAAGAGAGTTAATGAGGTAAGTATATCATCCCTTGAACAAAAATTTGATAAACTGACTTCTCTTGTTCAACAATTGGCTGTAGGTAAAATACAACAAATAAAGGCTTGTGGCATATGTTCAAACATAGGGCACCAAACTGATATGTGTCCAACACTTCAAGAGGATACCAATGAACATGTGAATGCCATGGGTGGATTTCAGAACCAATCAAGGAAATATGATCCCTACTCAAACACTTACAATCCAGGATGGAGGGATCATCCAAACTTCAATTATGGAGGGAACCAATCACAAACTATTCCTCCACCATTTGACCACAGGCCACCGGGTTTTCAGCAAAGAGTGCAACAACCATACCAAACCCGACAACAACTACCACCCATCCAAAATTCAGGTACTTCTCTTGAAGATCTTGTTAAAGCTCTTTCTACTAATACAATTCAATTTCAACAGGAAACAAAGACAAGTATTCGAAATTTGGAGACTCAAATAGGTCAATTGGCAACAACCATGAGTCAAATGCAAGCAAGGGATTCTGGGAAATTACCTTCCCAAACCATAGTGAATCCAAGAGAGAATGCCAATGCTATAAATCTAAGAAGTGGGAAACAGCTAGAGACACCACAAAATGATAGTGCTCAAGGGGAGAACAATACCATGGCATCCTCTTCACATCCCAACGAGCCACTAAAAAAGGTAATTCCTAAACCATCATTTCCTTCTTATATAACTACTCCACCTTTTCCTAGCAGGTTAGCAAAGTCCAAGAAGGAGGAGCAAGAGAAGGAAATTTTGGAAACCTTCCGGAAAGTAGAGGTGAACATTCCTTTACTAGATGCTATCAAGCAAGTGCCAAGATATGCCAGGTTCCTAAAAGAGTTGTGCACATCTAAACGAAAGTTGAAATGGAATGAAAAGGTAAGTGTGGGGGAGAATGTGTCAGCTGTTCTTCAAAAGAAACTCCCACCTAAATGCAAGGATCCAGGTATGTTTACCATTCCTTGTAAGATAGGCAACACCAGGTTTGAGCGTGCTATGCTAGATCTAGGGGCATCTATTAATGTCAT
Source organism: Fremontodendron californicum (assembly GCA_030761205.1). Lineage (NCBI taxonomy): Eukaryota > Viridiplantae > Streptophyta > Magnoliopsida > Malvales > Malvaceae > Fremontodendron > Fremontodendron californicum. The sequence goes on from JAULJL010000032.1 coordinate 4,397,474, forward strand.
GCCATATTCAATTTATGCTTCATTGAATCTAGGACCATTAGAGGAAACCGGTGTTATAATACAACTTGCTGACCGTTCTAACACTTATCCAAGAGGAGTTGTAGAAGACGTTCTTGTACAGGTTAATGAATTGGTTTTTCCCGCTGACTTTTATGTTATTGAGATGGAAGATGAGATGTCTTCTAATCCCACACCTATTCTATTAGGGAGACCATTCTTGAAAACAGCAAGAACTAAAATAGATGTACATGATGGCACTTTAACTATGGAATTTGATGGTGAAATAATTCGCTTTAACATTTTTGAGGCCATGAGATATCCTAGTGATGTGCATTATGTTTTTAATATTGATATAATTGACTCACTAGTGCAGCAAGCTTATGAGCTAGATGGTGAAGATAGTGTAGAAATAGTCCTTAGCAACCATCTCGGAATGGGGAATGCTAAACTAGCCTTGAGTGACCAGGTGGAAGGGGCACTAGAATCTTTACACTCGCTGCAACCTAAAGATGCAAGGTTTGATGTTTCATTTATTGATTTGCCTTTATCTAATGAGAAACTTCTACCTTCCATTTTGCAGGCACCAACTTTAGAATTGAAACCACTACCGAACCACTTGAAATATGTGTTCTTAGGTAAAAAGGACACACTACCGATCATCATTGCCAAAGAGCTCACACCTTTGCAAGAAGAGCGACTTATCCAGGTGCTTAGAGAGCATAAAACAGCAATTGGTTGGACAATTGCCGATATCAAGGGAATAAGCCCATCCATGTGCATGCATCGGATTTTGTTAGAGGAAGGGTCTAAACCAACAAGAGAAGCACAAAGAAGATTGAACCCTCCTATGATGGAGGTTGTGAAAAAGGAGATACTGAAGCTCCTAGATGTTGGAGTGATCTATCCTATCTCGGATAGCAAATGGGTGAGCCCAGTCCAAGTGGTTCCAAAGAAATCAGGTGTAACGGTGGTAACAAATAATGAGAATGAACTTGTTCCTACTAGGATTCAAACAGGATGGCGAGTTTGTATTGATTATCGTAAACTTAATTCCACAACTCGCAAAGACCACTTTCCTTTACCGTTTATTGATCGAATGCTTGAAAGGTTAGCTGGCCATTCTCATTATTGTTTTCTTGATGGTTTTTCAGGTTATAATCAGATAGCCATTGCTCCGGAGGACCAAGAGAAAACAACATTCACATGTCCATTTGGTACTTTTGCATACCGGCGTATGCCATTTGGTCTTTGTAATGCACCAGCTACATTCCAAAGGTGTATGGTTAGCATATTTTCAGATTATGTAGAGAACATCATAGAAGTGTTTATGGATGATTTTAGTGTCTATGGTGATTCTTTTGATAGATGTCTAGAGAACCTTACACTTGTATTTGAAAGATGCATGGAAACTAACCTTGTTTTGAATTGGGAAAAATGTCACTTTATGGTAGAACAAGGAATAGTTTTGGGCCATGTTATTTCTTCTAGAGGGATAGAGGTGGATAAGTCTAAAATAGATATTATGCATTCTTTACCACCTCCCACAAATGTGAGAGAGGTTCGTTCTTTTCTTGGACATGCAGGTTTCTATAGGAGATTTATCAAAGACTTCTCAAAGATCACATTACCTCTTTGCAAGCTACTACAAAAAGATGTGATTTTCCACTTTGATGATAAATGCAAAGAGGCGTTTGAAACATTGAAGGGACTCTTGACATCAGCTCCTATCATCCAACCACCAGATTGGAATGTACCTTTTGAAATCATGTGTGATGCTAGTGACTATGCCATTGGAGCTGTTTTGGGTCAACGGGTTGGCAAAGCCTCACATGCCATTTATTATGCCTCCCGAACTCTTAATGATGCTCAATTGAACTATTCCACTACTGAAAAAGAACTTTTGGCTGTTGTATTTGCTTTAGAAAAATTTCGATCTTATTTAATTGGTACTAAAGTAATTGTATATTCTGACCATGCAGCCCTTAAGTACTTACTCACTAAAAAGGAGGCCAAACCAAGGTTGATTAGATGGATACTTCTCTTACAAGAGTTTGATTTGGAGATAAAAGATAAGAGAGGTAGTGACAACCTGGTTGCGGACCATCTTAGCCGTTTAGTTCATGAAGAGGATGCACTACCCTTGAATGAGAACTTTCCGGATGAGCAACTTCTTTTTATAAGAACAACAACTCCTTGGTATGCTGATATTGTTAATTACTTAGTTACCAAGAAGTTGCCACAAGAGTTGACACAAGCTCAAAGAAATAAGATCAAGAGTGATGCCAAATACTACATATGGGATGATCCTTACCTTTGGAAGCATTGCTCCGATCAGATTATAAGAAGGTGTGCACTCGAAACTGAATTTCAATCTATTCTCACCTTTTGTCACTCTTATGCATGTGGAGGACACTTTGGATCCAAAAGAACAGCCATGAAAGTTCTTGATTCTGGATTTTATTGGCCTACCATATTCAAAGATGCATACCTCTTTTGCAAGTCATGTGATCGTTGCCAAAGAACAGGTAACTTAGGTCCTAGAAATCAAATGCCTCAAACTCCAATACTTATTGTTGAAATTTTTGATGTATGGGGCATGGATTTCATGGGACCTTTTCCTCCTTCTTTTGGTAATCTTTATATTTTACTTGCCGTTGATTATGTTTCAGAGTGGGTGGAAGCAAAATCCACTAGGACTAATGACTCTAAAGTTGTTTCAGATTTTGTCAAGACTAACATCTTTGCTAGGTTTGGAACGCCAAAGGCCATAATCAGCGATAGAGGTACTCACTTTTGCAATAGGACTATGGAAGCACTTTTGAGGAAGTATAACATCACACACAAGGTCTCCACCTCATATCATCCTCAAACTAGTGGGCAAGCTGAAGTGTCAAACCGAGAAGTTAAGTCCATCCTTGAAAAGACAGTTAATCCAAATAGGAAGGATTGGAGTTCACGACTTGATGATGCACTTTGGGCTTATAGGACAGCATATAAGACACCCATTGGTATGTCTCCTTATCGACTTGTTTATGGTAAGCCTTGTCATCTTCCGGTTGAATTGGAACATAAATCATATTGGGCTATCAAACAATGCAACATGGAGATGGATGAGACAGGAAAGAAAAGAAAACTTGACCTACAAGAATTAGAGGAGATAAGGAATGATGCCTATCAGAATTCTAGGATTTACAAGGAAAAGACTAAGGCATTCCATGACAAGATGATATCAAGAAAGGAATTTGTTGTTGGACAAAAAGTTCTTCTCTTCCATTCACGCCTTAAGTTATATCCAGGTAAGTTACGTTCTCGTTGGGTTGGACCTTTTGTTATTACTAATGTATTTACTCATGGTGCAGTTGAAATCCAAAGCCCAAAAACAGATAAGGCATTCAAAGTGAATGGTCATAGATTGAAGCCTTACTATGAGAACTTTCCAATACAAGATGTGGAGGAGTTTCCACTTTTTGAGCCAAAGTATGTTGAATAATAATGGCATGGGTCTAAGTCAAGCTGAGGACAATAAACCAAGCGCTTCTTGGGAGGCAACCCAAAAGGATGGAGAGCATCTATTATATCAGATTTGCATATTCCTTACTCTCCATCATTCTATCTTTTATTGTTTCTCTTTTGTTTTGTTTAATAGTTCTTTTCTCTTACATATAATTCTTGCATTGGGGGATAATAGCATTACATTGAGGACAATGTAAAAATTATGTGTGGGGGGAAGAATTTAGGATTTTATTTAAAGTGTTTTGTTTTTGAGTCTTTTTATGTTGTTTTTCTTTCTGATCCTGGTTTTGAAAATAACTAGATGTAAATATAATTTTTAATTTTTTACCCCGGTTAAATGGCGGATAACGGTACTCCGTGATTATTTAAATCGGTTCCATCAGCTACCCACAAAACTGATATTGTATATAAATTTCTCTTCCAATTTCTCTTTCAATTTTTTTTCATTCTTTTTTTTCAGGATGGATGATATTCTCACAAGATTGCAGAAACGATTTCCTCCTTTTCCTCGAAATATTTTACTGAAGCTTTACCAAGTTCGACTTGAAAGATTAAGAATGCTTATGCACAAAGGGATTCCTGACGACATACGTTGGATAATTGAAGCCAAGGTACGTGAAGATGAATATCTTCCTGTTTTGCATTTACCAGGTACAGGTAGAAGCACTTTTGCAAAGAAGCGACGAGCAAAGCGCATGAGTTCAAATTGCCACAAATGTGCACGATGGACGTGTAACGGTAAATGTCGTTCTATTGGGATTCCGTCCTCTAATCGAGATGATAAAATTGAATTCATTAAGGATGGACTGAGTAAGGAGAATTTGGGTAATATCCAACTTTCTCTTGAGACGCATCCTAGTGGAGACGTACAAAGAGAAATTCTTGATTTATGGCCGCAATTCCAAAGGGAATGGCAACATCTTGGGAATCTGATGTTAAAAGACCCTGTTTGCCAGCTTGTAAGAAAACTGGATGGGAAGCATATCCTCGACTCATAGAAGGCGTTTAAGCCGTTTCTGGACGTAAAACCAGAGGAAGATGTGAGCCACAATCACAACTACAATAAATGACTTCTCAGCTTTTGGTTTGATTTGCAATAACTTTATTTTGGTTTAATTTACGTGTTGTTCGATTTGTGTAACTATTCTCGTTTTTTTTTTGTCTTTTACGGTTGATTTTTCTTCTCTTTTTGATTTTCTTTGGAGGTGCTTATCCAGGAAAAAATAACATATTCGCTGATGAAGCCATAAGAGTTGGAGTAATACTTGCCCAACAAAAGATCCACTTGATTTATGGAGGCGGTAGTACGGGTTTAATGGGAGCAGTCGCTACAGCAGCACACGCCGGAGGAAGTCCAGTTCTAGGAATCGTGCCAAAACTATTCACAAGTTTTTGTGGACCTACCAAAAATCTGTGAATAGTTTTGGCACGATTCCTAGAACTGGACTTCCTCCGGCGTGTGCTGCTGTAGCGACTGCTCCCATTAAACCCGTACTACCGCCTCCATAAATCAACTGGATCTTTTGTTGGGCAAGTATTACTCCAACTCTTATGGCTTCATCAGCGAATATGTTATTTTTCCCTGGATAAGCACCTCCAAAAACACAAATTTTTTTAATGCGTTGGGACGAAGTACTTTCCATTTTTTTTTTCTTTTTTTTTTTCTTTTTTTCGAGTGCCTGAAAGAGAATGATTACATGGTGTAATATATAGAGGACTGAGTAGTGAATCAGACAAGAGTAATAATGTCGCCGAAAGTGTATCTGACCTGTCAGAAGAAAATGTTAACCTAACAAAAGATTTTTGCGTGATTTCAGGAAGAAAATCAAAAAGAGAAGAAAAATCAACCGTAAAAGTCAAGAGTAATAATGTCGCCGAAAGTGTATTTGACCTGTCAGAAGAAAATGTTAACCTAACAAAAGATTTTTGCGTGATTTCAGGAAGAAAATAAAAAAGAGAAGAAAAATCAATCGTAAAAGAAAAATAAAAAAAATGAGAATAATTACACAAATCGAATAACACGTAAATTAAACCGAAATAAAGTTATTGCAAATCAAACCAAAAGCTGAGAAGTCATTTATTGTAGTTGTGATTGTGGCTCACATCTTCCTCTGGTTTTACGTCCAGAAACGGCTTAAACGCCTTCTATGAGTCGAAGATATGCTTCCCATCCAGTTTTCTTACAAGCTGGCAAACAGGGTCTTTTAACATCAGATTCCCAAGATGTTGCCATTCCCTTTGGAATTGCGGCCATAAATCAAGAATTTCTCTTTGTACGTCTCCACTAGGATGCGTCTCAAGAGAAAGTTGGATATTACCCAAATTCTCCTTACTCAGTCCATCCTTAATGAATTCAATTTTATCATCTCGATTAGAGGACGGAATCCCAATAGAACGACATTTACCATTACACGTCCATCGTGCACATTTGTGGCAATTTGAACTCATGCGCTTTGCTCGTCGCTTCTTTGCAAAAGTGCTTCTACCTGTACCTGGTAAATGCAAAACAGGAAGATATTCATCTTCACGTACCTTGGCTTCAATTATCCAACGTATGTCTCCAGGAATCCCTTTGTGCATAAGCATTCTTAATCTTTCAAATCGAACTTGGTAAAGCTTCAGTAAAATATTTCGAGGAAAGGGAGGAAATCGTTTCTGCAATCTTGTGAGAATATCATCCATCCTGAAAAAAAAATGAAAAAAAATTGAAAGAGAAATTGGAAGAGAAATTTATATACAATATCAGTTTTGTGGGTAGCTGATGGAACCGATTTAAATAATCACGGAGTACCGTTATCCGCCATTTAACCGGGGTTAAAAAAATAAAAATTATATTTACATCTAGTTATTTTCAAAACAAGGATCAAAAAAAAAAAAACAACATAAAAAGACTCAAAAATAAAACACTCTAAATAAAATCCTAAATTCTTCCCCCTACACATAATTCTTACATTGTCATTAATGTAATGCTATTATCCCCCAATGCAAGAATTATATGTAAGAGAAAAGAACTATTAAACAAAAGAAACTTATGCAGCCTAAATGAACTTAAAAACAGTAAACACAATTAACAAAGAAACATAAGAAATAAAAATAAAAACAATAAAAATAATAAAAGAAAAAGGAAAAGAAAGAGAAAGCAAATCTGAATATGGAAGGTTGGCAATTTCATCTTTAATTGGGCTGCCTTCCCAATTAACACTTGAGTTAGTGTTTTGAATCTAACCAACACCCCTTCTTGGCTTTTTACGCTTGTCAGGCTCATACATGAAATTTTCCAAATTTATGCGTTTGAGAGGTAGCTTTCTTTGCACAACAGTGGATGTATTCTCCATTACAAGTATTATTCCATCATCCTTGGTGGTGCATATCTCATCGAGGAATAATGCATCTTTTGGTACTTGTTGAATGACATCCACAAACAAACTGTTTAAGGTTTCCAGCGTGTCTTGTTCATGTTCATCCTCCTTGAACTTTGCGAATCTACTAGGAAAAGGTGGAGAAGAAACATTAGTAAAAATTGGAATCTCAAACGTTACCTCAGGTGCTGAAATACTCTTATTTGGATCATTGGCTTCATTATCCTCAAGAATAGAATTCATCTCTAATTTTGTCTCATCCTCATCTTGTTCCTCATTCCTCAAGGTCACAATAGTAGTATTCTCCTTTGGGTTAATCATTGTTTGGGCAGGGAGTTCTTCAGATCTTTGTGCTACCCATCCCACCATACTATAAGTCAATTGGATCATTTGCTTTTCCAAACTCTTGATGCTTGCCCTTGTTTCCTGTTGAAATTGCAAAGTATCAGTAACAAGAGAATGTACAAGATCTTCTAAATAAGTACCTGAGTTTTGAATCATATGTGGTGGTTGAAAAAGATCTGGTTCTTGAGACCATGATTGATTGAAGCTAGATGGATGAGTGTAATTGGCATAAGGATCTACTTCTTGGTAATTTTTCGAGTAGCCATAATTAGTATGATCCCACCATCCCTCATGGTAAGTGTTTGAGTAATGATCATACTGTTGGTCTTGGAACACTTGATGGCCTTGACATCCTCCCATGGCCAATTGTTGAACTGGGGAGGTGAGCTTGGCTTGTTGATTCTCTATGTTCATGTATGCCACCAACTCTTCAAGTGTTAGATTGCTCAATTCCATCGTTTTGTTTTTTTTTTTTTTTTCAAAATTTGATAAGAAAAACTTGTATGTACAAGAAAATAGAACTAATTAGAACTGAAAATAAGAATAAACCAAGTTACAAATAAACTAAAGAAAACAATCCCCGGCAACGGCGCCAAAAATTTGATGCACCCAAAAGAGTGTATCTTATTTAACCTTGCACTAAAAAGATCAATTGTAAGTATAGTAGTTAGCAAGGGTCGAGTCCTCAGGGATTGGGTTTTAGTTTATAAGTTAATAGTTTAAAACTTAAATTCAAGAACAATAAAAGAAAAGGGGTTTTTGAAGCCAGATTTAAACTAAAGTAAATAATAAGAAGAAGATGCAAGGCGGTATAACCAGCCAATAAAAATATATATACTAAATTAGGCGGTATAACCAGCCAATAAAAGTAAAACAAAGTTAATATACAAATTAGGCGGTATAACCAGCCAATAAAAATAAATATACTTTTAAAAATAAGCAAACTAGAAAAGTAAGAAAACAAGTAAGTAAGAAGAATCAAATATGAAAAATATGGTTAAGGTTTCATTCTCCACCAGTAGACATCATTAAGAATCAATTTCAGATCTATCAATATCAACCAACTATCAAAGTTAACAACCGTAGATAACAACAAGCTCTGTTACCCCAATCTTTCCTTAGTTTGTCGTTAAATAGAACAAGCTCTCTATTTAATCTCTAACCATTAAACAACCTAGAATAAGCTCTCTAAATTCAATTTAATGGCAGCTTTATGATGAGAAAGATAGGTTGATCTAAGCAACAAACACATAAGCTCGGATTGTTCAACTTAGGTTATGTTCCACTTTGCAATTATTGAAAACTTGACCATAATCATTAATCACAAATTGCCACTTATGAATAGGAAATCAAGACAATTACACGGATCAAGACTCCTAAACTAGCAATAGATAATTATCAAGATCTATCTAGTTGTACACCTAAATAAATCAAGACAACATCATGAACAATTCTTGTAGAAGAACATAAGCAACTTTGATAGAAAATTAATGATAGATAGAATCTGAAAATCACTCACAAAACATGTCTAGGGCTTTGAAATCACCCTTAACCAAATAGAAGTTTAGCCTAGCATAGGCATTATAAACATAAACATAAAATTAAAGAAAATCTAAGAAGAAAATAAAAGAAAGAAAGAAGAAGAGGAAGAATATTAATTATCCAACCTCTTGCTCTCTCTAAAGAAAAAGAAAACTAGAGAAAAGAAAGAAGAAGAAAACTTAGAGAATTTTATTAAAATGGCTAATATCCTACCTATGTACAATATGATCTCTACAATCATCCAAGGCCCTCTATTTATACACATTTTGGAAGGCTAAATGACAATAGACAAGCTTTACAAATTTCAAAGGTAGGTATAATAGGTGGGTGAATTTTTCTAACAATTTTCGTCATATTGTATGACAATTTTGATCAGCCAACTTGATGGTCGATTTCGTCAATGTTGGAGGCCTGATCTGATCACATGGTCTTCTAGAAAAAGGTTCCCCTATCAGTTACGGATCCATAGCCGTTGGAATCAGCTCATTTGCTGATGTGGATAAGCAGATATGGGCAAAATACGAAAACATGTCAGCACAGACGTCATTGCACATCAGCCAACTTGATGGTCGATTTCGTCAATATTAGAGGCCTGATCTGATCATATGGTCTTCTAGAAAAAGGTTCCCGTATCAGTTACGGATCCATAGCCATTGGAATCAGCTCATTTGCTGATGTGGATAAGCAGATATGGGCAAAATACGAAAACAGGTCAGCACAGACGTCATTGCACATCAGCCAACTTGATGGTCGATTTCGCTAGGGAAAACGACTCCGTTTCAAGAAGTATAAAACATGAAAAAGATAGATATGCCTCTTAGCTTTGCACGGCTACAAATTTCAGCCTTATTGCTTCAGTGAAACTCCAGATATAGCTGATATGGCAAAATGTGTCGGAATTGGAACTGAACTGGATTTGCCCTTAATTCTAGTAATCTGAAATCACTCAAAGAAACTTGTGAAAAACACCAAATTACATAAAAATATAAAAGATCATAAACACAATTAGACTAAACAATAATAACTCGTATTTGACACAAAACAATACTAAAACATAACTAAAAACTATATAATTATACGAGTTATCATAAGTAAATACAAGTCTGGAGTGTCCCTGAACGGATAACAATCATGTACCATTCTGCCGATGCATTCATTGCTTTACCAGGAGGTCTGGGTACATTGGAAGAAATAGCTTGCGTGGCTTCTTGGTCATCTTTGGTCACAAATAAGAAACCCATTGGTTTGCTTAATATTAATGGTTATTTTAGTAATTTGCTTTTATATTTAGATAATGCTGTGGATAATGGATTCATGTTTTCAGAGGCAAGGAGAACCATAATTTCTGCTACAACCATTGAAGATTTACTTAAAAAGCTCCAAGCTTATGAGTGTTTATCTGCTACGGTTGTTTCGCAAACGCTCGGAAAAAGAAAAAGAGATATGGACGAGCAAGGAGTGGATTGCACTTTGTCTTTGTGACATTATCTAACATTTTGTTTGTTGTGTCTCAGTTATAATAAGTGGTTAGCAACCTCTACAGGTAATATCTCCTAAATTTTACCTTCAAAAAAAAAAAAAAAAGAAATAAATTTGTGTTTTAAGCCATTTAAAAGTATTCATTCTCAACAAGGTCTGAGTAAGGGAGACTTGAGACATACCTTGTCAGTTTGATTTTAATCTTTTTATGTTTACTTGTTAATTTTTGTTTAGTATTTTAGGATTATTTAGGTTGCATGGTTTTGTTTTGTTTTGAGTCTTAGTTGTTCCTATTCTTATGTTATTAGTTCTTTTCTCTTACACATGATTCTTTCATTTGAGTTAATAGACTTACATTGAGGACAATGTAAGAATTAAGTGTGGGGGGGAATGATTTAGGATTTCTTTTATTTTTGTCTACTACTTTTTTTCTTTATTATTATTATTATTTTTTTTTGTGAGTTTTAGTTCCTTTTTAATACAATGATGAGATATGAATTGCATAAGTCTAAAACAGATTTATTAGTGAGAAGATTTTCATGAGAATTGAGCTTGATGTCAACCTTTTTATGAGCCAATGTTAATATGATATGTTGATTGAGAAAGAAGCATGTTTAGACTTAATCTGACTTGTATTATCATCCTTGTGAGTTTTTGAGCCTATAATGATTGATGCATTATACAAATCAATCTAATTTCTTTCTTGAGTGCTCTTATGATTACATGATTCTCTAGAACTTGCTTTAAACCGTTTGAGACTATATTGATACATGTGACAACATGAATATGATAGAGGCATTAGGATTTTTAGCCAGGGCCAAACAGCCATCCCTTATTGATGTTCCAAGAGAACACACCCTTAGTGAACCAATTTGAGCCTACATTGAATAAGCTATCTCTTTGGTAACCATAACTTGTCCCTAACCTAAATATACTTATATCTTTACCTTTGTTCCAAAGATGAATTAGCATGTTTTGAGACAAGTTGCAAAGACAAGGAAGATCTATTGAAAATTTGGGTTAGAAACAAGAAATAAGTGTGGGGGGAAAAGAAAAGAAAAGTCAAGAGAAAAAGAAATGGAATACTGGAAAATACATTCCTATGTAAAAATATATATATATATGAATCATCTCTTGAATTTGTGGAAAAAGAAAAAGATGTTACAAAGTTGTTTAGAATGAAGAAAAGGCCCAACATGAATATCCGGCCTAGGTGACTATGTACTTGTAAAGAGTTTTGAGAAGTTTCTTTGTATAATCTTTTTATGTCTCTAAACTTTATGAACTCTTTGGAACCTTTGTGATATCTTTATCCTTTTGTTCTTCAACCACATTACAAACCCCTTGGCCCCATTACAACCTTGATTAAAGACCTCTTGATTCATGATGTTGTATGATCTAAATAGGGGAGAATAGGTGGACAAGCAAGAATATGGTAGAACTGTTTTCATGAGATTGATTGAGTGTAAACACTTCACCACTACTTTAAAGAGTGAAAATCATGAGGGTATCCCATGTGAGAAGTTGAGATTAAATTTGAACATGCAATATTTTGATTGAGATATGTTATGCTAATATTGGCTTAACTCAAACAATTTACATTCAAGCATGATTTTTTGTGAAATTCTTTAAGCTATTGATTAGTTTATAAGACTTGTTCAAATATTGTCTCTAATTTGTATTGAAGGGATTAGGAATAAATATTTTTAGTATATGCAGTTTATTTATATTTTAGTTTTTCAATGTTTGTGGGTATCGTTCTAGTAAACCCTCACGAGACTAAACTCGTCCACAAGGGACACCTAGGGGTTTAAAGGCTTGTGTCACATGCTAAGTGCCACCGTGATTTCCTACGAAAATGGATTAGATTAGATTTTCTTATTTTATTTTTATTGAGTCATTGCTAGGGACTAGCAATAATCTAAGTGTGGGGGTGTGATAACTCGTATAATTATATAGTTTTTAGTTATGTTTTATTATTGTTTTGTGTCAAATACGAGTTATTATTGTTTAGTCTAATTGTGTTTATGATCTTTTATATTTTTATGTATTTTGGTGTTTTTCACAAGTTTCTTTGAGTGATTTCAGATTACTAGAATTAAGGGCAAATCCAGTTCAGTTCCAGTTCCGACACCTTTTGCCATATCAGCTATATCTCGAGTTTCACTAAAGAAATAAGGCTGAAATTTGTAGCCATGCAAAGCTAAGAGGCATATCTATCTTTTTCATGTTTTACACTTCTTGAAACGGAGTCGTTTTCCCTAGCGAAATCGACCATCAAGTTGGCTGATGTGCAATGACGTCTGTGCTGACCTGTTTTCGTATTATGCCCATATCTTCTTATCCACATCAGAAAATGAGCTGATTCCAACGGCTATGGATCAGTAACTGATAGGGTAACATTTTTCTAGAAGACCATGTGATCAGATAAGGCCTCCAAAATTGAAAAAAGTGACCATCAAGTTGGCTGATCAAAATCGTCATATATGACGAAAATTGTTAGAAAATGCACCCACCTATTATACCTACCTTTGAAATTTGTAAAGCTTGTCTCTTGTCATTTAGCCCTCCAAATGTGTATAAATAGAGGGCCTTGGATGATTGTAAGGGATCATATTGTAGATTGGTAGGATATTAGCCATTTTAATAAAATTCTCTAAGTTTTCTTCTTCTTTCTTTTCTCTAGTTTTCTTTTTCTTTAGAAAGAGCAAGAGGTTGGATAATTAATATTCTTCTTCTTCTTCTTTCTTTCTTTTATTTTCTTCTTAGATTCTATTTAATTTTATGTTTATAATGCCTATGCTAGGCTAAACTTCTATTTGGTTAAGGGTGATTTCAAAGCCCTAGACATGTTTTGTGATTGATTTTCAGATTCTATCTATCATTAATTTTCTATCAAAGTTGCTTATGTTCTTCTACAAGAATTGTTCATGATGTTGTCTTGTTTTATTTAGGTGTACAACTAGATAGATCTTGATAATTATCTATTGCTAGTTTAGGAGTCTTGATCCGTGTAATTGTCTTGATTTCCTATTCATAAGTGGCAATTTGTGATTAATGATTATGGTCAAGTTTTCAATAATTGCAAAGTGGAATATAACCTAAGTTGAACAATCCGAGCTTATGTGTTTGTTGCTTAGATCAACCTATCTTTCTCATCATAAAGCTGCCATTAAATTGAATTTAGAGAGCTTATTCTAGGTTGTTTAATGGTTAGAGATTAAATAGAGAGCTTGTTCTATTTAACGACAAACTAAGGAAAGATTGGGGTAACAGAGCTTGTTGTTATCTACGGTTGTTAACTTTGATAGTTGGTTGATATTGATAGATCTGAAATTGATTCTTAATGATGTCTAGTGGTGGAGAATGAAACCTTAACCATATTTTTCATATTTGATTCTTCTTACTTACTTGTTTTCTTACTTTTCTAGTTTGCTTATTTTTAAAAGTATATTTATTTTTATTGGCTGGTTATACCGCCTAATTTGTATATTAACTTTGTTTTATTTTTATTGGCTGGTTATACCGCCTAATTTGTATATTAACTTTGTTTTATTTTTATTGGCTGGTTATACCGCCTAATTTAGTATATATATTTTTATTGGCTGGTTATATCGCCTAATTTAGTATATATATTTTTATTGACTGGTTATACCGCCTTGCATCTTATTCTTATTATTTACTTTAGTTTAAATCTGATTTCAAAAACCCCTTTTCTTTTATTGTTCTTGAATTTAAGTTTTAAACTATCAACTTATAAACTAAAACCCAATCCCTGAGGACTCGACCCTTGCTAACTACTATACTTACAATTGATCTTTTTAGTGCAAGGTTAAATAAGATACACTCTTTTGGGTGCATCAGGCATGATTGAATTGATGATTATACGGTAATGATAATTGCATGATTGAATTAATTATCACATGATGATGATTGATGATAATTGATTTGATGATTGCATGATGTGATGATTTTCTTTATATATATATATTTATTATATGATTATTATGTGATTGGTTCATGATTATATGTATTATTCCATGATGACTTATTTTTATATTGATTATATATTTGATTTATGATGGTTTTTTTATATCAATTTATCTATTATTATTTTTATTCTATTTTGTGTTATATATTATTTACTTATTAACATCATTTTTTTTTTCTTGTTTCAAGTCTAAATTAATTTAATTCTTTATTTTATTTATTTAATTCTCGATTAATTATATTTACTTGATTATTGTGACTAATTTTATTTTGAATTTTCCTTAGATTTTGTAATTATTTGTATATTGATTATTTATTTATTCTTTTTTTTAATTGAGAATGAATTAAATTAAATAATAAATAGAGATCTTTTTCGATGATGAAATTTGAGGAGTTCACGTTTGGTTGAATTCCAAAGAATTTCTAGGTGAGAAAACTCTCTTAAAAATTCTCTAGAATGAATGGAAGGATTTTTTAAGGGATTATTTTTGATATCAATAAAGGTCAAAATTTATTCTTTTGAAATAATTAATTTTCAATGTCTTTTTTTTTTCAAGATAATTTTCATAATAAATGCCTAATTAAAATTGAAGGATAAATTAAGATTTTTTTTCGATGATGAAATTCAAGAGAGTCACGAATGGTTGACTTTTAAGAAATTTCTAGGTGAGAAAAATTCTCAAGTACGAATGGAAGAATATTCTAAGGGATAATTTTTTATATTAAGATCAGAATTAATTTTTCAAACAAACATTAATAAAATGTGGATTAATTTTGGAAGATTAATATAAGAGAAATAACTTTGTTAAATAATCTAACTTTTCCCATGATGGAGCCTCTTCAATATAACGAATGGTTTCTTTTGAATACTCTCGAGGTGAGAAAACGTTTTTTAGTAATTTCTCCAGAATGAATGGAAGGAAGACCTAAAAAATGATTTCCGAGATTTCTAAATTTTAACAATTAAAACGAAGATAGGATAGACACGACCATTTAATTGAGACTTTTTAAGTATCACAAAACTAATTAGGTACTATCTCTTAGATAGGCGTTGTGAGGGTGCTAATCCTTCCTCACACGTAACCATACTCTCGAACCTAGTTCTGATAAATAGACCAGAACCTATTCTTTTTAAGGTGCCTTAGTCAAGCTTAGGATTACTTTAAATAAGATAGATTTATAAAGGTGACTAATCACACCTAGATTAGATGATTAGTGGCAACTCCATGATTTGTGTCTAGCATGCTAAATTCGTATTTGGCACGTTATGACAGTTTGGCGACTCCGCTGGGGACATTAGAGAGTCGAGCCATAGATTTGTCTTGTGATACCTTAGGTTTTAAATATTGGTGTTTAAAAGTGTTTATTTATTTATTTATTTTCATCTTATTTTTGATTTTATTATTTGTGATAACTCTTGTTTCTTATACATTGATGGGAAAAAAAGAAGGTT
This sequence comes from Fremontodendron californicum, assembly GCA_030761205.1. Lineage (NCBI taxonomy): Eukaryota > Viridiplantae > Streptophyta > Magnoliopsida > Malvales > Malvaceae > Fremontodendron > Fremontodendron californicum. The sequence continues at coordinate 4,413,155 of JAULJL010000032.1, forward strand.
TGATTGTTCCTTCGCACTCACGACACATTGCATATCATAAAGCCTTATACCCGAGCTCGTCCTTTTTAGGAGGGGGTAAAGTACCTAGCCTTCGTGAGGTGATAACCTCCGCAACGGCTAGAGAAACACCCTCAGAGTGTAAGGTACCAAAGCTTTCGTGAGGTGATAACCTCCGCAGCAACTTTGGAAAATACTCTCACTCGAATTGAACCCTTCCGATTGGAGCCTATAATGGGTGAGGAATGGGGTGCTTTACTCATCCTACATGGATGATGTTAAGGAGAAATTTGGGGACCTTTTAGCTTGGTCAAATATCCTAAGCCCAGCATATAGATAACACTTAAGAGGCCAACTTTAAGATAAAGACATGTCCACCTATTTCATAGAGAATAACCTGAAATAGGACACATGAAGGAATTTTCTTGCTTTCTGACAAATTTTTAACTTTGTGGATATTATTTGTATTTCTCTAATATGTATCTAACTATTGAATTTTGTGAAACCTTTGTGGCCATTACTTGAATTAATTCTTTCAATTATTTGCATGCATTTGCATCATTTAAATATTTTACCAAGTACATTTTTTTACCATGCTCATGCATTTATCATTTACATTTGTTTACCCTGCTCATGCATTTATTATGTACATTTGTTTACCATGCTCATGCATTTATCATGTACATTTTTAACCATGCTCATGCATTTACCATGTACATTTTTTAACAATGCTCATGCATTTATCATGTACATTTTTCATGATGCTTATGCATTTATCATGTACATTTTTCATGTTGCTCATGCATTCACCATGTACATTTTTCATAATGCTCATGCATTCACCATGTATATTTTTCATAATGCTTATGCATTCACCATGTATATTTTCTTAATGCTCATGCACTCATCATGTACATTTTTCATAATGTTGCTGTTAAACTTTGTGAATATTTTGATGTTGTCATTAAATTCATTCTTTTATTTATTTGCATCATACATGTGCATTTTATGAAAGCATCTGAATCTTAAATTTTAAATTATGGTAATGGATGGTTCAAGGATAGCTCAAGCAATCAAAGATCTTGGGGCATTCCTACAACATTTGTTCATAGGTTAAAGCAATGACAGAGGAACAGGCTTCTAGAATTCGTTCACGAGTTAAAGCAATAGCAGAGCAACAAGTTGCTAGGATGAGCGAAATAGAAAAGGCACAAGATGAAATGAGAGAACAGCTGGCCAAGATGATGGATTTGACAATGAATTTGAACAAACAGAGAGGGGTAGAAAAAGTAACTACTCAAGAAAAGAATCAGTCACCAGATGATGAAGATCCTACATATTTTCCTGGTTTAAGTCAATTCCAAACTCAAATAGGGACGCCAGTGACATCATCAACTACTCAACACCAATTCTCAAGATACACCATTCATGCGCCTGGGGAAAAATTATCAAATCCTGTCCAAGTTTCAGATTTAGATGATCCCAAAAAGCAAGAGAGGCTAAGGGTAGTTGAAGAGATTGATTCTCACAAAATGAATCTTATAGAGGAAAGACTTCGGGCTGTTGAGGGGATGGATTTCTATGGCTCCATGGACGCTGATGGGCTTTTCTTGGTGCCCGATGTAATCATTCCGCCAAAGTTCAAGACTCCAGTTTTTAAGAAATATGATGGGACTAAATGCCCGATAACCCATGTCACAATGTATTGTAGAAAGATGGCTGCTCATACGCGTGATAACAAGTTGCTGGTACATGTCTTCCAAGATAGTCTCACAGGGTCCGTTGCAAGATGGTATGTCCAATTGAATAGAACCCGCATCCGTTCATGGAATGAGTTGGCAAAGGCATTTATAGTGCAATACATGCATATTGTTGATATGGCTCCAGACCGTTTAACCTTACAAAATATGGAGAAAAAAGCTATGAAAGCTTTAAAGAGTATGCTCAGAGATAGAGGGACATTGCTGCCGAAGTCCAACCACCTCTCACTGAAAAAGAAACTACAGTCTTGTTTATTAGTACCCTTAAAGCACCATACTACGAAAGGATCATTGGGAATGCCACCAAGAATTTTGCAGACATGGTAATCTCCGGGGAGATAATAGAAAATGCTATAAAGAGTGAGAAAATTGAAGCCGGAGAAACATCTGATGGAAAGAAAAATAGGGCATATAAAGGGAAGGAGGGAGATGTCCAAGCTGTGACTTATGGAAGGCAATAAGCAAGAGGTGTTTCCCCATGCTATCCATACCCGGTGTACCACCCTTATCCATCAGCACCATCAACTTTCCAACCAAACTTTTACCCTTAAACACCTATTCCTATGTCTGGCCCTACAACGAGTCCTTTAGCTCAACCTAGACCCTCAATGAGTGATCAGAGAAGACCTCGAAATAACCGAGTAAGAACCCGTATTGACCCAATTCTGATGTCCTACACTGCTTTATTCCCACGTCTCATTGAAAATCAATTGGTTGCACCTGTTCACCTGGAACCTTTGAAACCTCCTTTCCTTGAGTGGTATGATGCCAATGCTCGATGTGAATATCATTCTAGGAATTTCGGTCATTCCATAGAAACTTGTCCGTCTTTTAAACATAAGGTGCAAAGCTTGATCAATGCTGGACTTTTGAATTTCGATAAGTAAGGGGAATCAAATATCGGTGTTGGTCCATCTACACGGGGGCATAATGGTGATGAGGTTTAGAATGAAGGATTGAAGTTGTTCATTATCCTTGAACTCTTTTTTGTCTTTTAAAGTAATGTAGGTGGATCTTTTTATGTTTAGACTTGATTTATTTTTCATCATCTCAATGAATTGGCAAGTTTGATGCATTTTAGTTTTCATTTTCATTTCCTCTTTCATTTATTATTTCTTCCATTTGCCTACACTTTCAATTTCACCTATGTCAAGTTTCCAAGTAATGAATATGGTGACAATCATGGCAATAATCTGGGATTCAATTTTGAAAGTTATTTCAGTATTGCTGAATTTGAACATATATGACCATACTATGCCATTTGATTTTGTTGAGATTATTGTGAAAAAAGATGAAATTTGATATGCAGTTTTGGCATGATTGGAAGAAAATTAGTAGAATTTCTTCGCGAGTATATTGAATGGCTGTTGAATTCCTTTACAAGTATGTAGATTCCTTGTGGTGAATTTCTATAAGTTTGTCATTTTCAATAAATGTTCTTTGACGAAATATATTCACATTTGAGATGATAATGGCCATCTTTCATATTCCTTTCACAAAATGAGAAATTATCCTTCGCTACCCCCTTTTGAGCCTATTGGATTCTTTTTTTTTTTTAATGAACCCAACCATGGATCACCCTCCACACCGGGGGCAAGTATGGAAAAATATCTTTCTAGAGGAGAACAAATGATTGGATCATATTTCTACGCCATGTAAAGAATGTCTTATGCCATGGAGGCAATGATGAGATGGATTGAGTTCCAAAATTTTGAACTCACTTTGTGATAAAAATAAAAAGAAAGGAAAAAAGAAAGGAAAAAATAGGGGAAAAAAAAAAGCAAGGCAAATTAAAAAAAAATAGAAATGAAAAGACAGATGTGAAAAGTTTTAAAAATCCTCATTGAAAAAGAAATGATCCATGGCTCGATTATCTTGGAAATCAAAAGAAAGATATGAAGTGTTTTGAGATAAAAATGATCCTTGGTTTGAATACCCTTAAACACATGTTTGAGCCTATTTTATCCATTCTTTCGTAACCTCAAAACCCTGGCCTACATTACGTATCTGGAAAAGTCCATTTTGATCAAATGTGAATGTTTGAACTGGAAATCATGTATTGAATTAGGACATGCTTGTGGTATTATCAAGGGACAATGAAGCTTAGATGCATGAAGACAGCTCCAAAGAAAAAGGAAAAGGCTTGCTACACTTTGATATGCTTAATTGCCTTCGAGAAGATTGAGACGAACACATGATGAGGGAAGTTTGTTCTTGATACTTTGAGAAATAATTAGTTTTGAAGAAATTGCTCTTAAGTCATATGGCCATTGGAGAGAGTACACAACTATTTGAGGAGTTCTTATGAAGTGAAAAGCTTTTCCAAGGGAAGCATTATTTTGAGAAAGACAAATGAAGATGATTTGCCAAATACTGCGGAGAAATGTTTCTTTGAAGAAAAAAATGATGAAAAAAAAAAAGAAAAGAAAAAAAAAATGAAAAAGAAAAAAAAAAAGATGAAAAAAAGGAGGATTCAAATTGAAAACCCAAAAAGGGCAGTTTGAGTCATAGGAGAATATCTAAGTTGAAAACCTGAAAGGGCTGCTTAGGTATAATGAAAGTCAGTTTGAAGATTTCATTAGGGGCATGATTTGGTATGACAAAACTAAAAAAGATCAAGAACACTGATGCACCCAAAAGAGTGTATCTTATTTAACCTTGCACTAAAAAGATCAATTGTAAGTATAATGATTAGCAAGGGTCGAGTCCTCAGGGATTGGGTTTTAATCTATGAGTAATGTTTATAACTTACGTTCAAAGAAAACAATAAAAGAAAAGGGGTTTTTGAAGCCAGATTTAAACTAAAGTAAATAATAAGAATAAGATGCAAGGCGGTATAACTAGCCAATAAAAATATATATACTAAATTAGGCGGTATAACCAGCCAATAAAAATATATATACTAAATTAGGCGGTATAACCAGCCAATAAAAATAAAATAAAGTTAATATACAAATTAGGCAGTATAACCAGCCAATAAAAATAAATATACTTTTAAAAATAAGCAAACTAGAAAAGTAAGAAAACAAGTAAGTAAGAAGAATCAAATATGAAAAATATGGTTAAGGTTTCATTCTCCACCACTAGACATCATTAAGAATCAATTTCAGATCTATCAATATCAACCAACTATCAAAGTTAACAACCGTAGATAACAACAAGCTCTGTTATCCCAATCTTTCCTTAGTTTGTCGTTAAATAGAACAAGCTCTCTATTTAATCTCTAACCATTAAACAACCTAGAATAAGATCTCTAAATTCAATTTAATGGCAGCTTTATGATGAGAAAGATAGGTTGATCTAAGCAACAAACACATAAGCTCGGATTGTTCAACTTAGGTTATGTTCCACTTTGCAATTATTGAAAACTTGACCATAATCACTAATCACAAATTGCCACTTATGAATAGGAAATCAAGACAATTACACGGATCAAGACTCCTAGACTAGCAATAGATACTTATCAAGATCTATCTAGTTGTACACCTAAATAAATCAAGACAACATCATGAACAATTCTTGTAGAAGAACATAAGCAACTTTGATAGAAAATTAATGATAGATAGAATCTGAAAATCAATCACAAAACATGTCTAGGGCTTTGAAATCACCCTTAACCAAATAGAAGTTTAGCCTAGCATAGGCATTGTAAACATAAACATAAAATTAAAGAGAATCTAAAAAGGAAATAAAAGAAAGAAAGAAGAAGAAGAAAATAAAGAAAAAGAAAACTAGAGAAAAGAAAGAAGAAGAAAACTTAGAGAATTTTATTACAATGGCTAATATCCTACCAATGTACAATGTCTCTTACAATCATCCAAGGCCCTCTATTTATACACATTTTGGAGGGCTAAATGACAAGAGACAAGCTTTACAAATTTCAAAGGTAGGTATAATAGTTGGGTGCATTTTTCTAACAATTTTCGTCATATTGTATGACAATTTTGATCAGCCAACTTGATGGTCGATTTTGTCAATATTAGAGGCTTGATCTGATCACATGGTCTTCTATAAAAATGTTCCCCTATCAGTTAGTGATCTATAGCCGTTGGAATCAGCTCATTTTCTGATGTGGATCAGAAGATATGGTCAAAATACCAAAACTGGTCAGCACAGATGTCATTGCACATAAGCCAACTTGATGGTCGATTTCGCTAGGGAAAACGACTCCGTTTCAAGAAGTGTAAAACATGAAAAAGATAGATATGCCTCTTAACTTTGCACGGTTAAAATTTCAGCCTTATTGCTTCAGTGAAACTCCATATATAGCTGATATGGCAAAAGGTGTCGAAATTGGAACTGAACTGGATTTGCCCTTAATTCTAGTAATCTGAAATCACTCAAATAAACTTGTGAAAAACACCAAATTACATAAAAATATAAAAGATCATAAACACAATTAGACTAAACAATAATAACTCGTATTTGACACAAAACAATAATAAAACATAACTAAAAACTATATAATTATACGAGCTATCAAACACCGATTGGATTGATTTTTGAAAGTGAATCATGGATTAATCTCAAGATTGTCAACATATTCATTATTTGGGGATGTTGATATCCCATCCAAATATCATTGTATAATTCTTTGATTCTCCTATTATCTTTTGAGAAATTTGTTCTTTTCCCTTCAATGATAAAGACCCTCTTTCTTCGATTCATTTTGTTCATTGCCATTCTTTGTTGCCAATTTTGCATACCCATAATGAATAGAGGAAATGTTGATGCATTATATTTGTTATGGAATTGGAATGATGATTGATAAGTTGAAATATTGAACATAAAAGATTCATGCATTATTTTGAAAAGAAATTTAAAGATGATGTTCTGGGACAAAATGAAACAATGATGAGAACCAGAAAGGTTTGAAATGTAGACACATGGGTGATAACTCGTATAATTATATAGTTTTTAGTTATGTTTTATATTTTTTTGTGTCAAATACGAGTTATTATTGTTTAGTCTAATTGTGTTTATGATCTTTTATATTTTTATGTAATTTGGTGTTTTTCACAAGTTTCTTTGAGTGATTTCAGATTACTAGAATTAAGGGTAAATCAAGTTCAGTTCCAGTTCCGACACCTTTTGCCATATCAGCTATATCTGGAGTTTCACTGAAGCAATAAGGCTGAAATTTCAACCGTGCAAAGCTAAGAGGCATATCTATCTTTTTCATGTTTTACACTTCTTGAAACGGAGTCGTTTTCCCTAGCGAAATCGACCATCAAGTTGGCTGATGTGCAATGACATCTGTGCTGACCTGTTTTCGTATTTTGCCCATATCTTCTTATCTACATCAGCAAATGAGCTGATTCCAACGGCTATGGATCAGTAACTGACAGGGGAACATTTTTCTCGAAGACCATGTGATCCGATCAGGCCTCCAATATTGACAAAATCGACCATCAAGTTGGCTGATCAAAATTGTCATACAATATGACGAAAATTGTTAGAAAAATGCACCCACCTATTATACCTACCTTTGAAATTTGTAAAGCTTGTCTCTTGTCATTTAGCCCTCCAAAATGTGTATAAATAGAGGGCCTTGGATGATTGTAGAGGATCATATGGTAGATTGGTAGGAAATTAGCCATTGTAATAAAATTCTCTAAGTTTTCTTCTTCTTTCTTTTCTCTAGTTTTCTTTTTCTTTATTTTCTTCTTCTTCTTTCTTTCTTTTATTTCCTTCTTAGATTCTCTTTAATTTTATGTTTATGTTTACAATGCCTATGCTAGGCTAAACTTCTATTTGGTTAAGGGTGATTTCAAAGCCCTAGACATGTTTTGTGATTGATTTTTAGATTCTATCTATCATTAATTCTCTATCAAAGTTGTTTATGTTCTTCTACAAGAATTGTTCATGATGTTGTCTTGATTTATTTAGGTGTACAACTAGATAGATCTTGATAATTATCTATTGCTAGTTTAGGAGTCTTGATCCGTGTAATTGTCTTGATTTCCTATTCATAAGTGGCAATTTGTGATTAATGATTATGGTCAAGTTTTCAATAATTGCAAAGTGGAACATAACCTAAGTTGAACAATCCGAGCTTATGTGTTTGTTGCTTAGATCAACCTATCTTTCTCATCATAAAGCTGCCATTAAATTGAATTTAGAGAGCTTATTCTAGGTTGTTTAATGGTTAGAGATTAAATAGAGAGCTTGTTCTATTTAACGACAAACTAAGGAAAGATTGGGATAACAGAGCTTGTTGTTATCTACGGTTGTTAACTTTGATAGTTGGTTGATATTGATAGATCTGAAATTGATTCTTAATGATGTCTAGTGGTGGAGAATGAAACCTTAACCATATTTTTCATATTTGATTCTTCTTACTTACTTGTTTTCTTACTTTTCTAGTTTGCTTATTTTTAAAAGTATATTTATTTTTATTGGCTGGTTATACCGCCTAATTTGTATATTAACTTTGTTTTATTTTTATTGGCTGGTTATACCGCCTAATTTAGTATATATATTTTTATTGGCTGGTTATACCGCCTTGCATCTTATTCTTATTATTTACATTAGTTTAAATCTGATTTCAAAAACCCCTTTTCTTTTATTGTTCTTGAATTTAAGTTTCAAACTATTAACTTATAAACTAAAACCCAATCCATGAGGACTCGACCCTTGCTAACTACTATACTTACAATTTATCTTTTTAGTGCAAGGTTAAATAAGATACACTCTTTTGGGTGCATCAAATTTTTGGCGCCGTTGTCGGGGATTGCTTTCTTTAGTTTATTTGTTACTTGGTTTATTCTTATTTTCAGTTCTAATTAGTTTTATTTTCTTGTACATACAAGTTTTTCTTTTCAAATTTAAAAAAACAAAAAAAAAACAATGGAATTGAGCAATCTAACACTTGAAGAGTTGGTGGCATACATGAACATGGAGAATCAACAAGCCAATCTCACCTCCCAGTTCAACAATTGGCCATGGGAGGATGTCAAGGCCATCAGGTGTTCCAAGACCAACAGTATGATCATTACTCAAACACTTACCATGAGGGATGGTGGGATCATACTAATTATGGCTACTGGAAAAATTACCAAGAAGTAGATCCTTATGCCAATTACACTCATCCATCTAGCTTCAATCAATCATGGTCTCAAGAACCAGATCTTTTTCAACCACCACATATGACTCAAAACTCAGGTACTTCTTTAGAAGATCTTGTCTATTCTCTTGTTACTGATTCTTTGCAATTTCAACAGGAAACAAGGGCAAGCATCCAGAGTTTGGAAAAGCAAATGAGCCAATTGGCTAGTAGTATGGTGGGATGGGTAGCACAAAGATCTGAAGAACTCCCAGCCCAAACGATGGTTAACCCAAAGGAGAATGCTACTATTGTGACCTTGAAGAATGAGGAACAAAATGAGGATGAAACAAAATTAGAGATGGATTCTATTCTTGAGGATAATTGATGCACCCAAAAGAGTGTATCTTATTTAACCTTGCACTAAAAAGATAAATTGTAAGTATAGTAGTTAGCAAGGGTCGAGTCCTCAGGGATTGGGTTTTAGTTTATAAGTTAATAGTTTAAAACTTAAATTCAAGAACAATAAAAGAAAAGGGGTTTTTGAAGCCAGATTTAAACTAAAGTAAATAATAAGAATAAGATGCAAGGCGGTATAACCAGCCAATAAAAATATATATACCAAATTAGGCGGTATAACCAGCCAATAAAAATATATATACTAAATTAGGCGGTATAACCAGCCAATAAAAATAAAACAAAGTTAATATACAAATTAGGCGGTATAACCAGCCAATAAAAATAAATATAAAAAATAAGCAAACTAAAAGTAAGAAAACAAATAAGTAAGAAGAATCAAATATGAAAAATATGGTTAAGGTTTCATTCTCCACCACTAGACATCATTAAGAATCAATTTCAGATCTATCAATATCAACCAACTATCAAAGTTAACAACCGTAGATAACAACAAGCTCTGTTACCCCAATCTTTCCTTAGTTTGTCGTTAAATAGAACAAGCTCTCTATTTAATCTCTAACCATTAAACAACCTAGAATAAGCTCTCTAAATTCAATTTAATGGCAGCTTTATGATGAGAAAGATAGGTTGATCTAAGCAACAAACACATAAGCTCGGATTGTTCAACTTAGGTTATGTTCCACTTTGCAATTATTGAAAACTTGACCATAATCATTAATCACAAATTGCCACTTATGAATTGGAAATCAAGACAATTACACGGATCAAGACTCCTAAACTAGCAATAGATAATTATCAAGATCTATCTAGTTGTACACCTAAATAAATCTAGACAACATCATGAACAATTCTTGTAGAAGAACATAAGCAACTTTGATAGAAAATTAATGATAGATAGAATCTGAAAATCAATCACAAAACATGTCTAGGGCTTTGAAATCACCCTTAACCAAATAGAAGTTTAGCCTAGCATAGGCATTATAAACATAAACATAAAATTAAAGAAAATCTAAGAAGAAAATAAAAGAAAGAAAGAAGAAGAGGAAGAATATTAATTATCCAACCTCTTGCTCTCTCTAAAGAAAAAGAAAACTAGAGAAAAGAAAGAAAACTAGAGAAAAGAAAGAAGAAGAAAACTTAGAGAATTTTATTAAAATGGCTAATATCCTACCAATGTACAATATGATCCTCTACAATCATCCAAGGCCCTCTATTTATACACATTTTGGAGGGCTAAATGACAAGAGACAAGCTTTACAAATTTCAAAGGTAGGTATAATAGGTGGGTGCATTTTTCTAACAATTTTCGTCATATTGTATGACAATTTTGATCAGCCAACTTGATGGTCGATTTTGTCAATATTGGAGGCCTGATCTGATCACATGGTCTTCTAGAAAAATGTTCCCCTGTCAGTTACTGATCCATAGCCGTTGGAATCAGCTCATTTGCTGATGTGGATAAGAAGATATAGGCAAAATACGAAAACAGGTCAGCACAGACGTCATTGCACATCAGCCAACTTGATGGTCGATTTCGCTAGGGAAAACGACTCCGTTTCAAGAATTGTAAAACATGAAAAAGATAGATATGCCTCTTAGCTTTGCATGGCTACAAATTTCAGCCTTATTGCTTCAGTGAAACTCGAGATATAGCTGATATGGCAAAAGGTGTCGGAACTGGAACTGAACTGGATTTGCCCTTAATTCTAGTAATCTGAAATCACTCAAAGAAACTTGTGAAAAACACCAAAATACATAAAAATATAAAAGATCATAAACACAATTAGACTAAACAATAATAACTCGTATTTGACACAAAACAATAATAAAACATAACTAAAAACTATATAATTATACGAGTTATCACACCCCCACACTTAGATTGTTGCTAGTCCCTAGCAACGACTCAATAAAAATAAAATAAGAAAATCTAATCTAATCCATTTTCGTAGGAAATCACGGTGGCACTTAGCATGTGACACAAGCCTTTAAACCCCTAGGTGTCCCTAGTGGACGAGTTTAGTCTCGTGAGGGTTTACTAGGACGATACCCACAAACATTGAAAAACTAAAATATAAATAAACTACATATACTAAAAATATTTATTCCTAATCCTTTCAATACAAATTAGAGACAATCTTTGAACAAGTCTTATAAACTAATCAATAGCTTAAAGAATTTCACAAAAATTCATGCTTGAATGTAAATTGTTTGAGTTAAGCCAATATTAACATAACATATCTCAATCAAAATAGTGCATGTTCAAATTTAATCTCAACTTCTCACATGGGATACCCTCATGATTTTCACTCTTTAAAGTAGTGGTGAAGTGTTTACACTCAATCAATCTCATGAAAACAGTTCTACCATATTCTTGCTTGTCCACCTATTCTCCACTATTTAGATCATACAACTTCATGAATCAAGAGGTCTTTAATCAAGGTTGTAATGGGGCCAAGGGGTTTGTAATGTGGTTGAAGAACAAAAGGATAAAGATATCACAAAGGTTCCAAAGAGTTCATAAAGTTTAGAGACATAAAAAGATCATACAAAGAAATTTCTCAAAACTCTTTACAAGTACATAGTCACCTAGGCCGGATATTCATGTTGGGCCTTTTCTTCATTCTAAACAACTTTGTAACATCTTTTTCTTTTTCCACAAATTCAAGAGATGATTCATATATATATATATATATATTTTTACATAGGAATGTATTTGCCCGTATTCCATTTCTTTTTCTCTTGACTTTTCTTTTCTTTTCCCCCCACACTTATTTCTTGTTTCTAACCCAAATTTTCAATAGATCTTCCTTGTCTTTGCAACTTGTCTCAAAACATGCTAATTCATCTTTGGAACAAAGGTAAAGATATAAGTATATTTAGGTTAGGGACAAGTTATGGTTACCAAAGAGATAGCTTATTCAATGTAGGCTCAAATTGGTTCACTAAGGGTGTGTTCTCTTGGAACATCAATAAGGGATGGCTGTTTGGCCCTGGCTAAAAATCCTAATGCCTCTATCATATTCATGTTGTCACATGCATCAATATAGTCTCAAATGGTTTAAAGCAAGTTCTAGAGAATCATGTAATCATAAGAGCACTCAAGAAAGAAATTAGATTGATTTATATAATGCATCAATCATTATAGGCTCAAAAACTCACAAGGATGATTATACAAGTCAGATTAAGTCTAAACATGCTTCTTTCTCAATCAACATATCATATTAACATTGGCTCATAAAAAGGTTGACATCAAGCTCAATTCTCATGAAAATCTTCTCACTAATAAATCTGTTTTAGACTTATGCAATTCATATCTCATCATTGTATTAAAAAAGAACTAAAACACACAAAATAATAATAATAATAATAATAAAGACTCATAAAAAAAAATAGTAGACAAAAATAAAAGAAATCCTAAATCATTCCCCCCACACTTAATTCTTACATTGTCCTCAATGTAAGTCTATTAACCCAAATGAAAGAATCATGTGTAAGAGAAAAGAACTAATAACATAAGAATAGGAACAACTAAGACTCAAAACAAAACAAACTCATGCAACCTAAATAATCCTAAAATACTAAACAAAAATTAACAAGTAAACATAAAAAGATTAAAATCAAACTGACAAGATATGTCTCAAGTCTCCCTTACTCAGACCTTGTTCAGAATGAATACTTCTAAATTGCTTAAAACACAACAAACTTTTTTTTTTTTTTTTTTGAAAAGAAGAAATCAAACTGACAAGGTATGTCTCAAGTCTCCCTTACTCAGACCTTGTTCAGAATGAATACTTCTAAATTGCTTAAAACACAACAAACTTTTTTTTTTTTTTAAGAAGGTAAAATTTAGGAGATATTACCTGTAGAGGTTGCTAACCACTTATTATAACTGAGACACAACAAACAAAATGTTAGATAATGTCACAAAGACAAAGTGCAATCCACTCCTTGCTCGTCCATATCTCTTTTTCTTTTTCCGAGCGTTTGCGAAACAACCGTAGCAGATAAATACTCATAAGCTTGGAGCTTTTTGAGTAAATCTTCAATGGTTGTAGCAGAAATTATGGTTCTCCTTGCCTCTGAAAACATGAATCCATTATCCACAGCATTATCTAAATATGAAAGCAAATTACTAAAATAACCATTAATATTAAGCAAACCAATGGGTTTCTTATTTGTGACCAAAGATGACCAAGAAGCCACGCAAGCTATTTCTTCCAATGTACCCAGACCTCCTGGTAAAGCAATGAATGCATCGGCAGAATGGTACATGATTGTTATCCGTTCAGGGATACTCCAGACTTGTATTTCCTTACCCAAGGTAGGTCCACAAAAATCTGTGAATAGTTTTGGCACGATTCCTAGAACTGGACTTCCTCCGGCGTGTGCTGCTGTAGCGACTGCTCCCATTAAACCCGTACTACCGCCTCCATATATCAAGTGGATCTTTTGTTGGGCAAGTATTACTCCAACTCTTATGGCTTCATCAGCGAATATGTTATTTTTCCCTGGATAAGCACCTCCAAAGACACAAATTTTTTTAATGCGTTGGGACGAAGTACTTTCCATTTTTTTTTTCGAGTGCCTGAAAGAGAATGAGTACATGGTGTAATATATAGAGGACTGAGTAGTGAATCAGACAAGAGTAATAATGTCGCCGAAAGTGTATCTGACCTGTCAGAAGAAAATGTTAACCTAACAAAAGATTTTTGCGTGATTTCAGGAAGAAAATCAAAAAGAGAAGAAAAATCAACCGTAAAAGTCAAGAGTAATAATGTCGCCGAAAGTGTATTTGACCTGTCAGAAGAAAATGTTAACCTAACAAAAGATTTTTGCGTGATTTCAGGAAGAAAATCAAAAAGAGAAGAAAAATCAACCGTAAAAGACAAATAAAAAAAAAAAAAAAAATAATTACACAAATCGAACAACACGTAAATTAAACCGAAGTAAAGTTATTGCAAATCAAACCAAAAGCTGAGAAGTCATTTATTGTAGTTGTGATTGTGGCTCACATCTTCCTCTGGTTTTACGTCCAGAAACGGCTTAAACGCCTTCTATGAGTCGAGGATATGCTTCCCATCCAGTTTTCTTACAAGCTGGCAAACAGGGTCTTTTAACATCAGATTCCTAAGATGCTGCCATTCCCTTTGGAATTGCGGCCATAAATCAAGAATTTCTCTTTGTACGTCTCCACTAGCATGCGTCTCAAGAGAAAGTTGGATATTACCCAAATTCTCCTTACTCAGTCCATCCTTAATGAATTCAATTTTATCATCTCGATTAGAGGACGGAATCCCAATAGAACGACATTTACCGTTACACGTCCATCGTGCACATTTGTGGCAATTTGAACTCATGCGCTTTGCTCGTCGCTTCTTTGCAAAAGTGCTTCTACCTGTACCTGGTAAATGCAAAACAGGAAGATATTCATCTTCACGTACCTTGGCTTCAATTATCCAACGTATGTCGTCAGGAATCCCTTTGTGCATAAGCATTCTTAATCTTTCAAATCGAACTTGGTAAAGCTTCAGTAAAATATTTCGAGGAAAATGAGGAAATCGTTTCTGCATTCTTGTGAGAATATCATCCATCCTGAAAAAAAAATGAAAAAAAATGAAAGAGAAATTGGAAGAGAAATTTATATACAATATCAGTTTTGTGGGTAGCTGATGGAACCGACTTAAATAATCACGGAGTACCGTTATCCGCCATTTAACCGGGGTTAAAAAAAATTATATTTACATCTAGTTATTTTCAAAACAAGGATCAGAAAGAAAAACAACATAAAAAAAAACTCAAAAATAAAATCCTAAATTCTTCCCCCCACACATAATTCTTACATTGTCATTAATGTAATGCTATTATCCCCCAATGCAAGAATTATATGTAAGAGAAAAGAACTATTAAACAAAAGAAACTTATGCAGCCTAAATGAACTTAAAAACAGTAAACACAATTAACAAAGAAACATAAGAAATAAAAATAAAAACAATAAAAATAATAAAAGAAAAAGAAAAAGAAAGAGAAAGCAAATCTGAATATGGAAGGTTGGCAATTTCATTGGGCTGCCTTCCCAATTAACACTTGAGTTAGTGTTTTGAATCTAACCAACACCCTTTCTTGGCTTTTTAGGCTTGTCAGGCTCATACATGAAATTTCCCAAATTTATGCGTTTGAGAGGAAGCTTTCTTTGCACAACAGTGGATGCATTCTCCATTACAAGTATTATTCCATCATCCTTGGTGGTGCATATCTCATCGAGGAATGGTGCATCTTTTGGTACTTGTTGAATGACATCCACAAACAAACTGTTTAAGCTTTCCAACATGTCTTGTTCATGTTCCTCCTCTTTGAACTTTGCGAATCTACTAGGAAAAGGTGGAGAAGAAACATTAGTAAAAATTGGAATCTCAAACGTTACCTCAGGTGCCGAAATACTCTTATTTGTATTTGTGGCTTCATTATCCTCAAGAATAGAATCCATCTCTAATTCTGTCTCATCCTCATCTTGTTCCTCATTCCTCAAGGTCACAATAGTAGTATTCTCCTTTGGGTTAATCATTGTTTGGGCAGAGAGTTCTTCAGATCTTTGTGCTACCCATACCACCATACTACTAGCCAATAGGCTCATTTGCCTTTCCAAACTCCGGATGCTTGCCCTTGTTTCCTGTTGAAATTGCAAAGTATTAGTAACAAGAGAATCGACAAGATCTTCTAAAGAAGTACCTGAGTTTTGAGTCATATGTGGTGGTTGAAGAAGATCTGGTTCTTGAGACCATGATTGATTGAAGCTAGATGGATGAGTGTAATTGGCATAAGGATCTACTTCTTGGTAATTTTCTGAGTAGCCATAATTAGTATGATCCCACCATCCCTCATGGTAAGTGTTTGAGTAATGATCATACTGTTGGTCTTGGAACACTTGATGGCCTTGACATCCTCCCATGGCCAATTGTTGAACTGGGTAGGTGAGATTGGCTTGTTGATTTTCCATGTTCATGTATGCCACCAACTCTTCAAGTGTTAGATTGCTCAATTCCATCGTTTTTTTTTTTTTTTTCAAAATTTGATAAGAAAAACTTGTATGTACAAGAAAATAGAACTAATTAGAATTGAAAATAAGAATAAACCAAGTAACAAATAAACTAAAGAAAACAATCCCCGGCAACGGCGCCAAAAACTTGATGCACCCAAAAGAGTGTATCTTATTTAACCTTGCACTAAAAAGATAAATTGTAAGTATAGTAGTTAGCAAGGGTCGAGTCCTCAGGGATTGGGTTATAGTTTATAAGTTAATAGTTTAAAACTTAAATTCAAGAACAATAAAAGAAAAGGGGTTTTTGAAGCCAGATTTAAACTAAAGTAAATAATAAGAATAAGATGCAAGGCGGTATAACCAGCCAATAAAAATATATATACTAAATTAGGCGGTATAACCAGCCAATAAAAATATATATACTAAATTAGGCGGTATAACCAGCCAATAAAAATAAAACAAAGTTAATATACAAATTAGGCGGTATAACCAGCCAATAAAAATAAATATAAAAAATAAGCAAACTAAAAGTAAGAAAACAAATAAGTAAGAAGAATCAAATATGAAAAATATGGTTAAGGTTTCATTCTCCACCACTAGACATCATTAAGAATCAATTTCAGATCTATCAATATCAACCAACTATCAAAGTTAACAACCGTAGATAACAACAAGCTCTGTTACCCCAATCTTTCCTTAGTTTGTCGTTAAATAGAACAAGCTCTCTATTTAATCTCTAACCATTAAACAACCTAGAATAAGCTCTCTAAATTCAATTTAATGGCAGCTTTATGATGAGAAAGATAGGTTGATCTAAGCAACAAACACATAAGCTCGGATTGTTCAACTTAGGTTATGTTCCACTTTGCAATTATTGAAAACTTGACCATAATCATTAATCACAAATTGCCACTTATGAATAGGAAATCAAGACAATTACACGGATCAAGACTCCTAAACTAGCAATAGATAATTATCAAGATCTATCTAGTTGTACACCTAAATAAATCTAGACAACATCATGAACAATTCTTGTAGAAGAACATAAGCAACTTTGATAGAAAATTAATGATAGATAGAATCTGAAAATCAATCACAAAACATGTCTAGGGCTTTGAAATCACCCTTAACCAAATAGAAGTTTAGCCTAGCATAGGCATTATAAACATAAACATAAAATTAAAGAAAATCTAAGAAGAAAATAAAAGAAAGAAAGAAGAAGAGGAAGAATATTAATTATCCAACCTCTTGCTCTCTCTAAAGAAAAAGAAAACTAGAGAAAAGAAAGAAAACTAGAGAAAAGAAAGAAGAAGAAAACTTAGAGAATTTTATTAAAATGGCTAATATCCTACCAATGTACAATATGATCCTCTACAATCATCCAAGGCCCTCTATTTATACACATTTTGGAGGGCTAAATGACAAGAGACAAGCTTTACAAATTTCAAAGGTAGGTATAATAGGTGGGTGCATTTTTCTAACAATTTTCGTCATATTGTATGACAATTTTGATCAGCCAACTTGATGGTCGATTTTGTCAATATTGGAGGCCTGATCTGATCACATGGTCTTCTAGAAAAATGTTCCCCTGTCAGTTACTGATCCATAGCCGTTGGAATCAGCTCATTTGCTGATGTGGATAAGAAGATATGGGCAAAATACGAAAACAGGTCAGCACAGACGTCATTGCACATCAGCCAACTTGATGGTCGATTTCGCTAGGGAAAACGACTCCGTTTCAAGAATTGTAAAACATGAAAAAGATAGATATGCCTCTTAGCTTTGCATGGCTACAAATTTCAGCCTTATTGCTTCAGTGAAACTCGAGATATAGCTGATATGGCAAAAGGTGTCGGAACTGGAACTGAACTGGATTTGCCCTTAATTCTAGTAATCTGAAATCACTCAAAGAAACTTGTGAAAAACACCAAAATACATAAAAATATAAAAGATCATAAACACAATTAGACTAAACAATAATAACTCGTATTTGACACAAAACAATAATAAAACATAACTAAAAACTATATAATTATACGAGTTATCAATAATGAAGCCAAAGATCCAAATAAGAGTATTTCGGCACCTGAGGTAACGTTTAAGGTTTCACTTTTTACTAATGTTTCTTCTCCACCTTTTCCTAGTAGATTTGCAAAGTTCAAGGAGGAAGAACATGAACAACACATGCCGGAAACCTTAAACAACTTGTTTGTGGAGGTCATTCAACAAGTATCAAAATATGCTCCATTCCTCGATGACATATGCACCACAAAGGATGATGGAATAATACTTGTAATGGAGAATGCATCCATTGTTGTGCAAAGAAAGCTTCCTCTCAAACGCATAAATTTGGGAAATTTCATGTATGAGCCTGACAAGCCCAAAATGCCAAGAAGAGGTGTTGGTTAGGTTCAAAACACTAAATCAAGTGCTAATTGGGGGAGGCAGCCTAATTAGTGAAAGCATTGCCAAACTGCCATCCTCAGATTTGCTCTCTTTTTCTTTATCTTTTTCTTATGTTTCTTTGCTAATTGTGTTTAGTGTTTCTAAGTTCATTTAGGCTGCATAAGTTTATTTTGTTTATTAGTTCTTTTCACTTACACATGATTCTTTCATTTGGGTTAATAGCATTACATTGAGGACAATGTAAAAATTATGTGTGGGGGGAAGAATTTAGGATTTTATTTAGAGTGTTTTGTTTTTGAGTCTTTTTATGTTGTTTTTCTTTTTGATCCTTGTTTTGAAAATAACTAGATGTAAATATACTTTTTTTTAACCCCGGTTAAATGGCGGATAACGGTACTCCGTGATTATTTAAGTCGGTTCCATCAGCTACCCATAAAACTGATATTGTATTTAAATTTCTCTTTCAATTTTTTTTCATTTTTTTTTCAGGATGGATGATATTCTCACAAGATTGCAGAAACAATTTCCTCCTTTTCCTCGAAATATTTTACTGAAGCTTTACCAAGTTCGATTTGAAAGATTAAGAATGCTTATGCACAAAGGGATTCCTGAAGACATACGTTGGATAATTGAAGCCAAGGTACGTGAAGATGAATATCTTCCTGTTTTGCATTTACCAGGTACAGGTAGAAGAACTTTTGCAAAGAAGCGACGAGCAAAGCGCATGAGTTCAAATTGCCACAAATGTGCACGATGGACGTGTAACGGTAAATGTCGTTCTATTGGGATTCCGTCCTCTAATCGAGATGATAAAATTGAATTCATTAAGGATGGACTGAGTAAGGAGAATTTGGGTAATATCCAACTTTCTCTTGAGACGCATCCTAGTGGAGACGTACAAAGAGAAATTCTTGATTTATGGCCGCAATTCCAAAGGGAATGGCAACATCTTGGGAATCTGATTTTAAAAGACCCTGTTTGCCAGCTTGTAAGAAAAGTGGATGGGAAGCATATCCTCGACTCATAGAAGGCGTTTAAGCCGTTTCTGGACGTAAAACCAGAGGAAGATGTGAGCCACAATCACAACTACAATAAATGACTTCTCAGCTTTTGGTTTGATTTGCAATAACTTTATTTTGGTTTAATTTACGTGTTGTTCGATTTGTGTAATTATTCTCGTTTTTTTTATTTGTCTTTTACGGTTGATTTTTTCTTCTCTTTTTGATTTTCTTCCTGAAATCACGCAAAAATCTTTTGTTAGGTTAACATTTTCTTCTGACAGGTCAGATACACTTTCGGCGACATTATTACTCTTGTCTGATTCACTACTGAGTCCTCTATATATTACACCATGTACTCATTCTCTTTCAGGCACTCGAAAAAAAAATGGAAAGTACTTCATCCCAGCGCATTAAAAAAATTTGTGTCTTTGGAGGTGCTTATCCAGGGAAAAATAACATATTCGCTGATGAAGCCATAAGAGTTGGAGTAATACTTGCCCAACAAAAGATCCACTTGATTTATTGAGGCGGTAGTACGGGTTTAATGGGAGCAGTCGCTACAGCAGCACACGCCGGAGGAAGTCCAGTTCTAGGAATCGTGCCAAAACTATTCACAAGTTTTTGTGGACCTACCGTGGGTAAGGAAATACAAGTCTGGAGTATCCCTGAACGGATGACAATCATGTACCATTCTGCCGATGCATTCATTGCTTTACCAGGAGGTCTGGGTACATTGGAAGAAATAGCTTGCGTGGCTTCTTGGTCATCTTTGGTCACAAATAAGAAACCCATTGGTTTGCTTAATATTAATGGTTATTTTAGTAATTTGCTTTCATATTTAGATAATGCTGTGGATAATGGATTCATGTTTTCAGAGGCAAGGAGAACCATAATTTCTGCTACAACCATTGAAGATTTACTTAAAAAGCTCCAAGCTTATGAGTGTTTATCTGCTACGGTTGTTTCGCAAACGCTCGGAAAAAGAAAAAGAGATATGGACGAGCAAGGAGTGGATTGCACTTTGTCTTTGTGACATTATCTAACATTTTGCTTGTTGTGTCTCAGTTATAATAAGTGGTTAGCAACCTCTGCAGGTAATATCTCCTAAATTCTACCTTTAAAATTTGACATTGGGGACAATGTCATATTTTAGTAGGGGGTAAGGGACATATTTTGCTATTTTAAAAAAAAAAAAGTTTGTTTTGTTTTAAGCAATTTAGAAGTATTCATTCTGAACAAGGTCTGAGTAAGGGAGACTTGAGACATACCTTGTCAGTTTGATTTTAATCTTTTTATGTTTACTTGTTAATTTTTGTTTAGTATTTTAGGATTATTTAGGTTGCATGAGTTTGTTTTGTTTTGAGTCTTAGTTGTTCCTATTCTTATGTTATTAGTTCTTTTCTCCTACACATGATTCTTTCATTTGGGTTAATAGACGTACATTGAGGACAATGTAAGAATTAAGTGTGGGGGGAATGATTTAGGATTTCTTTTATTTTTGTCTACTATTTTTTTTTATGAGTCTTTATTATTATTATTATTATTTTTTTTAGTGTGTTTTAGTTCCTTTTTAATACAATGATGAGATATGAATTGCATAAGTCTAAAACAGATTTATTAGTGAGAAGATTTTCATGAGAATTGATGCACCCAAAAGAGTGTATCTTATTTAACCTTGCACTAAAAAGATCAATTGTAAGTATAGTAGTTAGCAAGGGTCGAGTCCTCAGGGATTGGGTTTTAGTTTATAAGTTAATAGTTTAAAACTTAAATTCAAGAACAATAAAAGAAAAGGGGTTTTTGAAGCCAGATTTAAACTAAAGTAAATAATAAGAAGAAGATGCAAGGCGGTATAACCAGCCAATAAAAATATATATACTAAATTAGGCGGTATAACCAGCCAATAAAAATATATATACTAAATTAGGCGGTATAACCAGCCAATAAAAGTAAAACAAAGTTAATATACAAATTAGGCGGTATAACCAGCCAATAAAAATAAATATACTTTTAAAAATAAGCAAACTAGAAAAGTAAGAAAACAAGTAAGTAAGAAGAATCAAATATGAAAAATATGGTTAAGGTTTCATTCTCCACCACTAGACATCATTAAGAATCAATTTCAGATCTATCAATATCAACCAACTATCAAAGTTAACAACCGTAGATAACAACAAGCTCTGTTACCCCAATCTTTCCTTAGTTTGTCGTTAAATAGAACAAGCTCTCTATTTAATCTCTAACCATTAAACAACCTAGAATAAGCTCTCTAAATTCAATTTAATGGCAGCTTTATGATGAGAAAGATAGGTTGATCTAAGCAACAAACACATAAGCTCGGATTGTTCAACTTAGGTTATGTTCCACTTTGCAATTATTGAAAACTTGACCATAATCATTAATCACAAATTGCCACTTATGAATAGGAAATCAAGACAATTACACGGATCAAGACTCCTAAACTAGCAATAGATAATTATCAAGATCTATCTAGTTGTACACCTAAATAAATCAAGACAACATCATGAACAATTCTTGTAGAAGAACATAAGCAACTTTGATAGAAAATTAATGATAGATAGAATCTGAAAATCACTCACAAAACATGTCTAGGGCTTTGAAATCACCCTTAACCAAATAGAAGTTTAGCCTAGCATAAGCATTATAAACATAAACATAAAATTAAAGAAAATCTAAGAAGAAAATAAAAGAAAGAAAGAAGAAGAGGAAGAATATTAATTATCCAACCTCTTGCTCTCTCTAAAGAAAAAGAAAACTAGAGAAAAGAAAGAAGAAGAAAACTTAGAGAATTTTATTAAAATGGCTAATATCCTACCTATGTACAATATGATCTCTACAATCATCCAAGGCCCTCTATTTATACACATTTTGGAAGGCTAAATGACAATAGACAAGCTTTACAAATTTCAAAGGTAGGTATAATAGGTGGGTGAATTTTTCTAACAATTTTCGTCATATTGTATGACAATTTTGATCAGCCAACTTGATGGTCGATTTCGTCAATGTTGGAGGCCTGATCTGATCACATGGTCTTCTAGAAAAAGGTTCCCCTATCAGTTACGGATCCATAGCCGTTGGAATCAGCTCATTTGCTGATGTGGATAAGCACATATGGGCAAAATACGAAAACATGTCAGCACAGACGTCATTGCACATCAGCCAACTTGATGGTCGATTTCGTCAATATTAGAGGCCTGATCTGATCATATGGTCTTCTAGAAAAAGGTTCCCGTATCAGTTACGGATCCATAGCCATTGGAATCAGCTCATTTGCTGATGTGGATAAGCAGATATGGGCAAAATACGAAAACATGTCAGCACAGACGTCATTGCACATCAGCCACCTTGATGGTCGATTTCTTCAATATTGGAGGCCTGATCTGATCACATGGTCTTCTAGACAAAGGTTCCCCTATCAGTTACGGAACCATATCCGTTGGAATCAGCTCATTTGCTGATGTGGATAAGAAGATATGGGCATAATACGAAAACATGTCAGCACAGACGTCATTGCACATCAGCCAACTTGATGGTCGATTTCGCTAGGGAAAACGACTCCGTTTTAAGAAGTGTAAAACATGCAAAAGATAGATATGCCTCTTAGCTTTGCATGGCTACAACTTTCAGCCTTATTGCTTCAGTGAAACTCGAGATATAGCTGATATGGCAAAAGGTGTCGGAACTGAAACTGAACTGGATTTGCCCTTAATTCTAGTAATCTGAAATCACTCAAAGAAACTTGTGAAAAACACCAAAATACATAAAAATATAAAAGATCATAAACACAATTAGACTAAACAATAATAACTCGTATTTGACACAAAACATTAATAAAACATAACTAAAAACTATATAATTATACGAGTTATCACACCCCCACACTTAGATTGTTGCTAGTCCCTAGCAACGACTCAATAAAAATAAAATAAGAAAATCTAATCTAATCCATTTTCGTAGGAAATCACGGTGGCACTTAGCATGTGACACAAGCCTTTAAACCCCTAGGTGTCCCTAGTGGACGAGTTTAGTCTCGTGAGGGTTTACTAGAACGATACCCACAAACATTGAAAAACTAAAATATAAATAAACTACATATACTGAAAATATTTACTCCTATTCCTTTCAATATAAATTAGAGACAATCTTTGAACAAGTCTTATAAACTAATCAATAGCTTAAAGAATTTCACAAAAAATCATGCTTGAATGTAAATTGTTTGAGTTAAGCCAATATTAACATAACATATTTCAATCAAAATAGTGCATATTCAAACTTAATCTCAACTACTCACATGGGATACCCTCATGATTTTCACTCTTTAAAGTAGTGGTAAAGTGTTTACACTCAATCAATCTCATGAAAATAGTTCTACCATATGCTTGCTTGTCTACCTATTCTCCACTAAAAGATCATGCAACTTCATAAATGAAGAGGTCTTTAATCAAGGTTGTAATGGGGCCAAGAGGTAATAATGTGGTTAAAGAATAAAAAGGAAAAGATATCACAAACATTCCAAAGACTTCATAGAATTTAGAGACAAAATAAGATTTTGCAAATAAAACTTTCTCAATATTCTTTAGAAGTACATAATCACATAGGCTGAATATTTCATGTTGAGCCTTTACTTCATTCTAACCAACTTTCGAACATCTTTTTCTTTTCTTTAACTAGAAGTTCAAGAGATTATTCAAAAATTGTTTTTTTTTTTTTCACATGGGAATGTATTTGGCAATATTGCCTCTATTTTTCTCTTGACTTTTGCCTTTCTCCTCCCCCACACTTATCTTTTGTTCTAACCCAAATTTTCAAAAAGTATCCCTTGTTTTTGCAATATGTCTCAAACATTCTAGTCCATCTTTAGAACAAGGGTAAAGATATAAATGTGTTTAGGCTAGGTGTAAGATGTGGTTACCAAATAAATAGCTTATTCACTGTAGGCTCAAATTGGTTCACTAGAGGGATGTTCTCTTGGAACATCAATAAGGGATGGCTGTTTGGCCCTAGTTAAAAATCCTAATGCCTCTATCATATTCATGTTGTCACATGCATCAATATAGTCTCAAACGGTTTAAAGCAAGTTCTAGAGAATCATGTAATCATAAGAGCACTCAAGAAAGAAATTAGATTGATTTGTATAATGCATCAATCATTTTAGGCTCAAAAACTCACAAGAATGATTATACAAGTCAGATTAAGTCTAAACATGCTTCTTTCTCAATCAACATATCATATTAACATTGGCTCATAAAAAGGTTGACATCAAGCTCAATTCTCATGAAAATCTTCTCACTAATAAATATGTTTTAGACTTATGCAATTCATATCTCATCATTGTATTAAAAAGGAACTAAAACACACTAAAAAATAATAATAATAATAAAGACTCATAAAAAAAATAGTAGACAAAAATAAAAGAAATCCTAAATCATTCCCCCCACACTTAATTCTTACATTGTCCTCAATGTAAGTCTATTAACCCAAATGAAAGAATCATGTGTAAGAGAAAAGAACTAATAACATAAGAATAGGAATAACTAGACTCAAAACAAAACAAACTCATGCAACCTAAATAATCCTAAAATACTAAACAAAAATTAACAAGTAAACGTAAAAAGATTAAAATCAAACTGACAAGGTATGTCTCAAGTCTCCCTTACTCAGACCTTGTTCAGAATGAATACTTCTAAATTGCTTAAAACACAACAAACTCTTTTTTTTTTTTTTTGAAAAGAAGAAATCAAACTGACAAGGTATGTCTCAAGTCTCCCTTACTCAGACCTTGTTCAGAATGAATACTTCTAAATTGCTTAAAACACAACAAACTTTTTTTTTTTTTAAGAAGGTAAAATTTAGGAGATATTACCTGTAGAGGTTGCTAACCACTTATTATAACTGAGACACAACAAACAAAATGTTAGATAATGTCACAAAGACAAAGTGCAATCCACTCCTTGCTCGTCCATATCTCTTTTTCTTTTTCCGAGCGTTTGCGAAACAACCGTAGCAGATAAACACTCATAAGCTTGGAGCTTTTTGAGTAAATCTTCAATGGTTGTAGCAGAAATTATGGTTCTCCTTGCCTCTGAAAACATGAATCCATTATGCACAGCATTATCTAAATATGAAAGCAAATTACTAAAATAACCATTAATATTAAGCAAACCAATGGGTTTCTTATTTGTGACCAAAGATGACCAAGAAGCCACGCAAGCTATTTCTTCCAATGTACCCAGACCTCCTGGTAAAGCAATGAATGCATCGGCAGAATGGTACATGATTGTTATCCGTTCAGGGACACTCCAGACTTGTATTTCCTTACCCACGGTAGGTCCACAAAAACTTGTGAATAGTTTTGGCACGATTCCTAGAACTGGACTTCCTCCGGCGTGTGCTGCTGTAGCGACTGCTCCCATTAAACCCGTACTACCGCCTCCATAAATCAAGTGGATCTTTTGTTGGGCAAGTATTACTCCAACTCTTATGGCTTCATCAGCGAATATGTTATTTTTCCCTGGATAAGCACCTCCAAAGACACAAATTTTTTTAATGCGCTGGGATGAAGTACTTTCCATTTTTTTTTTTTTTTTTTCGAGTGCCTGAAAGAGAATGAGTACATGGTGTAATATATAGAGGACTGAGTAGTGAATCAGACAAGAGTAATAATGTCGCCGAAAGTGTATCTGACCTGTCAGAAGAAAATGTTAACCTAACAAAAGATTTTTGCGTGATTTCAGGAAGAAAATCAAAAAGAGAAAAAAAAAATCAACCGTAAAAGACAAATAAATAAAAAAAACGAGAATAGTTACACAAATCGAACAACACGTAAATTAAACCAAAATAAAGTTATTGCAAATCAAACCAAAAGCTGAGAAGTCATTTATTGTAGTTGTGATTGTGGCTCACATCTTCCTCTGGTTTTACGTCCAGAAACGGCTTAAACGCCTTCTATGAGTCGAGGATATGCTTCCCATCCAGTTTTCTTACAAGCTGGCAAACAGGGTCTTTTAACATCAGATTCCCAAGATGTTGCCATTCCCTTTGGAATTGCGGCCATAAATCAAGAATTTCTCTTTGTACGTCTCCACTAGGATGCGTCTCAAGAGAAAGTTGGATATTACCCAAATTCTCCTTACTCAGTCCATCCTTAATGAATTCAATTTTATCATCTCGATTAGAGGACGGAATCCCAATAGAACGACATTTACCATTACACGTCCATCGTGCACATTTGTGGCAATTTGAACTCATGCGCTTTGCTCGTCGCTTCTTTGCAAAAGTGCTTCTACCTGTACCTGGTAAATGCAAAACAGGAAGATATTCATCTTCACGTACCTTGGCTTCAATTATCCAACGTATGTCGTCAGGAATCCCTTTGTGCATAAGCATTCTTAATCTTTCAAGTCGAACTTGGTAAAGCTTCAGTAAAATATTTCGAGGAAAAGGAGGAAATCGTTTCTGCAATCTTGTGAGAATATCATCCATCCTGAAAAAAAAAATTGAAAAAAAATGAAAGAGAAATTGGAAGAGAAATTTATATACAATATCAGTTTTGTGGGTAGCTGATGGAACCGATTTAAATAATCACGGAGTACCGTTATCCGCCATTTAACCGGGGTTAAAAAAAAATTATATTTACATCTAGTTATTTTCAAAACAAGGATCAGAAAGAAAAACAACATAAAAAGACTCAAAAACAAAACACTCTAAATAAAATCCTAAATTCTTCCCCCCACACATAATTCTTACATTATCATTAATGTAATGCTATTATCCCCCAATGCAAGAATTATATGTAAGAGAAAAGAACTATTAAACAAAAGAAACTTATGCAGCCTAAATGAACTTAAAAACAGTAAACACAATTAACAAAGAAACATAAGAAATAAAAATAAAAATAAAAGAAAAATGAAAAGAAAGAGAAAGCAAATCTGAATATGGAAGGTTGGCAATTTCATCTTTAATTGGGCTGCCTTCCCAATTAACACTTGAGTTAGTGTTTTGAATCTAACCAACACCCCTTCTTGGCTTTTTACGCTTGTCAGGCTCATATATGAAATTTTCCAAATTTATGCGTTTGAGAGGTAGCTTTCTTTGCACAACAGTGGATGCATTCTCCATTACAAGTATTATTCCATCATCCTTGGTGGTGCATATCTCATCGAGGAATGGTGCATCTTTTGGTACTTGTTGAATGACATCCATAAACAAACTATTTAAGGTTTCCAGCGTGTCTTGTTCATGTTCATCCTCCTTGAACTTTGCGAATCTACTAGGAAAAGGAGGAGAAGAAACATTAGTAAAAATTGGAATCTCAAACGTTACCTCAGGTGCCGAAATACTCTTATTTGGATCATTGGCTTCATTATCCTCAAGAATAGAATTCATCTCTAATTTTGTCTCATCCTCATCTTGTTCCTCATTCCTCAAGGTCACAATAGTAGTATTCTCCTTTGGGTTAATCATTGTTTGGGCAGGGAGTTCTTCAGATCTTTGTGCTACCCATCCCACCATACTACTAGTCAATTGGATCATTTGCTTTTCCAAACTCTTGATGCTTGCCCTTGTTTCCTGTTGAAATTGCAAAGTATCAGTAACAAGAGAATGTACAAGATCTTCTAAATAAGTACCTGAGTTTTGAATCATATGTGGTGGTTGAAAAAGATCTGGTTCTTGAGACCATGATTGATTGAAGCTAGATGGATGAGTGTAATTGGCATAAGGATCTACTTCTTGGTAATTTTTCGAGTAGCCATAATTAGTATGATCCCACCATCCCTCATGGTAAGTGTTTGAGTAATGATCATACTGTTGGTCTTGGAACACTTGATGGCCTTGACATCCTCCCATGGCCAATTGTTGAACTGGGGAGGTGAGCATGGCTTGTTGATTCTCTATGTTCATGTATGCCACCAACTCTTCAAGTGTTAGATTGCTCAATTCCATCGTTTTGTTTTTTTTTTTTTTTTCAAAATTTGATAAGAAAAACTTGTATGTACAAGAAAATAGAACTAATTAGAACTGAAAATAAGAATAAACCAAGTTACAAATAAACTAAAGAAAACAATCCCCGGCAACGGCGCCAAAAATTTGATGCACCCAAAAGAGTGTATCTTATTTAACCTTGCACTAAAAAGATCAATTGTAAGTATAGTAGTTAGCAAGGGTCGAGTCCTCAGGGATTGGGTTTTAGTTTATAAGTTAATAGTTTAAAACTTAAATTCAAGAACAATAAAAGAAAAGGGGTTTTTGAAGCCAGATTTAAACTAAAGTAAATAATAAGAAGAAGATGCAAGGCGGTATAACCAGCCAATAAAAATATATATACTAAATTAGGCGGTATAACCAGCCAATAAAAATATATATACTAAATTAGGCGGTATAACCAGCCAATAAAAGTAAAACAAAGTTAATATACAAATTAGGCGGTATAACCAGCCAATAAAAATAAATATACTTTTAAAAATAAGCAAACTAGAAAAGTAAGAAAACAAGTAAGTAAGAAGAATCAAATATGAAAAATATGGTTAAGGTTTCATTCTCCACCACTAGACATCATTAAGAATCAATTTCAGATCTATCAATATCAACCAACTATCAAAGTTAACAACCGTAGATAACAACAAGCTCTGTTACCCCAATCTTTCCTTAGTTTGTCGTTAAATAGAACAAGCTCTCTATTTAATCTCTAACCATTAAACAACCTAGAATAAGCTCTCTAAATTCAATTTAATGGCAGCTTTATGATGAGAAAGATAGGTTGATCTAAGCAACAAACACATAAGCTCGGATTGTTCAACTTAGGTTATGTTCCACTTTGCAATTATTGAAAACTTGACCATAATCATTAATCACAAATTGCCACTTATGAATAGGAAATCAAGACAATTACACGGATCAAGACTCCTAAACTAGCAATAGATAATTATCAAGATCTATCTAGTTGTACACCTAAATAAATCAAGACAACATCATGAACAATTCTTGTAGAAGAACATAAGCAACTTTGATAGAAAATTAATGATAGATAGAATCTGAAAATCACTCACAAAACATGTCTAGGGCTTTGAAATCACCCTTAACCAAATAGAAGTTTAGCCTAGCATAGGCATTATAAACATAAACATAAAATTAAAGAAAATCTAAGAAGAAAATAAAAGAAAGAAAGAAGAAGAGGAAGAATATTAATTATCCAACCTCTTGCTCTCTCTAAAGAAAAAGAAAACTAGAGAAAAGAAAGAAGAAGAAAACTTAGAGAATTTTATTAAAATGGCTAATATCCTACCTATGTACAATATGATCTCTACAATCATCCAAGGCCCTCTATTTATACACATTTTGGAAGGCTAAATGACAATAGACAAGCTTTACAAATTTCAAAGGTAGGTATAATAGGTGGGTGAATTTTTCTAACAATTTTCGTCATATTGTATGACAATTTTGATCAGCCAACTTGATGGTCGATTTCGTCAATGTTGGAGGCCTGATCTGATCACATGGTCTTCTAGAAAAAGGTTCCCCTATCAGTTACGGATCCATAGCCGTTGGAATCAGCTCATTTGCTGATGTGGATAAGCAGATATGGGCAAAATACGAAAACATGTCAGCACAGACGTCATTGCACATCAGCCAACTTGATGGTCGATTTCGTCAATATTAGAGGCCTGATCTGATCATATGGTCTTCTAGAAAAAGGTTCCCGTATCAGTTACGGATCCATAGCCATTGGAATCAGCTCATTTTCTGATGTGGATAAGCAGATATGGGCAAAATACGAAAACATGTCAGCACAGACGTCATTGCACATCAGCCACCTTGATGGTCGATTTCTTCAATATTGGAGGCCTGATCTGATCACATGGTCTTCTAGACAAAGGTTCCCCTATCAGTTACGGAACCATATCCGTTGGAATCAGCTCATTTTCTGATGTGGATAAGAAGATATGGGCATAATACGAAAACATGTCAGCACAGACGTCATTGCACATCAGCCAACTTGATGGTCGATTTCGCTAGGGAAAACGACTCCGTTTTAAGAAGTGTAAAACATGAAAAAGATAGATATGCCTCTTAGCTTTGCATGGCTACAACTTTCAGCCTTATTGCTTCAGTGAAACTCGAGATATAGCGGATATGGCAAAAGGTGTCGGAACTGAAACTGAACTGGATTTGCCCTTAATTCTAGTAATCTGAAATCACTCAAAGAAACTTGTGAAAAACACCAAAATACATAAAAATATAAAAGATCATAAACACAATTAGACTAAACAATAATAACTCGTATTTGACACAAAACATTAATAAAACATAACTAAAAACTATATAATTATACGAGTTATCAAGAATTGAGCTTGATGTCAACCTTTTTATGAGCCAATGTTAATATGATATGTTGATTGAGAAAGAAGCATGTTTAGACTTAATCTGACTTGTATAATCATCCTTGTGAGTTTTTGAGCCTATAATGATTGATGCATTATACAAATCAATCTAATTTCTTTCTTGAGTGCTCTTATGATTACATGATTCTCTAGAACTTGCTTTAAACCGTTTGAGACTATATTGATACATGTGACAACATGAATATGATAGAGGCATTAGGATTATAACCAGAGCCAAACAGCCATCCATTATTAATGTTCTAAGAGAACATCCCCACTAGTGAGCCAATTTGAGCCTACATTAAATATGTTGTTTTATTGGTAACCACAACTTACACCTAGCCTAAATATACTTATATCCTTACCCTTGTTCTAAAGATGGATTATATATTTTGAGACATATTGCAAAAAACAAGGGATATTTTTAGTTGAAAATTTGGGTTAGAAACAAGAAATAAGTGTGGGGGGAAAAGAAAAGAAAAGTCAAGAGAAAAAGAAATGGAATACTGGCAAATACATTCCTAAGTAAAAAATATGAATCATCTCTTGAATTTGTGGAAAAAAAAAAGATGTTACAAAGTTGTTTAGAATGAAGAAAAGGCCCAACATGAATATTCGGCCTAGGTGACTATGTACTTGTAAAGAGTTTTGAGAAGTTTCTTTGTATGATCTTATTATGTCTCTAAACTTTATGAACTCTTTGGAGCCTTTGTGATATCTTTATCCTTTTGTTATTCAACCACATTACAAACCCCTTGGCGTAACCTTGATTAAAGACCTCTTGATTCATGAAGTTGTATGATCTAAATAGTGGAGAATAGGTGGACAAGCAAGAATATGGTAGAACTGTTTTCATGAGATTGATTGAGTGTAAACACTTCACCACTACTTTAAAGAGTGAAAATCATGAGGGTATATCATGTGAGAAGTTGAGATTAAATTTGAACATGCACTATTTTGATTGAGATATGTTATGTTAATATTGGCTTAACTCAAACAATTTACATTCAAGCATGAATTTTTGTGAAATTCTTTAAGCTATTGATTAGTTTATAAGACTTGTTCAAAGATTGTCTCTAATTTGT
This sequence comes from Fremontodendron californicum, assembly GCA_030761205.1. NCBI lineage: Eukaryota > Viridiplantae > Streptophyta > Magnoliopsida > Malvales > Malvaceae > Fremontodendron > Fremontodendron californicum. Next base: position 4,445,307 of record JAULJL010000032.1, read on the forward strand.
ATTGAAAGGATTAGGAATAAATATTTTTAGTATATGTAGTTTATTTATATTTTAGTTTTTCAATGTTTGTGGGTATCGTTCTAGTAAACCCTCACGAGACTAAACTCGTCCACTAGGGACACCTAGGGGTTTAAAGGCTTGTGTCACATGCTAAGTGCCACCGTGATTTCCTACGAAAGTGGATTAGATTAGATTTTCTTATTTTATTTTTATTGAGTCGTTGCTAGGGACTAGCAACAATCTAAGTGTGGGGGTGTGATAACTCGTATAATTATATAGTTTTTAGTTATGTTTTATTATTGTTTTGTGTCAAATACGAGTTATTATTGTTTAGTCTAATTGTGTTTATGATCTTTTATATTTTTATGTAATTTGGTGTTTTTCACAAGTTTCTTTGAGTGATTTCAGATTACTAGAATTAAGGGCAAATCAAGTTCAGTTCCAGTTCCGACACCTTTTTCCATATCAGCTATATCTGGAGTTTCACTGAAGCAATAAGGCTGAAAATTTAACCGTGCAAAGCTAAGAGGCATATCTATCTTTTTCATGTTTTACACTTCTTGAAACGGAGTTGTTTTCCATAGCGAAATCGACCATCAAGTTGGCTGATGTGCAATGACGTCTGTGCTGACCTGTTTTCGTATTTTGCCCATATCTTCTTATCCACATCAGCAAATGAGCTGATTCTAACGGCTATGGATCAGTAACTGACAGGGGAACATTTTTCTAGAAGACCATGTGATTAGATCAGGCCTCCAATATTGACAAAATCGACCATCAAGTTGGCTGATCAAAATTGTCATACAATATGACGAAAATTGTTAGAAAAATGCACCCACCTATTATACCTACCTTTGAAATTTGTAAAGCTTGTCTCTTGTCATTTAGCCCTCCAAAATGTGTATAAATAGAGGGCCTTGGATGATTGTAGAGGATCATATGGTAGATTGGTAGGAAATTAGCCATTGTAATAAAATTCTCTAAGTTTTCTTCTTCTTTCTTTTCTCTAGTTTTCTTTTTCTTTATTTTCTTCTTCTTCTTTCTTTCTTTTATTTCCTTCTTAGATTCTCTTTAATTTTATGTTTATGTTTACAATGCCTATGCTAGGCTAAACTTCTATTTGGTTAAGGGTGATTTCAAAGCCCTAGACATGTTTTGTGATTGATTTTTAGATTCTATCTATCATTAATTCTCTATCAAAGTTGCTTATGTTCTTCTACAAGAATTGTTCATGATGTTGTCTTGATTTATTTAGGTGTACAACTAGATAGATCTTGATAATTATCTATTGCTAGTTTAGGAGTCTTGATCCGTGTAATTGTCTTGATTTCCTATTCATAAGTGGCAATTTGTGATTAATGATTATGGTCAAGTTTTCAATAATTGCAAAGTGGAACATAACCTAAGTTGAACAATCCGAGCTTATGTGTTTGTTGCTTAGATCAACCTATCTTTCTCATCATAAAGCTGCCATTAAATTGAATTTAGAGAGCTTATTCTAGGTTGTTTAATGGTTAGAGATTAAATAGAGAGCTTGTTCTATTTAACGACAAACTAAGGAAAGATTGGGATAACAGAGCTTGTTGTTATCTACGATTGTTAACTTTGATAGTTGGTTGATATTGATAGATCTGAAATTGATTCTTAATGATGTCTAGTGGTGGAGAATGAAACCTTAACCATATTTTTCATATTTGATTCTTCTTACTTACTTGTTTTCTTACTTTTCTAGTTTGCTTATTTTAAAAGTATATTTATTTTTATTGGCTGGTTATACCGCCTAATTTGTATATTAACTTTGTTTTATTTTTATTGGCTGGTTATACCGCCTAATTTAGTATATATATTTTTATTGGCTGGTTATACCGCCTTGCATCTTATTCTTATTATTTACTTTAGTTTAAATCTGGCTTCAAAAACCCCTTTTCTTTTATTGTTCTTGAATTTAAGTTTTAAACTATTAACTTATAAACTAAAACCCAATCCCTGAGGACTCGACCCTTGCTAACTACTATACTTACAATTTATCTTTTTAGTGCAAGGTTAAATAAGATACACTCTTTTGGGTGCATAAATGGGGATTCTAAGTTGAAATATACACTTTGGAAATGGACAAATGCTGCATTTGAAAATGAATAAAATCGACAAAGGACTAGACCGGTGGATGGAACTTGTTAGCTAGTTTTGAAGGTACATGTTTGGGATGATACAAAGATGAAATGATAAGCTTGAGAACCATTTTGTTACCACAATTGGAGAGATATGATGATTTTCATGCATTGCATTACATTCATTTCATGAATTGCATTACATGACATTCATGGCATGCATTTAACATGTAAGAAAGATTTTGAGTTAGACTTTTGAATTTGAAATCAAACTTTTTTTAAAGGAAAATTTTTGGACCTCAGTTGAGATGAAAATTTTGGTCTTTTAGATTTTTCACCTTGGTTGAAGAGATGAGTTTAGACCTTGGTAGTAATGAGAATTTTAAGATGTGATTTTTAATTTTAAATCTTCAAGATGAATTGTTTTTCAAAGGTAAGTTTATTTTTTTTTTAATTAGATTTATTTTATCAAAGACGAGAATATTTAGTGTGAATCCTTAGCTAAGTGAGAATCCTTAGTTTAGTGAGAATCCTTATTTTAGTGAGAATCCTTGATTTAGTGTGAATCTTTAGCTAAGTGAGAATTCTTAGTTTAGTGTGAATCCTTATATTAGTGAGAATCCTTGATTTAGTATGAATCCTTAATTTAAGTGAGAATCCTTAGTTCGGTGTGAATCCTTAGTTTGGTGTGTGACTCCCTTAGTTTAGTGAGAATCCTTATTTTGGGTGTGAATCCCTTATTTCTTTATTGTTGGGTGTGAATCCCTTAGTTTAGTTAGAATCCTTATTTTGGGTGTGGAATCCCTTATTTCCTTATTATTGGGTGCGAATCCCTTAGTTTAGTGAAAATCCTTATTTTGGGTGCGAAATCCTGTATTTCCTTATTTTGGGTGCGAATCCTTTATCTTGGTGAGAATCTTTATTTTGGGTGTGAATCCTTTAGTTTGAGTGAGAATCCTTTATTAGGTGAGAAATCTCGTACTTTGGTGTGAATACTTTATTTTTAAGTTATTTTAAGTTGTGAATCCTTTATATTGTAAATTTTAAGTTTGTCTTTAAGGTGAAAGATTTCAAAGTTGGTGTGTTTTTGAGAGATTTGGTTTGAGAAGAGAAATCTTTAGGTTGAAACTAATTAGTGACAGTAAGATTCAATCTATCAGTTTGAAGCCAAGTATAGATGGGAGATGAATAATGAGTTGGAGAACTTTTCTATCTTGATTAGAGATTTAGGGAGTTGATATTATTTATTACAGATTATTCATGATATTCATTGCACAATATGCATCTGCATTTCATTCATGGCATTCATGTATTGCATTGCATTCATGCATTACATCCAAGAAAGATTATTTCAGATATTCAGTATGATTTGGAAAGGAACTTCAATTTGGAATCCAATTTGTGAGGTTAGTGATAACTCGTATAATTATATAGTTTTTAGTTATGTTTTATTATTGTTTTGTGTCAAATACGAGTTATTATTGTTTAGTCTAATTGTGTTCATGATCTTTTATATTTTTATGTAATTTGGTGTTTTTCACAAGTTTCTTTGAGTGATTTCAGATTACTAGAATTAAGGGCAAATCCAGTTCAGTTCCAGTTCCGACACATTTTTCCATATCAGCTATGTCTGGAGTTTCACTGAAGCAATAAGGCTGAAATTTGTAGCCATGCAAAGCTAAGAGCAAATGAGCTGATTCCAATGGCTATGGATCCGTAACTGATACGGAAACCTTTGTCTAGAAGACCATATGATCAGATCAGGCCTCTAATATTGACGAAATCGACCATCAAGTTGGCTGATGTGCAATGACGTCTGTGCTGACATGTTTTCGTATTTTGCCCATATCTGCTTATCCACATCAGCAAATGAGCTGATTCCAACGGCTATGGATCCGTAACTGATAGGGGAACCTTTTTCTAGAAGACCATGTGATCAGATCAGGCCTCCAACATTGACGAAATCGACCATCAAGTTGGCTGATCAAAATTGTCATACAATATGACGAAAATTGTTAGAAAAATTCACCCACCTATTATACCTACCTTTGAAATTTGTAAAGCTTGTCTCTTGTCATTTAGCCTTCCAAAATGTGTATAAATAGAGGGCCTTGGATGATTGTAGAGAATCATATTGTACATAGGTAGGATATTAGCCATTTTAATAAAATTCTCTAAGTTTTCTTCTTCTTTCTTTTCTCTAGTTTTCTTTCTTTTCTCTAGTTTTCTTTTTTCTTTAGAGAGAGCAAGAGGTTGGATAATTAATATTCTTCCTCTTCTTCTTTCTTTCTTTTATTTTCTTCTTAGATTTTCTTTAATTTTATGTTTATGTTTATAATGCCTATGCTAGGCTAAACTTCTATTTGGTTAAGGGTGATTTCAAAGCCCTAGACATGTTTTGTGATTGATTTTCAGATTCTATCTATCATTAATTTTCTATCAAAGTTGCTTATGTTCTTCTACAAAAATTGTTCATGATGTTGTCTAGATTTATTTAGGTGTACAACTAGATAGATCTTGATAATTATCTATTGCTAGTTTAGGAGTCTTGATCCGTGTAATTGTCTTGATTTCCTATTCATAAGTGGCAATTTGTGATTAATGATTATGGTCAAGTTTTCAATAATTGCAAAGTGGAACATAACCTAAGTTGAACAATCCGAGCTTATGTGTTTGTTGCTTAGATCAACCTATCTTTCTCATCATAAAGCTGCCATTAAATTGAATTTAGAGAGCTTATTCTAGGTTGTTTAATGGTTAGAGATTAAATAGAGAGCTTGTTCTATTTAACGACAAACTAAGGAAAGATTGGGGTAACAGAGCTTGTTGTTATCTACGGTTGTTAACTTTGATAGTTGGTTGATATTGATAGATGTGAAATTGATTCTTAATGATGTCTAGTGGTGGAGAATGAAACCTTAACCATATTTTTCATATTTGATTCTTCTTACTTATTTGTTTTCTTACTTTTAGTTTGCTTATTTTTTATATTTATTTTTATTGGCTGGTTATACCGCCTAATTTGTATATTAACTTTGTTTTATTTTTATTGGCTGGTTATACCGCCTAATTTAGTATATATATTTTTATTGGCTGGTTATACCGCCTAATTTAGTATATATATTTTTATTGGCTGGTTATACCGCCTTGCATCTTATTCTTATTATTTACTTTAGTTTAAATCTGGCTTCAAAAACCCCTTTTCTTTTATTGTTCTTGAATTTAAGTTTTAAACTATTAACTTATAAACTAAAACCCAATCCCTGAGGACTCGACCCTTGCTAACTACTATACTTACAATTTATCTTTTTAGTGCAAGGTTAAATAAGATACACTCTTTTGGGTGCATCAAATTTTTGGCGCCGTTGCCGGGGATTGTTTTCTTTAGTCTATTTGTTACTTGGTTTATTCTTATTTTCAGTTCTAATTAGTTTTATTTTCTTGTACATACAAGTTTTTCTTATCAAATTTTGAAAAAAAAAAAAAAAAAAAAAAACGATGGAGTTGAGCAATCTAACACTTGAAGAGTTGGTGGCATACATGAACATGGAGAATCAACAAGCCAATCTCACTTCCCTAGTTCAACAATTGGCCATGGGAGGATGTCAAGGCCATCAAGTGTTCCAAGACCAACAGTATGATCATTACTCAAACACTTACCATGAGGGATGGTGGGATCATACTACTTATGGCTATTCGGAAAATTACCAAGAAGTAGATCCTTATGCCAATTACACTCATCCATCTAGCTTCAATCAATCATGGTCCCAAGAACCAGATCTTTTTCAACCACCACATATGACTCAAAACTCAGGTACTTCTTTAGAAGATCTTGTCTATTCTCTTGTTACTGATACATTGCAATTTCAACAGGAAACAAGGGCAAGCATCCAGAGTTTGGAAAAGCAAATGATCCAATTGACTAGTAGTATGGTGGGATGGGTAGCACAAAGATCTCAAGAACTCCCTGCCCAAACGATGATTAACCCAAAGGAGAATGCTACGACTGTGACCTTGAGGAATGAGGAACAAGATGAGGATGAGACAAAATTAGAGATGGATTCTATTCTTGAGGATAATGAAGCCACAAATCCAAATAAGAGTATTTCGACACCTGAGGTAACGTTTAAGGTTCCACTTTTTACTAATGTTTCTTCTCCACCTTTTCCTAGTAGATTTGCAAAGTTCATGGAGGAAGAACATGAACAACACATGCCAGAAACCTTAAACAACTTGTTTGTGGATGCCATTCAACAAGTATCAAAATATGCTCCATTCCTCGATGAGATATGCACCACAAAGGATGATGGAATAATACTTGTAATGGAGAATGCATCCACTGTTGTGCAAAGAAAGCTTCCTCTCAAACGCATTAATTTGGAAAATTTCATGTATGAGCCTGACAAGCCTAAAAAGCCAAGAAGGGGTGTTGGTTAGGTTCAAAACATTAACTCAAGTGTTAATTGGGAAGGCAACCCAATTAAAGAAGAAATTGCCAACCTTCCATATTCAGATTTGCTTTCTCTTTCTTTTCCTTTTCCTTTTTCTTTTCTTTTCTTTTATTATTTTTATTTTTATTGTTTTTATTTTTTATGTTTACTTGTTAATTTTTGTTTAGTATTTTAGGATTATTTAGGTTGCATGAGTTTGTTTTGTTTTGAGTCTTAGTTGTTCCTATTCTTATGTTATTAGTTCTTTTCTCTTACACATGATTCTTTCATTTGGGTTAATAGACTTACATTGAGGACAATGTAAGAATTAAGTGTGGGGGGAATGATTTAGGATTTCTTTTATTTTTGTCTACTATTTTTTTTTATGAGTCTTTATTATTATTTTTTTTAGTGTGTTTTAGTTCCTTTTTAATACAATGATGAGATATGAATTGCATAAGTCTAAAACAGATTTATTAGTGAGAAGATTTTCATGAGAATTGAACTTGATATCAATCTTTTTATGAGCCAATGTTAATATGATATGTTGATTGAGAAAGAAGCATGTTTAGACTTAATCTGACTTGTATAATCATCCTTGTGAGTTTTTGAGCCTATAATGATTGATGCATTATACAAATCAATCTAATTTCTTTCTTGAGTGCTCTTATGATTACATGATTCTCTAGAACTTGCTTTAAACCATTTGAGACTATATTGATGCATGTAACAACATGAATATGATAGAGGCATTAGGACTTTTTAACTAGGGCCAAACAGCCATCCCTTATTGATGTTCCAAGAGAACATCCCTCTAGTGAACCAATTTGAGCCTACATTGAATAAGCTATTTATTTGGTAACCACATCTTACACCTAGCCTAAACACATTTATATCTTTACCCTTGTTCTAAAGATGGACTAGAATGTTTGAGACATATTGCAAAAACAAGGGATATTTTTTGAAAATTTGGGTTAGAACAAAAGATAAGTGTGGGGGAGGAGAAAGGCAAAAGTCAAGAGAAAAATAGAGGGAATATTGCCAAATACATTCCCATGTGAAAAAAAAAATTTTTTTGAATAATCTCTTGAACTTCTAGTTAAAGAAAAGAAAAAGATGTTCGAAAGTTGGTTAGAATGAAGTAAAGGCTCAACATGAAATATTCAGCCTATGTGATTATGTACTTCTAAAGAATATTGAGACAGTTTTATCTGCAAAATCTTATTTTGTCTCTAAATTCTATGAAGTCTTTGGAATGTTTGTGATATCTTTTCCTTTTTATTCTTTAACCACATTATTACCTCTTGGCCCCATTACAACCTTGATTAAAGACCTCTTGATTTATGAAGTTGCATGATCTTTTAGTGGAGAATAGGTAGACAAGCAAGCATATGGTAGAACTATTTTCATGAGATTGATTGAGTGTAAACACTTTACCACTACTTTAAAGAGTGAAAATCATGAGAGTATCCCATATGAGAAGTTGAGATTAAGTTTGAATGTGCACTATTTTGATTGAAATATGTTATGTTAATATTGGCTTAACTCAAACAATTTACATTCAAGCATGATTTTTTGTGAAATTCTTTAAGCTATTGATTAGTTTATAAGACTTGTTCAAAGATTGTCTCTAATTTATATTGAAAGGAATAGGAGTAAATATTTTTAGTATATGTAGTTTATTTATATTTTAGTTTTTCAATGTTTGTGGGTATCGTTCTAGTAAACCCTCACGAGACTAAACTCGTCCACTAGGGACACCTAGGGGTTTAAAGGCTTGTGTCACATGCTAAGTGCCACCGTGATTTCCTACGAAAATGGATTAGATTAGATTTTCTTATTTTATTTTTATTAAGTCGTTGCTAGGGACTAGCAACAATCTAAGTGTGGGGGTGTGATAACTCGTATAATTATATAGTTTTTAGTTATGTTTTATTATTGTTTTGTGTCAAATACGAGTTATTATTGTTTAGTCTAATTGTGTTCATGATCTTTTATATTTTTATGTAATTTGGTGTTTTTCACAAGTTTCTTTGAGTGATTTCAGATTACTAGAATTAAGGGCAAATCCAGTTCAGTTCCAGTTCCGACACATTTTTCCATATCAGCTATATCTGGAGTTTCACTGAAGCAATAAGGCTGAAATTTGTAGCCATGCAAAGCTAAGAGCAAATGAGCTGATTCCAATGGCTATGGATCCGTAACTGATACGGAAACCTTTGTCTAGAAGACCATATGATCAGATCAGGCCTCTAATATTGACGAAATCGACCATCAAGTTGGCTGATGTGCAATGACGTCTGTGCTGACATGTTTTCGTATTTTGCCCATATCTGCTTATCCACATCAGCAAATGAGCTGATTCCAACGGCTATGGATCCGTAACTGATAGGGGAACCTTTTTCTAGAAGACCATGTGATCAGATCAGGCCTCCAACATTGACGAAATCGACCATCAAGTTGGCTGATCAAAATTGTCATACAATATGACGAAAATTGTTAGAAAAATTCACCCACCTATTATACCTACCTTTGAAATTTGTAAAGCTTGTCTCTTGTCATTTAGCCTTCCAAAATGTGTATAAATAGAGGGCCTTGGATGATTGTAGAGAATCATATTGTACATAGGTAGGATATTAGCCATTTTAATAAAATTCTCTAAGTTTTCTTCTTCTTTCTTTTCTCTAGTTTTCTTTCTTTTCTCTAGTTTTCTTTTTTCTTTAGAGAGAGCAAGAGGTTGGATAATTAATATTCTTCCTCTTCTTCTTTCTTTCTTTTATTTTCTTCTTAGATTTTCTTTAATTTTATGTTTATGTTTATAATGCCTATGCTAGGCTAAACTTCTATTTGGTTAAGGGTGATTTCAAAGCCCTAGACATGTTTTGTGATTGATTTTCAGATTCTATCTATCATTAATTTTCTATCAAAGTTGCTTATGTTCTTCTACAAAAATTGTTCATGATGTTGTCTAGATTTATTTAGGTGTACAACTAGATAGATCTTGATAATTATCTATTGCTAGTTTAGGAGTCTTGATCCGTGTAATTGTCTTGATTTCCTATTCATAAGTGGCAATTTGTGATTAATGATTATGGTCAAGTTTTCAATAATTGCAAAGTGGAACATAACCTAAGTTGAACAATCCGAGCTTATGTGTTTGTTGCTTAGATCAACCTATCTTTCTCATCATAAAGCTGCCATTAAATTGAATTTAGAGAGCTTATTCTAGGTTGTTTAATGGTTAGAGATTAAATAGAGAGCTTGTTCTATTTAACGACAAACTAAGGAAAGATTGGGGTAACAGAGCTTGTTGTTATCTACGGTTGTTAACTTTGATAGTTGGTTGATATTGATAGATGTGAAATTGATTCTTAATGATGTCTAGTGGTGGAGAATGAAACCTTAACCATATTTTTCATATTTGATTCTTCTTACTTATTTGTTTTCTTACTTTTAGTTTGCTTATTTTTTATATTTATTTTTATTGGCTGGTTATACCGCCTAATTTGTATATTAACTTTGTTTTATTTTTATTGGCTGGTTATACCGCCTAATTTAGTATATATATTTTTATTGGCTGGTTATACCGCCTAATTTAGTATATATATTTTTATTGGCTGGTTATACCGCCTTGCATCTTATTCTTATTATTTACTTTAGTTTAAATCTGGCTTCAAAAACCCCTTTTCTTTTATTGTTCTTGAATTTAAGTTTTAAACTATTAACTTATAAACTAAAACCCAATCCCTGAGGACTCGACCCTTGCTAACTACTATACTTACAATTTATCTTTTTAGTGCAAGGTTAAATAAGATACACTCTTTTGGGTGCATCAGTTAGCGGTTTCTTTTGGGATTCAAGGTAAGATTTTTGAAGTTTATTTGAAGAAGACATTTATGTTTGGTGAATTTACAAATTTCGTTTGGTATTTAAAGTTGATGCCTCGTAGGGAGGAGTTTTTCATCGTTGGGAATTTAAAGTTGATGCCTCATAGAGAGGAGTTTTTCATCGTTGGGAATTTAAAGTTGATGCCTTGTAGAGAGGAGTTTTTCTTCGTTGGGAATTTAAAGTTGAAGCCTCGGTGGAGGAGTATGTTTTCATGTTAGGTTTATTTAAAGTTGAAGCTTCGGTGGAGGAGTATGTTTTCATGTTGGGTTTATTTAAAGTTGAAGCCTCGGTGGAGGAGTATATTTTCACGTTGGGTTTATTTAAAGTTTACGCCTCGCTTAGAGGATCTTTTCTACGATGGGATTTTCTTTAAGTACATAGGTCTTTTTAATGTTTGAGAACTTAGTAGGGTGTCTACATCTTTGCACATCCCTTGTTTATCAGGGAATGCACAAATAGGGGCAATTGTAGACACCGAATTTTATCCGGGTTTTAATTTTGTAATTTGAATTTTATTTATTTTCGAATTAAATAAAAAAAAAGAGAAAATCAAAAATATAAAAAAAAGAGAGGAGAAATTCGAAAAAAAAATGAAACCAAGTTTGGGTTGAACTAAGACTCTTCTTTGGATTAAACTTGGACTCTAGGTGTTGTGGTTGGAATAAAAATCTCTTCTTGATCAGATTGAGACTTCTAAGTAGATCAAAATCTAAACTCTTTTCCTATTTAAAGAACCTAGCCTCAAGCACAAAAAAGGACATCAGAAAAATATAGAATTTTCGAAACAAGCAAGTAAGATCAGTAGAAGAATTTTTTTTTTATTTTTTTTGGTGAGTTCCGAAATTGTGGGTTATTAGTGCTAGGGTTTGTTTTGAAAGGTGTTTGGTAAGGTAAAGTCTAGGTTTTAAATAGACGAAGCATAGGCTAGAAGGTGGTGACCATTTGGCGGTCAACGGAGTAGATCGGAGGAGGTAAGGTTTCGAATTTTAATTTCAGATCTAGGAAATTATAGAACGATTCGGGTAGAACTAGTTTGGCTTTTGAGTTGGGGAGATCGAGAGGAATTTTTTAAGATTTTTTTTTGGAATTTTTGGACCACCGGGACAGGCGATGACCGACGACGGACGGCGGTCAGTGGCGGCTAGAATCTGGGCTTTGAAGAACATAAGCTTTTGTTCTTGAAAGGAGAGAGAGAATTCATAGGTAAGAGAATTTTTTTTTTCTTTTTTTAAGAAGGTAGAAGTGATTAAAAAAAACAATTTTTAACCTTAGCACCTGAGTCTGGTCGTAGGACCCGCACGGTAACCCGCGCTCCTACCCTGACCCAGGTGTTCAGATTTGTATTCTTTGTTTACGTTTTGCTTTTGTTTTACTTTCATTTTTTTTTAATGATGATGGCATGATTGAATTGATGATTAAATGGTAATGATAATTGCATGATTAAATTAATTATTACATGATGATGATTGATGATAATTGATTTGATGATTGCATGATGTGATGATTTTTTTATATATATATATTTATTATATGATTATGTGATTGGTTTATGATTATATGTATTATTCCATGATGATTTATTTTTATATTGATTATATATTTGATTTATGATGGTTTTTTTTATATCAATTTATCTATTATTATTTTTATTCTATTTTGTGTTATATATTATTTACTTATTAACATCATTTTTTTTTCATGTTTCAGGTCTAAATTAATTTAATTCTTTATTTTATTTTATTTATTTAATTCTAGATTAATTATATTTACTTGATTATTGTGACTAATTTTATTTTGAATTTTTCTTAGATTTTGTAATTACTTGTATATTGATTATTTATTTATTCTTTTTTTAATTGAGAATTAATTAAATTAAATAATAAATAGAGATCTTTTTCGATGATGAAATCTGAGGAGTTCACGTTTGGTTGAATTCCAAAGAATTTCTAGGTGAGAAAACTCTCTTAAAAATTCTCCAAAATGAATGGAATGATTTTTTAAGGGATTATTTTCGATATCAATAAAGGTCAAAATTTATTCTTTTGAAATAATTAATTTTCAATTTTTTTTCAAGATAATTTTCCATAATAAATGCCTAATTAAAATTGAAGGGTAAATTAAGATTTTTTTCGATAATGAAATTCAAGAGAGTCACGAATGGTTGACTTTTAAGAAATTTTTAGGTGAGAAAAATTCTCTAGAACGAATAGAAGAATATTCTAAGGGATAATTTTCGATATTAAGATCAGAATTTATTTTTCGAACTAACATTAATAAAATGTGGATTAATTTTGGAAGATTAATATAAGAGAAATAACTTTGTTAAATAATCTAACTTTTCCGACGATTGAGCCTCTTCAATATAACGAATGGTTTCTTTTGAATACTCTCGAGGTGAGGAAACGTTTTTAGTAATTTCTCCAGAATGAATGGAAGGAAGACCTAAAAAATGGTTTCCGAGATTTCTAAATTTTAACAATTAAAATGAAGATATGTTAGACAAGACCATTTAATTGAGTCTTTTTAAGTATCACAAGACTAATTAGGTATTATCTCTTAGATAGGCATTGTGAGGGTGCTAATCTTTCCTCACATGTAACCGTACTCCCGAACCTAGTTCTGATAAATAGACCAGAACCTATTCTTTTTAAGGTGCCTTAGTCAAGCTTAGGATTACTTTAAATAAGATAGATTCATAAAGGTGACTAATCACACCTAGATTAGATGATTAGTGGCGACTCCATGATTTGTGTCTAGCATGCTGAATTCGTATTTGGCACGTTATGACAGTATATTTAGGTTAGGGATAAGATATGGTTACCAAATAAATAGCTATTCAATGTAGGCTCAAATTGGCTCACTAAGGGGGATGTTCTCTTGGAACATCAATAAGGGATGGCTGTTTGGCTTTGGTTAAAAATCCTAATGCCTCTATCATATTCATGTTGTCACATGCATCAATATAGTCTCAACAAGGTTTAAAGCAAGTTCTAGAGAATCATGTAATCATGAGAGCACTCAAGAAAGAAATTAGATTGATATGTATAATGCATCAATCATATAGGCTCAAAAACTCAGAAGGATGATTATACAAGTCAGATTTAAGTCTAAACATGCTTCTTTCTCAATCAACATATCATATTAACATTGGCTCAAAAAAATGATATCAAGCCCAATTCTCATGAAAATCTTCTCACTAATAAATCAATTTTATACTTATGCAATTCATATCTCATCATAATATTGAAAGTAACTAAAACACACTAAAAACAACATAAAAAGAATAAAAAATAAAACACACTAAAGAAAATCCTAAATTCTTCCCCCCCACACTTAATTTTTACATTGTCCTCAATGTAATGCTATTATCCCCAATGCAAGAATTATATGTAAAGGAAAAGAACTACTAAACAAAACAAACTAAAGAAAAACAATAAAAGATAGAATGATGGAGAGTATGGAATATGCAAATCTGATTATAATGGATGCTCTCCATCCTTTTGGGTTGCCTCCCAAGAAGCGCTTGGTTTATTGTCCTCAGCCTGACTTAGACCCATTCCATTATTATTCAACATAATTTGGCTCAAAAAGTGATAAATTGTATTGGAAAGTTCTCATAGTAAGGCTTCAATCTATGACCATTCACTTTGAATGCCTTATCTGTTTTTGGGCTTTGGATTTCAACTGCACCATGAGTAAATACATTAGTAATAACAAAAGGTCCAACCCAACGAGAACGTAACTTACCTGGAAATAACTTAAGCCATGAATGGAAGAGAAGAACTTTTTGTCTAACAACAAAGTCCTTTCTTGATATCATCTTGTCATTGAATGCCTTAGTCTTTTCCTTGTAAATCCTAGAATTCTCATAGGCATCATTCTTTATCTCCTCTAATTCTTGTAGGTCAAGTGTGCTTTGCTTACCTGCCTCATCCATCTCCATGTTGCATTGTTTGATAACCCAATATGATTTATGTTCCAATTCAACCGGAAGATGACAAGGCTTACCATAAACAAGTCGATAAGGAGACATACCAATGGGTGTCTTATATGCTGTCCTATAAGCCCAAAATGCATCATCAAGTCGTGAACTCCAATCCTTCCTATTTTGATTAATTGTCTTTTCAATGATGGACTTTACTTCTTGATTTGACACTTCAGCTTACCCACTAGTTTGAGGATGGTATGAGGTGGAGACTTGTGTGTAATGTTATACCTCCTCAAAAGTGCTTCCATAGTCCTATTGCAAAAGTGAGTACCTCTATCGCTAATTATGGCCTTTGGTGTTCCAAACCTAGAAAAGATGTTAGTCTTGACAAAATCTGAAACAACTTTAGAGTAATTAGTCCTAGTGGCTTTTGCTTCCACCCACTTCGAAACAGAATCAACGGCAAGTAAAATATAAAGATTACCAAAAGAAGAAGAAAAAGGTCCCATGAAATCCATGCCCAATACATCAAAAAATTCAACAATAAATATTGGAGTTTGAGGCATTTGATTTCTAGCACCTAAGTTACCTGTTCTTTGGCAACGATCACATGACTTGCAAAAGAGGTATGCATCTTTGAATATAGTAGGCCAATAAAATTCAGAATCAAGAACTTTCAAGGCTATTCTTTTGGATCCAAAGTGTCCTCCACATGCATAAGAGTGACAAAAGGTAAGAATAGATTGAAATTCAATTTCGAGTACACATCTTCTTATAATCTGATCGGAGCAATGATTCCAAAGGTAAAGATCATCTCATATGTAGTATTTGGCATCACTCTTGATCTTATTTCTTTGAGCTTGTGTCAACTCTTGTGGCAACTTCTTGGTAACTAAGTAATTAACAATATCGGCATACCAAGGAGTTGTTGTACTTATAAAAAGAAGTTGCTCATCCGAAAAGTTCTCATTCAAGGGTAGTGCATCCTCTTCATGAACTAAACAGCTAAGATGGTCCGCAACCAGGTTGCCACTACCTCTCTTATCTTTTATCTCCAAATCAAACTCTTGTAAGAGAAGTATCCATCTAATCAACCTTGGTTTGGCCTTCTTCTTAGTGAGTAAGTACCTAAGGGCTGCATGGTTAGAAAATACGATTACTTTAGTACCAATTAAATAAGATCGAAATTTTTCTAGAGCAAATACAATAGCCAAAAGTTCTTTTTCAGTAGTGGAATAGTTTAATTGAGCATCATTAAGAGTTCGGAGGCATAATAAATGGCATGTGAGGCTTTGCCAACCCGTTGGCCCAAAACAGCTCCAATGGCATTGTCACTAGCATCACATATGTACATTCCAATCTGGTGGTTGCATGATAGGAGCTGATGTCAAGAGTCCCTTCAATGTTTCAAATGCCTCTTTGCATTTATCATCAAAGTGGAAAACCACATCTCTTTGTAGTAGCTTGCAAAGAGGTAGTTGGATCTTTGAGAAGTCTTTGATAAATCTCCTATAGAAACCTGCATGTCCAAGAAAAGAACGAACCTCTCTCACATTTGTAGGAGGTTGTAAAGAATGCATAATAACTATTCTAGATTTATCAACCTCTATTCCTTTAGAAGAAATAACATGGCCCAAAACTATTCCTTGTTCTACCATAAAGTGACATTCTTCACAATTCAAAACAAGATTAGTTTCCATGCATCTTTCAAGTACAAGTGTAAGGTTCTCTAGACATCTATCAAAATAATTACCATAGACACTAAAATCATCCATAAACACTTCTACGATGTTCTCTACATAATCTGTAAATATGCTAACCATACACCTTTTGAATGTAGCAGGTGCGTTACAAAGACCAAATGGCATACGCCAATATGCAAAAGTACCAAATTGACATGTGAATGTTGTTTTCTCTTGGTCCTCCAGAGCAATGGCAATCTGATTATAACCTAAAAACCCATCAAGAAAACAATAATGAGAATGGCCAACTAACCTTTCAAGCATTTGATCAATAAAAGGTAAAGGAAAGTGGTCTTTGCGAGTTGTGGAATTAAGTTTTCGATAATCAATACAAACTCGCCACCCTGTTTGAATCCTAGTAGGAACAAGTTCATTCTCATTATTTGTTACCACTGTTATACCTGATTTCTTTGGAACCACTTGGACTGGGCTCACCCATTTGCTATCCGAGATAGGATAGATCACTTCAACATCTAGGAGCTTCAGTATCTCTTTTTTCACAACCTCCATCATAGGAGGGTTCAATCTTTTTTGTGATTCTCTTGTTGGTTTGGACCCCTCCTCTAACAAAATTCGATGCATGCACATGGATGGGCTTATTCCCTTGATATCGACAATTGTACAACCAATTGCTGTTTTATGCTCTCTAAGCACCCGGATAAGTCGCTCTTCTTGCAAAGGTGTGAGCTCTTTGGCAATGATGACCGACATTGTGTCCTTTTCACCTAAGAACACATATTTCAAGTGGTACGGTAGTGGTTTCAACTCAAAAGTTGGTGCCTGCAAAATGGAAGGTAGAATTTGTCATTAGATAAAGGCAAATCAATAAATGAAACATCAAACTTTGCATCTTTAGGTGGCAGCGAGTGTAAAGATTCTAGTGCCCCTTCTACATGGTCATTCAAGCCTAGTTCCCCTTTAGCATTCCCCATTCTGAGATGTTTGCTAAGGACTATCTCCACACTCTCTTCACCATCTAGCTCATAAGCTTGCTGCACTAGTGAGTCAATTTATATCAATGTTAAAAACAGAATGCACATCACTAGGATATCTCATGGCCTCAAAAATGTTAAAGCGAATTATTTTATCATCAAATTCCATAGTTAAAGTACCATCATGTACATCTATTTTAGTTCTTGTTGTTTTCAAAGATGGTCTCCCTAATAGAATAGGTGCGGATTAGAAGACATCTCATCTTCCATCTCAATAACATAAAAGTCAGCGGGAAAAACAAATTCATTAACCTGTACAAGAACGTCTTCTACAACTCCTCTTGGGTAAGTGTTAGAACGGTCAGCAAGTTGTATTATAACACCGGTTTCCTCTAATGGTCCTAGATTCAATGAAGCATAAATTGAATATGGCATGACATTAATAGATGCCCCTAGATCTAGCATAGCACGCTCAAACCTAGTGTTGCCTATCTTACAAGGAATGGTAAACATACTTGGATCATTGCATTTAGGTGGGAGTTTCTTTTGAAGAACAGCTGACACATTCTCCCCCACACTTACCTTTTCATTCCCTTTCAACTTCCGTTTAGATGTGCACAACTCTTTTAGGAACTTGGCATATCTTAGCACTTGCTTGATAGCATCTAGTAAAGGGATGTTCACCTCTACTTTCCGGAATGTTTCCAAAATTTCCTTCTCTTGTTCCTCCTTAGTTTTGCTAACCTGCTAGGAAAAGTTGGAGGAGTTATATAAGAAAGAAAAGATGGTTTATGAGCTACCTTTTGTAATGGCTCATTGGGATGTGAAGATGATGCCATGGTGTTGTCCTCCCCTTGAGCACTATCCCTTTGTGGTGTCTCAAGTTGTTTCCCACTTCTTAGAGTTATAGCATTAGCCTTCTCTCTTGGATTCACTATGGTTTGGGAAGATAATTTCCAGGAATCCCTTGCTTGCATTTGACTCACGGTTGTTGCCAATTGCCCAATTTGAGTCTCCAAATTTCTGATACTTGTCTTTGCTTCCTATTGAAATTGAATTGTATTAGTATAAAGAGCTTTAACAAGATCTTCAAGAGAAGTACCTGAATTTTGGGTGGGTGGCACTTGTAGTTGGGTTTGGTATGGTTGTTGCACTCTTTGTTGAAAACCCGGTGGCCTGTTGTCAAATAGTGGAGGAATAGTTAGTGATTGGTTTCCTCCATAATTGAAGTTTGGATGATCCCTCCATCTTGGATTGTAAGTGTTTGAGTAGGGATCATATTTGCTTGATTGGTTCTGAAATTCACCCATGGCATTCACATGTTCATTGGTATCCTCTTGAAGTGTTGGACATATATCAGTTTGGTGCCCCCTGTTTGAACATATGCCACAAGCCTTTATTTGTTGTATATTACCTACAGCTAATTGTTGAACAAGAGAAGTCAGTTTATCAAATTTTTGTTCAAGGGATGATATACTTACCTCATTGACTTTCTTAGGTTGTGGTGGTGGATCATGTCTCATTGATTCAATGAAGCATAAATTGAATATGGCATGACATTAATAGATGCCCCTAGATCTAGCATAGCTGGCTGCCATGTTGGAGATTAATGTTCTAGCAGCCCCGGGAGTCTTATCAACTAGAGCTCCCCCACTAGCGGCATCTATCATACTTCTCTCCATGGGCATGAGACCTTCATAGAAGTATTGGATGAGAAGTTGTTCACTTATCTGATGGTGTGGACATGATACACAAAGTTTCTTGAACCTCTCCCAATATTCATATAAGGTTGTATTGCCGAATCCCACATATCTCTATTCTAATGTTGGCAGCCTTAGATGCTGGGAAATACCTTTCCATGAATGCTTTCTTCATATCATTCCATGTAGTGATGGTCCCAGATGGTAGATAGTAGAGCCATTCCTTTGCTGAATCAGCTAGAGAGAATGGGAAGGCTCTCAACTTAACTTGCTCTTCCGTGACCCCTGTTGGTCTAATGCTTGAGCAAACTACATGGAATTCCTTGAGGTGCTTATTTGGATCCTCTCCTACAAAACCATGAAAAATTGGGAGAAGATGAATCAAACCAGATTTTAATTCAAAAGCTACCTCAAGATTAGCATATTCAATGCATAATGGTTGTTGACCCAAGTCCGGAGCGGCTAGCTCCTCGAGAGTTTGGTTGTCAGCTGCTGCCATCTTTCCTTTCTCCTGTTGGATGTTTTGGATCAACTCCTCGATTGGTTGTTGGTGAGAAGTTACAAATTCTCGAATTCTCCTAAGTCTTAAGTCTTCTTCGGGATCTTAGAACATTCACTAATAAACAAAAAAAAAGTAAATAATTAGAAGAGAAAATAAGAATAAACCAATAAACTAATAAACTAAAGAAAGCAATCCCCGGCAACGGCGCCAAAAACTTGATGCACTCAAAAGAGTGTATCTGATAACTCGTATAATTATATAGTTTTTAGTTATGTTTTATTATTGTTTTGTGTCAAATACGAGTTATTATTGTTTAGTCTAATTGTGTTTATGATCTTTTATATTTTTATGTAATTTGGTGTTTTTCACAAGTTTCTTTGAGTGATTTCAGATTACTAGAATTAAGGGCAAATCCAGTTCAGTTCCAGTTCCGACACCTTTTGCCATATCAGCTATATCTGGAGTTTCACTGAAGCAATAAGGCTGAAACTTTAACCGTGCAAACTTAAGAGGCATATCTATCTTTTTCATGTTTTATACTTCTTGAAACGGAGTCGTTTTCCCTAGCGAAATCAACCATCAAGTTGGCTGATGTGCAATGACGTCTGTCCTGAGCAGTTTTCGCATTTTGACCATATCGTCCGATACACATCAGAAAATGAGCTGATTCCAATGGCTATGGATCACTAACTGATAGGGGAACATTTGTCTAGAAGACCATGTGATCAGATAAAGCCTCCAATATTGAAGAAATCGACCATCAAGTTGGCTGATGTGCAATGACGTCTGTGCTGACCTATTTTCGTATTTTGCCCATATCTTCTTCTCCACATCAGAAAATGAGCTGATTCCAACGGCTATGAATCAGTAACTCATAGGGGAACATTTTTCTAGAAGACAATGTGATCAGATCAGGCCTCCAAGATTGACAAAATCGACCATCAAGTTGGCTGATCAAAATGGTCATACAATATGACGAAAATTGTTGGAAAAATGCACCCACCTATTAAACCTACCTTTGAAATTTGTAAAGCTTGTCTCTTGTCATTTAGCCCTCCAAAATGTGTATAAATAGAGGGCCTTGGATGATTGTAGAGAATCATATTGTACATAGGTAGGATATTAGCCATTGTAATAAAATTCTCTAAGTTTTCTTCTTCTTTCTTTTCTCTAGTTTTCTTTTTCTTTAGAAAGAGCAAGAGGTTGGATAATTAATATTCTTCTTCTTCTTCTTTCTTTCTTTTATTTTCTTCTTAGATTCTATTTAATTTTATGTTTATAATGCCTATGCTAGGCTAAACTTCTACTTGGTTAAGGGTGATTTCAAAGCCCTAGACATGTTTTGTGATTGATTTTCAGATTCTATCTATCATTAATTTTCTATCAAAGTTGCTTATGTTCTTCTACAAGAATTGTTCATGATGTTGTCTTGATTTATTTAGGTGTACAACTAGATAGATCTTGATAATTATCTATTGCTAGTTTAGGAGTCTTGATCCGTGTAATTGTCTTGATTTCCTATTCATAAGTGGCAATTTGTGATTAATGATTATGGTCAAGTTTTCAATAATTGCAAAGTGGAACATAACCTAAGTTGAACAATCCGAGCTTATGTGTTTGTTGCTTAGATCAACCTATCTTTCTCATCATAAAGCTGCCATTAAATTGAATTTAGAGAGCTTATTCTAGGTTGTTTAATGGTTAGAGATTAAATAGAGAGCTTGTTCTATTTAACGACAAACTAAGGAAAGATTGGGATAACAGAGCTTGTTGTTATCTACGGTTGTTAACTTTGATAGTTGGTTGATATTGATAGATCTGAAATTGATTCTTAATGATGTCTAGTGGTGGAGAATAAAACCTTAACCATATTTTTCATATTTGATTCTTCTTACTTACTTGTTTTCTTACTTTTCTAGTTTGCTTATTTTTAAAAGTATATTTATTCTTATTGGCTGGTTATACCGCCTAATTTGTATATTAACTTTGTTTTATTTTTATTGGCTGGTTATACCGCCTAATTTAGTATATATATTGGCTGGTTATACCGCCTAATTTAGTATATATATTTTTATTGGCTGGTTATACCGCCTTGCATCTTATTCTTATTATTTACTTTAGTTTAAATCTGGCTTCAAAAACCCCTTTTCTTTTATTGTTCTTGAATTTAAGTTTTAAACTATTAACTTATAAACTAAAACCCAATCCCTGAGGACTCGACCCTTGCTAACTACTATACTTACAATTTATCTTTTTAGTGCAAGGTTAAATAAGATACACTCTTTTGGGTGCATCAAGTTTTTTGCGCCGTTGCCGGGGATTGTTTTCTTTAGTTTATTTGTTACTTGATTTATTCTTATTTTCAGTTCTAATTAGTATTATTTTCTTGTACATACATGTTTTTCTTTTCAAATTTTGAAAAAAAAAAAAAGATGGAATTAAGCAATCTAACACTTGAAGAGTTGGTGGCATACATGAACATGGAGAATCAACAAGCCAATCTCACTTCTTCAGTTCAACAATTGGCCATGGGAGGATGTCAAGGCCATCAATGGTTCCAAGACCAACCGCATGATCATTACTCCAACACTTACCATGAGGGATGGTGGGATCATACTAATTATGGCTACTCGAAAAATTACCAAGAAGTAGATCCTTATGCCAATTACACTCATCCATCTAGCTTCAATCAATCATGGTCTCAAGAACCATATCTTTTTCAGCCACTACATATGACTCAAAACTCAGGTACTTCTTTAGAAGATCTTGTCGATTCTCTTGTTACTAATACTTTGCAATTTCAACAGGAAACAAGGGCAAGCATCAAGAGTTTGGAAAAGCAAATGAGCCAATTGGCTAGTAGTATGGTGGTATGGGTAGCACAAAGATCTGAAGAACTCTCTGCCCAAACAATGATTAACCCAAAGGAGAATACTACTATTGTGACCTTGAGGAATGATGAACAAGATGAGGATGAGACAGAATTAGAGATGGATTCTATTCTTGAGGATAATGAAGCCACAAATACAAATAAGAGTATTTCGGCACCTGAGGTAACGTTTAAAGTTCCACTTTTTACTAATGTTTCTTCTCCACCTTTTCCTAGTAGATTTGCAAAGTTCAAGGAGGATGAACATGAACAAGACACGTGATAATTCGTATAATTATATAGTTTTTAGTTATGTTTTATTATTGTTTTGTGTCAAATACGAGTTATTATTGTTTAGTATAATTGTGTTTATGATCTTTTATATTTTTATGCAATTTGGTGTTTTTCACAAGTTTCTTTGAGTGATTTCAGATTACTAGAATTAAGGGCAAATCCAGTTCAGTTCCAGTTCCGACACCTTTTTCCATATCAGCTATATCTGGAGTTTCACTGAAGCAATAAGGCTGAAATTTTAACCGTGCAAAGTTAAGAGGCATATCTATCTTTTTCATGTTTTACACTTCTTGAAACGGAGTCGTTTTCCCTAGCGAAATCAACCATCAAGTTGGCTGATGTGCAATGACGTCTGTCCTGAGCAGTTTTCGCATTTTGACCATATCGTCCGATACACATCAGCAAACGAGCTGATTCCAACGGCTATGAATCAGTAACTCATAGGGGAATATTTTTCTAGAAGACTATGTGATCAGATCAGGCCTCCAAGATTGACAAAATCGACCATCAAGTTGGCTGATCAAAATGGTCATACAATATGACGAAAATTGTTAGAAAAATGCACCCACCTATTATACCTACCTTTGAAATTTGTAAAGCTTGTCTCTTGTCATTTAGCCCTCCAAAATGTGTATAAATAGAGGGCCTTGGATGATTGTAGAGGATCATATTGTACATAGGTAGGATATTAGCCATTTTAATAAAATTCTCTAAGTTTTCTTCTTCTTTCTTTTCTCTAGTTTTCTTTTTCTTTAGAGAGAGCAAGAGGTTGGATAATTAATATTCTTCCTCTTCTTCTTTCTTTCTTTTATTTTCTTCTTAGATTTTCTTTAATTTTATGTTTATGTTTATAATGCCTATGCTAGGCTAAACTTCTATTTGGTTAAGGGTGATTTCAAAGCCCTAGACATGTTTTGTGATTGATTTTCAGATTCTATCTATCATTAATTTTCTATCAAAGTTGCTTATGTTCTTCTACAAGAATTGTTCATGATGTTGTCTTGATTTATTTAGGTGTACAACTAGATAGATCTTGATAATTATCTATTGCTAGTTTAGGAGTCTTGATCCGTGTAATTGTCTTGATTTCCTATTCATAAGTGGCAATTTGTGATTAATGATTATGATCAAGTTTTCAATAATTGCAAAGTGGAACATAACCTAAGTTGAACAATCCGAGCTTATGTGTTTGTTGCTTAGATCAACCTATCTTTCTCATCATAAAGCTGCCATTAAATTGAATTTAGAGAGCTTATTCTAGGTTGTTTAATGGTTAGAGATTAAATAGAGAGCTTGTTCTATTTAACGACAAACTAAGGAAAGATTGGGGTAACAGAGCTTGTTGTTATCTACGGTTGTTAACTTTGATAGTTGGTTGATATTGATAGATCTGAAATTGATTCTTAATGATGTCTAGTGGTGGAGAATGAAACCTTAACCATATTTTTCATATTTGATTCTTCTTACTTACTTATTTTCTTACTTTTAGTTTGCTTATTTTTTATATTTATTTTTATTGGCTGGTTATACCGCCTAATTTGTATATTAACTTTGTTTTATTTTTATTGGCTGGTTATACCGCCTAATTTAGTATATATATTTTTATTGGCTGGTTATACCGCCTAATTTAGTATATATATTTTTATTGGCTGGTTATACCGCCTTGCATCTTATTCTTATTATTTACTTAGTTTAAATCTGGCTTCAAAAACCCCTTTTCTTTTATTGTTCTTGAATTTAAGTTTTAAACTATTAACTTATAAACTAAAACCCAATCCCTGAGGACTCGACCCTTGCTAACTACTATACTTACAATTTATCTTTTTAGTGCAAGGTTAAATAAGATACACTCTTTTGGGTGCATCAAATTTTTGGCGCCGTTGCCGGGGATTGTTTTCTTTAGTTTATTTGTTACTTGGTTTATTCTTATTTTCAGTTCTAATTAGTATTATTTTCTTGTACATACATGTTTTTTCTTTTCAAATATTAAAAAAAAAAAAAAAAAAAAACGATGGAATTGAGCAATCTTACACTTGAAGAGTTGGTGGCATACATGAACATGGAAAATCAACAAGCCAATCTCACCTACCCAGTTCAACAATTGGCCATGGGAGGCTGTCAAGGCCATCAAGTGTTCCAAGACCAACAGTATGATCATTACTCAAACACTTACCATGAGGGATGGTGGGATCATACTAATTATGGCTACTCGAAAAATTACCAAGAAGTAGATCCTTATGCCAATTACACTCATCCATCTAGATTTAATCAATCATGGTCTCAAGAACCAGATCTTTTTCAGCCACTACATATGACTCAAAACTCAGGTACTTCTTTAGAAGATCTTGTCGATTCTCTTGTTACTAATACTTTGCAATTTCAACAGGAAACAAGGGCAAGTATCCAGAGTTTGGAAAGGCAAATGAGCCTATTGGCTAGTAGTATGGTGGTATGGGTAGCACAAAGATCTGAAGAACTCCCTGCCCAAACGATGATTAACCCAAAGGAGAATGCTACTATTGTGACCTTGAGGAATGAGGAACAAGATGAGGATGAGACAAAATTGGAGATGAATTCTATTCTTGAGGATAATGAAGCCAATGATCCAAATAAGAGTATTTCGGCACCTGAGGTAACGTTTGAGATTCCAATTTTTACTAATGTTTCTTCTCCACCTTTTCCTAGTAGATTCGCAAAGTTCAAGGAGGATGAACATGAACAAGACACGCTGGAAACCTTAAACAGTTTGTTTGTGGATGTCATTCAACAAGTACCAAAAGATGCACCATTCCTCGATGAGATATGCAGCACCAAGGATGATGGAATAATACTTGTAATGGAGAATGCATCCACTGTTGTGCAAAGAAAGCTACCTCTCAAACGCATAAATTTGGGAAATTTCATGTATGAGCCTGACAAGCCTAAAAAGCCAAGAAGGGGTGTTGGTTAGATTCAAAACACTAACTCAAGTGTTAATTGGGAAGGCAGCCCAATTAAAGATGAAATTGCCAACCTTCCATATTCAGATTTGCTTTCTCTTTCTTTTCCTTTTTCTTTTATTATTTTTATTATTTTTATTTCTTATGTTTCTTTGTTAATTGTGTTTACTGCTTTTAAGTTCATTTAGGCTGCATAAGTTTCTTTTGTTTAATAGTTCTTTTCTCTTACATATAATTCTTGCATTGGGGGATAATAGCATTACATTAATGACAATGTAAGAATTATGTGTGGGGGGAAGAATTTAAGATTTTATTTAGAGTGTTTTGTTTTTGAGTCTTTTTATGTTGTTTTTCTTTCTGATCCTTGTTTTGAAAATAACTAGATGTATATATAATTTTTATTTTTATTTTTAACCCCGGTTAAATGGCGGATAACGGTACTCCGTGATTATTTAAGTCGGCTCCATCAGCTACCCACAAAACTGATATTGTATATAAATTTCTCTTCCAATTTCTCTTTCATTTTTTTTCATTTTTTTTCAGGATGGATGATATTCTCACAAGATTGCAGAAACGATTTCCTCCTTTTCCTCGAAATATTTTACTGAAGTTTTACCAAGTTCGATTTGAAAGATTAAGAATGCTTATGCACAAAGGGATTCCTGGAGACATACGTTGGATAATTGAAGCCAAGGTACGTGAAGATGAATATCTTCCTGTTTTGCATTTACCAGGTACAGGTAGAAGCACTTTTGCAAAGAAGCGACGAGCAAAGCGCATGAGTTCAAATTGCCACAAATGTGCACGATGGACGTGTAACGGTAAATGTCGTTCTATTGGGATTCCGTCCTCTAATCGAGATGATAAAATTGAATTCATTAAGGATGGACTGAGTAAGGAGAATTTGGGTAATATCCAACTTTCTCTTGAGACGCATCCTAGTGGAGACGTACAAAGAGAAATTCTTGATTTATGGCCGCAATTCCAAAGGGAATGGCAACATCTTGGGAATCTGATGTTAAAAGACCCTGTTTGCCAGCTTGTAAGAAAACTGGATGGGAAGCATATCCTCGACTCATAGAAGGCGTTTAAGCCGTTTCTGGACGTAAAACCAGAGGAAGATGTGAGCCACAATCACAACTACAATAAATGACTTCTCAGTTTTTGGTTTGATTTGCAATAACTTTATTTTGGTTTAATTTACGTGTTGTTCGATTTGTGTAATTATTCTCGTTTTTTTTTTTTTTTTTGTCTTTTACGGTTGATTTTTTCTTCTCTTTTTGATTTTCTTCCTGAAATCACGCAAAAATCTTTTGTTAGGTTAACATTTTCTTCTGACAGGTCAGATACACTTTCGGCGACATTATTACTCTTGTCTGATTCACTACTCAGTCCTCTATATATTACACCATGTACTCATTCTCTTTCAGGCACTCGAAAAAGAAAAAAAAATGGAAAGTACTTCGTCCCAGCGCATTAAAAAAATTTGTGTCTTTGGAGGTGCTTATCTAGGGAAAAATAACATATTCGCTGATGAAGCCATAAGAGTTGGAGTAATACTTGCCCAACAAAAGATCCAGTTGATTTATGGAGGCGGTAGTACGGGTTTAATGGGAGCAGTCGCTACAGCAGCACACGCCGGAGGAAGTCCAGTTCTAGGAATCGTGCCAAAACTATTCACAGATTTTTGTGGACCTACCATGGGTAAGGAAATACAAGTCTGGAGTATCCCTGAACGGATGACAATCATATACCATTATGCCGATGCATTCATTGCTTTACCAGGAGGTCTGGGTACATTGGAAGAAATAGCTTGCGTGGCTTCTTGGTCATCTTTGGTCACAAAAAAGAAACCCATTGGTTTGCTTAATATTAATGGTTATTTTAGTAATTTGCTTTCATATTTAGATAATGCTGTGGAAAATGGATTCATGTTTTCAGAGGCAAGGAGAACCATAATTTCTGCTACAACCATTGAAGATTTACTCAAAAAGCTCCAAGCTTATGAGTATTTATCTGCTACGGTTGTTTCGCAAACGCTCGGAAAAAGAAAAAGAGATATGGACGAGCAAGGAGTGGATTGCACTTTGTCTTTGTGACATTATCTAACATTTTGTTTGTTGTGTCTCAGTTATAATAAGTGGTTAGCAACCTCTACAGGTAATATCTCCTAAATTTTACCTTCTTAAAAAAAAAAAAAAAAAAGTTTGTTGTGTTTTAAGCAATTTAGAAGTATTCATTCTGAACAAGGTCTGAGTAAGGGAGACTTGAGACATACCTTGTCAGTTTGATTTCTTCTTTTCAAAAAAAAAAAAAAAGAGTTTGTTGTGTTTTAAGCAATTTAGAAGTATTCATTCTGAACAAGGTCTGAGTAAGGGAGACTTGAGACATACCTTGTCAGTTTGATTTTAATCTTTTTACGTTTACTTGTTAATTTTTGTTTAGTATTTTAGGATTATTTAGGTTGCATGAGCTTGTTTTGTTTTGAGTCTAGTTATTCCTATTCTTATGTTATTAGTTCTTTTCTCTTACACATGATTCTTTCATTTGGGTTAATAGACTTACATTGAGGACAATGTAAGAATTAAGTGTGGGGGGAATGATTTAGGATTTCTTTTATTTTTGTCTACTATTTTTTTTTTTTTTTATGAGTCTTTATTATTATTTTTTAGTGTGTTTTAGTTCCTTTTTAATACAATGATGAGATATGAATTGCATAAGTCTAAAACATATTTATTAGTGAGAAGATTTTCATGAGAATTGAGCTTGATGTCAACCTTTTTATGAGCCAATGTTAATATGATATGTTGATTGAGAAAGAAGCATGTTTAGACTTAATCTGACTTGTATAATCATTCTTGTGAATTTTTGAGCCTAAAATGATTGATGCATTATACAAATCAATCTAATTTCTTTCTTGAGTGCTCTTATCATTACATGATTCTCTAGAACTTGCTTTAAACCGTTTGAGACTATATTGATGCATGTGACAACATGAATATGATAAAGGCATTAGGATTTTTAGCCAGGGCCAAACAGCCATCCCTTATTGATGTTCCAAGAGAACACACCCTTAGTGAACCAATTTGAGCCTACATTGAATAAGCTATCTCATTGGTAACCATAACTTGTCCCTAACCTAAATATACTTATATCTTTACCTTTGTTCCAAAGATGAATTAGCATGTTTTGAGACAAGTTGCAAAGACAAGGAAGATCTATTGAAAATTTGGGTTAGAAACAAGAAATAAGTGTGGGGGGGAAAGAAAAGAAAAGTCAAGAGAAAAAGAAATGGAATACTGGCAAATACATTCCTATGTAAAAAAAAAAAAAATATGAATCATCTCTTGAATTTGTGGAAAAGGAAAAAGATGTTACAAAGTTGTTTAGAATGAAGAAAAGGCCCAACATGAATATCCGGCCTAGGTGACTATGTACTTGTAAAGAGTTTTGAGAAGTTTCTTTGTATAATTGTTTTATGTCTCTAAACTTTATGAACTCTTTGGAACCTTTGTGATATCTTTATCCTTTTGTTCTTCAACCACATTACAAACCCCTTGGCCCCATTACAACCTTGATTAAAGACCTCTTGATTTATGAAGTTGCATGATCTTTTAGTGGAGAATAGGTGGACAAGCAAGCATATGGTAGAAGTGTTTTCATGAGATTGATTGAGTGTAAACACGTTACCACTACTTTAAAGAGTGAAAATCAAGAGAGTATCCCATGTGAGAAGTTGAGATTAAGTTTGAATATGCACTATTTTGATTGAAATATGTTATGTTAATATTGGCTTAACTCAAACTATTTACATTCAAGCAAGATTTTTTGTGAATTTCTTTAAGCTATTGATTAGTTTTTAAGACTTGTCCAATGATTATCTCAAATTTATATTGGAAGGATTAGTTATAATTATTATTTTTAGTTTTTCTTATGTTTTCAATGTTTGTGGGTATCATCCTAGTAAACCCTCACGAGACTAAACTCGTCCACTAGGGACACCTAGGGGTTTAAAGGCTTGTGTCACATGCTTAGTGCCACCGTGATTTCCTACGAAAATGGATTAGATTAGATTTTCTTATTTTATTTTTATTGAGTCGTTGCTAGGGACTAGCAACAATCTAAGTGTGGGGGTGTGATAATTCGTATAATTATATAGTTTTTAGTTATGTTTTATTATTGTTTTGTGTCAAATACGAGTTATTATTGTTTAGTATAATTGTGTTTATGATCTTTTATATTTTTATGCAATTTGGTGTTTTTCACAAGTTTCTTTGAGTGATTTCAGATTACTAGAATTAAGGGCAAATCCAGTTCAGTTCCAGTTCCGACACCTTTTTCCATATCAGCTATATCTGGAGTTTCACTGAAGCAATAAGGCTGAAATTTTAACCGTGCAAAGTTAAGAGGCATATCTATCTTTTTCATGTTTTACACTTCTTGAAACGGAGTCGTTTTCCCTAGCGAAATCAACCATCAAGTTGGCTGATGTGCAATGACGTCTGTCCTGAGCAGTTTTCGCATTTTGACCATATCGTCCGATACACATCAGCAAACGAGCTGATTCCAACGGCTATGGATCACTAACTAATAGGGGAACATTTGTCTAGAAGACCATGTGATCAGATCAAGCCTCCAATATTGAAGAAATCGACCATCAAGTTGGCTGATGTGCAATGACGTCTGTGCTGACCTGTTTTCGTATTTTGCCCATATCTTCTTCTCCACATCAGCAAATGAGCTGATTCCAACGGCTATGAATCAGTAACTCATAGGGGAATATTTTTCTAGAAGACTATGTGATCAGATCAGGCCTCCAAGATTGACAAAATCGACCATCAAGTTGGCTGATCAAAATGGTCATACAATATGACGAAAATTGTTAGAAAAATGCACCCACCTATTATACCTACCTTTGAAATTTGTAAAGCTTGTCTCTTCTCATTTAGCCCTCCAAAATGTGTATAAATAGAGGGCCTTGGATGATTGTAGAGGATCATATTGTACATAGGTAGGATATTAGCCATTTTAATAAAATTCTCTAAGTTTTCTTCTTCTTTCTTTTCTCTAGTTTTCTTTTTCTTTAGAGAGAGCAAGAGGTTGGATAATTAATATTCTTCCTCTTCTTCTTTCTTTCTTTTATTTTCTTCTTAGATTTTCTTTAATTTTATGTTTATGTTTATA
Organism: Fremontodendron californicum; assembly: GCA_030761205.1. NCBI lineage: Eukaryota > Viridiplantae > Streptophyta > Magnoliopsida > Malvales > Malvaceae > Fremontodendron > Fremontodendron californicum. The sequence continues at coordinate 4,475,823 of JAULJL010000032.1, forward strand.
ATGCCTATGCTAGGCTAAACTTCTATTTGGTTAAGGGTGATTTCAAAGCCCTAGACATGTTTTGTGATTGATTTTCAGATTCTATCTATCATTAATTTTCTATCAAAGTTGCTTATGTTCTTCTACAAGAATTGTTCATGATGTTGTCTTGATTTATTTAGGTGTACAACTAGATAGATCTTGATAATTATCTATTGCTAGTTTAGGAGTCTTGATCCGTGTAATTGTCTTGATTTCCTATTCATAAGTGGCAATTTGTGATTAATGATTATGATCAAGTTTTCAATAATTGCAAAGTGGAACATAACCTAAGTTGAACAATCCGAGCTTATGTGTTTGTTGCTTAGATCAACCTATCTTTCTCATCATAAAGCTGCCATTAAATTGAATTTAGAGAGCTTATTCTAGGTTGTTTAATGGTTAGAGATTAAATAGAGAGCTTGTTCTATTTAACGACAAACTAAGGAAAGATTGGGGTAACAGAGCTTGTTGTTATCTACGGTTGTTAACTTTGATAGTTGGTTGATATTGATAGATCTGAAATTGATTCTTAATGATGTCTAGTGGTGGAGAATGAAACCTTAACCATATTTTTCATATTTGATTCTTCTTACTTACTTGTTTTCTTACTTTTAGTTTGCTTATTTTTTATATTTATTTTTATTGGCTGGTTATACCGCCTAATTTGTATATTAACTTTGTTTTATTTTTATTGGCTGGTTATACCGCCTAATTTAGTATATATATTTTTATTGGCTGGTTATACCGCCTAATTTAGTATATATATTTTTATTGGCTGGTTATACCGCCTTGCATCTTATTCTTATTATTTACTTAGTTTAAATCTGGCTTCAAAAACCCCTTTTCTTTTATTGTTCTTGAATTTAAGTTTTAAACTATTAACTTATAAACTAAAACCCAATCCCTGAGGACTCGACCCTTGCTAACTACTATACTTACAATTTATCTTTTTAGTGCAAGGTTAAATAAGATACACTCTTTTGGGTGCATCAACACGCTGGAAACCTTAAACAGTTTGTTTGTGGATGTCATTCAACAAGTACCAAAAGATGCACCATTCCTCGATGAGATATGCACCACCAAGGATGATGGAATAATACTTGTAATGGAGAATGCATCCACTGTTGTGCAAAGAAAGCTTCCTCTTAAACGCATAAATTTGGGAAATTTCATGTATGAGCCTGACAAGCCTAAAAAGCCAAGAAAGGGTGTTGGTTAGATTCAAAACACTAACTCAAGTGTTAATTGGGAAGGCAGCCCAATTAAAGATGAAATTGCCAACCTTCCATATTCAGATTTGCTTTCTCTTTCTTTTCCTTTTTCTTTTATTATTTTTATTATTTTTATTTTATTTCTTATGTTTCTTTGTTAATTGTGTTTACTGCTTTTAAGTTCATTTAGGCTGCATAAGTTTCTTTTGTTTAACAGTTCTTTTCTCTTACATATAATTCTTGCATTGGGGGATAATAGCATTACATTAATGACAATGTAAGAATTATGTGTGGGGGGAAGAATTTAGGATTTTATTTAGAGTGTTTTGTTTTTCTTTCTGATCCTGGTTTTGAAAATAACTAGATGTAAATATAATTTTTTTTACCCCGGTTAAATGGCGGATAACGGTACTCCGTGATTATTTAAGTCGGTTCCATCAGCTACCAAAAAAAAACTGATATTGTATATAAATTTCTCTTTCAATTTCTCTTTTATTTTTTTTTCAGGATGGATGATATTCTCACAAGATTGCAGAAACGATTTCCTCCTTTTCCTCGAAATATTTTACTGAAGCTTTACCAAGTTCGATTTGAAAGATTCAGAATGCTTATGCACAAAGGGATTCCTGCAGACATACGCTGGATAATTGAAGCCAAGGTACGTGAAGATGAATATCTTCCTGTTTTGCATTTACCAGGTACAGGTAGAAGCACTTTTGCAAAGAAGCGACGAGCAAAGCGCATGAGTTCAAATTGCCACAAATGTGCACGATGGACGTGTAACGGTAAATGTCGTTCTATTGGGATTCCGTCCTCTAATCGAGATGATAAAATTGAATTCATTAAGGATGGACTGAGTAAGGAGAATTTGGGTAATATCCAACTTTCTCTTGAGACGCATCCTAGTGGAGACGTACAAAGAGAAATTCTTGATTTATGGCCGCAATTCCAAAGGGAATGGCAACATCTTGGGAATCTGATGTTAAAAGACCCTGTTTGCCAGCTTGTAAGAAAACTGGATGGGAAGCATATCCTCGACTCATAGAAGGCGTTTAAGCCGTTTCTGGACGTAAAACCAGAGGAAGATGTGAGCCACAATCACAACTATAATAAATAACTTCTCAGCTTTTGGTTTGATTTGCAATAACTTTATTTTGGTTTAATTTACGTGTTGTTCGATTTGTGTAATTATTCTCATTTTTTTATTTGTCTTTTACGGTTGATTTTTCTTCTCTTTTTGATTTTCTTCCTGAAATCACGCAAAAATCTTTTGTTAGGTTAACATTTTCTTCTGACAGGTCAAATACACTTTCGGCGACATTATTACTCTTGACTTTTACGGTCGATTTTTCTTCTCTTTTTGATTTTCTTCCTGAAATCACGCAAAAATCTTTTGTTAGGTTAACATTTTCTTCTGACAGGTCAGATACACTTTCGGCGACATTATTACTCTTGTCTGATTCACTACTCAGTCCTCTATATATTACACCATGTACTCATTCTCTTTCAGGCACTCGAAAAAAAAAAGAAAAAAAAATGGAAAGTACCTCGTCCCAACGCATTAAAAAAATTTGTGTCTTTGGAGGTGCTTATCCAGGGAAAAACATTCTTTTTCGTTCTGCATTTCACTGTGGTCATCACTCTAAAGAACTATTCGGATAATAACATCAAAACAAACATCATATGCTGCTTTTACCATGGCAGCTTCAACCCTTGGCTGGGTACCAACCAAATCTTTCAATACCATCATGGGTTCAGCATCAAAAGGTTGACCAGCAATTCCAACAATTTTCTCTGGTTTAATTCGAAGGGCAACCTCAACAACAGCAGGGAAATCATCACTCCAAATCACAGTCTTAAATGCAAAGGGTTTAGAGGTAAGGGCTCCTACGAGGTAGATATCAATTACATTTTCAGAAAGTTCACTTGTCATAAGCTTTTCAACATAAGTTCCAATTCCTTCTTGACTAAAAACCACAAAAATGGCTTGCACATAAGTGATAGAACCTTTCTTGGTGGTGGTAATATGCTTTTGAAGACCTCCAAGATCAGTAGCCAAAGTTGGTTGATAACCAACAGCAAATGTAATACGAACAAGCAAGACAGAGACTTTTGAGTTTGCTTGAGTAAAACGGGAAATGTTGTCAACAAAGAGAAGAACATTTTGCCCTTCAATATCCCGAGAGTGTTCAGCCACAATCAAACCAGCAAGGCCAACATGAGGATGAGCACCAGGAGGCTCATTCATTTGACCATAGACAAGAGCACACTTACTGTCAGCTCGCTTGTCACCTAGCTTAATGACACCATTCTCAATCATTTCCCTATACAAGCCATTACCCTCTCTAGTATATTCACCAATACTAGCAAATATTGAGAAACCACCATGAGCTTTAGCAACATTGTTGATAAGTTCTATAATAAACACTATCCTCCTCATATCAAAATCATAACTCACCCTTCCCATGAACAAAAATCGAAACCCATAAGGGTCATGGACCTCAATCAACTCATTCTTACTAAATCGAGACCTCAATTTTGTTAAGTAAGGAGCCCGATTTACCTCCCTGAGTTTTTCTCTAATCTTCATAAAGGGTTGATGTCACTCAAGAGCTTTGCCTTCCAAGTGCATCATCAGTGTACACACCTTGTCTTCCTCTTCAATTTTATCTACCTCAAAAGGCTTTGATCCCACCATTAGCTGGACATCTTGCGAATTTCTTGTCTTAATATTGGTTGTTTGGCTACTAGGTTCTTGGATTAAAGCTTCAATTTCCAAAGCTTCGACGATTTCCTCCTCTTATGCGATAGTGTCCATTCTCACCAGCATTTGATCGAACACCTGGGTTACTTTAGCGAAAGCTTTCGAGGTCTTTGCGTATTCCACTTCGCAGTCGCTCCAGTGAGTCCTCCAATTTGGATTCAAAGCATGCAAGTCCTTCTCGTAGCTGCGTAACTTCCTCCTCCAACAGCATCCTCATCACACCGACAGCCATAGCCAAGATCGATGGCTCTGATACCACTGATGCATGTTGTTCTAGCAACAACTACACAACAACACAGCAAGGAGAAAACAAATAGTTTTTCAAGAAAGATGAAGAATAAAGTTAGAGAAAAGAGATTAGAGAGACAGAAAGAGTAAGAGAATTTGTTGAGAGAATATATGAAGGAATAATATCATTCTTTTCTTACTTCTTTTCATTCAACCAATTTTTCCATATATAACCGTGAGCTGACTCTGCTGACAGCTAACACATTCAACCCAGTATTTAAACATCTAATTACACTTAACTAGCATTTAAATGACTTTATAGGACCAACTAATTATTGGCTGGGTTAACTATCTACTTAGGCCTGTAACACTGATACCGGAGAGCCTTCCTCTCCCACACCATTATCCTCGCCGCCTCCTCTTTAACCGTGTTCAGAATTATTTCGGCATAAGCCTTCTTCAAAGCCGTTAATTTCTATTCAAAAAAAAAACCCAGAAAACATCAAAGAAAACTCACATCGGAAACAGTCATGTTGAACCAATAAAAAGATCAAAATCAAATCTTTTTAATAAACCCAAAAACTTAAAATTATATATTGAAAATTCACACCCAAAAAAAAAGAAAGAGCAAAAACTAGATTAAGTAGAAGAGTAGTAAGTAATTTACCTCGGATTCGGCCATTATAGTTACTAACGCATCGAAGTGATGCTGCTTCTTTCAGACCAAGTTGCGAACAAGAACAACAAGGGAGGTTGTTTTGTTTCCCTTTCCTTTGTAGCAGGCGGTCTGTTAGGAACTGAAAGTTCATTCCATTATTACCAAACTACCCTCTCCTATCCCTTTTATTTACCAACATGCAACTGTAGCTAACAAAACGGTTGAACCGGTGCTGTTTAGTCTAATGTTTTTTTTTTATTCCTTTCCTTCCATAAGGCTATGACGCTTGTAGAGACGACAACCGATAGAATATTTGTAATTTTTGAAATATTCGAATTCGCTTAATTTATATGATATCTGAATTCGTTTATTATTTTCTTATTATCCGAATATTACTATCTGAATCTGCATCCAATTTAAATATTAATATTTGTCAAATATCCAAATCCGTTAAATATCTAAATTCATTAAATTAAATTTTTTTAAATATAAAATTAAAATTAAATATGTCAACGGATATCGAATTAAGATATCGAAATTCGTTATTCATATAAGTAAAGCAGATTCGGATAACGAATTCGAATATCTGATACCATTCTAACCAAAATTAAAACGGATTAAATATCGAAGAATTTCTATCCGAATTCACTCTGAACCCGAAAGGAATGAAGAATATCTACTCTCTTATAGATTAGAGGATTATAATGATATGATACTATGGATCATGAATTTATAAATACGGGAGGTGAAGGAAGTTATTTTCCAAATGTATATCCCAGTAAGTCTCATGATCATGAAGGAATAACATCAGATGAAATGACAACATTATTCTTTCAAGAATATTGATATATTAGTCTTTGACATATTAGTCTTTGACATATTTATCATGAGGATGAAATAATAACTAATTTCAATTTTTAGTTTGAGAAAACTAAATAGACATTACTTTAAAAACTGATGTCGAAACATTTATTTTCAAAAGAAAAAAAATTAATATGTTGATTCAACTTTTGTTATTAATGGGATTTTTTTTTTTAATTCATTCAATTGAGTTGGTGTCATTTGATTCGTGATATCAAATTCAGTCAATAGCTTATTATTAGTATAGATAGTTCTAAGGATGACAATGGATAGTAAAAAATTGAATATCTAACATATCCAGTTCGGATATTGCGGATTCTGATAATTTTCGGATTCAAATAATAGATTTACTATCTACAGCGGATTCGAAGCATATTTAGATATGAACCTTTGGATATCCGTCATCCGAATCTGCTTTATTTATACGGATAACAGATTCGGATATCCTAATCTGTTATCCGTTTACATATTTAATTCTTGTTTAATTTTATATTTTTATCTTTTAAAAAAATTTTGATTTAATAAATTCGGATATTTAGCGGATTCAGATATTCGACGGATATTACTATCTAAATCGGATGCGGATTTTGATAATAATATCCGAATAGTAAGCAGGTAATAAGCAGATTCAGATATCAGAAAAATTAAACGAATTCGAAATCATATATTTTAGAAGTTATAGATATTCAATCCGTTGTCATCTTAAATTGTTGGAAATGATATTACTGAAGCTATTTAGGAGTTTGTTAATCATGTAGGCTCTTTCCCAAGAATAAATAACATTAATATAGTGTTGATTCCAAAGATTAACTCTCCGCGCACATTGAAACTTATTTTAGACTTATTAGTCTATGTAATATAGTTTATAAGATCATTTTCAAAGTGATTGTTAATAGATTAAAAGTTGTGCTCCCATTGCTTATTAGCGAAAAACAAAATGTTTTTGATGATTTTAATAATGTTATAGTTGCTTATGAAACAATTCATTATACGAAGAATAAGCATGTTGGCAAAATGGGACAGATGATAATAAAGTTAGATATGAGTAAGACATATGATTGGATTGAATGAGATTACTTAGAAAGATTAATGAGGACAATGAGTTTTAGATGAGAGTCTCCATAATTATAACGTGTGTGCATACAATTGTATAATTGATGATTGTTAATGACAAGTAGTGCTCGATTCAATTTTTATTGAATTCGATTCGAGTAATAATTAAGTTTATTCAATTTGATTTGATTTTCGATTTATAAGTTTAAAAATCACAATTATTCAATTCAATTCAAATTGAACTCTATTTTTTAATTACTTTTTTTATTTTTTATAATATAAAAATAAATATTTTATTTTTAAATTAGTGAGAAATACTTAAAAATACTATAAAAATATAATTTTTTAAAATTTTAAAAATCAATGAACCGAATCAATCTGAACCTGTAAAATTCGATTAAGATCGATTCAGTTTTTGATGCTATTTGATTTGATTTTTAAAAAACCAAAATACTACACATTAAACATAATTTTTTTTTCAAAATCGAATCGAACCGTTATCACCCCTATTACAAACATATATTAATTATGCAATAAATCCTAATAGAGCAACTTGCAGAAACAATCCATCTTCATTCTTGTAACAACTGAAAACAACTTCCAAGTATTTTCCCCATTACAAACTAAAACTTACAACTTTGTATACCAAGACTTTCACCCCCAAAAAATTGAAGCCAATGCACATTCCAGACCACTCAGAATCCATGTCTCTAACACAACAAGATACAACAAACAACCCATTCTCTCCCTAGTGTAAAACGAAATGCCAACGCTCACCTTAAAAACAGGTGGAAATTTGACAAATGATTATGATTGATACAGAAATGAAGAATGAATAAAACAGCAAATAGAGGGTCGAGTAATTCGTTTGCCTAATAGACAAGATGAGGCCTCAGCAAAACAGCCCCTCCGAGATTTCTTTACTTCTTTCCACTATGATACTGCAGGTACCATATTCAACTCAAGTGGCTTTAATGCTCCCTGAACAATCTCTTGAACTGTTCGATTACGACGACAAACATCGGATAACTCTTCAACTGAGACTATCAGCGCATTCACATCAGCCCCGGAGGCAGCATCTGACAATGCTTGCAAAAATCTTGAGCGCTCCACCTCCTTGACGGCAGTCAATGGGATCAATGAAACACTCTCCCTAGCCCACTCCAGAGCTTGCATGCCATATGCTCGAGTTAACGCTAGAAGTGCATATGCTACCTGGAGTAGCAAAAGGCCCATGAAATTCATCATGAAAGATAATTTAAGGCAATAATTTATAACTTATTCTACTAATCATAAATGTATCAATGCCAATGGGCATAAAAGCTGAAGAATACAACAAAGCAGTTGAAGCTACCGTTTCTAATCGAGAATTTGGCAGTGCTCCTGTTAGGGCCGCCACCAAAACTCTTGTAATGGTAGCACCTCGGGGAATAATGAGACTATCCCTGATAGATAAAAATTGTTCTCCCTTGCTCGACTTTGCAAGATCAAAGATATCAGACAAGAAGGTCAAAACGGAATTGGAGGCCTCTCTGCAAATAAAATATGGTGACACAATAAATTTCTAAAACATATATAATAAAATCATATATTACCTTCAATCATAAGTGAATGTCATCTCATTTTGGGCATTCCAATATAATGTCTTATTTCCTTTCTTTGAATTAAACCTAACAATTCATGTATGTGTGTTGTGTCTCGTGTATTTTTTCTCGTGTAACGTAAACATATATACAACATAACTTATTAAATATGTCAAAATCCTAAAAACGAATACGATACGTGTATTAAACATGTCGTTTTAATCGTATTTAAACATATCGTGTCGTGTTTATTACATTATTTTCGTGTTTATTAAATGTGTCGTATTCATGTCGTGCTTTCGTATCGTGTCTAAAATTATTAGGTCTACTTTGAACATCTCAAAATCCCATTTATCCTCCTTCCAGGTACAATTCTTAAAGATGATTTTTACATTTTTCTTTTTACATTAAAAAGACCATTAAACTTCGTCTGAAATATTTAAGGTTAAGAATGTGAATATAAGAATAAAAAAGTCAGGTTTCTCTTAAAACGACGTTACAAATCAAAAGAAAGATATTCAATTCAAGTCAGACAGGAAGAGTAAACATATATTAAAAAATCTTTTTAAAATAGGCCTATGTTGCTCCGACTCTTCAACTTTCTTGAAGTACCCGTGTCCGACACCTGTATCCGACACATATCCGGATATGGGTATGGGAATATGATCCTCAAAGTATCCTCCAAATACATGAAAATCTAGGAAAAAATTGAACATAATCGTGTCCGACACTCACACCCGAATCCGAATAACATAACTGTAAGCTAATACATGTGAGCAACAAGTGTCCTATAAGAAGGACGTACCACGTCTGTGTGCACAGACATGGACAGACCAACAAACAAGCTCATGTAATAAATACAGGCAGCGAGAAAGAAAGAGGCTATACCTGTGCTGTACTGTGATCCCAATCATCGAGCAATCTACTAAAGCTGGAAATACAGCAGAAGGAATAAATAATTGAGGACAATAACGAATGCACCGTGATGCCAATAGAAAACAATCATCCGCTATGTCTGGTCTTGTAGTGAATTCCTGCAGCAAATATATATATATATATATATATATATATATAAGTTGACATATTCACAAATTTAAATAACAGAAAAGAAAAAAAAAAAAAAATACACCATTCAATCAAACCGTACCTTAATACTTGTGAGAAGACATGTCGTGTGCTTGAAGAGCGCTTCAATCATATTTTTTAGGTAGCTTGCACAAGAAGGATCAGAGCCAAATATCTGCAGCAGAAGTGGAACTGACTGCTCAACATCTTAATCAAAATGAATATAAAAATAAAATTAGCAATATTAACAAATAAAACGTTACCTTTATAACTTCACTAGAGAGATAAAGGAAGCATGGCTGGTGGTGTTGTTGATACAGAGCTTGGATTTCTTCAAGCATTGCTCCGATTGTGATTCCCATAAACCTTCCAGAAGTTCTCACCTAATAAAGAAAACTTTGAGATAATTGCCGCTGCCTAGTAACGCTGATTATTTTCAGACGGTGACTGCTAATAAGAAATTCATTCACTTCCTTTTTTTTTTTCTATGCGAGGGTATGGGGCATAAAGTCAGGAGTAGACAGGATCCTTATTTGATGCCAGAGCCTCTAAGGTACATCTTCCTCTTAGAAAAAACCACGGACACCTAAATAACATAATTATAGCAACTACCCCTACAGAGTAAGGACCACATTCCACTTGACTTAGTCTTCAAGATAGTAATTACACAATTAATTTAACAACTTTTCTCTGGAGCCATTCAGGTAACATCCACTAGAGATGCACATGTTATGATTTGGGACAGCCAGGTTTGCACACCCTCCAAAATACAAGTAAAAGAAATGAGTAGTAAATGAATTTAAGAGAAGTAAAACTACAGAAAGATCCAATGGAACAGATTCAATTCACCTAAAAAATAAAAACCCACTATTTTAAGTACAATGGTAGAGGCATACTACATCCCATGATCAAACAAACTAATTCAACAATCATATTCTGAGAATATAATTATATAATTAAGAAATCTGATTTGTAACATAAGTTCTTAGGAATTAATATTATCATTGCAATCAATTCATGCAACTCCTGCAGCCAGAGAAGTAAGGCATAACATGCATGTTTATTGGAGAATGCCAAATTTGTATCTAAGATGTGTGCAGGAATGTTGATTGACATTCAAACTTCTAAATCAGTTTTAAATTTTCATTTTTCTGAGCCACCTCAGCAATAGACTCACAGCATATTTGCAAGCACGGCAAAGAGATTCCATGGTCCTCATGTCCCAAGCACGACTGCATCAGAAGCATTTAAGCAATAAATCAGGTAAAAGACGGAAACCTAGGAACACTGACATGGTGATTACCCATTTAGGAAGTTGTTCAATACTTACAGATCAAATAGGGCTTTGAATAGTGGCCAAAGCCTGTGAATTGCATCAGCGACTGCTTCAGGATGATTTACATACCTAGAATTTGTTCCAGTTGCATGGTGAAAAAAACCTCAATAACCAGCAGAAACAATGAAAATAAAAAGGGGAGGGGAGAAGGAGAGGGAGAGGGAGGGAACATTTATCTCACCTAAAGATATATGCAAATCGATCTATGTGAACTGTTAATTCGCGAGCATGTTTCTTCTCTAAAACTTCTGGACCTTGGTTGATAACTTCCTGGTAACATATTACAAAATTGATCCATTGTCAAAAAAAAAAAATGTATTACTAATTAAGCCCGATGAAACAAACCAACCTGTAAAGGAGTAACAACTGATGAGCACAGCTCCTCCAAGGCATCCTTAGCAGGCTCTGGTGGAAGTTCAGTAATAACCATGCTGAGGAAACAATTTAACAGCAATTAATAAATCAAGTGGCCAATGTAAGACTATAAGTCACTATCCATATCTTTAGCCCCTAAAGTTGCTGAGTAACAAACACACCTCAAAGCTTCAACTAAGTGCAATGAGTCCTCAGCAGAGCCCTTAAAACTACCTTCCCCATTAACTGCTGTATAGTATATATGGAAAAGCTCTTTACAATAAACACAAAGCTTTTTACGGCAATCTGCAATCAACAGGAACCATTTGAATCCACAGTTAAAATTTTCAAAACAGAATCATAAAGCAAAACATATTCACCATCCAAGTATGAACTCAGGCAGCTAGCTATATGAAAAATTGATCAATTCCAAGGATATACCGGTTACCTATTTGAGATGACTTCATACATACATATGTATGTATATTACGATGCAGACAGCAAGGTTCCTCCATGCTTTGTGCTCTTTTTCTTATTTTTCCTTTTTTTTATTTTCTTATCGGAAGAGGGGGGGATTCCATTATACAAAATCTCACATGACGAGTTCATCATTCTCCAAACAAAATATAAGGTTGAAAAGACTTGAACAGTCAATCCAAATTTTACTTCCCATAATTTCTATTAGTAAAAACAAGATTTTATCAAAACGCCTAAGTATCACTTGTAACATTTTGACAGTGGTTCCATAGCAGTGACATCAACAATTGCTGAAACAAAGATGTATCACATGCTATATCAAAGTACAACAACAAGCACCTAGAACAGTTAGTCTTGTTATTACAAGCATGAACGTCCTTTACATCAACTTGTCCTGGGATGGATACCATAACATTCCACAAGGTAGATAAAGAAAGCAGTAAAATAATTAATAAAAGAGACACTATACCATCACAGATATGGCTAAACGCCAAAGCAGCAGCTGCTGCAGAATCTTCAGAGGTACGCATGCCACTCATGAGAATATCAATCACCAAAGGCAACTTAGAGAAACCACTTGGTGCAGCATCAAGCCACTTAGAATATGCTCCAATGATTAAGCAAACTGACATTTTTTTACATACACACATCACTCTTGATTATTGAAGATAAATTCAGATAAAAAACTATAAAATCTAAAAATAGTAAAACACTACTTTGCAATCTTTGTAGCAGAGCCTCTCCACGGCAGGCCAGATGAGAGCAGGCATTTTGGACTCAGAACACACCTACTGCTTTGGAAGGAGATGTTCACCATCTCCACTCCACATTGACCTTGTCCCAGTCTGGGGGAGAAAAAGTAGATAATTTCAACAGATTATGAAGTGGTAGATTACCCGTTTGAAGTAGCTGGGGCTGATGAGGCAGTTTCGAAAGCAGATCCACAACCTGTAAAACCAATCACACCAACAAAACGTGTATTCTATGGATTATAAAGTAACATATGATTTCAAAACATAACTGCAAATAAACTGACAGTAAAAACCAAACATTAACACAATTAGCACACTCTTATTCAGACTGCTAATGAACTCCAGAGTACAATAGTGCCAGAAGAGCCACATAAAAGGAAATTAAATGTATGCATGTACTTGATATCATAGGTGAGTCACATTGAACATTACTTAATACTGCAGATGCATATATGAAAACATAGAGATGGGAGATAATATTAAGACCCTAATCAAAATAGCAGCCGCTCACGTCCAAGGACAATATCAATGTGGTGTATCAACAAAGAAAGTAGCACATAAGAGGAATCTAATGTTCATTCATACCTGAGGCATTACGTTTGCTTCAACAACTGAAACATAACTTGATATAGCTCGAATGCAAAATAAAGCAGCCTCAGCTGGACGCCATTCACTCTGTTCGTTTCCACAGCAAGATACAGCCTTGGTAATACAGAAAATAACTCAATTTAGCAGTAGGGACATTCTAAAGGATTATATCAGTAACAGAGTAAAATATACAATTCCAAAATCTTCTCAAGAGGCCAATCAAACTTAAGTTGCACAACTAAAGACAGAACTAAACCTTCACCTTATTCTTCCAAATTGTTTCCTGGCAGACAAAGATTACTCATGGCCAATTTAACGCAAGTTACACAAATATGCATAGCGTTATAATTCAAGATTGTAACTATTTAAAGAAAATGGAAGTGAAAAGGGCAGCTATCAAAAGTTTGCGAGCAATTCATTGATCCTGATTTAAAAGCACTGATGGCCATTGGAACTAGGTTGAAATCACCAGGCTAGGCCACAAGATGGCCATGGAACTTGGCCAAAGTTATGAGATCGGGTCCCATATAGCACCAAGAAAACCCTACATTGCTAATATTGGCTGAAATTTCCTGAAAGCCTATTCTTACAACCAGCAATGCGGCGGTTAGATTCTTTCTTTTTTTTTGGCGCGACAGTAATTGCATTTGAAAACCTGCCAAATAAACTTAAGTATACCAGCAGAAGGACCAACCAATCGCCTAGAGAGATGTCTGTACAAATGTTTCAAGTCCCCCTCTCTCCAAACCCCACTCTATCTCCCTTTCTCTCCAAAAATTACTGCAATAACTAATTCAATAAGGAAAGTAGGTGGGAGGAGACTGTAAACGCAACCTCCAAGAAGTTGCCAAAGTGGCAATTGCATTCTTAACATAACAATGCCATGCACCTTCTGAACTTTGAAATTCAGCCTCTTATTACCACCCTTCATTAACTACTATCAGGCTACTGGAGTCATGAAAAAAAGAAACAAAGTTCATGAATATAATTTATATTGCAACCAAAGCAAATAATACATACCTCTACAAGCTTCATGTAAAGAATTTGCAGCGTTGCATCACCGCCTAAAACTGATGCCGCATCAGTTAACACATCCGCAACAGCTAGCACAAACAGATCCCATCAGGGTCTCATCAAAGCCAAAATATATCTTTCAAAAAAAGAAGGAAAACAAATGAATCTAATGACCTTCACATTCAAAAGGAACTGCAACCAAATCACAGACACAAGATGAGATGAAAATATTTCCTTATATTAGATTAAGTGAATTATCAAGTCACCTACTCTAACAATTTGATAATGGCCTAGTGATTCAGTTATAAGAGAAAAAATGTCCAGAAAGGTTAATCCTAGAAGCAAACTTCATGTTGTTTAATTGGAAACATGCACATAGTCTAACATAAATAGCAGCTAGAGAACTCATTTTTTAAGTGATAAAAAAAGTCGCCATAAGCTATGTGATGGAATGAGGAATTAGAAATATATCAGAGTCCGGGTCATCGGGTGTCCAAAGGGTGTAATGATTTCCATTAGACGGATGGAACAAGGAATCTGCTCTGCTTTTCAATTAAACAGCCAAACACATAAGTTCCATTAACCCAAAAAAAAAGTTCTAAGAGAACATGTGCTTACTGGTTATACTAGGTGATGGTCTATAGTACCTATACAAAATCATGCAAAATAAGGTCGGCTAGTAGACCACCTAAGAAACCAACAGCATAACATATAAACAACATCCACAATTTGGTACTTAAAATTTGATTTGCATACTCTATTTCCTTGGAGGCACTAGCCCATGGCTTGCCCATCTGCTGGAAATGTTACACTGAACAGGCAACTTAGATCTACAATCAGACAATTAATATCCTTGCATTAAACACAACGAGTTGACAAACTAAAAAACCATTGTTGGCTTAAAAATCTTGCACTAATGGGATGTAGAAATTAAGTACCAAGCAGTCCCATCACGTAATCTAACCTATTACACTTTTATTTTAGCATTTCACATTAGATACACGGAAATATTAAAACAAAGGCTCATAACTATTTACAAGTATATTTTGCAAAATATCCCACCAAAGTGAAGAATATCTAGCATAAGCACTCATTATGCACATAAGTTGATAGAGCATTTGTTAAGTAACCCCTGACTCAAATGAGATGCCATCTAATGGACATTCCAAGTTACTCCAAAAGAACAAACATCTAACTTCAACATTATCAAGTTTATATAAAAAGCAGCATATTAAGCCTTTCAATTGCTCAAAATTGTTGCTGGGATCCAAAAAACTCATATAAACAGTAATTTTAGTAGGAGGTCTCTTACATCTCGAGTCTCGACTGTTCCTTTTTAAACAGTTACAAGAAAGCTACGTAACTTACTAAATAAATTTGATTTCTTTGCAATTATAGATTTTTCCATCTGGTTACCCTTACCTACCATAGAAGGACACTGAACTTTCAGCTTAGATGCTGTACATGATTTTCCTCCTAATATATATGCTATACTTAACCAATTGAAACAGAACTATAAAAAAATTGGTAAACAATTATAAGTCACCTGATAATCAGTCAAAGTAAATTCCATCACTTCAGTTACAAGATAGTCATAAATCAACTCCTCAAATTACACAAGCAGAAATCGTTCCCTCAAGGGAGCACATAATCCGCATAAGTCAAAGCCAACAAACAGCCGATTCCCTTGCATTCCATTGGGAGTGTATTCCAAATAACTTACCAGAATAGCTAGCTGGCAGTTGCTAAAGCAACAATTATCGAGAGCAAATTATAAGCACAATGGACCTATATTTACAAACCAAAACTCAATGACACTTTACATAAGAGTTACAATCGATATATTTATGATTATGCATGTCACCACATGACGCTGTGGTTACTTCAATTACAAAGATGAAGCTAAAATAGATGATATGTTCTTAACAGAAGATATGAATTAAAATTAAACAAAACCTCATAAACAGCCCATTGCACTAGCAAGGTAAAGGGAGAGGCATACAAAAGAATCAATCATGTCAAACTACTTAAAGTGGTTTGTACACATGGTATGTCAGAAACATTCAGCTAGAGGTTAAACGGACTTTTATAAGCATATAAAGTATTCACCGATGCAAAAACCAACATGGAATGGAAGTCACCAGACCTACACTTACAGAGTGAAATTTATGCGAAGACCCTATTTCTAAAACCATTTCCAAATCATGAAATTTACTAAGATTGTAGAATAAACATGCAGTTTATGATATTAGATTTTGTGCTTAGACTTCTGCCTCCTACAATCCATTTGGAATCTACATCTCCCTACTGCATTAGAGATGGCCACCTGTGAATAATGGTCTACATCATTTGGAACACGTTCATCATGAAATGAAAATAATTAGCTGTGAGCTGCCATCGCATGCCTTATAGTTAACATGATAATAGGAAAATGTTATAGGAATATCAACAAAAATACCGAATTGAAATTGTCAAAAACTTCGAGGATTACCCGCAATATGTTGGGAACTGAATCTTCACATTCACAGACATACACTCATAACTTACTCATAAATTGACAAGTCTGTGTGTATGGTTATACATAACATACACACTCATATACATACACACAGACTTGTCAATATGATTCATAGTTCCACGTCAAGACAATTAGGAAATGCTATGTATAGTACCCAGCATCAATGTCAAAAATACAGCATCACAAAGAGGGCTTTAAAAATCTCAAGAAACCCCCCCCCCCCCCCCAAATCCCATGTTTGTCATTATTTGAACCCAAAACCATCCATTTGGATGTGGTTTTTACTCAAGCCATTACTAGGCTTTTCACAAGAAAAGGATAATAGCCAACACAAAACAGCCCATTATTACCGTATCTAGTCTGTTTGAATTCCTTGAGATCCTCGTATGAAAGATCTTGATAGTCTTGGGGATATTCAACTCGGGAGCTAACCTGTGGAGAAAAACCGTGGCACTCCAAAGTCTTAGCCAATAGGAAAATACAATTTTAAAAATTGAACATGAAGTTCATTCTTTTGCAATCAGTTAAAGTTCACCCATCAAAATACGTTTTCGCTCTTTTTCCCTTTCAAAAAAGATAGATATGTAACAATAAATATACCTCATATTAAACATTGATTTTCATAAAAAAAAAAAAAAAACTTGTTCACAAATACACGACACTGAAGCAAATAGCAAGAGTCAACAGCATGCTAGTCTTTCCCCTAAAAATAGCCAACTACATCTCATCAGAGAACAATAAGGATGGAACAAATATTGCATTCTACAAATTCTTATGATAATGATCCCATTCCCATACAATAATTTAAGGAATGATATGATTAGACAGCTATCATATCAGTTTGTGGCTTACGGAGAAGCAGGGTTTGGGCTTCTGCAAACTTACTGACGCTCCATAGATGACACCAATGAAGTCAAGGCATTCACCAAGGCACTAAGGTGAGGCACCAGTTTTTGGTTTACTAGTGTCTAAAATAGTGCTTGCTCAAGTGAAGCAAGGTTTTACTACATACAAAATCCTCATATTACAAAAACAGAGGTTACTCTATTTAAGAACATAGAATCGTTGGCACTGTATCCTTTATTTTTATTATCAAAATGTTTTAGCTAAGAAAAGCAGAGGCATGCGTTGTTATTATATTTATATGATGAAAGCAGAGACGTATGCTCTCCATTTAATAATAAAAGAAAAGTAATTAAACATATTAATCAGAGAGAGATAAGAGTGGAGGATAACAGTGTTGTCAAGGAAGCAAGGCGCACTCTAGGCACTAGAACCCTTATATTGCCTTAGGCGCAAGGCGCAAAAAAAGCGCTCGCCTGAGTGAAGTAAGACGCAATATGTATAAATGTATGTTTTTGTATGTGTGAGTATATATATATATATATATATAAAATAAGCTTAAGATATATAATTATGATAATAAACTCTAAAGAGTGATCCAGTTTATCTACAAAACATGCAATTTCTTTTTGTTGCCCAATATGCATGATTTCCTTATAGTCCCATGTATGTTGTTGAATACTCAAATATTAAGAAGTAGAGAGTTTGACACAATCCTCTTTCTTATTAGTAAAAGTACATCTAATGAAAAAAGTTAAAATAAAAGAAATTAAAGAGAACTTCAATCAGGCATGCTTTTTTTACGCCTATCGCCTTACAAAAAAGTGCGCCTAGGTGCACCAAGCTTGCGCCTGATCAAATGAGTCTCGTCCGAAAGGGTCTGAGGCGTTTTTGTTATCTAGTGCTAAGGTGCAAGGCATAGGCACGCCTAGGCGCATGCCTTGACAACATTGGAGGATAAAATAAGTTACATATTTTTTCTAGTTTTGTTCTGGACAATGGAAGCAGCCAACAACTTCAGCAATCTTTCCTTTTTGTTTTGTGGAAAACCTAGACTTAAACAAAGAGGGAAATTCCATCTCCAATGAATAGAGACTAGTAAACCTATTTATGCTTGAGAAAATCCATGTATTTTCCATTTTGTAAAATTGGAAGCACAACTAAAAAAATTAATAAGTGAAATAAAAAAATATATAGATATTAAAGGGAAAATTCACAGAGGCAAGGCTTTTGGGGACCTCTTCCCTTGCAAAAAGGTGTGCCTAGGCATCAATGGAAGTGCCCGAATAAAGGTGCCTACCTAGTGTTCCAGGAGGTAGCACCCTGGGAAAACAAGCCTTAGCACCCTCAAGGCACCTTTAACATTTGACTACAACAGGGACAGTATAATAGCTTTGACCTTTTACTAAAGACGCCACCAAAGCTGAATTCCCAAAATAGTGAACTAGCAGACTCACCAAGGATACAAGAGATTCATATGATTGACGAAAAACTTGAAGCCTCAGGTTTCTCTCGGCTTCAATGGATGTTTCATCATCAAATGAAATATTGGAATTCCTGGTATTCAAGAAAAACTCAAATCAATAACAACTATAAAACGAGACAATGTTCCACTTGAACTAACCTTTTTGTCAAGATAACTTGAAGACTGTGCCAAAAATTAAAGGTCATTGAAGCAATATCATATTCTGGAAGGGAAGCAACTTCTAGCAAAGCATTCACTATCATCATTGCTTCACTCGAACCTGAAAAGAAAATCCATCAATCATATGGGAAGGAGATAAATCACAGGCAAAATTCTCAATATAGTTCATGGGAACAAGAGCAACTTGCATTAATTCAAAGCAATCTGCCGTTAAAAGGTGAAAAGTGAAAAGTATTCAATAATTGTCGAAATTTAGTATATAATAATGTTAGGTACCAGTTGCAATCAGTTCGACATATGAATCGCCCATGTCTGCAAATAATCGAGCAACGGCTTTCACATCTTCCTCATCCTGAAAGTACAAAGTACAATTTTGGAACTAAAATATCAAAATACAGTTACTTTTCTCAAATATGCAATGATGTTCCGATAAGAATCCACAAGCAAACCAATGGTTTCAAAATTCTGCCAGTGAAACAAAAAAATTATAACAAATCCTATTTGGGATTATTGTTTCATTCACCACTGGTGAAGTTTTTAAACTCCACAACCATAGTTACAAGATTGACATGCGTCCTTTTCTTTATTATATTAATTTATTGATTTTTTCAAATATACCCTAATGAGATATGTGGCAACCCTCTAACTCCACCAGCGATGTGTGGCATGGCATGGCAACCCTTGGAAGAATCACAAAAAGAGAAAGAATTCATCTAAAAGATTTTTTATTTTAAAAGAATTAAGTCAACATCATTTTCTTAATATAGAGCACTAAGGATCTATGTTGCTCGGACTCGGGTACGGATGTCAGGTGCTCATACGTGTCTAGATGTCTGACTCGTCAATTGCCTTGAACCTAAGACACGGGGATACGGCACAAAAGGATCCGAGAGAAGGATACGGTGCGGGGACTTGTTTTACATATACTTAAATATAATATATACATATTTATCAAATTTAATTTTAATTATTATCAATTTTAAATAATTTTAACTTAGTTTTTGTCCTTTATTAAATTTCAACAATTCGCATGTTATTCAATTATAATGGATTTTTTTATTGAATCATAAATGTGCTTTCAAATATTATTTTATATTCCAATTTTTTAACTTTCAAAACCTAACTGGCCCAAATAACTCAAAGCCCTAAACCATTATTTTACTTTTAACTTTAAAAACCCTATACTTCCGTAGCCATTTGTTTTATATTTTGATCTCTTTGATGCGGAGCCTCTTTCTTTTTCTCTCTATTTCTGTCACAACATTTTTTTAATAGCCGCTCCCTTCTCGTACTCTTTACAGCAGCACCCAAAGTCACCCGCCCATTTTCCTTTTCATCTAAGTTCTCTCTTCTGTTGTCATCTTGTTTCTCTATTATCTTCTCTTTCTTTTTGGATTTCTTGACCTTTTCTTTTTACTAGCATCGAACTACCTCTGCTGCAAAAGCGTCCAAGTTATTTTGCCATGTCTGACACAGATCCCAGATCATATCGTGTCGACACTGGTACTCCTCCATTTTTTAAGAGTCCGAGCATCAGAGCTAAGGATGCCAAAAATTATAGCATTAAACACATTTCTGTCTTCTACACCACATAGAAGATATATTCGTCCCAATTATACCAAACTGCAGCTGATTCCAATGTTACATGGACTCGGGTGCCGTATCCAATACGAATATGTATCTAAGAGTCAAACTCGCCATTTGCTCAAAATTTTGGACTCCCAGAGTCGGCTAAAAAGAGTCCAAAAATAGGATACGAGTACGAGGATACTTAAAAATATCAAGAAAAATATTAATATTATTTCTTATGTAAATAAATTTTTCTCTCAGCAAGGTTTTGATAAATGGCCCAATCCCATGGCAATTTCTATATGGGCCAAGATCCAAGAAGATCTAAGAAACATGACAAGAATGGGTGGAATTCACTTGGGCCATGTTGCAAGTTATTCAAGAAAGGCTTCAACATGCAAGATGGGCTTGCATCCAAGTTTAGTCCATGTGATTTAAGAACACAAGGTGGCGGCATTAGAGGGCTTACAAGTGGCGGCATCATGTTTAAAGAAGTGGGCCTATTCTTTCATTCATTAATTGACATGGCAATTGTGGGGACCAATTCATTTAACCATGTAGCGCCTAAGAGAGGGCTTATTTTAATTCTTATAATTACTTAGGCATTTGGGCCTATATTATGTAACATGGACATCTTTTAATTATTTAGGTTTGGGTTTGAGCATGTTCAGCCCATATTTTACATTACTTAGTAAATTAGGGTTTATTGTAGAGAGGCTATAAATACATGTCTTAGCCGCCTACTTCAATTATCTTTTGATCAATTAAGTCTGATTTTATTCAGTGAGAGTTTTCTCTTTTAGTTCTTGAAAGAACTTAGGAACTTATCAAAGAATTCTTTCTTTGTGACGTTCAACCTATCAAACTTAGGTTCTTGAAACGAGAGTTCTTAGGGTCTAGCTTACATGCTTAATCTAAGTTCTTTGAAATAGGCTTTTAAGGGTTTAAGTTTTCTTTGCCTGAATCTTGGCTTTTCTGGGTTAGGTATTTCAATTTGTTAGTGGGTTCAAAGAGTTTAACCCCTAGGGTTCACATCAGGTTTCATTAAATATATTTAAAAATTTAAGTTCATTTTTTCTTAAATTAATTTTAAATAATTAAATATTTTTGTTTTAATAACCTTAATCCCCACAAATTGAAGTTTGAACTTATTTATAATCAAGCAAGAGCTCAAGATATGAAAAAGGCCCAAGATACAACCTTTTTGTTTTTTCTGGACCAGACATATTAATTACTTTGTGGGCCTAAAGACTTTGAAGCCCAATCTACTATTAAAAAGAAACCCTTGATCTGTACATTCTAATTTTCACGTCTTCTTCTCTAGCCGCAATCCTTCCATCCCTTTGTTCTCTCTCTCTAAAATACAAAAGTTTCCATTTGCGATTTTTCCCCCCCTAAGCTGTCATGTTGCAAAAGCTAAGAAGCCTAGCCTAGCATCTCCCTACATCAACTCCCTCTTTCTTCTACTCTGTTCTTGAAGGCCTTTGTGCAATTTGGGATGAAGCCGAATCCATATTGCAGAGCTGAGTCAGACACAGATCTCGTGTCAATACCCGTGTCGTGTCGTGTCGACACGAGTATGGCACCTTAAAGTGCCGAGTCCATGTAACAGAGGCTGATTCTATGACATAAAGATATATTCATCCCAATCATACCCAACATGCAGCTGATTTAAGAAGCAAGTGAAACATATCCACCCATATGTTTGTAACAGAGAATGAATTGGCTCATACTTTCTCCCTTCTACGTTATGGCTAAAGAATAAATCTAATTCTACCAATTTAAAATAATGTAGTAATCTAAAGACTATGACATACGCAAACCACATGGTGAGAATGATTAACTTATTGACACCAATACATGGTATTTGATCTCCAAGATCAACACATGGCATGTTTTACAAATAAGAAACAAATTTACACTGTCTAGATAAAAATTTCACCTATAAACCAACCAACACCTAACTTTTGGCACAGCAACCCTGTCCCACCCCCCACCCCCAAAAAAACCCTAAATCCACTCAAAAATAAAAGATATGGCAATATGTCAAATTAGTCTTTAAGATTTTTTATCCTACATCCACATACATCCATTGCCCTATCATACGAGATGATTTTTTTTCTTAGAGAAAAAGAGAGGAGGGGAAAGGGGGGGGAGGATACAATAAGCGGAACAAATTTCATACCTTTGACGAATCTCTAAGTTGCGCTTGTAGATTCATAACTTGAGGCACAATTACTTGAATTAATGGCATTTGTACAGAAACACCACCAGAGCTTCCTGATGCTGTGTAGTGTATCAATTCAGAAACAACTGCAAGAATAGGGGGAAATGATAAATAAAACCCTATAGCTAACCATCAATCCAATTAGGATAGATCCGACTACCAAATAATTTAGTAGTAGAGCTTTCCGAGAAATTATATTTTCTCAAAAAAATGCAATACCATTTACAGATGCCTCTGAAAGTATATCGGAGTTCAAGCTTGAAAGAGCTGTTAGCACCAATGGGTGAGTTGCAAGCACAGACCCAGGAATCCTGAAACCAACAGAAGTTGAAATCAACCCATGAATGACTGTAAATTCAAATCTGAGCAAGAAAGGTTGTCAAATAATTATCTTCCTCAAGGTAACAAAACTGGAGGTGGTCAAAGACATTATCTATTAATTTATGGCTAGAATCAAAACAGAGGAATATGTGTAAGCAACCAAAAAGTTGACTAACTTAGTTGTTAGCAAAAATAATTTAACCAGTGAAGTCAACATTCACCAATGCTGCCCAAGCATCAACTTCCCTCCCTCACCCACACATTCAACCCTATCCCCCATGGAACAGGGACCAGATATTCTCCCAGTGGACCAGGACATAATACACTCAAGAAATAAAAAAAACTTATATCACGGAGCCATATCAAAAATTTTTTAGAGGGCATGCCCAATTGTAAACCATGGCACAACAAAAAAATCTTCTTGCTGATTTTAACAAGTAACAATCCAACTCATAAGATGCCAAGTTCTAACAGTTTTATCTATAGCAATGCACCACTAACATGGAACAATGCCACAAATATTGAATTGTTAAATATATCCTACTCCCAATAAGGAAAATAAACAAGCCATCACTCCAAATTCCTTGTGGGCTGCATAAGATCAACCAAATTAATCCCCTATAGAAACAAAATTTGGAACATAATATTTGTACATAAATAAAAAGATACAGAAAAGAAAACACATACCCATGCTTTAGCCGAAGCCAAGAAGCAAATGCCTCAAGAACCTGATAAATCAATCATGTCGAAGGAACAAAATAAGCCACTTAATCACCAGTCTTAAGCAGATAAGTAATGTGTAACACACATCAATCTTAATAAACTTTTTTATTTTGAGGAAAATCTTAATGAAAGCTTTAATTGACAGGAGAACTATTAACAAGTCAACAAACTAGAAGAGGTCTTCTTCCTATTTTCAACATTATATGCACATAAGAAAAGGTATATCTCCCCCCTTCTCTCACCAAATAAAAAAAAAAATTAAAAAAGAAAAGGCATATCTGTGACATCACACCGTAAGCAATGAGGGAAGAAAAGGGACAGTGATAACAAGACCCTACTTTCTCTTCCTTTTAGTAGCAGATTTAGATTTCTAGTCACGCATTCAACTTGAACTCCACAGTGGAAAATGATGAAGAGGGAGAGAAAGGTTGTTGCCATAAATGGTCTAACCCTTGTTTTTTTAACAGCAAATCCACCTTTATTTTCTATGAAAAAACCAGCTATGCATTTGCATTTGGCTTGTCAATGAACAAGCTACTGTTTTTTATAAGCCTTCAGCCTCGATTCTTTTGTTAACAAGCAAGAGCCATAAGCAGCTCTCTCTGCCACCCTATCCTCTGAGCAGAAGAAGCTACATTTATGCAAGCCAACTATCAATAAAATACTAAGATTAAATAACATTATCAACGGACCCAAATCTTAAAATTAACAACTCAGTTTGACCTTAGCACACACTATTATCACAAAAGGTTTCACATGCAAGTTTATGTAATAATTGCACTGATATATGCAGCAGTATCAAAGAGAGAAATTAATGCTTAATCTTAAATGTCTTGAATGCTGGAAGTCTCTTTTGTTAAATGTTTCTTCACAAGTGGAATTATTTAAATCTTACACATTGGAAATTGAGGAAGCCGCCTAGAATCCTCAAGCTATTGAAATCAGAAGTGGCATGCAAGTGGGAAGGGGAGATGTATGTGACAATTAAGTTGATATTCCTTTATCACAAAAGGTGACAAATTGCGCTTCGCTGTCGCCTTTTACATTGTTTTTTTATTTTTACTCTTCTGTAGTTGATGTGAATTGTTTGGTTCCCACTTTCCCTTCCATTCATAGTTCATCATATCAAATGCTAAATAAAACTACAACATAGAAGTAACAAAACAAGAAAAGCTACCACCTGCTCTTTCAATTCACTTATATTTAAACAAGCTGTCAGTATATTAAGAGCGATTTCCATTTGAGAAGTGAGCTCTTTTTCAAAAAGACGGCGTCGTTCCGGACGAGCTGCTATCTTGTAGTTGAATGCTTCCTGGTTGTAAGCAAAAAACAGTTATCAATGTCA
Organism: Fremontodendron californicum; assembly: GCA_030761205.1. Classification (NCBI taxonomy): domain Eukaryota; kingdom Viridiplantae; phylum Streptophyta; class Magnoliopsida; order Malvales; family Malvaceae; genus Fremontodendron; species Fremontodendron californicum. The sequence continues at coordinate 4,500,979 of JAULJL010000032.1, forward strand.
TGGACACCGTCAAAGTAGCCATAATTACCAATTTGTTCTAACATTTGTTCTTATACTATTCACATGTTAGGAAAACTTTTATGTGCCATATTTCCATGTTTATTTAGAAGTTTTGAAGTTCTCTCCTACACTAAGGCATTAGGAAAATGTTAAAAAGGATAATAGCTTTCTGATGAAATGGAATGTGCATTCCAATTATAGTCATCAACTAATTAGACAACTAATTAGTTCAGGATGTTTATTTAGAAGGTATGTAACAGACAAAAAGAATCAAGTAATTAGACCAATACCAGTTCAGAATGTCAAATAAACTCTAGCTGAAGGTGAAATCAGGTGGATATGCCAAACTATATAGCATGCAACTAAATCTGAACTTGAAAACTTAAGCCTAAAATTTAGACATACCTCAGGCAAGACAGTAAGTAGCTCCAAAAATCCTGGTATATACTCTCGATGAGAGTTCATCTCATCCCGAAGCCAATTCACAATACCACCATCTCCCCAGTCTTCTGCAGGAACATGTACAGCCAAAGCAGCAACTGCGATGCTAATCTACAAAGCAAAATAACTGAGCACAAAAGTTTCATGTTACCAAAAAATTTAGATTGCAAGTGTATAGTACCTGAGTCCGGACAATAGGAGGCCCTTTATGAAACTTTTTCAACAAGTTCTGCATTTGAAATATCAATTCCATTAAATCTCCATATAGGTGTTACATAAGCATTATCTATAGCAGTATGCATCTCTACGTGTGCGCACATAAACAAACAGAACAACAACTTACATATGAATTTATGCTAACTGCAGCAAGAGAGAGCAGATTTAAAAAGGTAAATAAATAATAAGTGATTTACATTTCTGAACCAGAATAAAAAATAATAATAAAACAAGCAAACCATACAAGTTTTATGATCCTATTCATATACTTTGAAATCAAGAAAGTGAGTGCAGCATTAAAAAAAAAAAGGAAAATAATTTATTTTATATGTCAATTTCATTAGCAGTTGATATGATGTTGGAATCCAAGCCTCTTCAATGGTCAAAAATATGCATAAACCAACTCACATTTAAGGAATCCCTTAATTGGCGAAAAGCTTCAGATGGTAATTCTTCAAAATCACGTTGTACCTATCAAATAAATGCACCATCACATGTACAATAAGAGTTTGATCTTGAACATTGAGCAAATAAATGCATGTTAAAGTTACCTTGCTTCTAAGAGTCTGTGAACAAAATATTGAAGTCTCTAGATTGCTAGTGGCATCATGAAGCAAATTATCAGCAACCTAAAAGGAAAAAGAAGGTTAAAATGAAATATGAGTAGATATTTAGATAAAAGGAAAAAGAAAACTGCAAAACAAGCAACAAAGAACAAAGTGCTATAATTGAATGGGAAAAAACCAAGAGATGAATCTAATTTACAAGAGGATTCATGTCACCTTAAAATTTATGACCAGACATTCTTTTTTTATTCTAAACAGATATATTATAAAAAGGTATAGTGGCACCAATCAACAAAAAAATCGTGGAGATACATTTAAGGCCTAGAAATGCTCCTAAAGAAGATGTGACATAATGGAGAAAGACCATATCAAAAGGGGAGGAAAAGTCTAGAAGACGTGGGTGGAAACTATCAGAAAGGACCTTGTCATTACTAATCTTACTTGAGACATGGTTTTAAATAGAGCACAATGATGCCTGCAATATGATCCATGTAGTTAACCTACATAAGAGAAAGGACTGTTTGTTGCTTGTTCTAGCAGTTAACCAACTACTTTTTAATCAGACTACCTCCACGTGAATTATGGCATGTAAATAGAGAATTAAACGAATACTTTCCGTTATATGAACCTGTACTTTAATTCTTCTAGACAATCCAAGGAGAATTTTGTGTCTCATTTGAATCCTTCACGTGTCCTTTTATTTCTTGCTCCTTTTTCTAGCATCTTGAATCATGCATGAATAGCAATGTTGTGCTAAAGACAAACTAAAAGGGCACACCGCACCTATCACCAGATTCACCTTCGATAAAAAAATTTGAATAATAATCTAAATGCTAAACCATGTTCAATATTATACTCCCCTTGCCAAATGAGCTTAATACAAAGACCAGAAGGAAATCATAAAACCTACTGGAGGGAAGATGGTGGTGCAAGCATGCCCTATAGAAATTGAAAACCAGCATATGAGTGCAATGGTTAGTTGGCAAATGGCTGGAGATAACAGTTCCAGCAACTATTTCATTAACTTTTTCCATGATAAGACTATGTAAGATACACAATACAATCCTTTTCAACATGAAATGCTAATAACCAAAGTGCATTTGATTTCTCAAATATTCATTTTGGCTTACTTCAATCAGATAAGCCCGTTTTTGTTCTTGTTTTACAGTTATGTTCTATTTTGATTATGAAGCAAATATAAATTGAAAATGATTCAAGTTCCCTCATATCTGAATATTTTTCTATAGAATTATATATATAAATATATAATCCGCTAAGCATAAATTTTTCACTGTTTCTATCCTAATAATTCTTTACAATTATCATAATTTCCTCAGCCAGACATCCAAGCACAGAACTATTACAATAACTAATAATCCTAATAATTATGAAGTACACCATTTGAACTTAAGCTCAACCAATCAAAATGCAACAATAATTAAAAGAAAAAATGCTAAACTTTCTGAAATAACAACGGAAATAATCCTATCCAAACACAGCCTTATTTGCACAAATCGAACGGAAAGCTCAAAAAAAAAAAAAACAAGAGAGAGAGAGAGAGAGAATACCTGCCAAGCATCGATGGTGCGTTGAAAATCTTGCAACCAGCGATCGGCTTGCATACGCACCGCATCGTCGGGGTGATGGTACAGTGCGTTTAGGGCTTCTTTCACAGTGTTCTGTAGCTCCATGCTTTGCATTTTTTTCTCAATTCGATTTCAAAATTCAACTGTACACTCGCAGAAATAAGGAAAAAAGAAAAACTAAATCGAGCTCTCTTTCACGCTAGGAGATTTGATTTGATTTGATCTTTTTTCTGATTGCTTTTAGGGTTCTTTTTTCTGGGTTTTTCGAGTTTTGATTTGTTTTTTCTAAAATGAAATTTTGGGAGGGTCTTTTGGCGCCCCCTCAGTGAATTCGGGGGGTTTGGGGAGCTCTGATTGGTTGAGATGGAGAAGGGGAGTGAGGTTTTAGCCGTCCGATCTGTGTATCTTTGACTCCCTGTTTTTTGTTTGTGGGTCTAGTAGACACATGGACGATGATTAATAGGTTTGGACTTTCTTATTTGGGTCCCCTTAACAGATTGTCAATGCGGGGAATATCGTTGGATGCTTTTTCTTTTAGTTTTATTGATTTAGCTTTTATAATAATTTGAAGAAGAATTTTGGTTTTGTACTTTTTGAGATTTAGAATTTCGATTCAATACTAAAGGTGCTCATGGCCGGATCGAGACCCAAAATTTTTTTAACATCTTTGTCCAAGCTCGACCCTGAGCGGGCTCGGGCCAGTTCGCTGCCCGTGAGCACTATTCATCCCATTTAAAAAATAAAAAAATATTTTTTTTATTTTTATAATTAAAATTAAATAAAATAATATTATTTTAATACCTAAAAAATTGTTTCGAGCTCGGCCGATCCGGATCAAGAAATGTCTGTCCAGGCCCGATCCAATACGGGTCGGGCCGGGTGGGCTACCAAACCCGTGAGCAGGTCTATTGAATACTAAGAGAGTTTATTTTCTATGGTTGTGTTCATTAATATAAAGATTGACTTGCTGATGTAACGTTGATTTTGTTGCTCTAAGGAATTTGTCTGCTTGTTTCTTTGTTTTTTATTTTTATTTTTTATTTTGTCATTCTTTATCCAAAACATTGAGTTTTACTCACTTATAAATTTCAATACTTTTCTATTGCATTTTCAACCTTCTTCTTTTCTCTCTCTAGAATCAAGACAACAACCTTGTAAATCCAAAACCCAATCATTGTCCTCTGTCGTCGATCGTCGTTAATCATGTCGGATCATCACTAGTCATGTCGAATCTTCACAAAAATATGTCTTCAGAATCTTTTAACCCTCTCTTCAACTTTCTAGGTTTAATTTTCCTTTAATACCCTTAAAAGCCCATATTTGAAGTTAAAAAACCTAAAACCCGAAACTTTAAACAACTTCAATCGTCATCCGTTCGTCCATCACCAGTCGCCAAAAACAACGTCCATTACTTCTCTTCTTTATATTCTAACCATCCCACAATTTAAATCTCAAAATCCCACGAAAAATCTAAGACCCAAAACCTCAACATTAAAACTCTCCACTGTTGCTACCCTTCAACGCTATCATTCGCCTCAGAAACTACCATAGCCCTCGTAGAAATCATTCCGCGCTTCTTTGGCTACCTCCTTTTTAGCCTAAAATTTAAATAATCTCTTAGCCCAAAATAGAAACATAATAATAATAATAATAATAATAATAATAATAATCAAAAGACAAAAGCTTAACATCCCTTACGCTTCAACTTTTTTGCCGCCATCGTTTCCAAATTCTAAACACTTGAAAAAAAACCTTCATTTTTATCCCATTTCCATTTTCTCGAACACCAAAGACCTCAAACAAAAATTCCTAAAAAATGAAACCCTAACCCAAACTCTTTTTAATGTAATTTTCTTCTGATTTTTTTTTTCTTCTGAAATATGTTGTATTACTGATTGAACTATGTAGCAAGATGCTAGTTGGAATAAAAGAGTAAGGGGAACTTTTGAGCATTATTCAGCATTATCAATCTCATCAGTAATGAGGCCAAGGCGATGGGTTGGTTTTGAGGAGAACGAGCCTATCAAAAGGTGGAGAAAAAAGTGAGGAAGTTGAAAGTAAAGGAGGCAGTATTGGTCGGCGACAGATCAAGCCTAGATTTATGTTTTTGGGTTTCAGTTTTTATTATTATTTGGAGGAAAAAAAAATGAGATTTGGGGAAAATTAATCCTAGAAAATGAAGAAAGGAAAGAGAGGAATCAAAAAAGGGTTTTAGTTGGAAGAAAGGTTTTTGGCGAACGGTGGAGGATGGCAGCACGTGACGACATCCATGGTTGGTTTTCAGATTTAGAGGCTGTTAAATTTTGGGATTTAAAAGAAGAGAAAGTTAGGAAGAGAATACGATAGGAAGAAATGGAGAAAGAAAGAATTTTTTTGGACTCATCTCCTAGGGCTGAGCAAGAAAATTGAAAAATTGATTCGAACCGAGGATTCAGTTTAATTCAGGTTTTTTAATCGGTTCGGTTTCGATTTGATGACATCAACAAATCGCATCAATTAGGTTTTGTTTCGATTTTTTCCATTAGACATCAAAAAATCCAAAAAAAAAAAAACCCGAATATAAAAAGCCAAAAAAAACTATAACTAGCCGATAACCAAAGTCTAAACAGCCAAAGTGCCCATAACCCAACGCCGTACAACTCCCTGACAACCCCCCATAACCTAACAAAACTAAAACCCTAAAAGTCATTCTTTTTCAAAGTTCAGACAGAGTTTCAATCCTTTTTCTTCTCTTGCACTGTTACTAGTTACCACACATCAAGCACCCAATACCCATAGGCAATCAGGCACCCACTAGTAACACTACTAGTCTACCACCTATTTTGTTGGCACAACACCCATACTTTGTAGGCATAAATTCCTTATTCTCAGCCATTTCCTAGCTTTTTTCCTTTTTTTTTTCAACTACTATTACTATTTTTCTTTCTTCGTATCGTTGTTTTGATTTTATTTTTTTGCTTCGTCTTCAATTGATTTTCCTTTTGGCTAATCTGTTGTGATACTTCTAGTTCTAGGATAGGTAACGATTGTCTGATTGATGTTTCTGTCTGTGAAGAAGAATTTACCCTCTTCATACCTTTTTTGGGTATATGGTTCCATAATGTGGACTGAAAAATATTTATAAATGATTGAACTGAACCCGCAGTTTTCAAAAATATACTGATTTTCAATGCAAAACAATCCAGTTTCAAGAAGCTCTCTTTAATCTTAAAAACAAAACAAAAAACCCATCTTAAATACTAGTATTGTTAGTATTGACTACAATTCATTTTGTTTGGTTGGAAAATTGAACAATTTTTGGAAAATTAAAAAAAAAAATAGAGTATGATGTTTGTTAAGCATCTAACCTAAAACCAATTGCTAATAAGTAGAGGGATCCAACTTTGATATAAGACCATAGGAAACCTAATACTTAAGAGATGTGGGATAACACTAGTTAACACTCTCCTGACGTGTAGCTCACAGGGCCTAGACGTGGACAACCTCACCAGGGGTCGTCAACCTCATATGGGGTTAGGCAGGAAGAACAACAGAACACAACCTGAATTGTGGTACCATGTTAAGCATCCAACCTAAAACCAATTGGTAATAGGTGGATGGGCCTAACTGTAATATAAAATCACAAGAAACTTAAGACTTAACAGATGTAGGATAACACCACTTAACACTCCCCCTCACGTGTAGCTCACAAGGCTTACACGTGGACAACCTACGCAAGGATTGTTAACCTCACATAGGGTTAGGTAGGAAGAACAACAGAACACAACCTGGGCTCTGATACCATGTTAAGCATCCAACCTAAAACCAATTGATAATAAGTGGAGGGGCCCAACTTTGATATAAGACCCAAAAAAAATCCAATACTTAACAGATATGAATTAACACCATATAACACTCTCACTCACGTGTAGTTCACAGGGCTACACGTAGACAACCTCGCCAGAGGTGGTTAACCTCACATGGAGTTAGGCAGAAAAAATAACAGAACACAACCTGGGTTCTGATACCATGTTAAGCATTTAATCTAAAATCAATTGGTAATAGTTGGAGGGTCCAACTTAAATATAAGACCACAAAAAATGCAATACTTAATAGATGTGGTATAACACCACTTAATAAATTTAGTAGGAATTTATGTTAAATTGGTTAAGATCTCCAAAAACATATCACACCACATTAAAATTGTACACTTAATAATGAAAAACTGTCTTGGAAAGGGAAATCATTCATGCTTATTTAAGATTTTTTTTTTCCTTTTAGATAGATATTAAACTTAATTTTAGGCATTCAAGATGAATATTGATGAAGAAAGCATTCAATCAAATGTACTTTAAACTTTCTTGAAAATAAAATCATGAATATTGACGAAGCATTTTTGCTTTTTGTTGATTATACTTTAGTTTACATTAATTTTATTAAGCATATTTTAGAGTTTGGAAATTAAGTTATGTTTGGGGTTTCTTTCTTTGTTTGAGACAAAACCCTTGTTAGTTATAATATGCAAAAAAAGGTCAATCGAGCATCTATGACCTATCATTCTATTTAATATTTAAATATAAATAATTGAATCCTTAAATCAGTTATTATTTTGTGCCAATTCAATCTTAAATTGGAATGAAGCTAAGTCAAATAAGTCACATCACCCATAACCGTAATGTTTAAATATATTCTAGGATGGATATTGCTAATGCAGTTGCATATCTCCATACTACTTTGTCCAGACTTGTTATTCATCGATATCTTTCACTTAGATCAATAGTAATAGATACAAATTATGTTGCTAAGCTTGCTGATTTGTCACTCTCCATAGCCATTCCTGATGTGAACCCTAGGGGTGAAACCCTTTGAACCCACTAACAAATTAAAATACCTAATCCAGAAAAGCCAAGATTCAGGCAAAGAAAACTTAAACCCTTAAAAGCCTGTTTTAAAGAACCTAGATTAAGCATGTAATCTAAACCCTAAGAACTCTCGTTTCAAGAACCTAAGTTTGATAGGTTGAACGCCACAAAGAAGGAATTCTTTGATAAGTTCCTAAGTTCTTTCAAGAACTAAAAAGAGAAAACTCTCACTGAATAAAATCAGACTTAATTGATCAAAAGATAATTGAAGTAGGCGGCTAAGACATATATTTATAGCCTCCCTACAAAAACCCTAATCTACTAAGTAATAATATATAAAATACGGGCTGAACATGCTCAAGCCCAAAACTAAATAATTAAAAGGATGTCCAACAAGTTTAATGAAGATAGACCCCACAAGCTTAATGGACATAATACATAAAGCAGGCCCAAAAGCCTAAGTAATTAAAAGACCCAACTAAAGCTTCTAATTTAGGCGCCACAACATTAATGAATTGGTCCCCACTTCATATTAGATAATGAACTAAAAACAGGCCCACTAATTCATTAAGATTGCCGCCCCCTTGAATTCCTCTATGGCCCATCATGTGAAGCTTGGATCACATGGACCAATTCTTGGTCTTTCTCATTCAAGCAGCCCAACTTGAATGGATTGACATTGCTTAAAAGACTTGTAGATTCTTCCCAAGTCCTTTTTACCAATCCTTGCATAGCTTCCTTGAGCTTCTTGGATCTTGACCTTGTAATAGGCCCAATAGGAACATGCAATGGATCTTGAAGTCCAATACCAGCTTGGTTCTCATCATTCCCCCTTTCCTCAAAAGGATTCGACCTCGAATCATCACCTACATCATAAAGGGAAATATCAGAAACGTTAAATGAAGCAGAAACGTTATACTCACCTGGTAAGTCTACTTTGTAAGCATTGTCATTAATTTTCTCAAGGATTTGGAAAGGCCCATCTCCTCGAGGATGCAACTTGGTTCTCCTATGGGCTGGAAATCTTTCCTTGCGCATATGAACCCAAACCCAATCACCTGGTTCGAAAGTAACTCGCCTCCTGCCTTTGTTTGCTTGTGAAGCAACTTTTGCATTCTTTTTCTCAATTTGAAGCTTTACTTTTTCATGAAGAGACTTCACCAATTCAGCTTTCTTACTCCCATTCAAACTATTCCTTGCATTAACAGGTAAAGGCATTAAATCTAAAGGAGTTAATGGATTAAAACCATAAACAATCTCAAATGGAGAATAAGAAGTAGTAGAATGCACAGTCCTATTATATGCAAACTCTATGAATGGCAAACATTCTTCCCAAGTTTTCAAGTTCTTTTGTATAACAGTGCGCAAAAGTTGCGTTAAAGTCCTATTAACTACTTCAGTTTGCCCATCAGTTTGTGGATGACAAGTAGTAGAAAACAAAAGTTTAGTACCCAATTTCCCCCACAAAACCTTCCAAAAGTAACTAAGGAACTTAACATCTCTATCAGATACAATGCTTCTAGGAACACCATGTAGGCGCACTATCTCCCTAAAGAACAATTCAGCAATGTTAGTTGCATCATCAGTTTTATGGCATGGGATAAAATGTGCCATCTTGCTAAACCTATCCACTACCACAAAAATTGAATCCCTACCCCTTTTCGTCCTAGGTAAACCCAATACAAAGTCCATAGATATGTCTACCCATGGTTCACTAGGAACTGGTAAGGGTGTATACAACCCATGAGGTAAAACCTTAGATTTGGCCTTTCTACATGTAATGCATCTATTACATATGCGAATAACATCCCTTTTCATTTTGGGCCAAAAGAAATGTTCATACAATATTTCTAAGGTCTTCTTGACACCAAAGTGTCCCATTAAACCACCACCATGTGCCTCACGCACTAATAACTCTCTCATAGAACAATTAGGCACACATAGTTTATCTTGTCTAAACAAAAAACCATCATGCTTGTAAAATTTACCAAATGCTGTCTTATCACATGCTATGTATACATCACAAAAATCAGCATCATTGGCATATTCATCCTTTATATATTCAAATCCAAGCATCTTAGTGATAACTCGTATAATTATATAGTTTTTAGTTATGTTTTATTATTGTTTTGTGTCAAATACGAGTTATTATTGCTTAGTCTAATTGTGTTTATGATCTTTTATATTTTTATGTAATTTGGTGTTTTTTTTACGAGTTTCTTTGAGTGATTTCAGATTACTAGGTTAAATCAACAATTAAGGGCAAATTCAGTTCAGTTCCAGTTCCGACACCTTTTGCCATATCAGCTATATCTGGAGTTTCACTGAAGCAATAAGGCTGACATTTTAACCGTGCAAAGTTAAGAGGCATATCTAACTTTTTCATGTTTTACACTTCTTGAAACGGAGTCGTTTTCCCTAGCGAAATAGACCATCAAGTTGGCTGATGTGCAATGACGTCTGTGCTGACCTGTTTTGGTATTTTGCCCATATCTTCGGATCCACATCAGCAAATGAGCTGATTCCAATGGCTATGAATCACTAACTGATAGGGGAACATTTTTCTAGAAGACCATGTGATCAGATCAAGCTTCCAATATTGACGAAATCGACCATCAAGTTGGCTGATCAAAATTGTCATACAATATGACGAAAATTGTTAGAAACATGCACCCACCTATTATACCTACCTTTGAAATTTGTAAAGCTTGTCTCTTGTCATTTAGTCCTCCAAAATGTGTATAAATAGAGGGCCTTGGATGATTGTAAGAGGCATTGTACATTGGTAGGATATTAGCCATTGTAATAAAATTCTCTAAGTTTTCTTCTTCTTTCTTTTTTCTAGTTTTCTTTTTCTTTATTTTCTTCTTCTTCTTTCTTTCTTTTATTTCCTTCTTAGATTCTCTTTAATTTTATGTTTATGTTTACAATGCCTATGCTAGGCTAAACTTCTATTTGGTTAAGGGTGATTTCAAAGCCCTAAACATGTTTTGTGATTAATTTTCAGATTCTATATATCATTAATTTTCTATCAAAGTTGCTTATGTTCTTCTACAAGAATTGTTCATGATGTTGTCTTGATTTATTTAGGTGTAAAACTAGATAGATCTTGATAATTATCTATTGCTAGTCTAGGAGTCTTGATCCGTGTAATTGTCTTGATTTCCTATTCATAAGTATAAACCTAGAGAATCATGTAATCATATTCTGTTTTTAGTTATGTTTTATTATTGTTTTGTGTCAAATACGAGTTATTATTGTTTAGTCTAATTGTGTTTATGATCTTTTATATTTTTATGTAATTTGGTGTTTTTCACAAGTTTCTTTGAGTGATTTCAGATTACTAGAATTAAGGGCAAATCCAGTTCAGTTCCAGTTCCGACACATTTTGCCATATCAGCTATATCTGGAGTTTCACTGAAGCAATAAGGCTGAAATTTGTAGCCGTGCAAAGCTAAGAGGCATATCTATCTTTTTCATGTTTTATACTTCTTGAAACGGAGTCGTTTTCCCTAGCGAAATCGACCATCAAGTTGGCTGATGTGCAATGATGTCTGTGCTGACCTGTTTTCGTATTTTGCCCATATCTGCTTATCCACATCAGAAAATGAGCTGATTCCAATGGCTATGGATCCGTAACTGATACGGGAACCTTTGTCTAGAAGACCATATGATCAGATCAGGCCTCTAATATTGACGAAATCGACCATCAAGTTGGCTGATGTGCAATGACGTCTGTGCTGACATGTTTTCGTATTTTGCCCATATCTGCTTATCCACATCAGCAAATGAGCTGATTCCAACGGCTATAAATCCGTAACTGATAGGGGAACCTTTTTCTAGAAGACCATGTGATCAGATCAGGCCTCCAACATTGACGAAATCGACCATCAAGTTGGCTGATCAAAATTGTCATACAATATGACGAAAATTGTTAGAAAAATTCACCCACCTATTATACCTACCTTTGAAATTTGTAAAGCTTGTCTCTTGTCATTTAGCCTTCCAAAATGTGTATAAATAGAGGGCCTTGGATGATTGTAGAGGATCATATTGTAGATAGGTAGGATATTAGCCATTTTAATAAAATTCTCTAAGTTTTCTTCTTCTTTCTTTTCTCTAGTTTTCTTTCTTTTCTCTAGTTTTCTTTTTCTTTAGAGAGAGCAAGAGGTTGGATAATTAATATTCTTCCTCTTCTTCTTTCTTTCTTTTATTTTCTTCTTAGATTTTCTTTAATTTTATGTTTATGTTTATAATGCCTATGCTAGGCTAAACTTCTATTTGGTTAAGGGTGATTTCAAAGCCCTAGACATGTTTTGTGATTGATTTTCAGATTCTATCTATCATTAATTTTCTATCAAAGTTGCTTATGTTTTTCTACAAGAATTGTTCATGATGTTGTCTTGATTTATTTAGGTGTACAACTAGATAGATCTTGATAATTATCTATTGCTAGTTTAGGAATCTTGATCCGTGTAATTGTCTTGATTTCCTATTCATAAGTGGCAATTTGTGATTAATGATTATGGTCAAGTTTTCAATAATTGCAAAGTGGAACATAACCTAAGTTGAACAATCCGAGCTTATGTGTTTGTTGCTTAGATCAACCTATCTTTCTCATCATAAAGCTGCCATTAAATTGAATTTAGAGAGCTTATTCTAGGTTGTTTAATGGTTAGAGATTAAATAGAGAGCTTGTTCTATTTAACGACAAACTAAGGAAAGATTGGGATAACAGAGCTTGTTGTTATCTACGGTTGTTAACTTTGATAGTTGGTTGATATTGATAGATCTGAAATTGATTCTTAATGATGTCTAGTGGTGGAGAATGAAACCTTAACCATATTTTTCATATTTGATTCTTCTTACTTATTTGTTTTCTTACTTTTCTAGTTTGCTTATTTTTAAAAGTATATTTATTTTTATTGGCTGGTTATACCGCCTAATTTGTATATTAACTTTGTTTTACTTTTATTGGCTGGTTATACCGCCTAATTTAGTATATATATTTTTATTGGCTGGTTATACCGCCTAATTTAGTATATATATTTTTATTGGCTGGTTATACCGCCTTGCATCTTCTTCTTATTATTTACTTTAGTTTAAATCTGGCTTCAAAAACCCCTTTTCTTTTATTGTTCTTGAATTTAAGTTTTAAACTATTAACTTATAAACTAAAACCCAATCCCTGAGGACTCGACCCTTGCTAACTACTATACTTACAATTTATCTTTTTAGTGCAAGGTTAAATAAGATACACTCTTTTGGGTGCATTAAATAGCCGGGGATTGTTTTCTTTAGTTTATTTGTTACTTGGTTTATTCTTATTTTCAGTTCTAATTAGTTCTATTTTCTTGTACATACAAGTTTTTCTTATCAAATTTTGAAAAAAAAAAAAAACGATGGAATTGAGCAATCTAACACTTGAAGAGTTGGTGGCATACATGAACATGGAAAATCAACAAGCCACTCTCACCTACCCAGTTCAACAATTGGCCATGGGAGGATGTCAAGGCCATCAAGTGTTCCAAGACCAACAGTATGATCATTACTCAAACACTTACCATGAGGGATGGTGGGATCATACTAATTATGGCTACTCAGAAAATTACCAAGAAGTAGATCCTTATGCCAATTACACTCATCCATCTAGCTTCAATCAATCATGGTCTCAAGAACCAGATCTTTTTCAACCACCACATATGACTCAAAACTCAGGTACTTCTTTAGAAGATCTTGTCAATTCTCTTGTTACTAATACTTTGCAATTTCAACAGGAAACAAGGGCAAGTATCCAGAGTTTGGAAAGGCAAATGAGCCTATTGGCTAGTAGTATGGTGGTATGGGTAGCACAAAGATCTGAAGAACTCTCTGCCCAAACAATGATTAACCCAAAGGAGAATACTACTATTGTGACCTTGAGGAATGAGGAACAAGATGAGGATGAGACAAAATTAGAGATGGATTCTATTCTTGAAGATAATGAAGCTTCAATTCCGAAAGAGAGTACTTCGGCATCTGAGGTAACGTTTAAGGTTCCACTTTTTGCTAATGTTTCTTCTCCACTTTTTCCTAGTAGATTTGCAAAGTTCAAGGAGGAAGAACATGAACAACACATGCCGGAAACCTTAAACAACTTGTTTGTGGATGCCATTCAACAAGTATCAAAATATGCTCCATTCCTCGATGAGCTATGCACCACAAAGGATGATGGAATAATACTTGTAATGGAGAATGCATCCACTATTGTGCAAAGAAACCGCCCTACAAAACGCACAAATTCGGGAAGTTTCTTGTATGAGCCTGACAAGCCTAAAAAGCCAAGAAGGGGTGTTGGTTAGATTCAAAACACTAACTCAAGTGTTAATTGGGAAGGCAGCCCAATTAAAGATGAAATTGCCAACCTTCCATATTCAGATTTGCTTTCTCTTTCTTTTCCTTTTCCTTTTATTATTTTTATTGTTTTTATTTTTATTTCTTATGTTTCTTTGTTAATTGTGTTTACTGTTTTTAAGTTCATTTAGGCTGCATAAGTTTCTTTTGTTTAATAGTTCTTTTCTCTTACATATAATTCTTGCATTGGGGGATAATAGCATTACATTAATGACAATGTAAGAATTATGTTTGGGGGGAAGAATTTAGGATTTTATTTAGAGTGTTTTGTTTTTGAGTTTTTTTTTTTGTTTTTCTTTCTGATCTTTGTTTTGAAAATAACTAGATGTAAATATAATTTTTTTTAACCCCGGTTAAATGGCGGATAACGGTACTCCGTGATTATTTAAATCGGTTCCATCAGCTACCCACAAAACTGATATTGTATATAAATTTCTCTTCCAATTTCTCTTTCAATTTTTTTCATTTTTTTTCAGGATGAATGATATTCTCACAAGATTGCAGAAACGATTTCCTCCTTTTCCTCGAAATATTTTACTGAAGCTTTACCAAGTTCGATTTGAAAGATTAAGAATGCTTATGCACAAAGGGATTCCTGAAGACATACGTTGGATAATTGAAGCCAAGCTACGTGAAGATGAATATCTTCCTGTTTTGCATTTACCAGGTACAGGTAGAAGCACTTTTTCAAAGAAGCGACGAGCAAAGCGCATGAGTTCAAATTGCCACAAATGTGCACGATGGACGTGTAACGGTAAATGTCGTTCAATTGGGATTCCGTCCTCTAATCGAGATGATAAAATTGAATTCATTAAGGATGGACTGAGTAAGGAGAATTTGGGTAATATCCAACTTTCTCTTGAGACGCATCCTAGTGGAGACGTACAAAGAGAAATTCTTGATTTATGGCCGCAATTCCAAAGGGAATGGCAACATCTTGGGAATCTGATGTTAAAAGACCCTGTTTGCCAGCTTGTAAGAAAACTGGATGGGAAGCATATCCTCGACTCATAGAAGGCGTTTAAGCCGTTTCTGGACGTAAAACCAGAGGAAGATGTGAGCCACAATCACAACTACAATAAATGACTTCTCAGCTTTTGGTTTGATTTGCAATAACTTCATTTTGGTTTAATTTACGTGTTGTTCGTTTTGCGTAATTATTCTCTCTTTTTTTATTTGTCTTTTACGGTTGATTTTTCTTCTCTTTTTGATTTTCTTCCTGAAATCACGCAAAAATCTTTTGTTAGGTTAACATTTTCTTCTGATAGGTCAGATACACTTTCGGCGACATTATTACTCTTGTCTGATTCACTACTCAGTCCTCTATATATTACACCATGTACTCATTCTCTTTCAGGCACTCGAAAAAAAAAATGGAAAGTACTTCGTCCCAGCGCATTAAAAAAATTTGTGTCTTTGGAGGTGCTTATCCAGGGAAAAATAACATATTTGCTGATGAAGCCATAAGAGTTGGAGTAATACTTGCCCAACAAAAGATCCAGTTGATTTATGGAGGTGGTAGTACGGGTTTAATGGGAGCAGTCGCTACAGCAGCACACGCCGGAGGAAGTCCAGTTCTAGGAGTCGTGCCAAAACTATTCACAGATTTTTGTGGACCTACCGTGGGTAAGGAAATACAAGTCTGGAGTATCCCTGAACGGATAACAATCATGTACCATTCTGCCGATGCATTCATTGCTTTACCAGGAGGTCTGGGTACATTGGAAGAAATAGCTTGCGTGGCTTCTTGGTCATCTTTGGTCACAAATAAGAAACCCATTGGTTTGCTTAATATTAATGGTTATTTTAGTAATTTGCTTTCATATTTAGATAATGCTGTGGATAATGGATTCATGTTTTCAGAGGCAAGGAGAACCATAATTTCTGCTACAACCATTGAAGATTTACTCAAAAAGCTCCAAGCTTATGAGTATTTATCTGCTACGGTTGTTTCGCAAACGCTCGTAAAAAGAAAAAGAGATATGGACGAGCAAGGAGTGGATTGCACTTTGTCTTTGTGACATTATCTAACATTTTGCTTGTTGTGTCTCAGTTATAATAAGTGGTTAGCAACCTCTGCAGGTAATATCTCCTAAATTCTACCTTTAAAATTTGACATTGGGGACAATGTCATATTTTAGTAGGGGGTAAGAGACATATTTTGTTAATTAAAAAAAAAAAAAAGTTGTTGTGTTTTAAGCCATTTAGAAGTATTCATTCTGAACAAGGTCTGAGTAAGGGAGACTTGAGACATATCTTGTCAGTTTGATTTCTTCTTTTGAAAAAAAAAAAAAAAAATAGTTTGTTTAGAAGTATTCATTCTGAACAAGGTCTGAGTAAGGGAGACTTGAGACATACCTTGTCAGTTTGATTTTAATCTTTTTATGTTTACTTGTTAATTTTTGTTTACTATTTTAGGATTATTTAGGTTGCATGAGTTTGTTTTGTTTTGAGTCTTAGTTATTCCTATTCTTATGTTATTAGTTCTTTTCTCTTACACATGATTCTTTCATTTGTGTTAATAGACTTACATTGAGGACAATGTAAGAATTAAGTGTGGGGGGAATGATTTAGGATTTCTTTTATTTTTGTCTACTATTTTTTTTTTTATGAGTCTTTATTATAATTTTTAGTGTGTTTTAGTTCCTTTTTAATACAATGATGAGATATGAATTGCATAAGTCTAAAACAGAGTTATTAGTGAGAAGATTTTCATGAGAATTGAGCTTGATATCATTCTTTTTTTTTATGAGCCAATGTTGATATGATATGTTGATGGAGAAAGAAGCATGTTTAGACTTGATATTGACTTGTATAATCATCCTTGTGAGTTTTTGAGCCTATAATGATTGATGCATTATACAAATCAATCTAATTTCTTTCTTGAGTGCTCTTATGATTACATGATTATCTAGAACTTGCTTTAGACCTTGTTGAGACTATATTGATGCATGTGACAACATGAATATGATAGAGGCATTAGGATTTTTTAGCCAGGGCCAAATAGCCATCCCTTATTGATGTTCCAAGAGAACACATCCTTAGTGAACCAATTTGAGCCTACATTGAATAAGCTATCTCTTTGGTAACCATAACTTGTCCCTAACCTAAATATACTTATTTATATCTTTACCTTTGTTCCAAAGATGAATTAGCATGTTTTGAGACAAGTTGCAAAGACAAGGAAGATCTATTGAAAATTTGGGTTAGAAACAAGAAATAAGTGTGGGGGGAAAAGAAAAGAAAAGTCAAGAGAAAAAGTAATGGAATACTGGCAAATACATTCCTATGTAAAAAAAAATATGAATCATCTCTTGAATTTGTGGAAAAAGAAAAAGATGTTACAAAGTTGTTTAGAATGAAGAAAAGGCCCAACATGAATATCCGGCCTAGGTGACTATGTACTTGTAAAGAGTTTTGAGAAGTTTCTTTGTATAATCTTTTTATGTCTCTAAACTTTATGAACTCTTTGGAACCTTTGTGATATCTTTATCCTTTTGTTCTTCAACCACATTACAAACCCCTTGGCCCCATTACAACCTTGATTAAAGACCTCTTGATTTATGAAGTTGCATGATCTTTTAGTGGAGAATAGGTGGACAAGCAAGCATATGGTAGAAGTGTTTTCATGAGATTGATTGAGTGTAAACACTTTACCACTACTTTAAAGAGTGAAAATCAAGAGAGTATCCCATGTGAGAAGTTGAGATTAAATTTGAACATGCACTATTTTGATTGAGATATGTTATGCTAATATTGGCTTAACTCAAACAATTTACATTCAAGCATGATTTTTTGTGAAATTTTTTAAGCTATTGATTAGTTTGTAAGACTTGTTCAAATATTGTCTCTAATTTGTATTGAAAGGATTAGGAGTAAATATTTTTAGTATATGTAGTTTATTTATATGTAGTTTATTTATATTTTAATTTTTCAATGTTTGTGGGTATCGTTCTAGTAAACCCTCACGAGACTAAACTCGTCCACTAGGGACACCTAGGGGTTTAAAGGCTTGTGTCACATGCTAAGTGCCACCGTGATTTCCTACGAAAGTGGATTAGATTAGATTTTCTTATTTTATTTTTATTGAGTCGTTGCTAGGGACTAGCAACAATCTAAGTGTGGGGGTGTGATAACTCGTATAATTATATAGTTTTTAGTTATGTTTTATTATTGTTTTGTGTCAAATACGAGTTATTATTGTTTAGTCTAATTGTGTTTATGATCTTTTATATTTTTATGTAATTTGGTGTTTTTCACAAGTTTCTTTGAGTGATTTCAGATTACTAGAATTAAGGGCAAATCCAGTTCAGTTCCAGTTCCGACACATTTTGCCATATCAGCTATATCTGGAGTTTCACTGAAGCAATAAGGCTGAAATTTGTAGCCGTGCAAAGCTACGAGGCATATCTATCTTTTTCATGTTTTATACTTCTTGAAACGGAGTCGTTTTCCCTAGCGAAATCGACCATCAAGTTGGCTGATGTGCAATGACGTCTGTGCTGACCTGTTTTCGTATTTTGCCCATATCTGCTTATCCACATCAGCAAATGAGCTGATTCGAATGGCTATGGATCCGTAACTGATACGGGAACCTTTGTCTAGAAGACCATATGATCAGATCAGGCCTCTAATATTGACGAAATCGACCATCAAGTTGGCTGATGTGCAATGACGTCTGTGCTGACATGTTTTCGTATTTTGCCCATATCTGCTTATCCACATCATCAAATGAGCTGATTCCAACGGCTATGGATCCGTAACTGATAGGGGAACCTTTTTTTAGAAGACCATGTGATCAGATCAGGCCTCCAACATTGACGAAATCGACCATCAAGTTGGCTGATCAAAATTGTCATACAATATGACGAAAATTGTTAGAAAAATTCACCCACCTATTATACCTACCTTTGAAATTTGTAAAGCTTGTCTCTTGTCATTTAGCCTTCCAAAATGTGTATAAATAGAGGGCCTTGGATGATTGTAGAGGATCATATTGTACATAGGTAGGATATTAGCCATTTTAATAAAATTCTCTAAGTTTTCTTCTTCTTTCTTTTCTCTAGTTTTCTTTCTTTTCTCTAGTTTTCTTTTTCTTTAGAGAGAGCAAGAGGTTGGATAATTAATATTCTTCCTCTTCTTCTTTCTTTCTTTTATTTTCTTCTTAGATTTTCTTTAATTTTATGTTTATGTTTATAATGCCTATGCTAGGCTAAACTTCTATTTGGTTAAGGGTGATTTCAAAGCCCTAGACATGTTTTGTGATTGATTTTCAGATTCTATCTATCATTAATTTTCTATCAAAGTTGCTTATGTTCTTCTACAAGAATTGTTCATGATGTTGTCTAGATTTATTTAGGTGTACAACTAGATAGATCTTGATAATTATCTATTGCTAGTTTAGGAGTCTTGATCCGTGTAATTGTCTTGATTTCCTATTCATAAGTGGCAATTTGTGATTAATGATTATGGTCAAGTTTTCAATAATTGCAAAGTGGAACATAACCTAAGTTGAACAATCCGAGCTTATGTGTTTGTTGCTTAGATCAACCTATCTTTCTCATCATAAAGCTGCCATTAAATTGAATTTAGAGAGCTTATTCTAGGTTGTTTAATGGTTAGAGATTAAATAGAGAGCTTGTTCTATTTAACGACAAACTAAGGAAAGATTGGGGTAACAGAGCTTGTTGTTATCTACGGTTGTTAACTTTGATAGTTGGTTGATATTGATAGATCTGAAATTGATTCTTAATGATGTCTAGTGGTGGAGAATGAAACCTTAACCATATTTTTCATATTTGATTCTTCTTACTTATTTGTTTTCTTACTTTTAGTTTGCTTATTTTTTATATTTATTTTTATTGGCTGGTTATACCGCCTAATTTGTATATTAACTTTGTTTTATTTTTATTGGCTGGTTATACCGCCTAATTTAGTATATATATTTTTATTGGCTGGTTATACCGCCTAATTTAGTATATATATTTTTATTGGCTGGTTATACCGCCTTGCATCTTATTCTTATTATTTACTTTAGTTTAAATCTGGCTTCAAAAACCCCTTTTCTTTTATTGTTCTTGAATTTAAGTTTTAAACTATTAACTTATAAACTAAAACCCAATCCCTGAGGACTCGACCCTTGCTAACTACTATACTTACAATTTATCTTTTTAGTGCAAGGTTAAATAAGATACACTCTTTTGGGTGCATCAAATTTTTGGAGAAAGTTGGATTTATGGCCGCAATTCCAAAGGGAATGGCAACATCTTGGGAATCTGATGTTAAAAGACCCTGTTTGCCAGCTTGTAAGAAAACTGGATGGGAAGCATATCCTCGACTCATAGAAGGCGTTTAAGCCGTTTCTGGACGTAAAACCAGAGGAAGATGTGAGCCACAATCACAACTACAATAAATGACTTCTCAGCTTTTGGTTTGATTTGCAATAACTTTATTTTGTTTTAATTTACGTGTTGTTCGATTTGTGTAACTATTCTCTTTTTTTTTTTTTTTTATTTGTCTTTTACGGTTGATTTTTTCTTCTCTTTTCGATTTTCTTCCTGAAATCACGCAAAAATCTTTTGTTAGGTTAACATTTTCTTCTGACAGGTCAGATACACTTTCGGCGACATTATTACTCTTGTCTGATTCACTACTCAGTCCTCTATATATTACACCATGTACTCATTCTCTTTCAGGCACTCGAAAAAAAAAATGGAAAGTACTTCATCCGAGCGCATTAAAAAAATTTGTGTCTTTGGAGGTACTTATCCAGGGAAAAATAACATATTCGCTGATGAAGCCATAAGAGTTGGAGTAATACTTGCCCAACAAAAGATCCACTTGATTTATGGAGGCGGTAGTACGGGTTTAATGGGAGCAGTCGCTACAGCAGCACACGCCGGAGGAAGTCCAGTTCTAGGAATCGTGCCAAAACTATTCACAAGTTTTTGTGGACCTACCGTGGGTAAGGAAATACAAGTCTGGAGTGTCCCTGAACGGATAACAATCATGTACCATTCTGCCGATGCATTCATTGCTTTACCAGGAGGTCTGGGTACATTGGAAGAAATAGCTTGCGTGGCTTCTTGGTCATCTTTGGTCACAAATAAGAAACCCATTGGTTTGCTTAATATTAATGGTTATTTTAGTAATTTGCTTTTATATTTAGATAATGCTGTGGATAATGGATTCATGTTTTCAGAGGCAAGGAGAACCATAATTTCTGCTACAACCATTGAAGATTTACTTAAAAAGCTCCAAGCTTATGAGTGTTTATCTGCTACGGTTGTTTCGCAAACGCTCGGAAAAAGAAAAAGAGATATGGACGAGCAAGGAGTGGATTGCACTTTGTCTTTGTGACATTATCTAACATTTTGCTTGTTGTGTCTCAGTTATAATAAGTGGTTAGAAACCTCTGCAGGTAATATCTCCTAAATTCTACCTTTAAAATTTGACATTGGGGACAATGTCATATTTTAGTAGGGGGTAAGGGACATATTTTGCTAATTTAAAAAAAAAAAAAAAAAAAAAACTTAAGAAGTATTCATTCTGAACAAGGTCTGAGTAAGGGAGACTTGAGACATACCTTGTCAGTTTGATTTCTTCTTTTCAAAAAAAAAAAAAAGAAAAAAAAAAGAAAAAAAAAAGAGTTTGTTGTGTTTTAAGCAATTTAGAAGTATTCATTCTGAACAAGGTCTGAGTAAGGGAGACTTGAGACATACCTTGTCAGTTTGATTTTAATCTTTTTATGTTTACTTGTTAATTTTTGTTTAGTATTTTAGGATTATTTAGGTTGCATGGTTTTGTTTTGTTTTGAGTCTTAGTTGTTCCTATTCTTATGTTATTAGTTCTTTTCTCTTACACATGATTCTTTCATTTGAGTTAATAGACTTACATTGAGGACAATGTAAGAATTAAGTGTGGGGGGGAATGATTTAGGATTTCTTTTATTTTTGTCTACTTTTTTTTTTCTTTATTATTATTATTATTATTTTTTTGTGAGTTTTAGTTCCTTTTTAATACAATGATGAGATATGAATTGCATAAGTCTAAAACAGATTTATTAGTGAGAAGATTTTCATGAGAATTGAGCTTGATGTCAACCTTTTTATGAGCCAATGTTAATATGATATGTTGATTGAGAAAGAAGCATGTTTAGACTTAATCTGACTTGTATAATCATCATTGTGAGTTTTTGAGCCTATAATGATTGATGCATTATACAAATCAATCTAATTTCTTTCTTGAGTACTCTTATGATTACATGATTCTCTAGAACTTGCTTTGAACCGTTTGAGACTATATTGATACATGTGACAACATGAATATGATAGAGGCATTAGGATTATAACCAGAGCCAAACAGCCATCCATTATTAATGTTCTAAGAGAACATCCCCACTAGTGAGCCAATTTGAGCCTACATTAAATATGCTGTTTTATTGGTAACCACAACTTACACCTAGCCTAAATATACTTATATCCTTACCCTTGTTCTAAAGATGGATTATATATTTTGAGACATATTGCAAAAAAACAAGGGATATTTTTAGTTGAAAATTTGGGTTAGAAACAAGAAATAAGTGTGGGGGGAAAAGAAAAGAAAAGTCAAGAGAAAAAGAAATGGAATACTGGCAAATACATTCCTAAGTAAAAAAATATGAACCATCTCTTGAATTTGTGGAAAAAGAAAAAGATGTTACAAAGTTGTTTAGAATGAAGAAAAGGCCCAACATGAATATTCGGCCTAGGTGACTATGTACTTGTAAAGAGTTTTGAGAAGTTTCTTTGTATAATCTTTTTATGTCTCTAAACTTTATGAACTCTTTGGAACCTTTGTGATATCTTTATCCTTTTGTTCTTCAACCACATTACAAACCCCTTGGCCCCATTACAACCTTGATTAAAGACCTCTTGATTCATGATGTTGTATGATCTAAATAGGGGAGAATAGGTGGACAAGCAAGAATATGGTAGAACTGTTTTCATGAGATTGATTGAGTGTAAACACTTCACCACTACTTTAAAGAGTGAAAATCATGAGGGTATCCCATGTGAGAAGTTGAGATTAAATTTGAACATGCAATATTTTGATTGAGATATGTTATGCTAATATTGGCTTAACTCAAACAATTTACATTCAAGCTTGATTTTTTGTGAAATTCTTTAAGCTATTGATTAGTTTATAAGACTTGTTCAAAGATTGTCTCTAATTTGTATTGAAAGGATTAGGAGTAAATATTTTTAGTATATGTAGTTTATTTATATTTTAGTTTTTCAATGTTTGTGGGTATCGTTCTAGTAAACCCTCACGAGACTAAACTCGTCCACTAGGGACACCTAGGGGTTTAAAGGCTTGTGTCACATGCTAAGTGACACCGTGATTTCCTACGAAAATGGATTAGATTAGATTTTCTTATTTTATTTTTATTGAGTCGTTGCTAGGGACTAGCAACAATCTAAGTGTGGGGGTGTGATAACTCGTATAATTATATAGTTTTTAGTTATATTTTATTATTGTTTTGTGTCAAATACGAGTTATTATTGTTTAGTCTAATTGTGTTTATGATCTTTTATATTTTTATGTATTTTGGTGTTTTTCACAAGTTTCTTTGAGTGATTTCAGATTACTAGAATTAAGGGCAAATCCAGTTAGTTCCAGTTCCGACACCTTTTTCCATATCAGCTATATCTCGAGTTTCACTGAAGCAATAAGGCTGAAATTTGTGTCCATGCAAAGCTAAGAGGCATATCTATCTTTTTGATGTTTTACACTTCTTGAAACGGAGTCGTTTTCCCTAGCGAAATCGACCATCAAGTTGGCTGATGTGCAATGACGTCTGTGCTGACATGTTTTCGTATTATGCCCATATCTTCTTATCCACATCAGCAAATGAGCTGATTCCAACGGCTATGGATCAGTAACTGATAGGGTAACATTTGTCTAGAAGACCATGTGATCAGATAAGGCCTCCACAATTGACAAAATCGACCATCAAGTTGGCTGATCAAAATCGTCATACATGACGAAAATTGTTAGAAAATGCACCCACCTATTATACCTACCTTTGAAATTTGTAAAGCTTGTCTCTTATCATTTAGCCCTCCAAAATGTGTATAAATAGAGGGCCTTGGATGATTGTAAGGGATCATATTGGAGATTGGTAGGATATTAGCCATTTTAACAAAATTCTCTAAGTTTTCTTCTTCTTTCTTTTCTCTAGTTTTCTTTTTCTTTAGAAAGAGCAAGAGGTTGGATAATTAATATTCTTCTTCTTCTTCTTTCTTTCTTTTATTTTCTTCTTAGATTCTATTTAATTTTATGTTTATAATGCCTATGCTAGGCTAAACTTCTATTTGGTTAAGGGTGATTTCAAAGCCCTAGACATGTTTTGTGATTGATTTTCAGATTCTATCTATCATTAATTTTCTATCAAAGTTGCTTATGTTCTTCTACAAGAATTGTTCATGATGTTGTCTTGATTTGTTTAGGTGTACAACTAGATAGATCTTGATAATTATCTATTGCTAGTTTAGGAGTCTTGATCCGTGTAATTGTCTTGATTTCCTATTCATAAGTGGCAATTTGTGATTAATGATTATGGTCAAGTTTTCAATAATTGCAAAGTGGAACATAACCTAAGTTGAACAATCCGAGCTTATGTGTTTGTTGCTTAGATCAACCTATCTTTCTCATCATAAAGCTGCCATTAAATTGAATCTAGAGAGCTTATTCTAGGTTGTTTGATGGTTAGAGATTAAATAGAGAGCTTGTTCTATTTAACGACAAACTAAGGAAAGATTGGGATAACAGAGCTTGTTGTTATCTACGGTTGTTAACTTTGATAGTTGGTTGATATTGATAGATCTGAAATTGATTCTTAATGATGTCTAGTGGTGGAGAATGAAACCTTAACCATATTTTTCATTTTTGATTCTTCTTACTTGTTTTCTTACTTTTCTAGTTTGCTTATTTTTAAAAGTATATTTATTTTTATTGGCTGGTTATACCGCCTAATTTGTATATTAATTTTGTTTTATTTTTATTGGCTGGTAAAACCGCCTAATTTAGTATATATATTTTTATTGGCTGGTTATACCGCCTTGCTTAGTATATATATTTTTATTGGCTGGTTATACCGCCTTGCATCTTATTCTTATTATTTACTTTAGTTTAAATCTGGCTTCAAAAACCCCTTTTCTTTTATTGTTCTTGAATTTAAGTTTTAAACTATCAACTTATAAACTAAAACCCAATCCCTGAGGACTCGACCCTTGCTAACTACTATACTTACAATTGATCTTTTTAGTGCAAGGTTAAATAAGATACACTCTTTTGGGTGCATCAAATTTTTTCTAATTGTGTTTATGATCTTTTATATTTTTATGTAATTTGGTGTTTTTCACAAGTTTCTTTGAGTGATTTCAGATTACTAGAATTAAGGGCAAATCCAGTTCAGTTCCAGTTCCGACACATTTTGCCATATCAGCTATATCTGGAGTTTCACTGAAGCAATAAGGCTGAAATTTGTAGCCGTGCAAAGCTAAGAGGCATATCTATCTTTTTCATGTTTTATACTTCTTGAAACGGAGTCGTTTTCCCTAGCGAAATCGACCATCAAGTTGGCTGATGTGCAATGATGTCTGTGCTGACCTGTTTTCGTATTTTGCCCATATCTGCTTATCCACATCAGAAAATGAGCTGATTCCAATGGCTATGGATCCGTAACTGATACGGGAACCTTTGTCTAGAAGACCATATGATCAGATCAGGCCTCTAATATTGACGAAATCGACCATCAAGTTGGCTGATGTGCAATGACGTCTGTGCTGACATGTTTTCGTATTTTGCCCATATCTGCTTATCCACATCAGCAAATGAGCTGATTCCAACGGCTATAAATCCGTAACTGATAGGGGAACCTTTTTCTAGAAGACCATGTGATCAGATCAGGCCTCCAACATTGACGAAATCGACCATCAAGTTGGCTGATCAAAATTGTCATACAATATGACGAAAATTGTTAGAAAAATTCACCCACCTATTATACCTACCTTTGAAATTTGTAAAGCTTGTCTCTTGTCATTTAGCCTTCCAAAATGTGTATAAATAGAGGGCCTTGGATGATTGTAGAGAATCATATTGTAGATAGGTAGGATATTAGCCATTTTAATAAAATTCTCTAAGTTTTCTTCTTCTTTCTTTTCTCTAGTTTTCTTTCTTTTCTCTAGTTTTCTTTTTCTTTAGAGAGAGCAAGAGGTTGGATAATTAATATTCTTCCTCTTCTTCTTTCTTTCTTTTATTTTCTTCTTAGATTTTCTTTAATTTTATGTTTATGTTTATAATGCCTATGCTAGGCTAAACTTCTATTTGGTTAAGGGTGATTTCAAAGCCCTAGACATGTTTTGTGATTGATTTTCAGATTCTATCTATCATTAATTTTCTATCAAAGTTGCTTATGTTTTTCTACAAGAATTGTTCATGATGTTGTCTTGATTTATTTAGGTGTACAACTAGATAGATCTTGATAATTATCTATTGCTAGTTTAGGAATCTTGATCCGTGTAATTGTCTTGATTTCCTATTCATAAGTGGCAATTTGTGATTAATGATTATGGTCAAGTTTTCAATAATTGCAAAGTGGAACATAACCTAAGTTGAACAATCCGAGCTTATGTGTTTGTTGCTTAGATCAACCTATCTTTCTCATCATAAAGCTGCCATTAAATTGAATTTAGAGAGCTTATTCTAGGTTGTTTAATGGTTAGAGATTAAATAGAGAGCTTGTTCTATTTAACGACAAACTAAGGAAAGATTGGGATAACAGAGCTTGTTGTTATCTACGGTTGTTAACTTTGATAGTTGGTTGATATTGATAGATCTGAAATTGATTCTTAATGATGTCTAGTGGTGGAGAATGAAACCTTAACCATATTTTTCATATTTGATTCTTCTTACTTATTTGTTTTCTTACTTTTCTAGTTTGCTTATTTTTAAAAGTATATTTATTTTTATTGGCTGGTTATACCGCCTAATTTGTATATTAACTTTGTTTTACTTTTATTGGCTGGTTATACCGCCTAATTTAGTATATATATTTTTATTGGCTGGTTATACCGCCTAATTTAGTATATATATTTTTATTGGCTGGTTATACCGCCTTGCATCTTCTTCTTATTATTTACTTTAGTTTAAATCTGGCTTCAAAAACCCCTTTTCTTTTATTGTTCTTGAATTTAAGTTTTAAACTATTAACTTATAAACTAAAACCCAATCCCTGAGGACTCGACCCTTGCTAACTACTATACTTACAATTTATCTTTTTAGTGCAAGGTTAAATAAGATACACTCTTTTGGGTGCATCAAATTTTTGGCGCCGTTGCCGGGGATTGTTTTCTTTAGTTTATTTGTTACTTGGTTTATTCTTATTTTCAGTTCTAATTAGTTCTATTTTCTTGTACATACAAGTTTTTCTTATCAAATTTTGAAAAAAAAAAAAAAAAAAAAAAAACGATGGAATTGAGCAATCTAACACTTGAAGAGTTGGTGGCATACATGAACATGGAAAATCAACAAGCCAATCTCACCTACCCAGTTCAACAATTGGCCATGGGAGGATGTCAAGGCCATCAAGTGTTCCAAGACCAACAGTATGATCATTACTCAAACACTTACCATGAGGGATGGTGGGATCATACTAATTATGGCTACTCAGAAAATTACGAAGAAGTAGATCCTTATGCCAATTACACTCATCCATCTAGCTTCAATCAATCATGGTCTCAAGAACCAGATCTTCTTCAACCACCACATATGACTCAAAACTCAGGTACTTCTTTAGAAGATCTTGTCGATTCTCTTGTTACTAATACTTTGCAATTTCAACAGGAAACAAGGGCAAGTATCCAGAGTTTGGAAAGGCAAATAAGCCTATTGGCTAGTAGTATGGTGGTATGGGTAGCACAAAGATCTGAAGAATTCTCTGCCCAAACGATGATTAACCCAAAAGAGAATGCTACTATTGTGACCTTGAAGAATGATGAACAAGATGAGGATGAGACAAAATTAGAGATGGATTCTATTCTTGAGGATAATGAAGCCACAAATCCAAATAAGAGTATTTCAGCACCTGAGGTAACGTTTAAGATTCCAATTTTTACTAATGTTTCTTCTCCACCTTTTCCTAGTAGATTTGCAAAGTTCAAGGAGGAAGAACATGAACAAAACATGCTGGAAACCTTAAACAGTTTGTTTGTGGATGCCATTCAACAAGTACCAACATATGCTCCATTCCTCGATGAGATATGCACCACAAAGGATGATGGAATAATACTTGTAATGGAGAATGCATCCAGTTTTGTGCAAAGAAAGCTTCCTATCAAACGTTCAAATTTGGGAAGTTTCATGTATGAGCCTAACAAGCCTAAAAAGCCAAGAAGGGGTGTTGGTTAGGTTGGACAACTTAAATCAGTACTAATTGGGAAGGCAGTCCAATTAATGAAGAAATTACCAACCTGCCATACTCAGATTTGCTTTCTTTTCCTTTTCCTTTTATTATTTTTTATTGTTTTTATTTATTTATTTTTATGTTTATTTGTTTAGTAATTTAGGATTTTATTTAGAGTTTTTTGTTTTTGAGTCTTTTTAGGTTGTTTTTCTTTCTGATCCTTGTTTTTAAAATAACTAGATGTAAATATAATTTTTAATTTTTTTACCCCGGTTAAATGGCGGATAACGGTACTCCGTGATTATTTAAATCGGTTCCATCAGCTACCCACAAAACTGATATTGTATATAAATTTCTCTTCCAATTTCTCTTTCAATTTTTTTCTTTTCAAGATGGATGATATTCTCACAAGATTGCAGAAACGATTTCCTCCTTTTCCTCGAAATATTTTACTGAAGCTTTACCAAGTTCGTTTCGAAAGATTAAGAATGCTTATGCAGAAAGGGATTCCTGGAGACATACGTTGGATAATTGAAGCCAAGGTACGTGAAGATGAATATCTTCCTGTTTTGCATTTACCAGGTACAGGTAGAAGCACTTTTGCAAAGAAGCGACGAGCAAAGCGCATGAGTTCAAATTGCCACAAATGTGCACGATGGACGTGTAACGGTAAATGTCGTTCTATTGGGATTCCGTCCTCTAATCGAGATGATAAAATTGAATTCATTAAGGATGGACTGAGTAAGGAGAATTTGGGTAATATCCAACTTTCTCTTGAGACGCATCCTAGTGGAGACGTACAAAGAGAAATTCTTGATTTATGGCCGCAATTCCGAAGGGAACGGCAACATCTTGGGAATCTGATGTTAAAAGACCCTGTTTGCCAGCTTGTAAGAAAACTGGATGGGAAGCATATCCTCGACTCATAGAAGGCGTTTAAGCCGTTTCTGGACGTAAAACCAGAGGAAGATGTGAGCCACAATCACAACTACAATAAATGACTTCTCAGCTTTTGGTTTGATTTGCAATAACTTTATTTTGTTTTAATTTACGTGTTGTTCGATTTGTGTAATTATTCTCGTTTTTTTTATTTGTCTTTTACGGTTGATTTTTTCTTCTCTTTTTGATTTTCTTCCTGAAATCACGCAAAAATCTTTTGTTAGGTTAACATTTTCTTCTGACAGGTCAGATACACTTTCGGCGACATTATTACTCTTGTCTGATTCACTACTCAGTCCTCTATATATTACACCATGTACTCATTCTCTTTCAGGCACTCGAAAAAAAAGAAAAAAAAATGGAAAGTACTTCGTCCCAACGCATTAAAAAAATTTGTGTTTTTGGAGGTGCTTATCCAGGGAAAAATAACATATTCGCTGATGAAGCCATAAGAGTTGGAGTAATACTTGCCCAACAAAAGATCCAGTTGATTTATGGAGGCGGTAGTACGGGTTTAATGGGAGCAGTCGCTACAGCAGCACACGCCGGAGGAAGTCCAGTTCTAGGAATCGTGCCAAAACTATTCACAGATTTTTGTGGACCTACCTTGGGTAAGGAAATACAAGTCTGGAGTATCCCTGAACGGATAACAATCATGTACCATTCTGCCGATGCATTCATTGCTTTACCAGGAGGTCTGGGTACATTGGAAGAAATAGCTTGCGTGGCTTCTTGGTCATCTTTGGTCACAAATAAGAAACCCATTGGTTTGCTTAATATTAATGGTTATTTTAGTAATTTGCTTTCATATTTAGATAATGCTGTGGATAATGGATTCATGTTTTCAGAGGCAAGGAGAACCATAATTTCTGCTACAACCATTGAAGATTTACTCAAAAAGCTCCAAGCTTATGAGTATTTATCTGCTACGGTTGTTTCGCAAACGCTCGGAAAAAGAAAAAGAGATATGGACGAGCAAGGAGTGGATTGCACTTTGTCTTTGTGACATTATCTAACATTTTGTTTGTTGTGTCTCAGTTATAATAAGTGGTTAGCAACCTCTACAGGTAATATCTCCTAAATTTTACCTTCTTAAAAAAAAAAAAGTTTGTTGTGTTTTAAGCAATTTAGAAGTATTCATTCTGAACAAGGTCTGAGTAAGGGAGACTTGAGACATACCTTGTCAGTTTGATTTCTTCTTTTCAAAAAAAAAAAGAAAAAAAAAAGAGTTTGTTGTGTTTTAAGCAATTTAGAAGTATTCATTCTGAACAAGGTCTGAGTAAGGGAGACTTGAGACATACCTTGTCAGTTTGATTTTAATCTTTTTACGTTTACTTGTTAATTTTTGTTTAGTATTTTAGGATTATTTAGGTTGCATGAGTTTGTTTTGTTTTGAGTCTAGTTATTCCTATTCTTATGTTATTAGTTCTTTTCTCTTACACATGATTCTTTCATTTGGGTTAATAGACTTACATTGAGGACAATGTAAGAATTAAGTGTGGGGGGAATGATTTAGGATTTCTTTTATTTTTGTCTACTATTTTTTTTTTTATGAGTCTTTATTATTATTATTATTTTTTAGTGTGTTTTAGTTCCTTTTTAATACAATGATGAGATATGAATTGCATAAGTCTAAAACATATTTATTAGTGAGAAGATTTTCATGAGAATTGAGCTTGATGTCAACCTTTTTATGAGCCAATGTTAATATGATATGTTGATTGAGAAAGAAGCATGTTTAGACTTAATCTGACTTGTATAATCAGTCTTGTGAGTTTTTGAGCCTAAAATGATTGATGCATTATACAAATCAATCTAATTTCTTTCTTGAGTGCTCTTATGATTACATGATTCTCTAGAACTTGCTTTAAACCGTTTGAGACTATATTGATGCATGTGACAACATGAATATGATAGAGGCATTAGGATTTTTAGCCAGGGCCAAACAACCATCCCTTATTGATGTTCCAAGAGAACACACCCTTAGTGAACCAATTTGAGCCTACATTGAATAAGCTATCTCTTTGGTAACCATAACTTGTCCCTAACCTAAATATACTTATATCTTTACCTTTGTTCCAAAGATGAATTAGCATGATTTGAGACAAGTTGCAAAGACAAGGGATATTTTTTGGTTAGAAACAAGAAATAGGTGTGGGGGGAAAAGAAAAGAAAAGTCAAGAGAAAAAGAAATGGAATACTGGCAAATACATTCCTATATAAAAAAAAAAATGAATCATCTCTTGAATTTGTGGAAAAAGAAAAAGATGTTACAAAGTTGTTTAGAATGAAGAAAAGGCCCAACATGAATATCCGGCCTAGGTGACTATGTACTTGTAAAGAGTTTTGAGAAGTTTCTTTGTATAATCTTTTTATGTCTCTAAACTTTATGAACTCTTTGGAACCTTTGTGATATCTTTATCCTTTTGTTCTTCAACCACATTACAAACCCCTTGGCCCCATTACAACCTTGATTAAAGACCTCTTGATTTATGAAGTTGCATGATCTTTTAGTGGAGAATAGGTGGACAAGCAAGCATATGGTAGAAGTGTTTTCATGAGATTGATTGAGTGTAAACACTTTACCACTACTTTAAAGAGTGAAAATCAAGAGAGTATCCCATGTGAGAAGTTGAGATTAAATTTGAACATGCACTATTTTGATTGAGATATGTTATGCTAATATTGGCTTAACTCAAACAATTTACATTCAAGCATGATTTTTTGTGAAATTTTTTAAGCTATTGATTAGTTTATAAGACTTGTCAAATATTGTCTCTAATTTGTATTGAAAGGATTAGGAGTAAATATTTTTAGTATATGTAGTTTATTTATATGAAGTTTATTTATATTTTAATTTTTCAATGTTTGTGGGTATCGTTCTAGTAAACCCTCACGAGACTAAACTCGTCCACTAGGGACACCTAGGGGTTTAAAGGCTTGTGTCACATGCTAAGTGCCACCGTGATTTCCTACGAAAGTGGATTAGATTAGATTTTCTTATTTTATTTTTATTGAGTCGTTGCTAGGGACTAGCAACAATCTAAGTGTGGGGGTGTGATAACTCGTATAATTATATAGTTTTTAGTTATGTTTTATTATTGTTTTGTGTCAAATACGAGTTATTATTGTTTAGTCTAATTGTGTTTATGATCTTTTATATTTTTATGTAATTTGGTGTTTTTCACAAGTTTCTTTGAGTGATTTCAGATTACTAGAATTAAGGGCAAATCCAGTTCAGTTCCAGTTCCGACACATTTTGCCATATCAGCTATATCTGGAGTTTCACTGAAGCAATAAGGCTGAAATTTGTAGCCGTGCAAAGCTAAGAGGCATATCTATCTTTTTCATGTTTTATACTTCTTGAAACGGAGTCGTTTTCCCTAGCGAAATCGACCATCAAGTTGGCTGATGTGCAATGATGTCTGTGCTGACCTGTTTTCGTATTTTGCCCATATCTGCTTATCCACATCAGAAAATGAGCTGATTCCAATGGCTATGGATCCGTAACTGATACGGGAACCTTTGTCTAGAAGACCATATGATCAGATCAGGCCTCTAATATTGACGAAATCGACCATCAAGTTGGCTGATGTGCAATGACGTCTGTGCTGACATGTTTTCGTATTTTGCCCATATCTGCTTATCCACATCAGCAAATGAGCTGATTCCAATGGCTATAAATCCGTAACTGATAGGGGAACCTTTTTCTAGAAGACCATGTGATCAGATCAGGCCTCCAACATTGACGAAATCGACCATCAAGTTGGCTGATCAAAATTGTCATACAATATGACGAAAATTGTT
Source organism: Fremontodendron californicum (assembly GCA_030761205.1). NCBI lineage: Eukaryota > Viridiplantae > Streptophyta > Magnoliopsida > Malvales > Malvaceae > Fremontodendron > Fremontodendron californicum. The sequence goes on from JAULJL010000032.1 coordinate 4,534,214, forward strand.
AGAAAAATTCACCCACCTATTATACCTACCTTTGAAATTTGTAAAGCTTGTCTCTTGTCATTTAGCCTTCCAAAATGTGTATAAATAGAGGGCCTTGGATGATTGTAGAGAATCATATTGTAGATAGGTAGGATATTAGCCATTTTAATAAAATTCTCTAAGTTTTCTTCTTCTTTCTTTTCTCTAGTTTTCTTTCTTTTCTCTAGTTTTCTTTTTCTTTAGAGAGAGCAAGAGGTTGGATAATTAATATTCTTCCTCTTCTTCTTTCTTTCTTTTATTTTCTTCTTAGATTTTCTTTAATTTTATGTTTATGTTTATAATGCCTATGCTAGGCTAAACTTCTATTTGGTTAAGGGTGATTTCAAAGCCCTAGACATGTTTTGTGATTGATTTTCAGATTCTATCTATCATTAATTTTCTATCAAAGTTGCTTATGTTTTTCTACAAGAATTGTTCATGATGTTGTCTTGATTTATTTAGGTGTACAACTAGATAGATCTTGATAATTATCTATTGCTAGTTTAGGAATCTTGATCCGTGTAATTGTCTTGATTTCCTATTCATAAGTGGCAATTTGTGATTAATGATTATGGTCAAGTTTTCAATAATTGCAAAGTGGAACATAACCTAAGTTGAACAATCCGAGCTTATGTGTTTGTTGCTTAGATCAACCTATCTTTCTCATCATAAAGCTGCCATTAAATTGAATTTAGAGAGCTTATTCTAGGTTGTTTAATGGTTAGAGATTAAATAGAGAGCTTGTTCTATTTAACGACAAACTAAGGAAAGATTGGGATAACAGAGCTTGTTGTTATCTACGGTTGTTAACTTTGATAGTTGGTTGATATTGATAGATCTGAAATTGATTCTTAATGATGTCTAGTGGTGGAGAATGAAACCTTAACCAGAAGAAGATGCAAGGCGGTATAACCAGCCAATAAAAATATATATACTAAATTAGGCGGTATAACCAGCCAATAAAAATATATATACTAAATTAGGCGGTATAACCAGCCAATAAAAGTAAAACAAAGTTAATATACAAATTAGGCGGTATAACCAGCCAATAAAAATAAATATACTTTTAAAAATAAGCAAACTAGAAAAGTAAGAAAACAAATAAGTAAGAAGAATCAAATATGAAAAATATGGTTAAGGTTTCATTCTCCACCACTAGACATCATTAAGAATCAATTTCAGATCTATCAATATCAACCAACTATCAAAGTTAACAACCGTAGATAACAACAAGCTCTGTTATCCCAATCTTTCCTTAGTTTGTCGTTAAATAGAACAAGCTCTCTATTTAATCTCTAACCATTAAACAACCTAGAATAAGCTCTCTAAATTCAATTTAATGGCAGCTTTATGATGAGAAAGATAGGTTGATCTAAGCAACAAACACATAAGCTCGGATTGTTCAACTTAGGTTATGTTCCACTTTGCAATTATTGAAAACTTGACCATAATCATTAATCACAAATTGCCACTTATGAATAGGAAATCAAGACAATTACACGGATCAAGATTCCTAAACTAGCAATAGATAATTATCAAGATCTATCTAGTTGTACACCTAAATAAATCAAGACAACATCATGAACAATTCTTGTAGAAAAACATAAGCAACTTTGATAGAAAATTAATGATAGATAGAATCTGAAAATCAATCACAAAACATGTCTAGGGCTTTGAAATCACCCTTAACCAAATAGAAGTTTAGCCTAGCATAGGCATTATAAACATAAACATAAAATTAAAGAAAATCTAAGAAGAAAATAAAAGAAAGAAAGAAGAAGAGGAAGAATATTAATTATCCAACCTCTTGCTCTCTCTAAAGAAAAAGAAAACTAGAGAAAAGAAAGAAAACTAGAGAAAAGAAAGAAGAAGAAAACTTAGAGAATTTTATTAAAATGGCTAATATCCTACCTATCTACAATATGATCCTCTACAATCATCCAAGGCCCTCTATTTATACACATTTTGGAAGGCTAAATGACAAGAGACAAGCTTTACAAATTTCAAAGGTAGGTATAATAGGTGGGTGAATTTTTCTAACAATTTTCGTCATATTGTATGACAATTTTGATCAGCCAACTTGATGGTCGATTTCGTCAATATTAGAGGCCTGATCTGATCATATGGTCTTCTAGACAAAGGTTCCCGTATCAGTTACGGATCCATAGCCATTGGAATCAGCTCATTTTCTGATGTGGATAAGCAGATATGGGCAAAATACGAAAACAGGTCAGCACAGACATCATTGCACATCAGCCAACTTGATGGTCGATTTCGCTAGGGAAAACGACTCCTTTCAAGAAGTATAAAACATGAAAAAGATAGATATGCCTCTTAGCTTTGCACGGCTACAAATTTCAGCCTTATTGCTTCAGTGAAACTCCAGATATAGCTGATATGGCAAAATGTGTCGGAACTGGAACTGAACTGGATTTGCCCTTAATTCTAGTAATCTGAAATCACTCAAAGAAACTTGTGAAAAACACCAAATTACATAAAAATATAAAAGATCATAAACACAATTAGACTAAACAATAATAACTCGTATTTGACACAAAACAATAATAAAACATAACTAAAAACTATATAATTATACGAGTTATCACACCCCCACACTTAGATTGTTGCTAGTCCCTAGCAACGACTCAATAAAAATAAAATAAGAAAATCTAATCTAATCCACTTTCGTAGGAAATCACGGTGGCACTTAGCATGTGACACAAGCCTTTAAACCCCTAGGTGTCCCTAGTGGACGAGTTTAGTCTCGTGAGGGTTTACTAGAACGATACCCACAAACATTGAAAAATTAAAATATAAATAAACTTCATATAAATAAACTACATATACTAAAAATATTTACTCCTAATCCTTTCAATACAAATTAGAGACAATATTTGACAAGTCTTATAAACTAATCAATAGCTTAAAAAATTTCACAAAAAATCATGCTTGAATGTAAATTGTTTGAGTTAAGCCAATATTAGCATAACATATCTCAATCAAAATAGTGCATGTTCAAATTTAATCTCAACTTCTCACATGGGATACTCTCTTGATTTTCACTCTTTAAAGTAGTGGTAAAGTGTTTACACTCAATCAATCTCATGAAAACACTTCTACCATATGCTTGCTTGTCCACCTATTCTCCACTAAAAGATCATGCAACTTCATAAATCAAGAGGTCTTTAATCAAGGTTGTAATGGGGCCAAGGGGTTTGTAATGTGGTTGAAGAACAAAAGGATAAAGATATCACAAAGGTTCCAAAGAGTTCATAAAGTTTAGAGACATAAAAAGATTATACAAAGAAACTTCTCAAAACTCTTTACAAGTACATAGTCACCTAGGCCGGATATTCATGTTGGGCCTTTTCTTCATTCTAAACAACTTTGTAACATCTTTTTCTTTTTCCACAAATTCAAGAGATGATTCATTTTTTTTTTTTATATAGGAATGTATTTGCCAGTATTCCATTTCTTTTTCTCTTGACTTTTCTTTTCTTTTCCCCCCACACCTATTTCTTGTTTCTAACCAAAAAATATCCCTTGTCTTTGCAACTTGTCTCAAATCATGCTAATTCATCTTTGGAACAAAGGTAAAGATATAAGTATATTTAGGTTAGGGACAAGTTATGGTTACCAAAGAGATAGCTTATTCAATGTAGGCTCAAATTGGTTCACTAAGGGTGTGTTCTCTTGGAACATCAATAAGGGATGGTTGTTTGGCCCTGGCTAAAAATCCTAATGCCTCTATCATATTCATGTTGTCACATGCATCAATATAGTCTCAAACGGTTTAAAGCAAGTTCTAGAGAATCATGTAATCATAAGAGCACTCAAGAAAGAAATTAGATTGATTTGTATAATGCATCAATCATTTTAGGCTCAAAAACTCACAAGACTGATTATACAAGTCAGATTAAGTCTAAACATGCTTCTTTCTCAATCAACATATCATATTAACATTGGCTCATAAAAAGGTTGACATCAAGCTCAATTCTCATGAAAATCTTCTCACTAATAAATATGTTTTAGACTTATGCAATTCATATCTCATCATTGTATTAAAAAGGAACTAAAACACACTAAAAAATAATAATAATAATAAAGACTCATAAAAAAAAAAAAATAGTAGACAAAAATAAAAGAAATCCTAAATCATTCCCCCCACACTTAATTCTTACATTGTCCTCAATGTAAGTCTATTAACCCAAATGAAAGAATCATGTGTAAGAGAAAAGAACTAATAACATAAGAATAGGAATAACTAGACTCAAAACAAAACAAACTCATGCAACCTAAATAATCCTAAAATACTAAACAAAAATTAACAAGTAAACGTAAAAAGATTAAAATCAAACTGACAAGGTATGTCTCAAGTCTCCCTTACTCAGACCTTGTTCAGAATGAATACTTCTAAATTGCTTAAAACACAACAAACTCTTTTTTTTTTTCTTTTTTTTTTTGAAAAGAAGAAATCAAACTGACAAGGTATGTCTCAAGTCTCCCTTACTCAGACCTTGTTCAGAATGAATACTTCTAAATTGCTTAAAACACAACAAACTTTTTTTTTTTAAGAAGGTAAAATTTAGGAGATATTACCTGTAGAGGTTGCTAACCACTTATTATAACTGAGACACAACAAACAAAATGTTAGATAATGTCACAAAGACAAAGTGCAATCCACTCCTTGCTCGTCCATATCTCTTTTTCTTTTTCCGAGCGTTTGCGAAACAACCGTAGCAGATAAATACTCATAAGCTTGGAGCTTTTTGAGTAAATCTTCAATGGTTGTAGCAGAAATTATGGTTCTCCTTGCCTCTGAAAACATGAATCCATTATCCACAGCATTATCTAAATATGAAAGCAAATTACTAAAATAACCATTAATATTAAGCAAACCAATGGGTTTCTTATTTGTGACCAAAGATGACCAAGAAGCCACGCAAGCTATTTCTTCCAATGTACCCAGACCTCCTGGTAAAGCAATGAATGCATCGGCAGAATGGTACATGATTGTTATCCGTTCAGGGATACTCCAGACTTGTATTTCCTTACCCAAGGTAGGTCCACAAAAATCTGTGAATAGTTTTGGCACGATTCCTAGAACTGGACTTCCTCCGGCGTGTGCTGCTGTAGCGACTGCTCCCATTAAACCCGTACTACCGCCTCCATAAATCAACTGGATCTTTTGTTGGGCAAGTATTACTCCAACTCTTATGGCTTCATCAGCGAATATGTTATTTTTCCCTGGATAAGCACCTCCAAAAACACAAATTTTTTTAATGCGTTGGGACGAAGTACTTTCCATTTTTTTTTCTTTTTTTTCGAGTGCCTGAAAGAGAATGAGTACATGGTGTAATATATAGAGGACTGAGTAGTGAATCAGACAAGAGTAATAATGTCGCCGAAAGTGTATCTGACCTGTCAGAAGAAAATGTTAACCTAACAAAAGATTTTTGCGTGATTTCAGGAAGAAAATCAAAAAGAGAAGAAAAAATCAACCGTAAAAGACAAATAAAAAAAACGAGAATAATTACACAAATCGAACAACACGTAAATTAAAACAAAATAAAGTTATTGCAAATCAAACCAAAAGCTGAGAAGTCATTTATTGTAGTTGTGATTGTGGCTCACATCTTCCTCTGGTTTTACGTCCAGAAACGGCTTAAACGCCTTCTATGAGTCGAGGATATGCTTCCCATCCAGTTTTCTTACAAGCTGGCAAACAGGGTCTTTTAACATCAGATTCCCAAGATGTTGCCGTTCCCTTTGGAATTGCGGCCATAAATCAAGAATTTCTCTTTGTACGTCTCCACTAGGATGCGTCTCAAGAGAAAGTTGGATATTACCCAAATTCTCCTTACTCAGTCCATCCTTAATGAATTCAATTTTATCATCTCGAGTATTATTGTTTAGTCTAATTGTGTTTATGATCTTTTATATTTTTATGTATTTTGGTGTTTTTCACAAGTTTCTTTGAGTGATTTCAGATTACTAGAATTAAGGGCAAATCCAGTTCAGTTTCAGTTCCGACACCTTTTGCCATATCAGCTATATCTCGAGTTTCACTGAAGCAATAAGGCTGAAATTTGTAGCCATGCAAAGCTAAGAGGCATATCTATCTTTTTCATGTTTTACACTTCTTAAAACGGAGTCGTTTTCCCTAGCGAAATCGACCATCAAGTTGGATGATGTGCAATGATGTCTGTGCTGACATGTTTTCGTATTATGCCCGTATCTTCTTATCCACATCAGCAAATGAGCTGATTCCAACGGCTATGGTTCCGTAACTGATAGGGGAACCTTTGTCTAGAAGACCATGTGATCCGATCAGGCCTCCAATATTGAATAAATCGACCATCAAGGTGGCTGATGTGTAATGACATCTGTGCTGACATGTTTTCGTATTTTGCCCATATCGGCTTAACCACATCAGCAAATGAGCTGATTCCAACGGCTATGGTTCCGTAACTGATAGGGGAACCTTTTTCTAGAAGACCATGTGATCAGATCAGGCCTCCAATATTGACGAAATCGACCATCAAGTTGGCTGATCAAAATCGTCATATACCTACCTTTGAAATTTGTAAAGCTTGTCTCTTGTCATTTAGCCCTCCAAAATGTGTATAAATAGAGGGCCTTGGATGATTGTAAGGGATCATATTGGAGATTGGTAGGATATTAGCCATTTTAACAAAATTCTCTAAGTTTTCTTCTTCTTTCTTTTCTCTAGTTTTCTTTTTATTTAGAAAGAGCAAGAGGTTGGATAATTAATATTCTTCTTCTTCTTCTTTCTTTCTTTTATTTTCTTCTTATATTCTATTTAATTTTATGTTTATAATGCCTATGCTAGGCTAAACTTCTATTTGGTTAAGGGTGATTTCAAAGCCCTAGACATGTTTTGTGATTGATTTTCAGATTCTATCTATCATTAATTTTCTATCAAAGTTGCTTATGTTCTTCTACAAGAATTGTTCATGATGTTGTCTTGATTTATTTAGGTGTACAACTAGATAGATCTTGATAATTATCTATTGCTAGTTTAGGAGTCTTGATCCGTGTAATTGTCTTGATTTCCTATTCATAAGTGGCAATTTGTGATTAATGATTATGGTCAAGTTTTCAATAATTGCAAAGTGGAACATAACCTAAGTTGAACAATCCGAGCTTATGTGTTTGTTGCTTAGATCAACCTATCTTTCTCATCATAAAGCTGCCATTAAATTGAATTTAGAGAGCTTATTCTAGGTTGTTTAATGGTTAGAGATTAAATAGAGAGCTTGTTCTATTTAACGACAAACTAAGGAAAGATTGGGGTAACAGAGCTTGTTGTTATCTACGGTTGTTAACTTTGATAGTTGGTTGATATTGATAGATCTGAAATTGATTCTTAATGATGTCTAGTGGTGGAGAATGAAACCTTAACCATATTTTTCATATTTGATTCTTCTTACTTACTTGTTTTCTTACTTTTCTAGTTTGCTTATTTTTAAAAGTATATTTATTTTTATTGGCTGGTTATACCGCCTAATTTGTATATTAACTTTGTTTTATTTTTATTGGCTGGTTATACCGCCTAATTTAGTATATATATTTTTATTGGCTGGTTATACCGCCTAATTTAGTATATATATTTTTATTGGCTGGTTATACCGCCTTGCATCTTATTCTTACAAAAATTTGATGCACCCAAAAGAGTGTATCTTATTTAACCTTGCACTAAAAAGATCAATTGTAAGTATAGTAGTTAGCAAGGGTCGAGTCCTCAGGGATTGGGTTTTAGTTTATAAGTTGATAGTTTAAAACTTAAATTCAAGAACAATAAAAGAAAAGGGGTTTTTGAAATCAGATTTAAACTAAAGTAAATAATAAGAATAAGATGCAAGGCGGTATAACCAGCCAATAAAAATATATATACTAAATTAGGCGGTATAACCAGCCAATAAAAATATATATACTAAATTAGGCGGTATAACCAGCCAATAAAAATAAAACAAAGTTAATATACAAATTAGGCGGTATAACCAGCCAATAAAAATAAATATACTTTTAAAAATAAGCAAACTAGAAAAGTAAGAAAACAAGTAAGTAAGAAGAATCAAATATGAAAAATATGGTTAAGGTTTCATTCTCCACCACTAGACATCATTAAGAATCAATTTCAGATCTATCAATATCAACCAACTATCAAAGTTAACAACCGTAGATAACAACAAGCTCTGTTACCCCAATCTTTCCTTAGTTTGTCGTTAAATAGAACAAGCTCTCTATTTAATCTCTAACCATTAAACAACCTAGAATAAGCTCTCTAAATTCAATTTAATGGCAGCTTTATGATGAGAAAGATAGGTTGATCTAAGCAACAAACACATAAGCTCGGATTGTTCAACTTAGGTTATGTTCCACTTTGCAATTATTGAAAACTTGACCATAATCATTAATCACAAATTGCCACTTATGAATAGGAAATCAAGACAATTACACGGATCAAGACTCCTAAACTAGCAATAGATAATTATCAAGATCTATCTAGTTGTACACCTAAATAAATCAAGACAACATCATGAACAATTCTTGTAGAAGAACATAAGCAACTTTGATAGAAAATTAATGATAGATAGAATCTGAAAATCAATCACAAAACATGTCTAGGGCTTTGAAATCACCCTTAACCAAATAGAAGTTTAGCCTAGCATAGGCATTATAAACATAAAATTAAATAGAATATAAGAAGAAAATAAAAGAAAGAAAGAAGAAGAAGAAGAATATTAATTATCCAACCTCTTGCTCTTTCTAAATAAAAAGAAAACTAGAGAAAAGAAAGAAGAAGAAAACTTAGAGAATTTTGTTAAAATGGCTAATATCCTACCAATCTCCAATATGATCCCTTACAATCATCCAAGGCCCTCTATTTATACACATTTTGGAGGGCTAAATGACAAGAGACAAGCTTTACAAATTTCAAAGGTAGGTATATGACGATTTTGATCAGCCAACTTGATGGTCGATTTCGTCAATATTGGAGGCCTGATCTGATCACATGGTCTTCTAGAAAAAGGTTCCCCTATCAGTTACGGAACCATAGCCGTTGGAATCAGCTCATTTGCTGATGTGGTTAAGCAGATATGGGCAAAATACGAAAACATGTCAGCACAGATGTCATTACACATCAGCCACCTTGATGGTCGATTTATTCAATATTGGAGGCCTGATCGGATCACATGGTCTTCTAGACAAAGGTTCCCCTATCAGTTACGGAACCATAGCCGTTGGAATCAGCTCATTTGCTGATGTGGATAAGAAGATACGGGCATAATACGAAAACATGTCAGCACAGACATCATTGCACATCATCCAACTTGATGGTCGATTTCGCTAGGGAAAACGACTCCGTTTTAAGAAGTGTAAAACATGAAAAAGATAGATATGCCTCTTAGCTTTGCATGGCTACAAATTTCAGCCTTATTGCTTCAGTGAAACTCGAGATATAGCTGATATGGAAAACGGTGTCGGAACTGAAACTGAACTGGATTTGCCCTTAATTCTAGTAATCTGAAATCACTCAAAGAAACTTGTGAAAAACACCAAAATACATAAAAATATAAAAGATCATAAACACAATTAGACTAAACAATAATAACTCGTATTTGACACAAAACATTAATAAAACATAACTAAAAACTATATAATTATACGAGTTATCACACCCCCACACTTAGATTGTTGCTAGTCCCTAGCAACGACTCAATAAAAATAAAATAAGAAAATCTAATCTAATCCATTTTCGTAGGAAATCACGGTGGCACTTAGCATGTGACACAAGCCTTTAAACCCCTAGGTGTCCCTAGTGGACGAGTTTAGTCTCGTGAGGGTTTACTAGAACGATACCCACAAACATTGAAAAATTAAAATATAAATAAACTTCATATAAATAAACTACATATACTAAAAATATTTACTCCTAATCCTTTCAATACAAATTAGAGACAATATTTGAACAAGTCTTATAAACTAATCAATAGCTTAAAAAATTTCACAAAAAATCATGCTTGAATGTAAATTGTTTGAGTTAAGCCAATATTAGCATAACATATCTCAATCAAAATATTGCATGTTCAAATTTAATCTCAACTTCTCACATGGGATACCCTCATGATTTTCACTCTTTAAAGTAGTGGTGAAGTGTTTACACTCAATCAATCTCATGAAAACAGTTCTACCATATTCTTGCTTGTCCACCTATTCTCCACTATTTAGATCATACAACTTCATGAATCAAGAGGTCTTTAATCAAGGTTGTAATGGGGCCAAGGGGTTTGTAATGTGGTTGAAGAACAAAAGGATAAAGATATCACAAAGGTTCCAAAGAGTTCATAAAGTTTAGAGACATAAAAAGATCATACAAAGAAACTTCTCAAAACTCTTTACAAGTACATAGTCACCTAGGCCGGATATTTATGTTGGGCCTTTTCTTCATTCTAAACGACTTTGTAACATCTTTTTCTTTTTCCACAAATTCAAGAGATGATTCATATATATATATATTTTTTTTTTTACATAGGAATGTATTTGCCAGTATTTCATTTCTTTTTCTCTTGACTTTTCTTTTCTTTCCCCCCCACACTTATTTCTTGTTTCTAACCCAAATTTTTAACTAAAAATATCCCTTGTCTTTGCAACTTGTCTCAAAACATGCTAATTCATCTTTGGAACAAAGGTAAAGATATAAGTATATTTAGGTTAGGGACAAGTTATGGTTACCAAAGAGATAGCTTATTCAATGTAGGCTCAAATTGGTTCACTAAGGGTGTGTTCTCTTGGAACATCAATAAGGGATGGCTGTTTGGCTCTGGCTAAAAATCCTAATGCCTCTATCATATTCATGTTGTCACATGTATCAATATAGTCTCAAACGGTTTAAAGCAAGTTCTAGAGAATCCTGTAATCATAAGAGCACTCAAGAAAGAAATTAGATTGATTTGTATAATGCATCAATCATTATAGGCTCAAAAACTCACAAGGATGATTATACAAGTCAGATTAAGTCTAAACATGCTTCATTCTCAATCAACATATTATATTAACATTGGCTCATAAAAAGGTTGACATCAAGCTCAATTCTCATGAAAATCTTCTCACTAATAACCAGTTTTAGACTTATGCAATTCATATCTCATCATTGTATTAAAAAGGAACTAAAACTCACAAAAAAAAATAATAATAATAATAAAGAAAAAAAAATAGTAGACAAAAATAAAAGAAATCCTAAATCATTCCCCCCCACACTTAATTCTTACATTGTCCTCAATGTAAGTCTATTAACTCAAATGAAAGAATCATGTGTAAGAGAAAAGAACTAATAACATAAGAATAGGAACAACTAAGACTAAAAAAAAAAACAAAATCATGCAACCTAAATAATCCTAAAATACTAAACAAAAATTAACAAGTAAACATAAAAAGATTAAAATCAAACTGACAAGGTATGTCTCAAGTCTCCCTTACTCAGACCTTGTTCAGAATGAATACTTCTAAATTGCTTAAAACACAACAAACTCTTTTTTTTTTTTTTTTTTGAAAAGAAGAAATCAAACTGACAAGGTATGTCTCAAGTCTCCCTTACTCAGACCTTGTTCAGAATGAATACTTCTTAATTTTTTTTTTTTTTTTTTTTTTTAAATTAGCAAAATATGTCCCTTATCCCCTACTAAAATATGGCATTGTCCCCAATGTCAAATTTTAAAGGTAGAATTTAGGAGATATTACCTGCAGAGGTTGCTAACCACTTATTATAACTGAGACACAACAAGCAAAATGTTAGATAATGTCACAAAGACAAAGTGCAATCCACTCCTTGCTCGTCCATATCTCTTTTTCTTTTTTCGAGCGTTTGTGAAACAACCGTAGCAGATAAACACTCATAAGCTTGGAGCTTTTTAAGTAAATCTTCAATGGTTGTAGCAGAAATTATGGTTCTCCTTGCCTCTGAAAACATGAATCCATTATCCACAGCATTATCTAAATATGAAAGCAAATTACTAAAATAACCATTAATATTAAGCAAACCAATGGGTTTCTTATTTGTGACCAAAGATGACCAAGAAGCCACGCAAGCTATTTTTTCCAATGTACCCAGACCTCCTGGTAAAGCAATGAATGCATCGGCAGAATGGTACATGATTGTTATCCGTTCAGGGATACTCCAGACTTGTATTTCCTTACCCAAGGTAGGTCCACAAAAATCTGTGAATAGTTTTGGCACGATTCCTAGAACTGGACTTCCTCCGGCGTGTGCTGCTGTAGCGACTGCTCCCATTAAACCCGTACTACCGCCTCCATAAATCAAGTGGATCTTTTGTTGGGCAAGTATTACTCCAACTCTTATGGCTTCATCAGCGAATATGTTATTTTTCCCTGGATAAGCACCTCCAAAGACACAAATTTTTTTAATGCGCTGGGATGAAGTACTTTCCATTTTTTTTTTCTTCGAGTGCCTGAAAGAGAATGAGTACATGGTGTAATATATAGAGGACTGAGTAGTGAATCAGACAAGAGTAATAATGTCGCCGAAAGTGTATCTGACCTGTCAGAAGAAAATGTTAACCTAACAAAAGATTTTTGCGTGATTTCAGGAAGAAAATCAAAAAGAGAAGAAAAATCAACCGTAAAAGTCAAGAGTAATAATGTAGCCGAAAGTGTATTTGACCTGTCAGAAGAAAATGTTAACCTAACAAAAGATTTTTGCGTGATTTCAGGAAGAAAATCAAAAAGAGAAGAAAAATCAACCGTAAAAGTCAAGAGTAATAATGCACCCAAAAGAGTGTATCTTATTTAACCTTGCACTAAAAAGATCAATTGTAAGTATAGTAGTTAGCAAGGGTCGAGTCCTCAGGGATTGGGTTTTAGTTTATAAGTTGATAGTTTAAAACTTAAATTCAAGAACAATAAAAGAAAAGGGGTTTTTGAAATCAGATTTAAACTAAAGTAAATAATAAGAATAAGATGCAAGGCGGTATAACCAGCCAATAAAAATATATATACTAAATTAGGCGGTATAACCAGCCAATAAAAATATATATACTAAATTAGGCGGTATAACCAGCCAATAAAAATAAAACAAAGTTAATATACAAATTAGGCGGTATAACCAGCCAATAAAAATAAATATACTTTTAAAAATAAGCAAACTAGAAAAGTAAGAAAACAAGTAAGTAAGAAGAATCAAATATGAAAAATATGGTTAAGGTTTCATTCTCCACCACTAGACATCATTAAGAATCAATTTCAGATCTATCAATATCAACCAACTATCAAAGTTAACAACCGTAGATAACAACAAGCTCTGTTACCCCAATCTTTCCTTAGTTTGTCGTTAAATAGAACAAGCTCTCTATTTAATCTCTAACCATTAAACAACCTAGAATAAGCTCTCTAAATTCAATTTAATGGCAGCTTTATGATGAGAAAGATAGGTTGATCTAAGCAACAAACACATAAGCTCGGATTGTTCAACTTAGGTCAAATACGAGTTATTATTGTTTAGTCTAATTGTGTTTATGATCTTTTATATTTTTATGTATTTTGGTGTTTTTCACAAGTTTCTTTGAGTGATTTCAGATTACTAGAATTAAGGGCAAATCCAGTTCAGTTTCAGTTCCGACACCTTTTGCCATATCAGCTATATCTCGAGTTTCACTGAAGCAATAAGGCTGAAATTTGTAGCCATGCAAAGCTAAGAGGCATATCTATCTTTTTCATGTTTTACACTTCTTAAAACGGAGTCGTTTTCCCTAGCGAAATCGACCATCAAGTTGGATGATGTGCAATGATGTCTGTGCTGACATGTTTTCGTATTATGCCCGTATCTTCTTATCCACATCAGCAAATGAGCTGATTCCAACGGCTATAGTTCCGTAACTGATAGGGGAACCTTTGTCTAGAAGACCATGTGATCCGATCAGGCCTCCAATATTGAATAAATCGACCATCAAGGTGGCTGATGTGTAATGACATCTGTGCTGACATGTTTTCGTATTTTGCCCATATCTGCTTAACCACATCAGCAAATGAGCTGATTCCAACGGCTATGGTTCCGTAACTGATAGGGGAACCTTTTTCTAGAAGACCATGTGATCAGATCAGGCCTCCAATATTGACGAAATCGACCATCAAGTTGGCTGATCAAAATCGTCATATACCTACCTTTGAAATTTGTAAAGCTTGTCTCTTGTCATTTAGCCCTCCAAAATGTGTATAAATAGAGGGCCTTGGATGATTGTAAGGGATCATATTGGAGATTGGTAGGATATTAGCCATTTTAACAAAATTCTCTAAGTTTTCTTCTTCTTTCTTTTCTCTAGTTTTCTTTTTATTTAGAAAGAGCAAGAGGTTGGATAATTAATATTCTTCTTCTTCTTCTTTCTTTCTTTTATTTTCTTCTTATATTCTATTTAATTTTATGTTTATAATGCCTATGCTAGGCTAAACTTCTATTTGGTTAAGGGTGATTTCAAAGCCCTAGACATGTTTTGTGATTGATTTTCAGATTCTATCTATCATTAATTTTCTATCAAAGTTGCTTATGTTCTTCTACAAGAATTGTTCATGATGTTGTCTTGATTTATTTAGGTGTACAACTAGATAGATCTTGATAATTATCTATTGCTAGTTTAGGAGTCTTGATCCGTGTAATTGTCTTGATTTCCTATTCATAAGTGGCAATTTGTGATTAATGATTATGGTCAAGTTTTCAATAATTGCAAAGTGGAACATAACCTAAGTTGAACAATCCGAGCTTATGTGTTTGTTGCTTAGATCAACCTATCTTTCTCATCATAAAGCTGCCATTAAATTGAATTTAGAGAGCTTATTCTAGGTTGTTTAATGGTTAGAGATTAAATAGAGAGCTTGTTCTATTTAACGACAAACTAAGGAAAGATTGGGGTAACAGAGCTTGTTGTTATCTACGGTTGTTAACTTTGATAGTTGGTTGATATTGATAGATCTGAAATTGATTCTTAATGATGTCTAGTGGTGGAGAATGAAACCTTAACCATATTTTTCATATTTGATTCTTCTTAGTTTATTGGTTTATTCTTATTTTCTGTTCTAATTATTTACTTTCTTATTTTTTTTTTTATTAGTGAATGTTCCAAGCTCCCGAAGAAGACTTACGACTTAGGAAAATTCGGGAATTTATAACTTCTCACCAACAACCAATCGAGGAGTTGATCCAAAACATCCAAGAGGAGCAAGGAGAGATGGCAGCAGCTGACAACTGAACTCTCAAGGAGCTAGCCGCTCCGGACTTGGGTCAACAACCATTATGCATTGAATATGCTAATCTTGAGGTAGCTTTTGAATTAAAATCTGGTTTGATTCATCTTCTCCCAACTTTTCATGGTTTTGCAGGAGAGGATCCAAATAAGCACCTCAAGGAATTCCATGTAGTTTGCTCAAGTATGAGACCAACAGGGGTCACGGAAGAGCAAGTTAAGTTGAGAGCCTTCCCATTCTCTCTAGCTGATTCAGCAAAGGAATGGCTCTACTATCTACCATCCGGGACCATCACTACATGGAATGATTTGAAGAAAGCATTCTTGGAAAGGTATTTCCCAGCATCTAAGGCTGCCAACATTAGGAAAGAGATATGTGGGATTCGGCAATACAACGGAGAGTCCTTATATGAATATTGGGAGAGGTTCAAGAAACTTTGTGCATCATGTCCACACCATCAAATAAGTGAACAACTTCTCATCCAATACTTCTATGAAGGTCTCATGCCCATGGAGAGAAGTATGATAGATGCCGCTAGTGGGGGAGCTCTAGTTGATAAGACTCCCAGGGCTGCTAGAACATTAATCTCCAACATGGCAGCCAATTCTCAACAGTTCTCAATGAGACAAGATCCACCACCACAACCCAAGAGAGTTAATGAGGTAAGTATATCATCCCTTGAACAAAAATTTGATAAACTGACTTCTCTTGTTCAACAATTGGCTGTAGGTAAAATACAACAAATAAAGGCTTGTGGCATATGTTCAAACATAGGGCACCAAACTGATATGTGTCCAACACTTCAAGAGGATACCAATGAACATGTGAATGCCATGGGTGGATTTCAGAACCAATCAAGGAAATATGATCCCTACTCAAACACATACAATCCAGGATGGAGGGATCATCCAAACTTCAATTATGGAGGGAACCAATCACAAACTATTCCTCCACCATTTGACCACAGGCCACCGGGTTTTCAGCAAAGAGTGCAACAACCATACCAAACCCGACAACAACTACCACCCACCCAAAATTCAGGTACTTCTCTTGAAGATCTTGTTAAAGCTCTTTCTACTAATACAATTCAATTTCAACAGGAAACAAAGACAAGTATTCGAAATTTGGAGACTCAAATAGGGCAATTGGCAACAACCATGAGTCAAATGCAAGCAAGGGATTCTGGGAAATTACCTTCCCAAACCATAGTGAATCCAAGAGAGAATGCCAATGCTATAAATTTAAGAAGTGGGAAACAGCTAGAGACACCACAAAATGATAGTGCTCAAGGGGAGAACAATACCATGGCATCCTCTTCACATCCCAACGAGCCACTAAAAAAGGTAATTCCTAAACCATCCTTTCCTTCTTATATAACTCCTCCACCTTTTCCTAGCAGGTTAGCAAAGTCCAAGAAGGAGGAGCAAGAGAAGGAAATTTTGGAAACCTTCCGGAAAGTAGAGGTGAACATTCCTTTACTAGATGCTATCAAGCAAGTGCCAAGATATGCCAAGTTCCTAAAAGAGTTGTGCACATCTAAACGGAAGTTGAAATGGAATGAAAAGGTAAGTGTGGGGGAGAATGTGTCAGCTGTTCTTCAAAAGAAACTCCCACCTAAATGCAAGGATCCAGGTATGTTTACCATTCCTTGTAAGATAGGCAACACCAGGTTTGAGCGTGCTATGCTAGATCTAGGGGCATCTATTAATGTCATGCCATATTCAATTTATGCTTCATTGAATCTAGGACCATTAGAGGAAACCGGTGTTATAATACAACTTGCTGACCGTTCTAACACTTATCCAAGAGGAGTTGTAGAAGACGTTCTTGTACAGGTTAATGAATTGGTTTTTCCCGCTGACTTTTATGTTATTGAGATGGAAGATGAGATGTCTTCTAATCCCACACCTATTCTATTAGGGAGACCATTCTTGAAAACAGCAAGAACTAAAATAGATGTACATGATGGCACTTTAACTATGGAATTTGATGGTGAAATAATTCGCTTTAACATTTTTGAGGCCATGAGATATCCTAGTGATGTGCATTCTGTTTTTAATATTGATATAATTGACTCACTAGTGCAGCAAGCTTATGAGCTAGATGGTGAAGATAGTGTGGAAATAGTCCTTAGCAACCATCTCGGAATGGGGAATGCTAAACTAGCCTTGAGTGACCATGTGGAAGGGGCACTAGAATCTTTACACTCGCTGCAACCTAAAGATGCAAGGTTTGATGTTTCATTTATTGATTTGCCTTTATCTAATGAGAAACTTCTACCTTCCATTTTGCAGGCACCAACTTTAGAATTGAAACCACTACCGAACCACTTGAAATATTTGTTCTTAGGGGAAAAGGACACACTACCTGTCATCATTGCCAAAGAGCTCACACCTTTGCAAGAAGAGCGACTTATCCGGGTGCTTAGAGAGCATAAAACAGCAATTGGTTGGACAATTGCCGATATCAAGGGAATAAGCCCATCCATGTGCATGCACCGGATTTTGTTAGAGGAAGGGTCTAAACCAACAAGAGAAGCACAAAGAAGATTGAACCCTCCTATGATGGAGGTTGTGAAAAAGGAGATACTGAAGCTCCTAGATGTTGGAGTGATCTATCCTATCTCGGATAGCAAATGGGTGAGCCCAGTCCAAGTGGTTCCAAAGAAATCAGGTGTAACGGTGGTAACAAATAATGAGAATGAACTTGTTCCTACTAGGATTCAAACAGGATGGCGAGTTTGTATTGATTATTGTAAACTTAATTCCACAACTCGCAAAGACCACTTTCCTTTACCTTTTATTGATCAAATGCTTGAAAGGTTAGCTGGCCATTCTCATTATTGTTTTCTTGATGGTTTTTCAGGTTATAATCAGATAGCCATTGCTCCGGAGGACCAAGAGAAAACAACATTCACATGTCCATTTGGTACTTTTGCATACCGGCGTATGCCATTTGGTCTTTGTAATGCACCAGCTACATTCCAAAGGTGTATGGTTAGCATATTTTCAGATTATGTAGAGAATATCATAGAAGTGTTTATGGATGATTTTAGTGTCTATGGTGATTCTTTTGATAGATGTCTAGAGAACCTTACACTTGTACTTGAAAGATGCATGGAAACTAACCTTGTTTTGAATTGGGAAAAATGTCACTTTATGGTAGAACAAGGAATAGTTTTGGGCCATGTTATTTCTTCTAGAGGGATAGAGGTTGATAAGTCTAAAATAGATATTATGCATTCTTTACCACCTCCCACAAATGTGAGAGAGGTTCGTTCTTTTCTTGGACATGCAGGTTTCTATAGGAGATTTATCAAAGACTTCTCAAAGATCACATTACCTCTTTGCAAGCTACTACAAAAAGATGTGGTTTTCCACTTTGATGATAAATGCAAAGAGGCGTTTGAAACATTGAAGGGACTCTTGACATCAGCTCCTATCATCCAACCACCAGATTGGAATGTACCTTTTGAAATCATGTGTGATGCTAGTGACTATGCCATTGGAGCTGTTTTGGGCCAACGGGTTGGGAAAGCCTCACATGCCATTTATTATGCCTCAAGAACTCTTAATGATGCTCAATTGAACTATTCCACTACTGAAAAAGAACTTTTGGCTGTTGTATTTGCTTTAGAAAAATTTCGATCTTATTTAATTGGTACTAAAGTAATTGTATTTTCTGACCATGCAGCCCTTAAGTACTTACTCACTAAAAAGGAGGCCAAACCAAGGTTGATTAGATGGATACTTCTCTTACAAGAGTTTGATTTGGAGATAAAAGATAAGAGAGGTAGTGACAACCTGGTTGCGGACCATCTTAGCCGTTTAGTTCATGAAGATGATGCACTACCCTTGAATGAGAACTTTCCGGATGAGCAACTTCTTTTTATAAGAACAACAACTCCTTGGTATGCTGATATTGTTAATTACTTAGTTACCAAGAAGTTGCCACAAGAGTTGACACAAGCTCAAAGAAATAAGATCAAGAGTGATGCCAAATACTACATATGGGATGATCCTTACCTTTGGAAGCATTGCTCCGATCAGATTATAAGAAGGTGTGTACTCGAAACTGAATTTCAATCTATTCTCACCTTTTGTCACTCTTATGCATGTGGAGGACACTTTGGATCCAAAAGAACAGCCATGAAAGTTCTTGATTCTGGATTTTATTGGCCTACCATATTCAAAGACGCATACCTCTTTTGCAAGTCATGTGATCGTTGCCAAAGAACTGGTAACTTAGGTGCTAGAAATCAAATGCCTCAAACTCCAATACTTATTGTTGAAATTTTTGATGTATGGGGCATGGATTTCATGGGACCTTTTCCTCCTTCTTTTGGTAATCTTTATATTTTACTTGCCGTTGATTATGTTTCAAAGTGGGTGGAAGCAAAATCCACTAGGACTAATGACTCTAAAGTTGTTTCAGATTTTGTCAAGACTAACATCTTGGCTAGGTTTGGAACGCCAAAGGCCATAATCAGCGATAGAGGTACTCACTTTTGCAATAGGACTATGGAAGCACTTTTGAGGAAGTATAACATCACACACAAGGTCTCCACCTCATATCATCCTCAAACTAGTGGGCAAGCTGAAGTGTCAATCCGAGAAGTTAAGTCCATCCTTGAAAAGACAGTTAATCCAAATAGGAAGGATTGGAGTTCACGACTTGATGATGCACTTTGGGCTTATAGGACAGCATATAAGACACCCATTGGTATGTCTCCTTATCGACTTGTTTATGGTAAGCCTTGTCATCTTCCGGTTGAATTGGAACATAAATCATATTGGGCTATCAAACAATGCAACATGGAGATGGATGAGATAGGAAAGAAAAGAAAACTTGACCTACAAGAATTAGAGGAGATAAGGAATGATGCCTATCAGAATTCTAGGATTTACAAGGAAAAGACTAAGGCATTCCATGACAAGATGATATCAAGAAAAGAATTTGTTGTTGGACAAAAAGTTCTTCTCTTCCATTCACGCCTTAAGTTATATCCAGGTAAGTTACGTTCTCGTTGGGTTGGACCTTTTGTTATTACTAATGTATTTACTCATGGTGCAGTTGAAATCCAAAGCCCAAAAACAGATAAGGCATTCAAAGTGAATGGTCATAGATTGAAGCCTTACTATGAGAACTTTCCAATACAAGATGTGGAGGAGTTTCCACTTTTTGAGCCAAAGTATGTTGAATAATAATGGCATGGGTCTAAGTTAGGCTGAGGACAATAAACCAAGCGCTTCTTGGGAGGCAACCCAAAAGGATGGAGAGCATCTATTATATCAGATTTGCATATTCCTTACTCTCCATCATTCTATCTTTTATTGTTTTTCTTTTCTTTTGTTTAATAGTTCTTTTCTCTTACAAGATGTAAATATAATTTTTAATTTATTTTTTTTAACCCCGGTTAAATGGCGGATAACGGTACTCCGTGATTATTTAAATCGGTTCCATCAGCTACCCACAAAACTGATATTGTATATAAATTTCTCTTCCAATTTCTCTTTCAATTTTTTTTTTCATTCTTTTTTTTCAGGATGGATGATATTCTCACAAGATTGCAGAAACGATTTCCTCCTTTTCCTCGAAATATTTTACTGAAGCTTTACCAAGTTCGACTTGAGAGATTAAGAATGCTTATGCACAAAGGGATTCCTGACGACATACGTTGGCTAATTGAAGCCAAGGTACGTGAAGATGAATATCTTCCTGTTTTGCATTTACCAGGTACAGGTAGAAGCACTTTTGCAAAGAAGCGACGAGCAAAGCGCATGAGTTCAAATTGCCACAAATGTGCACGATGGACGTGTAACGGTAAATGTCGTTCTATTGGGATTCTGTCCTCTAATCGAGATGATAAAATTGAATTCATTAAGGATGGACTGAGTAAGGAGAATTTGGGTAATATCCAACTTTCTCTTGAGACGCATCCTAGTGGAGACGTACAAAGAGAAATTCTTGATTTATGGCCGCAATTCCAAAGGGAATGGCAACATCTTGGGAATCTGATGTTAAAAGACCCTGTTTGCCAGCTTGTAAGAAAACTGGATGGGAAGCATATCCTCGACTCATAGAAGGCGTTTAAGCCGTTTCTGGACGTAAAACCAGAGGAAGATGTGAGCCAGAATCACAACTACAATAAATGACTTCTCAGCTTTTGGTTTGATTTGCAATACCTTTCCAAGAATGCTTTCTTCAAATCATTCCATGTAGTGATGGTCCCGGATGGTAGATAGTAGAGCCATTCCTTTGCTGAATCAGCTAGAGAGAATGGGAAGGCTCTCAACTTAACTTGCTCTTCCGTGACCCCTGTTGGTCTCATGCTTGAGCAAACTACATGGAATTCCTTGAGGTGTTTATTTGGATCCTCTCCTGCAAAACCATGAAAAGTTGGGAGAAGGTGAATCAAACCAGATTTTAATTCAAAAGCTACCTCAAGATTAGCATATTCAATGCATAATGGTTGTTGACCCAAGTCCGGAGCGGCTAGCTCCTTGAGAGTTCGGTTGTCAGCTGCTGCCATCTCTCCTTGCTTCTCTTGGATGTTTTGGATCAACTCCTCGATTGGTTGTTGGTGAGAAGTTATAAATTCCCGAATTTTTCTAAGTCGTAAGTCTTTTTCGGGAGCTTGGAACATTCACTAATAAAAAAAAAATATAAGAAAGTAAATAATTAGAACAGAAAATAAGAATAAACTAATAAACTAATAAACTAAAGAAAGCAATCCCCGGCAACGGCGCCAAAAATTAGGAAAGAGATATGTGGGATTCGGCAATACAACAGAGAGTCCTTATATGAATATTGGGAGAGGTTCAAGAAACTTTGTGCATCATGTCCACACCATCAAATAAGTGAACAACTTCTCATCCAATACTTCTATGAAGGTCTCATGCCCATGGAGAGAAGTATGATAGATGCCGCTAGTGGGGGAGCTCTAGTTGATAAGACTCCCAGGGCTGCTAGAACATTAATCTCCAACATGGCAGCCAATTCTCAACAGTTCTCAATGAGACAAGATCCACCACCACAATCCAAGAGAGTTAATGAGGTAAGTATATCATCCCTTGAACAAAAATTTGATAAACTGACTTCTCTTGTTCAACAATTGGCTGTAGGTAAAATACAACAAATAAAGGCTTGTGGCATATGTTCAAACATAGGGCACCAAACTGATATGTGTCCAACACTTCAAGAGGATACCAATGAACATGTGAATGCCATGGGTGGATTTCAGAACCAATCAAGGAAATATGATCCCTACTCAAACACATACAATCCAGGATGGAGGGATCATCCAAACTTCAATTATGGAGGGAACCAATCACAAACTATTCCTCCACCATTTGACCACAGGCCACCGGGTTTTCAGCAAAGAGTGCAACAACCATACCAAACCCGACAACAACTACCACCCACCCAAAATTCAGGTACTTCTCTTGAAGATCTTGTTAAAGCTCTTTCTACTAATACAATTCAATTTCAACAGGAAACAAAGACAAGTATTCGAAATTTGGAGACTCAAATAGGGCAATTGGCAACAACCATGAGTTAAATGCAAGCAAGGGATTCTGGGAAATTACCTTCCCAAACCATAGTGAATCCAAGAGAGAATGCCAATGCTATAAATTTAAGAAGTGGGAAACAGCTAGAGACACCACAAAATGATAGTGCTCAAGGGGAGAACAATACCATGGCATCCTCTTCACATCCCAACGAGCCACTAAAAAAGGTAATTCCTAAACCATCCTTTCCTTCTTATATAACTCCTCCACCTTTTCCTAGCAGGTTAGCAAAGTCCAAGAAGGAGGAGCAAGAGAAGGAAATTTTGGAAACCTTCCGGAAAGTAGAGGTGAACATTCCTTTACTAGATGCTATCAAGCAAGTGCCAAGATATGCCAAGTTCCTAAAAGAGTTGTGCACATCTAAACGGAAGTTGAAATGGAATGAAAAGGTAAGTGTGGGGGAGAATGTGTCAGCTGTTCTTCAAAAGAAACTCCCACCTAAATGCAAGGATCCAGGTATGTTTACCATTCCTTGTAAGATAGGCAACACCAGGTTTGAGCGTGCTATGCTAGATCTAGGGGCATCTATTAATGTCATGCCATATTCAATTTATGCTTCATTGAATCTAGGACCATTAGAGGAAACCGGTGTTATAATACAACTTGCTGACCGTTCTAACACTTATCCAAGAGGAGTTGTAGAAGACGTTCTTGTACAGGTTAATGAATTGGTTTTTCCCGCTGACTTTTATGTTATTGAGATGGAAGATGAGATGTCTTCTAATCCCACACCTATTCTATTAGGGAGACCATTCTTGAAAACAGCAAGAACTAAAATAGATGTACATGATGGCACTTTAACTATGGAATTTGATGGTGAAATAATTCGCTTTAACATTTTTGAGGCCATGAGATATCCTAGTGATGTGCATTCTGTTTTTAATATTGATATAATTGACTCACTAGTGCAGCAAGCTTATGAGCTAGATGGTGAAGATAGTGTGGAAATAGTCCTTAGCAACCATCTCGGAATGGGGAATGCTAAACTAGCCTTGAGTGACCATGTGGAAGGGGCACTAGAATCTTTACACTCGCTGCAACCTAAAGATGCAAGGTTTGATGTTTCATTTATTGATTTGCCTTTATCTAATGAGAAACTTCTACCTTCCATTTTGCAGGCACCAACTTTAGAATTGAAACCACTACCGAACCACTTGAAATATTTGTTCTTAGGGGAAAAGGACACACTACCTGTCATCATTGCCAAAGAGCTCACACCTTTGCAAGAAGAGCGACTTATCCGGGTGCTTAGAGAGCATAAAACAGCAATTGGTTGGACAATTGCCGATATCAAGGGAATAAGCCCATCCATGTGCATGCACCGGATTTTGTTAGAGGAAGGGTCTAAACCAACAAGAGAAGCACAAAGAAGATTGAACCCTCCTATGATGGAGGTTGTGAAAAAGGAGATACTGAAGCTCCTAGATGTTGGAGTGATCTATCCTATCTCGGATAGCAAATGGGTGAGCCCAGTCCAAGTGGTTCCAAAGAAATCAGGTGTAACGGTGGTAACAAATAATGAGAATGAACTTGTTCCTACTAGGATTCAAACAGGATGGCGAGTTTGTATTGATTATCGTAAACTTAATTCCACAACTCGCAAAGACCACTTTCCTTTACCTTTTATTGATCAAATGCTTGAAAGGTTAGCTGGCCATTCTCATTATTGTTTTCTTGATGGTTTTTCAGGTTATAATCAGATAGCCATTGCTCCGGAGGACCAAGAGAAAACAACATTCACATGTCCATTTGGTACTTTTGCATACCGGCGTATGCCATTTGGTCTTTGTAATGCACCAGCTACATTCCAAAGGTGTATGGTTAGCATATTTTCAGATTATGTAGAGAATATCATAGAAGTGTTTATGGATGATTTTAGTGTCTATGGTGATTCTTTTGATAGATGTCTAGAGAACCTTACACTTGTACTTGAAAGATGCATGGAAACTAACCTTGTTTTGAATTGGGAAAAATGTCACTTTATGGTAGAACAAGGAATAGTTTTGGGCCATGTTATTTCTTCTAGAGGGATAGAGGTTGATAAGTCTAAAATAGATATTATGCATTCTTTACCACCTCCCACAAATGTGAGAGAGGTTCGTTCTTTTCTTGGACATGCAGGTTTCTATAGGAGATTTATCAAAGACTTCTCAAAGATCACATTACCTCTTTGCAAGCTACTACAAAAAGATGTGGTTTTCCACTTTGATGATAAATGCAAAGAGGCGTTTGAAACATTGAAGGGACTCTTGACATCAGCTCCTATCATCCAACCACCAGATTGGAATGTACCTTTTGAAATCATGTGTGATGCTAGTGACTATGCCATTGGAGCTGTTTTGGGCCAACGGGTTGGGAAAGCCTCACATGCCATTTATTATGCCTCAAGAACTCTTAATGATGCTCAATTGAACTATTCCACTACTGAAAAAGAACTTTTGGGTGTTGTATTTGCTTTAGAAAAATTTCGATCTTATTTAATTGGTACTAAAGTAATTGTATTTTCTGACCATGCAGCCCTTAAGTACTTACTCACTAAAAAGGAGGCCAAACCAAGGTTGATTAGATGGATACTTCTCTTACAAGAGTTTGATTTGGAGATAAAAGATAAGAGAGGTAGTGACAACCTGGTTGCGGACCATCTTAGCTGTTTAGTTCATGAAGATGATGCACTACCCTTGAATGAGAACTTTCCGGATGAGCAACTTCTTTTTATAAGAACAACAACTCCTTGGTATGCTGATATTGTTAATTACTTAGTTACCAAGAAGTTGCCACAAGAGTTGACACAAGCTCAAAGAAATAAGATCAAGAGTGATGCCAAATACTACATATGGGATGATCCTTACCTTTGGAAGCATTGCTCCGATCAGATTATAAGAAGGTGTGTACTCGAAACTGAATTTCAATCTATTCTCACCTTTTGTCACTCTTATGCATGTGGAGGACACTTTGGATCCAAAAGAACAGCCATGAAAGTTCTTGATTCTGGATTTTATTGGCCTACCATATTCAAAGATGCATACCTCTTTTGCAAGTCATGTGATCGTTGCCAAAGAACTGGTAACTTAGGTGCTAGAAATCAAATGCCTCAAACTCCAATACTTATTGTTGAAATTTTTGATGTATGGGGCATGGATTTCATGGGACCTTTTCCTCCTTCTTTTGGTAATCTTTATATTTTACTTGCCGTTGATTATGTTTCAAAGTGGGTGGAAGCAAAATCCACTAGGACTAATGACTCTAAAGTTGTTTCAGATTTTGTCAAGACTAACATCTTGGCTAGGTTTGGAACGCCAAAGGCCATAATCAGCGATAGAGGTACTCACTTTTGCAATAGGACTATGGAAGCACTTTTGAGGAAGTATAACATCACACACAAGGTCTCCACCTCATATCATCCTCAAACTAGTGGGCAAGCTGAAGTGTCAAACCGAGAAGTTAAGTCCATCCTTGAAAAGAGAGTTAATCCAAATAGGAAGGATTGGAGTTCACGACTTGATGATGCACTTTGGGCTTATAGGACAGCATATAAGACACCCATTGGTATGTCTCCTTATCGACTTGTTTATGGTAAGCCTTGTCATCTTCCGGTTGAATTGGAACATAAATCATATTGGGCTATCAAACAATGCAACATGGAGATGGATGAGATAGGAAAGAAAAGAAAACTTGACCTACAAGAATTAGAGGAGATAAGGAATGATGCCTATCAGAATTCTAGGATTTACAAGGAAAAGACTAAGGCATTCCATGACAAGATGATATCAAGAAAAGAATTTGTTGTTGGACAAAAAGTTCTTCTCTTCCATTCACGCCTTAAGTTATATCCAGGTAAGTTACGTTCTCGTTGGGTTGGACCTTTTGTTATTACTAATGTATTTACTCATGGTGCAGTTGAAATCCAAAGCCCAAAAACAGATAAGGCATTCAAAGTGAATGGTCATAGATTGAAGCCTTACTATGAGAACTTTCCAATACAAGATGTGGAGGAGTTTCCACTTTTTGAGCCAAAGTATGTTGAATAATAATGGCATGGGTCTAAGTTAGGCTGAGGACAATAAACCAAGCGCTTCTTGGGAGGCAACCCAAAAGGATGGAGAGCATCTATTATATCAGATTTGCATATTCCTTACTCTCCATCATTCTATCTTTTATTGTTTTTCTTTTCTTTTGTTTAATAGTTCTTTTCTCTTACAAGATGTAAATATAATTTTTAATTTATTTTTTTTAACCCCGGTTAAATGGCGGATAACGGTACTCCGTGATTATTTAAATCGGTTCCATCAGCTACCCACAAAACTGATATTGTATATAAATTTCTCTTCCAATTTCTCTTTCAATTTTTTTTTTCATTCTTTTTTTTCAGGATGGATGATATTCTCACAAGATTGCAGAAACGATTTCCTCCTTTTCCTCGAAATATTTTACTGAAGCTTTACCAAGTTCGACTTGAGAGATTAAGAATGCTTATGCACAAAGGGATTCCTGACGACATACGTTGGCTAATTGAAGCCAAGGTACGTGAAGATGAATATCTTCCTGTTTTGCATTTACCAGGTACAGGTAGAAGCACTTTTGCAAAGAAGCGACGAGCAAAGCGCATGAGTTCAAATTGCCACAAATGTGCACGATGGACGTGTAACGGTAAATGTCGTTCTATTGGGATTCCGTCCTCTAATCGAGATGATAAAATTGAATTCATTAAGGATGGACTGAGTAAGGAGAATTTGGGTAATATCCAACTTTCTCTTGAGACGCATCCTAGTGGAGACGTACAAAGAGAAATTCTTGATTTATGGCCGCAATTCCAAAGGGAATGGCAACATCTTGGGAATCTGATGTTAAAAGACCCTGTTTGCCAGCTTGTAAGAAAACTGGATGGGAAGCATATCCTCGACTCATAGAAGGCGTTTAAGCCGTTTCTGGACGTAAAACCAGAGGAAGATGTGAGCCAGAATCACAACTACAATAAATGACTTCTCAGCTTTTGGTTTGATTTGCAATAACTTTATTTTGGTTTAATTTACGTGTTGTTCGATTTGTGTAACTATTCTCGTTTTTTTTTTTATTTGTCTTTTACGGTTGATTTTTCTTCTCTTTTTGATTTTCTTCCTGAAATCACGCAAAAATCTTTTGTTAGGTTAACATTTTCTTCTGACAGGTCAAATACACTTTCGGCTACATTATTACTCTTGACTTTTACGGTTGATTTTTCTTCTCTTTTTGATTTTCTTCCTGAAATCACGCAAAAATCTTTTGTTAGGTTAACATTTTCTTCTGACAGGTCAGATACACTTTCGGCGACATTATTACTCTTGTCTGATTCACTACTCAGTCC
The DNA here is from genome assembly GCA_030761205.1 of Fremontodendron californicum. NCBI lineage: Eukaryota > Viridiplantae > Streptophyta > Magnoliopsida > Malvales > Malvaceae > Fremontodendron > Fremontodendron californicum. Next base: position 4,562,420 of record JAULJL010000032.1, read on the forward strand.
TCTATATATTACACCATGTACTCATTCTCTTTCAGGCACTCGAAGAAAAAAAAAATGGAAAGTACTTCATCCCAGCGCATTAAAAAAATTTGTGTCTTTGGAGGTGCTTATCCAGGGAAAAATAACATATTTGCTGATGAAGCCATAAGAGTTGGAGTAATACTTGCCCAACAAAAGATCCAGTTGATTTATGGAGGTGGTAGTACGGGTTTAATGGGAGCAGTCGCTACAGCAGCACACGCCGGAGGAAGTCCAGTTCTAGGAGTCGTGCCAAAACTATTCACAGATTTTTGTGGACCTACCGTGGGTAAGGAAATACAAGTCTGGAGTATCCCTGAACGGATAACAATCATGTACCATTCTGCCGATGCATTCATTGCTTTACCAGGAGGTCTGGGTACATTGGAAGAAATAGCTTGCGTGGCTTCTTGGTCATCTTTGGTCACAAATAAGAAACCCATTGGTTTGCTTAATATTAATGGTTATTTTAGTAATTTGCTTTCATATTTAGATAATGCTGTGGATAATGGATTCATGTTTTCAGAGGCAAGGAGAACCATAATTTCTGCTACAACCATTGAAGATTTACTCAAAAAGCTCCAAGCTTATGAGTATTTATCTGCTACGGTTGTTTCGCAAACGCTCGTAAAAAGAAAAAGAGATATGGACGAGCAAGGAGTGGATTGCACTTTGTCTTTGTGACATTATCTAACATTTTGCTTGTTGTGTCTCAGTTATAATAAGTGGTTAGCAACCTCTGCAGGTAATATCTCCTAAATTCTACCTTTAAAATTTGACATTGGGGACAATGTCATATTTTAGTAGGGGGTAAGAGACATATTTTGTTAATTAAAAAAAAAAAAAAAGTTGTTGTGTTTTAAGCCATTTAGAAGTATTCATTCTGAACAAGGTCTGAGTAAGGGAGACTTGAGACATATCTTGTCAGTTTGATTTCTTCTTTTGAAAAAAAAAAAAAAAATAGTTTGTTTAGAAGTATTCATTCGGAACAAGGTCTGAGTAAGGGAGACTTGAGACATACCTTGTCAGTTTGATTTTAATCTTTTTATGTTTACTTGTTAATTTTTGTTTACTATTTTAGGATTATTTAGGTTGCATGAGTTTGTTTTGTTTTGAGTCTTAGTTATTCCTATTCTTATGTTATTAGTTCTTTTCTCTTACACATGATTCTTTCATTTGTGTTAATAGACTTACATTGAGGACAATGTAAGAATTAAGTGTGGGGGGAATGATTTAGGATTTCTTTTATTTTTGTCTACTATTTTTTTTTTATGAGTCTTTATTATAATTTTTAGTGTGTTTTAGTTCCTTTTTAATACAATGATGAGATATGAATTGCATAAGTCTAAAACAGAGTTATTAGTGAGAAGATTTTCATGAGAATTGAGCTTGATATCATTCTTTTTTTTTATGAGCCAATGTTGATATGATATGTTGATGGAGAAAGAAGCATGTTTAGACTTGATATTGACTTGTATAATCATCCTTGTGAGTTTTTGAGCCTATAATGATTGATGCATTATACAAATCAATCTAATTTCTTTCTTGAGTGCTCTTATGATTACATGATTCTCTAGAACTTGCTTTAGACCTTGTTGAGACTATATTGATGCATGTGACAACATGAATATGATAGAGGCATTAGGATTTTTTAGCCAGGGCCAAATAGCCATCCCTTATTGATGTTCCAAGAGAACACATCCTTAGTGAACCAATTTGAGCCTACATTGAATAAGCTATCTCTTTGGTAACCATAACTTGTCCCTAACCTAAATATACTTATTTATATCTTTACCTTTGTTCCAAAGATGAATTAGCATGTTTTGAGACAAGTTGCAAAGACAAGGAAGATCTATTGAAAATTTGGGTTAGAAACAAGAAATAAGTGTGGGGGGAAAAGAAAAGAAAAGTCAAGAGAAAAAGTAATGGAATACTGGCAAATACATTCCTATGTAAAAAAAAATATGAATCATCTCTTGAATTTGTGGAAAAAGAAAAAGATGTTACAAAGTTGTTTAGAATGAAGAAAAGGCCCAACATGAATATCCGGCCTAGGTGACTATGTACTTGTAAAGAGTTTTGAGAAGTTTCTTTGTATAATCTTTTTATGTCTCTAAACTTTATGAACTCTTTGGAACCTTTGTGATATCTTTATCCTTTTGTTCTTCAACCACATTACAAACCCCTTGGCCCCATTACAACCTTGATTAAAGACCTCTTGATTTATGAAGTTGCATGATCTTTTAGTGGAGAATAGGTGGACAAGCAAGCATATGGTAGAAGTGTTTTCATGAGATTGATTGAGTGTAAACACTTTACCACTACTTTAAAGAGTGAAAATCAAGAGAGTATCCCATGTGAGAAGTTGAGATTAAATTTGAACATGCACTATTTTGATTGAGATATGTTATGCTAATATTGGCTTAACTCAAACAATTTACATTCAAGCATGATTTTTTGTGAAATTTTTTAAGCTATTGATTAGTTTGTAAGACTTGTTCAAATATTGTCTCTAATTTGTATTGAAAGGATTAGGAGTAAATATTTTTAGTATATGTAGTTTATTTATATGTAGTTTATTTATATTTTAATTTTTCAATGTTTGTGGGTATCGTTCTAGTAAACCCTCACGAGACTAAACTCGTCCACTAGGGACACCTAGGGGTTTAAAGGCTTGTGTCACATGCTAAGTGCCACCGTGATTTCCTACGAAAGTGGATTAGATTAGATTTTCTTATTTTATTTTTATTGAGTCGTTGCTAGGGACTAGCAACAATCTAAGTGTGGGGGTGTGATAACTCATATAATTATATAGTTTTTAGTTATGTTTTATTATTGTTTTGTGTCAAATACGAGTTATTATTGTTTAGTCTAATTGTGTTTATGATCTTTTATATTTTTATGTAATTTGGTGTTTTTCACAAGTTTCTTTGAGTGATTTCAGATTACTAGAATTAAGGGCAAATCCAGTTCAGTTCCAGTTCCGACACATTTTGCCATATCAGCTATATCTGGAGTTTCACTGAAGCAATAAGGCTGAAATTTGTAGCCGTGCAAAGCTACGAGGCATATCTATCTTTTTCATGTTTTATACTTCTTGAAAAGGAGTCGTTTTCCCTAGCGAAATCGACCATCAAGTTGGCTGATGTGCAATGACGTCTGTGCTGACCTGTTTTCGTATTTTGCCCATATCTGCTTATCCACATCAGCAAATGAGCTGATTCGAATGGCTATGGATCCGTAACTGATACGGGAACCTTTGTCTAGAAGACCATATGATCAGATCAGGCCTCTAATATTGACGAAATCGACCATCAAGTTGGCTGATGTGCAATGACGTCTGTGCTGACATGTTTTCGTATTTTGCCCATATCTGCTTATCCACATCATCAAATGAGCTGATTCCAACGGCTATGGATCCGTAACTGATAGGGGAACCTTTTTTTAGAAGACCATGTGATCAGATCAGGCCTCCAACATTGACGAAATCGACCATCAAGTTGGCTGATCAAAATTGTCATACAATATGACGAAAATTGTTAGAAAAATTCACCCACCTATTATACCTACCTTTGAAATTTGTAAACCTTGTCTCTTGTCATTTAGCCTTCCAAAATGTGTATAAATAGAGGGCCTTGGATGATTGTAGAGGATCATATTGTACATAGGTAGGATATTAGCCATTTTAATAAAATTCTCTAAGTTTTCTTCTTCTTTCTTTTCTCTAGTTTTCTTTTATTATTTTTATTGTTTTTATTTTTATTTCTTATGTTTCTTTGTTAATTGTGTTTACTGTTTTTAAGTTCATTTAGGCTGCATAAGTTTCTTTTGTTTAATAGTTCTTTTCTCTTACATATAATTCTTGCATTGGGGGATAATAGCATTACATTAATGACAATGTAAGAATTATGTTTGGGGGGAAGAATTTAGGATTTTATTTAGAGTGTTTTGTTTTTGAGTTTTTTTTTTTTGTTTTTCTTTCTGATCTTTGTTTTGAAAATAACTAGATGTAAATATAATTTTTTTTTAACCCCGGTTAAATGGCGGATAACGGTACTCCGTGATTATTTAAATCGGTTCCATCAGCTACCCACAAAACTGATATTGTATATAAATTTCTCTTCCAATTTCTCTTTCAATTTTTTTCATTTTTTTTCAGGATGAATGATATTCTCACAAGATTGCAGAAACGATTTCCTCCTTTTCCTCGAAATATTTTACTGAAGCTTTACCAAGTTCGATTTGAAAGATTAAGAATGCTTATGCACAAAGGGATTCCTGAAGACATACGTTGGATAATTGAAGCCAAGCTACGTGAAGATGAATATCTTCCTGTTTTGCATTTACCAGGTACAGGTAGAAGCACTTTTTCAAAGAAGCGACGAGCAAAGCGCATGAGTTCAAATTGCCACAAATGTGCACGATGGACGTGTAACGGTAAATGTCGTTCAATTGGGATTCCGTCCTCTAATCGAGATGATAAAATTGAATTCATTAAGGATGGACTGAGTAAGGAGAATTTGGGTAATATCCAACTTTCTCTTGAGACGCATCCTAGTGGAGACGTACAAAGAGAAATTCTTGATTTATGGCCGCAATTCCAAAGGGAATGGCAACATCTTGGGAATCTGATGTTAAAAGACCCTGTTTGCCAGCTTGTAAGAAAACTGGATGGGAAGCATATCCTCGACTCATAGAAGGCGTTTAAGCCGTTTCTGGACGTAAAACCAGAGGAAGATGTGAGCCACAATCACAACTACAATAAATGACTTCTCAGCTTTTGGTTTGATTTGCAATAACTTCATTTTGGTTTAATTTACGTGTTGTTCGTTTTGTGTAATTATTCTCTCTTTTTTTATTTGTCTTTTACGGTTGATTTTTCTTCTCTTTTTGATTTTCTTCCTGAAATCACGCAAAAATCTTTTGTTAGGTTAACATTTTCTTCTGATAGGTCAGATACACTTTCGGCGACATTATTACTCTTGTCTGATTCACTACTCAGTCCTCTATATATTACACCATGTACTCATTCTCTTTCAGGCACTCGAAAAAAAAAATGGAAAGTACTTCGTCCCAGCGCATTAAAAAAATTTGTGTCTTTGGAGGTGCTTATCCAGGGAAAAATAACATATTTGCTGATGAAGCCATAAGAGTTGGAGTAATACTTGCCCAACAAAAGATCCAGTTGATTTATGGAGGTGGTAGTACGGGTTTAATGGGAGCAGTCGCTACAGCAGCACACGCCGGAGGAAGTCCAGTTCTAGGAGTCGTGCCAAAACTATTCACAGATTTTTGTGGACCTACCGTGGGTAAGGAAATACAAGTCTGGAGTATCCCTGAACGGATAACAATCATGTACCATTCTGCCGATGCATTCATTGCTTTACCAGGAGGTCTGGGTACATTGGAAGAAATAGCTTGCGTGGCTTCTTGGTCATCTTTGGTCACAAATAAGAAACCCATTGGTTTGCTTAATATTAATGGTTATTTTAGTAATTTGCTTTCATATTTAGATAATGCTGTGGATAATGGATTCATGTTTTCAGAGGCAAGGAGAACCATAATTTCTGCTACAACCATTGAAGATTTACTCAAAAAGCTCCAAGCTTATGAGTATTTATCTGCTACGGTTGTTTCGCAAACGCTCGTAAAAAGAAAAAGAGATATGGACGAGCAAGGAGTGGATTGCACTTTGTCTTTGTGACATTATCTAACATTTTGCTTGTTGTGTCTCAGTTATAATAAGTGGTTAGCAACCTCTGCAGGTAATATCTCCTAAATTCTACCTTTAAAATTTGACATTGGGGACAATGTCATATTTTAGTAGGGGGTAAGAGACATATTTTGTTAATTAAAAAAAAAAAAAAAGTTGTTGTGTTTTAAGCCATTTAGAAGTATTCATTCTGAACAAGGTCTGAGTAAGGGAGACTTGAGACATATCTTGTCAGTTTGATTTCTTCTTTTGAAAAAAAAAAAAAAAAATAGTTTGTTTAGAAGTATTCATTCTGAACAAGGTCTGAGTAAGGGAGACTTGAGACATACCTTGTCAGTTTGATTTTAATCTTTTTATGTTTACTTGTTAATTTTTGTTTACTATTTTAGGATTATTTAGGTTGCATGAGTTTGTTTTGTTTTGAGTCTTAGTTATTCCTATTCTTATGTTATTAGTTCTTTTCTCTTACACATGATTCTTTCATTTGTGTTAATAGACTTACATTGAGGACAATGTAAGAATTAAGTGTGGGGGGAATGATTTAGGATTTCTTTTATTTTTGTCTACTATTTTTTTTTATGAGTCTTTATTATAATTTTTAGTGTGTTTTAGTTCCTTTTTAATACAATGATGAGATATGAATTGCATAAGTCTAAAACAGAGTTATTAGTGAGAAGATTTTCATGAGAATTGAGCTTGATATCATTCTTTTTTTTTATGAGCCAATGTTGATATGATATGTTGATGGAGAAAGAAGCATGTTTAGACTTGATATTGACTTGTATAATCATCCTTGTGAGTTTTTGAGCCTATAATGATTGATAGAAAGAGCTTTAACAAGATCTTCAAGAGAAGTACCTGAACTTTGGGTGGGTGGTAGTTGTTGTCGGGTTTGGTATGGTTGTTGCACTCTTTGCTGAAAACCCGGTGGCCTGTGGTCAAATGGTGGAGGAATAGTTTGTGATTGGTTCCCTCCATAATTGAAGTTTGGATGATCCCTCCATCCTGGATTGTAAGTGTTTGAGTAGGGATCATATTTCCTTGATTGGTTCTGAAATCCACCCATGGCATTCACATGTTCATTGGTATCCTCTTGAAGTGTTGGACACATATCAGTTTGGTGCCCTATGTTTGAACATATGCCACAAGCCTTTATTTGTTGTATTTTACCTACAGCCAATTGTTGAACAAGAGAAGTCAGTTTATCAAATTTTTGTTCAAGGGATGATATACTTACCTCATTAACTCTCTTGGGTTGTGGTGGTGGATCTTGTCTCATTGAGAACTGTTGAGAATTGGCTGCCATGTTGGAGATTAATGTTCTAGCAGCCCTGGGAGTCTTATCAACTAGAGCTCCCCCACTAGCGGCATCTATCATACTTCTCTCCATGGGCATGAGACCTTCATAGAAGTATTGGATGAGAAGTTGTTCACTTATTTGATGGTGTGGACATGATGCACAAAGTTTCTTGAACCTCTCCCAATATTCATATAAGGACTCTCCGTTGTATTGCCGAATCCCACATATCTCTTTCCTAATGTTGGCAGCCTTAGATGCTGGGAAATACCTTTCCAAGAATGCTTTCTTCAAATCATTCCATGTAGTGATGGTCCCGGATGGTAGATAGTAGAGCCATTCCTTTGCTGAATCAGCTAGAGAGAATGGGAAGGCTCTCAACTTAACTTGCTCTTCCGTGACCCCTGTTGGTCTCATACTTGAGCAAACTACATGGAATTCCTTGAGGTGCTTATTTGGATCCTCTCCTGCAAAACCATGAAAAGTTGGGAGAAGATGAATCAAACCAGATTTTAATTCAAAAGCTACCTCAAGATTAGCATATTCAATGCATAATGGTTGTTGACCCAAGTCCGGAGCGGCTAGCTCCTTGAGAGTTCGGTTGTCAGCTGCTGCCATCTCTCCTTGCTCCTCTTGGATGTTTTGGATCAACTCCTCGATTGGTTGTTGGTGAGAAGTTATAAATTCCCGAATTTTCCTAAGTCGTAAGTCTTCTTCGGGAGCTTGGAACATTCACTAATAAAAAAAAAAATAAGAAAGTAAATAATTAGAACAGAAAATAAGAATAAACCAATAAACTAATAAACTAAAGAAAGCAATCCCCGGCAACGGCGCCAAAAATTTGATGCACCCAAAAGAGTGTATCTTATTTAACCTTGCACTAAAAAGATAAATTGTAAGTATAGTAGTTAGCAAGGGTCGAGTCCTCAGGGATTGGGTTTTAGTTTATAAGTTAATAGTTTAAAACTTAAATTCAAGAACAATAAAAGAAAAGGGGTTTTTGAAGCCAGATTTAAACTAAAGTAAATAATAAGAAGAAGATGCAAGGCGGTATAACCAGCCAATAAAAATATATATACTAAATTAGGCGGTATAACCAGCCAATAAAAATATATATACTAAATTAGGCGGTATAACCAGCCAATAAAAGTAAAACAAAGTTAATATACAAATTAGGCGGTATAACCAGCCAATAAAAATAAATATACTTTTAAAAATAAGCAAACTAGAAAAGTAAGAAAACAAATAAGTAAGAAGAATCAAATATGAAAAATATGGTTAAGGTTTCATTCTCCACCACTAGACATCATTAAGAATCAATTTCAGATCTATCAATATCAACCAACTATCAAAGTTAACAACCGTAGATAACAACAAGCTCTGTTATCCCAATCTTTCCTTAGTTTGTCGTTAAATAGAACAAGCTCTCTATTTAATCTCTAACCATTAAACAACCTAGAATAAGCTCTCTAAATTCAATTTAATGGCAGCTTTATGATGAGAAAGATAGGTTGATCTAAGCAACAAACACATAAGCTCGGATTGTTCAACTTAGGTTATGTTCCACTTTGCAATTATTGAAAACTTGACCATAATCATTAATCACAAATTGCCACTTATGAATAGGAAATCAAGACAATTACACGGATCAAGATTCCTAATTGTTTAGTCTAATTGTGTTTATGATCTTTTATATTTTTATGTAATTTGGTGTTTTTCACAAGTTTCTTTGAGTGATTTCAGATTACTAGAATTAAGGGCAAATCCAGTTCAGTTCCAGTTCCGACACATTTTTCCATATCAGCTATATCTGGAGTTTCACTGAAGCAATAAGGCTGAAATTTGTAGCCGTGCAAAGCTAAGAGGCATATCTATCTTTTTCATGTTTTATACTTCTTGAAACGGAGTCGTTTTCCCTAGCGAAATCGACCATCAAGTTGGCTGATGTGCAATGATGTCTGTGCTGACCTGTTTTCGTATTTTGCCCATATCTGCTTATCCACATCAGAAAATGAGTTGATTCCAATGGCTATGGATCCGTAACTGATACGGGAACCTTTGTCTAGAAGACCATATGATCAGATCAGGCCTCTAATATTGACGAAATCGACCATCAAGTTGGCTGATGTGCAATGACGTCTGTGCTGACATGTTTTCGTATTTTGCCCATATCTGCTTATCCACATCAGCAAATGAGCTGATTCCAACGGCTATAAATCCGTAACTGATAGGGGAACCTTTTTCTAGAAGACCATGTGATCAGATCAGGCCTCCAACATTGACGAAATCGACCATCAAGTTGGCTGATCAAAATTGTCATACAATATGACGAAAATTGTTAGAAAAATTCACCCACCTATTATACCTACCTTTGAAATTTGTAAAGCTTGTCTCTTGTCATTTAGCCTTCCAAAATGTGTATAAATAGAGGGCCTTGGATGATTGTAGAGGATCATATTGTAGATAGGTAGGATATTAGCCATTTTAATAAAATTCTCTAAGTTTTCTTCTTCTTTCTTTTCTCTAGTTTTCTTTCTTTTCTCTAGTTTTCTTTTTCTTTAGAGAGAGCAAGAGGTTGGATAATTAATATTCTTCCTCTTCTTCTTTCTTTCTTTTATTTTCTTCTTAGATTTTCTTTAATTTTATGTTTATGTTTATAATGCCTATGCTAGGCTAAACTTCTATTTGGTTAAGGGTGATTTCAAAGCCCTAGACATGTTTTGTGATTGATTTTCAGATTCTATCTATCATTAATTTTCTATCAAAGTTGCTTATGTTTTTCTACAAGAATTGTTCATGATGTTGTCTTGATTTATTTAGGTGTACAACTAGATAGATCTTGATAATTATCTATTGCTAGTTTAGGAATCTTGATCCGTGTAATTGTCTTGATTTCCTATTCATAAGTGGCAATTTGTGATTAATGATTATGGTCAAGGCGGTATAACCAGCCAATAAAAATATATATACTAAATTAGGCGGTATAACCAGCCAATAAAAATATATATACTAAATTAGGCGGTATAACCAGCCAATAAAAGTAAAACAAAGTTAATATACAAATTAGGCGGTATAACCAGCCAATAAAAATAAATATACTTTTAAAAATAAGCAAACTAGAAAAGTAAGAAAACAAATAAGTAAGAAGAATCAAATATGAAAAATATGGTTAAGGTTTCATTCTCCACCACTAGACATCATTAAGAATCAATTTCAGATCTATCAATATCAACCAACTATCAAAGTTAACAACCGTAGATAACAACAAGCTCTGTTATCCCAATCTTTCCTTAGTTTGTCGTTAAATAGAACAAGCTCTCTATTTAATCTCTAACCATCAAACAACCTAGAATAAGCTCTCTAAATTCAATTTAATGGCAGCTTTATGATGAGAAAGATAGGTTGATCTAAGCAACAAACACATAAGCTCGGATTGTTCAACTTAGGTTATGTTCCACTTTGCAATTATTGAAAACTTGACCATAATCATTAATCACAAATTGCCACTTATGAATAGGAAATCAAGACAATTACACGGATCAAGATTCCTAAACTAGCAATAGATAATTATCAAGATCTATCTAGTTGTACACCTAAATAAATCAAGACAACATCATGAACAATTCTTGTAGAAAAACATAAGCAACTTTGATAGAAAATTAATGATAGATAGAATCTGAAAATCAATCACAAAACATGTCTAGGGCTTTGAAATCACCCTTAACCAAATAGAAGTTTAGCCTAGCATAGGCATTATAAACATAAACATAAAATTAAAGAAAATCTAAGAAGAAAATAAAAGAAAGAAAGAAGAAGAGGAAGAATATTAATTATCCAACCTCTTGCTCTCTCTAAAGAAAAAGAAAACTAGAGAAAAGAAAGAAAACTAGAGAAAAGAAAGAAGAAGAAAACTTAGAGAATTTTATTAAAATGGCTAATATCCTACCTATCTACAATATGATCCCTTACAATCATCCAAGGCCCTCTATTTATACACATTTTGGAGGGCTAAATGACAAGAGACAAGCTTTACAAATTTCAAAGGTAGGTATATGACGATTTTGATCAGCCAACTTGATGGTCGATTTCGTCAATATTGGAGGCCTGATCGGATCACATGGTCTTCTAGGCAAAGGTTCCCCTATCCGTTACGGAACCATAGCCGTTGGAATCAGCTCATTTGCTGATGTGGTTAAGCCGATATGGGCAAAATACGAAAACATGTCAGCACAGACGTCATTGCACATCAGCCACCTTGATGGTCGATTTCTTCAATATTGGAGGCCTGATATGATCACATGGTCTTCTAGACAAAGGTTTCCCTATCAGTTACGGAACCATAGCCGTTAGAATCAGCTCATTTTCTGATGTGGATAAGAAGATATGGGCATAATACGAAAACATGTCAGCACAGACGTCATTGCACATCAGCCAACTTGATGGTCGATTTCGCTAGGGAAAACGACTCCGTTTTAAGAAGTGTAAAACATGAAAAAGATAGATATGCCTCTTGGCTTTGCATGGCTACAAATTTCAGCCTTATTGCTTCAGTGAAACTCGAGATATAGCTGATATGGCAAAAGGTGTCGGAACTGAAACTGAACTGGATTTGCCCTTAATTCTAGTAATCTGAAATCACTCAAAGAAACTTGTGATGTATCTTATTTAACCTTGCACTAAAAAGATAAATTGTAAGTATAGTAGTTAGCAAGGGTCGAGTCCTCAGGGATTGGGTTTTAGTTTATAAGTTAATAGTTTAAAACTTAAATTCAAGAACAATAAAAGAAAAGGGGTTTTTGAAGCCAGATTTAAACTAAAGTAAATAATAAGAAGAAGATGCAAGGCGGTATAACCAGCCAATAAAAATATATATACTAAATTAGGCGGTATAACCAGCCAATAAAAATATATATACTAAATTAGGCGGTATAACCAGCCAATAAAAGTAAAACAAAGTTAATATACAAATTAGGCGGTATAACCAGCCAATAAAAATAAATATACTTTTAAAAATAAGCAAACTAGAAAAGTAAGAAAACAAATAAGTAAGAAGAATCAAATATGAAAAATATGGTTAAGGTTTCATTCTCCACCACTAGACATCATTAAGAATCAATTTCAGATCTATCAATATCAACCAACTATCAAAGTTAACAACCGTAGATAACAACAAGCTCTGTTATCCCAATCTTTCCTTAGTTTGTCGTTAAATAGAACAAGCTCTCTATTTAATCTCTAACCATTAAACAACCTAGAATAAGCTCTCTAAATTCAATTTAATGGCAGCTTTATGATGAGAAAGATAGGTTGATCTAAGCAACAAACACATAAGCTCGGATTGTTCAACTTAGGTTATGTTCCACTTTGCAATTATTGAAAACTTGACCATAATCATTAATCACAAATTGCCACTTATGAATAGGAAATCAAGACAATTACACGGATCAAGATTCCTAAACTAGCAATAGATAATTATCAAGATCTATCTAGTTGTACACCTAAATAAATCAAGACAACATCATGAACAATTCTTGTAGAAAAACATAAGCAACTTTGATAGAAAATTAATGATAGATAGAATCTGAAAATCAATCACAAAACATGTCTAGGGCTTTGAAATCACCCTTAACCAAATAGAAGTTTAGCCTAGCATAGGCATTATAAACATAAACATAAAATTAAAGAAAATCTAAGAAGAAAATAAAAGAAAGAAAGAAGAAGAGGAAGAATATTAATTATCCAACCTCTTGCTCTCTCTAAAGAAAAAGAAAACTAGAGAAAAGAAAGAAAACTAGAGAAAAGAAAGAAGAAGAAAACTTAGAGAATTTTATTAAAATGGCTAATATCCTACCTATCTACAATATGATCCCTTACAATCATCCAAGGCCCTCTATTTATACACATTTTGGAGGGCTAAATGACAAGAGACAAGCTTTACAAATTTCAAAGGTAGGTATATGACGATTTTGATCAGCCAACTTGATGGTCGATTTCGTCAATATTGGAGGCCTGATCGGATCACATGGTCTTCTAGACAAAGGTTCCCCTATCCGTTACGGAACCATAGCCGTTGGAATCAGCTCATTTGCTGATGTGGTTAAGCCGATATGGGCAAAATACGAAAACATGTCAGCACAGACGTCATTGCACATCAGCCACCTTGATGGTCGATTTCTTCAATATTGGAGGCCTGATATGATCACATGGTCTTCTAGACAAAGGTTTCCCTATCAGTTACGGAACCATAGCCATTAGAATCAGCTCATTTTCTGATGTGGATAAGAAGATATGGGCATAATACGAAAACATGTCAGCACAGACGTCATTGCACATCAGCCAACTTGATGGTCGATTTCGCTAGGGAAAACGACTCCGTTTTAAGAAGTGTAAAACATGAAAAAGATAGATATACCTCTTGGCTTTGCATGGCTACAAATTTCAGCCTTATTGCTTCAGTGAAACTCGAGATATAGCTGATATGGCAAAAGGTGTCGGAACTGAAACTGAACTGGATTTGCCCTTAATTCTAGTAATCTGAAATCACTCAAAGAAACTTGTGAAAAACACCAAAATACATAAAAATATAAAAGATCATAAACACAATTAGACTAAACAATAATAACTCGTATTTGACACAAAACAATAATAAAACATAACTAAAAACTATATAATTATACGAGTTATCACACCCCCACACTTAGATTGTTGCTAGTCCCTAGCAACGACTCAATAAAAATAAAATAAGAAAATCTAATTTAATCCATTTTCGTAGGAAATCACGGTGGCACTTAGCATGTGACACAAGCCTTTAAACCCCTAGGTGTCCCTAGTGGACGAGTTTAGTCTCGTGAGGGTTTACTAGAACGATACCCACAAACATTGAAAAACTAAAATATAAATAAACTGCATATACTAAAAATATTTACTCCTAATCCTTTCAATACAAATTAGAGACAATATTTGAACAAGTCTTATAAACTAATCAATAGCTTAAAGAATTTCACAAAAAATCATGCTTGAATGTAAATTGTTTGAGTTAAGCCAATATTAGCATAACATATCTCAATCAAAATATTGCATGTTCAAATTTAATCTCAACTTCTCACATGGGATACCCTCATGATTTTCACTCTTTAAAGTAGTGGTGAAGTGTTTACACTCAATCAATCTCATGAAAACAGTTCTACCATATTCTTGCTTGTCCACCTATTCTCCACTATTTAGATCATACAACTTCATGAATCAAGAGGTCTTTAATCAAGGTTGTAATGGGGCCAAGGGGTTTGTAATGTGGTTGAAGAACAAAAGGATAAAGATATCACAAAGGTTCCAAAGAGTTCATAAAGTTTAGAGACATAAAAAGATCATACAAAGAAACTTCTCAAAACTCTTTACAAGTACATAGTCACCTAGGCCGGATATTCATGTTGGGCCTTTTCTTCATTCTAAACGACTTTGTAACATCTTTTTCTTTTTCCACAAATTCAAGAGATGATTCATATATATTTTTTTTTTACATAGGAATGTATTTGCCAGTATTTCATTTCTTTTTCTCTTGACTTTTCTTTTCTTTCCCCCCCACACTTATTTCTTGTTTCTAACCCAAATTTTTAACTAAAAATATCCCTTGTCTTTGCAACTTGTCTCAAAACATGCTAATTCATCTTTGGAACAAAGGTAAAGATATAAGTATATTTAGGTTAGGGACAAGTTATGGTTACCAAAGAGATAGCTTATTCAATGTAGGCTCAAATTGGTTCACTAAGGGTGTGTTCTCTTGGAACATCAATAAGGGATGGCTGTTTGGCTCTGGCTAAAAATCCTAATGCCTCTATCATATTCATGTTGTCACATGTATCAATATAGTCTCAAACGGTTTAAAGCAAGTTCTAGAGAATCATGTAATCATAAGAGCACTCAAGAAAGAAATTAGATTGATTTGTATAATGCATCAATCATTATAGGCTCAAAAACTCACAAGGATGATTATACAAGTCAGATTAAGTCTAAACATGCTTCTTTCTCAATCAACATATCATATTAACATTGGCTCATAAAAAGGTTGACATCAAGCTCAATTCTCATGAAAATCTTCTCACTAATAACCAGTTTAGACCTATGCAATTCATATCTCATCATTGTATTAAAAAGGAACTAAAACACACTAAAAATAATAATAATAATAAAGACTCATAAAAAAAAAATAGTAGACAAAAATAAAAGAAATCCTAAATCATTCCCCCCACACTTAATTCTTACATTGTCCTCAATGTAAGTCTATTAACACAAATGAAAGAATCATGTGTAAGGGAAAAGAACTAATAACATAAGAATAGGAACAACTAAGACTCAAAACAAAACAAACTCATGCAACCTAAATAATCCTAAAATACTAAACAAAAATTAACAAGTAAACATAAAAAGATTAAAATCAAACTGACAAGGTATGTCTCAAGTCTCCCTTACTCAGACCTTGTTCAGAATGAATACTTCTAAATTGCTTAAAACACAACAAACTCTATTTTTTTTTTTTTTTTGAAAAGAAGAAATCAAACTGACAAGGTATGTCTCAAGTCTCCCTTACTCAGGCCTTGTTCAGAATGAATACTTCTTAATTTTTTTTTTTTTTTGTTAGATTAGCAAAATATGTCCCTTACCCCCTACTAAAATATGACATTGTCCCCAATGTCAAATTTTAAAGGTAGAATTTAGGAGATATTACCTGCAGAGGTTGCTAACCACTTATTATAACTGAGACACAACAAGCAAAATGTTAGATAATGTCACAAAGACAAAGTGCAATCCACTCCTTGCTCGTTCATATCTCTTTTTCTTTTTCCGAGCGTTTGCGAAACAACCGTAGCAGATAAACACTCATAAGCTTGGAGCTTTTTAAGTAAATCTTCAATGGTTGTAGCAGAAATTATGGTTCTCCTTGCCTCTGAAAACATGAATCCATTATCCACAGCATTATCTAAATATAAAAGCAAATTACTAAAATAACCATTAATATTAAGCAAACCAATGGGTTTCTTATTTGTGACCAAAGATGACCAAGAAGCCACGCAAGCTATTTCTTCCAATGTACCCAGACCTCCTGGTAAAGCAATGAATGCATCGGCAGAATGGTACATGATTGTTATCCGTTCAGGGACACTCCAGACTTGTATTTCCTTACCCACGGTAGGTCCACAAAAACTTGTGAATAGTTTTGGCACGATTCCTAGAACTGGACTTCCTCCGGCGTGTGCTGCTGTAGCGACTGCTCCCATTAAACCCGTACTACCGCCTCCATAAATCAAGTGGATCTTTTGTTGGGCAAGTATTACTCCAACTCTTATGGCTTCATCAGCGAATATGTTATTTTTTCCTGGATAAGCACCTCCAAAGACACAAATTTTTTTAATGCGCTGGGATGAAGTACTTTCCATTTTTTTTTTCTTCGAGTGCCTGAAAGAGAATGAGTACATGGTGTAATATATAGAGGACTCAGTAGTGAATCAGACAAGAGTAATAATGTCGCCGAAAGTGTATCTGACCTGTCAGAAGAAAATGTTAACCTAACAAAAGATTTTTGCGTGATTTCAGGAAGAAAATCAAAAAGAGAAGAAAAAATCAACCGTAAAAGACAAATAAAAAAAAAACGAGAATAGTTACACAAATCGAACAACACGTAAATTAAACCAAAATAAAGTTATTGCAAATCAAACCAAAAGTTGAGAAGTCATTTATTGTAGTTGTGATTGTGGCTCACATCTTCCTCTGGTTTTACGTCCAGAAACGGCTTAAACGCCTTCTATGAGTCGAGGATATGCTTCCCATCCAGTTTTCTTACAAGCTGGCAAACAGGGTCTTTTAACATCAGATTCCCAAGATGTTGCCATTCCCTTTGGAATTGCGGCCATAAATCAAGAATTTCTCTTTGTACGTCTCCACTAGGATGCGTCTCAAGAGAAAGTTGGATATTACCCAAATTCTCCTTACTCAGTCCATCCTTAATGAATTCAATTTTATCATCTCGATTAGAGGACGGAATCCCAATAGAACGACATTTACCGTTACACGTCCATCGTGCACATTTGTGGCAATTTGAACTCATGCGCTTTGCTCGTCGCTTCTTTGCAAAAGTGCTTCTACCTGTACCTGGTAAATGCAAAACAGGAAGATATTCATCTTCACGTACCTTGGCTTCAATTATCCAACGTATGTCGTCAGGAATCCCTTTGTGCATAAGCATTCTTAATCTTTCAAGTCGAACTTGGTAAAGCTTCAGTAAAATATTTCGAGGAAAAGGAGGAAATCGTTTCTGCAATCTTGTGAGAATATCATCCATCCTGAAAAAAAATGAAAAAAATGAAAGAGAAATTGGAAGAGAAATTTATATACAATATCAGTTTTGTGGGTAGCTGATGGAACCGATTTAAATAATCACGGAGTACCGTTATCCGCCATTTAACCGGGGTTAAAAAAATAAATTAAAAATTATATTTACATCTTGTAAGAGAAAAGAACTATTAAACAAAAGAAAAGAAAAACAATAAAAGATAGAATGATGGAGAGTAAGGAATATGCAAATCTGATATAATAGATGCTCTCCATCCTTTTGGGTTGCCTCCCAAGAAGCGCTTGGTTTATTGTCCTCAGCCTAACTTAGACCAATGCCATTATTATTCAACATACTTTGGCTCAAAAAGTGGAAACTCCTCCACATCTTGTATTGGAAAGTTCTCATAGTAAGGCTTCAATCTATGACCATTCACTTTGAATGCCTTATCTGTTTTTGGGCTTTGGATTTCAACTGCACCATGAGTAAATACATTAGTAATAACAAAAGGTCCAACCCAACGAGAACGTAACTTACCTGGATATAACTTAAGGCGTGAATGGAAGAGAAGAACTTTTTGTCCAACAACAAATTCTTTTCTTGATATCATCTTGTCATGGAATGCCTTAGTCTTTTCCTTGTAAATCCTAGAATTCTGATAGGCATCATTCCTTATCTCCTCTAATTCTTGTAGGTCAAGTTTTCTTTTCTTTCCTATCTCATCCATCTCCATGTTGCATTGTTTGATAGCCCAATATGATTTATGTTCCAATTCAACCGGAAGATGACAAGGCTTACCATAAACAAGTCGATAAGGAGACATACCAATGGGTGTCTTATATGCTGTCCTATAAGCCCAAAGTGCATCATCAAGTCGTGAACTCCAATCCTTCCCATTTAGATTAACTGTCTTTTCAAGGATGGACTTAACTTCTCGGTTTGACACTTCAGCTTGCCCACTAGTTTGAGGATGATATGAGGTGGAGACCTTGTGTGTGATGTTATACTTCCTCAAAAGTGCTTCCATAGTCCTATTGCAAAAGTGAGTACCTCTATCGCTGATTATGGCCTTTGGCGTTCCAAACCTAGCAAAGATGTTAGTCTTGACAAAATCTGAAACAACTTTAGAGTCATTAGTCCTAGTGGATTTTGCTTCCACCCACTTTGAAACATAATCAACGGCAAGTAAAATATAAAGATTACCAAAAGAAGGAGGAAAAGGTCCCATGAAATCCATGCCCCATACATCAAAAATTTCAACAATAAGTATTGGAGTTTGAGGCATTTGATTTCTAGCACCTAAGTTACCAGTTCTTTGGCAACGATCACATGACTTGCAAAAGAGGTATGCATCTTTGAATATGGTAGGCCAATAAAATCCAGAATCAAGAACTTTCATGGCTGTTCTTTTGGATCCAAAGTGTCCTCCACATGCATAAGAGTGACAAAAGGTGAGAATAGATTGAAATTCAGTTTCGAGTACACACCTTCTTATAATCTGATCGGAGCAATGCTTCCAAAGGTAAGGATCATCCCATATGTAGTATTTGGCATCAC
This sequence comes from Fremontodendron californicum, assembly GCA_030761205.1. Lineage (NCBI taxonomy): Eukaryota > Viridiplantae > Streptophyta > Magnoliopsida > Malvales > Malvaceae > Fremontodendron > Fremontodendron californicum. The sequence continues at coordinate 4,581,329 of JAULJL010000032.1, forward strand.
TCTTGATCTTATTTCTTTGAGCTTGTGTCAACTCTTGTGGCAACTTCTTGGTAACTAAGTAATTAACAATATCAGCATACCAAGGAGTTGTTGTACTTATAAAAAGAAGTTGCTCATCCGGAAAGTTCTCATTCAAGGGTAGTGCATCCTCTTCATGAACTAAACGGCTAAGATGGTCCGCAACCAGGTTGTCACTACCTCTCTTATCTTTTATCTTCAAATCAAACTCTTGTAAGAGAAGTATCCATCTAATCAACCTTGGTTTGGCCTCCTTTTTAGTGAGTAAGTACTTAAGGGCTGCATGGTCAGAATATACAATTACTTTAGTACCAATTAAATAAGATCGAAATTTTTCTAAAGCAAATACAACAGCCAAAAGTTCTTTTTCAGTAGTGGAATAGTTCAATTGAGCATCATTAAGAGTTCGGGAGGCATAATAAATGGCATGTGAGGCTTTGCCAACCCGTTGGCCCAAAACAGCTCCAATGGCATAGTCACTAGCATCACACATGATTTCAAAAGGTACATTCCAATCTGGTGGTTGGATGATAGGAGCTGATGTCAAGAGTCCCTTCAATGTTTCAAACGCCTCTTTGCATTTATCATCAAAGTGGAAAACCACATCTTTTTGTAGTAGCTTGCAAAGAGGTAATGTGATCTTTGAGAAGTCTTTGATAAATCTCCTATAGAAACCTGCATGTCCAAGAAAAGAACGAACCTCTCTCACATTTGTGGGAGGTGGTAAAGAATGCATAATATCTATTTTAGACTTATCAACCTCTATCCCTCTAGAAGAAATAACATGGCCCAAAACTATTCCTTGCTCTACCATAAAGTGACATTTTTCCCAATTCAAAACAAGGTTAGTTTCCATGCATCTTTCAAGTACAAGTGTAAGGTTCTCTAGACATCTATCAAAAGAATCACCATAGACACTAAAATCATCCATAAACACTTCTATGATGTTCTCTACATAATCTGAAAATATGCTAACCATACACCTTTGGAATGTAGCTGGTGCATTACAAAGACCAAATGGCATACGTCGGTATGCAAAAGTACCAAATGGACATGTGAATGTTGTTTTCTCTTGGTCCTCCGGAGCAATGGCTATCTGATTATAACCTGAAAAACCATCAAGAAAACAATAATGAGAATGGCCAGCTAACCTTTCAAGCATTTGATCAATAAAAGGTAAAGGAAAGTGGTCTTTGCGAGTTGTAGAATTAAGTTTACGATAATCAATACAAACTCGCCATCCTGTTTGAATCCTAGTAGGAACAAGTTCATTCTCATTATTTGTTACCACCGTTACACCTGATTTCTTTGGAACCACTTGGACTGGGCTCACCCATTTGCTATCCGAGATAGGATAGATCACTCCAACATCTAGGAGCTTCAGTATCTCCTTTTTCACAACCTCCATCATAGGAGGGTTCAATCTTCTTTGTGCTTCTCTTGTTGGTTTAGACCCTTCCTCTAACAAAATTCGGTGCATGCACATGGATGGGCTTATTCCCTTGATATCGGCAATTGTCCAACCAATTGCTGTTTTATGCTCTCTAAGCACCTGGATAAGTCGCTCTTCTTGCAAAGGTGTGAGCTCTTTGGCAATGATGATCGGTAGTGTGTCCTTTTTACCTAAGAACACATATTTCAAGTGGTTCGGTAGTGGTTTCAACTCTAAAGTTGGTGCCTGCAAAATGGAAGGTAGAAGTTTCTCATTAGATAAAGGCAAATCAATAAATGAAACATCAAACCTTGCATCTTTAGGTTGCAACAAGTGTAAAGATTCTAGTGCCCCTTCCACCTGGTCACTCAAGGCTAGTTTAGCATTCCCCATTCCGAGATGGTTGCTAAGGACTATTTCTACACTATCTTCACCATCTAGCTCATAAGCTTGCTGCACTAGTGAGTCAATTATATCAATATTAAAAACAGAATGCACATCACTAGGATATCTCATGGCCTCAAAAATGTTAAAGCGAATTATTTCACCATCAAATTCCATAGTTAAAGTGCCATCATGTACATCTATTTTAGTTCTTGCTGTTTTCAAGAATGGTCTCCCTAATAGAATAGGTGTGGGATTAGAAGACATCTCATCTTCCATCTCAATAACATAAAAGTCAGCGGGAAAAACCAATTCATTAACCTGTACAAGAACGTCTTCTACAACTCCTCTTGGATAAGTGTTAGAACGGTCAGCAAGTTGTATTATAACACCGGTTTCCTCTAATGGTCCTAGATTCAATGAAGCATAAATTGAATATGGCATGACATTAATAGATGCCCCTAGATCTAGCATAGCACGCTCAAACCTGGTGTTGCCTATCTTACAAGGAATGGTAAACATACCTGGATCCTTGCATTTAGGTGGGAGTTTCTTTTGAAGAGCAGCTGACACATTCTCCCCTACACTTACCTTTTCATTCCATTTCAACTTCCGTTTAGATGTGCACAACTCTTTTAGGAACTTGGCATATCTTGGCACTTGCTTGATAACATCTAGTAAAGGAATGTTCACCTCTACTTTCCGGAAGGTTTCCAAAATTTCCTTCTCTTGCTCCTCCTTCTTGGACTTTGCTAACCTGCTAGGAAAAGGTGGAGGAGTTATATAAGAAGGAAAGGATGGTTTAGGAATTACCTTTTTTAGTGGCTCGTTGGGATGTGAAGAGGATGCCATGGTATTGTTCTCCCCTTGAGCACTATCATTTTGTGGTGTCTCTAGCTGTTTCCCACTTCTTAAATTTATAGCATTGGCATTCTCTCTTGGATTCACTATGGTTTGGGAAGGTAATTTCCCAGAATCCCTTGCTTGCATTTGACTCATGGTTGTTGCCAATTGCCCTATTTGAGTCTCCAAATTTCGAATACTTGTCTTTGTTTCCTGTTGAAATTGAATTGTATTAGTAGAAAGAGCTTTAACAAGATCTTCAAGAGAAGTACCTGAATTTTGGGTGGGTGGTAGTTGTTGTCGGGTTTGGTATGGTTGTTGCACTCTTTGCTGAAAACCCGGTGGCCTGTGGTCAAATGGTGGAGGAATAGTTTGTGATTGGTTCCCTCCATAATTGAAGTTTGGATGATCCCTCCATCCTGGATTGTAAGTGTTTGAGTAGGGATCATATTTCCTTGATTGGTTCTGAAATCCACCCATGGCATTCACATGTTCATTGGTATCCTCTTGAAGTGTTGGACACATATCAGTTTGGTGCCCTATGTTTGAACATATGCCACAAGCCTTTATTTGTTGTATTTTACCTACAGCCAATTGTTGAACAAGAGAAGTCAGTTTATCAAATTTTTGTTCAAGGGATGATATACTTACCTCATTAACTCTCTTGGGTTGTGGTGGTGGATCTTGTCTCATTGAGAACTGTTGAGAATTGGCTGCCATGTTGGAGATTAATGTTCTAGCAGCCCTGGGAGTCTTATCAACTAGAGCTCCCCCACTAGCGGCATCTATCATACTTCTCTCCATGGGCATGAGACCTTCATAGAAGTATTGGATGAGAAGTTGTTCACTTATTTGATGGTGTGGACATGATGCACAAAGTTTCTTGAACCTCTCCCAATATTCATATAAGGACTCTCCGTTGTATTGCCGAATCCCACATATCTCTTTCCTAATGTTGGCAGCCTTAGATGCTGGGAAATACCTTTCCAAGAATGCTTTCTTCAAATCATTCCATGTAGTGATGGTCCCGGATGGTAGATAGTAGAGCCATTCCTTTGCTGAATCAGCTAGAGAGAATGGGAAGGCTCTCAACTTAACTTGCTCTTCCGTGACCCCTGTTGGTCTCATACTTGAGCAAACTACATGGAATTCCTTGAGGTGCTTATTTGGATCCTCTCCTGCAAAACCATGAAAAGTTGGGAGAAGATGAATCAAACCAGATTTTAATTCAAAAGCTACCTCAAGATTAGCATATTCAATGCATAATGGTTGTTGACCCAAGTCCGGAGCGGCTAGCTCCTTGAGAGTTCGGTTGTCAGCTGCTGCCATCTCTCCTTGCTACTCTTGGATGTTTTGGATCAACTCCTCGATTGGTTGTTGGTGAGAAGTTATAAATTCCCGAATTTTCCTAAGTCGTAAGTCTTCTTCGGGAGCTTGGAACATTCACTAATAAAAAAAAAAAATAAGAAAGTAAATAATTAGAACAGAAAATAAGAATAAACCAATAAACTAATAAACTAAAGAAAGCAATCCCCGGCAACGGCGCCAAAAATTTGATGCACCCAAAAGAGTGTATCTTATTTAACCTTGCACTAAAAAGATAAATTGTAAGTATAGTAGTTAGCAAGGGTCGAGTCCTCAGGGATTGGGTTTTAGTTTATAAGTTAATAGTTTAAAACTTAAATTCAAGAACAATAAAAGAAAAGGGGTTTTTGAAGCCAGATTTAAACTAAAGTAAATAATAAGAAGAAGATGCAAGGCGGTATAACCAGCCAATAAAAATATATATACTAAATTAGGCGGTATAACCAGCCAATAAAAATATATATACTAAATTAGGCGGTATAACCAGCCAATAAAAGTAAAACAAAGTTAATATACAAATTAGGCGGTATAACCAGCCAATAAAAATAAATATACTTTTAAAAATAAGCAAACTAGAAAAGTAAGAAAACAAATAAGTAAGAAGAATCAAATATGAAAAATATGGTTAAGGTTTCATTCTCCACCACTAGACATCATTAAGAATCAATTTCAGATCTATCAATATCAACCAACTATCAAAGTTAACAACCATAGATAACAACAAGCTCTGTTATCCCAATCTTTCCTTAGTTTGTCGTTAAATAGAACAAGCTCTCTATTTAATCTCTAACCATTAAACAACCTAGAATAAGCTCTCTAAATTCAATTTAATGGCAGCTTTATGATGAGAAAGATAGGTTGATCTAAGCAACAAACACATAAGCTCGGATTGTTCAACTTAGGTTATGTTCCACTTTGCAATTATTGAAAACTTGACCATAATCATTAATCACAAATTGCCACTTATGAATAGGAAATCAAGACAATTACACGGATCAAGATTCCTAAACTAGCAATAGATAATTATCAAGATCTATCTAGTTGTACACCTAAATAAATCAAGACAACATCATGAACAATTCTTGTAGAAAAACATAAGCAACTTTGATAGAAAATTAATGATAGATAGAATCTGAAAATCAATCACAAAACATGTCTAGGGCTTTGAAATCACCCTTAACCAAATAGAAGTTTAGCCTAGCATAGGCATTATAAACATAAACATAAAATTAAAGAAAATCTAAGAAGAAAATAAAAGAAAGAAAGAAGAAGAGGAAGAATATTAATTATCCAACCTCTTGCTCTCTCTAAAGAAAAAGAAAACTAGAGAAAAGAAAGAAAACTAGAGAAAAGAAAGAAGAAGAAAACTTAGAGAATTTTATTAAAATGGCTAATATCCTACCTATCTACAATATGATCCTCTACAATCATCCAAGGCCCTCTATTTATACACATTTTGGAAGGCTAAATGACAAGAGACAAGCTTTACAAATTTCAAAGGTAGGTATAATAGGTGGGTGAATTTTTCTAACAATTTTCGTCATATTGTATGACAATTTTGATCAGCCAACTTGATGGTCGATTTCGTCAATGTTGGAGGCCTGATCTGATCACATGGTCTTCTAGAAAAAGGTTCCCCTATCAGTTACGGATTTATAGCCGTTGGAATCAGCTCATTTGCTGATGTGGATAAGCAGATATGGGCAAAATACGAAAACATGTCAGCACAGACGTCATTGCACATCAGCCAACTTGATGGTCGATTTCGTCAATATTAGAGGCCTGATCTGATCATATGGTCTTCTAGACAAAGGTTTCCGTATCAGTTACGGATCCATAGCCATTGGAATCAGCTCATTTTCTGATGTGGATAAGCAGATATGGGCAAAATACGAAAACAGGTCAGCACAGACATCATTGCACATCAGCCAACTTGATGGTCGCTTTCGCTAGGGAAAACGACTCCGTTTCAAGAAGTATAAAACATGAAAAAGATAGATATGCCGCTTAGCTTTGCACGGCTACAAATTTCAGCCTTATTGCTTCAGTGAAACTCCAGATATAGCTGATATGGCAAAATGTGTCGGAACTGGAACTGAAAAAAAAAAAAAAAAAAAAACTTAAGAAGTATTCATTCTGAACAAGGTCTGAGTAAGGGAGACTTGAGACATACCTTGTCAGTTTGATTTCTTCTTTTCAAAAAAAAAAAAGAAAAAAAAAAGAAAAAAAAAAGAGTTTGTTGTGTTTTAAGCAATTTAGAAGTATTCATTCTGAACAAGGTCTGAGTAAGGGAGACTTGAGACATACCTTGTCAGTTTGATTTTAATCTTTTTATGTTTACTTGTTAATTTTTGTTTAGTATTTTAGGATTATTTAGGTTGCATGGTTTTGTTTTGTTTTGAGTCTTAGTTGTTCCTATTCTTATGTTATTAGTTCTTTTCTCTTACACATGATTCTTTCATTTGAGTTAATAGACTTACATTGAGGACAATGTAAGAATTAAGTGTGGGGGGGAATGATTTAGGATTTCTTTTATTTTTGTCTACTTTTTTTTTTCTTTATTATTATTATTATTATTTTTTTGTGAGTTTTAGTTCCTTTTTAATACAATGATGAGATATGAATTGCATAAGTCTAAAACAGATTTATTAGTGAGAAGATTTTCATGAGAATTGAGCTTGATGTCAACCTTTTTATGAGCCAATGTTAATATGATATGTTGATTGAGAAAGAAGCATGTTTAGACTTAATCTGACTTGTATAATCATCATTGTGAGTTTTTGAGCCTATAATGATTGATGCATTATACAAATCAATCTAATTTCTTTCTTGAGTACTCTTATGATTACATGATTCTCTAGAACTTGCTTTGAACCGTTTGAGACTATATTGATACATGTGACAACATGAATATGATAGAGGCATTAGGATTATAACCAGAGCCAAACAGCCATCCATTATTAATGTTCTAAGAGAACATCCCCACTAGTGAGCCAATTTGAGCCTACATTAAATATGCTGTTTTATTGGTAACCACAACTTACACCTAGCCTAAATATACTTATATCCTTACCCTTGTTCTAAAGATGGATTATATATTTTGAGACATATTGCAAAAAAACAAGGGATATTTTTAGTTGAAAATTTGGGTTAGAAACAAGAAATAAGTGTGGGGGGAAAAGAAAAGAAAAGTCAAGAGAAAAAGAAATGGAATACTGGCAAATACATTCCTAAGTAAAAAAATATGAACCATCTCTTGAATTTGTGGAAAAAGAAAAAGATGTTACAAAGTTGTTTAGAATGAAGAAAAGGCCCAACATGAATATTCGGCCTAGGTGACTATGTACTTGTAAAGAGTTTTGAGAAGTTTCTTTGTATAATCTTTTTATGTCTCTAAACTTTATGAACTCTTTGGAACCTTTGTGATATCTTTATCCTTTTGTTCTTCAACCACATTACAAACCCCTTGGCCCCATTACAACCTTGATTAAAGACCTCTTGATTCATGATGTTGTATGATCTAAATAGGGGAGAATAGGTGGACAAGCAAGAATATGGTAGAACTGTTTTCATGAGATTGATTGAGTGTAAACACTTCACCACTACTTTAAAGAGTGAAAATCATGAGGGTATCCCATGTGAGAAGTTGAGATTAAATTTGAACATGCAATATTTTGATTGAGATATGTTATGCTAATATTGGCTTAACTCAAACAATTTACATTCAAGCTTGATTTTTTGTGAAATTCTTTAAGCTATTGATTAGTTTATAAGACTTGTTCAAAGATTGTCTCTAATTTGTATTGAAAGGATTAGGAGTAAATATTTTTAGTATATGTAGTTTATTTATATTTTAGTTTTTCAATGTTTGTGGGTATCGTTCTAGTAAACCCTCACGAGACTAAACTCGTCCACTAGGGACACCTAGGGGTTTAAAGGCTTGTGTCACATGCTAAGTGCCACCGTGATTTCCTACGAAAATGGATTAGATTAGATTTTCTTATTTTATTTTTATTGAGTCGTTGCTAGGGACTAGCAACAATCTAAGTGTGGGGGTGTGATAACTCGTATAATTATATAGTTTTTAGTTATATTTTATTATTGTTTTGTGTCAAATACGAGTTATTATTGTTTAGTCTAATTGTGTTTATGATCTTTTATATTTTTATGTATTTTGGTGTTTTTCACAAGTTTCTTTGAGTGATTTCAGATTACTAGAATTAAGGGCAAATCCAGTTAGTTCCAGTTCCGACACCTTTTTCCATATCAGCTATATCTCGAGTTTCACTGAAGCAATAAGGCTGAAATTTGTGTCCATGCAAAGCTAAGAGGCATATCTATCTTTTTGATGTTTTACACTTCTTGAAACGGAGTCGTTTTCCCTAGCGAAATCGACCATCAAGTTGGCTGATGTGCAATGACGTCTGTGCTGACATGTTTTCGTATTATGCCCATATCTTCTTATCCACATCAGCAAATGAGCTGATTCCAACGGCTATGGATCAGTAACTGATAGGGTAACATTTGTCTAGAAGACCATGTGATCCGATAAGGCCTCCACAATTGACAAAATCGACCATCAAGTTGGCTGATCATAATCGTCATACATGACGAAAATTGTTAGAAAATGCACCCACCTATTATACCTACCTTTGAAATTTGTAAAGCTTGTCTCTTATCATTTAGCCCTCCAAAATGTGTATAAATAGAGGGCCTTGGATGATTGTAAGGGATCATATTGGAGATTGGTAGGATATTAGCCATTTTAACAAAATTCTCTAAGTTTTCTTCTTCTTTCTTTTCTCTAGTTTTTTTTTTCTTTAGAAAGAGCAAGAGGTTGGATAATTAATATTCTTCTTCTTCTTCTTTCTTTCTTTTATTTTCTTCTTAGATTCTATTTAATTTTATGTTTATAATGCCTATGCTAGGCTAAACTTCTATTTGGTTAAGGGTGATTTCAAAGCCCTAGACATGTTTTGTGATTGATTTTCAGATTCTATCTATCATTAATTTTCTATCAAAGTTGCTTATGTTTTTCTACAAGAATTGTTCATGATGTTGTCTTGATTTATTTAGGTGTACAACTAGATAGATCTTGATAATTATCTATTGCTAGTTTAGGAATCTTGATCCGTGTAATTGTCTTGATTTCCTATTCATAAGTGGCAATTTGTGATTAATGATTATGGTCAAGTTTTCAATAATTGCAAAGTGGAACATAACCTAAGTTGAACAATCCGAGCTTATGTGTTTGTTGCTTAGATCAACCTATCTTTCTCATCATAAAGCTGCCATTAAATTGAATTTAGAGAGCTTATTCTAGGTTGTTTAATGGTTAGAGATTAAATAGAGAGCTTGTTCTATTTAACGACAAACTAAGGAAAGATTGGGATAACAGAGCTTGTTGTTATCTACGGTTGTTAACTTTGATAGTTGGTTGATATTGATAGATCTGAAATTGATTCTTAATGATGTCTAGTGGTGGAGAATGAAACCTTAACCATATTTTTCATATTTGATTCTTCTTACTTATTTGTTTTCTTACTTTTCTAGTTTGCTTATTTTTAAAAGTATATTTATTTTTATTGGCTGGTTATACCGCCTAATTTGTATATTAACTTTGTTTTACTTTTATTGGCTGGTTATACCGTCTAATTTAGTATATATATTTTTATTGGCTGGTTATACCGCCTAATTTAGTATATATATTTTTATTGGCTGGTTATACCGCCTTGCATCTTCTTCTTATTATTTACTTTAGTTTAAATCTGGCTTCAAAAACCCCTTTTCTTTTATTGTTCTTGAATTTAAGTTTTAAACTATTAACTTATAAACTAAAACCCAATCCCTGAGGACTCGACCCTTGCTAACTACTATACTTACAATTTATCTTTTTAGTGCAAGGTTAAATAAGATACACTCTTTTGGGTGCATCAAATTTTTGGGTGATAACTCGTATAATTATATAGTTTTTAGTTATATTTTATTATTGTTTTGTGTCAAATACGAGTTATTATTGTTTAGTCTAATTGTGTTTATGATCTTTTATATTTTTATGTATTTTGGTGTTTTTCACAAGTTTCTTTGAGTGATTTCAGATTACTAGAATTAAGGGCAAATCCAGTTAGTTCCAGTTCCGACACCTTTTTCCATATCAGCTATATCTCGAGTTTCACTGAAGCAATAAGGCTGAAATTTGTGTCCATGCAATGCTAAGAGGCATATCTATCTTTTTGATGTTTTACACTTCTTGAAGCGGAGTCGTTTTCCCTAGCGAAATCGACCATCAAGTTGGCTGATGTGCAATGACGTCTGTGCTGACATGTTTTCGTATTATGCCCATATCTTCTTATCCACATCAGCAAATGAGCTGATTCCAACGGCTATGGATCAGTAACTGATAGGGTAACATTTGTCTAGAAGACCATGTGATCAGATAAGGCCTCCACAATTGACAAAATCGACCATCAAGTTGGCTGATCAAAATCGTCATACATGACGAAAATTGTTAGAAAATGCACCCACCTATTATACCTACCTTTGAAATTTGTAAAGCTTGTCTCTTATCATTTAGCCCTCCAAAATGTGTATAAATAGAGGGCCTTGGATGATTGTAAGGGATCATATTGGAGATTGGTAGGATATTAGCCATTTTAACAAAATTCTCTAAGTTTTCTTCTTCTTTCTTTTCTCTAGTTTTCTTTTTCTTTAGAAAGAGCAAGAGGTTGGATAATTAATATTCTTCTTCTTCTTCTTTCTTTCTTTTATTTTCTTCTTAGATTCTATTTAATTTTATGTTTATAATGCCTATGCTAGGCTAAACTTCTATTTGGTTAAGGGTGATTTCAAAGCCCTAGACATGTTTTGTGATTGATTTTCAGATTCTATCTATCATTAATTTTCTATCAAAGTTGCTTATGTTTTTCTACAAGAATTGTTCATGATGTTGTCTTGATTTATTTAGGTGTACAACTAGATAGATCTTGATAATTATCTATTGCTAGTTTAGGAATCTTGATCCGTGTAATTGTCTTGATTTCCTATTCATAAGTGGCAATTTGTGATTAATGATTATGGTCAAGTTTTCAATAATTGCAAAGTGGAACATAACCTAAGTTGAACAATCCGAGCTTATGTGTTTGTTGCTTAGATCAACCTATCTTTCTCATCATAAAGCTGCCATTAAATTGAATTTAGAGAGCTTATTCTAGGTTGTTTAATGGTTAGAGATTAAATAGAGAGCTTGTTCTATTTAACGACAAACTAAGGAAAGATTGGGATAACAGAGCTTGTTGTTATCTACGGTTGTTAACTTTGATAGTTGGTTGATATTGATAGATCTGAAATTGATTCTTAATGATGTCTAGTGGTGGAGAATGAAACCTTAACCATATTTTTCATATTTGATTCTTCTTACTTATTTGTTTTCTTACTTTTCTAGTTTGCTTATTTTTAAAAGTATATTTATTTTTATTGGCTGGTTATACCGCCTAATTTGTATATTAACTTTGTTTTACTTTTATTGGCTGGTTATACCGCCTAATTTAGTATATATATTTTTATTGGCTGGTTATACCGCCTAATTTAGTATATATATTTTTATTGGCTGGTTATACCGCCTTGCATCTTCTTCTTATTATTTACTTTAGTTTAAATCTGGCTTCAAAAACCCCTTTTCTTTTATTGTTCTTGAATTTAAGTTTTAAACTATTAACTTATAAACTAAAACCCAATCCCTGAGGACTCGACCCTTGCTAACTACTATACTTACAATTTATCTTTTTAGTGCAAGGTTAAATAAGATACACTCTTTTGGGTGCATCAAATTTTTGGCGCCGTTGCCGGGGATTGCTTTCTTTAGTTTATTTGTTACTTGGTTTATTCTTATTTTCAGTTCTAATTAGTTCTATTTTCTTGTACATACAAGTTTTTCTTATCAAATTTTGAAAAAAAAAAAAAAAAACGATGGAATTGAGCAATCTAACACTTGAAGAGTTGGTGGCATACATGAACATGGAAAATCAACAAGCCAATCTCACCTACCCAGTTCAACAATTGGCCATGGGAGGATGTCAAGGCCATCAAGTGTTCCAAGACCAACAGTATGATCATTACTCAAACACTTACCATGAGGGATGGTGGGATCATACTAATTATGGCTACTCAGAAAATTACGAAGAAGTAGATCCTTATGCCAATTACACTCATCCATCTAGCTTCAATCAATCATGGTCTCAAGAACCAGATCTTCTTCAACCACCACATATGACTCAAAACTCAGGTACTTCTTTAGAAGATCTTGTCGATTCTCTTGTTACTAATACTTTGCAATTTCAACAGGAAACAAGGGCAAGTATCCAGAGTTTGGAAAGGCAAATAAGCCTATTGGCTAGTAGTATGGTGGTATGGGTAGCACAAAGATCTGAAGAATTCTCTGCCCAAACGATGATTAACCCAAAGGAGAATGCTACTATTGTGACCTTGAAGAATGATGAACAAGATGAGGATGAGACAAAATTAGAGATGGATTCTATTCTTGAGGATAATGAAGCCACAAATCCAAATAAGAGTATTTCAGCACCTGAGGTAACGTTTAAGATTCCAATTTTTACTAATGTTTCTTCTCCACCTTTTCCTAGTAGATTTGCAAAGTTCAAGGAGGAAGAACATGAACAAAACATGCTGGAAACCTTAAACAGTTTGTTTGTGGATGCCATTCAACAAGTACCAACATATGCTCCATTCCTCGATGAGATATGCACCACAAAGGATGATGGAATAATACTTGTAATGGAGAATGCATCCAGTTTTGTGCAAAGAAAGCTTCCTATCAAACGTTCAAATTTGGGAAGTTTCATGTATGAGCCTAACAAGCCTAAAAAGCCAAGAAGGGGTGTTGGTTAGGTTGGACAACTTAAATCAGTACTAATTGGGAAGGCAGTCCAATTAATGAAGAAATTACCAACCTGCCATACTCAGATTTGCTTTCTTTTCCTTTTCCTTTTATTATTTTTTATTGTTTTTATTTATTTATTTTTATGTTTATTTGTTTAGTAATTTAGGATTTTATTTAGAGTTTTTTGTTTTTGAGTCTTTTTAGGTTGTTTTTCTTTCTGATCCTTGTTTTTAAAATAACTAGATGTAAATATAATTTTTAATTTTTTTACCCCGGTTAAATGGCGGATAACGGTACTCCGTGATTATTTAAATCGGTTCCATCAGCTACCCACAAAACTGATATTGTATATAAATTTCTCTTCCAATTTCTCTTTCAATTTTTTTCTTTTCAAGATGGATGATATTCTCACAAGATTGCAGAAACGATTTCCTCCTTTTCCTCGAAATATTTTACTGAAGCTTTACCAAGTTCGTTTCGAAAGATTAAGAATGCTTATGCAGAAAGGGATTCCTGGAGACATACGTTGGATAATTGAAGCCAAGGTACGTGAAGATGAATATCTTCCTGTTTTGCATTTACCAGGTACAGGTAGAAGCACTTTTGCAAAGAAGCGACGAGCAAAGCGCATGAGTTCAAATTGCCACAAATGTGCACGATGGACGTGTAACGGTAAATGTCGTTCTATTGGGATTCCGTCCTCTAATCGAGATGATAAAATTGAATTCATTAAGGATGGACTGAGTAAGGAGAATTTGGGTAATATCCAACTTTCTCTTGAGACGCATCCTAGTGGAGACGTACAAAGAGAAATTCTTGATTTATGGCCGCAATTCCAAAGGGAACGGCAACATCTTGGGAATCTGATGTTAAAAGACCCTGTTTGCCAGCTTGTAAGAAAACTGGATGGGAAGCATATCCTCGACTCATAGAAGGCGTTTAAGCCGTTTCTGGACGTAAAACCAGAGGAAGATGTGAGCCACAATCACAACTACAATAAATGACTTCTCAGCTTTTGGTTTGATTTGCAATAACTTTATTTTGTTTTAATTTACGTGTTGTTCGATTTGTGTAATTATTCTCGTTTTTTTTATTTGTCTTTTACGGTTGATTTTTTCTTCTCTTTTTGATTTTCTTCATGAAATCACGCAAAAATCTTTTGTTAGGTTAACATTTTCTTCTGACAGGTCAGATACACTTTCGGCGACATTATTACTCTTGTCTGATTCACTACTCAGTCCTCTATATATTACACCATGTACTCATTCTCTTTCAGGCACTCGAAAAAAAAGAAAAAAAATGGAAAGTACTTCGTCCCAACGCATTAAAAAAATTTGTGTTTTTGGAGGTGCTTATCCAGGGAAAAATAACATATTCGCTGATGAAGCCATAAGAGTTGGAGTAATACTTGCCCAACAAAAGATCCAGTTGATTTATGGAGGCGGTAGTACGGGTTTAATGGGAGCAGTCGCTACAGCAGCACACGCCGGAGGAAGTCCAGTTCTAGGAATCGTGCCAAAACTATTCACAGATTTTTGTGGACCTACCTTGGGTAAGGAAATACAAGTCTGGAGTATCCCTGAACGGATAACAATCATGTACCATTCTGCCGATGCATTCATTGCTTTACCAGGAGGTCTGGGTACATTGGAAGAAATAGCTTGCGTGGCTTCTTGGTCATCTTTGGTCACAAATAAGAAACCCATTGGTTTGCTTAATATTAATGGTTATTTTAGTAATTTGCTTTCATATTTAGATAATGCTGTGGATAATGGATTCATGTTTTCAGAGGCAAGGAGAACCATAATTTCTGCTACAACCATTGAAGATTTACTCAAAAAGCTCCAAGCTTATGAGTATTTATCTGCTACGGTTGTTTCGCAAACGCTCGGAAAAAGAAAAAGAGATATGGACGAGCAAGGAGTGGATTGCACTTTGTCTTTGTGACATTATCTAACATTTTGTTTGTTGTGTCTCAGTTATAATAAGTGGTTAGCAACCTCTACAGGTAATATCTCCTAAATTTTACCTTCTTAAAAAAAAAAAAAGTTTGTTGTGTTTTAAGCAATTTAGAAGTATTCATTCTGAACAAGGTCTGAGTAAGGGAGACTTGAGACATACCTTGTCAGTTTGATTTCTTCTTTTCAAAAAAAAAAAGAAAAAAAAAAGAGTTTGTTGTGTTTTAAGCAATTTAGAAGTATTCATTCTGAACAAGGTCTGAGTAAGGGAGACTTGAGACATACCTTGTCAGTTTGATTTTAATCTTTTTACGTTTACTTGTTAATTTTTGTTTAGTATTTTAGGATTATTTAGGTTGCATGAGTTTGTTTTGTTTTGAGTCTAGTTATTCCTATTCTTATGTTATTAGTTCTTTTCTCTTACACATGATTCTTTCATTTGGGTTAATAGACTTACATTGAGGACAATGTAAGAATTAAGTGTGGGGGGAATGATTTAGGATTTCTTTTATTTTTGTCTACTATTTTTTTTTTTATGAGTCTTTATTATTATTATTATTTTTTAGTGTGTTTTAGTTCCTTTTTAATACAATGATGAGATATGAATTGCATAAGTCTAAAACATATTTATTAGTGAGAAGATTTTCATGAGAATTGAGCTTGATGTCAACCTTTTTATGAGCCAATGTTAATATGATATGTTGATTGAGAAAGAAGCATGTTTAGACTTAATCTGACTTGTATAATCAGTCTTGTGAGTTTTTGAGCCTAAAATGATTGATGCATTATACAAATCAATCTAATTTCTTTCTTGAGTGCTCTTATGATTACATGATTCTCTAGAACTTGCTTTAAACCGTTTGAGACTATATTGATGCATGTGACAACATGAATATGATAGAGGCATTAGGATTTTTAGCCAGGGCCAAACAACCATCCCTTATTGATGTTCCAAGAGAACACACCCTTAGTGAACCAATTTGAGCCTACATTGAATAAGCTATCTCTTTGGTAACCATAACTTGTCCCTAACCTAAATATACTTATATCTTTACCTTTGTTCCAAAGATGAATTAGCATGATTTGAGACAAGTTGCAAAGACAAGGGATATTTTTTGGTTAGAAACAAGAAATAGGTGTGGGGGGAAAAGAAAAGAAAAGTCAAGAGAAAAAGAAATGGAATACTGGCAAATACATTCCTATATAAAAAAAAAAATGAATCATCTCTTGAATTTGTGGAAAAAGAAAAAGATGTTACAAAGTTGTTTAGAATGAAGAAAAGGCCCAACATGAATATCCGGCCTAGGTGACTATGTACTTGTAAAGAGTTTTGAGAAGTTTCTTTGTATAATCTTTTTATGTCTCTAAACTTTATGAACTCTTTGGAACCTTTGTGATATCTTTATCCTTTTGTTCTTCAACCACATTACAAACCCCTTGGCCCCATTACAACCTTGATTAAAGACCTCTTGATTTATGAAGTTGCATGATCTTTTAGTGGAGAATAGGTGGACAAGCAAGCATATGGTAGAAGTGTTTTCATGAGATTGATTGAGTGTAAACACTTTACCACTACTTTAAAGAGTGAAAATCAAGAGAGTATCCCATGTGAGAAGTTGAGATTAAATTTGAACATGCACTATTTTGATTGAGATATGTTATGCTAATATTGGCTTAACTCAAACAATTTACATTCAAGCATGATTTTTTGTGAAATTTTTTAAGCTATTGATTAGTTTATAAGACTTGTCAAATATTGTCTCTAATTTGTATTGAAAGGATTAGGAGTAAATATTTTTAGTATATGTAGTTTATTTATATGAAGTTTATTTATATTTTAATTTTTCAATGTTTGTGGGTATCGTTCTAGTAAACCCTCACGAGACTAAACTCGTCCACTAGGGACACCTAGGGGTTTAAAGGCTTGTGTCACATGCTAAGTGCCACAGTGATTTCCTACGAAAGTGGATTAGATTAGATTTTCTTATTTTATTTTTATTGAGTCGTTGCTAGGGACTAGCAACAATCTAAGTGTGGGGGTGTGATAACTCGTATAATTATATAGTTTTTAGTTATGTTTTATTATTGTTTTGTGTCAAATACGAGTTATTATTGTTTAGTCTAATTGTGTTTATGATCTTTTATATTTTTATGTAATTTGGTGTTTTTCACAAGTTTCTTTGAGTGATTTCAGATTACTAGAATTAAGGGCAAATCCAGTTCAGTTCCAGTTCCGACACATTTTGCCATATCAGCTATATCTGGAGTTTCACTGAAGCAATAAGGCTGAAATTTGTAGCCGTGCAAAGCTAAGAGGCATATCTATCTTTTTCATGTTTTATACTTCTTGAAACGGAGTCGTTTTCCCTAGCGAAAGCGACCATCAAGTTGGCTGATGTGCAATGATGTCTGTGCTGACCTGTTTTCGTATTTTGCCCATATCTGCTTATCCACTTCAGAAAATGAGCTGATTCCAATGGCTATGGATCCGTAACTGATACGGAAACCTTTGTCTAGAAGACCATATGATCAGATCAGGCCTCTAATATTGACGAAATCGACCATCAAGTTGGCTGATGTGCAATGACGTCTGTGCTGACATGTTTTCGTATTTTGCCCATATCTGCTTATCCACATCAGCAAATGAGCTGATTCCAACGGCTATAAATCCGTAACTGATAGGGGAACCTTTTTCTAGAAGACCATGTGATCCGATCAGGCCTCCAACATTGACGAAATCGACCATCAAGTTGGCTGATCAAAATTGTCATACAATATGACGAAAATTGTTAGAAAAATTCACCCACCTATTATACCTACCTTTGAAATTTGTAAAGCTTGTCTCTTGTCATTTAGCCTTCCAAAATGTGTATAAATAGAGGGCCTTGGATGATTGTAGAGGATCATATTGTAGATAGGTAGGATATTAGCCATTTTAATAAAATTCTCTAAGTTTTCTTCTTCTTTCTTTTCTCTAGTTTTCTTTCTTTTCTCTAGTTTTCTTTTTCTTTAGAGAGAGCAAGAGGTTGGATAATTAATATTCTTCCTCTTCTTCTTTCTTTCTTTTATTTTCTTCTTAGATTTTCTTTAATTTTATGTTTATGTTTATAATGCCTATGCTAGGCTAAACTTCTATTTGGTTAAGGGTGATTTCAAAGCCCTAGACATGTTTTGTGATTGATTTTCAGATTCTATCTATCATTAATTTTCTATCAAAGTTGCTTATGTTTTTCTACAAGAATTGTTCATGATGTTGTCTTGATTTATTTAGGTGTACAACTAGATAGATCTTGATAATTATCTATTGCTAGTTTAGGAATCTTGATCCGTGTAATTGTCTTGATTTCCTATTCATAAGTGGCAATTTGTGATTAATGATTATGGTCAAGTTTTCAATAATTGCAAAGTGGAACATAACCTAAGTTGAACAATCCGAGCTTATGTGTTTGTTGCTTAGATCAACCTATCTTTCTCATCATAAAGCTGCCATTAAATTGAATTTAGAGAGCTTATTCTAGGTTGTTTAATGGTTAGAGATTAAATAGAGAGCTTGTTCTATTTAACGACAAACTAAGGAAAGATTGGGATAACAGAGCTTGTTGTTATCTACGGTTGTTAACTTTGATAGTTGGTTGATATTGATAGATCTGAAATTGATTCTTAATGATGTCTAGTGGTGGAGAATGAAACCTTAACCATATTTTTCATATTTGATTCTTCTTACTTATTTGTTTTCTTACTTTTCTAGTTTGCTTATTTTTAAAAGTATATTTATTTTTATTGGCTGGTTATACCGCCTAATTTGTATATTAACTTTGTTTTACTTTTATTGGCTGGTTATACCGCCTAATTTAGTATATATATTTTTATTGGCTGGTTATACCGCCTAATTTAGTATATATATTTTTATTGGCTGGTTATACCGCCTTGCATCTTCTTCTTATTATTTACTTTAGTTTAAATCTGGCTTCAAAAACCCCTTTTCTTTTATTGTTCTTGAATTTAAGTTTTAAACTATTAACTTATAAACTAAAACCCAATCCCTGAGGACTCGACCCTTGCTAACTACTATACTTACAATTTATCTTTTTAGTGCAAGGTTAAATAAGATACACTCTTTTGGGTGCATCAAATTTTTGTAGTTAGCAAGGGTCGAGTCCTCAGGGATTGGGTTTTAGTTTATAAGTTAATAGTTTAAAACTTAAATTCAAGAACAATAAAAGAAAAGGGGTTTTTGAAGCCAGATTTAAACTAAAGTAAATAATAAGAATAAGATGCAAGGCGGTATAACCAGCCAATAAAAATATATATACTAAATTAGGCGGTATAACCAGCCAATAAAAATATATATACTAAATTAGGCGGTATAACCAGCCAATAAAAATAAAACAAAGTTAATATACAAATTAGGCGGTATAACCAGCCAATAAAAATAAATATAAAAAATAAGCAAACTAAAAGTAAGAAAACAAATAAGTAAGAAGAATCAAATATGAAAAATATGGTTAAGGTTTCATTCTCCACCACTAGACATCATTAAGAATCAATTTCAGATCTATCAATATCAACCAACTATCAAAGTTAACAACCGTAGATAACAACAAGCTCTGTTACCCCAATCTTTCCTTAGTTTGTCGTTAAATAGAACAAGCTCTCTATTTAATCTCTAACCATTAAACAACCTAGAATAAGCTCTCTAAATTCAATTTAATGGCAGCTTTATGATGAGAAAGATAGGTTGATCTAAGCAACAAACACATAAGCTCGGATTGTTCAACTTAGGTTATGTTCCACTTTGCAATTATTGAAAACTTGACCATAATCATTAATCACAAATTGCCACTTATGAATAGGAAATCAAGACAATTACACGGATCAAGACTCCTAAACTAGCAATAGATAATTATCAAGATCTATCTAGTTGTACACCTAAATAAATCTAGACAACATCATGAACAATTCTTGTAGAAGAACATAAGCAACTTTGATAGAAAATTAATGATAGATAGAATCTGAAAATCAATCACAAAACATGTCTAGGGCTTTGAAATCACCCTTAACCAAATAGAAGTTTAGCCTAGCATAGGCATTATAAACATAAACATAAAATTAAAGAAAATCTAAGAAGAAAATAAAAGAAAGAAAGAAGAAGAGGAAGAATATTAATTATCCAACCTCTTGCTCTCTCTAAAGAAAAAGAAAACTAGAGAAAAGAAAGAAAACTAGAGAAAAGAAAGAAGAAGAAAACTTAGAGAATTTTATTAAAATGGCTAATATCCTACCTATGTACAATATGATCCTCTACAATCATCCAAGGCCCTCTATTTATACACATTTTGGAAGGCTAAATGACAAGAGACAAGCTTTACAAATTTCAAAGGTAGGTATAATAGGTGGGTGAATTTTTCTAACAATTTTCGTCATATTGTATGACAATTTTGATCAGCCAACTTGATGGTCGATTTCGTCAATGTTGGAGGCCTGATCTGATCACATGGTCTTCTAAAAAAAGGTTCCCCTATCAGTTACGGATCCATAGCCGTTGGAATCAGCTCATTTGATGATGTGGATAAGCAGATATGGGCAAAATACGAAAACATGTCAGCACAGACGTCATTGCACATCAGCCAACTTGATGGTCGATTTCGTCAATATTAGAGGCCTGATCTGATCATATGGTCTTCTAGACAAAGGTTCCCGTATCAGTTACGGATCCATAGCCATTCGAATCAGCTCATTTGCTGATGTGGATAAGCAGATATGGGCAAAATACGAAAACAGGTCAGCACAGACGTCATTGCACATCAGCCAACTTGATGGTCGATTTCGCTAGGGAAAACGACTCCGTTTCAAGAAGTATAAAACATGAAAAAGATAGATATGCCTCGTAGCTTTGCACGGATACAAATTTCAGCCTTATTGCTTCAGTGAAACTCCAGATATAGCTGATATGGCAAAATGTGTCGGAACTGGAACTGAACTGGATTTGCCCTTAATTCTAGTAATCTGAAATCACTCAAAGAAACTTGTGAAAAACACCAAATTACATAAAAATATAAAAGATCATAAACACAATTAGACTAAACAATAATAACTCGTATTTGACACAAAACAATAATAAAACATAACTAAAAACTATATAATTATACGAGTTATCACACCCCCACACTTAGATTGTTGCTAGTCCCTAGCAACGACTCAATAAAAATAAAATAAGAAAATCTAATCTAATCCACTTTCGTAGGAAATCACGGTGGCACTTAGCATGTGACACAAGCCTTTAAACCCCTAGGTGTCCCTAGTGGACGAGTTTAGTCTCGTGAGGGTTTACTAGAACGATACCCACAAACATTGAAAAATTAAAATATAAATAAACTACATATACTAAAAATATTTACTCCTAATCCTTTCAATACAAATTAGAGACAATATTTGAACAAGTCTTACAAACTAATCAATAGCTTAAAAAATTTCACAAAAAATCATGCTTGAATGTAAATTGTTTGAGTTAAGCCAATATTAGCATAACATATCTCAATCAAAATAGTGCATGTTCAAATTTAATCTCAACTTCTCACATGGGATACTCTCTTGATTTTCACTCTTTAAAGTAGTGGTAAAGTGTTTACACTCAATCAATCTCATGAAAACACTTCTACCATATGCTTGCTTGTCCACCTATTCTCCACTAAAAGATCATGCAACTTCATAAATCAAGAGGTCTTTAATCAAGGTTGTAATGGGGCCAAGGGGTTTGTAATGTGGTTGAAGAACAAAAGGATAAAGATATCACAAAGGTTCCAAAGAGTTCATAAAGTTTAGAGACATAAAAAGATTATACAAAGAAACTTCTCAAAACTCTTTACAAGTACATAGTCACCTAGGCCGGATATTCATGTTGGGCCTTTTCTTCATTCTAAACAACTTTGTAACATCTTTTTCTTTTTCCACAAATTCAAGAGATGATTCATATTTTTTTTTACATAGGAATGTATTTGCCAGTATTCCATTACTTTTTCTCTTGACTTTTCTTTTCTTTTCCCCCCACACTTATTTCTTGTTTCTAACCCAAATTTTCAATAGATCTTCCTTGTCTTTGCAACTTGTCTCAAAACATGCTAATTCATCTTTGGAACAAAGGTAAAGATATAAATAAGTATATTTAGGTTAGGGACAAGTTATGGTTACCAAAGAGATAGCTTATTCAATGTAGGCTCAAATTGGTTCACTAAGGATGTGTTCTCTTGGAACATCAATAAGGGATGGCTATTTGGCCCTGGCTAAAAATCCTAATGCCTCTATCATATTCATGTTGTCACATGCATCAATATAGTCTCAACAAGGTCTAAAGCAAGTTCTAGAGAATCATGTAATCATAAGAGCACTCAAGAAAGAAATTAGATTGATTTGTATAATGCATCAATCATTATAGGCTCAAAAACTCACAAGGATGATTATACAAGTCAATATCAAGTCTAAACATGCTTCTTTCTCCATCAACATATCATATCAACATTGGCTCATAAAAAAAAAGAATGATATCAAGCTCAATTCTCATGAAAATTTTCTCACTAATAACTCTGTTTTAGACTTATGCAATTCATATCTCATCATTGTATTAAAAAGGAACTAAAACACACTAAAAATTATAATAAAGACTCATAAAAAAAAAATAGTAGACAAAAATAAAAGAAATCCTAAATCATTCCCCCCACACTTAATTCTTACATTGTCCTCAATGTAAGTCTATTAACACAAATGAAAGAATCATGTGTAAGAGAAAAGAACTAATAACATAAGAATAGGAATAACTAAGACTCAAAACAAAACAAACTCATGCAACCTAAATAATCCTAAAATAGTAAACAAAAATTAACAAGTAAACATAAAAAGATTAAAATCAAACTGACAAGGTATGTCTCAAGTCTCCCTTACTCAGACCTTGTTCAGAATGAATACTTCTAAACAAACTATTTTTTTTTTTTTTTCAAAAGAAGAAATCAAACTGACAAGATATGTCTCAAGTCTCCCTTACTCAGACCTTGTTCAGAATGAATACTTCTAAATGGCTTAAAACACAACAACTTTTTTTTTTTTTTTAATTAACAAAATATGTCTCTTACCCCCTACTAAAATATGACATTGTCCCCAATGTCAAATTTTAAAGGTAGAATTTAGGAGATATTACCTGCAGAGGTTGCTAACCACTTATTATAACTGAGACACAACAAGCAAAATGTTAGATAATGTCACAAAGACAAAGTGCAATCCACTCCTTGCTCGTCCATATCTCTTTTTCTTTTTACGAGCGTTTGCGAAACAACCGTAGCAGATAAATACTCATAAGCTTGGAGCTTTTTGAGTAAATCTTCAATGGTTGTAGCAGAAATTATGGTTCTCCTTGCCTCTGAAAACATGAATCCATTATCCACAGCATTATCTAAATATGAAAGCAAATTACTAAAATAACCATTAATATTAAGCAAACCAATGGGTTTCTTATTTGTGACCAAAGATGACCAAGAAGCCACGCAAGCTATTTCTTCCAATGTACCCAGACCTCCTGGTAAAGCAATGAATGCATCGGCAGAATGGTACATGATTGTTATCCGTTCAGGGATACTCCAGACTTGTATTTCCTTACCCACGGTAGGTCCACAAAAATCTGTGAATAGTTTTGGCACGACTCCTAGAACTGGACTTCCTCCGGCGTGTGCTGCTGTAGCGACTGCTCCCATTAAACCCGTACTACCACCTCCATAAATCAACTGGATCTTTTGTTGGGCAAGTATTACTCCAACTCTTATGGCTTCATCAGCAAATATGTTATTTTTCCCTGGATAAGCACCTCCAAAGACACAAATTTTTTTAATGCGCTGGGACGAAGTACTTTCCATTTTTTTTTTCGAGTGCCTGAAAGAGAATGAGTACATGGTGTAATATATAGAGGACTGAGTAGTGAATCAGACAAGAGTAATAATGTCGCCGAAAGTGTATCTGACCTATCAGAAGAAAATGTTAACCTAACAAAAGATTTTTGCGTGATTTCAGGAAGAAAATCAAAAAGAGAAGAAAAATCAACCGTAAAAGACAAATAAAAAAAGAGAGAATAATTACACAAAACGAACAACACGTAAATTAAACCAAAATGAAGTTATTGCAAATCAAACCAAAAGCTGAGAAGTCATTTATTGTAGTTGTGATTGTGGCTCACATCTTCCTCTGGTTTTACGTCCAGAAACGGCTTAAACGCCTTCTATGAGTCGAGGATATGCTTCCCATCCAGTTTTCTTACAAGCTGGCAAACAGGGTCTTTTAACATCAGATTCCCAAGATGTTGCCATTCCCTTTGGAATTGCGGCCATAAATCAAGAATTTCTCTTTGTACGTCTCCACTAGGATGCGTCTCAAGAGAAAGTTGGATATTACCCAAATTCTCCTTACTCAGTCCATCCTTAATGAATTCAATTTTATCATCTCGATTAGAGGACGGAATCCCAATTGAACGACATTTACCGTTACACGTCCATCGTGCACATTTGTGGCAATTTGAACTCATGCGCTTTGCTCGTCGCTTCTTTGAAAAAGTGCTTCTACCTGTACCTGGTAAATGCAAAACAGGAAGATATTCATCTTCACGTAGCTTGGCTTCAATTATCCAACGTATGTCTTCAGGAATCCCTTTGTGCATAAGCATTCTTAATCTTTCAAATCGAACTTGGTAAAGCTTCAGTAAAATATTTCGAGGAAAAGGAGGAAATCGTTTCTGCAATCTTGTGAGAATATCATTCATCCTGAAAAAAAATGAAAAAAATTGAAAGAGAAATTGGAAGAGAAATTTATATACAATATCAGTTTTGTGGGTAGCTGATGGAACCGATTTAAATAATCACGGAGTACCGTTATCCGCCATTTAACCGGGGTTAAAAAAAAATTATATTTACATCTAGTTATTTTCAAAACAAAGATCAGAAAGAAAAACAAAAAAAAAAAACTCAAAAACAAAACACTCTAAATAAAATCCTAAATTCTTCCCCCCAAACATAATTCTTACATTGTAATTAATGTAATGCTATTATCCCCCAATGCAAGAATTATATGTAAGAGAAAAGAACTATTAAACAAAAGAAACTTATGCAGCCTAAATGAACTTAAAAACAGTAAACACAATTAACAAAGAAACATAAGAAATAAAAATAAAAACAATAAAAATAATAAAAGAAAAAGGAAAAGAAAGAGAAAGCAAATCTGAATATGGAAGGTTGGCAATTTCATCTTTAATTGGGCTGCCTTCCCAATTAACACTTGAGTTAGTGTTTTGAATCTAACCAACACCCCTTCTTGGCTTTTTAGGCTTGTCAGGCTCATACAAGAAACTTCCCGAATTTGTGCGTTTTGTAGGGCGGTTTCTTTGCACAATAGTGGATGCATTCTCCATTACAAGTATTATTCCATCATCCTTTGTGGTGCATAGCTCATCGAGGAATGGAGCATATTTTGATACTTGTTGAATGGCATCCACAAACAAGTTGTTTAAGGTTTCCGGCATGTATTGTTCATGTTCTTCCTCCTTGAACTTTGCAAATCTACTAGGAAAAAGTGGAGAAGAAACATTAGCAAAAAGTGGAACCTTAAACGTTACCTCAGATGCCGAAGTACTCTCTTTCGGAATTGAAGCTTCATTATCTTCAAGAATAGAATCCATCTCTAATTTTGTCTCATCCTCATCTTGTTCCTCATTCCTCAAGGTCACAATAGTAGTATTCTCCTTTGGGTTAATCATTGTTTGGGCAGAGAGTTCTTCAGATCTTTGTGCTACCCATACCACCATACTACTAGCCAATAGGCTCATTTGCCTTTCCAAACTCTGGATACTTGCCCTTGTTTCCTGTTGAAATTGCAAAGTATTAGTAACAAGAGAATTGACAAGATCTTCTAAAGAAGTACCTGAGTTTTGAGTCATATGTGGTGGTTGAAAAAGATCTGGTTCTTGAGACCATGATTGATTGAAGCTAGATGGATGAGTGTAATTGGCATAAGGATCTACTTCTTGGTAATTTTCTGAGTAGCCATAATTAGTATGATCCCACCATCCCTCATGGTAAGTGTTTGAGTAATGATCATATTGTTGGTCTTGGAACACTTGATGGCCTTGACATCCTCCCATGGCCAATTGTTGAACTGGGTAGGTGAGAGTGGCTTGTTGATTTTCCATGTTCATGTATGCCACCAACTCTTCAAGTGTTAGATTGCTCAATTCCATCGTTTTTTTTTTTTTTTCAAAATTTGATAAGAAAAACTTGTATGTACAAGAAAATAGAACTAATTAGAACTGAAAATAAGAATAAACCAAGTAACAAATAAACTAAAGAAAACAATCCCCGGCAACGGCGCCAAAATAAGAATAAACCAAGTAACAAATAAACTAAAGAAAACAATCCACTAATGGTTGTAGTATAGTGGTGGAATTTATAACTTCTCACCAACAACCAATCGAGGAGTTGATCCAAAACATCCAAGAGAAGCAAGGAGAGATGGCAGCAGCTGACAACCGAACTCTCAAGGAGCTAGCCGCTCCGGACTTGGGTCAACAACCATTATGCATTGAATATGCTAATCTTGAGGTAGCTTTTGAATTAAAATCTGGTTTGATTCACCTTCTCCCAACTTTTCATGGTTTTGCAGGAGAGGATCCAAATAAACACCTCAAGGAATTCCATGTAGTTTGCTCAAGCATGAGACCAACAGGGGTCACGGAAGAGCAAGTTAAGTTGAGAGCCTTCCCATTCTCTCTAGCTGATTCAGCAAAGGAATGGCTCTACTATCTACCATCCGGGACCATCACTACATGGAATGATTTGAAGAAAGCATTCTTGGAAAGGTATTTCCCAGCATCTAAGGCTGCCAACATTAGGAAAGAGATATGTGGGATTCGGCAATACAACGGAGAGTCCTTATATGAATATTGGGAGAGGTTCAAGAAACTTTGTGCATCATGTCCACACCATCAAATAAGTGAACAACTTCTCATCCAATACTTCTATGAAGGTCTCATGCCCATGGAGAGAAGTATGATAGATGCCGCTAGTGGGGGAGCTCTAGTTGATAAGACTCCCAGGGCTGCTAGAACATTAATCTCCAACATGGCAGCCAATTCTCAACAGTTCTCAATGAGACAAGATCCACCACCACAATCCAAGAGAGTTAATGAGGTAAGTATATCATCCCTTGAACAAAAATTTGATAAACTGACTTCTCTTGTTCAACAATTGGCTGTAGGTAAAATACAACAAATAAAGGCTTGTGGCATATGTTCAAACATAGGGCACCAAACTGATATGTGTCCAACACTTCAAGAGGATACCAATGAACATGTGAATGCCATGGGTGGATTTCAGAACCAATCAAGGAAATATGATCCCTACTCAAACACATACAATCCAGGATGGAGGGATCATCCAAACTTCAATTATGGAGGGAACCAATCACAAACTATTCCTCCACCATTTGACCACAGGCCACCGGGTTTTCAGCAAAGAGTGCAACAACCATACCAAACCCGACAACAACTACCACCCACCCAAAATTCAGGTACTTCTCTTGAAGATCTTGTTAAAGCTCTTTCTACTAATACAATTCAATTTCAACAGGAGACAAAGACAAGTATTCGAAATTTGGAGACTCAAATAGGGCAATTGGCAACAACCATGAGTCAAATGCAAGCAAGGGATTCTGGGAAATTACCTTCCCAAACCATAGTGAATCCAAGAGAGAATGCCAATGCTATAAATTTAAGAAGTGGGAAACAGCTAGAGACACCACAAAATGATAGTGCTCAAGGGGAGAACAATACCATGGCATCCTCTTCACATCCCAACGAGCCACTAAAAAAGGTAATTCCTAAACCATCCTTTCCTTCTTATATAACTCCTCCACCTTTTCCTAGCAGGTTAGCAAAGTCCAAGAAGGAGGAGCAAGAGAAGGAAATTTTGGAAACCTTCCGGAAAGTAGAGGTGAACATTCCTTTACTAGATGCTATCAAGCAAGTGCCAAGATATGCCAAGTTCCTAAAAGAGTTGTGCACATCTAAACGGAAGTTGAAATGGAATGAAAAGGTAAGTGTGGGGGAGAATGTGTCAGCTGTTCTTCAAAAGAAACTCCCACCTAAATGCAAGGATCCAGGTATGTTTACCATTCCTTGTAAGATAGGCAACACCAGGTTTGAGCGTGCTATGCTAGATCTAGGGGCATCTATTAATGTCATGCCATATTCAATTTATGCTTCATTGAATCTAGGACCATTAGAGGAAACCGGTGTTATAATACAACTTGCTGACCGTTCTAACACTTATCCAAGAGAAGTTGTAGAAGACGTTCTTGTACAGGTTAATGAATTGGTTTTTCCCGCTGACTTTTATGTTATTGAGATGGAAGATGAGATGTCTTCTAATCCCACACCTATTCTATTAGGGAGACCATTCTTGAAAACAGCAAGAACTAAAATAGATGTACATGATGGCACTTTAACTATGGAATTTGATGGTGAAATAATTCGCTTTAACATTTTTGAGGCCATGAGATATCCTAGTGATGTGCATTCTGTTTTTAATATTGATATAATTGACTCACTAGTGCAGCAAGCTTATGAGCTAGATGGTGAAGATAGTGTGGAAATAGTCCTTAGCAACCATCTCGGAATGGGGAATGCTAAACTAGCCTTGAGTGACCATGTGGAAGGGGCACTAGAATCTTTACACTCGCTGCAACCTAAAGATGCAAGGTTTGATGTTTCATTTATTGATTTGCCTTTATCTAATGAGAAACTTCTACCTTCCATTTTGCAGGCACCAACTTTAGAATTGAAACCACTACCGAACCACTTGAAATATTTGTTCTTAGGGGAAAAGGACACACTACCTGTCATCATTGCCAAAGAGCTCACACCTTTGCAAGAAGAGCGACTTATCCGGGTGCTTAGAGAGCATAAAACAGCAATTGGTTGGACAATTGCCGATATCAAGGGAATAAGCCCATCCATGTGCATGCACCGGATTTTGTTAGAGGAAGGGTCTAAACCAACAAGAGAAGCACAAAGAAGATTGAACCCTCCTATGATGGAGGTTGTGAAAAAGGAGATACTGAAGCTCCTAGATGTTGGAGTGATCTATCCTATCTCGGATAGCAAATGGGTGAGCCAGTCCAAGTGGTTCCAAAGAAATCAGGTGTAACGGTGGTAACAAATAATGAGAATGAACTTGTTCCTACTAGGATTCAAACAGGATGGCGAGTTTGTATTGATTATCGTAAACTTAATTCCACAACTCGCAAAGACCACTTTCCTTTACCTTTTATTGATCAAATGCTTGAAAGGTTAGCTGGCCATTCTCATTATTGTTTTCTTGATGGTTTTTCAGGTTATAATCAGATAGCCATTGCTCCGGAGGACCAAGAGAAAACAACATTCACATGTCCATTTGGTACTTTTGCATACCGGCGTATGCCATTTGGTCTTTGTAATGCACCAGCTACATTCCAAAGGTGTATGGTTAGCATATTTTCAGATTATGTAGAGAATATCATAGAAGTGTTTATGGATGATTTTAGTGTCTATGGTGATTCTTTTGATAGATGTCTAGAGAACCTTACACTTGTACTTGAAAGATGCATGGAAACTAACCTTGTTTTGAATTGGGAAAAATGTCACTTTATGGTAGAACAAGGAATAGTTTTGGGCCATGTTATTTCTTCTAGAGGGATAGAGGTTGATAAGTCTAAAATAGATATTATGCATTCTTTACCACCTCCCACAAATGTGAGAGAGGTTCGTTCTTTTCTTGGACATGCAGGTTTCTATAGGAGATTTATCAAAGACTTCTCAAAGATCACATTACCTCTTTGCAAGCTACTACAAAAAGATGTGGTTTTCCACTTTGATGATAAATGCAAAGAGGCGTTTGAAACATTGAAGGGACTCTTGACATCAGCTCCTATCATCCAACCACCAGATTGGAATGTACCTTTTGAAATCATGTGTGATGCTAGTGACTATGCCATTGGAGCTGTTTTGGGCCAACGGGTTGGGAAAGCCTCACATGCCATTTATTATGCCTCAAGAACTCTTAATGATGCTCAATTGAACTATTCCACTACTGAAAAAGAACTTTTGGCTGTTGTATTTGCTTTAGAAAAATTTTGATCTTATTTAATTGGTACTAAAGTAATTGTATTTTCTGACCATGCAGCCCTTAAGTACTTACTCACTAAAAAGGAGGCCAAACCAAGGTTGATTAGATGGATACTTCTCTTACAAGAGTTTGATTTGGAGATAAAAGATAAGAGAGGTAGTGACAACCTGGTTGCGGACCATCTTAGCCGTTTAGTTCATGAAGATGATGCACTACCCTTGAATGAGAACTTTCCGGATGAGCAACTTCTTTTTATAAGTACAACAACTCCTTGGTATGCTGATATTGTTAATTACTTAGTTACCAAGAAGTTGCCACAAGAGTTGACACAAGCTCAAAGAAATAAGATCAAGAGTGATGCCAAATACTACATATGGGATGATCCTTACCTTTGGAAGCATTGCTCCGATCAGATTATAAGAAGGTGTGTACTCGAAACTGAATTTCAATCTATTCTCACCTTTTGTCACTCTTATGCATGTGGAGGACACTTTGGATCCAAAAGAACAGCCATGAAAGTTCTTGATTCTGGATTTTATTGGCCTACCATATTCAAAGATGCATACCTCTTTTGCAAGTCATGTGATCGTTGCCAAAGAACTGGTAACTTAGGTGCTAGAAATCAAATGCCTCAAACTCCAATACTTATTGTTGAAATTTTTGATGTATGGGGCATGGATTTCATGGGACCTTTTCCTCCTTCTTTTGGTAATCTTTATATTTTACTTGCCGTTGATTATGTTTCAAAGTGGGTGGAAGCAAAATCCACTAGGACTAATGACTCTAAAGTTGTTTCAGATTTTGTCAAGACTAACATCTTGGCTAGGTTTGGAACGCCAAAGGCCATAATCAGCGATAGAGGTACTCACTTTTGCAATAGGACTATGGAAGCACTTTTGAGGAAGTATAACATCACACACAAGGTCTCCACCTCATATCATCCTCAAACTAGTGGGCAAGCTGAAGTGTCAAACCGAGAAGTTAAGTCCATCCTTGAAAAGACAGTTAATCCAAATAGGAAGGATTGGAGTTCACGACTTGATGATGCACTTTGGGCTTATAGGACAGCATATAAGACACCCATTGGTATGTCTCCTTATCGACTTGTTTATGGTAAGCCTTGTCATCTTCCGGTTGAATTGGAACATAAATCATATTGGGCTATCAAACAATGCAACATGGAGATGGATGAGATAGGAAAGAAAAGAAAACTTGACCTACAAGAATTAGAGGAGATAAGGAATGATGCCTATCAGAATTCTAGGATTTACAAGGAAAAGACTAAGGCATTCCATGACAAGATGATATCAAGAAAAGAATTTGTTGTTGGACAAAAAGTTCTTCTCTTCCATTCACGCCTTAAGTTATATCCAGGTAAGTTACGTTCTCGTTGGGTTGGACCTTTTGTTATTACTAATGTATTTACTCATGGTGCAGTTGAAATCCAAAGCCCAAAAACAGATAAGGCATTCAAAGTGAATGGTCATAGATTGAAGCCTTACTATGAGAACTTTCCAATACAAGATGTGGAGGAGTTTCCACTTTTTGAGCCAAAGTATGTTGAATAATAATGGCATGGGTCTAAGTTAGGCTGAGGACAATAAACCAAGCGCTTCTTGGGAGGCAACCCAAAAGGATGGAGAGCATCTATTATATCAGATTTGCATATTCCTTACTCTCCATCATTCTATCTTTTATTGTTTTTCTTTTCTTTTGTTTAATAGTTCTTTTCTCTTACAAGATGTAAATATAATTTTTAATTTATTTTTTTTAACCCCGGTTAAATGGCGGATAACGGTACTCCGTGATTATTTAAATCGGTTCCATCAGCTACCCACAAAACTGATATTGTATATAAATTTCTCTTCCAATTTCTCTTTCAATTTTTTTTTTCATTCTTTTTTTTCAGGATGGATGATATTCTCACAAGATTGCAGAAACGATTTCCTCCTTTTCCTCGAAATATTTTACTGAAGCTTTACCAAGTTCGACTTGAGAGATTAAGAATGCTTATGCACAAAGGGATTCCTGACGACATACGTTGGCTAATTGAAGCCAAGGTACGTGAAGATGAATATCTTCCTGTTTTGCATTTACCAGGTACAGGTAGAAGCACTTTTGCAAAGAAGCGACGAGCAAAGCGCATGAGTTCAAATTGCCACAAATGTGCACGATGGACGTGTAACGGTAAATGTCGTTCTATTGGGATTCCGTCCTCTAATCGAGATGATAAAATTGAATTCATTAAGGATGGACTGAGTAAGGAGAATTTGGGTAATATCCAACTTTCTCTTGAGACGCATCCTAGTGGAGACGTACAAAGAGAAATTCTTGATTTATGGCCGCAATTCCAAAGGGAATGGCAACATCTTGGGAATCTGATGTTAAAAGACCCTGTTTGCCAGCTTGTAAGAAAACTGGATGGGAAGCATATCCTCGACTCATAGAAGGCGTTTAAGCCGTTTCTGGACGTAAAACCAGAGGAAGATGTGAGCCAGAATCACAACTACAATAAATGACTTCTCAGCTTTTGGTTTGATTTGCAATAACTTTATTTTGGTTTAATTTACGTGTTGTTCGATTTGTGTAACTATTCTCGTTTTTTTTTTTATTTGTCTTTTACGGTTGATTTTTCTTCTCTTTTTGATTTTCTTCCTGAAATCACGCAAAAATCTTTTGTTAGGTTAACATTTTCTTCTGACAGGTCAAATACACTTTCGGCTACATTATTACTCTTGACTTTTACGGTTGATTTTTCTTCTCTTTTTGATTTTCTTCCTGAAATCACGCAAAAATCTTTTGTTAGGTTAACATTTTCTTCTGACAGGTCAGATACACTTTCGGCGACATTATTACTCTTGTCTGATTCACTACTCAGTCCTCTATATATTACACCATGTACTCATTCTCTTTCAGGCACTCGAAGAAAAAAAAAATGGAAAGTACTTCATCCCAGCGCATTAAAAAAATTTGTGTCTTTGGAGGTGCTTATCCAGGGAAAAATAACATATTCGCTGATGAAGCCATAAGAGTTGGAGTAATACTTGCCCAACAAAAGATCCACTTGATTTATGGAGGAGGTAGTACGGGTTTAATGGGAGCAGTCGCTACAGCAGCACACGCCGGAGGAAGTCCAGTTCTAGGAATCGTGCCAAAACTATTCACAGATTTTTGTGGACCTACCTTGGGTAAGGAAATACAAGTCTGGAGTATCCTTGAACGGATAACAATCATGTACCATTCTGCCGATGCATTCATTGCTTTACCAGGAGGTCTGGGTACATTGGAAAAAATAGCTTGCGTGGCTTCTTGGTCATCTTTGGTCACAAATAAGAAACCCATTGGTTTGCTTAATATTAATGGTTATTTTAGTAATTTGCTTTCATATTTAGATAATGCTGTGGATAATGGATTCATGTTTTCAGAGGCAAGGAGAACCATAATTTCTGCTACAACCATTGAAGATTTACTTAAAAAGCTCCAAGCTTATGAGTGTTTATCTGCTACGGTTGTTTCACAAACGCTCGGAAAAAGAAAAAGAGATATGGACGAGCAAGGAGTGGATTGCACTTTGTCTTTGTGACATTATCTAACATTTTGCTTGTTGTGTCTCAGTTATAATAAGTGGTTAGCAACCTCTGCAGGTAATATCTCCTAAATTCTACCTTTAAAATTTGACATTGGGGACAATGCCATATTTTAGTAGGGGGTAATCTCACCTACCCAGTTCAACAATTGGCCATGGGAGGATGTCAAGGCCATCAAGTGTTCCAAGACCAACAGTATGATCATTACTCAAACACTTACCATGAGGGATGGTGGGATCATACTAATTATGGCTACTCAGAAAATTACGAAGAAGTAGATCCTTATGCCAATTACACTCATCCATCTAGCTTCAATCAATCATGGTCTCAAGAACCAGATCTTCTTCAACCACCACATATGACTCAAAACTCAGGTACTTCTTTAGAAGATCTTGTCGATTCTCTTGTTACTAATACTTTGCAATTTCAACAGGAAACAAGGGCAAGTATCCAGAGTTTGGAAAGGCAAATAAGCCTATTGGCTAGTAGTATGGTGGTATGGGTAGCACAAAGATCTGAAGAATTCTCTGCCCAAACGATGATTAACCCAAAGGAGAATGCTACTATTGTGACCTTGAAGAATGATGAACAAGATGAGGATGAGACAAAATTAGAGATGGATTCTATTCTTGAGGATAATGAAGCCACAAATCCAAATAAGAGTATTTCAGCACCTGAGGTAACGTTTAAGATTCCAATTTTTACTAATGTTTCTTCTCCACCTTTTCCTAGTAGATTTGCAAAGTTCAAGGAGGAAGAACATGAACAAAACATGCTGGAAACCTTAAACAGTTTGTTTGTGGATGCCATTCAACAAGTACCAACATATGCTCCATTCCTCGATGAGATATGCACCACAAAGGATGATGGAATAATACTTGTAATGGAGAATGCATCCAGTTTTGTGCAAAGAAAGCTTCCTATCAAACGTTCAAATTTGGGAAGTTTCATGTATGAGCCTAACAAGCCTAAAAAGCCAAGAAGGGGTGTTGGTTAGGTTGGACAACTTAAATCAGTACTAATTGGGAAGGCAGTCCAATTAATGAAGAAATTACCAACCTGCCATACTCAGATTTGCTTTCTTTTCCTTTTCCTTTTATTATTTTTTATTGTTTTTATTTATTTATTTTTATGTTTATTTGTTTAGTAATTTAGGATTTTATTTAGAGTTTTTTGTTTTTGAGTCTTTTTAGGTTGTTTTTCTTTCTGATCCTTGTTTTTAAAATAACTAGATGTAAATATAATTTTTAATTTTTTTACCCCGGTTAAATGGCGGATAACGGTACTCCGTGATTATTTAAATCGGTTCCATCAGCTACCCACAAAACTGATATTGTATATAAATTTCTCTTCCAATTTCTCTTTCAATTTTTTTCTTTTCAAGATGGATGATATTCTCACAAGATTGCAGAAACGATTTCCTCCTTTTCCTCGAAATATTTTACTGAAGCTTTACCAAGTTCGTTTCGAAAGATTAAGAATGCTTATGCAGAAAGGGATTCCTGGAGACATACGTTGGATAATTGAAGCCAAGGTACGTGAAGATGAATATCTTCCTGTTTTGCATTTACCAGGTACAGGTAGAAGCACTTTTGCAAAGAAGCGACGAGCAAAGCGCATGAGTTCAAATTGCCACAAATGTGCACGATGGACGTGTAACGGTAAATGTCGTTCTATTGGGATTCCGTCCTCTAATCGAGATGATAAAATTGAATTCATTAAGGATGGACTGAGTAAGGAGAATTTGGGTAATATCCAACTTTCTCTTGAGACGCATCCTAGTGGAGACGTACAAAGAGAAATTCTTGATTTATGGCCGCAATTCCAAAGGGAACGGCAACATCTTGGGAATCTGATGTTAAAAGACCCTGTTTGCCAGCTTGTAAGAAAACTGGATGGGAAGCATATCCTCGACTCATAGAAGGCGTTTAAGCCGTTTCTGGACGTAAAACCAGAGGAAGATGTGAGCCACAATCACAACTACAATAAATGACTTCTCAGCTTTTGGTTTGATTTGCAATAACTTTATTTTGTTTTAATTTACGTGTTGTTCGATTTGTGTAATTATTCTCGTTTTTTTTATTTGTCTTTTACGGTTGATTTTTTCTTCTCTTTTTGATTTTCTTCCTGAAATCACGCAAAAATCTTTTGTTAGGTTAACATTTTCTTCTGACAGGTCAGATACACTTTCGGCGACATTATTACTCTTGTCTGATTCACTACTCAGTCCTCTATATATTACACCATGTACTCATTCTCTTTCAGGCACTCGAAAAAAAAGAAAAAAAAATGGAAAGTACTTCGTCCCAACGCATTAAAAAAATTTGTGTTTTTGGAGGTGCTTATCCAGGGAAAAATAACATATTCGCTGATGAAGCCATAAGAGTTGGAGTAATACTTGCCCAACAAAAGATCCAGTTGATTTATGGAGGCGGTAGTACGGGTTTAATGGGAGCAGTCGCTACAGCAGCACACGCCGGAGGAAGTCCAGTTCTAGGAATCGTGCCAAAACTATTCACAGATTTTTGTGGACCTACCTTGGGTAAGGAAATACAAGTCTGGAGTATCCCTGAACGGATAACAATCATGTACCATTCTGCCGATGCATTCATTGCTTTACCAGGAGGTCTGGGTACATTGGAAGAAATAGCTTGCGTGGCTTCTTGGTCATCTTTGGTCACAAATAAGAAACCCATTGGTTTGCTTAATATTAATGGTTATTTTAGTAATTTGCTTTCATATTTAGATAATGCTGTGGATAATGGATTCATGTTTTCAGAGGCAAGGAAAACCATAATTTCTGCTACAACCATTGAAGATTTACTCAAAAAGCTCCAAGCTTATGAGTATTTATCTGCTACGGTTGTTTCGCAAACGCTCGGAAAAAGAAAAAGAGATATGGACGAGCAAGGAGTGGATTGCACTTTGTCTTTGTGACATTATCTAACATTTTGTTTGTTGTGTCTCAGTTATAATAAGTGGTTAGCAACCTCTACAGGTAATATCTCCTAAATTTTACCTTCTTAAAAAAAAAAAAAGTTTGTTGTGTTTTAAGCAATTTAGAAGTATTCATTCTGAACAAGGTCTGAGTAAGGGAGACTTGAGACATACCTTGTCAGTTTGATTTCTTCTTTTCAAAAAAAAAAAGAAAAAAAAAAGAGTTTGTTGTGTTTTAAGCAATTTAGAAGTATTCATTCTGAACAAGGTCTGAGTAAGGGAGACTTGAGACATACCTTGTCAGTTTGATTTTAATCTTTTTACGTTTACTTGTTAATTTTTGTTTAGTATTTTAGGATTATTTAGGTTGCATGAGTTTGTTTTGTTTTGAGTCTAGTTATTCCTATTCTTATGTTATTAGTTCTTTTCTCTTACACATGATTCTTTCATTTGGGTTAATAGACTTACATTGAGGACAATGTAAGAATTAAGTGTGGGGGGAATGATTTAGGATTTCTTTTATTTTTGTCTACTATTTTTTTTTTATGAGTCTTTATTATTATTATTATTTTTTAGTGTGTTTTAGTTCCTTTTTAATACAATGATGAGATATGAATTGCATAAGTCTAAAACATATTTATTAGTGAGAAGATTTTCATGAGAATTGAGCTTGATGTCAACCTTTTTATGAGCCAATGTTAATATGATATGTTGATTGAGAAAGAAGCATGTTTAGACTTAATCTGACTTGTATAATCAGTCTTGTGAGTTTTTGAGCCTAAAATGATTGATGCATTATACAAATCAATCTAATTTCTTTCTTGAGTGCTCTTATGATTACATGATTCTCTAGAACTTGCTTTAAACCGTTTGAGACTATATTGATGCATGTGACAACATGAATATGATAGAGGCATTAGGATTTTTAGCCAGGGCCAAACAACCATCCCTTATTGATGTTCCAAGAGAACACACCCTTAGTGAACCAATTTGAGCCTACATTGAATAAGCTATCTCTTTGGTAACCATAACTTGTCCCTAACCTAAATATACTTATATCTTTACCTTTGTTCCAAAGATGAATTAGCATGATTTGAGACAAGTTGCAAAGACAAGGGATATTTTTTGGTTAGAAACAAGAAATAGGTGTGGGGGGAAAAGAAAAGAAAAGTCAAGAGAAAAAGAAATGGAATACTGGCAAATACATTCCTATATAAAAAAAAATGAATCATCTCTTGAATTTGTGGAAAAAGAAAAAGATGTTACAAAGTTGTTTAGAATGAAGAAAAGGCCCAACATGAATATCCGGCCTAGGTGACTATGTACTTGTAAAGAGTTTTGAGAAGTTTCTTTGTATAATCTTTTTATGTCTCTAAACTTTATGAACTCTTTGGAACCTTTGTGATATCTTTATCCTTTTGTTCTTCAACCACATTACAAACCCCTTGGCCCCATTACAACCTTGATTAAAGACCTCTTGATTTATGAAGTTGCATGATCTTTTAGTGGAGAATAGGTGGACAAGCAAGCATATGGTAGAAGTGTTTTCATGAGATTGATTGAGTGTAAACACTTTACCACTACTTTAAAGAGTGAAAATCAAGAGAGTATCCCATGTGAGAAGTTGAGATTAAATTTGAACATGCACTATTTTGATTGAGATATGTTATGCTAATATTGGCTTAACTCAAACAATTTACATTCAAGCATGATTTTTTGTGAAATTTTTTAAGCTATTGATTAGTTTATAAGACTTGTCAAATATTGTCTCTAATTTGTATTGAAAGGATTAGGAGTAAATATTTTTAGTATATGTAGTTTATTTATATGAAGTTTATTTATATTTTAATTTTTCAATGTTTGTGGGTATCGTTCTAGTAAACCCTCACGAGACTAAACTCGTCCACTAGGGACACCTAGGGGTTTAAAGGCTTGTGTCACATGCTAAGTGCCACCGTGATTTCCTACGAAAGTGGATTAGATTAGATTTTCTTATTTTATTTTTATTGAGTCGTTGCTAGGGACTAGCAACAATCTAAGTGTGGGGGTGTGATAACTCGTATAATTATATAGTTTTTAGTTATGTTTTATTATTGTTTTGTGTCAAATACGAGTTATTATTGTTTAGTCTAATTGTGTTTATGATCTTTTATATTTTTATGTAATTTGGTGTTTTTCACAAGTTTCTTTGAGTGATTTCAGATTACTAGAATTAAGGGCAAATCCAGTTCAGTTCCAGTTCCGACACATTTTGCCATATCAGCTATATCTGGAGTTTCACTGAAGCAATAAGGCTGAAATTTGTAGCCGTGCAAAGATAAGAGGCATATCTATCTTTTTCATGTTTTATACTTCTTGAAACGGAGTCGTTTTCCCTAGCGAAATCGACCATCAAGTTGGCTGATGTGCAATGATGTCTGTGCTGACCTGTTTTCGTATTTTGCCCATATCTGCTTATCCACATCAGAAAATGAGCTGATTCCAATGGCTATGGATCCGTAACTGATACGGGAACCTTTGTCTAGAAGACCATATGATCAGATCAGGCCTCTAATATTGACGAAATCGACCATCAAGTTGGCTGATGTGCAATGACGTCTGTGCTGACATGTTTTCGTATTTTGCCCATATCTGCTTATCCACATCAGCAAATGAGCTGATTCCAACGGCTATAAATCCATAACTGATAGGGGAACCTTTTTCTAGAAGACCATGTGATCAGATCAGGCCTCCAACATTGACGAAATCGACCATCAAGTTGGCTGATCAAAATTGTCATACAATATGACGAAAATTGTTAGAAAAATTCACCCACCTATTATACCTACCTTTGAAATTTGTAAAGCTTGTCTCTTGTCATTTAGCCTTCCAAAATGTGTATAAATAGAGGGCCTTGGATGATTGTAGAGGATCATATTGTAGATAGGTAGGATATTAGCCATTTTAATAAAATTCTCTAAGTTTTCTTCTTCTTTCTTTTCTCTAGTTTTCTTTCTTTTCTCTAGTTTTCTTTTTCTTTAGAGAGAGCAAGAGGTTGGATAATTAATATTCTTCCTCTTCTTCTTTCTTTCTTTTATTTTCTTCTTAGATTTTCTTTAATTTTATGTTTATGTTTATAATGCCTATGCTAGGCTAAACTTCTATTTGGTTAAGGGTGATTTCAAAGCCCTAGACATGTTTTGTGATTGATTTTCAGATTCTATCTATCATTAATTTTCTATCAAAGTTGCTTATGTTTTTCTACAAGAATTGTTCATGATGTTGTCTTGATTTATTTAGGTGTACAACTAGATAGATCTTGATAATTATCTATTGCTAGTTTAGGAATCTTGATCCGTGTAATTGTCTTGATTTCCTATTCATAAGTGGCAATTTGTGATTAATGATTATGGTCAAGTTTTCAATAATTGCAAAGTGGAACATAACCTAAGTTGAACAATCCGAGCTTATGTGTTTGTTGCTTAGATCAACCTATCTTTCTCATCATAAAGCTGCCATTAAATTGAATTTAGAGAGCTTATTCTAGGTTGTTTAATGGTTAGAGATTAAATAGAGAGCTTGTTCTATTTAACGACAAACTAAGGAAAGATTGGGATAACAGAGCTTGTTGTTATCTACGGTTGTTAACTTTGATAGTTGGTTGATATTGATAGATCTGAAATTGATTCTTAATGATGTCTAGTGGTGGAGAATGAAACCTTAACCATATTTTTCATATTTGATTCTTCTTACTTATTTGTTTTCTTACTTTTCTAGTTTGCTTATTTTTAAAAGTATATTTATTTTTATTGGCTGGTTATACCGCCTAATTTGTATATTAACTTTGTTTTACTTTTATTGGCTGGTTATACCGCCTAATTTAGTATATATATTTTTATTGGCTGGTTATACCGCCTAATTTAGTATATATATTTTTATTGGCTGGTTATACCGCCTTGCATCTTCTTCTTATTATTTACTTTAGTTTAAATCTGGCTTCAAAAACCCCTTTTCTTTTATTGTTCTTGAATTTAAGTTTTAAACTATTAACTTATAAACTAAAACCCAATCCCTGAGGACTCGACCCTTGCTAACTACTATACTTACAATTTATCTTTTTAGTGCAAGGTTAAATAAGATACACTCTTTTGGGTGCATTAAATAGCCGGGGATTGTTTTCTTTAGTTTATTTGTTACTTGGTTTATTCTTATTTTCAGTTCTAATTAGTTCTATTTTCTTGTACATACAAGTTTTTCTTATCAAATTTTGAAAAAAAAAAAAAAAACGATGGAATTGAGCAATCTAACACTTGAAGAGTTGGTGGCATACATGAACATGGAAAATCAACAAGCCACTCTCACCTACCCAGTTCAACAATTGGCCATGGGAGGATGTCAAGGCCATCAAGTGTTCCAAGACCAACAGTATGATCATTACTCAAACACTTACCATGAGGGATGGTGGGATCATACTAATTATGGCTACTCAGAAAATTACCAAGAAGTAGATCCTTATGCCAATTACACTCATCCATCTAGCTTCAATCAATCATGGTCTCAAGAACCAGATCTTTTTCAACCACCACATATGACTCAAAACTCAGGTACTTCTTTAGAAGATCTTGTCAATTCTCTTGTTACTAATACTTTGCAATTTCAACAGGAAACAAGGGCAAGTATCCAGAGTTTGGAAAGGCAAATGAGCCTATTGGCTAGTAGTATGGTGGTATGGGTAGCACAAAGATCTGAAGAACTCTCTGCCCAAACAATGATTAACCCAAAGGAGAATACTACTATTGTGACCTTGAGGAATGAGGAACAAGATAAGGATGAGACAAAATTAGAGATGGATTCTATTCTTGAAGATAATGAAGCTTCAATTCCGAAAGAGAGTACTTCGGCATCTGAGGTAACGTTTAAGGTTCCACTTTTTGCTAATGTTTCTTCTCCACTTTTTCCTAGTAGATTTGCAAAGTTCAAGGAGGAAGAACATGAACAACACATGCCGGAAACCTTAAACAACTTGTTTGTGGATGCCATTCAACAAGTATCAAAATATGCTCCATTCCTCGATGAGCTATGCACCACAAAGGATGATGGAATAATACTTGTAATGGAGAATGCATCCACTATTGTGCAAAGAAACCGCCCTACAAAACGCACAAATTCGGGAAGTTTCTTGTATGAGCCTGACAAGCCTAAAAAGCCAAGAAGGGGTGTTGGTTAGATTCAAAACACTAACTCAAGTGTTAATTGGGAAGGCAGCCCAATTAAAGATGAAATTGCCAACCTTCCATATTCAGATTTGCTTTCTCTTTCTTTTCCTTTTTCTTTTATTATTTTTATTGTTTTTATTTTTATTTCTTATGTTTCTTTGTTAATTGTGTTTACTGTTTTTAAGTTCATTTAGGCTGCATAAGTTTCTTTTGTTTAATAGTTCTTTTCTCTTACATATAATTCTTGCATTGGGGGATAATAGCATTACATTAATGACAATGTAAGAATTATGTTTGGGGGGAAGAATTTAGGATTTTATTTAGAGTGTTTTGTTTTTGAGTTTTTTTTTTTGTTTTTCTTTCTGATCTTTGTTTTGAAAATAACTAGATGTAAATATAATTTTTTTTTAACCCCGGTTAAATGGCGGATAACGGTACTCCGTGATTATTTAAATCGGTTCCATCAGCTACCCACAAAACTGATATTGTATATAAATTTCTCTTCCAATTTCTCTTTCAATTTTTTTCATTTTTTTTCAGGATGAATGATATTCTCACAAGATTGCAGAAACGATTTCCTCCTTTTCCTCGAAATATTTTACTGAAGCTTTACCAAGTTCGATTTGAAAGATTAAGAATGCTTATGCACAAAGGGATTCCTGAAGACATACGTTGGATAATTGAAGCCAAGCTACGTGAAGATGAATATCTTCCTGTTTTGCATTTACCAGGTACAGGTAGAAGCACTTTTTCAAAGAAGCGACGAGCAAAGCGCATGAGTTCAAATTGCCACAAATGTGCACGATGGACGTGTAACGGTAAATGTCGTTCAATTGGGATTCCGTCCTCTAATCGAGATGATAAAATTGAATTCATTAAGGATGGACTGAGTAAGGAGAATTTGGGTAATATCCAACTTTCTCTTGAGACGCATCCTAGTGGAGACGTACAAAGAGAAATTCTTGATTTATGGCCGCAATTCCAAAGGGAATGGCAACATCTTGGGAATCTGATGTTAAAAGACCCTGTTTGCCAGCTTGTAAGAAAACTGGATGGGAAGCATATCCTCGACTCATAGAAGGCGTTTAAGCCGTTTCTGGACGTAAAACCAGAGGAAGATGTGAGCCACAATCACAACTACAATAAATGACTTCTCAGCTTTTGGTTTGATTTGCAATAACTTCATTTTGGTTTAATTTACGTGTTGTTCGTTTTGTGTAATTATTCTCTCTTTTTTTATTTGTCTTTTACGGTTGATTTTTCTTCTCTTTTTGATTTTCTTCCTGAAATCACGCAAAAATCTTTTGTTAGGTTAACATTTTCTTCTGATAGGTCAGATACACTTTCGGCGACATTATTACTCTTGTCTGATTCACTACTCAGTCCTCTATATATTACACCATGTACTCATTCTCTTTCAGGCACTCGAAAAAAAAAATGGAAAGTACTTCGTCCCAGCGCATTAAAAAAATTTGTGTCTTTGGAGGTGCTTATCCAGGGAAAAATAACATATTTGCTGATGAAGCCATAAGAGTTGGAGTAATACTTGCCCAACAAAAGATCCAGTTGATTTATGGAGGTGGTAGTACGGGTTTAATGGGAGCAGTCGCTACAGCAGCACACGCCGGAGGAAGTCCAGTTCTAGGAGTCGTGCCAAAACTATTCACAGATTTTTGTGGACCTACCGTGGGTAAGGAAATACAAGTCTGGAGTATCCCTGAACGGATAACAATCATGTACCATTCTGCCGATGCATTCATTGCTTTACCAGGAGGTCTGGGTACATTGGAAGAAATAGCTTGCGTGGCTTCTTGGTCATCTTTGGTCACAAATAAGAAACCCATTGGTTTGCTTAATATTAATGGTTATTTTAGTAATTTGCTTTCATATTTAGATAATGCTGTGGATAATGGATTCATGTTTTCAGAGGCAAGGAGAACCATAATTTCTGCTACAACCATTGAAGATTTACTCAAAAAGCTCCAAGCTTATGAGTATTTATCTGCTACGGTTGTTTCGCAAACGCTCGTAAAAAGAAAAAGAGATATGGACGAGCAAGGAGTGGATTGCACTTTGTCTTTGTGACATTATCTAACATTTTGCTTGTTGTGTCTCA
The DNA here is from genome assembly GCA_030761205.1 of Fremontodendron californicum. Lineage (NCBI taxonomy): Eukaryota > Viridiplantae > Streptophyta > Magnoliopsida > Malvales > Malvaceae > Fremontodendron > Fremontodendron californicum. The sequence continues at coordinate 4,625,245 of JAULJL010000032.1, forward strand.
GTTATAATAAGTGGTTAGCAACCTCTGCAGGTAATATCTCCTAAATTCTACCTTTAAAATTTGACATTGGGGACAATGTCATATTTTAGTAGGGGGTAAGAGACATATTTTGTTAATTAAAAAAAAAAAAAAGTTGTTGTGTTTTAAGCCATTTAGAAGTATTCATTTTGAACAAGGTCTGAGTAAGGGAGACTTGAGACATATCTTGTCAGTTTGATTTCTTCTTTTGAAAAAAAAAAAAAAAAATAGTTTGTTTAGAAGTATTCATTCTGAACAAGGTCTGAGTAAGGGAGACTTGAGACATACCTTGTCAGTTTGATTTTAATCTTTTTATGTTTACTTGTTAATTTTTGTTTACTATTTTAGGATTATTTAGGTTGCATGAGTTTGTTTTGTTTTGAGTCTTAGTTATTCCTATTCTTATGTTATTAGTTCTTTTCTCTTACACATGATTCTTTCATTTGTGTTAATAGACTTACATTGAGGACAATGTAAGAATTAAGTGTGGGGGGAATGATTTAGGATTTCTTTTATTTTTGTCTACTATTTTTTTTTTTATGAGTCTTTATTATAATTTTTAGTGTGTTTTAGTTCCTTTTTAATACAATGATGAGATATGAATTGCATAAGTCTAAAACAGAGTTATTAGTGAGAAGATTTTCATGAGAATTGAGCTTGATATCATTCTTTTTTTTTATGAGCCAATGTTGATATGATATGTTGATGGAGAAAGAAGCATGTTTAGACTTGATATTGACTTGTATAATCATCCTTGTGAGTTTTTGAGCCTATAATGATTGATGCATTATACAAATCAATCTAATTTCTTTCTTGAGTGCTCTTATGATTACATGATTCTCTAGAACTTGCTTTAGACCTTGTTGAGACTATATTGATGCATGTGACAACATGAATATGATAGAGGCATTAGGATTTTTTAGCCAGGGCCAAATAGCCATCCCTTATTGATGTTCCAAGAGAACACATCCTTAGTGAACCAATTTGAGCCTACATTGAATAAGCTATCTCTTTGGTAACCATAACTTGTCCCTAACCTAAATATACTTATTTATATCTTTACCTTTGTTCCAAAGATGAATTAGCATGTTTTGAGACAAGTTGCAAAGACAAGGAAGATCTATTGAAAATTTGGGTTAGAAACAAGAAATAAGTGTGGGGGGAAAAGAAAAGAAAAGTCAAGAGAAAAGGTAATGGAATACTGGCAAATACATTCCTATGTAAAAAAAAATATGAATCATCTCTTGAATTTGTGGAAAAAGAAAAAGATGTTACAAAGTTGTTTAGAATGAAGAAAAGGCCCAACATGAATATCCGGCCTAGGTGACTATGTACTTGTAAAGAGTTTTGAGAAGTTTCTTTGTATAATCTTTTTATGTCTCTAAACTTTATGAACTCTTTGGAACCTTTGTGATATCTTTATCCTTTTGTTCTTCAACCACATTACAAACCCCTTGGCCCCATTACAACCTTGATTAAAGACCTCTTGATTTATGAAGTTGCATGATCTTTTAGTGGAGAATAGGTGGACAAGCAAGCATATGGTAGAAGTGTTTTCATGAGATTGATTGAGTGTAAACACTTTACCACTACTTTAAAGAGTGAAAATCAAGAGAGTATCCCATGTGAGAAGTTGAGATTAAATTTGAACATGCACTATTTTGATTGAGATATGTTATGCTAATATTGGCTTAACTCAAACAATTTACATTCAAGCATGATTTTTTGTGAAATTTTTTAAGCTATTGATTAGTTTGTAAGACTTGTTCAAATATTGTCTCTAATTTGTATTGAAAGGATTAGGAGTAAATATTTTTAGTATATGTAGTTTATTTATATGTAGTTTATTTATATTTTAATTTTTCAATGTTTGTGGGTATCGTTCTAGTAAACCCTCACGAGACTAAACTCGTCCACTAGGGACACCTAGGGGTTTAAAGGCTTGTGTCACATGCTAAGTGCCACCGTGATTTCCTACGAAAGTGGATTAGATTAGATTTTCTTATTTTATTTTTATTGAGTCGTTGCTAGGGACTAGCAACAATCTAAGTGTGGGGGTGTGATAACTCGTATAATTATATAGTTTTTAGTTATGTTTTATTATTGTTTTGTGTCAAATACGAGTTATTATTGTTTAGTCTAATTGTGTTTATGATCTTTTATATTTTTATGTAATTTGGTGTTTTTCACAAGTTTCTTTGAGTGATTTCAGATTACTAGAATTAAGGGCAAATCCAGTTCAGTTCCAGTTCCGACACATTTTGCCATATCAGCTATATCTGGAGTTTCACTGAAGCAATAAGGCTGAAATTTGTAGCCGTGCAAAGCTACGAGGCATATCTATCTTTTTCATGTTTTATACTTCTTGAAACGGAGTCGTTTTCCCTAGCGAAATCGACCATCAAGTTGGCTGATGTGCAATGACGTCTGTGCTGACCTGTTTTCGTATTTTGCCCATATCTGCTTATCCACATCAGCAAATGAGCTGATTCGAATGGCTATGGATCCGTAACTGATACGGGAACCTTTGTCTAGAAGACCATATGATCAGATCAGGCCTCTAATATTGACGAAATCGACCATCAAGTTGGCTGATGTGCAATGACGTCTGTGCTGACATGTTTTCGTATTTTGCCCATATCTGCTTATCCACATCATCAAATGAGCTGATTCCAACGGCTATGGATCTGTAACTGATAGGGGAACCTTTTTTTAGAAGACCATGTGATCAGATCAGGCCTCCAACATTGACGAAATCGACCATCAAGTTGGCTGATCAAAATTGTCATACAATATGACGAAAATTGTTAGAAAAATTCACCCACCTATTATACCTACCTTTGAAATTTGTAAAGCTTGTCTCTTGTCATTTAGCCTTCCAAAATGTGTATAAATAGAGGGCCTTGGATGATTGTAGAGGATCATATTGTACATAGGTAGGATATTAGCCATTTTAATAAAATTCTCTAAGTTTTCTTCTTCTTTCTTTTCTCTAGTTTTCTTTCTTTTCTCTAGTTTTCTTTTTCTTTAGAGAGAGCAAGAGGTTGGATAATTAATATTCTTCCTCTTCTTCTTTCTTTCTTTTATTTTCTTCTTAGATTTTCTTTAATTTTATGTTTATGTTTATAATGCCTATGCTAGGCTAAACTTCTATTTGGTTAAGGGTGATTTCAAAGCCCTAGACATGTTTTGTGATTGATTTTCAGATTCTATCTATCATTAATTTTCTATCAAAGTTGCTTATGTTCTTCTACAAGAATTGTTCATGATGTTGTCTAGATTTATTTAGGTGTACAACTAGATAGATCTTGATAATTATCTATTGCTAGTTTAGGAGTCTTGATCCGTGTAATTGTCTTGATTTCCTATTCATAAGTGGCAATTTGTGATTAATGATTATGGTCAAGTTTTCAATAATTGCAAAGTGGAACATAACCTAAGTTGAACAATCCGAGCTTATGTGTTTGTTGCTTAGATCAACCTATCTTTCTCATCATAAAGCTGCCATTAAATTGAATTTAGAGAGCTTATTCTAGGTTGTTTAATGGTTAGAGATTAAATAGAGAGCTTGTTCTATTTAACGACAAACTAAGGAAAGATTGGGGTAACAGAGCTTGTTGTTATCTACGGTTGTTAACTTTGATAGTTGGTTGATATTGATAGATCTGAAATTGATTCTTAATGATGTCTAGTGGTGGAGAATGAAACCTTAACCATATTTTTCATATTTGATTCTTCTTACTTATTTGTTTTCTTACTTTTAGTTTGCTTATTTTTTATATTTATTTTTATTGGCTGGTTATACCGCCTAATTTGTATATTAACTTTGTTTTATTTTTATTGGCTGGTTATACCGCCTAATTTAGTATATATATTTTTATTGGCTGGTTATACCGCCTAATTTAGTATATATATTTTTATTGGCTGGTTATACCGCCTTGCATCTTATTCTTATTATTTACTTTAGTTTAAATCTGGCTTCAAAAACCCCTTTTCTTTTATTGTTCTTGAATTTAAGTTTTAAACTATTAACTTATAAACTAAAACCCAATCCCTGAGGACTCGACCCTTGCTAACTACTATACTTACAATTTATCTTTTTAGTGCAAGGTTAAATAAGATACACTCTTTTGGGTGCATCAAATTTTTGGAGAAAGTTGGATTTATGGCCGCAATTCCAAAGGGAATGGCAACATCTTGGGAATCTGATGTTAAAAGACCCTGTTTGCCAGCTTGTAAGAAAACTGGATGGGAAGCATATCCTCGACTCATAGAAGGCGTTTAAGCCGTTTCTGGACGTAAAACCAGAGGAAGATGTGAGCCACAATCACAACTACAATAAATGACTTCTCAGCTTTTGGTTTGATTTGCAATAACTTTATTTTGTTTTAATTTACGTGTTGTTCGATTTGTGTAACTATTCTCTTTTTTTTTTTTTTTTTATTTGTCTTTTACGGTTGATTTTTTCTTCTCTTTTCGATTTTCTTCCTGAAATCACGCAAAAATCTTTTGTTAGGTTAACATTTTCTTCTGACAGGTCAGATACACTTTCGGCGACATTATTACTCTTGTCTGATTCACTACTCAGTCCTCTATATATTACACCATGTACTCATTCTCTTTCAGGCACTCGAAAAAAAAAAATGGAAAGTACTTCATCCGAGCGCATTAAAAAAATTTGTGTCTTTGGAGGTACTTATCCAGGGAAAAATAACATATTCGCTGATGAAGCCATAAGAGTTGGAGTAATACTTGCCCAACAAAAGATCCACTTGATTTATGGAGGCGGTAGTACGGGTTTAATGGGAGCAGTCGCTACAGCAGCACACGCCGGAGGAAGTCCAGTTCTAGGAATCGTGCCAAAACTATTCACAAGTTTTTGTGGACCTACCGTGGGTAAGGAAATACAAGTCTGGAGTGTCCCTGAACGGATAACAATCATGTACCATTCTGCCGATGCATTCATTGCTTTACCAGGAGGTCTGGGTACATTGGAAGAAATAGCTTGCGTGGCTTCTTGGTCATCTTTGGTCACAAATAAGAAACCCATTGGTTTGCTTAATATTAATGGTTATTTTAGTAATTTGCTTTTATATTTAGATAATGCTGTGGATAATGGATTCATGTTTTCAGAGGCAAGGAGAACCATAATTTCTGCTACAACCATTGAAGATTTACTTAAAAAGCTCCAAGCTTATGAGTGTTTATCTGCTACGGTTGTTTCGCAAACGCTCGGAAAAAGAAAAAGAGATATGGACGAGCAAGGAGTGGATTGCACTTTGTCTTTGTGACATTATCTAACATTTTGCTTGTTGTGTCTCAGTTATAATAAGTGGTTAGAAACCTCTGCAGGTAATATCTCCTAAATTCTACCTTTAAAATTTGACATTGGGGACAATGTCATATTTTAGTAGGGGGTAAGGGACATATTTTGCTAATTTAAAAAAAAAAAAAAAAAAAAACTTAAGAAGTATTCATTCTGAACAAGGTCTGAGTAAGGGAGACTTGAGACATACCTTGTCAGTTTGATTTCTTCTTTTCAAAAAAAAAAAAAGAAAAAAAAAAGAAAAAAAAAAAGAGTTTGTTGTGTTTTAAGCAATTTAGAAGTATTCATTCTGAACAAGGTCTGAGTAAGGGAGACTTGAGACATACCTTGTCAGTTTGATTTTAATCTTTTTATGTTTACTTGTTAATTTTTGTTTAGTATTTTAGGATTATTTAGGTTGCATGGTTTTGTTTTGTTTTGAGTCTTAGTTGTTCCTATTCTTATGTTATTAGTTCTTTTCTCTTACACATGATTCTTTCATTTGAGTTAATAGACTTACATTGAGGACAATGTAAGAATTAAGTGTGGGGGGGAATGATTTAGGATTTCTTTTATTTTTGTCTACTTTTTTTTTTCTTTATTATTATTATTATTATTTTTTTGTGAGTTTTAGTTCCTTTTTAATACAATGATGAGATATGAATTGCATAAGTCTAAAACAGATTTATTAGTGAGAAGATTTTCATGAGAATTGAGCTTGATGTCAACCTTTTTATGAGCCAATGTTAATATGATATGTTGATTGAGAAAGAAGCATGTTTAGACTTAATCTGACTTGTATAATCATCATTGTGAGTTTTTGAGCCTATAATGATTGATGCATTATACAAATCAATCTAATTTCTTTCTTGAGTACTCTTATGATTACATGATTCTCTAGAACTTGCTTTGAACCGTTTGAGACTATATTGATACATGTGACAACATGAATATGATAGAGGCATTAGGATTATAACCAGAGCCAAACAGCCATCCATTATTAATGTTCTAAGAGAACATCCCCACTAGTGAGCCAATTTGAGCCTACATTAAATATGCTGTTTTATTGGTAACCACAACTTACACCTAGCCTAAATATACTTATATCCTTACCCTTGTTCTAAAGATGGATTATATATTTTGAGACATATTGCAAAAAAACAAGGGATATTTTTAGTTGAAAATTTGGGTTAGAAACAAGAAATAAGTGTGGGGGGAAAAGAAAAGAAAAGTCAAGAGAAAAAGAAATGGAATACTGGCAAATACATTCCTAAGTAAAAAAATATGAACCATCTCTTGAATTTGTGGAAAAAGAAAAAGATGTTACAAAATTGTTTAGAATGAAGAAAAGGCCCAACATGAATATTCGGCCTAGGTGACTATGTACTTGTAAAGAGTTTTGAGAAGTTTCTTTGTATAATCTTTTTATGTCTCTAAACTTTATGAACTCTTTGGAACCTTTGTGATATCTTTATCCTTTTGTTCTTCAACCACATTACAAACCCCTTGGCCCCATTACAACCTTGATTAAAGACCTCTTGATTCATGATGTTGTATGATCTAAATAGGGGAGAATAGGTGGACAAGCAAGAATATGGTAGAACTGTTTTCATGAGATTGATTGAGTGTAAACACTTCACCACTACTTTAAAGAGTGAAAATCATGAGGGTATCCCATGTGAGAAGTTGAGATTAAATTTGAACATGCAATATTTTGATTGAGATATGTTATGCTAATATTGGCTTAACTCAAACAATTTACATTCAAGCTTGATTTTTTGTGAAATTCTTTAAGCTATTGATTAGTTTATAAGACTTGTTCAAAGATTGTCTCTAATTTGTATTGAAAGGATTAGGAGTAAATATTTTTAGTATATGTAGTTTATTTATATTTTAGTTTTTCAATGTTTGTGGGTATCGTTCTAGTAAACCCTCACGAGACTAAACTCGTCCACTAGGGACACCTAGGGGTTTAAAGGCTTGTGTCACATGCTAAGTGCCACCGTGATTTCCTACGAAAATGGATTATATTAGATTTTCTTATTTTATTTTTATTGAGTCGTTGCTAGGGACTAGCAACAATCTAAGTGTGGGGGTGTGATAACTCGTATAATTATATAGTTTTTAGTTATATTTTATTATTGTTTTGTGTCAAATACGAGTTATTATTGTTTAGTCTAATTGTGTTTATGATCTTTTATATTTTTATGTATTTTGGTGTTTTTCACAAGTTTCTTTGAGTGATTTCAGATTACTAGAATTAAGGGCAAATCCAGTTAGTTCCAGTTCCGACACCTTTTTCCATATCAGCTATATCTCGAGTTTCACTGAAGCAATAAGGCTGAAATTTGTGTCCATGCAAAGCTAAGAGGCATATCTATCTTTTTGATGTTTTACACTTCTTGAAACGGAGTCGTTTTCCCTAGCGAAATCGACCATCAAGTTGGCTGATGTGCAATGACGTCTGTGCTGACATGTTTTCGTATTATGCCCATATCTTCTTATCCACATCAGCAAATGAGCTGATTTCAACGGCTATGGATCAGTAACTGATAGGGTAACATTTGTCTAGAAGACCATGTGATCAGATAAGGCCTCCACAATTGACAAAATCGACCATCAAGTTGGCTGATCAAAATCGTCATACATGACGAAAATTGTTAGAAAATGCACCCACCTATTATACCTACCTTTGAAATTTGTAAAGCTTGTCTCTTATCATTTAGCCCTCCAAAATGTGTATAAATAGAGGGCCTTGGATGATTGTAAGGGATCATATTGGAGATTGGTAGGATATTAGCCATTTTAACAAAATTCTCTAAGTTTTCTTCTTCTTTCTTTTCTCTAGTTTTCTTTTTCTTTAGAAAGAGCAAGAGGTTGGATAATTAATATTCTTCTTCTTCTTCTTTCTTTCTTTTATTTTCTTCTTAGATTCTATTTAATTTTATGTTTATAATGCCTATGCTAGGCTAAACTTCTATTTGGTTAAGGGTGATTTCAAAGCCCTAGACATGTTTTGTGATTGATTTTCAGATTCTATCTATCATTAATTTTCTATCAAAGTTGCTTATGTTCTTCTACAAGAATTGTTCATGATGTTGTCTTGATTTGTTTAGGTGTACAACTAGATAGATCTTGATAATTATCTATTGCTAGTTTAGGAGTCTTGATCCGTGTAATTGTCTTGATTTCCTATTCATAAGTGGCAATTTGTGATTAATGATTATGGTCAAGTTTTCAATAATTGCAAAGTGGAACATAACCTAAGTTGAACAATCCGAGCTTATGTGTTTGTTGCTTAGATCAACCTATCTTTCTCATCATAAAGCTGCCATTAAATTGAATCTAGAGAGCTTATTCTAGGTTGTTTGATGGTTAGAGATTAAATAGAGAGCTTGTTCTATTTAACGACAAACTAAGGAAAGATTGGGATAACAGAGCTTGTTGTTATCTACGGTTGTTAACTTTGATAGTTGGTTGATATTGATAGATCTGAAATTGATTCTTAATGATGTCTAGTGGTGGAGAATGAAACCTTAACCATATTTTTCATTTTTGATTCTTCTTACTTGTTTTCTTACTTTTCTAGTTTGCTTATTTTTAAAAGTATATTTATTTTTATTGGCTGGTTATACCGCCTAATTTGTATATTAATTTTGTTTTATTTTTATTGGCTGGTTATACCGCCTAATTTAGTATATATATTTTTATTGGCTGGTTATACCGCCTTGCTTAGTATATATATTTTTATTGGCTGGTTATACCGCCTTGCATCTTATTCTTATTATTTACTTTAGTTTAAATCTGGCTTCAAAAACCCCTTTTCTTTTATTGTTCTTGAATTTAAGTTTTAAACTATCAACTTATAAACTAAAACCCAATCCCTGAGGACTCGACCCTTGCTAACTACTATACTTACAATTGATCTTTTTAGTGCAAGGTTAAATAAGATACACTCTTTTGGGTGCATCAAATTTTTTCTAATTGTGTTTATGATCTTTTATATTTTTATGTAATTTGGTGTTTTTCACAAGTTTCTTTGAGTGATTTCAGATTACTAGAATTAAGGGCAAATCTAGTTCAGTTCCAGTTCCGACACATTTTGCCATATCAGCTATATCTGGAGTTTCACTGAAGCAATAAGGCTGAAATTTGTATCCGTGCAAAGCTAAGAGGCATATCTATCTTTTTCATGTTTTATACTTCTTGAAACGGAGTCGTTTTCCCTAGCGAAATCGACCATCAAGTTGGCTGATGTGCAATGATGTCTGTGCTGACCTGTTTTCGTATTTTGCCCATATCTGCTTATCCACATCAGAAAATGAGCTGATTCCAATGGCTATGGATCCGTAACTGATACGGGAACCTTTGTCTAGAAGACCATATGATCAGATCAGGCCTCTAATATTGACGAAATCGACCATCAAGTTGGCTGATGTGCAATGACGTCTGTGCTGACATGTTTTCGTATTTTGCCCATATCTGCTTATCCACATCAGCAAATGAGCTGATTCCAACGGCTATAAATCCGTAACTGATAGGGGAACCTTTTTCTAGAAGACCATGTGATCAGATCAGGCCTCCAACATTGACGAAATCGACCATCAAGTTGGCTGATCAAAATTGTCATACAATATGACGAAAATTGTTAGAAAAATTCACCCACCTATTATACCTACCTTTGAAATTTGTAAAGCTTGTCTCTTGTCATTTAGCCTTCCAAAATGTGTATAAATAGAGGGCCTTGGATGATTGTAGAGAATCATATTGTAGATAGGTAGGATATTAGCCATTTTAATAAAATTCTCTAAGTTTTCTTCTTCTTTCTTTTCTCTAGTTTTCTTTCTTTTCTCTAGTTTTCTTTTTCTTTAGAGAGAGCAAGAGGTTGGATAATTAATATTCTTCCTCTTCTTCTTTCTTTCTTTTATTTTCTTCTTAGATTTTCTTTAATTTTATGTTTATGTTTATAATGCCTATGCTAGGCTAAACTTCTATTTGGTTAAGGGTGATTTCAAAGCCCTAGACATGTTTTGTGATTGATTTTCAGATTCTATCTATCATTAATTTTCTATCAAAGTTGCTTATGTTTTTCTACAAGAATTGTTCATGATGTTGTCTTGATTTATTTAGGTGTACAACTAGATAGATCTTGATAATTATCTATTGCTAGTTTAGGAATCTTGATCCGTGTAATTGTCTTGATTTCCTATTCATAAGTGGCAATTTGTGATTAATGATTATGGTCAAGTTTTCAATAATTGCAAAGTGGAACATAACCTAAGTTGAACAATCCGAGCTTATGTGTTTGTTGCTTAGATCAACCTATCTTTCTCATCATAAAGCTGCCATTAAATTGAATTTAGAGAGCTTATTCTAGGTTGTTTAATGGTTAGAGATTAAATAGAGAGCTTGTTCTATTTAACGACAAACTAAGGAAAGATTGGGATAACAGAGCTTGTTGTTATCTACGGTTGTTAACTTTGATAGTTGGTTGATATTGATAGATCTGAAATTGATTCTTAATGATGTCTAGTGGTGGAGAATGAAACCTTAACCATATTTTTCATATTTGATTCTTCTTACTTATTTGTTTTCTTACTTTTCTAGTTTGCTTATTTTTAAAAGTATATTTATTTTTATTGGCTGGTTATACCGCCTAATTTGTATATTAACTTTGTTTTACTTTTATTGGCTGGTTATACCGCCTAATTTAGTATATATATTTTTATTGGCTGGTTATACCGCCTAATTTAGTATATATATTTTTATTGGCTGGTTATACCGCCTTGCATCTTCTTATTATTATTTACTTTAGTTTAAATCTGGCTTCAAAAACCCCTTTTCTTTTATTGTTCTTGAATTTAAGTTTTAAACTATTAACTTATAAACTAAAACCCAATCCCTGAGGACTCGACCCTTGCTAACTACTATACTTACAATTTATCTTTTTAGTGCAAGGTTAAATAAGATACACTCTTTTGGGTGCATCAAATTTTTGGCGCCGTTGCCGGGGATTGTTTTCTTTAGTTTATTTGTTACTTGGTTTATTCTTATTTTCAGTTCTAATTAGTTCTATTTTCTTGTACATACAAGTTTTTCTTATCAAATTTTGAAAAAAAAAAAAAAAAAAAAAAAAAAAAACGATGGAATTGAGCAATCTAACACTTGAAGAGTTGGTGGCATACATGAACATGGAAAATCAACAAGCCAATCTCACCTACCCAGTTCAACAATTGGCCATGGGAGGATGTCAAGGCCATCAAGTGTTCCAAGACCAACAGTATGATCATTACTCAAACACTTACCATGAGGGATGGTGGGATCATACTAATTATGGCTACTCAGAAAATTACGAAGAAGTAGATCCTTATGCCAATTACACTCATCCATCTAGCTTCAATCAATCATGGTCTCAAGAACCAGATCTTCTTCAACCACCACATATGACTCAAAACTCAGGTACTTCTTTAGAAGATCTTGTCGATTCTCTTGTTACTAATACTTTGCAATTTCAACAGGAAACAAGGGCAAGTATCCAGAGTTTGGAAAGGCAAATAAGCCTATTGGCTAGTAGTATGGTGGTATGGGTAGCACAAAGATCTGAAGAATTCTCTGCCCAAACGATGATTAACCCAAAGGAGAATGCTACTATTGTGACCTTGAAGAATGATGAACAAGATGAGGATGAGACAAAATTAGAGATGGATTCTATTCTTGAGGATAATGAAGCCACAAATCCAAATAAGAGTATTTCAGCACCTGAGGTAACGTTTAAGATTCCAATTTTTACTAATGTTTCTTCTCCACCTTTTCCTAGTAGATTTGCAAAGTTCAAGGAGGAAGAACATGAACAAAACATGCTGGAAACCTTAAACAGTTTGTTTGTGGATGCCATTCAACAAGTACCAACATATGCTCCATTCCTCGATGAGATATGCACCACAAAGGATGATGGAATAATACTTGTAATGGAGAATGCATCCAGTTTTGTGCAAAGAAAGCTTCCTATCAAACGTTCAAATTTGGGAAGTTTCATGTATGAGCCTAACAAGCCTAAAAAGCCAAGAAGGGGTGTTGGTTAGGTTGGACAACTTAAATCAGTACTAATTGGGAAGGCAGTCCAATTAATGAAGAAATTACCAACCTGCCATACTCAGATTTGCTTTCTTTTCCTTTTCCTTTTCCTTTTATTATTTTTTATTGTTTTTATTTATTTATTTTTATGTTTATTTGTTTAGTAATTTAGGATTTTATTTAGAGTTTTTTGTTTTTGAGTCTTTTTAGGTTGTTTTTCTTTCTGATCCTTGTTTTTAAAATAACTAGATGTAAATATAATTTTTAATTTTTTTACCCCGGTTAAATGGCGGATAACGGTACTCCGTGATTATTTAAATCGGTTCCATCAGCTACCCACAAAACTGATATTGTATATAAATTTCTCTTCCAATTTCTCTTTCAATTTTTTTCTTCTCAAGATGGATGATATTCTCACAAGATTGCAGAAACGATTTCCTCCTTTTCCTCGAAATATTTTACTGAAGCTTTACCAAGTTCGTTTCGAAAGATTAAGAATGCTTATGCAGAAAGGGATTCCTGGAGACATACGTTGGATAATTGAAGCCAAGGTACGTGAAGATGAATATCTTCCTGTTTTGCATTTACCAGGTACAGGTAGAAGCACTTTTGCAAAGAAGCGACGAGCAAAGCGCATGAGTTCAAATTGCCACAAATGTGCACGATGGACGTGTAACGGTAAATGTCGTTCTATTGGGATTCCGTCCTCTAATCGAGATGATAAAATTGAATTCATTAAGGATGGACTGAGTAAGGAGAATTTGGGTAATATCCAACTTTCTCTTGAGACGCATCCTAGTGGAGACGTACAAAGAGAAATTCTTGATTTATGGCCGCAATTCCAAAGGGAACGGCAACATCTTGGGAATCTGATGTTAAAAGACCCTGTTTGCCAGCTTGTAAGAAAACTGGATGGGAAGCATATCCTCGACTCATAGAAGGCGTTTAAGCCGTTTCTGGACGTAAAACCAGAGGAAGATGTGAGCCACAATCACAACTACAATAAATGACTTCTCAGCTTTTGGTTTGATTTGCAATAACTTTATTTTGTTTTAATTTACGTGTTGTTCGATTTGTGTAATTATTCTCGTTTTTTTTATTTGTCTTTGACGGTTGATTTTTTCTTCTCTTTTTGATTTTCTTCCTGAAATCACGCAAAAATCTTTTGTTAGGTTAACATTTTCTTCTGACAGGTCAGATACACTTTCGGCGACATTATTACTCTTGTCTGATTCACTACTCAGTCCTCTATATATTACACCATGTACTCATTCTCTTTCAGGCACTCGAAAAAAAAGAAAAAAAAATGGAAAGTACTTCGTCCCAACGCATTAAAAAAATTTGTGTTTTTGGAGGTGCTTATCCAGGGAAAAATAACATATTCGCTGATGAAGCCATAAGAGTTGGAGTAATACTTGCCCAACAAAAGATCCAGTTGATTTATGGAGGCGGTAGTACGGGTTTAATGGGAGCAGTCGCTACAGCAGCACACGCCGGAGGAAGTCCAGTTCTAGGAATCGTGCCAAAACTATTCACAGATTTTTGTGGACCTACCTTGGGTAAGGAAATACAAGTCTGGAGTATCCCTGAACGGATAACAATCATGTACCATTCTGCCGATGCATTCATTGCTTTACCAGGAGGTCTGGGTACATTGGAAGAAATAGCTTGCGTGGCTTCTTGGTCATCTTTGGTCACAAATAAGAAACCCATTGGTTTGCTTAATATTAATGGTTATTTTAGTAATTTGCTTTCATATTTAGATAATGCTGTGGATAATGGATTCATGTTTTCAGAGGCAAGGAGAACCATAATTTCTGCTACAACCATTGAAGATTTACTCAAAAAGCTCCAAGCTTATGAGTATTTATCTGCTACGGTTGTTTCGCAAACGCTCGGAAAAAGAAAAAGAGATATGGACGAGCAAGGAGTGGATTGCACTTTGTCTTTGTGACATTATCTAACATTTTGTTTGTTGTGTCTCAGTTATAATAAGTGGTTAGCAACCTCTACAGGTAATATCTCCTAAATTTTACCTTTTTAAGCTATTGATTAGTTTGTAAGACTTGTTCAAATATTGTCTCTAATTTGTATTGAAAGGATTAGGAGTAAATATTTTTAGTATATGTAGTTTATTTATATGTAGTTTATTTATATTTTAATTTTTCAATGTTTGTGGGTATCGTTCTAGTAAACCCTCACGAGACTAAACTCGTCCACTAGGGACACCTAAGGGTTTAAAGGCTTGTGTCACATGCTAAGTGCCACCGTGATTTCCTACGAAAGTGGATTAGATTAGATTTTCTTATTTTATTTTTATTGAGTCGTTGCTAGGGACTAGCAACAATCTAAGTGTGGGGGTGTGATAACTCGTATAATTATATAGTTTTTAGTTATGTTTTATTATTGTTTTGTGTCAAATACGAGTTATTATTGTTTAGTCTAATTGTGTTTATGATCTTTTATATTTTTATGTAATTTGGTGTTTTTCACAAGTTTCTTTGAGTGATTTCAGATTACTAGAATTAAGGGCAAATCCAGTTCAGTTCCAGTTCCAACACATTTTGCCATATCAGCTATATCTGGAGTTTCACTGAAGCAATAAGGCTGAAATTTGTAGCCGTGCAAAGCTACGAGGCATATCTATCTTTTTCATGTTTTATACTTCTTGAAACGGAGTCGTTTTCCCTAGCGAAATCGACCATCAAGTTGGCTGATGTGCAATGACGTCTGTGCTGACCTGTTTTCGTATTTTGCCCATATCTGCTTATCCAGATCAGCAAATGAGCTGATTCGAATGGCTATGGATCCGTAACTGATACGGGAACCTTTGTCTAGAAGACCATATGATCCGATCAGGCCTCTAATATTGACGAAATCGACCATCAAGTTGGCTGATGTGCAATGACGTCTGTGCTGACATGTTTTCGTATTTTGCCCATATCTGCTTATCCACATCATCAAATGAGCTGATTCCAACGGCTATGGATCCGTAACTGATAGGGGAACCTTTTTTTAGAAGACCATGTGATCAGATCAGGCCTCCAACATTGACGAAATCGACCATCAAGTTGGCTGATCAAAATTGTCATACAATATGACGAAAATTGTTAGAAAAATTCACCCACCTATGATTCTCTAGGTTTATACTTATATACAATCCCCGGCAACGGCGCCAAAATAAGAATAAACCAAGTAACAAATAAACTAAAGAAAACAATCCACTAATGGTTGTAGTATAGTGGTGGAATTTATAACTTCTCACCAACAACCAATCGAGGAGTTGATCCAAAACATCCAAGAGAAGCAAGGAGAGATGGCAGCAGCTGACAACCGAACTCTCAAGGAGCTAGCCGCTCCGGACTTGGGTCAACAACCATTATGCATTGAATATGCTAATCTTGAGGTAGCTTTTGAATTAAAATCTGGTTTGATTCACCTTCTCCCAACTTTTCATGGTTTTGCAGGAGAGGATCCAAATAAACACCTCAAGGAATTCCATGTAGTTTGCTCAAGCATGAGACCAACAGGGGTCACGGAAGAGCAAGTTAAGTTGAGAGCCTTCCCATTCTCTCTAGCTGATTCAGCAAAGGAATGGCTCTACTATCTACCATCCGGGACCATCACTACATGGAATGATTTGAAGAAAGCATTCTTGGAAAGGTATTTCCCAGCATCTAAGGCTGCCAACATTAGGAAAGAGATATGTGGGATTCGGCAATACAACGGAGAGTCCTTATATGAATATTGGGAGAGGTTCAAGAAACTTTGTGCATCATGTCCACACCATCAAATAAGTGAACAACTTCTCATCCAATACTTCTATGAAGGTCTCATGCCCATGGAGAGAAGTATGATAGATGCCGCTAGTGGGGGAGCTCTAGTTGATAAGACTCCCAGGGCTGCTAGAACATTAATCTCCAACATGGCAGCCAATTCTCAACAGTTCTCAATGAGACAAGATCCACCACCACAATCCAAGAGAGTTAATGAGGTAAGTATATCATCCCTTGAACAAAAATTTGATAAACTGACTTCTCTTGTTCAACAATTGGCTGTAGGTAAAATACAACAAATAAAGGCTTGTGGCATATGTTCAAACATAGGGCACCAAACTGATATGTGTCCAACACTTCAAGAGGATACCAATGAACATGTGAATGCCATGGGTGGATTTCAGAACCAATCAAGGAAATATGATCCCTACTCAAACACATACAATCCAGGATGGAGGGATCATCCAAACTTCAATTATGGAGGGAACCAATCACAAACTATTCCTCCACCATTTGACCACAGGCCACCGGGTTTTCAGCAAAGAGTGCAACAACCATACCAAACCCGACAACAACTACCACCCACCCAAAATTCAGGTACTTCTCTTGAAGATCTTGTTAAAGCTCTTTCTACTAATACAATTCAATTTCAACAGGAAACAAAGACAAGTATTCGAAATTTGGAGACTCAAATAGGGCAATTGGCAACAACCATGAGTCAAATGCAAGCAAGGGATTCTGGGAAATTACCTTCCCAAACCATAGTGAATCCAAGAGAGAATGCCAATGCTATAAATTTAAGAAGTGGGAAACAGCTAGAGACACCACAAAATGATAGTGCTCAAGGGGAGAACAATACCATGGCATCCTCTTCACATCCCAACGAGCCACTAAAAAAGGTAATTCCTAAACCATCCTTTCCTTCTTATATAACTCCTCCACCTTTTCCTAGCAGGTTAGCAAAGTCCAAGAAGGAGGAGCAAGAGAAGGAAATTTTGGAAACCTTCCGGAAAGTAGAGGTGAACATTCCTTTACTAGATGCTATCAAGCAAGTGCCAAGATATGCCAAGTTCCTAAAAGAGTTGTGCACATCTAAACGGAAGTTGAAATGGAATGAAAAGGTAAGTGTGGGGGAGAATGTGTCAGCTGTTCTTCAAAAGAAACTCCCACCGAAATGCAAGGATCCAGGTATGTTTACCATTCCTTGTAAGATAGGCAACACCAGGTTTGAGCGTGCTATGCTAGATCTAGGGGCATCTATTAATGTCATGCCATATTCAATTTATGCTTCATTGAATCTAGGACCATTAGAGGAAACCGGTGTTATAATACAACTTGCTGACCGTTCTAACACTTATCCAAGAGGAGTTGTAGAAGACGTTCTTGTACAGGTTAATGAATTGGTTTTTCCCGCTGACTTTTATGTTATTGAGATGGAAGATGAGATGTCTTCTAATCCCACACCTATTCTATTAGGGAGACCATTCTTGAAAACAGCAAGAACTAAAATAGATGTACATGATGGCACTTTAACTATGGAATTTGATGGTGAAATAATTCGCTTTAACATTTTTGAGGCCATGAGATATCCTAGTGATGTGCATTCTGTTTTTAATATTGATATAATTGACTCACTAGTGCAGCAAGCTTATGAGCTAGATGGTGAAGATAGTGTGGAAATAGTCCTTAGCAACCATCTCGGAATGGGGAATGCTAAACTAGCCTTGAGTGACCATGTGGAAGGGGCACTAGAATCTTTACACTCGCTGCAACCTAAAGATGCAAGGTTTGATGTTTCATTTATTGATTTGCCTTTATCTAATGAGAAACTTCTACCTTCCATTTTGCAGGCACCAACTTTAGAATTGAAACCACTACCGAACCACTTGAAATATTTGTTCTTAGGGGAAAAGGACACACTACCTGTCATCATTGCCAAAGAGCTCACACCTTTGCAAGAAGAGCGACTTATCCGGGTGCTTAGAGAGCATAAAACAGCAATTGGTTGGACAATTGCCGATATCAAGGGAATAAGCCCATCCATGTGCATGCACCGGATTTTGTTAGAGGAAGGGTCTAAACCAACAAGAGAAGCACAAAGAAGATTGAACCCTCCTATGATGGAGGTTGTGAAAAAGGAGATACTGAAGCTCCTAGATGTTGGAGTGATCTATCCTATCTCGGATAGCAAATGGGTGAGCCCAGTCCAAGTGGTTCCAAAGAAATCAGGTGTAACGGTGGTAACAAATAATGAGAATGAACTTGTTCCTACTAGGATTCAAACAGGATGGCGAGTTTGTATTGATTATCGTAAACTTAATTCCACAACTCGCAAAGACCACTTTCCTTTACCTTTTATTGATCAAATGCTTGAAAGGTTAGCTGGCCATTCTCATTATTGTTTTCTTGATGGTTTTTCAGGTTATAATCAGATAGCCATTGCTCCGGAGGACCAAGAGAAAACAACATTCACATGTCCATTTGGTACTTTTGCATACCGGCGTATGCCATTTGGTCTTTGTAATGCACCAGCTACATTCCAAAGGTGTATGGTTAGCATATTTTCAGATTATGTAGAGAATATCATAGAAGTGTTTATGGATGATTTTAGTGTCTATGGTGATTCTTTTGATAGATGTCTAGAGAACCTTACACTTGTACTTGAAAGATGCATGGAAACTAACCTTGTTTTGAATTGGGAAAAATGTCACTTTATGGTAGAACAAGGAATAGTTTTGGGCCATGTTATTTCTTCTAGAGGGATAGAGGTTGATAAGTCTAAAATAGATATTATGCATTCTTTACCACCTCCCACAAATGTGAGAGAGGTTCGTTCTTTTCTTGGACATGCAGGTTTCTATAGGAGATTTATCAAAGACTTCTCAAAGATCACATTACCTCTTTGCAAGCTACTACAAAAAGATGTGGTTTTCCACTTTGATGATAAATGCAAAGAGGCGTTTGAAACATTGAAGGGACTCTTGACATCAGCTCCTATCATCCAACCACCAGATTGGAATGTACCTTTTGAAATCATGTGTGATGCTAGTGACTATGCCATTGGAGCTGTTTTGGGCCAACGGGTTGGGAAAGCCTCACATGCCATTTATTATGCCTCAAGAACTCTTAATGATGCTCAATTGAACTATTCCACTACTGAAAAAGAACTTTTGGCTGTTGTATTTGCTTTAGAAAAATTTCGATCTTATTTAATTGGTACTAAAGTAATTGTATTTTCTGACCATGCAGCCCTTAAGTACTTACTCACTAAAAAGGAGGCCAAACCAAGGTTGATTAGATGGATACTTCTCTTACAAGAGTTTGATTTGGAGATAAAAGATAAGAGAGGTAGTGACAACCTGGTTGCGGACCATCTTAGCCGTTTAGTTCATGAAGATGATGCACTACCCTTGAATGAGAACTTTCCGGATGAGCAACTTCTTTTTATAAGAACAACAACTCCTTGGTATGCTGATATTGTTAATTACTTAGTTACCAAGAAGTTGCCACAAGAGTTGACACAAGCTCAAAGAAATAAGATCAAGAGATATGCCAAATACTACATATGGGATGATCCTTACCTTTGGAAGCATTGCTCCGATCAGATTATAAGAAGGTGTGTACTCGAAACTGAATTTCAATCTATTCTCACCTTTTGTCACTCTTATGCATGTGGAGGACACTTTGGATCCAAAAGAACAGCCATGAAAGTTCTTGATTCTGGATTTTATTGGCCTACCATATTCAAAGATGCATACCTCTTTTGCAAGTCATGTGATCGTTGCCAAAGAACTGGTAACTTAGGTGCTAGAAATCAAATGCCTCAAACTCCAATACTTATTGTTGAAATTTTTGATGTATGGGGCATGGATTTCATGGGACCTTTTCCTCCTTCTTTTGGTAATCTTTATATTTTACTTGCCGTTGATTATGTTTCAAAGTGGGTGGAAGCAAAATCCACTAGGACTAATGACTCTAAAGTTGTTTCAGATTTTGTCAAGACTAACATCTTGGCTAGGTTTGGAACGCCAAAGGCCATAATCAGCGATAGAGGTACTCACTTTTGCAATAGGACTATGGAAGCACTTTTGAGGAAGTATAACATCACACACAAGGTCTCCACCTCATATCATCCTCAAACTAGTGGGCAAGCTGAAGTGTCAAACCGAGAAGTTAAGTCCATCCTTGAAAAGACAGTTAATCCAAATAGGAAGGATTGGAGTTCACGACTTGATGATGCACTTTGGGCTTATAGGACAGCATATAAGACACCCATTGGTATGTCTCCTTATCGACTTGTTTATGGTAAGCCTTGTCATCTTCCGGTTGAATTGGAACATAAATCATATTGGGCTATCAAACAATGCAACATGGAGATGGATGAGATAGGAAAGAAAAGAAAACTTGACCTACAAGAATTAAAGGAGATAAGGAATGATGCCTATCAGAATTCTAGGATTTACAAGGAAAAGACTAAGGCATTCCATGACAAGATGATATCAAGAAAAGAATTTGTTGTTGGACAAAAAGTTCTTCTCTTCCATTCACGCCTTAAGTTATATCCAGGTAAGTTACGTTCTCGTTGGGTTGGACCTTTTGTTGTTACTAATGTATTTACTCATGGTGCAGTTGAAATCCAAAGCCCAAAAACAGATAAGGCATTCAAAGTGAATGGTCATAGATTGAAGCCTTACTATGAGAACTTTCCAATACAAGATGTGGAGGAGTTTCCACTTTTTGAGCCAAAGTATGTTGAATAATAATGGCATGGGTCTAAGTTAGGCTGAGGACAATAAACCAAGCGCTTCTTGGGAGGCAACCCAAAAGGATGGAGAGCATCTATTATATCAGATTTGCATATTCCTTACTCTCCATCATTCTATCTTTTATTGTTTTTCTTTTCTTTTGTTTAATAGTTCTTTTCTCTTACAAGATGTAAATATAATTTTTAATTTATTTTTTTTAACCCCGGTTAAATGGCGGATAACGGTACTCCGTGATTATTTAAATCGGTTCCATCAGCTACCCACAAAACTGATATTGTATATAAATTTCTCTTCCAATTTCTCTTTCAATTTTTTTTTTCATTCTTTTTTTTTCAGGATGGATGATATTCTCACAAGATTGCAGAAACGATTTCCTCCTTTTCCTCGAAATATTTTACTGAAGCTTTACCAAGTTCGACTTGAGAGATTAAGAATGCTTATGCACAAAGGGATTCCTGACGACATACGTTGGCTAATTGAAGCCAAGGTACGTGAAGATGAATATCTTCCTGTTTTGCATTTACCAGGTACAGGTAGAAGCACTTTTGCAAAGAAGCGACGAGCAAAGCGCATGAGTTCAAATTGCCACAAATGTGCACGATGGACGTGTAACGGTAAATGTCGTTCTATTGGGATTCCGTCCTCTAATCGAGATGATAAAATTGAATTCATTAAGGATGGACTGAGTAAGGAGAATTTGGGTAATATCCAACTTTCTCTTGAGACGCATCCTAGTGGAGACGTACAAAGAGAAATTCTTGATTTATGGCCGCAATTCCAAAGGGAATGGCAACATCTTGGGAATCTGATGTTAAAAGACCCTGTTTGCCAGCTTGTAAGAAAACTGGATGGGAAGCATATCCTCGACTCATAGAAGGCGTTTAAGCCGTTTCTGGACGTAAAACCAGAGGAAGATGTGAGCCAGAATCACAACTACAATAAATGACTTCTCAGCTTTTGGTTTGATTTGCAATACCTTTCCAAGAATGCTTTCTTCAAATCATTCCATGTAGTGATGGTCCCGGATGGTAGATAGTAGAGCCATTCCTTTGCTGAATCAGCTAGAGAGAATGGGAAGGCTCTCAACTTAACTTGCTCTTCCGTGACCCCTGTTGGTCTCATGCTTGAGCAAACTACATGGAATTCCTTGAGGTGTTTATTTGGATCCTCTCCTGCAAAACCATGAAAAGTTGGGAGAAGGTGAATCAAACCAGATTTTAATTCAAAAGCTACCTCAAGATTAGCATATTCAATGCATAATGGTTGTTGACCCAAGTCCGGAGCGGCTAGCTCCTTGAGAGTTCGGTTGTCAGCTGCTGCCATCTCTCCTTGCTTCTCTTGGATGTTTTGGATCAACTCCTCGATTGGTTGTTGGTGAGAAGTTATAAATTCCCGAATTTTTCTAAGTCGTAAGTCTTTTTCGGGAGCTTGGAACATTCACTAATAAAAAAAAATATAAGAAAGTAAATAATTAGAACAGAAAATAAGAATAAACCAATAAACTAATAAACTAAAGAAAGCAATCCCCGGCAACGGCGCCAAAAATTAGGAAAGAGATATGTGGGATTCGGCAATACAACGGAGAGTCCTTATATGAATATTGGGAGAGGTTCAAGAAACTTTGTGCATCATGTCCACACCATCAAATAAGTGAACAACTTCTCATCCAATACTTCTATGAAGGTCTCATGCCCATGGAGAGAAGTATGATAGATGCCGCTAGTGGGGGAGCTCTAGTTGATAAGACTCCCAGGGCTGCTAGAACATTAATCTCCAACATGGCAGCCAATTCTCAACAGTTCTCAATGAGACAAGATCCACCACCACAATCCAAGAGAGTTAATGAGGTAAGTATATCATCCCTTGAACAAAAATTTGATAAACTGACTTCTCTTGTTCAACAATTGGCTGTAGGTAAAATACAACAAATAAAGGCTTGTGGCATATGTTCAAACATAGGGCACCAAACTGATATGTGTCCAACACTTCAAGAGGATACCAATGAACATGTGAATGCCATGGGTGGATTTCAGAACCAATCAAGGAAATATGATCCCTACTCAAACACATACAATCCAGGATGGAGGGATCATCCAAACTTCAATTATGGAGGGAACCAATCACAAACTATTCCTCCACCATTTGACCACAGGCCACCGGGTTTTCAGCAAAGAGTGCAACAACCATACCAAACCCGACAACAACTACCACCCACCCAAAATTCAGGTACTTCTCTTGAAGATCTTGTTAAAGCTCTTTCTACTAATACAATTCAATTTCAACAGGAAACAAAGACAAGTATTCGAAATTTGGAGACTCAAATAGGGCAATTGGCAACAACCATGAGTCAAATGCAAGCAAGGGATTCTGGGAAATTACCTTCCCAAACCATAGTGAATCCAAGAGAGAATGCCAATGCTATAAATTTAAGAAGTGGGAAACAGCTAGAGACACCACAAAATGATAGTGCTCAAGGGGAGAACAATACCATGGCATCCTCTTCACATCCCAACGAGCCACTAAAAAAGGTAATTCCTAAACCATCCTTTCCTTCTTATATAACTCCTCCACCTTTTCCTAGCAGGTTAGCAAAGTCCAAGAAGGAGGAGCAAGAGAAGGAAATTTTGGAAACCTTCCGGAAAGTAGAGGTGAACATTCCTTTACTAGATGCTATCAAGCAAGTGCCAAGACATGCCAAGTTCCTAAAAGAGTTGTGCACATCTAAACGGAAGTTGAAATGGAATGAAAAGGTAAGTGTGGGGGAGAATGTGTCAGCTGTTCTTCAAAAGAAACTCCCACCTAAATGCAAGGATCCAGGTATGTTTACCATTCCTTGTAAGATAGGCAACACCAGGTTTGAGCGTGCTATGCTAGATCTAGGGGCATCTATTAATGTCATGCCATATTCAATTTATGCTTCATTGAATCTAGGACCATTAGAGGAAACCGGTGTTATAATACAACTTGCTGACCGTTCTAACACTTATCCAAGAGGAGTTGTAGAAGACGTTCTTGTACAGGTTAATGAATTGGTTTTTCCCGCTGACTTTTATGTTATTGAGATGGAAGATGAGATGTCTTCTAATCCCACACCTATTCTATTAGGGAGACCATTCTTGAAAACAGCAAGAACTAAAATAGATGTACATGATGGCACTTTAACTATGGAATTTGATGGTGAAATAATTCGCTTTAACATTTTTGAGGCCATGAGATATCCTAGTGATGTGCATTCTGTTTTTAATATTGATATAATTGACTCACTAGTGCAGCAAGCTTATGAGCTAGATGGTGAAGATAGTGTGGAAATAGTCCTTAGCAACCATCTCGGAATGGGGAATGCTAAACTAGCCTTGAGTGACCATGTGGAAGGGGCACTAGAATCTTTACACTCGCTGCAACCTAAAGATGCAAGGTTTGATGTTTCATTTATTGATTTGCCTTTATCTAATGAGAAACTTCTACCTTCCATTTTGCAGGCACCAACTTTAGAATTGAAACCACTACCGAACCACTTGAAATATTTGTTCTTAGGGGAAAAGGACACACTACCTGTCATCATTGCCAAAGAGCTCACACCTTTGCAAGAAGAGCGACTTATCCGGGTGCTTAGAGAGCATAAAACAGCAATTGGTTGGACAATTGCCGATATCAAGGGAATAAGCCCATCCATGTGCATGCACCGGATTTTGTTAGAGGAAGGGTCTAAACCAACAAGAGAAGCACAAAGAAGATTGAACCCTCCTATGATGGAGGTTGTGAAAAAGGAGATACTGAAGCTCCTAGATGTTGGAGTGATCTATCCTATCTCGGATAGCAAATGGGTGAGCCCAGTCCAAGTGGTTCCAAAGAAATCAGGTGTAACGGTGGTAACAAATAATGAGAATGAACTTGTTCCTACTAGGATTCAAACAGGATGGCGAGTTTGTATTGATTATCGTAAACTTAATTCCACAACTCGCAAAGACCACTTTCCTTTACCTTTTATTGATCAAATGCTTGAAAGGTTAGCTGGCCATTCTCATTATTGTTTTCTTGATGGTTTTTCAGGTTATAATCAGATAGCCATTGCTCCGGAGGACCAAGAGAAAACAACATTCACATGTCCATTTGGTACTTTTGCATACCGGCGTATGCCATTTGGTCTTTGTAATGCACCAGCTACATTCCAAAGGTGTATGGTTAGCATATTTTCAGATTATGTAGAGAATATCATAGAAGTGTTTATGGATGATTTTAGTGTCTATGGTGATTCTTTTGATAGATGTCTAGAGAACCTTACACTTGTACTTGAAAGATGCATGGAAACTAACCTTGTTTTGAATTGGGAAAAATGTCACTTTATGGTAGAACAAGGAATAGTTTTGGGCCATGTTATTTCTTCTAGAGGGATAGAGGTTGATAAGTCTAAAATAGATATTATGCATTCTTTACCACCTCCCACAAATGTGAGAGAGGTTCGTTCTTTTCTTGGACATGCAGGTTTCTATAGGAGATTTATCAAAGACTTCTCAAAGATCACATTACCTCTTTGCAAGCTACTACAAAAAGATGTGGTTTTCCACTTTGATGATAAATGCAAAGAGGCGTTTGAAACATTGAAGGGACTCTTGACATCAGCTCCTATCATCCAACCACCAGATTGGAATGTACCTTTTGAAATCATGTGTGATGCTAGTGACTATGCCATTGGAGCTGTTTTGGGCCAACGGGTTGGGAAAGCCTCACATGCCATTTATTATGCCTCAAGAACTCTTAATGATGCTCAATTGAACTATTCCACTACTGAAAAAGAACTTTTGGCTGTTGTATTTGCTTTAGAAAAATTTCGATCTTATTTAATTGGTACTAAAGTAATTGTATTTTCTGACCATGCAGCCCTTAAGTACTTACTCACTAAAAAGGAGGCCAAACCAAGGTTGATTAGATGGATACTTCTCTTACAAGAGTTTGATTTGGAGATAAAAGATAAGAGAGGTAGTGACAACCTGGTTGCGGACCATCTTAGCCGTTTAGTTCATGAAGATGATGCACTACCCTTGAATGAGAACTTTCCGGATGAGCAACTTCTTTTTATAAGAACAACAACTCCTTGGTATGCTGATATTGTTAATTACTTAGTTACCAAGAAGTTGCCACAAGAGTTGACACAAGCTCAAAGAAATAAGATCAAGAGTGATGCCAAATACTACATATGGGATGATCCTTACCTTTGGAAGCATTGCTCCGATCAGATTATAAGAAGGTGTGTACTCGAAACTGAATTTCAATCTATTCTCACCTTTTGTCACTCTTATGCATGTGGAGGACACTTTGGATCCAAAAGAACAGCCATGAAAGTTCTTGATTCTGGATTTTATTGGCCTACCATATTCAAAGATGCATACCTCTTTTGCAAGTCATGTGATCGTTGCCAAAGAACTGGTAACTTAGGTGCTAGAAATCAAATGCCTCAAACTCCAATACTTATTGTTGAAATTTTTGATGTATGGGGCATGGATTTCATGGGACCTTTTCCTCCTTCTTTTGGTAATCTTTATATTTTACTTGCCGTTGATTATGTTTCAAAGTGGGTGGAAGCAAAATCCACTAGGACTAATGACTCTAAAGTTGTTTCAGATTTTGTCAAGACTAACATCTTGGCTAGGTTTGGAACGCCAAAGGCCATAATCAGCGATAGAGGTACTCACTTTTGCAATAGGACTATGGAAGCACTTTTGAGGAAGTATAACATCACACACAAGGTCTCCACCTCATATCATCCTCAAACTAGTGGGCAAGCTGAAGTGTCAAACCGAGAAGTTAAGTCCATCCTTGAAAAGACAGTTAATCCAAATAGGAAGGATTGGAGTTCACGACTTGATGATGCACTTTGGGCTTATAGGACAACATATAAGACACCCATTGGTATGTCTCCTTATCGACTTGTTTATGGTAAGCCTTGTCATCTTCCGGTTGAATTGGAACATAAATCATATTGGGCTATCAAACAATGCAACATGGAGATGGATGAGATAGGAAAGAAAAGAAAACTTGACCTACAAGAATTAGAGGAGATAAGGAATGATGCCTATCAGAATTCTAGGATTTACAAGGAAAAGACTAAGGCATTCCATGACAAGATGATATCAAGAAAAGAATTTGTTGTTGGACAAAAAGTTCTTCTCTTCCATTCACGCCTTAAGTTATATCCAGGTAAGTTACGTTCTCGTTGGGTTGGACCTTTTGTTATTACTAATGTATTTACTCATGGTGCAGTTGAAATCCAAAGCCCAAAAACAGATAAGGCATTCAAAGTGAATGGTCATAGATTGAAGCCTTACTATGAGAACTTTCCAATACAAGATGTGGAGGAGTTTCCACTTTTTGAGCCAAAGTATGTTGAATAATAATGGCATGGGTCTAAGTTAGGCTGAGGACAATAAACCAAGCGCTTCTTGGGAGGCAACCCAAAAGGATGGAGAGCATCTATTATATCAGATTTGCATATTCCTTACTCTCCATCATTCTATCTTTTATTGTTTTTCTTTTCTTTTGTTTAATAGTTCTTTTCTCTTACAAGATGTAAATATAATTTTTAATTTATTTTTTTTAACCCCGGTTAAATGGCGGATAACGGTACTCCGTGATTATTTAAATCGGTTCCATCAGCTACCCACAAAACTGATATTGTATATAAATTTCTCTTCCAATTTCTCTTTCAATTTTTTTTTTCATTCTTTTTTTTCAGGATGGATGATATTCTCACAAGATTGCAGAAACGATTTCCTCCTTTTCCTCGAAATATTTTACTGAAGCTTTACCAAGTTCGACTTGAGAGATTAAGAATGCTTATGCACAAAGGGATTCCTGACGACATACGTTGGCTAATTGAAGCCAAGGTACGTGAAGATGAATATCTTCCTGTTTTGCATTTACCAGGTACAGGTAGAAGCACTTTTGCAAAGAAGCGACGAGCAAAGCGCATGAGTTCAAATTGCCACAAATGTGCACGATGGACGTGTAACGGTAAATGTCGTTCTATTGGGATTCCGTCCTCTAATCGAGATGATAAAATTGAATTCATTAAGGATGGACTGAGTAAGGAGAATTTGGGTAATATCCAACTTTCTCTTGAGACGCATCCTAGTGGAGACGTACAAAGAGAAATTCTTGATTTATGGCCGCAATTCCAAAGGGAATGGCAACATCTTGGGAATCTGATGTTAAAAGACCCTGTTTGCCAGCTTGTAAGAAAACTGGATGGGAAGCATATCCTCGACTCATAGAAGGCGTTTAAGCCGTTTCTGGACGTAAAACCAGAGGAAGATGTGAGCCAGAATCACAACTACAATAAATGACTTCTCAGCTTTTGGTTTGATTTGCAATAACTTTATTTTGGTTTAATT
Organism: Fremontodendron californicum; assembly: GCA_030761205.1. Taxonomy (NCBI): domain Eukaryota; kingdom Viridiplantae; phylum Streptophyta; class Magnoliopsida; order Malvales; family Malvaceae; genus Fremontodendron; species Fremontodendron californicum. Next base: position 4,653,572 of record JAULJL010000032.1, read on the forward strand.
TACGTGTTGTTCGATTTGTGTAACTATTCTCGTTTTTTTTTTATTTGTCTTTTACGGTTGATTTTTCTTCTCTTTTTGATTTTCTTCCTGAAATCACGCAAAAATCTTTTGTTAGGTTAACATTTTCTTCTGACAGGTCAAATACACTTTCGGCTACATTATTACTCTTGACTTTTACGGTTGATTTTTCTTCTCTTTTTGATTTTCTTCCTGAAATCACGCAAAAATCTTTTGTTAGGTTAACATTTTCTTCTGACAGGTCAGATACACTTTCGGCGACATTATTACTCTTGTCTGATTCACTACTCAGTCCTCTATATATTACACCATGTACTCATTCTCTTTCAGGCACTCGAAGAAAAAAAAAATGGAAAGTACTTCATCGCAGCGCATTAAAAAAATTTGTGTCTTTGGAGGTGCTTATCCAGGGAAAAATAACATATTCGCTGATGAAGCCATAAGAGTTGGAGTAATACTTGCCCAACAAAAGATCCACTTGATTTATGGAGGCGGTAGTACGGGTTTAATGGGAGCAGTCGCTACAGCAGCACACGCCGGAGGAAGTCCAGTTCTAGGAATCGTGCCAAAACTATTCACAGATTTTTGTGGACCTACCTTGGGTAAGGAAATACAAGTCTGGAGTATCCCTGAACGGATAACAATCATGTACCATTCTGCCGATGCATTCATTGCTTTACCAGGAGGTCTGGGTACATTGGAAAAAATAGCTTGCGTGGCTTCTTGGTCATCTTTGGTCACAAATAAGAAACCCATTGGTTTGCTTAATATTAATGGTTATTTTAGTAATTTGCTTTCATATTTAGATAATGCTGTGGATAATGGATTCATGTTTTCAGAGGCAAGGAGAACCATAATTTCTGCTACAACCATTGAAGATTTACTTAAAAAGCTCCAAGCTTATGAGTGTTTATCTGCTACGGTTGTTTCACAAACGCTCGGAAAAAGAAAAAGAGATATGGACGAGCAAGGAGTGGATTGCACTTTGTCTTTGTGACATTATCTAACATTTTGCTTGTTGTGTCTCAGTTATAATAAGTGGTTAGCAACCTCTGCAGGTAATATCTCCTAAATTCTACCTTTAAAATTTGACATTGGGGACAATGCCATATTTTAGTAGGGGGTAAGGGACATATTTTGCTAATTTAAAAAAAAAAAAAAAAAAAAAATTAAGAAGTATTCATTCTGAACAAGGTCTGAGTAAGGGAGACTTGAGACATACCTTGTCAGTTTGATTTCTTCTTTTCAAAAAAAAAAAAAAAAGAGTTTGTTGTGTTTTAAGCAATTTAGAAGTATTCATTCTGAACAAGGTCTGAGTAAGGGAGACTTGAGACATACCTTGTCAGTTTGATTTTAATCTTTTTATGTTTACTTGTTAATTTTTGTTTAGTATTTTAGGATTATTTAGGTTGCATGATTTTGTTTTTTTTTTTAGTCTTAGTTGTTCCTATTCTTATGTTATTAGTTCTTTTCTCTTACACATGATTCTTTCATTTGAGTTAATAGACTTACATTGAGGACAATGTAAGAATTAAGTGTGGGGGGGAATGATTTAGGATTTCTTTTATTTTTGTCTACTATTTTTTTTTCTTTATTATTATTATTATTTTTTTTTGTGAGTTTTAGTTCCTTTTTAATACAATGATGAGATATGAATTGCATAAGTCTAAAACTGGTTATTAGTGAGAAGATTTTCATGAGAATTGAGCTTGATGTCAACCTTTTTATGAGCCAATGTTAATATAATATGTTGATTGAGAATGAAGCATGTTTAGACTTAATCTGACTTGTATAATCATCCTTGTGAGTTTTTGAGCCTATAATGATTGATGCATTATACAAATCAATCTAATTTCTTTCTTGAGTGCTCTTATGATTACAGGATTCTCTAGAACTTGCTTTAAACCGTTTGAGACTATATTGATACATGTGACAACATGAATATGATAGAGGCATTAGGATTTTTAGCCAGAGCCAAACAACCATCCCTTATTGATGTTCCAAGAGAACACACCCTTAGTGAACCAATTTGAGCCTACATTGAATAAGCTATCTCTTTGGTAACCATAACTTGTCCCTAACCTAAATATACTTATATCTTTACCTTTGTTCCAAAGATGAATTAGCATGTTTTGAGACAAGTTGCAAAGACAAGGGATATTTTTAGTTAAAAATTTGGGTTAGAAACAAGAAATAAGTGTGGGGGGGAAAGAAAAGAAAAGTCAAGAGAAAAAGAAATGAAATACTGGCAAATACATTCCTATGTAAAAAAAAAATATATATATATGAATCATCTCTTGAATTTGTGGAAAAAGAAAAAGATGTTACAAAGTCGTTTAGAATGAAGAAAAGGCCCAACATAAATATCCGGCCTAGGTGACTATGTACTTGTAAAGAGTTTTGAGAAGTTTCTTTGTATGATCTTTTTATGTCTCTAAACTTTATGAACTCTTTGGAACCTTTGTGATATCTTTATCCTTTTGTTCTTCAACCACATTACAAACCCCTTGGCCCCATTACAACCTTGATTAAAGACCTCTTGATTCATGAAGTTGTATGATCTAAATAGTGGAGAATAGGTGGACAAGCAAGAATATGGTAGAACTGTTTTCATGAGATTGATTGAGTGTAAACACTTCACCACTACTTTAAAGAGTGAAAATCATGAGGGTATCCCATGTGAGAAGTTGAGATTAAATTTGAACATGCAATATTTTGATTGAGATATGTTATGCTAATATTGGCTTAACTCAAACAATTTACATTCAAGCATGATTTTTTGTGAAATTTTTTAAGCTATTGATTAGTTTATAAGACTTGTTCAAATATTGTCTCTAATTTGTATTGAAAGGATTAGGAGTAAATATTTTTAGTATATGTAGTTTATTTATATGAAGTTTATTTATATTTTAATTTTTCAATGTTTGTGGGTATCGTTCTAGTAAACCCTCACGAGACTAAACTCGTCCACTAGGGACACCTAGGGGTTTAAAGGCTTGTGTCACATGCTAAGTGCCACCGTGATTTCCTACGAAAATGGATTAGATTAGATTTTCTTATTTTATTTTTATTGAGTCGTTGCTAGGGACTAGCAACAATCTAAGTGTGGGGGTGTGATAACTCGTATAATTATATAGTTTTTAGTTATGTTTTATTAATGTTTTGTGTCAAATACGAGTTATTATTGTTTAGTCTAATTGTGTTTATGATCTTTTATATTTTTATGTATTTTGGTGTTTTTCACAAGTTTCTTTGAGTGATTTCAGATTACTAGAATTAAGGGCAAATCCAGTTCAGTTTCAGTTCCGACACCTTTTGCCATATCAGCTATATCTCGAGTTTCACTGAAGCAATAAGGCTGAAATTTGTAGCCATGCAAAGCTAAGAGGCATATCTATCTTTTTCATGTTTTACACTTCTTAAAACGGAGTCGTTTTCCCTAGCGAAATCGACCATCAAGTTGGATGATGTGCAATGATGTCTGTGCTGACATGTTTTCGTATTATGCCCGTATCTTCTTATCCACATCAGCAAATGAGCTGATTCCAACGGCTATGGTTCCGTAACTGATAGGGGAACCTTTGTCTAGAAGACCATGTGATCCGATCAGGCCTCCAATATTGAATAAATCGACCATCAAGGTGGCTGATGTGTAATGACATCTGTGCTGACATGTTTTCGTATTTTGCCCATATCTGCTTAACCACATCAGCAAATGAGCTGATTCCAACGGCTATGGTTCCGTAACTGATAGGGGAACCTTTTTCTAGAAGACCATGTGATCAGATCAGGCCTCCAATATTGACGAAATCGACCATCAAGTTGGCTGATCAAAATCGTCATATACCTACCTTTGAAATTTGTAAAGCTTGTCTCTTGTCATTTAGCCCTCCAAAATGTGTATAAATAGAGGGCCTTGGATGATTGTAAGGGATCATATTGGAGATTGGTAGGATATTAGCCATTTTAACAAAATTCTCTAAGTTTTCTTCTTCTTTCTTTTCTCTAGTTTTCTTTTTATTTAGAAAGAGCAAGAGGTTGGATAATTAATATTCTTCTTCTTCTTCTTTCTTTCTTTTATTTTCTTCTTATATTCTATTTAATTTTATGTTTATAATGCCTATGCTAGGCTAAACTTCTATTTGGTTAAGGGTGATTTCAAAGCCCTAGACATGTTTTGTGATTGATTTTCAGATTCTATCTATCATTAATTTTCTATCAAAGTTGCTTATGTTCTTCTACAAGAATTGTTCATGATGTTGTCTTGATTTATTTAGGTGTACAACTAGATAGATCTTGATAATTATCTATTGCTAGTTTAGGAGTCTTGATCCGTGTAATTGTCTTGATTTCCTATTCATAAGTGGCAATTTGTGATTAATGATTATGGTCAAGTTTTCAATAATTGCAAAGTGGAACATAACCTAAGTTGAACAATCCGAGCTTATGTGTTTGTTGCTTAGATCAACCTATCTTTCTCATCATAAAGCTGCCATTAAATTGAATTTAGAGAGCTTATTCTAGGTTGTTTAATGGTTAGAGATTAAATAGAGAGCTTGTTCTATTTAACGACAAACTAAGGAAAGATTGGGGTAACAGAGCTTGTTGTTATCTACGGTTGTTAACTTTGATAGTTGGTTGATATTGATAGATCTGAAATTGATTCTTAATGATGTCTAGTGGTGGAGAATGAAACCTTAACCATATTTTTCATATTTGATTCTTCTTACTTACTTGTTTTCTTACTTTTCTAGTTTGCTTATTTTTAAAAGTATATTTATTTTTATTGGCTGGTTATACCGCCTAATTTGTATATTAACTTTGTTTTATTTTTATTGGCTGGTTATACCGCCTAATTTAGTATATATATTTTTATTGGCTGGTTATACCGCCTAATTTAGTATATATATTTTTATTGGCTGGTTATACCGCCTTGCATCTTATTCTTATTATTTACTTTAGTTTAAATCTGATTTCAAAAACCCCTTTTCTTTTATTGTTCTTGAATTTAAGTTTTAAACTATCAACTTATAAACTAAAACCCAATCCCTGAGGACTCGACCCTTGCTAACTACTATACTTACAATTGATCTTTTTAGTGCAAGGTTAAATAAGATACACTCTTTTGGGTGCATCAAATTTCACCTATTATACCTACCTTTGAAATTTGTAAAGCTTGTCTCTTGTCATTTAGCCTTCCAAAATGTGTATAAATAGAGGGCCTTGGATGATTGTAGAGGATCATATTGTACATAGGTAGGATATTAGCCATTTTAATAAAATTCTCTAAGTTTTCTTCTTCTTTCTTTTCTCTAGTTTTCTTTTTCTTTAGAGAGAGCAAGAGGTTAGATAATTAATATTCTTCCTCTTCTTCTTTCTTTCTTTTATTTTCTTCTTAGATTTTCTTTAATTTTATGTTTATGTTTATAATGCCTATGCTAGGCTAAACTTCTATTTGGTTAAGGGTGATTTCAAAGCCCTAGACATGTTTTGTGATTGATTTTCAGATTCTATCTATCATTAATTTTCTATCAAAGTTGCTTATGTTCTTCTACAAGAATTGTTCATGATGTTGTCTAGATTTATTTAGGTGTACAACTAGATAGATCTTGATAATTATCTATTGCTAGTTTAGGAGTCTTGATCCGTGTAATTGTCTTGATTTCCTATTCATAAGTGGCAATTTGTGATTAATGATTATGGTCAAGTTTTCAATAATTGCAAAGTGGAACATAACCTAAGTTGAACAATCCGAGCTTATGTGTTTGTTGCTTAGATCAACCTATCTTTCTCATCATAAAGCTGCCATTAAATTGAATTTAGAGAGCTTATTCTAGGTTGTTTAATGGTTAGAGATTAAATAGAGAGCTTGTTCTATTTAACGACAAACTAAGGAAAGATTGGGGTAACAGAGCTTGTTGTTATCTACGGTTGTTAACTTTGATAGTTGGTTGATATTGATAGATCTGAAATTGATTCTTAATGATGTCTAGTGGTGGAGAATGAAACCTTAACCATATTTTTCATATTTGATTCTTCTTACTTATTTGTTTTCTTACTTTTAGTTTGCTTATTTTTTATATTTATTTTTATTGGCTGGTTATACTGCCTAATTTGTATATTAACTTTGTTTTATTTTTATTGGCTGGTTATACCGCCTAATTTAGTATATATATTTTTATTGGCTGGTTATACCGCCTAATTTAGTATATATATTTTTATTGGCTGGTTATACCGCCTTGCATCTTATTCTTATTATTTACTTTAGTTTAAATCTGGCTTCAAAAACCCCTTTTCTTTTATTGTTCTTGAATTTAAGTTTTAAACTATTAACTTATAAACTAAAACCCAATCCCTGAGGACTCGACCCTTGCTAACTACTATACTTACAATTTATCTTTTTAGTGCAAGGTTAAATAAGATACACTCTTTTGGGTGCATCAAATTTTTGGCGCCGTTGCCGGGGATTGTTTTCTTTAGTTTATTTGTTACTTGGTTTATTCTTATTTTCAGTTCTAATTAGTTCTATTTTCTTGTACATACAAGTTTTTCTTATCAAATTTTGAAAAAAAAAAAAAAAACGATGGAATTGAGCAATCTAACACTTGAAGAGTTGGTGGCATACATGAACATGGAAAATCAACAAGCCACTCTCACCTACCCAGTTCAACAATTGGCCATGGGAGGATGTCAAGGCCATCAAGTGTTCCAAGACCAACAGTATGATCATTACTCAAACACTTACCATGAGGGATGGTGGGATCATACTAATTATGGCTACTCAGAAAATTACCAAGAAGTAGATCCTTATGCCAATTACACTCATCCATCTAGCTTCAATCAATCATGGTCTCAAGAACCAGATCTTTTTCAACCACCACATATGACTCAAAACTCAGGTACTTCTTTAGAAGATCTTGTCAATTCTCTTGTTACTAATACTTTGCAATTTCAACAGGAAACAAGGGCAAGTATCCAGAGTTTGGAAAGGCAAATGAGCCTATTGGCTAGTAGTATGGTGGTATGGGTAGCACAAAGATCTGAAGAACTCTCTGCCCAAACAATGATTAACCCAAAGGAGAATACTACTATTGTGACCTTGAGGGATGAGGAACAAGATGAGGATGAGACAAAATTAGAGATGGATTCTATTCTTGAAGATAATGAAGCTTCAATTCCGAAAGAGAGTACTTCGGCATCTGAGGTAACGTTTAAGGTTCCACTTTTTGCTAATGTTTCTTCTCCACTTTTTCCTAGTAGATTTGCAAAGTTCAAGGAGGAAGAACATGAACAACACATGCCGGAAACCTTAAACAACTTGTTTGTGGCTGCCATTCAACAAGTATCAAAATATGCTCCATTCCTCGATGAGCTATGCACCACAAAGGATGATGGAATAATACTTGTAATGGAGAATGCATCCACTATTGTGCAAAGAAACCGCCCTACAAAACGCACAAATTCGGGAAGTTTCTTGTATGAGCCTGACAAGCCTAAAAAGCCAAGAAGGGGTGTTGGTTAGATTCAAAACACTAACTCAAGTGTTAATTGGGAAGGCAGCCCAATTAAAGATGAAATTGCCAACCTTCCATATTCAGATTTGCTTTCTCTTTCTTTTCCTTTTTCTTTTATTATTTTTATTGTTTTTATTTTTATTTCTTATGTTTCTTTGTTAATTGTGTTTACTGTTTTTAAGTTCATTTAGGCTGCATAAGTTTCTTTTGTTTAATAGTTCTTTTCTCTTACATATAATTCTTGCATAGGGGGATAATAGCATTACATTAATGACAATGTAAGAATTATGTTTGGGGGGAAGAATTTAGGATTTTATTTAGAGTGTTTTGTTTTTGAGTTTTTTTTTTTGTTTTTCTTTCTGATCTTTGTTTTGAAAATAACTAGATGTAAATATAATTTTTTTTTAACCCCGGTTAAATGGCGGATAACGGTACTCCGTGATTATTTAAATCGGTTCCATCAGCTACCCACAAAACTGATATTGTATATAAATTTCTCTTCCAATTTCTCTTTCAATTTTTTTCATTTTTTTTCAGGATGAATGATATTCTCACAAGATTGCAGAAACGATTTCCTCCTTTTCCTCGAAATATTTTACTGAAGCTTTACCAAGTTCGATTTGAAAGATTAAGAATGCTTATGCACAAAGGGATTCCTGAAGACATACGTTGGATACTTGAAGCCAAGCTACGTGAAGATGAATATCTTCCTGTTTTGCATTTACCAGGTACAGGTAGAAGCACTTTTTCAAAGAAGCGACGAGCAAAGCGCATGAGTTCAAATTGCCACAAATGTGCACGATGGACGTGTAACGGTAAATGTCGTTCAATTGGGATTCCGTCCTCTAATCGAGATGATAAAATTGAATTCATTAAGGATGGACTGAGTAAGGAGAATTTGGGTAATATCCAACTTTCTCTTGAGACGCATCCTAGTGGAGACGTACAAAGAGAAATTCTTGATTTATGGCCGCAATTCCAAAGGGAATGGCAACATCTTGGGAATCTGATGTTAAAAGACCCTGTTTGCCAGCTTGTAAGAAAACTGGATGGGAAGCATATCCTCGACTCATAGAAGGCGTTTAAGCCGTTTCTGGACGTAAAACCAGAGGAAGATGTGAGCCACAATCACAACTACAATAAATGACTTCTCAGCTTTTGGTTTGATTTGCAATAACTTCATTTTGGTTTAATTTACGTGTTGTTCGTTTTGTGTAATTATTCTCTCTTTTTTATTTGTCTTTTACGGTTGATTTTTCTTCTCTTTTTGATTTTCTTCCTGAAATCACGCAAAAATCTTTTGTTAGGTTAACATTTTCTTCTGATAGGTCAGATACACTTTCGGCGACATTATTACTCTTGTCTGATTCACTACTCAGTCCTCTATATATTACACCATGTACTCATTCTCTTTCAGGCACTCGAAAAAAAAAATGGAAAGTACTTCGTCCCAGCGCATTAAAAAAATTTGTGTCTTTGGAGGTGCTTATCCAGGGAAAAATAACATATTTGCTGATGAAGCCATAAGAGTTGGAGTAATACTTGCCCAACAAAAGATCCAGTTGATTTATGGAGGTGGTAGTACGGGTTTAATGGGAGCAGTCGCTACAGCAGCACACGCCGGAGGAAGTCCAGTTCTAGGGGTCGTGCCAAAACTATTCACAGATTTTTGTGGACCTACCGTGGGTAAGGAAATACAAGTCTGGAGTATCCCTGAACGGATAACAATCATGTACCATTCTGCCGATGCATTCATTGCTTTACCAGGAGGTCTGGGTACATTGGAAGAAATAGCTTGCGTGGCTTCTTGGTCATCTTTGGTCACAAATAAGAAACCCATTGGTTTGCTTAATATTAATGGTTATTTTAGTAATTTGCTTTCATATTTAGATAATGCTGTGGATAATGGATTCATGTTTTCAGAGGCAAGGAGAACCATAATTTCTGCTACAACCATTGAAGATTTACTCAAAAAGCTCCAAGCTTATGAGTATTTATCTGCTACGGTTGTTTCGCAAACGCTCGTAAAAAGAAAAAGAGATATGGACGAGCAAGGAGTGGATTGCACTTTGTCTTTGTGACATTATCTAACATTTTGCTTGTTGTGTCTCAGTTATAATAAGTGGTTAGCAACCTCTGCAGGTAATATCTCCTAAATTCTACCTTTAAAATTTGACATTGGGGACAATGTCATATTTTAGTAGGGGGTAAGAGACATATTTTGTTAATTAAAAAAAAAAAAAAAGTTGTTGTGTTTTAAGCCATTTAGAAGTATTCATTCTGAACAAGGTCTGAGTAAGGGAGACTTGAGACATATCTTGTCAGTTTGATTTCTTCTTTTGAAAAAAAAAAAAAAAAAATAGTTTGTTTAGAAGTATTCATTCTGAACAAGGTCTGAGTAAGGGAGACTTGAGACATACCTTGTCAGTTTGATTTTAATCTTTTTATGTTTACTTGTTAATTTTTGTTTACTATTTTAGGATTATTTAGGTTGCATGAGTTTGTTTTGTTTTGAGTCTTAGTTATTCCTATTCTTATGTTATTAGTTCTTTTCTCTTACACATGATTCTTTCATTTGTGTTAATAGACTTACATTGAGGACAATGTAAGAATTAAGTGTGGGGGGAATGATTTAGGGTTTCTTTTATTTTTGTCTACTATTTTTTTTTTATGAGTCTTTATTATAATTTTTAGTGTGTTTTAGTTCCTTTTTAATACAATGATGAGATATGAATTGCATAAGTCTAAAACAGAGTTATTAGTGAGAAGATTTTCATGAGAATTGAGCTTGATATCATTCTTTTTTTTTATGAGCCAATGTTGATATGATATGTTGATGGAGAAAGAAGCATGTTTAGACTTGATATTGACTTGTATAATCATCCTTGTGAGTTTTTGAGCCTATAATGATTGATGCATTATACAAATCAATCTAATTTCTTTCTTGAGTGCTCTTATGATTACATGATTCTCTAGAACTTGCTTTAGACCTTGTTGAGACTATATTGATGCATGTGACAACATGAATATGATAGAGGCATTAGGATTTTTTAGCCAGGGCCAAATAGCCATCCCTTATTGATGTTCCAAGAGAACACATCCTTAGTGAACCAATTTGAGCCTACATTGAATAAGCTATCTCTTTGGTAACCATAACTTGTCCCTAACCTAAATATACTTATTTATATCTTTACCTTTGTTCCAAAGATGAATTAGCATGTTTTGAGACAAGTTGCAAAGACAAGGAAGATCTATTGAAAATTTGGGTTAGAAACAAGAAATAAGTGTGGGGGGAAAAGAAAAGAAAAGTCAAGAGAAAAAGTAATGGAATACTGGCAAATACATTCCTATGTAAAAAAAAATATGAATCATCTCTTGAATTTGTGGAAAAAGAAAAAGATGTTACAAAGTTGTTTAGAATGAAGAAAAGGCCCAACATGAATATCCGGCCTAGGTGACTATGTACTTGTAAAGAGTTTTGAGAAGTTTCTTTGTATAATCTTTTTATGTCTCTAAACTTTATGAACTCTTTGGAACCTTTGTGATATCTTTATCCTTTTGTTCTTCAACCACATTACAAACCCCTTGGCCCCATTACAACCTTGATTAAAGACCTCTTGATTTATGAAGTTGCATGATCTTTTAGTGGAGAATAGGTGGACAAGCAAGCATATGGTAGAAGTGTTTTCATGAGATTGATTGAGTGTAAACACTTTACCACTACTTTAAAGAGTGAAAATCAAGAGAGTATCCCATGTGAGAAGTTGAGATTAAATTTGAACATGCACTATTTTGATTGAGATATGTTATGCTAATATTGGCTTAACTCAAACAATTTACATTCAAGCATGATTTTTTGTGAAATTTTTTAAGCTATTGATTAGTTTGTAAGACTTGTTCAAATATTGTCTCTAATTTGTATTGAAAGGATTAGGAGTAAATATTTTTAGTATATGTAGTTTATTTATATGTAGTTTATTTATATTTTAATTTTTCAATGTTTGTGGGTATCGTTCTAGTAAACCCTCACGAGACTAAACTCGTCCACTAGGGACACCTAAGGGTTTAAAGGCTTGTGTCACATGCTAAGTGCCACCGTGATTTCCTACGAAAGTGGATTAGATTAGATTTTCTTATTTTATTTTTATTGAGTCGTTGCTAGGGACTAGCAACAATCTAAGTGTGGGGGTGTGATAACTCGTATAATTATATAGTTTTTAGTTATGTTTTATTATTGTTTTGTGTCAAATACGAGTTATTATTGTTTAGTCTAATTGTGTTTATGATCTTTTATATTTTTATGTAATTTGGTGTTTTTCACAAGTTTCTTTGAGTGATTTCAGATTACTAGAATTAAGGGCAAATCCAGTTCAGTTCCAGTTCCAACACATTTTGCCATATCAGCTATATCTGGAGTTTCACTGAAGCAATAAGGCTGAAATTTGTAGCCGTGCAAAGCTACGAGGCATATCTATCTTTTTCATGTTTTATACTTCTTGAAACGGAGTCGTTTTCCCTAGCGAAATCGACCATCAAGTTGGCTGATGTGCAATGACGTCTGTGCTGACCTGTTTTCGTATTTTGCCCATATCTGCTTATCCAGATCAGCAAATGAGCTGATTCGAATGGCTATGGATCCGTAACTGATACGGGAACCTTTGTCTAGAAGACCATATGATCCGATCAGGCCTCTAATATTGACGAAATCGACCATCAAGTTGGCTGATGTGCAATGATGTCTGTGCTGACATGTTTTCGTATTTTGCCCATATCTGCTTATCCACATCATCAAATGAGCTGATTCCAACGGCTATGGATCCGTAACTGATAGGGGAACCTTTTTTTAGAAGACCATGTGATCAGATTAGGCCTCCAACATTGACGAAATCGACCATCAAGTTGGCTGATCAAAATTGTCATACAATATGACGAAAATTGTTAGAAAAATTCACCCACCTATGATTCTCTAGGTTTATACTTATATACAATCCCCGGCAACGGCGCCAAAATAAGAATAAACCAAGTAACAAATAAACTAAAGAAAACAATCCACTAATGGTTGTAGTATAGTGGTGGAATTTATAACTTCTCACCAACAACCAATCGAGGAGTTGATCCAAAACATCCAAGAGAAGCAAGGAGAGATGGCAGCAGCTGACAACCGAACTCTCAAGGAGCTAGCCGCTCCGGACTTGGGTCAACAACCATTATGCATTGAATATGCTAATCTTGAGGTAGCTTTTGAATTAAAATCTGGTTTGATTCACCTTCTCCCAACTTTTCATGGTTTTGCAGGAGAGGATCCAAATAAACACCTCAAGGAATTCCATGTAGTTTGCTCAAGCATGAGACCAACAGGGGTCACGGAAGAGCAAGTTAAGTTGAGAGCCTTCCCATTCTCTCTAGCTGATTCAGCAAAGGAATGGCTCTACTATCTACCATCCGGGACCATCACTACATGGAATGATTTGAAGAAAGCATTCTTGGAAAGGTATTTCCCAGCATCTAAGGCTGCCAACATTAGGAAAGAGATATGTGGGATTCGGCAATACAACGGAGAGTCCTTATATGAATATTGGGAGAGGTTCAAGAAACTTTGTGCATCATGTCCACACCATCAAATAAGTGAACAACTTCTCATCCAATACTTCTATGAAGGTCTCATGCCCATGGAGAGAAGTATGATAGATGCCGCTAGTGGGGGAGCTCTAGTTGATAAGACTCCCAGGGCTGCTAGAACATTAATCTCCAACATGGCAGCCAATTCTCAACAGTTCTCAATGAGACAAGATCCACCACCACAATCCAAGAGAGTTAATGAGGTAAGTATATCATCCCTTGAACAAAAATTTGATAAACTGACTTCTCTTGTTCAACAATTGGCTGTAGGTAAAATACAACAAATAAAGGCTTGTGGCATATGTTCAAACATAGGGCACCAAACTGATATGTGTCCAACACTTCAAGAGGATACCAATGAACATGTGAATGCCATGGGTGGATTTCAGAACCAATCAAGGAAATATGATCCCTACTCAAACACATACAATCCAGGATGGAGGGATCATCCAAACTTCAATTATGGAGGGAACCAATCACAAACTATTCCTCCACCATTTGACCACAGGCCACCGGGTTTTCAGCAAAGAGTGCAACAACCATACCAAACCCGACAACAACTACCACCCACCCAAAATTCAGGTACTTCTCTTGAAGATCTTGTTAAAGCTCTTTCTACTAATACAATTCAATTTCAACAGGAAACAAAGACAAGTATTCGAAATTTGGAGACTCAAATAGGGCAATTGGCAACAACCATGAGTCAAATGCAAGCAAGGGATTCTGGGAAATTACCTTCCCAAACCATAGTGAATCCAAGAGAGAATGCCAATGCTATAAATTTAAGAAGTGGGAAACAGCTAGAGACACCACAAAATGATAGTGCTCAAGGGGAGAACAATACCATGGCATCCTCTTCACATCCCAACGAGCCACTAAAAAAGGTAATTCCTAAACCATCCTTTCCTTCTTATATAACTCCTCCACCTTTTCCTAGCAGGTTAGCAAAGTCCAAGAAGGAGGAGCAAGAGAAGGAAATTTTGGAAACCTTCCGGAAAGTAGAGGTGAACATTCCTATTCATAAGTGGCAATTTGTGATTAATGATTATGGTCAAGTTTTCAATAATTGCAAAGTGGAACATAACCTAAGTTGAACAATCCGAGCTTATGTGTTTGTTGCTTAGATCAACCTATCTTTCTCATCATAAAGCTGCCATTAAATTGAATTTAGAGAGCTTATTCTAGGTTCTTTAATGGTTAGAGATTAAATAGAGAGCTTGTTCTATTTAACGACAAATTAAGGAAAGATTGGGATAACAGAGCTTGTTGTTATCTACGGTTGTTAACTTTGATAGTTGGTTGATATTGATAGATCTGAAATTGATTCTTAATGATGTCTAGTGGTGGAGAATGAAACCTTAACCATATTTTTCATATTTGATTCTTCTTACTTACTTGTTTTCTTACTTTTCTAGTTTGCTTATTTTTTATATTTATTTTTATTGGCTGGTTATACCGCCTAATTTGTATATTAACTTTGTTTTATTTTTATTGGCTGGTTATACCGCCTAATTTAGTATATATATTTTTATTGGCTGGTTATACCGCCTAATTTAGTATATATATTTTTATTGGCTGGTTATACCGCCTTGCATCTTATTCTTATTATTTACTTTAGTTTAAATCTGGCTTCAAAAACCCCTTTTCTTTTATTGTTTTCTTTGAACGTAAGTTATAAACTAATAACTCATAGATTAAAACCCAATCCCTGAGGACTCGACCCTTGCTAATCATTATACTTACAATTGATCTTTTTAGTGCAAGGTTAAATAAGATACACTCTTTTGGGTGCATCAAATTTTTGGCACCGTTGCCAGGGATTGCTTTCTTTAGTTTATTAGTTTATTGGTTTATTCTTATTTTCTGTTCTAATTATTTACTTTCTTATTTTTTTTTATTAGTGAATGTTCCAAGCTCCCGAAGAAGACTTACGACTTAGGAAAATTCGGGAATTTATAACTTCTCACCAACAACCAATCGAGGAGTTGATCCAAAACATCCAAGAGAAGCAAGGAGAGATGGCAGCAGCTGACAACCGAACTCTCAAAGAGCTAGCCGCTCCGGACTTGGGTCAACAACCATTATGCATTGAATATGCTAATCTTGAGGTAGCTTTTGAATTAAAATCTGGTTTGATTCATCTTCTCCCAACTTTTCATGGTTTTGCAGGAGAGGATCCAAATAAGCACCTCAAGGAATTCCATGTAGTTTGCTCAAGCATGAGACCAACAGGGGTCACGGAAGAGCAAGTTAAGTTGAGAGCTTTCCCATTCTCTCTAGCTGATTCAGCAAATGAATGGCTCTACTATCTACCATCCGGGACCATCACTACATGGAATGATTTGAAGAAAGCATTCTTGGAAAGGTATTTCCCAGCATCTAAGGCTGCCAACATTAGGAAAGAGATATGTGGGATTCGGCAATACAACGGAGAGTCCTTATATGAATATTGGGAGAGGTTCAAGAAACTTTGTGCATCATGTCCACATCATCAGATAAGTGAACAACTTCTCATCCAATACTTCTATGAAGGTCTCATGCCCATGGAGAGAAGTATGATAGATGCCGCTAGTGGGGGAGCACTAGTTGATAAGACTCCCAGGGCTACTAGAACATTAATCTCCAACATGGCAGCCAATTCTCAACAGTTCTCAATGAGACAAGATCCACCACCACAACCCAAGAGAGTTAATGAGGTAAGTATATCATCCCTTGAACAAAAATTTGATAAACTGACTTCTCTTGTTCAACAATTGGCTGTAGGTAAAATACAACAAATAAAGGCTTGTGGCATATGTTCAAACATAGGGCACCAAACTGATATGTGTCCAACACTTCAAGAGGATACCAATGAACATGTGAATGCCATGGGTGGATTTCAGAACCAATCAAGGAAATATGATCCCTACTCAAACACTTACTATCCAGGATGGAGGGATCATCCAAACTTCAATTATGGAGGGAACCAATCACAAACTATTCCTCCACCATTTGACCACAGGCCACCGGGTTTTCAGCAAAGAGTGCAACAACCATACCAAACCCGACAACAACTACCACCCACCCAAAATTCAGGTACTTCTCTTGAAGATCTTGTTAAAGCTCTTTCTACTAATACAATTCAATTTCAACAGGAAACAAAGACAAGTATTCGAAATTTGGAGACTCAAATAGGGCAATTGGCAACAACCATGAGTCAAATGCAAGCAAGGGATTCTGGGAAATTACCTTCCCAAACCATAGTGAATCCAAGAGAGAATGCCAATGCTATAAATTTAAGAAGTGGGAAACAGCTAGAGACACCACAAAATGATAGTGCTCAAGGGGAGAACAATACCATGGCATCCTCTTCACATCCCAACGAGCCACTAAAAAAGGTAATTCCTAAACCATCCTTTCCTTCTTATATAACTCCTCCACCTTTTCCTAGCAGGTTAGCAAAGTCCAAGAAGGAGGAGCAAGAGAAGGAAATTTTGGAAACCTTCCGGAAAGTAGAGGTGAACATTCCTTTACTAGATGCTATCAAGCAAGTGCCAAGATATGCCAAGTTCCTAAAAGAGTTGTGCACATCTAAACGGAAGTTGAAATGGAATGAAAAGGTAAGTGTGGGGGAGAATGTGTCAGCTGTTCTTCAAAAGAAACTCCCACCTAAATGCAAGGATCCAGGTATGTTTACCATTCCTTGTAAGATAGGCAACACCAGGTTTGAGCGTGCTATGCTAGATCTAGGGGCATCTATTAATGTCATGCCATATTCAATTTATGCTTCATTGAATCTAGGACCATTAGAGGAAACCGGTGTTATAATACAACTTGCTGACCGTTCTAACACTTATCCAAGAGGAGTTGTAGAAGACGTTCTTGTACAGGTTAATGAATTGGTTTTTCCCGCTGACTTTTATGTTATTGAGATGGAAGATGAGATGTCTTCTAATCCCACACCTATTCTATTAGGGAGACCATTCTTGAAAACAGCAAGAACTAAAATAGATGTACATGATGGCACTTTAACTATGGAATTTGATGGTGAAATAATTCGCTTTAACATTTTTGAGGCCATGAGATATCCTAGTGATGTGCATTCTGTTTTTAATATTGATATAATTGACTCACTAGTGCAGCAAGCTTATGAGCTAGATGGTGAAGATAGTGTGGAAATAGTCCTTAGCAACCATCTCGGAATGGGGAATGCTAAACTAGCCTTGAGTGACCATGTGGAAGGGGCACTAGAATCTTTACACTCGCTGCAACCTAAAGATGCAAGGTTTGATGTTTCATTTATTGATTTGCCTTTATCTAATGAGAAACTTCTACCTTCCATTTTGCAGGCACCAACTTTAGAATTGAAACCACTACCGAACCACTTGAAATATTTGTTCTTAGGGGAAAAGGACACACTACCTGTCATCATTGCCAAAGAGCTCACACCTTTGCAAGAAGAGCGACTTATCCGGGTGCTTAGAGAGCATAAAACAGCAATTGGTTGGACAATTGCCGATATCAAGGGAATAAGCCCATCCATGTGCATGCACCGGATTTTGTTAGAGGAAGGGTCTAAACCAACAAGAGAAGCACAAAGAAGATTGAACCCTCCTATGATGGAGGTTGTGAAAAAGGAGATACTGAAGCTCCTAGATGTTGGAGTGATCTATCCTATCTCGGATAGCAAATGGGTGAGCCCAGTCCAAGTGGTTCCAAAGAAATCAGGTGTAACGGTGGTAACAAATAATGAGAATGAACTTGTTCCTACTAGGATTCAAACAGGATGGCGAGTTTGTATTGATTATCGTAAACTTAATTCCACAACTCGCAAAGACCACTTTCCTTTACCTTTTATTGATCAAATGCTTGAAAGGTTAGCTGGCCATTCTCATTATTGTTTTCTTGATGGTTTTTCAGGTTATAATCAGATAGCCATTGCTCCGGAGGACCAAGAGAAAACAACATTCACATGTCCATTTGGTACTTTTGCATACCGGCGTATGCCATTTGGTCTTTGTAATGCACCAGCTACATTCCAAAGGTGTATGGTTAGCATATTTTCAGATTATGTAGAGAATATCATAGAAGTGTTTATGGATGATTTTAGTGTCTATGGTGATTCTTTTGATAGATGTCTAGAGAACCTTACACTTGTACTTGAAAGATGCATGGAAACTAACCTTGTTTTGAATTGGGAAAAATGTCACTTTATGGTAGAACAAGGAATAGTTTTGGGCCATGTTATTTCTTCTAGAGGGATAGAGGTTGATAAGTCTAAAATAGATATTATGCATTCTTTACCACCTCCCACAAATGTGAGAGAGGTTCGTTCTTTTCTTGGACATGCAGGTTTCTATAGGAGATTTATCAAAGACTTCTCAAAGATCACATTACCTCTTTGCAAGCTACTACAAAAAGATGTGGTTTTCCACTTTGATGATAAATGCAAAGAGGCGTTTGAAACATTGAAGGGACTCTTGACATCAGCTCCTATCATCCAACCACCAGATTGGAATGTACCTTTTGAAATCATGTGTGATGCTAGTGACTATGCCATTGGAGCTGTTTTGGGCCAACGGGTTGGGAAAGCCTCACATGCCATTTATTATGCCTCAAGAACTCTTAATGATGCTCAATTGAACTATTCCACTACTGAAAAAGAACTTTTGGCTGTTGTATTTGCTTTAGAAAAATTTCGATCTTATTTAATTGGTACTAAAGTAATTGTATTTTCTGACCATGCAGCCCTTAAGTACTTACTCACTAAAAAGGAGGCCAAACCAAGGTTGATTAGATGGATACTTCTCTTACAAGAGTTTGATTTGGAGATAAAAGATAAGAGAGGTAGTGACAACCTGGTTGCGGACCATCTTAGCCGTTTAGTTCATGAAGATGATGCACTACCCTTGAATGAGAACTTTCCGGATGAGCAACTTCTTTTTATAAGAACAACAACTCCTTGGTATGCTGATATTGTTAATTACTTAGTTACCAAGAAGTTGCCACAAGAGTTGACACAAGCTCAAAGAAATAAGATCAAGAGTGATGCCAAATACTACATATGGGATGATCCTTACCTTTGGAAGCATTGCTCCGATCAGATTATAAGAAGGTGTGTACTCGAAACTGAATTTCAATCTATTCTCACCTTTTGTCACTCTTATGCATGTGGAGGACACTTTGGATCCAAAAGAACAGCCATGAAAGTTCTTGATTCTGGATTTTATTGGCCTACCATATTCAAAGATGCATACCTCTTTTGCAAGTCATGTGATCGTTGCCAAAGAACTGGTAACTTAGGTGCTAGAAATCAAATGCCTCAAACTCCAATACTTATTGTTGAAATTTTTGATGTATGGGGCATGGATTTCATGGGACCTTTTCCTCCTTCTTTTGGTAATCTTTATATTTTACTTGCCGTTGATTATGTTTCAAAGTGGGTGGAAGCAAAATCCACTAAGACTAATGACTCTAAAGTTGTTTCAGATTTTGTCAAGACTAACATCTTGGCTAGGTTTGGAACGCCAAAGGCCATAATCAGCGATAGAGGTACTCACTTTTGCAATAGGACTATGGAAGCACTTTTGAGGAAGTATAACATCACACACAAGGTCTCCACCTCATATCATCCTCAAACTAGTGGGCAAGCTGAAGTGTCAAACCGAGAAGTTAAGTCCATCCTTGAAAAGACAGTTAATCCAAATAGGAAGGATTGGAGTTCACGACTTGATGATGCACTTTGGGCTTATAGGACAGCATATAAGACACCCATTGGTATGTCTCCTTATCGACTTGTTTATGGTAAGCCTTGTCATCTTCCGGTTGAATTGGAACATAAATCATATTGGGCTATCAAACAATGCAACATGGAGATGGATGAGATAGGAAAGAAAAGAAAACTTGACCTACAAGAATTAGAGGAGATAAGGAATGATGCCTATCAGAATTCTAGGATTTACAAGGAAAAGACTAAGGCATTCCATGACAAGATGATATCAAGAAAAGAATTTGTTGTTGGACAAAAAGTTCTTCTCTTCCATTCACGCCTTAAGTTATATCCAGGTAAGTTACGTTCTCGTTGGGTTGGACCTTTTGTTATTACTAATGTATTTACTCATGGTGCAGTTGAAATCCAAAGCCCAAAAACAGATAAGGCATTCAAAGTGAATGGTCATAGATTGAAGCCTTACTATGAGAACTTTCCAATACAAGATGTGGAGGAGTTTCCACTTTTTGAGCCAAAGTATGTTGAATAATAATGGCATGGGTCTAAGTTAGGCTGAGGACAATAAACCAAGCGCTTCTTGGGAGGCAACCCAAAAGGATGGAGAGCATCTATTATATCAGATTTGCATATTCCTTACTCTCCATCATTCTATCTTTTATTGTTTTTCTTTTCTTTTGTTTAATAGTTCTTTTCTCTTACAAGATGTAAATATAATTTTTAATTTATTTTTTTTAACCCCGGTTAAATGGCGGATAACGGTACTCCGTGATTATTTAAATCGGTTCCATCAGCTACCCACAAAACTGATATTGTATATAAATTTCTCTTCCAATTTCTCTTTCAATTTTTTTTTTCATTCTTTTTTTTCAGGATGGATGATATTCTCACAAGATTGCAGAAACGATTTCCTCCTTTTCCTCGAAATATTTTACTGAAGCTTTACCAAGTTCGACTTGAGAGATTAAGAATGCTTATGCACAAAGGGATTCCTGACGACATACGTTGGCTAATTGAAGCCAAGGTACGTGAAGATGAATATCTTCCTGTTTTGCATTTACCAGGTACAGGTAGAAGCACTTTTGCAAAGAAGCGACGAGCAAAGCGCATGAGTTCAAATTGCCACAAATGTGCACGATGGACGTGTAACGGTAAATGTCGTTCTATTGGGATTCCGTCCTCTAATCGAGATGATAAAATTGAATTCATTAAGGATGGACTGAGTAAGGAGAATTTGGGTAATATCCAACTTTCTCTTGAGACGCATCCTAGTGGAGACGTACAAAGAGAAATTCTTGATTTATGGCCGCAATTCCAAAGGGAATGGCAACATCTTGGGAATCTGATGTTAAAAGACCCTGTTTGCCAGCTTGTAAGAAAACTGGATGGGAAGCATATCCTCGACTCATAGAAGGCGTTTAAGCCGTTTCTGGACGTAAAACCAGAGGAAGATGTGAGCCAGAATCACAACTACAATAAATGACTTCTCAGCTTTTGGTTTGATTTGCAATAACTTTATTTTGGTTTAATTTACGTGTTGTTCGATTTGTGTAACTATTCTCGTTTTTTTTTTTATTTGTCTTTTACGGTTGATTTTTCTTCTCTTTTTGATTTTCTTCCTGAAATCACGCAAAAATCTTTTGTTAGGTTAACATTTTCTTCTGACAGGTCAAATACACTTTCGGCTACATTATTACTCTTGACTTTTACGGTTGATTTTTCTTCTCTTTTTGATTTTCTTCCTGAAATCACGCAAAAATCTTTTGTTAGGTTAACATTTTCTTCTGACAGGTCAGATACACTTTCGGCGACATTATTACTCTTGTCTGATTCACTACTCAGTCCTCTATATATTACACCATGTACTCATTCTCTTTCAGGCACTCGAAGAAAAAAAAAATGGAAAGTACTTCATCCCAGCGCATTAAAAAAATTTGTGTCTTTGGAGGTGCTTATCCAGGGAAAAATAACATATTCGCTGATGAAGCCATAAGAGTTGGAGTAATACTTGCCCAACAAAAGATCCACTTGATTTATGGAGGCGGTAGTACGGGTTTAATGGGAGCAGTCGCTACAGCAGCACACGCCGGAGGAAGTCCAGTTCTAGGAATCGTGCCAAAACTATTCACAGATTTTTGTGGACCTACCTTGGGTAAGGAAATACAAGTCTGGAGTATCCCTGAACGGATAACAATCATGTACCATTCTGCCGATGCATTCATTGCTTTACCAGGAGGTCTGGGTACATTGGAAAAAATAGCTTGCGTGGCTTCTTGGTCATCTTTGGTCACAAATAAGAAACCCATTGGTTTGCTTAATATTAATGGTTATTTTAGTAATTTGCTTTCATATTTAGATAATGCTGTGGATAATGGATTCATGTTTTCAGAGGCAAGGAGAACCATAATTTCTGCTACAACCATTGAAGATTTACTTAAAAAGCTCCAAGCTTATGAGTGTTTATCTGCTACGGTTGTTTCACAAACGCTCGGAAAAAGAAAAAGAGATATGGACGAGCAAGGAGTGGATTGCACTTTGTCTTTGTGACATTATCTAACATTTTGCTTGTTGTGTCTCAGTTATAATAAGTGGTTAGCAACCTCTGCAGGTAATATCTCCTAAATTCTACCTTTAAAATTTGACATTGGGGACAATGCCATATTTTAGTAGGGGGTAATCTCACCTACCCAGTTCAACAATTGGCCATGGGAGGATGTCAAGGCCATCAAGTGTTCCAAGACCAACAGTATGATCATTACTCAAACACTTACCATGAGGGATGGTGGGATCATACTAATTATGGCTACTCAGAAAATTACGAAGAAGTAGATCCTTATGCCAATTACACTCATCCATCTAGCTTCAATCAATCATGGTCTCAAGAACCAGATCTTCTTCAACCACCACATATGACTCAAAACTCAGGTACTTCTTTAGAAGATCTTGTCGATTCTCTTGTTACTAATACTTTGCAATTTCAACAGGAAACAAGGGCAAGTATCCAGAGTTTGGAAAGGCAAATAAGCCTATTGGCTAGTAGTATGGTGGTATGGGTAGCACAAAGATCTGAAGAATTCTCTGCCCAAACGATGATTAACCCAAAGGAGAATGCTACTATTGTGACCTTGAAGAATGATGAACAAGATGAGGATGAGACAAAATTAGAGATGGATTCTATTCTTGAGGATAATGAAGCCACAAATCCAAATAAGAGTATTTCAGCACCTGAGGTAACGTTTAAGATTCCAATTTTTACTAATGTTTCTTCTCCACCTTTTCCTAGTAGATTTGCAAAGTTCAAGGAGGAAGAACATGAACAAAACATGCTGGAAACCTTAAACAGTTTGTTTGTGGATGCCATTCAACAAGTACCAACATATGCTCCATTCCTCGATGAGATATGCACCACAAAGGATGATGGAATAATACTTGTAATGGAGAATGCATCCAGTTTTGTGCAAAGAAAGCTTCCTATCAAACGTTCAAATTTGGGAAGTTTCATGTATGAGCCTAACAAGCCTAAAAAGCCAAGAAGGGGTGTTGGTTAGGTTGGACAACTTAAATCAGTACTAATTGGGAAGGCAGTCCAATTAATGAAGAAATTACCAACCTGCCATACTCAGATTTGCTTTCTTTTCCTTTTCCTTTTATTATTTTTTATTGTTTTTATTTATTTATTTTTATGTTTATTTGTTTAGTAATTTAGGATTTTATTTAGAGTTTTTTGTTTTTGAGTCTTTTTAGGTTGTTTTTCTTTCTGATCCTTGTTTTTAAAATAACTAGATGTAAATATAATTTTTAATTTTTTTACCCCGGTTAAATGGCGGATAACGGTACTCCGTGATTATTTAAATCGGTTCCATCAGCTACCCACAAAACTGATATTGTATATAAATTTCTCTTCCAATTTCTCTTTCAATTTTTTTCTTTTCAAGATGGATGATATTCTCACAAGATTGCAGAAACGATTTCCTCCTTTTCCTCGAAATATTTTACTGAAGCTTTACCAAGTTCGTTTCGAAAGATTAAGAATGCTTATGCAGAAAGGGATTCCTGGAGACATACGTTGGATAATTGAAGCCAAGGTACGTGAAGATGAATATCTTCCTGTTTTGCATTTACCAGGTACAGGTAGAAGCACTTTTGCAAAGAAGCGACGAGCAAAGCGCATGAGTTCAAATTGCCACAAATGTGCACGATGGACGTGTAACGGTAAATGTCGTTCTATTGGGATTCCGTCCTCTAATCGAGATGATAAAATTGAATTCATTAAGGATGGACTGAGTAAGGAGAATTTGGGTAATATCCAACTTTCTCTTGAGACGCATCCTAGTGGAGACGTACAAAGAGAAATTCTTGATTTATGGCCGCAATTCCAAAGGGAACGGCAACATCTTGGGAATCTGATGTTAAAAGACCCTGTTTGCCAGCTTGTAAGAAAACTGGATGGGAAGCATATCCTCGACTCATAGAAGGCGTTTAAGCCGTTTCTGGACGTAAAACCAGAGGAAGATGTGAGCCACAATCACAACTACAATAAATGACTTCTCAGCTTTTGGTTTGATTTGCAATAACTTTATTTTGTTTTAATTTACGTGTTGTTCGATTTGTGTAATTATTCTCGTTTTTTTTATTTGTCTTTTACGGTTGATTTTTTCTTCTCTTTTTGATTTTCTTCCTGAAATCACGCAAAAATCTTTTGTTAGGTTAACATTTTCTTCTGACAGGTCAGATACACTTTCGGCGACATTATTACTCTTGTCTGATTCACTACTCAGTCCTCTATATATTACACCATGTACTCATTCTCTTTCAGGCACTCGAAAAAAAAGAAAAAAAAATGGAAAGTACTTCGTCCCAACGCATTAAAAAAATTTGTGTTTTTGGAGGTGCTTATCCAGGGAAAAATAACATATTCGCTGATGAAGCCATAAGAGTTGGAGTAATACTTGCCCAACAAAAGATCCAGTTGATTTATGGAGGCGGTAGTACGGGTTTAATGGGAGCAGTCGCTACAGCAGCACACGCCGGAGGAAGTCCAGTTCTAGGAATCGTGCCAAAACTATTCACAGATTTTTGTGGACCTACCTTGGGTAAGGAAATACAAGTCTGGAGTATCCCTGAACGGATAACAATCATGTACCATTCTGCCGATGCATTCATTGCTTTACCAGGAGGTCTGGGTACATTGGAAGAAATAGCTTGCGTGGCTTCTTGGTCATCTTTGGTCACAAATAAGAAACCCATTGGTTTGCTTAATATTAATGGTTATTTTAGTAATTTGCTTTCATATTTAGATAATGCTGTGGATAATGGATTCATGTTTTCAGAGGCAAGGAGAACCATAATTTCTGCTACAACCATTGAAGATTTACTCAAAAAGCTCCAAGCTTATGAGTATTTATCTGCTACGGTTGTTTCGCAAACGCTCGGAAAAAGAAAAAGAGATATGGACGAGCAAGGAGTGGATTGCACTTTGTCTTTGTGACATTATCTAACATTTTGTTTGTTGTGTCTCAGTTATAATAAGTGGTTAGCAACCTCTACAGGTAATATCTCCTAAATTTTACCTTCTTAAAAAAAAAAAAAGTTTGTTGTGTTTTAAGCAATTTAGAAGTATTCATTCTGAACAAGGTCTGAGTAAGGGAGACTTGAGACATACCTTGTCAGTTTGATTTCTTCTTTTCAAAAAAAAAAAGAAAAAAAAAAAAGAGTTTGTTGTGTTTTAAGCAATTTAGAAGTATTCATTCTGAACAAGGTCTGAGTAAGGGAGACTTGAGACATACCTTGTCAGTTTGATTTTAATCTTTTTACGTTTACTTGTTAATTTTTGTTTAGTATTTTAGGATTATTTAGGTTGCATGAGTTTGTTTTGTTTTGAGTCTAGTTATTCCTATTCTTATGTTATTAGTTCTTTTCTCTTACACATGATTCTTTCATTTGGGTTAATAGACTTACATTGAGGACAATGTAAGAATTAAGTGTGGGGGGAATGATTTAGGATTTCTTTTATTTTTGTCTACTATTTTTTTTTATGAGTCTTTATTATTATTATTATTATTTTTTAGTGTGTTTTAGTTCCTTTTTAATACAATGATGAGATATGAATTGCATAAGTCTAAAACATATTTATTAGTGAGAAGATTTTCATGAGAATTGAGCTTGATGTCAACCTTTTTATGAGCCAATGTTAATATGATATGTTGATTGAGAAAGAAGCATGTTTAGACTTAATCTGACTTGTATAATCAGTCTTGTGAGTTTTTGAGCCTAAAATGATTGATGCATTATACAAATCAATCTAATTTCTTTCTTGAGTGCTCTTATGATTACATGATTCTCTAGAACTTGCTTTAAACCGTTTGAGACTATATTGATGCATGTGACAACATGAATATGATAGAGGCATTAGGATTTTTAGCCAGGGCCAAACAACCATCCCTTATTGATGTTCCAAGAGAACACACCCTTAGTGAACCAATTTGAGCCTACATTGAATAAGCTATCTCTTTGGTAACCATAACTTGTCCCTAACCTAAATATACTTATATCTTTACCTTTGTTCCAAAGATGAATTAGCATGATTTGAGACAAGTTGCAAAGACAAGGGATATTTTTTGGTTAGAAACAAGAAATAGGTGTGGGGGGAAAAGAAAAGAAAAGTCAAGAGAAAAAGAAATGGAATACTGGCAAATACATTCCTATATAAAAAAAAAAATGAATCATCTCTTGAATTTGTGGAAAAAGAAAAAGATGTTACAAAGTTGTTTAGAATGAAGAAAAGGCCCAACATGAATATCCGGCCTAGGTGACTATGTACTTGTAAAGAGTTTTGAGAAGTTTCTTTGTATAATCTTTTTATGTCTCTAAACTTTATGAACTCTTTGGAACCTTTGTGATATCTTTATCCTTTTGTTCTTCAACCACATTACAAACCCCTTGGCCCCATTACAACCTTGATTAAAGACCTCTTGATTTATGAAGTTGCATGATCTTTTAGTGGAGAATAGGTGGACAAGCAAGCATATGGTAGAAGTGTTTTCATGAGATTGATTGAGTGTAAACACTTTACCACTACTTTAAAGAGTGAAAATCAAGAGAGTATCCCATGTGAGAAGTTGAGATTAAATTTGAACATGCACTATTTTGATTGAGATATGTTATGCTAATATTGGCTTAACTCAAACAATTTACATTCAAGCATGATTTTTTGTGAAATTTTTTAAGCTATTGATTAGTTTGTAAGACTTGTTCAAATATTGTCTCTAATTTGTATTGAAAGGATTAGGAGTAAATATTTTTAGTATATGTAGTTTATTTATATGTAGTTTATTTATATTTTAATTTTTCAATGTTTGTGGGTATCGTTCTAGTAAACCCTCACGAGACTAAACTCGTCCACTAGGGACACCTAGGGGTTTAAAGGCTTGTGTCACATGCTAAGTGCCACCGTGATTTCCTACGAAAGTGGATTAGATTAGATTTTCTTATTTTATTTTTATTGAGTCGTTGCTAGGGACTAGCAACAATCTAAGTGTGGGGGTGTGATAACTCGTATAATTATATAGTTTTTAGTTATGTTTTATTATTGTTTTGTGTCAAATACGAGTTATTATTGTTTAGTCTAATTGTGTTTATGATCTTTTATATTTTTATGTAATTTGGTGTTTTTCACAAGTTTCTTTGAGTGATTTCAGATTACTAGAATTAAGGGCAAATCCAGTTCAGTTCCAGTTCCGACACATTTTGCCATATCAGCTATATCTGGAGTTTCACTGAAGCAATAAGGCTGAAATTTGTAGCCGTGCAAAGCTACGAGGCATATCTATCTTTTTCATGTTTTATACTTCTTGAAACGGAGTCGTTTTCCCTAGCGAAATCGACCATCAAGTTGGCTGATGTGCAATGACGTCTGTGCTGACCTGTTTTCGTATTTTGCCCATATCTGCTTATCCACATCAGCAAATGAGCTGATTCGAATGGCTATGGATCTGTAACTGATACGGGAACCTTTGTCTAGAAGACCATATGATCAGATCAGGCCTCTAATATTGACGAAATCGACCATCAAGTTGGCTGATGTGCAATGACGTCTGTGCTGACATGTTTTCGTATTTTGCCCATATCTGCTTATCCACATCATCAAATGAGCTGATTCCAACGGCTATGGATCCGTAACTGATAGGGGAACCTTTTTTTAGAAGACCATGTGATCAGATCAGGCCTCCAACATTGACGAAATCGACCATCAAGTTGGCTGATCAAAATTGTCATACAATATGACGAAAATTGTTAGAAAAATTCACCCACCTATTATACCTACCTTTGAAATTTGTAAAGCTTGTCTCTTGTCATTTAGCCTTCCAAAATGTGTATAAATAGAGGGCCTTGGATGATTGTAGAGGATCATATTGTACATAGGTAGGATATTAGCCATTTTAATAAAATTCTCTAAGTTTTCTTCTTCTTTCTTTTCTCTAGTTTTCTTTCTTTTCTCTAGTTTTCTTTTTCTTTAGAGAGAGAAAGAGGTTGGATAATTAATATTCTTCCTCTTCTTCTTTCTTTCTTTTATTTTCTTCTTAGATTTTCTTTAATTTTATGTTTATGTTTATAATGCCTATGCTAGGCTAAACTTCTATTTGGTTAAGGGTGATTTCAAAGCCCTAGACATGTTTTGTGATTGATTTTCAGATTCTATCTATCATTAATTTTCTATCAAAGTTGCTTATGTTCTTCTACAAGAATTGTTCATGATGTTGTCTAGATTTATTTAGGTGTACAACTAGATAGATCTTGATAATTATCTATTGCTAGTTTAGGAGTCTTGATCCGTGTAATTGTCTTGATTTCCTATTCATAAGTGGCAATTTGTGATTAATGATTATGGTCAAGTTTTCAATAATTGCAAAGTGGAACATAACCTAAGTTGAACAATCCGAGCTTATGTGTTTGTTGCTTAGATCAACCTATCTTTCTCATCATAAAAGCTGCCATTAAATTGAATTTAGAGAGCTTATTCTAGGTTGTTTAATGGTTAGAGATTAAATAGAGAGCTTGTTCTATTTAACGACAAACTAAGGAAAGATTGGGGTAACAGAGCTTGTTGTTATCTACGGTTGTTAACTTTGATAGTTGGTTGATATTGATAGATCTGAAATTGATTCTTAATGATGTCTAGTGGTGGAGAATGAAACCTTAACCATATTTTTCATATTTGATTCTTCTTACTTATTTGTTTTCTTACTTTTAGTTTGCTTATTTTTTATATTTATTTTTATTGGCTGGTTATACCGCCTAATTTGTATATTAACTTTGTTTTATTTTTATTGGCTGGTTATACCGCCTAATTTAGTATATATATTTTTATTGGCTGGTTATACCGCCTAATTTAGTATATATATTTTTATTGGCTGGTTATACCGCCTTGCATCTTATTCTTATTATTTACTTTAGTTTAAATCTGGCTTCAAAAACCCCTTTTCTTTTATTGTTCTTGAATTTAAGTTTTAAACTATTAAATTATAAACTAAAACCCAATCCCTGAGGACTCGACCCTTGCTAACTACAAAAATTTGATGCACCCAAAAGAGTGTATCTTATTTAACCTTGCACTAAAAAGATAAATTGTAAGTATAGTAGTTAGCAAGGGTCGAGTCCTCAGGGATTGGGTTTTAGTTTATAAGTTAATAGTTTAAAACTTAAATTCAAGAACAATAAAAGAAAAGGGGTTTTTGAAGCCAGATTTAAACTAAAGTAAATAATAAGAAGAAGATGCAAGGCGGTATAACCAGCCAATAAAAATATATATACTAAATTAGGCGGTATAACCAGCCAATAAAAATATATATACTAAATTAGGCGGTATAACCAGCCAATAAAAGTAAAACAAAGTTAATATACAAATTAGGCGGTATAACCAGCCAATAAAAATAAATATACTTTTAAAAATAAGCAAACTAGAAAAGTAAGAAAACAAATAAGTAAGAAGAATCAAATATGAAAAATATGGTTAAGGTTTCATTCTCCACCACTAGACATCATTAAGAATCAATTTCAGATCTATCAATATCAACCAACTATCAAAGTTAACAACCGTAGATAACAACAAGCTCTGTTATCCCAATCTTTCCTTAGTTTGTCGTTAAATAGAACAAGCTCTCTATTTAATCTCTAACCATTAAACAACCTAGAATAAGCTCTCTAAATTCAATTTAATGGCAGCTTTATGATGAGAAAGATAGGTTGATCTAAGCAACAAACACATAAGCTCGGATTGTTCAACTTAGGTTATGTTCCACTTTGCAATTATTGAAAACTTGACCATAATCATTAATCACAAATTGCCACTTATGAATAGGAAATCAAGACAATTACACGGATCAAGATTCCTAAACTAGCAATAGATAATTATCAAGATCTATCTAGTTGTACACCTAAATAAATCAAGACAACATCATGAACAATTCTTGTAGAAAAACATAAGCAACTTTGATAGAAAATTAATGATAGATAGAATCTGAAAATCAATCACAAAACATGTCTAGGGCTTTGAAATCACCCTTAACCAAATAGAAGTTTAGCCTAGCATAGGCATTATAAACATAAACATAAAATTAAAGAAAATCTAAGAAGAAAATAAAAGAAAGAAAGAAGAAGAGGAAGAATATTAATTATCCAACCTCTTGCTCTCTCTAAAGAAAAAGAAAACTAGAGAAAAGAAAGAAAACTAGAGAAAAGAAAGAAGAAGAAAACTTAGAGAATTTTATTAAAATGGCTAATATCCTACCTATCTACAATATGATCCTCTACAATCATCCAAGGCCCTCTATTTATACACATTTTGGAAGGCTAAATGACAAGAGACAAGCTTTACAAATTTCAAAGGTAGGTATAATAGGTGGGTGAATTTTTCTAACAATTTTCGTCATATTGTATGACAATTTTGATCAGCCAACTTGATGGTCGATTTCGTCAATGTTGGAGGCCTGATCTGATCACATGGTCTTCTAGAAAAAGGTTCCCCTATCAGTTACGGATTTATAGCCGTTGGAATCAGCTCATTTGCTGATGTGGATAAGCAGATATGGGCAAAATACGAAAACATGTCAGCACAGACGTCATTGCACATCAGCCAACTTGATGGTCGATTTCGTCAATATTAGAGGCCTGATCTGATCATATGGTCTTCTAGACAAAGGTTTCCGTATC
Organism: Fremontodendron californicum; assembly: GCA_030761205.1. Taxonomy (NCBI): domain Eukaryota; kingdom Viridiplantae; phylum Streptophyta; class Magnoliopsida; order Malvales; family Malvaceae; genus Fremontodendron; species Fremontodendron californicum. The sequence goes on from JAULJL010000032.1 coordinate 4,684,637, forward strand.
AGTTACGGATCCATAGCCATTGGAATCAGCTCATTTTCTGATGTGGATAAGCAGATATGGGCAAAATACGAAAACAGGTCAGCACAGACATCATTGCACATCAGCCAACTTGATGGTCGCTTTCGCTAGGGAAAACGACTCCGTTTCAAGAAGTATAAAACATGAAAAAGATAGATATGCCTCTTAGCTTTGCACGGCTACAAATTTCAGCCTTATTGCTTCAGTGAAACTCCAGATATAGCTGATATGGCAAAATGTGTCGGAACTGGAACTGAACTGGATTTGCCCTTAATTCTAGTAATCTGAAATCACTCAAAGAAACTTGTGAAAAACACCAAATTACATAAAAATATAAAAGATCATAAACACAATTAGACTAAACAATAATAACTCGTATTTGACACAAAACAATAATAAAACATAACTAAAAACTATATAATTATACGAGTTATCACACCCCCACACTTAGATTGTTGCTAGTCCCTAGCAACGACTCAATAAAAATAAAATAAGAAAATCTAATCTAATCCACTTTCGTAGGAAATCACTGTGGCACTTAGCATGTGACACAAGCCTTTAAACCCCTAGGTGTCCCTAGTGGACGAGTTTAGTCTCGTGAGGGTTTACTAGAACGATACCCACAAACATTGAAAAATTAAAATATAAATAAACTTCATATAAATAAACTACATATACTAAAAATATTTACTCCTAATCCTTTCAATACAAATTAGAGACAATATTTGACAAGTCTTATAAACTAATCAATAGCTTAAAAAATTTCACAAAAAATCATGCTTGAATGTAAATTGTTTGAGTTAAGCCAATATTAGCATAACATATCTCAATCAAAATAGTGCATGTTCAAATTTAATCTCAACTTCTCACATGGGATACTCTCTTGATTTTCACTCTTTAAAGTAGTGGTAAAGTGTTTACACTCAATCAATCTCATGAAAACACTTCTACCATATGCTTGCTTGTCCACCTATTCTCCACTAAAAGATCATGCAACTTCATAAATCAAGAGGTCTTTAATCAAGGTTGTAATGGGGCCAAGGGGTTTGTAATGTGGTTGAAGAACAAAAGGATAAAGATATCACAAAGGTTCCAAAGAGTTCATAAAGTTTAGAGACATAAAAAGATTATACAAAGAAACTTCTCAAAACTCTTTACAAGTACATAGTCACCTAGGCCGGATATTCATGTTGGGCCTTTTCTTCATTCTAAACAACTTTGTAACATCTTTTTCTTTTTCCACAAATTCAAGAGATGATTCATTTTTTTTTTTATATAGGAATGTATTTGCCAGTATTCCATTTCTTTTTCTCTTGACTTTTCTTTTCTTTTCCCCCCACACCTATTTCTTGTTTCTAACCAAAAAATATCCCTTGTCTTTGCAACTTGTCTCAAATCATGCTAATTCATCTTTGGAACAAAGGTAAAGATATAAGTATATTTAGGTTAGGGACAAGTTATGGTTACCAAAGAGATAGCTTATTCAATGTAGGCTCAAATTGGTTCACTAAGGGTGTGTTCTCTTGGAACATCAATAAGGGATGGTTGTTTGGCCCTGGCTAAAAATCCTAATGCCTCTATCATATTCATGTTGTCACATGCATCAATATAGTCTCAAACGGTTTAAAGCAAGTTCTAGAGAATCATGTAATCATAAGAGCACTCAAGAAAGAAATTAGATTGATTTGTATAATGCATCAATCATTTTAGGCTCAAAAACTCACAAGACTGATTATACAAGTCAGATTAAGTCTAAACATGCTTCTTTCTCAATCAACATATCATATTAACATTGGCTCATAAAAAGGTTGACATCAAGCTCAATTCTCATGAAAATCTTCTCACTAATAAATATGTTTTAGACTTATGCAATTCATATCTCATCATTGTATTAAAAAGGAACTAAAACACACTAAAAAATAATAATAATAATAATAAAGACTCATAAAAAAAAAATAGTAGACAAAAATAAAAGAAATCCTAAATCATTCCCCCCACACTTAATTCTTACATTGTCCTCAATGTAAGTCTATTAACCCAAATGAAAGAATCATGTGTAAGAGAAAAGAACTAATAACATAAGAATAGGAATAACTAGACTCAAAACAAAACAAACTCATGCAACCTAAATAATCCTAAAATACTAAACAAAAATTAACAAGTAAACGTAAAAAGATTAAAATCAAACTGACAAGGTATGTCTCAAGTCTCCCTTACTCAGACCTTGTTCAGAATGAATACTTCTAAATTGCTTAAAACACAACAAACTCTTTTTTTTTTTCTTTTTTTTTTTTGAAAAGAAGAAATCAAACTGACAAGGTATGTCTCAAGTCTCCCTTACTCAGACCTTGTTCAGAATGAATACTTCTAAATTGCTTAAAACACAACAAACTTTTTTTTTTTTTAAGAAGGTAAAATTTAGGAGATATTACCTGTAGAGGTTGCTAACCACTTATTATAACTGAGACACAACAAACAAAATGTTAGATAATGTCACAAAGACAAAGTGCAATCCACTCCTTGCTCGTCCATATCTCTTTTTCTTTTTCCGAGCGTTTGCGAAACAACCGTAGCAGATAAATACTCATAAGCTTGGAGCTTTTTGAGTAAATCTTCAATGGTTGTAGCAGAAATTATGGTTCTCCTTGCCTCTGAAAACATGAATCCATTATCCACAGCATTATCTAAATATGAAAGCAAATTACTAAAATAACCATTAATATTAAGCAAACCAATGGGTTTCTTATTTGTGACCAAAGATGACCAAGAAGCCACGCAAGCTATTTCTTCCAATGTACCCAGACCTCCTGGTAAAGCAATGAATGCATCGGCAGAATGGTACATGATTGTTATCCGTTCAGGGATACTCCAGACTTGTATTTCCTTACCCAAGGTAGGTCCACAAAAATCTGTGAATAGTTTTGGCACGATTCCTAGAACTGGACTTCCTCCGGCGTGTGCTACTGTAGCGACTGCTCCCATTAAACCCGTACTACCGCCTCCATAAATCAACTGGATCTTTTGTTGGGCAAGTATTACTCCAACTCTTATGGCTTCATCAGCGAATATGTTATTTTTCCCTGGATAAGCACCTCCAAAAACACAAATTTTTTTAATGCGTTGGGACGAAGTACTTTCCATTTTTTTTTCTTTTTTTTCGAGTGCCTGAAAGAGAATGAGTACATGGTGTAATATATAGAGGACTGAGTAGTGAATCAGACAAGAGTAATAATGTCGCCGAAAGTGTATCTGACCTGTCAGAAGAAAATGTTAACCTAACAAAAGATTTTTGCGTGATTTCAGGAAGAAAATCAAAAAGAGAAGAAAAAATCAACCGTAAAAGACAAATAAAAAAAACGAGAATAATTACACAAATCGAACAACACGTAAATTAAAACAAAATAAAGTTATTGCAAATCAAACCAAAAGCTGAGAAGTCATTTATTGTAGTTGTGATTGTGGCTCACATCTTCCTCTGGTTTTACGTCCAGAAACGGCTTAAACGCCTTCTATGAGTCGAGGATATGCTTCCCATCCAGTTTTCTTACAAGCTGGCAAACAGGGTCTTTTAACATCAGATTCCCAAGATGTTGCCGTTCCCTTTGGAATTGCGGCCATAAATCAAGAATTTCTCTTTGTACGTCTCCACTAGGATGCGTCTCAAGAGAAAGTTGGATATTACCCAAATTCTCCTTACTCAGTCCATCCTTAATGAATTCAATTTTATCATCTCGATTAGAGGACGGAATCCCAATAGAACGACATTTACCGTTACACGTCCATCGTGCACATTTGTGGCAATTTGAACTCATGCGCTTTGCTCGTCGCTTCTTTGCAAAAGTGCTTCTACCTGTACCTGGTAAATGCAAAACAGGAAGATATTCATCTTCACGTACCTTGGCTTCAATTATCCAACGTATGTCTCCAGGAATCCCTTTCTGCATAAGCATTCTTAATCTTTCGAAACGAACTTGGTAAAGCTTCAGTAAAATATTTCGAGGAAAAGGAGGAAATCGTTTCTGCAATCTTGTGAGAATATCATCCATCTTGAAAAGAAAAAAATTGAAAGAGAAATTGGAAGAGAAATTTATATACAATATCAGTTTTGTGGGTAGCTGATGGAACCGATTTAAATAATCACGGAGTACCGTTATCCGCCATTTAACCGGGGTAAAAAAATTAAAAATTATATTTACATCTAGTTATTTTAAAAACAAGGATCAGAAAGAAAAACAACCTAAAAAGACTCAAAAACAAAAAACTCTAAATAAAATCCTAAATTACTAAACAAATAAACATAAAAATAAATAAATAAAAACAATAAAAAATAATAAAAGGAAAAGGAAAAGAAAGCAAATCTGAGTATGGCAGGTTGGTAATTTCTTCATTAATTGGACTGCCTTCCCAATTAGTACTGATTTAAGTTGTCCAACCTAACCAACACCCCTTCTTGGCTTTTTAGGCTTGTTAGGCTCATACATGAAACTTCCCAAATTTGAACGTTTGATAGGAAGCTTTCTTTGCACAAAACTGGATGCATTCTCCATTACAAGTATTATTCCATCATCCTTTGTGGTGCATATCTCATCGAGGAATGGAGCATATGTTGGTACTTGTTGAATGGCATCCACAAACAAACTGTTTAAGGTTTCCAGCATGTTTTGTTCATGTTCTTCCTCCTTGAACTTTGCAAATCTACTAGGAAAAGGTGGAGAAGAAACATTAGTAAAAATTGGAATCTTAAACGTTACCTCAGGTGCTGAAATACTCTTATTTGGATTTGTGGCTTCATTATCCTCAAGAATAGAATCCATCTCTAATTTTGTCTCATCCTCATCTTGTTCATCATTCTTCAAGGTCACAATAGTAGCATTCTCCTTTGGGTTAATCATCGTTTGGGCAGAGAATTCTTCAGATCTTTGTGCTACCCATACCACCATACTACTAGCCAATAGGCTTATTTGCCTTTCCAAACTCTGGATACTTGCCCTTGTTCCCTGTTGAAATTGCAAAGTATTAGTAACAAGAGAATCGACAAGATCTTCTAAAGAAGTACCTGAGTTTTGAGTCATATGTGGTGGTTGAAGAAGATCTGGTTCTTGAGACCATGATTGATTGAAGCTAGATGGATGAGTGTAATTGGCATAAGGATCTACTTCTTCGTAATTTTCTGAGTAGCCATAATTAGTATGATCCCACCATCCCTCATGGTAAGTGTTTGAGTAATGATCATACTGTTGGTCTTGGAACACTTGATGGCCTTGACATCCTCCCATGGCCAATTGTTGAACTGGGTAGGTGAGATTGGCTTGTTGATTTTCCATGTTCATGTATGCCACCAACTCTTCAAGTGTTAGATTGCTCAATTCCATCGTTTTTTTTTTTTTTTTTTTTTTCAAAATTTGATAAGAAAAACTTGTATGTACAAGAAAATAGAACTAATTAGAACTGAAAATAAGAATAAACCAAGTAACAAATAAACTAAAGAAAACAATCCCCGGCAACGGCGCCAAAAATTTGATGCACCCAAAAGAGTGTATCTTATTTAACCTTGCACTAAAAAGATAAATTGTAAGTATAGTAGTTAGCAAGGGTCGAGTCCTCAGGGATTGGGTTTTAGTTTATAAGTTAATAGTTTAAAACTTAAATTCAAGAACAATAAAAGAAAAGGGGTTTTTGAAGCCAGATTTAAACTAAAGTAAATAATAAGAAGAAGATGCAAGGCGGTATAACCAGCCAATAAAAATATATATACTAAATTAGGCGGTATAACCAGCCAATAAAAATATATATACTAAATTAGGCGGTATAACCAGCCAATAAAAGTAAAACAAAGTTAATATACAAATTAGGCGGTATAACCAGCCAATAAAAATAAATATACTTTTAAAAATAAGCAAACTAGAAAAGTAAGAAAACAAATAAGTAAGAAGAATCAAATATGAAAAATATGGTTAAGGTTTCATTCTCCACCACTAGACATCATTAAGAATCAATTTCAGATCTATCAATATCAACCAACTATCAAAGTTAACAACCGTAGATAACAACAAGCTCTGTTATCCCAATCTTTCCTTAGTTTGTCGTTAAATAGAACAAGCTCTCTATTTAATCTCTAACCATTAAACAACCTAGAATAAGCTCTCTAAATTCAATTTAATGGCAGCTTTATGATGAGAAAGATAGGTTGATCTAAGCAACAAACACATAAGCTCGGATTGTTCAACTTAGGTTATGTTCCACTTTGCAATTATTGAAAACTTGACCATAATCATTAATCACAAATTGCCACTTATGAATAGGAAATCAAGACAATTACACGGATCAAGATTCCTAAACTAGCAATAGATAATTATCAAGATCTATCTAGTTGTACACCTAAATAAATCAAGACAACATCATGAACAATTCTTGTAGAAAAACATAAGCAACTTTGATAGAAAATTAATGATAGATAGAATCTGAAAATCAATCACAAAACATGTCTAGGGCTTTGAAATCACCCTTAACCAAATAGAAGTTTAGCCTAGCATAGGCATTATAAACATAAACATAAAATTAAAGAAAATCTAAGAAGAAAATAAAAGAAAGAAAGAAGAAGAGGAAGAATATTAATTATCCAACCTCTTGCTCTCTCTAAAGAAAAAGAAAACTAGAGAAAAGAAAGAAAACTAGAGAAAAGAAAGAAGAAGAAAACTTAGAGAATTTTATTAAAATGGCTAATATCCTACCTATCTACAATATGATCCTCTACAATCATCCAAGGCCCTCTATTTATACACATTTTGGAAGGCTAAATGACAAGAGACAAGCTTTACAAATTTCAAAGGTAGGTATAATAGGTGGGTGAATTTTTCTAACAATTTTCGTCATATTGTATGACAATTTTGATCAGCCAACTTGATGGTCGATTTCGTCAATGTTGGAGGCCTGATCTGATCACATGGTCTTCTAGAAAAAGGTTCCCCTATCAGTTACGGATTTATAGCCGTTGGAATCAGCTCATTTGCTGATGTGGATAAGCAGATATGGGCAAAATACGAAAACATGTCAGCACAGACGTCATTGCACATCAGCCAACTTGATGGTCGATTTCGTCAATATTAGAGGCCTGATCTGATCATATGGTCTTCTAGACAAAGGTTCCCGTATCAGTTACGGATCCATAGCCATTGGAATCAGCTCATTTTCTGATGTGGATAAGCAGATATGGGCAAAATACGAAAACAGGTCAGCACAGACATCATTGCACATCAGCCAACTTGATGGTCGATTTCGCTAGGGAAAACGACTCCGTTTCAAGAAGTAGAAAACATGAAAAAGATAGATATGCCTCTTAGCTTTGCACGGCTACAAATTTCAGCCTTATTGCTTCAGTGAAACTCCAGATATAGCTGATATGGCAAAATGTGTCGGAACTGGAACTGAACTGGATTTGCCCTTAATTCTAGTAATCTGAAATCACTCAAAGAAACTTGTGAAAAACACCAAATTACATAAAAATATAAAAGATCATAAACACAATTAGACTAAACAATAATAACTCGTATTTGACACAAAACAATAATAAAACATAACTAAAAACTATATAATTTCATTTTTGATTCTTCTTACTTATTTGTTTTCTTACTTTTAGTTTGCTTATTTTTTATATTTATTTTTATTGGCTGGTTATACCGCCTAATTTGTATATTAACTTTGTTTTATTTTTATTGGCTGGTTATACCGCCTAATTTAGTATATATATTTTTATTGGCTGGTTATACCGCCTAATTTAGTAGATAGAATCTGGAAATCAATCACAAAACATGTCTAGGGCTTTGAAATCACCCTTAACCAAATAGAAGTTTAGCCTAGCATAGGCATTATAAACATAAAATTAAATAGAATCTAAGAAGAAAATAAAAGAAAGAAAGAAGAAGAAGAAGAATATTAATTATCCAACCTCTTGCTCTTTCTAAAGAAAAAGAAAACTAGAGAAAAGAAAGAAGAAGAAAACTTAGAGAATTTTGTTAAAATGGCTAATATCCTACCAATCTCCAATATGATCCCTTACAATCATCCAAGGCCCTCTATTTATACACATTTTGGAGGGCTAAATGATAAGAGAGCAAGAGGTTGGATAATTAATATTCTTCTTCTTCTTCTTTCTTTCTTTTATTTTCTTCTTAGATTCTATTTAATTTTATGTTTACAATGCCTATGCTAGGCTAAACTTCTATTTGGTTAAGGGTGATTTCAAAGCCCTAGACATGTTTTGTGATTGATTTTCAGATTCTATCTATCATTAATTTTCTATCAAAGTTGCTTATGTTCTTCTACAAGAATTGTTCATGATGTTGTCTTGATTTGTTTAGGTGTACAACTAGATAGATCTTGATAATTATCTATTGCTAGTTTAGGAGTCTTGATCCGTGTAATTGTCTTGATTTCCTATTCATAAGTGGCAATTTGTGATTAATGATTATGGTCAAGTTTTCAATAATTGCAAAGTGGAACATAACCTAAGTTGAACAATCCGAGCTTATGTGTTTGTTGCTTAGATCAACCTATCTTTCTCATCATAAAGCTGCCATTAAATTGAATCTAGAGAGCTTATTCTAGGTTGTTTAATGGTTAGAGATTAAATAGAGAGCTTGTTCTATTTAACGACAAACTAAGGAAAGATTGGGATAACAGAGCTTGTTGTTATCTACGGTTGTTAACTTTGATAGTTGGTTGATATTGATAGATCTGAAATTGATTCTTAATGATGTCTAGTGGTGGAGAATGAAACCTTAACCATATTTTTCATATTTGATTCTTCTTACTTACTTGTTTTCTTAGTTTTCTAGTTTGCTTATTTTTAAAAGTATATTTATTTTTATTGGCTGGTTATACCGCCTAATTTGTATATTAACTTTGTTTTATTTTTATTGGCTGGTTATACCGCCTAATTTAGTATATATATTGGCTGGTTATACCGCCTAATTTAGTATATATATTTTTATTGGCTGGTTATACCGCCTTGCATCTTATTCTTGTTATTTACTTTAGTTTAAATCTGGCTTCAAAAACCCCTTTTCTTTTATTGTTCTTGAATTTAAGTTTTAAACTATTAACTTATAAACTAAAACCCAATCCCTGAGGACTCGACCCTTGCTAACTACTATACTTACAATTTATCTTTTTAGTGCAAGGTTAAATAAGATACACTCTTTTGGGTGCATCAAATTTTTGGCGCCATTGCCGGGGATTGCTTTCTTTAGTTTATTTGTTACTTGGTTTATTCTTATTTTCAGTTCTAATTAGTTTTATTTTCTTGTACATACAAGTTTTTCTTTTCAAATTTAAAAAAAAAAAATGGAATTGAGCAATCTAACACTTGAAGAGTTGGTGGCATACATGAACATGGAGAATCAACAAGCCAATCTCACCTCCCCAGTTCAACAATTGGCCATGGGAGGATGTCAAGGCCATCAAGTGTTCCAAGACCAACAGTATGATCATTACTCAAACACTTACCATGAGGGATGGTGGGATCATACTAATTATGGCTACTCGAAAAATTACCAAGAAGTAGATCCTTATGCCAATTACACTCATCCATCTAGCTTCAATCAATCATGGTCTCAAGAACCAGATTTTTTTCAACCACCACATATGACTCAAAACTCAGGTACTTGTTTAGAAGATCTTGTCTATTCTCTTGTTACTGATTCTTTGCAATTTCAACAGGAAACAAGGGCAAGCATCCAGAGTTTGGAAAAGCAAATGAGCCAATTGGCTAGTAGTATGGTGGGATGGGTAGCACAAAGATCTGAAGAACTCCCAGCCCAAACGATGGTTAACCCAAAAGAGAATGCTACTATTGTGACCTTGAAGAATGAGGAACAAGATGAGGATGAAACAAAATTAGAGATGGATTCTATTCTTGAGGATAATGAAGCCAAAGATCCAAATAAGAGTATTTCGGCACCTGAGGTAACGTTTAAGGTTTCACTTTTTACTAATGTTTCTTCTCCACCTTTTCCTAGTAGATTTGCTAAGTTCAAGGAGGAAGAACATGAACAACACATGCCGGAAACCTTAAACAACTTGTTTGTGGAGGTCATTCAACAAGTATCAAAATATGTTCCATTCCTCGATGACATATGCACCACAAAGGATGATGGAATAATACTTGTAATGGAGAATGCATCCACTGTTGTGCAAAGAAAGCTTCCTCTCAAACGCATAAATTTGGGAAATTTCATGTATGAGTCTGACAAGCCTAAAATGCCAAGAAGGGGTGCTGGTTAGGTTCAAAACACTAAATCAAGTGCTAATTGGGGGAGGCAGCCTAATTAGTGAAAGCATTGCCAAACTGCCATCCTCAGATTTGCTCTCTTTTTCTTTATCTTTTTCTTATGGTTCTTTGCTAATTGTGTTTAGTGTTTCTAAGTTCATTTAGGCTGCATAAGTTTATTTTGTTTATTAGTTCTTTTCACTTACACATGATTCTTTCATTTGGGATTAATAGCATTACATTAATGACAATGTAAGAATTATGTGTGGGGGGAAGAATTTAGGATTTTATTTAGAGTGTTTTGTTTTTGAGTCTTTTTATGTTGTTTTTCTTTCTGATCCTTGTTTTGAAAATAACTAGATGTAAATATAATTTTTTTTAACCCCGGTTAAACGGCGGATAACGGTACTCCGTGATTATTTAAATCGGTTCCATCAGCTACCCACAAAACTGATATTGTATATAAATTTCTCTTCCAATTTCTCTTTCAATTTTTTTTCATTTTTTTTCAAAATGGATGATATTCTCACAAGATTGCAGAAACGATTTCCTCCTTTTCCTCGAAATATTTTACTGAAGCTTTACCAAGTTCGATTTGAAAGATTAAGAATGCTTATGCACAAAGGGATTCCTGACGACATACGTTGGATAATTGAAGCCAAGGTACGTGAAAATGAATATCTTCCTGTTTTGCATTTACCAGGTACAGGTAGAAGCACTTTTGCAAAGAAGCGACGAGCAAAGCGCATGAGTTCAAATTGCCACAAATGTGCACGATGGACGTGTAACGGTAAATGTCGTTCTATTGGGATTCCGTCCTCTAATCGAGATGATAAAATTGAATTCATTAAGGATGGACTGAGTAAGGAGAATTTGGGTAATATCCAACTTTCTCTTGAGACGCATCGTAGTGGAGACGTACAAAGAGAAATTCTTGATTTATGGTCGCAATTCCAAAGGGAATGGCAACATCTTGGGAATCTGATGTTAAAAGACCCTGTTTGCCAGCTTGTAAGAAAACTGGATGGGAAGCATATCCTCGACTCATAGAAGGCGTTTAAGCCGTTTCTGGACGTAAAACCAGAGGAAGATGTGAGCCACAATCACAACTACAATAAACGACTTCTCAGCTTTTGGTTTGATTTGCAATAACTTTATTTTGGTTTAATTTACGTGTTGTTCGATTTGTGTAATTATTCTCGTTTTTTTTATTTGTCTTTTACGGTTGATTTTTTCTTCTCTTTTTGATTTTCTTCCTGAAATCACGCAAAAATCTTTTGTTAGGTTAACATTTTCTTCTGACAGGTCAGATACACTTTCGGCGACATTATTACTCTTGTCTGATTCACTACTCAGTCCTTTATATATTACACCATGTACTCATTCTCTTTCAGGCACTCGAAGAAAAAAAAAAGGAAAGTACTTCGTCCCAGCGCATTAAAAAAATTTGTGTCTTTGGAGGTGCTTATCCAGGGAAAAATAACATATTCGCTGATGAAGCCATAAGAGTTGGAGTAATACTTGCCCAACAAAAGATCCAGTTGATTTATGGAGGCGGTAGTACGGGTTTAATGGGAGCAGTCGCTACAGCAGCACACGCCGGAGGAAGTCCAGTTCTAGGAATCGTGCCAAAACTATTCACAAGTTTTTGTGGACCTACCGTGGGTAAGGAAATACAAGTCTGGAGTGTCCCTGAACGGATAACAATCATGTACCATTCTGCCGATGCATTCATTGCTTTACCAGGAGGTCTGGGTACATTGGAAGAAATAGCTTGCGTGGCTTCTTGGTCATCTTTGGTCACAAATAAGAAACCCATTGGTTTGCTTAATATTAATGGTTATTTTAGTAATTTGCTTTTATATTTAGATAATGCTGTGGATAATGGATTCATGTTTTCAGAGGCAAGGAGAACCATAATTTCTGCTACAACCATTGAAGATTTACTTAAAAAGCTCCAAGCTTATGAGTGTTTATCTGCTACGGTTGTTTCGCAAACGCTCGGAAAAAGAAAAAAAGATATGGACGAGCAAGGAGTGGATTGCACTTTGTCTTTGTGACATTATCTAACATTTTGCTTGTTGTGTCTCAGTTATAATAAGTGGTTAGCAACCTCTGCAGGTAATATCTCCTAAATTCTACCTTTAAAATTTGACATTGGGGACAATGTCATATTTTAGTAGGGGGTAAGGGACATATTTTGCTAATTTTAAAAAAAAAAAAAATTAAGAAGTATTCATTCTGAACAAGGTCTGAGTAAGGGAGACTTGAGACATACCTTGTCAGTTTGATTTCTTCTTTTCAAAAAAAAAAAAAAAAAAAAAAAAAAGAGTTTGTTGTGTTTTAAGCAATTTAGAAGTATTCATTCTGAACAAGGTCTGAGTAAGGGAGACTTGAGACATACCTTGTCAGTTTGATTTTAATCTTTTTATGTTTACTTGTTAATTTTTGTTTAGTATTTTAGGATTATTTAGGTTGCATGGTTTTGTTTTGTTTTGAGTCTTAGTTGTTCCTATTCTTATGTTATTAGTTCTTTTCTCTTACACATGATTCTTTCATTTGAGTTAATAGACTTACATTGAGGACAATGTAAGAATTAAGTGTGGGGGGGAATGATTTAGGATTTTTTTTATTTTTGTCTACTATTTTTTTTTCTTTATTATTATTATTATTTTTTTTTTGTGAGTTTTAGTTCCTTTTTAATACAATGATGAGATATGAATTGCATAAGTCTAAAACAGATTTATTAGTGAGAAGATTTTCATGAGAATTGAGCTTGATGTCAACCTTTTTATGAGCCAATGTTAATATAATATGTTGATTGAGAAAGAAGCATGTTTAGACTTAATCTGACTTGTATAATCATCCTTGTGAGTTTTTGAGCCTATAATGATTGATGCATTATACAAATCAATCTAATTTCTTTCTTGAGTGCTCTTATGATTACATGATTCTCTAGAACTTGCTTTAAACCGTTTGAGACTATATTGATACGTGTGACAACATGAATATGATAGAGGCATTAGGATTTTTAGCCAGGGCCAAACAGCCATCCCTTATTGATGTTCCAAGAGAACACACCCTTAGTGAACCAATTTGAGCCTACATTGAATAAGCTATCTCTTTGGTAACCATAACTTGTCCCTAACCTAAATATACTTATATCTTTACCTTTGTTCCAAAGATGAATTAGCATGTTTTGAGACAAGTTGCAAAGACAAGGGATATTTTTAGTTAAAAATTTGGGTTAGAAACAAGAAATAAGTGTGGGGGGAAAAGAAAAGAAAAGTCAAGAGAAAAAGAAATGGAATACTGGCAAATACATTCCTATGTAAAAAAAAATATATATATGAATCATCTCTTGAATTTGTGGAAAAAGAAAAAGATGTTACAAAGTCGTTTAGAATGAAGAAAAGGCCCAACATGAATATCCGGCCTAGGTGACTATGTACTTGTAAAGAGTTTTGAGAAGTTTCTTTGTATGATCTTTTTATGTCTCTAAACTTTATGAACTCTTTGGAACCTTTGTGATATCTTTATCCTTTTGTTCTTCAACCACATTACAAACCCCTTGGCCCCATTACAACCTTGATTAAAGACCTCTTGATTCATGAAGTTGTATGATCTAAATAGTGGAGAATAGGTGGACAAGCAAGAATATGGTAGAACTGTTTTCATGAGATTGATTGAGTGTAAACACTTCACCACTACTTTAAAGAGTGAAAATCATGAGGGTATCCCATGTGAGAAGTTGAGATTAAATTTGAACATGCAATATTTTGATTGAGATATGTTATGCTAATATTGGCTTAACTCAAACAATTTACATTCAAGCATGATTTTTTGTGAAATTCTTTAAGCTATTGATTAGTTTATAAGACTTGTTCAAATATTGTCTCTAATTTGTATTGAAAGGATTAGGAGTAAATATTTTTAGTATATGCAGTTTATTTATATTTTAGTTTTTCAATGTTTGTGGGTATCGTTCTAGTAAACCCTCACGAGACTAAACTCGTCCACTAGGGACACCTAGGGGTTTAAAGGCTTGTGTCACATGCTAAGTGCCACCGTGATTTCCTACGAAAATGGATTAGATTAGATTTTCTTATTTTATTTTTATTGAGTCGTTGCTAGGGACTAGCAACAATCTAAGTGTGGGGGTGTGATAACTCGTATAATTATATAGTTTTTAGTTATGTTTTATTATTGTTTTGTGTCAAATACGAGTTATTATTGTTTAGTCTAATTGTGTTTATGATCTTTTATATTTTTATGTATTTTGGTGTTTTTCACAAGTTTCTTTGAGTGATTTCAGATTACTAGAATTAAGGGCAAATCCAGTTCAGTTCCAGTTCCGACACCGTTTTCCATATCAGCTATATCTCGAGTTTCACTGAAGCAATAAGGCTGAAGTTTGTAGACATGCAAAGCTAAGAGGCATATCTATCTTTTTCATGTTTTACACTTCTTGAAACGGAGTCGTTTTCCCTAGCGAAATTGACCATCAAGTTGGCTGATGTGCAATGACGTTTGTGCTGACCTGTTTTCGTATTTTGCCCATATCTGCTTATCCACATCAGCAAATGAGCTGATTCCAACGGCTATGGATCCGTAACTGATAGGGTAACATTTTTCTAGAAGACCATGTGATCAGATAAGGCCTGCAAAATTGACAAAATCGACCATCAAGTTGGCTGATCAAAATCGTCATGTATGACGAAAATTGTTAGAAAATGCACCCACCTATTATACCTACCTTTGAAATTTGTAAAGCTTGTCTCTTGTCATTTAGCCCTCCAAAATGTGTATAAATAGAGGGCCTTGGGTGATTGTAAGGGATCATATTGGAGATTGGTAGGATATTAGCCATTTTAACAAAATTCTCTAAGTTTTCTTCTTCTTTCTTTTCTCTAGTTTTCTTTTTCTTTAGAAAGAGCAAGAGGTTGGATAATTAATATTCTTCTTCTTCTTCTTTCTTTCTTTTATTTTCTTCTTAGATTCTATTTAATTTTATGTTTATAATGCCTATGCTAGGCTAAACTTCTATTTGGTTAAGGGTGATTTCAAAGCCCTAGACATGTTTTGTGATTGATTTTCAGATTCTATCTATCATTAATTTTCTATCAAAGTTGCTTATGTTCTTCTACAAGAATTGTTCATGATGTTGTCTTGATTTGTTTAGGTGTACAACTATATAGATCTTGATAATTATCTATTGCTAGTTTAGGAGTCTTGATCCGTGTAATTGTCTTGATTTCCTATTCATAAGTGGCAATTTGTGATTAATGATTATGGTCAAGTTTTCAATAATTGCAAAGTGGAACATAACCTAAGTTGAACAATCCGAGCTTATGTGTTTGTTGCTTAGATCAACCTATCTTTCTCATCATAAAGCTGCCATTAAATTGAATCTAGAGAGCTTATTCTAGGTTGTTTGATGGTTAGAGATTAAATAGAGAGCTTGTTCTATTTAACGACAAACTAAGGAAAGATTGGGATAACAGAGCTTGTTGTTATCTACGGTTGTTAACTTTGATAGTTGGTTGATATTGATAGATCTGAAATTGATTCTTAATGATGTCTAGTGGTGGAGAATGAAACCTTAACCATATTTTTCATATTTGATTCTTCTTACTTGTTTTCTTACTTTTCTAGTTTGCTTATTTTTAAAAGTATATTTATTTTTATTGGCTGGTTATACCGCCTAATTTGTATATTAACTTTGTTTTATTTTTATTGGCTGGTTATACCGCCTAATTTAGTATATATATTTTTATTGGCTGGTTATACCGCCTAATTTAGTATATATATTTTTATTGGCTGGTTATACCGCCTTGCATCTTATTCTTATTATTTACTTTAGTTTAAATCTGGCTTCAAAAACCCCTTTTCTTTTATTGTTTTCTTTGAACGTAAGTTATAAACTAATAACTCATAGATTAAAACCCAATCCCTGAGGACTCGACCCTTGCTAATCATTATACTTACAATTGATCTTTTTAGTGCAAGATTAAATAAGATACACTCTTTTGGGTGCATCAAATTTTTGGCGCCGTTGCCGGGGATTGTTTTCTTTAGTTTCTTTGTTATTTGGTTTATTCTTATTTTCAGTTCTAATGAGTTTTATTTTCTTGTACATACGTGTTTTTCTTATCAAATTTTGAAAAAAAAAAGAAAAAAAAAACGATGGAATTGAGCAATCTAACACTTGAAGAGTTGGTGGCATACATGAACATGGAGAATCAACAAGCCAAGCTCACCTCCCCAGTTCAACAATTGGCCATGGGAGGATGTCAAGGCCATCAAGTGTTCCAAGACCAACAGTATGATCATTACTCAAACACTTACCATGAGGGATGGTGGGATCATACTAATTATGGCTACTCGAAAAATTACCAAGAAGTAGATCCTTATGCCAATTACACTCATCCATCTAGCTTCAATCAATCATGGTCTCAAGAACCAGATCTTCTTCAACCACCACATATGACTCAAAACTCAGGTACTTCTTTAGAAGATCTTGTCGATTCTCTTGTTACTAATACTTTGTAATTTTAACAGGAAACAAGGGCAAGCATCCAGAGTTTGGAAAAGCAAATGAGCCTATTGGCTAGTAGTATGGTGGAATTAGTAGCAGAAAGATCTCTAGCACTCCCTTCCCAAACGGTGATTAACCCAAAGGAGAATGCTACTATTGTGACCTTGAGAAATGAGGAACAAGATGAGGATGAGACAAAACCAAAGATGGATTCACTTCTTGAGGATAATGAAGCCACCATTCAAATTGAGAGTACTTTGACACCTCAGGTAGCTTTTAAGGTTCTTATTTCTACTAATGTTTCTTCTCCACTTTTTCCTAGCAGATTTGCAAAGTCCAAGAAGGAGGAACATGAACAACAATTTTTGGAAACCTTAAACAGCTTGCTTGTGGATGCCATTAGACAAGTACCAAGATATGCACAATTCCTCAAAGAGCTATACCCCACCAAGAATGATGAAATAATACGTGTGGGGGAGAAGGCATTGGCTGTTTTGCAAAGAAAACTTCCTCCAAAACGCAAAAATCCGAGAAGTTTCATGTCTAAGCCAAAAGATCCTAAAAAGCCAAGAAGGGGAATTGGCTAGGCTGAAAACAATCAATCAAGTGCTAATTGGGGGAGGCAGCCTAATTAGTGAAAGCATTGCCAAACTGCCATCCTCAGATTTGCTCTCCTTTTCTTTATCTTTTTCTTATGTTTCTTTGTTAATTGTGTTTAGTGTTTCTAAGTTCATTTAGGCTGCATAAGTTTATTTTGTTTATTAGTTCTTTTCACTTACACATGATTCTTTCATTTGGGATTAATAGCATTACATTAATGACAATGTAAGAATTATGTGTGGGGGGAAGAATTTAGGATTTTATTTAGAGTGTTTTGTTTTTGAGTTTTTTTTTTTATGCTGTTTTTCTTTCTGATCCTTGTTTTGAAAATAACTAAATGTAAATATAATTTTTATTTTTTTAACCCCGGTTAAATGGCGGATAACGGTACTCCGTGATTATTTAAATCAGTTCCATCAGCTACCCAAAAAACTGATATTGTATATAAATTTCTCTTCCAATTTCTCTTTCATTTTTTTTCATTTTTTTTTTCAGGATGGATGATATTCTCACAAGATTGCATAAACGATTTCCTCCTTTTCCTCGAAATATTTTACTGAAGCTTTACCAAGTTCGATTTGAAAGATTAAGAATGCTTATGCACAAAGGGATTCCTGGAGACATACGTTGGATAATTGAAGCCAAGGTACGTGAAGATGAATATCTTCCTGTTTTGCATTTACCAGGTACAGGTAGAAGCACTTTTGCAAAGAAGCGACGAGCAAAGCGCATGAGTTCAAACTACCACAAATGTGCACGATGGACGTGTAACGGTAAATGTCGTTCTATTGGGATTCCGTCCTCTAATCGAGATGATAAAATTGAATTCATTAAGGATGGACTGAGTAAGGAGAATTTGGGTAATGTCCAACTTTCTCTTGAGACGCATCCTAGTGGAGACGTACAAAGAGAAATTCTTGATTTATGGCCGCAATTCCAAAGGGAATGGCAACATCTTGGGAATCTGATGTTAAAAGACCCTGTTTGCCAGCTTGTAAGAAAACTGGATGGGAAGCATATCCTCGACTCATAGAAGGCGTTTAAGCCGTTTCTGGACGTAAAACCAGAGGAAGATGTGAGCCACAATCACAACTACAATAAATGACTTCTCAACTTTTGGTTTGATTTGCAATAACTTTATTTTGGTTTAATTTACGTGTTGTTCGATTTGTGTAACTATTCTCGTTTTTTTTTTTATTTGTCTTTTACGGTTGATTTTTTCTTCTCTTTTTGATTTTCTTCCTGAAATCACGCAAAAATCTTTTGTTAGGTTAACATTTTCTTCTGACAGGTCAGATACACTTTCGGCGACATTATTACTCTTGTCTGATTCACTACTGAGTCCTCTATATATTACACCATGTACTCATTCTCTTTCAGGCACTCGAAGAAAAAAAAAATGGAAAGTACTTCATCCCAGCGCATTAAAAAAATTTGTGTCTTTGGAGGTGCTTATCCAGGGAAAAATAACATATTCGCTGATGAAGCCATAAGAGTTGGAGTAATACTTGCCCAACAAAAGATCCAGTTGATTTATGGAGGCGGTAGTACGGGTTTAATGGGAGCAGTCGCTACAGCAGCACACGCCGGAGGAAGTCCAGTTCTAGGAATCGTGCCAAAACTATTCACAGATTTTTGTGGACCTACCTTGGGTAAGGAAATACAAGTCTGGAGTATCCCTGAACGGATAACAATCATGTACCATTCTGCCGATGCATTCATTGCTTTACCAGGAGGTCTGGGTACATTGGAAGAAATAGCTTGCGTGGCTTCTTGGTCTTCTTTGGTCACAAATAAGAAACCCATTGGTTTTCTTAATATTAATGGTTATTTTAGTAATTTGCTTTCATATTTAGATAATGATGTGGATAATGGATTCATGTTTTCAGAGGCAAGGAGAACCATAATTTCTGCTACAACCATTGAAGATTTACTCAAAAAGCTCAAAGCTTATGAGTGTTTATCTGCTACGGTTGTTTCGCAAACGCTCGGAAAAAGAAAAAGAGATATGGACGAGCAAGGAGTGGATTAAACTTTGTCTTTGTGACATTATCTAGCATTTTGCTTGTTGTGTCTCAGTTATAATAAGTGGTTAGCAACCTCTGCAGGTAATATCTCCTAAATTCTACCTTTAAAATTTGACATTGGGGACAATGTCATATTTTAGTAGGGGGTAAGGGACATATTTTGCTAATTTAAAAAAAAAAAAAAAAATTAAGAAGTATTCATTCTGAACAAGGTCTGAGTAAGGGAGACTTGAGACATACCTTGTCAGTTTGATTTCTTCTTTTCAAAAAAAAAAAGTTTGTTGTGTTTTAAGCAATTTAGAAGTATTCATTCTGAACAAGGTCTGAGTAAGGGAGACTTGAGACATACCTTGTCAGTTTGATTTTAATCTTTTTATGTTTACTTGTTAATTTTTGTTTAGTATTTTAGGATTATTTAGGTTGCATGGTTTTGTTTTGTTTTGAGTCTTAGTTGTTCCTATTCTTATGTTATTAGTTCTTTTCTCTTACACATGATTCTTTCATTTGAGTTAATAGATTTACATTGAGGACAATGTAAGAATTAAGTGTGGGGGGGAATGATTTAGGATTTCTTTTATTTTTGTCTACTATTTTTTTTTCTTTATTATTATTTTTATTTTTTTTTGTGAGTTTTAGTTCCTTTTTAATACAATGATGAGATATGAATTGCATAAGTCTAAAACAGATTTATTAGTGAGAAGATTTTCATGAGAATTGAGCTTGATGTCAACCTTTTTATGAGCCAATGTTAATATGATATGTTGATTGAGAAAGAAGCATGTTTAGACTTAATCTGACTTGTATAATCATCCTTGTGAGTTTTTGAGCCTATAATGATTGATGCATTATACAAATCAATCTAATTTCTTTCTTGAGTGCTCTTATGATTACATGATTCTCTAGAACTTGCTTTAAACCGTTTGAGACTATATTGATACATGTGACAACATGAATATGATAGAGGCATTAGGATTTTTAGCCAGGGCGAAACAGCCATCCCTTATTGATGTTCCAAGAGAACACACCCTTAGTGAACCAATTTGAGCCTACATTGAATAAGCTATCTCTTTGGTAACCATAACTTGTCCCTAACCTAAATATACTTATATCTTTACCTTTGTTCCAAAGATGAATTAGCATGTTTTGAGACAAGTTGCAAAGACAAGGAAGATCTATTGAAAATTTGGGTTAGAAACAAGAAATAAGTGTGGGGGGAAAAGAAAAGAAAAGTCAAGAGAAAAAGAAATGGAATACTGGAAAATACATTCCTATGTAAAAAAATATATATATATGAATCATCTCTTGAATTTGTGGAAAAAGAAAAAGATGTTACAAAGTTGTTTAGAATGAAGAAAAGGCCCAACATGAATATCCGGCCTAGGTGACTATGTACTTGTAAAGAGTTTTGAGAAGTTTCTTTGTATAATCTTTTTATGTCTCTAAACTTTATGAACTCTTTGGAACCTTTGTGATATCTTTATCCTTTTGTTCTTCAACCACATTACAAACCCCTTGGCCCCATTACAACCTTGATTAAAGACCTCTTGATTCATGATGTTGTATGATCTAAATAGGGGAGAATAGGTGGACAAGCAAGAATATGGTAGAACTGTTTTCATGAGATTGATTGAGTGTAAACACTTCACCACTACTTTAAAGAGTGAAAATCATGAGGGTATCCCATGTGAGAAGTTGAGATTAAATTTGAACATGCAATATTTTGATTGAGATATGTTATGCTAATATTGGCTTAACTCAAACAATTTACATTCAAGCATGATTTTTTGTGAAATTCTTTAAGCTATTGATTAGTTTATAAGACTTGTTCAAATATTGTCTCTAATTTGTATTGAAAGGATTAGGAGTAAATATTTTTAGTATATGCAGTTTATTTATATTTTAGTTTTTCAATGTTTGTGGGTATCGTTCTAGTAAACCCTCACGAGACTAAACTCGTCCACTAGGGACACCTAGGGGTTTAAAGGCTTGTGTCACATGCTAAGTGCCACCGTGATTTCCTACGAAAATGGATTAGATTAGATTTTCTTATTTTATTTTTATTGAGTCGTTGCTAGGGACTAGCAACAATCTAAGTGTGGGGGTGTGATAACTCGTATAATTATATAGTTTTTAGTTATGTTTTATTATTGTTTTGTGTCAAATACGAGTTATTATTGTTTAGTCTAATTGTGTTTATGATCTTTTATATTTTTATGTATTTTGGTGTTTTTCACAAGTTTCTTTGAGTGATTTCAGATTACTAGAATTAAGGGCAAATCCAGTTCAGTTCCAGTTCCGACACCTTTTGCCATATCAGCTATATCTCGAGTTTCACTGAAGCAATAAGGCTGAAATTTGTAGCCATGCAAAGATAAGAGGCATATCTATCTTTTTCATGTTTTACACTTCTTGAAACGGAGTCGTTTTCCCTAGCGAAATCGACCATCAAGTTGGCTGATGTGCAATGACGTCTGTGCTGACCTGTTTTCGTATTATGCCTATATCTTCTTATCCACATCAGCAAATGAGCTGATTTCAACGGCTATGGATCAGTAACTGATAGGGTAACATTTTTCTAGAAGACCATGTGATCAGATAAGGCCTCCAACATTGACAAAATCAACCATCAAGTTGGCTGATCAAAATCGTCATATATGACGAAAATTGTTAGAAAATGCACCCACCTATTATACCTACCTTTGAAATTTGTAAAGCTTGTCTCTTGTCATTTAGCCCTCCAAAATGTGTATAAATAGAGGGCCTTGGATGATTGTAAGGGATCATATTGTAGATAGGTAGGATATTAGCCATTGTAATAAAATTCTCTAAGTTTTCTTCTTCTTTCTTTTCTCTAGTTTTCTTTTTCTTTAGAAAGAGCAAGAGGTTGGATAATTAATATTCTTCTTCTTCTTCTTTCTTTCTTTTATTTCCCTCTTAGATTCTCTTTAATTTTATGTTTATGTTTACAATGCCTATGCTAGGCTAAACTTCTATTTGGTTAAGGGTGATTTCAAAGCCCTAGACATGTTTTGTGATTGATTTTCAGATTCTATCTATCATTAATTTTCTAATAAAGTTGCTTATGTTCTTCTACAAGAATTGTTCATGATGTTGTCTTGATTTGTTTAGGTGTACAACTAGATAGATCTTGATAATTATCTATTGCTAGTTTAGGAGTCTTGATCCGTGTAATTGTCTTGATTTCCTATTCATAAGTGGCAATTTGTGATTAATGATTATGGTCAAGTTTTCAATAATTGCAAAGTGGAACATAACCTAAGTTGAACAATCCGAGCTTATGTGTTTGTTGCTTAGATCAACCTATCTTTCTCATCATAAAGCTGCCATTAAATTGAATTTAGAGAGCTTATTCTAGGTTGTTTAATGGTTAGAGATTAAATAGAGAGCTTATTCTATTTAACGACAAACTAAGGAAAGATTGGGGTAACAGAGCTTGTTGTTATCTACGGTTGTTAACTTTGATAGTTGGTTGATATTGATAGATCTGAAATTGATTCTTAATGATGTCTAGTGGTGGAGAATGAAACCTTAACCATATTTTTCATATTTGATTCTTCTTACTTGTTTTCTTACTTTTCTAGTTTGCTTATTTTTAAAAGTATATTTATTTTTATTGGCTGGTTATACCGCCTAATTTGTATATTAACTTTGTTTTATTTTTATTGGCTGGTTATACCGCCTAATTTAGTATATATATTTTTATTGGCTTGTTATACCGCCTAATTTAGTATATATATTTTTATTGGCTGGTTATACCGCCTTGCATCTTATTCTTATTATTTACTTTAGTTTAAATCTGGCTTCAAAAACCCCTTTTCTTTTATTGTTTTCTTTGAACGTAAGTTATAAACTAATAACTCATAGATTAAAACCCAATCCCTGAGGACTCGACCCTTGCTAATCATTATACTTACAATTGATCTTTTTAGTGCAAGGTTAAATAAGATACACTCTTTTGGGTGCATCACCAGTCCTTGATGGCCTTGACTTTCTCTTCATCCATCTCAATACCTTTTGAGCTAACAACATATCCAAGAAATATAACTCTATCCATGCAAAAGGTACACTTCTTAAAATTAGCATACAACTTTTCAGTTTTCAAGACATTAAACACAAATCGCAAATGTTCAACATGTCATCAAAGTAGACTACTACAAATTTACCTAGAAACTCTCTCAAAACATGATTCATTAGTCTCATAAAAGTACTAGGTGCATTAGTAAGTCCAAATGGCATGACTAACCATTCATACAACCCATATTTAGTCTTAAAAGCTGTTTTCCATTCATCACCTTCTTTCATCCTAATCTGATGGTAACCACTTTTAAGATCTATCTTACTAAAAACACAAGATCCATACAATTCATCTAGCATATCATCTAATCTAGGAATGGGATGACGATACTTTACCGTGATATTGTTGACTGCTCTATAATCAACACACATCCTCCAAGACCCATCCTTCTTTGGCACTAGAAGAACTGGAACAGCACATGGACTCATGCTTTCTCTTATGTACCCTTTACTCATCAAGTCTTCAACTTGCCTTTGAAGTTCCTTTGTCTCCTCCGGATTACTTCTATAGGCTGGTCGGTTTGGAATGACTGCTCCGGGTACAAAATCAATCTGATGCTCAATGCCTCTTATGGAAGGCAACCCACTTGGCATCTCGTCCGGGAATAACTCTTCAAATTCCTGTAACAAAGAAATAGCAACACTAGGAAGAGCTTGGTTAGATTCATCAAGATTAAGATATGATTCTTTATAAACAAGGAAGATCATGGGCTGATCTTCTAAAAAAGCCTTCTTAACCTCACTCTCTTTTGCATAAAAGCTCATCTTTGTTTTTGCTTTTCTTTCTTTTGGCATCACTTTATTTTTTTCAGCCACTTCTCTGTTTTTGTCACTTTCTTTTTCCCCCCCTTTTTCGGCCAATCTCTTTTTTTTTTTGTTCTCTCCTTTTTTCCTCATTAGATTCGGCCACACTCAATTCTTTTTTCTCAAAAACAGATTTCAATTTCATTTGGTCTTCATAGACCTGCTTTGATGTTAAAGGAACAAGGTTGATGGTTTTGCCATCTTTTACAAAGCTATATCTATTCCTAAACCCATCATGTGTTACCCTCCTATCATACTGCCATGGCCTCCCCAGCAATAGATGGCCAGCATGCATAGGCACTACATCACAAAGCACCTCATCACTATACCTCCCAATAGTAAAAGCTACCCTTACTTACCTATTCACCTTAACCTCCCCACAATCATTCAACCATTGCAATCTGTAAGGCTTAGGATGTTTAAGCATAGGTAAACCCAACTTTTCTACTAAGGTAGTACTATCTACATTGGTGCAACTCCCCCCATCAATTATCATACTACATACTTTATTGTTCACAAAACATCTATAGTATGAAAAATGTTTTCCCTTTGTTCCTCTACATCATCTATTTTAATTTGTGCATTCAAAGCACGCCTAGCAACAAGAGATTTACCTTCCACGAGGTAGTCCAAAGCAGCATCATCACCAACACAATCACTAGCATCCTCCAATTCTGGCATGTCATCACAATCATCCTCACTTTCTGTCACGACTTCACCATTAGCATGCATGATCATCGCCCTTTTGTTTGGACATTGAGATGCAATATGGCCTGAACCCAAACATTTAAAGCATTTAATATCTCTATTCCTTGAAGAATTGGAATTTTGAAATACCTTGGGTTTGTCTTTGCTAGTGCTCTCTTCTTTCCCCTTTGGTGGTTCGATTTTGCCCTCAATAGCCCGGTCTTTGTCCCACTTTGGTTTCCAAGGAGTGCTAGAAACCGAAGAATACCTTGCTGCCCCCTTTCTTTTCAATTGCCTCTCCACCTTCATAGCCATGTGCACCATGTCTTCTACCTCCACATAATGCTGCAACTCCACAACATTGGCTATGTCTCTATGTAAGCCACTCAAAAATCTAGCCATGGTGGCTTCCCGATCCTCCTCTACATTGGCTCTAATCATAGCCACCTCCATCTCCTTATAGTAATCCTCTATACTCCTAAACCCTTGGGCAAGGTTTTGAAGTTTTTGGTAAAGGTCCCTATAATAGTGGCTAGGTACAAACCTCCTTTTCATGAGAGCTTTCAATTCCCTCCATGTCTCTATAGGTCTCTCATGGTTTCTCCTCCTACTGGTTACTAGTTGATCCCACCAAACTATGGCATAGTCAGTAAATTCAATAACTGCCAACTTCACCTTTTTCTCTTCCGAATAATTGTGACAATCAAAGATCAACTCTATGTTCTTCTCCCACTCCAAATACACCTCAGGATCAGTTCTACCTTGGAATGGTGGAATTTTCATTTTAATATTCCTAAGGTTCCTATCTTCTCTATTTTCCAAATCATGATCCCAAGTGTTTCTCCTAGGCCTTCCTTCATGCCTAACTCCTCTAGGTCTACCCATATCAACTTCCCCATCATCTGCCTCCTCTATATCATGTTCATCAACAACACTAGGCTTTCGCCTAACCCCTCTATATCGCCCACCTTGTAGGTTTTGAATGGCTGCCGATTGGCTCTCTATCTTGTCTGACATCTGTGCCATCGCAAAATTCATCCTCTCAAACTGTTGTTGAATAGCTCTCCATGTAAAGGATGAATTTTCATCCCCCTTGTGTGATGATTCACTATGGTGAGACATTTGAAGTTGCTGCAAAACAAAATGTTAGTGATAAAAATAAACTCACACACTCCCTTAGTGTTTACACTCAATTAAGATATCACTTCAACTCTTGTTTGCACTCTTTTAGGCTTTTTCTTTAATAAACTTACTTACTCTTGCCTTTTACCACTCTATTTCCTCTTTCAGGTTCTTTAGGAACTAGAAGAACTCTTCAAGAGCTCCACTTGCTTAATTCTACCTAGCAAAAGACTCAAGAAACAAGAAACAATTAGTAAGAAGGTAAAACAAGTAAAAATCAAGAACAAGATGACCAAGAATTCAAATCTTTCCTACTTTCCTTAATCTTTTTTCGAATCTTTCTTCCTTTTTCTTGTTGTTCGAACACTTTTCTTTCTCTTTTTTTTTTTTTCAAGAACGAGACTTCTTGATTTTCTTGAAATCTCGAATGAACTTTTTTTTTTCTTTCTTGGGACTGTTCGAATGCTCCTTTGAATTTTTTTTTTTAAGATTCGGATCAAGAATCAATAAGAAGAAATTTTAATTGATTGATGCACCCAAAAGAGTGTATCTTATTTAACCTTGCACTAAAAAGATCAATTGTAAGTATAGTAGTTAGCAAGGGTCGAGTCCTCAGGGATTGGGTTTTAGTTTATAAGTTAATAGTTTAAAACTTAAATTCAAGAACAATAAAAGAAAAGGGGTTTTTGAAGCCAGATTTAAACTAAAGTAAATAATAAGAAGAAGATGCAAGGCGGTAAAACCAGCCAATAAAAATATATATACTAAATTAGGCGGTATAACCAGCCAATAAAAATATATATACTAAATTAGGCGGTATAACCAGCCAATAAAAGTAAAACAAAGTTAATATACAAATTAGGCGGTATAACCAGCCAATAAAAATAAATATACTTTTAAAAATAAGCAAACTAGAAAAGTAAGAAAACAAGTAAGTAAGAAGAATCAAATATGAAAATATGGTTAAGGTTTCATTCTCCACCACTAGACATCATTAAGAATCAATTTCAGATCTATCAATATCAACCAACTATCAAAGTTAACAACCGTAGATAACAACAAGCTCTGTTATCCCAATCTTTCCTTAGTTTGTCGTTAAATAGAACAAGCTCTCTATTTAATCTCTAACCATCAAACAACCTAGAATAAGCTCTCTAGATTCAATTTAATGGCAGCTTTATGATGAGAAAGATAGGTTGATCTAAGCAACAAACACATAAGCTCGGATTGTTCAACTTAGGTTATGTTCCACTTTGCAATTATTGAAAACTTGACCATAATCATTAATCACAAATTGCCACTTATGAATAGGAAATCAAGACAATTACACGGATCAAGACTCCTAAACTAGCAATAGATAATTATCAAGATCTATCTAGTTGTACACCTAAACAAATCAAGACAACATCATGAACAATTCTTGTAGAAGAACATAAGCAACTTTGATAGAAAATTAATGATAGATAGAATCTGAAAATCAATTATAAAACATGTCTAGGGCTTTGAAATCACCCTTAACCAAATAGAAGTTTAGCCTAGCATAGGCATTGTAAACATAAACATAAAATTAAAGAAAATCTAAGAAGAAAATAAAAGAAAGAAAGAAGAAGAGGAAGAATATTAATTATCCAACCTCTTGCTCTCTCTAAAGAAAAAGAAAACTAGAGAAAAGAAAGAAAACTAGAGAAAAGAAAGAAGAAGAAAACTTAGAGAATTTTATTAAAATGGCTAATATCCTACCTATGTACAATATGATTCTCTACAATCATCCAAGGCCCTCTATTTATACACATTTTGGAGGGCTAAATGACAAGAGACAAGCTTTACAAATTTCAAAGGTAGGTATATTAGGTGGGTGCATTTTTCTAACAATTTTCGTCATATTGTATGACCATTTTGATCAGCCAACTTGATGGTCGATTTTGTCAATCTTGGAGGCCTGATCTGATCACATGGTCTTCTAGAAAAATGTTCCCCTATGAGTTACTGATTCATAGCCGTTGGAATCATCTCATTTGCTGATGTGGAGAAGAAGATATGGGCAAAATACGAAAACAGGTCAGCACAGACGTCATTGCACATCAGCCAACTTGATGGTCGATTTCTTCAATATTGGAGGCTTTATCTGATCACATGGTCTTCTAGACAAATGTTCCCCTATCAGTTAGTGATCCATAGCCGTTGGAATCAGCTCATTTTCTGATGTGTATCGGACGATATGGTCAAAATGCTAAAACGGCTCAGGACAGACGTCATTGCACATCAGCCAACTTGATGGTTGATTTCGCTAGGGAAAACGACTCCGTTTCAAGAAGTATAAAACATGAAAAAGATAGATATGCCTCTTAACTTTGCACGGTTAAAATTTCAGCCTTATTGCTTCAGTGAAACTCCAGATATAGCTGATATGGCAAAAGGTGTCGGAACTGGAACTGAACTGGATTTGCCCTTAATTCTAGTAATCTGAAATCACTCAAAGAAACTTGTGAAAAACACCAAATTACATAAAAATATAAAAGATCATAAACACAATTAGACTAAACAATAATAACTCGTATTTGACACAAAACAATAATAAAACATAACTAAAAACTATATAATTATACGAGTTATCACACCCCCACACTTAGATTGTTGCTAGTCCCTAGCAACGACTCAATAAAAATAAAATAAGAAAATCTAATCTAATCCATTTTCGTAGGAAATCACGGTGGCACTTAGCATGTGACACAAGCCTTTAAACCCCTAGGTGTCCCTAGTGGACGAGTTTAGTCTCGTGAGGGTTTACTAGGACGATACCCACAAACATTGAAAACATAAGAAAAACTAAAAATAATAATTATAACTAATCCTTCCAATATAAATTTGAGATAATCATTGGACAAGTCTTAAAAACTAATCAATAGCTTAAAAAAATTCACAAAAAATCTTGCTTGAATGTAAATAGTTTGAGTTAAGCCAATATTAACATAACATATTTCAATCAAAATAATGCATATTCAAACTTAATCTCAACTTCTCACATGGGATACTCTCTTGATTTTCACTCTTTAAAGTAGTGGTAAAGTGTTTACACTCAATCAATCTCATGAAAACACTTCTACCATATGCTTGCTTGTCCACCTATTCTCCACTAAAAGATCATGTAACTTCATAAATCAAGAGGTATTTAATCAAGGTTGTAATGGGGCCAAGGGGTTTGTAATGTGGTTGAAGAACAAAAGGATAAAGATATCACAAAGGTTCCAAAGAGTTCATAAAGTTTAGAGACATAATAAGATCATACAAAGAAACTTCTCAAAACTCTTTACAAGTACATAGTCACCTAGGCCGAATATTCATGTTGGGCCTTTTCTTCATTCTAAACAACTTTGTAACATCTTTTTTTTCACAAATTCAAGAGATGATTCATATATATATTTTTTACATAGGAATGTATTTGCCAGTATTCCATTTCTTTTTCTCTTGACTTTTCTTTTCTTTCCCTCCCACACTTATTTCTTGTTTCTAACCCAAATTTTCAATAGATCTTCCTTGTCTTTGCAACTTGTCTCAAAACATGCTAATTCATCTTTGGAACAAAGGTAAAGATATAAGTATATTTAGGTTAGGGACAAGTTATGGTTACCAAAGAGATAGCTTATTCAATGTAGGCTCAAATTGGTTCACTAAGGGTGTGTTCTCTTGGAACATCAATAAGGGATGGCTGTTTGGCCCTGGCTAAAAATCCTAATGCCTCTATCATATTCATGTTGTCACATGCATCAATATAGTCTCAAATGGTTTAAAGCAAGTTCTAGAGAATCATGTAATCATAAGAGCACTCAAGAAAGAAATTAGATTGATATGTATAATGCATCAATCATATAGGCTCAAAAACTCACAAGGATGATTATACAAGTCAATATCAAGTCTAAACATGCTTCTTTCTCAATCAACATATCATATTAACATTGGCTCATAAAATGATATCAAGCTCAATTCTCATGATAATCTTCTCACTAATAACTCTGTTTTAGACTTATGCAATTCATATCTCATCATTGTATTAAAAAGGAACTAAAACACACTAAAAATAATAATAAAGACTCATAAAAAAAAATAGTAGACAAAAATAAAAGAAATCCTAAATCATTCCCCCCACACTTAATTCTTACATTGTCCTCAATGTAAGTCTATTAACCCAAATGAAAGAATCATGTGTAAGAGAAAAGAACTAATAACATAAGAATAGGAACAACTAAGACTCAAAACAAAACAAACTCATGCAACCTAAATAATCTTAAAATACTAAACAAAAATTAACAAGTAAACATAAAAAGATTAAAATCAAACTGACAAGGTATGTCTCAAGTCTCCCTTACTCAGACCTTGTTCAAAATGAATACTTCTAAATGGCTTAAAACACAACAGTTTTTTTTAAATTAGCAAAATATGTCCCTTACCCCATACTAAAATATGACATTGTCCCCAATGTCAAATTTTAAAGGTAGGATTTAGGAGATATTACCTGCAGAGGTTGCTAACCACTTATTATAACTGAGACACAACAAACAAAATGTTAGATAATGTCACAAAGACAAAGTGCAATCCACTCCTTGCTCGTCCATATCTCTTTTTCTTTTTCCGAGCGTTTGCGAAACAACCGTAGCAGATAAATACTCATAAGCTTGGAGCTTTTTGAGTAAATCTTCAATGGTTGTAGCAGAAATTATGGTTCTCCTTGCCTCTGAAAACATGAATCCATTTTCCACAGCATTATCTAAATATGAAAGCAAATTACTAAAATAACCATTAATATTAAGCAAACCAATGGGTTTCTTATTTGTGACCAAAGATGACCAAGAAGCCACGCAAGCTATTTCTTCCAATGTACCGAGACCTCCTGGTAAAGCAATGAATGCATCGGCAGAATGGTACATGATTGTCATCCGTTCAGGGATACTCCAGACTTGTATTTCCTTACCCAAGGTAGGTCCACAAAAATCTGTGAATAGTTTTGGCACGATTCCTAGAACTGGACTTCCTCCGGCGTGTGCTGCTGTAGCGACTGCTCCCATTAAACCCGTACTACCGCCTCCATAAATCAACTGGATCTTTTGTTGGGCAAGTATTACTCCAACTCTTATGGCTTCATCAGCGAATATGTTATTTTTCCCTGGATAAGCACCTCCAAAAACACAAATTTTTTTAATGCGTTGGGACGAAGTACTTTCCATTTTTTTTTTCTTTTTTTCGAGTGCCTGAAAGAGAATGAGTACATGGTGTAATATATAGAGGACTGAGTAGTGAATCAGACAAGAGTAATAATGTCGCCGAAAGTGTATCTGACCTGTCAGAAGAAAATGTTAACCTAACAAAAGATTTTTGCGTGATTTCAGGAAGAAAATCAAAAAGAGAAGAAAAATCAACCGTAAAAGTCAAGAGTAATAATGTCGCCGAAAGTGTATTTGACCTGTCAGAAGAAAATGTTAACCTAACAAAAGATTTTTGCGTGATTTCAGGAAGAAAATAAAAAAGAGAAGAAAAATCAATCGTAAAAGACAAATAAAAAAAATGAGAATAATTACACAAATCGAATAACACGTAAATTAAACTGAAATAAAGTTATTGCAAATCAAACCAAAAGCTGAGAAGTCATTTATTGTAGTTGTGATTGTGGCTCACATCTTCCTCTGGTTTTACGTCCAGAAACGGCTTAAACGCCTTCTATGAGTCGAGGATATGCTTCCCATCCAGTTTTCTTACAAGCTGGCAAACAGGGTCTTTTAACATCAGATTCCCAAGATGTTGCCATTCCCTTTGGAATTGCGGCCATAAATCAAGAATTTCTCTTTGTACGTCTCCACTAGGATGCGTCTCAAGAGAAAGTTGGATATTACCCAAATTCTCCTTACTCAGTCCATCCTTAATGAATTCAATTTTATCATCTCGATTAGAGGACGGAATCCCAATAGAACGACATTTACCGTTACACGTCCATCGTGCACATTTGTGGCAATTTGAACTCATGCGCTTTGCTCGTCGCTTCTTTGCAAAAGTGCTTCTACCTGTACCTGGTAAATGCAAAACAGGAAGATATTCATCTTCACGTACCTTGGCTTCAATTATCCAATGTATGTCTTCATGAATCCCTTTGTGCATAAGCATTCTTAATCTTTCAAATCGAACTTGGTAAAGCTTCAGTAAAATATTTCGAGGAAAAGGAGGAAATCGTTTCTGCAATCTTGTGAGAATATCATCCATCCTGAAAAAAATGAAAAAAATTGAAAGAGAAATTGGAAGAGAAATTTATATACAATATCAGTTTTGTGGGTAGCTGATGGAACCGATTTAAATAATCACGGAGTACCGTTATCCGCCATTTAACCGGGGTTAAAAAAAATAAAAATTATATTTACATCTAGTTATTTTCAAAACAAGGATCAAAAAAAAAAAACCAACATAAAAAGACTCAAAAATAAAACACTCTAAATAAAATCCTAAATTCTTCCCCCCACACATAATTCTTACATTGTCATTAATGTAATGCTATTATCCCTCAATGCAAGAATTATATGTAAGAGAAAAGAACTATTAAACAAAAGAAACTTATGCAGCTTAAATGAACTTAAAAACAGTAAACACAATTAACAAAGAAACATAAGAAATAAAAATAAAAATAATAAAAATAATAAAAGAAAAAGGAAAAGAAAGAGAAAGCAAATCTGAATATGGAAGGTTGGCAATTTCATCTTTAATTGGGCTGCCTTCCCAATTAACACTTGAGTTAGTGTTTTGAATCTAACCAACACCCCTTCTTGGCTTTTTAGGCTTGTCAGGCTCATGCATGAAATTTCCCAAATTTATGCGTTTGAGAGGAAGCTTTCTTTGCACAATAGTGGATGCATTCTCCATTACAAGTATTATTCCATCATCCTTGGTGGTGCATATCTCATCGAGGAATGGTGCATCTTTTGGTACTTGTTGAATGACATCCACAAACAAACTGTTTAAGGTTTCCAGCGTGTCTTGTTCATGTTCATCCTCCTTAAACTTTGCGAATCTACTAGGAAAAGGTGGAGAAGAAACATTAGTAAAAATTGGAATCTCAAACGTTACCTCAGGTGCCGAAATACTCTTATTTGGATCATTGGCTTCATTATCCTTAAGAATAGAATTCATCTCTAATTTTGTCTCATCCTCATCTTGTTCCTCATTCCTCAAGGTCACAATAGTAGTATTCTCCTTTGGGTTAATCATTGTTTGGGCAGGGAGTTCTTCAGATCTTTGTACTACCCATCCCACCATACTACTAGTCAATTGGATCATTTGCTTTTCCAAACTCTGGATGCTTGCCCTTGTTTCTTGTTGAAATTGCAATGTATCAGTAACAAGAGAATAGACAAGATCTTCTAAAGAAGTACCTGAGTTTTGAGTCATATGTGGTGGTTGAAAAAGATCTGGTTCTTGGGACCATGATTGATTGAAGCTAGATGGATGAGTGTAATTGGCATAAGGATCTACTTCTTGGTAATTTTTCGAGTAGCCATAATTAGTATGATCCCACCATCCCTCATGGTAAGTGTTTGAGTAATGATCATACTGTTGGTCTTGGAACACTTGATGGCCTTGACATCCTACCATGGCCAATTGTTGAACTGGGAAGGTGAGATTGGCTTGTTGATTCTCCATGTTCATGTATGCCACCAACTCTTCAAGTGTTAGATTGCTCAATTCCATCGTTTTTTTTTTTTTTTTTTCAAAATTTGATCAGAAAAACCCGTATGTACAAGAAAATAAAACTCATTAGAACTGAAAATAACAATAAACCAAGTAACAAATAAACTAAAGAAAACAATCCCCGGCAACGGCGCCAAAAATTTGATGCACCCAAAAGAGTGTATCTTATTTAACCTTGCACTAAAAAGATCAATTGTAAGTATAGTAGTTAGCAAGGGTCGAGTCCTCAGGGATTGGGTTTTAGTTTATAAGTTAATAGTTTAAAACTTAAATTCAAGAACAATAAAAGAAAAGGGGTTTTTGAAGCCAGATTTAAACTAAAGTAAATAATAAGAAGAAGATGCAAGGCGGTAAAACCAGCCAATAAAAATATATATACTAAATTAGGCGGTATAACCAGCCAATAAAAATATATATACTAAATTAGGCGGTATAACCAGCCAATAAAAGTAAAACAAAGTTAATATACAAATTAGGCGGTATAACCAGCCAATAAAAATAAATATACTTTTAAAAATAAGCAAACTAGAAAAGTAAGAAAACAAGTAAGTAAGAAGAATCAAATATGAAAATATGGTTAAGGTTTCATTCTCCACCACTAGACATCATTAAGAATCAATTTCAGATCTATCAATATCAACCAACTATCAAAGTTAACAACCGTAGATAACAACAAGCTCTGTTATCCCAATCTTTCCTTAGTTTGTCGTTAAATAGAACAAGCTCTCTATTTAATCTCTAACCATCAAACAACCTAGAATAAGCTCTCTAGATTCAATTTAATGGCAGCTTTATGATGAGAAAGATAGGTTGATCTAAGCAACAAACACATAAGCTCGGATTGTTCAACTTAGGTTATGTTCCACTTTGCAATTATTGAAAACTTGACCATAATCATTAATCACAAATTGCCACTTATGAATAGGAAATCAAGACAATTACACGGATCAAGACTCCTAAACTAGCAATAGATAATTATCAAGATCTATCTAGTTGTACACCTAAACAAATCAAGACAACATCATGAACAATTCTTGCAGAAGAACATAAGCAACTTTGATAGAAAATTAATGATAGATAGAATCTGAAAATCAATTATAAAACATGTCTAGGGCTTTGAAATCACCCTTAACCAAATAGAAGTTTAGCCTAGCATAGGCATTGTAAACATAAACATAAAATTAAAGAAAATCTAAGAAGAAAATAAAAGAAAGAAAGAAGAAGAGGAAGAATATTAATTATCCAACCTCTTGCTCTCTCTAAAGAAAAAGAAAACTAGAGAAAAGAAAGAAAACTAGAGAAAAGAAAGAAGAAGAAAACTTAGAGAATTTTATTAAAATGGCTAATATCCTACCTATGTACAATATGATTCTCTACAATCATCCAAGGCCCTCTATTTATACACATTTTGGAGGGCTAAATGACAAGAGACAAGCTTTACAAATTTCAAAGGTAGGTATATTAGGTGGGTGCATTTTTCTAACAATTTTCGTCATATTGTATGACCATTTTGATCAGCCAACTTGATGGTCGATTTTGTCAATCTTGGAGGCCTGATCTGATCACATGGTCTTCTAGAAAAATGTTCCCCTATGAGTTACTGATTCATAGCCGTTGGAATCATCTCATTTGCTGATGTGGAGAAGAAGATATGGGCAAAATACAAAAACAGGTCAGCACAGACGTCATTGCACATCAGCCAACTTGATGGTCGATTTCTTCAATATTGGAGGCCTTATCTGATCACATGGTCTTCTAGACAAATGTTCCCCTATCAGTTAGTGATCCATAGCCGTTGGAATCAGCTCATTTTCTGATGTGTATCGGACGATATGGTCAAAATGCTAAAACTGCTCAGGACAGACGTCATTGCACATCAGCCAACTTGATGGTTGATTTCGCTAGGGAAAACGACTCCGTTTCAAGAAGTATAAAACATGAAAAAGATAGATATGCCTCTTAACTTTGCACGGTTAAAATTTCAGCCTTATTGCTTCAGTGAAACTCCAGATATAGCTGATATGGCAAAAGGTGTCGGAACTGGAACTGAACTGGATTTGCCCTTAATTCTAGTAATCTGAAATCACTCAAAGAAACTTGTGAAAAACACCAAATTACATAAAAATATAAAAGATCATAAACACAATTAGACTAAACAATAATAACTCGTATTTGACACAAAACAATAATAAAACATAACTAAAAACTATATAATTATACGAGTTATCATTGATCAAGAAATCAAGAAACGAAACTTGATTTAAACCACTTTTCAAGATTGAAACCCCAAACAAAAACTGTCCTAAAAACTATAATTGTTAGACAAAGAAAGCCTAAAGCTATAACCCCTATGACAAGTATGTCTGAAACCCTAAAACAAAAAAGTTGAGAAAAACTCCAATACCCTATGGTAAAGAAGATAAAAATATTTGACCTGATTGGTCCCTAAGCTCTGATACCAACTGATGTGAACCCTAGGGGTGAAACCCTTTGAACCCACTAACAAATTGAAATACCTAACCCAGAAAAGCCAAGATTCAGGCAAAGAAAACTTAAACCCTTAAAAGCCTGTTTCAAAGAACCTAGATTAAACATGTAATCTAAACCCTAAGAACTCTCGTTTCAAGAACCTAAGTTTGATAGGTTGAACGCCACAAAGAAGGAATTCTTTGATAAGTTCCTAAGTTCTTTCAAGAACTAAAAAGAGAAAACTCTCACTGAATAAAATCAGACTTAATTGATCAAAAGATAATTGAAGTAGGCGGCTAAGACATATATTTATAGCCTCCCTACAAAAAACCCTAATCTACTAAGTAATAATATATAAAATACGGGCTGAACATGCTCAAGCCCAAAACTAAATAATTAAAAGGATGTCCAATAAGTTTAATGAAGATAGACCCCACAAGCTTAATGGACATAATACATAAAGCAGGCCCAAAAGCCTAAGTAATTAAAAGACCCAACTAAAGCTTCTAATTTAGGCGCCACAACATTAATGAATTGGTCCCCACTTCATATTAGATAATTAACTAAAAACAGGCCCACTAATTCATTAAGATTGCCGCCCCCTTGAATTCCTCTATGGCCCATCATGTGAAGCTTGGATCACATGGACCAATTCTTGGTCTTTCTCATTCAAGCAGCCCAACTTGAATGGATTGACATTGCTTAAAAGACTTGTAGATTCTTCCCAAGTCCGTTTTACCAATCCTTGCATAGCTTCCTTGAGCTTCTTGGATCTTGACCTTGTAATAGGCCCAATAGGAACATGCAATGGATCTTGAAGTCCAATACCAGCTTGGTTCTCATCAATTCCAAAAGGAAAATCCCATGTAGTAGAAGATACTATCTTAGTGGTAATTAGGTATATAGCACCTGAAGTTTTGGAATGCCAAATAAATGAAAAGGCTGATGTTTTTAGTGTCCATATGTGCAATTAAATGCGATATGTTCTTAGGATATGATGCTTCATTCTTTCACCAAAAATGTTTTTTTTTCAAGAAGCATTAAACGATTTTTCATTCAAAAAGAAAAATAGAAGTGAAAATTTTCTCTAGTAGAGTTACGTCATTGTTTTTCCTTGAGTCCAAGGTTAATTTTTAAAGCATGTTTTGAAAGTTCCTGTTTAGCTCACATATTTCATATCTAGCTAATGCAAAACATCCTAGAAATGTTTGATGCTTTATGTTATTTTAGGAAGAGGAAAACTAATAGATGTTATTCTGATCCTATGTAACCTGGTATTGCAATCAACATATGACATGTTTATTTGTGCCATATTATAATGCCATAACCTTGGACTCAGACTTTAACTAGCTAGTCTCTCTACCTATACATGTGATGAAATACCCAAATGCAATTCTATTTATTTTATTTTATATTTAACATGTTATGTTAAGCATAATTCAGATAGTTGGATGGATTCAACTGCATCGAGCAATCCTAATGTACAATTGATTGAGAGTGAAAATGCTTGTGACCTTTCAACAAACAATCAGCCAATGGTCGGAGCAGAAATGGAAATCCTTGAACCAGTGATAACTCGTATAATTATATAGTTTTTAGTTATGTTTTATTATTGTTTTGTGTCAAATACGAGTTATTATTGTTTAGTCTAATTGTGTTTATGATCTTTATGTATTTTGGTGTTTTTCACAAGTTTCTTTGAGTGATTTCAGATTACTAGAATTAAGGGCAAATCCAGTTCAGTTCCAGTTCCGACACATTTTGCCATATCAGCTATATCTCGAGTTTCACTGAAGCAATAAGGCTGAAATTTGTAGCTGTGCAAAGCTAAGAGGCATATCTATCTTTTTCATGTTTTACACTTCTTGAAACGGAGTCGTTTTCCCTAGCGAAATTGGCCATCAAGTTGGCTGATGTGCAATGACGTTTGTGCTGACCTGTTTTCGTATTTT
The DNA here is from genome assembly GCA_030761205.1 of Fremontodendron californicum. Classification (NCBI taxonomy): domain Eukaryota; kingdom Viridiplantae; phylum Streptophyta; class Magnoliopsida; order Malvales; family Malvaceae; genus Fremontodendron; species Fremontodendron californicum. The sequence goes on from JAULJL010000032.1 coordinate 4,722,938, forward strand.
GCCCATATCTGCTTATCCACATCAGCAAATGAGCTGATTCCAACGGCTATGGATCCGTAACTGATAGGGTAACATTTTTCTAGAAGACAATGTGATCAGATAAGGCCTGCAAATATGACAAAATCGACCATCAAGTTGGCTGATCAAAATCGTCATGTATGACGAAAATTGTTAGAAAATGCACCCACCTATTATACCTACCTTTGAAATTTGTAAAGCTTGTCTCTTGTCATTTAGCCCTCCAAAATGTGTATAAATAGAGGGCCTTGGGTGATTGTAAGGGATCATATTGGAGATTGGTAGGATATTAGCCATTTTAACAAAATTCTCTAAGTTTTCTTCTTCTTTCTTTTCTCTAGTTTTCTTTTTCTTTAGAAAGAGCAAGAGGTTGGATAATTAATATTCTTCTTCTTCTTCTTTCTTTCTTTTATTTTCTTCTTAGATTCTATTTAATTTTATGTTTATAATGCCTATGCTAGGCTAAACTTCTATTTGGTTAAGGGTGATTTCAAAGCCCTAGACATGTTTTGTGATTGATTTTCAGATTCTATCTATCATTAATTTTCTATCAAAGTTGCTTATGTTCTTCTACAAGAATTGTTCATGATGTTGTCTTGATTTGTTTAGGTGTACAACTAGATAGATCTTGATAATTATCTATTGCTAGTTTAGGAGTCTTGATCCGTGTAATTGTTTTGATTTCCTATTCATAAGTGGCAATTTGTGATTAATGATTATGGTCAAGTTTTCAATAATTGCAAAGTGGAACATAACCTAAGTTGAACAATCCGAGCTTATGTGTTTGTTGCTTAGATCAACCTATCTTTCTCATCATAAAGCTGCCATTAAATTGAATCTAGAGAGCTTATTCTAGGTTGTTTGATGGTTAGAGATTAAATAGAGAGCTTGTTCTATTTAACGACAAACTAAGGAAAGATTGGGATAACAGAGCTTGTTGTTATCTACGGTTGTTAACTTTGATAGTTGGTTGATATTGATAGATCTGAAATTGATTCTTAATGATGTCTAGTGGTGGAGAATGAAACCTTAACCATATTTTTCATTTTTGATTCTTCTTACTTGTTTTCTTACTTTTCTAGTTTGCTTATTTTTAAAAGTATATTTATTTTTATTGGCTGGTTATACCGCCTAATTTGTATATTAATTTTGTTTTATTTTTATTGGCTGGTTATACCGCCTAATTTAGTATATATATTTTTATTGGCTGGTTATACCGCCTTGCTTAGTATATATATTTTTATTGGCTGGTTATACCGCCTTGCATCTTATTCTTATTATTTACTTTAGTTTAAATCTGGCTTCAAAAACCCCTTTTCTTTTATTGTTCTTGAATTTAAGTTTTAAACTATCAACTTATAAACTAAAACCCAATCCCTGAGGACTCGACCCTTGCTAACTACTATACTTACAATTGATCTTTTTAGTGCAAGGTTAAATAAGATACACTCTTTTGGGTGCATCAAATTTTTGACGCCGTTGCCGGGGATTGCTTTCTTTAGTTTATTAGTTTATTGGTTTATTCTTATTTTCTGTTCTAATTATTTACTTTCTTTTTTTTTTTTATTAGTGAATGTTCCAAGCTCCCGAAGAAGACTTACGACTTAGGAAAATTCGGGAATTTATAACTTCTCACCAACAACCAATCGAGGAGTTGATCCAAAACATCCAAGAAGAGCAAGGAGAGATGGCAGCAGCTGACAACCGAACTCTCAAGGAGCTAGCCGCTCCGGACTTGGGTCAACAACCATTATGCATTGAATATGCTAATCTTGAGGTAGCTTTTGAATTAAAATCTGGTTTGATTCATCTTCTCCCAACTTTTCATGGTTTTGCAGGAGAGGATCCAAATAAGCACCTCAAGGAATTCCATGTAGTTTGCTCAAGCATGAGACCAACAGGGGTCACGGAAGACCAAGTTAAGTTGAGAGCCTTCCCATTCTCTCTAGCTGATTCAGCAAAGGAATGGCTCTACTATCTACCATCCGGGACCATCACTGCATGGAATGATTTGAAGAAAGCATTCTTGGAAAGGTATTTCCCAGCATCTAAGGCTGCCAACATTAGGAAAGAGATATGTGGGATTCGGCAATACAACGGAGAGTCCTTATATGAATATTGGGAGAGGTTCAAGAAACTTTGTGCATCATGTCCACACCATCAAATAAGTGAACAACTTCTCATCCAATACTTCTATGAAGGTCTCATGCCCATGGAGAGAAGTATGATAGATGCCGCTAGTGGGGGAGCTCTAGTTGATAAGACTCCCAGGGCTGCTAGAACATTAATCTCCAACATGGCAGCCAATTCTCAACAGTTCTCAATGAGACAAGATCCACCACCACAATCCAAGAGAGTTAATGAGGTAAGTATATCATCCCTTGAACAAAAATTTGATAAACTGACTTCTCTTGTTCAACAATTGGCTGTAGGTAAAATACAACAAATAAAGGCTTGTGGCATATGTTCAAACATAGGGCACCAAACTGATATGTGTCCAACACTTCAAGAGGATACCAATGAACATGTGAATGCCATGGGTGGATTTCAGAACCAATCAAGGAAATATGATCCCTACTCAAACACATACAATCCAGGATGGAGGGATCATCCAAACTTCAATTATGGAGGGAACCAATCACAAACTATTCCTCCACCATATGACCACAGGCCACCGGGTTTTCAGCAAAGAGTGCAACAACCATACCAAACCCGACAACAACTACCACCCACCCAAAATTCAGGTACTTCTCTTGAAGATCTTGTTAAAGCTCTTTCTACTAATACAATTCAATTTCAACAGGAAACAAAGACAAGTATTCGAAATTTGGAGACTCAAATAGGGCAATTGGCAACAACCATGAGTCAAATGCAAGCAAGGGATTCTGGGAAATTACCTTCCCAAACCATAGTGAATCCAAGAGAGAATGCCAATGCTATAAATTTAAGAAGTGGGAAACAGCTAGAGACACCACAAAATGATAGTGCTCAAGGGGAGAACAATACCATGGCATCCTCTTCACATCCCAACGAGCCACTAAAAAAGGTAATTCCTAAACCATCATTTCCTTCCTATATAACTCCTCCACCTTTTCCTAACAGGTTAGCAAAGTCCAAGAAGGAGGAGCAAGAGAAGGAAATTTTGGAAACCTTCCGGAAAGTAGAGGTGAACATTCCTTTACTAGATGCTATCAAGCAAGTGCCAAGATATGCCAAGTTCCTAAAAGAGTTGTGCACATCTAAACGGAAGTTGAAATGGAATGAAAAGGTAAGTGTGGTGGAGAATGTGTCAGCTGTTCTTCAAAAGAAACTCCCACCTAAATGCAAGGATCCAGGTATGTTTACCATTCCTTGTAAGATAGGCAACACCAGGTTTGAGCGTGCTATGCTAGATCTAGGGGCATCTATTAATGTCATGCCATATTCAATTTATGCTTCATTGAATCTAGGACCATTAGAGGAAACCGGTGTTATAATACAACTTGCTGACCGTTCTAACACTTATCCAAGAGGAGTTGTAGAAGACGTTCTTGTACAGGTTAATGAATTGGTTTTTCCCGCTGACTTTTATGTTATTGAGATGGAAGATGAGATGTCTTCTAATCCCACACCTATTCTATTAGGGAGACCATTCTTGAAAACAGCAAGAACTAAAATAGATGTACATGATGGCACTTTAACTATGGAATTTGATGGTGAAATAATTCGCTTTAACATTTTTGAGGCCATGAGATATCCTAGTGATGTGCATTCTGTTTTTAATATTGATATAATTGACTCACTAGTGCAGCAAGCTTATGAGCTAGATGGTGAAGATAGTGTGGAAATAGTCCTTAGCAACCATCTCGGAATGGGGAATGCTAAACTAGCCTTAAGTGACCATGTGGAAGGGGCACTAGAATCTTTACACTCGCTGCAACCTAAAGATGCAAGGTTTGATGTTTCATTTATTAATTTGCCTTTATCTAATGCGAAACTTCTACCTTCCATTTTGCAGGCACCAACTTTAGAGTTGAAACCACTACCGAACCACTTGAAATATTTGTTCTTAGGGGAAAAAGACACACTACCTGTCATCATTGCCAAAGAGCTCACACCTTTGCAAGAAGAGCGACTTATCCGGGTGCTTAGAGAGCATAAAACAGCAATTGGTTGGACAATTGCCGATATCAAGGGAATAAGCCCATCCATGTGCATGCACCGGATTTTGTTAGAGGAAGGGTCTAAACCAACAAGAGAAGCACAAAGAAGATTGAACCCTCCTATGATGGAGGTTGTGAAAAAGGAGATACTGAAGCTCCTAGATGTTGGAGTGATCTATCCTATCTCGGATAGCAAATGGGTGAGCCCAGTCCAAGTGGTTCCAAAGAAATCAGGTGTAACGGTGGTAACAAATAATGAGAATGAACTTGTTCCTACTAGGATTCAAACAGGATGGCGAGTTTGTATTGATTATCGTAAACTTAATTCCACAACTCGCAAAGACCACTTTCCTTTACCTTTTATTGATCAAATGCTTGAAAGGTTAGCTGGCCATTCTCATTATTGTTTTCTTGATGGTTTTTCAGGTTATAATCAGATAGCCATTGCTCCGGAGGACCAAGAGAAAACAACATTCACATGTCCATTTGGTACTTTTGCATACCGGCGTATGCCATTTGGTCTTTGTAATGCACCAGCTACATTCCAAAGGTGTATGGTTAGCATATTTTCAGATTATGTAGAGAATATCATAGAAGTGTTTATGGATGATTTTAGTGTCTATGGTGATTCTTTTGATAGATGTCTAGAGAACCTTACACTTGTACTTGAAAGATGCATGGAAACTAACCTTGTTTTGAATTGGGAAAAATGTCACTTTATGGTAGAACAAGGAATAGTTTTGGGCCATGTTATTTCTTCTAGAGGGATAGAGGTTGATAAGTCTAAAATAGATATTATTGATAACTCGTATAATTATATAGTTTTTAGTTATGTTTTATTATTGTTTTGTGTCAAATACGAGTTATTATTGTTTAGTCTAATTGTGTTTATGATCTTTTATATTTTTATGTAATTTGGTGTTTTTCACAAGTTTCTTTGAGTGATTTCAGATTACTAGAATTAAGGGCAAATCCAGTTCAGTTCCAGTTCCGACACATTTTGCCATATCAGCTATATCTGGAGTTTCACTGAAGCAATAAGGCTGAAATTTGTAGCCGTGCAAAGCTAAGAGGCATATCTATCTTTTTCATGTTTTATACTTCTTGAAACGGAGTCGTTTTCCCTAGCGAAATCGACCATTAAGTTGGCTGATGTGCAATGACGTCTGTGCTGACCTGTTTTCGTATTTTGCCCATATCTGCTTATCCACATCAGCAAATGAGCTGATTCTAATGGATATGGATCCGTAACTGATACAGGAACCTTTGTCTAGAAGACCATATGATCAGATCAGGCATCTAATATTGACGAAATCGACCATCAAGTTGGCTGATGTGCAATGACGTCTGTGCTGACATGTTTTCGTATTTTGCCCATATCTGCTTATCCACATCAGCAAATGAGCTGATTCCAACGGCTATGGATCCGTAACTGATAGGCGAACATTTTTCTAGAAGACCATGTGATCAGATCAGGCCTCCAACATTGACGAAATCGACCATCAAGTTGGCTGATCAAAATTGTCATACAATATGACGAAAATTGTTAGAAAAATTCACCCACCTATTATACCTACCTTTGAAATTTGTAAAGCTTGTCTCTTGTCATTTAGCCCTCCAAAATGTGTATAAATAGAGGGCCTTGGATGATTGTAGAGGATCATATTGTACATAGGTAGGATATTAGCCATTTTAATAAAATTCTCTAAGTTTTCTTCTTCTTTCTTTTCTCTAGTTTTCTTTCTTTTCTCTAGTTTTCTTTTTCTTTAGAGAGAGCAAGAGGTTGGATAATTAATATTCTTCCTCTTCTTCTTTCTTTCTTTTATTTTCTTCTTAGATTTTCTTTAATTTTATGTTTATGTTTATAATGCCTATGCTAGGCTAAACTTCTATTTGGTTAAGGGTGATTTCAAAGCCCTAGACATGTTTTATAATTGATTTTCAGATTCTATCTATCATTAATTTTCTATCAAAGTTGCTTATGTTCTTCTACAAGAATTGTTCATGATGTTGTCTTGATTTGTTTAGGTGTACAACTAGATAGATCTTGATAATTATCTATTGCTAGTTTAGGAGTCTTGATCCGTGTAATTGTCTTGATTTCCTATTCATAAATGGCAATTTGTGATTAATGATTATGGTCAAGTTTTCAATAATTGCAAAGTGGAACATAACCTAAGTTGAACAATCCGAGCTTATGTGTTTGTTGCTTAGATCAACCTATCTTTCTCATCATAAAGCTGCCATTAAATTGAATTTAGAGAGCTTATTCTAGGTTGTTTAATGGTTAGAGATTAAATAGAGAGCTTGTTCTATTTAACGACAAACTAAGGAAAGATTGGGGTAACAGAGCTTGTTATTATCTACGGTTGTTAACTTTGATAGTTGGTTGATATTGATAGATCTGAAATTGATTCTTAATGATGTCTAGTGGTGGAGAATGAAACCTTAACCATATTTTTCATATTTGATTCTTCTTACTTATTTGTTTTCTTACTTTTCTAGTTTGCTTATTTTTAAAAGTATATTTATTTTTATTGGCTGGTTATACCGCCTAACTTGTATATTAACTTTGTTTTACTTTTATTGGCTGGTTATACCGCCTAATTGAACAATCCGAGCTTATGTGTTTGTTGCTTAGATCAACCTATCTTTCTCATCATAAAGCTGCCATTAAATTGAACTTAGAGAGCTTATTCTAGGTTGTTTGATGGTTAGAGATTAAATAGAGAGCTTGTTCTATTTAACAACAAACTAAGGAAAGATTGGGATAACAAAGCTTGTTGTTATCTACGGTTGTTAACTTTGATAGTTGGTTAATGTTGATAGATATGAAATTGATTCTTAATGATGTCTAGTGGTGGAGAATGAAACCTTAACCATATTTTTCATATTTGATTCGTCTTACTTACTTGTTTTCTTACTTTTCTCGTTTGCTTATTTTTAAGACTATATTTATTTTTATTGGCTGGTTATACCGCCTAATTTGTATATTAACTTTGTTTTATTTTTATTGGCTGGTTATACCGCCTAATTTGTATATTAACTTTGTTTTATTTTTATTGGCTGGTTATACCGCCTAATTTAGTATATATATTTTTATTGGCTGGTTATACCGCCTTGCATCTGATTCTTATTATTTACTTTAGTTTAAATCTGGCTTCAAAAACCCCTTTTCTTTTATTGTTCTTGAATTTAAGTTTTAAACTATTAACTTATAAACTAAAACCCAATCCCTGAGGACTCGACCCTTGCTAACTACTATACTTACAATTTATCTTTTTAGTGCAAGGTTAAATAAGATACACTCTTTTGGGTGCATCAAGTTTTTGGCGCCGTTGCCGGGGATTGCTTTCTTTAGTTTATTAGTTTATTGGTTTATTCTTATTTTCAGTTCTAATTAGTTTTATTTTCTTGTACATACAAGTTTTTCTTATCAAATTTTGAAAAAAAAAAAAAAGAAAACGATGGAATTGAGCAATCTAACACTTGAAGAGTTGGTGGCATACATGAACATGGAGAATCAACAAGCCAAGCTCACCTCCCCAGTTCAACAATTGGCCATGGGAGGATGTCAAGGCCATCAAGCGTTCCAAGACCAACAGTATGATCATTACTCAAACACTTACCATGAGGGATGGTGGGATCATACTAATTATGGCTACTCGAGAAATTACCAAGAAGTAGATCCTTATGCCAATTACACTCATCCATCTAGCTTCAATCAATCATGGTCTCAAGAACCAGATCTTTTTCAACCACCACATATGACTCAAAACTCAGGTACTTCTTTAGAAGATCTTGTCTATTCTCTTGTTACTGATACATTGCAATTTCAACAGGAAACAAGGGCAAGCATCAAGAGTTTGGAAAAGCAAATGATCCAATTGACTAGTAGTATGGTGGGATGGGTAGCACAAAGATCTGAAGAACTCCCTGCCCAAACAATGATTAACCCAAAGGAGAATACTACTATTGTGACCTTGAGAAATGATGAACAAGATGAGGATGAGACAAAATTAGAGATGAATTCTATTCTTGAGGATAATGAAGCCAATGATCCAAATAAGAGTATTTCGGCACCTGAGGTAACGTTTGAGATTCCAATTTTTACTAATGTTTCTTCTCCACCTTTTCCTAGTAGATTCGCAAAGTTCAAGGAGGATGAACATGAACAAGACACGCTGGAAACCTTAAACAGTTTGTTTCTGGATGTCATTCAACAAGTACCAAAAGATGCACCATTCCTCGATGAGATATGCACCACAAAGGATGATGGAATAATACTTGTAATGGAGAATGCATCCACTGTTGTGCAAAGAAAGCTTCCTCTCAAACGTATAAATTTGGAAAATTTCATGTATGAGCCTGACAAGCCTAAAAAGCCAAGAAGGGGTGTTGGTTAGATTCAAAACACTAACTCAAGTGTTAATTGGGAAGGCAGCCCAATTAAAGATGAAATTGCCAACCTTCCATATTCAGATTTGCTTTCTCTTTCTCTTTCTTTTCCTTTTTCTTTTATTATTTTTATTGTTTTTATTTTTATTTCTTATGTTTCTTTGTTAATTGTGTTTATTGTTTTTAAGTTCATTTAGGCTGCATAAGTTTCTTTTGTTTAATAATTCTTTTCTCTTACATATAATTCTTGCATTGAGGGATAATAGCATTACATTAATGACAATGTAAGAATTATGTGTGGGGGGAAGAATTTAGGATTTTATTTAGAGTGTTTTGTTTTTGAGTCTTTTTATGTTGTTTTTCTTTCTGATCCTTGTTTTGAAAATAACTAGATGTAAATATAATTTTTTTAACCCCGGTTAAATGGCGGATAACGGTACTCCGTGATTATTTAAGTCGGTTCCATCAGCTACCCACAAAACTGATATTGTATATAAATTTCTCTTTCATTTTTTTTTTATTTTTTTCAGGATGGATGATATTCTCACAAGATTGCAGAAACGATTTCCTCCTTTTCCTCGAAATATTTTACTGAAGATTTACCAAGTTCGACTTGAAAGATTAAGAATGCTTATGCACAAAGGGATTCCTGAAGACATACGTTGGATAATTGAAGCCAAGGTACGTGAAGATGAATATCTTCCTGTTTTGCATTTACCAGGTACAGGTAGAAGCACTTTTGCAAAGAAGCGACGAACAAAGCGCATGAGTTCAAATTGCCACAAATGTGCACGATGAACGTGTAACGGTAAATGTCGTTCTATTGGGATTCCGTCCTCTAATCGAGATGATAAAATTGAATTCATTAAGGATGGACTGAGTAAGGAGAATTTGGGTAATATCCAACTTTCTCTTGAGACGCATCCTAGTGGAGACGTACAAAGAGAAATTCTTGATTTATGGTCGCAATTCCAAAGGGAATGGCAATATCTTGGGAATCTGATGTTAAAAGACCCTGTTTGCCAGCTTGTAAGAAAACTGGATGGGAAGCATATCCTCGACTCATAGAAGGCGTTTAAGCCGTTTCTGGACGTAAAACCAGAGGAAGATGTGAGCCACAATCACAACTACAATAAACGACTCTTAAGCTTTTGGTTTGATTTGCAATAACTTAATTTTGGTTTAATTTACGTGTTGTTCGATTTGTGTAATTATTCTCTTTTTTTTTATTTGTCTTTTACGGTTGATTTTTCTTCTCTTTTTGATTTTCTTCCTGAAACCACGCAAAAATCTTTTGTTAGGTAGGTTAACATTTTCTTCTGACAGGTCAAATACACTTTCGGCGACATTATTACTCTTGTCTGATTCACTACTCAGTCCTCTATATATTACACCATGTACTCATTCTCTTTCAGACACAAAAGAAAAAAAAAAAAGAAAAAAAAATGGAAAGTACTTCGTCCCAACGCATTAAAAAAATTTGTGTTTTTGGAGGTGCTTATCCAGGGAAAAATAACATATTCGCTGATGAAGCCATAAGAGTTGGAGTAATACTTGCCCAACAAAAGATCCACTTGATTTATGGAGGCGGTAGTACGGGTTTAATGGGAGCAGTCGCTACAGCAGCACACGCCGGAGGAAGTCCAGTTCTAGGAATCGTGCCAAAACTATTCACAAGTTTTTGTGGACCTACCGTGGGTAAGGAAATACAAGTATGGAGTGTCCCTGAACGGATAACAATCATGTACCATTCTGCCGATGCATTCATTGCTTTACCAGGAGGTTTGGGTACATTGGAAGAAATAGCTTGCGTGGCTTCTTGGTCATCTTTGGTCACAAATAAGAAACCCATTGGTTTGCTTAATATTAATGGTTATTTTAGTAATTTGCTTTCATATTTAGATAATGCTGTGGATAATGGATTCATGTTTTCAGAGGCAAGGAGAACCATAATTTCTGCTACAACCATTGAAGATTTACTTAAAAAGCTCCAAGCTTATGAGTGTTTATCTGCTACGGTTGTTTCGCAAACGCTCGGAAAAAGAGATATGGACGAGCAAGGAGTGGATTGCACTTTGTCTTTGTGACATTATCTAACATTTTGTTTGTTGTGTCTCAGTTATAATAAGTGGTTAGCAACCTCTGCAGGTAATATCTCCTAAATTCTACCTTTAATAGGGGGTAAGGGACATATTTTGCTAAAAAAAAAAAATTGATGTGTTTTAAGCCATTTAGAAGTATTCATTTTGAACAAGGTCTGAGTAAGGGGGACTTGAGACATACCTTGTCAGCTTGATTTCTTCTTTTCAAAAAAAAAAATAAATAAATAGTTTGTTGTGTTTTAAGCAATTTAGAAGTATTCATTCTGAACAAGGTCTGAGTAAGGGAGACTTGAGACACACCTTGTCAGTTTGATTTTAATCTTTTTATGTTTACTTGTTAATTTTTGTTTAGTATTTTAAGATTATTCAGGTTGCATGAGTTTGTTTTGTTTTGAGTCTTAGCTTTTCCTATTCTTATGTTATTAGTTCTTTTCTCTTACACATGATTCTTTCATTTGGGTTAATAGACTTACATTGAGGACAATGTAAGAATTAAGTGTGGGGGGAATGATTTAGGATTTCTTTTATTTTTGTCTACTATTTTTTTATGAGTCTTTATTATTATTATTATTTTTTAGTGTGTTTTAGTTCCTTTTTAATACAATGATGAGATATGAATTGCATAAGTCTAAAACATATTTATTAGTGAGAAGATTTTCATGAGAATTGAGCTTGATGTCAACGTTTTTATGAGCCAATGTTAATATGATATGTTGATTGAGAAAGAAGCATGTTTAGACTTAATCTGACTTGTATAATCATTCTTGTGAGTTTTTGAGCCTAAAATGATTGATGCATTATACAAATCAATCTAATTTCTTTCTTGAGTGCTCTTATGATTACATGATTCTCTAGAACTTGCTTTAAACCGTTTGAGACTATATTGATGCATGTGACAACATGAATATGATAGAGGCATTAGGATTTTTAGCCAGGGCCAAACAACCATCCCTTATTGATGTTCCAAGAGAACACACCCTTAGTGAACCAATTTGAGCCTACATTGAATAAGCTATCTCTTTGGTAACCATAACTTGTCCCTAACCTAAATATACTTATATCTTTACCTTTGTTCCAAAGATGAATTAGCATGATTTGAGACAAGTTGCAAAGACAAGGGATATTTTTTGGTTAGAAACAAGAAATAAGTGTGGGGGGAAAAGAAAAGAAAAGTCAAGAGAAAAAGAAATGGAATACTGGCAAATACATTCCTATATAAAAAAAAATGAATCATCTCTTGAATTTGTGGAAAAAGAAAAAGATGTTACAAAGTTGTTTAGAATGAAGAAAAGGCCAACATGAATATCCGGCCTAGGTGACTATGTACTTGTAAAGAGTTTTGAGAAGTTTCTTTGTATAATCTTTTTATGTCTCTAAACTTTATGAACTCTTTGGAACCTTTGTGATATCTTTATCCTTTTGTTCTTCAACCACATTACAAACCCCTTGGCCCCATTACAACCTTGATTAAAGACCTCTTGATTTATGAAGTTGCATGATCTTTTAGTGGAGAATAGGTGGACAAGCAAGCATATGGTAGAAGTGTTTTCATGAGATTGATTGAGTGTAAACACTTTACCACTACTTTAAAAAGTGAAAATCAAGAGAGTATCCCATGTGAGAAGTTGAGATTAAATTTGAACATGCACTATTTTGATTGAGATATGTTATGCTAATATTGGCTTAACTCAAACAATTTACATTCAAGCATGATTTTTTGTGAAATTTTTTAAGCTATTGATTAGTTTATAAGACTTGTTCAAATATTGTCTCTAATTTGTATTGAAAGGATTAGGAGTAAATATTTTTAGTATATGTAGTTTATTTATATGAAGTTTATTTATATTTTAATTTTTCAATGTTTGTGGGTATCGTTCTAGTAAACCCTCACGAGACTAAACTCGTCCACTAGGGACACCTAGGGGTTTAAAGGCTTGTGTCACATGCTAAGTGCCACCGTGATTTCCTACGAAAGTGGATTAGATTAGATTTTCTTATTTTATTTTTATTGAGTCGTTGCTAGGGACTAGCAACAATCTAAGTGTGGGGGTGTGATAACTCGTATAATTATATAGTTTTTAGTTATGTTTTATTATTGTTTTGTGTCAAATACGAGTTATTATTGTTTAGTCTAATTGTGTTTATGATCTTTTATATTTTTATGTAATTTGGTGTTTTTCACAAGTTTCTTTGAGTGATTTCAGATTACTAGAATTAAGGGCAAATCCAGTTCAGTTCCAGTTCCGACACATTTTGCCATATCAGCTATATCTGGAGTTTCACTGAAGCAATAAGGCTGAAATTTGTAGCCGTGCAAAGCTAAGAGGCATATCTATCTTTTTCATGTTTTATACTTCTTGAAACGGAGTCGTTTTCCCTAGCGAAATCGACCATCAAGTTGGCTGATGTGCAATGACGTCTGTGCTGACCTGTTTTCGTATTTTGCCCATATCTGCTTATCCACATCAGCAAATGAGCTGATTCTAATGGCTATGGATCCGTAACTGATACGGGAACCTTTGTCTAGAAGACCATATGATCAGATCAGGCATCTAATATTGACGAAATCGACCATCAAGTTGGCTGATGTGCAATGACGTCTGTGCTGACATGTTTTCGTATTTTGCCCATATCTGCTTATCCACATCAGAAAATGAGCTGATTCCAACGGCTATGGATCCGTAACTGATAGGGGAACATTTTTCTAGAAGACCATGTGATCAGATCAGGCCTCCAACATTGACGAAATCGACCATCAAGTTGGCTGATCAAAATTGTCATACAATATGACGAAAATTGTTAGAAAAATTCACCCACCTATTATACCTACCTTTGAAATTTGTAAAGCTTGTCTCTTGTCATTTAGCCCTCCAAAATGTGTATAAATAGAGGGCCTTGGATGATTGTAGAGGATCATATTGTACATAGGTAGGATATTAGCCATTTTAATAAAATTCTCTAAGTTTTCTTCTTCTTTCTTTTCTCTAGTTTTCTTTCTTTTCTCTAGTTTTCTTTTTCTTTAGAGAGAGCAAGAGGTTGGATAATTAATATTCTTCCTCTTCTTCTTTCTTTCTTTTATTTTCTTCTTAGATTTTCTTTAATTTTATGTTTATGTTTACAATGCCTATGCTAGGCTAAACTTCTATTTGGTTAATGGTGATTTCAAAGCCCTAGACATGTTTTATAATTGATTTTCAGATTCTATCTATCATTAATTTTCTATCAAAGTTGCTTATGTTCTTCTACAAGAATTGTTCATGATGTTGTCTTGATTTGTTTAGGTGTACAACTAGATAGATCTTGATAATTATCTATTGCTAGTTTAGGAGTCTTGATCCGTGTAATTGTCTTGATTTCCTATTCATAAATGGCAATTTGTGATTAATGATTATGGTCAAGTTTTCAATAATTGCAAAGTGGAACATAACCTAAGTTGAACAATCCGAGCTTATGTGTTTGTTGCTTAGATCAACCTATCTTTCTCATCATAAAGCTGCCATTAAATTGAACTTAGAGAGCTTATTCTAGGTTGTTTGATGGTTAGAGATTAAATAGAGAGCTTGTTCTATTTAACAACAAACTAAGGAAAGATTGGGATAACAGAGCTTGTTGTTATCTACGGTTGTTAACTTTGATAGTTGGTTAATGTTGATAGATATGAAATTGATTCTTAATGATGTCTAGTGGTGGAGAATGAAACCTTAACCATATTTTTCATATTTGATTCGTCTTACTTACTTGTTTTCTTACTTTTCTCGTTTGCTTATTTTTAAGACTATATTTATTTTTATTGGCTGGTTATACCGCCTAATTTGTATATTAACTTTGTTTTATTTTTATTGGCTGGTTATACCGCCTAATTTAGTATATATATTTTTATTGGCTGGTTATACCGCCTTGCATCTGATTCTTATTATTTACTTTAGTTTAAATCTGGCTTCAAAAACCCCTTTTCTTTTATTGTTCTTGAATTTAAGTTTTAAACTATTAACTTATAAACTAAAACCCAATCCCTGAGGACTCTACCCTTGCTAACTACTATACTTACAATTTATCTTTTTAGTGCAAGGTTAAATAAGATACACTCTTTTGGGTGCATCAATTATGCATTCTTTACCACCTCCCACAAATGTGAGAGAGGTTCGTTCTTTTCTTGGACATGCAGGTTTCTATAGGAGATTTATCAAAGACTTCTCAAAGATCACATTACCTCTTTGCAAGGTACTACAAAAAGATGTGGTTTTCCACTTTGATGATAAATGCAAAGAGGCGTTTGAAACATTGAAGGGACTCTTGACATCAGCTCCTATCATCCAACCACCAGATTGGAATGTACCTTTTGAAATCATGTGTGATGCTAGTGACTATGCCATTGGAGCTGTTTTGGGCCAACGGGTTGGCAAAGCCTCACATGCCATTTATTATGCCTCAAGAACTCTTAATGATGCTCAATTGAACTATTCCACTACTGAAAAAGAACTTTTGGCTGTTGTATTTGCTTTAGAAAAATTTCGATCTTATTTAATTGGTACTAAAGTAATTGTATTTTCTGACCATGCAGCCCTTAAGTACTTACTCACTAAAAAGGAGGCCAAACCAAGGTTGATTAGATGGATACTTCTCTTACAAGAGTTTGATTTGGAGATAAAAGATAAGAGAGGTAGTGACAACCTGGTTGCGGACCATCTTAGCCGTTTAGTTCATGAAGATGATGCACTACCCTTGAATGAGAACTTTCCGAATGAGCAACTTCTTTTTATAAGAACAACAACTCCTTGGTATGCTGATATTGTTAATTACTTAGTTACCAAGAAGTTGCCACAAGAGTTGACACAAGCTCAAAGAAATAAGATCAAGAGTGATGCCAAATACTACATATGGGATGATCCTTACCTTTGGAAGCATTGCTCCGATCAGATTATAAGAAGGTGTGTACTCGAAACTGAATTTCAATCTATTCTCACCTTTTGTCACTCTTATGCATGTGGAGGACACTTTGGATCCAAAAGAACAGCCATGAAAGTTCTTGATTCTGGATTTTATTGGCCTACCATATTCAAAGATGCATACCTCTTTTGCAAGTCATGTGATCGTTGCCAAAGAACTGGTAACTTAGGTGCTAGAAATCAAATGCCTCAAACTCCAATACTTATTGTTGAAATTTTTGATGTATGGGGCATGGATTTCATGGGACCTTTTCCTCCTTCTTTTGGTAATCTTTATATTTTACTTGCCGTTGATTATGTTTCAAAGTGGGTGGAAGCAAAATCCACTAGGACTAATGACTCTAAAGTTGTTTCAGATTTTGTCAAGACTAACATCTTTGCTAGGTTTGGAACGCCAAAGGCCATAATCAGCGATAGAGGTACTCACTTTTGCAATAGGACTATGGAAGCACTTTTGAGGAAGTATAACATCACACACAAGGTCTCCACCTCATATCATCCTCAAACTAGTGGGCAAGCTGAAGTGTCAAACCGAGAAGTTAAGTCCATCCTTGAAAAGACAGTTAATCCAAATAGGAAGGATTGGAGTTCACGACTTGATGATGCACTTTGGGCTAATAGGACAGCATATAAGACACCCATTGGTATGTCTCCTTATCGACTTGTTTATGGTAAGCCTTGTCATCTTCCGGTTGAATTGGAACATAAATCATATTGGGCTATCAAACAATGCAACATGGAGATGGATGAGATAGGAAAGAAAAGAAAAGTTGACCTACAAGAATTAGAGGAGATAAGGAATGATGCCTATCAGAATTCTAGGATTTACAAGGAAAAGACTAAGGCATTCCATGACAAGATGATATCAAGAAAAGAATTTGTTGTTGGACAAAAAGTTCTTCTCTTCCATTCACGCCTTAAGTTATATCCAGGTAAGTTACGTTCTCGTTGGGTTGGACCTTTTGTTATTACTAATGTATTTACTCATGGTGCAGTTGAAATCCAAAGCCCAAAAACAGATAAGGCATTCAAAGTGAATGGTCATAGATTGAAGCCTTACTATGAGAACTTTCCAATACAAGATGTGGAGGAGTTTCCACTTTTTGAGCCAAAGTATGTTGAATAATAATGGCATGGGTCTAAGTTAGGCTGAGGACAATAAACCAAGCGCTTCTTGGGAGGCAACCCAAAAGGATGGAGAGCATCTATTATATCAGATTTGCATATTCCTTACTCTCCATCATTCTATCTTTTATTGTTTTTCTTTTCTTTTGTTTAATAGTTCTTTTCTCTAACAAGATGTAAATATAATTTTTAATTTATTTTTTTAACCCCGGTTAAATGGCGGATAACGGTACTCCGTGATTATTTAAGTCGGTTCCATCAGCTACCCACAAAACTGATATTGTATATAAATTTCTCTTTCAATTTCTCTTTCATTTTTTTTTCAGGATGGATGATATTCTCACAAGATTGCAGAAACGATTTCCTCCTTTTCCTCGAAATATTTTACTGAAGCTTTACCAAGTTCGACTTGAAAGATTAAGAATGCTTATGCACAAAGGGATTCCTGACGACATACGTTGGATAATTGAAGCCAAGGTACGTGAAGATGAATATCTTCCTGTTTTGCATTTACCAGGTACAGGTAGAAGCACTTTTGCAAAGAAGCGACGAGCAAAGCGCATGAGTTCAAATTGCCACAAATGTGCACGATGGACGTGTAACGGTAAATGTCGTTCTATTGGGATTCCGTCCTCTAATCGAGATGATAAAATTGAATTCATTAAGGATGGACTGAGTAAGGAGAATTTGGGTAATATCCAACTTTCTCTTGAGACGCATCCTAGTGGAGACGTACAAAGAGAAATTCTTGATTTATGGCCGCAATTCCAAAGGGAATGGCAACATCTTGGGAATCTGATGTTAAAAGACCCTGTTTGCCAGCTTGTAAGAAAACTGGATGGGAAGCATATCCTCGACTCATAGAAGGCGTTTAAGCCGTTTCTGGACGTAAAACCAGAGGAAGATGTGAGCCACAATCACAACTACAATAAATGACTTCTCAGCTTTTGGTTTGATTTGCAATAACTTTATTTTGTTTTAATTTACGTGTTGTTCGATTTGTGTAATTATTCTCGTTTTTTTTATTTGTCTTTTACGGTTGATTTTTTCTTCTCTTTTTGATTTTCTTCCTGAAATCACGCAAAAATCTTTTGTTAGGTTAACATTTTCTTCTGACAGGTCAGATACACTTTCGGCGACATTATTACTCTTGTCTGATTCACTACTCAGTCCTCTATATATTACACCATGTACTCATTCTCTTTCAGGCACTCGAAAAAAAAAATGGAAAGTACTTCATCCCAGCGCATTAAAAAAATTTGTGTCTTTGGAGGTGCTTATCCAGGGAAAAATAACATATTCGCTGATGAAGCCATAAGAGTTGGAGTAATACTTGCCCAACAAAAGATCCACTTGATTTATGGAGGCGGTAGTACGGGTTTAATGGGAGCAGTCGCTACAGCAGCACACGCCGGAGGAAGTCCAGTTCTAGGAATCGTGCCAAAACTATTCACAAGTTTTTGTGGACCTACCGTGGGTAAGGAAATACAAGTCTGGAGTATCCCTGAACGGATGACAATCATGTACCATTCTGCCGATGCATTCATTGCTTTACCAGGAGGTCTGGGTACATTGAAAGAAATAGCTTGCGTGGCTTCTTGGTCATCTTTGGTCACAAATAAGAAACCCATTGGTTTGCTTAATATTAATGGTTATTTTAGTAATTTGCTTTCATATTTAGATAATGCTGTGGAAAATGGATTCATGTTTTCAGAGGCAAGGAGAACCATAATTTCTGCTACAACCATTGAAGATTTACTCAAAAAGCTCCAAGCTTATGAGTGTTTATCTGCTACGATTGTTTCGCAAACGCTCGGAAAAAGAAAAAGAGATATGGATGAGCAAGGAGTGGATTGCACTTTGTCTTTGTGACATTATCTAACATTTTGCTTGTTGTGTCTCAGTTATAATAAGTGGTTAGCAACCTCTGCAGGTAATATCTCCTAAATTCTACCTTTAAAATTTGACATTGGGGACAATGTCATATTTTAGTAGGGGGTAAGGGACATATTTTGCTAATTTAAAAAAAAAAAAAAAAAAAAAATTTGTTGTGTTTTAAGCCATTTAGAAGTATTCATTCTGAACAAGGTCTGAGTAAGGGAGACTTGAGACATACCTTGTCAGTTTGATTTCTTCTTTTCAAAAAAAAAAAAAAAATGTTATGTTTTAAGCAATTTAGAAGTATTCATTCTGAACAAGGTCTGAGTAAGGGAGACTTGAGACACACCTTGTCAGTTTGATTTTAATCTTTTTATGTTTACTTGTTAATTTTTGTTTAGTATTTTAAGATTATTTAGGTTGCATGAGTTTGTTTTGTTTTGAGTCTTAGCTGTTCCTATTCTTATGTTATTAGTTCTTTTCTCTTACACATAATTCTTTCATTTGGGTTAATAGACTTACATTGAGGACAATGTAAGAATTAAGTGTGGGGGGAATGATTTAGGATTTCTTTTATTTTGTCTATTATTTTTTTTTTTTTTAGTCTTTATTATTATTATTATTTTTTTTTTTGAGTTTTAGTTCCTTTTTAATACAATGATGAGATATGAATTGCATAAGTCTAAAACAGATTTATTAGTGAGAAGATTTTCATGAGAATTGAGCTTGATGTCAAATTTTTTTTTTTTTATGAGCCAATGTTAATATGATATGTTGATTGAGAAAGAAGCATGTTTAGACTTAATCTGACTTGTATAATCATCCTTGTGAGTTTTTGAGCCTATAATGATTGATGCATTATACAAATCAATCTAATTTCTTTCTTGAGTACTCTTATGATTACATGATTCTCTAGAACTTGCTTTGAACCGTTTGAGACTATATTGATACATGTGACAACATGAATATGATAGAGGCATTAGGATTATAACCAGAGCCAAACAGCCATCCATTATTAATGTTCTAAGAGAACATCCCCACTAGTGAGCCAATTTGAGCCTACATTAAATATGCTGTTTTATTGGTAACCACAACTTACACCTAGCCTAAATATACTTATATCCTTACCCTTGTTCTAAAGATGGATTATATATTTTGAGACATATTGCAAAAAACAAGGGATATTTTTAGTTGAAAATTTGGGTTAGAAACAAGAAATAAGTGTGGGGGGAAAAAGAAAAGAAAAGTCAAGAGAAAAAGAAATGGAATACTGGCAAATACATTCCTAAGTAAAAAAATATGAATCATCTCTTGAATTTGTGGAAAAAGAAAAAGATGTTACAAAGTTGTTTAGAATGAAGAAAAGGCCCAACATGAATATTCGGCCTAGGTGACTATGTACTTGTAAAGAGTTTTGACAAGTTTCTTTGTATGATCTTATTATGTCTCTAAACTTTATGAACTCTTTGGAGCCTTTGTGATATCTTTATCCTTTTGTTATTCAACCACATTACAAACCCCTTGGCCCCATTGCAACCTTGATTAAAGACCTCTTGATTCATGAAGTTGTATGATCTAAATAGTGGAGAATAGGTGGACAAGCAAGAATATGGTAGAACGGTTTTCATGAGATTGATTGAGTGTAAACACTTCACCACTACTTTAAAGAGTGAAAATCATGAGGGTATATCATGTGAGAAGTTGAGATTAAATTTGAACATGCACTATTTTGATTGAGATATGTTATGTTAATATTGGCTTAACTCAAACAATTTACATTCAAGCATGAATTTTTGCTATTGATTAGTTTATAAGACTTGTTCAAAGATTGTCTCTAATTTGTATTGAAAGGATTAGGAATAAATATTTTTAGTATATGTAGTTTATTTATATTTTAGTTTTTCAATGTTTGTGGGTATCGTTCTAGTAAACCCTCACGAGACTAAACTCGTCCACTAAGGACACCTAGGGGTTTAAAGGCTTGTGTCACATGCTAAGTGCCACCGTGATTTCCTACGAAAGTGGATTAGATTAGATTTTCTTATTTTATTTTTATTGAGTCGTTGCTAGGGACTAGCAACAATCTAAGTGTGGGGGTGTGATAACTCGTATAATTATATAGTTTTTAGTTATGTTTTATTATTGTTTTGTGTCAAATACGAGTTATTATTGTTTAGTCTAATTGTGTTTATGATCTTTATGTATTTTGGTGTTTTTCACAAGTTTCTTTGAGTGATTTCAGATTACTAGAATTAAGGGCAAATCCAGTTCAGTTCCAGTTCCGACACATTTTGCCATATCAGCTATATCTCGAGTTTCACTGAAGCAATAAGGCTGAAATTTGTAGCTGTGCAAAGCTAAGAGGCATATCTATCTTTTTCATGTTTTACACTTCTTGAAACGGAGTCGTTTTCCCTAGCGAAATTGACCATCAAGTTGGCTGATGTGCAATGACGTTTGTGCTGACCTGTTTTCGTATTTTGCCCATATCTGCTTATCCACATCAGCAAATGAGCTGATTCCAACGGCTATGGATCCGTAACTGATAGGGTAACATTTTTCTAGAAGACCATGTGATCAGATAAGGCCTGCAAAATTGACAAAATCGACCATCAAGTTGGCTGATCAAAATCGTCATGTATGACGAAAATTGTTAGAAAATGCACCCACCTATTATACCTACCTTTGAAATTTGTAAAGCTTGTCTCTTGTCATTTAGCCCTCCAAAATGTGTATAAATAGAGGGCCTTGGGTGATTGTAAGGGATCATATTGGAGATTGGTAGGATATTAGCCATTTTAACAAAATTCTCTAAGTTTTCTTCTTCTTTCTTTTCTCTAGTTTTCTTTTTCTTTAGAAAGAGCAAGAGGTTGGATAATTAATATTCTTCTTCTTCTTCTTTCTTTCTTTTATTTTCTTCTTAGATTCTATTTAATTTTATGTTTATAATGCCTATGCTAGGCTAAACTTCTATTTGGTTAAGGGTGATTTCAAAGCCCTAGACATGTTTTGTGATTGATTTTCAGATTCTATCTATCATTAATTTTCTATCAAAGTTGCTTATGTTCTTCTACAAGAATTGTTCATGATGTTGTCTTGATTTGTTTAGGTGTACAACTAGATAGATCTTGATAATTATCTATTGCTAGTTTAGGAGTCTTGATCCGTGTAATTGTCTTGATTTCCTATTCATAAGTGGCAATTTGTGATTAATGATTATGGTCAAGTTTTCAATAATTGCAAAGTGGAACATAACCTAAGTTGAACAATCCGAGCTTATGTGTTTGTTGCTTAGATCAACCTATCTTTCTCATCATAAAGCTGCCATTAAATTGAATCTAGAGAGCTTATTCTAGGTTGTTTGATGGTTAGAGATTAAATAGAGAGCTTGTTCTATTTAACGACAAACTAAGGAAAGATTGGGATAACAGAGCTTGTTGTTATCTACGGTTGTTAACTTTGATAGTTGGTTGACATTGATAGATCTGAAATTGATTCTTAATGATGTCTAGTGGTGGAGAATGAAACCTTAACCATGTTTTTCATTTTTGATTCTTCTTACTTGTTTTCTTACTTTTCTAGTTTGCTTATTTTTAAAAGTATATTTATTTTTATTGGCTGGTTATACCGCCTAATTTGTATATTAATTTTGTTTTATTTTTATTGGCTGGTTATACCGCCTAATTTAGTATATATATTTTTATTGGCTGGTTATACCGCCTTGCTTAGTATATATATTTTTATTGGCTGGTTATACCGCCTTGCATCTTATTCTTATTATTTACTTTAGTTTAAATCTGGCTTCAAAAACCCCTTTTCTTTTATTGTTCTTGAATTTAAGTTTTAAACTATCAACTTATAAACTAAAACCCAATCCTTGAGGACTCGACCCTTGCTAACTACTATACTTACAATTGATCTTTTTAGTGCAAGGTTAAATAAGATACACTCTTTTGGGTGCATCAACCATCAACCACAATATTTGACCTAGTCAATGCCACTATCCATCTCCCATCCAAAAACACCTAAAGGCAAATTGGGAAGTATAAGTTCCAAGGTATGGCAACATTTCACTAAGCTGCCTTGTAAGGACAGAACTGAACAAAAAGCCTCTTGTAATTATTATATTAAAGCAATTAAGTGTCCTAGTACAAGTGGAACTAGTACCTTGCACAACCATCTTGCTAGATGTGTAAAATACCCCTTGAATAGTGTTGACAATAAGCAAACAACCCTAAATTTTTAAAGCTTTAGCATATGGTGATGATGGTAGTGGTGGTTTTTCACTTGTTACTTAGAAATTTGATCAAGAAATGTGTAGGAAAAATTATGCTAGAATGGTGGTAATGGATGAGTTACCTTTTAGGGTGGTAGAGCATGAGGGATTTCGTGACTTTTGTAGTGTTATGTAACCTCGATTCCAACTTCCTTCAAAGTTCATTGTTGCTAGGGATAGCTATGACCTTTTTTTTAGTGAGAAAGAAAAGTTCTTCATGTATTTGAAAAATCAAGTTGAGGGTTTGCCTCACTACTGACATTTGGACATCTTGGCAAAATCTTAGTTATATGTGCCTTGTAGTTCATTTCATTGATCAAGAACGGAAATTGCATAAACGAATATTGAATTTCACTTCAATTTCTAACCATTCCGGTAATGTGATTGGAAAATGCATTGAGAAATATTTGCTTGAATGGGAGATAGATAAAGTTCTCACTATTATGGTAGATAATGCAAGCTCTAATGATGCTGGTATTCAATATGATAAGAAAAGACTTAATAACTGGAATTTTAGTGTTTTGAATAGTGAGCATTTACATGTGAGGTGCTGTGCACACATTTTTAGACTTATTGTAAAATAGGGTTGAAAGATTTGGGCGATTCCATCTTTCGTATCTGTTCCGCTGTGAGGCATGTGAGGTCATCCACTATAAGGTTGCAAAGATTCAAGATCTGTGTGCAACAAGAAAAAATAGAAAGTAAAAGCCTTGTTTGTCTAGATGTTGAAACTAGGTGGAATTCCATTTATTTGATGTTGGAAACTGCTTTGAATTTTGAAAAAGTTTTTGATAGGTTAGAGGAACAAGATGACAAGTACAGAAGTGAGCTTAATGAAGAAAAAAATAGGGGTTTGCCTACTGTAGCCGATTAGGATTATGTTCGTGGATTGTTGCCTTTTTTATTTCTTTTATGATTCCACTTTGCGTGTCTCTGGTTCTTTGCATGTCACTAGAAATAATTACTTTCATGTGGTGTTTGGTGTTGGAATACAAATTAAAGACAAATTACACGATCTAAATCCAATTATTAGCTCAATGGTTGTTCGAATGAAAGAAAAATATGACAAATATTGTGGAAATATAAAGAACCTTAATCCCTTTTTGTTTATTGCTGTTGTATTGGATTCTAGGTTCAAGTTGGAATATGTAATGCTTGTCATTAATGAGGTTTATGATGAAAAAAAGGCGCAACAGTTGGGTGCTAGGATTTTTGACACCTTAAATGGTATGTTTGAGCATTATTCTGCCTATGTCGCCACTGATGTTAATGAAGAAATAAGTCCTAGTTCCAAGAAAACAATGAAAATTGAGGATGATACTATTGATATTGGTGATACAGAAGCATATGTCTTGTCAAAAAAAAAAAAAAGAAGGGCAAAGTCACAATGCATAGATGGGAAGTAAGAATTGCAAAGGTATTTAGATGATCAACTTGAGAAAGGTGAGAAGGACTTTGACATATTACTTTGGTGGAAGGTTAGCTTGCAAATTTCTGATACTTACTTTGACGGCTCGAGATGTATTAGCCATTCCCATCTCTACTGTAGCCTCCGATATGCTTTTAGCACAAGAGGGCGTATTCTTAATCCATTTCGTAGCTCTTTGACTCCAAAAATGGTTAAGGCCCTTATATGCACATAAAATTGGTTGAAATCTGCACTTATTCCGATTGAGAATGAAGAGAAGTTAGATGTTTGGGAAGGCATTGAAACCGGTAAAGATTTAATATTTGTATATTTAATGTTGTATCTATATTTATCATTATTTTTAGTGATTTAATGAATCTTATAATTATTGTTTTTTTTTAGATTTTAAGGAGTTGGTTCTTAATGAAACAAGAATGGTTATTGATGATTGACTTGAAGAGTGGAAGGTAATTGATTTTATTTTGTGTTATTTTTGTTATATATATATATTATATTCTAAATTCGAACAGTTAGTTTTATAAAAACATTCAACTTCTTTTAAGTTCTAAATGGTTATGTTTGCTTTAGTAACAAGTTTTTGAGATTTGCATTGGGATGTTTATTTTTTTCAGGCAATTGAAGATGGAAAGAGTTGTAGAACAAAATTCCATAAATATGAATTTAATTTTCTAATTTTTAGATTTTAATTTCATATCTTGAAATGTGAATTGTAGTTTTATTTGTTATTTTAAGCTGAGCTTAGTTTGTACTTCAGACTTGTAGTTGTTTAGTAGGCTAATGTGCTTCGTAATTTAATCATGCTTTGACTCTTTGATTGACATTGATAGTTGTACTTCAAAATTGTAGTTTTTTAATAGGCTAATATAATATATATGCTTGTTGTTATATTATAGTTTAAGCGACTTTGGTGTTTGCTGGACGATATCTTGGGCAGTTTTGGTGTTTGATGTTTTATATTGATTAGGGACTTCCCTATTTTCTTAGATTGGAGTTAGTCTCCTTTTATATACCTCTTAATCTGTTTAGCAATATATATATATATATATATATATATTTATATCAGAAATAGAAAGAACAAGTGTTATGGGACTTGAGAATAAAACAATAAAATCATTGAACTTGAGATAAAAAGATGGTAAAATATGATGGTAAAATGTGTTTTGGGAATCATCATTCATGGTAAAATATCGATTTTATATCTATGGTTGGACAAAAATGTTGTTAATAACCATTTATGTAGTATGTATATATATATATAACCATTTAGAAGTAAGAAAAAGTCACAAAAACTTCCATATTGCCAAAATAAAGCCCAAAAATAACATGAAAAAATCGATAATCGAACCGAATTTTAGCATTTCGATTATAACCGATTATTTAGCTTCTTCGATTCGGTTTCGATTACAAACATGGAAAAACCGAATACCTACCGAACCGAACTCACCCTTACCATCTCTTGCCCACGTGGGCAAAAAAAATTCCACGTAATCAGATGCCCAATCAAAATCATTTCGCATTTGCCACATAAGTACAGCCAACGCCATGCCAACCCATCAATATCTACGTTAACAAAGATAACAGTGAAATTTTAACAAAGTTAATATTTGGATTAAAATTTCAAATCACGAAAAGTGGAGGGACTTGATTTGATCAAATTTTTATATAAGGACTAAATCGATAATTTGACAAGAGCACAGGGGCGAATTGCTCAATTTGATCAAATATTGTTCTTTTTTATACCAACATTTTAAAAATTGGATCAGAGATTGAATAGGTCAAAGGGAGGATTTTAGTGTTAAATGCTTAATTTTGGTATTGAATAAGTAGTAAATATAATTATCAATATTTATTAAAAGCGTGTGTATTTGACTTAATGATATGATCTTTAACGATAAGATAAAAAAGTTATGAGTTCAAATCTTATCACTTTAACTTAATGGTATGGTCTTTACAATAAGATAAAAAGTTAAGAGTTCAAATCTTACCACTTACAATTTTTTTTAAATAATTAAATAGTAAATTAACTTCTAAAATCGGTTTAATCGTGAAACTTGAAAAACAAATTATAACGATTTAAAAGATCGTTATGTGTTTATTTTTATTTTTTAAAATATACTTAAATAGGTATGTATAAACCCCTATTTTGTTAGGAAAGTTTATAAACTCCATTATCGACGTATTAGAATTTTTTTTTTCATTTAATGAGAGTTTGAATAAAATTATTAAAAAGTTAAACAAGACACACAATAATTTTTCATATAATTTGATTTGATTAATTTTATTATATTTGATTTGATTGTTACCTTTTTATTTCTTAGTAATTTTTAAGATAATTAAAAGGAATGCAAAATAATTGATATGATCATAACCTTTTTTAAAAAATAATATGAGCATTTGGTTCGACAGTTGATGTAGAATTTTTTATTCAAAAAACATCTTAAATTCCCTCTTCCTCAATTTAAAAAGAAAAAAAAATTAAAGTATCACAAACATTTAAACATCATATTATAAATAAATAAAAATCAAAGTTTTCACTTTTCATATTAAGGAAAATTCTAGTATTATATTAATAATTATAAAAATATACAGTAAATTTTATTTAGCTCTAAATTTAGTGTTCATCTTTTATATTTTTCAAAACACAAAGTAAATACAAAAAGTAAAAAACATTTTTTTTTATATTATGTACTTCAAAATTACTTTCGCATGTTATATACGATTTTAACTTCTTTTTTTGAAAAATTATCAGTGGAATTTAAAAACTCCATTAGCATGTTTAGTAAGGTGACACATGTTTCTGTAAGGTATAATAAAAAATATTAAAAAATTAAAATAACAAAAAAAATAGTTGTCAATTTCTTAACCTCGTTTATTGAGTTTAAAAACACCACCGACGATGTATAAAAAACAAACACTTTTTTATCTTGTATTTCTTATTATTGAAACTAATTTTTAACCTAAACAACATTAATTTTGCATCTTATATATATTTTTTATAATACTATTATGATATGTTTAAAATGTTTTGTCCTTGATAAAAAATTAGATGCACCCACATAAAAGATTAAAATTAATGTAGACTAATTTATTTTCATAAAAATAAAAATAGTAAAACTTTTGTGATATTAATATTATATCTAGTTTACAAGAGTAGAGAAATGTTAATACTTTATTTTATTTAGTTTGTACATGCAGACAATTAAAAATTAGTTAATTCATATTTAATTTAACAATCATTATCTCTCTTGAATTTACTAAAAGTAAAAAGTACCAAAAACAAAAAATTTGGAAAGAAAGATGTTCAATAATTACTATATTAATGTATTTTCATGATTTTAGATAAGAAGCTTGTAATTTGGGATAAATGACAAAATTAAGGCGTAATTTAGTATTAGTGTTGCCATTTGAAAAAGTTTGGTTTCAAAAAAAAAAGTGTTTGAAAAGTGCTATGAAATATTGCTGTGAAAATTTATGGTTTGAGATTTTTGAGTGTTTGACATTGCTGAATAAAAATATTGTGAGAATATAAAATGTCAAAAAGGGCACGATGTTAAAAACAATGAATAAGTCATTTTTAATACTATTTTAATAGATTAATATTAAAACTATCAAAAAAATAAATTATTGTGAAATTTAATTTTAAAAATTTATATATAAATATGATTTTTAGATTTTCTTAAAAAAAAATTAAAAAGTTTAGAAATAGTTATATTCCTTTTATAATTTCAAAATATATAAATATACCATAAAATGATATGTATATATTTAAAATAAATAAATAATATTTAAAAAAGATGAATAATTTTATACACATCATATAAATATTATAAAATATTTAAAATTTTATAATCTAACAAATATATAATTTTAACTACACAAACTCTCCTGGTGCTGACACGTGTCCACTATTCTGATGCCGACACATATCATTTTTTTGGGAGAAGGAAAGAAAAAGAAAAGAAAGAGAGAGAGAGAGAGAGAGAGAGAGAGAGAGAGAAAGGAAAAAGAACACGTGACGTTTTTATATTTTCGAGAAAGAAAGAAAAAAAAAGAAAAGGAAAAAAAGAAAGAGAAAGAAAGGAAAAATAAAAGAAAGAGGGAAGAAAGGAAAGAGAAAACAAATGAGAAAACTTTATGTGTTTCCGTATTCTTTTTTTTGTGTGTTTAAAGTATTATAAATTTATATACGTTAATCATTCATTTTATGTATATTTTGACACGTTTGTGTATTTATGTAGTGTTTACGTTATTTTTCGTGTTGTGTTTTAATTATTTTTCTTATGATTTGTTCGTGTCGTGTCTCAATTCCTTTTATATGTTGCATAGTTTGTCATTGTGATTCAATTTAAAGAAAATTGTATATGTTTGTGTCGTGTTCGTTTAGTGTCTCAATTCATAACATATTTTTCATAATTTGTTGTAGTGATTCAATTTAAAAAAAAAAAAAAATTTATGTGTTCATAACGTATTCGCATTATTTTTTTGTGTTCAAAGCATTATAACTTTATATAAATTTTTACACATTAATAATTTGTTTTATATAGATTTTGACACGTTCGTGTATTCTTTTCGTGTTCATGTTATTTTTCGTGTCGTGTTTTAATTATTTTCCCGTGTTGTGTTTGTGTCATGCCTAAATTCATCTCATATTTTGCATAATTTATCATAGTAATTCGATTTTAACTCTAAATTCATTTACTTACGATATTAAAACATAAAAAATTATTTATGTAAATGATAATTATTTAATATGATTTAACTTAAATTTATTTGTGATTGTTAATTTAATTAAAATTTTATAAATATTAAAAAAATCTCCTAGCGGGAGAATAATTCTAGTAGTTTATTATAATTGCCTCCATCCATCTCAACATACTATTGTCTAGGGGTATAAATGAGACACCTGTGCTCGCAAGCTACTTGAGTTCGACTCAAAGAAAACTCGAATTCGATTCGGTCATTATCGAGCCGAGCTCAAGCTCGAGCAACTCGAGCTATCGAGCGAGTCGAGTTCGAGTATCTTAATACTCGATTCGAGTGGCTCGCAAGCCTAATCGAGCTTTTTATTTTATAATATATTTTTATATTTTATAATATTAATTTATTATTTTACCATATATATATATACACTAAAAAACCCAAACCCTAATTTTTTTTCCCTTGTATTCCTCTCACTCTCTCATTCGCTTCTCTCCCTCACCGACTCAACTCTCACCTTCTCTCCATCTCCATCTCCATCTACTTTCTCTCATTCCTCATTTTCAAATCCACTATACAACACTCAAACACTGCCTTTTCCCCTCCTCTCACTCTCATCTTCCTAATTAGCTCCTTTTTTTTTTTCCAGATCTGCAGTCGATGCAAGGTAACTATCTCCTCTCTCTTTCACTTAATAATTCTTTATTATTGTCCTCGTCTTTTTTACTCAGAGTTGATCGTTACTTGAAGAAAAAAGAAATTGCTGTTGTCAATTCGTACATCTAAAGTAGTTGGCTAGAATAAAGGGTTCACTTTCATTGGAATAGCTTGAATCACAAATGTTAAGCTAGAAATCCGTTGAAAATTATGAGAAGATTGAGGAAACAAAAGGAATTAGTGCTTCATAAATTTCCAATAAGGATAATCATTTGGGGATGTCACCGCACATATATGCAATCTAAATGGCTAAACTGTAGCCCTCGTTCCTGTTCACTTGTCTAAATGTTAGAAAGAAGTTATTTGATTAGATAGAATTTGGTACACCATAACATATAATGTTATAATATTTTTTTATATCTGTTTTCAGAGATATTGAAACTTCTCAGGCATGTGTGGTCTATAAAGAAGGATAATCATCATTAAATACCATTCTAAAACATATGCATTACAATCAAAGGATTTTGATGAACATATTTGTCAGGATTTTAAGGTATGTTAGTGTTATTTCACAATTTTACACTAAACTGTGGCCTAGGCAGAGCCTAATGTAGTCCTATCTTGTCTTAAATAAAGAGGTCTCATACGTCCTTCTTCAAAGCTAACTATTAAAAAAAAAAAAAAAACACTGGTTCCTTAGCCAACTACTTGTATCTCACTCTCTCGGTTTATTTCCCTTGTAGGTTGTAGTTAAGAATATGTGCTTTCAAAAGGTATACCATATAGTAGTAATTCTTTTCCAAGACCATCTATTTTAAAATTTAAACCAAAAAATAATTTTTAATACATGATTATTTGTCAAACACAACACTATTAAACTGTACACCATGTTTGGTTCACCATAATAGCTATGCTATTCGGACGATTCGGCGCACTATAGTAACACAGTCGTTTGGTTCGCAAAATTGGTATTCCGCGAAATAACCGATTTAGGTCTTATTCACCAAAATTCCATAATAGCCATTCAGCATCTCCCTCTGAATGGCTATTATGGGCAACCACCAAATAGCTTTTATTTTTTCTAAAATACCTTTACCCAAAAATGAAAAAAGCAGTAGATTGAACTAAAAAAGTCAACACAATATCCACAATAAACCAAGAAACACCCTTCTGAGCCAAACAAAAAAAAGAAAGATTAGAGGAGAGAAAATTTTCTCTCTCCTATGGGTTTCGCGTGAGGATAGTTGTAGGGATTTGGGGCTTGAAATTTAGGGAGGAGGAAGAGAAGACAAAGGTAAACAACATATCAAAAAACTAAAGTTTTTGTGGCAGCGATGGGCGACGAAAAATGGGTGAAAATCGTAGGTAGTTTTTTTTTTTTTTTTTAGATCTACGCTTTTCGGGTGATTTTTTTTTTTTAAAAAACCAATTAGAAAAATGGAAAGAGGAGATTGAAAGGAAACTTTGGGTGAAATTTGGAGGTTTTTTGAGTTTGGGTGGTGACGACGACGGTCGTCGGTCGAAATCTGGGTTTTGGGTTCTGCTGAAGAAGATAAAGAGGAGAGAGATTGGTAGAGAGAGTGAGGGAGAGAGAAAAAGTGTGAGGGAGAAATGAGAGGAGAGAGAAAATAAATGGTATTTATAGGAAACAAAATTAATAAAAAAAATTAAAATTAAAAATATTTTATATTATAATTTAAAATATAATTTTAGTCTTTTATATATTATTAAATATAAAATATAAAATATAAAATTATTATATTATTTATAAATTATAAATTATTTAAATATAATATATTATAAATCTATTTAAAAATATATATTAAATAATTTTATAATTATATTTTAATATAATTTTAAGAGATTAATAAAATAATTTTAGTTTTATTAAATAAAAATATTATTATTTATGTTAAGGACAAAATAGTCTTTTATGTCTATTCTTTACCTATTTTTTAACATCATTTTAACCAATCAAACAAAGTAATAGTATTCCTCTTTTATTCTATTCAATCAACCAAACTATATAATACATATTCCCACCGAATAATTATTTCCTTCAGACTCTATACCATGAACCAAATGCGCCCTTAATATTTGAAAATATTATTGCAATAAATATTATTTAATCTAATAAGTATCAAATTTCAATAAAATTCTCGTTGAAAAAATAATTTTAAACTCTTAATTCCTACTAACTTGGTTAGTTCAAAGTATATCATAATCTCTATTATAATGATATGTTTCAACTTTTAGCTCATTTTTCACCTTACTTCATTAAAGGGATAACAAATTAAGGCAAATTTATACGAATATTGCTAAAAAATAAAAATCAAACTACCTATATTTTGAAATTATTTATCAAAATATGCTTATTTTTAATGGGTTAGACAAAAATACCAAGGAAAGTCGTCATATGATACGGCGACTTCCCTTGGTATTTTGTAAAAAAAATTGAAAATCGAAGAAGGAAAGTCGCCATATCATATGGCGACTTCCCTTCATCTTTAAAAAAAAATAGACTAGAAGTCGCCATATGATATGGCAATGGCGACTTCCGAACAAATTTTTTTTTTTAAATTTTAAAATTATAACCGTTTGAAACCGGTAAAAAAAAAAAAAATTGAAGGCAACAGTCAAGTGACCGTTGCCTTCCCACCACCCACCCCCCAAATTTCACCTAGAAATACCTTCCTTATATTCATTTTTTCATACAAACTCTCAAATTCTCTTCTCTTCCTCTTATTTCATACCAAAAAAAAAAAAATCTCAAATTTTCTCTTAGTGTTGATTTAAAAATAGCTTCAACATTCTTGAGGTTGCAAGATAATCACATATCCGCAGTTATATGTCAAGAGGTTAGTAATTTTTTTTATAATTTTTTATAATTTAATTAATTATCATTATAATTGTTATTAATTTTTTATAAAATTATAAAATTATTATTTATAATAATAATTTTATAATTAATTATCATTATATTTCAAGAGGTTGCATTATTAATATATATTTTTATGATTTTATAATTATTTAATTTAATTAATTATCAATAGGATACTATTCGCATCTTATGTTCGAGGAATTTTTTTTTAAGATCCGCATCCATCTATTATCGACCACTTAAAGAGTGTCGGATTTTATTATGCAAGTCAAATTCGACAATGTATGCTTCTGTCGGACTTAATTAGTGCGTTGGTTGAACGATGGAGACCCGAGACACACACTTTTCATTTTTCATGTGGTGAATGCACGATCACTTTAGAAGATGTTGCTCTCCAACTTGGACTACCAGTGGATGGGCATGGCAGTTATAGGCGCAAGTTTTTTAAATTGGAATACAGAGTGTCAAAATTTATTGGACCTGTACCTCCAGAAGAGTGTCTCAAAAGCTCAATGGTGACAAAAACGTGGCTGCAGTCATTGCAAAATCTCCCCAAAAATGCAAGTGAAGAAGAGGTAATATGCTGCTAGAGCATATATTTTACGTTTGATTGGAGGAATGCTAATGCCCGACAAATCGAGCAGTTTGGTACAATTAATGTATCTTCCATTGTTTCGTGATTTAGAGCATGCAACAAATTATATTGGGGTTCTGCGTGGTTGGGGTTTTTGTATAGAGAACTGTGCTGGGCTACAGTTCCAAAGAGCCATGACATAGGTGGACGTTTACTGCTTCTGCAGTCATGGGTTTGGCATCGACTGCCATTTATTACTCCGCGCGGGAATTTTTCGCCTGTATACCCCCTTGCAAGCAGGTAATAATCTTGACTATTTTATTAATTTTGTACGAACTTCTATTTTTATTAAGTCTATTAAGATTTTATATGCATTTTAACAAGTGGAGTCATCCTAAAGATTGTAGCGATATTCTGCTCGACCTTTCAAGTATCACGACTAGATCGAGTAGGATATCATAAGGTAAATGTTTCAATTGTTACATTTAAGTCTTATTAATCCATATGAAACTAATAATTTATAATAATTATTCGCAGTTTGTGCCATATTCTTCAAATGAAATTATGGCATGCCTCCCATTGAATGCCTACAATAATTGTAATATATGGAAAGCAAACATAACATTGATATGCTTTGCATATGTAGTGGCACCAAACTGATAGGGTGTTGCGATAATTTGGGATGCAACAACCAATTCCGCAACCATCGGTGGACCTTGATAAGGTTCACAAGATTGATATGCGTGGGCTTCATGAAGTATTTTGGCCTACGAAGCATCGACAATGGATCCAGTAGTGGAATCAGCGTTTTGAACGAATTCCGACAATGGACCTATTGTTCGTAATAATTTCAACCCATCTGCTGATTACATAAGATGGTATAAAAATGAAGATTGGCATTTTGTTTGTCCACCGTTGGAGTTTGAGGATGTTAGGAGTATGTCATTTCCCGGACAGACTTCAAACCCAGTCCCTCCTACACACGAAATGGAAGTTCCTAGACCTAGCCAACAACGTGGGGCGGACGCTCAACTGGTCTCATCACATGCGGCGGAATTCACTGCACCGAGGATGTCATTTAGTCATTCTGAACCTCAACCAGAACATGGCGTAGCATCCAATCATCGTCATTCCGTCAATCACCTCGGATTTGATGTTGATGAGTGTTACCGACCATCACCGCAAATGACGAGGTTAGATGACCAGCTCCTCACCCCAAGTCAAAGTTTAGCATATCTAACTACAATGTATCAATTTGGAACCCCTGCGTCAGTATTTGATGCTACATCATTTCTGGGTCCATCTAGTAGTTAGGTTCCCTTTATGGGTGGACTAGGTCCTGGCTCCTCGAGTAGTGAGTTTTCATTTTTTGATGCAGAACATATGGATCCCTCTAGTAGTGCGTTTCCATCGACTGATGTGGGTGAGCATGCGGATGACATACAACCAAAACCAGTGACGGTAGGTCGAGGACGAGGTCAACAATGAATACGTGCCACTGACGAGGTTGAACGACGGGTGCAACCACCACGCACTAGGAGAGCTCAACACCACGCGATACGAGAGCTCCTCCGTAAATTATTAGAATAAACGTACTTTTTATATAATAATCATGTATTTTTTGTATAATTTTTTTAATAATGTATTTTTTGTATAATAATCATGTACTTTTCTTTCATTACATGTAGAAATTAACCGTTATTTTAAAATTTAAAATTATTATTTTTTATTTTTGTTACTTAAATTTTATTATTAATTTTTAAATTTATAAAAAAATAGTTTGGAAAACGGTATAATTTTTTTTTTTAAATTTTTTTAGTTTTGTAAAATTAGTTTTTTAATTTATTATTTAAAATTTTAATTTTATAAAATTAAATATAAAATTAGTTTTTTTTATTGTTTTAAAACAGTAACATTTTTTAAATTAAAAAAAAATAGTTCAAAAGTCTTCATATCATATGACGACTTCCGAACTACAAATTTAAAAATAAATTGAAAAAACATGACCAGAAGTCGCCATATCATATGGCAACTTCTGGTCTCTTTTTTTCAATTTTTTTTTTTAAAAAGATGAAGGAAAGTCGCCATATCATATCATATGGTAATTTTCCTTCTTTGATTTTCAATTTTTTTTTAAAAAAATACCTAGGAAAGTCGTCATATGATATGGTGCTTCCCTTAGTATTTTTTTTAATACGTTAAAAAATATCGTATTTTGATGAATAATTTCAAAATATAGGTAGTTTTATTTTTTTTTTTCGGATCAATTTGCCACAAATTAAACCCCAAACTAAACTAAATTTACTTTTCTTTTTGAAGAAAAATTGATTTCTAATGAAATTAGTTTGTGTCCTTTGAATAGATGGTTGTTGGCTATCGCAGAAAAACTCATTTTTTAAACATTTAAAATTATGAGAAATAGAATGTAAGTTATTGAAATTAAAAAATTAACACGTTATCAAGGAAAGATATCATTGTTGCAAAATGCATTCAAAATATAATTAATGAATAAAAAATTAGATTGGAGATTAAATTGATGTGATTTTTGGATTACTGATTCAACTGGTTGAACCAGATTATTCAATTTATAAAAAATTAAATATTAAATATGTGATTTTGATATTGAATAAGTATTAAATATAGCAATTAGTTAATAGAAATATGTATTAAATATAATATTTAAAATTATGAGAAATTGAATGTAAGTTTTTGAAATTGAAAATTTAACACGCGAAAGATATCATTGTTGCAAAATGCATTCAAAATATGATTAATGAATAAAAAATTGGATCGGAGATCAAATTGATGTAATTTTCGGATTACCAATTCAACTGATTGGACATGATTATTCAATTTTAAAAAAGTTAAATATTAAATATGTGATTTTGATATTAAATATATTAATTAGTTAATAGAAATATCTATTTATCTTAATGGTATGATTTTTAATTTATGATTAAGAGAATAAAAGTTCAAATCTCATCACTTAAAAAATTAATTTTAATAAAAAATAATAAAAATAAAATAAAAATCAATTTTTTGCCGATTTTTTACGATTAATAATCGATTCATTGTATACCCGATTCTTTGATATGTGTCGGACTGGACAAGTCACCGGTTCTTGGTTGAACCGATTCGACCTGTCGATCCGATCCCTTTTTTCAACACCGAATATAATAAAATTTGAGCTTTATTTAAACTAAAAAATTTACATAAAAAGTTGATAATAAAATTTATAATATTTATTAGATAAAAATAACAATGAAAATTTTAAATATAATACTGACAACATATTGAAGCATTGTCAAATAATAAAACATTTTAAAAATTTTATTAACATCGAAAAAATGCAATTGAACGAAAAAAACGTTAATACTTTATCTAACTTAACATTCTCACATGAATTATTTCATTAAGCAATTCTTAATAGTTAATACTATTATAATATGGTAATAAATAACTCTGTTGGCAGATGCTCTAACATTTTATTAATATTTTTTCAAAAAGTGAAAAAAAAAATTTGGAGGTGTTTTTGCTGGAAGGTTAGTAGGAATATGGGGCAGAATGACCGTTGATCGGATATTTACAATTTTTAAAATATTCAAATTCAAATGCAACTAACTTACATGATATCTGAATTATTTATTATCTGTTTATTATCCGAATCTAAATTCAAATTAAATAGCAACATTTGTCGGATATTAGGATATGTTAAATATTCGAATTCTTGATAATAAGGGTTTGCATGACAATGTTCGAATCTCTACATAAGCATATATATATATATTTTTTATTTTACAAATATATAAGCGGATATCTATTCGGTATCTGATAATATTTGTATAAGTAAAGTTGATTCAAATAAGGTTTTCAGATATCCGATACTATCCGAACCAAAATCAAAGCGGATTCGAATATCCAAAGATTCCTATCTGAATTCACTCTGAATCCGTCATTGATAGCAAATCTAATATCCAAAACTGAAAAATTATCCGATTTCACAAAAATTGAATCGAATAATGTCAAATATTCGATTTTTTACTGTCCATTATCATCTATTGGTTAGTTAATCTTCCCTGGATTTTATTTTATTTTAATAGGTTTTTTTTAATGTGGAGGGTTAATTGTAGTTTCTGGATTGAGGAAATAAAGGAAACTACATCTGCTTTTGTTTATTTATTGGTCTTGTTAAGCTGTTATTATGGAGGGGAAAAATGTGTTCTTTGCTGTTGTGTTGTGTTTTGTTAATGGATGGAAAAAGCAGAGCAACCTGTGAAGTAGACATTAATGGTGTTTCTTTTGAATTGAATTTGAATGCAATGGTTTTTATTATTTTTCATGAGAATCAATAACTCCATTATGATCATCTGACTGATATGTTGTTAGCATGCTATGTTATCGGAATTTTTCATTTTTTTTGAAGTATTCGTATTCGACACATATTTGAATATAAGTATAAATTATAATCCTTCAAATATATGAAAAAATTAAAAAAAAAATTGAATATGTACTTATATAACATATAACCATATCCGACTTTCATATAGTGCTAGTACAAAGGATGCGCGCCGTATGCGGGATTTAGGGATAATGGCTTATTTGAGGCAATGTTTTCCTAGTGACAAGCCTATTAACTTGCATAAACACTGGCTTCTCATTTTCCTTATAAAGTTCCAATATCAAGTATCAAAGTTAGACATCTTCATTGCCAGGTTTAGATAGCATTAAATTTATTTGTTTTTTTTTTTTCAATAAAATTTCCTTCGAGAACAAATTAAACCTTTTCTCGGTATATGGGGCCAATTATATTGGTCATATTGTGCACTTGGCCCGGTTTAAGTGGTATTATCCTACATCGACTAAATCTTAAATTACTTGTGATTTTATATTCAAGTTCGGTTTTTCCACCTATAACCAAATGATTTTAAGTTAGATGCTTAATAGGATATCAGAATCCAAATTCTGTTATGTTGTTCTTGCCTGTTATCTTTTTCGAATTTATCACGTGGTAGATTCTTATAGTTGGATTGCTTGTGGTTTTATATTCAAATCGGGTCTTTCCACCTATAATCAATTGATTTTAAATTAGATGTTTAACGCTCACAATAACATTTTCTTCAACTATGCAAAAAAAAAAAAAAAAAAAATGCTTTGACGCTGTTTCAGAATCTTTATGTATTTCATGTGTTTCAAGAAACGAGACCGACCAGTTTCTATTAATTCCTTTCATTGCACAATGTTAAGAAGGAAGAACTTAGTGATGATTGCACAGCAAATGTTATGCCATTTTGTGTTGTAAAAACATTCTAAAAATGATTCACTACTAGTAAACTCCTTGTATAATGGTGTTTTTTTGTCTTTAATTCTAGTTCGCAAGCACTGAAATATACTACAAGTTTAAATGCTACTACTGTTGTCTCGGCTGTGAGTCAAGAGGAGTCGGAAGATTTATCCTGGTGTGTTGGTGTCTTTCGATTCTTCAGTTTCCATTTATTTTATTGGAAAAAGTGGAGAAGTTAGACTTGATAATTCGTGTATCATGTCGTGTTTGTAGATATATATATATTTATTTTATCATAATCGTATTTAAAGTATTTTATATTTATATATATTTTGATACGTTAATAATTCATATTATATAGATATTGAAACATTCATGTTTTGTATCGTATTTTAATTTTTTTTTTCGTGTCATTTTCAATATTATCCGATCTAATTATAAGTACCCATGTATAGTCAATTAATGGCATATAAATATATAAATTCGAACTTTCATTACTGTTGGTGGCTTGTGGCACATATAGACCTAGTAATATTTGACACGACACGATTACACGACACGTAAAAAATAACTAAAACATGACACACACAAAATAACACGAACACGATACGAATATACGAATATCTCAAAATCTATATAATACGAATTCTTAACGTATCAAATCCATACAATAAATTTTACATTTTTTACACCAAAATGGTGCAGCCACGTCACCAACATTTTTTTGCAGCCATGTCTTTTTTTTTTTTTTTTTGGTGTGGGCCTCATTTTGTTTTAGTTGTTGGGTAGGGATAAAAAAAAAAAAATAATAGGAAGAAAACAGAAAAAAAATAAAAAAATTTATGTGTTCGTATTATTTTTTTTGTGTGTTTAAAGTATTATAAATTTATATAAATTTTTACATGTTAATAATTCATTTTATATATATTTTTAAACATTCGTGTATCTATATCGTGTTTGTTTTATTTTTTATGTTGTGTTTTAATTATTTTTCTACGTTGTGTTTGTGACGTGTTCGTATTGATATTTGTATTGATATTCGTTTTATTTTTTTGTTTTACAAAGTATTATAAATTAATATAAATTTTTACATTTTGATAATTCATTTTATGTATATTTTTACACGTTCGTATATTCGTGATATTTTTTGTGTTGTGTTTTAATTATTTTTTTTATTTTTGTGTTCGTTTCTTAATTCATCTCATATTTTATATAATTTGATATTTTGATTCAATTTAGAAAAAAATTTGTGTGTTCGTGTCGTATATTAATTTATGACATATTTTACATAATTTATCATAGTAATTTAATTTAATAAAAAAAAATAAAAAATGAATCGTTTCACCCGCAGCGTAGCACGGGTTTTTTTTTCTAGTTTATATAAATATAAAATACTTTAAACACGATTATAACATAAATAAATATACAAATATAAATTAGATATAGATATAAATATAGATATACGAATTACCACGTTTAGTCACATATAGATAAAAGCATTGTAGAATAATATGTGGGTAATAGAAATCTCCTTAAAATGAAGTACAATTACTATAACTATCTGTGAACTAGCAAAGAGAAAAGTATTCTGTCAATATAGGCTGGTTGGCCCAGCTGAATAAGATCCTTGTGTGGCTTACCTAGGACATAGTATTTTGCTTATTCGTGTCGTATTTGTATATTTTTATATGTCATAATTATATTTAAGATATTATATATTTATATAAATTTTGATACGTAATAATTTATGTTATATAGATTTTAACATGTTCGTATATTTGTGTCATATCATATTTTAATTATTTTTCTCATATTGTGTAATCGTATCGTGTCTAAATAGGGGTGAGTATTCGGTTGGTTCGATTCTAAAATTCTAAAAACTGAAAAAATCAATCAAGCTTGAAAAATCAGTCGAACCGGCAGAACTCTATACAAGAAACCGAAATAATTGAAACGAAATTAATCGATTCGGTTTGGTCGATTATGGTGGTTTGAGTTTATGAAATTGGATAATATGGTTATAGGTTAGGTAGGATAATTGAATTGAGTATGGTTAATATAAATATAAATATATTATTTATTTATTTTTTAATTAGGTGTTGATTAATTCGGTCGGTTCGGTTTGAAAAATAAAAAATCACAAATCAATTGAATAAACTTATTTAAACCGATTTGTCTAATTGAATTTTATCGAAACCGATTAAACTAAACCGAATGAATCGATTAAGATTGGTTTCGATTGATTTAGTCAATTCACCCATGTTCACGCATATCCAAAATCGCCAAATCTAGATGAATGTTGGCGTGAACTTTTCTAGGATTTTCCTCCACCCCCATAGGAAGGACTGAAAAGTAGTATCGAAGTAACTTTATTTTTTTCTATTTCTTCTTACTTGATGCCTTTATGAACCAGGAATTGTGAGAGGAATTGACACATTCAAAGGTTTGCTTTATGTAATCACTCTTGTTCCACAGAGCATTCTGGAGAAGGTCAATCTTTTCCTGCATGGGTTTATTCAAATTCCTACTTGCTTGTTGCAGGTGAGTTGATCCTAAAACTATAATATTTGTAAAGTCCAAACTGTATTTGCTATATCTTCTCATTGCAACCCCTCTCCCTCTTTTTCCCCTTTTGGGAGTGAGTTAGGCAGACTGGTTGGAACCTATGTTACTCGGATATTCGGATTCGAAGATGAATATCGGATACGGGTCTATGTCTGACACTTGTATATTTAATTTTTTTTTTCTAAGTTTTTTTCATATATTTGGAGGATCATAATTTCATACTCATATCCTAAAATGTATCGAATATAAATACTTTTTAAAAAAAAATGAAAAATCCAAATAATATAAGCCGAGACAGTTTATTTAGATCAGAGTATATAGATGCATGGTTCTTATATCACTGCTAATAACTCACTATTCAGGCATCTTGACAGGTATCCACATTTTAAACTCAACTAACGTTTCAATTCTAGTTTTAGATGTCTATGTAGTATGTAGTATATACTTCCTTTTGCACCAAATTGTCTTCAAAATATTACCTTTTATGTTGTTTCCCCTAATGGCTAATGCCTTGGCTTACAATATTTTGAATGATAAAGTTGGTAGTTGATGGGTATTTCCATAGTTGTCCCAATTTGTTTGATAAAATCCTGTATGTTCAGAGTAGAGATGTAAACGAGATATTTGTGCTCGCAAGCTATTTAGGTTCAGCTAAAAAAAAAAGTCGAATTCGACTTGGTATTGTCGAGTTGAGCTCGAGCAGCTCAAAATTTCCAGCGAGCCAAATTCAAGTATCCTAATATTTGACTCGAGTAGCTTGTGAGCTTAATTGAGTTTTTTTTAATTTTTACTTCGTATTGATAAAAATCTCAATTAGTACTCGAACTCGAGCACAAATAATCGAGTTTGAAGTTGAGTATGAGAATCAGTTCATTTTTTACTTGGTAAACGAGCCTAATCAAACGATCTCGAACAATTCGATTTTTATCTCGAATCGAACTCAAATTTTAAAATAAAACTTGTTCGAGTTCAAACCGAACTTCGAATTTCGAATCGAGTTTGAACTTCTTACTGTTTAAGCTCGGCTCGGCGTTCATAGGGCTAATACGACTTTGGTTCTTATCTTGACTATTGGTTATATATTATTTGTAATTTTACAGGTCAAGGGATGCAGATCACCTTATGTATCTTCAAATGATTTTGCCTACAAGGCTAACTGGATAGGTTTTACTAACCTGAAGAATCATTTTCATCAAATATCAGTTATTGACGTTCAACTAATTAATATTCCAAGTTTGCTTACGTGGGCATTGTTGTCATAGGCTATGTTTTTCGAACTTTTCATTTTTTTTTAAAATATTTATATTTGACACCTATGTTCAATATATATTTGAACATGAATATAAGGGTATAATCTTTCAAATATATATATATATATATATTGCTCATCATTAGGTTTTGCTACATATGATTAAGAGAGTATATAAATTAATAGACAAGAAAAAAAAGTAATAAAGGGGAAACAAATCCATTGCAAAACAGGAAAACTTTTCCCTCATTTCATTTCCGAGTAATAATGGATTTTAGACCTAGTAATTTCAAACACGACACGATTATACGATACGGAAAAATAATTAAAACCCGACATGACAAGAAAAAATAACACGAACATGATACGAACACATGAACGTGTCAAAATCTATATAACGTGAATTATTAACATGTCAAAATTAATATAAATATATAATTCTTTAAACACGATTATGACACACGATAATACACGAACACAACACGAATACACAAATTGTAAGATCTACCGGATTTGTTTCATTCTCCAAAAACCCACCTTCTCAACTTCCCTCACCCACTAAAACAAACCGAAAAAATGTACACCATCCATTCAGAAGAATGCATTCACCAAGGAACTGACTTTTGCTTTCCTAAATTGAGGATATAATTTACTTAAAAGGAAGTCAAAGAATAACAAGTTGTTTGGGAAGAGAAGTGCAAAAAAAAAAAAAAAAAAAAACAGCTCTTACATACAATCAACATTTACAGAAAAATAATTGGAACATGCTTTATCACCCCCCAATGATTTAAACTCGTAATACAGCAAAAAAAATAAATTATCCCTTGTTATTCTACTTCCTTCACCTTTTAGAATACAAGACAAAAACCTTCTGTAAATTAACCCTATAGACTCATATGAATGCAGGACCAGAACAACCAAAAGAATGACAAAAACAATGGTTTCTTAGTCCCTCCCTCAACTAGAAGCCAGAACTCCCCGATTTTGTAAGACACATCTACAAAAAAACAACAGGAAATGGGAATATTTGCCAGTAGGAGGCAAGTAAGTTACCACAATTATAAAAAATAGTCAGGGGTTCTGCGCGTGGTCTCAGGTTCAATCTGACGTGGAGCTGGGTCAAATTGAAGAAAACTTTGCTCCATATTCTCCCCAATCTCAAGTATTGCAGCCATATTTCCACAGCGATAGCAGTAATTTGGTGCACTAAACACTGTTACCACATTCTTGTCCTACATCAATACAGAGATGAATGTAAATAACAACATTTAGAATAACTTATTTAAACATGCTTCTATTTTGATGAGGGATCCACAAACCTGGGACCAATTATATCCTTCCATAACAAGCTGGTGAGCTCTAGAAATCAGAGTGAGCCCATTCGTGTGGTTGAACTGTGCAGAAATGTCCTGTCCGAAGGTATACCCTGCTCCCCGAGGAGATATTCCCCATCCACATCGGTCATCAGGATCAG
Source organism: Fremontodendron californicum (assembly GCA_030761205.1). Classification (NCBI taxonomy): domain Eukaryota; kingdom Viridiplantae; phylum Streptophyta; class Magnoliopsida; order Malvales; family Malvaceae; genus Fremontodendron; species Fremontodendron californicum. The sequence continues at coordinate 4,766,631 of JAULJL010000032.1, forward strand.
ACCATAAGAGATCACACATTGGACCCTCATGAGGAACCTACAAACCCAACAAATAGGAAAAAACTAGTACAATTAGAAGTGCAGTGATACTGGGAAAGGCATATTTGATGTGATGACACCTATTAGGCTTCTGCAAAAACAGTGAATAAGAATGCTACACTGTTTAATAGATGCTGCTGTTATGATTTCACATGATAAGCATCAACACTATAACTAGTGTCTTTGGTGTTTTATGAGTCATGATATCTTTGGTTAGTGAGTCAGGCCTTTCATAAGCTTTACTCTAACCTGCTTCTGATTTTCGAAAGCTAATATCCATCATGAACTCTACATATGTCAATAATGCACTTTGTATGCATTAATATGTTGCAATTTGGAACATTCTAAAAGGTTTTCTGGAACATAATATTATTTGTAACAAGGTAGACAATCTACTCTAAGACTATAAACTTTCAAGTGAAAAGGATAACGGGACTGCAGGTTTACCTCCTGTATACGGTCCAGAGCACGGATGTTATCTAATGTATCCAAAGATGGAGAGAGTCCACCATGCAAGCAGAAAATCTGCAAAGCACGTAAATAGTTGTCAGCTGAGATCTTGAAAATACTCAACATAAGTCTGTGTCAGAGAATTCGAACCTGACTTTCTATCAAAGCGGTCAGAGGTAAATAATCAAAGAGGTCAGTGAAATACTTCCATACATTAGCATTTCCATATTTTCTCAAGCATTCATCATAAAAGCCATACCTGAAAAGAGAGGCACTTGGTTATTGATATGAACAGACTGATCCAGCAAAATCACTAAATAACTTCACTCAATAATACAAGCTGAATATGTGTTGCAGGTTTAACTAGTACCCATTCTCCAATTCTCCAACTTTCTTACAGGATACATTAATTTCCCTTTGCATTCATTAGCAAAATAAAAAAAAAAAAAAACCAAAACAAAACAATCGGTGAACTAATCAAGTAAACTTCTTGCAACAAAACCTTTTCATTCCGTTTTCAAATTTCATTTAATGACATTAACACATGGCATCTAAGAAAATTAAACTCCTTCAATGAACATTCATGAGTACTTTTTGGCTCCAAGGTGCAGAAAATTTATTTAGCTGACAACAAACAGACTGTTAGTGCAATTACTGAATGAAAAGGAAAAAAGAAAAACACTAAATATGTATATCTCATACTTGAGTTATCTGGCGGCTCTCATGGTTTCCCCTTAAAATAGTTATTCTATCTCTATAACGAACTTTCAGAGCAATTAAAAGAGTGACAGTCTCCACCGAGTAATATCCACGATCTGCCTTCAACAAGAAAAAAACATAAATCAATGCTGTTATGAAAAGGACCTAATAAAGATACATCAATACGCCTGATTTGTTGCAATATTGGTGATGCACCCAAAAGAGTGTATCTTATTTAACCTTACACTAAAAAGATCAATTGTAAGTATAATGATTAGCAAGGGTCGAGTCCTCAGGGATTGGGTTTTAATCTATGAGTTATTAGTTTATAACTTACGTTCAAAGAGAACAATAAAAGAAAAGGGGTTTTTGAAGCCAGATTTAAACTAAAGTAAATAATAAGAATAAGATGCAAGGCGGTATAACCAGCCAATAAAAATATATATACTAAATTAGGCGGTATAACCAGCCAATAAAAATATATATACTAAATTAGGCGGTATAACCAGCCAATAAAAATAAAACAAAGTTAATATACAAATTAGGCGGTATAACCAGCCAATAAAAATAAATATACTTTTAAAAATAAGCAAACTAGAAAAGTAAGAAAACAAGTAAGTAAGAAGAATCAAATATGAAAAATATGGTTAAGGTTTCATTTTGCACCACTAGACATCATTAAGAATCAATTTCATATCTATCAACATTAATTAGCTATCAAAGTTAACAACCGTAGATAACAACAAGCTCTGTTATCCCAATCTTTCCTTAGTTTGTCGTTAAATAGAACAAGCTCTCTATTTAATCTCTAACCATTAAACAACCTAGAATAAGCTCTCTAAATTCAATTTAATGGCAGCTTTATGATGAGAAAGATAAGTTGATCTAAGCAACAAACACATAAGCTCGGATTGTTCAACTTAGGTTATGTTCCACTTTGCAATTATTGAAAACTTGACCATAATCATTAATCACAAATTGCCACTTATGAATAGGAAATCAAGACAATTACACGGATCAAGACTCCTAGACTAGCAATAGATAATTATCAAGATCTATCTAGTTGTACACCTAAATAAATCAAGACAACATCATGAACAATTCTTGTAGAAGAACATAAGCAACTTTGATAGAAAATTAATGATAGATAGAATCTGAAAATCAATCACAAAACATGTCTAGGGCTTTGAAATCACCCTTAACCAAATAGAAGTTTAGCCTAGCATAGGCATTGTAAACATAAACATAAAATTAAAGAGAATCTAAGAAGGAAATAAAAGAAAGAAAGAAGAAGAAGAAAATAAAGAAAAAGAAAACTAGAGAAAAGAAAGAAGAAGAAAACTTAGAGAATTTTATTACAATCGCTAATATCCTACCAATGTACAATCTCCCTTACAATCATCCAAGGCCCTCTATTTATACACATTTTGGAGGGCTAAATGACAAAAGACAAGCTTTACAAATTTCAAAGGTAGGTATAATAGGTGGGTGCATTTTTCTAACAATTTTCGTCATATTGTATGACAATTTTGATCAGCCAACTTGATGGTCGATTTTGTCAATATTGGAGGCTTGATCTGATCACATGGTCTTCTAGAAAAATGTTCCCCTAGTGATCCACATCCGTTGGAATCAGCTCATTTGCTGATGTGGATCAGAAGATATGGTCAAAATACCAAAACTGGTCAGCACAGACATCATTGCACATCAGCCAACTTGATGGTCGATTTCGCTAGGGAAAACGACTCCGTTTCAAGAAGTGTAAAACATGAAAAAGATAGATATACCTCTTAACTTTGCACAGTTAAAATTTCAGCCTTAGTGCTTCAGTGAAACTCCAGATATAGCTGATATGGCAAAAGGTGTCGGAACTGGAACTGAACTACATTTGCCCTTAATTCTAGTAATCTGAAATCACTCAAAGAAACTTGTGAAAAACACCAAATTACATAAAAATATAAAAGATCATAAACACAATTAGACTAAACAATAATAACTCGTATTTGACACAAAACAATAATAAAACATAACTAAAAACTATATAATTATACGAGTTATCACACCCCCACACTTAGATTGTTGCTAGTCCCTAGCAACGACTCAATAAAAATAAAATAAGAAAATCTAATCTAATCCATTTTCGTAGGAAATCACGGTGGCACTTAGCATGTGACACAAGCCTTTAAACCCCTAGGTGTCCCTAGTGGACGAGTTTAGTCTCGTGAGGGTTTACTAGAACGATACCCACAAACATTGAAAAACTAAACTATAAATAAACTAACATATACTAAAAATATTTATTCCTAATCCTTTCAATACAAATTAGAGACAATCTTTGAACAAGTCTTATAAACTAATCAATAGCTCAAAGAATTTCACAAAAAATCATGCTTGAATGTAAATAAATGAGTTAAGCCAATATTAACATAACATATTTCAATCAAAATAGTGCATATTCAAACTTAATCTCAACTACTCACATGGGATACTCTCATGATTTTCATTCTTTAAAGTAGTGGTAAAGTGTTTACACTCAATCAATCTCATGAAAACAGTTCTACCATATTCTTGCTTGTCCACCTATTCTCCACTATTTAGATCGTACAACTTCATGAATCAAGAGGTCTTTAATCAAGGTTGTAATGGGGCCAAGGGGTTTGTAATGTGGTTGAAGAACAAAAGGATAAAGATATCACAAAGGTTCCAAAGAGTTTATAAAGTTTAGAGACATAATAAGATCATACAAAGAAACTTCTCAAAACACTTTACAAGTACATAGTCACCTAGGCCGAATATTCATGTTGGGCCTTTTCTTCATTCTAAACAACTTTGTAACATCTTTTTCTTTTTCCACAAATTCAAGAGATGATTCATATTTTTTTACATAGGAATGTATTTGCCAGTATTCCATTTCTTTTTCTCTTGACTTTTCTTTTCTTTTCCCCCCACACTTATTTCTTGTTTCTAACCCAAATTTTCAGTAGATCTTCCTTGTCTTTGCAACTTGTCTCAAAACATGCTAATTCATCTTTGGAACAAAGGTAAAGATATAAATAAGTATATTTAGGTTAGGGACAAGTTATGGTTACCAAAGAGATAGCTTATTCAATGTAGGCTCAAATTGGTTCACTAAGGGTGTGTTCTCTTGGAACATCAATAAGGGATGACTGTTTGGCCCTGGCTAAAAATCCTAATGCCTCTATCATATTCATGTTGTCACATGCATCAATATAGTCTCAACAAGGTCTAAAGCAAGTTCTAGAGAATCATGTAATCATAAGAGCACTCAAGAAAGAAATTAGATTGATTTATATAATGCATCAATCATTATAGGCTCAAAAACTCACAAGGATGATTATACAAGTCAGATTAAGTCTAAACATGCTTCTTTCTCAATCAACATATCATATTAACATTGGCTCATAAAAAGGTTGATATCAAGCTCAATTCTCATGAAAATCTTCTCACTAATAAATCTATTTTAGACTTATGCAATTCATATCTCATCATTGTATTAAAAAGGAACTAAAACACACTAAAAAAAATAATAATAAATAATAATAATAATAAAGAAAAAAAAATAGTAGACAAAAATAAAAGAAATCCTAAATCATTCCCCCCACACTTAATTCTTACATTGTCCTCAATGTAAGTCTATTAACCCAAATAAAAGAATCATGTGTAAGAGAAAAGAACTAATAACATAAGAATAGGAACAACTAAGACTCAAAACAAAACAAACCCATGCAACCTAAATAATCCTAAAATACTAAACAAAAATTAACAAGTAAACATAAAAATATTAAAATCAAACTGACAAGGTATGTCTCAAGTCTCCCTTACTCAGACCTTGTTCAGAATGAATACTTCTAAATGGCTTAAAACACAATTTTTTTTTTTTGTTAAATTAGCAAAATATGTCCCTTACCCCCTACTAAAATATGACATTGTCCCCAATGTCAAATTTTAAAGGTAGAATTTAGGAGATATTACCTGCAGAGGTTGCTAACCACTTATTATAACTGAGACACAACAAACAAAATGTTAGATAATGTCACAAAGACAAAGTGCAATCCACTCCTTGCTCGTCCATATCTCTTTTTCTTTTTCCGAGCGTTTGCGAAACAACCGTAGCAGATAAATACTCATAAGCTTGGAGCTTTTTGAGTAAATCTTCAATGGTTGTAGTAGAAATTATGGTTCTCCTTGCCTCTGAAAACATGAATCCATTATCCACAGCATTATCTAAATATGAAAGCAAATTACTAAAATAACCATTAATATTAAGCAAACCAATGGGTTTCTTTTTTGTGACCAAAGATGACCAAGAAGCCACGCAAGCTATTTCTTCCAATGTACCCAGACCTCCTGGTAAAGCAATGAATGCATCGGCAGAATGGTACATGATTGTAATCCGTTCTGGGATACTCCAGACTTGTATTTCCTTACCCAAGGTAGGTCTACAAAAATCTGTGAATAGTTTTGGCACGATTCCTAGAACTGGACTTCCTCCGGCGTGTGCTGCTGTAGCGACTGCTCCCATTAAACCCGTACTACCGCCTCCATAAATCAACTGGATCTTTTGTTGGGCAAGTATTACTCCAACTCTTATGGCTTCATCAGCAAATATGTTATTTTTCCCTGGATAAGCACCTCCAAAGACACAAATTTTTTTAATACGCTGGGACGAAGTACTTTCCATTTTTTTTTTGAGTGCCTGAAAGAGAATGAGTACATGGTGTAATATATAGAGGACTGAGTAGTGAATCAGACAAGAGTAATAATGTTGCTGAAAGTGTATCTGACCTGTCAGAAGAAAATGTTAACCTAACAAAAGATTTTTGCGTGATTTCAGGAAGAAAATCAAAAAGAGAAGAAAAATCAACCGTAAAAGTCAAGAGTAATAATGTCGCCGAAAGTGTATTTGGCATCTTCCTCTGATTTTACGTCCAGAAACGGCTTAAACGCCTTCTATGAGTCGAGGATATGCTTCCCATCCAGTTTTCTTACAAGCTGGCAAACAGGGTCTTTTAACATCAGATTCCCAAGATGTTGCCATTCCCTTTGGAATTGCGGCCATAAATCAAGAATTTCTCTTTGTACGTCTCCACTAGGATGCGTCTCAAGAGAAAGTTGGATATTACCCAAATTCTCCTTACTCAGTCCATCCTTAATGAATTCAATTTTATCATCTCGATTAGAGGACGGAATCCCAATAGAACGACATTTACCGTTACACGTCCATCGTGCACATTTGTGGCAATTTGAACTCATGCGCTTTGCTCGTCGCTTCTTTGCAAAAGTGCTTCTACCTGTACCTGGTAAATGCAAAACAGGAAGATATTCATCTTCACGTACCTTGGCTTCAATTATCCAACGTATGTCTTCAGGAATCCCTTTGTGCATAAGCATTCTTAATCTTTCAAATCGAACTTGGTAAAGCTTCAGTAAAATATTTCGAGGAAAAGGAGGAAATCGTTTCTGCAATCTTGTGAGAATATCATCCATCCTGAAAAAATAAAAAAAATTGAAAGAGAAATTTATATACAATATCAGTTTTGTGGGTAGCTGATGGAACTGACTTAAATAATCACGGAGTACCGTTATCCGCCATTTAACCGGGGTTAAAAAAAAATTATATTTACATCTAGTTATTTTCAAAACAAGGATCAGAAAGAAAAACAACATAAAAAGACTCAAAAATAAAATCCTAAATTCTTCCCCCCACACATAATTCTTACATTGTCATTAATGTAATGCTATTAACCAAAATGAAAGAATCATGTGTAAGTGAAAAGAACTAATAAACAAAATAAACTTATGCAGCCTAAATGAACTTAAAAACACTAAACACAATTAACAAAGAAACATAAGAAAAAGATAAAGAAAAAGAGAGCAAACCTGAGGATGGCAGTTTGGCAATGCTTTCACTAATTAGGCTGCCTCCCCCAATTAGCACTTGATTGATTGTTTTCAGCCTAGCCAATTCCCCTTCTTGGCTTTTTAGGATCTTTTGGCTTAGACATGAAACTTCTCGGATTTTTGCGTTTTGGAGGAAGTTTTCTTTGCAAAACAGCCAATGCATTCTCCCCCACACGTATTATTTCATCATTCTTGGTGGGGTATAGCTCTTTGAGGAATTGTGCATATCTTGGTACTTGTCTAATGGCATCCACAAGCAAGCTGTTTAAGGTTTTCAAAAATTGTTGTTCATGTTCCTCCTTTTTGGACTTTGCAAATCTGCTAAGAAAAAGTGGAGAAGGAACATTAGTAGAAATAAGAACCTTAAAAGCTACCTGAGGTGTCAAAGTACTCTCAATTTGAATGGTGGCTTCGTTATCCTCAAGAAGTGAATCCATCTTTGGTTTTGTCTCATCCTCATCTTGTTCCTCATTTCTCAAGGTCACAATAGTAGCATTCTCCTTTGGGTTAATCACCGTTTGGGAAGGGAGTGCTAGAGATCTTTCTGCTACTAATTCCACCGTACTACTAGCCAATAGGCTCATTTGCTTTTCCAAACTCTGGATGCTTGCCCTTGTTTCCTGTTGAAATTGCAAAGTATCAGTAACAAGAGAATGTACAAGATCTTCTAAAGAAGTACCTGAGTTTTGAGTCATATGTGGTGGTTGAAAAAGATCTGGTTCTTGAGACCATGATTGATTGAAGCTAGATGGATGAATGTAATTGGCATAAGGATCTACTTCTTGGTAATTTTTCGAGTAGCCATAATTAGTATGATCCCAGCATCCCTCATGGTAAGTGTTTGAGTAATGATCATACTGTTGGTCTTGGAACACTTGATGGCCTTGACATCCTCCCATGGCCAATTGTTGAACTGGGGAGGTGAGCTTGGCTTGTTGATTCTCCATGTTCATGTATGCCACCAACTCTTCAAGTGTTAGATTGCTCAATTCCATCGTTTTTTTTATTTTTATTTTTTTTTCTTTTCAAAATTTGATAAGAAAAACCCGTATGTACAAGAAAATAAAACTCATTAGAACTGAAAATAAGAATAAACCAAGTAACAAATACTACTAAAGAAAACAATCCCCGGCAACGGCGCCAAAAATTTGATGCACCCAAAAGAGTGTATCTTATTTAACCTTGCACTAAAAAGATCAATTGTAAGTATAATGATTAGCAAGGGTCGAGTCCTCAGGGATTGGGTTTTAATCTATGAGTTATTAGTTTATAACTTACGTTCAAAGAGAACAATAAAAGAAAAAGGATTTTTGAAGCCAGATTTAAACTAAAGTAAATAATAAGAATAAGATGCAAGACGGTATAACCAGCCAATAAAAATATATATACTAAATTAGGCGGTATAACCAGCCAATAAAAATATATATACTAAATTAGGCGGTATAACCAGCCAATAAAAATAAAACAAAGTTAATATACAAATTAGGCGGTATAACCAGCCAATAAAAATAAATATACTTTTAAAAATAAGCAAACTAGAAAAGTAAGAAAACAAGTAAGTAAGAAGAATCAAATATGAAAAATATGGTTAAGGTTTCATTTTCCACCACTAGACATCATTAAGAATCAATTTCATATCTATCAACATTAATTAGCTATCAAAGTTAACAACCGTAGATAACAACAAGCTCTGTTATCCCAATCTTTCCTTAGTTTGTCGTTAAATAGAACAAGCTCTCTATTTAATCTCTAACCATTAAACAACCTAGAATAAGCTCTCTAAATTCAATTTAATGGCAGCTTTATGATGAGAAAGATAGGTTGATCTAAGCAACAAACACATAAGCTCGGATTGTTCAACTTAGGTTATGTTCCACTTTGCAATTATTGAAAACTTAACCATAATCATTAATCACAAATTGCCACTTATGAATAGGAAATCAAGACAATTACACGGATCAAGACTCCTAGACTAGCAATAGATAATTATCAAGATCTATCTAGTTGTACACCTAAATAAATCAAGACAACATCATGAACAATTCTTGTAGAAGAACATAAGCAACTTTGATAGAAAATTAATGATAGATAGAATCTGAAAATCAATCACAAAACATGTCTAGGGCTTTGGAATCACCCTTAACCAAATAGAAGTTTAGCCTAGCATAGGCATTGTAAACATAAACATAAAATTAAAAAGAATCTAAGAAGGAAATAAAAGAAAGAAAGAAAGAAGAAGAAAATAAAGAAAAAGAAAACTAGAGAAAAGAAAGAAGAAGAAAACTTAGAGAATTTTATTACAATGGCTAATATCCTACCAATGTACAATCTCCCTTACAATCATCCAAGGCCCTCTATTTATACACATTTTGGAGGGCTAAATGACAAGAGACAAGCTATACAAATTTCAAAGGTAGGTATAATAGGTGGGTGCATTTTTCTAACAATTTTCGTCATATTGTATGACAATTTTGATCAGCCAACTTGATGGTCGATTTTGTCAATATTGGAGGCTTGATCTGATCACATGGTCTTCTAAAAAAATGTTCCCCTAGTGATCCACATCCGTTGGAATCAGCTCATTTGCTGATGTGGATCAGAAGATATGGTCAAAATACCAAAACTGGTCAGCACAGACATCATTGCACATCAGCCAACTTGATGGTCGATTTCGCTAGGGAAAACGACTCCGTTTCAAGAAGTGTAAAACATGAAAAAGATAGATATACCTCTTAACTTTGCACAGTTAAAATTTCAGCCTTAGTGCTTCAGTGAAACTCCAGATATAGCTGATATGGCAAAAGGTATCGGAACTGAAACTGAACTGGATTTGCCCTTAATTCTAGTAATCTGAAATCACTCAAAGAAACTTGTGAAAAACACCAAATTACATAAAAATATAAAAGATCAAAAACACAATTAGACTAAACAATAATAACTCGTATTTGACACAAAACAATAATAAAACATAACTAAAAACTATATAATTATACGACTTATCAATTGGACATGAAAAAGGCCAGCATATACCATAAGAAACAAATAAAAAGTAAACCAATTAGATTGCGAATAAAACTCAATCTCAAGACTCCATATCTTTATACAAAGTCCTGTTCTACCAGTAACATTACCATTGTTGCGTAGTTACTCCAAGTGCCTACAATCTTTGATTTTGGAAAACCTGAGAATTTTCAGCTGTAGGGTATATTCTTTGTATTTGTCGCTCATATTTAATGAAGGACACTAACTTGTGCATGTCACAGATGAAACCAAATAATATCACAATTAATCAGAATCATTGAACTCTCAGAAAAGGGCTGGAAAGCAAAAAAAAAAAAAAGTGAAAATTATGGGTAAATAAAGACAAGAGTGAGCACCTCTTTCTGCTGCTGCAGCAGGGTATCTGTAATAAGGATCCCGCATATGTTTCTGCAACTCTCCCTGTTCTTCTTTAACTTGATGGAACTTGAAACTTCAAACCTGAAATCGAAACCCCTATTCGCGATTTTGGTGATAGGAAAGGGAGGAAAGAGACAAATGAAAGAAAAAAACTTTGGGCTCTGCTCGGTTTAGGCCTAAAAGGTTCTAACTTCTGTTGGGTTAGGCTAAATAGTCCAATAAGGAAACTCCACCATTTTTGTTTTGCTCAAATGGTCTTCTAAATGGGTTTTAAGCTTTGTTTAATCAGTACAGTGACTTTTTTTTTTCTCTTATAATTTGTTCTGTCTTTCCTTGTTACAAATTGGGATTCAAGCTCCAATCCACACCTTTTCTTATGAAAAAAGATGAACAAAAGTTTAATATCCGGATTATTGATAGAAAATGAATGATCAATTTATATCACATAAACCTTAGATTTTAAGATCTACATTTGGATTGATAAGTATCATACCAAAACCAAACCTAGTTAAATCCAGGGTTTTTTTTAATTGATTCATGCAGTCATTCTTAAGAAATTGCATCCAATAAATTTAGAACTCGAATCCAAACATCTATAATCCATTCCCTATTCTTAAATTATAACCTCTTTTATAAAAAAAAAATAAATAATAAAACCTAGTTTTCAAGACATTGCTCAATTGTTAGTTGACATTTAATTGATTTAAAGCATCAAATAAGATTGCAGTATAGTCTAAGTAATTTTCATTATCAAATTGTTTAATTCAAGAACAAAATTTTCAGCTATTTTCTAGTCCATCAAATGCTGCATAAAATATTGGAACTTGATTCTTTCTGCAATGGATAAGACTGATGATTTAGGGTTTTAGACAGGTTTCAGCTATTTTCCAGTCCATCAAATGCTGCAGAAAATATTGGAACTTGATTCTTTCTGCAATGGATAAGACTGATGATTTAGGGTTTTAGACAGGTTTCAGCTATTTTCCAGTCCATCAAATGCTGTAGAAAATATTGGAACTTGATTCTTTCTGCAATGGATAAGACTGATGATTTAGGGTTTTAGACAGGTTTCAGCTATTTTCCAGTCCATCAAATGCTGCAGAAAATATTGGAACTTGATTCTTTCTGCAATGGATAAGACTGATGATTTAGGGTTTTAGACAGGTTTCAGCTATTTTCCAGTCCATCAAATGCTGCAGAAAATATTGGAACTTGATTCTTTCTGCAATGGATAAGACTGATGATTTAGGGTTTTAGACAGGTTTCAGCTATTTTCCAGTCCATCAAATGCTGCAGAAAATATTGGAACTTGATTCTTTCTGCAATGGATAAGACTGATGATTTAGGGTTTTAGACAGGTTTCAGCTATATTTCAGTCCATCAAATGGTGCAGAAAATATTGGAACTTGATTCTTTTTGCAATGGATAAGACTGATGATTTAGGGTTTTAGACAGGTTTCAGCTATTTTCCAGTCCATCAAATGCTGCAGAAAATATTGGAACTTGATTCTTTCTGCAATGGATAAGATTGATGATTTAGGGTTTTAGACAGGTTTCAGCTATATTTCAGTCCATCAAATGCTGCAGAAAATATTGGAACTTGATTCTTTCTACAATGGATAAGACTGATGATTTAGGGTTTTAAACAGGTTTCAGCTATTTTCCAGTCCATCAAATGTTGCAGAAAATATTGGAACTTGATTCTTTCTGCAATGGATGAGACAAATGATGGGATTTATCAATCACATTTTGCATTGAATAAGTTATAACTTTTTCAGTCAAATAGTCCTAGGCAGAATATCAGAATCAGATTCCATCCTATACAAAGGATGGGATTTGTCATCTGGTACAACATAATGAACCATTATAAATTCATAATACTTATGAAGGTTTACAATACCCCCTACAACAGTTTTTCAATCAGATTTTTTCTGAGTGCTAAAACCTCCTCATTCTCATTCTCATCCTTCTATATTTATTCTTTCTTTTGTGGAGTGATAATACCTACATTCTCATCTTTCTTAGTTTCATTACTACACAACATGAGCAATAGAGTGATCGCATTGGTCTACTATAATGGCCAAATTCATAATACTGACGAAGGTGCTACCTTTGATTGTGAACGTCCAAAAAGTTTTCGTGTTGAAGAAGACGTCACATTAGAGGAACTGAAGTTGCAAATTCATACAAAAATTAAAGCTGGAAATAGAAAAAGAGTTTCAGAGGTTAAGTACAGGCATCCTCTTTCTATTGGTGAAAGATGTGTCCGATATAGAACATTTCCACTTGAAGATGATGATGATGTCAGATGCATGTTTTATGCTCATGAGACATTTGCAAATGTTGGTGTACTTGAGTTATATGCTGACATAGATGATGTTGACGATGATTGCGGCCCTTCAAATGTTCGCACAACAGAAAACTTTCCCATAGAAGATTATGATTTTGGGTCGTTCTATGTTCACACTACATACGACGTTCCCACAGAAGAAGTCGTGCCCTTATCTCAAGCTACAACTTTTCAGACTTCATTAGTCTCACAAACCCTAATTCCTACTACCCTCGAAGATGAGCCAGCTGGTGTTGATCCTGTTCGTCCACGTGGAGTCCATGGTGAAGATGTTGGTGAATTTAGTGAGCAGGAAGAGGATGCTGAATTCGCAAGTGATGACAATACTGATTCTGACCCAGACGTCGTCCCTGCTGAGATCAACACTCATGGAGATATCAACACTCACTCATGGAGATATCAACACTCATGGAGATATTCCCCCATATGAGGCTGCATCCCATATGCATACTGGATCTGGAGGCAATGCATGTGCTGGAATTTCCAGAGTATGCTCATACATTAGCTATGCCTCTGACATTTGATCCATCTGCAGTTGATCTGTGTGTTGGGTTACAATTCCCAACGAAAGAGGCTGTGCTTTCAGCTATCAAGCACTATAACATCAAAAACTCTGTAGATTACAGAGTAATTGAATCTGAGCGGACGAAATATTATGCCAAGTGCGTAATGTATGGGAATGGGTGTAATTGGAGAATAAGGGCAACTTTTATGAAGAAGAAACAGCTATGGGAGATTAGAAAATATGAAGGGCCTCATACTTGCATATCGGGGAGGATTTCACAAGATCATTGCAAGTTAGATTGTAACATGATCTGTTCATGCATTTTGTCATTGGTCCAAGCAAATCCGGAGATTTCCGTTTCAGTTTTGATCGCTGAGATGCGAATCCGGTATGGATACATCACTTCCTACAAGAAAACATGGCAAGCAAAGCAAAAGGCAATTGTTCGAGTATTTGGCGATTGGGAAAGATCGTACAATGAGCTACCTAAATGGTTAGGTGCAATGCAACATTTCGTGCCTGGTACAATTGTGGAATTGCAAACGGTACTTGCATATCACGGTGATCGACTGGTCCAGGGTAAGAGAATATCCCATCGACTATTTTGGACATTTAAGTCGTGCATTGAAGGGTATCCGTATTGTAAACCTATTGTGCAAATAGACGGTACTTTCTTATATGGAAAATACAAAGGCACATTATTGTTAGCTATTGCACAAGATGGCAACCGAAACATACTGCCAATTGCCTTTGCCATTGTGGAGGGTGAGACAACAGAGGCTTGGTCATTCTTTCTCAGTAACTTGCGAAGACACGTGACAAAACAGCCTGGCATTTGCTTGATGTCTGATCGACATGAAGCCATCAAAGCTGCGATTAGACGCGATGGTGGATGGAATCCTCCACATGCATATTCAGTGTACTGCATTCGACACATTGCAGCGAACTTTATGAAAAAGTTTAACAATAAGGAATTGCGTCGACAAATTGTTAACATGGGTATGGAATCAAATCATAGTTATTTTATCTCTTATATTTCGTTTAGCATATAAAATAATACTGAAATTCACAAGTTTTTTGTTTTCAAATTTATTAGGATACGAGTTGAGGTGACCGAATTTTCATTTCATGTATGACAATCTTCGTGGAGAAAATGCAGAGGCGGCTAATTGGCTTGATAGGATCCCCAAGGAGAAGTGGGCGCAGTCATATGATCAAGGAAGACGTTATGGCCATATGACAACCAACCTAGCTGAATCTATCAATTCGGTGTTGAAGGGAATGCGTCATCTTCCCATTACTGCTTTAGTGCAATCAACATATTATAGGTTGGCTGCACTTTTTGTTAAGATGGGGAACAAGCAAATTGCCATGATGGAGGGAGGGCACACATATTGTGAAACAGTCACACAGGCTATGCAAGAAAATCGTAAGAAAGCTAACTCCCACATTGTTCGTAATTTTACGCGAGCAAATCAATCTTTTCTGGTTGAAGAGTTAGTTGATCCACAAGAGGGTGTTTCTGCAATGAAGTACAAAGTCAACCTTGGTGACATGTGGTGTGATTGTGGAAAGTTTCAAGCACAAAGGTTCCCTTGTTTACATGTAGTTGCTGCTTGTGCACATGTCCATGTAGATTGCATGCAATATGTGGACAAAGTCTATAGACTGGAAACTATATTGAATGTTTATAGACATGAGTTCGAAGCTGTTGGAAATGAAGGTTACTGGCCTCAATATGATGGTCCAGAAGTGTGTCCCAATCAAGAAATGCGGAGAAATCCACATGGTCGGCCAAAATCAAGTCGTATTCGTAATGAAATGGACCTCAGGGAGAAAGGCCAACCAAAACGTTGTGGATTATGCAGAAATGAAGGTCATAACCGTCGAAATTGTCTGCATCGATCTGGCACATTGGGGGAGACTTCGCATCAACAATAAATGAATTACATGTTTTTGTCAACTTATCATGTACTTTGGATTATTATTGTACATATAAATAAAATGTAATGCAAGTTTTTTTGTTTTTGTTTTTTTTGTTTTTTGTTTTTATCCAATACAAATCAATTAACAAAATTTAAAAAAATTTGTTCATAAATTTTAAATAATAAAATATACCTTACGAAATTTCTTTTTTTTTTTTTAAATTATAAAAAATTTATTTTAATTTAATTTATAATTTTTAAAATTAAAAAACAAAACTTACAAATTTTTAAAATTAAAACAAAACTTACAAATAAAATTTTTGATATACAAATTTAAGAAGAAATATTATTTTGTTTTTTTAATTTTTATAAGAATTTTTTTTTCCACATTTAAATTTAATTTAATTTATAATTTTTAAAATTAAAAAATAAAATTTACAAATTAAAAAAAAAATTTAAAATTTGTTTATTAATTAAAAAAAAAAATTATACATGAAGGGAAATCGCCACCCCCCATGGCGATTTCCCTTGGTATTTTTAGCCAAAATGTGTTTTTTTACGCTGGGAAATCGCCATGGGGGGTGGCGATTTCCCAGCTAGTGTTAAAACCAGCGGATTTTGGGAAATAATCTAAAAGTAACGGTATTTTGAGAATTTTTTTTGGCTATATTTAAATAAAAAAACCTACTTTTAACTTTTGGCAATACAAATTGCCAATCTCTTTACCAAATTAATGTATTAATGTGGTAATTAAGTGTATACTGACGATAAATTACACTTGTTATCTCCAAAATTTGACCAAATATTACTTTACAACCAAAATTTTGATAAATATCGATTTAGTCCTTATAATTTAAGTCCATACTAGTACTATTATAATATACATAATATTTGGAATCAGAACTTAACGTAGTTGGTTCATACAGTTACTTTTGTAAACATTTAATTTTGTCTGGGCCCCTAAACAAGGTACGTTTTTCCTTCAAATTCGAGTTTCTAAATTTATCCCAATTTCATGGTTTAGTGGCTTGACACTTGGGTTCAGCAAGACAGGCAAAACCAATTTTGATACTTTGGTTAAAAAATCAACATGAGAAAAGTTAATATTGGAAAAGTCAAAAATAGAAAAGTCAAAGTCAAAAGTCAACTTTAAAAAATCAAGATTAAAAAAAAAATTTAATGGTGAAAAGGTAATCTTGATGATTGAAAAAGTCAACTTTGAGTAGTGAATGGATAAAATTAAATGGAATAAAGTTGAGCTAAATGTGGAAAAAGTGATAGGATCCAAGATGGCCTAATCTGTAACACCCTGTCCGGATAATCTACCTAAAATCCGGCAGAGTTTCCTTTCTATCTCAACTATAACCCTCCTGCAAATAAAACTCAATTCATATCCTCAAGACCTCAACCAACAATATTTCTCAATACTATTATCACATATATCCATGCATATTCAAAAATTATCCATGATCAATTTATGCTCAAGTCAAAACATATTGATCTATTGTCTTATATCTTCAAATATATACAATATATATACATAAGTAAACCTATCTCAGCAAGGTTTACTAGACAAAAACATCAAGAGACCAAATCTTCTAGAAATTTAGATATGATGCCCACCACGTCAATATACTCTTGAAGCGGAGAGTAGAGGAAGGCAGCAATCCCGACACCTAACTGTGTCCTGAAAATGAGAAATAAGAGGAGGTGAGATATATTGAATATCTCAATGAGTAGACAACATTTAAAGCGTGTGAAAATTATAATGGTAATCTGTAAAGCATAATTGACATTTTCAAAATAAATAATAATAAAACCATAATGAGTAATCCAAAGACGTAGCAAGCTTTTCAAATGTATAACAATATTATAATATTAAATCAATGTATAAAATCTGTGAAGTAAATCAAGTTACGTATAATTGGGCTCCAACTTACTGTCATGCATAAGAATACATCCATGAAATAACCAGGCAATATCCATGTAGGCATACTAGTAGCCGGCCCCAAAGGCCAATACCACCATAGGACGCCCCAAAGGCATATGTGTCGCTATGATGTGCCCCCAAAAGGCAAATATAATGGGATAGGGACTCTGGAGGTGGCTCCCACCACAAAGGCGTAGCACGCAGCTCCCATACCCCAGTCCAATATCACGGAATTGGGACTCTGGAGGTGGCTCCCACCATAAAGGCGTAGCACGCAGCTCCCGTATTCCGAACAAGGGTATAATCTCATACATTAAGTCAGGTGGAGCCAAAACCATGTACGTCAAATTCTATGTATAATCATATTTCATAAATCAATCAACTTACTCGATATAATATTTCTTGAAATAACAATACTTTAATAACAAATCAATTCATATGATTAAATATCATATATACCTTTAATACGTAAAATAAATATTATGTTAAAAATATATATATATATAATTATAATTAAAGAATTTTCAAATAATTATAGTTGTTGTCTACTCACAGTCCTTGAGATGATCTCACTGTACACCTCAACCTGAAACTTCGGGATTCACAGGTGACGTCGGATCTACGTGGCCTAGAGATTAACAATAATTAGTATCTATACATGCTCAAAGCATTACATAATTTTGAATGTAACTTAAGTCCCATAAATCTACCCCATATACTAATTTCTCATACTCAAAACAACATATCCTTAATTTTTAATATCATTTCCATAATAATTTTCTCCATAATTCAACTCCATAATCATGTCCTTATCAAATTCGTTTCAAGTATTCCATGCCTTAGAGATTTTCATAATCCATAACCATCCTTTGGTACTATATTTCTCTTAAACAATAAATTCCTTAATATCAAGTTAGATTAGAAAATCATAACTTGAGTTTGGTAAGGAATTTGGAAGCGATTCCAATTGGTTTATTTCAACCAATATGTCTAATTTATGAATAAAATAACTAACTTATGCAACTAGAACAAAATTTTGATCAAATTTGATAAATCCCGAAACTATGCTGAAACAGGGATCAACACAGAACAGCCAACTTCACCGAATTTTATCTTTTTAACCGCTTATCGGTTTTGGGTGATTCAAAAGCCAAAATTTTCATATTGAAGTATAGTTTCTAGGAAAAATATCAAAAAAATATAAAACATAATGTGCCGAACCCAGAAAATCCGAACAGCAAGCATGCCTAACTTTCCCTGTTTTGCTTTTTCTTCCCATTTTCTTGTTCATGCTTTCAAATCCTTTTAATTCTTACCAAGTTGAATAAAATTCATACTTAATAGATGGATTTCAGACCTTAACATATTTATGGAGCTAAGATCTTAGCATGCTCAAGTAGAATATCTAAAGAAAAGGAAGAATTTATCAAGAAACTAACCTTGGATGTAATTATTTTGAGATTTTTGGTTGAGTTGTTTGAAGAGAGTTTTGAGAGAGAGGGATGATGGGAGCCAGCTGCCACTTGAAGAATGAATGAAAGTGTCTAGAGATTTCGGGAGAAAAAAATGAAGATAAGAGATATTTTTTTTGTTTTTGGTATAATTGCATATTAGTCCCTCAACTTTTTATAAATAACCATTAAGCCCCTAAACTTTTTAATATGTTCAATTTAATCCTTTCTTCTTTTATTTCCTTCACTTATAACTTCTTACCAATTTCCAAGTTTGTCCTTAAAATTTTCGGGATTTAACTTTACATGATTGTACGTAACCTTGGTTGTTACAACTTACCCCCCTTAGAAAAATTTCGTCCTCGAAATTTACTTACCAACTTGATTGAACAAGTGAGGATATTGAGTCCGCATATCTTCCTCCCTTTCCCATGTAGCTTCTTCATATAAATGATTCCTCCAAAGAACTTTCACTAATGGAATAGTCTTAGTCCTTAGAACTTGGTCCCTTCTATCCAAAATCTCAACCGGCTGCTCTTCATAAGTTAAGTTTTCCTCAATTTCCATAGGCAAATCCTTCAATATATGTGAAGAATTGAAAATGTACTTTCGGAGCATGGAAACATGGAACACATTATGAATTCGTGACAATTCTTCTGGTAAGGCCAATCTATAAGCAACTGGGCCAATCCGTTCAATGATCTCATACGGCCCTATATATCGAGGGCCCAACTTTCCTCGTCTTCCAAACCGGATTACTCCTTTCCAAGGAGTCACTTTTAAAAACACCATATCACCAACTTCAAACTCTAAATCTTTTCTCCGATTATCTGCATAGCTCTTTTGTCGATCTTGAGCTATTTTTATCATTTCCCGAATTACCTTAACTTTGTCTGCAGTCATCATAACAATTTCTGGACCTAGTAATTTCCTTTCATCTGTATCATCCCAACACACCGGAGTTCTGCACTTCCTTCCATACAAAGCTTCAAACGGAGCCATGTCGATGCTGGACTGATAACTATTGTTATATGCAAACTCTGCTAGAGGCAAGTGTTCATCCCAGTTTCCTTTGAATTCCATAATACAAGATCTGAGCATATCTTCCAGAATTTGAATTATCCATTCAGATTGTCCATCCGTCTGAGGATGAAAAGCAGTACTGAACTTGAGTTTAGTACCCATAGCATTCTGCAAACTTGGCCAGAAGCGAGATGTGAATCGGGGGTCTCGATCAGATACAATCGATACTGGGGCACCATGTAACCTAACAATTTCATTCACATAAAGTTTAGCCAGTCTTTCCATGGAAAAAGTCTTCTTGACTGGCAAAAAGTGAGCTGATTTGGTCAAACGATCAACAATCACCCAAATGCTGTCATAACCAGACTGTGTTCTTGGCAATCCCGAAACGAAATCCATAGCAATATCTTCCCACTTCCATTGAGGATAGGTAGGGGGTTCAATTTCCCAGAAGGTTTTTGATGCTCGGCTTTAATTTGTTGGCATACCAAGCATCTAGAAATAAACTCAGCTATGTCCCGTTTCATACCTTGCCACCAATAATGTTTTCTTAAGGTTCGATACATCTTCACACTACCGGGATGTAATGCATATGGTGCATTATGAGCTTCCTCCAAAATCACCTTCCGGAGTTCTTCATCCTAAGGCACACAAAGCCTATTTTTCATTATCAGTACATCATCATCCTTTATTTGATAGTCAGTCCTCACACCATCCCTTACTTCTTGCTTTAACTTTACTAGCATAGGGTCATTATTTTGTGCTTCACGTATCCAATCAATATGAATCGGTTTAACCTTCAAGTGGGCTATCAGGAGATTATTCTCATCAATCATCAATTCTAAAGGTAAAGTCTTCAACTCATTTTGTAAGGGTTTCTGAATTGCTCGGATATGAGCAAGAGAACTAGAAGACTTTCTACTAAGAGCATCGGCCACTACATTGGCCTTTCCTGGGTGGTAGTCAATTACACAGTCATAATCTTTTATCAATTCCAACCATCTCCTTTGCCTCAAATTTAATTCTTTCTGATCCATCAGATATTTCAGACTCTTATGATGTGTAGATTGTACATTTTTCTCCAAATAAATAATGTCTCCAAATTTTTAGTGCAAACACCACTGCCGCCAACTCTAAATCATGAGTGGAATAGTTTTGCTCATGCAGTTTCAGTTGTCGAGAAGCATAAGCTATCACCTTCCCATGTTGTATCAAAACGCAACCCAAACCTCTCCTCGAGGCATCACTGTATACCACAAAGCTTCCAGTCCCTAATGGTAGTGTAAGAACTGGTGCTGTGGTCAATCTACGCTTGAGCTCTTGGAAAGCTTGCTCACATTCGTCAGTCCACTCAAACTTAGCATGCTTCCTTGTTAATTTTGACAAAGGAGAGGCAATCATGGAAAATCCTTCCACGAATCTTCGATAGTACCCTGCCAATCCGAGAAAACTCCTAACTTCTGTGACATTAGTGGGTCTTTCCCAAGCAACTACAGCTTCTATCTTTTGTGGATCCACAAAAATTCCTTCCTTAGATACTACATGACCAAGGAATGCTACTTTGTCTAGCCAGAATTCACACTTGGAAAATTTAGCTTAAAGTTGCTTTTCACGCATAGTCTGCAACACCGTTCTCAAATGGCTTACATGATCATCCTTATTCCTGGAATAAACTAGGATGTCATCGATGAAAACAATAACAAACTTATCTAAGTAGGGCCGAAACACCCTATTCATCAAATCCATAAAGACTGCAGGTGCATTAGTTAGCCCAAAAGGCATAACTAAGAATTCATAATGACCATATCAAGTTCTAAAAGCAGTCTTTGGAATATCAGATTCTTTAATCTTCAATTGATGATAACCCGATCTTAGGTCTATTTTGGAGAACACACTTGCACCTTGCAACTGATCAAACAAGTCATCAATCCTTGGCAAAGGATACTTATTCTTAATGGTGACCTTGTTCAGTTGCCGGTAGTCGATACACAATCGTAAAGATCCATCCTTTTTCTTTACAAATAAAACCGGTGCTCCCCACGGTGAAGTACTAGGCTGAATGAAACCTCTGTCAACTAGGTCTTGCAACTGCACTTTCAATTCCTTTAGCTCCGAAGGTGCCATTCTATAGGCTGCCTGAGAAATAGGAGCACTGCCAGGGATTAAGTCGATAGTAAACTCCAATTCCCTGTCAGGAGGTAAACCGACCAATTCTTCAGGAAAGATCTCAGGAAACTCTTTGACCACAGGTATAGTTTTCAACTTTGCCTCATGTATGTCCTTGTTAATCATATAAGCAAGGTAAGCAGAATACCCTTTTTGCAAGTATCTATTGGCTGTCATCTTGGAGATAAGGCAAGAAGGTAAAACTTTCCTTTCTCCTTGAAAAGAAAACTCCAAGTCTCCTGACTTCTTAAAAGTCACAGTTTTGGAAAAACAATCTATCACTGCATTGTGTTTAGACAACCAATCCATTCCCAAAATCACATCAAAATCATACATTCCTAATGGAAACAAATTAACTGGTAATTCATGCTCCTGAACCATAACGGTACAATCCGGATAAACCACATCAATTTTCAAAGTTTCTCCCACTGGGGTACTAACGACCATAGGGATGTCTAACCTCCTAGACTCTCTACCCAAATGCATGACATATGAATTAGCAACAAAAGAATGAGTTGCACCCGGATCTATTAAGATCCTAGCATTTGCCTTAGAAATTGGGAGAGTACCTGTAACCACTTCAGGAGTAGCCTGAACCTGTTGTTGGGTCATAGCATAAATTCTGGCTGCAGTTCGAGGTCTACCAGGCTGTCCACTCTATCAAGGGCCAGTAGATGAACCAACTTGAGATTGTACCCCAATTCTATCTCTAACTGCTGTCGGCTGATGTGCAGCAGTAGGTTGGGTCCTTTCTCTTTGACCCACTGACAACTGACTAGTAACTCCCTTGTTCTCCAGCTTGGGACAATCCCGTTTCATGTGTCCCGGTTCTTTGCAGTAAAAACACACACCCTGTAGTCTCCAACATTCACCAGGGTGATTTCTCCCACAATGGGGACACTGAGGATAAGTCAATGTACGAGGTCCTCCTGACCTCCCAGGTGGCAATCTAGTCTGCTGTTGAGGTCCAATGATAAGTCTGCTAGAAGAACCACTAATAGACTTTCTGTCTAATCCCTCCTGAAATCTCAAGGGTTTGGAACCACTGACACTGCTTTCTACATAACTTTTCTTAGGCCTCACGTCCTCACTCGAGAACTGCCCTTTTCTTTTTCTGAACATCTCTTCTCTATCTTTCATTTCTTTCAGATTCTGTTCAGCTTTAATTGCCATGTTGACCCATTTATTAAAGTCATCTGTATCCAGGGTCGTCAACCTATCTCGAATACTAACATGTAGCCCATCTTGGAATTTCTTGCATCTATCAGCATCGTTGGCTACTATCGATGGAGCAAATTCTGATAGTTCACTGAATTTTTGCTCGTACTCTGCTACTGATATACCACCCTGTTTTAAATTCATAAACTCAGTCCATTTCTTTTCCCGCAAGGCCCGAGAATAGTATTTTTCTTCAAACTCTCTTCGAAAATCTGCCCAGGTTATGGCAGGACGTCCAGCATACCTTTGCACTGTAGTTTTCCACCATGTGTGTGCATGATCCTCCAAAAATTGTACTGCACATGGTAACCTCATAGGCTCGGGAATCTGAAGAGTAATGGAAGTAGTCTCAAATTTTTGTAGCCATGACCAGGCTAAATCTGATTCCAAAGACCCCGTGAAAATCTTGCAACCCATATTCTTCAAATCTTTACAGTAATCAACTATCCCCTTTTCAGCAGGGGCAGTCAAAGTGGGAATTACTCTTGCCAAGGCCGCAACTGCCTCAACTAAATTAAGATCAGCTGCTGGAGGTGCTGCTGAGGGTGCAGCAACGGAAGATGAACCAGCAGCTGAAGCTTGTTCTCCAATTTGCTCATCAGTATTCACATTTCTATTCCTATCCCTATTTTGGGCTAGGGGATTGATTCTAGGCCTTCCTCTTCGACGTGGTGGCATCGTGTCTGATTTCCTGCACAAGTGACAATATTTTAAAACTTCAACAAACAGTTTCTAAGTCTACAGGACCTATAACCTAGCTCTGATACCAAATTGTAACACCCTGTCCGGATAATCTACATAAAATCCGGCAGAGTTTCCTTTCTATCTCAACTATAACCCTCATGCAAATAAAACTCAATTCATATCCTCAAGACCTCAACCAACAATATTTCTCAATACTATTATCACATATATCCATGCATATTCAAAAATTATCCATGATCAATTTATGCTCAAGTCAAAACATATTGATCTATTGTCTTATATCTTCAAATATATACAATATATATACAGAAGTAAACCTATCTCAGCAAGGTTTACTAGACAAAAACATCAAGAGACCAAATCTTCTAGAAATTTAGATATGATGCCCACCACGTCAATATACTCTTGAAGCGGAGAGTAGAGGAAGGCAGCAATCCTGACACCTAACTGTGTCCTGAAAATGAGAAATAAGAGGAGGTGAGATATATGATTATCTCAATGAGTAGACAACATTTAAAGCGTGTGAAAATTATAATGGTAATCTGTAAAGCATAATTGACATTTTCAAAATAAATAATAATAAAACCATAATGAGTAATTCAAAGACGTAGCAAGCTTTTCAAATGTATAACAATATTATAATATTAAATCAATGTATAAAATCTGTGAAGTAAATCAAGTTACGTATAATTGGGCTCCAACTTACTGTCATGCATAAGAATACATCCATGAAATAACCAGGCAATATCCATGTAGGCATACTAGTAGCCGGCCCCAAAGGCCAATACCACCATAGGACGCCCCAAAGGCATATGTGTCGCTATGATGTGCCCCCAAAAGGCAAATATAATGGGATAGGGACTCTGGAGGTGGCTCCCACCACAAAGGTGTAGCACGCAGCTCCCATACCCCAGTCCAATATCACGGAATTGGGACTCTGGAGGTGGCTCCCACCATAAAGGCGTAGCACGCAGCTCCCGTATTCCGAACAAGAGTATAATCTCATACATTAAGTCAGGTGGAGCCAAAACCATGTACGTCAAATTCTATGTATAATCATATTTCATAAATCAATCAACTTACTAGATATAATATTTCTTGAAATAACAATACTTTAATAACAAATCAATTCATATGATTAAATATCATATATACCTTTAATACGTCAAATAAATATTATGTTAAAAAAAATATATATAATTATAATTAAAGAAATTTCAAATAATTATAGTTGTTGTCTACTCACACTCCTTGAGATGATCTCACTGTACACCTCGACCTGAAACTTCGGGATTCACATGTGACGTCGGATCTACGTGGCCTAGAGATTAACAATAATTAGTATCTATACATGCTCAAAGCATTACACGATTTTGAATGTAAATTAAGTCCCATAAATCTACCCGATATACTAATTTCTCATACTCAAAACAACATATCCTTAATTTTTAATATCATTTCCATAATCATTTTCTCCATAATTCAACTCCATAATCATGTCCTTATCAAATTCGTTTCTAGTATTCCATGCCTTAGAGATTTTCATAATCCATAACCATCCTTTGGTACTATATTTCTCTTAAGCAATAAATTCCTTAATATCAAGTTAGATTAGAAAATCATAACTTGAGTTTGATAAGGAATTTGGAAGCGATTCCAATTGGTTTATTTCAACCAATATGTCTAATTTATGAATAAAATAACTAACTTATGCAACTAGAACAAAATTTTGATCAAATTTGATAAATCCCGAAACTATGCTGAAACAGGGATCAACACAGAACAGCCAACTTCACCGAATTTTATCTTTTTAACCGCTTATCGGTTTTGGATGATTAAAAAGCCAAAATTTTCATATTGAAGTCTAGTTTCTAGGAAAAATATCAAAAAAATACAAACCCTAATATGACGAACCCAGAAAATCCGAACAGCAAGCATGCCTAACTTCCCCTGTTTTGCTTTTTCTTCCCATTTTCTTGTTCATGCTTTCAAATCCTTTTAATTCTTACCAAGTTGAATAAAATTCATACTTAATAGATGGATTTCAGACCTTAACATGTTTATAGAGCTAAGATCTTAGCATGCTCAAGTAGAATATCTAAAGAAAAGGAAGAATTTATCAAGAAACTAACCTTGGATGTAATTATTTTGAGATTTTTGGTTGAGTTGTTTGAAGAGAGTTTTGAGAGAGAGGGATGATGGGAGCCGGCTGCCACTTGAAGAATGAATGAAAGTGTCTAGAGATTTCGGGAGAAAAAAATGAAGATAAGAGATATTTTTTTGGTATAATTGTATATTAGTCCCTTAACTTTTTATAAATAACCATTAAGCCCCTAAACTTTTTAATATGTTCAATTTAATCCTTTCTTCTTTTATTTCCTTCACTTATAACTTCTTACCAATTTCCAAGTTTGTCCTTAAAATTTTCGGGATTTAACTTTACATGATTGTACGTAACCTTGGTTGTTACATAATCCCATGGCAATTTCTATATGGGCCAATATCCAAAAAGATCTAGGAAACATGGTAATAATGGATGAAATTTACTTGGGCCATGTTGCAAGTTATTCAAGAAAGGCTTCAACATACAAGATGGGCTTGCATCCAAGTTTAGTCCATGTGATTCAAGAACACAAGGTGGCGGCATTAGAGGGTTTGCAAGTGGCAGTATTGGAAGATTAGAAGTGGGCCAATTCTTTAATTCATTAATTAACATGGCACTTGTGGGGACCAATTCATTTAATGATGTGGCAAGGAAGATTGGGTCTTTTAATTACTTAGGCATTTGGGCCTATATTATGTAACATGTCCAATAGGCTAGTGGGGTCTACCTTCATTAAACTAGTTGGATATCTTTTAATCATTTAGGTTTGGGCTAGAGCATGTTCAACCTATATTTAAGCATTCTTTATTAAGTTTATTAGGTCTGGCCCATTTTAGGACTTCCAAGGGGAGTAGTAGTGCTTGGCCGAATTCCAATGTAACTAGTATTAGGTTTAGATTATATAGGGAGGCTATAAATACCTTGTGTAGCCGCCTACAATTAATTATCTTTTGATCAATTAAGTATGATTTTATTCAGTGAGAGTTTTCTCTTTTAGTTCTTGAAAGAACTTAGAACTTATCAAAGAATTCTTCTTTGTGGCGTTCAACACCTTCAAACTTAGGTTCTTGAAACAAGCGTTCTTAGGGTCTAGCTAAGCTTAACTTAGCTTAGCTAGGTTTTTTGAAACATGATATCACTGGGTTTAAGTTTTCATTGCCTGAATCTTGGCTTTTCTGGGTTAGGTATCCTAAATTGTTAGTGGGTTCAAAGGGTTCAACCTCACGGATTCGCATCACTTGTTTGAACCCATTAACAATTCAGGATACCTAACCCAGAAAAGCCAAGATTCAAGCAATTAAAACTTAAACCCAGTGAAATCTTGTTTCAAAGAACCTAGATAAGCTAAGCTAGTTAGACCCCAAGAACGCTTGTTTCAAGAACCTAAGTTTGATGGTGTTGAACGCCACAAAAAAGAATTCTTTGATAAGTTCTAAGTTATTTCAAGAACTAAAAGAGAAAACTCTCACTGAATAAAATCAGACTTAATTGATCAAAAGATAATTGAAGTAGGCGGCTAAGACATATATTTATAGCCTCCTTACAATAATCCTAATCAGCTAACCTAATAATCCTAGTATAATTGCAAGTCCTTGACAGCCAAGGACTTCTCTCCTAATTACATGAGTATTCAGCCAAGCACTCCCAATCCCCTTAGAAATTCCTTGTGTAGACACCTAATTTTGTCCGGGCTCCCTAAACCAGGCAGATTCTCCTTTTCAACTTCCCAGGATGCAAAGAGACTTCCACCATTCTATAGATGGGTCCCCAAGACTTTGTTTCGGAGGTCAGCACAAAAGTCAACTAAAAAAAAGTCAACCCCAAAAAAGTAAACCCTAAAATGTCAACCACTAAAAAAGTCAACTCCCAGTCAAAATCAAGATTTGAAGTTGAATTGAACAATGGCGAAAGAATTTTGATAATCCGAGGTCTACAACGAAAGATATAGAGTTCGAAAGATGGGTGGCAGAAATTCAGTGTAGGGGAATACCTAATCCGGTAAATTTGGGGAAAACTGCGGAGATGGCTTGATTCGTTGAAATTGAAGCCCCCAGTTAATAAAGAATGAATAAACAAAATTAGCCCAAGGCCTAGTCTGAAGTGGATCCCAAGAAAGACCGGTTAGAGGAAAAACGAAAAAAAGAGAAAATTCTCGGTTTAGAAAAGGGGAAAACTAAATCGGAGGGGAATTTGATCGTAAAAGTTGGGAATTTTCGGACCAACTCAAATTCAATATATGACAAAGGCAGTAGAAAAAGAAAATCCAGAAATCAGACCCGTTTTGAGTAAAATCGAGGTTTCGGAGGTTGAAGGGCAATATCGAAAAATCCAAAAGGAAATTTCGGGAAAATAGGAAACGAGCTCGAAAAATTATGAAAACTTCCAGATCTGAGTTTTATAATTTTTGGAAGATATTGGTGAAGAAAAATCAGGAATTGGAGCTCATTTGAAAAATGGCAAGTTCGGGTGCACTAACCCGAAATTCCAGAAGATAATTCCAGGAAAAATAGCAAGCGAACTCGAAAAATTATGAAAACTCCCATATCTGAGTTTTATAATTTTTGGAAGAGATTGGTGAAGAAAAATCCAGAATTGGAGCTCATTTGAAAAATGGCAGAGTTCGAGTGCACTAACTCGAAATTCTAGAAGATAATTCTGAGAAAAATAGCAAGCGAGCTCGAAAAATTATGAAAACTTCCAGATCTGAGTTTTATAATTTTTGGAAGAGATTGGGGAAGAAAAATTCAGAATCGAAGCTCATTTTTAAAATGGCAAAGTTCAGGTGCACTAACCCGAAATTTCAAAAGATAATTTCGGGAAAAATAGCAGACGAGCTCGAAAAATTATGAAAACTTCCAGTCTGAGTTTTATAATTTTTAGAGATTGGTGAAGAAAAATTCGAAATCAGAGTTCATTTGAAAAAGGCTAAATTTGGGAGGCACTAAACCTAAATTTTAGAGAAAAATCCGAGAAAAATAGCAAATGAGCTCGAAAAATGTGAAAATCTCCAAAACCAAGTTTTATATTGGATGGGATGAGTTGGAAAAGACAAATCCTAAATTGGGGTCTATTTGCAATTAAATTAAGTTTGATGGGCTAAAAGGATAATTTTATCGAAGAAACCAAAAAAAAGGGCCAATTTGCAAAATTAAAAAGTGAAAAAATGAAGGAAGTTCTAGAATATTCCAACCCTTGACCGACCAACATAGGAAAAGGGTGGAGATTTAATTCATTTCGTCCAATGGTCACTATCAAGTAGCAAGATGTCATTTTTATTGACTTGCAAGTGGTCCTCCCCCATCCAATGACCTGGGTGCTTTGTAGAAAGATGAGTACATCCTTCAATGGCCAAGATCAAATTGCAAGATGACATTTTTATTGTCATGAAAATATCCTCATTCAATGGCTTAGATTGTTGGAGAAAAGATGAGCACAATTCATCCAATGGTGAGGAGGCCATTCGGCCAAGAGCATGAAGGAGTGTCCTTGTTTCATCCAATGGCCTAGGTGCTTTGTAAAAGATGAGTGTCAATACGTCATCCTGCACGTGGGGACCCGCTCGAGTGAGGTGAGAAAACAACACAGGCAGAGGAAAAGACGACTTAATTCCTCTTGAAATAAAGGTCGAGGGTATGAAAACAACATCGAAAAAAGAAATAGAGTCGCCACCAATCTTTTTTGGCTAAGTGTGATCGGCCACCTATTAAAACCGATTTTTGTAAAATATTTCAAAGTTAATTAAAACATTTTTAAAACCAAATTTGAAGTCTGTGCTTTGAACCAGAGAAAAACAAGTGCAGGTTCGGGAGTTGGTTACGTGCAGGGAGGATTAGCACCCCCACAACGCTCGTATAAAATGGTATTTTATTAGTCGTGTGTTATCTCGAGTCTCGGTAAAAAGTCGGTTTTAAAATTTGGTGTTTTGAAATAATTTCCTTTAAAATTCATATTTTATTTGAAAAATGATCCGGAATTTACTAGCATAAAATTTCCCATATTTTTCGACAGACTCGGCAAAATATGAAATTTTCCTCGATTTTGAAATTCTTCGAATAAGTTTTTGAAAAAGATATTCTGTTATTAATGATAATTGATGTTATCCTCTCCGTCAGACTCAGTAGAGAACTCATGAATTATTTTAACTCGAGAATAATCTTGATTTATATAAAAAAAATATCATTTATTTTTCATGTATTTTGAAGGGATAATGTCATGAATGGCCCCTGAAGTTTATCAAATTTCTCAATGTAGTACTTGTACTTTAAAAATGTCTATTTTGGTACTTAAAGTTTACACTCCGTGTGCTATTGTAGTACCTGTCAGTAACACCGTTAAAAATTGATGACGTGACTTTTGTATCCAATGAAAACTTGACACGTGGCACCATATAACGATGCCACATGTACTAACTAAAAAATTATTAATTTAAGTTTAAAAATAAAAATATTATTATTTTAAAAATATAATGATGACACGTGGCATCATATAATGATGCCACGTGTATTAACATAAAAAATATTAATAAAAAAATTTAATCTAAAATTTTTTAAAAATTTCAAAAAATTTAAAAAATTAATTTCATATTTAATTTTTTTTAATTTTTTAATAAATATTTTTTAAAAGAATAAAAATAATTTTATAATTTAATTTTTGTAATTTTCAAAAATAACT
Organism: Fremontodendron californicum; assembly: GCA_030761205.1. NCBI lineage: Eukaryota > Viridiplantae > Streptophyta > Magnoliopsida > Malvales > Malvaceae > Fremontodendron > Fremontodendron californicum. Next base: position 4,797,188 of record JAULJL010000032.1, read on the forward strand.
TTTTAAATTTAAAAAAAATTTAGATATTATAAATGATTTAATATTTAATTTTAAAATATTATATATTTTAAAAATAATTTTAGTTAAATATTTTAATTTTGTTATTTTTTAAAATTTTGAATTTAAAAAATAGAATTTAATTTTAAATTTAATTATTATTTTAATATAATTTTTTAAGTTTTTTAAAAAAAGTAGATATTAATTTTTTAAATATTATTTATTATTTTTTAAATATTTTTTTCTTTTTTTTACAAAAATTTAGATATTAATTTTTAAAAAATCAGGTGCTGCCACGTGTCATCACCTGATTGGTTAATGCCACATCATCATCTATATTTAACGGTGTTAAGTCAAAGTACCACATTGATACACGGTTTGATAGTACATGTACCACATTTAATATTTTTAAAGTACAGGTACCACATTGACAAATTTGATAGACTTCAAGGACTATTTATGATATTATCCCTATTTTGAAAATCATCGAAAATGACTATAAGTATGCCAAAATGTTACTCAGATAAAAATGAAATAAACATGCTCATTTATCATGATATGACAAACATTTTATTATGACCTAGTAAAAGAAATAATGACGACAAATGATTGACATAGCATACAAAATGACATGTGAATAAAATCGACATTGCATATGGATAGCATGGCATAAGAATGAATGTCATGTGAATGAAATCGACATAGCATACAAATGACATGGCATAAGAATAAATGTCATGTGAGTGAAATGGACATGGCATACAAAATGGCATGGCATAAGAACGAATATCATGTGAATGAAATCGACAAGACATGCAAGATGACATGGCATACATGATGACATAGCATAGGTGACATGGCATAAAATGATGACATGGCATGAATGACATGGCATAGATGACATGGCATAAAATGATGACCTGGTATAGGTGACATGGCATAAAATGATGAGATGGCATAGGTGACATGGCATGAAATGATGACATGGCATAAAATGATGACAAGGCATGAATGACATGGCATAAAATGATGACATGGCATAGATGACACGGCATAAAATGATGACATGGCATAAGAATGGATGTCATGTGAATGAAATCGACATGACATACAAAATGACATATTAATGACATGGACAAGTGTCACAGCATGAGGATGAATTTACTTGAGAAGGACTCGGAATTTATTAATACCAAAATCTCTTCATGTTCCCCAGCAAACCCTGCAAAACATAGAAAGTTTTATTTATTTCAAAATTTTTTGAATTATTTTTGTTTTAGAAAAGGGTATTCCTTTGTTAATAATTAATGATATCCTCTCCGGCAAACCCAGCAGAGAAAACCATGAATTACATAAACTCGGGAATATTGCCATATTTATTAAAATGTTATGAATATGCAAATTGACATTAAGGCATGCATGATTACCAAAACATGATAAGATTTTCATTGTAATATGGAAGATGAGATGATGACATGGCATAAAAATGACTGGAATAAAATGATATAGCATGGTAATGAATGTCATGTGAATGAAATCGACATGGCAAACCAAAATGAGATAAACACAATGACATGGCATGAGAATATTGTGTCATGAAAATATAATGACGTGAATGGAATGTCATGGTGACCAAATGGTCATGGTAATGACATGAATGGCATGACATGTATAATCATGGTATGAAATGAGCTCAAACACTAATTGACATGGCAAATGACATGCTATATGAATGATATGACATAAATGACATAGATCATGAATAAAATGTCATGATGGCCGAATGCATGGTGATGGCATGTGGATGGCTGAATGGCATGAAATGATAACATGGCATGAATTACGTGGCATGAAAATGCACCTAAACCATAAATGACATGGTATATGACATGGCATGACATGTCACATGGATGACATGGCATAAAATGATGACATGGCATGAAAGGGACCTAAACTTTAAATGACATGAAAAATGAAGTGGCATGACAATGACATAACCTTAAATGACATGGCACATAACATGTTATAATGGATGATATAGCATAGGTGACATGGCATAAAAAAACCTAGACCTTAAATGACATGGAAAGTGACATGTTATTTGGATGACATGGCATAGGTGACATGGCATGAAAAGAACCTAGACTTTATATGACATGTATAATGACCTAAGATGCATGACATAACCAAATATAATGCAAGGCATGACCTAGACCTAAAATGCATGGGAAGGCAAAATCGTATGCAAGACATATCATGAACACAAAATGTTAAATGACATATCTACATGACCTAAAATACATGGCTTAACCAAATATGATGCAAGGCATGCATTAACACAAAATGCATAAGGTGGCTGAATGTGTAGAGAACTTATCACAACATGAAAATGATGCAAAAACTAATATAGCATGAAAATGGTGCAAAGAAGATGACCAAAGATGCATAGACATGCATGGAAGTAATAAAAAAAGAAGTAAACAAAGAACAAGGAAAGTGAGCTCCATGGTTGGTACAAATGGGCATAGCCCTCCCCTAACCATAATCACTTGATTTTATCAAGATCATGAAGCCTTTCCAACTCAAAAATCAGTAAATAAACCAAGCTAACTAAAAAAATGGAGGTGAGCTCCATGGTTGGTATAATGGGCATAGCCCTCTCCTAACCATGGTCACTTGATTTTGTCAAGATCATGAAGCCTTTCAACCTCTTTTGATTCATTTATTTGTTAAAAATAGAACATAAAAGAAATATAAACCTTCCACAATCATGTTTCCCACATCAAAAATGCAAAACAAAAAAATCAAGGCAAGCAAACAAACATGGTTCGGCCATGATAAAAAAATTTGTAAAGATTTTTTTTTTATAAAAAGGAAAAGATGAAAGCTTTAAACATTTCAAAACTTTTATTTTCACATGAGAAGAGGTAGAAATCACATGGAAAACAAAGAAAAAAGCATGAAAAATGAAGAAGAGACAATGCAAGAGTAAGGTAGGAATGACTACCTTCCTAGCTTTTTTAGACAACTCTCTCTTCTTTTATTTCAAAAACCTTTTTCTTGCCAAATTAGCTACTGCCTTTTTCTTCAAATGACCAGCCACTTAAGGAAAAAAGATCCCCCCCTCCCTTTCTCCCTTGGCCGGTTGGTCTCAACACCATAGGATGAAATGTGCTCATTTTTCTCCAACAATCTAGGCCATTCGATTAGGATATTTTCATGACAAATAAAAATGTCATCTTGCCATTTGATCTTGGCCCTTGAAAGGTGTACTGATCCTTTGCAAAGCACTTAGGTCATTGGATGAAACAAGGACCACTCCTTCATGCTCTCCCTTGGCCGAACTCCTCTCATCACCTTTAGATGAATTGTGCTCATCTTTTCTTCAATAATCTTGGCCATTGGATGAGGATATTTTCATGACAATAAAAAAATGTCATCTTGCAATTTGATCTTGACCATTAAAAGGTGTACTCATCTTTTCTACAAAGCACCTAGGCCATTGGATGAGGGAGGACCACTTGCAAGGCAATAAAAATGGCATCTTGTAGCTTGATAGTGACCATTGGATTAAATTGATCAAATCTCCACCCTTTCTCCTATGATGGCCGGCCAAGGGCTGTAATGTTCCATAATTTCCTTCATTTTTTATTTTACTTTTTAATTTTGCAAAATTGGCCCTTTTCGGTTTCTTCGATAATATTACCTTTTAGCCTCCCTAACTTAATTTAATTGCAAATGGACCCCAATTTCGGATTTGTCTTTTCCAGCTCATCCCACCCAATATAAAACTTGGTTATGGAGGTTTTCACATTTTTTCCGAGCTCATTAGCTATTTTTCCCGGATTTTTCTCTAAAATTTTGGTTTAGTGCATCCCAAATTTAGCCTTTTTCAAATGAGGTCTGATTCTGGATTTTTCTTCACCGATCTCTTCCAAAAATTATAAAACTCAGATCTGAAAGTTTTCATAATTTTTCGGGCTCGTTTGCTATTTTTCCCGAAATTATCTTTTGAAATTTCGGCTTAGTGCACCCGAACTTTGTCATTTTTCAAATGAGCTCCGATTCCAGATTTTTCTTCACCAATCTCTTCCAAAAATTATAAAACTCAGATTTGGAAGTTTTCATAATTTTTCGAGCTCGTTTGCTATTTTTCTCGGAATTATCTTATAGAATTTCGGGTCAGTACACCTAGGGGTGTAAATGAGACACTTTTGCTCGCAAGCTACTCGAGTTCGACTAAAAAAAACTCGAATTTTTTTTGGTCATTATCGAGCCGAGCTCGAGCTCGAGCAGCTCGAGCTATCGAGCGAGCCTAGTTTGAGTATCTTAATACCCGATTCGAGTAGCTCGCGAGCCTAATCGAGCTTTTCTATTTATAATATATATTTTTATATTAATTTACTATTTTACCCTTAATATATATATACTTAAAACCCTAAAACCCATTTTATTTCCTACTCTCCCTTTCAGCCCCTCATTTTCTTTCTCTTCATCCCACAGTCGTACTTCCTTCTCTCTTATATTTCACAGTCTCACCTTCTCTCCATCCCACAGTCCCACTTTCTTTCTTGTCTCCCGAAATATGAGAGCAAAAGTTTGGTGGGTTCATTTAGTTTATAAAGCATGAGAGCATTTTTTGTGGTTTTATGATACCTTAAGGAGGGTAATGATTTTTTTTTCTCATTATTATATTTTAGTTTTATCTATTAATCTCATTTCTGAAAGTGGTTTCGGATGCTTAAGAAATATAACTAATTTCAGGTGGCTATATATGCTATATTTGATTTTTTTTATTGAGATTTTTATCATTTTGTATTTAGAAAATTTTGGATTTTGTTATTGTATAAAGTTTTTATTTTTTATTTTTTTTATCATTGTATCATTTAAAAAAAAATCATTATTTAAATACAAAAAATTTGTATATGAAACAAGCTCGAGCTTGAATTTGAGCTCAAGTATATAGATCGAGTAAACGAGCCTAATCGAGCCGAGCTCGAATAGTTCAATTTTATCTCGAGCCGAGCTCGAGCTTAAAAAATAGTATTTGACCGAGCTCGAGCCGAGTTTCGAGCCACGAGTTTCGAATCGAGCTTGAGCTCAAGCTTCTCACTATTCGAGCTTGGCTTGGCTTGATTACAGCCCTATGTGCACCCGAACTTTGCCGTTTTTCAAATGAGCTCCAATTCTTGATTTTTCTTCACCAATCCCTTTAAAAAATTATAAAACTCAGATCTGGAAGTTTTCATAATTTTTGGAGCTCATTTACTATTTTTCCTGGAATTATCTTCTAGAATTTCGGGTTAGTGCACCTGAACTTTGCCATTTTTCAAATAAGCTCCGATTCCAGATTTTTATTCACCAATCTCTTCCAAAAATTATAAAACTCAGATCTGAAAGTTTTCATATTTTTTCGAGCTTGTTTCCTAATCTTCTTAGAATTATCTTTGGGATTTTTCGAGATTGCCCTTCAACCTCCGAAACCTCGATATTACTCAAAACGAGTCCAATTTTTGAATTTCCTTTTTCTGCTTCCTTTGTCCTATATTGAATTTGAGTTGGTCCGAAAATGCCCAATTTTTACGATCAAATTCCCATTCGATTTAGTTTTTCCCAAATTTGTAGGATTAGGTCTTCCTCTACATTGAATTTCTGCAACCCATCTTTCGAAGTCTATATCTTTCGTTGTAGACCTCAGATTATCAAAATTCTTTCGCCATTGTTCATTCAACTTCAAATCTTGATTTTGACTAAGAGTTGACTTTTTTAGTGGTTGACTTTTTGGGGTTGACATTTTTTGAGGTTGATTTTTTCTGAGTTGACTTTTCATGCTGACCTCCGAAACAAAGTCTTGGTGACCCATCTATGGAACGGTGGAAGTATTTTTGCATTTCAAGAAGTCGAAAAGGTGAATCTGCCCGATTTAGGGGGCCCGAACAAAATTAGGTGTCTACAGCTGCCCCTTTTTTACTGTTGCTGAGAATCAGAAATCAGGAAAAGATAAACTAGACAATAATTTTGTCCGTTCAGTGAAATCATATGTGCAAGATAAGAAGGGGAATTTCCATTTTTTTTATATTGAATTTTTGCAAACCGTAAAAAATAAAAATAAAAGAAAAGAAATTTGTCCTTAAATTGAGTTCCCTGACTAATTAAGGCTCGAACCATATTAAGGAAACGAGTTCGATTTTACAAGAGAAATGAAATACCTCGACGAAAGTCCCGGGGTCTTACCTCATCTTGGTGCAGCTTTGGCTAAAACAATAGATTTGTCCTTAACTTCAGTTCCCTGACTAATAAAGGCTCGACCCGTCTTAAAGAAACGAGTTCGATTTGCAAAACTTGGATGTCCTGTCCAAAAAGTCTGATTGTCTTGTCTAAGAAAAGTTGGATGTCTTGTCTGAAAAAACTAGTTGTCTTGTCCAGGAAAATTTGGATGTTTTGTCCGAGAAATCTGGTTGTCTTGTCCAGGAAAAATTTGGATGTCTTGTTCGAAAAGTCTGGTTGTCTTGTCCAGGAAAATTGGATGTTTTGTCCGAGAAATCTAGTTGTCTTGTCTAGGAAAATTTAGATGTCTTGTCCGAAAAGTCTAGTTGTCTTATCCAGGAAAATTGGATGTCTTGTCCGAGAAATATGGTTGTCTTGTCCAGAAAAATTGGATGTCTTGTTCGAGAAATCTGGTTGTCTTGTCTAGGAAAATTGTGGATGTCTTACTTCCTTTTATGCCAGCTGTGTTGGACTTAAGAAAGAAAACTTTCCATGATTTATGCAATGTTAGTCAAATGTAGTCATGCTGATGATAGGTTTTGCAATTGTTTGTAAGATGCATGTTCCCTAGGGATGAACGCAATTACATGATTGTTATGAGTTTTAATCCATGATTTCATTGAGGTTCACAAATCTTTTCAACTCTACTGTTTGCTTTACTTGATGAGCCTTTCTTTATGGTTTCACCGTGATTCGCAAGTTTTGGCTTTGACAGTGTCTCTAATTTATCTCTGATTTTCCCTTTTTGATGAGCTTTTCTCTGTATCTTGGATTGACGTGTTTAGCGCATCCAATGTTTGCCCCACTTGATGAGTTTCTCAGCAATATAGGCTGTATCGATTTTCTCCAAACTTTAGTGGTTTCCAAACTTCTTCTAAAATATAGATCTACTCCACAGTAATGCAAAGAAATCTTTTCATTTAAAGATTTTTATGTTTACTAATCATCATTCAATTTGATAACACTAAAAAATGCATCACAACATATATGAAAGATGGTATGAAACAGCCATATGCCCCGAAACGATCAACATGAGTTCATTGCAAAAGGTTACGAATAACAAAGATGAATATCAAGGATTAAAAGAAAAATGCAAAGGAGAAGGTATAGATGCCCCAGACGCGGAATATCCTGAACCCTTCATTTGTTAATTTCTCTAGAATATCTTTTAAGCTTGCCATTTGCTTGGGTGACTTCTCGGCTTTCGTAGTTGCTTCGGACTGAGCTTTACCCTTTTTCTCTGATTTTTTGATATTTTCTCCTTCTTTACATGGAGCATTGGTCCAATCTTTGATCAGTACTTGGGCCGCCCTTTGTGGGTTTTCAACCCAAGTGTCCCCCGTTCGGTTTTAGGTTGCCCTTTTAAGGTTTTCGGCTTAAACCTCTTTTTTTTTTTTTGTGTTCTACCATGCATCTGAGGATTCTAAATGCTTCCAAGGTAAAAATGACAATTCAAAAGATGGCATGAAATCTGAGAAAAACCCTTCGAGTTAAATACCCAAGCTTGATCAAAATGGACTTTAAAAGCACGTAATGTAGGCCAAGGTTCGGGTTTAGAAAGAAAGGATAAATAGGCCCAAAATGTGTTTAAGGGTGATTGGATCAAGGATCATTTCATGAGGAGGTTTCATTTTCGAAATATTTGTTCTTTTTGGATTTTCCTCATTTGAATTTTGATTCTTGTTTTTTTTTTTTTCATTCTTGGCTTTCATTTGTCGTTCTTTGAGATCACACCTTTTTTGTGTTTGTTTTTTCTTCTTTTTCTTTTTTGTTTTCGATGGCTCTTTTCTCCATGATGATTTTTTGAAGGAGGATTTTCCTTGCATTTGCCCTCTAGTGTAGAAGGTGATCCTTGATCAAGGTTCAAAGAAAGAAAGGGTTCCTAAGGCTCAAAGGGTGTTACTAGGGATAATTTCTTCTTAGTGAAAGAAATATGAAAAATGGCCATTTATCATATCAAGCACGAATATTCTCATTGAAATGAAATCCTCAGGGGAAATAGATATATAAAATTCTCATTGTTACATTTGGAGTCATTCGAATCTTCTCATGCACAGTATCACACTTTTTTTTCTTTTTCTTTTTTTTTTTTCCTTTTATTCTGCAAGCATAGTATTTCTTTAATTTGTCGGCGTTCACAGGATTCCTCAAGTCATCACCGTCCATTCGAGTTAAGATCAATGCTCCTCCAGAAAAAGCTCTTTTCACCACATAGGGTCGTTCCCAATTTGGAGCCTATTTTTCGCGAGGATCTTTCACGATAGAGAGAACTTTTCTTAGTACCAACTCTCCCTCTCGAAATTGCTTGGGGCGAACCTTGTTGTTGTGGGTTCAAATCATCCTTTTCTGATACATCTGCCCATGGCAAATTGCCTTTAACCTTTTCTCCTCGATGAGGTTCAATTGTTCAAAGCGAACTCTAACCCATTCTGCCTCTTCTAGGCCCACTTCCATCAAAACACGAAGTGAATGGATTTCAACCTTAATAGGCAGCACTGCTTTCATCCTGTATACCAGAGAAAATTACGTGCCCCCCGTAGATGTGCGAACCGAAGTACGGTATATGTGGAGAGCAAAAGGCAAGATCTCATGCCAAACTTTGTACACATCAGTCATCTTTTCAACTATCTTCTTGATGTTCTTATTGGATGCTTTTACTGCCCCATTCATTTTTGGACAGCAGGGTGCAAAATTATGATGATTGATCTTGAACTGGGTACATATTTCCCTCATCATCTTATTGTTTAGATCGAGAGCATTGTTTGTGATTATTCTCTCCGGGAGTCCATATCGGCATATAATCTCTTTCTTGATGAATCTGCATTACATTGGCATAAGAGGCTGCTTCTACCCAGTTTGTGAAGTATTCTATGGCCACTAGGATTAAATAGTGTCCATTTGAAGCTTTCGGGGTAATGGGCCCGATCATATCCATTCCCCACATTGAAAGTGGCCATGGAGCCACCATGACATGCAGCGACGATGGCAGCACATGAATCTTGTCGGCGTATATCTGGCATTTATGGCATTTTCGGGAATAATTGATGCAGTCCCCTTCCATGGTTAGCCAGTAGTATCTGGCCCTTATAATCTGCTTAGCCAGCATGTGGCCATTGGTGTGGGTGCCACATATCCCTTCGTGGACCTCTTCGAGGATTCTCTGAGCTTCCGCAAAAATATCACATCTCAACAGAACCTGGTCTTTCCATTTCTTGTAAAGGATTTCGCCGTCTAAGACAAAACCCATTGTCATTCTTCTCAAGGTTCTCTTATCATTTTTCGTTGCTTGCTCGGGGTACTGTTGACTCTTGATGTATTGCAAGATGTCGTAATACCAAGGGTGACCATCTGCTTCTTCTTCGATACTCAAGCAATGGGCAGGAGACTTATATATGCTCATTTTGATTGGCACAACTTTGGCCCCTTTATTCAATTTAAACATTGATGATAAAGTGGCTAGAGCATTCGCCATTCAGTTTCTTCTCGGGGGAAGTAATTGAAAACTACCTCTTCGAACTCCTCAATCAAGCTTAGTAGCTCTCGATATCGGATTAGCTTTGCATCTCGGGTTTCCCATTCTCCTCGCTGTTGGTATATCACCAGGGCTGAATCTCCGAAGACCTCTAAGATTTTGATCTTTCTTTCTATGGCGACACGAAGACCCATAGTACATGCTTCATACTCAGTGGTATTTTTTGTACAATCAAAATCCAATCTGGTAGTGAAAGGATAATAATCTTCCTCGGGGTATATGAGCACTGCACCAATCCCACGCCCCATGGCATTAGATGCACCATCAAAATACATTTTCTAGGTTTTCTTCTCAGAGGAAGTCCCATTTTCTTGTGAAACACATGTTAGGTCTTCATCAGGGAAATCAAAATCCAAAGGCTCATAATCCTCCACTGCCCGACTTGCTAGGAATTCGGCTACCACACTACCCTTTATAGCCTTTTGGCTCACATACATAATATCATATTCAGAGAGCAACACTTGCCATCTCGTCGTTCTTCCTGACAATGAAGGCGCCTCGAATTCGTACTTGAGGGGATCTAATTTTGCAATCAGCTATGTCGTGTGTAATACAACATGTATTGTCTGAGCCTTCGGGCAGTCTAGGCTAAGGCACAAGAAAGCCTTTCTGCCAATGAGTACTTCAACTCGTACTCAGTGAACTTTTTGCTGAGATAGTAGATGGCTTGTTCTTTCTTTTCGGTTTCATCATGTTGCCCTAACACACATCCCATGGACCTTTCAAATACTGACAAATATAATATCAGCGACTTCCCTGGTATTGGTGGCATTAGTATCAGTGGGTTTGACAGATAATGTTTGACCTTATCAATGGCTATCTAGCATCCTTCATCCCATTCCCCTAGATCACGCTTTCTGAGTAACTTGAACATCGGGTCGCACTTATCGGTCAATTGAGAAATGAACCGGGCAATATAATTCAGCCTACCCAAAAAGCTTTTTACTACCTTCTGGGTACGAGGTGGAAGCAAGTTCTGAATATCTTTCACTTTATCTGGATCAATCTCAATTCCTTTCTGGCTAACAACGAAGCCCAATAGCTTTCCCGAAGTGACTCCGAAAGTACACTTTGTCGGGTTGAGTTTAAGTTGAAATTTTCTCAACCTTTCAAAGAGCTTTTTAAGATTCGCAATGTGTTCGTCCTCTCCTTGTGACTTTGCGATCATATCATCGACATAAAGTTCGGTCCCTTTGTGCATCCTGTCATGGAACAAAGTTACCATAGCTCTTTGATAAGTTGCTCCAGCGTTTTTCAACCAGAATGGCATATAGCAAAAGGTTCCCCATATTGTCACGAATGTGGTTTTCTTCATATCTTTCGGTGCCATCTTAATCTAATTATACCCTGAGAACCCATCCATAAAGGAAAACACGAAATTCTTGGCGGTATTATCGACTAGAGTATCAATGTGAGGCAACGGGAAATTATCCTTAGGGCTTGCCCTGTTCAGATCCCGATAATCGACACACATTCGTACTTTGCCATCTTTCTTTGAAACTGTGACAATATTGGCTACCCATTCTGGGTATTTTGCCACTTCCAAGAATCCGGTATCGAATTGCTTTTTCACTTTCTTTTTTACTTTTAATAGCATTTAGGGCCTTATTCTTCTCAGTTTCTGCTGAATCGGCTTGTAATCTGATTTTAACGAAAGTTTATGAACCACAATGTCAGGGTCCAACCAGGCATGTCTTGGTACGACCATGCGAACATATCCGCGTATTCTCGGAGTAGACTTTTCAAATCTTGCTTTATCGATGGTGAAATGGCTGTCCTAGTCTTGACTTCTCTTATTTATTCCCCATCCCCCAAATTTATCACTTCCAACTGCTCCTTGTGAGGCAATACTTGTTTCTCCTCTTGTTTTATTATTCTCAACAAATCCAGAGGCAAATCACCCGTACAGATTTTTTTTCAAAATCAATTTCAAAATTATTGACAAGACGGTCCTCATATTCTGTATCCACGCACCTGTAAATAGGTGGGGAAGAAAACAATATAGGAAGGCATATAGGCAATAATAATGAAAGAATGAAAGAATGAAAGAAGGAAAAAAAATGAAAGAATGCGGACACGTTAATATGAAGAGAATGCATGATGGTTGTTATTTATTAAATGATAAGTTTTAAACATAAGCCCGTACAAAAGATTCTTAATGCCTTCGGGCAGAGGCAATTAAGGTTGATTCAAGCATTACACTGGAGTAGACCTAAAAACTATGGGAAGTTCAGTCACGCTCTCCTCTCTCTGTTTATCTGTTTTTTAATACTTAATGCTCTCCTCTCTCTGTTCATCTGTTTCGGCCATACCGACCACCATTTCATGTGATTGTTTGTCTCCAACCCCGTAAAGCTTCTCAAAAGCGTGCTCCATCAGGACCATCAAATCCTCGGAATTCTTGCTCCCAAACTCGAAATCGGTCGAGCGAAAGATGTGAAGGATTGGAGGGAAAGTCATGGGCTCCCACTCCATATCCACACCCGCAAGATGGGCCATCCTTCTATTTCGATTTTTCTCAATTTGTTTCCTTTTCTTGTGAGTTTTTGGGAGATATCCGAGACCGAATCGGTCTTTCTTCCCGACCATTTCTATTGCTTTGGCCATCCCCTGGAGATACTTTCCTAGTCCTTTTCCTGCGCTGCAGCCTTTTTCGAGTGTTGTTTTTACCCCCAACCTGGTATTCTTAGACAACCTTGGCTTTGGAATTTTATATCCTTTAGTGACGAACACGGCATTGACAAATTCCTGCGACCTGAATGAGCATTCTACAGCATCTTCGTTTACCTCTATGTAGAGGGTATCTGTAGATGCAGAGGAGATTATATCCTCTTCTCCTGACACGCTGACCAAGCGCCTTTCCATTACAAAATTTAGCTTTTGGTGGAGAGATGATGGCACAACCCCGATAGAGTGAATCCACGGCCTTCCCAGCAAGCAATTGTAAGATGGATGATGTCCATCACTTGAAAATTGACCTTATAGGTACAAGGACCTATCTGAAGTGGGATCTCAATGTTTCCCATCACTTCCCGATAGGTGCCATCACAGGCTCTGACAACGGTATGACTCGGCAGCATGTAAGACATATCCATTGGCAGTTTTGACAAGGTAACCAATGGCATCACATTTAGGGAAGATCCATTGTCAAGGAGTACTAGGGGTAGAATGTTCCCCTTGCAGGTAGTGGTGATATGAAGGGCCTTGGTGGATCCTATTCCATTTGGCGGTATCTCATCATAGCTGAAAGAGCTGTAATGTTCCCCACCAACCGATCTAGTTTCTCCACTGATATGTTGTTAGCCATGTAAGCCTGGTTCAAAATTTTCAGCAAAGAGTTTCGGTGTGGCTCTTAGTTTAACAACAGTGACAGAACTAAAATCCTTGCCGATTAGCGGTGCAATTGCTCTACCACACTGTACTCGCTGTGTTTGATGAACTTTAAGAACTCACAGGCATTCTTCTCATTTATCGATTCTTTTATTTTACTAGCTGGAGCTGGATCCTTTCCTAGCTTTTCAGGTTGTTCTACCTCCATAGGGTTTGGTCTCACTGCCCTTTTTCTTTTATCAGGTTCTATTGTCTTTCCAGGTTCAACTGTCCTCGGGGCATAACATCTATCTCTTCGGGTTAGGTGCCCCACTCCGGTTACATCCACGGTCGCTGCCTGATGGTTTGAAGATCCTGGCATTGCCATACTGCATTCATACTTCTATGGAATTGTCTCGTCTCCTTTGTAAGAAAAAGGTGACGACAATTTTATGATCATCTTGAGCGGGTCCCTCGACTACTGGAGTAGCCTTTACCTCGGGCTCATCATAATATATGATTAGGGGTCTATCTACCCCATAATCGGTCTCATTCATATCGATTTTAGGCTCCTCTATTTTGTCAGAAAACTGGGCCTCGCCCATATTCATCATCTTTTGAACCTTTGCTAAAAACTCTTCATAGTACTGAATGATGTGCCTCTTGCATTCATGATATTGGCAAAAGTCCTCAACCTGGCTGACTATCTTCCTCATATTTGATTTCGGCTTAACCAACCCCGCCTTGACCATCTCAAACCAGACTCTGATCATAGGCGTTTTTACTCTCATGATATCTCTTTTTACACTTTCAACCTCCCCTGACATGATTGCCTTAACCTTGGCCTCTGTATGATTAGGCAATGGGTTTCCCACAATATTAGGTCCACTTTTTGGCCCAAATTTCAAGATTCATCCATCAATTAGGCTCTGAACCTTGCGCTTGAAAATAGTACAAGTCTCGGTTGAATGTCCTTCGATGCCCACATGGTACTCGTAATGAGCGTTGGAATTGTAACATTTGGGATAAAGAGGTTTTAAAGGCTGAAGATAGACAGGTGCAACGAGTTGACCCTGTAGAAGCTTCGGGTATAATTCGCTGTAAGTAGTGGGGATAGAGTCATATTGAGGCTTTTGGGTATTCCTTATAGGCCTTTGATCATTTCGGGAAATGTTTTGCATGTTTGGGGTAGTGTTTGGTGGAATGGCTATCTGAGGAGATATGCCAGTTGGATATGGTTGCTGTGTAGGGAAAAAGATTCTGAGTGAGGCTTTTTATAGTCGGATAGTAAGGGTTGTAGGTCGGGTAAGGTGTATAGGGTATTGGAGGTAAAAAAGGTCGGTTATTGAAACTAACTGCGTGAGCCTCCCCTTCTTTTTTCTTGGCAGGAGTTGTTTTCTTGTGGGTGGCTGTTTCTCCAATATCCATCTTTCTGCTTTTGATAGTAGTTTCAATCATCTCTTCAGATATGACCATATTTTCTAAATTCTTAGTGGCACTCCCCACCAACTTCTCATAGTGTGGTGCCTTCAAAGTATTAATGAAGAGAACCGTAGTTTCTTTATTAGTCAACGATGGCTGCACCTGGGTAGCCATGTCTCTCCATTTTTGGGCATATTGTTTGAAGCTTTCAGTAGCTTGCTTCTCCATGTTTTGCAGGGATAGTCTGTTCGGTACCATGTAAGAGACGTGCTTGTAGTGTTCCAGGAAGGCCCTAGCCAAATCCGTCCATGATCGGATCTTGCTACGGGTGAGTTGATTGTACCATCGAGTGGCAGACCCGCTGAGGCTATCTTGGAAATAGTGGATAAGCAACTTCTCATCACTATCATGTTCGATCATTTTTCGGCAATACATCATCAAATTTGCTGAAGGATTGGTGGTCCCGTTATACTTCTCAAATTCGACGTCTTAAACTTGGGTGGGATCACTAAACCAGAGACCAAACTCATCTCTTTGGCATCGAGGCTTCTGAAATTTTGCCCCTTCCACGGCCCTCAGCCTTTCTTCCAATAGCTGATACTTCTTTTGTGATTTAGCTGTTTCGACCCTTTCCAGTTCTGCCGCTTTCCTCTTTTCTTGTTCAGCAAGCTCATCTAGGTCTGGGATATCGATAGGATCTGTCGGGATTGCCCCAAGATTTACTTCGACTGGCATTTACTTCTGTGCCTCAGTGTTGGTTTGAACATACATGAAAGGCATTTCAGCTATCGGTGGTGGAATTTCTGTATTCTGCGTAGGTTGGCCGTTTGTTAGTACAGCTTCCTACTGACCCTTTTTGCCCCCTTGACTTCTTGGTTTTTAATCCTAGGGATGAGTTTTCCATGTGTCCCTTTCCCTTAACTGCGGCGGACACCAGTTCCATCAGCTTTATCATCTGATCTCTCGATTCGGCCTGAGCTTTGGCAACTGTTCCCTTAACTCATCCTGTGCCCTTTCCATTCTCTCAATTCGGGCAAGTTGCTCATTTTCCATGATCCTGACTTGTGAGCGAGTATTATACCAATGCGAAATGCTTCTTTCTAGGAGTTTCGGTGGGCGCCCAATTTTAAACCTTAGAATGGCACATTATTATTATTAGCTTATTAAAAGTATGCAAGAATGAATGAATAAAACAATGCATGACTGATCAAACAAATGAATGAATGTATGCTTCTATAATTTTATAAAATGAGATGATGCAAATAATAGCATTTGCCTTACGATCAAATTCCAACACAAAGGTTTTTCATTAATTCATAGAAACTTTTTACAAATCCTCACTCACTCTCGGGTTACATAAAAAGATCGGATCTGCTTATACTGGTCTTGAGCCTCCTCTAAGAAGTTCAGCAGGCGCTGTCCATGCTCTTCTGTGGGGTTGACATAACTCCTCAGAGTCTTTACCTTCTTCGACATCTCTTTGGCCTTAACCGCAGCCTTGCGGATTTGCCTAGTCAGGTGGTCTATATACTGCTGCCTTCCCAAGGTCTCAGTCTTCCACCTGGTGCTAGCATCCAAAGCTAAGTCATTTGCCTGGCTCCATTCGGTATTCCTCTCTCTATATTCCCGAATGATGGCATCGATATCAGTTTTCTAAACTTGCAACTGATGCTCTAAAGTCTGAATGGTCGCATGGAGTGTCTCATTCTCCTTGCTTAGCATGGATATCTTTTCCCTCTCATTTCCCAATTTCGCTTTCAATAGCTCATACTCTTGCAGGAATCTTTCTAACTTGGTCGAAATCAGTGACTGTACATCTCCCCACTTTTGCCGCTCATGAGAAAATCGGGACTCGTTTTCTTTGCTTTCCTTGACCTTACCTTTCTAGAAGTCTAGTTCTTTCTGAAGCTTTTCTATCTCTTTCTCATAGGCGCTCAGAGACCCGCTAGTTCTAGCGAACTTTCCCTTAGTTCTTAAGCTCTTGTTTTCCTGATGCAAGTCCTGTATATCGAATTGTGCCGTATCTCGCTCCCTGGCCACTTTTCATGTCTTGACCTCTTTGATCTCGAGCTTAGTCTTCAAATCCTCGACATCCTCTTGAAGCTTATCACATTCCTGCTTCAATTTCCTCTTGTCTATTTCTATTTCCTACTTGACAATCTCAATTTCTGTTGGTACTACAGGCTCTGGCTGAAGGACTACCAGATAGATAAAGGCATCTTCGATAGGTAGCACTATGTCGTGGATCTTCTGGGCCCTCCAAACCAAGTATCCGGGAGTAGCGTTATCAGTATATCTACCAAATTTTGATCGGTGCAGCTTTCTCCACACTTTGATGAGCTCACGTGTTTCCTTTTGATAACTCGTATAATTATATAGTTTTTAGTTATGTTTTATTATTGTTTTGTGTCAAATATGAGTTATTATTGTTTAGTCTAATTGTGTTTATGATCTTTTATATTTTTATGTAATTTGGTGTTTTTCACAAGTTTCTTTGAGTGATTTCAGATTACTAGAATTAAGGGCAAATCCAGTTCAGTTCCAGTTCCGACACCTTTTTCCATATCAGCTATATCTCGAGTTTCACTGAAGCAATAAGGCTGAAAGTTTAACCGTGCAAAGTTAAGAGGCATATCTATCTTTTTCATGTTTTACACTTCTTGAAACGGAGTCGTTTTCCCTAGCGAAATCGACCATCAAGTTGGCTGATGTGCAATCTATCTGTGCTGACCTGTTTTCGTATTTTGCCCATATCGTCTTATCCACATCAGCAAATGTGCTGATTCCAACGGCTATGGATCAGTAACTGATAGGGGAGCATTTTTCTAGAAGACCATGTGATCAGATCAGGCCTCCAAAATTGACAAAATCGACCATCAAGTTGGCTGATCAAAATTGTCATACAATATGACGAAAATTGTTAGAAAAATGCACCCACCTATTATACCTACCTTTGAAATTTGTAAAGCTTGTCTCTTGTCATTTAGCCTTCCAAAATGTGTATAAATAGAGGGCCTTGGATGATTGTAAGAGAGGGTAGATTGGTAGGAAATTAGCCATTGTAATAAAATTCTCTATGTTTTCTTCTTCTTTCTTTTCTCTAGTTTTCTTTTTCTTTATTTTCTTCTTCTTCTTTCTTTCTTTTATTTCCTTCTTAGATTCTCTTTAATTTTATGTTTATGTTTACAATGCCTATGCTAGGCTAAACTTCTATTTGGTTAAGGGTGATTTCAAAGACCTAGACATGTTTTGTAATTGATTTTCAGATTCTATCTATCATTAATTTTCTATCAAAGTTGCTTATGTTTTTCTACAAGAATTGTTCATGATGTTGTCTTGATTTATTTAGGTGTACAACTAGATAGATCTTGATAATTATCTATTGCTAGTCTAGGAGTCTTGATCCGTGTAATTGTCTTGATTTCCTATTCATAAGTGGCAATTTGTGATTAATGATTATGGTCAAGTTTTCAATAATTGCAAAGTGGAACATAACCTAAGTTGAACAATCCGAGCTTATGTGTTTGTTGTTTAGATCAACCTATCTTTCTCATCATAAAGCTGCCATTAAATTGAATTTAGAGAGCTTATTCTAGGTTGTTTAATGGTTAGAGATTAAATAGAGAGCTTGTTCTATTTAACGACAAACTAAGGAAAGATTGGGATAACAGAGCTTGTTGTTATCTACGGTTGTTAACTTTGATAGTTGGTTGATATTGATAGATCTGAAATTGATTCTTAATGATGTCTAGTGGTGGAGAATGAAACCTTAACCATATTTTTCATATTTGATTCTTCTTACTTACTTGTTTTCTTACTTTTCTAGTTTGCTTATTTTTAAAAGTATATTTATTTTTATTGGCTGGTTATACCGCCTAATTTGTATATTAAGTTTGTTTTATTTTTATTGGCTGGTTATACCGCCTAATTTAGTATATATATTTTTATTGGCTGGTTATACCGCCTAATTTAGTATATATATTTTTATTGGCTGGTTATACCGCCTTGCATCTTATTCTTATTATTTACTTTAGTTTAAATCTGGCTTCAAAAACCCCTTTTCTTTTATTGTTTTCTTTGAACGTAAGTTATAAACTAATAACTCATAGATTAAAACCCAATCCCTGAGGACTCGACCCTTGCTAATCATTATACTTACAATTGATCTTTTTAGTGCAAGGTTAAATAAGATACACTATTTTGGGTGCATCACCTTTATATACCCGGGCCCATTATATGCCAAATCTACCAAAGTGAGCCTATGAGTCATCGGGATGAACTACTCAGACCCATACTGTCTTCGTACTAGGAGTGGCGCATAGCTGATAGCTCCCAAATTCCCATTAACGAAACCCATGGTTTGTCTCCACAACTATAAAGAATGGATCCCATCGGCATCTACGGAGCTCTCCAAGTGATGTCCCCTCGGCCTAAGCGATGAAGAGTCATTATCCATTGTTTCTTATCTCTCTTTTTCAGCCACTCTTTCTTGCAGAATTCTTTAAGAGGAATGAAAGTCCTTATGTAGGGACGAAGCTTTTCCTTATCATTTCCCTAGAAATGACTTTGGATCTAAACATACAGAAGTTGTGCACATCCCTCGAAATGTCCCTCATTTTTTCTTCGACAGAAATTGAGTGACCTAAATGTCTCGGCAAGGATGGCAGGAGCTGGATCAATTTGTTTGCCCAGGCACTCAAAGAAATCCACTACGGACATCTCAATATGCCCTAAGATCTTTGAAAATATCACCAAACCATAGATAGCCAAGGCAAAAACATCCACCACACGATCACTCTTCGGATTGTTCAATATATAGTCTCGCAAGAATACCCATGGGATACAAGCACTCGAACTTTTCTTCTTAATATTCGGGGAGTCGATCAAAATCTCTATACCCAATATGTTGGATAGCTTACTCCAAAAGCTAACTGTCTTTTGCTGCTTGCAATATATCTTATCAAGGGTGGACGACTCGATACAGAGCACGATTGAGTACTCCTCGATGGTGGGTGTCATATCTTCCCGATTGAACGTGAAGCATCAGTAAGAGGGATTCCAAAACTGTACTACTGCCCTAATCAACTGCTTATCTATCTGGATCGAGAGAAGTAATGCTATGTCACCATACTTCTTGGTGAACTCATTTTTCTTTGCAGTTCCCCATCGTCCCCAAATCTCCTCTAATTCTGTCAAATCATTCTGACCTAGATCTAAATGAACTGACTCGTGAAGAACATACATGAAGCTTCTAGTCAAGCAGTCTCCCTTATCAACCTAATGTTTCTCTGACTCTGTTCAGACCTCTCAGTATGTCTTGGAAGTAACTGATATTGGTACAAGATCCCAGTGTTCCATAATCGTAAAGAAAACCCCTTTTACTGGAATTTGGCTTAAGGCAAACACTCCTAAGTGACCATGATGCATGCAATGAAAACAAAGCAAAACAAAGGGAAACGAGTCAGTACAAGGGTATAATAATAAAATCAATGCGATATTGAAATAAATAGTTGAAGGTTAGAAAGGTTCCTCTGAGTGTCCCTAGCTTCGGTATCTCTAACGAAAATTTGGCATGGTTTCGCCTAGGTTCACTATATGAGGTTGCATTAGGTTCTAAAAAGGCTCCAAATTAGCACCTCACTGTCACCGGTGAAGGCTAGTAAGGCACCTCGATAAAAAAAGGTTCAATTTGTTAGAGTGTATTTCCCAGGCCTATACGGCGGTTATCACCTCGCGAAAGTGTAGGTAGTTTACAACTCCGAAAGTGTTTCGTTAGCCCATGCGGAGGTTAACACCTCACGAGAGTGTAGTTACTTTACTTCCACCTAAAGGATAGAACCCGGGTAGAGGGCTCATGTTATGCAAATGCAAGTATAGTATGTGAGGAGGAACAAACAAACCTTTCACCACCTATTCTATACCCTTATTATAAAACCCAAGCAATTTAATAAAGACAAAATTTAAACAATGTAAAGCATTAATTAAACAAAGAATAATAATGACATATAAAATTAAATAACCAGGGAACAGTAAAAAATAAGCATGCACGTGAGAATGAACACATTTAAAAAATTTGATTATTTTCAAAAAATTTCCTTTATTAGAAAAAGGGAATTAAAAGTGAACACCAACTAAAACTGACAAAATCGAGACTTTCGATAACACACGACTAGTTCTAGGCTTGACTCTCTAAAGTCCCCAGTGGAGTCGCCAAGCTGTTGATACGTGATCCCATACGCGGGGACCCGCTCGAGTGAGGTGAGAAAACAACACAGGCAGAGGAAAAGATGACTTAATTCCTCTTGAAATAAAGGTCGAGAGTATTAAAACAACCTCGGAAAAAGAAATGGAGCCGCCACCAATCCTTTTTGGTTAGGTGTGATTGGCCACCTATTAAAACCAATTTTTATAAAATATTTTAAAGTTAATTAAAACATTTTTAAAACCAATTTTGAAGTCTGCGCTTTGAACCAGAGAAAAACAAGTGCAGGTTCGGGAGTCGGTTATGTGTGGGGAAGGATTAGCACCCCCACAATGCCCGTATAAAATAGTACCTTATTAGTCGTGTGTTATCTCGAGTCTCGGTAAAAAGTCAATTTTAAAATTTGGTGTTTTGAAATAATTCCCTTAAAATTCATATTTTATTTGAAAAATGATTTCGAATTTATTAGCATAAAATTTCCCATATTTTTCGACAGACTCGGCAAAATATGGAATTTTTTTCTCGATTTTGAAATTCTTTGAATCATTTTTTGAAAAAGATATTCTGTTATTGATGATAATTGATGATATCCTCTCCGACAGACCCAGCATAGAACTCATGAATTATTTTGACTCGGGAATAATCTTAATTTATATAAAAAAAATATCATTTGTTTTTCATGTATTTTGAAAATCATCGAAAATGACCATAAGTATGACAAAATGTTACTCAGATAAAAATGAAATAAACATGCTCATTTATCATGATATGACAAACATTTTATTATGTCATTTCCTTCATATGCCATGTCATTTTGTATGCCATGTCTATTTCATTCACATGACATTCATTCAAATGCCATGTCATTCATATGCCATGTCATTCATTATGTCATTTCCTTCATATGCCATATCATTCATTCACATGCCATGTTATTCATTATGCCATGTCATTTATATGCTATGTCATTCATATGCCATGTCATTCACATGCCATGTCATTCACGTGCCCTGTCATTCACATGCCCTGTCATTCATATGCCATGTCATTCATTATGCCATGTCATTCATTATGCCATGTCATTCATATGCCATGTCATTCCTATGCCATGTCATTCATTCACATGACATTCATTCTCATGCCATGTCATTCATATGCCATGTCATTTTGTTTGTCATGTCGATTTCATTCACATGACATTCAGTCTTATGCCATGTCATTCGTTTGCCACATCATTTACATACCACGACATTCATCCTCATGCTATGTCATTTTCGTGCCATGTCATCTTCTCATGCCATGTTATTCGTATGCCATGCCATTTTGCTTGCCATGTCGATTTCACTCACATGACATTCATTCTTATGCCATGTCATTTCGTCTGCCATGTTATTTAGCCCGCCACATGTTTGCCATGTCGATTTCGTTCACATGGCATTAATTTCTTTATACTGTGTCATAATTTCTTTCACCATGTCATAATAAAATGTTTGTCATACCATGGTAAATATGCATGCTCCTTTAATCTTTATCTTAGTACCATTTTTGCATATTCATGATCATTTTCTATTATTTTCGAAATACTTGAAAAACAAATAATATTTTTATGAATCAAAATTATTCCCGAGTTAAAATAATTCCTGAATTCTCTGCTGGGTCTGCCGGGAAGGATATCATCAATTATCATTAACAACGGAATATCTTTTTTCAAAAAAAGAAGATTATTCGGAGAATTTCAAAATTAAAGAAAAATTCCACGTTTTGTCGAGTCTGTCGAAAAATATGGAAACTTTTATGTTAATAAATTCCGGATTATTTTCAAAATAGAAATGTAAATTTTTTAAGAGAATTATTTCAGAACACCAAATTTTAAAACCGACTTTTCACCGAGACTCGAGATAACACACGACAAATAAGGTATCGTTTTATACGGGCATCGTGGGGGTGCTAATCCTTCTCCGCGCGTAACCGACTTTCGAACCCGTACTTGTTTTCTCTGGTTCAAAGCGCAAACTACAAAATTGGTTTTAAAAATGTTTTATAAAAATCGATTTTAATAGGTGGCCAATCACACCTAGCCAAAAAAAATTGGTGGCGACTCCATTTCTTTTTCCGAGGTCGTTTTCATACCCTCGACCTTTATTTCAAGAGGAATTAAGTCGTCTTTTCCTTTGCCTATTTTTCCCCTCACTCGAACGGGTCCCCCACGAAGGGTGGATCACGTATCTACAACTTGGCGACTCCGCTGGGGACTTTAGAGAGTCAAGCCTAGAATTAGTCGCGTGTTATCGAATGTCTGGATTTGTAAGGTTTAATAGGTGTTTAATTGTAATTCCCACATTTTTTGTAAATAAGGATAATTTTTGAAAATAACAAAATATTTTTAATATGTTCATTTGCATGCATATTATTACTATTCTCTGGTTATTTAATCTTGTACATTATTATTGTCCATTGATTATTTAACCTTGTATATTATTACTGCTCTCTGGTTGGTTAATGTTACACTATTCATGATCTTTGTTTTAATAAATTGCTGGGGAATTTAGAATAAGGATTGTAGAATAGGTGGTGGAAGGTTTGTTTGTTCCTCTTCACACACTATACGTGCATTTGTATAACATGAGCCCTTTACCGGGTTCCGTCTGTAGACACCTAATTTTGTCCGGACCACTAAAACAGGTATGTTTTCTTCCTAAATTGAGGTTTCAGAATGTAAAAAGATTTTTTTTCAACCTGCAGGTGGTACCCGAGACTTAGTTTAAGAGGGCGAGCATAAAAAGTCAAACTCAAAAAAGTCAACCCAAAAAAAGTCAACCCCAAAAAAGTTAACCCCAAAAAGTCAACTACTGAAAAAGTCAACCCACTTTCAAAATCAAGATTTTAAGTTCAACTGAAAAATGGCGAAAGAATTTTGATAATCCGAGGTCTACATTGAAAGATATGGAGTTCGGAAGTTGGGATTTGGAGATTCAGTAAGAAGGAAAGCCTAATCCGAGAAATTTGGGGAAAAGTGCTTAAACGATAGAATTGGTCAAAATGGAAGGTTCCAAATGAAAGATTAGCACTGACTACAGGTAATGGAGAAGCCACTTGAAAGAAAATGTGAAAGAAAAGTCAATCCGGGAGAAAACCGAGAATTAGGGTTTTTGGTGGATTTCGGTGAAATCAAGAAGAATCACAGAGATGGCCCAACTTGTTAAGACCAAAGCCCCCAATGGATGAGGAATGATTAAAAAGGATAGCCCAAGGCTCAATTTGAAGAAAATCTGAAAATCGGAGTTGTTTTGAGCAAAACCGGGTTTTAGAGGCAAAAGAGCAAAATTAAAAAATTTGGGAAAAATAGCAAATGGACTCCAAAAATTCTGAAAATTTGCAAATCTCATTATTAAATTATTTGGAAGAGATTGGCGAAAGAAAATCTTGATTTGGAGTTCGTTTGCAAAATGGCCAAATCCCGGGCCTCTAATGTAGTAATTCAAAAGGAAAATCCCGAAAAAATAGCAAATGAGCTCCAAATCATCTGAAATTTTGAAAATATCATTTTTAAATTATTTGGGAGAGATTGGAAAAAGAAATCTTGATTCGGAGTTCGTTTGCAAAATGGCCAAATCCCGAGCCTCCTATGCAATAATTCAAGAAGATAAATCCCGAAAAAATTGCAAATGGACTCCAAAAATTCTAAAATTTTTCAAATCTCATTTTTAAAATATTTGGAAGATATCAGCGAAATAAAATCTTGATTCGGAGTTCGTTTGCAAAATGGCTAAATCCTGAGCTCATATGAAGTAATTCAAGCAGATAAATCCCGAAAAAATACCAAATGAGCTCCAAAAATTATGAAAACTTCCAGATCACACTTTTAAATTATTTGGAAGAGATTGGTGAAGAAAAATCTTGATTTGGAGCTCGTTTTAAAAATGGTAAAATATGGGGGCATAAAAGGGCATTTTTGGAAGAAAAAATCAAAATAAATAGCAAACGGACTCGGATAATTTTGAAAACTTCCAGAACTCAATGTTTTATTATTTTGGAAGTATTAAAAAAATAAAAATTGAATTTGTAGTCCGTTTGATATTTATTTGCATCCGGGGGGCAAAACGATCATTTCACCCAAGCAACTGAAAATGGCTTCTTTTGGCCTTTCAAAAAATCAGACTTGGGCTGGAAAAGAGAATTGCTGGCCTGCCAAGGCCCAAAGAAAAGAGGAAGCTTCTGATTTTTCAATCAAATGGCCAAGAATTAAGAGTTAGTTAGAGATTCTCTTTGATCAAGCCATGGTGATTAAGCCACATAGGCCAAGGGAGAGTGTCAACATTATTCTTGAACAGCTGTAATTTGGGACAGATGATATGCTAATATAAGGGTGATAATTTCATGATTTTTTCACCTTGAATTATTAGCCATTTGATGGAAAATTGGTTGGGAAAAAATGACAACACCCTTGCATGAGAGAGAGGGCCATTCGGCCAGCTTAAAGGGGGGAGGGCAGAATTTCATTTTGGACACTTTCATTTTGCTAATTTCTCTTAGTTTTTCTTAGTTTTTCTCTCCTTGGTTGAAAGCAAAAAGAAAAAATTTAGAAAAGAAAGGAAAGTTTGAAGAGATAAAGCTTGAAATATAGCTTCTTGAGGTTGCTCTTGAGCACCAACTCTTGCACTTTCTTGATTTTCCATTCTTGTTTTTGCTATTTTGATTACTGTTTGGTGAGTTTCCTTTTTAAATAAATGTTTTTTTATTGTTCTTCTTAAGTTCTTTCTTCATTTCTTTCTTAAATATTTTTTTTTACAATTTTTTTACAATTTCTCACCATGGCCGAATGGCCTACATTCTTTATTAAGGTTGTTGTTTTGTTTATTTTGTTTTGTTATTTATGTTATTTTCTTTAATCTTGATGTTTTAAGTGTTATTCTACTTCATACTTGAGTCATATTTTAATTTGGTTGCTTTGTTTGTTGCCATTTATGATTTAAATATCATGTTCTAGCATTTCTTAATTTTATGTTTTCATAATGTTTAAATTTGTTGATGTTTTATATTTAGAATATCAAGTGTTTGTGAAAATGCTTGTTTGGTTTTAGTATTTCTACTTTGTATTTGCATGTTTTGAGTGTTATATTTTAGTTGAGCATGTTAGTATATCAAGTGTTTGTGAAAATGCCATGCTTGTTGGAGCTTGAGGCCATTCAGCTACTCCATGTGTTTTGCATTGTATGTTGCATTTTTGCCATGTTAGTTGGTAGGTTTTTGCATTTGCATGACATTTGATTGAGTATTTAATTTAAGTATACCAAGTGTTTGTGAAAATGCCATGCTTGTTAGGAACTATAGGCCATTCGGCCACTCCTTGTATTCTAGCATCATGGTTGCATTTTTGCTATGTTAGTTGATAGGTTAGCATTTGCATGATATTTGGTTGAGTTTTTGGTTTAAGCATGCTTTGTGTTTGTTAAAATGCCATGCATATTTTAGTTATTAGGTTTGGTTTATTTTCCAAGCATGTTCATGCATTTTAGACCTAGGTTGCATTAAATGCCATGCAAGTTCATTTAGGTCTAGGTCACTATATGGATGCCATGCATTTTTTCATGACATTTAGGTTTAAACTCATACATTTCATGCATCATATTTGCTATAATTTTTCATGCATTTCATGTTCATTCCACTTGAATAATGACTTAGGCCAATTAATGGTTCAAAGTCGTGCTCTCTTGAGCACACTTGTGGAAAATTAAGGTTTGTCAAATTGATTATTCTACCTTTGTGATTTTTTTTACTTAGACAATTTTTATCTAACTTTCAAAAAGTCCTAGCTACTGTTTGTGAGTCGTTTTGTGAGTCTTAAATATTTTTACTTTGATTTTTAAATGATTTTATCAAAGGTAAAAATGTATTTTGGCAAAACAGTTTTTTTCACCCAGTACTCGTACTTTCCTGATTTTTCTGGGCATTCATATTTAATCACAAAATTAAGCTGATTTTTTCCCATGTATTTCTACATGTCCTGAGTCTCTAGTATTTTTTTCAAATTGTTTTGAATTTTTAAAAATAGGGTAAAAAATCGTGGCTTAAAACTGGAATGTGGAGTCAGAATTGAATTTAAAGAAAAATCATTTTTCTGTTTTGGTTAAGTTACTTAGAGGGTGCTAATTAGGAAGGTTAGCTACTGACTTAGGGTAGTTTCTAAGCCTTTTTAAACTCTAAAAATGATTTTTTAAGTCTCGGGTTAAGGGTGGTCAAGTCCGGGATTTTAAACTTAGGAAATTAGAGCCATTTAAAAAAAGTTTAACCCAGTTTTTATTTTTAACCTAAGCTTTTCCAAATTGTTTTCAAACAATCACAAAGTATTTTGGTTTTAGAATATTTAATTTGACATATTTTCCTAAGGTATACGAATATCTTTTTAGATATACGGATTTCCTTAATTAAAGGAAAAAATACATTTTCATGCATTGCATTTTCCATATTCATGCATTTTATATAATATGTGATTTTTGCTATGATAATTTCTATGATATTGTTATGATTTTGAGTTATGTTATATTGTTTATTATATGATTTGGAATATTTTATGATATCCTATGCTTTTTACTTAATCATTTTGTTGTTGTTATATTGTTTAGTATATACTATGTTCATGCATTATTATTTTCATTTTTACTTTCATGCATATTTCATGCATTATTTTATATTACATGTCATTTAAATTATATGCCATATCATCCCTATTTGCCATGTCATTTAAATTATGTCATTTCATATAGAATATATTATGTTACCTAGGTCATTTCATTTAGAATATATCATATGACTTAGGATATTGCATTTCATATAGAACATATTATGCTACCTAGGTCATTTCATTTCATTTAGAATATGTCATATAACTTAGGACATTTCATTTCATTTAGAACATGCTAAGGCATTTAAATTATATCATATCATTTAGGAAGCAATATATTATTTAGATTTTGCTATGTCATTTTATTTATGTCATGCATATATATATTCATATCTTTTAAAATATTTTCAAAAGGATAATGATTTTTTCAATAAAAAATAAAGATATTCCCGAGTTAAAATAATTCATGAGTTCTCTACCGGGTTTGCTGGAGGGAATATCATCAATTATCATTAATAAAGGAATATCTTTCTTTCAAAAAACGAGAATGATTCGGAAAGTTTTCCAAATTAATAAATTTTTTTATATTTTGCCACGTTTGTTGGGGAATATAGGAAAATTTTGAATTTATAAATTCCGGATCATTTTTAATTAAACGTGGAATTATTTTTTCTTTAAATTGGGAATTAACTTGAAATACTGAATTTAATACCAACTTTACACCGAGATTTGAGATAACACACGATTAATAAGGTACCGTTTTATACGGGCGTTTAGGGAGTGCTAATCCTTCCCCATGCGTAATCGAGTCCTAAACCCGTTTCTTTGATTTCTTTGGTTTAAAACGCAGACTTGAAATTGGTTTTTAAAATGTTTTAATTAATTTTTAAAATATTTTATAAAACCGATTTTAATAGGTGGTCGATCACACCTAGCTAAAAAAGATTGGTGGCGACTGATAACTCGTATAATTATATAGTTCTTAGTTATGTTTTATTATTGTTTTGTGTCAACTACGAGTTATTATTGCTTAGTCTAATTGTGTTTATGATATTTTATATTTTTATGTAATTTGGTGTTTTTCACGAGTTTCTTTGAGTGATTTCAGATTACTAGGTTAAATCAACAATTAAGGGCAAATCCAGTTCAGTTCCAGTTCCGACACCTTTTTCCATATCAGCTATATCTGGAGTTTCACTGAAGCATTAAGGCTGAAATTTTTACAGTGCATAGTTAAGAGGCATATCTATCTTTTTCATGTTTTACACTTCTTGAAACGGAGTCGTTTTCCCTAGCGAAATCGACCATCAAGTTGGCTGATGTGCAATGACGTCTGTGCTGACCTGTTTTGGTATTTTGACCATATCTTCCGATCCACATGAGCAAATGATCTGATTTCAACGGCTATGGATCCGTAACTGATAGGGGTATAATTTTCTAGAAGACCATTTGATCAGATCGAGCTTTCAACATTGACAAAATTGACCATCAAGCTGGCTGATCAGAATTGTCATACAATATGACGAAAATTGTTAGAAAAATGCACCCACCTATTATACCTACCTTTGAAATTTATAAAGCTTGTCTCTTGTCATTTAGCTCTCCAAAATGTGTATAAATAGAGGGCCTTGGATGAGCATTAGAGGAGATTGGTAGAATATTAGCCATTGTAATAAAATTCTCTAAGTTTTCTTCTTCTTTCCTTTCTCTAGTTTTCTTTTTTATTTACTTATGCTTCTTACATTTCTTTTCATTTTATTCATATTTAGTATGTGTTGCTAATCATATTGTTGAGGTGATGAGGTGAAGCTCTTGGTAAATGCTAAGGTTAGTCTCTTAAACATGAGCTAAAATGAATTATCATTTATAAACACTAGTATAGATAATATTTTCTTTTGGTTTAAAATCATACTTGCAAAGTAGGGATCTTGATTCATTATTGACAATGAAAATGGCACAATAAATGCTTGGTTTCATAACCTTGATTTGTTGTAGACATATACCTTGGCATAAGGAATGCTTGGACTCTTTTTATGAGTTTTGAGGACACCAAATGAACATAATATCATATGCTATGGACGTTGGACAATTTGGACTAAATTGCTAAACCTTCCGATTGGAACCTCCTTTATGTGTGGATTTCAATTGTGTAATAAAACAAGATTAATCTTAGCATAACACCAAGAGTGGATTCTCTAACTTCAACATCTTTTTTTTATTGTTTTTTTTATATCTTGTTTAATTTCTTTTATATTTTGTTTATTTTGTTCTCTAATATCTTGTTTATCTTATTTTGTTGTTGATTCCCTAATATCTTGTTTACTTTCTTTGTCTTATATATTTATAAACTTATACTTACTAATACGCTTCCCTGTGGTTCGACCTCGGACACCCGAGAATTTATTACTTGAACATAACCTGCACTTGGGTTTACAACTCTTAATTGAGTCTCCATCAAGTTTTTGGCGCCGTTGCCGAGGAGGCAATACTAAGTATATAAGTTTATAAGTATATTTATTTTTATTGGCTGGTTATACCGCCTATATTTATTTTTATTGGCTGGTTATACCGCCTATATTTATTTTTATTGGCTGGTTATACCGCCTAATCTGTATATTAACTTTGTTTTATGCTTGTTTGGCGACGTGATTTTAGATCTCGTCATTTAGTTAGATTTTATTGTGAAACTTTTTCAGGTAATCTTTCTAATACAACTCCGACCATGGCTGACAATGAAAGTGTTCATGCTGAAGATGAGAACAGACAAGTACGCACCATGCGTGACTACTTGCAACCAACTCGAAGCTCATCACCCTCTTGTTTTATTTTTCCTCTCAATGCAAACAACTTTCGTTTTAAACCAGGTATGATAGCTTTGCTTCCAAATTTCCATGGGTTAGAATCGGAAAGTGCTTACTCGTTTCTAAAAGACTTCGAAGATGTATGTGTCACCTTTAATGACCAACAATGTACAAATGAAATTGTCAAGCTAAAATTATTTCCTCTTTCTTTAAAAGATAAAGCAAAAATTTGGCTTCATAATTTAAAACCAAGGTCAATTGGCACATGGCAAGAATTACAAACTGAGTTTCTAAAGAAATTTTTCCCAGCACATAAA
Source organism: Fremontodendron californicum (assembly GCA_030761205.1). Taxonomy (NCBI): domain Eukaryota; kingdom Viridiplantae; phylum Streptophyta; class Magnoliopsida; order Malvales; family Malvaceae; genus Fremontodendron; species Fremontodendron californicum. The sequence goes on from JAULJL010000032.1 coordinate 4,827,657, forward strand.
ACTACTGCTTTGAAAAGACAGATTCAAAATTTCAATGAAAATCAAAATGAAGCATTTTTTTAGTGCTGGGAGCATTTTAAAGATTTGTTAAGTTCTTGTCCACATCATGGTTTTGAAAAATGGCGTCTTATTAGTTTCTTTTATGAAAGTTTAACTCCCGAAACTAAACAATTTGTTGAAACAATGTGTAACGGTGAGTTTCTAGAAAAAGAACCTGAAGAAGCCTTTGACTACCTAGACCATTTGGCAGATAACTCTCAAGCCTGGCACACAGATAATTCCTCTGAAAGTTCCAATAGATCTAATCTTGTTTCTAACAGAGGAAAATATCATTTTAGTCAAGAAGATGAGATAAAAGCTAAAGTAGCTAATTTGGCTAGAAAGATTGAAGCCATGGAACTTAGAGAAGTAAAAGAAGTCAAAACGGTTAAAAATGAAGAAAGTTGTGGAATTTGTGAAGTCATGGGACACCCCACTTCTGAATGTCCAAACATTCCCATTCTTAAAGAAGCGTTGCATGATCAAGTAAATTCCATAAACACATTTAAAAAGCCTTTTCCTTCTCCTTACTCTGAAACGTATAACCCTGAATGGAGAAATCATCCCAACTTCAGTTGGCGGAATAATAATCATGTTCAGGTACCACAATCTCAAAAGCCGGGCAACATTTTTTCCTATCAACCTTCACGTGTACAAACCTTGGAAGAGACATTGCAAGCATTCATGCAAACACAAGCAAATGTGAATAACCAAACTTCACAGGACATCAATGAGATCAAAAACACCTTGTCCACATTGACAGCTTCATTACGTACTCAAGAAAAAGGTAAGTTTCCTGCTCAACCTCAGCCTAACCCTTCTACTCAATGTCTTGTTTCTTGCTCCAATGAAACTCAACAGGAAAATGCCAGTTCTATCACAACTCTTCGAAGTGGAAAGGCAATTGACAAAAACATTCCATCAAAAGACCAAGATCCTCCTTCCCCTCCGAAAAGTAACGGTAAGGATGATGGTAAGTCTGAACTTCTTGAAAATTTGGACAAAGAAAAAGGTATGCATCCTGCTCATTTTCCTCAAAGGTTGCAAACAATAAAGAATTTGAATCAAAATGCAAAAATTTATGAACTTTTCAAACAAGTTAAGATTAACATTCCTTTATTGGATGCAATCAAACAAGTTCCATCTTATGCTAAATTTTTGAAGGACATGTGCACATTTAAAAGGAAACATAATGTACAAAAGAAAGCATTTTTGACGGAAAGTGTGAGCTCAATCATTCAGCACCTTACTCCACCAAAATTCAAAGATCCTGGATGTCCAACAATCTCATGCATCATTGGAAACACTAGAATAGAACGTGCCTTGCTTGATCTTGGTGCTAGTGTTAATCTTTTGCCTTTTTCTGTTTATCAACAGTTAGGTTTAGGTGAACTCAAGGAAACACCTGTTACACTTCAACTAGCTGATCGTTCTGTAAAAATTCCTCGAGGGATAGTTGAAGATGTTTTGGTTCAAATTGATAATTTTTACTTCCCTGTTGATTTTATTGTTTTGGACACACATCCTGTTTCAAATCCAAATGTTCAAATTCCTGTTATATTAGGCCGTCCATTTCTTGCAACTTCTAATGCTCTGATAAATTGCAGGAATGGTATTTTGAACATTTCTTTTGGAAATATGACTTTAGAATTAAATGTGTTCAACATTTGCAAGCAACCTGGTGATGATTCAAAAGTACATGAAGTGGATTTCATTGAAGAACTTGTTCATGAACATCTCACCACTACCACATTCCATGATCCTTTAGAAGCTTATTTAATTGAATGTGAGTTTGATAATGCTTCAGAAATTTCACACACTGATTCTTTGTTAAATTCTTTTCAGGATAAGCATCGTTGGAAACAAAAGTTTGAGGAACTCCCATCACTCACAAATGTCACTGTACCATCAACTATTGAACCGCCCAAGCTGGATTTAAAACCATTGCCATCCGAGCTAAAATATTCCTTTTTGGGAAAAATTCCTTCTCAATGGAGCCCCCAAGATAAAAGGAAGTTTCTGAATGAGGTAAAGAAGTTCTACTGGGATGACCCTTACTTGTTCAAATATTGTCCTGATCAAATTTTTCGAAGATGCATTCCCGACAATGAGGTAAGTAGTGTAATTAAGTTTTGTCATTCCGAGGCATGTGGTGGTCATTTTTCATCAAAGAAAACTGCTGCAAAAAGTTTACAGTGTGGATTTTACTGGCCAACTTTATTCAAAGATGCATATGAGAATTCTAAAATTCATAAAGAAAGAACTAAAGCCTTTCATGACAAGTTAATTTCAAGAAAAACATTTGATGTTGGGCAAAAAGTTCTACTTTATAATTCTAGACTTCACATATTTCCTGGTAAGTTGAGATCAAGATGGACTGGCCCATTTGTGGTTAAGCATGTGTATCATTATGGAGCAGTTGACATTGAGAATCCTCAAAATGGTAACGTATTCAAGGTAAATGGACAAAGACTCAAACTCTTTTTGGAAAATCATGTTACTCAAGAAGAGGTTGTTTTTCTTTCTGATCCTTGTTTTGAAAATAACTAGATGTAAATATAATTTTTACTAATTTCCAAAAAAAAAAAATAATAATAATACATTTTTTTTAACCCCGGTTAAATGGCGGATAACGGTACTCCGTGATTATTTAAGTCGGTTCCATCAGCTACCCACAAAACTGATATTGTATATAAATTTCTCTTTCAATTTTTCTTTCATTTTTTTTATATTTTTTTTTTCAGGATGGATGATATTCTCAAAAGATTGCAGAAACGATTCCCTCCTTTTCCTCGAAATATTTTACTGAAGCTTTACCAAGTTCGATTTGAAAGATTAAGAATGCTTATGCACAAAGGGATTCCTGAAGACATACGTTGGATAATTGAAGCCAAGGTACGTGAAGATGAATATCTTCCTGTTTTGCATTTACCAGGTACAGGTAGAAGCACTTTTGCAAAGAAGCGACGAGCAAAGCGCATGAGTTCAAATTGCCACAAATGTGCACGATGGACGTGTAACGGTAAATGTCGTTCTATTGGGATTCCGTCCTCTAATCGAGATGATAAAATTGAATTCATTAAGGATGGACTGAGTAAGGAGAATTTGGGTAATATCCAACTTTCTCTTGAGACGCATCCTAGTGGAGACGTACAAAGAGAAATTCTTGATTTATGGCCGCAATTCCAAAGGGAATGGCAACATCTTGGGAATCTGATGTTAAAAGACCCTGTTTGCCAGCTTGTAAGGAAACTGGATGGGAAGCATATCCTCGACTCATAGAAGGCGTTTAAGCCGTTTCTGGACGTAAAACCAGAGGAAGATGTGACCCACAATCACAACTACAATAAATGACTTCTCAGCTTTTGGTTTGATTTGCAATAACTTCATTTCGGTTTAATTTACATGTTGTTCGATTTGTGTAATTATTTTCGTTTTTTTGCATTGGTCTTTTACGGTTGATTTTTCTTCTCTTTTTGATTTTCTTCCTGAAATCACGCAAAAATCTTTTGTTAGGATTTTCTTCTGACAGGTCAAATACACTTTCGGCGACATTATTACTCTTGTCTGATTCATTACTCAGTCCTCTATATATTACACCATGTACTCATTCTCTTTCAGGCACTTGAAAAAAAAATGGAAAGTACTTCGTCCCAGCGCATTAAAAAAATTTGTGTCTTTGGAGGTGCTTATCCAAGGAAAAATAACATATTCGCTGATGAAGCCATAAGAGTTGGAGTAATACTTGCCCAACGAAAGATCCAGTTGATTTATGGAGGCGGTAGTTCGGGTTTAATGGGAGCAGTCGCTACAGCAGCACACGCCGGAGGAAGTCCAGTTCTAGGAATCGTGCCAAAACTATTCACAGGTTTTTGTGGACCTACCGTGGGTAAGGAAATACAAGTCTGGAGTATCCCTGAACGGATAACAATCATGTACCATTCTGCCGATGCATTCATTGCTTTACCAGGAGGTCTGGGTACATTGGAAGAAATAGCTTGCGTGGCTTCTTGGTCATCTTTGGTCACAAATAAGAAACCCATTGGTTTGCTTAATATTAATGGTTATTTTAGTAATTTGCTTTCATATTTAGATAATGCTGTGGATAATGGATTCATGTTTTCAGAGGCAAGGAGAACCATAATTTCTGCTACAACCATTGAAGATTTACTCAAAAAGCTCCAAGCTTATGAGTATTTATCTGCTACGGTTGTTTTGCAAACGCTCGGAAAAAGAAAAAGAGATATGGACGAGCAAGGAGTGGATTGCACTCTGTCTTTGTGACATTATCTAACATTTTGTTTGTTGTGTCTCAGTTATAATAAGAGGTTAGCAACCTCTGCAGGTAATATCTCCTAAATTCTACCTTTAGTAGGGGGTAAGGGACATATTTTGCTAATTTAAAAAAAAAAAATTTTGTTGTGTTTTAAGCAATTTAGAAGTATTCATTCTGAACAAGGTCTGAGTAAGGGAGACTTGAGACATACCTTATCAGTTTGATTTTAATCTTTTTATGTTTACTTGTTAATTTTTGTTTAGTATTTTAGGATTATTTAGGTTGCATGAGTTTGTTTTGTTTTGAGTCTTAGTTATTCCTATTCTTATGTTATTAGTTCTTTTCTCTTACACATGATTTTTTCATTTGGGTTAATAGACTTACATTGAGGACAATGTAAGAATTAAGTGTGGGGGGAACGATTTAGGATTTCTTTTATTTTTGTCTACTATTTTTTTTTATGAGTCTTTATTATTATTATTATTATTTTAATGTGTTCTAGTTCCTTTTTAATACAATGATGAGATATGAATTGCATAAGTCTAAAAAAGATTTATTAGTGAGAAGATTTTCATGAGAATTGAGCTTGATGTCAACCTTTTTATGAGCCAATGTTAATATGATATGTTGATTGAGAAAGAAGCATGTTTAGATTTAATCTGACTTGTATAATCATCCTTGTGAGTTTTTGAGCCTATAATGATTGATGCATTATACAAATCAATCTAATTTCTTTCTTGAGTGCTCTTATGATTACATGATTCTCTAGAACTTGCTTTAAACCGTTTGAGACTATATTGATACATGTGACAACATGAATATGATAGAGGCATTAGGATTATAACCAGAGCCAAACAGCCATCCATTATTAATGTTCTAAGAGAACATCCCCACTAGTGAGCCAATTTGAGCCTACATTAAATATGCTATTTTATTGGTAACCAGAACTTACACCTAGCCTAAATATACTTATATCCTTACCCTTGTTCTAAAGATGGATTATATATTTTGAGACATATTGCAAAAACAAGGGATACTTTTTGAAAATTTGGGTTAGAACGAAAAATAAGTGTGGGGGAGGAGAGAGGCAAAAGTCAAGAGAAAAAGAAAGGGATCATTGTCAAATACATTCCCATATTAAAAAAAAAAAAAAATCAAAAAAAAAAAAAAATCTTCTCTTGAACTTCTAGTTAAAGTAAAGAAAAAGATGTTACAAAGTTGGTTAGAATGAAGCAAAGGCTCAACATGAATATTTAGCCTATGTGACTATGTACTTGTAAAGAGTTTTGAGAAATTTATTTGTATGATCTTATTATGTCTCTAAACTCTATGAACTCTTTGGAACCTTTGTGATATCTTTATCCTTTTGTTCTTTAACCACATTATAACCCTTTGGCCCCATTACAACCTTGAAAAAAGACCTCTTGATTTATGAAGTTGTATGATCTAAATAGTGGAGAATAGGTGGACAAGCAAGCATATGGTAGAAGTGTTTTCATGAGATTGATTGAGTGTAAACACTTTACCACTACTTTAAAGAGTGAAAATCATGAGAGTATAGTGAGAAGTTGAGATTAAGTTGAATATGCACTATTTTGATTGAAATATGTTATGTTAATATTGGCTTAACTCATTTATTTACATTCAAGCATGAATTTTTGTGAAATTCTTTGAGCTATTGATTAGTTTATAAGACTTGTTCAAAGATTGTCTCTAATTTATATTGAAAGGATTAGGAGTAAATATTTTTAGTGTATGTAGTTTACTTATATTTTAGTTTTTCAATGTTTGTGGGTATCGTTCTAGCAAACCCTCACGAGACTAAACTCGTCCACTAGGGACACCAAGGGGTTTAAAGGCTTGTGTCACATGCTAAGTGCCACCGTGATTTCCAACGAAAATGGATTAGATTAGATTTTCTTATTTTAGTTTTATTGAGTCGTTGCTAGGGACTAGCAACAACTTAAGTGTGGGGGTGTGATAACTCGTATAATTATATAGTTCTTAGTTATGTTTTATTATTGTTTTGTGTCAAATACGAGTTATTATTGCTTAGTCTAATTGTGTTTATGATATTTTATATTTTTATGTAATTTGGTGTTTTTCACGAGTTTCTTTGAGTGATTTCAGATTACTAGGTTAAATCAACAATTAAGGGCAAATCCAGTTCAATTCCAGTTCCGACACCTTTTGCCATATCAGCTATATCTGGAGTTTCACTGAAGCATTAAGGCTGAAACTTTTACAGTGCATAGTTAAGAGGCATATCTATCTTTTTCATGTTTTATACTTCTTGAAACGGAGTCGTTTTCCCTAGCGAAATCGACCATCAAGTTGGCTGATGTGCAATGACGTCTGTGCTGACCTGTTTTGGTATTTTGACCATATCTTCCGATCCACATGAGCAAATGATCTGATTCCAACGGCTATGGATCCGTAACTGATAGGGGTATATTTTTCTAGAAGACCATTTGATCAGATCGAGCCTCCAACATTGACAAAATCGACCATCAAGCTGGCTGATCAGAATTGTCATACAATATGACGAAAATTGTTAGAAAAATGCACCCACCTATTATACCTACCTTTGAAATTTATAAAGCTTGTCTCTTGTCATTTAGCTCTCCAAAATGTGTATAAATAGAGGGCCTTGGATGAGCATTAGAGGAGATTGGTAGGATATTAGCCATTGTAATAAAATTCTCTAAGTTTTCTTCTTCTTTCCTTTCTCTAGTTTTCTTTTTTATTTACTTATGCTTCTTACATTTCTTTCCATTTTATTCATATCTAGTATGTGTTGCTAATCATATTGTTGAGGTGATGAGGTGAAGCTCTTGGTAAATGCTAAGGTTAGTCTCTTAAACATGAGCTAAAATGAATTATCATTTATAAACACTAGTATAGATAATATTTTCTTTTGGTTTAAAATCATACTTGCAAAGTAGGGATCTTGATTCATTATTGACAATGAAAATGGCACAATAAATGCTTGGTTTCATAACCTTGATTTGTTGTAGACATATACCTTGGCATAAGGAATGCTTGGACTCTTTTTATGAGTTTTGAGGACACCAAATGAACATAATATCATATGCTATGGACGTTGGACAATTTGGACTGAATTGCTAAACCTTCCGATTGGAACCTCCTTTATGTGTGGATTTCAATTGTGTAATAAAACAAGATTAATCTTAGCATAACACCAAGAGTGGATTCTCTAACCTCAACATCTTTTTTTTATATCTTGTTTAATTTCTTTTATATTTTGTTTATTTTGTTCTCTAATATCTTGTTTATCTTATTTTGTTGTTGATTCCCTAATATCTTGTTTACTTTCTTTGTCTTATATATTTATAAACTTATACTTACTAATACGCTTCCCTGTGGTTCGACCTCGGACACCCGAGAATTTATTACTTGAACATAACCTGCACTTGGGTTTACAACTCTTAATTGAGTCTCCATCAGCGACTCCATGTCTTTTTGGGGTCATTTTCAAAACCTTTATTTTTCTAGAGGAATTAAGTCGACTTTGCTTCGATTTTTTTTTTAATGTCACGCTTAACGAATAATAGAGTCTTGCGATGAGACTTGCTATTATGTAGGTTGCGACAGCTTGGTGACTCCACTGGGGACAATTAGAGAGTCAGGCCTAGAATTTGTCGTGTGTTATCTAAGTCTCGATTTGGTTGGTTTAATTGGTATTTAATTTTAATTCCCATATTTTTTTTAAATAAAAGGGAATTTTGAAAATAAAAAATGTTTTAATATGTCCATATTCATGTGCATTCATATTATTATTTGTTCTCTGGTTATTTTGTTGCATATATTTATATGTTTGCTTGACTGATGCTTTACATTGTTTGATTTTAGTGGGGTATTTAGAATAAGGGTTGTAGAATAGGTGGTGATAGGTTTGTTTTGTTCCTCCGCACACACTGTATTTGCATTTCCATAGCATGAATCCTCTACCCGGGTTTCGTCTTTTTAAGTGGGAGTAAAGTAACTAGCCTTCGTGATTGATCCTCCGTATGGGCTAGTGAAACACTTTCGGAGTATAAAGTACCTAATGCCTTCGTGATAATCCTTCGTACGGGCATAGGAAAATATACTCTAACGAATTGAACCCGCTTTTATCGGGGTGCCTTACTAGCCTTCACCGGCGACAGTGAGGAACAATTCGGGGCCTTAGAACCGATTCACCTTCATATAGTGAACCTAGGTGAAGCCATGCCGGATTTCTGTTAGATACCCGAAGTTTAAGAACACATGGAGGAACATTTCCAACCTTTTACCATCTTTCTATATGTTAGATACAAATTGGGTGATGATGAACGAACATCATATCACTCGTATTTTTTTTTATTATCTTGTCTTAGAGGCGTCGTAATGCCGAAGCTCTGTTTAAATTTTTGGGACATTTTTTTTATAAAAAAAAGCATGTTGTTATTTATGTTATATTTGTGAATTCATTTCTTTACTAATCTATTGCTTTCTGTTTTCTTTTCTTTGACATGCATCATAGACATCATCATAAACTTGAAGTTTATTGGCCTCGGGATAGTTATCAACCTAAAGGACTTTCATGGAGTGTCAGGTTATTTTAGTGATAGAAGATCATGCAGTAGTTAGGGCACGGTCGGAAAAAGATCAGAGGGAGGATGGTGATTGCCTTAAGAAATATTATGTGTCAGTATTGCCGGAAAGGGTCAAAGTGGATCCTAGACAGAATAATCTCCGAGGGTTAGCCGACATTTGGAATCAGTGGAATGTATCAGAGAAAGAAGCCTTCACTCAGAAATATGGAGACATAGCACTCTTAATTCCGATTCAGGTCAATAGTGGGTTGATTCAGGCTATAGTACAATTTTGGAATCCTGCTTATAGATGTTTCACTTTTAACAAGGAGGATATGACACCACTGATCGAAGAATATTCGACACTGTTACGTATTGAATGTCCTAATCCTGATCGGGTATATTTGAAGGAATGAAACCTTCAGGTTTGAAGAAGAAAGTGGCTAGGATCACAGGAATAGATACAACATGGGTTGAGAGTCATGTGGACACAAAGCAGAAAAATGGGTGCATTTCGTGGGAAACTCTCCGACAATTGATATTGGGTTGTTACGACAAAGCAAAAGCCAGGGACATCTTCGCTCTAGCCATCTACGGGTTAATCATATTCCTGAAGATATTGGGTCATGTGGATATAGCCATGTTTGATTTCTTTGAAAAGTTGGAACAGAAGATCAACCCATCTCCGGCCATCACAGCTGAAACTATCCGATCCCTGAATTTTTGTAAAAGGGCAAGACAAGGGAGGATCAAGGGGTATGTACAACTCTTTTATATTTAGATTCAAAGTCACTTTTGGAAGATAGAAAATGTTTCCTTTAAACCGTACATGAAGACTTTAGTTCCGATTAGGGAATTCCTTCAGAATGATTGGCCTAAAGACGGTAATGAAGAGAAATGGGTCAACATGTTCCGGAATCTAAAAGGGGAGATGGTGACTTGGAGAGCTCCATGGATGGTTCCTATGCCGATTATGTACAAATGTGGGGACAACCCGGGAGTTCCACTACTCAAAATTTGGGGGTCTGTGAGTTATGCGCCTCTGTTAGTGCAAAGACAGGTTGAGTCTCGGCAATTCACACCCATGACTCATAATCTAGGATCATCAGAGTTCACTTATGGGGAAGATGGATATTCTGGGAAAGTGCGGGCAGTTTTTGAAGCATGGAAGAAAACTCACCGGATAAAAGTGGCCAGATATGCCGGCACCGTCACACCTGATTACCTGGTATGGAGGGAATTAAGGGTTAATGATAGACTGTTGACATCAGATGGGGAAGAAGTCCAGTTCATGAATCCGCTACCGAGGGAAATGCCATCAGAGTTAGAAATCGCAAGGGCGGAATTTGAAAAAGGAAAGGCCCGGATGAGCAAGGAGATTGCCCGACTGCAAGAAGAGCTTGAGGACATGAAAAATAGGGAATCAGCTTTAAGAGATCAAGAGAGAAAAGGACACCGTTAAGTGCGATCTTCGGGAATTACATTTGGAGAATAAGAGGTATCGCTTTAAGCTCAGATTTGAGGGGACTCTCAAAACTTCCAAGGAGTGGGAACATGAGGTCAAAAACCTCAAGAAGGAGAATAACTACTGGAAGGAGAAAGCAAAACACGAGGAAGCCTGAGCAAATCAACTGGAGAAACAAGCTAGGGAAAGCTTACACGGCGATGCTTCTGCTGACACGTCAATGGGTCATGAACAAGTAGGGATCAGATGGAAGAGCAAGGCAATCAAAAGAGGACAATGAAGAAGGTCCAGAATTCGAGGGAGTTACCAGTGTTTTGTAATAGTTTTTAGGAGAGATAGGTTATCATGTTGTCTAAAGCAGGGATCTTTTCTTTGATGTATTTAGTTCCAGGAAATTAATGAAAGACCGTTTGGTTGGAATTATCCCGGGGCCAATACTTTAAATGCATTCATTATTCACTAGTTCTTTCTTTTATATATTTTATTTGTTCATAATCATTCATTCATTTATTCTTTATAAATTGTTCATACACTTAGTCATTTATTGGTCTATTCATTTATTTAGTATAGGTTCATACACTTAGTCATTTACTTAGTTGTTCGTTCATTAACATTGATTCATTTATTCATTTTTATAAAATAAAATAAGAAATGTGTCAATAATTTCTAATCCATGGTTTTTAAAACTAAAGGTACAATTGGTCGCACTCAGAAAGAACCAGACTTCCAACACTCTACAATACTTGATCTCGAACAAGAGCCATGGAAAATGATCAACTTGCCAGAATTGAGAGAATGAAAAGAATCCAGAAAGAACTACAAGAACAGTTAACTAAGTCTCAAGAGGAGACACGAGAACAGATGACAAAACTCATGGACATGATGAGCACTATGATGAAGCAGAAGTGGCCCGGAGAGAATTCTGTTACTGGAATGGGGGCAGTGAATCAGGAAGACCGAACAGAAGTGGTACAGAGGAATGGTCAGACATCCCAACCTGTGGGAAATGAACCTCCAACTGGGGCAGCTTCCTACATTTACATTCAACCAGCGGCCAAAGCACAGAATTTCGGTCCAAAAAGGGGTAACATCGGAGTTGATCCAATTGAGGTTGAGGTTTCAGACTTCGAAGAAATGGCAGAAAAGGAAAGGGCCAAAATGACTGAACTGAAGAGGGTTGAAACCGCTGAATCTCAGAAGAAATATCAGTTGTTGGAAGAAAGGCTAAGAGCAATGGAAGGAGCAGTTTGGTAGTCTAGATGCCAAAGAGATGAGCTTGGTACATGATCTAGTAATTCTACCGAAGTTCAAAGTACCAGACTTTGAAAAGTATAATGGAACCACCAACCCATCAGCTCATCTGACCATATACTGTAGAAGGATGACAGGGCATGAAGATAATGAGAAATTGCTTATTCATTGCTTCCAAAACAGCTTAACAGGGTCAGCCACACGATGGTACAATCAACTGAGTCGTACCAAGATTCATTCATGGACGGATTCAGCCAGGGCTTTTATGGAATATTATAAGCATGTGTCTGACATGGTACCCCATAGGCTGTCATTACAAAATATGGAAAAGAGGTCCAATGAGACCTTCAAAGAGTATTCGCAGAGGTGGAGAGATCTGGCCACACAAGTACAACCCCCTTTAACTAGCAAAGAAACCACGGTGCTTTTCACCAATACATTGAAAACACCCTATTATGAGAAATTGGTAAGAAGCGCTACCAAGGATTTTGCGGATATGGTAATATCTAGGGAAATGATTGAGTCAGCTATTAAAAATGGGAAGATGGAAGAGGGTGAGTCTGCTACCCCAAAGAGAGCTTTTCTTGCAAAGAAGAAGGAGGAAACCCATGCAGTAAGCTTCAACCAATACCCTTATACACCTCCTACACCATACACACCACCAAGGCCCTAAACTCCTTCCACACCTTATGCACCTCCGATACCTTACACACCATACTCGGGGTATAATCCTTACTACCCCAATGTCAATCACCTTACCCAAAAGCTGTTCCCCTACACCAATATACCACAACAGCCATTCCCAACTGGCATATCCCCTCAAATAACCTTTCCCTGAAATACTGTCCCAAACACACAAGGGCCTGCGCGTAATGATCAACGTTCACCAAGGAATGATCAAAAAACCCAATTTGATCCGATTCCTACCACCTACGGTGAGCTATATCCAAAACTATTGCAGGGTCAACTTGTTGCACCCGTGTACCTAAAACATTTGACACCTCCATATCCAAGATGGTACAATGCAAACACTAACTGTGCATACCATGCGGGAATCCAAGGACATTCAATTGAAGATTGCCTGGCCTTCAAAAAGAAAGTCCAAAGCTTGATCAATGCTGGGGTTATGAAGTTCGAATAAAAAAATCGGCCGAACGTAGCTAGAAACCCATTGCCCAATCATGCTGGGAATCAGGTAAATGCAATATTGACTGGAGAGGGCAAAAGATTAAAAAGGGATATTGGGGAGGTTAAGACTCCGATGCTGACAGTATGGGTTGAAATGGTCAAGGCAGGATTGATGGAAGGTACAGAGAGTCTGAAAATGGTTGCAAAAATGGTGCATAATTGGTGCCCGTTCCATAAGGGTGGAGGCCATGACATACAGAACTGCGGGGACTTTCGGGTTAAAGACCAAAGGATGATGGATAGTAGCCCAATTCTACGAGGAGATAGAGGGGGAAATAGAAGTCATTGAAAATATAGGTGGCTATGGGATAGGAAGACCCCTAATCATCTATTATGATGAACCGGAGGAAAAAGTTATGCCAACCATTGAAGAAAATACGCCCAAATTAATCATTGATCTACCTGTTTCCTTTCCATACAAGGAAAACAAGGCTACACCATGGAAATATGACTGCAGCATGGTTATGCCTGGGTCTTCAAGCCAGCAGGATATTATAGGTGTGGGGCATTTAACCCGAAGCGGGAGGTGTTATGCTCCGGAGACCGCTGAACAGGGGTTAGCAGGGAAAGACAGAGGAACAGATAAAGGGAAAAAGGTAGTCGAGCCAATCCATATTAAGATGGATTTGCCAAAAGAAACAGAGAGGGGATTAGCCCCGGTTAACAGAATGAAAGAACCAGTATGTGAGAAGGAAGCCTGTGAGTTCTTGAAATTTATAAAGCATAGTGAGTATAGCGTGGTTGAACAACTGCAACGTCAACCAGCTAGGATCTCAATCTTATCCTTGCTTTTGAATTCAGAACCACACAGAAATGCCCTGTTAAGAGTATTAAATCAGGCATACGTGGCTAATAATATATCAGTTGAAAAGCTGGATAGGTTGGTGGGAAACATTGCAGTAGATGACTACATATTTTATACCACCCAATGGTATTGGATCGACGAAAGCTCTCCATATAACTACCACTTGTAAGGGGCACATATTACCAAGGGTCATTTTGGATAATGGCTCTTCACTAAATGTGATGCCTTTAGCAACCCTATCCAAATTGCCAGTGGATATGTCTTATATGATACCAAGTTGCACAGTGGTCAGGGCTTTTGATGGAACAAGGAAAGAGGTTATGGGAACCATTGAAGTTCTTCTATATTGAGTGGGAGGCTATGACATTCTCACCTGTCCTTCACAGCTTTCGCTCAGCCGGTTCTCTGTTTGGAGAAAAAAATTCTGATGATGTGCTCGTAATGATAGAGCAAGCCTTCGAGAGATTCCAGGTGAATAGGGATGAGCAGATGTATGATGTGGAGATCTGCACGACTGAGAAAGACAGAATTGAAAGAGAGAATGCTAGCTGGATGGTGCGACCTTGTCCACCAGGATATAGACTAATCAACTGGAGTGCAACTGAGTTGCCCATAGTTTTTAAGTCTATTCCAAAGTAATACTTTTAAAAAGCAATCTTAATTATCTTTACCCATAGATATTAAGAGTTTTTTTTTTTTTTATTCTTTTTTCTGTAATGAGCTTGTTAAATCATTCAATAAGTAACAAGCACAATGCATTCTATCTATATTGATGTGTCCATATTCTTTCATTTTTTGTTATTCATTTTGTTTTCATTATATATTTTCCTATATTGTTTCTTCTCCACCTATTTACAGGTGTACGGGTGCGGAATATGAGAACCTTCCTGTCAGTAATTCTGAAATTGATTTTGAAAGACCCATTTGCACGGGTGATTTTGAGGCTAATGAAGATAATGAGGATTATGGTTTACCTCCAGATCTATTGAGAAAAATAGAACAAGAGGAGAAACAAGTACTTCCTCATAAGAAGTTATCGGAGACGATAAATCTGGGAAATGGTGAAGAGATAAAAGAAGTCAAAATCGGAACTTCATTGTCATCATCAATACAAGGTGAATTGATAGCTTTGCTCCAGGAGTATGTGGATGTATTTGCATGGTCTTACCAAGACATGCCAAGGTTGGATCCGGATATTATGGTTCATAAGCTCACTTTAAGACCAGAATGCAAGCCAATTCAGCAAAAGTTAAGAAGAATGAGGCCAGACATGCTGTTAAATATAAAAGAGGGGGTGAAGAAGCAATTTGATGCTGGATTCTTAGAGGTGGCAAAATATCCAGAATGGGTGGCAAATATAGTTCCAATACCAAAGAAAGATGGCAAGGTGCGAATGTGCGTTGATTACCGAGATTTGAACAAGGCCAGCCCTAGAGATAATTTCCCTTTGCCCCACATTGATACTCTGGTGGATAATACGGCGAAAAGTTTTTTATTTTCTTTCATGGACGGGTTCTCAGGATACAATCAGATCAAGATGACATCGGAAGATATGGAGAAAACCATATTAGTTATAATGTGGGGAACATTTTGCTACAAGGTAATGCCATTTGGGTTGAAGAATGCTGGGGCAACATACCAAAGAGCCATGGTGACCTTGTTTCATGATATGATGCATAAGGGAATTGAGGTCTATGTTGATGATATGATCGCAAAGTCACAAGGAGAATAGGAGCATATTGCGAATCTAAAGAAGCTCTTTGAACGACTAAAGAAGTTTAGACTCAATCTAAATCCGACAAAATGCACTTTTGGAGTCATCTCGGGGAAGTTGTTGGGTTTTGTCGTCAGTAAAAGAGGAATTGAGATTGATCCGGATAAAGTGAAGGCTATTCAGAATCTACCACCACCTCGCACTCAAAAGGAAGTAAGAGGCTTTCTGGGAGATTGAATTACATTGCTCGATTTATTTCACAGTTAACCGAAAAATATGATCCAATATTTAAGTTACTTCGAAAACGTGATCCAGGAGAATGGGATGAAGGTTGTCAGATTGCATTTGAAAAGGTTAAACATTATCTATCCAACCCACTAGTATTAATGCCATCTATTTCGGATAAACCAATGATACTGTATTTATCAGTATTTGAAAGATCCATGGGTTGTGTTTTGGGGCAGCTTGATGAAACTGGAAAGAAAGAACAGGCAGTTTACTACCTCAGCAAGAAGTTCACAGATTATGAGTTGAAATATTCATCGGTAGAGAAGTTGTGTTGCGCCTTAGCTTGGACTGCTCGAAGACTCAGACAGTATATGTTGTATCACATAACGTGGTTGATTGCTAAGCTAGATCCAGTCAAATACATGTTGGAAGCACCTTCTTTGTCAGGGAGGACAGCAAGATGGCAGGTTTTATTTTAAGAGTACGACATTGTATATGTAAGTCAAAAAGCTATCAAGGGCAGTGCAGTAGCTGAATTCTTAGCAAGTCGGGCAGTGGAAGATTATGAGCCGTTGAACTTTGACTTCCTAGATGAAGATTTGATGTATGTGTCGCAAGTATATGATATTCCCTGAAGAAGAAAGTATGGAAAATGTACTTCGATGGCGCATCTAATGCCATGGGGCATGGAATCGATGCAGTGCTTATATCCCCAGAAGAAGATTGTTATCCTTTCACTGCTAGATTGGATTTTGATTGTACAAACAATACTGCCGAGTATGAAGCATGAACTATGGGCCTTCATGTTGCAGCAAACAGAAAGATCAAAGTATTGGAAGTTTACGGAGACTTAGCCTTAGTGATTTACTAGCTACGAGGAGAATGGAAAACCCAAGATACAATGCTAATCCGATACTCTGGCTACTTTGTCATCAATGTTTAAAGTGAATTTCAATTACTTTCCTCGAGAAGAAAATCGGATGGCGGATGCTCTGGCTACTTTGTCATCAATGTTTAAAGTGAACGAAGGGGCGGAAGTTGTGCCGATCAAGATGAGCATATATGGGTCTCCTGCCCATTGTTTGAGTATCGAAGAAGAAGCAGATGGTCTCCCTTGGTATAACGACATCTTACAGTACATCAAGAGTCAACAGTATCCAAAACAAGCAATAGAAAATGACAAGACGACTCTGAGAAGGCTAGCAATGGGTTTTGTTCTAGACAGTGAGATTCTCTACAAGAAAGGGAAAGATCAAGTCCTATTGAGATGTGTCGGGTCTGTCGAAGCTTGAAGAATCATAGAAGAGGTCCATAAAGGGGTTTGTGGCACTCATGCTAATGGTCACATGCTTGCTAAACAGATTATGAGGGCAGGGTACTATTGGCTGACGATGGAAAGAGATTGTATCAGTTATTCCTGGAAGTACCATAAATGCCAGATCTATGCAGATAAGATTCATGTGTCGCCATCACCATTACATGTCATGACTGCACCATGGCCATTTTCAATGTGGGGAATGGATATGATAGGGCCTATTACCCCGAAAGCTTCAAATGGACATCGTTTCATCTTGGTGGCCATAGATTATTTCACAAAGTGGGTAGAAGCTGCTTCCTATGCGAATGTAATAAAGTCGGTGGTATGCAGATTCGTCAAGAAAGAAATCATATGCCGTTACGGGTTGCCAGCAAGAATTATTTCGGATAATGATCTCAATTTAAACAATAAGATGATGAGAGAAGTGTGTACTCAATTCAAGATCACACGTCATAATTCGGCACCTTACCGTCCAAAAATGAATGGCGCAGTAGAAGCAGCTAACAAGAACATCAAGACGATTATCGAGAAGATGACCAATGTGTACAAGGATTGGCATGAGATCTTGTCGTTTGCTCTTCATACATATCGTACTTAGATCAGCACATCTACAGGGGCAACACCATTTTCTTTGGTATACGGGATAGAAGCAGTGCTACCTATTGAAGTTGAGATCTCTTCACTTCGGGTTTTGATGGAAGTTGGCCTAGAGGAAGCAGAATGGGTTAGAGCTCGTTATGAACAGTTGAATCTCATCGAGGAGAAAAGATTGAAAGCAATTTGTCACGGGCAGTTGTATCAGAAAAGGATGATTCGAGCCCACAACAAGAAGGTTTGCCCCAGACAGTTCCGAGAATGGGAGTTGGTATTGAGAAAAGTTCTCCCTATAGTGAAAGACCCGAGAGAAAAATGGGCTCCGAATTAGGAAGGACCCTACGTGGTAAAGAGAGCTTTTTCTGGAGGAGCATTGATTCTAACTTGGATGGACGGAGATGATTTTAGAAATCCCGTGATTGCTGATGAACTGAAGAAGTATTATGCTTGAAAAAAAAAGTGTGATGTTGTGCACATGGAAATTCGAATGATTCCAAGTGTAAAATAGAAATTCTTGATATCTATCTCCCTTGTGAATTGCTTTTCAAAGAAAATATTCATGCTTGATATGATGAATGGCCATTTTTCATATTCCTTTCACTAAGAAGAAATTATCCTTAGTCACCTATTTGAGCCTTAGGAATTATTTTTTTCTTTAAACCTTGATCAAGGATCACCCTCTATACTGGGCAAATGCGAGAAAAGATAATCAAAAATCGTGGCAAAAAGAAAGCCATCGGAAATGTGGCAAATGAAAGCCAACAAAAAAAAAAAAAGAAAAGAAAGCAAAGTCCAAAAAGGAACAAATGTTTCAAGAATGAGTTCTCCTCAGGAAATGATCCTTGATCCAATCACCCTTAAACACACTTTGGGCCTATTTTATCCTTTCTTTCTAAACCAAAACCTTGGCCTACTTTACATGCTTTAAAAGCCCACTTTGATCAAGCATGGATATTTAATTTGAAAGGTTATTCTCAGAATTCATCCCATCTTTTGAATTGATATTTTTACCTTGGAAGCATTTAGAATTCTCAGATGCATGGTAGAAAAAAAAAAGAATGGAAATGAAAAAAGAATGTAAAAGGAGAGGTTTAAGCCGAAAACCCGCAAAGGGCGACTTAATACCGAACAGAGGACACTTGAGTTGAAAACCTGCAAAAGGCGGCTCAAGTACTAATCAAAGTTTGAATCAATGCTCCATGTAAAAGGGAAGAAAGTATATGATGATTAGAGGAAAGGGGAACAACTCAGTCTGATGTAATTACAGAAGCTAAGAGGTTACCCAAGTGAATTGCTCGTTTAAGAGAAATTTCAGATGGTTTGAAAAATGAGGGGTCCAAGATATTCCGCATCCGGGGCATATACAGCCTATAACCTTACATTTGTTTCTTAAATCCTTGATATTTATGTTTACTATTATAAAACATTTCTTGCAATAAATTCATATTCTCTTTCATATACTTTTGAGATGCATTATGGTTGTATTAAATTGAATGATGATTAGTAATGTAGACATCTAATTTTGTCCGGACCACTAAACAGGTATGTTTTCTTCCTATATTGATGTTTTCGAGTGTAAAAAGACTGTTTTCATCCTGTAGGTGGTACTCCGAGACCTAGTTTAAGAGGGTGAGCACAAAAAGTCAAACTTGTAAAAAGTCAACCCCAAAAAAAGTCAAACTTGAAAAAAGTCAACCCCGATATATTATGTCAACTAGAATATTTTATTTCATTTAGATTATATCATATGACTTAGGGTATTGCATTTCATGTAGAATATATTATATTACCTAGGTCATTTCATTTCATTTAGGATATATTATGTCATCTAGAATATTTTATTTCATTTAGATTATATCATATGACTTAGGATATTGCATTTCATATAGAATGTATTATGTTACCTATGTCATTTAATTTCATTTAGAATATATCATATAGCTAAGAATATTTCATTTCATTTTAGAATATGCTAAGGCATTTACATTATATCATATCATTTAGGAAGCATTATATTATTTAGATTTTGCTATGTCATTTTATTTATGTCATGCATATACATATTCATATCTTTCAAAATGTTTTCAAAAGGATAATGATTTTTTAATAAAAAAAATAAAGATATTCCCGAGTTAAAATAATTCATGAGTTCTCTACCGGGTTTGCTGGAGGGAATATAATCAATTATCGTTAATCAAGGAATATCTTTCTTTCAAAAAAGAGAATGATTCGGAAAGTTTTCCAAAACTAATAAAAATTTCTATATTTTGCCACGTTTGTTGGGAAATATAGGAAAATTTTGAATTTATAAATTCCGGATCATTTTCAATAAAAAAAAGGAATTATTTTTCTTTAAATTGGGAATTAACTTGAAATACTAAATTTAAAACCAATTTTTACCGAGACTATTTGAGATAACACACGATTAATAAGGTATAGATTTATACGGGCGTTGTGGGGGTGCTAATCCTTCCCTGCACGTAACCGACTTCCGAACCCACTTCTTTGATTTCTCTGGTTTTAAAACGCAGACTTGAAATTGGTTTTTAAAATGTTTTAATTAATTTTTAAAATATTTTATAAAACCGGTTTTAATAGGTGGTCGATCACACCTAGCTAAAAAAGATTGGTGGCGACTCCATGTCGTTTTTAAGGTCATTTTCAAAACCTTCATTTTTCTAGAGGAATTAAGTCGACTTTTCCTCGGTTTTTTAATGTCACGCTCAACAAATAATAAAGTCTTGCGATGAGACTCGTTATTTTTTAGGTTGTGACAGCTTGGCGACTCCACTGGGGACTATTAGAGAGTCAGGCCTAGAATTAGTCGTGTGTTATCAAAGTCTCGATTTTGGTTCATTTAATTGGTATTTAATTTAATTCCCGCATTTTTTTTAAATAAGGAGAATTTTGAAAATAATAAAATATTTTTAAATATGTTCATACTCATGTGCATGCATTTTATTATTGTTCTCTAGTTATTTAAGGTTGTATATTATAATTGCTTGTTGGTTAATGCGTTACACTATTCTTGAATGTTTTAATTGCTAGGGCATTTAGAATAAGGTTTGTAGAATAGGTAGTGAAAGGTTTGTTATTCCTCATCACACACTACACGTGCATTTGCATATCATGAATCCTATACCCGGGTTCCATCCTTTTAAGTGGGAGTAAAGTAACTAAGCCTTCGTGATTGATCCTCCATATGGGCTAGTGAAACACTTTCGGAGTATAAAGTACCTAATGCCTTCGTGATAATCCTCCGCATAGGCATAGGAAAATATACTCTAACCAATTGAACCTGCTTTTATCGGGGTGCCTTACTAGCCTTCACCGGCGACAGTGAGGAACAATTCGGGGCCTTAAAACCGATTCACCCTCATATAGGGAACCTAGGCGAAGCAATGCCAGATTTCTGTTAGATATACCGAAAATAGGAATACATGGAGGGACATTTCTAAACCTTTTGTTACCTATTTTACACTTCGAATAAGTGTGGTAGATCGGGCAACGATGTACGTACATCGCCCGTAATAAATGTGATACTCCGTCTCGAAGGCATCGTGATGCCTAAATAAGCAGATATTGTTGGGGCAGATGTTCATTTGCCATTTAAAAAAAAAAATCCTTTTTCAAGCATTTTTGCATGTTGCACATTTCATGCATGTGTGAATAGAGCATGTACATTTTTGGTTGTATTATTGATCTCATTCTTTGCAATAAACAGTTGGTAATTTTATTTGATGGTTTCTATAAACCGGTAGTGTTGCATGAACATTTGGATATTATACCATAGTAGGATCCACTACCCCGAATTTCTTTTGAAAATAATATGATTGGTAAAAAGTCATAAAAAAAGCATGTTTGAAAAAGTCATAAATTTGGAGGCAAATCTTGCATAATGAGATTTTTGAATAATCAAGATTTAGGTCCCACAAATTTCATGTAATCATTGATTTCTTTGTATATACCTTGGTGTTAATTCATTTATTCTTTATTTGCATCATTTTGACATTGTGTTACAGTCCTAACATGCATGGTTATTCATTGTAGAATACATTTGTGATTACATGGTCATTCTTTTTACCTACCTTTGTATTAATTCATTTATTCTCCGCATGTATTCATTTTGACATCATAACATGAATGGTCATTCGTTGTAGAATACATACATGGTCATTATTTGTATATACTTGTGCATCAATTTATTCATTTTTTTAAAATGCATCATGTTGACATTAGATTGCATCCATAGCATACATAGTCATCATTATTTCTTTGTATATTGTCATGCATTAATCATCAGTATATTCATGCACATAGGAATAGAGTATGTACATTCATACTTGTATTCTTAATCTCATGACATTTGCATTTGCATGAAAGGGGTTCGAGATATGAGGAATGAATCAGAGGAACGATTGGGTGCTTTGGAACGCAACCAAAAGGAATGTGGACATGAAATCTGAGAGGTGAAGGAATAGATGGCCAAATTACTGAAAATGGTTGAGGATATAGGTAAAAGTAAAGAGGAACTTTCTCAGGGCTCTGCATCGCCTTCGGATCAACCAAAACCCTTAGGTCCAGAACATACAATGCTTGCTGGATCATGCACTTGTCAATGCCACAAAGGTTGCAATCCTGATGAAATTATGGACAAAATCATGAAAATTATTAAACCTGAGAGCTCGATACCAAAGATAGAAACCTCGGATCCTGTACCATACTTGCAAACTGTTCTAGGTCCAAACCAGTATCCCCACCCTACTATGGTCCAATCGTCCATTGGGATGACCACTACGGGATTCCAGAATCCTACTCCATCACCACCAACTGCCAGTTCATACTATTTTCCTCATCAATCACCTTATCCAGTATCTGGGATAGGAACCTCGAGCTATGTACAACCTCCAAAGGCCCCGTGTCCAAATCCATACCCTTACCATGCTGTTCCGCCACATCTCCATGTAAACACTCCGGTTCGGACCTTAGTGCCACCACCAAGTGCCCCAACTCCTAGGCCATGTGTGACTAGGAAACGACCCCATAATAAGACCTAAATGCATTTTGATCCCATTCCAATCAGCTACCAAGAGCTCCTCCCTATACTGATCCAAGATCACATGGTTGCCTGTGTCCTATTGAAACCCCTGTTACCACCATATCCAAGGTGGTATAATCCAAATGAAAGATGTGATTATCACTGTGGAATTGTTGGCCATAGCATCGAAGATTGTATAGCAGTCAAAAGGAAAGTGCCAGCTCTTATAGATGCAAATTGGTTGGATCCAACGACATTGATTGATAGAGGACTGGGAAAGCGTCATTAGGATTGAGAGATTTACAGCATCAAGATGGAAAGACTTCGGTCTTATATGATGTAATAGGATTTTACTTATTCAGTAGTTGGCTCTTATAGCCCTAGGATGCTAGGAAGAATAATGTGCTTGTAAAAGACAGTTTTAACTACTGCTCAAATTTTGTAAAACATGGTTTATACCATTGTGAACATTGATATGGGAATGAATTGACTATGCTTCAAATTTATGAGATGTTGATGATTAAGTTCCTCCGATTCTTATTTCCTCCGTGATATCTTCCCCTTTGCATTTTGCATCCGATCAATTATTTGTCAGGTTGCATTCATGCATTCATAATCAGCATGATTTTTCTGTATATATCCATGCATTAATTTGCTTATTCTTTACATGCATCATGTTGACTTTGGGTTGCATTGATAACAAGCATAGTCAGCATGATTTCTTTGTATATGTTCATGCATGAATTTGCTTATTACATACATCATGTTAGCATTAGGTCGCATTCATGACACACATGGTTAGCATGATCTTCTTGGTATATACTATATCAATCATTCATTGTTTGCATAATTAACACCGTGTTGCATTCATAGTGTATGTGATCATTCATTGGGAAACATGCTAAAATGTACATGATCAGTCATTGCATATATCCATGTGTTGATTCTTTGCTTGCAACATGATTGGCATCGTGATTGCATTTATTACATATATGGTCAGCATGTTTCCATTGTACATGTCCATACATCATATTGTTTAGGCTTCACATGCATCAAATTGCATTCATGGCTCATTCATCATGACATACATTTGGGGGAAATAAAACAGAAGTTGGCTTGGCTTTAAGAGTCTTTGAAAGAATTTCCATTTCAAATCAGAAGAAGTACTGAGTACCCATTTAATACAGGCTATTGCTATGGAGGATGAACAAGTTGCCTGAATGGAAAAAATAGAAAGGGAATAGAAAGAATTGCGAGAACAGCTGGCAAAGTCTCAAGCAGAATCTAAGGATCAGATGACTAAATTGATGGAGCTGATGTCTGCCGTAATCAAGGGAAAAGGATACACTGAAAACTTTGTCGCCAGAGAAGGGTTAGAGGCACAAAAGGGTCAGAATGAGGTCGTAATGATTGATGCCCAAAACACAGTCAATGTCCTAAACACAGATGATCAAGCTGAACAGGCAAAGTTGAAAAGGGTTGCAGTAAATGAGGTTGAGTTGGCAGATTCCCAAGGGAAATATCAGTTGCTAGATGAAAGGCTTCGGGCAGTAGAAAATACAGACGTATTCGTGAGTGTGGAGGCGAAAGAACGATGCTTGGTCCTCGATTTAGTTATTCCTCCTAAGTTCAAGATCCTGACTTTGTGAAATATGACGGGACGACCGATCCATCAGCCCACATCACTATGTTCTGTCGGAAGATGACAAGTCATATAGATAATGATAAGCTTTTGATTCACTGCTTTCAGGATAGCCTCAGCGGGTCCGCAATTAGGTGGTATAGTCAGTTGAGCAAGGATCAGATTCGCTCTTGGAATAATTTGGCTAGGGCTTTTCTAAACCAGTACAAGCATATGACCGCCAGGACACCTGATCGTCTCACTTTGCAAAATATGGAGAAAAGAGCTACTGGAGCTTCAAAGAATATGCACAACGGTGGATGAGCCTGGCCGCCCAAGTACAACCGCCCTTGACACAAAAGGAAATCACTATCCTTTTTGTGAATACACTGCAGGCCCCGTACTATGACAGACTCGTCGGCAATGCTTCGAAGAATTTTGCAGACATGGTAATTTCAGGGGAGATGATTGAGAATGCTATCAAGAATGAGAAACTTGAAAGAGAAGGAACATCTAATGCCGAGAGAAATAAGGCGCCTAGAAAGAAAGAGGAAGATGTCCAAACTATGGGAGATTTCGTCCCATATTCCCAATTTCCCTCATACCAATCATGTTGCCCTACTGAGGTATCTCCAAGCCATTATCCTTACCTACCTACCCAAACACCTAATCCTATACCAGCCCTTGCAACAAGGCCTACTTCTAGAAAACGACCGCGGGAAAATCAAGAAAGAATTCCAATCCCCATCCCTGACCTACTGCCATTATTAATAAAGAATCAGTACCTTACCTCGGTACCTTTGAAAATAGCTCTGAATCCATCAGCGAGGAGTTATGACCCTGACAGCAAGTGTGATTATCACCTAGGGGTAGTTGGGCATTCAAATGGAAAATGCCGACAACTGAAGGAAAGGATTGAAAGTCTTATCCGTGATGGTATTTTGACACCGGAGCTTATCAATCAATAGAAGGCCGCTTAGCCCTAAATCAGTTTCTTTCAGGGTTTTAGGGGGAGAATTACTACCTTTGAAGGATGTCAATAGGAGTATTTTGACGCATGTAGTTTTATACACTGTGATGATGAAAGCACTTGTCTCATGTTAACATCTACATGAATTAAATGAATTTTGAATTTTGAATTTTAAATTCTTTGTGTTTGTTGTGTTTTAACAATAACGTGAATTTGCAAAAACAAGCATTAAGGAAGTTCTAATAATGGATAGTCTCAAGAAGATTGATGATCAGTGTTAGAAATGACCCAACACCATCCCCCTCTTTTTGGGCTTCTCTATACCTAAACCTTGAATCAAGAACACTTGAAAGACCTAATGCTTCAAGTAAAAATGAAAAAAAAAAAAAAGAGAAGCATTGTCATTGCAGAATAAGCAAGGATGTAAATCCTAGTCTAGGCTATGAACAAAGAAACAAACTTTTTGAAATTTTTCGAATTCCTTGAAATTCAAACAAATGAGACATTCTTTCAAGAATCTAGATTTTGGTAATTTGATCTGTGTCAAGGTTGTGCCAAAACCATTCATGTCATTTTAAACAAACCACAAGACTCTAATTGCCCAAACATCACTTCATGATTGACACCCTGGGGCACAATAATTAAACTAGATTATCCCTTGTCCTAGAGAAAACCCGTTTTTGGGTCATATTTTCCTCGTCTCTTCAAAGAACTCAGATTGGAAACTCAGCCTTTTCAAAATAGACCTAGACTTGCTATGTTCCTCGTGATACATATTCTCATGGTTAATCAAATTGGGGCATCATATGTGGAAATGATGGATACATGGTGAAGAAGGATGGGCTAACGCATGAATCATTGGGGCATGCGATGGAAAAAAGAAAATGAAAAATTTGTGATATTATGCATATGAGAATTCGAACGATTCCAAAGTGCAAAAATGAAATTCAGAATATCTATTTCCCCTGGGGATTGCTTTTCAATATGAATATTTGTGCTTGACATGAGAAATGGCCACCTTTCATATCCCTTTTGTAGACACCTAATTTGTCCGGACCACTAAACAGGTATGTTTTCTTCCTAAATTGATGTTTCTGAGTGTAAAAAGACTGTTTTCATCCTGAAGGTGGTACTCCGAGACTTAGTTTAAGAGGGCGAGCATAAAAAGTCAAACTTGAAAAAGTCAACCCCGAAAAAAGTCAACCCCAAAAAAGTCAACCCCAAAAAGTCAACTACTAAAAAAGTCAACCCACTTTCAAAATCAAGATTTTAAGTTCAATTGAAAAATGGAAAAAGAATTTTGATAATCCGAGGTCTACATTGAAAGATATGGAGTTCGAAAGTTGGGATTTGGAGATTCAGTAGAAAGAAAACCCTAATCCGAGAAATTTGGGGAGAAGTGCTTAAACGATCAAATTGGTCAAAATTGATGGTTCCAAATGAAAGATAAGCACTGACTACGGGTAATAGAGAAGCCACTTGCAAGAAAAATCGAAAGAAAAGTCAATCCGGGAAAAAACTGAGAATTAGGGTTTCTTAGTAGATTTCAGTGAAATCGGGAAGAATCACAGAAATGGCCCGACTTGGTAAGACCAAAGCCCCCAATGGATGAAGAATGATTAAAAATGATAGCCCAAGGCTCAGATTGAAGAAAATCTGAAAATCGGACTTGTTTTGAGCAAAACAGGGTTTCAGAGGCAAAAGAGCAAAATCAAAAAATTTGGGAAAATAGAAAATGGACTCCGAAAATACTGAAAATTTTTCAATCTCATTCTTAAATCGTTTGAAAGAGATTGGTAAAAGAAAATCTTGATTCGGAGTTCATTTGCAAAATGGCCAAAATCCCGGGCTTCTAATGTAGTAATTCAAAAAGGAAAATCCCAAAAAAATAGCAAATGAGCTCCAAATCTTCTGAAATTTTGCAAATACTATTTTTAAATTATTTGGAAGAGATTGGCGAAAGAAAATCTTGATTCGGAGTTCGTTTGCAAAATGGCCAAAATCCTGTGTTTCTTATGCAGTAATTCAAAAAGGAAAATCTCGGAAAAATAGCAAATGAGCTCCAAATCTTCTAAAATTTTGCAAATCTCATTTTTAAATTATTTGGAAGAGATTGGCAAAAGAAAAACTTGATTCGGAGTTCGTTTGCAAAATGGCCAAATCCCGGGCCTCCTATGTAATAATTCAAAAAGGAAAATCTCGAAAAAATAGCAAATGAGCTCCAAATCTTCTGAAATTTTGAAAATATCATTTTTAAATTATTTGGAAGAGATTGGCGAAATAAAAACTTAATTCAGAGTTCGTTTGCAAAATGGCCAAATCCCGGGCCTCCTATGCAATAATTCAAGAAGATAAATCCCGAAAAAATAGCAAATGGACTCCAAAAATTCTGAAATCTTGCAAATATCATTTTTAAATTATTTGGAAGAGATTGGCGAAAGTAAAACTTGATTCGGAGTTCGTTTGCAAAATGGCCAAATCCCGGGCCTCTTATGTAGTAATTCAAGCCAATAAATCCCGAAAAAATACCAAATGAGCTCCAAAAATTATGAAAACTTCCATATCACACTTTTTAATTATTTTGAAGAGATTGGTGAAGAAAAATCTTGATTTGGAGCTCGTTTAAAAAATGATAAAAAGTAGGGGCATAAAAGGGCATTTTCGAAGAAAAAATCCAAATAAATAGCAAATGGACTCGGATAATTTTGAAAACTTCCAGAACTCAATACTTTATTATTTTGGAAGTATTAAAAAAATAAAAATTGAATTTGGAGTCCATTTGATATTTATTTGCATCCGGGGGGCAAAACAGTCATTTCACCCAAGCAACCGAAAAGGGCTTCTTTGGGCCTTTCAAAAAAATCAGAGTTGGGCTGGAAAAGAGAAGTTCTGGCCTGCCCAAGCCCAAAGGTAGGAGGAAGCTTCTGATTTTTCAATCAAATGGCTAGAAATCAAGAGTTAGTTAGAGATTCTCTTTGATTAAGCCATGGTGATTAAGCCACATAGGCCAAGAAAGATGTCAACATTATTCTTGAACAGCTGTAATTTGAGAGAGCTGAGATGCTAATCTAAAGGTGGCAATTTCATGATTTTTCACCTTGAATAATTAGCCATTTGATGGAAAATTGGTTACAAAAAAATGACAACATCCTTGAGCCATTATAGGGGGTATTCGGCCAGCCCTAGAGAGGGAGGCAGAAAATTCATTTTTTCATTTCATTTTGGCTGAGTTCTTTGAGTTTTTACTTGTTTTTTCTCTCCTTGGTTGAAAGCAAAAAAGAAAAGCTTAGAAAAGAAAAGAAAGTTTGAAGAGAAAAGCTTGAAATATTAGCTTCTTGAGGTTGCTTTTGAGCACCAACTCTTGCACTTTCTTGATTTTCCATTCTTGTTTTTGCTATTTTGATTATTATTTGGTGAGTTTCTATTTTAAATAAATGTTTTTTATTGTTCTTCTTAAGTTCTTCCTTCATCTCTTTCTTAAGTATATTTTTTACATTTTATTTTTACAATAAACTCACCATGGCCAAATGGCCTACATTATTTATTTAAGTTGCTGTTTTGGTTTATTTTACCATATTGTTTATGTTATTTTCTTTGATCTTGGTGTTTTAAATGTTATTTTACTTCATATTCTTGAGTTATATTTTAATTTGGTTGCTTTGTTTGTTGCCATTTATGTTTTAAATATCATGTTTTTGCATTTTTAATTTTCTGTTTTCATAATGTTTAAATTTGAGCATGTTTTAGATTTAGTATATCAAGTGTTTGTGAAAATGCTTGTGTGGTCTTTGCATGATTTGAGTGTTATATCTTAGTTGAGCATGTTTTAGATTTAGTATATTAAGTGTTTGTGAAAATGCTTGTGTGGTTTTTGCATGATTTGAGTGTTATATTTTAGTTGAGCATGTTAGTATACCAAGTGTTTGTGAAAATGCCATGTTTGTTGGAGCTTGAGGCCATTTGGCTACTCCATGTGTTTTTCATTGTGTGTTGCATTTTTTGCCATGTTAGTTGGTAGGTTTTTGCATTTGTATGATATTTGATTTAGTTTTGCATGCTAGTATACCAAGTGTTTGTGAAAATGCCATGTTTTCTAGTTACATTATGCTATTCGGCCACCCTTGGAATTTTTGCATTTTATGTGCATTCTTGCCATGTTAGTTGATAGGCATTTGCATGATATTTGGTTGAGTTTTTGGTTTAAGCATGCTTTGTGTTTGTCAAAATGCCATGCATATTTTAGTTATTAGGTTTGGTTCATTTGCCATGCATGTTCATGCATTCTAGGTCTAGGTTACATTAATGCCATGCAAGTTCATTTAGGTCTAGGACACTTCATGAATGCCATGCATTTTTTCATGACATTAAGGTTTAAGCTCATGCATTTCATGCACTATGTTTGTTGTATTGTCTCATACATTTCATGTTCATGCCACTTGACTAATGACTTGAGCCAATTAATGGTTCAAAGTCATGCTCTCTTGACCACACTTGTGGAAAATTAAGTTTATCAAGTTGATTATTCTAACTTTGCGATTTTTTTTACTTAGCTAATTTTTATCTAACTTTCAAAAAGTCTTAGATACTGTTTGTAAGTCATTTTAGGAGTTTCAAATATTTTTGCTTTGATTTTTAAATGATTTTATCAAAGGCAAAAATGTGTTTTGGCAAAGCAGTTTTTTTTTCACCCAAAACTCGTACATCTCTGATTTTTCTGGGAATTCATCTTTAATCAGAAAATTAAGCAGATTTTTTCCCGTGTAGTTTTAGATATCTTGAATCTCCAGTATTTTTTTCAGAATTTTTTGAATTTTTAAAAATAGGGTAAGAAATCATGGCTTAAAACTGGACAGTGGAGTCAGAATTGAATTTAAAGAAAAATCATTTTTCTGTTTTGGTTAAGTTACTTAGAATGGGCTGATTAGGAGGGTTAGCTACTGACTTAGGGTAGTTTCTAAACCTTTTTAAACTCTAAAAATGGTTTTTCAAGTCTCGGGTTAAGGGTAGTCAAGTCCGGATTTTTAAACTTAGGAAATTAGAGCCATTTAAAAAAAGATTTAGCCCAGTTTTTATTTTTAATTCAAGCTTTTCAAAATTGTTTTCAAACAATCACAAAGTATTTTGATTTTAGAATATTTAATTTGACATATTTTCCTAAGGTAGCCGGATATCTTTTTTAGATATACGGATTTCCTTAATTAAAGGAAAAAATACTTTTCATGCATTGCATTTTCCATATTCATGCATTTTATATAATATGTGATTCTTGCTATGATAATTTCTATGATATTGTTATGATTTTGAATTATGTTATATTGTTCATTAAATGATTTGGAATATTTACTGATATCCTATGCTTTTTATTTAGTTTTTTTTTTGGGGGTCATATTATTTAGCATATACTATGTTCATGCATTATTATTTTCATTTTTATTTTCATGCATATTATATGATAGCATTATTTCATATTCTATCTCATTTAATTTATATGCCATATCATTCATGTTTGCCATGTCATTTAAATTATTTCATTTCATATAGAATATGTTATGTTACTTAGGTTATTTTATTTCATTTAGAAAATATCATGTTACTTAGGTTATTTCATTTCATATAGAATATGTTATGTTACTTAGGTTATTTTATTTCATTTAGAAAATATCATGTTACTTAGGTTATTTCATTTCATATAGAATATGTTATGTTACTTAGGTTATTTTATTTCATTTAGAAAATATCATGTTACTTAGGTTATTTCATTTCATATAGAATATGTTATGTTACTTAGGTTATTTTATTTCATTTAGAATATATCATATGACTTAGGATATTGCATCTCATATAGAATATACTATGTTACCTAGGTCATTTCATTTTATTTATAATATGTCATATAACATAGGATATTTTATTTCTTTTAGAATATGCTAAGGCATTTATTTCATTTCATTTAGTATATGCTAAGGCATTTACATTATATCATATCATTTAGGAAGCATTATATTATTTAGATTTTGCTATGTCATTTTATTTATGTCATGCATATACATATTCATATCTTGTAAAATGTTTTCAAAAGGATAATGATTTTTCAATAAAAAATAAAGATATTCCCGAGTTAAAATAATTCATGAGTTCTCTACCGGGTTTGCTGGAGGGAATATCATCAATTATCATTAATAAAGGAATATATTTCTTTCAAAAAAAAGATAATGATTCGGAAAGTTTTCCAAAACTAATAAAATTTTCTATATTTTGCCACGTTTGTTGGGGAATATAAGAAAATTTTGAATTTATAAATTCCGGATCATTTTCAATAATAAAAAAAGGAATTATTTTTCTTTAAATTGGGAATTAACTTGAAATACTAAATTTAAAACTAATTTTTACCGAGACTTGAGATAACACACGATTAATAAGGTACCAATTTATACGGGCGTTGTGGGGGTGCTAATCCTTCCCCGCACGTAACCGACTCCCGAACCCGCTTCTTTGATTTCTCTGGTTTTAAAACGCAGACTTGAAATTGGTTTTTAAAATGTTTTAATTAATTTTTAAAATATTTTATAAAACCGGTTTTAATAGGTGGCCGATCACACCTAGCTAAAAAAGATTGGTGGCGACTCCATGTCTTTTTCAAGGTCATTTTCAAAACCTTCATTTTTATAGAGGAATTAAGTCGACTTTTCCTCGGTTTTTAATGTCACGCTTAACGAATAATAAAGTCTTGCGATGAGACTCGTTATTTTTTAGGTTGCGACAGCTTGGCGACTCCACTGGGGAAATATTAGAGAGTCAGGCCTAGAATTAGTTGTGTGTTAGCAAAGTCTCGGTTTTGTTGGTTTAATTGGTATTTAATTTTAATTCCCATATTTTTTTTAAATAAAAGAGAATTCTGAAAATAAAAAATGTTTTAATACGTCCATATTCATGTGCATTCATATTATTATTTGTTCTCTGGTTATTTTGTTGCGTATATTTATATGTTTGTTTGACTGATGATTTACATTGTTTGATTTTAGTGGGGTATTTAGAATAAGGGTTATAGAATAGGTGGTGACAGGTTTGTTTTGTTCCTCCGCACACACTGTATTTGCATTTGCATAACATGAATCCTCTACCCTGGTTCCGTCCTTTTAAGTGGAAGTAAAGTAACTACGCCTTCGTGATTGATCCTCCGTATGGGCTAGTGAAACACTTCCGGAGTATAAAGTACCTAATGCCTTCGTGATAATCCTCCGTACGGGCATAGGAAAATATACTCTAACGAATTGAACCCGCTTTTATCGGGGTACCTTACTAGCCTTTTATCGAGGAACAATATAGTGAACCTAGGCGAAGCCATGCCGGATTTCTGTTAGATACCCGAAGTTTAAGAACACATGGAGGAACATTTCCAACCTTTTACCATCCTTCTATATGTTAGATACAAATTGGGTGATGATGAACGAACATCATACCACTCGTATTTTTTTTATTATTTTGTCCCAAAGGCGTCGTAATGCCGAAGCTCTGTTTAAATTTTTGGGACATTTCTTTTAAAAGCATGTTGTTATTTATGTTATATTTGTGAATTCATTTCCTTACTAATCTATTTCTTTCTGTTTTCTTTTCTTTGACATGCATCATAGACATCATCATAGACTTGAAGTTTATTGGCCTCGGGATTGTTATCAACCCAAAGGACTTTCATGGAGTGTCAAGTTATTTCAATGATAGAAGATCATGCAGTAGTCAGGGCACGGTCGGAAAAAGATAAAAGGGAGGATGGTGATTGCCTCAAGAAAGATTATGTCTCAGTATTGCCGGATAGGGTCAAAGTGGATCTTAGATAGAATAATCTCCGAGGGTTAGCCGATATTTGGAATCAGTGGAATGTATCAGAGAAAAAAGCCTTCACTCAGAAATATAGAGACATAGCACTCTTAATTCCGATTCAGGTCAATAATGGGTTGATTCAGGCTATGGTACAGTTTTGGAATCCTGCTTATAGATGTTTCACTTTTAACAATGAGGATATGACACCACTGATGGAAGAATATTCGACACTGTTACGTATTGAATGTCCTAATCCTGATCGGATATATTTGAAGGAAATGAAACTTTCAGGTCTTAAGAAGAAAGTGGCTAGGATCACGGGAGTGGATACAACATGGGTTGAGAGTCATGTGGACACAAAGCAGAAAAATGGGTGCATTCCGTGGGAAACTCTCCGACAGTTGATATTGGGTTGTTCCGACAAAGCAAAAGCCAGGGACATCTTCACTCTAGCCATCTACGGGTTAATCATATTCCCGAAGATATTGGGTCATGTGGATATAGCCGTGTTTGATTTCTTTGAAAAGTTGGAACAAAAGGTCAACCCATCTCCGGCCATCATAGCTGAAACTATCCGATCCTTGAATTTTTGTAAAAGGGCCGGACAAGGAAGAATCAAGGGGTGTGTACAACTCCTTTATATTTGGATTCAAAGTCACTTTTGGAAGATAGAAAATGTTTCCTTCAAACCGTACATGAAGACTTTAGTTTCGATTAGGGAATTCCTTCAAAATGATTGGCCTAAGGACGGGAATGAAGAGAAATGGGTCAACATGTTCTGGAATCTAAAAGGGGAGATGGTGACTTGGAGAGCTCCATGGATGGTTCCTATGCCGATTATGTACAAATGTGGGGACAACCCGGGAGTTCCACTGCTCGGAATTTGGGGGTCTGTGAGTTATGCTCTTTTGTTGGTGCAAAGACAGGTTGAGTCCCGGCAATTCACACCCATGACTCATAATCTAGGATCATCAGAGTTCACTTATGGGGAAGACGGATATTCCGAAAAAGTGCGGGCAGCGATTGAAGCATGGAAGAAAACTTACCGGACAAAAGTGGCCAGATATGCCAACACCGTCACACCTAATTATCTGGTATGGAGGGAATTAAGGGTTAATGATAGACTATTGACATCAGATGGGGAGGAGGTCCAGTTCATGAATCCGCCACCGAGGGAAATGCCATCAGAGTTAGAAATTGCAAGAGCGGAATTTGAAAAAGAAAAGGCCTGGATGAGCAAGAAGAGCTTGAGGACATGAAAGATAGAGAATCAGCTCGGGAAAAAGAGAAGGAACAGATTAAGAGAGAAAGGGACACCGTTAAGGGCGACCTTCGGGAATTACATTTGGAGAACAAGAGGTATCGCTTTGAGCTCAGATTTGAGGGGACTCTCAAGACTTCCGGGGAATGGGAACAAGAAGTCAGAAACCTCAAAAAGGAGAAGAACTATTGGGCAGAAAAGGCAAAACACGAGGAAGCCTGAGCAAATCAACTTGAGAAACAAGCTAGGGAGAGCTTACAGGGTGATGCTTCTGCTTACACGTCAAAGGGCCGTGAACAAGTAGGGATCAGATGGAAGAGCAAGGCAGTTAAAGAAGGACATTGAAGAAGGTCCAGGATCCGAGGGAGTTATTATAGGACTAGTATCTTGTAATAGTTTTTTAGGAGAGACATATTATCATGTTGTCTTAAACAGGGATCTTTTGTTTGATGTATTTAGTTCCAGGAAATCAATGAAAGACCGTTTGGTTGGAATTATCCCGGGGCCAATACTTTAAATACATTCATCATTCACTAGCTTTTTTCTTTTATATATTTTATTTGTTCATATTCATATTCATAATCATTCATTCATTTATTCTTTATAAATTGTTCATACACTTAGCCATTTATTTATTTGTTCATTCATTTATAATTAGTCATCTAAGTTCATACACTTAGTCATTTACTTAGTTGTTCATTTATTAACACTGATTCATTTATTCATTCATTCATTCATTTTTTTTATAAAATAAAATAAGAAATATGTCAATAATTTCTAATCCATGGTTTTCAAAAAATAAAGGTACAATTGGTCGCACTCAGAAAGAACCAGATTTCCAACACTCTCACAATACTCGGTCTCGAACAAAAGCCATGGAAAACGATCAGCTTGCCAGAATTGAGAGAATGGAAAGAATCCAGAAAGAATTACAAGAACAGTTGACTAAGTCTCAAGAGGAGACACGAGAACAGATGACAAAGCTCATGGAGATGATGAGCAGTATGATGAAACAGAAGTGGCCCGGAGAGAATTCAGTTGCTGGAATGCGAGCAGTGAATCAGGAGGATAAACCAGAAGTGGTACAGAGAAATAGCCAGACATCCCATCCTGTGGGAAATGAAATCCCAACTGGGGCAGCATCCTACATCTACATCCAGCCGGCGACCGAAGCATAGAATTTCGGTCCAAAAAAGGGTAACATCGGAGTTGATCCAATTGAGGTTGAGGTTCCAGACTTCGAAGAAATGGCAGAGAAGGAAAGGGCCAAAATGACTGAACTGAAGAGGGTCAAAATTGCTGAATCTGAGAAAAAATATCAGTTGTTGGAAGAAAGGTTAAGAGCAGTGGAAGGAGCAGAGTTGTTTGGCAGTCTAGATGCCAAAGAGATGAGCCTGGTACATGATCTAATAATTCCACCGAAGTTCAAAGTACCAGATTTTGAAAAGTATAATGGGACCACCAACCCATCAGCTCATCTGACTATGTACTGTAGAAGGATGACGGGGCATGAGGATAATGAAAAATTGCTTATTCATTGCTTCCAGGACAACTTAACAGGGTCAGCCACCCGATGGTACAACCAACTCAGTCGTACCAAGATTCGTTCATGGACGGATTTGGCCAGGGCTTTTATAGAGTATTATAAGCACGTTTCTGATATGGTACCAGATAGGCTGTCATTACAGAACATGGAAAAGAGGTCCAATGAGACCTTCAAGGAGTATTCAAAGAGGTGGAGGGATCTGGAAACACAAGTGCAACCCCCTTTAACCAACAAAGAAACCATGGTGCTTTTCATCAACACATTGAAAGCACCTTGTTATGACAGATTGGTGGGAAATGCTACCAAAGATTTTGCGAATATGGTAATATCTGGAGAAATGATTGAGTCAGCCATTAAGAGTGGAAAGATGGAAAGGGGTGAGTCTGCTACCCCAAATAGAGCTTTTCCTACAAAGAAAAAAGAGGAAACCCATGCAGTAAGCTTGAACCAATACTCTTATACACCTCCTACACCATACACACCCCGGGCACCATTTTCTAAGACCTCCGGGCACCATTTTTAAGACCTCCGGGCGCCATTTTAAAGACATGGGTACCAGTATTTTAAGACCTTCGGGCACCATTTTAAAGACCTTCGAGCACCAGTTATTTTAAGACCTCCGGGCACAATTTTAAAGACCTTCGGGCACCATTTTTAAGACCTCCGGGCACCAATTTTAAAGACCTCCGGGCACCATTTTAAAGACCTCCGGGCATCATTTTAAGACCTCCAGGCACCATTTTTAAAGACCTTCGGGCACAATTTTTCTTTTGAAAATCGAATTCGTTTTCTTAAGACGGATCGAGCCTTGATTAGTCAGAGAATTCAATTTAAGGACAAATCTTCAATTTACAGCTTATTTTCAAAAAAAAAAAATGAAAAATGAAAAAATGATAGAAGAATGAAAAAGAAAACCCCTTTCCCTTTCCTTCACATGTGATTTCACTAACCGTACAAAATTAGTGTTGGTTTATCTTTGCCTGATTCCTGATTCTCAGCAATAGCCAAAGAGGGCAGCTGTAGACACCTAATTTTGTCCGGACCACTAAACAGGTATGTTTTCTTCCTAAATTGATGTTTCTGAGTGTAAAAAGACTGTTTTCATCCTGCACGTGGTACTCAGAGACTTAGTTTGAGAGGGCGAGCATAAAAAGTCAAACTTGAAAAAGTCAACCCTGGAAAAGTCAACTCCAAAAAAGTCAA
Source organism: Fremontodendron californicum (assembly GCA_030761205.1). Classification (NCBI taxonomy): domain Eukaryota; kingdom Viridiplantae; phylum Streptophyta; class Magnoliopsida; order Malvales; family Malvaceae; genus Fremontodendron; species Fremontodendron californicum. The sequence goes on from JAULJL010000032.1 coordinate 4,864,569, forward strand.
CCCCAAAAAGTCAACTACTGAAAAAGTCAACCCATTTTCAAAATCAAGATTTTAAGTTCAATTGAAAAATGGCGAAAGAATTTTGATAATCCGAGGTCTACATTGAATGATATGGAGTTCGGAAGTTGGGATTTGGAGATTCAATAGAAAGCAAACCCTAATCCGAGAAATTTGGGGAAAAGTGCTTAAACGATCAAATTGGTCGAAATTGAAGGTTCCAAATGAAAGATAAGCACTGACTACGGGTAATGGAGAAGCCACTTGCAAGAAAAATCGAAAGAAAAGTCAATCCGGGAGAAAATCAAGAATTAGGGTTTTTTAGTGGATTTTGATGAAATTGGGAAGAATCACAGAAATGGCCCGACTTGGTAAGACCAAAGCCCCCAATCGATGAAGAATGATTAAAAAGGATAGCCCAAGGCTCAGGTTGAAGAAAATCTGAAAATCGGACTTGTTTTGAGCAAAACCGGGTTTCGGAGGCCAAAGGGCAAAATCAAAAAATTTGGAAAAAATAGCAAATGGACTCCGAAAATTCTAAAAATTTGTCAATCTCATTCTTAAATCGTTTGAAAGAGATTGGTAAAATAAAATCTTGATTCGGAGTTCGTTTGCAAAATGGCCAAAATCTCGGGCTTCTTATGTAGTAATTCAAAAAGGAAAGTCCCGGAAAAATAGCAAATGAGCTCCAAATCTTTTGAAATTTTGCAAATCTCATTTTTAAATTATTTGGAAGAGATTGGTGAAAGAAAATCTTGATTCGAAGTTCGTTTGCAAAATGGCCAAAATCCCGAGTTTCTTATGTAGTAATTCAAAAAGGAAAATCCCGAAAAAATAGCAAATGAGCTCCAAATCTTCTAAAATTTTTCAAATCTCATTTTTAAATTATTTTTAAGATATTGGGGAAATAAAAACTTGATTCGGAGTTCGTTTGCAAAATGGCCAAATCCCGGGCCTCCAATGCAATAATTCAAAAAGGAAAATCCCAAAAAAATAGCAAATGAGCTCCAAATCTTCTGAAATTTTGCAAATATCATTTTTAAATTATTTGGAAGATATTGGAAAAAGAAAAACTTGATTCGGAGTTCGTTTGCAAAATGGCCAAATCCCGGGCCTCCTATGCAATAATTCAAGAAGATAAATCCCGAAAAAATAGCAAATGGACTCCAAAAATTATGAAATTTTGAAAATATCATTTTTAAATTGTTTTGATGAGATTTAAGAAAGAAAAACTTGATTCGGAATTCGTTTGCAAAATGGCCAAATCCCGGGCCTCCTATGTAGTAATTCAAGCCGATAAATCCCGAAAAAATACCAAATGAGCTCCAAAAATTATGAAGACTTCCAGATCACACTTTTTAATTATTTTGAAGAGATTGGTGAAGAAAAATCTTGATTTGGAGCTCGTTTAAAAAATGGTAAAATGTAGGGGCATAAAAGGGCATTTTTGGAAGAAAAAATCCAAATAAATAGCAAACGGACTCGGATAATTTTGAAAACTTCCAGAACTCAATATTTTATTATTTTGGGAGTATTAAAAAAAGAAAAATTGAATTTGGAGTCCGTTTGATATTTATTTGCATCCGGGGGGCAAAACAGTTATTTCACCCAAGCAACCGAAAAGAGCTTCTTTGGGCCTTTCAAAAAAATCAGAGTTGGGCTGGAAAAGAGAAGTGCTGGCCTGCCCAAGCCCAAAGGAAGGAGGAAGCTTCTGATTTTTCAATCAAATGGCTAGAAATCAAGAGTTAGTTAGAGATTCTCTTTGATCAAGCCATGGTGATTAAGCCACATAGGCCCAGAAAGATGTCAACATTATTCTTGAACAGCTGTAATTTGAGAGAGCTGAGATGCTAATCTAAAGGTGGTAATTTCATGATTTTTCACCTTGAATTATTAGCCATTTGATGGAAAATTGGTTACAAAAAATGACAACATCCTTGAGCCATTATAGGGGGTATTCGGCCAGCCCTAGAGAGGGAGGCAGAAAATTCATTTTTTCATTTATTTTGGTTGAGTTCTTTGAGTTTTTACTTGTTTTTTCTCTCCTTGGTTGAAAGCAAAATAGAAAGCTTAGCAAAGAAAGGAAAGTTTGAAGAGAAAAGCTTGAAATATTAGCTTCTTGAGGTTGCTTTTGAGCACCAACTCTCGCACTTTCTTGATTTTCCATTCTTGTTTTTGCTATTTTGATTATTATTTGGTGAGTTTCTATTTTAAATAAATGTTTTTTATTGTTCTTCTTAAGTTCTTCCTTCATCTCTTTTTTAAGTATATTTTTTACATTTTATTTTTACAATAAACTCACCATGGCCAAATGGCCTACATTATTTATTTAAGTTGCTATTTTGGTTTATTTTACCATATTGTTTATGTTATTTTCTTTGATCTTGGTGTTTTAAATGTTATTTTACTTCATATTCTTGAGTTATATTTTAATTTGGTTGCTTTGTTTGTTGTCATTTATGTTTTAAATATCATGTTTTTGCATTTTTAATTTTCTGTTTTCATAATGTTTAAATTTGAGCATGTTTTAGATTTAGTATATCAAGTGTTTGTGAAAATGCTTGTGTTGTCTTTGCATGATTTGAGTTTCATATCTTAGTTGAGCATGTTTTAGATTTAGTATATTAAGTGTTTGTGAAAATGCTTGTGTGGTTTTTGCATGATTTGAGTGTTATATTTTAGTTGAGCATGTTAGTATACCAAGTGTTTGTGAAAATGCCATGTTCGTTGGAGCTTGAGGCCATTTGGCTACTCCATGTGTTTTGCATCGTGTGTTGCATTTTTTGCCATGTTAGTTGGTAGGTTTTTGCATTTGTATGACATTTGATTTAGTTTTGCATGCTAGTATACCAAGTGTTTGTGAAAATGCCATGTTTGCTAGTTACATTATGCTATTCGGCCACCCTTGGAATTTTTGCATTTTATGTGCATTCTTGCCATGTTAGTTGATAGGCATTTGCATGATATTTGGTTGAGTTTTTGGTTTAAGCATGCTTTGTGTTTGTCAAAACGCCATGCATATTTTAGTTATTAGGTTTGGTTAATTTGCCGTGCATGTTCATGCATTCTAGGTCTAGGTTACATTAAATGCCATGCAAGTTCATTTAGGTCTAGGACACTTCATGAATGCCATGCATTTTTTCATGACATTAAGGTTTAAGCTCATGCATTTTGATGCACCCAAAAGAGTGTATCTTATTTAACCTTGCACTAAAAAGATCAATTGTAAGTATAGTAGTTAGCAAGGGTCGAGTCCTCAGGGATTGGGTTTTAGTTTATAAGTTAATAGTTTATAAATTACGTTCAAAGAAAACAATAAAAGAAAAGGGGTTTTTGAAGCCAGATTTAAACTAAAGTAAATAATAAGAATAAGATGCAAGGCGGTATAACCAACCAATAAAAATATATATACTAAATTAGGCGGTATAACCAGCCAATAAAAATATATATACTAAATTAGGCGGTATAACCAGCCAATAAAAATAAAACAAAGTTAATATACAAATTAGGCGGTATAACCAGCCAATAAAAATAAATATAAAAAATAAGCAAACTAAAAGTAAGAAAACAAGTAAGTAAGAAGAATCAAATATGAAAAATATGGTTAAGGTTTCATTCTCCACCACTAGACATCATTAAGAATCAATTTCAGATCTATCAATATCAACCAACTATCAAAGTTAACAACCGTAGATAACAACAAGCTCTGTTACCCCAATCTTTCCTTAGTTTGTCGTTAAATAGAACAAGCTCTCTATTTAATCTCTAACCATTAAACAACCTAGAATAAGCTCTCTAAATTCAATTTAATGGCAGCTTTATGATGAGAAAGATAGGTTGATCTAAGCAACAAACACATAAGCTCGGATTGTTCAACTTAGGTTATGTTCCACTTTGCAATTATTGAAAACTTGACCATAATCATTAATCACAAATTGCCACTTATGAATAGGAAATCAAAACAATTACACGGATCAAGACTCCTAAACTAGCAATAGATAATTATCAAGATCTATCTAGTTGTACACCTAAATAAATCAAGACAACATCATGAACAATTCTTGTAGAAGAACATAAGCAACTTTGATAGAAAATTAATGATAGATAGAATCTGAAAATCAATCACAAAACATGTCTAGGGCTTTGAAATCACCCTTAACCAAATAGAAGTTTAGCCTAGCATAGGCATTGTAAACATAAACATAAAATTAAAGAGAATCTAAGAAGAAAATAAAAGAAAGAAAGAAGAAGAAGAAGGATATTAATTATCCAACCTCTTGCTCTTTCTAAAGAAAAAGAAAACTAGAGAAAAGAAAGAAGAAGAAAATTTAGAGAATTTTATTACAATGGCTAATATCCTACCTATCTACAATCTCTTACAATCATCCAAGGCCCTCTATTTATACACATTTTGGAGGGCTAAATGACAAGAGACAAGCTTTACAAATTTCAAAGGTAGGTATAATAGGTGGGTGCATTTTTCTAACAATTTTCGTCATATTGTATGACAATTTTGATCAGCCAACTTGATGGTCGATTTTGTCAATTTTGGAGGCCTGATCTGATCACATGGTCTTCTATAAAAATGTTCCCCTATCAGTTACTGATCCATAGCCGTTGGAATCAGCTCATTTGCTGATGTGGATAAGAAGATATGGGCAAAATATGAAAACAGGTCAGCACAGACGTCATTGCACATCAGCCAAATTGATGGTCGATTTCGCTAAGGAAAACGACTCCGTTTCAAGAAGTGTAAAACATGAAAAAGATAGATATGCCTCTTAACTTTGCACGGTTAAAATTTCAGCTTTATTGCTTCAGTGAAACTCGAGATATAGCTGATATGGCAAAAGGTGTCGGAACTGGAACTGAACTGGATTTGCCCTTAATTCTAGTAATCTAAAATCACTCAAAGAAACTTGTGAAAAACACCAAATTACATAAAAATATAAAAGATCATAAACACAATTAGACTAAACAATAATAACTCGTATTTGACACAAAACAATAATAAAACATAACTAAAAACTATATAATTATACGAGTTATCACACCCCCACACTTAGATTGTTGCTAGTCCCTAGCAACGACTCAATAAAAATAAAATAAGAAAATCTAATCTAATCCACTTTCGTAGGAAATCACGGTGGCACTTAGCATGTGACACAAGCCTTTAAACCCCTAGGTGTCCCTAGTGGACGAGTTTAGTCTCGTGAGGGTTTACTAGGACGATACCCACAAACATTGAAGACATAAGAAAAACTAAAAATAATAATTATAACTAATCCTTCCAATATAAATTAGAGATAATCATTGGACAAGTCTTAAAAACTAATCAATAGCTTAAAGAAATTCACAAAAAATCTTGCTTGAATGTAAATTGTTTAAGTTAAGCCAATATTAACATAACATATTTCAATCAAAATAGTGCATATTCAAACTTAATCTCAACTTCTCACATGGGATACTCTCTTGATTTTTACTTTTTAAAGTAGTGGTAAAGTGTTTACACTCAATCAATCTCATGAAAACACTTCTACCATATGCTTGCTTGTCCACCTATTATCCACTATTTAGATCATACAACTTCATAAATCAAGAGGTCTTTAATCAAGGTTGTAATGGGGCCAAGGGGTTTGTAATGTGGTTGAAGAACAAAAGGATAAAGATATCACAAAGGTTCCAAAGAGTTCATAAAGTTTAGAGACATAATAAGATCATTCAAAGAAACTTCTCAAAACTCTTTACAAGTACATAGTCACCTAGGCCGGATATTCATGTTGGGCCTTTTCTTCATTCTAAACAACTTTGTAACATCTTTTTCTTTTTCCACAAATTCAAGAGATGATTCATATATATATATTTTTTTTACATAGGAATGTATTTGCCAGTATTCCATTTCTTTTTTTTTTTGACTTTTCTTTTCTTTTCCCCCCACACTTATTTCTTGTTTCTAACCCAAATTTTTAACTAAAAATATCCCTTGTTTTTTTTGCAATATGTCTCAAAATATATAATCCATCTTTAGAACAAGGGTAAGGATATAAGTATATTTAGGCTAGGTGTAAGTTGTGGTTACCAATAAAACATCATATTTAATGTAGGCTCAAATTGGTTCACTAAGGGTGTGTTCTCTTGGAACATCAATAAGGGATGGCTGTTTGGCCCTGGCTAAAAATCCTAATGCCTCTATCATATTCATGTTGTCACATGCATCAATATAGTCTCAACAAGGTCTAAAGCAAGTTCTAGAGAATCATGTAATCATAAGAGCACTCAAGAAAGAAATTAGATTGATTTGTATAATGCATCAATCATATAGGCTCAAAACCTCACAAGGATGATTATACAAGTCAGATTAAGTCTAAACATGCTTCTTTCTCAACATATCATATTAACATTGGCTCATAAAAAGGTTGATATCAAGCTCAATTCTCATGAAAATCTTCTCACTAATAACCAGTTTAGACCTATGCAATTCATATCTCATCATTGTATTAAAAAGGAACTAAAACACACTAAAATAATAATAATAAAGACTCATAAAAAAAAAAATAGTAGACAAAAATAAAAGAAATCCTAAATTCTTCCCCCCACACATAATTTTTACATTGTCCTCAATGTAAGTCTATTAACCCAAATGAAAGAATCATGTGTAAGAGAAAAGAACTAATAACATAAGAGTAGGAATAACTAGACTCAAAACAAAACAAACTCATGCAACCTAAATAATCCTAAAATACTAAACAAAAATTAACAAGTAAACATAAAAAGATTAAAATCAAACTGACAAGGTATGTCTCAAGTCTCCCTTACTCAGACCTTGTTCAGAATGAATATTTCTAAATTGCTTAAAACACAACAACTTATTATTATTATTATTTTTTTAAATTAGCAAAATATGTCCCTTACCCCCTACTAAAGATAGAATTTAGGAGATATTACCTGCAGAGGTTGCTAACCACTTATTATAACTGAGACACAACAAGCAAAATGTTAGATAATGTCACAAAGACAAAGTGCAATCCACTCCTTGCTCGTCCATATCTCTTTTTCTTTTTCCGAGCGTTTGCGAAACAACCGTAGCAGATAAACACTCATAAGCTTGGAGCTTTTTGAGTAAATCTTCAATGGTTGTAGCAGAAATTATGGTTCTCCTTGCCTCTGAAAACATGAATCCATTATCCACAACATTATCTAAATATGAAAGGAAATTACTAAAATAACCATTAATATTAAGCAAACCAATGGGTTTTTTATTTGTGACCAAAGATGACCAAGAAGCCACGCAAGATATTTCTTCCAATGTACCCAGACCTCCTGGTAAAGCAATGAATGCATCGGCAGAATGGTACATGATTGTTATCCGTTCAGGGATACTCCAGACTTGTATTTCCTTACCCACGGTAGGTCCACAAAAATCTGTGAATAGTTTTGGCACGACTCCTAGAACTGGACTTCCTCCGGCGTGTGCTGCTGTAGCGACTGCTCCCATTAAACCCGACTACCGCCTCCATAAATCAACTGGATCTTTTGTTGGGCAAGTATTACTCCAACTCTTATGGCTTCATCAGCGAATATGTTATTTTTCCCTGGATAAGCACCTCCAAAGACACAAAATTTTTTTAATGCGTTGGGACGAAGTACTTTCCATTTTTTTTTCTTTTTTTTTTCGAGTGCCTGAAAGAGAATGAGTACATGGTGTAATACATAGAGGACTGAGTAGTGAATCAGACAAGAGTAATAATGTCGCCGAAAGTGTATCTGACCTGTCAGAAGAAAATGTTAACCTAACAAAAGACTTTTGCGTGATTTCAGGAAGAAAATCAAAAAGAGAAGAAAAATCAACCGTAAAAGTCAAGAGTAATAATGTCGCCGAAAGTGTATTTGACCTGTCAGAAGAAAATGTTAACCTAACAAAAGATTTTTGCATGATTTCAGGAAGAAAATCAAAAAGAGAAGAAAAATCAACCGTAAAAGACAAATAAAAAAAAATGAGAATAATTACACAAATCGAAAAACACGTAAATTAAACCGAAATGAAGTTATTGCAAATCAAACCAAAAGCTGAGAAGTCATTTATTGTAGTTGTGATTGTGGCTCACATCTTCCTTTGGTTTTACGTCCAGAAACGGCTTAAACGCCTTCTATGAGTCGAGGATATGCTTCCCATCCAGTTTTCTTACAAGCTGGCAAACAGGGTCTTTTAACATCAGATTCCCAAGATGTTGCCATTCCCTTTGGAATTGCGGCCATAAATCAAGAATTTCTCTTTGTACGTCTCCACTAGGATGCGTCTCAAGAGAAAGTTGGATATTACCCAAATTCTCCTTACTCAGTCCATCATTAATGAATTCAATTTTATCATCTCGATTAGAGGACGGAATCCCAATAGAACGACATTTACCGTTACACGTCCATCGTGCACATTTGTGGCAGTTTGAACTTATGCGCTTTGCTCGTCGCTTCTTTGCAAAAGTGCTTCTACCTATACCTGGTAAATGCAAAACAGGAAGATATTCATCTTCACGTACCTTGGCTTCAATTATCCAACGTATGTCTTCAGGAATCCCTTTGTGCATAAGCATTCTTAATCTTTCAAATCGAACTTGGTAAAGCTTCAGTAAAATATTTCGAGGAAAAGGAGGAAATCGTTTCTGCAATCTTGTGAGAATATCATCCATCCTGAAAAAAAAATGAAAAAAATTGAAAGAGAAATTGGAAGAGAAATTTATATACAATATCAGTTTTGTGGGTAGCTGATAGAACCGACTTAAATAATCACGGAGTACCGTTATCCGCCGTTTAACCGGGGTTAAAAAATTATATTTACATCTAGTTATTTTCAAAACAAGGATCAGAAAGAAAAACAACATAAAAAGACTCAAAAACAAAACACTCTAAATAAAATCCTAAATTCTTCCCCCCACACATAATTCTTACATTGTCATTAATGTAATGCTATTAATCCCAAATGAAAGAATCATGTGTAAGTGAAAAGAACTAATAAACAAAATAAACTTATGCAGCCTAAATGAACTTAGAAACACTAAACACAATTAGCAAAGAAACATAAGAAAAAGATAAAGAAAAAGAGAGCAAATCTGAGGATGGCAGTTTGGCAATGCTTTCACTAATTAGGCTGCCTCCCCCAATTAGCACTTGATTTAGTGTTTTGAACCTAACCAACACCCCTTCTTGGCATTTTAGGCTTGTCAGGCTCATACATGAAATTTCCCAAATTTATGCGTTTGAGAGGAAGCTTTCTTTGCACAACAGTGGATGCATTCTCCATTACAAGTATTATTCCATCATCCTTTGTGGTGCATATGTCATCGAGGAATGGAGCATATTTTGATACTTGTTGAATGACCTCCACAAACAAGTTGTTTAAGGTTTCCGGCATGTGTTGTTCATGTTCTTCCTCCTTGAACTTTGCAAATCTACTAGGAAAAGGTGGAGAAGAAACATTAGTAAAAAGTGAAACCTTAAACGTTACCTCAGGTGCCGAAATACTCTTATTTGGATCTTTGGCTTCATTATCCTCAAGAATAGAATCCATCTCTAATTTTGTTTCATCCTCATCTTGTTCCTCATTCTTCAAGGTCACAATAGTAGCATTCTCATTTGGGTTAACCATCGTTTGGGCTGGGAGTTCTTCTGATCTTTGTGCTACCCATCCCACCATACTACTAGCCAATTGGCTCATTTGCTTTTCCAAACTCTGGATGCTTGCCCTTGTTTCCTGTTGAAATTGCAAAGAATCAGTAACAAGAAAATAGACAAGATCTTCTAAAGAAGTACCTGAGTTTTGAGTCATATGTGGTGGTTGAAAAAGATCTGGTTCTTGAGACCATGATTGATTGAAGCTAGATGGATGAGTGTAATTGGCATAAGGATCTACTTCTAGGTAATTTTTCGAGTAGCCATAATTAGTATGATCCCACCATCCCTCATGGTAAGTGTTTGAGTAAAGATCATACTGTTGGTCTTGGAACACTTGATGGCCTTGACATCCTCCCATGGCCAATTGTTGAACTGGGGAGGTGAGATTGGCTTGTTGATTCTCCATGTTCATGTATGCCACCAACTCTTCAAGTGTTAGATTGCTCAATTCCATTGTTTTTTTTTTTTTTTTAAATTTGAAAAGAAAAACTTGTATGTACAAGAAAATAAAACTAATTAGAACTGAAAATAAGAATAAACCAAGTAACAAATAAACTAAAGAAAGCAATCCCCGGCAACGGCGCCAAAAATTTGATGCACCCAAAAGAGTGTATCTTATTTAACCTTGCACTAAAAAGATCAATTGTAAGTATAGTAGTTAGCAAGGGTCGAGTCCTCAGGGATTGGGTTTTAGTTTATAAGTTAATAGTTTATAACTTACGTTCAAAGAAAACAATAAAAGAAAAGGGGTTTTTGAAGCCAGATTTAAACTAAAGTAAATAATAAGAATAAGATGCAAGGCGGTATAACCAGCCAATAAAAATATATATACTAAATTAGGCGGTATAACCAGCCAATAAAAATAAAACAAAGTTAATATACAAATTAGGCGGTATAACCAGCCAATAAAAATAAATATAAAAAATAAGCAAACTAAAAGTAAGAAAACAAGTAAGTAAGAAGAATCAAATATGAAAAATATGGTTAAGGTTTCATTCTCCACCACTAGACATCATTAAGAATCAATTTCAGATCTATCAATATCAACCAACTATCAAAGTTAACAACCGTAGATAACAACAAGCTCTGTTACCCCAATCTTTCCTTAGTTTGTCGTTAAATAGAACAAGCTCTCTATTTAATCTCTAACCATTAAACAACCTAGAATAAGCTCTCTAAATGCAATTTAATGGCAGCTTTATGATGAGAAAGATAGGTTGATCTAAGCAACAAACACATAAGCTCGGATTGTTCAACTTAGGTTATGTTCCACTTTGCAATTATTGAAAACTTGACCATAATCATTAATCACAAATTGCCACTTATGAATAGGAAATCAAAACAATTACACGGATCAAGACTCCTAAACTAGCAATAGATAATTATCAAGATCTATCTAGTTGTACACCTAAATAAATCAAGACAACATCATGAACAATTCTTGTAGAAGAACATAAGCAACTTTGATAGAAAATTAATGATAGATAGAATCTGAAAATCAATCACAAAACATGTCTAGGGCTTTGAAATCACCCTTAACCAAATAGAAGTTTAGCCTAGCATAGGCATTGTAAACATAAACATAAAATTAAAGAGAATCTAAGAAGAAAATAAAAGAAAGAAAGAAGAAGAAGAAGGATATTAATTATCCAACCTCTTGCTCTTTCTAAAGAAAAAGAAAACTAGAGAAAAGAAAGAAGAAGAAAATTTAGAGAATTTTATTACAATGGCTAATATCCTACCTATCTACAATCTCTTACAATCATCCAAGGCCCTCTATTTATACACATTTTGGAGGGCTAAATGACAAGAGACAAGCTTTACAAATTTCAAAGGTAGGTATAATAGGTGGGTGCATTTTTCTAACAATTTTCGTCATATTGTATGACAATTTTGATCAGCCAACTTGATGGTCGATTTTGTCAATTTTGGAGGCCTGATCTGATCACATGGTCTTCTAGAAAAATGTTCCCCTATCAGTTACTGATCCATAGCCGTTAGAATCAGCTCATTTTCTGATGTGGATAAGAAGATATGGGCAAAATACGAAAACAGGTCAGCACAGACGTCATTGCACATCAGCCAACTTGATGGTCGATTTCGCTAGGGAAAACGACTCCGTTTCAAGAAGTATAAAACATGAAAAAGATAGATATGCCTCTTAACTTTGCACGGTTAAAATTTCAGCCTTATTGCTTCAGTGAAACTCGAGATATAGCTGATATGGAAAAGGTGTCGGAACTGGAACTGAACTGGATTTGCCCTTAATTCTAGTAATCTAAAATCACTCAAAGAAACTTGTGAAAAACACCAAATTACATAAAAATATAAAAGATCATAAACACAATTAGACTAAACAATAATAACTCGTATTTGACACAAAACAATAATAAAACATAACTAAAAACTATATAATTATACGAGTTATCACATTTCATGCACTACGTTTGGTGTATTGTCTCATACATTTCATGTTCATGCCACTTGACTAATGACTTGAGCCAATTAATGGTTCAAAGTCATGCTCTCTTGAGCACACTTGTGGAAAATTAAGTTTGTCATGTTGATTATTCTACCTTTGTGATTTTTTTTACTTAGCCAATTTTTATCTAACTTTCAAAAAGTCTTAGCTACTGTTTGTAAGTCATTTTAGGAGTTTCAAATATTTTTTTCTTCGATTTTTAAATGATTTTATCAAAGGCAAAAATGTGTTTTGGCAAAGCAGTTTTTTTCACCCAAAACTCGTACATCTCTGATTTGTCTGGGAATTCATCTTTAATCAGAAAATTAAGCCAATTTTTTCCCGTGTAGTTTTACTTTAAAGAAAAATCATTTTTCTGTTTTGGTTAAGTTACTTAGAGTGGGCTGATTAGGAGGGTTAGCTACTGACTTAGGGTAGTTTCTAAGCCTTTTTAAACTCTAAAAATGGTTTTTCAAGTCTCGGGTTAAGGGTAGTCAAGTCCGGATTTTTAAACTTAGGAAATTAGAGCCATTTAAAAAAAGATTTAGCCCGGTTTTTATTTTTAATTCAAGCTTTTCAAAATTGTTTTCAAACAATCGCAAAGTATTTTGGTTTTAGAATATTTAATTGGACATATTTTCCTAAAGTAGCCGGATATCTTTTTTAGATATACGGATTTCCTTAATTAATGGAAAAAATACATTTCATGCATTGCATTTTCCATATTCATGCATTTTATATAATATGTGATTCTTGCTATGATAATTTCTATGATATTGTTATGATTTTGAATTATGTTATATTGTTCATTATATGATTTGGAATATTTCATGATATCCTATGCTTTTTATTTACTTTTTTTTTTTTTTTGGGTCATATTATTTAGCATATACTATGTTCATGCATTATTATTTTCATTTTTATTTTCATGCATATTATATGATAGCATTATTTCATATTCCATCTCATTTAATTTATATGCCATATCATTCATGTTTGCCATGTCATTTAAATTATTTCATTTCATATAGAATATGTTATGTTACTTAGGTTATTTTATTTCATTTAGAAAATATCATGTTACTTAGGTTATTTCATTTCATATAGAATATGTTATGTTACTTAGGTTATTTTATTTCATTTAGAAAATATCATGTTACTTAGGTTATTTCGTTTCATATAGAATATGTTATGTTACTTAGGTTATTTTATTTCATTTAGAATATATCATATGACTTAGGATATTGCATCTCATATAGAATATACTATGTTACCTAGGTTATTTCATTTTATTTATAATATGTCATATAACTTAGGATATTTTATTTCTTTTAGAATATGCTAAGGCATTTATTTCATTTCATTTAGAATATGCTAAGGCATTTACATTATATCATATCATTTAGGAAGCATTATATTATTTAGATTTTGCTATGTCATTTTATTTATGTCATGCATATACATATTCATATCTTTTAAAATGTTTTCAAAAGGATAATGATTTTTCAATAAAAAATAAAGATATTCCCGAGTTAAAATAATTCATGAGTTCTCTACCGGGTTTGTTGGAGGGAATATCATCAATTATCATTAATAAAGGAATATATTTCTTTCAAAAAAAAGAGAATGATTCGGAAAGTTTTCCAAAACTAATAAAAATTTCTATATTTTGCCATGTTTGTTGGGGAATGTAGGAAAATTTTGAATTTATAAATTCCGGATCATTTTCAATAAAAAAAAAGGAATTATTTTTCTTTAAATTGGGAATTAACTTGAAATACTAAATTTAAAACTAATTTTTACCGAGACTTGAGATAACACACGATTAATAAGGTACCGATTTATACAGGCGTTGTGGGGGTGCTAATCCTTCCCCGCACGTAACCGGCTCCCGAACCCGCTTCTTTGATTTCTCTGGTTTTAAAACGCAGACTTGAAATTGGTTTTTAAAATGTTTTAATTAATTTTTAAAATATTTTATAAAACCTATTTTAATAGGTAGCCGATCACACCTAGCTAAAAAAGATTGGTGGCGACTCCATGTCTTTTTCAAGGTCATTTTCAAAACCTTCATTTTTCTAGAGGAATTAAGTCGACTTTTCCTCGGTTTTTAATGTCACGCTTAACGAATAATAAAGTCTTGCGATGAGACTCGTTATTTTTTAGGTTGCGACACCTTTCGCATAAAAAAGAAATTATCCATAGTCACCCTTTTTGAGCCAAAAGAATTCTTTCTTCTTTGAACCCCGATCAAGGATCACCCTCTACACTAAGGGGCAAATGCAAGGAAAGATCTTTTTAAAGATCATTGAGAAATGATTCCTAGCTCAAAGACAGATGCAAAGCAAAAGAGCCCCGAATAAAGATAGGCTCACTCCATTGAAAAAGAAGGGGGCAAAATGAAAGCAAAAAAAATGTGTGTAAGACATGGCAAACTGAAAGCCAAAAGCAAGGAAAAAAAAGAGCAAAGTCAAAAGGAAAGAAATATCCAAAAAGGGACAAATGCTTCAAAGAGAATCCTCCTCAAAGAAAGGATCCTTGATCTGATTACCCTCAAATACATATTTTGGGCCTATTTATCCTTTCTTTGTGAACCCTGAGCCATGGCCTACATTACGTGCTTTAAAAGTCCATTTTGATCAAGCATGAATATTTAATTTGAAGGGTTTTCCTTAGATTTTATCCCATCTCATCAAATTCTCATTTCACTAAGGAAGAATTTAGAATTCTCAAGTGCATGGTAAAACAATGAAAAAAATTGGAGAGAAAAGGGACTCTAGGGCGAAAACCCAAAAACGGGCGGTCTATAGTAGAATAGGAATTTTCGATGCCATCGATGATAGTGCCGATACCACAAAAGAAAAGATCTTCTTAAGAAGTGGTCACCAAGGAACATTAGGAATTCCTGAACCTCCCAAATTGTCAATTCTCATTGAAAGGATTGTCTTCAAAAAATTGAAACTTTTTCTCCAAGATTAAACTTTCAATTTGAACATCCCAGCCAATCTTGATGCTTGTCAAAATGCCTTGATATGGAAACTAAAAGAATGTTGAATTTGTTTGGTTCTTAATGAATTCATGATTTATAAAACCTGTTCTATTTGTGAGCCTAGAAGGGATATACATTTTTGTCATGAAGTTTTCCTGGAAAAGACAGAATCTTGTTATACCAAGCCTTGCCAATCCCAATTAAAAAACCTAGATTGACACATAGAGAAATTTCTAACAATGATCATCAGTCTTCAAAAGATTTGTACATCACATATTGTGGGGTTAACATTTTTTGTTCAGAAGTTTTCAAAATAAGAAAACAAATAAAGATATTTTTTTGAAATACATATTTTGAGGTTGACATGAGACAAGGATTTTTTCTAACCTAAAGGTATAGAACTGCCAGGATAGGTCCTGACTTCCAGATATGAGAAGAAGAAATCGAACCCAGTTCAGATCTCTGTTGCTGAAAGTTTGAAAACTGTTGGGACAAAAAGAATAGCCAAAATGAATTGAAGATATACTCTGATTTGAAGAGGAAAAATGAATTTGAAAGGCTAAGCCAAAGTCTAGAAAAACAACCAGGGGCATTTGCATCACTCATGAGCACTCATCTCTTTATCGAGCTTTTGCATCTGCACAGTGTCGGCAAGCATTTGCATTGGCATTATTCCATAAGCATCTGCATTTTACATTTACATTCTTCATGGAATTCGCATTTACGTTATCTCAAGCAATTGTATCATTTCTAGAATCATTACATTTTCATTATTGTGTGATAATCATAAACCATTTACATGAATACAATTAGTAATGGCATCTGCATCAAGAAAATTTGCGTCAATCTAAGTTATTTGAATCTACATCAAGAATCATGTGCATCAATCTAAGTTATTTACATTTGCATCAAAGACATTTGCACCAGTTTAAGTCATTTCGTATCTTATTCAACATCTGCATCAAAAAGCATTCGCATCTTCTCAAAATCTTTAGGTTAATTTTTAACAATTCTTCAAAGACCATTTTTAAGACCTCCGGGCATAATTTTTCAAATCACGGGTAAGACCTCCGGGCACCATTCTTAAGACCTCCGGGCATAACTTTTTTTCAGGGGTAAGGCCTATGGGCACCATTTTTAAGACCTCCGGGTATAATTTTTCAAATCACGAGTAAGACCTCCGGGCACCATTCTTAAGACCTTCGGGCATAACTTTTTTTCAGGGGTAAGGCCTATGGGCACCATTTTTAAGACCTCCGGGCATAATTTTTCAAATCACGAGTAAGACCTCCGGGCACCATTTTTAAGACCTCCGGGCAACATTCTTAAGACCTCCGGGCATAACTTTTTTTCAGGGGTAAGGCCTATGGGCACCATTTTTAAGACCTCCGGGCATAATTTTTCAAATCACGAGTAAGACCTCCGGGCACCATTCTTAAGACCTCCGGGCATAACTTTTTTTTTTCAGGGGTAAGGCCTATGGGCACCATTTTTAAGACCTCCGGGCATAATTTTTCAAATCACGAGTAAGACCTCCGGGCACCATTCTTAAGACCTCTGGGCATAACTTTTTTTCAGGGGTAAGGCCTATGGGCACCATTTTTAAGACCTCCGGGCATAATTTTTCAAATCACGGGTAAGACCTCCGGGCAATATTCTTAAGACCTCCGGGCATAACTTTTTTTTTTTTCAGGGGTAAAGCCTAGGGGCATCATTTTTAAGACCTCCGGGCATAACTTTTTTTTCAGGGGTAAGGCCTATGGGCACCATTTTTAAGACCTCCGGGCAACATTCTTAAGACCTCCGGGCATCATTTTAAAGACCTCCGGGCACCATTTTAAAGACCTCAAGGCACCATTTTAAGACCTCCGGGCACCATTTTAAAGACTTTCGGGCATAATTTTTTGTTCTGAAAATCGAATTCGTTTCCTTAAGACGGGTCGAGCCTTGATAAGTCAGGGAATTCAATTTAAGGACAAATCATCAATTTACAGCTTATTTTCAAGAAAAAAAAAATTTAGAAAAAAAAATATGATGAAAATGAAAAAATTAAAAAATGATAAAAAAATAGAAAATGAAAATGAAAAAATGATAAAAAAAATAGAAAATGAAAAATGAAAAAATGATAGAAGAATGAAGAAGAAAACCCCTTTCCCTTTCCATCATATGTGATTTCACTGATCGTACAAAATTAATGTTGGTTTATCTTTGTCTGATTCCTGATTCTCAACAATAGCCAAAGAGGGGCAACTGTAGACACCTAATTTTGTCCGGACCACTAAACAAGTATGTTTTCTTCCTATATTGATGTTTTCGATTGTAAAAAGACCGTTTTCATCCTGCAGGTGGTACTCCGAGACTTAGTTTAAGAGGGCGAGCACAAAAATTCAAACTTGAAAAAAGTCAACCCCGAAAAAAGTCAACCCCGAAAAAAGTCAACCCCAAAAAATTCAACCCCAGAAAGTCCACTACTGAAAAAGTCAACCCACTTTCAAAATCAAGATTTTAAGTTCAATTGAAAAATGGCGAAAGAATTTTGATAATCCGAGGTCTACATTGAAAGATATGGAGTTCGAAAGTTGGGATTTGGAGATTCAGTAGAGAGAAAACCCTAATCCGAGAGATTTGGGGAAAAGTGCTTAAATGATCAAATTGGTCAAAATTGAAGGTTTCAAATGAAAGATAAGCACTGACTATGGGTAATGGAGAAGTCACTTGCAAGAAAAACCGAAAGAAAAGTCAATCCGAGAGAAAACCGAGAATTAGGGTTTTTAGTGCATTTCGGTGAAATCGAGAAGAATCACAGAAATGACCCGACTTGGTAAGAACAAAGCCCCCAATGGATGAAGAATGATTAAAAGGATAGCCCAAGGCTCAGATTGAAGAAAATCTGAAAATCGGACTTGTTTTGAGCAAAACCGGGTTTCAGAGGCAAAAGGGCAAAATTGGAAAATTTGGGAAAATAGCAAATGGACTTCAAAAATTCTGAAAATTTTTCAATCTCATTCTTAAATCATTTGAAAGAGATTGGCAAAATAAAATCTTGATTCGGAGTTCGTTTGCAAAATGGCCGAATCCCGGGCTTCCTATGAAATAATTCAAGAAGATAAATCCCGAAAAATTAGCAAATGAGCTCCAAAAATTCTGAAATTTTGAAAATATCATTTATAAATTATTTGGAAGAGATTGGAAAAAGAAAATCTTGATTCGGAGTTCGTTTGCAAAATGGCCAAATCCCGAGCCTCCTATGTAGTAATTCAAGCTGATAAATCCTGAAAAAATAGCAAATGAGCTCCAAAAATTATGAAAACTTCCAGATCACATTTTTAAATTATTTGGAAGAGATTGGTGAAGAAAAATCTTGATTTGGAGCTCGTTTAAAAAATGGTAAAATGTAGGGGCATAAAAGGGCATTTTTGGAAGAAAAAATCCAAATAAATAGCAAACGGACTCGGATAATTTTGAAAACTTCCGGAACTCAATATTTTATTATTTTGGAAGTATTAAAAAAAATTGAATTTGGAGTCCGTTTGATATTTATTTGCATCCAGGGGGCAAAACGGTCATTTCACCCAAGCAACCGAAAAGGGCTTCTTTGGGCGTTTCAAAAAATCAGAGTTGGGCTGGAAAAGAGAAGTGCTGGCCTACCTGAGCCCAAAGGAGGGAGGAAGCTTCTGATTTTTCAATCAAATGGCTAAAAATCAAGAGTTAGTTAGAGATTCTCTTTGATCAAGCCATGGTGATTAGGCCACATAGGCTAGGAAAGATGTCAACATTATTCTTGAACAGCTGTAATTTGAGAGAGCTGAGATGCTAATCTAAAGGTGGTAATTTCATGATTTTTCACCTTGAATTATTAGCCATTTGATGGAAAATTGGTTACAAAAAAATGACAACACCTTGAGCCATTATTAGAGGGTTTCGGCCAGCCTTGTATTGGAGGTCAGAATTTCATTTTTTCATCTTCATTTTGGCTGAGTTCTTAGAGTTTTTACTTAGTTTTTCTCTTCTTGGTTGAGAGCAAAAAAGAAAAGTTTAGAAAAAAAAGGAAAGTTTGAAGAGATAAAGCTTGAAAAATAGCTTCTTGAGGTTGCTCTTGAGCACCAACTCTTGCACTTTCTTGATTTTCTATTCTTGTTTTTTCTATTTTGATTTCTATTTGATGAGTTTCCATTTTCAATAAATGTTTTTTTTTTATTGTTCTTTTAAGTTCTTCCTTCATCTCTTTCTTAAGTATATTTTTTACATTTTATTTTTACAATAAACTCACCATTGCCAAATGGCCTAAATTATTTATTTAAGTTGCTGTTTTGGTTTATTTTATCATATTTTTTATGTTATTTTCTTTGATTTTGATGTTTTAAATGTTATGTTACTTCATATTCTTGAGTTATATTTTAATTTGGTTGCTTTGTTTGTTGCCATTTATGTTTTAAATATCATGTTTTTGCATTTTTAATTTTCTGTTTTCATGATGTTTAAATTTGAGCATGTTTTAGATTTAGTATATCAAGTGTTTGTGAAAATGCTTGTGTGGTCTTTGCATGATTTGAGTTTTATATCTTAGTTGATCATGTTTTAGATTTAGTATATTAAGTGTTTGTGAAAATGCTTGTGTGGTTTTTGCATGATTTAAGTGTTATATTTTAGTTGAGCATGTTAGTATACCAAGTGTTTGTGAAAATGCCACGCTTGTTGGAGCTTGAGGCCATTTGGCTACTCCATGTGTTTTGCATTGTGTGTTGCATTTTTTGCCATGTTAGTTGGTAGGTTTTTGCATTTACATGTCATTTGATTTAGCTTTGCATGCTAGTATACCAAGTGTTTGTGAAAATGCCATGTTTGCTAGTTACATTATGCTATTCGGCCCTCTTGGAATTTTTGCATTTTTTGTGCATTCTTGCCATGTTAGTTGATAGGTTAGCATTTGCAATATATTTGATTGAGTTTTTGGATTAAGCATGCTTTGTGTTTGTCAAAATGCCATGCATATTTTAGTTATTAGGTTTGGTTCATTCGCCATGCATGTTCATGCATTTTAGGTCTAGGTTGCATTTTAATGCCATGCAAGTTCATTTAGGTCTAGGTCACTATATGAAGGCCATGCATTTTTTCATGACATTTAGATTTAAGCTCATGCATTTCATGCACTATGTTTGCTGTACATTTCATGCATTTCATGTTCATACCACTTGAATAATGACTTGAGCCAATTAATGGCTTAAAGTCATGCTCTCTTGAGCACACTTGTGGAAAATTAAGTTTGTCAAATTGATTATTCTACCTTTGTGATTTCTTTTACTTAGCCAATTTTTATCTAACTTCAGAAAGACCTAGCTATTGTTTGTAAGTCATTTTATGAGTTTCAAATATTCTTACTTTGATTTTTAAATGATTTTATCAAAGGCAAAAATGTGTTTTGGCAAAGCAGTTTTTTTTCACCCAAAACTCGTACATCTCCGATTTTTCTGGGCATTCGTCTTTAATCAGAAAATTAAACCCATTTTTTCCTGTGTATTTTTACAAGTCCTAAGTCTCCATTATTTTTTTCAGAATTTTTTGAATTTTTAAAAATAGGATAAAAAATCGTGGCTTAAAACTGGACAGTGGAGTCAGAATTGAATTTAAAGAAAAATCATTTTTCTGTTTTGGTTAAGTTACTTAGAGTGGGTTGATTAGGAGGGTTAGCTACTGACTTAGGGTAGCTTATAAGTCTTTTTAAACTCTAAAAATGGTTTTTCAAGTCTCGGGTTAAGGGTAGTCAAGTCCGGATTTTTAAACTTAGGAAGTTAGAGCCATTTAAAAAAAGATTTAGCCTAGTTTTTATTTTTAATTCAAGCTTTTCAAAATTGTTTTCAAACAATCACAAAGTATTTTGGTTTTAGGATATTTAATTTGACATATTTTCCTAAGGTAGCCGGATATCTTTTTAGATATATGGATTTCCTTAATAAAAGGAAAAAATATATTTCATGCATTTCATTTTTCATATTCATGCATTTTATATAATATGTGATTCTTGTTATAATAATTTCTATGATATTGTTATTATTTTGATTTATATTTTTTGATGTTATATGGTTTGTTATATGGTTTTGAATATTTCATGATATCCTATGCTTTTATTTAGTTATTTTTATTTAGCATATACCATGTTCATGCATTATTATTTTTATTTTCATGCATATTATATGATAGCATTATTTTATTCCATGTCATTTAAATTATATGCCATATCATTCATATTTGTCATGTCATTTAAATCATTTCATTTCATTTAGGATATATTATGTCATCTAGAATATTTTATTTCATTTAGATTATATCATATGACTTAGGGTATTGCATTTCATGTAGAATATATTATATTACCTAGGTCATTTCATTTCATTTAGGATATATTATGTCATCTAGAATATTTTATTTCATTTAGATTATATCATATGACTTAGGATATTGCATTTCATATAGAATGTATTATGTTACATATGTCATTTAATTTAATTTAGAATATATCATATAGCTAAGAATATTTCATTTCATTTTAGAATATGCTAAGGCATTTACATTATATCATATCATTTAGGAAGCATTATAGTATTTAGATTTTGCTATGTAATTTTATTTATGTCATGCATATACATATTCATATCTTTCAAAATGTTTTCAAAAGGATAATGATTTTTCAATAAAAAAAATAAAGATATTCCCGAGTTAAAATAATTCATGAGTTTTCTACCGGGTTTGCTGGAGGGAATATCATCAATTATCGTTAATAAAGGAATATCTTTCTTTCCAAAAAGAGAATGATTCGGAAAGTTTTCCAAAACTAATAAAAATTTCTATATTTTGCCATGTTTGTTGGGGAATATAGGAAAATTTTGAATTTATAAATTCCGGATCATTTTCAATAAAAAAAAAGGAATTATTTTTCTTTAAATTGGGAATTAACTTGAAATACTAAATTTAAAACCAATTTTTACCGAGACTATTTAAGATAAAACACGATTAATAAGGTATCGATTTATACGGACGTTGTGGGGGTGCTAATCCTTCCCCGCACGTAACCGACTCCCGAACCCGCTTCTTTGATTTCTCTATTTTTAAAACGCAGACTTGAAATTGGTTTTTAAAATGTTTTAATTAATTTTTAAAATATTTTATAAAACCGGTTTTAATAGGTGGCCGATCACACCTAGCTAAAAAAGATTGGTGGCGACTCCATGTCTTTTTTAAGGTCATTTTCAAAACCTTCATTTTTCTAGAGGAATTAAGTTGACTTTTCCTCGGTTTTTTATTGTCATGCTTAACAAATAATAAAGTCTTGCGATGAGATTCGTTATTTTTTAGGTTGTGACAGCTTGATGACTCCACTGAGGACTATTAGAGAGTCAGGCCTAGAATTAGTCGTGTGTTATCAAAGTCTCGATTTTGGTTGATTTAATTGGTTTTTAATTTTAATTCCCGCATTTTTTTTAAAAAAAATAAGGAGAATTTTGAAAATAATAAAATATTTTTAAATATGTTCATACTCATGTGCATGCATTTTATTATTGTTCTCTAGTTATTTAAGGTTGAATATTATAATTGCTTGTTGGTTAATGCGTTACACTATTCTTGAATGTTTTAATTGCTAGGGCATTTAGAATAAGGTTTGTAGAATAGGTAGTGAAAGGTTTGTTATTCCTCCACACACACTACACTACACGTGCATTTGTATATCATGAATTCTATACCCGGGTTCCATCCTTTTAAGTGGGAGTAAAGTAACTAAGCCTTCGTGATTGATCCTCCATATGGGCTAATGAAACACTTTCGGAGTATAAAGTACCTAATGCCTTCGTGATAATCCTCCGCATAGGCATAGGAAAATATACTCTAACAAATTGAACCCGCTTTTATCGGGGTGCCTTACTAGCCTTCACCGGCGACAGTGAGGAACAATTCTGGGCCTTAGAACCGATTCACCCTCATATAGTGAACCTAGACGAAGCCATGCCGGATTTCTGTTAGATATACCGAAAATAGGAACATATGGAGGGACATTTCTAAACCTTTTGTTACTTATTATACACTTCAAATAAGTGTGGTAGATCGGGCAACGATGTACGTACATGGCCCGTAATAAATGTGATACTCCGCCTCGAAGGCATCGTGATGCCTAAATAAGCAGATATTGTTAGGGCAGATGTTCATTTGCTATTTTAAAAAAAAAAATCCTTTTTCAAGCATTTTTGCATGTTGCATATTTCATGCATGTATGAATAGAGAATGTACATTTTTGGTTGTATTATTGATCTCATTCTTTGCAATAAACAGTTGGTAATTTTATTTGATGGTTTCTATAAACCGATAGTGTTGCATGAACATTTGGATATTATACCATAGTAGGATCCACTACCCCGAATTTCTTTTGAAAATAATATGATTGGTTTTTCATAGAAAAAAGCATGTTTCAAAAAGTCATAAATTTGGAGGCAAATCTTGCATAATGAGATTTTTGAATAATCAAGATTTAGGTTCCACAAATTTCATGTAATCATTGATTTCTTTGTATATACCCTGGTGTTAATTCATTTATTCTTTATTTGCATCATTTTGACATTGTGTTACAGTCCTAACATGCATGGTTATTCATTGTAGAATACATTTGTGATTACATGGTCATTCTTTATACCTACCTTTGTATTAATTCATTTATTCTCCGCATGTATTCATTTTGACATCATAACATGGATGGTCATTCGTTGTAGAATACATACATGGTCATTATTTGTATATACTTGTGCATCAATTTATTCATTTTTTTAAATGCATCATGTTGACATTAGATTGCATCCATAGCATACATAGTCATCATTATTTCTTTGTATATGGTCATGCATTAATCATCAGTATATTCATGCACATAGGAATAGAGTATGTACATTAATACTTGTATTCTTAATCTCATGACATTTTCATTTGCATGAAAGGGGTTCGAGATATGAGGAATGAATCAGAGGAACGACTGGGTGCTTTGGAACGCAACCAAAAGGAATGTGGACATGAAATCCGAGAGGTGAAGGAACAGCTGGCCAATTGCTGAAAATGGTTGAGGATATAGGTAAAAGTAAAGAGGAACTTTCTCAGGGCTCTGTATCGCCTTCGGATCAACCAAAACCCTTAGGTCCAGAACATACAATCCTTGCTAGATCCTGCACTTGTCAATGCCACATGGGTTGCAATCCTGATGAAATTGTGGACAAAATCATGAAAATTATTAAACCTGAGAGCCCAATACCAAAGATAAAAACCTCGGATCCTGTACCATACCTGCAAACTGTTCTAGATCCAAACCAGCATCCCCATCCTACTATGGTCCAATCGTCCATTGGGATGACCACTACGGGATTCCAGAATCCAACTCCATCACCACCAACTACCAATTCATACTATTTTCCTCATCAATCACCTTATCCAGTATCTGGGATAGGAACCTCGAGCTATGTACAACCTCCAAAGGCCTCGTGTCCAAATCCATACCCTTACTATATTGTTCGGCCACATCTCCATGTAAACACTCCGGTTCGGACCTTAGTGCCACCACCAAGTGCCCCAACTCCTAGGCCATGTGTGACTAAGAAACGACCCCAGAATAAGACCCAAATGCATTTTGATCCCATTCCAATCAGCTACCAAGAGCTCCTCCCTATACTGATCCAAAATCACATGGTTGCCTGTGTCCCATTGAAACCCCTATTACCACCATATCCAAGGTGGTATAATCCAAATGAAAGATGTGATTATCACTGTGGAGTTGTTGGCCATAGCATCGAAGATTGTATAGCAGTCAAAAGGAAAGTGCAAGCTCTTATAGATGCCAATTGGTTGGATCCAACGACATTGATTGATAGAGGACTGGGAAAGCGTCATTAGGATTGAGATATTTACAGCATCAAGATGGAAAGACTTCGGTCTTATATGATGTAATAGGATTTCACTTATTCAGTAGCCGGATCTTATAGCCTTAGGATGCTAGGAAGAATAAAGCGCTTGTAAAAGACAGTTTTAACTACTGCTCAAATTTTGTAAAACATGGTTTATACCATTGTGAACATTGATATGGGAATGAATTGACTATGCTTAAAATTTATGAGATGTTGATGATTAAGTTCCTCCGATTCTTATTTCCTCCGTGATATCTTCCCCTTTGCATTTTGCATCCGATCAATTATTTGTAAGGTTGCATTCATGCATTCATAATCAACATGATTTTTCTGTATATATCCATGAATTAATTTGCTTATTCTTTACATGCATCATGTTGACTTTGGGTTGCATTCATAACAAGCATAGTCAGCATGATTTCTTTGTATATGTTCATGCATTAATTTG
Organism: Fremontodendron californicum; assembly: GCA_030761205.1. Taxonomy (NCBI): domain Eukaryota; kingdom Viridiplantae; phylum Streptophyta; class Magnoliopsida; order Malvales; family Malvaceae; genus Fremontodendron; species Fremontodendron californicum. Next base: position 4,890,059 of record JAULJL010000032.1, read on the forward strand.
CTTATTACATACATCATGTTAGCATTAGATCGCATTCATGACACACATGGTTAGCATGATCTTCTTGGTATATACTATATCAATCATTCATTGTTTGCATAATCAACACCGTGTTGCATTCATAGTGTATGTGATCATTCATTGGGAAACATGCTAAAATGTACATGATCAGTCATTGCATATATCCATGTGTTGATTCTTTGCTTGCAACATGATTGGCATCGTGATTGCATTTATTACATATATGGTCAGCATGTTTCCATTGTACATGTCCATACATTATATTGTTTAGGCTTCACATGCATCAAATTGCATTTATGGCTAATTCATCATGACATACATTTGGGGGAAATAAAACAGAAGTTGGCTTGGCTTTAAGAGTCTTTGAAAGAATTTCCATTTCAAATCAGAAGAAGTACTGAGTACCTTTTTAATACAGGCTAGTGCTATGGAGGATGAACAAGTTGCCCGAATGGAAAAAATAGAAAGGGAACAGAAAGAATTACGAGAATAGCTGGCAAAGTCTCAAGCGGAATCTAAGGATCAGATGACTAAATTGATGGAGCTGATGTCTGCCGTAATCAAGGGAAAAGGATACACCGAAAACTTTGTCGCCAGAGAAGGGTTAGAGGCACAAAAGGGTCAGAATGAGGTCGTAATGATTGATGCCCAAAACACAGTCAATGTCCTAAACACAGATGATCCAGCTGAACAGGCAAAGTTGAAAAGGGTTGCAGTAAATGAGGTTGAGTTGGGAGATTCCCAAGGGAAATATCAATTGCTAGATGAAAGGCTCCGGGCAGTAGAAAATACAGACGTATTCGGGAGTGTGGAGGCGAAAGAATGATGCTTGGTCCTCGATTTAGTCATTCCTCCTAAGTTCAAGATCCCTGACTTTGTGAAATATGACGGGACGATCGATCCATCAGCCCACATCACTATGTTCTGCCGGAAGATGACAAGTCATATAGATAATGATAAGCTTTTGACTCACTACTTTCAGGATAGCCTCAGTGGGTCCGCAATTAGGTGGTATAGTCAGTTGAGCAAGGATCAGATTCGCTCTTGGAATGATTTGGCTAGGGCTTTTCTAAACCAGTACAAGCATATGACCAACAGGACACCTGATCGTCTCACTTTGCAATATATGGAGAAAAGAGCTACTGAGAGCTTCAAAGAATATGCACAACGGTGGATAAGCCTGGTCGCCTAAGTACAACCGCCCTTGACACAAAAGAAAATCACTATCCTTTTTGTGAATACACTACAGTCCCCGTACTATAACAGACTCGTCGGCAATGCTTCGAAGAATTTTGCGGACATGGTAATTCCAGGGGAGATGATTGAGAATGCTATCAAGAATGGGAAACTTGAAAGAGAAGGAACATCCAATGCCGAGAGAAATAAGGCACCTAGAAAGAAACAGGAAGATGTCCAAACTATGGGAGATTTCGTCCCATATTCCCAATTTCCCTCATACCAATCATGTTACCCTACTGAGGTATCTCCAAGCCTTTATCCTTACCTACCTACCCAAACACCTAATCCTATACCAGCCCTTGCAACAAGGCCTATTTCTAGAAAATGACCGCGGGAAAATCAAGAAAGAATTCCAATCCCCATCCCTGACCTACTGCCATTATTAATAAAGAATCAGTACCTTACCCCAGTACCTTTGAAAATAGCTCCAAATCCATCAGCGAGGAGTTATGACCCTGACAGCAAGTGTGATTATCACCTAGGGGTAGTTGGGCATTCAACTGGAAAATGCAGACAACTGAAGGAAAGGATTGAAAGTCTTATCCGTGATGGTATTTTGACACCGGAGCTTATCAATCAATGGAAGGCCGTTTAGCCCTAAATCAGTTTCTTTCAGGGTTTTAGGGGGAGAATTACTACCTTTGAAGGATGTCAATAGGAGTATTTTGACGCATGTAGTTTTATACACTGTGATGATGAAAGCACTTGTCTCATGTTACCATCTACATGAATTAAATGAATTTTGAATTTTAAATGCTTTGTGTTTGTTGTGTTTTAACAATAACGTGAATTTGCAAAAACAAACATTAAGGAAGTTTTAATAATGGATAGTCTCAAGAAGATTGATGATCAGTGTTAGAAATGACCCAACACCATCCCCCTCTTTTTTGGGCTTCTCTATACCTAAACCTTGAATCAAGAACACTTGAAAGACCTAATGCTTCAAGGAAAAATGAAAAAAAAAAAAGAGAGAAGCATTGTCATTGCAGAATAAGCAAGGATGTAAATCCTAGTCTAGGCTATGAAAAAAGGAACGAACTTTTTGAAATTTTTCGAATTCCTTGAAATTCAAACAAATGAGACATTCTTTCAAGAATCTAGATTTTGGTAATTTGATTTGTGTCAAGGTTGTGCCAAAACCATTCATGTCATTTTCAACAAACCACAAGACTCTAATTGCCCAAACATCACTTCATGATTGACACCCTGGGGCACAATGATTAAACTAGATTATCCCTTGTCCAAGAGAAAACCCGTTTTTGGGTTATATTTTCCTTATCTCTTCAAAGAACTCAGATTGGAAACTCAGCCTTTTCAAAATAGACCTAGACTTGCTATGTTCCTCGTTGATACATATTCTCATGGTTAATCAAATTGGGGCATCATATGTGGAAATAATGGATACATGGTGAAGAAGGATGGGCTAACGCATGAATCATTGGGGCATGCGATGGAAAAAAGAAAATGAAAAATTTGTGATATTATGCATATGAGAATTCGGACGATTCCAAAGTGCAAAATGAAATTCAGAATATCTATTTCCCCTGGGGATTGCTTTTCAATATGAATATTTGTGCTTGACATGAGAAATGGCCATCTTTCATATCCCTTTCGCATAAAAAAGAAATTATCCATAGTCACCCTTTTTGAGCCAAAAGAATTCTTTCTTCTTTGAATCCTGATCAAGGATCACCCTCTACACTAGGGGGCAAATGCAAGGAAAGATCTTCTTAAAGATCATTGAGAAATGAGTCCTAGCTCAAAGACAGATGCAAAGCAAATAGAGCCCCGAATAAAGACAGGCTCACTCCATTGAAAAAAAAAGGGGCAAAATGAAAGCAAAAAAAATGTGTGTAAGACATGGCAAATTGAAAGCCAAAAGCAAGGAAGAAAAAGAGCAAAGTCAAAAGGAAAGAAATGTCCAAAAAGGGACAAATGCTTCAAAGAGAATCCTCCTCAAAGAAAGGATCCTTGATCTGATTACCCTCAAACACATATTTTGGGCCTATTTATCCTTTCTTTGTGAACCCTGAGCCATGGCCTACATTACGTGCTTTAAAAGTCCATTTTGTTCAAGCATGAATATTTAATTTGAAGGGTTTTCCTCAGATTTTATTATATCTCATCAAATTCTCATTTCACTAAGGAAGAATTTAGAATTCTCAAGTGCATGGTAAAACAATGAAAAAAATTGGAGAGAAAAGGGACTCTAGGGCGAAAACCCAAAAACTGGCGGTTTAGAGTAGAATAGGAATTTTCGATGCCATCGATGATAGTGCCGATACCACAAAAGAGAAGATCTACTTAAAAAGTGGTCACCAAGGAACATCTAGGAATTTCTAAACCTCCCAAATTGTCAATTCTCATTCAGAGGATTGTCTTAAAAAAATTGAAACTTTTTCTCCAAGATTAAACTTTTCAGTTTGAACATCCCAGCCAATCTTGATGCTTGTCAAAATGCCTTGATATGGAAACTAAAAGAATATTGAATTTGTTTGGTTCTCAATGAATTCATGATTTATAAAACCTGTTCCATTTGTGAGCCTAGAAGGGATATACATTTTTGTCATGAAGTTTTCCTGGAAAAGACAGAATCTTGTTATACCAAGCCTTGCCAATCCCAGTTAAAAACCCATATTAACACTTAGAGAAATTTCTAACAATGATCATCAGTCTTCAAAAGATTTGTACATCACATATTGTGGGGTTAATATTTTTGTTCAGAAGTTTTCAAAATAAGAAAACAAATAAAGATATTTTTTTGAAATACACATTTTGAGGTTGACATGAGACAAGGATTTTTTCTAACCTAAAGGTATAGAACTGCCAGGATAGGTCCTGACTTCCAGATATGAGAAGAAGAAATCGAACCCAGTTCAGATCTCTGTTGATGAAAGTTTGAAAACTATTGGGGCAAAAAGAATAGCCAAAATGAATTGAAGATATACTCTGATTTGAAGAGGAAAAATGAATTTGAAAGGCTAAGCCAAAGTCTAGAAAAACAACCGGAGGCATTTGCATCACTCATGAGCACTCATCTCTTTATCGAGCTTTTGTATCTGCACAATGTCGGCAAGCATTTGCATTGGCATTATTCCATAAGCATCTGCATTTTACATTTACATTCTTCATGGATTTCGCATTTGCGTTATCTCAAGCAATTGCATCATTTCTAGAATCATTACATTTGCATTATTGTGTGATAATCATAAACCATTTACATGAACACAATTAGTAAGGGCATCTGCATCAAGAAAATTTGCATCAATCTAAGTTATTTGAATCTACATCAAGAAGCATTTGCATCAATCTAAGTTATTTACATTTGCATCAAAGACATTTGCACCAGTTTAAGTCATTTCGTATCTTATTCAACATCTGCATCTGCATCAAAAAGCATTCGCATCTTCTCAAAATCTTTAGGTTAATTTTCAACAATTCTTCAAAGACCATTTTTAAGACCTCCGGGCAAAATTTTTCAAATCACGGGTAAGACCTCCGGGCACCATTCTTAAGACCTCCTGGCATAACTTTTTTTCAAGGGTAAGGCTATAGGCACCATTTTTAAGACCTCCAGGCATAATTTTTCAAATCACGAGTAAGACCTCCGAGCACCATTCTTAAGACCTTCGGGCATAACTTTTTTTCAGGGGTAAGGCCTATGGGCACCATTTTTAAGACCTTCGGGCATAATTTTTCAAATCACGAGTAAGACTTCCGGGCACCATTTTTAAGACCTCCGGGCAACATTCTTAAGACCTCCGGGCATAACTTTTTTTTAGGGGTAAGGCCTATGGGCACAATTTTTAAGACCTCCGGGCATAATTTTTCAAATCACGAGTAAGACCTCTGGGCACCATTCTTAAGACCTCCGGGCATAACTTTTTTTTCAGTGGTAAGGCCTATGGGCACCATTTTTAAGACCTCCGGGCATAATTTTTCAAATCACGAGTAAGACCTCTGGGCACCATTCTTAAGACCTTCGGGCATAACTTTTTTTCAGGGGTAAGGCCTATGGGCACCATTTTTAAGACCTCCGGGCATAATTTTTGAAATCACGGGTATGACCTCCGGGCAACATTCTTAAGACCTCCGGGCATAACTTTTTTTTTCAGGGGTAAAGACTAGGGGCATCATTTTTAAGACCTCCGGGCATAATTTTTCAAATCATGAGTAAGACCTCCGGGCAACATTCTTAAGACCTCCAGGCATAACCTTTTTTTTCAGGGGTAAGGCCTATGGGCACCATTTTCAAGACCTCCGGGCAATATTCTTAAGACCTCCAGGCATCATTTTAAAGACCTTCGAGCACCATTTTAAAGACCTCCGGGTACCATTTTAAAGACCTCTGGGCACCATTTTAAGACCTCCGGGCACCATTTTAATGACCTTCGGGCACAATTTTTTGTTTTGAAAATCGAATTCGTTTCCTTAAGACAGGTCGAGCCTTGATAAGTCAGGGAATTCAATTTAAGGAAAAATCTTCAATTTACAGCTTATTTTCAACAACAACAAAAAGTTTAGAAAAAACAAATGATGATGAAATTGAAAAAATAAAAATGAAAAAATGATAAAAAAATAGAAAATAAAAAAATGATAGAAGAATGAAGAAGAAAACCCCTTTCCCTTTCCTTCACATGTGATTTCACTGACCGTACAAAATTAGTGTTGGTTTATCTTTGTCTGATTCCTGATTCTCAGCAATAGCCAAAGAGGGGCAGCTATAGACACCTAATTTTGTCCGGACCACTAAACAGGTATGTTTTCTTCCTATATTGATATTTTCGAGTGTAAAAAGATTGTTTTCATCCTGCAGATGGTACTCCGAGACTTAGTTTAAGAGGGCGAGCACAAAAAGTCAAACTTGAAAAAAGTCAACCCCAAAAAAAGTCAATCCCAAAAAGTCAACTACTGAAAAAGTCAACTCACTTTCAAAATCAAAATTTTAAGTTCAATTGAAAAATGGCGAAAGAATGTTGATAATCCGAGGTCTACATTGAAAGATATGGAGTTCGAAAGTTGGGATTTGGAGATTCAGTAGAAAGGAAACCCTAATCCGAGAAATTTGGGGAAAAGTGCTTAAATGATCAAATATGTCAAAATTGAAGGTTCCAAATGAAAGATAAGCACTGACTACGGGTAATGGAGAAGTCACTTGCAAGAAAAATCGAAAGAAAAGTCAATCCGGGAGAAAATCGAGAATTAGGGTTTTTAGTAGATTTCGGTGAAATCGGGAAGAATCACAGAAATGGCCGGACTTGGTAAGACCAAAGCCCCCAATGGATGAAGAATGATTAAAAGGATAGCCGAAGGCTCAGATTGAAGAAAATCTGAAAATCGGACTTGTTTTGAGCAAAACCGGGTTTCGGAGGCAAAAGGGCAAAATTGGAAAATTTGGGAAAAATAGCAAATGGACTCCGAAAATTCTGAAAATTTGTTTATCTCATTCTTAAGTCATTTGAAAGATATTGGCAAAATAAAATCTTGATTCGGAGTTCGTTTGCAAAATGGCCGAAGCCCGGGCTTCCTATGCAATAATTCAAGAAGATAAATCCCGAAAAATTAGCAAATGAGCTCCAAAAATTCTGAAATTTTGTAAATCTCATTTTTAAATTATTTGGAAGAGATTGGCGAAAGAAAATCTTGATTCGAAGTTCGTTTGCAAAATGGCCAAATCCCGAGCCTCTTATGTAGTAATTCAAGCTGATAAATCCAGAAAAAATAGCAAATGAGCTCTAAAAATTATGAAAACTTCCAGATCAAAATTTTAAATTATTTGGAAGAGATTGGTGAAGAAAAATCTTGATTTGGAGCTCATTTAAAAAATGGTAAAATGTAGGGGCATAAAAGGGCATTTTTGGAAGGAAAAATCCAAATAAATAGCAAACAGACTCGGATAATTTTGAAAAATTCCAGAACACAATATTTTATTATTTTGGAAGTATTAAAAAAATAAAAATTGAATTTGGAGTTTGTTTGATATTTATTTGCATCCGGGGGGCGAAACGGTCATTTCACCCAAGCAACCGAAAAGGGCTTCTTTGGGCCTTTCAAAAAATTAGAGTTGGGCTGGAAAAGAGACGTTCTGGCCTGCCCGAGCCCAAAGGAGGATGAAGCTTCTGATTTTTCAATCAAATGGCAAAAAATCAAGAGTTAGTTAGATATTTTCTTTGATCAAGCCATGGTGATTAAGCCACATAGGCCAAGAAAGATGTCAACATTATTCTTGAACAGCTGTAATTTGAGAGAGCTGAGATGCTAATCTAAAGGTGGTAATTTCATGATTTTTCACCTTGAATTATTAGCCATTTGATGGGAAATTGGTTACAAAAAAATGACAACACCTTGAGCCATTATTAGGGGGTTTCGGCCAGCCTTGTATTGGAGGTCAGAATTTCATTTTTTCATCTTCATTTTGTTGAGTTCTTAGAGTTTTTCTTAGTTTTTCTCTTCTTGGTTGAGAGCAAAAAAGAAAAGTTTAGAAAAAAAATGAAAGTTTGAAGAGATAAAGCTTGAAAGATAGCTTCTTGAGGTTGCTCTTGAGCACCAACTCTTGCACTTTCTTGATTTTCTATTCTTGTTTTTTCTATTTTGATTTCTATTTGATGAGTTTCCATTTTCAATAAATGTTTTTTTTATTGTTCTTTTAAGTTCTTCCTTCATCTCTTTCTTAAGTATATTTTTTACATTTTTTTTTTACAATAAACTCACCATGGCCAAATGGCCTACATTATTTATTTAAGTTGCTGTTTTGGTTTATTTTATCATATTGTTTATGTTATTTTCTTTGATTTTCATGTTTTAAATGTTATGTTACTTCATATTCTTGATTTATATTTTAATTTGGTTGCTTTGTTTGTTTCCATTTATGTTTTAAATATCATGTTTTTGCATTTTTAATTTTCTATTTTCATGATATTTAAATTTGAGCATGTTTTAGATTTAGTATATCAAGTGTTTGTGAAAATGCTTGTGTGGTCTTTGCATGTTTTGAGTTTTATATCTTAGTTGAGCATGTTTTAGATTTAGTATATTAAGTGTTTGTGAAAATGCTTGTGTGGTTTTTGCATGATTTAAGTGTTATATTTTAGTTGAGCATGTTAGTATACAAAGTGTTTGTGAAAATGCCATGCTTGTTAGAGCTTGAGGCCATTTGGCTACTCCATGTGTTTTGCATTGTGTGTTGCATTTTTTGCCATGTTAGTTGGTCGGTTTTTGCATTTACATGTCATTTGATTTAGTTTTGCATGCTAGTATACCAAGTGTTTGTGAAAATGCCATGTTTGCTAGTTACATTATGCTATTCGGCCCTCTTGGAATTTTTGCATTTTTTGTGCATTCTTGCCATGTTAGTTGATAGGTTAGCATTTGCATGATATTTGATTGAGTTTTTGGATTAAGCATGCTTTGTGTTTGTCAAAATGCCATGCATATTTTAGTTATTAGGTTTGGTTCATTCGCCATGCATGTTCATGCATTTTAGGTCTAGATTGCATTAAATGCCATGCAAGTTCATTTAGGTCTAGGTCACTATATGAAGGCCATGCATTTTTTCATGACATTTAGATTGAAGCTCATGCATTTCATGCACTATGTTTGCTGTACATTTCATGCCTTTCATGTTCATGCCACTTGAATAATGACTTGAGCCAATTAATAGCTTAAAGTCATGCTCTCTTGAGCACACTTGTGGAAAATTAAGTTTGTCAAATTGATTATTCTACCTTTGTGATTTTTTTACTTAGCCAATTTTTATCTAACTTTCAAAAAGTCCTACCTACTGTTTGTAAGTCATTTTATGAGTTTCAAATATTTTTACTTTGATTTTTAAATGATTTTATCAAAGGCAAAAATGTGTTTTGGCAAAGCAGTTTTTTTTCACCCAAAACTCGTACATCTCTGATTTTTTTGGGCATTCGTCTTTAATAAAAAAATTAAGCCGATTTTTTACCGTGTAGTTTTATATGTCCTGAATCTCCAGTATCTTTTTCTGAAGTTTTTGAATTTTTAAAAATAGGATAAAAAACCGTGGCTTAAAACTGGACAATGGAGTCAGAATTGAATTTAAAGAAAAATCATTTTTCTGTTTTGGTTAAGTTACTTAGAGTGGGCTGATTAGGAGGGTTAGCTACTGACTTAGGGTAGCTTCTAAGTCTTTTTAAACTCTAAAAATGGTTTTTCAAGTCTCGAGTTAAGGGTAGTCAAGTCCGGATTTTTAAACTTAGGAAGTTAGAGCCATTTAAAAAAAGATTTAGCCCAGTTTTTATTTTTAATTCAAGCTTTTCAAAATTGTTTTCAAACAATCACAAAGTATTTTGGTTTTGGGATATTTAATTTGACATATTTTCCTAAGGTAGCCAGATATCTTTTTAGATATACGGATTTCCTTAATAAAAGAAAAAAATACATTTCATGCATTGCATTTTTCATATTCATGCATTTTATATAATATGTGATTCTTGTTATAATAATTTCTATGATATTGTTATTATTTTGATTTATATTTTTTGATATTATATGGTTTGTTATATGCTTTTGAATATTTCATGATATCCTATGCTTTTATTTAGTTATTTTTATTTAGCATATACCATGTTCATGCATTATTATTTTTATTTTCATGCATATTATATGATAGCATTATTTTATTCCATGTCATTTAAATTATATGCCATATCATTCATATTTGTCATGCCATTAAAATCATTTCATTTCATTTAGGATATATTATGTCAACTAGAATATTTTATTTCATTTAGATTATATCATATGACTTAGGGTATTGCATTTCATGTAGAATATATTATATTACCTAGGTCATTTCATTTCATTTAGGATATATTATGTCATCTAGAATATTTTATTTCATTTAGATTATTATCATATGACTTAGGATATTGCATTTCATATAGAATGTATTATGTTACATATGTCATTTAATTTCATTTAGAATATATCATATAGCTAAGAATATTTCATTTCATTTTAGAATATGCTAAGGCATTTACATTATATCATATCATTTAGGAAGCATTATATTATTTAGATTTTGCTATGTCATTTTATTTATGTCATGTATATACATATTCATATCTTTCAAAATGTTTTCAAAAGGATAATGATTTTTCAATAAAAAAATAAAGATATTCCCGAGTTAAAATAATTCATGAGTTCTCTACCGGGTTTGCTAGAGGGAATATCATCAATTATCGTTAATAAAGGAATATCTTTATTTCAAAAAAGAGAATGATTCAGAAAGTTTTCCAAAACTAATAAAAATTTCTATATTTTGCCACGTTTGTTGGGGAATATAGGAAAATTTTGAATTTATAAATTCCGGATCATTTTCAATAAAAAAAAAGAATTATTTTTCTTTAAATTGGGAATTAACTTGAAATACTAAATTTAAAACCAATTTTTACCGAGACTATTTGAGATAACACACGATTAATAAGGTACCGATTTATACGGGCGTTGTAGGGGTGTTAATCCTTCCCCGCACGTAACCGACTCCCGAACCCTCTTCTTTGATTTCTCTGGTTTTAAAACGCAGACTTGAAATTGGTTTTTAAAATGTTTTAATTAATTTTTAAAATATTTTATAAAACCGGTTTTGATAGGTGGCCGATCACATCTAGCTAAAAAAGATTGGTGGCGACTCCATGTCTTTTTTAAGGTCATTTTCAAAACCTTCATTTTTCTAGAGGAATTAATTCGACTTTTCCTCGGTTTTTTAATGTCACGCTTAACAAATAATAAAGTCTTGCGATGAGACTCGTTATTTTTTAGGGTGAGACAAGTAATAAAAATCTTTAAATAAAGGGATTTCAAAGTATTACTAAGGAATAGATTTAAATCTTAGGAAAGGTTTGGAAAGTTCACCAAGAAAAGAAAACAGTGAACATGGTGGAAACTCCATCACGAAGTCAGAAAAATCTGTGAACTTCAGCGAAAGGCAGAAACTGGGACTGTTTGACAAGATATCTTGAGTGAAGAATTCCTTAAGTGGGGCATCAATGAACAATTGAAGACTCTATCCTGAAGTCATATAATCTGTGAACCTCAAAGAAACCATGGATTAGAAATTATGGCACAATCATTTGATTGCATTTATTTTAGGAAACATACAAGCATTTGCAAAGCATGACATTCTCATCATTGCATTTAGCTAACAGTGCAGAAATCAGGGAAACTTGGACTTCCTCAAAGAGAACTCGTTTTGTTTCTCAAAAGATTCGGACTCCGAGACCGCCATCAAGGTATTTCTTTCTGTTTTAAATCGAATTCATTTTGTTTATCAGACGAGTTGAGCCTTGAGACCGTAGTTAAGGTATTTTCAAATCCCAATTTTAAAGACCTTCGGGCACCAGTTTTAAAGACCTTCGGCACCAATTTTAAAGACCTTTGGGCACTAGTTTTAAAGACCATCGGGCACCAGTTTTAAAGACCTCCGGGCACCATTTTAAAGACCTCCGGGCACCATTTTAAAGACCTTCGGGAACCAGTTTTAAAGACCTTCGGGCACCAGTTTTAAAGACCTCCGGGCACCTGTTTTTTAAGACCTCCAGGCACCATTTTAAAGACCTTCGGGCACCAGTTTTTTTAAGATCTTCGGGCACCATTTTTAAGATCTTCGGGCATAATTTTTTTTCTTTTGAAAATCGAATCCGTTTCCTTAAGACGGGTCGAGCCTTGATTAGTCAGGGAATTCAATTTAAGGACAAATCTTCAATTTACAGCTTTTTCAAAAAAAAAAATGTGAAAAAATGATAGAAGAATGAAAAAGAAACCCCTTTCCTTTACATGTGATTTCATTGATCGTACAAAATTAGTGTTTGTTTATCTTTGCCTGATTCCTGATTCTCAGCAATAGCAAAAGAGGGGCAGCTGTAGACACCTAATTTTGTCCGGACTACTAAAACAGGTATGTTTTCTTCCTAAATTGAGGTTTCAGAATGTAAAAAGATTTTTTTCATCCTGCAGGTGGTACCCCGAGACTTAGTTTAAGAGGGCGAGCATAAAAAGTCAAACTCAAAAACAGTCAACCTCGAAAAAAGTCAAACCTCAAAAAAATCAACCCCGAAAAGTCAACTACTAAAAAATTCAACCCATTTTCAAAATCAAGATTTTAAGTTAAATTGAAAATGGCGAAAGAATTTTGATAATCCGAGGTCTACATTGAAAGATATAGAGTTCGGAAGTTGGGATTTAGAGATTCAGTAGAAAGGAAACCCTAATCCGAGAAATTTGGAAAAGTGCTTAAACGATCGAATTGGCCAAAATCGAAGGTTCCAAATGAAATATAAGCGCTGACTACGGGTAATGGAGAAGCCACTTGAAAGAAAATTTGAAAGAAAAGTCAATCAGAGAGAAAACCGAGAATTAGGGTTTTTGGTGGATTTCGGTGAAATCGAGAAGAATCACAGAGATGACCCAAATTGGTAAGACCAAAGCCCCCAATGGACTCCGAAAATCTGAAAATCTAAAAATCTGAAAATCGGACTTGTTTTGAGCAAAATCGGATTTCGGAGGCAAAAGAACAAAATTAGAAAATTTGGGAAAAATAGTAAATGGACTCCGAAAATTCTAAAAATTTGTAAATCTCATTCTTAAACTATTTGGAAGAGATTGGCGAAAGAAAATCTTGATTTGGAGTTCTTTTGCAAAATGGCCAAATCCCGGGCCTCTTATGTAGTAATTCAAAAAGGAAAATCCCGAAAAAATAGCAAATGAGCTCCAAATCTTCTGAAATTTTGCAAATCTCATTTTTAAATTATTTGGAAGAGATTGGAGAAAGAAAATCTTGATTCGGAGTTCATTTGCAAAATGGCCAAATCCCGGGCCTCCGATGCAATAATTCAAGAAGATAAATACCGAAAAAATAGCAAATAGACTCCAAAAATTTTTAAATCTTGCAAATATTATTTTTAAATTATTTGGAATATATTGGCGAAATAAAATCTTGATTCGGAGTTCGTTTTGAAAATGGCTAAATCCCGAGCTCCTATGTAGTAATTCAAGCAGATAAATCCCGAAAAAATACCAAATGAGCTCCAAAGATTATGAAAACTTCCAGATCACACTTTTAAATTATTTGGAAGAGATTGGTGAAGAAAAATCTTGATTTGGAGCTCGTTTTAAAAATGGTAAAATATGGGGGCATAAAAGGGCATTTTTGGAACAAAAAATCCAAATAAATAGCAAACGGACTCGGATAATTTTGAAAACTTTCAGAACTCAATGTTTTATTATTCTTGAAGTATTAAAAAAATAAAAATTGAATTTGGAGTCCGTTTGATATTTATTTGCATCCGAGGGGCAAAACGGTCATTTCACCCAAGCAATCGAAAAGGGCTTCTTTTGGCCTTTCAAAAAATCAGACTTGGGCTGGAAAAGAGTAGTGCTAGCCTGCCAGGGTCCAAAGAAAAGAGGAAGCTTCTGATTTTTCAATCAAATGGCCAAGAATTAAGAGTTAGTTAGAGATTCTCTTTGATCAAGCCATGGTGATTAAGCCACATAGGCCAAGGGAGAGTGTCAACATTATTCTTGAACAGCTGTAATTTTGGACAGCTGATATGCTAATCTAAGGGTGATAATTTCATGATTTTTTCACCTTGAATTATTAGCCATTTGATGGAAAATTGGTTGGGAAAAAATGACAACACCCTTGCATGAAAGAGAGGGCCATTCGGCCAGCTTAAGGGGGGAGGGCAGAATTTCATTTTGGACACTTTCATTTTGCTGATTTCTCTTAGTTTTTCTTAGTTTTTCTCTCCTTGGTTGAAAGCAAAAAGAAAAAGTTTAGAAAAGAAATGAAAGTTTGAAGAGATAAAGCTTGAAATATAGCTTCTTGAGGTTGCTCTTGAGCAGCAACTCTTGCACTTTCTTGATTTTCCATTGTTGTTTTTGCTATTTTGATTACTATTTGGTGAGTTTCCTTCTTAAATAAATGTTTTTTGTTGTTGTTCTTCTTAAGTTTTTCTTCATTTCTTTCTTAAATATTTTTTTTATACAATTTCTCACCATGGCCGAATGGCGTACATTCTTTATTAAGGTTGTTGTTTTGTTATTTATGTTATTTTCTTTAATCTTGATGTTTTAAGTGTTATTCTACTTCATACTGGAGTCATATTTTAATTTGGTTGCTTTGTTTGTTGCCATTTATGATTTAAATATCATGTTCTTGCATTTTTTTAATTTTCTGTTTTCATAATGTTTAAATTTGTTGATGTTTTATATTTAGTATATCAAGTGTTTGTGAAAATGCTTGTGTTGTGTTTGCATGATTTGAGTTTTATATTTTAGTTGAGCATGTTAGTATATCAAGTGTTTGTGAAAATGCTTGTTTGGTTTTAGTATTTCTACTTTGTGTTTGCATGTTTTGAGTGTTATATTTTATTTGAGCATGTTAGTATATCAAGTGTTTGTGAAAATGCCATGCTTGTTGGAGCTTGAGGCCATTCGGCTACTCCATGTGTTTTGCATTGTATATTGCATTTTTACCATGTTAGTTGGTAGGTTTTTGCATTTGCATGACATTTGATTGAGTATTTAATTTAAGTATACCAAGTGTTTGTGAAAATGCCATGCTTGTTAGGAACTATAGGCCATTCAGCCACTCCTTGTATTCTAGCATCATGGTTGCATTTTTGCTATGTTAGTTGATAGGTTAGCATTTGCATGATATTTGGTTGAGTTTTTGGTTTAAGTATGCTTTGTGTTTGTGAAAACGCCATGCATATTTTAGTTATTAGGTTTCGTTTATTTGCCATGCATGTTCATGCATTTTAGTCCTAGGTTGCATTAAATGCCATGCAAGTTCATTTAGGTCTAGGTCATTATATGGATGCCATGCATTTTTTCATGACATTTAGGTTTAAACTCATACATTTCATGCATCATATTTGCTGTAATTTTTCATGCATTTCATGTTCATGCCACTTGAATAATGACTTAGGCCAATTAATGGTTCAAAGTCATGCTCTCTTGAGCACACTTGTGGAAAATTAAGGTTTGTCAAATTGATTATTCTACCTTTGTGATTTTTTTACTTAGCCAATTTTTATCTAACTTTCAAAAAGTCCTAGCTACTGTTTGTGAGTCATTTTGTGAATCTTAAATATTTTTACTTTGATTTTTAAATGATTTTATCAAAGGCAAAAATGTATTTTGGCAAAACAGTTTTTTTCACCCAGTACTCGTACTTTCCCGATTTTTTTGGGCATTCATATTTAATCAACAAATTAGGCTGATTTTTTCTCGTGTATTTTTACATGTCCTGAGTCTCCAGTATTGTTTTCAGAATTTTTTGAATTTTTAGAAATAGGATAAAAAATCGTGGCTTAAAACTGGACAGTGGAGTCAAAATTGAATTTAAAGAAAAATCATTTTTCTGTTTTGGTTAAGTTACTTAGAGGGGGTTGATTAGGAAGGTTAGCTACTAACTTAGGGTAGTTTCTAAGCCTTTTTAAACTCTAAAAATGATTTTTAAGTCTCGGGTTAAGGGTGGTCAAGTCTAGGATTTTAAACTTAGGAAATTAGAGCCATTTTAAAAAAGTTTAACCCAGTTTTTATTTTAACCTAAGCTTTTCCAAATTGTTTTCAAACAATCACAAAGTATTTTGGTTTTAGAATATTTAATTTGACATATTTTCCTAAGGTAGTCGGATATCTTTTTAGATATACGGATTTCCTTAATTAAAGGAAAAAATACATTTTCGTGCATTGCATTTTCCAAATTCATGCATTTTATATAATATGTGATTTTTGCTATGATAATTTCTATGATATTGTTATGATTTTGAGTTATGTTATATTGTTTATTATATGATTTGGAATATTTTATGATATCCTATGCTTTTTACTTGATTATTTTTTTGTTGTTATATTATTTAGCATATACTATGTTCATGCATTATTATTTTCATTTTTATTTCATGCATAATTATATGATAGCATTATTTTATATTACATGTCATTTAAATTATATGCCATATCATCCATATTTGCCATGTCATTTAAATTATGTCATTTCATATAGAATATATTATGTTACCTAGGTCATTTCATTTAGAATATATCATATGACTTAGGATATTGCATTTCATATAGAACATATTATGCTACCTAGGTCATTTCATTTCATTTAGAATATGTCATATAACTTAGGACATTTCATTTCATTTAGAATATGATAAGGCATTTAAATTATATCATATCATTTAGGAAGCATTATATTATTTAGATTTTGCTATGTCATTTTATTTATGTCATGCATATACATATTCATATCTTTTAAAATGTTTTCAAAAGGATAATGATTTTTTCAATAAAAAATAAAGATATTCCCGAGTTAAAATAATTCATGAGTTCTCTACCGGGCTTGCTGGAGGGAATATCATCAATTATCATTAATAAAGGAATATCTTTCTTTCAAAAACGATAATGATTCGGAAAGTTTTCCAAATTAATAAAAATTTCTATATTTTGCCACGTTTGTTGAGGAATATAGGAAAATTTTGAATTTATAAATTCCGAATCATTTTTAATTAAAAATGGAATTATTTTTTCTTTAAATTGGGAATTAACTTGAAATACTGAATTTAAAACCAACTTTACACCGAGATTTGAGATAACACACGATTAATAAGGTACCGTTTTATACCGACATTTTGGGGGTGCTAATCCTTCCCCATGCGTAATCGAGTCCCGAACCCGTTTCGTTGATTTCTCTGGTTTAAAACGCAGACTTGAAATTGGTTTTTAAAATGTTTTAATTAATTTTTAAAATATTTTATAAAACCAGTTTTAATAGGTGGCCGATCACACCTAGCTAAAAAAGATTGGTGGCGACTCAATGTCTTTTTGAGGTCATTTTCAAAACCTTAATTTTTCTAGAGGAATTTAGTCGACTTTTTCTCGATTTTTTTTAATGTCACGCTTAACGAATAATAAAGTCTTGCGATGAGACTTGTTATTTTTTAGGTTGCGACACCGTCCTTTAGGTGAAAGTAAAGTAACTACGCTGTTGTGAGGTGTTAACCTCCGCATGGGCTAGCGAAACACTTCCGGAGTAGTAGACTACCTACGCTTTCGTGGGGTGATAGCCTCCGTATAGGCCTAGGAAATATACTCTAAGAAATTGAACCCACTTTTATCGGGATGCCTTACTAGCCTTCATCGACGATAGTAAGGAGCAATTTGGAGCCTTTTTAGAACCTAATGCAACCTCATATAGTGAACCTAGGCGAAGCCATGCCGAATTTCCGTTAGAGGTACCGAAGCTAGGAATGGAGGAATGCTTCTGATCTTTTGCCATTTATTTCTACATTCTGAATAAGCATTGTAGATCGGGCAACGACGAACGTACATCGCTTGTAATAAATTTGGTATTCAGCCCCAAAGGCATTGAGATGCTTAAATAAGTAGATACTGTTGGGGCAAATGTTCATTGACTTTTTGAAATTGAAAATATAAAAATTATTTTTCAAACATTTTTTCATTTTGCACATTTCATGCATATATGAATAGAGCATGTACATTCACGATTGTATTCTTGATCTCATGAAAATAATGTAAATTTTATTTGCATGAAAGGGGTTTAAGATATGAGGAATGAATTGGAGAAATGAGTGTATGCTTTGGAGTGCAATCAAAAGGAATTTGGACATGAAATCCAAGAGGTGAAAGGACAACTGGCCAAATTGATAAAGATGTTTGAGGATCTTAGTAAGAGTAAGGGGGAACTTTCTCAAAGCTCTTTATCGCCCTCGGATAAACCAAAACCACCTGGTCCATACCATACAATCCCTGTTGTTTCTTGCACTTGTCAGTGCCATAAAGGATTGAACCTCGATGAAATGGTGGAAGTGGTCAAATTGGGAAGCCAAATGCCAAAGATAGAAACCTCGGATCCTGTGCCACCCCTGCAAACTGTCCCAGATCTGAAAGTATCCTCGCATTACTATTACCGCTTCGTCCTCTGGGATGACCAACACGAGGTCTTTGGGTTCCATTCCATCACCACAAGCTGACTGTAATTCATACTTTTTCACTCATCAACCATCTCATCAAGCATCCCGGATAAGAGCCCCGAACTATGTACAACCTCTAAGGGTCTTGTGTCCAAATCCCTACCCTTACCATGCTGTTCCGCCACCTCTCCATGCAAACACTCCGGTTCGAGCCTTCGTGCCGCCATTAAGTGCTCTGACTCCTAGGCCATATGTGACTAAGAAACAGCCCAAGAATAAAACTCAAAGGCATTATGATCCCATTCAAATAAGCTACCAAGATCTTCTCCCTATATTGATCCAAGATCACCTGGTTGCCTGTGTGCCGTTGAAACCCCTGCTACCACCGTACCCCAAGTGGTATAACCTAAATGCAAGATGTGATTATCACTGAGAAATTGCTGTGCATAGCATTGAAGACTGTGAAGCCTTCAAGAGGAAAGTGCATTCTCTCATAGATGTCAAGTGGTTCGATCCAACGACACTGATTGATAGAGGACTGGGAGAGGACAATTAGGATTGGGAGATTTACGACAATGATATAGTAGAACTTTGGCCTTTTATGATGTAGTAGGATTTCGTCTTTTCAGTAGCCGGCTCTCATAGCCTTAGGATGCTAGGAAAAATAAAGTGCTTGTAAAGACAGTTTTAACCACGGCTCAGATTTTGTAAACCTAGTTTATATCTTGTGAACATTGACATGGGGATGAATTGGCTATGCTTCAAATTTATGAGATGTCGATGATTAAGTTCCTCTGATTCATATTTCCTCCGTGGTGTCTTTCTCTTTGCATTTGCATCTGATCAAGTATTTGTCATACCATGCATTTCATTCTTACGTGCATCATGTTAGCATCAGGTTGCATTCATGACATACATAGTTAGCATGATTTCTCTGTATATCCATGCATTGATTTGTTTACTCTTCACATGTATCATGTTGACATCAGGTTGCATGCATGACAAACATAATCAGCATGATTTCTCTGTATATGTTCATGCATTGATTTGTTTATTCTTTACATGAATCATGTTGCATTCATGACAAACATGCTCAGCATGATTTTTCTATATATGTTCATGCATTAATTTATTTATTCTTTACGTGCATCATGTTACCATCAGGTTGCATGCATGACAAACATAATCAGCATGATTTCTCTGTATATGTTCATGCATTAATTTGTTATTCTTCACATACATCATGTTGACATCAGGTTGCATTCATGGCATACATAGTCATCATGATTTCTCTGTATATGCTCATGCATTAATTTGTCATATTGGCATTAGGTTGCATTCATGGCATACATGGTCAGCATGATTTCTTTGTGAACACTCCGTGTCAATCATTTATTCTTTACATGCATCATATTGATATCGTGTTGCATTCATAGTATATATGATCATTCATTGGAAAATGCATCTGGATCATACATGGTAATTCATTGCATATATCCATGCATTGATTTTTCTTATTTCTTTACATGCATCATATGGGTATCATCTTGCATTTATAACATATATAGTCAGCATATTTCCACTGTATGTGTCTATACATCACTTTGTTTATTCTTCACATGCATCAAATTGCATTCATGACCTTCATGGTTCATTCATCATGAAACACATTTGGAGGAATAAAACAGAAATTGGCTTGGTTTCAGGAGTTGTTGAAGAAATTTCTTTTTCAATCAGAGGTATAAGAAGTACTGAGCACTTTTATAATATAGGCTAGAGCTATGGAGAATGAACAAGTTGCCTGAATTGAAATAATGGAAAAGGTACAGGAAACATTGCGAGAACAGTTGGAAAAATCTCAAGCAGAATCTAGAGATCAAATGACTAAATTGATGGAGCTAGTGTCCGCCACGATCAAAGGAAAGGGATAGCTGAGAATTTGACCGCCAAAGAAGGGTCTGGGACACAAAGGGGTCAGAATGAGGTCGTAATATCAGGTGTCCAGTCTTTTCAAAACACAGTTAATCTCTTCAACATCCTGAACTTAGATGATCCAGGTGAACAGGCAAAAAGGAAAATGGTTGCGTTGAATGGGGCTGAGTCGGCAGATTCCCAAGGGAAATATTAGCTGATAGATGAAAGGCTTTAGGCATTAGAAAGCACAGATGTATTTGGGAGTGTTGATGCAAATGAACGCTGCTTGGTCCTCGATTTAGTCATTCCCCCTAAATTCAAGGTTCCTAATTTTGAGAAATATGATGGGAAAACCGATCCGTCAGCTCATATCACTATGTTCTGCCGAAAAATGATGGGCCATACAGATAATGATAAGCTTTTGATCCACTGCTTTCAGGATAGCCTCAACGGATCCGTAATTAGGTGGTATAATCAATTGAGCAAGGATCGGATTCACTCTTGGATTGATTTGGCTAATGTATTTTTAAGCCAATACAAGCATGTGATTGATATGGTGCCTGACCGTCTCACTTTGCAGAATATGGATAAAAAGGTTACTGAGAGCTTCAAAGAGTATGCTCAGAGGTGGAGGAACATGGCCACCCAAGTACGACCGCTCCTGACTCAAAAGGAAACCATTGTCCTTTTTGTGAATACACTGCGGGCCTCGTACTATGATAGACTCGTCTGCAATGCCACAAAGAATTTTTCGGATATGGTAATCTCCGGGGAAATGATTGAGAATGCTATCAAGACTGGGAAACTCGAAGGAGATAAAACATCTAATGCAGAGAGAAACATGACACCCAAAGAGAAAGAGAAAGATGTCCAAGCTATGGGAGGCTTTGCTCCGTATCTTCAGGCCCTCTCATACCAATTATCTTGTCTTTCTATGAACAACATATCCCAAGGTTCATACTTACACCTGATGACCTCTCAGAATCCAGCAAATCTTCAACCTCTTGTTATCCAGAAGAAGCCGAAGAACATCCGAAAAAGGGATCGGTTTGAGCCACTCCCCTTGTCTTACTCTGAACTATTGCCCCAGCTGGTCGAAGAGCAACTCCTCATTAAAGTTCCAGTGGAGCCTATCCAACCCCCATATCCGAGCTGGTATGACGAGAATGCATATTGTGATTACATTTCGGGATTCGAGGATATTCCACAGAAAATTGCATATGTCTAAAACGGAAGGTTCAAGCACTCATCAATAAAGGGCAGTTAGATGTGGGGAAGAAACAAAGGTCAGAAAACGTAGAGAATTCTTTAAATAGGAATGATGAGACCATTGTGGATGTCATAATAGGGGAGGAAGATGAAAAGGTTGAAAAGAGTACCGAGGAATAGCCAGTTTGAATTATGGGAAAACATGTCAAGAGGGGAGTTTTTATGCATGTAGTTCTATGCCTCATGATGAAAACACTTGTCTTATGTTGACATCCATATAAATTAAATGAATTTTGAATGCTTTTGTGTTTATTGTGTTCTAACAATAACTGAATGTGCAAAAACAAGCATTAAGGAAGTTCTAATAATGGACAGTCTCTAGAAAATTGATGATCATTATTAGAAATGACCCAATACCCGTCCCCCTCTCTTTTGGTCTTTCTTATGCCTAAATCCCTTGAAACGACACCACTTGAAAGACCTAATGCTTCAAGCAATATGAATGATTGAACTTCATAAACCATTGTCACTAAGCAAGGATGTAGATCCTAGTTTAGGCTATGAGCAAAGGAACAAAACTTTTTGAAAATTTTCCAAGCTCCCTGGAAACTCGAACAAATGAGATATTCTTTCAGGAATCTAGTAATTTGATGTGTGTCAAGGTCGTGATAAAACCATTCACATCCTTTCCAAATAACCACAAAACACCAATTGCCCAAACATCACTTCATAATTCACACTTCGAGGCACAATGACCAAACCAGATTATCCCATGTCCCAGAGAAAACCTGTTTTTGGGTTATATTTTCTTTGTCACTTCAAACAAACTCAAGATTGAAACTCAGCCTTTTCAATATAAACCTAGACTTTCGATGTTCTTCGTAATGATACAAATTCCCAAGGTTAATCAAATTGGGGCATCATATGTAGAAATGATGGATATGTGGTGAATAAGGATAGATTAACGCATGAATCACTAGGACATGCAACACAAAAAAAGAAAAAAAGAAAATTGTGATATCATGCATATGAGAATTCGGATGATTCCAAGTGCAAAATGAAATTCTGATTATCTATTCCCCCTTGGGGATTGCTATTCAATGAGAATATTTATGCTTGATATGAGAAATGACCATCTTTCATATCCCTTTCACAAAAAGAAATTATCCATAGTCACCCCTTTTGAGCCGAAAGAATTCTTTCTTCTTTGAACCCTGATCAAGGATCGCCCTCTAAACTGGGGGGCAAATGTGAGGAAAGATCTTCTCAAAGATCACTGAGAAATGGATCCTAACTCAAAGACAGATACAAAGCAAATTGAGCTCCCAAATAAATACGGGCTCACTCTGTCGAAATGAAGATGCAAAAGGAAAAGGAAAAAGAGGAAAAGATGGCGAAATGAAAGCCAAGAACAAAAGAAAAGAAAAGGAAAGGAAAACACACACACAAAAAATGTGTGAAAAAATATGGCAAATGAAAGCCAAAAACAAAGAAGAAAAGAAACAAAAGTCAAAAGAAGGAAAGAAAAAGTCCATAAAGGAAATACTTTAAAGGGAATCCTCCTCAAGAAATGATCCTTGATCTAATTACCCTCAAACACATATTTTGGGCTTATTTTATCCTTTCTTTTTGAACCCCGAACCATGGCCTACACTACGTGCTTAAAACGTCTATTTTGATCAAGCATTAATATTTAACTTGAAGGGTTTTTCCTCAGATTTTATCCCATCTTATCGAATTATCATTTCACTATGGAAGTATTTAGAATTCCCAATTGCATGGTAGAACAATAAAAAAATGGAAAGAATAGGACTCTAGGGCGAAAACCCAAAAATGGGCGGTCTAGAGTAAAATAGGAATTTTTGATGCCATCCATGTTAGTGTCGGTGCCATAAAGAGAAGGTCATCTTGAAGAAATCGAGGAACATCTAGGAATTCTTGTACCTGCCAAATTGCCTGCTCTCATTTGGAGGATTGACTTAAAAAATTGAGACTTTTTCCCTCCAAAATTAACTTTCCAGTTTAAACATCTCGACCAATCTTGATGCTTGTCAAAATGCCATGTTTTGGAAACTAAAAGAATGTTGAATTTGTTTGATTCTCAAGGAATTTGTATTTATAAAACCTGTTTCATTTGTGAGCCTAGAAGGACATACATTTTTGTTGCGAAGTTTTCTTCGATCAACCAAACTCCTGTTGTATTAAGCCTTTCAATTCAAGTTGAAAAACCCAAATTGACATTCCTAACAGTGATCATCAGTCTTCAAGAGATTCGTATATCACACATTTCGGGGTTAATATTTTTGGCTCAAAAATTTTCATTAAATGAGCAAATTTTTTCAAAATGGGAAAACAAATAAAAATATTTTTGAAATAACCATTTTTGATGTTGACATGAGATAAGGGTTTTTTTAACCAAAGGTATGGGACTACTGAGGTAGATCTTCACTCTAAAAATTATGAAGAAATAATGAACATCTGGCTCAGACTTCTGTCGATAAGAGTCTGAAAACAATTGGGGAAAAGAGATAGCCAAAGATTGAAAAGGAAATGATCTCTTATGGGGCATGAGGATTCAAGATATACTCTGATTTGAAAAGGAAAGGCTAAGCCAAAATCTAGAAAAATAATCGAAGACGTTGGCTTCATTCATGAGCACTTACCTCTTTATTGAGCTTTGCATCTGCACCATGTCAGCAAGCATTTGCATTATTCATGGGTACTTGCATTTGCACTATTCCATGAGCATCTACATTTTACCATTACAGTTACATCTTTCATGGATATTATGCATTTGTGTCATCTCAAGAAATTGCATCTTTTCTAGGATCATTGCATCTTCATCATTTTGTGGCAACTGCAGTCACACCATTCATGGACTACTTACATGAACACGATTCATAGGGGCATCTACATATTTTCATGAAGCATTTGCATCATTATTGATTTTTGCATTTGCATCATTTAGAAGCATTCGTACATTGTCAATCTTTGCATTTGCATCATTCAGAAGCATTTGCATAATGTCGATCTTTGCATCTACATCATTCTATGAAGTAGTTGCAGCATTCGAGGATACTCACATTTGCACCATGAAGCCTTTGCATCTTGTTCAATCTCTTCATCAGCATAAATAAGCATTTGCACAAAATTGATCTTTGCATCTGCATCGAGAAGCATTTGCATCAATCCCAGACATTTGCAGTTGCATCATGAAGCATGTGCGTCTTGTTTTAGCTCTGCATTTGCATCAACTAAAGACATTTGCATCATGAAGCATTTACATCTTCTCTCAAAGCCTTCAGGTAAAATTTCAACACATTTTCAAAAACTATGGATAAGTCATCTGGACACCATATTCAGAAAATACCCTTGGCTTCACCCAGGTATCTTTCTCGACTTTTGGTTTCACCCAGGTCATTTTAACTTCTAGCTTCATCCAGATCTTTCTCGACATTTGGCTTCACCCAGGTCATATCAATATCTGGCTTCATCCAGATCTTTTTCGACTTCTAGTTTCTCCCAAGTCATCTCATTTGAAAATTATCTATGGTTTCACATAGATAACTTTTTGACTTCTGGTTCCGCCCAAGTCATCTCATTTCAAAATTATCTATGGTTTCTCTTAGATAACTTTTCGACTTTTGGTCCGGCCCAAGTCATCTCATTTGAAAATTATCTATGGTTTTGCCTAGATAACTTTTCGACTTCTAGTTCCGCCCAAGTCATCTTATTTGAAAATTATCTATGGTTTCGTCTAGATAACTTTTCGACTTCTGGTTTCGCCCAAGTCATCTCATTTGAAAATTATCTTTGGTATCCCCTATATGACTTTTCGATCTATGGATTCGCCTAGGCCTTTTTAGTTTCTAGTTTCGCCAGTAAAATCACACCAACATAAGCTAAGGACCTAGGATTTCTGCCGAGGTATTATCTTCTCTTGCAAATCGAACTCATTTCCTTAAGATGGGTCGAGCCTTGATTAGTCATGGAACTTAATTTAAGGATAAATCTATTTTTAAACAAATCCACACCAAGATAAGGCCCCGGGACTTCCGTCGAGGTATTTTCTTCTCTTGCAGATCGAACTCATTTCCTTAAGACGGGTCGAGCCTTGAATAGTCAGGGAACTTAATTTAAGGACAAATTTCTTTTATTTTATTTTCATTTTACAATTAAAAAAAATGGAAAGACAAAGGATAGAAAACCTTTAAAATTTATTTTACAATTTACAAAAAAATGAAAAAGAATAAAAAAAATGAATGAAAAAGAAGAATGAGAATCCTCCCTCTTATCCTGCACATGTGATTCCACTAACGGGACAAAGTTATTGTCTAGTTTATCTTTGCCTGATTCTTGATTCTCAACAATAGTCAAACAGGGGCAGCTGTAGACACTTAATTTTGTCTGGGCCCCCTAAAACAGGCAGATTCTCCTTTTTAACTTCCCGGGCTGCAAAGAGACTTCCACCATTCCATAGATGGGTCCCCAAGACTTTGTTTCGGAGGTCAGCACAAAAAGTCAACTCGAAAATGTCAACCTCAAAAAGTCAACCATTAAAAAAGTCAACTCCCAGTCAAAATCAAGATTTGAAGTTGAATTGAACATTGGCGAAAGAATTTTGATAATCCGAGGTCTACAACGAAAGATATAGAGTTCGAAAGATAGGTGGCGGAAATTCAGTATAAGGAAATACCTAATCCGGCAAATTTGGGGAGAACTGCGGAGATGGCCCGATTCGATGAAATTGAAGCCCCAGTTGATAAAGAATGAATAAACAAAATTAGCCCAAGGCCCAATCTGAAGTGGATCACAAGGAAGAGCCGGTTAGAGGAAAAATGATAAAATTTCCAATTTTGAAAAGGGGAAAACTAAACCGGAGGGAGATTTGATTGTAAAAATTGTGTATTTTCGGACCAACTCAAATTCAATATATGAAAAAGGAATTAGAAAAAGGAAATCTGAAAATCGGACCCGTTTTGAGTAAAACCGAGGTTTCGGAGGTTGAAGGGCAATATCAAAAAATCCAAAAAGAAATTTCGGGAAAAATAGGAAACAAGCTCGAAAAATTATGAAAACTTCCAGATCTGAGTTTTATAATTTTTGGAAGAGATTGGTCAAGAAAAATCTGGAATTGGAGCTCATTTGAAAAATAGCAAAATTCGGGTGCACTAACCCGAAATTCCAAAAGATGATTTCGGGAAAAATAGCAAGCGAGCTCAGAAAATTATGAAAACCCCATATTGAGTTTTATAATTTTTGGAAGAGATTGGTGAAAAAAAATCCAGAATTGGAGCTCATTTGAAAAATGGCAGAGTTCGGGTGCACTAACCCTAAATTCTATAAGATAATTTCGGGAAAAATAGCAAGCGAATTCTGAAAATTATTAAAAAAATTCTAGATCTGAGTTTTATAATTTTTGGAAGAGAGTGGTGAAGAAAAATTCAGAATCGGAGCTCATTTGAAAAATGGCAAAGTTCGGGTGTACTAACTCAAAATTCCAAAAGATAATTTCGGGAAAAATAGCAAACGAGCTCGAAAAATTATGAAAACTTCCAGATCTGAGTTTTATAATTTTTGAAGAGATTGGAGAAGAAAAATCCAGAATCGAAGCTCATTTGAAAAAGGCTAAATTTGGGAGGCAAGATACTGAAATTTTAGAGAAAAATCTAGGAAAAATAGCAAATGAGCTTGAAAAAATGTGAAAACCTCAGAACCAAGTTTTATATTGGATAGGATGAGTTGGAAAAGACAATTTCGAAATTGGGGTCCATTTGCAATTAAATTAAGTTTGGGGGGCTAAAATGATAATTTTACCGAAGAAACTGAAAAGGGGCCAACTTGCAAAATTAAAAAGTGAAAAAATGAAGGAAATTCTTGAATATTCTAGCCCTTGGCCGGCCAGCATAGAAGAAGGGTTGAGATTTAATTCATTTCATCCAATGGTCACTATCAAGTAGCAAGATGTCGTTTTTATTGCCTTGCAAGTGATCCTCCCTCATCCAATGGCCTAGGTGCTTTGTAGAAAGATAAGTACATCCTTCAATGGCCAAGATCAAATTGCAAGATGACATTTTTATTGTTACAAAAATATCCTCATCCAATGGCTTAGATTGTTGGAGAAAAGATGAGCACAATTCATTGGTGAGGAGGCCATTCGGCCAAGAGCATGGAGGAGTGTCCTTGTTTCATCCAATGACTTAGGTGCTTTGTAAAAGATGGGTACATCCTTAAAGGGCCAAGATCAAATTACAAGATGATATTTTTATTGTCATAAAAATATTCTCATCCAATGGCTTAGATTCTTGGAGAAAAGATGAGCACAATTCATCCAATGGTGAGGAGGCCAACCGGAGCATGAATGAGAGGGGAGGATATTTTTTTTCCTTAAGTTGGTTGGTCATTTGAAAGGGGGAGGCAGTAGCTAATTTGGCAACAAAAAAAAAAGGAATTTGAAAGAAAAAGAAGAGAGAGTTGTCTAAGAAAGCTAGGAAGGTAGCCATTCCTACATTGCCTTTGCATTGTTTCTTCTTCATTCTCATTCTCATGCTTTGTTCTTTGTTTTCCATGTCATTTATACCTCTTTTCTTGTGAAAATAAAAGTTTTGAAATGTTTTTCTTAAGCTTTCATCTTTTCCTTTTCATCAAAAAAGAAGAAAACAATGTTTGCAATTTTTTTTACCATGGCCAAACCTGACTTGTGCTTGCCTTGATTTGTTTCTTGTTTTGCATATTTGATGTTGGGAAACATAATTGTGGAAGGTATATTTCTTTTTTATATTCTGTAATTTTAAAATAAATGAAGTAAAATAGGTTGAAAGGCTTCATGATCTTGATGAAAATCAAGTGACCATGGTTAGGGGAGGGCTATGCCCATTGTACCAACCATGGAGCTTACCTCCATTTTTTTTAGTTTGCTTGGTTTACTTTCTGATTTTTGAGTCGGAAAAGCTTCATGATCTTGATACAAATCAAGTGATCATGGTTAGGGGAGGGCTATGCCCATTTTACCAACCATGGAGCTCACTTTTCTTGTTCTTTGTTTACTTTTTTTATTACTTCCATGCATGTCTATGCATCTTTGGTCATGTTCTTGGCACCATTTTCATGCTATATTAGTTTTTGCATCATTTTCATGTGGTTTTGAGTTCCCTATACCATTCGGCCACCCCATGCTTTTTGTGTTCATACCATGCCTTGCATTATATTTGGTTAAGCCATGCATTTTAGGTCATGTAGCTATGTCATTTAGCATTTTGTCTTCATGGTATGTCTTGCATCACATTCGGCCTTCCCATGTATTTTATGTCTAGGTCATTCCATGCATCATGTTTGGTTATGTCATGCATCTTAGGTCATGTAATTATGTCATGCATCTTAGGTCACTTTCCATTTTATTTGGAGAATATGTCATTTTCGGCTTTTCCCATGTTATTCTAGTGGTCATGTTCTTTTTCATGCCATTTCATTTTCCAAGACATCTATGTCATGTCATCATTTTTTTGCCATGTCACCTATACTATGTCATCATTGTATTGCCATGTCACCTATGCCATATCATCAGTTTATGCCATGTCACCTATGCCTTGTTATCATTCTATGTCATGTCACCTATTTCATGTCATCCAAATAACATGTCATGCCATATCATTTTTCATGCTATGTCATTTTATGCCATGCCACCTATGCCATGTCATCCATGTAACATGTCATGTCATGCCATGTCATTTATAGTTTAGGTGCATTTTCATGCCATGCCATTCATGCCATGCCATCATTTCATGCCATTCGGCCATCCACATGACATCACCATGCATTCGACCCTTCACATGCCATCACCATGTCATTCGACCATCATGACATTTTATTTATGATCTATGTTATTTATGCCATATCATTCATATAGCATGTCATTTGACATGCCATCTAGTGTTTGAGCCCATTTCATGCCATGATTAAGCATGTCATGCCATTCATGTCATTACCATGACCATTCGGTTACCATGACATTCCATTCATGTCATTCTATTTTCATGTCACAATATTCTCATGCCATGTCATTTGGTATTCGATGTCATTGTGTTTATCTCATTTTGGTTTGCCATGTCAATTTCATTCACATGACATTCATTACCATGATATATCATTTTATGCCATGTCATTCTTATGCCATGTCATCATCTCATCTTCCATATTACAATGAAAATGCTTATCATGTTTTGGTAATCATGCATGCCTTAATGTTAATTTGCATATTCATAACATTTTAATAAATATGGCAATGTTCCTGAGTTTAAATAATTCATGATTTTCTCTACTGGGTCTGCCGAAGAGGATATCATTAATTATTATTAAAAAAGGAATGCCCTTTTCTAAAATAAAAATGATTTGGAGAATTTTGAAATAAATAAAATTTTCTATGTTTTGCCAGGTTTGCCGGGAAACATGAAAAGATTTTTGGTATTAATAAATTCCGAGTCAAATTCAAATAAATTCATTCTCATGCTGTGACACACGTCCATGTCATCATCTTATGCCATGTCATTTTGTATGCCATGTCGATTTCATTCACATGACATTCATTCACATGCCATGTCATTCATTATGTCATTTCCTTCATATGCCTTTGTCGATACGTGATCCGAGACACCCGTTCGAGTGAGGGGAAAACAACAGGTAGAGGAAAAGACGAATTAATTCCTCTTGAAATACAGGTCGAGGGTATGAAAACATCCTCAGAAAAAGAAATGGAGTCGCCACCAATCTTTTTTGGCTAGGTGTGATCGGCCACCTATTAAAATCGATTTTTATAAAAACATTTTTAAATTAATTAAAGCACTTTTTAAAACCAATTTTGAAGTCTGCGCTTTAACCCAGAGAAAACAAGTGCGGGTTTGGGAGTCGGTTACGTGCGGGGAAGGATTAGCACCCCCACAACAGCCATATGAAACGGTACCTTATTAGGCCTGTGTTATCTCGCATCTCTGTAAAAAAATCGGTTTTGAAGTTGGCATTTATTAATAATTCCCTTGAAAATTCATATTTTATTTGAAAAGGACCTAGAATTTACTAGCATAAAATTTTTCATATTTTTCGATAGGCTCTGCAAAATATGGAATTTTTCATTGATTTTAAAATTCTCCGAATCATTTTCATTTAAAAAAGAATATTTCGTTATTAATCATAATTGATGATATCCTCTCCGGCAGGCCCAGTAGAGAATTCATGAATTATTTTAACTCGGGAATAATCTTAATTTACAAAAACTTCCTTTGTAAAAACATAGAAAATGATTATGATTATGCAAAAATGTTACTAAGGTAGCAATTAAATAATCATGCATATTTATCATGTCATGGTAAACATTTTATTATGATCTAATGATAGAAATAATATCATGACATATGATTGACGTAGCACACAAAATGACATGTGAACAAAATCGACACGACATATGGATGACATGGCATAAGAATGAATGTCATGTGACATGGTATAAAAATGACATGGCATGTGAATGAAATCGACATGGCATAAAAAAATGGCCTATAGATGGCATGACATAAAGTGATGACATAAAATGTGACATGGCATAAAATGACATAGCATGTGAATGAAATTGACATGGCATATGGATGACATGGCATAAAATAACAAGGCATATGAATGAAATCGACATGACAAGCAAGATGACATGGCATATGAAATGGCATATGAAATGGCATAAGATGACCTGGCATGTGACATGACATAAAATGACATGGCATGCTAATGAAATCGACATGACAAACAAAATGACATGGCATATAAATGGCATGAGATGACATGGAATATGATATGGCATAAAATGACATAGCATGTGAATGAAATCGACATGACAAGCAAGATGACATGGCATATGGATGGCGTGACATAAAAGGATGACATAAAATGATAATGGCATGTGACATGGCATAAAATGACATGGCAAGTGAATGAAATCGACATGACAAGCAAGATGATATGACCTATGGATGGCATGACATAAGGTGATGACATAGCATGTGACATGGAATGTGAATGACATGACATATGGATGGCATGACATAAAGGGATGGCATAAAATGACAATGGCATGTGAAATGGCATAAAATGACACGGCATGTGACACGGCATAAAATGACAATGGCATGTGACATGGCATGAAATGACAGGGCATGTGAATGAAATCGACATGACAAGCAAGATGACATGGCATATGGATGGCTTGGCATAAAGGGATGACATAAAATAACAATGGCATGTGACATGGCATGTGAATGACATGGCATATGGATGGCATGACATAAAGGGATGACATAAAGGGATGACATAAAATGACAATGGCATGTGACATGGCAAAAAATGACATTGCATGTGACATGGCGTAAAATGACATGGCATGTGAATGAAATCGACGTGACAAGCAAGATGACATGGCCTATAGATGGCATGACATAAGGTTTTGACATGGCATAGGTGACAAAGCATAAAATGATGCCATGGCATGTGTCATGGCATGAAATGAAATGATGACATGGGATTGGTGACATGGCATAAAATGAATGAATTTGAGAATGACTCGGAATTTATTAATACAAAATCTTTTCATGTTCCCCGGCAGACCCGGCAAAACATAAAAAGTTTTATTTATTTTGAAAATTTTTAAATCATTTTATTTTACAAAAGGGTATTCCTTTGTTAATAATTGATGATAACCTCTCCGACAAACACAGCAGAGAAAATCATGAATTATTGAAACTTGGGAATATTGACTTATTTATTAAAATGTTATGAATATCATAGCATGATAATAAAGGCATGGTATGGTATGGTATGGAAATGCACCTAGACTATGAATGACATAGTAAATGATAATGACATGGAAAATGATCTAAGATTGCATGACATAATTATATGACCTAATATGCATGTCATAACCAAATCATATGCACGACATGACCTAGACCTAAAACACAAGGAAGGTCGAGCCTTATATAACAAAAATGCAAAATGCAAACATGCTTAATCATGCAAGATAGGATACATGGCAAAATGCAAGACATAACCAAGTCAAAACACAAGGAAGGCTGAATCTCATATAACAAAAATGCAAACATGCAAACATGCTTAATCATGCAAGAAATGATACATGGCAAAATGCAAGACATAACCAAGTAAAATCACAAGGAATGCCGAATCTCATATAACAAAAATGCAAACATGCAAACATGCTTAATCATGCAAGATATGATACATGGCAAAATGCAAGACATAACCAAGTAAAATCACAATGGAGGCCGAATGATAAATGGAAAATATCATTGCATGAAAATGATGTTAAAGTTAATATAACATAAAATAATGTAAAGAACATGAACAAAATAAACATAGACATGCTAGGAATTAACAAGAAAAACTAGTAAACAAAACAAGGAAAGTTGAGCTCCATGGTTGGTACAAATTGGACATAGCCCTCTCCTAACCATAATCACTTGATATTGTCAAGATCATGAAGCCTTTCCAACTCACAAATCAGAAAATAAACCAAGCTAACAACAAAATGGAGGTAAGCTCCATGGTTGGTACAAATAGGCATAGCCCTATCCTAACCATGGTCACTTGATATTTATCAAGATCATGTAGCCATTTCAACCTCTTTTATTTCATTTTTTTTTGAAAAATCAGACCATAAAACAAATAATAAACCTTCCACAACCATGTTTCCCACAACAAAGATGCAAGACAAAGATCAAGGCAAGCACAAATGAGGCATTCGGCCATTTCAAAAAGGTTGTGGAAATTTGTTTTTCTTCCATTTTTCATGAAAAGGAAAAGATGAAAGCTTAAATGAACATTTCAAAACTTTTATTTTTATGAGAAAAGTGGTAGAAATCACATAGAAAATAAAGAAAACTACATGATAATGAAGAAGAAAATTATGCTAGAGGTAGGTAGGAATGTCTACCTTCTAAGCTTTTTGGTAAAACCTTTCTTCCTTTCTTTCAAAAACCTATTTCTTGCCAAATTAGCTACTGCCTCCTTCCTCTAAAATCACCAGCTCTTAAGGAAATAAAACATTCCCCTCTCCCTTTCCAAGGCTTGGCCGGTTGGCCTCCCATCCATTGAATGGATTCCCCTCATTTTTTCCTCAATTCTAGCCTTTAGATTGGGATCCTTTTATGACAACATAAAAATATTATATTGCAAATTTATCTTAGCCCTTAAAATGTGTACTCATCTTTCCCAAATAACCTAGGCCATTGGATAACACAAAATCACTTGCATGCTCTCCTCTTTGGCTGAACCATCCCTCACCATTGGATGGTTTGTGCTCATATTTCTTCCTCCACTTTGGCCATTGATGAGGATCTTTTCATGACAAATAAAAATGTCATCTTGGCATTTGATCTTGGCCATTGAAGGGTGTACTCATCTTTTATTCAATGCATCTAGGCCATTGGATGAAGGGGGACCATTTGCAAAGTATTAAAGATGGCATTTTTAGCTTGATAGTGACTAATGAATTAAATTGATCAAGCCTTCCTTTCCCCTCTATGCTGGACGGCCAAGACATGGGATGTTCAAGAATTTTATCCATCTTGCATGTTTTTCTTAATTGCAAATTGGCCATTTTCGGTTTTTTTTGGTAAAATTACCTTGTTGCCCCTCGAACTTAATTTAATTGCAAATGGACTCCAATTTTGGATTTTTTTTAGAAATTATCCCATTCAATATAGGACTTGATTCTGGAGGTTTTCAAATCTTTTCGAGCTCATTGGCTATTTTTTTGGATTTATCTCAGAAATTTCGGTGTAGTGCCTCCCAAATTTAGCCTTTTTCAAATGAGCTCCGATTTTTCTTCACCAATCTCTTCCAAAAATTATGAAACTCAGATCTGAAAGTTTTCATAATTTTTCGAGCTCGTTTGCTATTTTTCCCAGAATTTCCTTTTTGAATTTCGGCTTAGTGCACCCGAAGTTCACCTTCTTCATTCGAGCTCCAATTCTGGATTTTTCTTCACCAATCACTTCCAAAAAATTATGAAACGCAGATCTAGAAGTTTTCATAATTTTTCGAGTTGGTTTGCTATTTTTCTTGGAATTTTCTTTTGAAATTTCGGCTTAGTGCACCCGAAATTCACGATTTTCATTTGAACTCTGATTCTGCATTTTTCTTCACCAATTTCTTCCAAAAATTATGAAACTCAGATCTGAAAGTTTTCATAATTTTTCGAGCTCATTTGCTATTTTTTTCGAATTTTGCTTTTGGAATTTCGGCTTAGTGCACCCGAAATTCACCTTTTTCATTTGAAGTCCGATTCCTGATTTTTCTTCACCAATCTCTTCCAAAAATTATGAAACTCATATCTGAAAGTTTTCATAATTTTTCGAGCTCTCTGAAAGTTTTCATAATTTTTCGAGCTCTTTTGCTATTTTTCCTGGAATTTTCTTTTTGAATTTTCGAATTTTCCCTTTAACCTATAAAACCTTGGTTTTGCTCAATATGAGTCCAATTTTCAGATTTTATTTTTCTACTCTTTCCGTCATATATTGAATTTGAGTTGGTCCGAAAATTCCCAAATTTTGCTATCAAATTCACCCCCGATTTAGTTTTCCCCAAATTTGCCAGATTAGGTCTTTCTCTGCACTGAATTTCCACAACCCATTTTTCGGACTTCATATCTTTCGTTGTAGATCTCGGATTGTTAAAATTCTTTCACCATTGTTCAATTCAACTTTGAATCATGATTTTGACTAAGAGTTGACTTTTTTTGTGGTTGACTTTTTGGGGTTGACTTTTTCTGAGTTGAATTTTTGCGTTGACTTCCAAAATAAGATTTTGGGGACCCATCTATGGAATGGTGAAGTCTCTTTGCGTTTCGGGGAGTTAAAAAGGAGAATTTGCTCGATTTAGGGGGCCCAAAAAAAATTAGGTGTCTATAGCTGTCCCTCTTTGACTATTGCTGAGAATTAGGAATTAGGCAAAGATAAACTACACAATAATTTTGTCCGGTCAGTGAGATCAAGATAAAAAGGGTAATTTCCATTTTTTTTTGCTGGAAAATTAAATAAAATAAATTTGTCCTTAAATTGAGTTCCTTGACTAACTAAGGCTCGACCCATCTTAAGGAAACGAGTTTGATTTGCAAGAGAAGGAAATACCTCGATGGAAGTCCTGGGGCCTTACCTCATCTTGGTGAGGCTTGGTAAAAACAAAAGATTTGTCCTTAAATTGATTTCCCTAACTAATCAAGGCTCGATCTGTCTTAAGGAAACGAGTTCGATTTGCAAAACTTGGATGTCCTGTCCGAAAAATCTGGTTGTCTTGTCCAGTAAAGTTGGATGTCTTGTCCGAAAAATTTGGTTGTCTTGTCCAAGAAAAATTGGATGTCTTCTCCGAAAAGTCTGGTTGTCTTGTCCAGGAAAAATTGGATGTCTTATCCGAAAAATCTGGTTGTCTTGTCCAAGAAAAATTGGATGTCTTGTCCGAAAAGTCTGATTGTCTTGTACAGGAAAAATTGGATGTCTTGTCCGAAAAATCTGGTTGTCTTGTCCAGAAAAATTGGATGTCTTGTCTAAAAAGTCTGGTTGTCTTGTCCAGGAAAAATTGGATGTCTTGTCCGAAAAATCTGGTTGTCTTGTCTAGGAAAAATTGGATGTCTTGTCCGAAAAATCTGGTTGTCTTGTCCAGGAAAAATTTGGATGTCTTACTTCCTCTTGCGCCAGTTGTTTGGACTTAAGAAAGAAAAAATTCCATAATTTATGCAAGGTTAGTCAAATGCAGTGATGCTGATGACATGTTTTGCAATTGTTTGTAAGATGCATGTTCCCTAGGGATGAATCCAATTACATGATTGTTATGGAGATTTCATTGAGGTTCATGAATCTTTTCAACTCCGCTGTTTTGCTCTACTTGACGAGCTATTCTCTATGTTTCCACTGTGATCTGCAAGTTTTGACTTGGTGATGATGTCTTCAATCTATCTCTCATTTGCTCTACTCGATGAGCTTTTCTCTGTAGCACGTCCAATGTTTGCCCCACTTAATGAGTTTCTTAGCATTATGGGTTGTCTCGATTTTCTTCAAACTTTAGTGGTTTCCAAATCTCTTCTAACTTTTAGATCTACTCCACGGTAATGCAAAGAAATCCATTTATTTAGATTTTTATGTTTACTAATCATCATTCAATTTGATAACTCTAAAAAATGCATCACAACATATATAAAAAATGGTATGAAACAGCCATATGCCTCGAAAGGGCCAACATGAGTTCATTGCAAAGGGTTCAGGTAACAAAGATGAATATCAAGGATTAAAAGGAAAATGCAAAAGAGAAGGTATAGATGCCCCAGACGCGAAATACCCTGAACCCTTCCTGTCTTAATTCCTCTGAAATATCTTTTAAGCTTGCCATTCGCTTGGGTGATTTCTCGACTTCGCTATTGTTTCAGACTTAGCTTTACCCCATTTTTTATTTTCTGATATTTTCTCCCCCTTTAAACGGAGCATTGATTCAATATTTGATCAGTACTTGGGCCGCCCTTTGCGAGTTTTTAACCCAAGTGTCCCCCGTTCGATTTTTAGTCGCCTTTTTTGGGTTTTCGGCTTAAACCTCTCCTTTTACATTTTTTTTGTGTTCTACCATGCATCTGAGAATTCTAAATGCTTCCAAGGTAAAAATGAAAATTCAAAATATGGGATGAGATCTGAGAAAAACCCTTCAAATTAAATACCCATGCTTGATCAAAATGGACTTTACAAGTACATAATGTAGGCCAAGGTTCGGGTTTAGAAAGAAAGGATAGATAGGCTCAAAATGTGTTTAAGGGTGATTGGATCAAGGATCATTTCATGAGGATGACTCATTTTTTATTCATTTGTCCTCTTTGGACTTTTCCTTCTTCTTTTTTATATTTTTTAGCTTCTTTCTTGGCTTCCATTTGCCATTCTTTGATATCACACCTTTTGTGTGTGTTTTTTCTTCTTTTTCTTTTTCGAAGGCTCTTTTTGCGATGATGATTTTTATTTCCAATGGCTCTTTTAGCCATGATTTTTTTTAAGGAGGATTTTCCTCACATTTTCCCTCCAGTGTAGAGGGTAATCCTTGATCAAGGTTCAAATAAAGAAAGAAAGAATTCGTAAGGCTTAAAGAGGTGACTAGGGATAATTTCTTCTTAGTGAAAAGAATATGAAAAATGGCCATTTATCATATCAAGCATGAATATTCTTATTGAAAAGCAATCCTCA
The DNA here is from genome assembly GCA_030761205.1 of Fremontodendron californicum. Lineage (NCBI taxonomy): Eukaryota > Viridiplantae > Streptophyta > Magnoliopsida > Malvales > Malvaceae > Fremontodendron > Fremontodendron californicum. The sequence continues at coordinate 4,927,683 of JAULJL010000032.1, forward strand.
GGGGAAATAGATATATAGAATTCTCATGTTTACATTTGGAATCACTCGAATCCTTTCATGCACAATATCGCATTTTTTTCTTTTATTCTTCAAGCATAATATTTCTTCAATTCATCAGCGGTCACGGGACTTCTCAAGTCGTCACCGTCCATTCGAGTTAAGATCAATACTCCTATAGAAAAATCTCTTTTCACCACATAGGGTCCTTTCCAATTCGGAGCCCATTTTCTATAGGGATCTTTCACAATAGGGAGAACCTTCCTCAGTACCAACTCCCCTTCTTGAAACTGCCTGGGATGAACCTTTTTGTTGTGGGCTCGAATCATCATTTTCTGATACATCTGCCCATGACATTGATTTCAATCTTTTCTCCTCGATGAGATTCAACTGTTCATTGCGAGCTCTAACCCATTCTGCCTCTTCTTGGCCCACTTCCATCAAAACACTAAGTGAAGGGATTTCAACCTCAATAGGCAGCACTACTTCCATCCCGTATACTAGAGAAAATGGTGTGGCCCCTATAGATGTGCGAACCGAAGTACGATATGCGTGGAGAGAAAAAGGCAATATTTCATGCCAATCTTTGTACACATTAGTCATCTTTTCAACAATCTTCTTGATATTCTTATTGGCTGCTTCTATTGCCCCATTCATGTTCGGACGGTAGGGTGCCGAATTATGATGGTTGATCTTGAATTTGGTACATATTTCCCTCATCATCTTATTGTTTAGATTGAGAGCATTGTCTGTGATTATTCTCTCTGAGAGTCCATATCGGCATATGATCTCTTTTTTTGACAAATCTGCACACCACTGACTTTATCACGTTGGCATAAAAGGCTGCTTCTACCCATTTTGTGAAGTAGTCTATGGTCACTAGGATAAAACGATGTCCGTTCGAAGCCTTTGGGGTAATAGGTCTGATCATATCCATTCCCCACATTGAAAATGGCCATGGAGCTATCATGACATGCAACGGCGATGGCGACACATGAATCTTATCGGCGTATATCTGACATTTATGGCGCTTTCGAGAATAATTGATGCAATTTCCTTCCATGGTTAACCAATAGTATCCGGCCCTCATAATCTATTTAGCCAGCATGTGTCCATTCGCGTGGGTGCTACTTATCAAGATTTTGAGCTTTCGCAAAAATGATACACCTCAACAAAACCTTGTCTTTCCCTTTCTTGTAAAGGATTTCATCATCCAAGACAAAACCCATTGCCATTCTTCTCAAGGTTCTCTTATCATTTTTCGTTTCTTGTTCGAGGTACCATTAACTTTTGATGTATTGCAAGATGTTGTAATACCAAGGTTGACCATCTGCTTCTTGTTCGATACTCAAGCAGTGGGCAGGAGACTCATATATGCCCATTTTGATTGGCACAACTTCGGCCCCTTCATTCACTTTAAACATTGAGGATAAAGTGGCTAGAGCATCCGTCATTCGGTTTTCTTCTATCAAACTACCTCTTCGAATTTAATAATCAAACTCAGTATAAGCTCCTTATATCGGATTAGCTTTGCACCCCGAGTTTCCCATTCTCCTCGCAGTTGGTATATCACCAAGGCTGAATCTCTAAAGACCTCTAGTGTTTTGATCTTTCTTTCTATGGCAGCATGAAGACCTATAGTACATGCTTCATACTCAGTGGTATTGTTGGTACAATCAAAATACAATCTGGAAGTGAAAGGATAATAATATTCCTAAAAGGATATAAGCACTGCACCGATTCCATGCCCCATGGCATTAGATGCGCCATCAAAATACATTTTCTAGGTTTTCTTCTCAAAGAAAGTCCCTTCTTCTTGCAAAACACACATTAGGTCTTCGTCAGGAAAATCAAAGTCCAGGGGCTCGTAATCCTCTACTGCTCGACTTGCTAGAAATTCGGCTACTACGCTACCCTTTATAGCCTTGTGGCTCACATAAACAATATCATATTTGGAGAGTAAAACTTGCCACCTCGCCGTTCTTCCTGACAACGAAGGCATCTCGAATACGTATTTAAGGGGATCTAATTTTGTAATCAGCCATGTCGTGTGATACAGCATGTACTGTCTGAGCCTTCGGGCAGTCCAGGCTAAGGCACAACAAAGCCTCTCTACCAAAGAATATTTCAACTCGTACTCAGTGAACTTTTGGCTGAGGTAGTAGAGGACCTGTTATTTCTTTCCAGTTTCATCATGTTGTCCCAACACACACCCCATGGACCTTTCAAATACTGACAAGTATAATATTAGCGGCTTTCCTAGTACTGGTGGCATTAGTACTGGTGGATTGGATATCTAATGCTTGACCTTATCAAAGGCTATCTGGCATCCTTCATCCCATTCCCCTGGATCATGCTTTCGGAGTAACTTGAAGATCAGGTCGCACTTATCGGTCAGTTAGGAGATGAACCGAGCGATATAATTCAGCCTACCCAAAAAGTTTATTTCTTCTTTCTGTGTACGAGGGGGAAGCAAGATTTGAATGGCTTTCACTTTATCCGGATCAATCTCGATCCTTTTTTGGCTAACAATAAAGCCCAATAGCCTTCCCAAAGTGACTCTAAAAGTACACTTTCTCGGGTTGAGTTTAAGTTGAAATTTTCTCAACCTTTCAAAGAGCTTTTTAAGATTCACAATGTGTTCGTCCTCTCCTTGCGATTTTGCTATCATATCATCGACATAAACTTCGATTCCTTTGTGCATCATGTCATGGAATAAAGTCATCATGGCCCTTTGATACATTTCCCCAGTGTTTTTCAACCCGAATAGCATCACCTTATAGCAAAAGGTTCCCCACATCGTCACAAATATGGTTTTCTCCATATCCTCAGGTTCCATCTTTATCTGATTATACCCTGAGAACTCGTCCATGAAGGAAAACACGAAATTCTTGGCGGTATTATCGACTAAAGTATCAATGTGAGGCAACGGGAAATTATCCTTGGGGCTTGCCTTGTTCAGATCCCTGTAATCGACACACATCTGTACATTGCCATCTTTCTTTGGAATCGGGACAATGTTCGCTACCCACTTCGGGTATTTTGCCACTTCCAAGAATCCGACATTGAATTGCTTCTTCATTTCTCTTTCACTTTTAATAGTATTTCGGGCCTCATTCTTCTTAGTTTCTACTGAATCGGCTTTCAATCTGGTTTGAACGAAAGTTTATGAACCACAATATCAGGGTCTAACCCCAGCATGTCTTGGTACAACATGCAAACACATCCGCGTATTCCCGGAGTAGACTTATCAAATCTTTCTTTATTGATGGTAACATGGCAGTCCCTATCTTAACTTCTCTTATTTCTTCCCCATCCCCTAAATTTATCACTTCCAACTATTCTTTGTGAGGTAATACTTGTTTCTCCTCTTGTTTATTATTCTCAACAAATCTGGAAATAAATCACAGTCTTCGACATCTTTGTCAGCGTCGAAATCACCCGTACAGATAGTTTTTTCAAAATTAATTTCAGAATTATTGACAAGACGGTCCTCATATTCTGTATCCAGGCACCTATAAATAGGTGAGAAAGATATAGGAAGACATATAGGTAATAATAATGAAAGAATAAAAGAATGTGGACACATCAATATGAAGGAAATGCATCATGGTTGTTATTTATTAAATGATAATCTTTAAACATAAGCCCGTACAAAGGACTCTTAATACCTTTGGGCAAGGGCAATTAAGGTTGATTCGAGCATTACACTGGAGTAGACCTATAAATATGGGAAGTTCAGTCACGCTCCAATTGGTTAGCTCATAACCCAGTGGGCAAGGACGCATCATCCAACTAGTGCCCTCCTCTCCCTGTTCCTCTATTTCAGCCATACTGACCATCATTGCATATGGTTGTTTGTCTCCAACTCCATAAAGTTTCTCAAAAGCCTGCTCCAGCAAGACCATCACATCTTCAAAATTCTTACTCCTAAACTCAAATTCGACTGAGCGAAAGATGTGAAGGATTGGCGAGAAAGTCATGGACTCCCACTCCAAATCCACACCCGCAAAATGGGCTATCCTCTTTTTACGGTTCTTCTCAATTTGTTTCCTTTTCTCGTGAGCTTTGGGGAGATATCCGAGATCGAATTGGTCTTTCTTCCCGGCCACTTCTATTGCTCTAGCCAACCCATGCAGGTACTTCCCTAGTCTTTTTCCTGCCCTACAGCCTTTTCCAACTGTTGTTCTCACTCCCAACCTAGTATTCTAGGAGAGCCTTGGCTTCAAAATTTTATGCCCCTCAGTGACGAACACGGCATTGACAAATTCTAGTGCCCTGAATGAGCATTCTACAGTATCTTCATTTACCTCTATGTAGGGGGTATCATTAGATGCAGAAGCAATAATATCCTCTTCTCCTGACACGCTGATCAAGCGCCCTTCCATTACAAATTTTAGCTTTTGGTGGAGAGATGAGGCACAGCCCCGACAGAGTGAATCCACGGCCTTTCCAGCAAGCAATTGTAAGATGGGGTATTGTCCATCACTTGAAAATCGACCTTATAGGTATAGGGATCTATCTGGAGTGGGATCTTAATGTTTCCCATCACCTCTAAACGAGTGCCATTAAAAGCCCTGATAATGGTATGACTCGGCAGCATGCAGGACATATCCATTGGCAGTTTTGACAAGGTAGCCAATGGCATCACTTTCAAAGACGATCCATTGTCAAGGATACTCGGGGTAGAATGTGCCCTTTGCAGGTGGTAGTGATCTGAAGGGCCTTGGTGGATCCTATTCCATTTGGCGATATCTCATCATAGCTGAAGGAGATGTAATCATCTGCTGTGATGTTTCCCACTAACCAATCTAATTTCTCCACAGATATATTGTTGGCTACATAAGCCTGATTCAAAATTCTCAATAGAGCATTTCGGTACGACTCTAAGTTTAACAGCAATGAAAGTACTGAAATTCTCGCCAGTTGGCGATGCAACTGTTCTACCATACTGTACTCGTTGTGCTTGATGAATTTTAAGAACTCACAGGCTTCATTCTCATTTACTGGTTTCTTTACCTTACTAGTTGGGGTTGGATCTTTTTCAACTTCAACTAATTGTTCTACCTCCATAGGGTCTAGTCCCACAGCCCTTTCTCCTTTGTCAGGCCCCCCTGTCTTTCCAATTTCAACTACCGTAGGGGCATAACATCTACCACTCCAAGTAAGGTGCCCCACTCCGGTTACATCCACGGCTACTGCCTGATGGTTTGAAGATCTTGGCATCGCTATACCGCATTCATACTTCCATGGAATCTTCCCGTCTCTTTTGTAAGGAAAAGGTGACGGTAATTCTATGATCATCTTTGGAGTGGGTCCCTCAATTGCTGGACTAGCCTTTTTCTCGGGTTAATCATAGTATACGATTAGGAGTCTATCCATCCCATAACAGGTCTCATTCATACTTATTTCTGGATCCTTTATCTTCTCAAAAAACTAAGCCTCGCCCATATCGATCATCTTTTGAACTTTTGCTAAGAATTTTCCACAACACTGAATGGTGTGCCCTTTGTACTCATGATATTGGCAGAAGTCCTCTATCTGGCTGAATATCTCCCTTACATATGATTTCAGCTTAAACAAACCCACTTTGACCATCTCAAACCATACTCTGCTCATAGGCGTTTTTACTTTCCTGATATCATTTTTTACCCGTTCATCCTCCCCCAACATGATGGCATTGACCTTGGCCTTCGTATGATTAGGCAACGGATTTCCCGTGACATTAGGTCCACTTTTCAGTCCAAATTTCAAGATTCCTGTATCAATAAGGCTCTGAACCTTGCGTATGAAAGCAGTACAAGTCTTGATCAAGTGTCTTTGGATGCCCATATGGTACGAGCAGTGAGTGTTGGAATCATACCACTCGGGATAAGAAGGTTTTAAAGGTTAGAGGTACACAGGCGCAACGAGTTGACCTTATAGAAGCTTCGGGTATAACTTGCTGTAAGCAGTGGGGATAGGGTCATATTGAGGTTTTTGGTTATTCCTCACAGGCCTTTGATCATTTTGGGGATATTTTGTATGTTTGGGGTAGTGTTTGGTGGAATGGCTATCTGAGGAGATATACTAGTCGGATATAGTTGATGAGGGATAGCCGTGTAAGAAAAAGGGTTCTGAGTGAGGCTATTTTTATAGCCGGGTAGTAAGGGTTGTAAGTCGGGTAAGGTGTATAAGGTGCTAGAGGTGAAAAAGAACGATTATTGAAACTGACTGCATGAGCCTCCTTTTTTTTCTTGGTAGGAGTTCTTTTCTTTTGGGCGACTTGTTCCCCACTTCCTATCTTTCCACTTTTGATCGTGGTTGCAATCAACTCTCCAGATATGACCATATCTGCAATATTTTTGGTGGCATTACCCACCAAGTTCTCATAGTATGGCGTCTTTAGGGTGTTGATGAAGAGAACTGTGGTTTCTTTATGAGTCAGGGGTGGCTGCACTTGGGTAGCCATGTCTGTCCATTTTTGAGCATACTGTTTAAAACTTCAGTATCTTTCTTCTCCATGTTTTGCAGAGACAACCTGTCGGGTACCATGTCAGAGACGTTCTTATAGTGTTCTAAGAAGGCACTAGCCAAATCTGTCCATGATCGAATCTTGCTATGGGTGAGTTGATTGTACCATCGAGTGGCAGATTCGGTGAGGCTATCTTGGAAACAGTGGATAAGCAATTTCTCATCACTATTATGTCTGGTCATTTTCCTGCAATACATTGTCAAATATGCTAAAGGATTGGTGGTCCCGTTATACTTCTCAAAGTCCGGCATCTTGAACTTGGGTGGGATCACTAAACCGAAGACTAAACTTATTTCAATGGCATCGAGGCTTCCAAACAATTCTGCTCTTTCCACGACCTTCAGTCTTTCTTCAATAGCTGATACTTCTTTTGTGCTTAAGCTATTTCTTCCCTTTTTAGTTTCACCACTTTCCTCTTCTCTTGTTCGGCTAGCTCATCCAGGTCTGGGATATCGATAGGGTCTATCGGGAGGGTCCCAAGGTTTACCTCAACTGGCATCTGTTTCTGTGCCCCTGTGTTGGGCTGAATATACACGAAAGACATTTTAGCTGTCGGAGATGGAGTATCTACGTTCTGTGTAGGTTGGCCGTTTGTCGATATGGCTTCCTGCTGCCCTTCTTTTCCCCTTTGATGTCCAGATTCTAAACCCACGGCTAAATTCTCCATGTGTCCCTTTTCATTAACTGCGATGGCCACAAGTTCCATCAGCTTAATCATCTGATCCCTTGATTCGGCCTGTGACTTGGACAATTGTTCTTTCAACTCATCCTGAGCCCTTTCCATTCTCTCTATTCTCTCCATTTAGGCCATTTGTTCATTTTCCATGATCCTAACCTGGGATCGAGTATAATACTGATGTGGAGTGCTTCTTTTGGGGAGCTTCGGTGGGCACCCAATTTTCGAACCTTGGTGTAAATACCATAGATTAGAATTTCATGGCATATCTTTTTATTAAATGCTTGCAAAGGATGAATAAATCAATGCATGATTGGTCAAACCAATGGATGAATGAATGTATTCTTCTTTAATTGTATGAAATGATGCAAACAATAATATTCGCCTTAAGATCAAATTCCAACACAAAGGTTTTTCATTAATTCATGGGAACTTGTTACATATCCTTTCTCACTCTCGGGTTACATAAAAAAATCGTATTTGCTCATATTGGTCTTGAGCCTCTTCCAGGAAATTCAATAGGCACTGCCTTGACCACAACCTTGTGAATTTGCCTAGTCAAGTGGTCTATATATTGCTGCCATCCCAAAGTCTCAATCTTCCACCTAGAGCTAGCATCTAAAGCTAGGTCATTTGCCTTGCTCCATTCGACCTTCTTCTCTCTGTATTCTCGGATGATGGCATCGATGTTAGTCTTCCAATCTTGCAACTGATGCTCTAAGGTCTAAATGGTCACATGGAGTGTCTCATTCTCTTGGCGTAGAATGGATGTCCTTTCCCTCTCATTTCCCAACTTTGCTTTCAATAGCTCATTCTCTTGCAGGCATCTTTCCAACTTGGTCGATATCAGTGATCGTGCATCTCCCTATTTTTGTCGCTTATGAGAAAATCGGGACTCTTTTTCCTTGCTGTCCTTAGCTTTACCCTTTCAGAAGTCCAATTCTTTCTGAAGTTTTTCTATCTCTTTCTTATGGACGCTCAGAGACCTACTAGTTCCAGTGAACTGTCCCTTGGTTCTTAGCCTGTTGTTCTCTTGATGCAAGTCCCGTATATTGGATTGCACCGTGTCTCGCTCTTTAACCAACCTTCATGCCTTGGCCTCTTGGATTTCAAGGTCGGTCTTCAAATTTTTGACTTCCTCTTGAAGCTTATCATACTCACGCTTCGGTTTCCCTTTGTCCTTCTCTAATTCTTGCCTGACAAACTCAATCTCTGAGAGTACTACCGGCTCTGGTTGAAGGATTACTGGATAGACAGAGGCATCATTGGCAAGGAGCACTATGTCGTGGACCCTCTTGGCTCTCCAAACCAAATATCTAGGAGTAGCGTTATTGGTATATCTCCCCAATTCTAATCGGTGCAACTTTCTCCACGCCTTGATGACCTCACGTATTTCCTTCATGTACCCGGGCCCATCATATGTGAAATCCACCAAAGCAAGCCCATGAGTCATCGGGATGAACTGCTAAGACCCATACTATCTTCGTACTAGGAGAGGTGCATAGCTGATAGCTCCCCAAATTCCCATTGATGGAACCCATAGTTTGTCTCCACAACTATACAGAATGGATCCCATCGGCATCCATGGAGCTCTTTAAGTGACGCCCTCTCGAGCTAAGCGACGAAGAGTCATTATCCATTGTTTCTTATCTCCTTTTCTCGGCCATTCTTTTTTACAAAATTCTTTAAGAGGAATGAAAGTCCTGATGTAGGGACAAAGCTTTTCCTTATCATCCCCCCAGAAATGACTTTGGATCTAAACATACAGGAGTTGTGCACATCCCTTGAAACGTCCCTCGCCTTTTCTCTGCCAGAAATTGAGTGACCTAAATGTCTCGGCACGAATAACAGGAGCAGGATCAATTTGTTTGCCTAGGCACTCAAAGAAATTCACTACAGCCATCTCAATGTGCCCCAAGATCTTTGGAAATATCACCAAACCATAGATTGCCAAGGCGAAGACATCCACCACACGATCGTTCCCCGGATTGTTCATGATATAATCTCGTAGGAATACCCATGGAATATAAACACTCGAATCCTTCTTCTTAATATTTGGGGAGTTGATTGGAATCTCCATACCCAACATGTCGGATAGCTTCCTACGAAAGCTAACTGTCTTTTGTTGCTTGCAGTATATCTTATTAGGGGTGGATGACTTGATACGGAGCAAGATTGATTACTCCTCGATGGTGGGTGTCATATCTTCCCGATTGAATGTGATGCATCGGTAAAAGGGATCCAAAAACTACACCACTGCCCTGATCAACTTCTCATCTATCTGGACCGGGAGAAGTAATGCTATGTAGCCATACTTCTTGGTGAACTCATTTTTCCTTGCAATTCCCCATTATCCCCAAATCTCCTCTAATTCTGTTAAATCATTCCGACCTAGATCTAAATGGACTTGAAGCTTCCAGTCAAGCAGTCTCTCTTGTCAACCTGATGTTTTTCTGACTCTATTCGGACCTCTCGGTATGTCTTAGAAATAACTGACATTGGAGCAAGATCTCGGTGTTCCATGACTGTAACAAAACCCTTCTGATTGGAATCCGTCTTAATGTAAATACTCCTAAGTGACCATGATGCATGCAACGAAAGAAAAGAAAAACGAAAACAAACAAAACAAAGGGAAACAAGTCAGTATTGGTATATAATAATCATATCAATGCGATATTGAAATAGCTAAAGGTGAGAAAGGTTCATCCGAGTGTTCCTAGCTTCGATATTTCGAACAAAAAATTGGCATGGTTTTGCCTAGGTTCACTACATATGGTTGCATTAGGTTCTAAAAAAAGCTTTTTCTCCTTACTGTCGTCGGTGAAGACTAGTAAGGCACCCCGATAAAAGCGGGTCCAATTTGTTAGAGTGTATTTCCTAGGCCTATACGGAGGTTATCACCCCACGAAGGCGTAGTAGTCTACTACTCCAAAAGTGTTTCGCTAGCCCATATGGAGCTTAACACCTCACGAGAGCGTAGTTACTTTACTTCCACCTAAAGGACGGAACCCGGGTAGAGGGTTCATGTTATGCAAATGCGAGTATAGTGTATGAGGAGGAACAAACAAACCTTTCACCACCTATTCTATACCGCTATCCTAAAACCCGAGCAATTTAATAAAGGCAAAATTAAACCATGTAAACATTAATTAAATAAAGAATAATAATGACATGTTAAATTAAATAACCAGAAAACAGCAAAAATATGCATGCACATGAGAATGGACACATTTAAAACATTTGATTATTTTCAAAAAATTTCTTTATTAGAAAATGGAATTAAATGTAAACGCCAACCCAAAACCGACAAAACTGAGACTTTTGATAACGCATGAATAATTCCAGGCCTAACTCTCTAAATTCCCCAGCGGAGTAGCCAAGCTGTTGATACGTGATCTGGGGGACCCGTTCGAGTAAGGGGAAAACAAGAAGCAAAGGAAAAGATGACTTAATTCCTCTTGAAATATAGGTCGATGGTATGAAAACATCCTCGAAAAAAAAAGAGTCGCCACCAATCTTTTTTGGCTGGGTATGATCGGCCACCTATTAAAATCGATTTTTATAAAAACATTTTTAAATTAATTAAAATATTTTTTAAAACCAATTTTGTAGTCTGCGCTTTAAACCAGAGAAAACAAGTGTGGGTTCGGGAGTCGGTTACGTGCGGGAAAGGATTAGCACCCCCATAACACCCGTATGAAATGGTACCTTATTAGTCGTGCGTTATCTCGCATCTCAGTAAAAAAGTCAGTTTTGAAGTTGGCATTTATAAATAATTCCCTTGAAAATTCATATTTTATTTGAAAAGGACCCCAAATTTACCAGCATAAAATTTTCCATATTTTCTGACAGACTAAGCAAAATATGGAATTTTTCATTGATTTTAAAATTCTCTGAATCATTTTCATTTTAAAAAGAATATTCCGTTATTAATGATAATTGATGATATCCTCTCTGACATACCCAACAGAGAATTCATGAATTATTGTAACTCGGGAATAATCTTAATTTACAAAAACATCTTTTGTAAAAACATAGAAAATGGTTATGATTATGCAAAAATGTTACTAAGATAGGAATTAAATAATCATGCATATTTATCATGTCATGATAAAATTTTATTATGATATATTAATAGAAATAATAACATGACATATGATTGACATAGCACACAAAATGACATGTGAACAAATTCGACACGACATGTGAATGACATGGCATAAGAATGAATGTCATGTGACATGGTATAAAAATGACATGGCATGTGAATGAAACCGACATGGCATAAAAAAATGGCCTATGGGTGGCATGACATAAAGTGATGACATAAAATGTGACATGGCATAAAATGACATAGCATGTAAATGAAATTGACATGGCGTATGGATGACATGGCATATGACATGGCATGCGAATGAATCGACATGAAAAGCAAGATGACATGGCATATGAAATGGCATAAGATGACCTGGCATGTGACATGGCATAAAATGACATGGATGTGATTGAAATCGACATGACAAACAAAATGACATGGCATATGAATGGCACGAGATGACATGGCATATGATATGGCATAAAATGACATAGCATGTGAACGAAATCGACATGACAAGCAAGATGACATGGCATATGGATGGCATGACATAAAGGGATGACATAAAATGACAATGTCATGTGACATGGCATGTGAATGAAGTCGACACGACAAGCAAGATGATATGACTTATGGATGGCAAGACATAAGGTGATGACATAGCATGTGGCATGGCATAAAAGGACATGGCATGTGAATGACATGGCATATGCATGGCATGACATAAAGGGATGGCATAAAATGACAATGGCATGTGACATGGCATAAAATGACATGGCATGTAACATGGCATAAAATGACAATAGCATGAGACATGGCATGAAATGACAGGACATATGAATGAAATTGACATGACAAGCAAGATGACATGGCATATGGATGGCATGACATAAAGGGATGACATAAAATGACAATGGCATGTGACATGGCATAAAATGACATGGCATATGGATGGCATGACATAAAGGGATGACATAAAATGACAATGGCATGTGACATGGCATAAAATGACAATGGCATGTGACATGGCGTAAAATGACATAGCATGTGAATGAAATTGACATGACAAGCAAGATAACATGGCCTATGGATGGCATGACATAAGGTGATGACATGGCATGTGTCATGGCATTGGTAACATGGCATAAACTGAATGAATTTGAGAATGACTCGGAATTTATTAATACAAAATATTTTCATATTCCCCGGCAGACCCGGCAAAACATAAAAAGTTTTATTTATTAGGAAATCTTCCGAATCATTTTATTTTATAAAAGGGTATTCCTTCGTTAATAATTGATGATAACCTCTCTGGCAGACCCAGCAAAGAAAACCATAAATTATTGAAACTCGAGAATATTGCCTTATTTATTAAAATGTTATGAATAGCATAGCATGATAATAAAGACATGGTATGGAAATGCACCTAGACTATGAATGACATAGTAAATGATAATGACATGGAAAATGATCTAAGATTGCATGACATAATTATATGACCTAATATGCATGTCATAACCAAATCCTATGCAAGGCATGACCTAGACCTAAAACACAAGGAAGGCCGAGCCTCATATAACCAAAATGCAAACATGCTTAATCATGCAAGATATGATACATGGAAAAATGCAAGACATAACCAAGTCAAAACACAAGGAAGGCCGAATCTCATTTAACAAAAATGCAATCATGCTTAATCATGCAAGATATGATACATGGCAAAATGAATGACATAACCAAGTAAAATCACAAGGAAGGCCGAATCTCATATAACAAAAATGCAAACATGCTTAATCATGCAAGATATGATATATGGCAAAATGCAAGACATAACCAAGTAAAATCACAAGGGAGGCCGATTGGTAAAGGGAAAATATCATTACATGAAAAATGATGTTAAAGTTAATATAACATAAAATAATGTAAAGAACATGATCAAAATAAACATAGACATGCTAGGAAAAAACAAGAAAAACTAGTAAACAAAACAAGAAACGTTGAGCTTCATGGTTGGTACAAATTGGACATAGCCCTCCCCTAACCATAATCACTTTATATTGTCAAGATCATGAAGCCTTTCCAACTCACAAATCAGAAAATAAACCAAGCTAATAACAAAATGGAGGTGAGCTCTATGGTTGGTACAAATAGGCATAGCCCTATCCTAACCATGGCCACTTGATATTTATCAAGATCATGTAGCCATTTCAACCTCTTTTATTTCATTTGTTTTGAAAAATCAAACCATAAAACAAATAATAAACCTTCTACAACCATGTTCCCACAACAAAAATGCAAGACAAAGATCAAGGCAAGCATAAATGGGGCATCGGCCATTTCAAAAAGGTTGTGGAAATTTGTTTTTCTTCCATTTTTCATGAAAAGGAAAAGATGAAAGCTTAAATGAAAATTTCAAAACTTTATTTTTATGAGAAAAGTGGTAGAAATCACATAGAAAATAAAGAAAACTACATGAGACTGAAGAAGAAAATTATGCTAGAGCTAGGTAGGAATGGCTACCTTCCAAGCTTTTTGGTAAAACCTTTCTTCCTTTCTTTCAAAAACCTATTTCTTGCCAAATTAGCTACTGCATCCTTCCTCTAAAATGACCAGCTCTTAAGGAAATAAAACATTCCCCTCTCCCTTTCCAAGGCTTGGCCGGCTGGCCTTCCATCCATTGGATGGATTCCCTTCATTTTTTCTTCCATGCTGGCCTTTAGATTAGGATCTTTTTATGACAACATAAAAATATCATCTTGCAAATTGATCTTAGCCCTTAAAATGTGTACTCATTTTTCACAATAGGCCATTGGATGACACAAAATCACTTGCATGCTCTTCTTTTTGGCCAAACCATCCCTCACCATTGGATGGTTTGTGCCCATATTTCTTCCTCCACTTTGGCCATTGGATGAGAATCTTTTCATATTAAATAAAAATGTCATCTTGGCATTTGATCTTGGCCATTGAAAGGTATACTCATATTTTATTCAATGCATCTAGGTCATTGGATGAAGGGGGGACCATTTGCAAAGTATTAAAGAGGGCATTTTTAGCTTGATAATAAATAGTGAATTAAATTGATCAAGCCTTCTTTTCCACACTATGCTGGCCAGCCAAGGCATGGGATGTTCAAGAATTTTATCCATATTTCATATTTTTCTTAATTGCCGTTTCTTTTGGTAAAATTACTTTTTTGCCCCCTGAACTTAATTTAATTGGAAATAGACTCCAATTTCGGATTTTATTTTTACAACTTATCCCATTCAATGTAAGACCTAATTCTGGAGGTTTTCAAATTTTTCCGAGCTCATTGGCTATTTTTTTCGAATTTATCTCTACAATTTCGGTGTAGTGCCTCCCAAATTTAGCCCTTTTCAAATGAGCTCTGATTTTGAAATTTTCTTCACCAATCTCTTCTGGAAGTTTTCATTATTTTCTGAGCTCGTTTGTTATTTTTTCCTGAATTTACTTTTGGAATTTGTGCTTAGTGCACCAGAAATTCCCCTTCTTCATTTGAGTTTCTTCACTAATCTCTTCCAAAAACTATGAAACTCAGATCTAGAAGTTTTCATAATTTTTCGAGCTCGTTTGCTATTTTTCTCGGAATTTCCTTTTGGAATTTCGGCTTAGTGCATCCGAAATTCACCTTTTTCATTTCAACTCCGATTTTGGATTTTTTTTCACCAATCTCTTCCAAACTTATGAAACTCAGATCTGGAAGTTTTCATAATTTTTGGAGCTCGTTTGCTATTTTTCTCAAAATTTTCTTTTGGAAATTCGACTTAGTGCACTAGAAATTCACTTTTTTCATTTGAACTCTCTTCCAAAAATTATGAAACTCAGATCTGGAAGTTTACATAATTTTTTGAGCTCGTTTTTTATTTTTCCCATAATTTTCTTTTAAAATTTTTGAATTTGCCCTTTGACCACAAAAACCTCGGTTTTGCTCAAAACAAGTCCGATTTTTGGATTTTCTTTTTCTACTCCATCCATCATATATTGAATTTGAGTTGGTTCAAAAATGCCCAGTTTTTGTGATCAAATTCACCCCCGATTTAGTTTTTTCCAAATTTTCCGGATTAGGTCTTTCTCTGCACTGAATTTCCATCATATCTTTCGTTGTAGATCTTGGATTGTCAAAATTCTTTCACCATTGTTTATTCAACTTCGAATCTTTATTTTGACTAAGAGTTGACTTTTTTAGTGGTTGACTTTTTGGTTTGACTTTTTTGGGGTTGACTTTTTCCTAGTTTACTTTATGTGCTGACTTCTGAAACAAGATTTTTGGGACCCATCTATGGAATGGTGGAAGTCTCTTTGTGTTTCAAGGAGTTAAAAAAGAGAATTTGCCCGGTTTAGGGGGCCCGGACAAAATTAGGTTTCTACAGCCATATCATTCATCCACATGGCATGTCATTCATTAAGCCATGTCATTTATACCATGTCATTCATATGCCATGTCATCAAAATTTGCCATGTCATTCACGTGCCATGTCATTCATATGCCATGTCATTTTGTTTACCATGTCGGTTTCATTCACATGACATTCAGTCTTATGCCATGTCATTCGTTTGCCACATCATTTATATACCATGACATTCATCCTCATGCTATGTTATTTTCGTGCCATGTCATCTTCTCATGCCATGTCATTCTTATGCCATGCCATTTTGTTTGCCATCTCGATTTCACTCACATGACATTCATTCTTATGCCATGTCATTTCATCCGCCATGTTATTTAGTCCGCCAAGCTTAGGTTTGCCATGTCGATTTCGTTCACATGATGTTCATTTCTTTATGCTGTGTCATAATTTCTTTCACTATGTCATAATAAAATGTTTGTCATACCATGGTAAATATGCATGCTCATTTAATCTTTATCTTAATACCATTTTTGCATATTCATGATCATTTTCTATGATTTTCGAAATAAATGAAAAACAAATAATATTTTTATAAATCAAGATTATTCTCGAGTTAAAATAATTCATAAATTCTCTGCTGGGTCTGCCGGGGAGGATATCATCAATTATCATTAACAACGGAATATCTTTTCTCAAAAAAAGAAGATGATTCGGAGAATTTCAAAATTAAGGAAAAATTCCATGTTTTGCCGAGTCTGTCGAAAATTATGGAAAATTTTAAGTTAATAAATTCTAGATCATTTTCAAAATAGAAATGTGAATTTTTTTTAAAGGAATTATTTCAAAACACCAAATTTTAAAATCGACTTTTCACCGAGACTCGAGATAATACACGACTAATAAGGTACTATTTTATACGGGCATCGTGGGGGTACTAATCCTTCCCCGAGCGTAACCGATTACCGAACCCGCCTGGTTTTCTCTCGTTCAAAGCGCAGACTACAAAATTAGTTTTAAAAATGTTTTAATTAATTTTAAAATGTTTTATAAAAATCGATTTTAATACGTGGCCGATCACACCTAGCGAAAAAACATTGGTGGCGACTCTATTTCTTTTTCCAAGATTGTTTTCATACCCTCGACCTTTATTTCAAGAGGAATTAAGTCGTCTCTTACTCTGCCTGTTTTTCCCCCTCACTCGAGTGGGTCCCCCGCGAAGGGTGGGTCACGTATCAACACCTTGGTCGGCTAGCTCTAATCTACTAAGCAATAATATGTAAAATATGGGCTGAACATGCTCAAGCCCAAACCTAAATAATTAAAAGATGTCCATGTTACATAATATAGGCCCAAATGACTAAGTAATTTTAAGACTTAAAAATAAGCCCAAATAAGCCCTCTCTTAGGCGCCACATCATTAAATGAATTGGTCTTCATAATTGCCATGTCAATTAATGAATGAATGAATAGGCCCCACTTCTTTAAACATGATGCCGCCACTTGTAAGCCCTCTTAATATGCCACCTTGTGTTCTTGAATCACATGGACTAAACTTGAATGCAAGCCCATCTTGCATGTTGAAACCTTTCTTGAATAACTTGCAACATGGCCCAAGTGAATTCCACTCATTCTTGCCATGTTTCCTAGATCTTCTTGGATCTTTGCCCATATAAAAATTGCCATGGGATTTGGCCATCTTGGATCCTATCATTCCCTTTTTCCTCGAAAAGATTCGCCCTCGAATCTTAGCCTTGTGTGTGAGAATGACGGTGCTAGGTACTAAATCAAGGTGATGTGCAATGCCTCTTATGGGTGGCAACCCATCTTGTATCTTCTCCGAAAAGAAATCCTCAACATCCTCCAACAAAGAAGCAGTCAAAATAGCAAGAGATTGGTTAGGGGTATTAAGAATAAGAACCTCACTCTCCTTTGCATCAAGAAAAAAATTCTCAAATTCTTTGTTTTCCTTGGTAGGAATTGTCTCCTTTTCCACTAATAACTCCTCTGTTACTTCTTTAATTTCAGCCACCACTTCTTTTTCTTTTTCACTCTCTTTTTCCTTTTGTGGCTCCACTTGTTTTTCAGCCACCTCTCTTTCTTTTTTACTCTTGTTTGTAGAGCTCTTTTTTCCTCTTGTTGCACAAACTTCCCAAACAATAAGGTGAACTCTTTCATCTCTTACAGAGCCTGCTTTACTTCGTTGCCACATGTGAGAGACATTTTAAAGTTGCTGCAAAACAACTTTGGTTAGTAAAAAAAATGAATGTCGATTCTTTCCTCTTCTTTTCAATCTTTTTCAAATCTTTTTTTCTTCTCTCTATTCGAACACTTTTCTTTCTTTTTTTTTTTTCACGAGACTTTCTTGATTTTCTTGAAATCTTGGATAACTTTCTTTTTTCTTTCTTTAGACTGTTCGAATACCCCTCTCAATTCTTGATTTGTTTTTCAAGAACGGATCAAGAACAGTCTAAAACAATTTTTAATAGATCAAGAATTCGGAACTAGAATCTTGATCTAAACTAATTTCCAAGAATGAAACCCCAAATGAAACTACCTAAAAAAACCGTAGGGCAAGAATGCCTAAATCTATAACCCCAAGACAAGAATGCCTAGAACCCCAAAACAAGAAAGTTGACAGAAACCCTAAAGTCTTATTATTGATTTTGCTGTGATAGTATTTGAAACCCCAAAAAGAAGTAACAAACAACATATGAAAGCGATAACTATAAAAAACCTGATTGGAAGCCTAAGCTCTGATACCAAATGATGTGAACCCGTGGGATTGAACCCTTTGAACCCACTAACAATTTAGGATACCTAACCCAGAAAAGCCAAGATTCAGGCAATGAAAACTTAAACCCAGTGAAATCCTGTTTCAAAGAACCTATATAACCTAAGCTAGCTAGACCCCAAGAACGCTTGTTTCAAGAACCTAAGTTTGAAGGTGTTGATGCCACAAAGAAGAATTCTTTGATAAGTTCTAAGTTCTTTCAAGAACAAAAAGAGAAAACTCTCACTGAATAAAATCAGACTTAATTGATAAAAAGATAATTGAAGTAAGCGGCTAAGACATATATTTATAGCGTCCCTACAATAACCCTAATCAGTTAACCTAATAATCCTAGTATAATTGCAACTCCTTGATAGCTAAGGACTCCTCTCCTAATTACATGAGTATTCGGCCAAGCACTCTCAATCCCCTTAGAAATGCCTTGGTCGGCTAGTCCTAATCTACTAAGCAATAATATGTAAAATATGCGTGGAACATGCTCAAGTCCAAACCTAAATAATTAAAAGATGTACATGTTACATAATATAAGCCCAAATGCCTAAGTAATTATAAGACTTAAAAATAAGCCCAAATAATTCCTCTCTTAGGTGCCACATCATTAAATGAATTGGTCCCCACAATTGCCATGTCAATTAATGAATGAAAGAATAGGCCCACTTCTTTAAACTTGATGCTGCCACTTGTAAGCTCTCTTAATGTGCCACATTGTGTTCTTGAATCATGTGGACCAAACTTGGATGCAAGCCCATCTTGCATGTTGAAGCCCTTCTTGAAAAACTTGCAACATGGCCCAAGTGAACTCCACTCATTCTTATGTTTCCTAGATCTTCTTGGATCTTGGCCCATATAGAAATTGCCAGGGGATTTGGCCATCTTGGATCCTATTAGCAATGAACCAAGATTCTTTTGTATTCTTATGATATACATGGTATATTAAACTTACTCCTTGATGGTGACTCAATTAAGAGTTGTAAACCCAAGTGCAGGTTATGTTCAAGTAATAAATTCTCGGGTGTCCGAGGTCGAACCACAGGGAAGCGTATTAATAAGTATAAGTTTATAAATATATAAGACAAAGAAAGTAAACAAGATATTAGGGAATCAACAACAAAATAAGATAAACAAGATATTAGAGAACAAAATAAACAAAATAACATAAAAACAATTAAACAAGATATAAAAAACAATAAGAAATGATGTTGAGGTTAGAGAATCCACTCTTGGTGTTATGCTAAGATTAATCTTGTTTTATTACACAATTGAAATCCACACATAAGGGAGGTTCCAACCGGAAGGTTTAGCAATTCAGTCCAAATTGTCCAACGTCCATAGCATATGATATTATGTTCATTTGGTGTCCTCAAAACTCACAAAAAGAGTCCAAGCATTCCTTATGCCAAGGTATATGTCTACAACAAATCAAGGTTATGAAACCAAGCATTTACTGTGCCATTTTCATTGTCAATAATGAATCAAGATCTCTACTTTGCAAGTATGATTTTAAACCAAAAGAAAATATTATCTACACTAGTGTTTATAAATGATGATTCATTTTAGCTCATGTTGAAGAGACTAACCTTAGCATTTACCAAGAGCTTCACCTCATCACCTCAACAATATGATTAGCAACACATACTAGATATGAATAAAATGAAAAGAAATGTAAGAAACATAAGTAAAGAAAAAAAAAAAACTAGAGAAAGGAAAGAAGAAGAAAACTTAGAGAATTTTATTACAATGGCAAATATCCTACCAATGTATCAATGTATCCCAATACTCATCCAAGGCCCTCTATTTATACACATTTTGGAGGGCTAAATGACAAGAGACAAGCTTTACAAATTTCAAAGGTAGGTATAATAGGTGGGTGCATTTTTCTAACAATTTTCGTCATATTGTATGACAATTCTGATCAGCCAGCTTGATGGTCGATTTTGTCAATGTTGGAGGCTCGATCTGATAAAATGGTCTTCTAGAAAAATATACCCCTATCAGTTACGGATCCATAGCCGTTGGAATCAGATCATTTGCGCACGTGGATCGGAAGATATGGTCAAAATACCAAAACGGTGCAGAACAGACGTCATTGCACATCAGCCAACTTGATGGTCGATTTCGCTAGGGAAAACGACTCCGTTTCAAGAAGTGTAAAACATGAAAAAGATAGATATGCCTCTTAGCTTTGCAGGGATACAAAGTTCAGCCTTATTGCTTCAGTGAAACTCCAGATATAGCTGATATGGCAAAAGGTGTCGGAACTGGAACTGAATTGGATTTGCCCTTAATTCTTGATTTAACCTAGTAATCTGAAATCACTCAAAGAAACTCATGAAAAACACTAAATTACATAAAAATATAAAAGATCATAAACACAAGTAGACTAAGCAATAATAACTCATATTTGACACAAAACAATAATAAAACATAACTAAAAACTATATAATTATACGAGTTATCACACCCCCACACTTAGATTGTTGCTAGTCCCTAGCAACGACTCAATAAAAATAAAATAAGAAAATCTAATCTAATCCATTTTCGTAGGAAATCACGGTGGCACTTAGCATGTGACACAAGCCTTTAAACCCCTAGGTGTCCCTAGTGGACGAGTTTAGTCTCGTGAGGGTTTGCTAGAACGATACCCACAAACATTGAAAAACTAAAATATAAGTAAGCTACATACACTAAAAATATTTACTCCTAATCCTTTCAATATAAATTAGAGACAATCTTTGAACAAGTCTTATAAACTAATCAATAGCTCAAAGAATTTCACAAAAATTCATGCTTGAATGTAAATAAATGAGTTAAGCCAATATTAACATAACATATTTCAATCAAAATAGTGCATATTCAACTTAATCTCAACCTCTCACATGGGATACTCTCATGATTTTCACTCTTTAAAGTAGTGTAAAGTGTTTACACTCAATCAATCTCATGAAAACACTTCTACCATATGCTTGCTTGTCCACCTATTCTCCACTATTTAGATCATACAACTTCATAAATCAAGAGGTCTTTATTCAAGGTTGTAATGGGGCCAAAGGTTATAATGTGGTTAAAGAACAAAAGGATAAAGATATCACAAAGGTTCCAAAGAGTTCATAGAGTTTAGAGACATAATAAGATCATACAAATAAATTTCTCAAAACTCTTTACAAGTACATAGTCACATAGGCTAAATATTCATGTTGAGCCTTTGCTTCATTCTAACCAACTTTATAACATCTTTTTCTTTACTTTAACTAGAAGTTCAAGAGAAGATTTTTTTTTTTTTGAATATGGGAATGTATTTAACAATGATCCCTTTCTTTTTCTCTTGACTTTTTCTTTTCTTTTCTTCCCCCACACTTATCTTTTGTTTCTAACCCAAATTTTCAACTAAAAATATCCCTTGTTTTTTTGCAATATGTCTCAAAATATATAATTCATCTTTAGAACAAGGGTAAGGATATAAGTATATTTAGGCTAGGTGTAAGTTGTGGTTACCAATAAAATAGCATATTTAATGTAGGCTCAAATTGGCTCACTAGTGGGGATGTTCTCTTGGAACATCAATAAGGGATGGCTGTTTGGCTCTGGTTATAATCCTAATGCCTCTATCATATTCATGTTGTCACATGTATCAATATAGTCTCAAACGGTTTAAAGCAAGTTCTAGAGAATCATGTAATCATAAGAGCACTCAAGAAAGAAATTAATTGATTTGTATAATGCATCAATCATTATAGGCTCAAAAACTCACAAGGATGATTATACAAGTCAGATTAAGTCTAAACATGCTTCTTTCTCAATTAACATATCATATTAACATTGGCTCATAAAAATTAGTATCAAGCTTAATTCTCATGAAAATCTTCTCACTAATAACCAGTTTAGACCTATGCAATTCATATCTCATCATTGTATTAAAAAGGAACTAAAACACACTAAAAAATAATAATAATAATAATAATAATAAAGACTCATAAAAAAAATAGTAGACAAAAATAAAAGAAATCCTAAATCATTCCCCCCACACTTAATTCTTACATTGTCCTCAATGTAAATCTATTAACCCAAATGAAAGAATCATGTGTAAGAGAAAAGAACTAATAACATAAGAATAGGAATAACTAAGACTCAAAACAAAACAAACTCATGCAACCTAATTAATCCTAAAATACTAAACAAAAATTAACAAGTAAACATAAAAAGATTAAAATCAAACTGACAAGGTATGTCTCAAGTCTCCCTTACTCAGACCTTGTTCAGAATGAATACTTCTAAATTGCTTAAAACACAACAAACTTTTTTTTTTTTTTTTTTTTTTGAAGATTAGTAAAAATTATATTTACATCTAGTTATTTTCAAAACAAGGATCAGAAAGAAAAACAACCTCTTCTTGAGTAACATGATTTTCCAAAAAGAGTTTGAGTCTTTGTCCATTTACCTTGAATACGTTACCATTTTGAGGATTCTCAATGTCAACTGCTCCATAATGATACACATGCTTAACCACAAATGGGCCAGTCCATCTTGATCTCAATTTACCAGGAAATATGTGAAGTCTAGAATTATAAAGTAGAACTTTTTGCCCAACATCAAATGTTTTTCTTGAAATTAACTTATCATGAAAGGCTTTAGTTCTTTCTTTATGAATTTTAGAATTCTCATATGCATCATTTCTGAGTTCCTCAAGTTCATTTATGACTGGAAAAGTTTCATTCTCACCCAAAAAGGAATATTTTAGCTCGGATGGCAATGGTTTTAAATCCAGCTTGGGTGGTTCAATAGTTGATGGTACAGTGACATTTGTGAGTGATGGAAGTTCCTCAAACTTTTGTTTCCAACAATGCTTAACCTGAAAAGAATTTAACAAAGAATCAGTGTGTGAAATTTCTGAAGCACTATCAAACTCACATTCAATTAAATAAGCTTCTAAAGGATCATGGAATGTGGTAGTGGTGAGATGTTCATGAACAAGTTCTTCAATGAAATCCACTTCATGTACTTCTGAATCATCACCAGGTTGCTTGCAAGTGTTGAACACATTTAATTCTAAAGTCATATTTCCAAAAGAAATGTTCAACATACCATTCCTGCAATTTATCAGAGCATTAGAAGTTGCAAGAAATGGACGGCCTAATATAACAGGAATTTGAACATTTGGATTTGAAACAGGATGTGTGTCTAAAACAATAAAATCAACAGGGAAGTAAAAATTATCAATTTGAACCAAAACATCTTCAACTATCCCTCGAGGAATTTTTACAGAACGATCAGCTAGTTGAAGTGTAACAGGTGTTTCCTTGAGTTCACCTAAACCTAACTGTTGATAAACAGAAAAAGGCAAAAGATTAACACTAGCACCAAGATCAAGTAATGCACGTTCTATTGTAGTGTTTCCAATGATGCATGAGATTGTTAGACATCCAGGATCTTTGAATTTTGGTGGAGTAAGGTGCTGAATGATTGAGCTCACACTTTCCGTCAAAAATGCTTTCTTTTGTACATTATGTTTCCTTTTAACTGTGCACATGTCCTTCAAAAATTTAGCATAAGATGGAACTTGTTTGATTGCATCCAATAAAGGAATGTTAATCTTAACTTGTTTGAAAAGTTCATAAATTTCTGTATTTTGATTCAAATTCTTTATTGTTTGCAACCTTTGAGGAAAAGGAGCAGGATGCATACCTTTTTCTTTGTCCAAATTTTCAAGAAGTTCAGACTTACCATCATCCTTACCATTACTTTTTGGAGGGGAAGGAGGATCTTGGTCTTTTGATGGAATGTTTTTGTCAATTGCCTTTCCACTTCGAAGAGTTGTGATAGAACTGGCATTTTCCTGTTGAGTTTCATTGGAGCAAGAAACAAGACATTGAGTAGAAGGGTTAGGCTGAGGTTGAGCAGGAAACTTACCTTTTTCTTGAGTGCGTAATGAAGCTGTCAATGTGGACAAGGTGTTTTTTATCTCATTGATGTCATGTGAAGTCCGGCTATTCACATTTGCTTGTGTTTGCATGAATGCTTGCAATGTCTCTTCCAAGGTTTGTACACGTGAAGGTTGATAGGAAAAAGTGTTGCCCGGCTTTTGAGATTGTGGTACCTGAACATGATTATTATTCCGCCAACTGAAGTTGGGATGATTTCTCCATTCAGGGTTATACGTTTCAGAGTAAGGAGAAGGAAAAGGCTTTTTAAATGTGTTTATGGAATTTACTTGATCATGCAACGCTTCTTTAAGAATGGGAATGTTTGGACATTCAGAAGTGGGGTGTCCCATGATTTCACAAATTCCACAACTTTCTTCATTTTTAACCGTTTTGACTTCTTTTACTTCTCTAAGTTCCATGGCTTCAATCTTTCTAGCCAAATTAGCTACTTTAGCTTTTATCTCATCTTCTTGACTAAAATGATATTTACCTCTGTTAGAAAAAAGATTAGATCTATTGGAACTTTCAGAGGAATTATCTGTGTGCCAGGCTTGAGAGTTATCTGCCAAATGGTCTAGGTAGTCAAAGGCTTCTTCAGGTTCTTTTTCTAGAAACTCACCGTTACACATTGTTTCAACAAATTGTTTAGTTTCGGGAGTTAAACTTTCATAAAAGAAACTAATAAGACGCCATTTTTCAAAACCATGATGTGGACAAGAACTTAACAAATCTTTAAAACGCTCCCAGCACTGAAAAAATGCTTCATTTTGATTTTGATTGAAATTTTGAATCTGTCTTTTCAAAGCAGTAGTTTTATGTGCTGGGAAAAATTTCTTTAGAAACTCAGTTTGTAATTCTTGCCATGTGCCAATTGACCTTGGTTTTAAATTATGAAGCCAAATTTTTGCTTTATCTTTTAAAGAAAAAGGAAATAATTTTAGCTTGACAATTTCATTTGTACATTGTTGGTCATTAAAGGTGACACATACATCCTCGAAGTCTTTTAGAAACGAGTAAGCACTTTCCGATTCTAACCCATGGAAATTTGGAAGCAAAGCTATCATACCTGGTTTAAAACGAAAGTTGTTTGCATTGAGAGGAAAAATAAAACAAGAGGGTGATGAGCTTCGAGTTGGTTGCAAGTAGTCACGCATGGTGCGTACTTGTCTGTTCTCATCTTCAGCATGAACACTTTCATTGTCAGCCATGGTAGGAGTTGTATTAGAAAGATTACCTGAAAAAGTTTCACAATAAAATCTAACTAAACGACGAGATCTAAAATCACGTCGCCAAACAAGCATAAAACAAAGTTAATATACAGATTAGGCGGTATAACCAGCCAAACAAGCATAAAACAAAGTTAATATACAATATAAATATAAATATATAGAAAATTAGGCGGTATAACCAGCCAATAAAAATAAATATAGGCGGTATAACCAGCCAATAAAAATAAATATAGGCGGTATAACCAGCCAATAAAAATAAATATACTTATAAACTTATATACTTAGTATTGCTTCCCCGGCAACGGCGCCAAAAACTTGATGGTGACTCAATTAAGAGTTGTAAACCCAAGTGCAGGTTATGTTCAAGTAATAAATTCTCGGGTGTCCGAGGTCGAACCACAGGGAAGCGTATTAATAAGTATAAGTTTATAAATATATAAGACAAAGAAAGTAAACAAGATATTAGGGAATCAACAACAAAATAAGATAAACAAGATATTAGAGAACAAAATAAACAAAATAACATAAAAACAATTAAACAAGATATAAAAAACAATAAGAAATGATGTTGAGGTTAGAGAATCCACTCTTGGTGTTATGCTAAGATTAATCTTGTTTTATTACACAATTGAAATCCACACATAAGGGAGGTTCCAACCGGAAGGTTTAGCAATTCAGTCCAAATTGTCCAACGTCCATAGCATATGATATTATGTTCATTTGGTGTCCTCAAAACTCACAAAAAGAGTCCAAGCATTCCTTATGCCAAGGTATATGTCTACAACAAATCAAGGTTATGAAACCAAGCATTTACTGTGCCATTTTCATTGTCAATAATGAATCAAGATCTCTACTTTGCAAGTATGATTTTAAACCAAAAGAAAATATTATCTACACTAGTGTTTATAAATGATGATTCATTTTAGCTCATGTTGAAGAGACTAACCTTAGCATTTACCAAGAGCTTCACCTCATCACCTCAACAATATGATTAGCAACACATACTAGATATGAATAAAATGAAAAGAAATGTAAGAAACATAAGTAAAGAAAAAAAAAAAACTAGAGAAAGGAAAGAAGAAGAAAACTTAGAGAATTTTATTACAATGGCAAATATCCTACCAATGTATCAATGTATCCCAATACTCATCCAAGGCCCTCTATTTATACACATTTTGGAGGGCTAAATGACAAGAGACAAGCTTTACAAATTTCAAAGGTAGGTATAATAGGTGGGTGCATTTTTCTAACAATTTTCGTCATATTGTATGACAATTCTGATCAGCCAGCTTGATGGTCGATTTTGTCAATGTTGGAGGCTCGATCTGATAAAATGGTCTTCTAGAAAAATATACCCCTATCAGTTACGGATCCATAGCCGTTGGAATCAGATCATTTGCGCACGTGGATCGGAAGATATGGTCAAAATACCAAAACGGTGCAGAACAGACGTCATTGCACATCAGCCAACTTGATGGTCGATTTCGCTAGGGAAAACGACTCCGTTTCAAGAAGTGTAAAACATGAAAAAGATAGATATGCCTCTTAGCTTTGCAGGGATACAAAGTTCAGCCTTATTGCTTCAGTGAAACTCCAGATATAGCTGATATGGCAAAAGGTGTCGGAACTGGAACTGAATTGGATTTGCCCTTAATTCTTGATTTAACCTAGTAATCTGAAATCACTCAAAGAAACTCATGAAAAAC
The DNA here is from genome assembly GCA_030761205.1 of Fremontodendron californicum. Classification (NCBI taxonomy): domain Eukaryota; kingdom Viridiplantae; phylum Streptophyta; class Magnoliopsida; order Malvales; family Malvaceae; genus Fremontodendron; species Fremontodendron californicum. Next base: position 4,954,980 of record JAULJL010000032.1, read on the forward strand.
ACTAAATTACATAAAAATATAAAAGATCATAAACACAAGTAGACTAAGCAATAATAACTCATATTTGACACAAAACAATAATAAAACATAACTAAAAACTATATAATTATACGAGTTATCACTCCTAGGTCGGATAATGTGAGTACGAGCTAACTTTTTCTCTCCGTCTTATTGTTACAAAAAATAGTTTTCCAAACTCCCCCTCGGGAATTATTGGTTCGGATTAAGTAATAGTCTGTAACCAAGTCCCTTTTTTGTTCTCTTTATATACCGGGACATATCAAACTCTTTTAGGTCAGATTACGTGATTACGGACTAAAGTTTCCTAACCACCCTTTATTTTCTCGAAAAACGTTTTAAGTCCAAAAACAACTTCTCAAGACCTCTGGGCACCTTTTTTTTCAAGACCTCTGGGCACTTTTTTTTTTTTCAAGATCTCTGAGCACCATTTTTAAAACCTTCGGGTTACCATTTTTCAAGACCTTCGGGCACTTTTTTTTCAAGACCTCCAGGCACCATTTTTAAAACCTCCAGGTTACTATTTTTTAAAACCTCCGGGTTACCGTTTTCCAAAACCCCCAGATACCATTTTTTAAACCTCCAAGTACTTTTTCAAGTCCGATCGAAGTTTCCTCTAGGATAATTGGGTATCCTTCTTATGGGTATTCGGATGTCCCTCGTGGAAAGGAGAAATACATTTTTCTGTTTGTTTGACTTTCTATTTCATTTTCATGTTTGTGGTTACATTATAGCTTTGCATATTTATCGATTTTTTAATGCATGAAAACTTATTTTGATTTTTAATAATGAAACAAGACAATGTTTCCGAGTTAAAATATTCATGAGTTCTTTGTCGGGTTTGCCGGGGAGGATTTCATCTATTATCATTAACAACAGAACATTGATGCACTCAAAAGAGCGTATCTTATTTAACTTTGCATTAAAAAGATCAATTGTAAGTATAGTAGTTAGCAAGGGTCAAGTCCTCAGGGATTGGGTTTAAATTTATAAATTATTGGTTTATTACTTAAATTCAAAGAACAAGAAAAGAAAATAAAGGAAAAATGGGTTTTTGAAATAATTAAAAGAAAAGCAAATAATAAAAGTAAGATGCAAATAAGTAAGAGGAAATCAAATATAAGAGAAATATGGTTAAGGTTTCATTCTCCACCACTAGACATCATTGAGAATCAATAATCAGATCTATCAATATCAATTAACTATCAAAATTATCAACCGTAAATAACAACCTCCCGTGTTACCCCAATCCTTCCTTAGTTCATCGTTAAATAGGACAAACGCCACTACTTAATCTCTAACCAACCAAATAACCTAAGATAAACATTATTAGATTTCAAGTGATAGCAGCTTTATGGTAAGAAAGATATGTTGATCTAAGCAATAAACACATAAACATGGATTCATTCAACTTAGGTTATGTTTCACTTTGCAGTTAGCGAAAACTTTAACATAATCATTAGTCACAAATTGCCACTATTGAATAGAAATCAAGATAAGCTACATATCAAAACTCCTAAACTAGCATTAGATGATTATCAAGATCTATCTAGTTGCGCACCTAAACAAATCAAGACAATATCATGAACAATTTTTATGGAAGAACATAAGCAATTATGATAGAAACCATTGATAGATAAATCTGAAAATCAATTGCATAGCATGTCTAGGGCTTTAAAATCATCCATAACCAAAAAGAAGTTTAGCCTTGCATAGGCATTATTAACATAAACAGAAAATTAAAGAGAAACTAAGAAGAAAACTAGAAGAAAGAAGGAAGAAAATCAGAATACAAGAGAAGAAGAAGTGTGTTGTGGCTATCCCCCCTTGTCTCTATTTATAGGCAGTAACTAGGACTTCTGTCCTTGTGATTTGCGGCTAGGGTCTTAATAAATAAAGGTGATTTGCGACTAGGGTTTTTTCTGTCGCTAAGGTTGTTTAGGGAGATCTTTCAACGCCAATTTGGATGACCATTTCTTATCCAATTTAGGCCCATGACTTATAGTTGGAAAGGTATTCAAGTCAGCTTCAAAAGTGAAAAGGAAGTTTTTTCAAATAAAAACTCTAACATCATATTTTCTTAGCAACAAGCTCTAGAGATCAAATCTGCATTATTTTTTTAGATTTTTCAAAACCTACCATTATTATCGAGGACTTTATTATCTTTTTTAACCCCCAACGTCATTAGCGGTCGCGAGATCGTTATGACAACCCTTAAGAGATGACATCGGAGTTTTTTCCTACATATGGGTGTTTTGAAATTTTATTCCCTTTTAGAGGTAGTTTTAAACTTATTGTCCTAGATGGGGTATTTTCACTCAATTAAATTACATGTCAGAACTTTATTCCACGTCAATATCTCCTTCCTTCAATCATCTCTTTTCCGGCTACATAGGAAATTCATTACATTTCCCTTCATTTTGCAACCACCAAAAGAGGGCAAATGAAATAAATGAAATGCTTTTCAGGTTGTGTTGAGTGTATTGAAGATGTGACTCTTCAAGAAGACACTGTCTTGCACCTTGCTGTTAAGTGTAGCCAGTTTGAAGCAGTTAATGTCTTAGTGCATCAGATTAAGGAACTGATAAAGCATATAATATTTTATCACGTAATTTGATTGAAAATTTCAGATAAACATGAGATAAATTCATTTTTTTTAATTTTTAAAATTAATAATTATAAAGAATGATGTGGCATGTTGACATGGTTTAAATACCTTAATTTGGGAAATAAGATTAAAATTACCCTATTTTAGGAATAAATATTTTAAAATGCTTTGATTTGATAAAAAAACTCGATGACATCAGAAGGTCTGAGGTTCAAATCCAAGCATTTGCAACCCCTTCCCTTATTTCTAGGCTATGACCTCTTTTGTACCAAAAAAAATATATACATAATATTCAGGGATCATTCGGTTCGGTGTTTTCAAATATGGTAATATGATTTTTGAGTATATACTTAGGGTGAGTTCGGATGAAGAATTTTAAAATTTTGAAGATTTTTGAAATGCTAACATTTTACATGCATAAATTCAAAATACTAGCATTTGTAATTGTAATGTTTGGATAAATTTTTTTTTTTTAAAAAATTTTGAATGTTGGAATTTGATGAGATAAAATAAATTATTATAATAGAGAAATACTAATATTAAAGATAAATAAGAAAATTGTTGAAAAAAATGCAATATGGGTGTCATTAGATTTGTAAAAAGTATAAATATTACTTTAAAAGACAAATTTAATTTAAAAATTAAATACATTAATGATTAAATCATTTTGACTAAATCACACTCTTATAAAAGCATTATAAAAAAAAAAAAAAAAAAAAAAAACAAGTATTAATCTTGACTAACTAATGATTGAATCTTTGTTTTTGATCGAACAAGAAAGAATCAGTAGCAAAATTGTTGGTGTTTAGCAAATGAATTGTACGAAAGAATTTTTTGATAAAAAGAAAGAAGTTTTATTATTCTTTGAAAATTTGCAAAAGCACATGCTTCTTTTAGATGAATAAATATTGTTTTTAATACATTATATGCAAACTACAGTTTATTTGTACCTTAGCATTTATGAATGTGTGATTATATTTAGTAGATCAATTAAAATATATATATTCTTTCATTAAGATAATATAAGAATTCAAATGAATTCAAAAATATATTTAAAATTGATGAATAACATAATTTACAATTGAAAGCAATGCAATGGTAGTTTTAGTTTGACAAATTAAATTTATGTAAAATTAATTCAAGAGTAATTTTTTTTTTTAAAGGATTGATGAATAATATAATTTACTGTTGAAAATAATATAATTAAATAGATATATAATTTATCAATTTAACCTAAATATCATTCAAATTATCTTGATTTATTTACTAATGAAATTTTTAACATTAAGAGAAATATGAAGCGAAATAGAAATGAAACAAATTATATATAATTAATTTGTATGTTACGATGTTATCTTAAAGATCAATATACCGATATTTGTACCTTGACATTTCTGATTGCATGATTATATATAGCAGATAAAAATACATATGTATAATTTTTATTAATATAATATAAAATTTGTATGAAATAAAAAAGAAACTTAAAATTATGAATATGATTATAAATATTCCGTGTATCGCATGGGCTAAAAAATTAGTATATATAATATTACAAGGTACATGGTTACTTATTAAAGATTGCTTACGTGTAATCCTATGTGTTCAATGTATTTTTATGACACATAAAATTAAATGAAACGTAAGAATTGTTTACTAAATAACTTTATTCAATCAATTATTTAATTTTCAAAATTTTTAAAATTCAAAAATAAAGTCTATCCAAGTGTTTCAATCTTTATATAAACTTTATCCTAATTTAAACCATACAAAAAAATATCTCAGCCCATTCTTATCAAATATTTATTAAATCTAAGATTCAAATACTAACTTATCTATTTAAAAATTATCTCTTTTAAAATTTTATAAAAATATTTATCAATTTAAAAATTATCTATGCAATCCAAAAATTATTGTACAAATTTAATATTATAAATGACGAGGGTAGGATTTTGCTTTACAGTAATTAAACTGATTTAGACAATTGTACTAAAGATTCTTGGTGGCTTGAAACTATAAAAGTTGCAGATGATATTGAAAGCAAGCCAGAAAGATTGATGTTCAATGACATGGTTAGTTTACTTAAACATTTAACTTTCAAAAGTTCCCTCTGTCGCAACCTAAAAAATAACAAGTCTCATCGCGAGATTTTATTATTTGTTAAGCGTGATATTGAAAAAAACAAAGGAAAAGACGAATTAATTCCTCTTGAAATAAAATGATGGTTTGAAAATGACCTCAAAAAAGACATGGAGTCGCCACTAATCTTTTTTTGGCTACATGTGATCGGCCACCTATTAAAGCCGATTTTGTAAAATATTTTAAAATTAATTAAAATATTTTTAAAATCAATTTCAAATCTACGTTTTAAACCAGAGAAATTCAAAGAAGTGGGTTCGGGACTCGGTTACATGTGGGGAAGGATAAGCACCCCCACAACACCCGTATAAAACGGTACCTTATTAATCGTGTGTTATTTCAAGTCTCGGTAAAAAGTCAATTTTAAATTTGATATTTCAAATTAATTCCCAATTTTAAGAAAAATAATTTCATTTTTTATTGAAAATGATTCAGAATTTATTAATTCAAAATTTTCCTATATTCTCCAAAAGATAGACAAAATATAAAATTTTTTATTTATTTAAAAATTTTTCCAAATCTCTCATTTTAAGAAAGATATTTCGTTATTAATGATAATTGATGATATCCTCTCCAGCAACCCGAAAGAGAACACATGAATTATTTTAATTCGGGAATAACTTTATTTTATTTAAAACCATTATCTTTTTCAAAATATTTTTTTTAAAAAAAATATGAATATGTGTGATATTGTATAATCTAAATGACATGAATAACCTAGGTGACATAATATATTCTAGACGAAATGAAATATCCTAAATGACATAATATATTCTAAATGAAATGAAATATCCTAAGTGACATAATATATTTTAAATGAAATGAAATAACCTAAGTAACATGATATATTCTAAATGAAATGAAATATCCAAAGTGATATAATATATTCTAAATGAAATGAAATATCCTAAGTGATATAATATATTCTAAATGAAATGAAATAACCTAAATAACATAAGATATTCTAAATGAAATGATATGATTTAAATGACATGGCATATTTTAAATGACATGGCATATTCTAAATAATATAATCTAGATGACATGGAATATAATCTAAGTGACATGAAATGATATGAAACATACAATAATATTATCATGAAATATGCATGGAAAAAAAATGCGTGAACATAGTAGATGCTAAATAATGTGACAAAAATGAATGATTAAATCAAAAGCATAGGATAACATGAAATATTCAAAACCATATAACAAACAATATGACACCCTAAAATATAAATCCAAATAATAACAATACCATAGGAATATTCATAGCAAAAAATCATATATCATATAACATGCATGAACATGGAAAATGCAATGCATGAAAATGTATTTTTTTCCTTGAAATAAGGAAATCCGTATACCTAAAAAGATATCTGACTACCTTAGGAAAAGACATCAAATTAAATTTTTTAAAATCAAAATACTTTATGATTGATTTAAAAACAATTTTGAAAATATTGGATAAAAATGATTATGGCTGAATTCCCCTTTTGAAAATGGCTTTATTTTTCTAAGTTTGAAAACTCGGACTTGATCACCCTTGACCCGAGCTTTATAATTTTTTTTGAAGTTTAAAATGGCCTAGAAACCAACCTAGGACAGTAGCTAAGGTTCTTAATCAGCCCCTCTTAATGCCTTAGCCAAAAACATAAAATTTTTTTTTTTTTTGAATTCAAATCTGACTCTACTGTCCAGTTTTAAAGCTTGATTTTTTAACCTATTTTTAAAATTTCAAAAAAATCTAAAAAAAATACAGGAGACTTAGAACATGTAAAAATAAATGGGAAAAAATTGGTTAAATTTTTTGACTAAGGATAACTTCCCAGAAAAATCGTGAAAGTCAGAATACTGGGTGAAAAACTGTTTTGCCAAAACACATTTTTATGCCTTTGATAAAATCATTCAAAAATCAAAACAAAAATATTGGAGACTCTTCTAAGGACCTAACAACAGTAGATAAAATTTCTAAAAAATTGGATAAGATTTGCCTAAGTAAAAAAATCACAAAGGTAGAAAAATCAACTTGATAATTCCTTAATTTTCCACAAGTATGCTCATGTGAGCTTGACTTTGAGCCATTGATTGGCCTAAGTCAAAAATCAAGTGGCATGATATGATATGCATGAACAAACAGCAAGTTAAATGCATGAAATGCATGATTTAAAACCTAAATGACATGTAGAATGCATGGCATAAAGAATATGACCTAGACCTAACATGAACTTGCATGGCAATAAATGCAACCTAGGTCTAAACATGCATAAAATGCATGGCAATAAGACCTAGACCGAAAAAATGCATGGCAATAACACAAACACATATCATACTAAATCAAAATACACAAAATCATGGCATGGAAATACAAGCATATCAACCAACAATATGAAAATGCACAAACAAAGCACGGAATGGAGGGGTAGCCGAATGGTCATACTATCCTAGCATGAACATTTACACAAGCATATGACATACTAAATGCAAGACTAAAAAAGAAACATGCTAAACCATGCAAACATGATGTAAAGGCATGAACCTAACTAAACATTTTCACAAACACGTAGTATAGTAAAATGCAAAATCATGAACAACTCAAACATGTTGAAAACAAAATATTAAAAATGGTAAACAAGGAAAGTAAACATGAAAACAAGATGATAAAATCAAAAATAAAGGTAAGTAAGTAAGAAAGATTAAAACAAGCTCCATATCTTTTGTTATTTGAAAAAAAAATATAGAACATCAATACATGCTAGACATCACAACCAACATGAAATAAAGATCAAACACCAACCATATCAACAAAAGTGACCATTTGGCCAACTCCAAAATAGTATAAAAAAAATTGTTTTTTTTTTCAAATTTTTTCAAGAAAGCACAAGAGAGGAGCTTGAAGAGAAAGCTTGAAAACACTCATTTCAAAACTAAAATCAATATAAAATCACCAAATATCAAAGAAAAACCGCAAATTAATGATGGAAATGCAAAAAAAAAGTGCAAGAGTAAGGTGCTTTTAGCTATATCTAAAAGCTATTTTGCAAGCTTTTTTCTCTTCTTACTTTCTTTACCTTTCAAAACTTTCTATTTTCTTTCAAAAATGGAGAGAATTCAGCAAAGAAGAAGTGAAAAAATGAAAGAGACCCCTCTCCTCTTCAAGGTGGCGAATGGTGTAGAAAGAGTGTAGGAGGTTCTAGAATTTTTTAGCCCAAATTTGATCCAATGGCCTTCAATCCAAGATACTTTCTATGTAGAATTCTCACCCTTAGATTGGAATAATCAGCTCCTAAATATGATTTCATGAAGATGATGTCATAAATATGACATCATCCCTCTCTATCCATTGGTCCATTTGTTGCAAATTCAAAGGCTTGATCACAAAAAATAACTACCTTCCTCTTCTCTCTTGGCCCTTAGATGAAAAAAATATCAAAAACATCCCTTCCTTCATGGGCCTTGGCCGGCTGACCCTTCACATTCCCAGCCCACACTTCATTTTTTAATTGCAAGAAAAGGCCATTTTCGATTTCTTCGATAAAATGACCTGTTTGACCCCCGAACCTAAATAAATAGCAAACGGACTCCAAATTCAAAATTTCCTTTTTTAATACTTCCAAAATAATAATAAAAAATTGAATTATAGAAGTTTTCAAAAAATTTTGAGCCCATTTGCCATTTTTTTGGATTTTTTCTTCCAAAATTGCCCTTTTGTGCACCCGAACTTTTACCATTTTGAAACGAGCTTCAAATCCAGATTTTTCTTCACCAATCTCTTCCAAATAATTTAAAACTGAGATCTGGAGATTGTCAAAAAATTTTGAGCTCATTTGCCATTTTTTCGGGACTTATCTGCTTGAATTTTTGCATAGTGGGCTCGGGATTTTCCATTTTGCAAACGAACTCCGAATCCAAATTTTATTTTTCCAATCTCTTCCAAATAATTTAAGAATGAGATCCGCAAATTTTTAGAATTTTTGGAGCTCATTTGCTATTTTTTCGGGATTTAACTTCTTGAATTTTAATGTAGTGGGCCCGAGATTTTCCATTTTGCAAACGAGCTCCGAATCTGAATTTTTCTTTGCCAATCTCTTCCAAATGATTTAAGAATGAGATCTGCAAATTTTGGTAATTTTTGGAGCTCATTTGGTATTTTTCCCAAATTTTTTAGTTTTGCCCTTTTGCCTCTGATGCTCGGTTTTGCTCAAAACAAGTCCGATTTTTAGATTTTCTTGTTTTGGGCCTTTTTCATATATTGAATTGGATTTGGTCCGAAAATGCCCAATTTTTACAATAAAATTCCCCTCCGATTTAATTTTTTATTTTTTTCACTATCGGGAATTTCCTCGTCTTTTCGTTTTTTCTCCAATCGGCTTTTTTCTTAGAATTTCTTCAAACTGTGTCTTGGGCTATAATTTTTTACTCACTCCTCATCAATTAGGGGCTTTAGTTTTACCGAATTGGGCTATTTTTGCAATTTTCCCCAATTTCACCAAAATCCACTAAAAACCATAATTCTTGGTTTTCTTTCGAATTGACTTTTCCTTCAGTTTTTCTTCCAAGTAGATTCTCCATTACCCGTAGTCAGTGCTTATCTTTCATTTGGAACCTCCAATTTTGACCAATTTGATCATTTAAGCACTTTTCTCCAAATTTTTCAAACTAGGATTTCCTTTCTACTGAATCTCCGTTACCCAACTTTTGAACTCCATATCTTTCATTGTAGACCTCGGATTATTAAAATTCTTTCACCATTTTTCAATTGAACTTTGAATCTTAATTTTGAAAGTGGGTTGACTATTTTAGTAGTTGACTTTTCGGGATTGACTTTTTTGGGGTTGACTTTTTCAAGATTAGCTTTTTACATATGCTTTCTTAAACTAAGTCACGGAGTACCACCTGCAAGATGAGAAAAGTCTTTTTGCATTCTGAAACATCAATTTAAGAAGAAAATATACCTATTTTAGTGGTTCGAACAAAATTAGGTGTCTACAGCTGTCCTTCTTTGGCTATTGCTGAGAATAAGGAATCAGGCAAAGATAAACAAACACTAATTTTGTCCGGTTAGTGAAATCACATGTGAAGAAAAGGGAAAGGGGTTTTCATTTTTTCACCATTTTTTTTTTGAAAAAGCTGTAAATTGAAGATTTTATCCTTAAATTGAGTTCCCTAACTAATCAAGGCTCGACCCATCTAACGGAAACGAGTTCGATTTTTAAAACAAAATATTTGACTCATTTGAGAAGCGGAACGAGTTTGATATAAAACAAAAGGAAATACCTCGATAATGGTTTCGGGGCTCGACTCATTTGAGAAGTTGAACGAGTTTGATTTAAAACAAAAGGAAATACCTCAACGATGGTCTCGGAGTTCGACTCATTTGAGAAGCAGAACGAGTTCGATTTTAAAAACAAAAGAAATTCCTGGATTTGGCTCATTTGTAAAATAAATTCGACTTTGAAAACTAAAGGAATATACCTCGATGATGGTCTCGGGGCTCGACTCATTTGAGAAGCAGAACGAGTTCGATTTAAAAGAAAAAGAAATACCTCGACGATGGTCTCGGGCTCAACTCATTTGAGAAGCAGAATGAATTCGATTTAAAACAAAAAAAAAATACCTCGATGATGGTCTCGGGACTCGACTATTTTAAGAAGCAGAATGAATTCGATTTAAAAAAAAAAAGGAAATACCTCGACGATGGTCTCGAGGCTCGACTTATTTGAGAAGCAGAATGAATTCGATTTAAAACAAAAGGAAATACCTCGACGATGATCTCGGGGCTCGACTCATTTGAGAAGCAGAATGAATTTGATTTAAAACAAAAGGAAACACCTCGACGATGGTCTCGGGGCTCGACTTATTTGAGAAGTAGAATGAATTCGATTTAAAACAAAAGAAAATACCTCGACGATGGTCTCGGGGCTTGACTCATTTGAGAAGCAGAATGAATTTGATTTAAAACAAAAGGAAATACTAAGAATGATCCTGGGTTTGATACATTTGGAAAAAATAAATTTAACTTGAAAATGAAAGGAACATACCTCGACGGTGGTCTTGGGGCTCGACTCATTTGAAAAGCAAAACGAGTTCAATTTGGGGAAGCCAAAGCTTTCCTGATTTCTGCAATATTAGATAAAAGCAATGATGAGAATGACATGCTTTGCAAATGCTTGTATGTTTCCTAAGGATGAATGCAATTAAATGATTGTGTCATGATATCAAATCCATGGTTTCTTTGAGGTTCACAGATTATCTGACTTCATGACGTAGTCTTCAATTATTCACCGATGTCCCACTTAAGGAGCTTTTCACTCAAGATAAATTATCAAACAGTCCCAATTTCTGACTTCGCTGAAATTCACAAAATTTTTGACTTCATGACAGAGTCTCTAACACATTCACTGTTTTCCTTTACTTGGTGAATTTTCCAAACCTTTTCTAAGATTTAAATCTACTCCTTAGTAATACTTTGAAATTCTTTTATTTAATGATTTTTATGTTTACTAATCATTATTCAATTTAATAACAATCAAGATGCATCTCAAAAATGTATGAAAGAAAATTATGAAACAAGCAAATGTAATGAAAGGGATAACAAGAATTTATTGCAACAAATGTTTTAAAATGATAAAAGTGAATATCAAGGATATAAGAAACAAATGTAAAGTTATAGGTTGTAGATGCCCCGGATGTGGAATATCTTGGACCCCTCCTTTTTCAAACCATCTGAAACTTCTTTTAAATGAGCAATTTACTTGGGTAATCCCTCGACTTCCGTATTTATGTTAGACTGAGTTGTTCCCTTTTCCTCTGATTTTTAGATACTTTCTCCCCCTTTACACGGAGCATTGATTCAAACCTTAATTAGTACTTGAGCCGCCCTTTGCGGGTTTTCAACTCAAGTGTCCCCCATTCGGTATTAAGTCGCCCTTTGCGGGTTTTCGGCTTAAATCTCTCCTTTTACAAATTTTTTATTTTTTTTTTCATTTTTTTTTGTTTTCTCTTTTTTCTTGTATTCTACCATGCACCTAAGAATTCTAAATGTTTCAAGGTAAAAAGTCAATTCAAAAGATGGGATGAATTCTGAGAAAAACTTTCCAAATTAAATATCCATGCTTGATCAAAATGGACTTTTAAAGCACGTAATGTAGGCCAGGGTTCGGGTTTAAAAAGAAAGGATAAATAGGCCCAAAGCGTGTTTAAGGGTGATTGGATCAAGGATAATTTCCTGAGGAGAATTCATTCTTGAAACATTTATCCTTTTTTGGACTTTCTTTTATTTTTTGTTTTTCAATCTTTTTTTTTTTCATTGCTGGCTTTCATTTGCCATTCTTTGATTTCACATTTTTCGATGGCTCTCTTTTTTTGCCATGATTTTGATTATTTTTCCTCGCATCTGCCCTCCAGTGTAGAGGGTGATCCTTGATCAAGGTTCAAAGAAAAAAATAATTCCTAAGGCTTAAAAGGGTGACTAAGGATTATTTCTTCTTAGTGAAGGGAATACGAAAGATGGCCATTCATCATATCAAGTGTCGCAACCTAAAAAATAACGAGTCTCATCGCAAGACTTTATTATTCTTTAAGTGTGACATTAAAAAAAACCGAGAAAAAGTCGACTTACTTTCTCTAGAAAAATGAAGGTTTTGAAAATGACCTTAAAAAAGACATGGAGTCGCCACCAATCTTTTTTAGCTAGGTGTGATCGGCCACCTATTAAAACCGGTTTTATAAAATATTTTAAAAATTAATTAAAACATTTTAAAAACCAATTTCAAGTCTGCGTTTTAAAATAGAGAAATCAAAAAAGCGGGTTCGGGAGTCGGTTACGTGTGGGGAAGGATTAGCACCCCCACAACTCCCGTATAAATCGGTACCTTATTAATCGTGTGTTATCTCAAGTCTCGGTAAAAATTGGTTTTAAATTTAGTATTTCAAGTTAATTCCCAATTTAAAGAAAAATAATTCCATTTTTAATTGAAAATGATCCGGAATTTATAAATTCAAAATTTTCCTATATTTCCCAATAAACGTGGCAAAATATAGAAATTTTTATTAATTTTGAAAAATTTTCCGAATCATTCTCTTTTTAAAGAAGATATTCCGTTATTAATAATAATTGATGATATCCTCCCCAGCAAATCCGGCAGAGAACTCATGAATTATTTTAACTCGGGAATATCTTTATTTTATTGAAAACCATTATCGTTTTTGAGAACATTTAAAAGAAATGAATATGTATATGCATGACATAAATAAAATGACATAGTAAAATCTAAATAATATAATGCAACCTAAATGACATGATATGATTTAAATGCCTTAGCATATTCTAAATGAAATAAAATATCCTAAGTTATATGATATATTCTAAATGAAATTAAATGACCTATGTAACATAATACATTCTATATGAAATGCAATATCCTAAGTCATATGATATAATCTAAATGAAATAAAATATTCTAGATGACATAATATATCCTAAATGAAATGAAATGACCTAGGTAATATAATATATTCTACATGAAATGTAATATCCTAAGTCATATGATATAATCTAAATGAAATAAAATATTCTAGATGACATAATATATCCTAAATGAAATGAAATGATTTAAATGACATGACAAATATGAATGACATGGCATATAATTTAAATGACATGGAATAAAATAATGCTATCATATAATATGCATGAAAATAAAAATAATGCATGAACATAGTATATGCTAAACAAAAATAACTAAATAAAAGCATAAGATATCATGAAATATTCAAAACCATATAATAAACCATATAACATCAAAAAATATATATCAAAATAACAACAATATCATAGAAATTATTATAGCAAGAATCACATATTATATAAAATGCATGAATATGAAAAATGCAATGCATGAAATGTATTTTTCTTTTAATTAAGGAAATATGTCAAATTAAATATTCTAAAACCAAAATACTTTGTGATTGTTTGAAAACAATTTTAAAAAGCTTGAATTAAAAATAAAAACTAGGCTAAATTTTTTTTTTAAATGACTCTAATTTTCCAAGTTTAAAAATCCGGACTTGACTACCCTTAACCCAAGACTTGAAAAACCATTTTTAGAGTTTAAAAAGGCTTAGAAACTACCCTAAGTCAGTAGCTAACCCTCCTAATCAGCCCACTCTAAGTAACTTAACCAAAACAGAAAAATAAGTTTTCTTTAAATTCAATTCTGACTCCACTATCTAGTTTTAATCCACGATTTTTTATCCTATTTTTAAAAATTCAAAAAATTCTGAAAAAAGTATCGGAGACTCAGGATATGTAAAACTACACAAGAAAAAATCAGCTTAATTTTCTGATTAAAGACGAATGCCCAGAAAAAACAGAAAAGTACGAAAATTGGGTGAAAAAACTATTTTGCCAAAATACATTTTGGCCTTTGATAAAATCATTTAAAAATCAAAGTAAAAATATTTGAAACTCATAAAATGACTCACAAGCAGTATCTAGGACTTTTTGAAAGTTAGATAAAAATTGGCTAAGTAAAAAAATCACAAAGGTAGAATAATCAATTTGACAAAACTTAATTTTCCACAAGTATGCTCAAGAGAGCATGACTTGGAACCATTAATTGGCTCAAGTCATTATTCAAGTGGCATGGACATGAAATGCATGAAAAATTATAGCAAACCTAGGGCATGAAATGCATGAGTTTAAACCTAAATGTCATGAAAAAATGCATGGCATTCATATAGTGACCTAGACCTAAATGAACTTGCATGGCATTTAATGCAACCTAGACCTAAAATGCATGATCATGCATGGCAAATAAACCAAACTTAATAACTAAAATATGCATGGCATTTTCACAAACACAAAGCATGCTTAAACCAAAAACTCAACCAAATATCATGCAAATGCTAACCTATCAACTAACATGGCAAGAATGCACATAAAATGCAAGGAGTGGCCGATTGGAATAATGTAACTAGCAAACATGGCATTTTCACAAACACTTGGTATACTAGCATGCAAAACTAAATCAAATGTCATGCAAATGCAAAAATCTACCAACTAACATGGCAAAAATGCAACACACAATGCAAAACACATGGAGTAGCCAAATGGCCTCAAGCTCCAACAAGCATGGCATTTTCACAAACACTTGGTATACTAACATGCTCAATTAAAATATAACACTCAAATCATGCAAAAACCACACAAACATTTTCACAAACACTTAATATACTAAATCTAAAACATGCTCAACTAGGATAAAAAAACTCAAATCACGCAAAGACCACACAAGCATTTTCACAAACACTTGATATACTAAATCTAAAACATGCTCAAATTTAAACATTATGAAAACAGAAAATTAAAAATGCAAAAACATGATATTTAAAACATAAATGACAACAAACAAAGCAACCAAATTAAAATATAACTCAAGAATATGAAGTAAAATAACATTTAAAACACCAAAATCAAAGAAAATAATATAAACAATATGGTAAAATATACCAAAACAGCAACTTAAATAAATAATGTAGGCCAATTGGCCATGGTGAGTTTATTGTAAAAAAAAAAATATATATATATATATATATTTAAGAAAGAGATGAAGGAAGAACTTAAGAAGAATAATAAAAAAAACATTTATTTAAAATGGAAACTCACCAAATAGAAATCAAAATAGCAAAAATAAGAATGGAAAATCAAGAAAGTGCAAGAGTTGGTGCTCAAGAGCAACCTCAAGAAGCTATATTTCAAGCTTTATCTCTTCAAACTTTCCTTACTTTTCTAAAATTTTCTTTTTTGCTTTCAACCAAGGAGAGAAAAACCAAGTAAAAACTAAAAGAACTCAACAAAATGAAGATGAAAATTGAAAAATCTGAACCCCTCCACAAGGCTGGCCGAAACCCCCTCATATTGCCCAAGGATGTTGTCATTTTCCTTGTAACCAATTTTTCATCAAATGGCTAATAATTCAAGGTGAAAAATCATGAAATTACCACCTTTAGATTAGCATCTCAGCTCTCTCAAATTACAACTGTTCAAGAATAATGTTGACATCTCTCTTGGCCTATGTGGCTTAATCACCATGGCTTGATCAAAGAGAATCTCTAACTAACTCTTGATTTTTAGCCATTTGATTGAAAAATCAGAAGCTTCCTCCTTCCTTTGGGCCTGGTCAGGCCAGCACTTCTCTTTTCCAGCCCAACTCTGATTTTTTGGAAGGCCCAAAAAAGCCCTTTTCGGTTGCTTGGGTGAAATGACCGTTTTGCCCCCGGATGCAAATAAATATCAAACGGGCTCCAAATTCAGTTTTTATTTTTTTAATACTTTCAAAATAATAAAATATTGAGTTCTGGAAGTTTTCAAAATTATCAGAGTTCGTTTGCTATTTATTTTGATTTTTTCTTCCAAAAATGCCCTTTTATGCCCCTACATTTTACCATTTTTTAAACGAGCTCCAAATCAAGATTTTTCTTCACCAATCTCTTCAAAATAATTAAAAAGTGTGATCTAGAAGTTTTCATAATTTTTGGAGCTCATTTGGTATTTTTTCAGGATTTATCGGCTTGAATTACTACATAGGAGGCTTGAGATTTGGCCATTTTGCAAACGAACTCCGAATCAAGATTTTCTTTTGCCAATATCTTCCAAACAATTTAAAAACGATATTTGCAAAATTTCAGAATTTTTGGAGTCCATTTGCTATTTTTTCGGGATTTATCTTTTTGAATTATGACATAGGAGGCCCAGGATTTGGCCATTTTGCAAACGAACTCCGAATCAAGATTTTCTTTCGCCAATCTCTTCCAAATAATTTAAAAATGAGATTTGCAAAATTTCAAAAGATTTGGAGCTCATTTGCTATTTTTTCGGGATTTTTTTTTTTAATTACTACATAAGAAGCCCGGGATTTGGCCATTTTGCAAACGAACTCCTAATCAAGATTTTATTTCACCAATCTCTTTAAAATGATTTAAGAATGAGATTGACAAATTTTCAGAATTTTCGGAGTCCATTTGCTATTTTTCCCAAATTTTCCAATTTTGCCCTTTTGCCTCCGAAACCCGGTTTTGCCCAAAACAAGTCCGATTTTCAGATTTTCTTCAAGCTGAGCCTTGGGCTATCCTTTTTAATCATTCCTCATCCATTAGGGCTTTGGTCTTACCAAGTTGGGCTATTTTTGTGATTCTTCCTGATTTCACCGAAATCCACTAAAAACCCTAATTCTCGATTTTCTCCCGGATTGACTTTTTTTTCGATTTTTCTTGTAAGTTACTTCTCCATTACCCGTAATCAGTGCTTATCTTTCATTTGGAACCTTCAATTTCGACCAATTTGATCGTTCAAGCATTTTTCCCCAATTTTCTCGGATTAGGGTTTTCTTTCTATTGAATCTCCAAATGCTAACTTTCAAACTCCATATATTTCAATGTAGACCTCGGATTATCAAAATTCTTTCGCCATTTTTCAATTGAGCTTAAAATCTTGATTTTGAAAGTGGGTTGATTTTCTCAGTAGTTGACTTTTTGTGGTTGACTTTTTGGGGGTTGACTTTTTTCAGGGTTGACTTTTTTCAAGTTTGACTTTTTATGCGCGCCCTCTTAAACTAAGTCTCGGAGTACCACCTGCAGGATGAAAAAAGTCTTTTTACACTCGAAAACATCAATTTAGGAAGAAAACATACTTGTTTTAGTGGTCCGGACAAAATTAGGTGTGTACAGCTGCCCCTCTTTGGCTATTGCTGAGAATCAGGAATCAGGCAAAGATAAACCGACACTAATTTTGTACGGTCAGTGAAATCACATGTGAAGGAAAGGGAAAGGGTTTTTTTTTCATTCTTCTATCATTTTTTCATTTTTCATTTTTCATTTTCTATTTTTTCATTTTTTTCATTTTTTTTCTTTTTTTTCTTTTTTCATTTTTTTAAACAGGGCTCGATCCGTCTTAAGGAAACGAATTCGATTTTCAAAAGAAAAATTATGCCCGAAGGTCTTTAAAAATGGTGCTCGGAGGTCTTAAAATGGTGCTCGGAGGTCTTTAAAATGGTGCCCGAAGGTCTTTAAAATGGTGCCCGGAGGTCTTACCCGTGATTTTTAAAAACGTTATGTTAGAAAGTCTTAAGAATGGTGCCCGTAGGCCTTACCCGTGAAAAAAAGTTATGCGTGAAGGTCTTAAGAATGTTGCCCGGAGGTCTTACAATGGTGCCCGGATGTCTTAAAATAGTGCTCGGAAGCCTTACTTGTGATTAAAAAAAGTTATGCCTGGAGGTCTTAAGAATGGTGCCCGTAGGCCTTACCCGTGAAAAAAAGTTATGCTCGGAGGTCTTAAGAATGGTGCCCGAAGGTCTTACCCGTGATTTGAAAAGTTATGCCCGGAGGTCTTAAAAATGGTGCCCATAGGCCTTACCCATGAAAAAAAGTTATGCCTGGAGGTCTTAAGAATGGTGCCTGAAGGCCTTACTCGTGAAAAAAAATTATGCCCGGAGGTTTTAAAAATGGTGCCCGTAGGCCTTACCCGTGAAAAAAAAGTTATGCCTGGAGGTCTTAAGAATGGTGCCCGTAGGCCTTACCCGTGAAAAAAAGTTATGCCCGAAGGTCTTAAGAATGGTGCCCGGAGGTCTTTAAAATGGTACCCGGAGGTCTTTAAAATGGTGCCCAGAGGCCTTACCCATGATTTGAAAAACATTATGCCCGGAGGTCTTAAGAATGGTGCCCGGAGGCCTTTAAAATGATACCCGGAGGTCATTAAAATGGTGCCCGGAGGCCTTACCCGTGATTTGAAAAAAATTATGCCCGGAGGTCTTAAGAATGATGCCCGGAGGCCTTAAAAATGGTCTTTGAAGAATTGTTGAAAATTAACCTAAAGATATTGAGAAGATGCGAATGCTTTTTGATGCAGATGCAGATGTTGAATAAGATACGAATGACTTAAACTGGTGCAAATGTCTTTGATGCAAATGTAAATAACTTAGATTGATGCAAATGCTTCTTGATGTAGATTCAAATAGCTTAGATTGATGCAAATTTTCTTGATGCAGATGCCCTTACTAATTGTGTTCATGTAAATGGTTTATGATTATCACACAATAATGAAAATGTAATGATTCTAGAAATGATGCAATTGCTTGAGATGACACAAATGCGAATTCCATGAAGAATGTAAATGTAAAATGCAGATGCTTATGGAATAATGCCAATGCAAATACCCATGAATGATGCAAATGCTTGCCGACACTATGCAGATGCAAAAGCTCGATAAAGAGATGAGTGCTCATGAGTGATGCAAATGCCCCCGGTTGTTTTTCTAGACTTTGGCTTAGCCTTTCAAATTCATTTTTCCTCTTCAAATCAGAGTATATCTTCAATTCATTTTGGCTATTCTCTTTGCCCCAACAGTTTTCAAACTTTCATCAATAGAGATCTGAACTGGGTTCAATTTCTTCTTCTCATATCTGGAAGTCAGAACCTATCCTGGCAGTTCTATACCTTTGGGTTAGAAAAAATCCTTGTCTCATGTCAACATCAAAATGGGTATTTCAAAAAATATCTTTATTTGTTTTCTTATTTTGAAAACTTCTGAACAAAAAATATTAACCCCACAATGTGTGATGTACAAATCTTTTGAAGACTGATGATCATTGTTAGAAATTTCTATAAGTGTCAATCTGGGTTTTTTAACTGGGATTGGCAAGGCTTGGTATAACAAGATTCTGTCTTTTCCAGGAAAACTTCATGACAAAAATGTATATCCCTTCTAGGCTCACAAATGGAACTGGTTTTATAAATCATGAATTCATTGAGAACCAAACAAATTCAACATTCTTTTAGTTTCCATATCAAGGCATTTTGACAAGCGTCAAGATTGGCCGGGATGTTTAAATCGGAAAGTTTAATCTTGGGAAAAAAAGTTTCAGTTTTTGAAGACAATCCTCTAAATGAGAATTGACAATTTGAGAGGTTCAGGCATTCCTAGATGTTCCTCAGTGACCACTTTTTTAAGATGACCTTCTCTTTTATGGTATCGGCATTTTCATAGATGGCATCAAAATTTTCTATTTTACCCTAGACCGCCCATTTTTGGGTTTTCGCCCTAGAGTCCCGTTCTTTCCAATTTTTCTCTTTTTTTACCATGCACTTGAGAATTCTAAATCTTCCTTAGTGAAATGAGAATTTGATGAGATGGGATAAAATCTGAGGAAAACCCTTCAAATCAAATATTCATGCTTGATCAAAATGGATTTTTAAAGCATGTAATGTAGGCCATGGCTTAGGGTTCAGAAAGAAAGGATAAATAGGCCCAAAATAAGTGTTTGAGGGTAATCAGATCAAGGATCCTTTCTTTGAGGAGGATTCTCTTTGAAGCATTTGTCCCTTCTTGGACATTTCTTTCCTTTTGACTTTGCTCTTTTTCTTCCTTGCTTTTGGCTTTCAATTTGCCATGTCTTACACACATTTTATTTTTTGCTTTCATTTTGCCCCATTTTTTTTCAACGAAATGAGCCCGTCTTTATTCGGGGCTCTATTTTCTTTGCATCTGTCTTTGAGCTAGAACTCATTTCTCAATGATCTTTAAAAATATCTTTCCTTGCATTTGCCCCCTAGTGTAGAGGGTGATCCTTGATCAGTGTTCAAAAAAGAAAGAATTCTTTTGGCTCAAAAGGGTGACTATGGATATTTTTTTATGCGAAAGGGATATGAAAGATGGCCGTTTCTCATGTCAAGCACAAATATTCATATTGAAAAGCAATCCCCAGGGGAAATAGATATTCAGAATTTCATTTTGCACTTTGGAATCATCCAAATTCTCATATGCATGATATTACAAAAATGTTTTCATTTTTCATCGCATGCCCCAATGATTCATGCGTTAGTCCATCCTTATTCACCATGTATCTATCATTTCCGCATATGATGCCCCAATTTGATTAACCAATGAGAATTTGTATCAACGAGGAACATATCAAGTCTAGGTCTGTACTGAAAAGGATAAATTTCAAATCAGAGTTCTTTGAAGAGATAAGGAAAATATGACCCAAAAAACGGGTTTTCTCTGGGACAAGGGATAATCTAGTTTAATCATTGTGCCCCAAGGTGTCAATCATGAAGTGATGTTTGGGCAATCAGTGTTTTGTGGCTTGTTGAAAATGACATGAATGGTTTTGGCACAACCTTGACACAGATCAAATTACCAAAATCTAGATTCTTGAAAGAATGTCTCATTTGTTTGAATTTCAAGGAATTGAAATTTTTTAAAAAGTTCGTTCCTTTGTTCATAGCCTAGACTAGGATTTACATCCTTGCTTATTCTGCAATGACAATGCTTCTCTTTTTTTTTGAAGTTCAATCATTCATATTCCTTGAAGCATTAGGTCTTTCAAGTGTTCTTAATACAAGGTTTAGGTATAAAGAAGCCCAAAAAAGAGGGGGAGGGTGTTGGGTCTTTTCTAACACTGATCATCAATCTTCTTGAGACTATCCATTATTAAAACTTCCTTAATGCTTGTTTTTGCAAATTCACGTTATTGTTAAAACGCAACAAACACAAAGCATTTAAAATTCAAAATTCATTTAATTCATATGAATGTCGACATGAGACAAGTGTTTTCATCATAAGATCTGAAACTACATGCATCAAAATGCTCCTATTGACATCCTTCAAAGGTAGTAATTCTCCCTCTAAAACCCTGAAAGAAACTGATTTAGGGCTAAGTGGCCTTCCATTGATTGATAAGCTCCGGTGTCAAAATACCATCACGGATAAGACTTTCAATCCTTTCCTTCAATTGTCTGTATTTTTCAGTTGAATGCCCAACTACCCCTAGGTGATAATCATACTTGCTATCAAGGTCATAACTCCTCACTGATGGATTCAGAGCTATTTTCAAAGGTACCGGGGTAAGGTACTGATACTTTATTAGTAATGGTAGTAGGTCAGGGATGGGGATTGAAATTCTTTCTTGATTTTCCTGCGGTCGTTTTCTAGAAGTAGGCCTTGTTGCAAGGGCTGGTATAGGATTAGGTGTTTGGGTAGGTAGGTAAGGATAAAGGCTTGGAGATACCTCAGTAGGGTAACATGATTGGTATGAGGGAAATTGGGAATATGGGACGAAATCTCCCATAGTTTGGACATCTTCCTCTTTCTTTCTAGGTGCCTTATTTCTCTCAACATTGGATGTTCCTTCTCTTTCAAGTTTCCCATTTTTTATAGCATTCTCAATCATCTCCCCTGAAATTACCATGTCCGCAAAATTCTTCGAGGCATTGCCGACGAGTCTGTCATAGTACGGGGCCTGCAGTGTATTCACAAAAGGATAGTTATTTCCTTTTGTGTCAAGTGCAGTTGTACTTGGGCGGCCAGGCTCATCCACCGTTGTGCATATTCTTTGAAGTTCTCAGTAGCTCTTTTCTCCATATTCTGCAAAGTGAGACGATCAGGTGTCCTGTCAGTCATATGCTTGTACTGGTTTAGAAAAGCCCTAGCCAAATCATTCCAAGAGCGAATCTGATCCTTGCTCAACTGACTATAACACCTAATTGCGGACCCACTGAGGCTATCCTGAAAATAGTGAATAAAAAGCTTATCATTTTCTATATGACTTGTCATCTTCTGGCATAACATAGTGATGTGGGCTGACAGATCGGTCGTCCCGTCATATTTCACAAAGTCAGGGATCTTGAACTTAGGAGGAATGACTAAATCGAGGACCAAGCATCGTTCTTTCGCCTCCACACTCCCGAATACGTCTGTATTTTCTACTGCCTAGAGCCTTTCATCTAGCAACTGATATTTCCCTTGGGAATCTGGCAACTCAACCTCATTTACCGCAACCCTTTTCAACTTTGCATGTTCAGCTGGATCATCTGAGTTTAACACATTGACTGTGTTCTGGGCATCAATCATTACGACCTCATTCTGACCCTTTTGTGCCTCTAACCCTTCTCTGGCGACAAAGTTTTCGGTGTATCCTTTTCCCTTGATTACGACAGACATCAGCTCCATCAATTTAGTCATCTGATCCTTAGATTCCGCTTGAGACTTTGCCAGCTGTTCTCGCAATTCTTTCTGTTCCCTTTCCATTTTTTCCATTGGGGCAACTTGTTCATCCTCCATAGCACTAGCCTATATTAAAAGGGTATTCAGTACTCTTCTGATTTGAAATGGAAATTCTTTCAAAGACTCTTAAAGCCAAGCCAACTTCTGTTTTATTTCCCCCAAATGTATGTCATGATGAATGAGCCATGAATGCAATTTGATGCATGTGAAGCCTAAACAATATGATGTATAGACATGTACAATGAAAACATGCTGACCATATATGTAATAAATGCAATCATGATGCCAATCATGTTGCAAGCAAAGAATAAATAAATCAACACATGGATATATGCAATGACTGATCATGTACATTTTAGCATATTTCCCAATGAATGATCACATACACTATGATTGCAACACAGTGTCAATTATGCAAACAATGAATGATTGATATAGTATATACCAAGAAGATCAAGCTAACCATGTGTGTCATGAATGCGACCTAATGCTAACATGATGTATGTAATAAGCAAATTAATGTATGAACATATACAAAGAAATCATGCTGACTATGTTTGTTATGAATGCAACCCAAAGTCAACATGATGCATGTAAAGAATAAGCAAATTAATGCATGGATATATACAGAAAAATCATGCTGATTTTGAATGCATGAATGCAACCTGACAAATAATTGATCGGATGCAAAATGCAAAAGGGAAGATATCACAGAGGAAATAAGAATCAGAGGAACTTAATCATCAACATCTCATAAATTTCAAGCATAGTCAATTCATTCCCATTTCAATGTTCACAATGGTATAAACCATGTTTTACAAAATTTGAGCAGTAGTTAAAACTGTCTTTACAAGCACTTTATTCTTCCTAGCATCCTAAGGCTATAAGAGCCGGCTACTGAATAAGTGAAATCCTATTACATCATATAAGACAGAAGTCTTTCCATCTTGATGCTGTAAATCTCCCAATCCTAATGATGCTTTCCCAGTCCTCTATCAATCAGTGTCGTTGGATTTAACCACTTGGCATCTATAAGAGTTTGCACTTTCCTTTTGACTGATATACAATCTTTGATGCTATGGCCAACAATTCCACAGTGATAATCACATCTTGCATTTGGATTATACCACCTTGGATATGGTGGTAACAGAGGTTTCAATGGGACACAGGCAACCATGTGATTTTGGATCAGTATAGGGAGGAGCTCTTGGTAGCTGATTGGAATGGGATCAAAATGCATTTGGGTCTTATTCTGGGGTCGTTTCTTAGTCATACATGGCCTAGGAGTTGGGGCACTTGGTGGTGGCACTAAGGTCCGAACTGGAGTGTTTACATGGAGATGTTGCGCAGCAGCATGGTAAGGGTATGGATTTGGACACAGGGCCTTTGGAGGTTGTACATAGCTCGAGGTTCCTATCCCAGATACTGTATAAGGTGATTGATGAGGGAAGCAATATGAACGGGAGTTGGTGGTGATGGAGTGGGATTTAGGAATCTCGTAGTGGTCATCCCAATGGACGATTGGACCATATAGGGTGGGGATACTAGTTTGGACCTAGAATAGTTTGCAGGTATGGTACAGGATCCGAGGTTTCTATCTTTGGTATCGGGCTCTCAGGTTTAATAATTTTCACGATTTTGTCCATAATTTCATTAGGATTGCAACTTTTGTGGCATTGACAAGTGCAGGATCCAGCAAGGATTGTATGTTCTGGACCTAATGGTTTTGGTTGATCCAAAGGCGATGCAGAGCCCTGAGAAAGTTCCTCTTTACTCTTACCCATATCCTCAACCATTTTCAACAATTTGGCCAGCTGTTCCTTCACCTCTCGGATTTCATGTCCGCATTCCTCTTGATTTCATTCCAAAGCACCCAATCGTTCCTCCGATTCTTTCCTCATATCTCGAACCCCTTTCATGCGAATGAAAATGTCATGAGATTAAGAATACAATTATGAATGTACATACTCTATTCCTATGTGCATGAATATATAGATGATTAATGCATGAACATATACAGATAAATTATGGTGACTATGTATGCTATGGATGCAATCTAATGCCAACATGATGCATAAAAAACTGAATAAATTAATGCATAGGTATATACAAATAATGACTATGTATGTCATAAACGTATTCTACAATGAATGACCATGCATGCCATGGTGTCAAAATGATACATGTGAAGAATTAATGAATTAATACAAAGGTAAGTACAAAGAATGACCATGTATATCACAAATGTATTCTACAAAGAATGACCATGTATATCACAAATGTATTCTACAATGAATAACCATGCATGTTAGGACTGTAACACGATGTCAAAATGATACAAATAAAGAATAAATGAATTAACACCAAGGTATATACAAAGAAATCAATGATTACACGAAATTGATGGGACCTAAATCTTGATTATTCAAAAATCTCATTATGCAAGATTTGCCTCCAAATTCATGATTTTTTGAAACATGTTTTTTTTTTATTTATGAAAAACCAATCATATTATTTTCAAAAGAATTTTGGGGTAGTGGATCCTACTATTATACAATATCCAAATGTTCATGTAACACTACTAGTTTTATGAAGTCATCAAATGAAATTACCAACTGTTTATTGCAAAGAATGAGATCAATAAAACAACCAAAATTGAAATGCTCTATTCACACATGCATGAAATGTGCAAAATGCAAAAATGCTTGAAAAAGGATTTTTTTTTAAACAGCTAATGAACATCTACCCCAACAATATCTGCTTATTTAGGCATCACGATGCCTTCGAGGCAGAGTATCACATTTATTACGGGCGATGTACGTACATCGTTGCCCGATCTACCACACTTATTCGGAGTGTAAAATAGGTAACAAAAGGTTTAGAAATGTCCCTCCATGTGTTTCCTATTTTCGGTATATCTAACGGAAATCCGGCATGGCTTCGCCTAGGTTCACTAAATGAGGGTGAATCGGATCTAAAGGCCCCGAATTGCTCTTGATTGTCGCCGGTGAAGGCTAGTAAGGCACCCCGATAAAAGCGGGTTCAATTCGTTAGAGTATATTTTCCTATGCCAATGTGGAGGATTATCACGAAGGCATTAGGTACTTTATACTCCGAAAGTGTTTCACTAGCCCATACGGAGGATCAATCACGAAGGCTTAGTTACTTTACTCCCACTTAAAAGGACGGAACCCGAGTAGAGGATTCATGTTATGCAAATGCACGTGTAGTGTGTGTGGAGGAATAACAAACCTTTCACCACCTATTCTACAAACCTTATTCTAAATGCCCTAGCAATTAAAACATTCAAGAATAGTGTAACGCATTAACCAACAAGCAATTATAATATACAACCTTAAATAACTAGAGAACAATAATAAAATGCATGCACATGAGTATGAACATATTTAAAAATATTTTATTATTTTCAAAATTCTCCTTATTAAAAAAACTGCGGGAATTAAAATTAAATACCAATTAAACCAACAAAATCGAGACTTTGATAACACATGACTAATTCTAGGCCTGACTCTCTAAAAGGTCCCCAGTGGAGTCGCCAAGCTGTCGCAACCTAAAAAATAACGAGTCTCATCGCAAGACTTTATTATTCGTTAAGTGTGACATTAAAAAAAAAATCGAGGAAAAGTCGACTTAATTCCTCTAGAAAAATGAAGGTTTTGAAAATGACCTTAAAAAAGACATGGAGTCGCCACCAATCTTTTTTAGCTAGGTGTGATCGGCCACCTAATAAAACCGGTTTTATAAAATATTTTAAAAATTAATTAAAACATTTTAAAAACCAATTTCAAGTCTGCGTTTTAAATCAGAGAAATCAAAGAAGCGGGTTCGGGAGTCAGTTACGTGTGGGGAAGGATTAGCACCCCCACAACGCCCGTATAAATCGGTACCTTATTAATCGTGTGTTATCTCAAGTCTCGGTAAAAATTGGTTTTAAATTTAGTATTTCAAGTTAATTCCCAATTTAAAGAAAAATAATTCCATTTTTAATTGAAAATGATCCGGAATTTATAAATTCAAAATTTGCCTATATTCCCCAACAAACGTGGTAAAATATAGAAATTTTTATTAATTTTGGAAAATTTTCCGAATCATTCTCATTTTAAAGAAGATATTCCGTTATTAATAATAATTGATGATATCCTCCCCAACAAACCCGACAGAGAACTCATGAATTATTTTAACTCGGGAATATCTTTATTTTATTGAAAACCATTATCTTTTTTGAAAACATTTAAAAGAAATGAATATGTATATGCATGACATAAATAAAATGACATAGTAAAATCTAAATAATATAATGCAACCTAAATGACATGATATGATTTGAATGCCTTAGCATATTCTAAATGAAATGAAATATCCTAAGTTATATGATATATTCTAAATGAAATTAAATGACCTATGTAACATAATACATTCTATATGAAATGCAATATCCTAAGTCATATGATATAATCTAAATGAAATAAAATATTCTAGAAGACATAATATATCCTAAATGAAATGAAATGACCTAGGTAATATAATATATTCTACATGAAATGTAATATCCTAAGTCATATAATATAATCTAAATGAAATAAAATATTCTAGATGACATAATATATCCTAAATGAAATGAAATGATTTAAATGACATGACAAATATGAATGATATGGCATATAATTTAAATGACATGGAATAAAATAATGCTATCATATAATATGCATGAAAATAAAAATAATGCATGAACATAGTATATGCTAAACAAAAATAACTAAATAAAAGCATAGGATATCATGAAATATTCAAAACCATATAATAAACCATATAACATCAAAAAATATAAATCAAAATAACAACAATATCATAGAAATTATTATAGCAAGAATCACATATTATATAAAATGCATGAATATGAAAAATGCAATGCATGAAATGTATTTTTTCTTTTAATTAAGGAAATATGTCAAATTAAATATTCTAAAACCAAAAACTTTGTGATTGGTTGAAAACAATTTTAAAAAGTTTGAATTAAAAATAAAAACTGGGCTAAATCTTTTTTTTTTAAATGGCTCTAATTTTCCAAGTTTAAAAATCCGGACTTGACTACCCTTAACCCGAGACTTGAAAAAACATTTTTAGAGTTTAAAAAGGCTTAGAAACTACCCTAAGTCAGTAGCTAACCCTCCTAATCAGCCCACTCTAAGTAACTTAACCAAAACAGAAAAATGATTTTTCTTTAAATTCAATTCTGACTCCACTGTCCAGTTTTAAGCCACAATTTTTTATCCTATTTTTAAAAATTCAAAAAATTCTGAAACATTACTAGAGACTCAGGATATGTAAAACTACACGGAAAAAAATCAGCTTAATTTTCTAATTAAAGACGAATGCCCAGAAAAATCGGAAAAGTACAAAAACTGGGTGAAAAAACTATTTTGCCAAAATACATTTTTGCCTTTGAAAAAATCATTTAAAAATCAAAGTAAAAATATTTGAAACTCATAAAATGACTCAAAAACAGTAGCTAGGACTTTTTGAAAGTTAGATAAAAATTGGCTAAGTAAAAAAATCACAAAGGTAGAATAATCAATTTGACAAAACTTAATTTTCCACAAGTATGCTCAAGAGAGCATGACTTGGAACCATTAATTGGCTCAAGTCATTATTCAAGTGGCATGGACATGAAATTCATGAAAAATTACAGCAAACCTAGGGAATGAAATGCATGAGTTTAAACCTAAATGACATAAAAAAATGCATGGCATTCATATAGTGAACTAGACCTAAATGAACTTGCATGGCATTTAATGCAACCTAGACCTAAAATGCATGATCATGCATGGCAAATAAACCAAACTTAATAAATAAAATATGCATGGCATTTTCACAAACACAAAGCATGCTTAAACCAAAAACTCAACCAAATATCATGCAAATGGTAACCTATCAACTAACATGACAAGAATGCACATAAAATGCAAAACACATGGAGTAGCCAAATGGCCTAAAGCTCTAACAAGCATGGCATTTTCACAAACACTTGGTATACTAACATGCTCAATTAAAATATAACACTCAAATCATGCAAAAACCACACAAGCATTTTCACAAACACTTAATATACTAAATCTAAAACATGCTCAACTAGGATATAAAACTCAAATCATGCAAAGACCACACAAGCATTTTCACAAACACTTGATATACTAAATCTAAAACATGCTCAAATTTAAACATTATGAAAACAAAAAATTAAAAATGCAAAAATATGATATTTAAAACATAAATGGCAACAAACATGATGGAGACTTAATTAAGAGTTGTAAACCCAAGTGCAGGTTATGTTCAAGTAATAAATTCTCGGGTGTCCGAGGTCGAACCACAGGGAAGCGTATTAGTAAGTATAAGTTTATAAATATATAAGAAAAAGAAAGTAAACAAGATATTAGGGAATCAACAACAAAACAAGATCAACAAGATATTAGAGAACAAAATAAACAAAATAACATAAAAGAAATTAAACAAGATAAAAAAAAAACAATAAGAAAAGATGTTGAGGTTAGAGAATCCACTCTTGGTGTTATGCTAAGATTAATCTTGTTTTATTACACAATTGAAATCCACACATAAGGGAGGTTCCAATCGGAAGGTTTAGCAATTCAGTCCAAATTGTCCGACGTCCATAGCATATGATATAATGTTCATTTGGTGTCCTCAAAACTCACAAAAAGAGTCCAAGCATTCCTTATGCCAAGGTATATGTCTACAACAAATCAAGGTTATGAAACCAAGCATTTACTGTGCCATTTTCATTGTCAATAATGAATCAAGATCCCTACTTTGCAAGTATGATTTTAAACCAAAAGAAAATATTATCTATACTAGTGTTTATAAATGATGATTCATTTTAGCTCATGTTTAAGAGACTAACCTTAGCATTTACCAAAAGCTTCACCTCATCACCTCAACAATATGATTAGCAACACATACTAGATATGAATAAAATGAAAAGAAATGTAAGAAGCATAAGTAAATAAAAAAAGAAAACTAGAGAAAGGAAAGAAGAAGAAAACTTAGAGAATTTTATTACAATGGCTAATATCCTACCAATCTACAATAATGCTCATCCAAGGCCCTCTATTTATACACATTTTGGAGAGCTAAATGACAAGAGACAAGCTTTATAAATTTCAAAGGTAGGTATAATAGGTGGGTGCATTTTTCTAACAATTTTCGTCATATTGTATGACAATTCTGATTAGCCAGCTTGATGGTCTATTTTGTCAATGTTGGAGGCTCGAGCTGATCAAATGGTCTTCTAGAAAAATATACCCCTATCAGTTACGGATCCTTAGCCGTTGGAATCAGATCATTTGCTCATGTGGATCGGAAGATATGGTCAAAATACCAAAACAGGTCAGCACAGACGTCATTGCACATCAGCCAACTTGATGGTCGATTTCGCTAGGGAAAACGACTCCGTTTCAAGAAGTGTAAAACATGAAAAAGATAGATATGCCTCTTAACTTTGCACTGTAAAAAATTCAGTCTTATTGCTTCAGTGAAACTCCAGATATAGCGGATATGGCAAAAGGTGTCGGAACTGGAACTGAACTGGATTTGCCCTTAATTGTTGATTTAACCTAGTAATCTGAAATCACTCAAAGAAACTCGTGAAAAACACCAAATTACATAAAAATATAAAATATCATAAACACAAATAGACTAAGCAATAATAACTCGTATTTGACACAAAACAATAATAAAACATAACTAAGAACTATATAATTATACGAGTTATCAAAACAAAGCAACCAAATTAAAATATAACTCAAGAATATGAAGTAAAATAACATTTAAAACACCAAGATCAAAGAAAATAATGTAAACAATATGGTAAAATAAACCAAAACAGCAACTTAAATAAATAATGTAGGCCAATTGGCCATGGTGAGTTTATTGTAAAAAAAAAATTGTAAAAAATATATTTAAGAAAGAGATGAAGGAAGAACTTAAGAAGAACAATAAAAAAAAAATTTGTTTAAAATGGAAACTCACCAAATAGAAATCAAAATAGAAAAAATAAGAATGGAAAATCAAGAAAGTGCAAGAGTTGGTGCTCAAGAGCAACCTCAAGAACCTATATTTCAAGCTTTATCTCTTCAAACTTTCCTTTCCTTTCTTTTCTAAACTTTTCTTTTTTGCTTTCAACCAAGGAGAGAAAAACCAAGTAAAAACTAAAAGAACTCAGCAAACTGAAGATGAAAATTGAAAAATCTGAACCCCTCCACAAGGCTGGCCGAAACCCCCTCATATTGCCCAAGGATGTTGTCATTTTCCTTGTAACCAATTTTTCATCAAATGGCTAATAATTCAAGGTGAAAAATCATGAAATTACCACCTTTAGATTAGCATCTCAGCTCTCTCAAATTACAGCTGTTCAAAAATAATGTTGACATCTATCTTGGCCTATGTGGCTTAATCACCATAGCTTGATCAAAGAGAATCTCTAACTAACTCTTGATTTTTAGCCATTTGATTGAAAAATCAGAAGCTTCCTCCTTCCTTTGGGCCTGGGCAGGCCATCACTTCTCTTTTCCAGCCCATCTCTGATTTTTTGAAAAGCCCAAAGAAGCCCTTTTCCGTTGCTTGGGTGAAATGACCGTTTTGCCCCCCGGATGCAAATAAATATCAAACGGACTCAAAATTCAATTTTTATTTTTTTAATACTTCCAAAATAATAAAATATTGAGTTCTGGAAGTTTCCAAAATTATTCGAGTCCGTTTGCTATTTATTTTGATTTTTTCTTCCAAAACTGCCCTTTTATGCCCCTACATTTTACCATTTTTTAAACGAGCTCCAAATCAAGATTTTTATTCACCAATCTCTTAAAAATAATTAAAAAGATTGATCTGGAAGTTTTCATAATTTTTGGAGCTCGTTTGGTATTTTTTCGGGATTTATCGGCTTGAATTACTATATAGGAGGCTCGGGATTTGGCCATTTTGCAAACGAACTCCGAATCAAGATTTTCTTTCGCCAATCTCTTCCAAATAATTTAAAAATGAGATTTGAAATTTTTCAGAATTTTTGGAGTCCATTTGCTATTTTTCCGGGATTTGTCCATTTTGCAAACGAACTCCGAATCAAGATTTTCTTTTGCCAATCTCTTCCAAATAATTTAAAAATGAGATTTACAAAATTTTAAAAGATTTGGAGCTCATTTGCTATTTTTTCGGGATTTTCCTTTTTGAATTACTACATGAGAAGCCCGGGATTTGGCCATTTTGCAAACGAACTCTGAATCAAGATTTTCTTTTACCAATCTCTTTCAAATTATTTAATAATGAGATTGACAAATTTTCAGAATTTTCGGAGTCCATTTGCTATTTTTTCCAAATTTTCCAATTTTGCTCTTTTGCCTCCGAAACCCGGTTTTGCCCAAAACAAGTCCGATTTTTAGATTTTCTTCAAGCTGAGCCTTGGGCTATCCTTTTTAATCATTCCTCATCCATTGGGGCTTTGGTCTTACCAAGTCGGGCCATTTCTGTGATTCTTTCCGATTTCACCGAAATCCACTAAAAACCCTAATTCTCGATTTTCTCCCGGATTGACTTTTCTTTCGATTTTTCTTGCAAGTGACTTCTCCATTACCCGTAGTCAGTGCTTATATTTCATTTGGAACCTTCAATTTTGACTAATTTGATCGTTTAAGCATTTTTCCCCAAATTTCTCAGATTAGGGTTTCCTTTCTACTGAATCTCCAAATGCCAACTTTGGAACTCCATATCTTTCAATGTAGACCTCGGATTATCAAAATTCTTTCGCCATTTTTCAATTGAGCTTAAAGTCTTGATTTTGAAAGTGGGTTGATTTTTTCAGTAGTTGACTTTTTGGGGTTGACTTTTTCGGGGTTGACTTTTTTCAAGTTTGACTTTTTATGCGCGCCCTCTTAAACTAAGTCTCGGAGTACCACCTGCAGGATGAAAATGTCCTTTTACACTCGAAAACATTAATTTAGGAAGAAAACATACCTATTTTAGTGGTCCGGACAAAATTAGGTGTCTACATCAAGCATAAATATTCTCATTGAAAAGCAATTCTCAGGGGAGATAGATATATAGAATTTCATTTTTACACTTAAAATCATTCAAAATTTCCATGTGCACAGCATCACACTTTTTCTTTGAAGCGTAATACTTTTTCAATTCATCAACATTCACGGGATTTCTCAAATCATCTCCGTCCATCTGAGTTAGAATCAATGCTCCTCTAGAAAAAGCTCTTTTTACAACATAGGGTCCTTCCCAATTTGGAGCCCATTTTCCTGCGGATCCTTCACTATAAGGAGAATTTTATTTAGTACTAACTCCCCTTCTCGGAATTGTCTGGGTTGAACCGTCTTGTTGTGGGCTCGAATCATCATTTTCTGATACAACTGCCCATGACAAATTGCCTTCAATCTTTTCTCCTCGATGAGATTCAGCTGTTCATAAAGAGCTCTAACCGATTTTGCCTCTTCTAGGCCAACTTCCATCAAAACACGAAGTGAAGAAATCTCAACTTCAATAGGTAGCACTGCTTCCATCCCATATACCAAAGAAAACAGCATTGCCCTTGTAGATGTGCGAACCAAAGTACGATATACGTGAAGAGAAAAAGGCAAGATCTCATGCCAATCTTTGTACACATGAGTCATATTCTCAACGATCTTCTTGATGTTTTTGTTGGCTGCTTCTACTGCCCCATTCATCTTTGGACGGTAAGGTGCCTAATTATGGTGTGTGATCTTGAACCGAGTACACACTTCTCTTATCATCTTATTATTCAGATTGAGAGCATTATCTGAAATAATTCTTGCTAGCAATCCGTATCGGCATATGATTTCCTTCTTAACAAATCTGCATACCACCGACTTCGTTACATTTACATAGGAAGCAGCTTTTACCCATTTGGTGAAATAATCTATAGCCACCAGGATGAATCGATGTCCATTTGAATCTTTCGCAGGAATAGGCCCAATCATATCCATTCCCCACATCGAAAATGGCCATGGTATAGTCATGACATGCAATGGCGATAGCGGCACATGAATCTTATCTGCATATATCTAGCATTTATGGCACTTCTGGGAATAACTGATACAATCTCCTTCCATCATTAGCCAATAATACCCTACCCTCATAATCTGCTTAGCAAGCATGTGATCATTAGCATGGGTGCCACATATCCCTTCATAGACCTCTTTCATGATTTCCAAGCTTCAGCAGATTCGACACATCTCAATAAGACTTGGTCTTTCCCTTTCTTATAGAGAATCTCACCATCTAAGGCAAAACCCATCACCAATCTTCTCAAAGTCCTCTTGTCATTTTCTGTAGCTCGTTCAAGATATTGTTGACTCTTGATGTATTGCAAGATATCATTAGACCAAGGGAGGCCATCTGCTTCTTCTTCGATACTCAAGTAGTGGGCAAGAGACTCGTATATGCTCATCTTTATCGGCACAACTTCAGCCCCTTCATTCACTTTAAACATTGATGACAAAGTAGCCAGAGCATCCGCCATTCGATTTTCTTCTCAAGGGAAGTAATTGAAACTCACTTATTCAAACTCCTCCAATAAACTCAGTATGAGTTCTCGATATCGGATTAGCTTTGTATCTCGAGTTTCCCATTCTCCCCATAACTGGTATATCACTAGGGCTGAGTCTTCGAAAACTTCCAATATTTTGATTTTTCTGTCCACTGTAACACGAAGGCCCATAGTACAAGCCTCATACTCAGCAGTATTGTTTGTAGAATCAAAATCCAACCTGGTAGTGAAAGAATAATAATCTTTTTTTGGGGATATGAGCACTGCGCCGATTCCGTGCCCTATGGCGTTAGATGCACCATCAAAGTACATTTTCCATATTTTCTTCTTCGGGGGAACCTCATCCGCTTGCGAGACATACATTAGATCTTCATTAGGGAAATCAAAGTTCAACGGCTCATAATCTTCCACCGCTCAACTTGCTAAGAATTCAGCCACTGCGTTGCCCTCGATAGCTTTCTAACTTACATATACAATGTCGTACTCTGACAACAAAACTTGCCATCTTGCCGTCTTACCTGACAAAGAAGGTGCTTCCAACATATACTTGATTGGATTTAGCTTGGCAATCAACCACGTCGTGTGGTACAACATGTACTGTCTGAGCCTTCGAGCAGTCCAAGATAAGGCACAACACCGCTTTTCTACTGATGAATATTTCAGCTCATACTCTGTGAACTTCTTGCTGAGATAGTAAATTACTTGTTCTTTCTTTCCAGTCTCATCAAGCTGCCCTAAGACACAGCCCATGGATCTCTCAACTATTGATAAATACAATATCATTGGTTTATTGGGAACAGGTGGCATTAATACTTGTGGGTTGGATAGATAATGCTTAACCTTTTCAAAGGCAATCTGACAACCTTTATCCCATTCTCCTGGATCACGTTTTCGAAGTAGCTTAAATATTGGATCACATTTGTCAGTTAACTAAGAAATAAATCGAGCAATGTATTTCAATCTTCCTAGAAAACCTCTTACTTCCTTTTGAGTACGAGGTGGTGGCAAATTCTGGATGGCCTTTACTTTATTAGGATCAATCTCAATTCCCCTTTTGCTGACAAAAAAACCCAACAATTTCCCCGGAATGACTCCGAAAATGCATTTTGTCGGGTTTAGCTTGAGTAGAAACTTTCTTAGTCTTTCAAAGAGTTTTTTTAAGATTCACAATATGCTCATCTTCTTCTTGTGACTTTGCAATCATATCATCAATATAGACCTCAATTCCCTTGTGCATCATACCATGAAACAAGGTCACCATGGTTCTGATATGTTGCCCCGACATTTTTCAACCCAAACGGCATTACCTTGTAGCAAAATGTTCCCCACATTGTAACAAATGTGGTTTTCTCCATAACTTTCTGTGCCATCTTAATTTGATTGTATCATGAGAATCCATCCATGAAAGAAACCAAGGAACTCTTCGCCGTATTATCCACCAAAGTATCAATGTAAGCCAAAGGGAAATTATCCTTAGGACTGGCCTTGTTCAGATCTCAGTAATTGACACACATCCGTACCTTGCCATCCTTCTTTGGTACTAAAACAATATTTGCCACCCACTCCGGATATTTTGCCACCTCTAAGAACCCAGCATCAAACTTCTTCTTCACCTCTTTTTTTATCATTAATAGCATGTCTGGCCTCATTCTTCTCAACTTTTGCTGAATTGGCTTGCATTTTGGCCTTAAAGGGAGCTTATGAACCACAATATCTGGATCCAACCCTGGTATGTCTTGGTATGACCATGCAAATACATCTACATATTCTCGGAGCAAGGCTATCAATTCATCCTTTATTGATGATGACAATGAGGTCCCAATCTTTACTTCCTTTATTTCCTCACTACTTCCCAAATTTATCATTTCCAATAGATCCTTATGAGAAAGTACTTGTTTCTCTTATTGTTCCAATAAACTCGGAGGTAGACCACAATCCTCAGTATCTTCGTTGGCATCAAAATCACGCGAGCAAATGGGTCTTTCAAAATCAATTTCAGAATTATTGACAAAAAGGTCCATATTTCGCATCCGTACACCTGTAAATAGGTAGGGAAGAAACAATATAGGAAAGTATATAGGCAATGAAAGAAAAATAAATAGCATAAATAAAAGAATATGGACACATCAATATGAAGAAAATGCATCGTGCTTGTTATTTATTGAATGAAGATTTTAAAACAAAAGCTCATTACAGAAAAATTCTTAATATCCTTGGGCAAAGCTAATTAAGATCGTTTTAAAGTATTACTTTAGAGTTGATCTAAAGACTATAGGCAGTTCGGTCGCACTCCAATTTGTCAATCTATAACCTGGTGGACAGGGTCGCACCATCCAGCTTGCATTCTTACTCTCAATTTCTTCCTTCCCAACTATGCAAATCATCATATCCTATATCTGCTCACCCCTATCCATATGGAACTTCTTGAAAACTTGTTCAATCATTATCAATACATCATCAAAATCTTTTTCCCCGAATAGAAAATCGATTGAGCAGAAGCTGTGAAAGATTGGTGGGAAGGTAATAGGCTCCCACTCAATATCCATACCCGCGAGATGGGCTATCCTCCTTTGTCGATTTTTCTCAACTTGTCTCCTCTTTTCCTGAGCCTTCGAAAGATATCCTAGACCAAATCGGTCCTTCTTTCCAACCACTTCAATTGCTCGGGCCATTCCCTGAAGATACTTTCCAAGACCTCTTCCTACCCAACAACCATTTCCCACAGTAGTCCTTACTCTTAGTCTGGTATTCTTGGAAAATTTTGGCTTTGGAATTCTTCATCCTTCAATGACGAATATTGCATTTACAAACTCCAAAGACTGAAAGGAGCATTCCACAGCATCTTCATTTGGTTCAATGTAAAGGGATTTAGTAGATGAAGAGGCTATGATATCATTTTCTCCAGACACACTACCCAAGCGCCCCTTCATTACAAATTTCAACTTTTGATGGAGAGATGAGGGTACCGCCCCAGTGGAATATATCCAAGGCCTCCCTAATAAACAATTCTAGGATGGATTAATATCCATGACTTGAAAGTCGACCTTATAGGTGCAAGGACCTATCTCTAGAGGAACCTCAATAATTCCCATTACATCTCGTCGGGTGCCATCAAAAGCTCTGACTACCATGCAACTTGGTAACATGTAGCAAATATCAACTGGTATCTTAGACAGGGTTGCCAAGGGCATCACATTTAACGAAGAATCGTTATCCAAAAGCACCCTCGGTAGTATGTGCCCTTTGCAAGTGGTCGTTATGTGAAGAGCCTTTGTTGACCTAATACCATTAGGTGGTATTTCATCATAACTGAAATATATGTGGTCATCTACTGCAATATTCCCCGCTAGCCTATCTAATTTCTCGATCGATATGTTATTGGCAACATATGCCTGATTCAAAACTCATAACAAGGCATTTTTGTGTGGCTCCGAGTTCAGTAGCAAAGAGAGGATCGAAATTCTTGCTGCTTGACGCTGTAATTGCTACACCACACTATATTTGCTGTGCTTTATAAACTTCAGAAACTCACAAGCTTCTTTTTCACTTACCGGCTCTTTCCCCGGGACTGAATTCTTCTCCATTCTTTTCGACTGATCCATCTCAATATGGATCGGTTCAACTACCTTCTTCCCTTTATCTTCTTTCCTTTCCTTTCCTTTCCTGGTAGACCTTGCTCAATAGTCTCAGGGGCATAGCATTACTACGAGTTAGGTACCCCACTCCTGTTATGTAGGTTGCTATCTGCTGACTAGAAGTGCTTGGCATAACCATACTGCAATCATGCTTCCACAGTGCAGCATTGTTTTCTTTGTATAAAAAAGAGGATGGCAGTTCTATGATCAGTTTAGGTATGACTTCTTCAATAATCGGAGTAACCTTCTCTTTCGACTCATCATAGTAAATGATCAGAGGTCTACCTATACTGTATCCAGTTATATCTTCCATCGCATCCACTTCTTCTTTTGCTTCCTTATAGAATTGGGCCTGGCCCTCATCCATCATCTGTTGAACTTTAACCAAGAAATCCCCACAATCATGTATGGTATGTCCTTTGCATCTATGGAAAGGGCACTAATCTTCTATTCTACTTGCCACCATTTTCAAACTACCCTCATCATGAACTATCTCGGCTCTAACCATTTCGACCTATACTTTTAACATTGAAGTCTTCACCTCACTGATGCACTTCTTCACCCAACTGACTTTCCCCGATATCACTGCATTCACCCGGTTCTCAGCATGATTGGGCAATGGATTGCCCGCTACATTTGAACCATTTCTTGACCCGAATTTCACAACCCCGAAATTGATCAAACTTTGGACTTTCCTTTTAAAGGCAATGCAATCCTCGATTGAATGCCCCTGAATCCCCGCGTGATACGCATAGTTAGCGTTTATGTTGTACCACTTTGGGTATGGCGGTGTTAAGGGTTTAAGTTATACGGGTCAAAAAGCTGACCTTGCAACAATTTGGGATATAGTTCACCATAAGTAGTAGAAATCGGGTCAAACGGGGGTTTTTGATCGTTCCTTGGTGAACGTTGGTCGTTGCGCATGGTACCCTGGGTATTTAGGATAGTGTTTTGAGGAAGGTTTATCTATGGGGACACGCCAGTTGGGAATGGTTGTTGTGGTATATTGGTATAAGAGAATGGATTTTGATTTAGGTGGTTCACAGTGGGGTAGTGAGGATTGTACTCCGGGTAAGGTGTATAGGGTGTAGGTGGTGTATAGGATGTAGAAGGAGTATAGGGCCTAGGAGGTGTGTATGGTGTAGGAGGTGTATAAGGATATTGGTTGAAGGTAACTGCGTGAGTTTCCTCTTTCTTCTTAGCAGGAAATACTTTCTTCGGAGTAGCAGACTCACCCTCCTCCATTTTTCCATTCTTGATGGCAGACTCTATCATCTCTTCGGATATCACCATATCTGCAAAGTACTGTAGTTTCTTTGTTAGTCAGAGGAGGTTGTACTTGTGTAGCCAGATCTCTCCATCTCTAAAAGTATTCCTTAAAGCTCTCAATGGCTTTCTTTTCCATGTTTTGCAGAGTAAGACGATCAGGTACCATTCCGTCACATGTTTGTATTGTTCCATGAAAGCCCTGGCCAGATCCATCCAGGAATGGATCTTAGTACGGGTCAGCTGATTATACCATTGGGTTGCAGACCCTGTCAAGCTATCCTAAAAGCAGTAAATAAGCAAATTTTCATCTTCATCATGCCCGATCATCTTCCGGCAGTACATAGTTAGGTGAGGTGACAGGTTGGTAGTTCTGTCGTATTTCTCAAAATCGGGTACTTTAAACTTGGGAGGAATTACAAGCCATGTATCAAGCTCATCTCTTTGGCATCCAGACTACCAAATAGTTTTGCCCCTTCTATTGCCCTTAATCTCTCTTCTAGCAATTGATACTTAATCTAAGATTTTGTAGTTTCCATCCTTTTTAGCTCAGCCATCCTTGCCTTATCTTTCTCAGCCAGTTCCTCAAAGTCTGGAACATCAATAATACACTTGGGTCAGCCCCAATGTTACCTTTTCCAGGAGCATAATTCTGTGCTTCAGCCGCTGGTTGAATATAAACATAGGATACTGCCCCTGCTGGAAGCTCGTTTCCTACATGCTGGGATGCTTGGCCCATCAGTTGCATAATTTCGGGTCGATATTCCTAATTTACCACCCCATTTTCTGTGACCGAATTCTCCCCCGGCCTTTTCTGTCTCATCATGGCGTTCATCATTTCCATGAGTTTAGCCATTTGTTCCCTTGATTCCTCCTGAGACTTAGTCAGCTGTTCTTGTAGTTCCCTTTGAACCCATTCCATCCTCTCAATACGAGCAAGATGATCATTCTCCATGATCCTAGCTTGAGATCTAGTGTTGTAGTGGTGTCGAAAATCCATTTCTTTTGGAGTGCGCCCAATTGTACCTTTAATTTTTAAAAACCATGGATTAGAATTTATTGATTTTTTTTATTAAAGTATTTATTGAGTGAATGAATGAATATATGAAATGTATGTGACTAATCAACAAACAAATGAATGATTATCAACATATGATTAAATGAATGACTATCAATAAACAAATGAATGAATGAAATGAATGGGTTGACATATGGAGAATGTTTTCATGAAAATGAAACTAATGGTATTTGCCTTAAAATCGGATCCCAAAGCAAAAGATTTTTCATTAATTCATGGAAAACTTCATACAATAATATTTCTTAACATCGGGTTACATAGAAACATTTGCCTACACTAGTCTTAAACTTCAAGAAATGCAACAACCATTGATTATTCCTCTCAATGCCTTCGCCCTTTTAACCAATTACTTGCCCTGCAGGCATTCTCGGACAATATCAGAAATGTCAACTTTCTCGGCTGGCAACTGCTGCTCTATAGCCGCATGGAGTGACTCATTCTCTTTTCGCATCAAGGACATTCTTCCTTTCTCGTTTCCCAACCTGAACCTCAACTGTTCATTTTCTTGTTGGAATCTTTCTAACTTGGTTGACAACAAAGAATGTGTATCCTCCCATTTCTGCCGCTCTTGAGAAAACCCAAACTCTTTTTCTTTACTTTCCTTGGCCTTATTCTTCCAATAATCCAACTCCATTTGAAGTTTCTTCATTTCTTTCTCATGTGCTTTGAAAGAAATACTGGCTCCCATAAACCTTCCCGTGGCCCTTATCTTCTTGTTTTCTTGATGCAGATCTAGTATATCGGCCAATGCTATATCCCTCTCTGTGATCACCTTTCTTAGTCTCTAGAATCTCAAGCTTAGTCTTCAAATTCTCGACATCTTCCTGAAGCTTGGCACATTCTCGCTTCAACTTCCCTTTTTCTTTTTCTAATTCCTGTCTAACCAGCTCAACTTCTGACAATACTACCGGTTCGGGCTGAAGAACAACTGGATAAACAGAGGGATCTTCGGCGAGAAACATAATGTCGTGAAGCTTCTTGGCCCTCCATACCAGATAGGCCGGAGTAGTATTGTCAGTATACCTACCCACTTGTGAACGGTATAATTCCTTCCATGCCATGATGACCTGACGTATTCTCCCCATATATTCGGGCTCACCATAAAAGAAATCCATCGAGATAAGCTCATTAGTTATCGGGATAAACGTTTCAGATCCATATTTCCTCTGCACTAGCAATGGTGCATAGCTAATGGCCCCCCAAATTTCCAACAATGGAACCCATAAATTCTCACCACAACGGTACAAAATCGACCCAAGTGGCATCCACGGAGCCCTCCAAGTTATATCCTCATTTCCTAAGTGACGGAGAGTCTTAATCCATTATTTCTTATCCCCTTTCTTGGACCATTTCTTGTTTTTGAATTCGGTAAGAGGAACACATGTCTTCATATAAGGCTGAAGCTTCCGGTTATCATCCCCCCAAAAATGACTCTGAATCCAAACGTACAGGAGTTGTACACAACCCTGAAAATGTCATTTTCCTTTCCGCCGACAGTAACTAAGTAACCTAATTGTCTCAGCAAGAATAGTAGTAGAAGGATCAATATGTTTGTCTAATCGATCAAATAAATCCACTACAGCTACCTCAACATGACCTTCAATTTTTGGAAATATAAACAACCCATAAATGGCCAAAGCAAATACAACCAACTAGTGATCACCATCCAGGTTACTCTTGATATAATTCCGCAATAATACCCAAGGAATACAATCACTCGAACCATTATTCTTTATCTGTGGAGAATCTATTGGAATATCCATACCCATCACTTTAGAAAGTTTTTTTCGACAGCTCGATGTTTTTTGCTCCTTCCAATAGAACTTATCTGAATTTGCTGACTCAATACAGAGCAAGGTAGAATATTCCTCAAGGGTGGGTACGATATCCTCCTGATTAAAAGTGAAACACCAGTACGAAGGATCCCAGAATTGTACTATGGCCCTAATCAGCTGTTAGTCCACCTCGATCGGGAGAAGTAGAGCTATATCACCATTTTTCCTAGTGAATTCTTCCTTCCTCTATCAAATCCCCATTGTCTCCAAATTTCCCTTAATTCCACTAAATCATTTCGAACAAAATCCAGGTGAACTAACTCGGAAAGTGTAGACTTAAAACCCATGGCCAAACAGTCTCCTTTGTCAGCCTGGTTCGCTTCAGACTCGGTTCTGACGTCCTGGTATGTCTTGCTAACTACTGATACTGATAGAATGTCTAGGCGTTCCATGACTATAATGAAAACTCTTCGGTTGGCACCCTGTTTAAGGAAAATATCCCTAAATGATCATGATGCATGAAATAAAAACAAAAACAAAACAAAACAAAAAACACGAGTCAGTAATAGGATAAAAAAATAAAAAATCATAATAATAATAAAATTAAAATTAAAAAAATACATAAATAAATAGTGAAAAGTAAGAAGTGCTTCTCCAAGTGTTTCCTAACTTTGGGATATCTAATCGAAAATCTAGCATGGCTTCGCCTAGGTTCATTACATGAGAGAAAATTGGTTCTAAGGCCCTAAATTGTTCCTCAATGTCGTCGTTGAAGGCTAGTAAGGCACCCCGATAAAAGCGTGTTCAATTCATTAGAGTTCATTTTCCCGGCTTATGCGGAGACTATTGCCACACGAAGCATAGGGAATCTGATACTCCGAAAGTGTTTTGCTAGCTTATGTGGAGGCTATTGCCACACAAAGCGTAGGTACTTTACTTCCACTTAAAGGGACGAAACTCGGACAGAGAGCTCATGTTATGCAAATGCACGTGTAGTGTGTGAATAGGAACAATCAAACCTTTCACCAACTATCCTAATCTTTATCCTAAATGCCCCAACAAGATTAAACAATGTAAAGCATCAATTAAGCAAAGAATAAATATATGCACCAAAATAACCAGAGAACATTTATAATATGCATACACATGAATATGGACATATTTAAAAACATTTTATTATTTTTAAAAGTCTCCTTTAAAAAATAAAAAAAAAAGAAGTGGGATTAAAATTAAATACCAATTAAATCCGACAAAAACGAGACTTTGATAACACACGACTAATTCTAGGCCTAACTCTCTAATGTCCCCAGTGGAGTCGCCAAGCTATCGCAACCTAAAAAATAACAAGTCTCATCGTGAGACTTTATCGTTAAGCGTAACATTGAAAAAAATAAAGGAAAAGACGACTTAATTCCTCTTGAAATAAAATAAGGGTTTGAAAATGACCTCGAAAAAGACATGGAGTCGCCACCAATCTTTTTTTGGCTAGCTGTGATCGGCCACCTATTAAAACCGGTTTTGCAAAACATTCTAAAATTAATTAAAATATTTTTAAAACCAATTTCAAGTCTGCGTTTTAAAGCAGAGAAAATCAAAGAAGCGGGTTCGGGACTCGGTTACGTGTGGGGAAGGATTAGCACCCCCACAACGCCCGTATAAAACGGTACCTTATTAATCGTGTGTTATTTCAAGTCTCGGTAAAAAGTCAATTTTAAATTTTATATTTCAAATTAATTCCCAATTTTAAGAAAAATAATTCCATTTTTTATTGAAAATGATTCAGAATTTATTAATTCAAAATTTTCCTATATTCTTCGAAAATTCGGCAAAATATATAAAATTTTATTTATTTAGAAAATT
Organism: Fremontodendron californicum; assembly: GCA_030761205.1. Classification (NCBI taxonomy): domain Eukaryota; kingdom Viridiplantae; phylum Streptophyta; class Magnoliopsida; order Malvales; family Malvaceae; genus Fremontodendron; species Fremontodendron californicum. The sequence continues at coordinate 4,999,022 of JAULJL010000032.1, forward strand.
TTCCGAATCATTCTCGTTTTAAGAAAGATATTCCGTTACTAATGATAATTGATGATATCCTCCCCAGCAACCCGAAAGAGAACACATGAATTATTTTAATTCGAGAATAACTTTATTTTATTTAAAACCATTATCTTTTTCAAAACATTTAAATATATATATATATATATATATATATATATATATATGAATATGTGTGACATAGTATAATCTAAATGACATGAACAACCTAGGTGACATGATATATTCTAAATAAAATGAAATATCCTATGTGACATGATATATTCTAAATGAAATGAAATATCCTAAATGACATGATATATTCTAAATGAAATGAAATATCCTAAGTGACATAATATATTCTAAATGAAATGAAGTAACCTAAGTAACATGATATATTCTAAATGAAATCAAATATCCTAAGTGACATAATATATTCTAAATGAAATGAAATAACCTAAATAACATAAGATATTCTAAATGAAATGATATGATTTAAATGACATGGCATATTCTAAATAATATAATCTAGATAGCATGGAATATAATCTAAGTGACATGATATGGTATGAAACATAAAATAATATTATCATGAAATATGCATGAAAATAAAAATAAAAATAATAATGCATGAACATAGTAGATGCTAAATAATGTGACAAAAATAAATGATTAAATAAAAAACATAGGATAGCATGAAATATTCAAAACCATATAACAAACAATATAACACCCTAAAATATAAATCCAAATAATAACAATACCATAGGAATATTCATAGAAAAAGATCATATATCATATAATATGCATGAACATGGAAAATGCAATGCATGAAAATGTATTTTTTTTCCTTGAAATAAGAAAATCCGTATACCTAAAAAGATATCCGACTACCTTAGGAAAAGACATCAAATTAAATTTTCTAAAATCAAAATACTTTATGATTGATTTAAAAACAATTTTGAAAATCTTAGATAAAAAAGATCATGGCCGAATTCCCCTTTTGAAAATGACTCTATTTTTCTAAGTTTGAAAACCCGGACTTGACCACCCTTGACCCGAGCTTTATAAAATCATTTTTGAAGTTTAAAATGGCCTAGAAACCAACCTAGGACAGTAGCTAAGGTTCCTAATCAGCCCCTCTTAATGCCTTAGCCAAAAACAGAAAATTATTTTTCTTTTGAATTCAAATCTGACTCTACTGTCCAGTTTTAAAGTGTGATTTGTTAACCTATTTTGAAATTTTCAAAAAAATCTAAAACAAATACAGGAGACATAGAACATGTAAAACTCTAAGGGAAAAAATTGGCTTAATTTTTTAACTAAGGATAACTTCCCATAAAAATCGTGAAAGTCAGAATACTAGGTGAAAAACTGTTTTGCCAAAACAGATTTTTATGCCTCTGATAAAATCATTCAAAAATCAAAACAAAAATATTGGAGACTCTTCTAAGGACCTAAAAATAGTATCTAAAATTTATAAAAAATTGGATAAGATTTGCCTAAGTAAAAAAATGACAAAGGTAGAAAAATCAACTTGACAACTCCTTAATTGTTCACAAGTATGGTCATGTGAGCTTGACTTTGAGCCATTGATTAGCCTAAGTCAAAAATCAAGTGGCATGATATGATATGCATGAACAAACAACAAGTTAATTGCATGAAATGCATGATTTAAAACCTAAATGACATGGAGAATGCATGGCATAAAGAATATGACCTAGACCTAACATGAACTTGCATGCAATAAATGCAACCTAGGTCTAAACATGCATGAAATGCATGGCAATGCCAATGAGACCTAGACCTAAAAAATGCATGGGAATAACACAAACACATAGCATACTAAATTAAAATACACTAAATCATGGCATGGAAATTCAAGCATATCAACCAACAATATGAAAATGCACACACAAAGCATGGAACGGAGAGGGTAGCCGAAGGGTCATACTATCCTAGCATGAACATTTACACAAACATATGACATACTAAATGCAAGACTAAAAAAGAAACATGCTAAACCATGCAAACATGATGTAAAGGCATGAACATAACTAGACATTTTCACAAACATGTAGTATAGTAAAATGCAAATCATGAACAACTCAAACATGTTGAAAACAGAAAATTAAAAATGGTAAACAAGGAAAGTAAACATGAAAACAAGATGATAAAATAAAAAATAAAGGTAAGTAAGTAAGTAAGAAAGATTAAAACAAGCTCCATATCTTTTGTTATTTGAAAAAGATATAGAACATCAATACATGCTAGACATCACAAACAACATGAAATAAAGATCAAACACCAACGATATTAACAAAAATGACCATTTAGCCAACTCCAAAATAGTAAAAAAAAAAATGTTTTTTTTTTTAATTTTTTTTCTAGAAAGCACAAGAGAGGAGCTTGGAGAGAAAGCTTAAAAGCACTTATTTCAAAACTAAAATTAATAGAAAATCACCAATTATCAAAGGAAAATAGCAGATTAAGTATGGAAATGCAAAAAAAAAAAAAAAAAAAGTGAAGATTAAGGTGCTTTTAGCTACCTCTAAAAGCTATTTTGCAAGCTTTTTTTTTTCTTCTTACTTTCTTTACCTTTCAAAACTTTCTATTTGCTTTCAAAAATGGAGAGTATTCAGCCAAGAAGAAGTGAAAAAATGAAAGAGACCCCCCTCCCCTTCAAGGTGGCCAAATGGTGTAGGAAAAGTGTAGCAGGTTCTAGAATTTTTTAGCCCAAATTTGATCCAATGGCCTTCAATCCAAGATGCTTTCTATGTAGAATTCTCACCCTTAGGTTGGAATAATCAGCTCCTAAATATGATGTCATGAAGATGATGTCATAAATATGAAATCATCCCTCTCCACCATTGGTCTATTTGTTACAAATTCAAAGGCTTGATCATAAAAAATAACTACCTTCATCTTCTCTCTTGTCCCTTAGATGAAAAAAATAAAAAATATCCTTTCCTTCATGGGCCTTGGCCGGCTGACCCTTCACATTCCCAGCCCACAGTTCATTTTTTAGTTGCAAGAAAATGTCATTTTCAGTTTCTTCGGTAAAATAACCTTTTTGACCCCCGAACCTAAATAAATAGCAAACGGACTCCAAATTCAAAATGTCCTTTTTTAATACTTCGAAAATAATAAAAAATTGAATTTTAGAAGTTTTCAAAATTGTTCGTGCCCATTTGCTATTTTTTTGGATTTTTTTTCCAAAATTGCCCTTTTGTGCACCTAAACTTTTACCATTTTTAAACGAGTTTCGAATCCAGATTTTTCTTCACCAATCTCTTCCAATTAGTTTAAAAGTGAGATCTAGAGATTTTCATAATTTTTTGAGCTCATTTGCCATTTTTTTGGGATTTATCTACTTCAATTTTTATATAGTGGGCTAGGGATTTGCCATTTTGGAAACGAACTCCGAATCCAGATTTTATTTTTCCAATCTCTTCCAAATAATTTAAGAATGAGATATGCAAATTTTCAAAATTTTTGGAGCTCATTTGCTATTTTTTCAGGATTGAACTTCTTGAATTTCAGCGTAATGGGACCGAGATTTGCCATTTTGGAAATGAGCTTTGAATCCCGATTTTTCTTCTCCAATCTCTTCCAAATCATTTAAGAATGAGATTTGAAAATTTGGGTAATTTTTGGAGCTCATCTGGTATTTTTCCCAAATTTTTTAATTTTGCCTTTTTGCCTCCGAAGCTCGATTTTGCTCAAAACAAGTCCGATTTTCAGATTTTCTTTTTCTAGGCCTTTTTCATATATTGAATTGGATTTGATCCAAAAATGCCCAATTTTTACAATCAAATTCCCCTCCGATTTAATTTTTCCTTTTTTTCACTATCGAAAATTTCCTCGTTTTTCCGTTTTTTCTCCAATTGACTCTTTTCTCGAAATTTCTTTAAATTGAGCCTTGGGTTATCATTTTTTACTCACTCCTCATCAATTAGGGGCTTTAGTTTTATCGAATCGGGCAATTTCTGCAATTTTCCCCAATTTCACCAAAATCCACTAATAATCGTAATTCTCGTTTTCTTCCGAATTGACTTTTCCTCATTTTTTCTTCCAAGTAGCTTCTCCATTACCCGTAGTTAGTGCTTATATTTCATTTGGAACCTCCAATTTCGACCAATTTGATCATTTAAGCACTTTTCCCCAAATTTTTCGAACTAGAGTTTCCTTTCTACTGAATCTCCGTAACCCAACTTCCGAACTCCATATCTTTCATTGTAGAACTCGAATTATCAAAATTCTTTCACCATTTTTCAATTGAACTTTGAATCTTGATTTTGAAAATGGGTTGACTTTTTTAGTAGTTGACTTTTTGGGTTGACTTTTTCGGGGTTGACTTTTTCAAGATTAACTTTTTATGTCTGCTTTCTTAAACTAAGTCACGGAGTACCACCTGCAGGATGAGAAAAGCCTTTTTGCATTCTGAAAATCAATTTAGGAAGAAAACATACCTGTTTTAGTGGTCACAACAAAATTAGGTGTCTACAATATCATTTGGCTTCCATAATGGTTATGTTGTTATGATATTGAAGGAATGTTAGTAAGAATGTTATTTACTTATTTTCCTAAAACTACTTAAGTTTCCTTTAACTTTACCATCACAAAAACATGAATGATGAAAATGATGATTGTGTTGAAATTTAAATATAATAGTTGGGCCTTTTTCTATCAGCTTAAATTTTTGGGATAATTGGTCACTCAACTTAACATGATATCAGAGCTTTCGAGTTTGAATATTGACAATCGTGTTTCCTCTTTAATATTTCTTCACTCAGTGTCTTATTGTCCATCGGGTTTTGCGTCACTGTTCTAATCTTTCTTCAGCTTGCACAGTTTTTCTACGCTTAGGTCCATGTGCAAGTTCATTAATCATTCATCTGGCTTGCACGTGAATGAACATGTTGAAACTTAAATATAAAATATATAATAATTGAGCCATTTCTTATCAACTTAAGTTTTTAGGGTAATTGATCACCCAAAAGGACCGCAACCTAGATTCCATATTGAACTTACACACTTCAACTAATTTAAGGATTGAAACAGATCATTGATAAAATATTTCAGTTTTTTGACATTGGAAGATATTCATGGTTATTCATTTTTGAATTTTTGGTGATTTCTGAGTTTGATGTTGATGCATGGCTATTCACATTGAGATTAGAATTAGATAGTGGTTATTGATCATCTTTTACAATATTTGTATATGCATTGTTTTTATTTTTTTTTCTTTTTTTTTTGTAATTTTTTTCTCCAATAGGCAATGTTGTTCCACTAAATCTAGTGATTCAATTTATGTGTGTTATTATTATGAAGTTCGAATGTGGTATGTAGAAAGAAACTACAACTCTTAAGCACGAGGAAAATTCAAATTCTTTAATGTATTGTAAATAGGGTAGAGATATATTCTATAGAAGGAACAAAGTTTTTGTAAATTTTGTAACCTAAACTCTATGTATATATAGTCTTAATATTTGAAATTTAAATTGTGTGTCCAAACATTTTATATCTTGCTTTAATTCATACTCAGAGTTAATCATTCAATATTATCGTCACGTGATCCGTAGCAGAGCGCGAATAAAAAACTAGTTATTTTTTAATTTTATAAATATCAAATTATTTAAAAGTTTTATTATATATAAATTTTAATTTAATGTCTTTAATAGTATTTCTTTTTTCAATATAATTCATCTCACTGGCATCATTATTTTTACATCGAAACATATATCTTGCCACTGATTTTAATCTTATCCTTACAGTACAAAATCTCACTATTACGATAACTAATCTCATCGCCATCATTATTTTCAATCTTATCGGAACCGCCATGAACCTTAATGAACTATATGACCCAAGCCTACAAGGCAGTAGCAGCTAGGGGTGTAATCGAGTCGAGCCGAGCCAAGATTAAGCTGTAAGAAGCTCGAACTCGAGCTCAACTCAAAATTTGAAGCTCAACTCAAGCTCGATCGATTTCACTTTTAAAGCTCCAGTTCAATTTGAGATAAAAATCGAACTACTCGAGCTTACTCGATTAGGCTCATTTATCTAGTAAAAAATGAGCTCGATTCTCATACTCGACTTCAAACTCGATTATTTGTGCTGGAGCTCCAGTTCGAATTGATATTTTTCAATAGTAATTAAAAATAATATATATATATATATATATTAAAAATAAAAAAGCTTGATTAGGCTTGCGAGCTACTCAAGTCAAGTATTAGGATACTCGAATTAGGCTCGTTCGATAGCTCGAGCTCGACTCAACAATGATCATGCCGAATTCAAATTTTTTCGAGCCGAACTCGAGTAGCTTATGAGCACATGTGTCTCGTTTACAACCCTAAGAGCAGCACACAACACCCACGACGAAGCTCTTTTTACACGCTACCATCCGACTCAACCCGGCCCTACTCCAGTTACCTACGCCAACCCAGTTGCCAGCCAACCTCCATCCATGGCCATGTCCAACAATGATCAAGAACAAGACCATCTTGAATCCATTTTCAAGAAAAAATAGATCTTCCGCTTCAAAGTCCGCCAAGCCCTCAAGATCATGGACTAGGGATGGTAAAATCCAATCTGTCCGATGAATTTTGCATCAATCTAGTTCGAATGGAGAGGTTTTTTTTTAAAAGCAGGGGCGGGGTAGAGCGAAACTATTTTGGTAAATGCTTACTCGCTCCTCCCCGCCCCTTTTTTGAAATTACTATCTTATCCCTTAAATATTTTATATTTTTTCTTATGTTTTTAGTATATATATTAGATATATATATATACTAAAATCATACATATACTAATATTTTTTATATGTATATATATTAAAAATATATATATATTAAAATTATGTTCATGAATAAATTATAATATAATTTTTTACGATGTTAAATTAAAAATAATAATAAAATTAGAGTTGAACAGAGTGGAGCGGCATAGAGCATTATGGATGTAATCGAGTCCATGAACGTGGAGGTTTTCAACATTCATGCAAAAGTGGGATGGAGATGGATAAAACAATCCCCTCCCCTGCCCCGCTCCATTGCCATCCCTACCCTGTACCCCTCCTTCCTATCCCAAGAAGGTAACACCCATCATTTTGATTCTCACTTCAATTTCATTAATGCACGGATATTAAATTTTGAACCTAAATTTCTGGGTCATTTTTTTGTTTTTGTTTTTAGATGATATAATTCAGAGTATAATTTTGGAGGCTCCATGGTTTAAATCAAGAGATTATGTGCGCTGCAGTGCTTTACGAGAAGTTGATACCTCAAAACTGTTGTCTCAAATTCTGCACAATCCGTATGTAGGTTTTTTCTATATACAACATTTTCAGTATTAAAATAGTAATTGTTCTTTGTCTATTTTTTTACATTTTATTGTGTTATTTTTGGCAATTTGTGTAATCTATTTTTTGATTTCATGCTAGATGGTAGTATGCTGAATGTAGGATGTTCAATATCTCACGCATTGATGATTTAGTTGCAAATTCGATGAACATTTTGGAACCGGCTTTAGTTGATGATGCTGATGGAAATGAACATGAAGATAGTATGCTTGTTAATCTCCTCATACTATCGTGCTTTTGCCTCTTATCGTTGAATAATTCTCTAGTTCTTTTGTAACATCCTTGCTCATTTTTCTCTAATCTAAGCTTCACCGAATCATTCTTTCAATCTCAGGCAAAACAGTCATCGATGTTAATTTTGTTAGATTTTTCATCTTAGTTTTGATCGTGCATTTGATATGTTCTCTAGGAATGTAAATCAATGGGATGCTGTTTGTTTCTATTTTTTCTTTTATATTTATGTTTTCTAATATTGAATATATTTCTTGATGCAGTGATGCATGCAAATGATCGAGTCGATTTGTTCATTTTGCCTGGTAGATATTTTTCTCCTGTTTTCTTCTCAATTTCCTTCCATTTTCTCTTTGCTGTTTTAACATTCTTCTTTAAATGTTGCTAGGACTTACATTTGATAGATCTGAAAGACAGTTGGGCTGTGGTGGAGGTCTATGTTAATGGATTCGGGTATGAGTGTCGGACACGGGTATATGTTTGACACGGGTATGTTCAATTTTTTCTAAATTTTTCCATGTAATTAGAGGGTCATATTCCCATACCCATGTTCTGTTTATGTCAGACACGAGTACTTCAAAAAAATGAAGAGTCTGAGCAACATAGGTGGAGGGTGGGTTCACCATTTATATTGAAACTGAACTCAATCTCCAACATTGTGTAAATCTTGCATATTTTAGAGATACTTTACACCTGTATGTGTCAGGCAAGTTCCTAACTATGAGGCAGTAGGCACCATTCATCTAAAGCCATGGCCCCTAAGCTTATCTTGGTTATTAAACTATCATCTAATATCTATAGGGAATTACTTTTTGTTGAAATTTATGTTGTTCATAAAACAATTCTTAACTAACTAGTCCCGAGACAGGATGTGTTGTATGTGCTCATGTATGGGTGTGCAGTACCCTTGTCTTTGCATTGGTTTTTCTGTGCTTGTAATGCATATATCATTGCTAGAATACTCTTTCATGCTAATTTCTGCTTTGTTCTTGTTGCCATATGTAATGAAAATTAAAAAGATGTAGACACCTAATTTTGTCCAGGCCCCTAAATCAGGTAAGTTCTTCCTTGTGCTTTTTAGAATGCAAAAAATTTCTTCTCATCCTGCAGATGGTACTCCAAGACTTTGTTTAGGAGGTCAGCATGAAAAGCCAATCCGAAAAAAGTAAACCTCAAACAGTCAACCACTGAAAAAGTCAACCCTCAGTCGAAATTAAGATTCAAAGTTTAATTGAACAATGGTGAAAGAATTTTATAATCCGAGGTCTACAACGAGAGATATAGAGTTCAGAAGATGGGTTATGAAAATTCAGTGAAAAGAAAACCCTAATTCAGTAAATTTGGGGAAAAGTGCTTAAACGATCAAATTGGTCGAAATTGGAGGTTCCAAATGGAATATAATCAATGACTACGGGTATTGGAAAGGCCAATTGGAAGCAGAACCAAAGGAAGAGTCAATTTGGAAGGAAAATCAGAAATTAGGATTTTTGGTGAATTTCGCAAAATTAGGGAAAACTGCAGAGATGTCCCAATTCGGTAAAATTGAAGTCCCTAATTGATGAAGAGTGAGTAAACAAGGATATCCCAAGGCTCAGATTGAAGTAATTCCAAGAAAAGAGCCAGTTAGAGGAAAAACGGAAAAACGAGAAAATTCCCGATATTGGAAAAAAGGGAAAATCAAATCGGAGGGGAATTTGATCGTAAAAGTTGGGCATTTTTGGACCAACTCCAATTCAATGTATAACAAAGGCAATGGAAAAAGAAAATCTAAAAATCGGACCTGTTTTGAGTAAAATCGAGGTTTCGGGGCTTAAAAGGCAATCTTGGAAAATCCGAGAAAAATAGGAAACGAGCTCAGAAAATTAGGAAAACCTCTAGATCTGAGTTTTATGTCATTTGGAAGAGATTGGTGAAGAAAAATCTAGAATCGGGGTTCAAATGAAAAATGAAAAAGTTTGGGTGTACTAGTTCGAAATTCCAAAAGAAAATTCCGGGAAAAATAGGAAATGAGCTCGAAAAATTACCATAACTTCCATATATCAATTTTATACTATTTGGAAGGTATTGGTGAAGAAAAATCTGGAATAGGAGCGCAATTGAAAAAGGCTAAATTTGGGAGGCACCAAACCGAAATTTTTAAAGAAAAATTCAGGAAAAATAGGAAACAGGCTCGAAAAATTATGAAAATTTTCAGAAATGAGTTTTATATTGATTAGGAGGTATTGGAAAACAAAAATCTCATTTTGGAGCTGATTTGAAAAAAGTCAAAGTTCGGGGAGGTCTAATCTGCAATTTTAATGAAAAATCCGAAAAAAATGGGAAACGAGCTCAAAAATTTTTGAAATCTTCCAGAACTGAGTTTTATATTGATTAAGAGGTATTGGAAAAATAAAATCTGGATTTGGGGTCCGTTTGCAATTTAATTAAGTTTAAGGGCTAAAGTGTAATTTTATCGAAGAAACCGAAAAGGGTCCTTTTTGCAATTTAAAAAATAGAGAAGCTGCTGGAAACTTCAAGGCCATTCGGCCAGCCCATGAAGATGGTAAGGAATGGCTTATTTTCTCATCCAAGGGTCAAAATTGGATAGCAAAGTGACATTTTTATTTGCTTGAGCCCTTATGATCATGCCGAGTGGCCAAGGTGATAAAGAGAAAAGATGAGCACATTATGGTTAGGATTTTTGGCCAGTTGGTTATGGTCAAGGGCTGATTACTTCATCCTCTGGTTGCAAATTCACATTTTTATCATCTTTGATTGGTAGCCTTTGGATCTTGCTAGATAGAAGAAAAAAATGACAACATCCCTACCACATTAGGTCCATTCGGCCAGCCTATAAATAGAGGGGGTTTTCAGATTTTTTTGGGGGGAGGGGGGTTTGGCTGATTATTTCATGTATGAGCAATAGCTAAAGTGGTAGAAAAGCAAAGAAATTTTTTGAAGAGAAGCAAGCTTGAAAGATAGCTTTGAAAGGTAGCCTTTTTGCACCAATCTCTTGCATTTTTCTTTCTTTTTCTATGCTAATTTGCTTATTTTCCATGTGGTTTCTTGTTCTTTTCTCATGAAATAAAGGTTTTTAAAGCTTTCTTTTAAGGTTCTTATCTTTTGTTTTCATCAAAGATATCAAAAACATTTTTTACTACATTTTTACTACCATGGCCGAATATGTCGTTGAGTATGATTATCTTGTGTTTGATTTTATTCCTATGTTGGTTGTGGTAGGTTAGTTTGTTTTGATGATTTAGCTTTCTACAATAATCAAAATATGGAACTCATTTCTACTCTTATTTTTCTGTTTTTATCATTTATTTTTATGTCTACTTTCTTTATTTACTAACTTTAATTTTCTGCTTTTATTATATCAAGTTATTCATGCTTTGCATTATTGCCATACCATATGTTTATGTATTTTCTTAGCCATATATTTGCATTTTCATTATGATTATTTGGCTACCATGCTTTCATTCATGCTTTGCATATTTGCCATGCCATATGTTTGTGTTATTGCCATGCCATATTCTTACATTTCCAGCATTGTCCATTCGGCTGCCATGCTTCATTCTTGCCTTGTGGATTTGCATTTTCATCATGATTATTTGGCTACCATGCTTTCATTCATGCTTTGCATCATTATGCCATGGGATTGTGTATTTGCTTTGCCATAGTCTTGCATTGTTATTATGTTCATTTGGTCATTATATGTTCATGTTGCTTCCATGCATATTATTGCATTAGGTCATCTTATATTGCCATGCATATCTTCTATGCTATATTAGGTCTTAGGTCATCATTTATTGCCATGCATATTCTTGTCTCATATTAGGTATTAGGTTATCATTTATTGCGTGCACATTTCATGTTATATTGGGCATTAGGTCATCTTTTATGCCATGCACATTTCCTATGTCATTATAGGCATTAGGTCATCATTTATGCCATGCATATTTTCTATGTCATTTAGGCATTAGGTCATGCATTTCATGCATTTAACTTGCTGTTTGTTCATGCATTTCATTTCATTCCCACTTGATTTTTGACTTAAGCCAATCAATGGCTCAAAGCCAAGCTCTCATGAGCATGCTTGTGGAAAATTAAGATTTGTACAAGTTGGATTTTCTAACTTTAGGATTTTTTTTTCACTAAGAAGCCCTTGTCCAAATTTTTAAAATTTTTTACCACTGGTTGTAGGACATTAGAGGAGTCTCTAATATTTTTATTCTGATTTTTGGATATTTTTATCAAAGGTTTAAAAATGTTTTATGGTTAAGCAGTTTTTTACCCACTATTTTGTCTTTCATGAATTTTCGGGTAAGTCATCCTTAGTCTAAAAATTAAGCTGATTTTTTTCCATAGAGGTCGACATGTTCTTAGTCTCCCAATAAATTTTTCATATTTTTTTGAATTGTTTTAGAAGGGTAAAAAAATCACGTTTTAGAACTGGTCAGAGAAGTCAGATTTGTTTTTGAGAATTAATAATTTTCTGTTTTGTTTAAGACATTAAGAGAGGGCCGATTTGGGACATTAGCTATTGTCTTAGGTTAATTTCTAAGTCATTTTAATCATAAAATTTTATTTTATAAAAGTCGGGTCAAGGGTGGTCAACCCGGGTTTTCAAATTTTGGAAAATAAAGCCTTTTTAAAAGAAAGTTTTGGCCATAGTACCATTTTCATCCAAAAATTTTCAAATTGTTTTCAATCCAATCACAAAGTATCTTTAATTTAGAAAATCTGATTTAAGTCTTTTCCTAAGGTAGCCGGATATCTTTTTAGGTATACGGATGTCCTTATTTAAAGGAAAAAATACACTTTCATGCATTGCATTTTCCATATTCATGCATATTCTATGATATATAATTTTTGCTATGAATATTCTATAATGATGTCATTGCTTTGATTTAGAAATCATGATGTTATATTTATTGTTTTATTGTTATGGATATTTTATGTTATTCTATGCTTCTTGCCTAGTCATTAATTATTTTACCATATCATTTAAGATTTATTATGTTCATGCATTGCCTTTTTTAATTTTCATACATATTTTATTATAATGTTATTTTATGTTTCTCATCATGTTATGTTATTAATTCTATTGCCATGTCATTTAGATTATGCCATGGCATTCAAATTATGCCATGTCATTTAGATTATACAATGTCATTTAGATTTTGCCATGTCATTTAGATTATATCATGTCATTTAGATTTTACCATGTCATTTAGATGTTTCCATGTTATTTAGATTATGCTATGTCATCTAGATTTTGCTATGTCATCTTTTGCCATGTCATTAGTAATAATTTACATATTCATATTCATCTTTTTAAAATGTTTTTAATAAAGATAATGATTTTCAATAAAAAATAAAGATATTCCCGAGTTAAAATAATTCGTGAGTTCTCTGCCGGGTTTACTGGGGAGGATATCATCAATTATCATTAATAAAGGAATATCTTTCTATCAAAAATGAAAATGATTTGGAGATTTTCCAAATAAATAAAAATTTCTATATTTTATCGGGTTTGCTGGAAAATATAGAAAAATTTTGAATTAATAAATTCCGAAACATTTTCAATTAAAAATGGAATTATTTTTCTTTAAATTGGAAATTATTTAAAAATGCCAAATCTAAAACCAACTTTTACCGAGACTTGAAATAACACACGATTAATAAGGTATCGTTTTATATGGGCGTTGTGGGGGTGCTAATCCTTCCCTGCACGTAACCGACTCCCGAACCGACCTCTTTGATTTCTCTAGTTTAAAAGCGCAGACTCTGAAATTTGTTTTAAAAATGTTTTAATTAATTTTAAAATGTTCTACAAAATCGGTTTTAATAGTTGACCGATCACACCTAGCCAAAAAAGGTTGGTGGCGACTTCATTTCTTTTTCGAGGTTGATTTCAAACCCTCATTTTATTTCAAGAGAAATTAAGTTGTCTTTTCCTCTGTTTCCCCCAATGTCACACTTAACGAGTAATGTCTCGCGATGAGACTTGTTATTTTTTAGGTTGCGACAGCTTGGCGACTCCACTAGGGACTAATTAGAGAGTTAGGCCTAGAATTAGTCGTGTGTTATCAAAGTCTCGGTTTTGTTGGTTTTTATTTGGTATTTAATTTTAATTCCCATATTTTTCAATAATAAGAAGAATTTTGGAAAATAATAAAATGTTTATGAATATGTCTATACTCATGTGCATGCATATTATTATTGTTCTCTAGTTATTTTGTTGCATATAATTGTTCATTGCTTAATTGATGCTTTACGTTGTTCAATCTTATTGGGGTATTTAGAATAAGGGTTATAGAATAGGTGGTGAAAGGTTTGTTTTGTTCTTCCACACACACTGCACTTGCATTTGCATAACATGAACTCTCTACCCGGGTTTCGTCCTTTTTAAGTGGAAGTAAAGTAGCTATGCCTTCGTGATGGTCCTCCGTATGGGCTAGTGAAACACTTTCGGAGTATAAAGTACCTAAAGCCTTTCGTCTTAATCCTCCGTATGGGCTTAGGAAAATATAATCTAACAAATTGAACCCGCTTTCATCGGGGTGCCTTACTAGCCTTCACCGACAACAGTGAGGAACAATTTGGGGCCTTTAGAACCAATTCAACCTCATATAGTTAACTTAGGTGAAGCCATGCCGGATTTCCGTTAGATACCCGAAGTTAAGAACACATGGAGGGACAATTCCAACCTTTTACCATCTTTCTATATCTTGGATTTTACAAATTGGGTGATGATGAACGAAAATTGTATCGCCCGTAATAAGCTTGTTATTTCGTCCCAAAGGCATCATAATGCCAAAATTCTGTTAATATTTTTGGGACAATTATTTGATTAGCATACTGTTATCTGTTTCATATTTGTGAATTCATCTCCTTAGTAATTTATTTATTTATTTTTTTGTCATGCATCATTGACACCATCATGCACTTGAAGTTTATTGGCCTCGGGGTAGTTTTCAACCTAATGGACTTTCATGGAGTGTCAGGTTATTTCAGTAACAGAGGATCATGCAATGGTTAGGGCACGATCGAAAAAAGCTCAGAGGGAGGAAAAGGATTGCTTAAAGAAAGGTTATGTGTCAGTGTTGCCGGAAAGGGTAAAGATGGATCTTTGACAGAATAATCTTCAAGGGTTAACCGACATTTGGAATCAGTGGGATGTATAAGAAAAAGGAGCCTTCACCCAGAAATATGGAGACATAGCACTGTTAATCCCGATGAGGGTCAGTAGTGGGTTGATTCAAGCCATGGTGCAATTCTGGAATCCTGCTTATAGGTGTTTCACTTTCAACAAGGAGGATATGACCCAATTGTTGAAGAATACTCGGCATTGTTACGTATTGAGTTTTCTAGTCCATATTGGGTATATTTGAAAGATGTGAAAACAGCAAGTTTCAAGAAGAAAGTGGCTAAGTGATGGAGACTCAATTAAGAGTTGTAAACCCAAGTGCAGGTTATGTTCAAGTAATAAATTCTCGGGTGTCCGAGGTCGAACCACAGGGAAGCGTATTAGTAAGTATAAGTTTATAAATATATAAGAAAAAGAAAATAAACAAGATATTAGGGAATCAATAACAAAGAAAGATAAACAAGATATTAGAGAACAAAATAAAATAAAAGAAATTAAACAAGATATAAAAACAATAAGAAAAGATGTTGAGGTTAGAGAATTCACTCTTGGTGTTATGCTAAGATTAATCTTGTTTTATTACACAATTGAAATTCACACATAAGGGAGATTCCAATCGGAAGGTTTAGCAATTCAGTCCGAATTGTCCAACGTCCATAGCATATGATATTATGTTCATTTGGTGTCCTCAAAACTCACAAAAAGAGTCCAAGCATTCCTTATGCCAAGGTATATGTCTACAACAAATCAAGGTTATGAAACCAAGCATTTACTGTGCCATTTTCATTGTCAATAATGAATCAAGATCCCTACTTTGCAAGTATGATTTTAAACCAAAAGAAAATATTATCTATACTAAATGATGATTTATTTTAGCTCATGTTTAAGAGACTAACCTTAGCATTTACCAAAAGCTTCACCTCATCATCTCAACAATATGATTAGCAACACATACTAGATATGAAGAAAATGAAAAGAAAAAGAAAGAAAAAGAAAACTAGAGAAAGGAAAGAAGAAGAAAACTTAGAGAATTACATTGCAATGGCTAATATCCTACCAATGTATCAATGTATCCCAATACTCATCCAAGGCCCTCTATTTATACACATTTTGGAGGGCTAAATGACAAGAGACAAGCTTTACAAATTTCAAAGGTAGGTATAATAGGTGGGTGCATTTTTCTAACAATTTTCGTCATATTGTATAACAATTCTGATCAGCCAGCTTGATGGTCAATTTTGTCAATGTTGGAGGCTCGATCTGATAAAATGGTCTTCTAGAAAAATATACCCCTATCAGTTACGGATCCATAGCCGTTGGAATCAGATCATTTTCTCATGTGGATCGGAAGATATGGTCCAAATACCAAAACAGGTCAGCACAGACGTCATTGCACATCAGCCAACTTGATGGTCGATTTCGCTAGGGAAAACGACTCCGTTTCAAGAAGTGTAAAACATGAAAAAGATAGATATGCCTCTTAACTTTGCACGGTTAAAGTTTCAGCCTTATTGCTTCAGTGAAACTCCAGATATAGCTGATAGGGAAAAAGGTGTCGGAACTGGAACTGAACTGGATTTGCCCTTAATTGTTGATTTAACCTAGTAATCTGAAATCACTCAAAGAAACTCGTGAAAAAACACCAAATTACATAAAAATATAAAAGATCATAAACACAATTAGACTAAGCAATAATAACTCGTATTTGACGCAAAACAATAATAAAACATAACTAAGAACTATATAATTATACGAGTTATCACACCCCCACACTTAGATTGTTGCTAGTCCCTAGCAACGACTCAATAAAAATAAAATAAGAAAATCTAATCTAATCCATTTTCGTAGGAAATCACGGTGGCACTTAGCATGTGACACAAGCCTTTAAACCCCTAGGTGTCCCTAGTGGACGAGTTTAGTCTCGTGAGGGTTTACTAGGACGATACCCACAAACATTGAAGACATAAGAAAAACTAAAAATAATAATTATAACTAATCCTTCCAATATAAATTAGAGATAATCATTGGACAAGTCTTAAAAACTAATCAATAGCTTAAAGAAATTCACAAAAAATCTTGCTTGAATGTAAATAAATGAGTTAAGCCAATATTAACATAACATATTTCAATCAAAATAGTGCATATTCAAACTTAATCTCAACTTCTCACATGGGATACTCTCTTGATTTTTACTCTTTAAAGTAGTGGTAAAGTGTTTACACTCAATCAATCTCATGAAAACACTTCTACCATATGCTTGCTTGTCCACCTGTTCTCCACTATTTAGATCATACAACTTCATAAATCAAGAGGTCTTTATTCAAGGTTGTAATGAGGCCAAAGGGTTATAATGTGGTTAAAGAACAAAAGGATAAGGATATCACAAAGGTTCCAAAGAGTTCATAGATTTTAGAGACATAATAAGATCATACAAATAAAACTTCTCAAAACTCTTATAAAGCACATAATAACATAGGCTAAATATTCATGTTGAGCCTTTGCATCATTCTAACCAACTTTGTAACATCTTTTTCTAGAAGTTCAAGAGAAGATTCTTTTTTTTTTTGTTTTTAATATGGGAATGTATTTGACAATGATCCCTTTCTTTTTCTCTTGACTTTTTCTTTTCTTTTCTTCCCCCACACTTATCTTTTGTTTCTAACCCAAATTTTCAAAAAGTATCCCTTGTTTTTGCAATATGTCTCAAAATATATAATCCATCTTTAGAACAAGGGTAAGGATATAAGTATATTTAGGCTAGGTGTAAGTTCTGGTTACCAATAAAATAACATATTTAATGTAGGCTCAAATTGGCTCCCTAGTGGGGATGTTCTCTTAGAACATTAATAATGGATGGCTGTTTGGCTCTGGTTATAATCCTAATGCCTCTATCATATTCATGTTGTCACATGTATCAATATAGTCTCAAACGGTTTAAAGCAAGTTCTAGAGAATCATGTAATCATAAGAGCGCTCAAGAAAGAAATTAGATTGATTTGTATAATGCATCAATCATTATAGGCTCAAAAACTCACAAGGATGATTATACAAGTCAGATTAAGTCTAAACATGCTTCTTTCTCAATCAACATATCATATTAACATTGGCTCATAAAAAGGTTGACATCAAGCTCAATTCTCATGAAAATCTTCTCACTAATAAATCTGTTTTAGACTTATGCAATTCATATCTCATTATAGTATTGAAAGTAACTAAAAAACACACTAAGTCTAAACATGCTTTTTTTTTTTTTGTTTTTTTTTGAAGAAGAAGATTAAATCAAACTGACAAGGTATGTCTCAAGTCTCCCTTACTCAGACCTTGTTCAGAATGAATACTTCTAAATGTCTTAAAACACAACAATTTTTTTTTTTTTTTTAAATTAGCAAAATATGTCCCTTACCCCCTACTAAAATATGACATTGTCCCCAATGTCAAATTTTAAAGGTAGAATTTAGGAGATATTACCTGCAGAGGTTGCTAACCACTTATTATAACTGAGACACAACAAGAAAAATGTTAGATAATGTCACAAAGACAAAGTGCAATCCACTCCTTGCTCGTCCATATCTCTTTTTCTTTTTCCGAGCGTTTGTGAAACAACCGTAGCAGATAAACACTCATAAGCTTGGAGCTTTTTGAGTAAATCTTCAATGGTTGTAGCAGAAATTATGGTTCTCCTTGCCTCTAGACCTCCTGGTAAAGCAATGAATGCATCGGCAGAATGGTACATGATTGTCATCCGTTCAGGGATACTCCAGACTTGTATTTCCTTACCCACGGTAGGTCCACAAAAATCTGTGAATAGTTTTGGCACGATTCCTAGAACTAGACTTCCTCCGGCGTGTGCTGCTGTAGCGACTGCTCCCATTAAACCCGTACTACCGCCTCCATAAATCAACTGGATCTTTTGTTGGGCAAGTATTACTCCAACTCTTATGGTTTCATCAGCGAATATGTTATTTTTCCCTGGATAAGCACCTCCAAAGACACAAATTTTTTTAATGCGTTGGGACGAAGTACTTTCCATTTTTTTTTTCGAGTGCCTGAAAGAGAATGAGTACATGGTGTAATATATAGAGGACTGAGTAGTGAATCAGACAAGAGTAATAATGTCGCCGAAAGTGTATCTGACCTGTCAGAAGAAAATGTTAACCTAACAAAAGATTTTTGCGTGATTTCAGGAAGAAAATCAAAAAGAGAAGAAAAATCAACCGTAAAAGTCAAGAGTATTAATGTCGCCGAAAGTGTATTTGGCATCTTCCTCTGGTTTTACGTCCAGAAACGGCTTAAACGCCTTCTATGAGTCGAGGATATGCTTCCCATCCAGTTTTCTTACAAGCTGGCAAACAGGGTCTTTTAACATCAGATTCCCAAGATGTTGCCATTCCCTTTGGAATTGCGGCCATAAATCAAGAATTTCTCTTTGTACGTCTCCACTAGGATGCGTCTCAAGAGAAAGTTGGATATTACCCAAATTCTCCTTACTCAGTCCATCTTTAATGAATTCAATTTTATCATCTCGATTAGAGGACGGAATCCCAATAGAACGACATTTACCGTTACACGTCCATCGTGCCCATGGTAGGAGTTGTATTAGAAAGATTACCTGAAAAAGTTTCACAATAAAATCTAACTAAACGACGAGATCTAAAATCACGTCGCCAAACAAGCATAAAACAAAGTTAATATACAGATTAGGCGGTATAACCAGCCAATAAAAATAAAACAAAGTTAATATACAATATAAATATATAGAAAATTAGGCGGTATAACCAGCCAAAATAAATCAAAGTTAATATACAAATTAGGCGGTATAACCAGCCAATAAAAATAAATATAGGCGGTATAACCAGCCAATAAAAATAAATATACTTATAAACTTATATACTTAGTATTGCCTCCCCGGCAACGGCGCCAAAAACTTGATGGAGACTCAATTAAGAGTTGTAAACCCAAGTGCAGGTTATGTTCAAGTAATAAATTCTCGGGTGTCCGAGGTCAAACCACAGGGAAGCGTATTAGTAAGTATAAGTTTATAAATATATAAGAAAAAGAAAATAAACAAGATATTAGGGAATCAATAACAAAGAAAGATAAACAAGATATTAGAGAACAAAATAAAATAAAAGAAATTAAACAAGATATAAAAACAATAAGAAAAGATGTTGAGGTTAGAGAATTCACTCTTGGTGTTATGCTAAGATTAATCTTGTTTTATTACACAATTGAAATTCACACATAAGGGAGATTCCAATCGGAAGGTTTAGCAATTCAGTCCGAATTGTCCAACGTCCATAGCATATGATATTATGTTCATTTGGTGTCCTCAAAACTCACAAAAAGAGTCCAAGCATTCCTTATGCCAAGGTATATGTCTACAACAAATCAAGGTTATGAAACCAAGCATTTACTGTGCCATTTTCATTGTCAATAATGAATCAAGATCCCTACTTTGCAAGTATGATTTTAAACCAAAAGAAAATATTATCTATACTAAATGATGATTTATTTTAGCTCATGTTTAAGAGACTAACCTTAGCATTTACCAAAAGCTTCACCTCATCACCTCAACAATATGATTAGCAACACATACTAGATATGAAGAAAATGAAAAGAAAAAGAAAGAAAAAGAAAACTAGAGAAAGGAAAGAAGAAGAAAACTTAGAGAATTACATTGCAATGGCTAATATCCTACCAATGTATCAATGTATCCCAATACTCATCCAAGGCCCTCTATTTATACACATTTTGGAGGGCTAAATGACAAGAGACAAGCTTTACAAATTTCAAAGGTAGGTATAATAGGTGGGTGCATTTTTCTAACAATTTTCGTCATATTGTATGACAATTCTGATCAGCCAGCTTGATGGTCGATTTTGTCAATGTTGGAGGCTCGATCTGATAAAATGGTCTTCTAGAAAAATATACCCCTATCAGTTACGGATCCATAGCCGTTGGAATCAGATCATTTTCTCATGTGGATCGGAAGATATGGTCCAAATACCAAAACAGGTCAGCACAGACGTCATTGCACATCAGCCAACTTGATGGTCGATTTCGCTAGGGAAAACGACTCCGTTTCAAGAAGTGTAAAACATGAAAAAGATAGATATGCCTCTTAACTTTGCACGGTTAAAGTTTCAGCCTTATTGCTTCAGTGAAACTCCAGATATAGCTGATATGGAAAAAGGTGTCGGAATTGGAACTGAACTGGATTTGCCCTTAATTGTTGATTTAACCTAGTAATCTGAAATCACTCAAAGAAACTCGTGAAAAAACACCAAATTACATAAAAATATAAAAGATCATAAACACAATTAGACTAAGCAATAATAACTCGTATTTGACGCAAAACAATAATAAAACATAACTAAGAACTATATAATTATACGAGTTATCACTAAGATCACGGGAATGGATAGGAAATGGGTTGAGAGTCATGTGGAAAAGAAGCAGAAAAATGAATGTATCCTATGGGAGATTCTCCAACAATTGATATTGAGTCACTCTGATAAAGAAAAAGCCAAGGACATCTTTGCTTTAGCCATCCATTAGTTATCTTCTCAAAAATATTGGGTTATGTAGATGTGGCCGTGTTTGATTTCTTCGAGAAATTGGAACAGAAGATCAACCCATCTCCGGCCATCATAGCAGAAACTATTGGATCTTTGAATTTTTGTAAAAGGGAAGGAAAAGGGAGATTCAAGGGATGTGCGCAACTCCTCTATGTTTGGATTCAAAGTCACTTATGGAGGATAGAGGATGTTTCTTTCAAACCGTACATGAAATCCCTAGTACTGATTATTGAGTTCCTAAAAAAGGATTGGCCCAAGGACAGAAATGAAGAGCAATGGATCAACATACTCTGGAATCTTAAGGATGAGATGGTAACTTGGAGAGCTCCGTGGATGGTACCTATGCCGATTATGTATAAATGTGGGGACAACACGGGGGTTCCTCTACTTGGAATTCGGGGAGCCGTGAGTTACGCACCTTTATTGGCGCAAAGACAAGTCGAGTCTCGACAATTCACACCCGCGACTCATGGACTAGGTTTATTAGAGTTTACCTACGGAGAGAGAGAAGGGGTACTCAGGAAAGGTGAGGGAAATAATTGAAGCATGGAAGAAGACTCATCGGATAAAGGTGGCTAGATATGCCGACATCGTCACACCTGACTACATGGTATGGAGAGAAAGGAGGGTTAATGATTGATTGTTGACATCTGATGGGGAAAAAGTTCAACTCAGGAATTCACCACCAAAAAAAGTGCCATTGAAGTTAGAAATTGCAAGGTCAGAATTTGGAAAAGAAAAAGCCCAAATGAGCAAAGAGATTGCCCGATTCTAAGAAAAGATCGATGACTTGAAGACTAGGGAATCGATTCAGGAAAGAGAAGTGGGAAAGGTCAAGAGAGAAAGGGACACTGTCTGGGGTGATCTTGAAGAACTACACTTGGAAAATAAAAGGTTTCGTTTCGAGCTAAAATTTGAAAGAACTGTCAAGTCTTCTAGCGTATGGGAGAAAGAAGTCGACTACCTCAGAAAAGAGAATGACTACTGGAAAGAGATAGTGAAACAGGAGGAAGCCCAAGTCGACAGACTTGAGCAAGAGAAGCAAGCTAGGAAAAGCTTACATATTGTTGTTTCTGCTGAGCTATTGAGATATCAGTTGGAGAATGAAAGATTTCGGGCCAGATTGAAAGGCAAGGCAATCCAAAGGGGGACTGTGAAAGAAAGTCCGAGATCTGAGGAGGTCATTTTAGGACCATCATATTGTAATGGCACTTAGGTAGAAAGAAAATAGATGGGAAAACTGTTGGATTGCCTTAGGACATGATCTTGTTATTTTATCCTTGATGTATTTAATTTCAGAAATCAATGGAAGACCGTTTGGTTGAAATTATCCCGGGGCCAATACTTTCAAATTCATTCATACATTAATTCATACTTATTCATTTATTCCATTATATATTCATTTATTTATACATTTTTTCATATTCATGTACTTAGTTATTTATTTATTCATTTATAATAAAACAAAAAGAATGTGTCAACAAGTTCTAATCCTAGGTTTTTTAAACTTAAGGTAAAAATTGGGCGTCCTCCGAAAGAACCAGATTTTCAGTGCCGTTATGATACCAAATCTCAAACCAGAATTATGGAAAATGACCAGACTGCCCGCATCGAAAGGATGGAAAGGGCTCAGAAGGAACTACAAGAGCAATTGGCTAAATCCCAGGAAGAATCGAGAGAGCAGATGGCTAAGCTTATGGAAATGATGAATGTCATGCTGAGGCAGAAAGGGCCGGTTGAGAATTCAGTTGCAGGAAGAGTGGTAGTAAATCCAGAGGGCCGACCTGAAGCCGTGCAATTAAGTGGCTAAACATCCTAAAATGCTGAAAATGAGCTTCCAACAGGGGCAACATCTTTTGTTTATATCCAACCAATGGCAGAAGCATAGAACCATGCTCCCGGAAAGGTTAACATTGGGGCTGACCCAACTGATCTTGTTGATGTTCCGGATTTTGAAGAACTCGCTGAGAAGGAGAAAGCAAAGATGACCGAATTGAAAAAGATTGAATCTCCTGAATCATAAAAAAAGTATCAGTTATTGGAAGAGAGGTTAAGGGCCGTGGAAGGTGCAGAATTGTTTGGTAGCCTGGATGCCAAGAAAATGAGTATGGTGCATGGCCTAATAATTCCCCCTAAGTTTAAGGTACCAGACTTTGAGAAGTATAATGGGACCACCAACCTATCAGTACACTTAACCATTTACTGTCGAAAAATGACGGGACATGATGAGAATGAAAAGCTACTCATTCACTGCTTCCAAGATAGTTTAACGGGTTCTGCAACCCATTGGTATAATCAGTTAACCCGAAGTAAGATTCGGTCTTAGATGGATTTGGCCAGGGCCTTTATGGAACATTACAAGCACGTATCTGATATGATACCTGACAGATTGTCGCTGCAGAACATGGAGAAAAAAACTACTGAAAGCTTCAAAGAGTATTCTCAAAGGTGGAGAGATCTGGCCACTCAGGTGCAACCCCCTCTGTCAGTAAGGAAACTACGGTTCTTTTCATTAACACTTTAAAGGCACCATACTATGACAAGTTGGTTGGTAGCGCCACTAAGAATTTTGCGGATATGGTCATATCCGGTGAAATGATAGAGTGGGAAGATGGAGGGTAGAGAATCTTCAACTCCAAAGAAGGCAATCCTCGCCAAAAAGTAAGAAAGGGAAACTCATGCAGTCAGTTATAACCACCGTCCCTATACACCTCCTACACCTTATACACTTTACCCAGCATACAATCCCTACTACACTGTTATGAACCACCTTACCCGAAACCCTTTTCCTTATACAGCCATACCGCAACAACCATACCCAACTGACATATCCCCGCAAATAGCCATCCCCAAAACACCATCCCAAACACCTAGAATATTATTCGCAATGACCAAAGACCACCAAGGAATAATCAAAGGCCTCAATTTGATCCCTATTCCTACAATTTATGGTGAGTTATACCCTAAACTACTACAGGGCAGCTCATTGCACCAGTATTCCTCCAACCGTTGAAACCACAATATCCTAAATGGTATAACGTAAATGCTAGCTGCGCATATGATGCGGGAACTCAGGGGCATTCGACTGAAGACTATATCGCTTTTAAAAGGAAGGTCCAAAGCTTGATTGATATTGGGATCGTAAAGTTCGGATCTAAGAACGTACCTAATGTTGAAGGTAATCCATTGCCTAATCACACTAAGGCCAAGGTGAATGCGATTTTGTCAAGGGAAGTTGGTAGGGTAAAAAGACATATTAGTGAGGTGAAGACGCCAATGATAAAAATGTGGCTTGAAATGGTCAAGGCGAGGTTAGTTCAGGATGAAGCCAGTTTGAGAATGGTTATGAGCAAGATAGAGGATTTTTGCCCGTTTTATAGATGTGAGGGTCACACTAATCAAGAGTGTAAAGGTTTTTTAGCTAAAGTTTAGCAAATGATGGATAAGGGCGAGGCCCAATTCAATGAAGAAATAGAGTAAGAAGTGGATACTACTGAGAATACAGCTAGTTATAGGGTGGGCAGACCTTTGGTTATCTACTATGATGAGTCAAAAGGAAATGCTACCCCGGTTTACAAAGAAATCACGCCAATGTTGATTATAGAGCTGCCATCTTCTTTCTCATACAAGGAGAATAAGACCGCACCTTGGAGATACGATTGCAGTGTGCTTACATCGGGCTCTTCAAGTTTGCGAACAACAACTGATATAAGAGGTGTAGGATATCTAACACGCAGTGGTAGATGTTATGCCCCCGAAACCATTGAGAAAGGAAGAAGAATTGACAAAGTCTGGTGAGAAAAGAAGGAGGCATTGACAAAGGTAAGAGAATACCAAAACTGGTCCATACATAGATGGATTAGTCAAAAGGAGTGGAGAAAAATTCAACCCCGATTAACAAGATGAAAGAGCCGGTAAATGAGAAAGAGGCTTGTGAATTCTTGAAGTTTACAAAACAGCGAGTATAGTGTGGTAGAACAACTGCACCGTCAACCAGCAAGGATTTTGATCCTTTCACTATTGCTGAACTTGGAGCCGTATAGAAATGCCCTACTAAGGATTTTGAATCAAGCATATGTGGCCAACAGCATATCAGTGGAGAAATTTGATCGGTTGGTAGGGAACATCATAGCAGACAATCACATCTTCTTCAGTTATGATGAGATACTGTTGTCAGATTTCACTACGCAAGTGCACATATCGTAAACAAGTAAAAAAGTGGAAGTAGAGTGTCGTACCCACGAGAAATTGCTACTAAATTTGCTAAATACTAAAACTAACATAACTTAACCATATCTAAACAATTAAATAAAGATGGTAATTAAAAACTAAATTAAAAGAAACTAATATTGAAAGCAAGTAAACCAAAAAGATGAATTCAATTAATTAATAAAAGCTTAGGATTACAACTTCCCTCAACACTTCGCTTGAATCTCTCTCTACCTCTTCACTTGATTAATGATCCTGAGTTGTTAACCTAGAGTTCTAATCTATTTATAAGCATTTGTTGATGGTCTTATAAAAATATTCCTCCTAACCAATTAACTATATGTCTATGATAATTGAATTAAAGAAGAACTCATTAAGCTTAGGCTCTAACAATGGTTACACATGACAAGTAAGTATATTTCTACCCTACCTGTAGATCAATTCATCCTAATAAATGAATATGAAACATGTCTCATTCAATCCATGTCTAACACTAAACTCCCTATGTCTAGTTGTATTTAGGTTAACAAATCAATCTAATTGGTGACCAATCAATTAGAAGCATTAAGAACAAGAATGAACAAACAACTCAACAAACCATTAAATCAAGCTATAGAGAGAGAAAGTAAATTTAAACTACATATTGAGTTCTATTGAAATTCTAGTAAAAGAAAATTAGTTCATGATAATTAATGAAAAGAAATGATCAAATAGTTTCACCATCATCAACTACACAAGAAAAATAAAGAAGAGAAAAGAAAAGAGAAAACTAATAATTGTCAGTTCTTGAGTCTTCAATCTTCAAGCTTCCAATCTTTTTGAGAAAATTTGATGGCAACTATCTTCTTGAGAGAGAATTAGGTTTCTAAGTATCCAATCCCCTTTATTCTGACCTAAAGAAGTCATATTTAAAGTCTCCAAGGCCTCTTGGAGTCCGAAATTCGCTCCTAAGCGAAACAAGTAATTTTTATGTTTTTGCATTTTTTTGCGAGTTGCAAACAATAGCTGGGTGCCACAGCACTGGTTTTGGGCTGCGGCACCGAAATTCTGCCCTGTCTCCGAATTCTGTCATCTTCGCGAACTTCGTCAGCTGTTTTGACTGGGCAAATCTTGTTCGATTTTGACGCGTCTTATACTGTTGGAAAGGTATGGAAGTCAGCTTCAAAAGTCAAGAGGGTGTTTTCTCATTTGAAGTCTTTAAGATCAAGCTTTTCTTGGAAAAGCTCCGGAGGTCGAATCTGCCTGCTCATTGGAATGCACCAATTTTTATCGCTTTGCACCTCGAAGCTCCAGAACACCTTGGACCTATAAAAAAACATAAAAACAACTAAATAACTATTTTAAACATAAAATGGATAAATAAAATAAATATAAAAATATCTAAAACTAATCAAATCCTTATAAAATCCTCAAGGACTTAGCCGATTCAAAAGCATGAAAAGTGGCAAAATAACTATATTTCTTAGAGTTATCACACCCCCAAACTTAATATTTTGCTAGTCCTAGAGCAAAACTAAACTAAAAAAACTAACTAAATAAAATGATTCAGCATATCACTCAAGATAAATACACTTAAACAATGATTTCTTAATTTTCCTCAAAAGTTACCTCAAAATCCTGATTGAAAGTATAACATAAACATAAACCAAATCTATGATTCAATTCAATCGTAAACTTCATGCTTGAATGGATTTTCAGTGTGTGTGTGAATAATTTCTTTGCAAATCATCACATGCAATCTAAATTAGTTTATGCCCATGCAAAATACGAATTATACTACTAGATTCTCATATGTTTGCTTTTCATCCCTCTCTCCACTAATGTAGACTAACACTTGATCAAGGATCAAATAGGTCTTTATTAAGCTTGTAATGTAAGGCTAAGGACAAGGACAAGGTAGGATAAAGATAAATTTCAGTTTAAGTTCACCCATAGACACTTTACATTTTTATTAGGATTTTTTAGAGCCATAGTCTTGTCCTCAAATTACATACTTTCTTCCTTGAATACACTTCCTTTTTACTTCACTAGTTTATTCACTTTTTTTTTCTCTATTCTTCGTTTTCGAAGAACCATAACTTTTTTTTTAACACCATTTCACCCAAATTCGACATGGCTCATAATTGTTTCCTATAATTTCATCACATGCCTATGTAGTGAGGGTTCATCATGGTTTTTCTTATTTGGCTAGGCTAAAAGATGTGGCAATCAAAGAAAATAAATATATCAATAGGCACAAAGAGGTAGACTAAGGATAATCATATATAAAGGTAAGCTTGAAAGGCTCAAACGATCCAAAGATGGCCTAAATCACTTCTTCAACTTAGTATTGTCTAGGATTTCTCCTCAAGAGAGAATCAAACAAATTCTAAGTCTAGACATAATCGCAATTCTCATCAATATAATCAGTCTTTAAATAAACAATGCAAATCTAAGCAAGAGATTAAGTGCTCAATTTGTGAAAATCACATCCTAACATGAAAGTAACAAAAGAACTTAACACAAATTCTTCTCATGCTTATATTTTTCCAAGAATCAACATAAATCAATAACTAAAATTCATCATTGGATAAGGATTCTATCATAATAAGTGCAATATATCTCAAGCAAAAAAAAAAAAAATTAGACTGACTCCTAATAAACTTAGACAATCACACAAACTAAAATAATCTAAAGACACACCCCCAAACTTAAAACAAACATTGTCCTTAATGTTTGGAAATGAAAAGAGTAAGAACAAGAAAACTCCCCTATCGATGAAAGCAACGCAGGAGAAGTTTTAGTTTTTCTCTTAGTCTTCATCATGCTTGTCCAAGTTGGGTGAGTAGTCACTACAAAAGAAAACAAAGTAAAAATAAATTAATAAATATTAATAAAAGTTAAAATACTCTAAAAATTAAAAGAAAAAAGTTTAGAACTTGGGTTGCTTCCCAAGAAGCTCTTGATTTATAGTCATCGGCTTGACTATCTCATGCCCATTATCTTGTATCCAACCACTTGATGATTCTTGATTCATGCCATTTGGTTGTTCTTTCATTGAACATTTTAGCAGTCTTGCGGGCTTGAAAGCAAAATTCATCCCTTTCCGTGATAGAATTCAAGAATGCTTTAAGTGGATCAATGGGATAAATCTCTATGAATTCCTCGTTGTTAGCACTATCTATCCCATCGATTAGTTTTGGCTGTTGGATGCATTGGGGAACAGGTTGTGGTGGTGGGTCACACTGGATCTATTCTTCTTGAACTTTTTCAAATTCTTCTTCAATAAACTCGATTGGCAATTCAGGTTCTTTGCTATCCTCATCTATCTCTTATTCACTATTGAGTGTGATTTCATTGCAATGCTCGTCTTCACTTGATTTGGAGTTAGTTTCAGTATCACATGAAAGAGTTTCTTGAGGTTGGTTGTTAATGGCGGTAACAAGCTGGCTTATTTGTACCTCAAGATTTCTGATTGATGCATTAATTTCTGCCATATATTGCAACATCATCTCTTCCAATGATGGCTTATTTTCTGGAGTAGGTGCTTGGCTTTGAAGTAATGCTTCTTGACTTTGATTGGTTGCCTGAATAATAGCTTCAGTAATTGCCATGTAATATATGAACGCCTCTTCCAATATCGTCTTCTTTTCTGGGACAGGTGCTTGAGGTTGCAATGGAAACCCAGGAGAATATGCTTGATTTTCGGAATAGGAGGACCATTGAAAGTTGTTCCAAGAAGAATTTTGGTGATCTCCCCAACCTGGATTGTAGTCATTGGAATAAAAATTATTTTGCTGCATATTTTAGTTTCCAACATACTGCGTTGATTCAGCATAGGTTGGGCATCAATCACTATGATGTCCACCCCCACAGAGTTCACAAATTACAAACGGGCTTTGGACAGAAGGTACACACAAAGTGTCAAAATTCTTGTTAAGTGCAGCCACTTGTGTAGATAAGGCATTGATTACATCCCGTTTATAATCCCACATAGTGCATCCAAATCTTCAAAACCTGAAAATAAAGTTTAAATTAAGACTAAGGTTGCTTGGTGTTAATATTAACAAAAATAGTAAAACAATTCCCTGGCAATGGCGCCAAAAACTTGTTGTCAGATTTCACTATGCAAGTGCACGTATCACAAACAAGTAATAAAATGGAAGTAGAGTGTCGTACCCACGAGGAATTGCTACTAAATTTGCTAAATACTAAAATTAACATAACTTAATCTTATCTAAATAATTAAATAAATATGGTAATTAAAACTAAATTGAAAGAACCTAATACTTAAAGCAAGTAAACTAAAAAGATGAATTCAATTAATTAATAAAAGCCTAGGATTACAACTTCCCTCAACACTTCGCTTGAATCTCTCTCTACCTCTTCACTTGATTAATGATCCTGAGTTGTTAACCTAGAGTTCTAATCTATTTACAAGCATCTGTCAATGGTCTTATAAAAATATTCCTCCTAACCAATTAACTATATGTCTATGATAATTGAATTAAAGAAGAACTCATTAAGCTAAGGCTCTAACAATGGTTACACATGACAAGTAAATATATTTCTACCGTACCTGCAGATCAATTCATCCTAATAAATGAATATGAAACATGTCTCATTCAATCCATGTCTAACACTAAACTCCCTATGTCTAGTTGTATTTAGGTTAACAAATCAACCTAATTGGTGGCCAATCAATTAGAAGCATTAAGAACAAGAATGAACAAACAACTCAACAAACCATTAAATCAAGCTATAGAGAGAAAGTAAATTCAAACTACATGTTGAGTTCCATTGAAATCCTAGTAAAAGAAAATTAGTTCATGATAATTAATGAAAAGAAATAATCAAATAGTTTCACCATCATCAACTACACAAGAAAAATAAAGAAGAGAAAAGAAAAGAGAAAACTAAGAATTGTCAGTTCTTGAGTCTTCAATCTTCAAGCTTCCAATCTTCTTGAGAAAATTTTATGGCAACTATCTTCTTGAGAGAGAATTAGGTTTCTAGGTATCCAATCCCCTTTATTCTGACCTAAAAGAGCTTATTTAAAGTGTCCAAGGCCTCTTGGAGTCCGAAACTTCGCTCCCAAGTGAAACAGGTAATTTTTAAGTTTTTGTGATTTTTTTGCTAGTTGCAAACAGTAGCTGGGCACCGCAGCGTTGGTTTTGGGCGTCGCGGTGCCGACATTCTGCCCTGTCTCCGGGTTCTATCATCTTTATGAAACTTCATTAGCTATTTTGACTGGGAAAATCTTATCCGATTTTGATGCACTTTATACCGTTGGAAAGGTATAGAAGTCAAATTCAAAAGTCAAGAAGAAAGTTTTATCATTTGAAGTTTTAAGATTAAGTTTTTCTTGAAAGAAGACCCGGAGGTCAAATATGCCTGCTCATTGGAATGCATCAATTTTTGTCGTTTTGCACCTCGAAGCTCCAGATCACCTTGGACCTATAAAAACACATAAATAACAAATAAATAACTATTTTAAACATAAAATAGATAAATAAAATAAATATAAAAATATCTAAAACTAATCAAATACTAATAAAATCCTCAAGGACTTAGCCGATTCAAAAGCATAAAAAGTGGCAAAATAACTATATTTCTTAGAGTTATCAGATACCACCCAATTATGTAGGATCTAATAACGCCCTTCATATCACGACTACTTGCAAGAGGCACATTTTACCACGAGTACTCCTGGATAATGGTTCTTCATTGAATGTGATGCCCTTGGCAACCTTAACTAAACTATCGGTCGACATGTCCTACATGCTACCAAGTGATAAGTGCTTAAATTCATCATTTTCATATATCAATTCCTTATATTTTATGCTTAGTTCCTTGAAATCCTTAATAATTTACTATGGTTTTGTGTTTTGTAGGTGTTTTGGAAGAGAAGAATTGCTATGGAGTTGAAAAGAGTGAATTTGGACAAGAAATGAAGCTTCAAGCACAAGGGACACTTCAAGAAGACTAGATGCGGTTGCCTACATTTCATTCCCTAAAAACTAGTAGAAAAACCTACTACTTTCAAGCTCAAAAGAACCCTAGTGGCAAGTTTTATTTAACCTTGAAGAATTTCAGCCACCACTTCCTTTTGCATTATTATGGGTTGCCCTAATTCTTCCTTTAAATACCCTAGCTGATTACATGGTTTCTTAGATAAATAAAAGATGGCGGCATCACCTAGTATTATTGGCTGTTAACTTTGTCAAACTTGCATTAATTGCAAAGATCTTTCCTTAAAGCTAATCCTAGTCAAAGTAGGAGAATTAAATCAGCCAAGACTTTCCTTCCTTACACTTACTTTGGCTGCAAGTTTGTAATCTCTCCTCATTAAAAATTGCTTTGACTATAATTAATTATTTCTTTCCTTATATCTACATGCCTTGGCTGCCAAGCATTCCTTCTTACCTTAAAACACAAAAATCAGCCACCTTTCCTTTGCTTTAGCCGCAAGTCAGCATTTATTGAAGGGAGAGAGCTGAAATTCACTTGTTTGATGCCCTAGCTATTGCCTATAAATAGAGAACAAGGGGGCAAACGAAAATCACACTTCTCAAGCTACAAAGTTCAGATTTCTTCTTTGTTTCTTTGTTTTTGAGAGAACAAGAGGCTGGATAATTAATATTCTTCTTCTTCTTCTTTCTTTCTTTTATTTTCTTCTTATATTCTCTTCAATTTTATGTTCATTTTTACAATGCCTATGCTAGACTAAACTTTTATTTGGTTAAGGGTGGCCCTAGACATATTATGTAATTAATTATCAGAATCTGTCTATCATTGTTTTCTATCAAAGTTTCTTATGTTCTTCTTCATGATGATATTTTGATTTGTTTAGGTGGCCAACTAGATAAATCTTGATAATTGTCTAATGCTAGTTTAGGAGTCTTGATCTGTAATTGTCTTGATTTCCTATTCATAAGTAGCAATTTGTGATTAATGATTATGGTCAAGTTTTCAATAATTGCAAAGTGGAACATAACCTAAGTTGAACAATTTGAGCTTATGTGTTTGTTGCTTAGATCAACCTATCTTTCTCAACATAAAGCTGCTATTAAATTGAACTTAGAGAGTTTATTCTAGGTTGTTTGATAGTTAGAGACTAAATAGAGAGCTTGTTCTATTTAATGACAAACTAAGGAAAGATTGAGGTAACAGAACTTGTAGTTATCTACGGTTGTTAACTTTGATAGCTGATTGATGTTGATAGATACGAAATTGGTTCTTAATGATGTCTAGTGGTGGAGAATGAACCTTCAGCCATATTTCTCATATTTGATTCTTCTTAATTATTTGTTTTATCATTTTCATTGTTAACTTTAGTTTAAATCTGATCTGAAAACCCTTTTTACTTTTGTTTACTTGTTTTTTAAGTGATAAACTATTAACTTAGAAACTAAAACCTAATCCCTGAGGACTCGACCCTTGCTAATCACTATAATTTACAATTGAATCTTTTTAAGTGCAAAGTTAAATAAGATACACTCTTTTGGGTGCACCAAGTTTTTAGCGCCATTGCGGGGGATTGCTTTCTTTAGTTTATTAGTTTATTGGTTTATTCTTATTTTCTGTTCTAATTATTTACTTTATTGTTTTCGTTTATTAGTGAATGTTCCAAGCTCCCGAAGAAGACTTAAGACTTAGGAGAATTCGGGAATTTATAACTTCTCACCAACAACCAATCAAGGAGTTGATCCAAAACATCCAAGAGGAGCAAAGAGAGATGGAAGCAGCTGACAATCGAACTCTCATGGAGCTA
Organism: Fremontodendron californicum; assembly: GCA_030761205.1. Lineage (NCBI taxonomy): Eukaryota > Viridiplantae > Streptophyta > Magnoliopsida > Malvales > Malvaceae > Fremontodendron > Fremontodendron californicum. The sequence continues at coordinate 5,032,291 of JAULJL010000032.1, forward strand.
GCCACTCCAGATTTGGGTCAACAACCATTATGCATTGAATTTGCTAATCTTGAGGTAGCTTCTGAATTAAAATCTGGTTTGATTCATCTTCCCCTAACTTTTCACGGTTTTGCAGGAGCGGATCCAAATAAGCACTCAAGGAATTCCATGTAGTTTGCTCAAGTATGAGACCAATATGGGTCACGGAAGAGCAAGTTAAGTTGAGAGCCTTCCCATTCTCTCTAGTTGATTCAGCAAAGGAATGGCTCTACTATCTACCATTTGGGACCATCACTACATGGAATGATATAAAGAAAGCATTCTTGGAAAGGTATTTCCCAGCATCTAAGGCTGCGAACATTAGAAAAAAGATATGAGGGATTCTGCAATACAACGGAGAGTCCTTATATGATTATTGGGAGAAGTTCAAGAAACTTTGTGCATCATGTCCACACCATCAGATAAGTGAATAACTTCTCATCCAATACTTCTATGAAGGTCTCATGCCCATGGAGAGAAGTATGATAGATGTCGCTAGTAGGGGAGCTCTAGTTGATAAGACTTCCGGGGCTGCTAGAACTCTAATCTCCAACATGGCAGCCAATTCTCAACAATTCTCAATGAGACAAGATCTACCACCACAACCCAAGAGAGTCAATAATGTAAGTATATCATTCCTTGAACACAAATTTGATGAACTGACTTCTCTTGTTCAACAATTGGCTATAGGTAATATACAGCAAATAAAGGCTTGTGGCATATGTTCAAACATGGGGCACCAAATTGATATGTGTTCAACACTTCAAGAAGACACCAATGAATATGTGAATGCCATGGGTGGATTTCAGAATCAACCAAGGAAGTATGATCCCTATTCAAACACTTACAATCCAGGATGGAGAGATCATCCAAACTTCAATTATGGAGGAAACCAATCACAAACTACTCCTCCACCATTTGATAATAGCTTATTGGGTTTTCAGCAAAGAGTGCAACAACCATACCAAACCCGACAACAAGTGCTACCCACCCAAAATTCAGGTACTTCTCTTGAAGATCTTGTTAAAGCTCTTTCTACTAATACAATTCAATTTCAACAGGAAACAAGGACAGGTATCCAAAATTTGGAGACTCAAATTGGGCATTTGGCAACAACCATGAGTCAAATGCAAGCAAGGGATTCCGGGAAATTACCTTCCCAAACCATAGTGAATCCAAGAGAGAATACCAATGCTATAACTTTAAGAAGTGGGAAACAACTAGAGACACCACAAAAGGATAATGTTCAAGGAGAGGACAACACCATGGCATCATCTTCATATCCCAATGAGCCACTAAAAAAGGTAACTCCTAAACCATCTTTTCCTTCTTATATAACTCCTCCACCTTTTTTCTAGTAGGTTAGCAAAGTCCAAGAAGGAGGAGCAAGAGAAGAAAATTTTGGAAACCTTTCGAAAAGTAGAGGTGAACTTCCTTTACTAGATGCTATCAAGCAAGTGCCAAGTTATGCCAAGTTCCTAAAAGAGTTGTGCACATCTAAATGGAAGTTGAAAGGGAATAAAAAAGTTAGTGTGGGGGAGAATGTGTCAGCTGTTCTTCAAAAGAAACTCCCACCTATATGCAAGGATCCAGGTATGTTTACCATTCCTTGTAAGATAGGCAACACCAGGTTTGAGCGTGCTATGCTAGATCTAGGGGCATCTATTAATGTCATGCCATATTCAATTTATGCTTCATTGAATCTAAGACCATTAGAGGAAACCGGTGTTATCATACAACTTGCTGACCGTTCTAACACTTACCCAAGAGGAGTTGTAGAAGATGTTCTTGTACAGGTTAATGAATTGGTTTTTCCCACTGACTTTTATGTTATTGAGATGGAAGATGAGATGTCTTCGAATCCTACACCTATTCTATTAGGGAGACCATTCTTGAAAACAGTAAGAACTAAAATAGATGTACATGATGGCACTTTAACTATGGAATTTGATGGTGAAATAATTCGCTTTAACATTTTTGAGGCCATGAGATATCCTAGTGATGTGCATTATGTTTTTAATATTGATATAATTGACTCACTAGTGCAGCAAGCTTATGAGCTAGATGGTGAAGATAGTTTGGAGATAGTCCTTAGCAAACATCTCGGAGTAAGGAATGCTAAAGGGGAATTAGCCTTGAGTGACCATGTGGAAGGGGCACTAGAATCTTTACACTCGCTGCCACCTAAAGATGCAAGGTTTGATGTTTCATTTATTGATTTGCCTTTATCTAATGAGAAACTTCTACCTTCCATTTTGCAGGCACCAACTTTAGAGTTGAAACCACTACCGAACCACTTGAAATATGTGTTCTTAGGTGAAAAGGACACACTACCGATCATCATTGCCAAAGAGCTCACACCTTTGCAAGAAGAGCGACTTATCCGGGTGCTTAGAGAGCATAAAACAGCAATTGGTTGGACAATTACCGATATCAAGGGAATAAGGCCATCCATGTGCATGCATCGGATTTTGTTAGAGGAGGGGTCCAAACCAACAAGAGAAGCACAAAGAAGATTGAACCCTCCTATGATGGAGGTTGTGAAAAAGGAGATACTGAAGCTCCTAGATGCTGGACTGATCTATCCTATCTCGGATAGCAAATGGGTGAGCCTGGCCCAAGTGGTTCCAAAGAAATTAGGTGTAACGGTGGTAACAAATAATGAGAATGAACTTGTTCCTACTAGGATTCAATTAGGGTGGCGAGTTTGTATCGATTATCGAAAACTTAATTCCATAACTCGCAAAGACCACTTTTTTTTACCTTTTATTGATCAAATGCTTGAAAGGTTAGCTGGCCATTCTCATTATTGTTTTCTTGATGGTTTTTCAGGCTATAATCAGATTGCCATTGCTCCAGAGGACCAAGAAAAAACAACATTCACATGTCTATTTGGTACTTTTGCATACCGGCGTATGCCATTTGGTCTTTGTAATGCAACAGCTACATTCCAAAAGTGTATGGTTAGCATATTTTCAGATTATGTAGAGAACATCATAGAAGTGTTTATGGATCATTTTAGTGTCTATGGTGATTCTTTTGATAAATGTCTAGAGAACTTACATTTGTACTTGAAAGATGCATGGAAACTAACCTTGTTCTGAATTGGGAAAAATGTCACTTTATGGTAGAACAAGGAATAGTTTTAGGCCATGTTATTTCTTCTTGAGGGATAGAGGTTGATAAGTCTAAAATAGATATTATGCATTCTTTACCACCTCCCACAAATGTGAGAGAGGTTCATTCTTTTCTTGGACATGGAGGTTTCTATAGGAGATTTATCAAAGACTTCTCAAAGATCACATTACCTCTTTGCGAGCTACTACAAAAAGATGTGGTTTTCCACTTTGATGATAAATGCAAAGAGGCGTTTGAAACATTGAAGGGACTCTTGACATTAGCTCCTATCATGCAACCACCAGATCAGAATGTACTTTTTGAAATCATGTGTGATGCTAGTGACTATGCCATTTGATGCACCCAAAAGAGTGTATCTTATTTAACCTTGCACTTAAAAAAAAGAATCAATTGTAGAGTATCACTTAAAAACAAGTAAACAAAAGTAAAGGAGATTTTGAAATCAGATTTAAACTAAAGTTAACAATAAGAATGAGAAAACAAGTAATTAAGAAGAATCAAATATGAAAAATATGGTTAAGGTTTCATTCTCCACCACTAGACATCATTAAGAATCAATTTCATATCTATCAACATTAATTAGCTATCAAAGTTAACAACCGTAGATAACAACAAGCTCTGTTACCCCAATCTTTCTTTAGTTTGTCGTTAAATAGAACAAGCTCTCTATTTAATCTCTAACTATCAAACAACCTAGAATAAGCTCTCTAAGTTCAATTTTATAGCAGATTTATGATGAGAAAGATAGGTTGATCTAAGCAACAAACACATAAGCTCGGATTGTTCAACTTAGGTTATGTTCCACTTTGCAATTATTGAAAACTTGACCATAATCATTAATCACAAATTGCCACTTATGAATAGTAAATCAAGACAATTACACGGATCAAGACTCCTAAACTAGCATTAGACAATTATCAAGATTTATCTAGTTGGCCACCAAAACAAATCAAAACATCATCATGAACAATTTTAATGGAAGAACATAAGCAACTTTGATAGAAAACAATGATAGATAGATTCTGAAAATTAATTACATAACATGTCTAGGGCTTTGAAATCACCATTAACCAAAGAAGTTTAGCATAACATAAGCATGGATAATATATACATAAAACTGAAAAGAAAAATAAAAGAATGGAGAAGAAGAAGAAGAAGAAGAAGAAGAAGAATGATGATCCCTTGAGTCTCCTCAAAAGATGTCTAGTTTGTGGCTCAAAAGATGGTATTTATAGAGCTTTAAAACCCTGAGAATAAGTCCTTGCCGCACAAGTAAGCCTGGAGGTGCAAAAATCACGTTTTTGCCTTCTTCTTTTTTCAGATTTGCGATTATGGTTTTTTTGGCCGCAGGGTTCTTTAGGGAGATCTTCTAGTGCCATTTTGAATGCCCATTTCTTATCCGATTTAGGCCCATAATATATCGTTGGAAAGATAATCAAGTCAACTTCAAAATTCAAGAGGAAGTTTCTTTAAATAAAGAATCTAACATCATGTTTTCCTTACAACAAGCTCCAGAGGTCAAATCTGCCTGATTCCTTTTCAACTAGAAATTGATATTTTTGACTCCCAAGTCTTCTTTCATCTTGTGATTATGATTTTTTAAGCTCTTTACCATCATTGTTGACATCTTTTGACTTCATTCTCCTTATTGTACTTAAAATTCAAAAACATATTATAAGTAAATAAGATAAAGATCGAAAACATAACAAAAACTAAAGGTAGAAAGGCATAAAATGTATATTTTATGAGCTTATCAAATACCACCACACTTAGCTTTTTGCTAGTCCTCGAGCAAAACAAAATAAGAAAATCTAATCTAATCCACTTTCGTAGGAAATCACGGTGGCACTTAGCATGTGACATAAGCCTTTAAACCCCTAGGTGTCCCTAGTGGACTAGTTTAGTCTCGTGAGGGTTTACTAGATCGATACCCACAAACATTGAAGACATAAGAAAAACTAAGAAAAATAATAATAATAATAATAATAATTACAACTAATCCTTCCAATATAAATTAGAGATAATCATTGGACAAGTATTATAAACTAATCAATAGCTTAAAGAAATTCACAAAAAATCTTGCTTGAATGTAAATAGTTTGAGTTAAGCCAATATTAACATAACATATTTCAATCAAAATAGTACATATTCAAACTTAATCTCAACTTCTCACTAGGATACTCTCATGATTTTCACTCTTTAAAGTAGTGGTAAAGTGTATACACTCAATCAATCTCATGAAAATAGTTATACCATATGCTTGCTTGTCCACCTATTCTCTACTATTTAGATCATGCAACTTCATAAATCAAGAGGTCTTTAATCAAGGTTGTAATGGGGGCAAGGGGTTGTAATGTGGTTAAAAAATAAAAGATAAAAGATATTACAAAGGTTCCAAAGACTTCATAGAATTTAGAGACAAAATAAGATTTTGCAAATAAAACTTCTCAAAACTCTTATAAAGCACATAATAATATAGGCTAAATATTCATGTTGAGCCTTTGCTTTATTCTAACCAACTTTGTAACATCTTTTTCTTTACTTTAACTAGAAGTTCAAGAGATAATTCAATTTTTTTTTCTTTTTTTTTCCTATTTTTTTCGTGGGAATGTATTTTACAATGTTCCCTTTTTTTTTTCCTCTTGACTTTTACCTTTCTCCTCCCCCACACTTATCTTTTGTTCTAACCCAAATTTTCAAAAAGTATCCCTTGCTTTTGCAATATGTCTCAAGCATTTTAGTCCATCTTTAGAACAAGGGTAAAGATTTAAATGTATTTAGGCTAGGTGTAAGATATGGTTACAAAAGAAATAGCTTATTCAATGTAGGCTCAAATTGGTTCACTAGGGGGATGTTCTCTTGGAACATCAATAGGGATGGCTGTTTGGCCTTGGTCATAATCCTAATGCCTCTATCATATTCATGTTGTCACATACATCAATATAGTCTCAAAAAGGCTTAAAGCAAGTTCTAGAGAATCATGTAATCATAAGAGCACTCAAGAAATTAATTAGATTGATATGTATAATGCATCAATCATATAGGCTCAAAACTCACAAGGATGATTATACAAGTCAATATCAAGTCTAAACATGCTTCTTTCTCAATCAACATATCATATTAACATTGGCTCATGAAAAATGATATCAAGCTTAATTCTCATGAAAATCTTACCACTAATGATCAGTTTCAGACCTATCCAATTCATATCTCATCATAGTATAGGAAAGAACTAAAACACACTAAAAATTTTAATAATAATAATAATAATATTAAAGAATCATAAAAAAAATAATAGCCAAAAATAAAATAAATCCTAAATCCTTCCCCCCGCACTTAATTCTTACATTATCCTCAATGTAATACTATTAACCCAAATGAAAGAATCATGTGTAAGAGAAAAGAACTAATAACATAAGAATAGAAATAATTAACAGTCAAAACAAAACAAATTCATGCAACCTAAATAATCCTAAACTACTAAACAAAATTAACAAATAAACATAAAAATAAATAAATAAAAACAATAAAAGAAAAAGGAAAAGAAAGCAAATCTGAGTATGGCAGGTTGGTAATTTCTTTATTAATTGGGCTGCCTTCCCAATTAGTACTTGATTTATGTTGTCCAACCTAACCAACACCCCTTCTTGGCTTTTTAGGCTTGTTAGGCTCATACATGAAACTTCCCAAATTTGAGCGTTTGATAGGAAGCTTTCTTTGCACAAAAGTGGATGCATTCTCCATTACAAGTATTATTCCATCATCCTTTGTAGTGCATTGCTCATCGAGGAATGGTGCATCTTTTGGTACTTGTTGAATGGCATCCACAAACAAATTGTTTAAGGTTTCCAGCATGTCTTGTTCATGTTCCTCCTCCTTGAACTTTGTGAATCTACTAGGAAAAGGTGGAGAAGAAACATTAGTAAAAATTGGAATCTTAAACGTTACCTCAGGTGCCGAAATACTCTTATTTGGACCTATGGCTTCATTATCCTCAAGAATAGGATCCATCTCTAATTTTGTCTCATCCTCATCTTGTTCCTCATTCCTCAAGGTCACAATAGTAGAATTCTCCTTTGGGTTAATCAATGTTTGGGCAGGGATTTCTTCAGATATTTGTGCTACCCATCCCACCATACTACTAGCCAATTGGCTCATTTGCTTTTCCAAACTTTGGATGCTTGCCCTTGTTTCCTGTTGAAATTGCAAAGTATTAGTAACAAGAGAATAAACAAGACCTTCTAAAGAAGTACCTGAGTTTTGAGTCACATGTGGTGGCTGAAAAAGATCTAGTTCTTGAGACCATGATTGATTGAAGCTAGATGGATGAGTGTAATTGGCATAAGGATCTACTTCTTGGTAATTTTTCGAGTAGCCATAATTAGTATGATCCCACCAGTTTGAGTAATGATCAATCTGTTGGTCTTGGAACCCTTGATGGGCTTGACATCCTGCCATAGCCAATTGTTGAATTGGGGAGGTGAGATTGGCTTGTTGATTCTCCATGTTCATGTATGCCACCAACTCTTCAAGTGTTAGATTGCTCAAATCCATCGTTTTTTTTTTCAAAATTTGAAAAGAAAAACCTGTATGTACAAGAAAATAAAACTAATTAGAACTGAAAATAAGAATAAACGAAGTACCAAATAAACTAAAGAAAGCAATCCCCGACAACGGTGCCAAAAACTTGATGCACCCAAAAGAGTGTATCTTATTTAACCTTGCACTTAAAAAAAGAATCAATTGTAGAGTATAGTGATTAGAAAGGGTCGATTCCTCAGGGATTGGGTTTTAGTTTATAAGTTAATAGTTTATCACTTAAAAACAAGTAAACAAAAGTAAAGGGGATTTTGAAATCAGATTTAAACTAAAGTTAACAATAAGAATGAGAAAACAAGTAATTAAGAAAAATCAAATATGAAAAATATAGTTAAGGTTTCATTCTCCACCACTAGACATCATTAAGAATCAATTTCATATCTATCAACATTAATTAGCAATCAAAGTTAACAACCGTAGATAACAACAAGCTCTGTTACTCCAATCTTTCCTTAGTTTGTCGTTAAATAGAACAAGCTCTCTATTTAATCTCTAACTATCAAACAACCTAGAATAAGCTCTCTAAGTTCAATTTAATAGTAGCTTTATGATGAGAAAGATAGGTTGATCTAAGCAACAAACACATAAGCTCGGATTGTTCAACTCAGGTTATGTTCCACTTTGCAATTATTGAAAACTTGACCATAATCATTAATCACAAATTGCCACTTATGAATAGGAAATCAAGACAATTACACGGATCAAGACTCCTAAACTAGCATTAGACAATTATCAAGATTTATCTAGTTGGCCATTTAAACAAATCAAAACATCATCATGAACAATTTTAATGGAAGAACATAAGCAACTTTGATAGAAAACAATGATAGATAGATTCTGAAAATTAATTACATAACATGTCTAGGGCTTTGAAATCACCATTAACCAAAGAAGTTTAGCATAACATAAACATGGATAATATATATATATAAAACTAAAAAGAAAAATAAAAGAATGGAGAAGAAGAAGAAGAAGAAGAAGAATAATGATGATCCCTTGAGTCTCCTCAAATGATGTCTAGTTTGTGGCTCAAAAGATGGTATTTATAGAGCTTTAAAACCCTGAGAATAAGTCCTTGCCGCACAAGTAAGCTTGGAGGTGCAAAAATCACGTTTTTGCCTTCTTTTTCTTCAGATTTGCGATTAGGGTTTTTCTGGCCGCAGGGTTCTTTAAGGAGATCTTCTAGCGCCATTCTGAATGCCCATTTCTTATCCGATTTAGGCTTATAATATATTGTTGGAAAGATAATCAAGTCAAATTCAAAAGTCAAGAAGGAAGTTTCTTTAAATAAAGAATCTAACATCATGTTTTCCTTACAACAAGATCCGGAGGTGAAATCTGCCTGATTGCTTTTCAACTTTGATATTTTTGACTCCCAAGTCTTCTTTCATCTTGTGATTATGATTTTGTAAGCTCTTTACCATCATTATTGACATCTTTTGACTTCATTCTCCTTATTGTACCTAAAATTCAAAAACATATTATAAGTAAACAAGATAAAGATTGAAAACATAACAAAAACTAAAGGTAGAAAGGCATAAAATGTATATTTTATGAGCTTATCACCATTGGAGCTATTTTGGGCCCACGGGTTGGCAATGCCTCACATGTCATTTATTATGCCTCCTGAACTCTTAATGATGCTCAATTAAACTATTCCACTACTAAAAAAGAACTTTTGGCTGTTGTATTTGCTTTAGAAAAATTTCGATATTATTTAATTGGTACTAAAGTAATTGTATTTTCTGACCATGCAGCCCTTAGGTACTTACTCACTAAGGAGGGCCAAACCAAGGTTGATTAGATGGATACTTCTCTTACAAGAGTTTGATTTGGAGATAAAAGATAAGAGAGGTAGTGACAACCTAGTTGCGGACCATCTTAGCCGTTTAGTTCATGAAGAGGATGCACTACCCTTGAATGAAAACTTTTTGGATGAGCAACTTCTTTCTATAAATACAACAACTCCTTGGTATGTCGATATTGTTAATTACTTAGTTACCAAGAAGTTGCCACAAGAGTTGACACAAGCTCAAAGAAATAAGATCAAGAGTGATGCCAAATACTACATATGGGATGATCCTTACCTTTGGAAGCATTGCTCCGATCAGATTATAAAAAGGTGTGTACTCGAATCTGAATTTCAATCTATTCTCACCTTTTGTCACTCTTATGCATGTGGAGGACACTTTGGATCCAAAAGAACAGCCATGAAAGTTCTTGATTCTGGATTTTATTGGCCTACTATGTTCAAAGATGCATACCTCTTTTGCAAGTCATGTGATCGTTGCCAAAGAACAAGTAATTTAGGTGCTAGAAATCAATTGCCTCAAACTCCAATACTTGTTGAAATTTTTGATGTATGGGGCATGGATTTCATGGGACCTTTTCCTTTTTCTTTTGGTAATCTTTATATTTTACTTTTCGTTGATTATGTTTCAAAGTGGGTGGAAGCAAAAGCCACTAGGACTAATGACTCTAAAGTTGTTTCAAATTTTGTCAAGACTAACATCTTTGATAGGTTTGGAACACCAAAGGCCATAATCAGCGATAGAGGTACTCACTTTTCCAATAGAACTATGGAAGCACTTTTGAGGAAATATAACATCACACATAAGGTCTCCACCTCATACCATCTTTAAACTAGTGGGCAAGCTGAAGTGTCAAATCGAGAAGTAAAGTCCATCCTTGAAAAGACAGTTAATCCAAATAGAAAGGATTGGAGTTTACAACTTGATGGTGCACTTTGGGCTTATAGGACAGCATATAAGACACCCATTGATATGTCTCCTTATCGACTTGTTTATGGTAAGCCTTGTCATATTCCGATTAAGTTAGAACATAAAGCATATTGGGCTATCAAACAATGCAACATGGAGATGGATGAGGCAGGTAAGCAAAGAAAACTAGACCTACAAGAATTAAAGGAGATAAGGAATGATGCCTATGAGAATTCTAGGATTTACAAGAAAAAGACTAAGGCATTCCATGACAAAATGATATCAAGAAAGGACTTTGTTGTTGGACAAAAAGTTCTTCTCTTCCATTCATGCCTTAAGTTATTTCTAGGTAAGTTACATTCTCGTTGGGTTGGACCTTTTGTTATTACTAATGTGTTTACTCATGGTGCAGTTGAAATCAAAAGCCCAAAAACAAATAAGGCATTCAAAGTGAATGGTCATTGATTGAAGCCTTACTATGAGAACTTTCCAATACAAGATATGGAGGAGTTGCCACTCTCTGAGCCAAATTATGTTTAATAATAATGGTATGGTTCTAAGTCAGCCTGAGGACAATAAACCAAGCGCTTTTTAGGAGGCAAACCAAAAAGATGAAGAGCATCTACTATAATTAGATTTGCATACTCTTTACTCTTCATCATTCTATCTTTTATTGTTTTCTTTAGTTTGTTTTGTTTGGTAGTTCTTTTCTCTTACATATAATTCTTGCATTGGGGATAATAGCATTACATTGAGGACAATGTAAAAATTAAGTGTGGGGGGAAGAATTTAGAATTTTATTTAGTGTGTTTTTTTTTTTTTTTAGTTTTTTTATGTTGTTTTTAGTGTGTTTTAGTTACTTTCAATACTATGATGAGATATGAATTGCAGAAGTCTAAAATTGATTTATTAGTGAGAAGATTTTATGAGAATTGAGTTTGATATCATATTTTTTATGAGCCAATATTAATATGATATGTTGATTGAGAAAGAAGCATGTTAGACTTAAATCTGACTTGTATAATCATCATTGTGAGTTTTTGAGCCTATATGATTGATGCATTATACATATCAATCTAATTTCTTTCTTGGGTGCTCTTATGATTACATGATTCTCTAGAACTTGCTTTAAACCTTTTTGAGACTATATTGATGCATGTGATAACATGAATATGATAGAGGCATTAGGATTCTTAAACAGGGCCAAACAACCATCCCTTATTGATGTTCCAAGATAATATCCCCCTTAGTGAACCAATTTGAGCCTACATTGAATAAGCTATTTCTTTGGTAACCATATCTTGTCCCTAACCTAAATATACTTATTTATATCCTTGCCCTTATTCTAAAGATGAATTAGCATGTTTTGAGACATATTGCAAAGACAAGGAAGATCTATTGAAAATTTGAGTTAGAAACAAGAAATAAGTGTGGGGGAGGAGAAAGGAAAAAGTCAAGGGAAAAAGAGAGGGAATATTGCCAAATATATTCCCATGTGAAATTTTTTTTGAATAAACTATTGAACTTCTAGTTAAAGAAAAGAAAAAGATGTTACAAAGTTGTTTAGAATGAAGAAAAGGCCCAACATGAATATTCGGCCTATGTATTATGTGCTATGTAAAGAGTTTTGAGAAGTTTTCTTTGTATGAATCTTATAATGTCTCTGAACTCTATGAAATCTTTGGAACCTTTGTAATATCCTTTTCCTTTTATTCTTTAAACCACATTTACAACCCCTTGGCCCTATTATAACTTTGAATAAAGACCTCTTGATTTATGTAGTTGCATGATCTAAATAGTGGAGAATAGGTGGACAAGCAAGCATATGGTAGAACTATTTTCATGAGATTGATTGAGTGTAAACACTTTACCACTACTTTAAAGAGTGAAAATCATGAGAGTATCCCATGTCAGAAGTTGAGATTAAGTTTGAACATGCACTATTTTGATTGAGATATGTTATATTAATGTTAGCTTAATTCAAACCCTTTAACTATCAAGCACGATTCTTTGTGAAACTTTTTAAGCTATTGATTAGTTTATAAGACTTGTTCAATGATTATCTATAAGTTGTATTGGAAGTGAACTAGATTCGATTTTCTTTACTTTATTCTCTATTTGATTTTGCTCGAGGACCAGCAAAAGACTACGTGTGGGAGAATTTCATAAGTGCTTAAATTCATCATTTTCATATATCAATTCCTTATATTTTATGCTTAGCTTCTTGAAATCCTTGATAATTTACTATGGTTTTGTGTTTTGTAGGTGTTTTGGAAGATAAGAATTGCTATGGAGTTGAAAAGAGTGAATTTGGACAAGAAATGAAGCTTCAAGCACAAGGGACACTTCAAGAAGACTAGATACAGTTGCCTACATCTCATTCCCTAAATCCCTAATTGAAAAACCTACTACTTTCAAGCTCAAAAGAACCTTAGCGGCAAGTTTTATTTAACCTTAAAGAATTTCAGCCACCACTTCCTTTTGCATTATTATGGGTTGCCCTAATTCTTCATTTAAATACCCTAGCTGATTACATGGTTTCTTAAATAAATAAAAGGTGGTGGCATCACCTAGTATTATTGGCTTTCAACTTTTTCAAACTTGCATTAATTGCATTAATTGCGAAGATCTTTCCTTAAAGCTAATCCTAGTCAAAGTAGGAGAATTAAATCAGCCAAGACTTTTCTTCCTTACACTTACTTTGGCTACAAGTTTGTAATCTCTCATCATTAAAGAGTGCTTTGACTACAATTAATTATTTCTTTCCTTATATCTACATGCCTTGGCTGCCAAGCATTCCTTCTTTCCTTGAAACACAAAAATCAGCCACCTTTCCTTAGCTTTAGCCGCAAGTCAGCATTCATTGAAGGGAGAGAGTTGAAATTCACTTGTTTTATGCCCTAGCTATTGCCTATAAATAGAGAACAATGGGGCAAACAAAAATCACACTTCTCCAAGCTACAAATTTCTGATTTCTTATTTGTTTCTTTGTTTTTGAGAGAACAAGAGGTTGGATAATTAATATTCTTCTTCTTTCTTTCTTTTATTTTCTTCTTAGGTTCACTTTAATTTTATGTTTATGTTTACAATGCTTGTGCTAGGCTAAACTTTTATTTGGTTAAGAGTGATTTCAAAGCCCTAGACATGGTATGTAATTAATTTTCAGAATCTATCTATCATTGTTTTCTATCAAAGTTGCTTATGTTTTTCCATTAAAATTGTTCATGATGATGTTTTGATTTGCTTAGGTGGCCAACTAGATAAATCTTGATAATTGTCTAATGCTAGTTTAGGAGTCTTGATCTGTATTGTCTTGATTTCCTATTCATAAGTAGCAATTTGTGATAAATGATTATGGTCAACTTTTCAATAATTGCAAAGTGGAACATAACCTAAGTTGAACAATCTGAGCTTAAGTGTTTGTTGCTTAGATCAACCTGTCTTTCTCAACATAAAGTTGCTATTAAATTGAACTTAGAGAGCTTATTCTAGGTTGTTTGATAGTTAGAGATTAAATAGAGAGCTTGTTCTATTTAACGACGAACTAAGGAAAGATTGAGGTAACAGAACTTCTTGATAGCTGATTGATGTTGATAGATATGAAATTGATTCTCAATGATGTCTAGTGGTTTAGAATGAACCTTTAGCCATATTTCTCATATTTGATTCTTCTTAATTATTTGTTTTATCATTTTTATTGTTAACTTTAGTTTAAATCTGATCTCAAAACCCCCTTTACTTTTGTTTACTTGTTTTTAAGTGATAAACTATTAACTTACAAACTAAAACCCAATCCCTGAGGACTCGACCCTTGCTTAACTTTGCAATTGAATTCTTTTTAAGTGCAAGGTTAAATAAGATACACTCTTTTGGATGCACCACCAAGCCACACTGTAGTCAGAGCTTTTAATGACACCCAACGGGAAGTGATGGGAACCATTGAGGTCCCACTTGAGATTGGTCCCTATACCTATAAAGTTGATTTCCAAGTTATAGACATTACCCTGTCTTACAACTATTTATTGGGAAGGCCATGGATCCATTCTGCTGGGGCAGTACCATCATCTCTCCACTCAAAATTCAAGTTTGTAAAGAGAGGGAGCCTAGTTAGCGTATTGGGAGAGGAGGACATCAAAGCCTCTGCGTCCACTGACTCCCTTTACATAGAACCAAATGAGGATGCTGTTGAATGCTCATTCAGGTCACTAAAATTCATTAATGCTGTGTTCGCCACTGAATGACGTAAAATTCCAAAGCCGAAGCTATCCAAGAATACCAGGTTAGGGGTGAGAACGACAGTAGGAAAAGGCTGCAGAGCAGGAAAGGGACTAGGAAAATATCTCCAGGGTATGGCTAGAGCAATTGAAGTAACCGAAAAGAAAGACCGATTCGGTCTTTGACAAAAGCTCATGAAAAAAGGAAACAAATGGAGAGAAACCGAAAGAGGAGGATGTCCCGTCTCTCGAATATGAATATAGAGTGGGAGCCCATGACTTTCCCACCAATCCTCACAGCTTTTGTTCAACTGGTTTTGAGTTTGAGGAGAATGATTCTGATGATCTGTTGGTAATGATCGAACAAGCCTTTGAGGCGTTCCACATGAGCAAGGAAGAGTAATTGCAAGAAACGGTAATCTGCATGGCCAGGTGATAACTCGTATAATTATATAGTTTTTAGTTATGTTTTATTATTTTTTTGTGTCAAATACGAGTTATTATTGTTTAGTCCAATTGTGTTTATGATCTTTTATATTTTTATGTAATTTGGTGTTTTTCACAAGTTTCTTTGAGTGATTTCAGATTACTAGAATTAAGGGCAAATCCAGTTCAGTTCCAGTTCCGACACCGTTTGGCATATCAGCTATATCTCGAGTTTCACTGAAGTAATAAGGCTGAAATTTGTAGCCGTGCAAAGCTAAGAGGCATATCTATCTTTTTCATGTTTTACACTTCTTGAAACGGAGTCGTTTTCCCTAGCGAAATCGACCATCAAGTTGGCTGATGTGCAATGACGTCTGTGCTGACCTGTTTTCGTATTTTGCCCATATCTTCTTATCCACATCAGCAAATGAGCTGATTCCAACGGCTATGGATCCGTAACTGATAGGGGTATATTTTTCTAGAAGACAATTTTATCAGATCGAGCCTCCAACATTGACAAAATCGACCATCAAGCTGGCTGATCAGAATTGTCATACAATATGACGAAAATTGTTAGAAAAATGCACCCACCTATTATACCTACCTTTGAAATTTGTAAAGCTTGTCTCTTGTCATTTAGCCCTCCAAAATGTGTATAAATAGAGGGCCTTGGATGAGTATTGGGATACATTGATACATTGGGAGGATATTAGCCATTGCAATGTAATTCTCTAAGTTTTCTTCTTCTTTCCTTTCTCTAGTTTTCTTTTTCTTTATTTTTCTTTTCATTTTCTTCATATCTAGTATGTGTTGCTAATCATATTGTTGAGGTGATGAGGTGAAGCTTTTGGTAAATGCTAAGGTTAGTCTCTTAAACATGAGCTAAAATAAATCATCATTTAGTATAGATAATATTTTCTTTTGGTTTAAAATCATACTTGCAAAGTAGGGATCTTGATTCATTATTGACAATGAAAATGGCACAGTAAATGCTTGGTTTCATAACCTTGATTTGTTGTAGACATATACCTTGGCATAAGGAATGCTTGGACTCTTTTTGTGAGTTTTGAGGACACCAAATGAACATAATATCATATGCTATGGACGTTGGACAATTTGGACTAAATTGCTAAACCTTCCGATTGGAACCTCCCTTATGTGTGGATTTCAATTGTGTAATAAAACAAGATTAATCTTAGCATAACACCAAGAGTGGATTCTCTAACCTCAACATATTTTCTTATTGTTTTTTATATTTTGTTTAATTTCTTTTATGTTTTGTTGTTGATTCCCTAATATCTTGTTTACTTTCTTTTTCTTATATATTTATAAACTTATACTTACTAATACGCTTCCCTGTGGTTCGACCTCGGACACCCGAGAATTTATTACTTGAACATAACCTGCACTTGGGTTTACGACTCTTAATTGGGTCTCCATCAAGTTTTTGGCGCCGTTGCCGGGGAGGCAATACTAAGTATATAAGTTTATAAGTATATTTATTTTTATTGGCTGGTTATACCGCCTATATTTATTTTTATTGGCTGGTTATACCGCCTAATTTTCTATATATTTATATTTATATTGTATATTAACTTTGTTTTATTTTTATTGGCTGGTTATACCGCCTAATCTGTATATTAACTTTATTTTATGCTTGTTTGGCGACGTGATTTTAGATCTCGTCGTTTAGTTAGATTTTATTGTGAAACTTTTTCAGGTAATCTTTCTAATACAACTCCTACCATGTGCACGATGGACGTGTAACGGTAAATGTCGTTCTATTGGGATTCCGTCCTCTAATCGAGATGATAAAAATTGAATCCATTAAGGATGGACTGAGTAAGGAGAATTTGGGTAATATCCAACTTTCTCTTGAGACGCATCCTAGTGGAGACGTACAAAGAGAAATTCTTGATTTATGGCCGCAATTCCAAAGGGAATGGCAACATCTTGGGAATCTGATGTTAAAAGACCCTGTTTGCCAGCTTGTAAGAAAACTGGATGGGAAGCATATCCTCGACTCATAGAAGGCGTTTAAGCCGTTTCTGGACATAAAACCAGAGGAAGATGTGAGCCACAATCACAACTACAATAAATGACTTCTTAGCTTTTGGTTTGATTTGCAATAACTTCATTTTGGTTTAATTTACGTGTTGTTCGATTTATTCTCGTTTTTTTTTTTGCATTGGTCTTTTACGGTTGATTTTTCTTCTCTTTTTGATTTTCTTCCTGAAATCACGCAAAAATCTTTTGTTAGGTTAACATTTTCTTGTGACAGGTCAAATACACTTTCGGCGACATTATTACTCTTGTCTGATTCATTACTCAGTCCTCTATATATTACACCATGTACTCATTCTCTTTCAGGCACTTGAAAAAAAAAAGGAAAATACTTCGTCCCAGCGCATTAAAAAAATTTGTGTCTTTGGAGGTGCTTATCCAGGGAAAAATAACATATTCGGTGATGAAGCCATAAGAGTTGGAGTAATACTTGCCCAACAAAAGATCCAGTTGATTTATGGAGGCGGTAGTACGGGTTTAATGGGAGCAGTCGCTACATCAGCACACGCCGGAGGAAGTCCAGTTCTAGGAATCGTGCCAAAACTATTCACAGGTTTTTGTGGACCTACCGTGGGTAAGGAAATACAAGTCTGGAGTATCCCTGAACGGATAACAATCATGTACCATTCTGCCGATGCATTCATTGCTTTACCAGGAGGTCTGGGTACATTGGAAGAAATAGCTTGCGTGGCTTCTTGGTCATCTTTGGTCACAAATAAGAAACCCATTGGTTTGCTTAATATTAATGGTTATTTTAGTAATTTGCTTTCATATTTAGATAATGCTGTGGATAATGGATTCATGTTTTCAGAGGCAAGGAGAACCATAATTTCTGCTACAACCATTGAAGATTTACTCAAAAAGCTCCAAGCTTATGAGTATTTATCTGCTACGGTTGTTTCGCAAACGCTCGGAAAAAGAAAAAGAGATATGGACGAGCAAGGAGTGGATTGCACTCTGTCTTTGTGACATTATCTAACATTTTGTTTGTTGTGTCTCAGTTATAATAAGTGGTTAGCAACCTCTACAGGTAATATCTCCTAAATTCTACCTTTAGTAGGGGGTAAGGGACATATTTTGCTAATTTAAAAAAAAAAAAAAAAATTTTGATGTGTTTTAAGCCATTTAGAAGTATTCATTCTGAACAAGGTCTGAGTAAGGGAGACTTGAGACATACCTTGTCAGTTTGATTTTAATCTTTTTATGTTTACTTGTTAATTTTTGTTTAGTATTTTAGGATTAATTAGGTTGCATGAGTTTGTTTTGTTTTGAGTCTTAGTTATTCCTATTCTTATGTTATTAGTTCTTTTCTCTTACACATGATTCTTTCATTTGGGTTAATAGACTTACATTGAGGACAATGTAAGAATTAAGTGTGGGGGGAACGATTTAGGATTTCTTTTATTTTTGTCTACTATTTTTTTTATGAGTCTTTATTATTATTATTATTATTATTTTAATGTGTTCTAGTTCCTTTTTAATACAATGATGAGATATGAATTGCATAAGTCTAAAACAGATTTATTAGTGAGAAGATTTTCATGAGAATTGAGCTTAATGTCAACCTTTTTATGAGCCAATGTTAATATGATATGTTGATTGAGAAAGAAGCATGTTTAGACTTAATCTGACTTGTATAATCATCCTTGTGAGTTTTTGAGCCTATAATGATTGATGCATTATACAAATCAATATAATTTCTTTCTTGAGTGCTCTTATGATTACATGATTCTCTAGAACTTGCTTTAAACCGTTTGATACTATATTGATACATGTGACAACATGAATATGATAGAGGCATTAGGATTATAACCAGAGCCAAACAGCCATCCCTTATTAATGTTCTAAGAGAACATCCCCACTAGTGAGCCAATTTGAGCCTACATTAAATATGCTATTTTATTGGTAACCACAACTTACACCTAGCCTAAATATACTTATATCCTTACCCTTGTTCTAAAGATGGATTTTTATATTTTGAGACATATTAAAAAAAAAATAAGGGATATTTTTAGTTGAAAATTTGGGTTAGAAACAAAAGATAAGTGTGGGGGAAGAAAAGAAAAGAAAAAGTCAAGAGAAAAAGAAAGGGATCATTGTCAAATACATTCCCATATTAAAAAAAAAAAAAAAAAAAAAAAGAATCTTCTCTTGAACTTCTAGAAAAAGATGTTACAAAGTTGGTTAGAATGATGCAAAGGCTCAACATGAATATTTAGCCTATGTTATTATGTGCTTTATAAGAGTTTTGAGAAGTTTTATTTGTATGATCTTATTATGTCTCTAAAATCTATGAACTCTTTGGAACCTTTGTGATATCTTTATCCTTTTGTTCTTTAACCACATTATAACCCTTTGGCCCCATTACAACCTTGAATAAAGACCTCTTGATTTATGAAGTTGTATGATCTAAATAGTGGAGAATAGGTGGACAAGCAAGCATATGGTAGAAGTGTTTTCATGAGATTGATTGAGTGTAAACACTTTACCACTACTTTAAAGAGTGAAAATCAAGAGAGTATCCCATGTGAGAAGTTGAGATTAAGTTTGAATATGCACTATTTTGATTGAAATATGTTATGTTAATATTGGCTTAACTCATTTATTTACATTCAAGCATGAATTTTTGTGAAATTCTTTGAGCTATTGATTAGTTTATAAGACTTGTTCAAAGATTGTCTCTAATTTATATTGAAAGGATTAGGAGTAAATATTTTTAGTGTATGTAGTTTACTTATATTTTAGTTCTTCAATGTTTGTGGGTATCGTTCTAGCAAACCCTCACGAGACTAAACTCGTCCACTAGGGACACCTAGGGGTTTAAAGGCTTGTGTCACATGCTAAGTGCCACCGTGATTTCCAACGAAAATGGATTAGATTAGATTTTCTTATTTTATTTTTATTGAGTCGTTGCTAGGGACTAGCAACAATCTAAGTGTGGGGGTGTGATAACTCGTATAATTATATAGTTTTTAGTTATGTTTTATTATTTTTTTGTGTCAAATACGAGTTATTATTGTTTAGTCCAATTGTGTTTATGATCTTTTATATTTTTATGTAATTTGGTGTTTTTCACAAGTTTCTTTGAGTGATTTCAGATTACTAGAATTAAGGGCAAATCCAGTTCAGTTCCAGTTCCGACACCGTTTGGCATATCAGCTATATCTCGAGTTTCACTGAAGCAATAAGGCTGAAATTTGTAGCCGTGCAAAGCTAAGAGGCATATCTATCTTTTTCATGTTTTACACTTCTTGAAACGGAGTCGTTTTCCCTAGCGAAATCGACCATCAAGTTGGCTGATGTGCAATGATGTCTGTGCTGACCTGTTTTCGTATTTTGCCCATATCTTCTTATCCACATCAGCAAATGAGCTGATTCCAACGGCTATGGATCCGTAACTGATAGGGGTATATTTTTCTAGAAGACAATTTTATCAGATCGAGCCTCCAACATTGACAAAATCGACCATCAAGCTGGCTGATCAGAATTGTCATACAATATGACGAAAATTGTTAGAAAAATGCACCCACCTATTATACCTACCTTTGAAATTTGTAAAGCTTGTCTCTTGTCATTTAACCCTCCAAAATGTGTATAAATAGAGGGCCTTGGATGAGTATTGGGATACATTGATACATTGGGAGGATATTAGCCATTGCAATGTAATTCTCTAAGTTTTCTTCTTCTTTCCTTTCTCTAGTTTTCTTTTTCTTTATTTTTCTTTTCATTTTCTTCATATCTAGTATGTGTTGCTAATCATATTGTTGAGGTGATGAGGTGAAGCTTTTGGTAAATGCTAAGGTTAGTCTCTTAAACATGAGCTAAAATAAATCATCATTTAGTATAGATAATATTTTCTTTTGGTTTAAAATCATACTTGCAAAGTAGGGATCTTGATTCATTATTGACAATGAAAATGGCACAGTAAATGCTTGGTTTCATAACCTTGATTTGTTGTAGACATATACCTTGGCATAAGGAATGCTTGGACTCTTTTTGTGAGTTTTGAGGACACCAAATGAACATAATATCATATGCTATGGACGTTGGACAATTTGGACTAAATTGCTAAACCTTCCGATTGGAACCTCCCTTATGTGTGGATTTCAATTGTGTAATAAAACAAGATTAATCTTAGCATAACACCAAGAGTGGATTCTCTAACCTCAACATATTTTCTTATTGTTTTTTATATTTTGTTTAATTTCTTTTATGTTTTGTTGTTGATTCCCTAATATCTTGTTTACTTTCTTTTTCTTATATATTTATAAACTTATACTTACTAATACGCTTCCCTGTGGTTCGACCTCGGACACCCGAGAATTTATTACTTGAACATAACCTGCACTTGGGTTTACGACTCTTAATTGAGTCTCCATCACCAGGGAAGAAGAAATTGGAAATAGAAATGCAAGTTGGATGGTGCGTCCATGCCCACCAGGTTATGAATTAACAAACTGGAATGCGATCGAGCTTCCTATAGTTTTTAGGTCTACTCTAGAGTAATACTCTGAAACAATCTTAATTATCTTTGCCCAAGGATATTAAGAATTTTCTGTATGGGCTTGTGTTTAAAATCTTCATTTAATAAATAACAAGCACGATGCATTTTCTTCATATTGATGTGTCCATATTCTTTCATTTTTGCTCTTTCATTTTCTTTCATTGCCTATATGCCTTCCTATATTGTTTTTTCCTCACCTATTTACAGGTGTACGAGTGCGGAATATGAGGACTATCCTGTCAATAATTCTGAAATTGATTTTGAAATACCCATTTGCACGAGTGATTTCGACGTCAATAAAGATGCTGAATATTATGATTTGCCCTCGAATTTATTGAGGAAAATAGAACAAGAGGAGAAGCAAGTATTGCCTCATAAGGAGCTGTTAGAAATGACAAACCTGGGAAGTGGAGAAAAAATAAAGGAGGTTCAAAATTGGGACCTCAGTGTCATCATCAAGAAAGTGTGAACTGATAGCTTTACTCCGGGAATATTTAGATGTATTTGCATGGTCATACCAAGACATGCCAGGGTTGGATCCTGATATTGTGGTTCACAAGCTCCCTTTAAGACCAGATAGCAAGCCAATTCAGCAAAAATTAAGAAGAATGAGGCCTGACATGCTGTTAAAGATAAAAGAAGAGGTGAAAAAGCAGTTCAACACTGGGTTCTTGAAAATGGCAAAATATCCAGAATGGGTAGCGAATATTGTCCTAGTTCCAAAGAAGGATGGCAAAGTACGGATGTGTGTTGATTATCGGGATCTGAATAAGGCCAAACCTAAAGATAATTTCCCTTTGCCTCACATTGATACCTTGGTGGATAATACGGCTAAGAGCTCTTTGTTTTCCTTCATGGATGGATTCTTAGGTATAATCAGATTAAGATGGCACCGGAAGATATGGAGAAAACCATGTTTGTGACGATGTGGGGAACATTTTGCTATAAGGTAATGCCGTTTGGATTGTAAAATGCCGAGGCAACATACTAGAGAGCCATGGTAACTTTTATTTCATGATATGATGCATAAGGAAATTGAAGTCTATGTTGATGACATGATCGCAAAGTCACAAGGAGAAGATGAATATATTGCGAATCTTAAGAAACTCTTTGAAAGACTAAGAAAGTTTTGACTCAAACTAAACCCGGCAAAATGCACTTTCGGAGTCACTTCGGGGAAGTTGTTAGGTTTTATTGTCAGTAAGAGGGGAATTGAGATTGATCCAGATAAAGTAAAGTCTATCTAGAACTTGCCACCACCTCATACTCAAAAGGAAGTGAGAGGCTTTCTAGGAAGATTGAATTACATTGCTCGGTTTATTTCTCAGTTAACTGACAAATGTGATCTAATATTTAAGCTACTTCGAAAGCGTGATCCGAGAGAATGGGATGAAGGGTGTCAAATTGCCTTTGATAAAGTTAAGCACTATCTATCCAACCCACCAGTGCTAATGCCGCTTGTTCCAGAAAAACCAATGATATTGTATTTATCAGTATTTGAGAGATCTATGGGTTGTGTCTTGGGGTAGTATAATGAAACCGAGAAGAAAAACAAGCAATTTATTACCTCAGCAGAAGTTCACAATGTATGAGTTGAAGTATACATCGGTAGAAAAGTTTTGTTGTGCCTTAGCTTGGACTGCTAGAAGGCTTAGACAATACATGTTGTACCATACGACGTGGTTGATTGCCAAGCTAGATCCCATCAAGTATATGTTGAAAGCACCTTCCTTGTCAGAAAGAACAGCAAGATAGCAAGTTTTGTTGTCGGAGTACGACATTGTGTATGTGAGTCAGAAAGCTATAAAAGGCAGCGCAGTAGCTGATTTCTTAGCAAGTCGGGCAGTTGAAGATTATGAGCCTTTGAACTTTGATTTCCCTGATGAAGATCTGATGTGTCTCGCAAGAAGATGTGATTCCCACTAAGAAGAAAATATAAAAAATGTACTTTGATGGTGCATCTAATGCTCTGGGGCACGGGATCGACGCAATGCTCATATCCCCAGAGAAAGTTTATTATCCTTTCACTGCCAGATTGGATTTTGATTGTACAAACAATACCGCTGAATATGAGGCTTGTACTATGGGCCTTCGTGTTGCCGTAGACAGAAAGATCAAAACATTAGAAGTTTTCAAAGATTTCGCCCTAATGATATACCAACTATGGGGAAAATGGAAAACCTGTGATGCAAATTTAACCTGATACCAAGAGCTCATACTGAGTCTGAAAGAGGAATTTGAAGAAGTGAGTTTCAACTACTTCCCCCGAGAAGAAAATTGAAGGTCGAATGTGTTAGCCACTTTATCATCAATGTTTAAAGTAAATAAAGGGGTCGAAGTTGTGCCAATAAAGATGAGCATATACGAGTCTCCTGCCCACTGCCTGAGTATCGAAGAAGAAGCGGATAGCCTCCCTTGGTATTATGACATCTTGCAATACATCAAGAGTCAATGGTACCTTGAACAAGAAGCAGAAAATGATAAGAGGACTATGAGAAGATTAGCAATGGGTTTTGTCCTAGATGATGAGATTCTCTACAAGAAAGGGAAAGACCAGGTTCTATTGAGGTGTGTCGGGTCTGTCGAAGCTCAGAGAATAATTGAAGAAGTCCACAAAGGGATAAATGGCACTCATGCCAATGGTCACATGCTTGCTAAACAGATTATGAGGGCAGGATATTATTGGCTAACGATGGAAGGAGATTGCATTAGTTATTTTTGGAAGTGCCATAAATGTCAGATATATGCAAATAAGATTCATGTACCTCCATCACCATTGCATGTCATGACTGCATCATGGCCATTTTCGATGTGGGAAATGGATATGATCCGGCCTATTACCCCGAAAGCTTCAAATGGACACCGTTTCATCGTAATGGCTATAGATTACTTCACAAAGTGGGTGGAAGCCGCTTCTTATGCTAACGTAACGAAGTCAGTGGTATGCAGATTCGTCAAGAAGGAAATTATATGCCGGTATGGATTGCCAGAGAGAATCATTTCAGACAATGCTCTCAATCTAAACGATAAGATGATGAGAGAAGTGTGTACTCAGTTCAAGATCACGCATCATAATTCGGAACTTTATCGTCCGAAAATGAATGGGGCAGTAGAAGCAGCCAATAAGAACATCAAGAAGGTCATTGAAAAGATGACCGATGTGTACAAAGATTGGCATGAGATCTTGCCTTTTTCTCTTCACGCATATCGTACCTCAGCTCGCACGTCTATAGGTGCCACACCATTTTCTTTGGTACATAGAATGGAGGCAGTGTTACCTATTGAGGTTGAAATCCCTTCTCTTCGTATTTTGATGGAGGTTGGTTTAGAAGAGGCGGAGTGGGTTAGAGCTTGCTATGAATAGTTGAATCTTATCGAAGAGAAAAGCATGAAAGCAATTTGCATCGGCAGATGTATTAGAAAAGGATAATTCGATCCCACAACAAGAAGGTTCGTCCCAGGCAGTTCCGAGAAAGAGAGTTTGTATTAAGAAAAGCTCCCCCCATAGTGAAGGATCCACGAGGGAAATGGGCTCCAAATTGGGAAGGGCCCTACGTGGTAAAGAGAGCTTTTTCTAGAAGAGCATTGATTCTCACTCGAATGGACGGGGGTGACTTGAGAAATTCTATGAATGCTGACGAATTGAAGAAATACTATGCTTGAAGAAGAAGAAAAATAAAGAAGAAAAGAAAAGTGTGATATTGTGCACATGGAAATTCGAATGATTCCAAATGTAAAAATGAAAATTTTATATATCTATTTCCCTTAAGGATTGCTTTTCAATGAGAATATTCGTGCTTGATATGATGAATGGCCATCTTTCATATTCCTTTTACTAAGAAGAAATTATCCCTAGTCACTCCTTTGAGCCTTAGGAATTCCTTCTTTCTTTGAACCTTGATCAAGGACCCTCTACACTGGAGGGCAGATGCGAGGAAAAACCTCCAAAAAAAAAATCATGGTGAAAAGAGCCATCGAAAAAAACGTGTGAAATCAAATAATGGCAACAAAAAAAAAAGCCAGGAATGAAAGAAACAGATTTCAAAAAAAAAAAAAGTAAAGTCCAAAAAGGACGAATGTTTCAAGAATGAATCCTCCTCATGAAATGATCTTTGATCCAATCACCTTTAAACAAATTTTGGGCCTATTTACCCTTTCTTTCTAAACCTGAACCTTGGCCTACATTACATGCTTTTAAAAGTCCATTTTGATCAAGCATGGATACTTAATTTGAAGGGTTTTTTTCAGAATTCATCCCATCTTTTGAATTGACATTTTTACCTTGGAAGCATTTAGAATTCTCAGATGCATGGTAGAACACACTAAAAAAATGATGATGAAAAAAAATTATGAAAAATGAGAGGTTTAAGCCAAAAACCCGCAAAGGGCGACTTAATACCGAATAAGGGACACTTGGGTTGAAAACTAGCAAAGGGCGGCTGAAGTACTGATTAGGAATTGAATTAATGCTCCGTGTCAAGGGGAGAAAGTATCAAAAAATAAAAAAAGGGAAAAACTCAGTCTGACACAAATACGGAAGCCGAGAGATTACCCAAGTAAATTGCTCATTTAAAAGAAATTTCAGATGAATTGAAGAAGGAAGGGTCCAAGATATATGCATTTAGGGCAACTACAACCCACAACTCTACATTTGTTTTTTGTATCCTTGATATTCACCTCTGTCATCTTATTATCCCTTTTATGACTTTTGGTTGTTTCATACCTTCATTCATACATTTTGTGATGCATTTTGATTGTTATTAAATTGAATGATGTTTAGTATACATAAAAATCTTTAAACAAAAAGATTTCAAAGTATTACTAAGGAGTAGATTTAAATTTTAGAAGAGGTTTGGAAACCACTAAAATTTGGAAACACAAAAAGCGCATCATGATGGAAAATTCACAAAGTAGAGGTAAACCGCGAATATGTTGAAGACTCTGTCTTGAAGTCAGAAAATTTATGAATTTCAGTGAAGTCATAAACTTGGACTTTTTGACATTTTATCTTGATTGAAGGCTCCTCAAGTAGGGCATCAGTGAATGTAATGAAGATTCCGTCATGAAGTCAGACAGTCCGTGAACCTCAAAGAAATCATGGATTAGAAATCATGACACAATCATTTTGATTGCATTCATCCTTAGGGAACATACATCCGGTTAGCATTTGCAAAACATGTCATTTTCATCATTGCATTCGACTAACATTGCAGGAATCATGGAAATTTTGCTCCCCCAAATCGGAATCGTTCTGTTTCTCAAATGAGTCAAGCCCCAAGACCACCGTCGAGGTATTTTCATCTTTTAAAAATTGAACTCGTTCTGCATCACAAATGAGTCGAGCCCCGATACCACCGTCGAGGTAATTTCCTTTTGTTCTTAAATCGAACTCATTCTGTTTCTCAAATGAGTCGAGTCCCGAGACCACTATCGAGGTATTTTCCTTTTGTTTTCAAATTGAACTTGTTTTCTAAATGAGTCAAACTCATGATCATTGTTAAGGCATTTTTTTTGTTTTTAAATCGAACTCATTCTACTTCTCAAATGAGTCGAGCCCCGAGACCACCATCAAGGTATTTTCTGTTTAAACCCAAGACATTCCAATTTCTGGCTTCATCCAGATAACTTTTCGACTTTTGGTTCCGCCCAAGTCATCTCTTTGAAAACTTATCTATGGTTTCGCATAGATAACTTTTCGACTTCTGATTTTTCCTAAGTCATCTCATTTGAAAATTATCTATTGTTTCGCCTAGATAACTTTTCGACTATTGGTTCTGCCCAAGTCATCTCTTTTAATATTATCTATGGTTTCTCCTAGATAACTTTTTTACTATTGGTTCCGCCAAGTCATCTCTTTAAAAATTATCTACGGTTTCTCCTAGATAACTTTTAAGCTTTTGGTTCCACTTGGATCACTTTTCAACTACTAGTTTCACCCAGGTTGTTTCAATTTCTTGTTTCGCCAGTAAGGTTAGCACAAGAAAAGATAAGGCCCCGAAACCACTGTCGAGGTATTTTCTTCTCTTGCAAATCAAACTTGTTTTCTTAAGACGGGTCAAGCCTTGATTAGTCAAGGAACTCAATTTAAGGACAAAATCTTCTATTTACAGATTTTTTGAAAAAAAAATGAAGAAAATTCTCTTTCCTAACATTTACATATGATTTCACTAACCGGACAAAATTATTGTCTGTTTATCTTTGCCTGATTCTTGATTCTCAACAATAGCCAAAGAGGAGCAGCTGTAGACATCTAATTTTGTCCGGGCCACTAAATCAGGTAAGTTCTTCCTTGTGCTTTTTAGAATGTAGAAAATTTCTTCTCGTCCTGCATATTGTACTCCAAGACTTTGTTTAGGAGGTCAGCATGAAAAGTCAATCCGAAAATAGTCAACCCCAAAAAGTCAACCACTGAAAAAGTCAACCCTCAATCAAAATCAAGATTCAAAGTTTAATTGAACAATGGTGAAAGAATTTTGATAATTCGAGGTCTACAACGAGAGATATAGAGTTCGAAAGATGGGTTATGGAAATTCAGTGAAAAGAAAACCCTAATTCGGTAAATTTAGAGAAAAGTGCTTAAACAATCAAATTGGTCAAAATTGGAGGTTCCAAATGGAATATAATCAATGACTACGGGTATTGGAAAGGCCAGTTGGAAGCAGAACCAAAGGAAGAGTCAATTTGGAAGGAAAACCGGAAATTAGGGTTTTTGGTGAGTTTTGCAAAATTGGGGAAAACTACAGAGATGGCCCGATTCGATAAAATTGAAAACCCTAATTGATGACGAGTAAGTAAACAAGGATAGCCCAAGGCTCAGTTTGAAGTAATTCCAAGAAAAGAGCCGGTTGGAGGAAAAACGGAAAAACAAGAAAACTCCTATATTGGAAAAAAGGGAAAACCAAATCGAAGGGGAATTTGATCATAAAAATTAGGCGTTTTCGGACCAAATCTAATTCAATGTATAACAAAAGCAATGGAAAAAGAAAATCTAGAAATCGGACCTGTTTTGAGTAAAACTGAGGTTTCGGAGGTTAAAGGGCAATCTTGGAAAAAAAAAAAAAAGGAAACGAGCTCGAAAAATTATGAAAACCTCCAGATCTGAGTTTTATGTCACTTGGAAGATATTGGTGAAGAAAAATCCTGAATCGGAGTTCAAATGAAAAATGACAAAGTTTGGGTGTACTAGTCCAAAATTCCAAAAGAAAATTCCGGGAAAAATAGGAAACGAGCTCGAAAAATTACCAAAACTTTCAGATCTCAATTTTATATTATTTGAAAGGTATTGGTGAAGAAAAATCTGGAATAGGAGCTCAATTGAAAAAGGCTAAATTTGGGAGGCATCAAACCGAAACTTTTAAAGAAAAAATCCGGGAAAAATAGGAAACGGGCTCGAAAAATTATGAAAACTTTTAGAAATAAGTTTTATATTGATTAGGAGGTATTGGAAAATAAAAATCTCAAATTGGAGCTGATTTGAAAAAAGGCAAAGTTCGGGGAGGCCTAAGCTTTGAAATATAACCTTTTGCAACAATCTCTTGCATTTTTCTTTCTTTTTCTATGCTGATTTGCTTATTTTCTATGTGATTTCTTTTTCTTTTCTCATGAAATAAAGGTTTTTAAAGCTTTCTTTTAAGGTTCCTATCTTTTTTTTTTCATCAAAGATGTCAAAAACATTTTTTACTACATTTTTACTACCTTGGACGAATATGTCCTTGAGTATGATTATCTTGTGTTTGATTTTATTCCTATGTTGGTTGTGGTAGGTTAGTTTGTTTTAATGATTTATCTTTCTAGAATAATCAAAATATGGAAGTCATTTCTATTTTCTTTACTTACTCTTATTTTTCTATTTTTATCATTTATTTTTATGTCTACTTTCTTTATTTACTAACTTTAATTTTCTGTTTTTATTATATCAAGTTATTCATGCTTTGCATTATTGCTATACCATATGTTTATGTATTTGCTTAGCCATATCTTTGCATTTTTCATTATGATTATTTGGCTACCATGCTTTCATTCATGCTTTGCATATTTGCAATGCCATATGTTTGTGTTGTTGCCATGCCAATTCTTACATTTCCAGCATTGTCCATTCGGCTGCCATGCTTCATTCTTGCCTTTTGTATTTGCATTTTCATCATGATTATTTGGCTACCATGCTCTCATTCATGCTTTGCATCATTATGCCATGGGATTGTGTGTTTTCTTTGCCAAATTCTTGCATTGTTATTATGTTCATTCGGTCATTATATGTTCATGTTGCTTCCATGTATATTTTATGTCATATTATTGCATTAGGTCATCTTATATTGCCATGCATATCTTCTATGTTATATTAGGTCTTAGGTCATCATTTATTGCCATGCATATTTCTATCTCATATTAGGTATTAGGTTATCATTTATTGCCATGCACATTTCATGTTATATTAGGCATTAGGTCATCTTTTATGCCATGCACATTTCCCATGTCATTCTAGGCATTAGGTCATCCTTTATGCCATGCATATTTAGGCATTAAGTCATGCATTTAATGCATTTCACTTGATGTTTGTTCATGCATTTCATTTCATTCCCACTTGATTTTTGATTTAAGCCAATCAATGGCTCAAAGCCAAGCTCTTATGAGCATGCTTGTGGAAAATTAAGATTTGTACAAGTTGGATTTTCTAACTTTAGGATTTGTTTTCACTAAGCAGCCCTTGTCAAAAATTTTAGAATTTTTTACCACTGGTTATAGGACCTTAGAGGAGTATCTAATATTTTTATTCTGATTTTTGGACGTTTTCATCAGAGGTTTAAAAATGTTTTTTGGTTAAGCAGTTTTTTACCCACTATTCTGTCTTTCATGAATTTTCGGGTAAGTCATCCTTAGTCTAAAAATTAAGCTAATTTTTTCTCATAGATTTCGACTTGTTCTAAGTCTCCCAATAATTGTTTCAGATTTTTTTGAATTGTTTTGGAAGGGTAAAAAAATCACGTTTTAGAACTGGTCAGAGGAGTTAGATTTGTTTTTGAGAATTAATAATTTTCTATCTTGTTTAAGGAATTAAGATAGGGCTGATTTGGGATATTAGCTATTGTCTTTGGTTAATTTCTAAGTCATTTTAATCATAAAATTTTATTTTATAAGAGTCGAGTCAAGGGTGGTCAACCCGAGTTTTCAAAATTTGGAAAATATAGCCTTTTTAAAAGAAAGTTTCGGCCATAGTGCCATTTTCATCCAAAAATTTTCAAATTGTTTACAATCCAATCACAAAGTATCTTTGATTTAGAAAATCTGATTTAAGTCTTTTCCTAAGGTAGTCGGATATCTTTTTAGGTATACGGATGTCTTTATTTAGAGGAAAAAATACACTTTCATGCATTGCATTTTCCATGTTCATGTATATTCTATGATATATAATTTTTGCTATGAATATTTTATAATGATGTCATTGCTTTGATTTAGATTTCATGATGTTATATTGATTGTAATATGGTTATGGATATTTTATGTTATTCTATGCTTCTTGCCTAGTCATTAATTTTTTTACCATATCATTTAGGATTTATTATGTTCATGCATTGCTTTTTTTCACTTTCATACATATTTTATTATAATGTTATTTTATATTTCTTATCATGTCATGTTATTAATTCTATTGCCATGTCAATTAAATTATACCATATCATTCAAATTATGCCATGTCATTTAGATTATACCATGTCATTTAGATTTTGCCATGTCATTTAGATTTTGCCATGTCATTTAGATGTTGCCATGTTATTTAGATTATGCTATGTCATATAGATTTTGCTATGTCATCTTTTGCCATGTCATTAGTAATAATTTACATATTCATATTCATTTTTTTAAAAATGTTTTTAATAAAGATAATGATTTTCAATAAAAATAAAGATATTCCCGAGTTAAAATAATTCATGAGGTCTCTGCCGGGTTTACTGGGGAGGATATCATCAATTATCATTAATAAAGGAATATCTTTCTTTCAAAAATGAAAACGATTTGGATATTTTCCAAATAAATAAAAAATTTTATATTTTACCGAGTTTGTTGAAAAATATAGGAATATTTTGAATTAATAAATTCTGGATCATTTTCAATTAAAAATGGAATTATTTTTCTTTAAATTGGGAATTATTTAAAAATGCCAAATCTAAAACCAACTTTTACCAAGACTTGAGATAACACACGATTAATAAGGTACCATTTTATATGGGCGTTGTAGGGTGCTAATCCTTCCCCGCACGTAACCGACTCCCGAACCCGCCTCTTTGTCTGATTTAAAAGTGCAGACTCTGAAATTGATTTTAAAATATTTTAATTAATTTTAAAATGTTCTACAAAACCGGTTTTAATTGGTGGCCAATCACACCTAGCCAAAAAGGAATAGTGGCGACTCCATTTCTTTTTCGAGGTTGTTTTCAAACCCTCATTTTATTTCAAGAGGAATTAAGTTGTCTTTTTCTTTGTTTCTCCCAATGTCACACTTAACGAGTAATGTCTCACGATGAGACTTGTTATTTTTTAGGTTGCGACAAAGATATTATGATACTTTCTTGAAGAAGTACAAAGAGCAACCACTCTTTGGTATATGTTGTTTCTTAGTCTACCTTCATGCAAAATTCCTTGTTCTTGGCCATTCTGATCAGCTCATTTATCTTCAACAAGTTCTCTATTTTTGCAGTTGCACTGTCTTAGTTTGTGTAGATAATAGATGAAGAAGTTATACCAGTCACTCCAAATGATGTACTGGTGGACGCTCTAGTTTCACCATTTGGATTCTGGTGTGATTCCCATTAACCCAGCTGCTTTAGAGAGGTATTGTTTTTGTATATTTCTCTTTCTCTCCTATTGCTCCTAACATGAGTTTTTGTTCTTTTTCTTGTCATTTAACTAATATAACCCTTACAGATACATGTCATTCAATTTTCTATAATTCAAATGGCCTAATCTATAATGCCATAAAGAAGATTCAACCATATAAGCAGAAACAACATTCTTATTATTAATAATAACATTGAGTTTGAACATACCCTCATACATATACCCTTTCCCAACAAAAGTTCATCCCTTGGACAAAATAAACTTATCTGCCTCAAATACAAGTTTAAAACCAAACTTATTCAATAGACTTCCAAACACTAAATTCCTCCTAACTTCTGGTACATAGTATACATCATTTAAAGTTAAAACTTTTCCAGAAGTGAATTCTAGTTCAACAGACCCTTTGCCTTTAATAGTTGTTGTAGAAGAGTTTCCCATGTATAAGACACTATCATGTTCACTTGGTGCAAACTTTGTGAACATGCTTTTATCCTTGCATACATGTTTAGTTGCTCCCGAATCAATCCACCATGCATCATTTTCTTCAACCATATTAACTTCATAAATCATGACCACAAATTTTTCAATAACACCAGCTTTTGAAGAAATATATTTCTTCTTTAAGAATCGACATTCATTCTTGAAATGTCCAGGCTTTCCAGAATGATAGCATGAGCCTTTCTGTTTCTTCTTGAATTCGTTCTTGAATTCAGTTGCACTTGCAATCTGTTTGAACTTTCTTTTGGCAGGTTTAGTGGTCTGCCCTTCCTCCATAACATATACTTTGGCATTTCCAGAATCATAATTCTGATCTTGTTTTCTGTATTCCTCTTCAATCCGAAGATGATTAGCCAAAGCTTCAAGAGTGATATCCTCTTTCTTATGTTTCAGACTTCTTTTAAAGTCTTTCCAAGATGAAGGAAGTTTGTCTATAATGGAGGACACAATAATAGTTTCATCAATATTCATCTTATATTGTTTAAACTGATTAATCATTCTTTCAATTTCACGAAGTTGTTCAATAACAGATCGTCCATCAACCATATGATAATTATTGAAACGACTTACAAGAAACTTCTTGCTTGTTGCATCTTCTGTCATATACCTGGTCTCCAATTTCTCCCACGACTCCTTTGCAGTAGCCTCGTTCTGGTAAGTATCGAACAAGCCATCTGACAAACCATTCCAAATATGGCCTATGCATATGTAATCTACATTGTCCCATTTCTGTCTTTTTCTGGTTGCTGCCACAGATTCTGTTTCATTTTCTTCTGGTCCGGGATTATTCAGAACATAAGCAATTTTCAAATTTGAAAGTAAGAAATGCATCTTCTTCTACTGATGCACCCAAAAGAGTGTATCTTATTTAACCTTGCACTAAAAAGATCAATTGTAAGTATAATGATTAGCAAGGGTCGAGTCCTCAGGGATTGGGTTTTAGTTTATAGGTTGATAGTTTAAAACTTAAATTCAAGAACAATAAAAGAAAAGGGGGTTTTGAAGCCAGATTTAAACTAAAGTAAATAATAATTATAAGATGCAAGGCGGTATAACCAGCCAATAAAAATATATATATTAAATTAGGCGGTATAACCAGCCAATAAAAATATATATACTAAATTAGGCGGTATAACCAGCCAATAAAAATAAAACAAAGTTGATATACAAATTAGGCGGTATAACCAGCCAATAAAAATAAATATACTTTTAAAAATAAGCAAACTAGAAAAATAAGAAAACAAGTAAGTAAGAAGAATCAAATATGAAAAATATGGTTAAGGTTTCATTCTCCACCACTAGACATCATTAAGAATCAATTTCATATCTATCAACATTAAACAACTATCAAAGTTAACAACCGTAGATAACAACAAGCTCTGTTATCCCAATCTTTCCTTAGTTTGTCGTTAAATAGAACAAGCTCTCTATTTAATCTCTAACCATCAAACAACCTAGAATAAGCTCTCTAAGTTCAATTTAATGGCAGCTTTATGATGAGAAAGATAGGTTGATCTAAGCAACAAACACATAAGCTCGGATTGTTCAACTTAGGTTATGTTCCACTTTGCAATTATTGAAAACTTGACCATAATCATTAATCACAAATTGCCACTTATGAATAGGAAATCAAGACAATTACACGGATCAAGACTCCTAAACTAGCAATAGATAATTATCAAGATCTATCTAGTTGTACACCTAAACAAATCAAGACAACATCATGGACAATTCTTGTAGAAGAACATAAGCAACTTTGATAGAAAATTAATGATAGATAGAATCTGAAAATCAATTATAAAACATGTCTAGGGCTTTGAAATCACCCTTAACCAAATAGAAGTTTAGCCTAGCATAGGCATTATAAACATAAAATTAAATAGAATCTAAGAAGAAAATAAAAGAAAGAAAGAAGAAGAAGAAGAATATTAATTATCCAACCTCTTGCTCTCTCTAAAGAAAAAGAAAACTAGAGAAAAGAAAGAAAACTAGAGAAAAGAAAGAAGAAGAAAACTTAGAGAATTTTATTAAAATGGCTAATATCCTACCTATGTACAATATGATCCCTTACAATCATCCAAGGCCCTCTATTTATACACATTTTGGAGGGCTAAATGACAAGAGACAAGCTTTACAAATTTCAAAGGTAGGTATAATAGGTGGGTGCATTTTCTAACAATTTTCGTCATACATGACGATTTTGATCAGCCAACTTGATGGTCGATTTTGTCAATTTTGGAGGCCTTATCTGATCACATGGTCTTCTAGACAAATGTTACCCTATCAGTTACTGATCCATAGCCGTTGGAATCAGCTCATTTGCTGATGTGGATAAGAAGATATGGGCAAAATACGAAAACAGGTCAGCACAGACGTCATTGCACATCAGCCAACTTCATGGTCGATTTCGCTAGGGAAAACGACTCCGTTTCAAGAAGTGTAAAACATGAAAAAGATAAATATGCCTCTTAGCTTTGCACGGCTACAAATTTCAGCCTTATTTCTTCAGTGAAACTCGAGATATAGCTGATATGGCAAAAGGTGTCGGAACTGGAACTGAACTGGATTTGCCCTTAATTCTAGTAATCTGAAATCACTCAAAGAAACTTGTGAAAAACACCAAAATACATAAAAATATAAAAGATCATAAACACAATTAGACTAAACAATAATAACTCGTATTTGACACAAAACAATAATAAAACATAACTAAAAACTATATAATTATACGAGTTATCACACCCCCACACTTAGATTGTTGCTAGTCCCTAGCAACGACTCAATAAAAATAAAATAAGAAAATCTAATCTAATCCATTTTCGTAGGAAATCACGGTGGCACTTAGCATGTGACACAAGCCTTTAAACCCCTAGGTGTCCCTAGTGGACGAGTTTAGTCTCGTGAGGGTTTACTAGGACGATACCCACAAACATTGAAAAATTAAAATATAAATAAACTACATATAAATAAACTACATATACTAAAAATATTTACTCCTAATCCTTTCAATACAAATTAGAGACAATATTTGAACAAGTCTTATAAACTAATCAATAGCTTAAAAAATTTCACAAAAAATCATGCTTGAATGTAAATTGTTTGAGTTAAGCCAATATTAGCATAACATATCTCAATCAAAATAGTGCATGTTCAAATTTAATCTCAACTTCTCACATGGGATACTCTCTTGATTTTCACTCTTTAAAGTAGTGGTAAAGTGTTTACACTCAATCAATCTCATGAAAACACTTCTACCATATGCTTGCTTGTCCACCTATTCTCCACTAAAAGATCATGCAACTTCATGAATCAAGAGGTCTTTAATCAAGGTTGTAATGGGGCCAAGGGGTTTGTAATGTGGTTGAAGAACAAAAGGATAACGATATCACAAAGGTTCCAAAGAGTTCATAAAGTTTAGAGATATAAAAAGATCATACAAAGAAACTTCTCAAAACTCTTTACAAGCACATAGTCACCTAGGCCGGATATTCATGTTGGGCCTTTTCTTCATTCTAAACAACTTTGTAACATCTTTTTCTTTTTCCACAAATTCAAGAGATGATTCATATATATTTTTTTTTACATAGGAATGTATTTTCCAGTATTCCATTTCTTTTTCTCTTGACTTTTCTTTTCTTTTCCCCCACACTTATCTTTTGTTCTAACCCAAATTTTCAAAAAGTATCCATTGTTTTTGCAATATGTCTCAAACATTCTAGTCCATCTTTAGAACAAGGGTAAGGATATAAGTATATTTAGGCTAGGTGTAAGTTGTGGTTACCAATAAAACATCATATTTAATGTAGGCTCAAATTGGCTCACTAATGGGGATGTTCTCTTAGAACATTAATAATGGATGGCTGTTTGGCTCTGGTTATAATCCTAATGCCTCTATCATATTCATGTTGTCACATGTATCAATATAGTCTCAAACGGTTTAAAGCAAGTTCTAGAGAATCATGTAATCATAAGAGCACTCAAGAAAGAAATTAGATTGATTTGTATAATGCATCAATCATTATAGGCTCAAAAACTCACAAGGATGATTATACAAGTCAGATTAAGTCTAAACATGCTTCTTTCTCAATCAACATATTATATTAACATTGGTTCATAAAAAGGTTGACATCAAGCTCAATTCTCATGAAAATCTTCTCACTAATAAATCTGTTTTAGACTTATGCAATTCATATCTCATCATTGTATTAAAAAGGAAAACACACTAAAAAAAAAAATAATAATAATAATAAAGACTCATTAAAAAAAATAGTAGACAAAAATAAAAGAAATCCTAAATCATTCCCCCCACACTTAATTCTTACATTGTCCTCAATGTAAGTCTATTAACTCAAATGAAAGAATCATGTGTAAGAGAAAAGAACTAATAACATAAGAATAGGAACAACTAAGACTCAAAACAAAACAAAACCATGCAACCTAAATAATCCTAAAATACTAAACAAAAATTAACAAGTAAACATAAAAAGATTAAAATCAAACTGACAAGGTATGTCTCAAGTCTCCCTTACTCAGACCTTGTTCAGAATGAATACTTCTAAATTGCTTAAAACACAACAAACTCTATTTTTTTTTTTTTGAAAAGAAGAAATCAAACTGACAAGGTATGTCTCAAGTCTCCCTTACCCAGACCTTGTTCAGAATGAATACTTCTAAATTGCTTAAAACACAACAAACTTTTTTTTTTTTTTTAAGAAGGTAAAATTTAGGAGATATTACCTGTAGAGGTTGCTAACCACTTATTATAACTGAGACACAACAAACAAAATGTTAGATAATGTCACAAAGACAAAGTGCAATCCACTCCTTGCTCGTCCATATCTCTTTTTCTTTTTCCGAGCGTTTGCGAAACAACCGTAGCAGATAAATACTCATAAGCTTGGAGCTTTTTGAGTAAATCTTCAATGGTTGTAGCAGAAATTATGGTTCTCCTTGCCTCTGAAAACATGAATCCATTATCCACAGCATTATCTAAATATAAAAGCAAATTACTAAAATAACCATTAATATTAAGCAAACCAATGGGTTTCTTATTTGTGACCAAAGATGACCAAGAAGCCACGCAAGCTATTTCTTCCAATGTACCCAGACCTCCTGGTAAAGCAATGAATGCATCGGCAGAATGGTACATGATTGTTATCCGTTCAGGGACACTCCAGACTTGTATTTCCTTACCCATGGTAGGTCCACAAAAACTTGTGAATAGTTTTGGCACGATTCCTAGAACTGGACTTCCTCCGGCGTGTGCTGCTGTAGCGACTGCTCCCATTAAACCCGTACTACCGCCTCCATAAATCAAGTGGATCTTTTGTTGGGCAAGTATTACTCCAACTCTTATGGCTTCATCAGCGAATATGTTATTTTTTCCTGGATAAGCACCTCCAAAGACACAAATTTTTTTAATGCGCTGGGATGAAGTACTTTCCATTTTTTTTTTCGAGTGCCTGAAAGAGAATGAGTACATGGTGTAATATATAGAGGACTCAGTAGTGAATCAGACAAGAGTAATAATGTCGCCGAAAGTGTATCTGACCTGTCAGAAGAAAATGTTAACCTAACAAAAGATTTTTGCGTGATTTCAGGAAGAAAATCAAAAAGAGAAGAAAAAATCAACCGTAAAAGACAAATAAAAAAAAAAAAAAAAAAAACGAGAATAGTTACACAAATCGAACAACACGTAAATTAAACCAAAATAAAGTTATTGCAAATCAAACCAAAAGCTGAGAAGTCATTTATTGTAGTTGTGATTGTGGCTCACATCTTCCTCTGGTTTTATGTCCAGAAACGGCTTAAACGCCTTCTATGAGTCGAGGATATGCTTCCCATCCAGTTTTCTTACAAGCTGGCAAACAGGGTCTTTTAACATCAGATTCCCAAGATGTTGCCATTCCCTTTGGAATTGCGGCCATAAATCAAGAATTTCTCTTTGTACGTCTCCACTAGGATGCGTCTCAAGAGAAAGTTGGATATTACCCAAATTCTCCTTACTCAGTCCATCCTTAATGAATTCAATTTTATCATCTCGATTAGAGGACGGAATCCCAATAGAACGACATTTACCGTTACACGTCCATCGTGCACATTTGTGGCAATTTGAACTCATGCGCTTTGCTCGTCGCTTCTTTGCAAAAGTGCTTCTACCTGTACCTGGTAAATGCAAAATAGGAAGATATTCATCTTCACGTACCTTGGCTTCAATTATCCAACGTATGTCGTCAGGAATCCCTTTGTGCATAAGCATTCTTAATCTTTCAAATCGAACTTGGTAAAGCTTCAGTAAAATATTTCGAGGAAAAGGAGGAAATCGTTTCTGCAATCTTGTGAGAATATCATCCATCCTGAAAAAAAAAATGAAAAAAAATTGAAAGAGAAATTGGAAGAGAAATTTATATACAATATCAGTTTTGTGGGTAGCTGATGGAACCGATTTAAATAATCACGGAGTACCGTTATCCGCCATTTAACCGGGGTAAAAAAATAAAAATTATATTTACATCTAGTTATTTTCAAAGCAAGGATCAGAAAGAAAAACAGCATAAGAAGACTCAAAAACAAAACACTCTAAATAAAATCCTAAATTCTTCCCCCCACACATAATTTTTACATTGTCATTAATGTAATGCTATTAACCCAAATGAAAGAATCATGTGTAAGTGAAAAGAACTATTAAACAAAATAAACTTATGCAGCCTAAATGAACTTAAAAACACTAAACACAATTAACAAAGAAACATAAGAAAAAGATAAAGAAAAAGAGAGCAAATCTGAGGATGGCATTTTGGCAATGCTTTCACTAATTAGGCTGCCTCCCTCAATTAGCACTTGATTGATTGTTTCCAGTCTAGCCAATTCCCCTTCTTGGCATTTTAGGATCTTTTGGCTTAGACATGAAACTTCTCGGATTTTTGCGTTTTGGAGGAAGTTTTCTTTGCAAAACAGCCAATGCCTTCTCCCCCACACTTATTATTTCATCATTCTTGGTGGGGTATAGCTCTTTGAGGAATTGTGCATATCTTGGTACTTGTCTAATGGCATCCACAAGCAAGCTGTTTAAGGTTTCCAAAAATTGTTGTTCATGTTCCTCCTTCTTGGACTTTGCAAATCTGCTAGGAAAAAATGGAGAAGGAACATTAGTAGAAATAAGAACCTTAAAAGCTACCTGAGGTGTCAAAGTACTCTCCTTTTGAATGGTGGCTTCATTATCCTCAAGAAGTGAATCCATCTTTGGTTTTGTCTCATCCTCATCTTGTTCCTCATTTCTCAAGGTCACAATAGTAGCATTCTCCTTTGGGTTAATCACCGTTTGGGAAGGGAGTGCTAGAGATCTTTCTGCTACTAATTCCACCATACTACTAGCCAATAGGCTCATTTGCCTTTCCAAACTCTGGATGCTTGCCCTTGTTTCCTGTTGAAATTGCAAAGTATCAGTAACAAGAGAATGTACAAGATCTTCTAAATAAGTACCTGAGTTTTGAATCATATGTGGTGGTTGAAAAAGATCTGGTTCTTGAGACCATGATTGATTGAAGCTAGATGGATGAGTGTAATTGGCATAAGGATCTACTTCTTGGTAATTTTTCGAGTAGCCATAATTAGTATGATCCCACCATCCCTCATGGTAAGTGTTTGAGTAATGATCATACTGTTGGTCTTGGAACACTTGATGGCCTTGACATCCTCCCATGGCCAATTGTTGAACTGGGGAGGTGAGCTTGGCTTGTTGATTCTCTATGTTCATGTATGCCACCAACTCTTCAAGTGTTAGATTGCTCAATTCCATCGTTTTTTTTTTTTTTTCAAAATTTGATAAGAAAAACCCGTATGTACAAGAAAATAAATATCATTAGAACTGAAAATAAGAATAAACCAAGTAACAAATAAACTAAAAAAAACAATCCCCGGTGATGCACCCAAAATTTTGATGCACCCAAAAGAGTGTATCTTATTTAACCTTGCACTAAAAAGATCAATTGTAAGTATAATGATTAGCAAGGGTCGAGTCCTCAGGGATTGGGTTTTAGTTTATAGGTTGATAGTTTAAAACTTAAATTCAAGAACAATAAAAGAAAAGGGGGTTTTGAAGCCAGATTTAAACTAAAGTAAATAATAATTATAAGATGCAAGGCGGTATAACCAGCCAATAAAAATATATATATTAAATTAGGCGGTATAACCAGCCAATAAAAATATATATACTAAATTAGGCGGTATAACCAGCCAATAAAAATAAAACAAAGTTGATATACAAATTAGCCGGTATAACCAGCCAATAAAAATAAATATACTTTTAAAAATAAGCAAACTAGAAAAATAAGAAAACAAGTAAGTAAGAAGAATCAAATATGAAAAATATGGTTAAGGTTTCATTCTCCACCACTAGACATCATTAAGAATCAATTTCATATCTATCAACATTAAACAACTATCAAAGTTAACAACCGTAGATAACAACAAGCTCTGTTATCCCAATCTTTCCTTAGTTTGTCGTTAAATAGAACAAGCTCTCTATTTAATCTCTAACCATCAAACAACCTAGAATAAGCTCTCTAAGTTCAATTTAATGGCAGCTTTATGATGAGAAAGATAGGTTGATCTAAGCAACAAACACATAAGCTCGGATTGTTCAACTTAGGTTATGTTCCACTTTGCAATTATTGAAAACTTGACCATAATCATTAATCACAAATTGCCACTTATGAATAGGAAATCAAGACAATTACACGGATCAAGACTCCTAAACTAGCAATAGATAATTATCAAGATCTATCTAGTTGTACACCTAAACAAATCAAGACAACATCATGGACAATTCTTGTAGAAGAACATAAGCAACTTTGATAGAAAATTAATGATAGATAGAATCTGAAAATCAATTATAAAACATGTCTAGGGCTTTGAAATCACCCTTAACCAAATAGAAGTTTAGCCTAGCATAGGCATTATAAACATAAAATTAAATAGAATCTAAGAAGAAAATAAAAGAAAGAAAGAAGAAGAAGAAGAATATTAATTATCCAACCTCTTGCTCTCTCTAAAGAAAAAGAAAACTAGAGAAAAGAAAGAAAACTAGAGAAAAGAAAGAAGAAGAAAACTTAGAGAATTTTATTAAAATGGCTAATATCCTACCTATGTACAATATGATCCCTTACAATCATCCAAGGCCCTCTATTTATACACATTTTGGAGGGCTAAATGACAAGAGACAAGCTTTACAAATTTCAAAGGTAGGTATAATAGGTGGGTGCATTTTCTAACAATTTTCGTCATACATGACGATTTTGATCAGCCAACTTGATGGTCGATTTTGTCAATTTTGGAGGCCTTATCTGATCACATGGTCTTCTAGACAAATGTTACCCTATCAGTTACTGATCCATAGCCGTTGGAATCAGCTCATTTGCTGATGTGGATAAGAAGATATGGGCAAAATACGAAAACAGGTCAGCACAGACGTCATTGCACATCAGCCAACTTCATGGTCGATTTCGCTAGGGAAAACGACTCCGTTTCAAGAAGTGTAAAACATGAAAAAGATAAATATGCCTCTTAGCTTTGCACGGCTACAAATTTCAGCCTTATTTCTTCAGTGAAACTCGAGATATAGCTGATATGGCAAAAGGTGTCGGAACTGGAACTGAACTGGATTTGCCCTTAATTCTAGTAATCTGAAATCACTCAAAGAAACTTGTGAAAAACACCAAAATACATAAAAATATAAAAGATCATAAACACAATTAGACTAAACAATAATAACTCGTATTTGACACAAAACAATAATAAAACATAACTAAAAACTATATAATTATACGAGTTATCACACCCCCACACTTAGATTGTTGCTAGTCCCTAGCAACGACTCAATAAAAATAAAATAAGAAAATCTAATCTAATCCATTTTCGTAGGAAATCACGGTGGCACTTAGCATGTGACACAAGCCTTTAAACCCCTAGGTGTCCCTAGTGGACGAGTTTAGTCTCGTGAGGGTTTACTAGGACGATACCCACAAACATTGAAAAATTAAAATATAAATAAACTACATATAAATAAACTACATATACTAAAAATATTTACTCCTAATCCTTTCAATACAAATTAGAGACAATATTTGAACAAGTTTTATAAACTAATCAATAGCTTAAAAAATTTCACAAAAAATCATGCTTGAATGTAAATTGTTTGAGTTAAGCCAATATTAGCATAACATATCTCAATCAAAATAGTGCATGTTCAAATTTAATCTCAACTTCTCACATGGGATACTCTCTTGATTTTCACTCTTTAAAGTAGTGGTAAAGTGTTTACACTCAATCAATCTCATGAAAACACTTCTACCATATGCTTGCTTGTCCACCTATTCTCCACTAAAAGATCATGCAACTTCATGAATCAAGAGGTCTTTAATCAAGGTTGTAATGGGGCCAAGGGGTTTGTAATGTGGTTGAAGAACAAAAGGATAACGATATCACAAAGGTTCCAAAGAGTTCATAAAGTTTAGAGATATAAAAAGATCATACAAAGAAACTTCTCAAAACTCTTTACAAGCACATAGTCACCTAGGCCGGATATTCATGTTGGGCCTTTTCTTCATTCTAAACAACTTTGTAACATCTTTTTCTTTTTCCACAAATTCAAGAGATGATTCATATATATTTTTTTTTACATAGGAATGTATTTTCCAGTATTC
The DNA here is from genome assembly GCA_030761205.1 of Fremontodendron californicum. NCBI lineage: Eukaryota > Viridiplantae > Streptophyta > Magnoliopsida > Malvales > Malvaceae > Fremontodendron > Fremontodendron californicum. Next base: position 5,076,008 of record JAULJL010000032.1, read on the forward strand.
CATTTCTTTTTCTCTTGACTTTTCTTTTCTTTTCCCCCACACTTATCTTTTGTTCTAACCCAAATTTTCAAAAAGTATCCATTGTTTTTGCAATATGTCTCAAACATTCTAGTCCATCTTTAGAACAAGGGTAAGGATATAAGTATATTTAGGCTAGGTGTAAGTTGTGGTTACCAATAAAACATCATATTTAATGTAGGCTCAAATTGGCTCACTAATGGGGATGTTCTCTTAGAACATTAATAATGGATGGCTGTTTGGCTCTGGTTATAATCCTAATGCCTCTATCATATTCATGTTGTCACATGTATCAATATAGTCTCAAACGGTTTAAAGCAAGTTCTAGAGAATCATGTAATCATAAGAGCACTCAAGAAAGAAATTAGATTGATTTGTATAATGCATCAATCATTATAGGCTCAAAAACTCACAAGGATGATTATACAAGTCAGATTAAGTCTAAACATGCTTCTTTCTCAATCAACATATTATATTAACATTGGTTCATAAAAAGGTTGACATCAAGCTCAATTCTCATGAAAATCTTCTCACTAATAAATCTGTTTTAGACTTATGCAATTCATATCTCATCATTGTATTAAAAAGGAAAACACACTAAAAAAAAAAATAATAATAATAATAAAGACTCATTAAAAAAAATAGTAGACAAAAATAAAAGAAATCCTAAATCATTCCCCCCACACTTAATTCTTACATTGTCCTCAATGTAAGTCTATTAACTCAAATGAAAGAATCATGTGTAAGAGAAAAGAACTAATAACATAAGAATAGGAACAACTAAGACTCAAAACAAAACAAAACCATGCAACCTAAATAATCCTAAAATACTAAACAAAAATTAACAAGTAAACATAAAAAGATTAAAATCAAACTGACAAGGTATGTCTCAAGTCTCCCTTACTCAGACCTTGTTCAGAATGAATACTTCTAAATTGCTTAAAACACAACAAACTCTATTTTTTTTTTTTTGAAAAGAAGAAATCAAACTGACAAGGTATGTCTCAAGTCTCCCTTACCCAGACCTTGTTCAGAATGAATACTTCTAAATTGCTTAAAACACAACAAACTTTTTTTTTTTTTTTAAGAAGGTAAAATTTAGGAGATATTACCTGTAGAGGTTGCTAACCACTTATTATAACTGAGACACAACAAACAAAATGTTAGATAATGTCACAAAGACAAAGTGCAATCCACTCCTTGCTCGTCCATATCTCTTTTTCTTTTTCCGAGCGTTTGCGAAACAACCGTAGCAGATAAATACTCATAAGCTTGGAGCTTTTTGAGTAAATCTTCAATGGTTGTAGCAGAAATTATGGTTCTCCTTGCCTCTGAAAACATGAATCCATTATCCACAGCATTATCTAAATATAAAAGCAAATTACTAAAATAACCATTAATATTAAGCAAACCAATGGGTTTCTTATTTGTGACCAAAGATGACCAAGAAGCCACGCAAGCTATTTCTTCCAATGTACCCAGACCTCCTGGTAAAGCAATGAATGCATCGGCAGAATGGTACATGATTGTTATCCGTTCAGGGACACTCCAGACTTGTATTTCCTTACCCATGGTAGGTCCACAAAAACTTGTGAATAGTTTTGGCACGATTCCTAGAACTGGACTTCCTCCGGCGTGTGCTGCTGTAGCGACTGCTCCCATTAAACCCGTACTACCGCCTCCATAAATCAAGTGGATCTTTTGTTGGGCAAGTATTACTCCAACTCTTATGGCTTCATCAGCGAATATGTTATTTTTTCCTGGATAAGCACCTCCAAAGACACAAATTTTTTTAATGCGCTGGGATGAAGTACTTTCCATTTTTTTTTTTCGAGTGCCTGAAAGAGAATGAGTACATGGTGTAATATATAGAGGACTCAGTAGTGAATCAGACAAGAGTAATAATGTCGCCGAAAGTGTATCTGACCTGTCAGAAGAAAATGTTAACCTAACAAAAGATTTTTGCGTGATTTCAGGAAGAAAATCAAAAAGAGAAGAAAAAATCAACCGTAAAAGACAAATAAAAAAAAAAAAAAAAAACGAGAATAGTTACACAAATCGAACAACACGTAAATTAAACCAAAATAAAGTTATTGCAAATCAAACCAAAAGCTGAGAAGTCATTTATTGTAGTTGTGATTGTGGCTCACATCTTCCTCTGGTTTTATGTCCAGAAACGGCTTAAACGCCTTCTATGAGTCGAGGATATGCTTCCCATCCAGTTTTCTTACAAGCTGGCAAACAGGGTCTTTTAACATCAGATTCCCAAGATGTTGCCATTCCCTTTGGAATTGCGGCCATAAATCAAGAATTTCTCTTTGTACGTCTCCACTAGGATGCGTCTCAAGAGAAAGTTGGATATTACCCAAATTCTCCTTACTCAGTCCATCCTTAATGAATTCAATTTTATCATCTCGATTAGAGGACGGAATCCCAATAGAACGACATTTACCGTTACACGTCCATCGTGCACATTTGTGGCAATTTGAACTCATGCGCTTTGCTCGTCGCTTCTTTGCAAAAGTGCTTCTACCTGTACCTGGTAAATGCAAAATAGGAAGATATTCATCTTCACGTACCTTGGCTTCAATTATCCAACGTATGTCGTCAGGAATCCCTTTGTGCATAAGCATTCTTAATCTTTCAAATCGAACTTGGTAAAGCTTCAGTAAAATATTTCGAGGAAAAGGAGGAAATCGTTTCTGCAATCTTGTGAGAATATCATCCATCCTGAAAAAAAAAATGAAAAAAAATTGAAAGAGAAATTGGAAGAGAAATTTATATACAATATCAGTTTTGTGGGTAGCTGATGGAACCGATTTAAATAATCACGGAGTACCGTTATCCGCCATTTAACCGGGGTAAAAAAATAAAAATTATATTTACATCTAGTTATTTTCAAAGCAAGGATCAGAAAGAAAAACAGCATAAGAAGACTCAAAAACAAAACACTCTAAATAAAATCCTAAATTCTTCCCCCCACACATAATTTTTACATTGTCATTAATGTAATGCTATTAACCCAAATGAAAGAATCATGTGTAAGTGAAAAGAACTATTAAACAAAATAAACTTATGCAGCCTAAATGAACTTAAAAACACTAAACACAATTAACAAAGAAACATAAGAAAAAGATAAAGAAAAAGAGAGCAAATCTGAGGATGGCATTTTGGCAATGCTTTCACTAATTAGGCTGCCTCCCTCAATTAGCACTTGATTGATTGTTTCCAGTCTAGCCAATTCCCCTTCTTGGCATTTTAGGATCTTTTGGCTTAGACATGAAACTTCTCGGATTTTTGCGTTTTGGAGGAAGTTTTCTTTGCAAAACAGCCAATGCCTTCTCCCCCACACTTATTATTTCATCATTCTTGGTGGGGTATAGCTCTTTGAGGAATTGTGCATATCTTGGTACTTGTCTAATGGCATCCACAAGCAAGCTGTTTAAGGTTTCCAAAAATTGTTGTTCATGTTCCTCCTTCTTGGACTTTGCAAATCTGCTAGGAAAAAATGGAGAAGGAACATTAGTAGAAATAAGAACCTTAAAAGCTACCTGAGGTGTCAAAGTACTCTCCTTTTGAATGGTGGCTTCATTATCCTCAAGAAGTGAATCCATCTTTGGTTTTGTCTCATCCTCATCTTGTTCCTCATTTCTCAAGGTCACAATAGTAGCATTCTCCTTTGGGTTAATCACCGTTTGGGAAGGGAGTGCTAGAGATCTTTCTGCTACTAATTCCACCATACTACTAGCCAATAGGCTCATTTGCCTTTCCAAACTCTGGATGCTTGCCCTTGTTTCCTGTTGAAATTGCAAAGTATCAGTAACAAGAGAATGTACAAGATCTTCTAAATAAGTACCTGAGTTTTGAATCATATGTGGTGGTTGAAAAAGATCTGGTTCTTGAGACCATGATTGATTGAAGCTAGATGGATGAGTGTAATTGGCATAAGGATCTACTTCTTGGTAATTTTTCGAGTAGCCATAATTAGTATGATCCCACCATCCCTCATGGTAAGTGTTTGAGTAATGATCATACTGTTGGTCTTGGAACACTTGATGGCCTTGACATCCTCCCATGGCCAATTGTTGAACTGGGGAGGTGAGCTTGGCTTGTTGATTCTCTATGTTCATGTATGCCACCAACTCTTCAAGTGTTAGATTGCTCAATTCCATCGTTTTTTTTTTTTTTCAAAATTTGATAAGAAAAACCCGTATGTACAAGAAAATAAATATCATTAGAACTGAAAATAAGAATAAACCAAGTAACAAATAAACTAAAAAAAACAATCCCCGGTGATGCACCCAAAATTTTGATGCACCCAAAAGAGTGTATCTTATTTAACCTTGCACTAAAAAGATCAATTGTAAGTATAATGATTAGCAAGGGTCGAGTCCTCAGGGATTGGGTTTTAGTTTATAGGTTGATAGTTTAAAACTTAAATTCAAGAACAATAAAAGAAAAGGGGGTTTTGAAGCCAGATTTAAACTAAAGTAAATAATAATTATAAGATGCAAGGCGGTATAACCAGCCAATAAAAATATATATATTAAATTAGGCGGTATAACCAGCCAATAAAAATATATATACTAAATTAGGCGGTATAACCAGCCAATAAAAATAAAACAAAGTTGATATACAAATTAGCCGGTATAACCAGCCAATAAAAATAAATATACTTTTAAAAATAAGCAAACTAGAAAAATAAGAAAACAAGTAAGTAAGAAGAATCAAATATGAAAAATATGGTTAAGGTTTCATTCTCCACCACTAGACATCATTAAGAATCAATTTCATATCTATCAACATTAAACAACTATCAAAGTTAACAACCGTAGATAACAACAAGCTCTGTTATCCCAATCTTTCCTTAGTTTGTCGTTAAATAGAACAAGCTCTCTATTTAATCTCTAACCATCAAACAACCTAGAATAAGCTCTCTAAGTTCAATTTAATGGCAGCTTTATGATGAGAAAGATAGGTTGATCTAAGCAACAAACACATAAGCTCGGATTGTTCAACTTAGGTTATGTTCCACTTTGCAATTATTGAAAACTTGACCATAATCATTAATCACAAATTGCCACTTATGAATAGGAAATCAAGACAATTACACGGATCAAGACTCCTAAACTAGCAATAGATAATTATCAAGATCTATCTAGTTGTACACCTAAACAAATCAAGACAACATCATGGACAATTCTTGTAGAAGAACATAAGCAACTTTGATAGAAAATTAATGATAGATAGAATCTGAAAATCAATTATAAAACATGTCTAGGGCTTTGAAATCACCCTTAACCAAATAGAAGTTTAGCCTAGCATAGGCATTATAAACATAAAATTAAATAGAATCTAAGAAGAAAATAAAAGAAAGAAAGAAGAAGAAGAAGAATATTAATTATCCAACCTCTTGCTCTCTCTAAAGAAAAAGAAAACTAGAGAAAAGAAAGAAAACTAGAGAAAAGAAAGAAGAAGAAAACTTAGAGAATTTTATTAAAATGGCTAATATCCTACCTATGTACAATATGATCCCTTACAATCATCCAAGGCCCTCTATTTATACACATTTTGGAGGGCTAAATGACAAGAGACAAGCTTTACAAATTTCAAAGGTAGGTATAATAGGTGGGTGCATTTTCTAACAATTTTCGTCATACATGACGATTTTGATCAGCCAAATTGATGGTCGATTTTGTCAATTTTGGAGGCCTTATCTGATCACATGGTCTTCTAGACAAATGTTACCCTATCAGTTACTGATCCATAGCCGTTGGAATCAGCTCATTTTCTGATGTGGATAAGAAGATATGGGCAAAATACGAAAACAGGTCAGCACAGACGTCATTGCACATCAGCCAACTTCATGGTCGATTTCGCTAGGGAAAACGAATCCGTTTCAAGAAGTGTAAAACATGAAAAAGATAAATATGCCTCTTAGCTTTGCACGGCTACAAATTTCAGCCTTATTTCTTCAGTGAAACTCGAGATATAGCTGATATGGCAAAAGGTGTCGGAACTGGAACTGAACTGGATTTGCCCTTAATTCTAGTAATCTGAAATCACTCAAAGAAACTTGTGAAAAACACCAAAATACATAAAAATATAAAAGATCATAAACACAATTAGACTAAACAATAATAACTCGTATTTGACACAAAACAATAATAAAACATAACTAAAAACTATATAATTATACGAGTTATCATCTACCATCCTCAAAAATTGCCACCATCAAATCGATCTAGTTTCACAAAATCGGAAGCTAACTCCTTTAGTGTTCCAGTTTCAGTAGTAGCCATTATTGAACCAAAATAAAACCTTAAAATTGTTAGAACAGAACTTCTGGAATCAAAACGAACAAGGCTTCAAGGCGTGTATCAATGCCACTATGTTTAAGGTTTTATTCGCCCCCGCCGTAAGTGTGCAAAGGAGTTACCGGCGTATAAACCTCGACGATACAATGAAGCCCAATGACTGATTTCATATTGCACTAACAAAACCAATCCACTGAGCACTGAGCAGTGTATAACAAAACTATCAAACTTTTACACAGAATTTCTGCAGCAATCCTTTATAAAAGATTCTGAGAAATATCTTGAAGAATGAGGGAGAATAAAAACGAAAATAATGTTTTCAGTGTATTTACTTCTGAAAACCAGAGAAGCATTTATAGGCTATTACATGTCTGTTCATATAGACACAACTTGACTAAATAAATTTGTCTGTTTCAAATAGACAAACAGCTTCTTGTACAGACATGACTTGTCTAAATGAATCTGTCTGTTTGAAACTGACAAACATCTTCTTGTGTAGACACGATTATTTGTTCAGACTGAATAAATCTGATTATTAAATAAAATCGGGCAGCTTTTACTTTTGTCTAAAACAAAAAATAAAAATAAATAAATAATTATTTATTAGCTATACTCGCACGTGCCAAGTGCCAAGTGCCATTATCATATATTAATATTAAATTAATATAATATAATATTAGGACATCCAAGCCTAGCCATGGTCAATTTGCACTTAAGCCCATTTGTGTCCAACCACTAATGCCATACACTTCTCTATATTTAAAGAACATCATTGCCTTTATTCTTTTCCAATGTGGGATTCTATCCCATTGTTATTTTGGAAATGTTCAACAATCTCCTTCCATTTTCAAAATAATCCAGATTTTGATAATTTTGGAAAACAATTGCATAAATGAAGGTGTCTTACGATTGAACCTTCACTTAGTGAAAACACGTTAAAGTTAATCGAAATTGCATGGTAGGCTAAGCTTTGAACCAGCTATTCCATTTGAATAACCAAACACGTCTCACACAAAGATTTCAACACCAGTCAATGCACAGTATCCTAGGACACTTTTATGGCCATGTGTCTGTGTCCTCTTTAAATGAGTGTTGTTAGAGCCAAGCCCTTGAACTCCTAGAAGCGGCCACACTTCACACTCACATAGGTAAATCCCATCGAGAGTGTTCCCGTAACTATAACACTCTAACATATTTATGTTATGGGTCTATTAAGAGTATATTGCTCATCCTTCATTTACCATTACGGGTACCTAGCACTTTTACTTGGGATGGAATATTATATATATTTATAGTGCTAGCAGTCATATACAGATGATGTACTTTTTCTCATTGAACTCAAGACTTGACGTTATACCAAGCATTGAGTCGAGTTTCCATCATGGGTGACTTCAATTTATGGGCTTGAGTCCCATCCCCTCTGAGGTATTATTTCCTATATCTCTAGGAAGGCTCTAGGTCAAAGGATCCGCCTAGTTTTCACTTGACCTCACAAAGGTTACAGTGATCACTCCATCAGAAATTAATTGTCGGACAAAACTATGTCTCAATCCAATATGTCTTGGCTATATGCCTTTGCTGGAGTAGCTTCACTATCACAACAGATAGAAATTGGTGAAATTGGTTTAGGCCATATAGGTACATCATATAATAAATTCCTTAACCATTCAGCTTCTTTAGTGGTAGCAGCTAATGCAATAAACTCGGCTACCATGGTGGAATCTGTTATGCATGTTTGTTTCTTGGAACCCCAAGAAATAGCACCTCCACCAAGAATGAAGATCCATCCACTTGTAGAAGCATGATCTTCGAAGCTTGTAATCCAACTAGCATCCGAATACCCTTCTAGAACTGAAAGATATCCACTATAGCATAGTCCATAGTTAATTGTTTTCTTTAAGTACCTAAGTACTCTATTTACTGCTTGCCAATGCAAATTACTTGGATTACTTGTGTACCTACTTAATTTCCCAACAGCAAATGCAATATCTGGCCTTCTACATGTCATTATATACATAAGACAACCAATTACACTTGCATATTGCATATGATCAATTTTGCTACCAGCATTTGATATTAATTTTGTTTGAGGATCCGTAGGTGTAGATGCTGGTATACAATCAAAGAGATCAAACCTGTTAAGCATCTTTTCAATGTAATGTAATTGTGTCAATGCTTTGGTGCTTTCATCTCGGATTATTGTAATTCCGAGAATAACATCCGCTACACCCATATCGTTCATTGCAAAGTTATTTGACAAAAATTTTTTTGTATCCTCAACTTGTTCCAAATACGTGCCAAATATAAGCATGTCATCTACATACAAGCAAATTATGACTCCTTTGCCATTTTGAAATTTGCTATATATGCATTTATCAGATTGATTTATTGTATAGCCATTAGATAAAGCAACATCATCAAATTTTTGGTACCATTCCTTTGGTGCTTGCTTGAGCCCGTATAAGGATTTAACAAGCTTACAAACCTTATGCTCTTGACCTGAAATAACAAACCCTTCGGGTTATTCCATGTATACTTCCTCTTCTAATTCACCATTGAAAAATGTTGTCTTAACATCTATTTGGTGAATTACCAAATTATAGATAGAGGTAAGTGAAATTAAAAGTCTAATTGTAGCAATTCTAGCTATAGGAGCATAAGTATCAAAGTCGTCAACTCCTTGCTTTTGTGTAAAGCCTTTGGCTACCAACCTTGCTTTAAATTTGTCTATGGTTCCATCCATCTTGAATTTCTCTTTGAAAATCCATTTACAACCTATTGGTTTAGAACCTGGTGCAAGATCAATTAAGATCCAAGTTTTATTTCCAATTATTGAATCCATCTCATCGTTTATTGCTTCTTTCCAGAAAGTAGAATCTTGAGATTTCATTGCCTCTTCATATGTAACAGGGTCAGATTCCGTATTAAAACAATAAGGAGTTTTGCTATCTATGCTTTCACCTTTTCCTTCTACAAGGAACATAAAGAAATCTGGTGCAAAATCTCTTGTCTTTTTAATCCTTTTACTCTTCCTTATTTCTTGACAAGGTTCATCATTTTCACTTAGTTCCAATGGAATTTCTTTCTCATTTGTAGAATGATTTAATTGTAGTGGCTGTAATTGTCTTGAAATAGATTTAAATCTAGTTTCATCAAAAATTGCATCTCTTGATTCAGTACCAAAATTAATTGAAATTAAATCATTTGTTTCAATTACCATGAACCTATATGCTTTACTATTATGTGCATATCCTATAAATATGCATTCGATTCCTCTTTCACCTAACTTTTTCCTTTTAGGTTCCGAAATTTTAACTATAGCTCTACGGCCTCAAACCTTCAAATAATCAAGGTTTGGTTTCTTTTTCTTCCATTGTTCATAGGGGGTTATTTTAGTTTCCTTGTTAGGAACTCTATTTAATATAAGACAAGCTGTTAATACAGCTTCTCCCTAAAAACCTTGTCCAAGACCAGAATATGATAACATAGAATTTACCATTTCAATCAAGACCCTGCTTTTCCTTTCAGCCACACCATTTTGTTGTGGTGTGTATGGTGCTGAAACTTGATGGACTATCCCAGTGGATTAAATAGATTGGACTATAACATTCTCCACCTCTATTCGACCTCAAGCACTTGATAAAAGTTTCACAATGAAGCTCAACTTCAGATTTATAAATTTTAAATTTATCAAGTACTTCATCATTTGAATGCAACAAATATACATAGCAATATCTAGAAGAATCTTCAATAAATGTTGCAAAATATTTCTTTCAACTCAATGAAGGAGTACTATGCAAATCACATACATCACTATGTACTAATTCAAGCATTTTTTTATTTCTTTGACCTTTAGAAAAAGGATTTCTGGTTATCTTAGTCAACATGCATGTATTGCATTTTTCAATGTTATTATTAAAAACAGGAACCAATTCTAACTTATACATGTCATTCAATTTTCTATAATTCAAATAGCCTAATCTATAATGCCATAAAGAAGATTCAACCATATAAGCAGAAACAACATTCTTATTATTAATAATAACATTAAGTTTGAACATACCCTCATACATATACCCTTTCCCAACAAAAGTTCCTCCCTTGGACAGAATAAACTTATCTGCCTCAAATACAAGTTTAAAACCAAACTTATTAAATAGACTTCCAAACACTAAATTCCTCCTAACTTCTGGTACATAATATACATCATTCAAAGTTAAAACTTTTCCAGAAGTGAATTCTAGTTCAACAAACCCTTTGCCTTTAATTGTTGTTGTAGAAAAGTTTCCCATGTATAAGACACTATCATGTTCACTTGGTGCGAACTTTGTGAACATGCTTTTATCCTTGCATACATGTTTAGTTGCTCCCGAATCAATCCACCATGCATCATTTTCTTCAACCATATTAACTTCATAAATCATGGCCACAAATTTTTTGGTAGCACCAGCTTTTGAAGAAGTATATTTCTTCTTTAAGAACCGACATTCATTCTTGAAATGTCCAGGCTTTCCACAATGATAGCATGAGCCTTTCTGTTTCTTCTTGAATTCGTTCTTGAATTTAGGTGCACTTGCAATCTGTTTGAACTTTCTTTTGGCAGGTTTAGTGGTTTGCCCTTCCTCCATAACATGTACTTTGGCATTTCCAGAATCATAATTTTGATCTTGTTTTTTGTATTCCTCTTCAATCCGAAGATGATTAGCCAAAGCTTTAAGAGTCCATTCGACTCAACCATTTTCAACTTTTCCTGTTCAGCTAGATCATCTAAGTTCAGGATGTTGCTGGGATTAACTGTATTCTGGCCATCCAATATCATGACCTCAATCTGACCCTTTTGTTCCTCTAACCCTTCTCTGGCGACTAAGTTTTCAGTGTATCCCTTTCCCTTGACTACGTCGGATACCAGCTCCATCAATTTAGTCCTCTGATCTCTAGATTCTACTTCAAATTTTGCAAACTATTCTTTTCATTTTTCTTGTTCCTTTTCCATTCTTTCCAATGGGGCAACTTGTTCATTCTCCATAGCTCTAGCCTGTATTTAAAAAAAAAGTACTCAGTATTTCTTATACCTTTGATTTGAAATGGAAATTCTTTCAAAGACTCTTAAAGCTTAGCCAATTTTTGTTTTATTCCTACAAATATGTGACATGATGAATGGGCCATGAATGTCATTTGATGCATGTGAAGAATAAACAAAGTGATGTATGGACATATACAATTGAAACATGATGACCATGTATGTAATAAATGCAATGGTGCCAACATGATGCAAGCAAAGAATAATCAAATCAATGCATGGATATATGCCATGAATAACTATGTATGTTCCATATGCATTTTCCAATGAATGACCCTATGAATGCAACACGATATCAATATGATGCATGTAAAGAATAAATGATTGACACAGAGTATATAAAAAGAAAATCATGCTGACCATGTGTGTCATGAATGCATCCTAATGCTAACATGATGGATTAATGCATGAGCATGTCATGATGACTATGTATGCCATGAATGCAACCATATGTCAAGATGATTTATATAAACAAATTGATGCATGTAAAGAGTAATCAAATTAACGTATGAACATATATAGAAAAATCATGCTGACTATGTTTGTCATGAATACGACCTAATGCTAACAAGATGCATGTATGAATGTATGGTATGACAAATAATTGATCGGATTCCAAAAATGACATTATCACCATGAGATCACAAATACAAATAAATGGACATGCTCTATTCGCATATGCATAAATATGATGATGATTGATGCATGAAATGTACAAGATGCGAAGATATTTGAGGGAATGAATTTTCATATTTACAACTGCTTGCATGTTATGCAAAAATGCAAATGAAAAGATCAAGAAAAAAAAGATCCTAACATCACTTTTTTGATTTTTTTCTTCTTTCTATTTTTTTCTTGAATCTTCTTGACAACTATTTTTTGACATTTTTTCATTTTCTCAAAAGTCTAAAACTAAAAGGAGATTTTTATTATTCACATCACTACTCCATTATAAAAGAAATTTTTCATGATTTTCTCTTAATTTTTATTCTCATTTTTTCACTTTTCAAAGAGGAAATATTTTCTATCATCTTTTCTTTTTTTCCAATTCCTTGTAAAGCAATAAAAGAGTGGAATATTTAAGCAAAGTAAGAAAATTAATGAATGTGTGCCCCGACAATATATACTTACTTAGGCACCTCGATGCCTTTGGGGCGGATTATCATACATATTACGGGCGATGCACGTACATCGTTGCCCAATCTACAATACTTATTCAATATGTAAAATAGCTAACAAAAGGTTAGAAATGTCCCTCCACGTGTTCCTATCTTTGGTATATCAAAATTCGGCAGGGCTTTGCCTATGTTGGCTATATGGTTCACTATATGTAGGTGAACGATTCTAAAGGCCCCGAATTGTTCCTCACTGTCGCCTGTGAAGGCTAGTAAGGCACCCGATAAAAGCGGGTTCAATTCGTTAGAGTCTATTTCCTTAGCCCATGCGGATTGTTAATCACGAAGGCTTAGGTATTTTAATACTCCGGAAGTGTTTCACTAGTCCATGCGGATTGTTAATCACGAAGGCTTAGTTACTTTGCTCCCACCTAAAAGGACAAAACTCGGGTATAGGGCTCATGATATTCAAATGCACGTGTAGTGTGTAAGGAGGAAAAACAAACCTTTCACCACCTATTCTACAATACTTATTCTAAATGCTCTAGCAATTTATTAAAAAAAACATTTAAGAATAGTGTAACGCATTAACCAACAAGGAATTATATTATACAATCATTAAATAACTAGAAAACAATAATAAAATGCATGTGAATGAATATGAACATATTTAAAATATTTTGTTATTTTTAAAATTCTCCTTATTATTTAAAAATGTGAGAATTAAAATTGAATACCAAATAAAAACCAACAAAACCGAGACTTTGATAACACCCTACTAATTCTAGGCCTGACTCTCTAAATATCTCCAGTGGAGTCGCCAAGTTGTTGCAACCTAAAAAATAACAAGTTTCATCGCGATACTTTATTACTCGTAAAGCATGACATTGGAAAAACAAAGGAAAAGACGACTTGATTCCTCATGAAATAAAATGAGGGTTTGAAAATGACCTCGAAAAAGATATGGAGTCGCCACCAATCTTTTTTGGCTATGTGTGATCAGCCACCTATTAAAACAGGTTTTGTAAAATATTTTAAAATTAATTAAAATATTTTTAAAACCAATTTCAAGTCTGCATTTTAAACCAGAGAAATCAAAGAAGCGGGTCCGGGACTCGGTTACGTGTGGGGAAGAATTAGCACCCCCAAATGCCCGTATAAAATGGTACCTTATTAATCATGTGTTGTCTCAAGTCTCGGTAAAAAGTCGATTTTAAATTTAGTATTTCAAATTAATTCCCAGTTCTAAGAAAAATAATTCCATTTTTAATTGAAAATGATCCAAAATTTATTAATTCAAAATTTTTCTATATTCCCCGACAAACGTAGCATAATATAAAATTTTTTATTTATTTGGAAAATTTTATGAATCATTCTCGTTTTAAAGAAGATATTCTGTTATCAATGATAATTGATGATATCCTCCCCAGCAAACCCAACAGAGAAACCATGAATTATTTTAACTCAGGAATATCGTTATTTTATTGAAAATCATTATCTTTTTTAAAAACATTTAAAAATATATTTATAAATATGAATATGTGTGACATAGTATAATCTAAATGACATGAAATAATCTAAATGAAATGATATAACCTAAGTGTCATAATATATTCTAAGTGAAATGAATATAACCTAAGTGACATAATATATTCTAAATGAAATGAAATATCCTAAGTGATATGATATATTCTAAATAAAATGAAATATCCTAGGTGACATAAGATATTCTAAATGAAATAAATAAAACCTAAATAAAAAAATATTTTCTAAATGATATGAAATGAATATGAAACATAAAATAATATTATCATGAAATATGCATGAAAATAAAAATAATAATACATGAACATAGTAAATGCTACATGATGTGACAAAAATAAATGATTAAATAAAAAACATAGAGTAACATAGAATATTCACAACCACATAACAAACAATATAACACCATAAAACATAAATCAAAATAATGATATTACCATAGAAATTATCATAGCAAAAATCACATATTATATAGTATGCATGGATATGAAAAATGCAATGCATGAAAATGTATTTTTTTCTTTAAATAAGGAAATCCGTATACCGAAAAAGATATCCGACTACCTTAGGAAAAGACAAAAATTAAATTTACTAAAATCAAAATACTTTGTGATTGGTTTAAAAACAATTTTGAAAATCTTGGATAAAAATGACCACGACCGAAATTTCCCTTTTGAAATGGCTCTATTTTTCTAAGTTTGAAAACCCAAACTTGACCACCCTTGACCTAAGCTTTATAAAATCATTTTTAAAGGTTGAAATAGCTTAGAAACCAACCTAGGACAGTAGCTAAGGTTTATAATCAACCCCCTCAAAATGCCTTAACCGAAACAAAAAATTATTTTTCCCTTGAATTCAAATCTGACTTACTGTCCAGTTTTAAAGCGTGATTTTTTAGTCTATTTTTAAAATTTTAAAAAAATCTAAAAAAATACAGGAGAATTAGATCATGTAAAATTCTATGGGAAAAAATTGGATTAATTTTTTGACTGAGGATAACTTCCCAGAAAAATCGGGAAAGTTAGAACACTGGGTGAAAAACTGTTTTGCCAAAACACATTTTTATGCCTTTGATAAAATCATTCAAAAATCAAACAAAAATATTGGAGACTCTTCTAAGGACCTAAAAATAGTAGCTAAAATTTCTAAAAAATTGGATAAGATTTGCCTAAGTAAAAAAAAATCACAAAGGTAGAAAAATCAACTTGACAACTCCTTAATTTTTCACAAGTATGCTCATGTGAGCTTGACTTTGAGCCATTGATTCGCCTAAGCCAAAAATCAAGTGGCATGATATGATATGCATGAACAAACAGCAAGTTAAATGCATGAAATGCATGTTTTAAAACCTAAATGACATGGAAAATGCATGGCATAAAGAATATGACCTAGTCCTAACATGAACTTGCATGGCAATAAATGCAACCTAGGCCTAAACATGCATGAAAAGCATGGCAATGCAAATGAAAGCTAGACCTAAAAAATGCATGGCAATAACACAAACACATAGCATACTAAATCAAAATACACAAAATCATGACATGGAAATGCTAACCTATCTACTAGCAAGATGAAAATGCACATACATGACACGAAATGAAGGGTAGCCGAATGGTCATAGGCATAGAATGATGAAATCCTAGCATGGCATTTACACAAACACATGACATACTAAATGCAAGATTAAAAAAGAAACATGTTAAACCAGGCAAACATGAAGTAAAGGCATGAACATAACTAGACATTTTCACAAACACATAGTATAGTAAAATGCAAATCATGAACAACTCAAACATGTTGAAAACATAAAATTAAAAATGGTAGACAAGGAAAGTAAACATGAAAACAAGATGATAAAATCAAAAATAAAGGTAAGTAAAAAGATTAAAACAAGCTCCATATTTTTGTTATTTGAAAAAAAATATAAAACATCAAAACATGCTAGACATCACAAACAACATGAAATAAAGATCAAACACCAACCATATCAAAAGATGATGACCATTCGTCCAACCTCCTAAAATGTAAAAAAAAAATTATTATTTTTTCAAAATTTTTCAAGAAAGCATGAGAAATGAGCTTGAAGAGAAAGCTTAAAAACACTTATTTCAAAATCAAAATCAATAGAAAATCACCAAATATCAAATGAAAATAGCAAATTAAGGATGGAAATGCAAAAAATAAGTGCAAGAGTAAAGTGCTTTTAGCTACCTCTAAACGCTAATGTGCAAGCTTTTTTCTCTTCTTACTTTCTTTACCTTTCAAAACTTTCTATTTTCTTTCAAAAAATGGATAGTATTCAGCCAAGAAGAACCATCAAAAAATGAAATATCCCCTTCCCTTGTAGTGGCCGAATGGCCCTTGGAATACCTAGCAAGTTGTCATTTTTTTCAACCAATTTTGATCTCATGGCCTTTAATCCAAGATGCCTTCTATGTAAAATTCCCACCCTTGGATTGGAATAATCAGCCCCTAAATTATGATTTCATGAAGATGATGTCATAAATATAACATCATCCCTCTCCATCCATTGGTCCATGTGTTAAAAATTCAAAGGCTTGATAAAAAAAATAACTACCTTACTATACACTCTTGGCCCTTGGATGCAATGGCTCAATAAAATCACTCTCCATGATGGGCTTGGCTGATTGCCCTCTTAAAATCCAGCCCAACCTCCATTGCAAGAAAAGCCCTCTTCGGTTTCTTCGATAAAATGACATTTTTTGCCCCCAAACCAATTAAATAGAAAACGGACTCCAAATCCAAATTTTATTTTTTCAATACTTCCAAAATAATAAAACATTGAATTCTGGAAGTTTTCAAAAAATTTTGAGCCCATTTACTATTTTTTTGGATTTTTTCTTCCAAAATTGCCCCTTTGTGCACCTGAACTTTTACCCTTTTTTAAACGAGCTCCGAATCCAGATTTTTCTTCACCAATCTCTTCCAAATAATTTAAAAGCTAGATCTGGAAGTTTTCATAATTTTTGGAGCTCATTTGCTATTTTTTCGGGATTTATCTTCTTGAATTTCAGCATAGTGGGCCCGAGATTTGCCATTTTGCAAACGAGCTCCGAATCAAAATTTTATTTCTCCAATCTCTTCCAAATAATTTGAGAATGAGATCTACAAATTTTCAGAATTTTTGTAGCTCGTTTGCTATTTTTTCCGAATTTTCCAAGTTTGCCCTTTTACCTTCGAAGCTCGATTTTGCTCAAAACAAGTCTGATTTTCAGATTTTCTCTTTTTGTGCCTTTTTCATATATTGAATTGGAGTTGGTCTGAAAATACCCAATTTTTAGGATCAAATTCCCCTCCGCTTTGATTTTTCCTTTTTTCAGTATCGGGAATTTCTTTGTTTTTTTGTTTTTCCTCCAATCGGCTCTTTTCTCGGAATTAATTCAAACCAAGCCTTGGGCTATCCTTGTTTACTCACTCATGCCATCATCCTTTACCCATTCTTGGCTTTTTGGAATCTTTTAGCTTACGGCTCTTTTTTCTTCTCATTTGTGATGCCGCCTTGCTAGTTAACTCCAAAAGTTTCTGTGGTAATGAACAAAAGATGTTAATTGAAAAACATGAATAGCTATTACTTGGATACCTCACCTCTTCAAAATATCAGAGTGTATGATGTTATCATCAAATTCCATGGTGAGGGTGCCATCATGTACATCAATTTCGGTCTTGGCTGTCTTTAAGAATGGTCTCCCTAATAAGATAGGTGTTGGATTAGAAGACCATTCATCTTCCATATCAAGAACATAAAAATCCATCGGGAAGACCAATTCATTCACCTGAACAAAAACATTTTCCACAACTCCTCTTAGATATGTGTTAGAACGATCAGCGAGTTGTAAAATAACACCGATTTCTTTTAATGGTCTTAGTTTCAAAGAAGCATAAATTGAATATGGCATAACATTAATAGATGCTCCTAAGTCTAGCATGGCACGCTCAAACTTGGTGTTTCCTATCTTACAAGGAATGGTAAACATACTTGGATCCTTGCATTTAGGTGGGAGTTTCTTTTGAAGAACAGCTGACACATTTTCTCCAATACTTACCTTTTCATTCCCCTTGAGCTTCCGTTTGGATGTGCACAATTCTTTAAGAAACTTTGCATATCGTGGAACTTGCTTTATGGCATCTAGTAGAGGAATGTTTACCTTAACTTTTCGGAACGTCTCCAAATTTTCTTCTCTTTTTCCTTTTTTTTTTGGACTTTGCTAAGCTGCTTGGAAAAGGTGGAGAAGTTACATAAGAAGGAAAATAAGGTTTAAGGATTGCCTTAGCAATTGGCTCATTAGGTTTTGAAGATGATGCATTAGTGTTGTCCACCCTTTGAGCACTATCATTTTGTGGTGTCTAAAGTTGTTTCCCACTTCTTAGAGTTATGGCATTCACATGTTCTCTGGGATTCACTATGGTTTGGGAAGGTAATTTCTCGGAATCCCTTGCTTGTGATTGACTAATTATTGTTTCCATTTGACTCTCTAAATTGCGGATACTTGCCTGAAAAATTGTCTTTGTTTCCTGCAGGTTTGCCTCCATTTTCTGTTGAAATTGCAAATTATCAGTAACAAGAGAATTGACAAGGTCTTCAAGAGACTTACCTGAATTTTGAGATGGAGGCAGTTGTTCTCGGGTTTGGTATGGTTGTTGCATTCTTTGCTGAAAACTCGGTTGTCTATCATTAAAAGGTGAAGGAGCAACTTGTGATTGGTTTCCTCCATAATTAAAGTTTGGATGATCCTTCCATCCTGGATTGTAAGTGTTTGAGTAGGGATCATACTTTCTTGGTTGGCCTGGAAATCCAACCATAGCATTAACATGTTCGTTTGGATCATCTTGAAGTGTTTGACACATATCAGTTTGGTGCCCCATTTTTGAACATATACCACAAGCCTTAATTTGCTGCATTTGACCTACAGCCATTCGTTCCACAAGAGAAGTCAGTTTATCAAATTTTTGTTCAAGGGATGATATACTTACCTCATTCACTTTCTTTGGTTGTGGTGGTAGTTCATGTCTCTTGTTGAACTGTTGTGAGTTGGCTGTCATATTGGCGATGAGAAGTCTAGCAGCTTCGGGAGTTTTATCAACTAGTGCTCCCCCACTTGCTACATCTATCACGCTTCTCTTCATGGGAAAGAGACCTTCATAGAAATATTAGATGAGCAGTTGTTCACTTATCTGATGGTGAGGACATGATGCACAAAGTTTCTTGAACCTCTCCCAATATTCATACAAGGACTCTCCGTTGTATTGCCGAATCCCACATATTTCTTTTCTAATATTGGCAGCCTTAGATGCTGGGAAATATCTTTCCAAGAATGCTCTTTTCATCCCATTCCAAGTAGTGATGGTCCCGGATGGTAGATAGTAGAGCCATTCCTTTGCCGAGTCAGCTAGAGAGAATGGGAATGCTCTTAACTTTATTTTCTCTTCTGTGACCCCGGTTGGTCTCATACTTGAGCAAACTACATGGAATTCCTTGAGGTGCTTATTTGGATCCTCTCCTGCAAAACCATGAAAAGTTGGGAGAAGATGAATCAAACCATATTTTAATTCAAAAGCTACCTCAAGATTAGCATATTCAATGCATAAGGGTTGTTGATCCAAATCCGGAGCGGCTAGCTCCTTGAGAGTTCGGTTATCAGCAGCCATCTCTCCTTGTTCCTCTTGGATGTTTGTATCAACTTTTCGTTCGTTCTTTGGTGGAAAGCTATGAATTCTCGAATTCTCCTAAGTCCTAAGTGAGGTTCTTCTTCTTTGGGAGATTTAGACATTCACTGAAAAAGAAAACAAGAAAATAAACTAATTAAAACGGAAAATAAGATTAAACCAAATAACTAATAAACTAAAAAAAACAGTCCCAGGCAACGGCGCCAAAAACTTGATGCACTCGAAAGAGTATATCTTATTTAAAACCTTGCACTAAAAATAATACCAATTGTAAAGTATAGTAGAAGCAAGGGTCGAATCCACAGGGATTGATGTTTAATTTAAGAGTTATTAGTTTATACTTAAATTCAAGAAAAACAAAATAAAGGGGGAGTTTTTGAAATCAAGTTAAAAATAAAGCAATCAATAAAAGTAAGAAGTAATAAAATAAGATGAAATCAAATATCAGAGAAATATGGCTAAAGGTTCATTCTCCACCACTAGACATCATTAAGAATCAAATTCAGATCTATCAACATCAATTAGCTATCAAAGTTAACAACCGTAGATAACAACATCCTGTGTTACCCCAATCCTTCCTTAGTTTGTCGTGAAGCAGGATGAACGCCACTACTTAATCTCTAACTATCAAACAACCTAGGATAAACATCTCTAAATTTAATTTGACAGCAGCTTTATGATGAGAAAGATAGGTTGATCTAAGCAACAAAAGCATGAACATGAATTGTTTAACTTAGGTTATGTTCCACTTTGCAATTAGCAAAAACTTGACCATAATCATTATTCACAAATTGCCACTTATGAATAGGAAATCAAAACAATTACACAAATCAAGACTCCTAAACTAGCATTAGATAATTATCAAGATCTATCTAGTACGCATCCTAAACAAATCAATATAAAAATCATAAACAATTCTTATGGAAGAACATAAGCAACTTTGATAGAAAATTAATGATAGATAGAATCTGAAAATTAATTACAAAACATGTCTAGGGCTTTGAAATCACCCTTAACCAAAGAAAAATTTAGCCTTGCATAGGCATTGTCAACATAAACATGAATATTAAAAAAAAAAAAAAAAACTAAGAAGAAAAATAAAATAAAACTTAGATAGGAAGAATAAGAAGAAGAAGAAGATTGATAATTAATCAAAAGCATGTCTTTGGTGGCTTAAAAGATGATATTTATAGAGCTTTTAAAGTTTTGGAAACCCTTTCTTGCTCTTCAAGGAAGTTAGGAGTCAAAATATGGTAATTTTGGACTTTTCTCAGATTTTTCCCATATTTACGGTTTTTGGGGGTCAAAAACTCAGTGCCGCTACCCAGGGCCGCAGCCCAAACTTGCTGTCTTGTGTGATTTTGCTCCCTGACTTTGGTTTTGCGACTGATACATTGTTTCGTACTTTGTCGGCTGATTTGGATGACCATCCATTGTCCGATTTAGGCATGTAAGCTATCTTTGGAAAGGTATTCAAGTCAGCTTCAAAAGTCAAGAAGAAAGTTTCTTTAAATAATGACTTTAACATAATTATTTTCTTGCAACAAGTTTCGGAGGTCAGATCTGCCTGATCATCTAGCATTAAGAAATTGATTTTTTTTACTCCCAAATCTTCTTCCATCTTATGATTGTGACTTTATAAGCTCTTTATCATCATAATTGATATGTTTTGACTTTATCTCTTCAAAAATACCTATAATTCATAAAAAATATAATAATTTGTCAGGGAACTTAAGAATTAAAGCACAAAGTATAAGGATATAATACATGAAAATGTATGCAATTAAGCACTTATCACATGGTTAGAAAATACAATTACTTTAGTGCCAATCAAATAAGAACGAAATTTATCTAAAGCAAAAACAACTACCAAAAGCTTTTTTTCAGTTGTGGAAAAATTCAATTGAGCATAATTAAGAGTTCGGGAGGCATAATAAATAGCATGTGAGGCTTTGCCAACCCGTTGGCCTAAAACAGCTCTAATTGCATAATCACTAGCATCACACATAATTTCAAATGGTATATTTCAATCTGGTGGTTGCATGATAGGCGCTGATGTCAAAAGTTCTTTCAAGGTTTCAAACACCTCTTTGCATTTATCATAAGAGTGGAAAACCACATCTTTTTGTAGCAACTTGCAAAGAGGTAATGTTATCTTTGAGAAGTCCTTGATAAATCTTCTATTGAAACCTGCATGTCTAAGAAAAGAACGAACCTCTCTCACATTTGTGGGAGGTGGTAAAGAATGCATAATATCTATTTTAGATTTATCTACTTCTATTCCCTTAGAAGAAATAACATGGCCTAAAACTATTCCTTGTTCTACCATAAAGTTACATTTTTCCCAATTCAATACAATGTTAGTTTCCATACATCTTTCAAGTACAAGTGTAAGGTTCTCGAAACATCTATCAAAAGAATCACCATAGACACTAAAATCATCCATAAAAACTTTTATGATGTTCTCTACATAATCTGAGAATATGCTAACCATACACTTTTGGAATATAGCTGGTGCATTACAAAGACCAAATGGCATTTGCCGATATGCAAAAGTACCAAACGGACATGTAAAAATTATTTTCTCTTGGTCTTCCGGAGCAATTGCAATCTAATTATAACCTGAAAACCATCAAGAAAACAATAATGAGAATGGCCAGCTAACACTTCAAGCATCTGATCAATAAAAGGTAAAAGAAAGTGGTCTTTGCGAGTTGTGTAATTAAGTTTACGATAGTCAATACAAACTCGCCACCCCGTTTGAATCCTATTAGGAACAAGTTCATTCTCATTATTTGTTACAACTGTTACACCTGATTTCTTTGGAACCACTTGAACCGGGCTCACCTATTTGCTATCCAAGATAGGATAGATCACTCCAACATCTAGGAGCTTTAGTATCTCCTTTTTCACAACCTCCATCACAAGAAGGTTCAATCTTCGTTGTGCCTCTCTTGTTGGTTTTGACCATTCCTCTAACAAAATCCGGTGCATGGACATGGATGGGCTTATTCTCTTGATATCGATAATTGTCCAACCAATTGCTGTCTTATGCTCCCTAAGCACCCGGATAAGTCTTTCTTCTTGTAAAAGTGTGAGCTCTTTGGCAATGATGACCAATAGTGTATCCTTTTCACCTAAGAACACATATTTCAAATGATCCGGTAGTGGTTTCAATTCCAATGTTGGTGCCTGCAAAATAGAAGGTAGAAGTTTCTCATTAGATGTGGGTAAATTAATATATGAAACATCAAACCTTTTATCAAGAGATGGCAACACTTGTAGAGATTCTAATGCCTCATTCACATGTTGACTCAAGGCTAGTTTCTCTTCTCCTTTAGAGTGCTCTATTCCAAGGTACTTGTTAATGACCACTTCCAAACTATCTTCACTATCTAACTCATAAGCTTGCTGCACCAAAGAATCAAATATTTCAATAGCAACAACAGAATGTAAATCACTAGTACACCTCATGGCCTCAAAGATATTGAAACGGATTATCTTGCCATCAAATTCCATAGTGATAGTGCCATCATGCACATCTATCTTAGTCCTAGCTGTTTTTAAGAATGGTCTTCCTAATAGTATGGGTGTTGGATTAGAAGACATCACATCTTCCATCTCAATAACATAGAAATCAGCAGGAAATACCAACTCATTAACTTGGACAAGGACATCTTCTACAACTCATCTTGGATAAGTGTTAGAACAGTCAGCAAGTTGTATTATTACACCGTTTTCCTTTAATGGTCCTAGATTCAATGAAGCATAAATTGAATATGGCATGACATCAATAGATGCTCCTAGATATAGCATAGCATGCTCAAACCTGGTGTTTCCTATCTTACAAGAATAGTCAACATACCTGGATCCTTGCATTTAGATGGGAGTTTCTTTTGAAGAACAATTGACACATTCTCTTCCACACTTACCTGTTCATTACCTTTCAACTTCCGTTTAGAAGTGCATAATTTTTTTAGAAACTTGGCATATCTTGGCACTTACTTAATATCATCTAGTAAAGGAATGTTCACCTCTACTTCCGGAAGGTTTCCAAAATTTCCTTCTCTTGCTCCTCCTTCTTGGACTCTGCTAACCTGCTAGAAAAAGGTGGAGGATTTACATAAGAAGGAAAAAATGGTTTAGGAGTTACCTTTTCTAGTGGCTCATTGGGATGTGAAAATGATGTCATGGTGTTATCCTCCCCTTGAGCATTGTCCTTTTGTGGTGTCACAAACTGTTTCCCACTTCTTAGAGTTATAGCATTGCCATTCTCTCTTGGATTCACTATGGTTTGGAAGGTAATTTCCCGAAATCCCTTGCTTGTGATTGACTCATTATTGTTGCCATTTGTCCCATTTCAGTCTCTAAATTGTGGAGACTTTCCTTTGTGTCCCTTGTTTCCTGTTGAAGATGCAATACATTAGTAGTAAGGGATTTGATAAGATCTGCTAGAGACTCACCTGAATTTTGTGGTGATGGCACTTAATTGTCGGGTTTGATATGGTGTTGCATTCTTTGCTGAAAACCTGGTGGTCTATTCTCAATGGGTGGAGGAACAACTTGTGATTGGTTCCCTCCATAATTGAAGTTTGGATGATCCCTCTATCCTGGATTGTAAGTGTTTGAGTAGGGGTCATACTTCCTTGGTTGGTTCTGAAATCCACCCATGGCATTCACATGTTCATTGGTATCCTCTTGTAGTGTTGGGAACATATCAGTTTGATGCCCCATGGTAGAACATATGCCACAAGCCTTAATTTGCTGTATATTACCTACAGCCAATTGTTGAACAAGAGAAGTTAGTTGAGAAATTTTTTGTTCAATGGATGATGTACTTACCTCATTGACTTTCTTGGGTTGTGGTG
This sequence comes from Fremontodendron californicum, assembly GCA_030761205.1. Taxonomy (NCBI): domain Eukaryota; kingdom Viridiplantae; phylum Streptophyta; class Magnoliopsida; order Malvales; family Malvaceae; genus Fremontodendron; species Fremontodendron californicum. The sequence continues at coordinate 5,100,633 of JAULJL010000032.1, forward strand.
GTGGATCTTGTCTTATTGAGAATTGTTGGGAATTGGCTGCCATGTTGGATATGAGAGTTCTAGCATCTCCGGGAGTCTTATCAACTAAAGCTCCCCCACTTGCGGCATCTATCATACTTCTCTTCATGGGCATGAGACCTTCATAGAAATATTGGATGAGAAGTTGTTCACTTATCTGATGGTGTGAACATGATGCACAAAGTTTCTTGAATCTCTCCCAATATTCATACAAGGACTCTCAGTTGTATTGCCGAATCCCACATATCTCTTTTCTAATGTTGGCAGCCTTAGATGCTAGGAAATACCTTCCAAGAATGCTTTCTTCATACCATTCCATGTAGTTATAGTCCCGAATGGTAGGTAGTAGAGCCATTCCTTTGCCGAATCAGCTAGAGAGAATGGGAAGGCTCTCAACTTAACTTGCTCTTGGGAGAAGATGAATCAAACCAGATTTTAATTCAAAAGCTACCTCAAGATTAGCATATTCAATGCATAATGATTGTTGACCCAAGTCCGGAGTGGCTAGCTCCTTGAGAGTTCGGTTGTCAGCTGCTATCTCTCCTTGTTCCTCTTAGATGTCTTGGATCAACTCTTCACTTGAATTTTTGTATGAAGCAACAAATTCCAATATTCTCCTAAGTCTTAAGTCTTTTTCGAGAGCTTGGAACATTCACTGAAAAACAAAAAATAACTAATTAGAAAAAGTAAGAATAAACCAAATAACAAATAAGAGTAAATAGCATCCATAGTCCCCAAACTTTGGGGCATATATCATTTTGGTCCCTAAACTTTAAAACAAAACAATTTGGTCCGTGATTACAAGTATCATAACAAATTGGTCCCTTCCGTTAGCTTTTCAATTACCATTCCGTTACTAGCCAGTTGGTGACACGTGTCACCACCTAGCTGTAAGCACATGTCTCTTCCTTTTCCTTTTTCTTTTTCTTTTTCTTTTTTTTTCTTTTTTCATTTTTCATTTTTTCTTTTACTCTTTTTTTTATAAGTAAATACAAATAATAAAAGATAATAATTTATATTATAAATTAAATTAATTTTATAAAATATAATGAATTACAAAAATATTTATATGCATTAGTTTTATAAAAATATTTTAATGTTTTCATTTCCCCTTAAATATAAATATTTATTTGCATTAATTTTATATAAAAAAAAATTTCTTTCCTTTTTTATTTTTATAAATAAATTAATTTCGTAAAAATTAAATAATTTATAAAATATAAAATATTTATTTACATTCATTTATTAAAAATATATTTTTTATTTTCTTTTTCTTTCTTTCTTTTTCTTCCATTTTTTCCTCTTTTCTTATAAAATTAATGTAAATAAAATATTTTATATTTTAAAAATTAATTTAAATTATTATATGAATTATTATTTATTTTTCTTTATATTTATTTACAAACAAGAGAAAAAGGGAAAACATAAGAAAGGAAAAAACAAATTTATAAAACTATATAAATCTTTTATATTTATAAGTTATTTAATTTTTAGAAAATCAATTTAAAATATAATATATATATATATATTTTGTATTTGTTTATAAAGAAGAGAAAAAAGAAGAAAGGGAAGAAACAAAAAACAAAAAATATTTTTATAAAATTAATGTAAATAAATAGTTTTATATTTTTTCCAATGATTTAATTATTACAATATTAATTTAAATTATAATGTAAATTATTACTTAGTTTTTAGTATTTATTTATAAAGAAGAGAAAAGCAACAACAACAACAACAACAACAACAAAAAAAAAAAGAGGAAGAAAAGAAAAGAAAAAATTAAAAATACTTTTTATAAAATTAAAGTAAATAAATATTTCATACTTTATAAATTAATTATATTTTTAAAAAATTATTTTAATTTATAATATGAATTATTTTTTTCTTTGTATTTATTTATAAAAAATGATCAAAGAAAAAATTAAAAAAAATAAAGAAAATGGAAAAAGGAAAAAAATGAAGAGTGCTAATGACAAAGGTAACGAAAAAGCTAATGGAAAGGACCAATTTGTTATGATACTTGTAATCAAGAACCAAATTGTTACGTTTTGAAGTTTAGGGACTAAATCGATATATGCCACAAAGTTTGGGGACTATGGGTGCTATTTACTCAACAAATAAACTAAAAGAAGCAATCCCTAGCAACGGCGCCAAAAACTTGATGCACACAAAAGAGTATATCTTCTTTAACCTTGCACTTAAAAAGAATCAATTGTAAAGTATAGTAGCTAGCAATGGTCGAGTCCTCAGAGATTGGGTTTCAATTTATTAGTTATTAGTTTATAACTTTAGTTCAAAGAAAAAAAAGGAAAATGGAGTTTTTAAAATAGTTTTAAGTAAAACAATTCAGAATAATAAGAGTGCAAGTAATTAAATAGAAGGAAACCAATATGAGAAAGTATGGTTAAGGTTTCATTCTCCACCACTAGACATCATTAAGAATCAATTTCATATCTATCAACATCAATTAGCTATCCAAGTTAACTACCGTAGATAACAACAAGCTCTGTTACCCCAATCTTTCCTTAGCTTAGTGTTAAATAGAACAAGCTCTTTATTTAAATCTATAACTATTAGACAACCGAGAATAAGCTCTCTAGATTGAATGCAATAGTAGCCTTGAGAAGAGAAAGATGGGTTGATCTAAGCAACAAACACATAAGCTCGGATTATTTAACTTAGGTTATGCTCCACATTGCAATTCCCGAAAACCCAACATAATCATGAATTACAAATTGCTACTATTGAATAGGAAATCAAGATAATTACAGGGATCAAGACTCCTAAACTAGCATTAGATAATTATCAAGATATATCTAGTTGTACACCTAAATAAATCAAGACATCATCATGAACAATTTTAATGGAAGAACATAAGCAACTTTGATAGAAAACAATGATAGATGGATTCTGAAAATTAATTACAAAACATGTCTAGGGCTTTGAAATCATCCTTAATCAAAGAAGAGTTTAGCCTAGCATAGGAATTGTTAACATAAACATGAAATTGAAAAGAAAATAAGAAGAAAACTAAAGAAAGAAAGAAAGAAGAAGAATATTAATTATTCAACCTCTTGCTCTCTCAAACTCTCTCAAACAAAGAAGAAAACAGAAAATAAAAGCTTGGTGAAGTGTGAAATTCGGCTGCCCCCTTGCTCTCTATTTATAGGCAATAGCTAGGGTATCCCCCTTGTGATTTGCGACTATTTCCCTTCATGTAGGCTGACTTGCGGCTAGGGTTAGGTAATGTAAGGAAAGGTGGTTGCTGACTTTTTGTATTTAAGGAAAGATACAAGACTTGGCAGCCAAGGTTTAATTACCTAAGGAAAGAAAGGTTTACTTGCAACCAAAGGACTCTTAAACAAGGAAAGATACTTTACTTGCAGCCAAAGCATGTAGAAATGAGGAAAGTCATAACTGATTTAAATCTCCTATTTTGACAAGGATTAGCTTTAAGGAAAGATTCTTGCAATTAATGCAAGTTGACAGCCACTAATCCTATTTTGACAAGGAAAGACATATATTTCAGCTAGGGTATTTATCAAAGGATAAATTAAAGCATCCCATGCATGGTTTAAAGGAAGTGGCAGTTGAAATTCTTCAAGGAAAAATAAAAGCTATCGCTAGGGTTCTTTTGAGCTTGAAAGTAGGTCTTTCAACTAGGGTTTTTAGGGAATGAGATGTAGGCAGCTGCATCTAGTCTTCTTGAAGTGTCCCTTGTGCTTAAAGCTTCATTTCTTGTCCAAATTCATTATTTTCAACTCCATAGCCATCTCTATCTTTCAAAACACCTACAAAACACAAAACCATAGTAAATTATCAAGGATTTTAAGAAACTAAGCATAAAATATAAGGAATTGATATATGAAAATACATGAATTTAAGCACTTATCACAACATTTCTATCAATATCCATTTTTTGAGAAAATATTGACTAGTAACAGTTTAATAAAATGCTTTTATGCAGTAAGTATCTAATAAGTAATGATAATTATATATAAATTTATAAATAAACAATATGTTAATTAATAAAATAACATTTAATATGACATGTATCCCACAATCAATCTTGTTGATCATAGAACATGCACTAACAGTTACTCCTGCCCATTTACTGCCATGTCCTACAATTGAGCATTTAATTTCTTGACGATGATTGTCCCAGCAAAGGGCTATCGGCGATGGAGTTAATTCTATACATGTTCGTATTTTGACTTGCAAGCTTAGAAGCCTGCAAAACATGCAAGATTGATGTCCCTCCCAGTTTATTCTGATGCAAAGCTTGGCGACATTAATGTCGGTGGTCTTCCAAATTAAGAGCTGTAACATCCTAGTAAATGACAATTTAAAGGTGAGCATTCAGTCGATTCGATCGGTTCAATTTAAAATTTTAAAAATTGAATAAACCTAATAAATTTAATGATTCGATCGGTCTATAATTTTAAAATCGAATAAATTTAAAGAATCGACAGAATCGATCGAAATATGTGCGAGAAACCAAAATAATCGAACCGAAATTAATCGATTCGGTTCGATCGATTATTTTGGTTTCTCACTCATATTTTTTTATTAATTTCTACAAAATTCTAAGCATCTAGAGAAAGCTGTAGCATAAATCCTTTGCCTAGCTACATTCATATATACTTCAGATTGGGTAACACTTGGTTAAGCTCCTAGCGCTTTGTAGTCTGAATGGAGTTGTATTATTTGATCTTTGGAAAAGAAGGATATCTATAAGAATATATAAAAGCAATTCCCACTCAAATTGAGGGGGAATTGCTTTAATTAGAGTTACCACGTAGCAACCTCAAAATTATTATTTTTTTGTTGTATTTTTGGTGGAAAAAAAAAAGAAAGAAAGAAGAAGAAAAGAGAAAAAAAAATATTTGTGTATTTGTATCGTATTCGTGTTATGATCGTATTCAATGTATTATATATTTATATAAATGTTGACACGTTAATAATTCGTTTTATGTAGATTTTGCATGTTCGTGTATTCATGTCGTGTTCATGTTATTTTTCGTGTCGTGTCGTGTTTTAATTATTTTTTCTATGTTGTGTTCGTGTCGTATAATCATGTTATGTTCAAAAAATTGTCATGTCTAATTGATACTATTCAAATAACTCCCAATTTTGTGTCACATGTAACCGTGTTCGTGTTACTTTTTCATGTCATAATCATGTTCAAGGTATTATATATTTATACTAACTATAAAAGTTATCCCCGAAATTATGAGACTACTTAATTTGAAATCAAGAAGCATGGCTTAGGGGACAACTAAGTTTAGAGATTAATTAGGATTTGGAGGGTAATTAGGGTATTGAGTTGCCATTTTTTTTTTTTTTGGAAGAGAGAAAGAGAAAGGAGAAAAGAAAGAGGGGAAGAAATGAAAGGAAAGGAAAAAAGAAAGAAAGAAAGAAAGAGAAAAAAGAGAGAAAATTTTGTGTATTTATGCTATGTTTGTGTTATTTTTTGTGTCATAATAGTGTTCAATGTTGTAGACACCTAATTTTGTCCGGGTCTTTTAAAACCAATTTTGATTTGTCCCCCTCTCGGGTTTAATATTTTTGTAAAAGTCACGGTTGCGATTTTAGATTTTTTAAATGTTCTAAATTATATATATCTTTTTAGCTTTAATTGTTCAAATAAAACCGGACCGTAAAATTACCAATTTTAAAATTCAATTTAAACCCGAGGTGAAAAAGTAATCTTGAGCATTAGTAGATTTTTAAAATAATTTTTTTAATTGAAAATATTTGAAAAAAAAAAAAACTTGAAAGAATAAAGGAGGGGTAATTTAGATATTACTCATTTTTGTTTGTTTGTTAGAAATGGAGGTATAAAATGGGTCATTTGTAAAAAAAAAGGGGGGCCAATGATTCCAAAAGAAAGAAAAAGGGGCTGACGTGAAAAGAAAAAAGGGAAAAAGCTTGGTTTGGTTTCTTTTGAGGGAGCAAAAAAAGCTAAAAGAAGAAGAAAAAAGAGGGTTGCTAAAAGATAATGGTAGTGGAATCCATAGTGAAGACCAGGTGAGAGCTAGTAACCAAAAAAAAAATCACATGGAATTTCTAGGGATTAACCAAAACATATTGAAATCAAACACCAGCATTCTCAAATCTCCAGGATCTCAGAATTTCAAAAAAAAATGACTTCTTGTTTCTCGAGAAAATTCTCTTCTTTTAGCTCTTTGTCTTAGCTAATTTGGTGCTCATTCTACTACTTACCTTTTGATTCATATTCTCTCCATCTGGGCTTCAGTCATTTGCAAGATACAAGTCTTTTTAGCATCTGGTATTAATCAAGAAGCAGTTTTGTTTTTGTTTTTGAAGTGAAAAGGTTAGATAAAGAAGAAAAAAGGAAGTTCCTTTAAAGGGTAATGGTGGGTTCAGCTTATGTGGTTCTGATTCTGAAAGGGACATCTTTTGCTAGGATAAGGCAAGGATAGAAACTTCAGCTTCATGTGAATGATGGCTGGTCATGGTTTTGCTGAATCAGAGGATGCTAAAAAGGCAGGAATAGCGCAAGTGGAAGAAGGAGGCTGGAAATGCTGCATATAAGGACTTTGAGACGTCTATTCAGCATTACACGAAAGCAATGGAGCTTGATGATGAGGATATTTCGTACATCACCAATCGGGCTGCTGTTTATTTGGAAATGGGCGAGTATGAGGACTGCATTCAAGATTGTGACAAGGCTGTTGAAAGAGGAGAGAGCTCAGCCTTCCTCCTGTCTTCATGTTCGTGGTCGACACCTCCATTATCGAAGAGGAAATGGCATTCCTCAAATCTGCCTTGTCCCAGACCATTGGCCTCTTACCTGACAACTCTCTTGTTGGTTTGATCACCTTTGGCACCCTCGTCCATGTGCATGAGTTTGGCTTCAGTACCATTCCTAAGACCTATGTCTTCAAGGGCTCCAAGGATGTCTCCAAAGACCAGCTTCTCCAGCAGATGAACTTTTTCCTTAACAAGCCCAGCCCCCCCACTGGTGTCATTGCTGGTGCTAGTGATGGCTTGTCTTCGCAGAGCATTGCACGATTCCTTCTACCTGTCTCTGACTGCGAGTTTGCTCTTAATTCGATCTTAGAGGAGCTCCAAAAAGATCCTTGGCCCATTCCTGTTGATCAACGAGCCAATAGGTGCACAAGCACCGCCTTGAGTGTTGCTGCCAGTTTGTTGGGTGCCTTTGTTCCTGGTTCTGGAGCTCGAATCATGGCATTTATTGGTGGCCCATCAACTTCTATGAAGCACTTGCAAAGCAGCTTGTGCACCAAGGACATGTGCTGGATCTCCTTGTTTGTGCTCTTGACCAGGTTGGTGTTGCTGAACTTAAAGTTGCTGTTGAGAGAACAGAGGGACTTGTTGTGCTTGCAGAAAGTTTTGGCCATTCAGTATTTAAAGATTCTCTTAGGCATGTTTTCCAATCAGAGGACAAGGATCTTAGACTATCTTCAAATGGTATATTTGAGATAAATTGTTCAAAGGACGTCAAAGTTCAGGGTATTCTTGGGCCTTGTGCATCTCTTGAAAAGAAAGGTCCTTTGTGCTCTGACACCATAGTCGAGCAGGGAAGCACCAGTGCATGGAAAATGTGTGGCCTCGATCAAGGCTATTGGTTGAAGAGGTTTGCTAAATACAAACCTTTACATGTTTAATTTTTCTGGAATGCAGTACTTCTTCAACGTCTACTTCAATATCTGCAACAAACAGGTTTTTTTTAAGGATTATAGAAAATCAAAATCCCTCTCCTCCTTTTGCATTTCTGTGGTGATTAACTAAAAGAGCTGAATCTTATGGCATCGTCTTTGGTTTCTCCTTCCCCAACTTTTGCCTTCATCAGCAACAAGAAAGATTTGAGATTTTCTACTTTTCCTTTGACATCTCAAATTGCCATTCACAAATGCAAGAAACAAGTTTCCAAGAAAATCGTCTCAGTCATGGCACCCCAGCAATCAGAGCGTAAACCAACCACCACTGGCTCTGTGAAGACTGGAATGACAATGACCGAGAAGATTCTTGCAAGAGCCTCTGAGAAACCACAGTTGAGCCCAGGTGATAATGTTTGGGTTAATATTGATATATTGATGACACATGATGTTTGTGGTCCGGGTTCCATTGGTATCTTCAAGAAAGAATTTGGTGAAAATGCAAAGGTTTGGGACCGTGAAAAGATTGTTATTATACCTGACCATTATATATTCACAAGTGATGAACGTGCAAATCGTAACGTGGATATTTTGAGGGATTTTTTCACCGAGCAGAATATCAAGTATTTTTATGATATTAAAGATCTTAGTAATTTCAAGGCAAACCCTGATTATAAAGGTGTATGCCATATTGCCCTTGCCCAAGAAGGTCACTGCCGGCCTGGAGAGGTTTTGTTAGGGACAGATTCTCACACTTGCACCGCTGGAGCATTCGGTCAATTTGCTACAGGAATTGGAAATACAGATGCAGGCTTTGTATTAGGCACCGGGAAGCTTCTGCTCAAGGTGCCACCGACTTTGAGATTTGTGATGGATGGTGAAATGCCTCATTATTTGCTTGCAAAGGATTTGATTTTGCAGATCATTGGTGAAATATCTGTAGCTGGTGCAACTTATAAATCGATGGAGTTTGTTGGAACAACTGTGGAAAGTTTAAATATGGAAGAACGGATGACGTTATGCAATATGGTTGTCGAAGCTGGTGGAAAAATGGTGTTGTTCCCGCTGATAGTACTACATTTAAATACCTTGAGGATAAAACATCTGTGCCATATGAACCAGTTTACAGTGATGCGCAAGCAAGTTCGACATTTCGGGTGAATTCCGCAATGGTGCTCTACCCGGACTTCTTTCCTTATCTACCAAATTCCTTCCCACCGTTATGAACCTTCTCGGAAAGTTAGCCAAGGAAGGGCAAAAACCTGCAACTAACAATCCTCGGAGAAGCAATGCTACATCATCAAGCGCTTCATTCGGAGTAACTTCATCAGAAAACGGGATCGAACACTCCAGCCTCACCAAACAAAAAAGAAAATCTTGAATGGAAAGATAGGAAATGGTTTATTGCCTTGGACAAGCACAAGGTAATATTCTTTTATTTTATTTTATGTTTATTGTGCTTGCTTTGGACTTAGCATATTACGGTGTATGTTTCGTGTTTGATAATTTACTTTTATACGACTAAGGTTGCTGGCCTTGGACATGGTCTATTGTGGTGCATGTCTTAGATATCATGTTTTTGCATTTTTTATTTTCTGTTTTCATGTTGCTTAAATTTGAGCATGTTTAGAGTTAGCATATTAAGTACTTGTGAAAATGCTTGTGTGATTTTTTGCATGATTCTTGTTTTATATCTTAGTTGAGCATGTTTTAGATTTAGTATATTAAGTGTTTGTGAAAATGCTTGTCTGATTTTTGCATGATTTAAGTGTTATTACTTAGTTTTTCATGCTAGTATGCCAAGTGTTTGTGAAAATGCCATGCTTGTTGGAGCTTGAGGCCATTTGGCTACTCCATGTGTTTTGCATTGTGTGTTGCATTTTTTGTCACGCTAGTTGTTAGGTTTTTGCATTTGCATGATATTTGGTTGGATTTTTGAATTAAGCATGCCTTGTGTTTGTGAAAATGCCATGCAAGTTCATGTTAGGTCTAGGCCATATTATTTGTGTCATGCATTTTCCTTACATTTAGGTTTAGATCCATGCATTTCATGCATTATGTTTGCTGCATTGTTTCATGCATTTCATGTTCATGCCACTTGAACAATGACTTGAGCCAATTAATGGTTCAAGGTCATGCTCTCTTGAGCACACTTGTGGAAAATTAAGTTTGTCAAGTTGATTATTCTACCTTTGTGATTTTTTTACTTAGCCATTTTTTATCTAACTTTCAAAAAGTCTTAGCTACTGTTTGCAAATCATTTTATGAGTTTCAAATATTTTTATTTTGATTTTAAATGATTTTATCAAAGACAAAAAAATGTGTTGGCAAAGCAGTTTTTTCTCCTCCAAAAACTCGTACATCTCTGATTTTTCTGGGAATTCATCTTTGATCAGAAAATTAAGCCGATTTTTTTTCGAGTAGTTCTACATGTCCTGAGTCTCCAGTATTGTTTTCAGAATTTTTGGAATTTTTAAAAATAGGGTAAAAAATCATGGGTTAAAACTCGACAGTGGAGTCAGAATTGATTTTAAAGAAAAATCATTTTTCTGTTTTGGTTAACTTAGTTAGAGTGGGCTAATTAGGAGGGTTAGCTACTGACTTAGGGTGGTTTCTAAGCCTTTTCAAACTCTAAAAATGGTTTTTCAAGTCTCGGGTTAAGGGTAGTCAAGTCCGGATTTTTAAACTTAGGAAATTAGAGCCATTTTAAAATTTTTAGCCCAGTTTTTATTTTTTAATTCAAGCTTTTCAAAATTGTTTTCAAACAATCACAAAGTATTTTGGTTTTAGATTATTTAATTTGACATATTTTCCTAAGGTAGCCGGATATCTTTTTAGATATACGGATTTCCTTAATTAAAGGAAAAATACATTTCATGCATTGCATTTTTATATTCATGCATTTTATATAATATGTGATTCTTGCCATAATAATTTCTATGATATTGTTGTTATTTTGATTTATATTTTTTTGATGTTACATGGTTTATTATATGGTTTTGAATATTTCATGATATCCTATGCTTTTATTTGGTTATTTTTATTTAGCATATACTATGTTCATGCATATTATATGATAGCATTATTTTATTCCATGTCATTTAAATTATATGCCATACCATTCATATTTCTCATGTCATTTAGGTTGCATTATATTATTTAGACTTTACTATGTCATTTTATTTATGTCATGTATATACATATTAATTTATTTTTAAATGTTTTCAAAAAAGATAATGGTTTTCAATAAAATAAAGATATTCCCGAGTTAAAATAATTCATGAGTTCTCTGCCGGGTTTGCTGGGGAGGATATCATCAATTATTATTAATAACGGAATATCTTCTTTAAAAAGAGAATGGTTCGGAAAATTTTTCAAAACTAATAAAAATTTCTATATTTTGCCATGTTTGTTGGGGAATATAGGAAAATTTTGAATTTATAAATTCCGGATCATTTTCAATAAAAAATGGAATTATTTTTCTTTAAATTGGGAATTAATTTGAAATACTAAATTTAAAACCAACTTTTACCGAGACTTGAGATAATACACGATTAATAAGGTACCGATTTATACGGGCGTTGTGGGGGTGCTAATCCTTCCCCGCACGTAACCGACTCCCGAACCCGCTTCTTTGATTTCTCTGGTTTAAAACGCAGACTTGAAATTGGTTTTTTAAAATGTTTTAATTAATTTTTAAAATATTTTATAAAATCGGTTTTAATAGGTGGCCGATCACACCTAGCTAAAAAAGATTGGTGGCGACTCCATGTCTTTTTTAAGGTCATTTTCAAAACCTTCATTTTTAGAGGAATTAAGTCGACTTTTCCTCGATTTTTTTTAATGTCACGCTTAACGAATAATAAAGTCTTGCGATGAGACGTCGTAATTTTTTTTTTTTTAGGTTGCGACAGCTTGGCGACTCCACTGGGGACTATTAGAGAGTCAGGCCTAGAATTAGTCGTGTGTTATCGAAGTCTCGGTTTTGGTTGGTTTAATTGGTATTTAATTTTAATTCCCGCATTTTTTTTAAAATAAGGAGAATTTTGAAAATAATAAAATATTTTTAAATATGTTCATACTCATGCGCATGCATTTTATTATTGTTCTCTAGTTATTTAAGGTTGTATATTATAATTGCTTGTTGGTTAATGCGTTAGACTATTCTTGAATGTTTTAATTGCTAGGGCATTTAGAATAAGGTTTGTAGAATAGGTAGTGAAAGGTTTGTTATTCCTCCACACACACTACACGTGCATTTGCATAACATGAATCCTCTACCCGGGTTCCGTCCTTTTAAGTGGGAGTAAAGTAACTAAGCCTTCGTGATTGATCCTCCGTATGGGCTAGTGAAACACTTCCGGAGTATAAAGTACCTAATGCCTTCGTGATGATCCTCCGCATGGGCATAGGAAAATATACTCTAACGAATTGAACCCGCTTTTATCGGGGTGCCTTACTAGCCTTCACCGGCGACAGTGAGGAACAATTCGGGGCCTTAGAACCGATTCACCCTCATATAGTGAACCTAGGCGAAGCCATGCCGGATTTTCGTTAGATATACCGAAAATAGGAACACATGAAGGGACATTTCTAAACTTTTTGTTACCTATTTTACACTCCGAATAAGTGTGGTAGATCGGGCAACGATGTACGTACATCGCCCGTAATAAATGTGATACTCCGCCTCGAAGGCATCGTGATGCCTAAATAAGCAGATATTGTTGGGGCAGATGTTCATTAGCTATTTTTTTTAAAAAAAAAAAAAAAATCCTTTTTCAAGCATTTTTGCATTTTGCATATTTCATGCATGTGTGAATAGAGCATGTACATTTTTGGGTGTGTTATTGATCTCATTCTTTGCAATAAACAGTTGGTAATTTCATTTGATGATTTCATAAAACCGGTAGTGTCACATGAACATTTGCATATTGTACCATAGTGGGATCCACCCTGAAATTCTTTTGAAAATAATGTGATTGGTTTTTCATATAAAAAAACACACAAAAAAAAAAAAACATGTTAAAAAAATAAAAATAAAAAAATCATAAATTTGGAGGCAAATCTTGCATAATGAGATTTTTGAATAATCAAGATTTAAGTCCCACCAATTTAGTGTAATCATTGATTTCTTTGTATATACCTTTGTGTTAATTCATTTATTTTTGCATGTATCATTTTGACATCATGTTATAGTCCTAACATGCATGGTTATTCATTGTAAAATACATTTGTGATATAGATGGTCATTCTTTGTATATACCCTAGTGTAAATTTATGAATTCTTTACATGCATCATATTGGCATCAAGTTGCATTCATGCATCCATAGTCAGCATGATTTTTCTGTATATATCCATGCATTAATTTGCTTATTTATTACATACATCATGTTAGCATTAGGTCGCACTCATGACATACACGGTCAGCATGATTTTCTTTGTATATACTATGTGTCAATCATTTATTCTTCACATGCATCATAATTGACATTGTGTGGCATTCATAGTGTATATGATCATTCATTGGGAAATGCATTTGGAACATACATGGTCATTCATTGTATATATCCATGCATTAATTTGCTTATTTTTTACATGCATCATGTTGGCATCAGGGTGTATTCATGACATATACAGTCATCATGATATGCTCATGCATTAATTTGTCATATTGGCATCAGGTTGCATTCGTGACATACACGGTCAGCATGATTTTCTTTGTATATACTCTGTGTCAATCATTTATTCTTCATATGCATCATAATTGACATTGTGTGGCATTGATAGTGTATATGATCATTCATTGAGAAATGCATTTGGAATATACATGGTCATTCATTGCATATATCCATGCATTGATTTTTCTTATTCTTTAAATGCATCATGTTGGCATCGTGTTGCGTTTATAGCATACATGGTCAATATGTTTCTACAGTATATGACCACACATAACTTTGTTTATCCTTCACATGCATCAAATTGCATTCATGACATTCATAACTCATTCATCATGAAACACATTAATAAGATGAAATAGAAATTGGCTTAGCTTTAAAGAGCTTTCTTCGTCAGCTAAAAGCTATGATCTCAACAGCAAGTGCGAGTATCATATTGGGGCAAATGGGCGTTCGACTAAAAATGCAGAAAACTGAAGGAAAGAATTGAGGGTTTTGTTCACGATGGCATTTGGATTCCAGAGCTTATTGAACATTGGAAATCTGTTTTACCATAGATTGATTTCCTCTTGAAGAATTTTGAGGATAAGAATTGTTATCTTTGAAAGCATGTCAATAGGAGCATTCTGATACATATTTTTCTATACATTTTGATGATGAAAGCTTTTGTCTCATGATGACATCTACATGAAATAAATAAATTTTGAATTTAAATATTTTGTGTTCATTCTATTTTAGCAATAAATTTGAATTTGCAAAAACAAATGAAACTTTGAGAAAATTTGTGGTAAACAATAAATAAGTGGTTTTCACATGAAATAATGAACAATCTTGAGAATATTGATGATCATTGTTAGAAATGACCCAATACCTTCAGCCTTCTCTTTTAGGCTTTCCTAAGCCTAAATCTTTTGAACCGAGACCACTTGAAAGACCTAATGCTTCAAGGAATATGAATGATTTGACTTCATAAAACCATTGTCATCACAGAATAAGCAAAGACGTAGATCTTAGTCTAGGCTATGAACAAAGGAACGAACTTTTTGAAAATTTTCAAATTCCTTGAAAATCAAACAAATGAGACATTCTTTCAAGAATCCAGATTTTGAAAATTTGGTGTGTGTCAAGATTGTGCTAAAACCATTCATGACCTTTCCCAATGACCACAAAACACTAATTGCCCAGACATCACTTCATGTTTGACACCCTGGGGCACAATGATTAAAATAGATTGTCCTTTGTCCCAGAGAAAACCCGTTTTTTGGGTCATATTTTCCTTGTCTCTTCAAAGAACTCAGATTTGAAATTCAGCCTTTTCAGTACATACCTAGACTTGCTATGTTCCTCGTTGATACAAATTCTCATTGGTTAATCAAATTGGGGCATCATATTTGGAAATGATGGATACATGGTGAATAAGGATGGACTAAACGCATGAATCATTGGGGCATGCGATGAAAAATGAAAAATGAAAAAATTTGTGATATCATGCATATGAGAATTCGAATGATTCCAAAGTGCAAAATGAAATTCTGAATATCTATTTCCCCTGGGGATTGCTTTTCAATGTGAATATTTGTGCTTGACATGAGAAATGGCCATCTTTCATATCCCTTTCACACAAAAAGAAATTATCCATAGTCACCCCTTTTGAGCCAAAAGAATTCTTTATTCTTTGAACCCTGATCAAGGATCACCCTCTACACTAGGGGGCAAATGCGAGGAAAGATCTTTTTAAAAATCACTGAGAAATGAGCCCTAGCTCAAAGACAAATACAAAGCAAATGGAACCCCGAATAAATATGGGCTCACTTTGTCAAAGAAAAAAGAAGAGGAAAAGATGGCGAAATGAAAGCCAAGAAAAACAAAAGAAAAACACAAAAAAAAATTTGTGAAAAAGTGATGGCAAATTGAAATCCAAGAACGAGGAAAGAAAGACACAAAAGTCAAAAGGAAAGAAATGTCCAAGAAGGGAAAAATGCTTCAAAGAGAATCCTCCTCAAGAAATGATCCTTGATCTGATTACCCTCAAACACATATTTTGGGCCTATCTTTCTTTCTGAACCCTAGCCATGGCCTACATTACGTGCTTTAAAAGTCCATTTTTATCAAGCATGAATATTTAATTTTGAAAGGTTTTTCCTAGGATTTTATCCCATTTCATCGAATTATCATTTCACTAAGGAAGAATTTAGAATTCTCAAGTGCATGGTAAAAAAAGAAAATGGAAAGAATGGGACTTGATAACTCGTATAATTATATAGTTTTTAGTTATGTTTTAATATTGTTTTGTGTCAAATACGAGTTATTATTGTTTAGTCTAATTGTGTTTATGATCTTTTATATTTTTATGTAATTTGGTGTTTTTCACAAGTTTCTTTGAGTGATTTCAGATTACTAGAATTAAGGGCAAATCCAGTTCAGTTCCAGTTCCGACACCTTTTGCCATATCAGCTATATCTCGAGTTTCACTGAAGCAATAAGGCTGATATTTGTAGCCATGCAAAGCTAAGAGGCATATCTATCTTTTTGATGTTTTACACTTCTTGAAACGGAGTCGTTTTCCCTAGCGAAATCGACCATCAAGTTGGCTGATGTGCAATGACGTCTGTGCTGAGCTGTTTTCGTATTATGCCCATATCTTCTTATCCACATCATCAAATGAGCTGATTCCAACGGTTATGGATCAGTAACTGATAGGGTAACATTTGTCTAGAAGACCATGTGATCAGATAAGGCCTCCAAAATTGACAAAATCGACCATCAAGTTGGCTGATCAAAATCGTCATATATGACGAAAATTGTTAGAAAATGCACCCACCTATTATACCTACCTTTGAAATTTGTAAAGCTTGTCTCTTGTCATTTAGCCCTCCAAAATGTGTATAAATAGAGGGCTTTGGATGATTGTAAGGGATCATATTGTACATAGGTAGGATATTAGCCATTGTAATAAAATTCTCTAAGTTTTCTTCTTCTTTCTTTTCTCTAGTTTTCTTTTTCTTTAGAAAGAGCAAGAGGTTGGATAATTAATATTCTTCTTCTTCTTCTTTCTTTCTTTTATTTTCTTCTTAGATTCTATTTAATTTTATGTTTATAATGCCTATGCTAGGCTAAACTTCTATTTGGTTAAGGGTGATTTCAAAGCCCTAGACATGTTTTGTGATTGATTTTCAGATTCTATCTATCATTAATTTTCTATCAAAGTTGCTTATGTTCTTCTACAAGAATTGTTCATGATGTTGTCTTGATTTGTTTAGGTGTACAACTAGATAGATCTTGATAATTATCTATTGCTAGTTTAGGAATCTTGATCCGTGTAATTGTCTTGATTTCCTATTCATAAGTGGCAATTTGTGATTAATGATTATGGTCAAGTTTTCAATAATTGCAAAGTGGAACATAACCTAAGTTGAACAATCCGAGCTTATGTGTTTGTTGCTTAGATCAACCTATCTTTCTCATCATAAAGCTGCCATTAAATTGAACTTAGAGAGCTTATTCTAGGTTGTTTGATGGTTAGAGATTAAATAGAGAGCTTGTTCTATTTAACGACAAACTAAGGAAAGATTGGGATAACAGAGCTTGTTGTTATCTACGGTTGTTAACTTTGATAGTTGGTTGATATTGATAGATCTGAAATTGATTCTTAATGATGTCTAGTGGTGGAGAATGAAACCTTAACCATATTTTTCATATTTGATTCTTCTTACTTACTTGTTTTCTTACTTTTCTAGTTTGCTTATTTTTAAAAGTATATTTATTTTTATTGGCTGGTTATACCGCCTAATTTGTATATTAACTTTGTTTTACTTTTATTGGCTGGTTATACCGCCTAATTTAGTATATATATTTTTATTGGCTGGTTATACCGCCTAATTTAGTATATATATTTTTATTGGCTGGTTATACCGCCTTGCATCTTCTTCTTATTATTTACTTTAGTTTAAATCTGGCTTCAAAAACCCCTTTTCTTTTATTGTTCTTGAATTTAAGTTTTAAACTATTAACTTATAAACTAAAACCCAATCCCTGAGGACTCGACCCTTGCTAACTACTATACTTACAATTTATCTTTTTAGTGCAAGGTTAAATAAGATACACTCTTTTGGGTGCATCAAGTTTTTGGCGCCGTTGCCGGGGATTGTTTTCTTTAGTTTATTTGTTACTTGGTTTATTCTTATTTTCAGTTCTAATTAGTTTTATTTTCTTGTACATACAAGTTTTTCTTTTCAAACTTAAAAAAAAAAAAAAACAATGGAATTGAGCAATCTAACACTTGAAGAGTTGGTGGCATACATGAACATGGAGAATCAACAAGCCAATCTCACCTCCCCAGTTCAACAATTGGCCACGGGAGGATGTCAAGGCCATCAAGTGTTCCAAGACCAACAGTATGATCATTACTCAAACACTTACCATGAGGGATGGTGGGATCATACTAATTATGGCTACTCGAAAAATTACCAAGAAGTAGATCCTTATGCCAATTACACTCATCCATCTAGATTTAAGCAATCATGGTCTCAAGAACCAGATCTTTTTCAGCCACTACATATGACTCAAAACTCAGGTACTTCTTTAGAAGATCTTGTCGATTCTCTTGTTACTAATACTTTGCAATTTCAACAGGAAACAAGGGCAAGTATCCAGAGTTTGGAAAGGCAAATGAGCCTATTGGCTAGTAGTATGGTGGTATGGGTAGCACAAAGATCTGAAGAACTCTCTGCCCAAATGATGATTAACCCAAAGGAGAATGCTACTATTGTGACCTTGAAGAATGATGAACAAGATGAGGATGAGACAAAATTAGAGATGGATTCTATTCTTGAGGATAATGAAGCCAATGATCCAAATAAGAGTATTTCGGCACCTGAGGTAACGTTTGAGATTCCAATTTTTACTAATGTTTCTTCTCCATCTTTTCCTAGTAGATTCGCAAAGTTCAAGGAGGATGAACATGAACAAGACACGCTGGAAACCTTAAACAGTTTGTTTGTGGATGTCATTCAACAAGTACCAAAAGATGCACCATTCCTCGATGAGATATGCACCACCAAGGATGATGGAATAATACTTGTAATGGAGAATGCATCCACTGTTGTGCAAAGAAAGCTTCCTCTCAAACGCATAAATTTGGGAAATTTCATGTATGAGCCTGACAAGCCTAAAAAGCCAAGAAAGGGTGTTGGTTAGATTCAAAACACTAACTCAAGTGTTAATTGGGAAGGCAGCCCAATGAAATTGCCAACCTTCCATATTCAGATTTGCTTTCTCTTTCTTTTTCTTTTTCTTTTATTATTTTTATTGTTTTTATTTTTATTTTTTATTTTTTATGTTTCTTTGTTAATTGTGTTTACTGTTTTTAAGTTCATTTAGGCTGCATAAGTTTCTTTTGTTTAATAGTTCTTTTCTCTTACATATAATTCTTGCATTGGGGGATAATAGCATTACATTAATGACAATGTAAGAATTATGTGTGGGGGGAAGAATTTAGGATTTTATTTTTGAGTTTTTTTTTGTTGTTTTTCTTTCTGATCCTTATTTTGAAAATAACTAGATGTAAATATAATTTTTTTTTAACCCCGGTTAAATGGCGGATAACGGTACTCCGTGATTATTTAAGTCGGTTCCATCAGCTACCCACAAAACTGATATTGTATATAAATTTCTCTTCCAATTTCTCTTTCATTTTTTTTCATTTTTTTTTCAGGATGGATGATATTCTCACAAGATTGCAGAAACGATTTCCTCCTTTTCCTCGAAATATTTTACTGAAGCTTTACCAAGTTCGATTTGAAAGATTAAGAATGCTTATGCACAAAGGGATTCCTGGAGACATACGTTGGATAATTGAAGCCAAGGTACGTGAAGATGAATATCTTCCTGTTTTGCATTTACCAGGTACAGGTAGAAGCACTTTTGCAAAGAAGCGACGAGCAAAGCGCATGAGTTCAAATTGCCACAAATGTGCACGATGGACGTGTAACGGTAAATGTCGTTCTATTGGGATTCCGTCCTCTAATCGAGATGATAAAATTGAATTCATTAAGGATGGACTGAGTAAGGAGAATTTGGGTAATATCCAACTTTCTCTTGAGACGCATCCTAGTGGAGACGTACAAAGAGAAATTCTTGATTTATGGCCGCAATTCCAAAGGGAATGGCAACATCTTGGGAATCTGATGTTAAAAGACCCTGTTTGCCAGCTTGTAAGAAAACTGGATGGGAAGCATATCCTCGACTCATAGAAGGCGTTTAAGCCGTTTCTGGACGTAAAACCAGAGGAAGATGTGAGCCACAATCACAACTACAATAAATGACTTCTCAGCTTTCGGTTTGATTTGCAATAACTTCATTTCGGTTTAATTTACGTGTTATTCGATTTGTGTAATTATTCTCTCTTTTTTTATTTGTCTTTTACGGTTGATTTTTCTTCTCTTTTTGATTTTCTTCCTGAAATCACGCAAAAATCTTTTGTTAGGTTAACATTTTCTTCTGACAGGTCAGATACACTTTCGGCGACATTATTACTCTTGTCTGATTCACTACTCAGTCCTCTATATATTACACCATGTACTCATTCTCTTTCAGGCACTCGAAAAAAAAAAACAAACAAAAATGGAAAGTACTTCGTCCCAACGCATTAAAAAAATTTGTGTCTTTGGAGGTGCTTATCCAGGGAAAAATAACATATTCGCTGATGAAGCCATAAGAGTTGGAGTAATACTTGCCCAACAAAAGATCCAGTTGATTTATGGAGGCGGTAGTACGGGTTTAATGGGAGCAGTCGCTACAGCAGCACACGCCGGAGGAAGTTCAGTTCTAGGAGTCGTGCCAAAACTATTCACAAATTTTTGTGGACCCACCGTGGGTAAGGAAATACAAGTCTGGAGTATCCCTGAACGGATGACAATCATGTACCATTCTGCCGATGCATTCATTGCTTTACCAGGAGGTCTGGGTACATTGGAAGAAATAGCTTGCGTGGCTTCTTGGTCATCTTTGGTCACAAATAAGAAACCCATTGGTTTGCTTAATATTAATGGTTATTTTAATAATTTGCTTTCATATTTAGATAATGCTGTGGATAATGGATTCATGTTTTCAGAGGCAAGGAGAACCATAATTTCTGCTACAACCATTGAAGATTTACTCAAAAAGCTCCAAGCTTATGAGTGTTTATCTGCTACGGTTATTTCGCAAACGCTCGAAAAAAGAAAAAGAGATATGGACGAGCAATGAGTGGATTGCACTTTGTCTTTGTGACATTATCTAACATTTTGTTTGTTGTGTCTCAGTTATAATAAGTGGTTAGCAACCTCTATAGGTAATATCTCCTAAATTTTACCTTCAAAAAAAAAAAAAGTTTGTTGTGTTTTAAGCAATTTAGAAGTATTCATTCTGAACAAGGTCTGAGTAAGGGAGACTTGAGACATACCTTGTCAGTTTGATTTCTTCTTTTCAAAAAAAAAAAAAAAAAGTTTGTTGTGTTTTAAGCAATTTAGAAGTATTCATTCTGAACAAGGTCTGAGTAAGGGAGACTTGAGACATATCTTGTCAGTTTGATTTTAATCTTTTTATGTTTACTTGTTAATTTTTGTTTAGTATTTTAGGATTATTTAGGTTGCATGAGTTTGTTTTGTTTTGAGTCTTAGTTGTTCCTATTCTTATGTTATTAGTTCTTTTCTCTTACACATGATTCTTTCATTTGGGTTAATAGACTTACATTGAGGACAATGTAAGAATTAAGTGTGGGGGGAATGATTTAGGATTTCTTTTATTTTTGTCTACTATTTTTTTTATGAGTCTTTATTATTATTATTATTATTATTTTGTGTGTTTTAGTTCCTTTTTAATACAATGATGAGATATGAATTGCATAAGTCTAAAACAGATTTATTAGTGAGAAGATTTTCATGAGAATTGAGCTTGATGTCAACCTTTTTATGAGCCAATGTTAATATGATATTTGATTGAGAAAGAAGCATGTTTAGACTTAATCTGACTTGTATAATCATCCTTGTGAGTTTTTGAGCCTATAATGATTGATGCATTATACAAATCAATCTAATTTCTTTCTTGAGTGCTCTTATGATTACATGATTCTCTAGAACTTGCTTTAAACCGTTTGAGACTATATTGATACATGTGACAACATGAATATGATAGAGGCATTAGGATTATAACCAGAGCCAAACAGCCATCCCTTATTGATGTTCCAAGAGAACACACCCTTAGTGAACCAATTTGAGCCTACATTGAATAAGCTATCTCTTTGGTAACCATAACTTGTCCCTAACCTAAATATACTTATATCTTTACCTTTATTCCAAAGATGAATTAGCATGATTTGAGACAAGTTGCAAAGACAAGGGATATTTTTTGGTTAGAAATAAGTGTGGGGGGAAAAGAAAAGAAAAGTCAAGAGAAAAAGAAATGGAATACTGGAAAATACATTCCTATGTAAAAATATATATATATATATATATATATATATGAATCATCTCTTGAATTTGTGGAAAAAGAAAAAGATGTTACAAAGTTGTTTAGAATGAAGAAAAGGCCCAACATGAATATCCGGCCTAGGTGACTATGTACTTGTAAAGAGTTTTGAGAAGTTTCTTTGTATAATTTTTTTTTTTATGTCTCTAAACTTTATGAACTCTTTGGAACCTTTGTGATATCTTTATCCTTTTGTTCTTCAACCACATTACAAACCCCTTGGCCCCATTACAACCTTGATTAAAGACCTCTTGATTTATGAAGTTGCATGATCTTTTAGTGGAGAATAGGTGGACAAGCAAGCATATGGTAGAAGTGTTTTCATGAGATTGATTGAGTGTAAACACTTTACCACTACTTTAAAGAGTGAAAATCAAGAGAGTATCCCATGTGAGAAGTTGAGATTAAGTTTGAATATGCACTATTTTGATTGAAATATGTTATGTTAATATTGGCTTAACTCAAACTATTTACATTCAAGCAAGATTTTTTGTGAATTTCTTTAAGCTATTGATTAGTTTTTAAGACTTGTCCAATGATTATCTCAAATTTATATTGGAAGGATTAGTTATAATTATTTTTTTTTTTCTTATGTCTTCAATGTTTGTGGGTATCGTCCTAGTAAACCCTCACGAGACTAAACTCGTCCACTAGGGACACCTAGGGGTTTAAAGGCTTGTGTCACATGCTAAGTGCCACCGTGATTTCCTACGAAAATGGATTAGATTAGATTTTCTTATTTTATTTTTATTGAGTCGTTGCTAGGGACTAGCAACAATCTAAGTGTGGGGGTGTGATAACTCGTATAATTATATAGTTTTTAGTTATGTTTTAATATTGTTTTGTGTCAAATACGAGTTATTATTGTTTAGTCTAATTGTGTTTATGATCTTTTATATTTTTATGTAATTTGGTGTTTTTCACAAGTTTCTTTGAGTGATTTCAGATTACTAGAATTAAGGGCAAATCCAGTTCAGTTCCAGTTCCGACACCTTTTGCCATATCATCTATATCTCGAGTTTCACTGAAGCAATAAGGCTGATATTTGTAGCCATGCAAAGCTAAGAGGCATATCTATCTTTTTCATGTTTTACACTTCTTGAAACGGAGTCGTTTTCCCTAGCGAAATCGACCATCAAGTTGGCTGATGTGCAATGACGTCTGTGCTGACCTGTTTTCGTATTATGCCCATATCTTCTTATCCACATCATCAAATGAGCTGATTCCAACGGCTATGGATCAGTAACTGATAGGGTAACATTTGTCTAGAAGACCATGTGATCAGATAAGGCCTCCAAAATTGACAAAATTGACCATCAAGTTGGCTGATCAAAATCGTCATATATGACGAAAATTGTTAGAAAATGCACCCACCTATTATACCTACCTTTGAAATTTGTAAAGCTTGTCTCTTGTCATTTAGCCCTCCAAAATGTGTATAAATAGAGGGCTTTGGATGATTGTAAGGGATCATATTGTACATAGGTAGGATATTAGCCATTGTAATAAAATTCTCTAAGTTTTCTTCTTCTTTCTTTTCTCTAGTTTTCTTTTTCTTTAGAAAGAGCAAGAGGTTGGATAATTAATATTCTTCTTCTTCTTATTTCTTTCTTTTATTTTCTTCTTAGATTCTATTTAATTTTATGTTTATAATGCCTATGCTAGGCTAAACTTCTATTTGGTTAAGGGTGATTTCAAAGCCCTAGACATGTTTTGTGATTGATTTTCAGATTCTATCTATCATTAATTTTCTATCAAAGTTGCTTATGTTCTTCTACAAGAATTGTTCATGATGTTGTCTTGATTTGTTTAGGTGTACAACTAGATAGATCTTGATAATTATCTATTGCTAGTTTAGGAATCTCGATCCGTGTAATTGTCTTGATTTCCTATTCATAAGTGGCAATTTGTGATTAATGATTATGGTCAAGTTTTCAATAATTGCAAAGTGGAACATAACCTAAGTTGAACAATCCGAGCTTATGTGTTTGTTGCTTAGATCAACCTATCTTTCTCATCATAAAGCTGCCATTAAATTGAACTTAGAGAGCTTATTCTAGGTTGTTTGATGGTTAGAGATTAAATAGAGAGCTTGTTCTATTTAACGACAAACTAAGGAAAGATTGGGATAACAGAGCTTGTTGTTATCTACGGTTGTTAACTTTGATAGTTGGTTGATATTGATAGATCTGAAATTGATTCTTAATGATGTCTAGTGGTGGAGAATGAAACCTTAACCATATTTTTCATATTTGATTCTTCTTACTTGTTTTCTTACTTTTCTAGTTTGCTTATTTTTAAAAGTATATTTATTTTTATTGGCTGGTTATACCGCCTAATTTGTATATTAACTTTGTTTTACTTTTATTGGCTGGTTATACCGCCTAATTTAGTATATATATTTTTATTGGCTGGTTATACCGCCTAATTTAGTATATATATTTTTATTGGCTGGTTATACCGCCTTGCATCTTCTTCTTATTATTTACTTTAGTTTAAATCTGGCTTCAAAAACCCCTTTTCTTTTATTGTTCTTGAATTTAAGTTTTAAACTATTAACTTATAAACTAAAACCCAATCCCTGAGGACTCGACCCTTGCTAACTACTATACTTACAATTTATCTTTTTAGTGCAAGGTTAAATAAGATACACTCTTTTGGGTGCATCAGGACTCTAGGGCGAAAACCCAAAAACGGGCGGTCTAGAGTAGAATGAGAATTTTCGATGCCATCTATGATAGTGTTGATACCACAAAAGAGAAGATCATCATAAAGAAGTGGTCATCGAGGAACATCTAGGAATTCCTGAACCCCCAAATTTTCAGTTCTTATTCGGATGATTGATTTCAAAAACTGAAACTTTTTTTTCCTCCAGAATCAACTTTCCAGTTTAAACATCTCAGCCAATCTTGACGCTTGTCAAAATACCTGGATATTGGAAACTAAAAGAATGTTGAATTTGTTCGGTTCTCAATGAATTCATGATTTATAAAATCTGTTCCATTTGTGAGCATAGAAGGAACATACATTTTTGTTGTGAAGTTTTCCTGGAAAAACCAAAATCTTGTTGTATCGAGCCTTGTCAATTCAAATTGAAAAGCCCAAATTAATACTTAGGGAAATTTCTAACGGTGATCATCAGTCATCAAAAGATTTGTACATCATACACTGTGGAGTTAAAATTCTTGGCTTAGAAGTTTTCCTTAAATAAGCAAAATTGTTTTTCAAAAAGGGAAAATAAAAATATTTTTGAAATACCCATTTTTGATGTTGACATGAGACAAGGGTTTTTCTAACCCAAAGGTATAGAACTGCCAGGGTAGGTCCTGACTTCCAGATATGAGAAGAAGAAATAGAACTCAATTCAATTGATGAAAGTTTGAAAACTGTTGGGGCAAAGAGAATAGCCAAAATGAATTGAAGATATACTCTGATTTGAAGAGGAAAAATGGATTTGAAAGGCTAAGCCAAAGTCTAGAAAAACAACCGGGGGCATTTGCATCACTCATGAGCATTCATCTCTTTATTGAGCTTTTGCACCTGCACAGTGTCGACAAGCATTTGCATCATTCATGGGTATTTGCATTGACATTATTCCATAAGCATATGCATTTTACCTTTACATTTACATTTTTTATGAAATTCGCATTTGTGTCATCTCAAGCAATTGCATCATTTCTAGAATCATTGCATTTTCATTATTGTGTGGTAATTATAGTTACACCATTCATAAACCAGCTACATGAACACAATTAGTAGGGGCATCTGCATCATGAAACATGGGCATCAATCCAGGCCATTTGCATTTGCACTAAGAAATATTTTACATTTGCACCATGAAGCATGAGCACCTTGTTAAAAGACATGTGCATCTGCATCATTTCTCAAAGCTTCTGGTGGGGATATCCAGAATTTTACAGTTTTAAAAGAATAAGTCTTCGGTGGTGATAGCTGAAGCCTCTGGTGGAGATATCCAGGGTTTTATAATTTTGGAAATGAGAAATCTTATTCTGAAAGAGTTACCCAGAATTTTACAATGAGCAAGTCTTTGGTGGTGATAGCCAAAGCTTCTGGTAGGGATATCCAGAATTTTTTAGTTTTAAAAGTGAACAAGTCTTGGATGGTGATAGCTGAAGCCTCTGATGGAGATATCCAGGGTTTTATAATTTTGAAAAAATGAGAAAACTTCTTTTGGAGGAGATATCCAGAATTTTAAACACAACTGAGAACAAGACAGGTTAAGGCCCCGAGACCATCGTCGAGGTCATTTTCATTCTTGTAAGTCGAATTCGTTTTCTTAAGACGAGTCGAGCCTCGAGACCACCGTCGAGGTATTTCCTTTTGTTTTAAATCGAATTCATTCTGTTTTATCAAATGAGTCGAGCCTTGAGACCGCCGTCAAGGTATTTCCTTTTGTTTTAAATCGAATTCATTCTGTTTTATCAAATGAGTCGAGCCTCGAGACCACCGTCGAGGTATTTCCTTTTGTTTTAAATCGAATTCATTCTGTTTTATCAAATGAGTCGAGCCTTGAGATCACCGTCAAGGTATTTCCTTTTTGTTTTAAATCGAATTCATTCTGTTTTATCAAATGAGTCGAGCCTCGAGACCACCGTCGAGGTATTTCCTTTTGTTTTAAATCGAATTCATTCTGTTTTATCAAATGAGTCGAGCCTTGAGACCACCGTCAAGGTATTTCTTTTTGTTTTAAATCAAATTCATTCTGTTTTATCAAACGAGTCGAGCCTTGAGACCACCGTCGAGGTATTTCCTTTTGTTTTAAATCGAATTCATTTTGTTTTATCAAATGAGTCGAGCCTTGAGACTGCCGTCAAGGTATTTCCTTTTGTTTTAAATCGAATTCATTTTGTTTTATCAAATGAGTCGAGCCTTGAGACCACCGTCGAGGTATTTCCTTTTGTTTTAAATCGAATTCATTCTGTTTTATCAAATGAGTCGAGCCTCGAGACCACCGTCGAGGTATTTCCTTTTGTTTTAAATCGAATTCATTCTGTTTTATCAAATGAGTCGAGCTTTGAGACCACCGTCGAGGTATTTCCTTTTGTTTTAAATCGAATTCATTCGGTTTTATCAAATGAGTCGAGCCTTGAGACCACCGTCGAGGTATTTCCTTTTGTTTTAAATCGAATTCATTCTGTTTTATCAAATGAGTCGAGCCTTGAGACCATCGTCGAGGTATTTTGTTTTGTTTTAAATCGAATTCATTCTGTTTTATCAAATGAGTCGAGCCTCGAGACCACCGTCGAGGTATTTCTGTTTGTTTTAAGTCGAATTTATTCTGTTTTATCAAATGAGTCGAGCCTTGAGACCACCGTCGAGGTATTTCCTTTTGTTTTAAATCGAATTCATTCTGTTTTATCAAATGAGTCGAGCCTCGAGACCACCGTCGAGGTATTTCCTTTTGTTTTAAGTCGAATTCATTCTGTTTTATCAAATGAGTCGAGCCTTGAGACCACCGTCGAGGTATTTCCTTTTGTTTTAAATCGAATTCATTCTGTTTTATCAAATGAGTCGAGCCTTGAGACCACCGTCGAGGTATTTTGTTTTGTTTTAAATCGAATTCATTCTGTTTTATCAAATGAGTCGAGCCTTGAGACCACCGTCGAGGTATTTCTTTATGTTTTAAATCAAATTCATTCTGTTTTATCAAATGAGTCGAGCCTTGAGATTATCGTCAAGGTATTTCCTTTTGTTTTAAATCGAATTCATTTTGTTTTATCAAATGAGTCGAGCCTTGAGACCATCGTCGAGGTATTTCCTTTTGTTTTTAATCGAATTCATTCTGTTTTATCAAATGAGTCGAGCCTTGAGACCACCGTCGAGGTATTTCTTTTTGTTTTAAATCGAATTCATTCTGTTTTATCAAATGAGTTGAACCTTGAGACCACCGTCGAGGTATTTTGTTTTGTTTTAAATCGAATTCATTCTGTTTTATCAAATGAGTCGAGCCTCGAGACCACCGTCGAGGTATTTCCTTTTGTTTTAAGTCGAATTCATTCTGTTTTATCAAATGAGTCGAGCCTTGAGACCACCGTCGAGGTATTTCCTTTTGTTTTAAATCGAATTCATTCTGTTTTATCAAATGAGTCGAGCCTCGAGACCACCGTCGAGGTATTTCCTTTTGTTTTAAGTCGAATTCATTCTGTTTTATCAAATGAGTCGAGCCTTGAGACCACCGTCGAGGTATTTCCTTTTGTTTTAAATCGAATTCATTCTGTTTTATCAAATGAGTCGAGCCTTGAGACCACCGTCGAGGTATTTTGTTTTGTTTTAAATCGAATTCATTCTGTTTTATCAAATGAGTTGAACCCTGAGACCGTCATCAAAGACCTTCGGGCACTATTTGAAAGACCTCCGGGCACCTATTTTAAAGACCTCCGGGCACCAGTTTTTTTTAAGACCTCCGGGCACAATTTTAAAGACCTTCGGGCATAAATTTTTCTTTTGAAAATCGAATTCGTTTCCTTAAGACGAATCGAGCCTTGTTTAGGCAAGGAATTCAATTTAAGGACAAAATCTTCAATTTATTGTTTAAAAAAAAAAATCAAAAATCAAAAAAAAAAATTGAAATTTTGAAAAAAAAAAAAGAAAAAAAACAAAAAATGAAAAAATAAAAAAATAAAAAAATAAAAAAGAAGAAAAAAGTAGAAAATGAAAAATGCAAAAATGCAAAAATGTATGAAGAAATGAAAAAGAAAACCCCTTTCCTTTCCTTCACATGTGATTCCACAAACCGGACAAAATTGTTGTCTATTTTATCTTTGCCTGATTCCTGATTCTCAGCAATAGCCAAAGAGGGGCAGCTGTAGACACCTAATTTTGTCCGGGTTTTTTAAAACCAATTTTGATTTGTCCCCCTCTCGGGTTTAATATTTTTGTAAAAGTCACGGTTGCGATTTTAGATTTTTTAAATGTTCTAAATTATATATATCTTTTTAGCTTTAATTGTTCAAATAAAACCGGACCGTAGAATTACCAATTTTAAAATTCAATTTAAACCCGAGGTGAAAAAGTAATCTTGAGCATTAGTAGATTTTTAAAATAATTTTTTTTAATTGAAAATATTTGAAAAAATAAAAACTTGAAAGAATAAAGGAGGGGTAATTTAGATATTACTCATTTTTGTTTGTTTGTTAGAAATGGAGGTACAAAATGGGTCATTTGTAAAAAAAAAAGGGGGGCCAATGATTCCAAAAGAAAGAAAAAGGGGCTGACGTGAAAAGAAAAAAGGGATAAAGCTTGGTTTGGTTTCTTTTGAGGGAGCAAAAAAAGCTAAAAGAAGAAGAAAAAAGAGGGTTGCTAAAAGATAATGGTAGTGGAATCCATAGTGAAGACCAGGTGAGAGCTAGTAACCAAAAAAAAAAATCACATGGAATTTCTAGGGATTAACCAAAACATATTGAAATCAAACACCAGCATTCTCAAATCTCCAGGATCTCAGAATTTCAAAAAAAAATGACTTCTTGTTTCTCGAGAAAATTCTCTTCTTTTAGCTCTTTGTCTTAGCTAATTTGGTGCTCATTCTACTACTTACCTTTTGATTCATATTCTCTCCATCTGGGCTTCAGTCATTTGCAAGATACAAGTCTTTTTAGCATCTGGTATTAATCAAGAAGCAGTTTTGTTTTTGTTTTTGAAGTGAAAAGGTTAGATAAAGAAGAAAAAAGGAAGTTCCTTTAAAGGGTAATGGTGGGTTCAGCTTATGTGGTTCTGATTCTGAAAGGGACATCTTTTGCTAGGATAAGGCAAGGATAGAAACTTCAGCTTCATGTGAATGATGGCTGGTCATGGTTTTGCTGAATCAGAGGATGCTAAAAAGGCAGGAATAGCGCAAGTGGAAGAAGGAGGCTGGAAATGCTGCATATAAGGACTTTGAGACGTCTATTCAGCATTACACGAAAGCAATGGAGCTTGATGATGAGGATATTTCGTACATCACCAATCGGGCTGCTGTTTATTTGGAAATGGGCGAGTATGAGGACTGCATTCAAGATTGTGACAAGGCTATTGAAAGAGGAGAGAGCTCAGCCTTCCTCCTGTCTTCATGTTCGTGGTCGACACCTCCATTATCGAAGAGGAAATGGCATTCCTCAAATCTGCCTTGTCCCAGACCATTGGCCTCTTACCTGACAACTCTCTTGTTGGTTTGATCACCTTTGGCACCCTCGTCCATGTGCATGAGTTTGGCTTCAGTACCATTCCTAAGACCTATGTCTTCAAGGGCTCCAAGGATGTCTCCAAAGACCAGCTTCTCCAGCAGATGAACTTTTTCCTTAACAAGCCCAGCCCCCCCACTGGTGTCATTGCTGGTGCTAGTGATGGCTTGTCTTCGCAGAGCATTGCACGATTCCTTCTACCTGTCTCTGACTGCGAGTTTGCTCTTAATTCGATCTTAGAGGAGCTCCAAAAAGATCCTTGGCCCATTCCTGTTGATCAACGAGCCAATAGGTGCACAAGCACCGCCTTGAGTGTTGCTGCCAGTTTGTTGGGTGCCTTTGTTCCTCGTTCTGGAGCTCGAATCATGGCATTTATTGGTGGCCCATCAACTTCTATGAAGCACTTGCAAAGCAGCTTGTGCACCAAGGACATGTGCTGGATCTCCTTGTTTGTGCTCTTGACCAGGTTGGTGTTGCTGAACTTAAAGTTGCTGTTGAGAGAACAGAGGGACTTGTTGTGCTTGCAGAAAGTTTTGGCCATTCAGTATTTAAAGATTCTCTTAGGCATGTTTTCCAGTCAGAGGACAAGGATCTTAGACTATCTTCAAATGGTATATTTGAGATAAATTGTTCAAAGGACATCAAAGTTCAGGGTATTCTTGGGCCTTGTGCATCTCTTGAAAAGAAAGGTCCTTTGTGCTCTGACACCATAGTCGAGCAGGGAAGCACCAGTGCATGGAAAATGTGTGGCCTCGATCAAGGCTATTGGTTGAAGAGGTTTGCTAAATACAAACCTTTACATGTTTAATTTTCTGGAATGCAGTACTTCTTCAACGTCTACTTCAATATCTGCAACAAACAGGTTTTTTTTAAGGATTATAGAAAATCAAAATCCCTCTCCTCCTTTTGCATTTCTGTGGTGATTAACTAAAAGAGCTGAATCTTATGGCATCGTCTTTGGTTTCTCCTTCCCCAACTTTTGCCTTCATCAGCAACAAGAAAGATTTGAGATTTTCTACTTTTCCTTTGACATCTCAAATTGCCATTCACAAATGCAAGAAACAAGTTTCCAAGAAAATCGTCTCAGTCATGGCACCCCAGCAATCAGAGCGTAAACCAACCACCACTGGCTCTGTGAAGACTGGAATGACAATGACCGAGAAGATTCTTGCAAGAGCCTCTGAGAAACCACAGTTGAGCCCAGGTGATAATGTTTGGGTTAATATTGATATATTGATGACACATGATGTTTGTGGTCCGGGTTCCATTGGTATCTTCAAGAAAGAATTTGGTGAAAATGCAAAGGTTTGGGACCGTGAAAAGATTGTTATTATACCTGACCATTATATATTCACAAGTGATGAACGTGCAAATCGTAACGTGGATATTTTGAGGGATTTTTTCACCGAGCAGAATATCAAGTATTTTTATGATATTAAAGATCTTAGTAATTTCAAGGCAAACCCTGATTATAAAGGTGTATGCCATATTGCCCTTGCCCAAGAAGGTCACTGCCGGCCTGGAGAGGTTTTGTTAGGGACAGATTCTCACACTTGCACCGCTGGAGCATTCGGTCAATTTGCTACAGGAATTGGAAATACAGATGCAGGCTTTGTATTAGGCACCGGGAAGCTTCTGCTCAAGGTGCCACCGACTTTGAGATTTGTGATGGATGGTGAAATGCCTCATTATTTGCTTGCAAAGGATTTGATTTTGCAGATCATTGGTGAAATATCTGTAGCTGGTGCAACTTATAAATCGATGGAGTTTGTTGGAACAACTGTGGAAAGTTTAAATATGGAAGAACGGATGACGTTATGCAATATGGTTGTCGAAGCTGGTGGAAAGAATGGTGTTGTTCCCGCTGATAGTACTACATTTAAATACCTTGAGGATAAAACATCTGTGCCATATGAACCAGTTTACAGTGATGCGCAAGCAAGTTCGACATTTCGGGTGAATTCCGCAATGGTGCTCTACCCGGACTTCTTTCCTTATCTACCAAATTCCTTCCCACCGTTATGAACCTTCTCGGAAAGTTAGCCAAGGAAGGGCAAAAACCTGCAACTAACAATCCTCGGAGAAGCAATGCTACATCATCAAGCGCTTCATCCGGAGTAACTTCATCAGAAAACGGGATCGAACACTCCAGCCTCACCAAACAAAAAAGAAAATCTTGAATGGAAAGATAGGAAATGGTTTATTGCCTTGGACAAGCACAAGGTAATATTCTTTTATTTTATTTTATGTTTATTGTGCTTGCTGATGCACCCAAAAGAGTGTATCTTATTTAACCTTGCACTAAAAAGATAAATTGTAAGTATAGTAGTTAGCAAGGGTCGAGTCCTCAGGGATTGGGTTTTAGTTTATAAGTTAATAGTTTAAAACTTAAATTCAAGAACAATAAAAGAAAAGGGGTTTTTGAAGCCAGATTTAAACTAAAGTAAATAATAAGAATAAGATGCAAGGCGGTATAACCAGCCAATAAAAATATATATACTAAATTAGGCGGTATAACCAGCCAATAAAAATAAATATACTTTTAAAAATAAGCAAACTAGAAAAATAAGAAAACAAGTAAGTAAGAAGAATCAAATATGAAAAATATGGTTAAGGTTTCATTCTCCACCACTAGACATCATTAAGAATCAATTTCAGATCTATCAATATCAACCAACTATCAAAGTTAACAACCGTAGATAACAACAAGCTCTGTTACCCCAATCTTTCCTTAGTTTGTCGTTAAATAGAACAAGCTCTCTATTTAATCTCTAACCATTAAACAACCTAGAATAAGCTCTCTAAATTCAATTTAATGGCAGCTTTATGATGAGAAAGATAGGTTGATCTAAGCAACAAACACATAAGCTCGGATTGTTCAACTTAGGTTATGTTCCACTTTGCAATTATTGAAAACTTGACCATAATCATTAATCACAAATTGCCACTTATGAATAGGAAATCAAGACAATTACACGGATCAAGACTCCTAAACTAGCAATAGATAATTATCAAGATCTATCTAGTTGTACACCTAAATAAATCAAGACAACATCATGAACAATTCTTGTAGAAGAACATAAGCAACTTTGATAGAAAATTAATGATAGATAGAATCTGAAAATCAATCACAAAACATGTCTAGGGCTTTGAAATCACCCTTAACCAAATAGAAGTTTAGCCTAGCATAGGCATTGTAAACATAAACATAAAATTAAAGAAAATCTAAGAAGAAAATAAAAGAAAGAAAGAAGAAGAGGAAGAATATTAATTATCCAACCTCTTGCTCTCTCTAAAGAAAAAGAAAACTAGAGAAAAGAAAGAAAACTAGAGAAAAGAAAGAAGAAGAAAACTTAGAGAATTTTATTAAAATGGCTAATATCCTACCTATGTACAATATGATCCCTTACAATCATCCAAGGCCCTCTATTTATACACATTTTGGAGGGCTAAATGACAAGAGACAAGCTTTACAAATTTCAAAGGTAGGTATAATAGGTGGGTGCATTTTCTAACAATTTTCGTCATACATGACGATTTTGATCAGCCAACTTGATGGTCGATTTTGTCAATTTTGCAGGCCTTATCTGATCACATGGTCTTCTAGAAACATGTTACCCTATCAGTTACTGATCCATAGCCGTTGGAATCAGCTCATTTTCTGATGTGGATAAGAAGATATGGGCAAAATACGAAAACAGGTCAGCATAGACGTCATTTCACATCAGCCAACTTCATGGTCGATTTCGTCAATATTGGAGGCCTGATCTGATCATATGGTCTTCTAGACAAAGGTTCCCGTATCAGTTACGGATCCATAGCCATTGGAATCAGCTCATTTTCTGATGTGGATAAGCAGATATGGGCAAAATACGAAAACAGGTCAGCACAGACGTCATTGCACATCAGCCACTTTGATGGTCGATTTCGCTAGGGAAAACGACTCCGTTTCAAGAAATGTAAAACATGAAAACGATAGATATGCCTCTTAGCTTTGCACGACTACAAATTTCAGACTTATTTCTTCAGTGAAACTCCAGATATAGCTGATATGGCAAACGGTGTCGGAACTGGAACTGAATTCGATTTGCCCTTAATTCTAGTAATCTGAAATCACTCAAAGAAACTTGTGAAAAACACCAAATTACATAAAAATATAAAAGATCATAAACACAATTAGACTAAACAATAATAACTCGTATTTGACACAAAACAATAATAAAACATAACTAAAAACTATATAATTATACGAGTTATCACTTGCTTTGGACTTAGCATATTACGGTGTATGTTTCGTGTTTGATAATTTACTTTTATACGACTAAGGTTGCTGGCCTTGGACATGGTCTATTGTGGTGCATGTCTTAGATATCATGTTTTTGCATTTTTTATTTTCTGTTTTCATGTTGCTTAAATTTGAGCATGTTTAGAGTTAGCATATTAAGTACTTGTGAAAATGCTTGTGTGATTTTTTGCATGATTCTTGTTTTATATCTTAGTTGAGCATGTTTTAGATTTAGTATATTAAGTGTTTGTGAAAATGCTTGTCTGATTTTTGCATGATTTAAGTGTTATTACTTAGTTTTTCATGCTAGTATGCCAAGTGTTTGTGAAAATGCCATGCTTGTTGGAGCTTGAGGCCATTTGGCTACTCCATGTGTTTTGCATTGTGTGTTGCATTTTTTGTCACGCTAGTTGTTAGGTTTTTGCATTTGCATGATATTTGGTTGGATTTTTGAATTAAGCATGACTTGTGTTTGTGAAAATGCCATGCAAGTTCATGTTAGGTCTAGGCCATATTATTTGTGTCATGCATTTTCCTTACATTTAGGTTTAGATCCATGCATTTCATGCATTATGTTTGCTGCATTGTTTCATGCATTTCATGTTCATGCCACTTGAACAATGACTTGAGCCAATTAATGGTTCAAGGTCATG
Source organism: Fremontodendron californicum (assembly GCA_030761205.1). Lineage (NCBI taxonomy): Eukaryota > Viridiplantae > Streptophyta > Magnoliopsida > Malvales > Malvaceae > Fremontodendron > Fremontodendron californicum. Next base: position 5,135,593 of record JAULJL010000032.1, read on the forward strand.
CTCTCTTGAGCACACTTATGGAAAATTAAGTTTGTCAAGTTGATTATTCTACCTTTGTGATTTTTTTACTTAGCCATTTTTTATCTAACTTTCAAAAAGTCTTAGCTACTGTTTGCAAATCATTTTATGAGTTTCAAATATTTTTATTTTGATTTTAAATGATTTTATCAAAGACAAAAAAATGTGTTGGCAAAGCAGTTTTTTCTCCTCCAAAAACTCGTACATCTCTGATTTTTCTGGGAATTCATCTTTGATCAGAAAATTAAGCCGATTTTTTTTCGAGTAGTTCTACATGTCCTGAGTCTCCAGTATTGTTTCAGAATTTTTGGAATTTTTAAAAATAGGGTAAAAAATCATGGGTTAAAACTCGACAGTGGAGTCAGAATTGATTTTAAAGAAAAATCATTTTTCTGTTTTGGTTAACTTAGTTAGAGTGGGCTAATTAGGAGGGTTAGCTACTGACTTAGGGTGGTTTCTAAGCCTTTTCAAACTCTAAAAATGGTTTTTCAAGTCTCGGGTTAAGGGTAGTCAAGTCCGGATTTTTAAACTTAGGAAATTAGAGCCATTTTAAAATTTTTAGCCCAGTTTTTATTTTTTAATTCAAGCTTTTCAAAATTGTTTTCAAACAATCACAAAGTATTTTGGTTTTAGATTATTTAATTTGACATATTTTCCTAAGGTAGCCGGATATCTTTTTAGATATACGGATTTCCTTAATTAAAGGAAAAATACATTTCATGCATTGCATTTTTATATTCATGCATTTTATATAATATGTGATTCTTGCCATAATAATTTCTATGATATTGTTGTTATTTTGATTTATATTTTTTTGATGTTACATGGTTTATTATATGGTTTTGAATATTTCATGATATCCTATGCTTTTATTTGGTTATTTTTATTTAGCATATACTATGTTCATGCATATTATATGATAGCATTATTTTATTCCATGTCATTTAAATTATATGCCATACCATTCATATTTCTCATGTCATTTAGGTTGCATTATATTATTTAGACTTTACTATGTCATTTTATTTATGTCATGTATATACATATTAATTTATTTTTAAATGTTTTCAAAAAAGATAATGGTTTTCAATAAAATAAAGATATTCCCGAGTTAAAATAATTCATGAGTTCTCTGCCGGGTTTGCTGGGGAGGATATCATCAATTATTATTAATAACGGAATATCTTCTTTAAAAAGAGAATGGTTCGGAAAATTTTTCAAAACTAATAAAAATTTCTATATTTTGCCATGTTTGTTGGGGAATATAGGAAAATTTTGAATTTATAAATTCCGGATCATTTTCAATAAAAAATGGAATTATTTTTCTTTAAATTGGGAATTAATTTGAAATACTAAATTTAAAACCAACTTTTACCGAGACTTGAGATAATACACGATTAATAAGGTACCGATTTATACGGGCGTTGTGGGGGTGCTAATCCTTCCCCGCACGTAACCGACTCCCGAACCCGCTTCTTTGATTTCTCTGGTTTAAAACGCAGACTTGAAATTGGTTTTTTAAAATGTTTTAATTAATTTTTAAAATATTTTATAAAATCGGTTTTAATAGGTGGCCGATCACACCTAGCTAAAAAAGATTGGTGGCGACTCCATGTCTTTTTTAAGGTCATTTTCAAAACCTTCATTTTTAGAGGAATTAAGTCGACTTTTCCTCGATTTTTTTTAATGTCACGCTTAACGAATAATAAAGTCTTGCGATGAGACGTCGTAATTTTTTTTTTTTTAGGTTGCGACAAATGTATTATATATTTATGTAAATTTTGACACGTTTATAATTTGTTTTATATAGATTTTGACACGTTCATGTATTTGTGTCTTGTTCATGTTATTTTTTGTATCGTGTTTTAATTATTTTTCTCATGTTGTGTTCGTGTTGTATAATCATGTTGTGTATGAAATTGCCAGGTCTAATTGACACTATTCGAATAATTACCAATTTTGTGTCACGTGTCATCATGTTCGTGTTATTTTTTCGTTTCATAATTATATTAAAGGTATTATATATTTATATAAATTTTGACACGTTAGTAATTCGTTTTATGCAGTTTTGACACGTTCGTGTATTCGTGTTGTGTTTTAATTATTTTTTCAATATTGTGTTCGTGTCATATAATATGATGTGTTCAAAATTGTCAAGTCTAATTAACACTATTCAAATAACTCACAATTTTGTGTCAAGTACCATATAATGATTGGAGTTAATGTTTGTCTATATTAATCTATAATAATCTATACCTTTATACCTATCTATCTATAACAATACTTAAAAATTGTCCCAAAGCAAAGAGAATGCCCAATTTCAATTTTGAGTGCTCTTGCTTCGGGACAACTAAACTTGGGTATTAAGGAGGTTGGAGGATTAGTTAGAGTATTTTTTTTTTTTTTTTATGGACAAGGAAAGAAAGGAAAGAGAAAAAATTGTGTACGTTCCATTTTTTTCGTTTGTTTAAAATATTATAAATTTTTATAATTTTTCATGTTAATAATTCATTTTATGTAGATTTTAACACGTTTGTGTATTCGTGTCGTGTTCATGTTTTTTTTGTGTCGTATTCGTATTCGTGTTATTTTTTCGTGTGTTCAAAGTATTATAAATTTATATAAGTTTTACAAGTTAATAATTCTTTTTATGTAGATTTTGACACATCCGTATTGTGTTCATGTTATTTTTCATGTCGCGTTTGTGTTATTTTTTCGTGTGTTCAAAGTCTTATAAATTTATATAAACTTTAACATATTAATAATTCGTTTTATGTAAATTTTGACACATTCGTGTATTTGTGTCATGTTCATGTTATTTTTTCGTATCGTGTCGTGTTTTAATTTTTTTTTATATTATGTTTGTATCCTATAATTATGTTGTGTCCGAAATTGTCGGATCTAATTGACTATATTCAAATAACTCTCGATTTTATATCAGGTGTAGTATAATGATTAGAGTTATTATTTTTCTAAATTATTTTTATTCCTCTTACTTTTTTATCTTCAACTTTATTATAAAATATTAATTCAAATCTGATAACATGCCCGTAATGAAGCGTGGGAATATATCTAGTATTGTTTAAATACCACCTATGGCCTATGCCTTGCCTTGGAAAATTTATGTAGAGGAGGAACTGTTGTCATCAAGCACTTTTGACAGGTTTTGGGCCCTGAAATAATTAAATTCAAGCTGGAGGACTGGGGCCTAGTGCTGCTCTAACCCAGCTTTGCATTAAAAAACATATATTTTAGCAGGCTTTAGCTAGAAGTGTTAATGGTCGTGTTGGATGGACTTCGAGTCGAACTTAGATATGATATTAATATCATATTTAAATATTTAAGTTCAATTTGATTATTTGGGTCACAAAATTTATCTAAATCATTTAACTTTATAAATATGTAACTCCGAGTAGCCCAAACCAGTTCATATTATTTCTTTTAAAATATAAAAAAAAATCATGTTATTTTTATTTAATTTTAGTAGTTTTATCTTTTTTATTAAATTTTAAAACAGATATAATAACTTAACATATTTTTTAATATTTATATAATATAATATAATATTTATTATTTATTTATTTATATAAATTACATAATATATAAATATATAAATAATATCTATTATATAATTAAAAAACAGATAGGGTAGGGTAGACCTGTTCAAGGGTCCGGTAGCCCGACAGGCTCGATCAGTATTGGGCCAATCCAAGGCAGAGATTTTAGTGATTAGGGTCGGCCTGACTTGAATCATTGTTTAACTAATTAAAAAGTTAATTTTTATTTAAATTTAATTATAAAATATATAAATATTAATATAAAAATAATTTTTTAATTTATTATTATTATTTGAACAGTGAACATGGCCGGGGGGCTGGCTTTGGTAAGGAAAAAAATTCGGGTCGTGGCCTGGCCATGAGCAGGTCTAGGGTCGGGCGAAGCTCGAACCTTAAATGTTGGATCTAAAGCCCGACCGATTTTTTAAACGAGCCTAATATTTTTGTCAAAACTCCCTCAAATATCATGCGAACCTTTGGACTTGGACGAGTAGCTCGACCCTTGAACATGTTTAGCTTTAACTTTACCCAAATAAAAAATAAATTGAAAAACCAAAAAAACAGTATTGAAGCTGGAAAGGACAATATGCACATTGCATATTACTAGGGCTATAAATGAACAGAGCTTGAACTAGGAGACCTCTATTCGTGTTCGTTCGTTTATTTTTAAGTTTGTTCATGTTTGGTTCATGTTGGTTAAGAATTTTTACAATTGTGTTCGAGTTCGACTCGTTTAAAATTGGGTGTGTTCGAACTCGATTCGTTTAAATTAAATGAACTTGTTTACAAACATTAAACGAACTTGTTCATGAACATATAATCGAATATGTTCGTGAATAATTAAAAATTTGTTCATGAACAATAAACAAACAAATCTAAACAAACAAACAAATAAACAAATAAGTAAGTAAAATTTAAGTTATTATTAGATATAAAATAATAAAACAAAAATATTATTAATACTAGAATTCTTCCCCCGCTTTGCTAGGAGATTTTTTTTTTTAATATTTATAAAAATTTTAATTAAATTAACAATTAAAAATACATTTAAGTTGAATCATATTAAATAATTATTATTTATTTAAATAATTTTTTATGTTTTAATATTGTAGGTAAATGAATTTAAAGTTAAAATCGAATCACTATGATAAATTATGCTAAATATGAGATAAATTGAGACATGTTACAAATATAACATGAAAAAATAATTAAAACACCACACGACACAAAAAATAACACGAACACAACCCGAATACACGAACGTGTTACAATCTATATAAAAAAAAATTATTAACGTGTAAAAATTTATATAAAATTTATAATACTTTGAACAAAAAAAAAACACGAACATTTCACGAACACACAAAAATTTCTCTAAATTGAATCACTGTAACAAATTATGCAAAATCTATCATGAATTGAGACACGACTCGAACACGACACGAATACACAAATTTTTTTCTAAATTGAGTCACAATGAAAAACTATGCAAAATATGAAATAAATTGAGACAGGACACGAACATAACATAGAAAAAATAATTAATTAAAACATAACACGAAAAATAATATGAACACTACACGAATACATGAACATGTCAAAATATAAATAAAACGAATTATTAACATGTAAAAATTTATATAAATTTATAATAGTTTAAATATACAAAAAATAACATGAATACGAACACAAAATTTTTTTCTCTTTTCTTTCTTTCTCTTTTTTTATTTTTTCTTTTTTTTTTCTTTCCTTCCCAACAAAAAAAAATGTCACCACCATAACAATTTGTGTAACTCATTTTATATATATTTTAGATATTATAAATAAATAAAATATAAATAATAATAATAATAATAATATTAATTATAATCATATAATAAATAAATTTTAAACAATTTATAGACGAACTTGTAGACACTTAATTTTGTCTGGACCACTAAAACAGGTATGTTTTCTTCCTAAATTGATGTTTCAGAATGTAAAAAGACTTTTTTCATCCTGCAGGTGGTACTCCGAGACTTAGTCTAAGAAGGCGAGCATAAAAAATCAAACTTGAAAAAGTCAACCTCGAAAAGTCAACTACTAAAAATGTCAACCCACTTTCAAAATCAAGATTTGAAGTTCAATTGAAAAATGGCGAAAGAATTTTGATAATCCGAGGTCTACATTGAAAGATATGGAGTTCGGAAGTTGGGTTACGGAGATTCAATAAAAAATAAACCCTAGTTCGGGAAATTTGAGGAAAAGTGCTTAAACAATCAAATTGGTTGAAATTGAAGGTTCCAAATGAAAGATAAGCACTGACTATGGGTAATGGAGAAGCTACTTAGAAGAAAAACTGGAAGAAAAGTCAATCCGGAAGAAAACCGAAGATTAGGGTTTTTGGTGGATTTCGGTGAAATTTGGAAGAATTACAGAAATGACCCGATTCGATAAGACTAAAGCCCTTAATGGATGAGGAGTGATTAAAAAAGGATATTCCAAGGCTCAGTTTGAAGAAAATCTGAAAATCGGACTTGTTTTGAGCAAAATCGGGTTTCGAAGGCTAAATGGCAAAATTGGAAAATTTAGGAAAAATAGCAAATGAACTCCAAAAATTCTGAAAAATTGCATATCTCATTCTTAAATCATTTCAAAGAGATTGGCAAAAGAAAATCTTGATTCGGAGTTCGTTCGTAAAATTGCCAACTCTCGGGTCCCCTATAAAGAAATTCAAGAAGTTAAATTCTGGAAAAATAGCAAATGAACTCCAAAAATTCTGAAAATTTTCAAATCTCATTTTTAAATTATTTGGAAGAGATTGGCGAAAGAAAATCTGGATTCGGAGTTCGTTTGCAAAATGGCCAACTCCCGGGCCCCCTATGTAGTAATTCAAGTAGATAAATCTTGAAAAAAATACCAAATGAGTTCCAAAAATTATGAAAACTTCCAGATCACACTTTTTAATTATTTGGAAGAGATTAGTGAATAAAAATATGGATTTGAACCTCGTTTAAAAAATGGTAAAGTTTAGGAGCACAAAAGGGCAATTTTGAAAGAAAAAATCGAAATAAATAGCAAATGGGCTCAAAATTTTTTGAAAACCTCTAGAATTCAATTTTTTATTATTTTGAAAGTATTGAGAAAATAAAAATTGAATTTGGAGTCCGTTTGCTATTTATTTATGTTTGGGGGGTAAAAAAGTCATTTTACCCAAGAAATCAAAAGGGGTTTTCTTGTGTTTTAAAAAAAAAATGAAGATTGGGCTGGAAGAAGAGGGGTTAGCCGGCCAAGGTCCAAGGATGGGTAGATATTTTCTGATTTTTAATCAAAAGGCCAACAATAAAGAGGAATGTAGTTATTTTTTTATCAAGCCTTTGCAAATAAGCCACATGAACCAATGCATGAAGAGGGAGAGTGTCAACATAATGGCTTAATATTCTTGAATAGCTGTAATTGTGGATAGCTGATTGCCTAATATAAGGGTGATAATTTCATATTTTAAACATCTTGGATCAACAGCCTTTGGATCAAAATTGGTTGAAGCAAAAATGACAACATCCTAGGTCAATAAGGGATTCGGCCACACTAAGGGGAAGGGGGTTCTCTTTTCATTTTCAGCTACTCACTCTCTATTCTCTCTTGTTTTTGGTTGATTTTTCTCTCCATTTTTGAAAGGCAAAAAGAAAAGTTTAGAAAAGAAAAGAAAGTTGGAAGAGAAAAAACTTGAAAGATAGCTTCAAGAGGTTGCTTTAAGCACCATACTCTTGCACTTTCTTTGATTTTCCATTCTTGATTTGCTGTTTTGATTACTATTTTGGTGAGTTTTCTTTGATTTTTCTTTTAAAATAAGTGTTTTTAATATTCTTCTTCAAGTTTTTCTTCATACTTTCTTGGAAAAAAGCTTTGAAATTTTTTTTTCTTTTGTTATAAGGGTGGCCGAATGGTCTGTTTTTAGTATAGTTGTTGTTTGTATTTTTTATTTCATGTTATTCTTAATATTTAACAAGTTTTGATGCTTTAAATCTTCTTCTAATACATAAACATGAAGCTTGTTTTAATTTGGTTGCTTGCTTGTTTCCATTTTTGAGTCTATTATCTTGTTATCATTTTTATTTTACTTGTCTTGCATTTTTTATTTTCTATTTTCAAAATGTTTAAGTTTGTTTATGTTTTATATTTTGTAATCCATATATTTGTGAAAATGCCTATTGGTTTTCATGCTTTTACTTTATATTTGCATGATTTGAGTGTTATTCTTTAGCTATGCATGTTAGTATATCATGTGTTTTTGAAAATGCCATGCTCATTTTAAACATGAGGCCATTCGGCCACCCTCATGTTGTCTGCTTTGTGTGTGCATTTTTGTTATGCTAGTTCATTTGTTAGCATTTTCATGATATTTGGTTTAGTATTTTGTTTAAGCATGTTTAAGCATGCCATATGTTTGTGTTATTGCCATGCATTTTTTTAGGTTTAGGATTGGTTTGCTTTGCCATGCATATTCATGTATTTTAGACCTAGGTTACATTAAATGCCATGCAAGTTCATTTAGGTCTAGGTCATTTTATTGATGCCATGCTTTTTTCATGTCATTTAGGTTTTAAATCATGCATTTCATGCATCATATTTGCTGTATTTTTCATGCATTTCATGTCCTTGCCACTTGACTTATGACTTAGGCCAATCAATGGTTCAAAATCATGCCCACTTGAGCATACTTGTGAAAAATTAAAGAATTGTCAAATTAATTATTCTACCTTTGTGATTTTTTTACTTAGCCAATTTTTTACCTAAATTTTCAAAAGTGTTAGCTACTGTTTTTGGATCATTTAGAGAGTCTTTAATATTTTTACTTTGATTTTTAAATGATTTTATCAAAGGCAAAAGAATGTGTTTTGGCAAAACAGTTTTTTCACCTAGTACTCGTACTTTCCTGATTTTTCTAGGAAGTCATCTTTAATTAAAAAATTAAGCCAATTTTTTCTGTGTAGTTTTACATGTCCTGAGTCTCCAGTATTTGTTTTAGATTTTTTTGAATTTTTAAAAATAGGGTAAAAAATTGTGCTTTAAAACTGGATAGTGGAGTCATAATTGAATTTGAAGGAAAATTATTTTTCTGTTTTGGTTAAGTTACTTAGAGAGGGCTGATTAGGAAGTTTAGCTACTGACTTAGGGTAGTTTCTAAGCCTTTTTAAACTCTAAAAATGATTTTTTAAGTCTTAGGTTAAGGGTGGTCAAGTCCGGGATTTTAAACTTAGGAAATTACACTCATTTAAAAAAGGGTTTAGCTAGGTTTTTATTTTTAATCCAAGCTTTTCAAAATTGTTTTCAAACAATCACAAAGTATTTTGATTTTAGAATATTTAATTTGATATATTTTCCTAAGGTAGCTGGATATCTTTTTAGATATACGGATTTCCTTAATTAAAGGAAAAAATATATTCTCATGCATTGCATTTTCTATATTCATGCATATTACATAATATGTAATTTTTGCTATGTTTAATTTTCATGATGGTGTTATTATCTTTGATTTAAATTTTTGATATTATATTATTTGTTATATGGTTATGAATATTCCATGCTATCCTACGCTTTTTATTTAGTCATTTATTTTTGTTAAATCATTTAGCAGAGACTATGTTCATGCATTATTATTTTTATTTTCATGCATATTTCATGATAACATTATTTTATGTTCATATCATTTCATGTCACTTAGATTATATTCCATATCATATAGATTATATTATTTAAAATATGCCATGTCATGTAAATTTGCTATGTCATTTAAATCATATCATTTCATTTAGAATATATCATGTTACTTAGGATATTTCATTTCATTTAGAATATATTATGTTACTTAAAATATTTCATTTCATTTAGAATATGCTATGCCATTTAAATTATATCATATCATTTAGGTTGCATTATATTATCTAGACTTTGCTATGTCATTTTATTTATGTCACACATATTCATATTTTTTTTTAAAATGTTTTGAGAAAGATAATGATTTTCAATAAAATAAAGATATTCCCGAGTTAAAATAATTCATGAGTTCTCTGCCGGGGTTACTGGGGAGGATATCATCAATTATCATTAATAACGGAATATCTTCTTTAAAACGAGAATGATTCGGAATTTTTTTCAAATTAATAATTTTTTTTATATTTTGCCACGTTTTTTGGGGAATATAGGAAAATTTTGAATTAATAAATTTCGGATAATTTTCAATTAAAAATGGAATTATTTTTCTTTAAATTGAGAATTAATTTAAAATACCAAATTAAAAACCGACTTTTTATCGAGACTTGAGATAACACACGATTAATAAGGTACTGTTTGTAGACACCTAATTTTATCCGGACCACTAACACAGGTATGTTTTCTTCCTAAATTGAGGTTTCAGAATGTAAAAAGACCTTTTTCATCTTGCAGGTGGTACTCAGAGACTTAGTTTAAGAGGGTGAGCATAAAAAGTCAAAGTCAAAAAAAAGTCAACCTCGAAATAATCAACCCTGGAAAGTCAACTATTAAAAAAGTCAACCCACTTTCAAAATCAAGATTTGAAGTTCAATTGATAAATGGCGAAATAATTTTGATAATCCGAGGTTTACATCGAAAGATATGGAGTTCGGAAGTTGGGTTATGGAGATTCAGTACAAAGGAAACCCTAATCTAGGAAATTTGGGGAAAAGTGCTTAAGCGATCGAATTGGTCAAAATTGAAGGTTCCAAATGAAAGACAAGTACTGACTACGAGTAATGGAGAAGCCACTTGAAAGAAAAACTAAAAGAAAAGTCAATCCGGGAGAAAACCGAGAATTAGGGTTTTTGGTGGATTTCGGTGAAATCGGGAAGAATTACAGAAATGACCCGACTTGGAAAGACCAAAGCCCCCAATGGATGAAGAATGATTAAAAAGGGATAGCCCAAGGCTCATCTTGAAGAAAATATGAAAATCGGACTTGTTTTGAGCAAAACCGGGTTTCGGAGGCAAAATGGCAAAATTGGAAAATTTGGGAAAAATAGCAAATGAGCTCCAAACCTTCTGAAAATTTGCAAATCTCATTTTTAAATTATTTGGAAGAGATTGATGAAATAAAATCTTGATTCAAAGTTCGTTTGCAAAATGGCCAAATCCCGGGCCTCCTATGCAATAATTCAAGAAGATAAATCCCGAAAAAATAGCACATGGATTCCAAAAATTCTGAAATTTTCCAAATCTCATTTTAAAATTATTTGGAAGAGATTGGAGAAATAAAATCTTGATTCGGAGTTCGTTTGCAAAATGGCTAAATCCCGGGCCTCCTATGTAGTAATTCAAGCAGATAAATCCCGAAAAAATACCAAATGAGCTCCAAAAATTATGAAAACTTCCAGATCACACTTTTAAATTATTTGGAAGAGATTGGTGAAGAAAAATCTTGATTTGGAGCTCGTTTAAAAAATGGTAAAATGTGGGGGCATGAAAGGGTATTTTTGGAAGAAAAAATCCAAATAAATAGCAAACGGACTCGGAAAATTTTGAAAATTTTTAGAATTCAATATTTTATTATTTTAAAAGTATTAAAAAAATAAAATTTAAATTTGGAGTCCGTTTGCCATTTATTTGCATCCGGGGGGCAAAACGGTCATTTCACCCAAGCAACCGAAAAGGGCTTCTTTTGGCCTTTCAAAAAATCAGACTTTGGCTAGAAAAGAGAAGTGCTAGCCTGCCAAGGCCCAAAGGAAGGAGGAAGCTTCTGATTTTTCAATGAAATGGCCAAGGATTAAGAGTTAGTTAGAGATTCTTTTTGATCAAGCCATTGTGATTAAGCCACATAGGCCAAGAGAGAGTGTCAACATTATTCTTGAATAGCTTTAATTATGGACAGCTGATATGCTAATCTAAGGGTGATAATTTCATGATTTTTCACCTTGAATTACTAGCCATTGGATGGGAAGTTGGTTGGAATCAAAATGACAACATCCTAGGGGAGGAGAGAGGTAAAATTCTGCCAACATTAAGGGGAGGTACAGAATTTTCATTTACACACTTCATTTTTTCAGATTTCTCTTGTTTTTGCTTAGTTTTTCTCTCTTTGGTTGAAAGCAAAAAGAAAAAGTTTAGAAAAGAAAGGAAAGGAAAGTTTGAAGAGATAAAGCTTGAAATATAGCTTCTTGAGGTTGCTCTTGAGCACCAACTCTTGCACTTTCTTGATTTTTCATTCTTATTTTTGCTATTTTGATTATCATTTGGTGAGTTTTTCTTTTTAAATAAGAGTTTTTTTTATTGTTCTTCTTAAGTTCTTTCTTCATCTCTTTCTTAAATATTTTTTTACAATTTTTTTCTTATTTTTCTTTAATGGCCGAATGGCCTACATTTTTCTTATTATGGTTGCTGTTTTTGCTTTAATTTATCATGTTATTTATGTTAATTTCTTTAATTTTGATGCTTTAAGTGTTCTTCTACTTAATATATTTGAATCATGTTTTAATCTGGTTGCTTTGTTTGTTGCCATTTATGATTTAAAAATCATGTTCTTACCTTTTTAATTTTCTATTTTCATAATGTCTAAATTATTTGATGTTTTATATTTAGTATATCAAGTGTTTGTGAAAATGCTTGTGAGTATCTCTACCTTATGTTTGCATGATTTGAATGTTATATTTTAGTTGAGCATGTTAGTATATCAAGTGTTTGTGAAAATGCTTGTTTGGTTTTAGTATCTCTACTTTGTGTTTGCATGATTTGAGTGATATATTTTAGTTGAGCATGTTAGCATATCAAGTGTTTGTGAAAATGCCATGCTTGTTGGAGCTAGAGGCCATTCACCTACTCCATGTGCTTTACATTGTATGTGCATTTTTACCATATTAGTTGGTAGGTTTGCATTTGCATGACATTTGATTGAGTATTTAGTTTAAGTATACCAAGTGTTTGTGAAAATGCCATGCTTGTTGGAGCTTGAAGCCATTCGGCTACTCCATGTGTTTTGCATTTTTGCTATGTTAGTTGATAGGTTAGCACTTGCATGATATTTGGTTGAGTTTTTTGTTTAAGCATGCCTTGTGTTTGTGAAAATGCCATGCATATTTTAGTTATTAGGTTTGGTTTATTTTCCATTCATGTTCATGCATTTTAGACCTAGGTTGAATTGAATGCCATGCAAATTCATTTAGGTCTAGGTCACTATATGGTTGCCATGCATTTTTTCATGACATTTAGGTTTAAACTCATACATTTCATGCATCATATTTTCTATATTTTTCATGCATTTCATGTTCATGCCACTTGACTAATGACTTAGGCCAATTAATGGTTCAAAGTCATGCTCTCATGAGCACACTTGTGCAAAATTAAGGTTTGTCAAATTGATTATTCTACCTTTGTGATTTTTTTTTACTTAGCCAATTTTTATCTAACTTTCAAAAAGTCTTAGCTACTGTTTGTGAGTCATTTTGTGAGTTTTAAATATTTTTACTTTGATTTTTAAATGATTTTATCAAAGGCAAAATGTATTTTGACAAAGCAGTTTTTTTTCACCCAGTACTCGTACATTTTTGATTTCTCTGGGCAATCATCTTTAATAAAAAAAATTAATCTGAGTTTTTCCCATGTAGTTTTACAAATCCTGAGTCTCCAGTATTATTTTTTTAGATTTTTTTTGAATTTTTAGAAATAGGATAAAAAATCATGGCTTAAAACTGGACGTTGGAGTCAGAATTGAATTTCAAGGAAAATCATTTTTCTGTTTTGGTTAAGTTACTTAGAGGGGGCTGATTAGGAAGTTTAGCTACTGATTTTGGGTAGTTTCTAAGCCTTTTTAAACTCTAAAAATGATTTTCTAAGTCTCAGGTTAAGGGTGGTCAAGTCCGGGATTTTAAATTTAGGAAATTAGAGCCATTTGAAAAAGATTTAGCCCAGTTTTTATTTTTGATTTAAGCTTTTCAAAATTGTTTTCAAACAATCACAAAGTATTTTGGTTTTAGAATATTTAATTTGAAATATTTTCCTAAGATAGCCGGATATCTTTTTAGATATACGGATTTCCTTAATTAAAGGAAAAAATACATTTTCATGCATTGCATTTTCCATATTCATGGATTTTATATAATATGTGATTTTTGCTATGATAATTTCTATGATATTGTTATGATTTTGAGTTATGTTATATTGTTTATTATATGACTTGGAATATTTCATGATAACCTATGCTTTTTATTTAATTATTTTTTTGTTATATTGTTTAGCATGTTCATGCATTATTATTTTCATTTTTTTCCATGCATATTATATGATAGCATTATTTTATATTCCATGTCAATTAAATTATATGCCATATCATTCATATTTGCCATGTCATTTAAATTTTTTCATTTCATACAGAATATATTATGTTACTTAGGTCATTTCATTTCATGTAGAATATATTATATTACCTAGGTCATTTCATTTCATTTATGATATATTATGTCATCTAGGATATTTTATTTCATTTAGATTATATCATATGACTTAGGATATTGCATCTCATATAGAATGTATTATGTTACCTAGGTCATTTCATTTCATTTAGAATATATCATATAACTTAGGATATTTCATTTCATTTAAAATATGCTAAGACATTTAAATCGTATCATATCATTTAGGATGCATTATATTATTTTGATTTTGCTATGTCATTTTATTTATGTCATACATATACATATTCATATCTTTTAAAATGTTTTCAAAAAGGTAATGATTTTTAATAAAATAAAGATATTCCCAAGTTAAAATAATTAATGAGTTCTCTGCCGGGTTTGCTGGGGATGATATCATCAATTATCATTAATAACGGAATATCTTCTTTAAAATGAGAATGATTCAAAAAGTTTTCCAAAACTAATAAAAATTTCTATATTTTTCCACGTTTGTTTGGGAAAATAGGAAAATTTTGAATTTATAAATTCCGGATCATTTTCAATTAAAAATGGAATTATTTTTCTTTAAATTGGGAATTAACTTGAAATACTAAATTTAAAACCGACTTTTTTACCGAGACTTGAGATAACACACGATTAATAAGGTACCGTTTTATAATGGCGTTCTGGGGGTGCTAATCCTTCCCCGCACGTAACCGAGTCCCGGACCCGTTTCTTTGATTTCTCTGGTTTAAAACGCAGACTTGAAATTGGTTTTTAAAATGTTTTAATTAATTTTTAAAATATTTTATAAAATCGGTTTTAATAGGTGGCCGATCACGCCTAGCTAAAAAAGATTGGTAGCGACTCCATGTCTTTTTCAAGGTCATTTCCAAACCTTTATTTTTCTAGAGGAATTAAGTCGATTTTTCCTCGGTTTTTTTAATGTCACGCTTAACGAATAATAAAGTCATGCGGTAAGACTCGTTATTTTTTAGGTTGCGACTACTTGGCGACTCCACTGGGGATTATTAGAGAGTCAGACCTAGAATTAGTCGTGTGTTACCAAAGTCTCGGTTTTGTTGGTTTAATTGGTATTTAATATTAATCATCACATTTTTTTAATAAGGAAAATTTTGAAAATAATAAAATGTTTTTAAATATGTTCATACTCATGTGCATGCATTTTATTATTGTTCTCTAGTTATTTAAGGTTGTATATTATAATTGCTTGTTTGTTAATGCGTTACACTATTCTTGAATGTTTTTTTATAAATAGTTGGGGCATTTAGAATAAGGGGTGTAGAATAGGGGGTGAAAGGTTTGTTGTTCCTCCACACACACTACATGTGCATTTGAATATCATGAATCCTAAACCCGGGTTTCGTCTGTTTAGGTGGGAGCAAAGTAACTAAGCCTTCGTGATTAACAATCCACATGGGCTAGGGAAATAGACTCTAACGAATTGAACCCGCTTTTATTGGGGTGCCTTACTAGCCTTCACCGGCGACAGTGAGGAGCAATTCGAGGCCTTTAGAACCAATTCACCCTCATATAGTGAACCTAGGCAAAGCCATGCTGGATTTTCGTTAGATATACCAAAAATAGGAACACATAGAGGGACATTTCTAAACCTTTCGTTACCTATTTTACACTCCGAATAAGTGTGGTAGATCGGGCAACGATGTACGTACATCGCCCGTAATAAATGTGATACTCCGCCTCAAAGGCATCGTGATGCCTAAATAAGCAGATATTGTTGGGGCAAATGTTCATTAGCTTTTTGAAAAAAAAAATCCTTTTTCAAGCATTTTTGCATTTTGCACATTTTATGCATGTGTGAATAGAGCATGTACATTTTTGGTTGTATTATTGATCTCATTCTTTGCAATAAACAGTTGGTAATTTCATTTGATGATTTCATAAAATCGATAGTGTCACATAAACATTTGAACATTGTACCATAGTAGGATCCACTACCCCGAAATTCTTTTGAAAATAATATGATTGGTTTTTCATAGAAAAAAAACATGTTTCAAAAAATCATAAATTTGGAGGCAAATCCTGCATAATGAGATTTTTGAATAATCAGGATTTAGGTCCCACCAATTTCGTGTAATCATTGGTTAATTTATTTGTATCATTTTGACATCATGTCACAGTCCTAACATGCATGGTTATTCTTTGTAGAATACATTTGTGATATACATGGTCATTCTTTGTACCTACCTTTGTATTAATTCATTTACTCTTAGCATGTATCATTTTGACATCATAGCATGCATGATCATTCATTGTAAAATACGTTTATGACATGCATAGTCATTATTTGTATATACTTGTGCATCAATTTATTCATTTTTTTAATGCATCATGTTGGCATTAGATTGCATCCATAGCATACATAGTCATCATAATTTCTCTGTATATGGTCATGCATTAATCATCAGTATATTCATGCACATAGGAATAGCATATGTACATTCACAATTGTATTCTTAATCTCATGACATTTTCATTTGCATGAAACGGGTTCAAGATATGAGGAAGGAATTGGAGGAACGATTGGGTGCTTTGGAATGTGGACATGAAATCCGGGAGGTGAAGTAATAGCTTGCCAAATTGCTGAAAATGGTTGAGGATATGGGTAAGAGTAAAGAGGAATTTTCTCAGGGCTCTGTATTGTCTTCGGATCAACGAAAACCATCAGGTCCAGAACATACAATCCTTGCTGGATCCTGCACTTGTCAATGCCACAAAGGTTGTAATCCTTATGAAATTGTGGACAAAATCATGAAAATGATTAAACCTGAGAGCCTGATACCAAGGATAAAAACCTTGGATCTTGTACCATACCTGCAAACTGTTTTGGGTCCAAGCCAATATCCCCACCCTACTATGGTCCAATCGTCCATTGAGATAACCACTACTGGATTCCTGAATCCCACTCCATCACCACCAATTGGCAGTTCATATTGCTTCCCTCGTCAATCACCTTATCCAACATCTGGGATAGGAACCTCGAGCTATGTACAACCTCCAAAGGCCCCGTGTCCAAATCCATACCCTTACCATGCTGTTCCGCCACATCTCCATGTAAACACTCTGGTTTGGACCTTAGTGCCACCACCATGTGCACCAACTCCTAGGCCATGTATGACTAAGAAACAACCCCGGGATAAGACCCAAATGCATTTTGATCCCTTTCCAATCAGCTACCGAGAGCTTCTCCCTATACTGATCCAAAATCACATGGTTGCCTGTGTCCCATTGAAAACCCTGTTACCACCATATCCAAGGTGGTATAATCCAAATGCAAGATGTGATTATCACTGTGGAATTGTTGGCCATAACATTGAAGACTGTATAGCATTCAAAAAGAAAGTGCAAACTCGTATAAATGCCAAGTGGTTGGATCCATCGACACTGATTGATAGAGGACTTGTTAGGATTGGGAGATTTACAGCATTGAGGTGGAAAGACTTCGGTCTTATATGATGTAATAGGATTTCACTTATTCAGTAGCCGGCTTTTATAGCCTTAGGATGCTAGGAAGAATAAAGTGCTTGTAAAGACAGTTTTAACTACTGCTCAGATTTTGTAAAACATGGTTTATACCATTGTGAACATTGATATGGGAATGGATTGACTATGCTTCAAATTTTTGAGATGTTGATGATTAAGTTCCTCCGATTCTTATTTCCTTCGTGATATCTTCCCCTTTTGCATTTTGCATCCGATCAATTATTGGTCATACCATACATTCATACATGTATCATGTCAGCATCAGGTTGCATTTATGCATTCATAATCAACATGATTTTTCTGTATATATCCATGCATTAATTTTCTTATTACATACATCATGTTAGCATTAGGTCGCGTTCATGACACACATGGTTAGCATGATTTTCTTTGTATATACTTTGTATCAATCATTCATTGTTTGCATGTATCATAATTGACACCATGTTGCATTCATAGTGTATATGATCATTCATTAGGAAATACGCTAAAATGTACATGATTATTCATTGCATATATCCATGCGTTGATTTGTTTATTCTTTGCTTGCAACATGTTGGCATCGTGATTGCATTTATTACATACATGGTCAGCATGTTTCCACTATATATATCCATATATCATTTCTTTTATTCTTCACATGCATCAAATGACAATCATGGCTCATTCATCATGACATACATTTGGGGGAAATAAAACAAAAGTTGGCTTGTCTTTAGGAGTCTTTGAAAGAATTTCCATTTCAAATCAGAGGTATAAGAAGTACTGAGTACCCTTTTAATACAGGCTAGTGCTATGGAGTATGAACAAGTTGCCCAAATAGAAAAAATGGAAAGAGAATAGAAAGAATTGCGAGAACAGCTAGTAAAGTCTCAAGCTAAATCTAAGGATCAGATGACTAAATTGATGGAGCTGATATCCGTCGTAATCAAGGGAAAAGGATACACCGAAAACTTTGTCGTCAGGAAAGGGTTAGAGGCACAAAAGGGTCAGAATGAGGTCGTAATGATTGATGCCCAGAACACTGTTAACCTCGTCAATGTCCTAAACTCAGATGATCCAGGTGAACAGGCAAAGTTGAAAATGGTTGCAGTAAATGAGGTTGAGTTCGCAGATTCCCAAGGGAAATATCAGTTGTTAGATGAAAGGCTCCGGGCAGTAGAAAGTACAAATGTATTTGGGAGTTTAGATGCGAAAGAACGATGTTTGGTCCTCGATTTAGTCATTCCTCCTAAGTTCAAGATCCCTGACTTTGTGAAATATGATGGGACGACCAATCCGTCAGCCCACATCACTATGTTCTCTCGGAAGATGACAAGTCATATAGATAATGATAAGCTTTTGATTCACTGCTTTCAGGATAGCCTCAGTGGATCCGCAATTAGGTGGTATAGTCAGTTGAGCAAGGATCAGATTCGCTCTTGGAATGACCTGGCTAGGGTTTTCTAAACCAGTACAAGCATATGACCGACATGGTGCTTGACCGTCTTACCTTGCAAAATATGAAGAAAATAGCTACTGAGAGCTTCAAAGAATATGTGCAACGGTGGATGAGCCTGGCCGCCCAAGTACAACTGCCCTTAACTCAGAAGGAAACCACTGTCATTTTTGTGAATACACTGCAGGCCCCGTACTATGATATACTTGTCGGCAACACCACGAAGAATTTTTCGGACATGGTAATTTCAGGGGAGATGATTGAGAATGCTATCAAGGAAGGGAAAATTGAAGGAGAAAGAACATCCAATACCAAGAAAAAAAAAGGGCATCTGAAAAGAAAAAGAAAGATACCCAAGTCGTGGAAGGCTTTGCCTCACCTCCCCAATTCTCCTCGTATCAGCCATTTTACTCTACCCTGAACAATGTCTCTCAAGGTTTTTATCCCTACCAACCAATGACTACAACTACACCAGAATTTACATCTGTCTATCAATCGAACACCCTTGGGAATAATCGAAAGGGGCATAAAAAGCGAAAAAGAAATCAGGATGACCCGATTCCTGTGACATATAGAATCACCTTGTTAAACCCATGCAATTATAGCCTCTGAAGCCCCCTTACCCGAGCTGGTATGATGCTAATGAGTCTTGTGGTTATCATTTTGGCAATCAAGGTCACTCAACAGAGAACTGCCTCGCTTTGAAGTACAAGGTGAGGGATCTCATCAAGGCTGGTTCGATAAGTTTTGAAGATGGGAAAGCCAAGTGTCATAAGAAACATGGTGCATGATCATATTAGATTTTTGACACATGTAGTTCTATACACTGTGATGATGAAAGCACTTGTCTCATGTTAACATCTACATGAATTAAATGAATTTTGAAATTTAAATGCTTTGTGTTTGTTGTGTTTTAACAATAATTTGAATTTTAAAAAACAAGCATTAAGGAATTTTTAATAATGAACAGTCTCGAGAATATTGTTGATCATTGGTAGTCTTGACCCAACAGCCTCCCCCCTCTTTTTTTTTTTGGGCTTCTCTATGCCTAAACCTTGAATCAAGAACACTTGAAAGACCTAATGCTTCAAGGAATATGAATGATTGAATTTCACAAAAGAAAAAAAAAAAGCATTGTCATTGTAGAATAAGCAAGGATGTAAATCCTAGTCTAGGCTATGAACAAAGGAACGAACTTTTTGAAATTTTTCGAATTCCTTGAAATTCAAACAAATGAGTATTTCTTTCAAGAATCTAGATTTTGGTAATTTGATGGGTGTCAAGATTTGTGCTAAAACCATTCATGACCTTTTCCAATGACCATAAAACTTCAATTACCCAGACATCACTTCATGATTGACACCTTAGGGCACAATGGTTAAACTAGATTTATCCCATGTCCTAAAGAAAACTCGTTTTTGGGTCATATTTTCCTTGTCTCTTCAAAGAACTCAGATTTGAAACTCAGCCTTTTCAAAATAGGCCTAGGCTTGCTATGTTCCTCGTTGATACAAATTTTCATGGTTAATCAAATTGGCACATCATATGTGGAAATGATGGTTATATTGTGAAAAAGGATAGGACTAACGCATGAATCAGTGGGGCATGCGACAAAAAAAAAATTGTGATATCATGCATATGAGAATTCGGATGATTTCAAGTGCAAAATGAAATTTTGATTATCTATTTCCCCTGAGGATTGCTTTTCAATAAGAATATTTGTGCTTGATATGAGAAATGGCCTTTTTTCATATCCCTTTCACAAGAAAAAAATTATTATCCATAGTCACCCCTATTGAGCCAAAAGAATTCTTTCTTCTTTGAACTCTGATCAAGGATCATCCTCTACACTAGAGGGCAAATGAGAGGAAAGATCTTTTAGAGAACATGGAGAAATGAATCCTAGCTCAAAGACAGATGCAAAGCAAATGGAGCCCCGAATAAATACGGGCTCACTCTATCAAAAAAAGGCGGCAAAATGAAAGAAAAAAAATATGAAAGACATGGCAAATTGAAAGCCAAGAACGAAGAAGAAAAGATGCAAAAGTCAAAAGGAATGAAAAGTCCAAAAGGGACAAATGCTTCAAAGAGAATCCTCCTCAGGAAATGATCCTTGATCTGATTACCCTCAAACACATATTTTGGGCCTATTTATCCTCTTTTTCTGAACCCTGAGCCATGGCCTACGTTACGTGCTTTAAAAGTCCATTTTGATCAAGCATGAATATTCAACTTGAAAGGTTTTTCCTCGGATTTTATCCCATCTCATCGAATTATCATTTCACTAAGGAAGAATTTAGAATTCTCAAATGCATGGTAGAACAACAAAAAAAGAACGAAAAAAATGGAAAGCATGAGACTCTAGGGCGAAAACCCAAAAATGGGCAGTCTAGAGTAAAATGGAAGAAGTGGTCATTGAGGAACATCTAGGAATTCTTGAACCTACCAAATTGTCAGCTCTCATTCAGAGGATTGTCTTCAAAAAAACTGAAACTTTTTTCCCCAAGATTAAACTTTTCGGTTTAAACATCTTGGCCAATCTTGATGCTTGTCAAAATGTCTTGATGTGGAAACTAAAAGAATGTTGAATTTGTTTGGTTCTCAATGAATTCATGATTTATAAAACCTGTTCCATTTGTGAGCCTAGTAGGGATATACATTTTCGTCATGAAGTTTTCCTGGAAAAGCCAAAATCTTGTTATACCAAGCCTTGCCAATCCAGTTAAAAAACCCAGATTGACACTTAGAGAAATTTCTAACAATGATCATCAGTCTTCAAAAGATTTGTACATCACACATTGTGGGGTTAATATTTTTTGTTCAGAAGTTTTCAAAATGAGAAAACAAATAAAGATATAATTTTTTTTGAAATATCCATTTTGATGTTGACATGAGACAAGGATTTTTCTAACCCAAAGGTATAGAACTGCCAGGATAGATCCTGACTTCCAGATATGAGAAGAAGAAATAGAACCCAGTTCAGATCTCTGTTGATGAAAGTTTGAAAACTGTTGGGGCAAAGAGAATAGCCAAAATGAATTGAAGATATACTCTGATTTGAAGAGAAAAAAAGTGAATTTGAAAGGCTAAGCCAAAGTCTAGAAAAACAACCGGGGGCACACTTATGAGCACTTATCTCTTTATCGAGCTTTTGCATCTGCACAGTGTCGGCAAGCATTTGCATCATTCATGGGTATTTGCATTGGCATTATTCCATAAGCATCTGCAATTTACCTTTACATTTACATTCTTCATGGAATTCGCATTTGCGTCATCTCAAGCAATTGCATCATTTCTAGAATCATTGCATTTTCATTATTGTATGGTAATTGCATTTACACCATTCATAGACCAGTTACATGAACACAATTAGTAGGGGCATCTGCATCATGAAACATGGGCATCAATCCAAGCCATTTGCATTTGCATCAAGAAGCATTTACATCAATCCAAGCCATTTACATTTGCACCATGAAGCATGAGCACCTTGTTAAAGACATGTGCATCTGCATCATTTCTCAAAGCTTTTGGGTATAATTTTCAACAGAATTTTACAATAAGCAAACCTTTGGTGGTGATAGCTAATGTTTCTGGAGGAGTTACCCAGAGTTTTACAATGAGCAACCCTTTGGTGGTGATATCCAAAGCTTCTAGAGGAGTTACCCAGAATTTTACAATGAGCAAACCTTTGGTGGTGATAGCCAAAGTTTCTGGAGGAGTTACCCAGAATTTTACAATGAGCAAACCTTTGGTGGTGATAGCCAAAGTTTCTGGAGGAGTTACCCAGAATTTTACAATGATCAAACCTTTGGTGGTGATAGCCAAAGCTTCTGGAGGAGTTACCCAGAATTTTACAATGAGAAATCTTCTTCTGGAGGAGTTACCTATAATTTTACTATGAGCAAACCTTTGGTGGTGATAGCCGAAGCGTCTGGAATAGTTACCCAGAATTTTACAATGAACAAATCTTTAGTGGTGATAGCCAAAGCTTCTGGAGGTGATATCCAGAATTTTACAAATTTTAAAAGTGAACAAGTCTTCGGTGGTGATAGCTGAAGCCTCTGGTGGAAATATCCAGGGTTTTATAATTTTGAAAAATGAGAAATCTTCTTTTGGAGGAGTTACCCAGAATTTTATTCAACATTTGCATCTACATCAAGAAGATTTGCATCAATCTAAGTTATCTGCATCTACATCAAGAAGCATTTGCATCAGTCTAAGTTATTTGAATCTGCATCAAGAAAATTTGCACCAATCTAAGTCATTTGCATCTACATCAAGAAGCATTTGCATCAACTAAAGACATTTGCATTTGCATCATGAAGCATTTGCATCATATCTTAAAGCTTTCAGGTATAATCGAACTCCTGCTTCTCAAATAAGTTGAGCCCTGAGACCACCATCGAGGTACTTTCTTTTATTTTGAACTTGCCGAACCTAAAATTTTAACACGTTTTAAAAAATGAACAAGTCTTCGGTGGTGATAGCTGAAGCTTTTGGAGGTGATACCCAGAATTTTAACACGTTTTAAAAAAATGAACAAGTCTTCGGTGGTGATAGCTGAAGCTTCTGGAGGTGATACCCAGAATTTTTACAAATTTTAAACAGTGAGAAAGTCTTCGGTAGTGATACTTGAAGCTTCTGAAGGTGATACCCAGAATTTTTACAAATTTTAAATAGTGAGAAAGTCTTCGATGGTGACAGCTGAAGCTTCTGGCGGAGATACCCAAAATTTTACAAATTTTAAATAGTGAGAAAATCTTCGGTAGTGATAGCCGAAGCCTCTGTGGATATATCTAGAGTTTACAAATTTTAAACAGTGAGAAAATTTTCTATGGTGATAGCCAAAGCCTCTGTGGAGATATCCAGAGTTTTAAAATCCTTTGAAAAGGTAGAAAGTCTTTGGTGGTGATAGCCAAAGCTTTTGATGGAGATATTCAGAGTTTTACAGTTTTAAAATGAGCAAGACTTTGGTGGTGATAGCCGAAGCTTCTAGAGGAGATACCTATAATTTTAAACACAGCTGAGAACAAGACAGGTTAAGACCCCGAGACCATTGTCAAGGTCATTTCTTTTCTTGCAAATCGAATTCGTTTCCTTAAGATGGGCCGAGCCTTGATTAGTCAGGGAATTTAATTTAAGGACAAAATCTTCAGTTTATAGCTTCTTCTTTTTTTTTAAAAAAAAAAAACAAAAAAACAAAAAAGAAATGAAATGAAAAAATAAAAAAAAAATGAAGAAATGAAAAAGAAAACCCCTTTCCCTTTCCTTTACATGTGATTTCACTGACCGTACAAAATTAGTGTTTGTTTATCTTTGCCTGATTCCTGATTATCAGCAATAGCTAAAAAGGGGAAGCTCTAGACACCTAATTTTGTCTGGACCACTAAAACAGGTATGTTTTCTTCCTAAATTGAGGTTTCAGAATGTAAAAAGACCTTTTTCATCTTGCAGGTGGTACTCCGAGACTTAGTTTAAGAGGGTGAGCATAAAAAGTCAAAGTCAAAAAAAGTCAATCCTGAAAAAAGTCAACCCCAAAAAAGTCAACCCCAGAAAGTCAACTACTAAAAAGTCAACCCACTTTCAAAATCAAGATTTGAAGTTCAATTGAAAAATGGAAAGAATTTTGATAATCCGAGGTCTACATCGAAAGATATGGAGTTCGGAAGTTGGGTTATGTAGATTCAGTAAAAAGGAAACCCTAATCTAGGAAATTTGGGAAAAAATGCTTAAACGATCGAATTGGTCAAAATTGAAGGTTTCAAATAAAAGATAAGCACTGACTACGGGTAATCGAGAAGCCACTTGAAAGAAAAACTAAAAGAAAAGTCAATCCGGGAGAAAACCAAGAATTAGGGTTTTTGGTGGATTTCAGTGAAATCGGGAAGAATTACAGAAATGGCCCGACTTGGTAAGACCAAAGCCCCCAATGGATGAAGAATGATTAAAAAGGGATAGCCCAAGGCTCAGCTTGAAGAAAATCTAAAATTGGACTTGTTTTGAGCAAAACCGGGTTTCGGAGACAAAAAGGCAAAATTGCAAAATTTGGAAAAAATTGCAAATGAGCTCCAAACCTTCTGAAAATTTGCAAATATCATTTTTAAATTATTTCGAAGAGATTGGCGAAAAAAATCTTGATTCGGAGTTCGTTTGCAAAATGGCCAAATCTCGGGCCTCCTATGCAATAATTCAAGAAGATAAATCCCGAAAAAATAGCAAATGGACTCCAAAAATTATAAAATTTTTCAAATATCATTTTTAAATCATTTTTAAGATATTGGCAAAATAAAATCTTCATTCGGAGTTCGTTTGCAAAATGGCTAAATCTCGGGCCTCCTATGTAGTAATTCAAGCAGATAAATCCAGAAAAAATACCAAATGAGCTCCAAAAATTATGAAAACTTCCAGATCACACTTTTAAATTATTTGGAAGAGATTGGTAAAAAAAATCTTGATTTGGAGCTCGTTTAAAAAATGGTAAAATGTGGGGGCATGAAAAGGCATTTTTGGAAGAAAAAATCCAAATATATAGCAAACAGACTCGGAAAATTTTGAAAATTTCCAGAATTCAATATTTTATTATTTTTAAAGTATTAAAAAAAGAAAATTTGAATTTGGAGTCAGTTTTCCATTTATTTGCATCCGGGGGGTAAAATGGTCATTTTATCCAAGCAACCGAAAAGGGCTTTTTTTGGCCTTTCAAAAATCAGACATGGGCTGGAAAAGAGAAGTGCTGGCCTGCCAAGGCCCAAAGGAAGGAGAAAGCTTCTGATTTTTCAATCAAATGGCCAAGGATTAAGAGTTAGTTAGAGATTCTTTTTGATCAAGCCATTGTGATTAAGCCACATAGGCCAAGAGAGAGTGTCAACATTATTCTTGAATAGTTGTAATTATGGGCAGCTGATATGCTAATCTAAGGGTGATAATTTCATGATTTTTCACCTTGAATTACTAGCCATTGGATGAGAAGTTGGTTGGAATCAAAATGACAACATCCTAGGGGAGGAGAGAGGTAAAATTTTGCCAGCATTAAGGGGAGGTGCAGAATTTTCATTTACACACTTCATTTTTTCAGATTTCTCTTGTTTTTGCTTAGTTTTTCTCTCTTTGGTTGAAAGCAAAAAGAAAAAGTTTAGAAAAGAAAGAAAAGTTTGAAGAGATAAAGCTTGAAATATAGCTTCTTGAGGTTGCTCTTGAGCACCAACTCTTGCACTTTCTTGATTTTCCATTCTTATTTTTGCTATTTTGATTATCATTTGATGAGTTTTTGTTTTTAAATAAGAGTTTTTTATTGTTCTTCTTAAGTTCTTTCTTCATCTTTTTTTTTACCATTTTTTTCTTATTTTTCTTTAATGGCCGAATGGCCTACATTTTTCTTATTATGGTTGCTGTTTTTGCTTTAATTTATCATGTTATTTATGTTATTTTCTTTAATTTTGATGCTTTAAGTGTTCTTCTACTTCGTATATTTGAATCATGTTTTAATTTGGTTGCTTTGTTTGTTGCCATTTATGATTTAAATATCGTTTTCTAACCTTTTTAATTTTCTGTTTTCATAATGCCTAAATTTGTTGATGTTTTATATTTAGTATATCAAGTGTTTGTGAAAATGCTTGTGAGTATCTCTACCTTGTGTTTGCATGATTTGAATGTTATATTTTGGTTGAGCATGTTAGTATATCAAGTGTTTGTGAAAATGCTTGTTTGGTTTTAGTATCTCTACTTTGTGTTTGTATGATTTGAGTGATATATTTTAGTTGAGCATGTTAGCATATCAAGTGTTTGCGAAAATGTCATGCTTGTTGGAGTTTGAGGCCATTCGGCTACTCCATGTGTTTTACATTGTATGTGCATTTTTACCATATTAGTTGGTAGGTTTGCATTTGCATGACATTTGATTGAGTATTTAGTTTAAGTATACCAAGTGTTTGTGAAAATGCCATGCTTGTTGGAGCTTGAAGCCATTCGGCTACTCCATGTGTTTGGCATTGTGTGTTTCATTTTTGCTATGTTAGTTGATAGGTTAGCATTTGCATGATATTTGGTTGAGTTTTTGGTTTAAGCATGCCTTGTGTTTGTGAAAATGCCATGCATATTTTAGTTATTAGGTTTGGTTTATTTGCCCTGCATGTTCATGCATTTTTGACCTAGGTTGCATTAAATGTCATGCAAGTTCATTTAGGTCTAGGTCACTATATGGATGCCATGCATTTTTTCATGACATTTAAGTTTAAACTCATACATTTCATGCATCATATTTTCTGTATTTTTCATGCATTTCATGTTCATGCCACTTGACTAATGACTTAGGCCAATTAATGGTTCAAAGTCATGCTCTCATGAGCACACTTGTGCAAAATTAAGATTTGTCAAATTGATTATTCTACCTTTGTGATTTTTTTTTACTTAGCAATTTTTATCTAACTTTAAAAAAGTCTTAGCTATTGTTTGCGAGTCATTTTGTGAGTTTTAAATATTTTTACTTTGATTTATTAAATGATTTTATCAAAGGCAAAATGTATTTTGACAAAGCAGTTTTTTCACCGAGTACTTGTACTTTTTCGATTTTTTTGGGCATTCATCTTTAATCCGAAAATTAAGCGGAGTTTTTCCCGTGTAGTTTTATATGTCCTGAGTCTCCAGTATTTTTTTTAGATTTTTTTGAATTTTTAAAAATAGGATAAAAAATTGTGGCTTAAAACTGGACGTTGGAGTCAGAATTGAATTTCAAGGAAAATCATTTTTCTGTTTTGGTTAAATTACTTAGAGGGGGCTGATTAGGAAGCTTAGCTACTGATTTTGGGTAGATTCTAAGCATTTTTAAACTCTAAAACTGATTTCCTAAGTCTCGGGTTAAGGGTGGTCAAGTCCGGGATTTTAAATTTAGGAAATTAGAGCCATTTGAAAAAGATTTAGCCCAGTTTTTATTTTTAATTTAAGCTTTTCAAAATTGTTTTCAAACAATCACAAAGTATTTTGGTTTTAGAATATTTAATTTGACATATTTTTCTATGGTAGCCGGATATCTTTTTAGATATACGGATTTCCTTAATTAAAGAAAAAAATACATTTTCATGTATTGCATTTTTCATATTCATGCATTTTATATAATATGTGATTTTTGCTATGATAATTTCTATGATATTGTTATGATTTTGAGTTATGTTATATTGTTTATTATATGACTTGGAATATTTCATGATATCCAATGCTTTTTATTTAATTATTTTTTTTGTTATATTATTTAGCATGTTCATGCATTATTATTTTCATTTTTTTCCATGCATATTATATGATAGCATTATTTTATATTCCATGTCATTTAAATTATATGCCATATCATTCATATTTTCCATGTCATTTAAATTATTTCATTTCATACAGAATATATTATGTTACTGAGGTCATTTCATTTCATGTAGAATATATTATATTACCTAGGTCATTTCATTTCATTTAGGATATATTATGTCATCTAGGATATTTTATTTCATTTAGATTATATTATATGACTTAGGATATTGCATCTCATATAGAATGTATTATGTTACCTGGGTCATTTCATTTCATTTAGAATATATCATATAACTTAGGATATTTCATTTCATTTAGAATATGCTAAGACATTTAAATCGTATCATATCATTTAGGGTGCATTATATTATTTTGATTTTGCTATGTCATTTTATTTATATCATGCATATACATATTCATATCTTTTAAAATGTTTTCAAGAAGGTAATGATTTTTAATAAAATAAAGATATTCCCGAGTTAAAATAATTCATGAGTTCTCTGTCGGGTTTGTTGGGGAAGATATCATCAATTATCATTAATAACGGAATATCTTCTTTAAAATGAGAATGATTAGGAAAGTTTTCCAAAACTAATAAAAATTTCTATATTTTGCCACGTTTGTTGGGGAATATAGGAAATTTTTGAATTTATAAATTCCGGATAATTTTCAATTAAAAATGGAATTATTTTTCTTTAAATTGGGAATTACCTTGAAATACTAAATTTAAGACCGACTTTTTTACCGAGACTTGAGATAACACGCGATTAATAAGATACCGTTTTATACGGGCGTTGTGGGGGTGTTAATCCTTCCCCGCACGTAACCGAGTCCCGAACCCGTTTCTTTGATTTCTCTGGTTTAAAACGCAGACTTGAAATTGATTTTAAAAATGTTTTAATTAATTTTTAAAATATTTTATAAAATCGGTTTTAATAGGTGGCCAATCACACCTAGCTAAAAAAGATTGGTGGAGACTCCATGTCTTTTTCAAGGTCATTTTCAAAACCTTTATTTTTCTAGAGGAATTAAGTCGACTTTTTCTCGATTTTTTTTTAATGGCACGCTTAACGAATAATAAAGTCTTGCGATGAGACTCGTTATTTTTTAGGTTGCGACACCATTTTATACTGGCGTTGTGGGGGTGTTAATCCTTCCCCGCACGTAACTGAGTCCTAAACCCGATTTTTTTATTTTGTCTGGTTTATAACGTATACTTGAAATTGGTTTTAAAAATATTTTAATTAATTTTAAAATGTTTTACAAAACCGATTTTAATAGGTGGCCGAACACACCTAGCTAAAAAAGATTAGTGGCGACTCCATGCCTTTTTCAAGGTCATTTTCAAAACCTTCATTTTTCAAGAGGAATTAAGTCGTGTTTTCCTCTGTTTTTTCCAATGTCATGCTTAACGAATAATAAAGTTTTGCAATGAGACTTGTTATTTTTTAGGTTGCGACAGAACTTTTTTGTGAACATAAATAAACGAAATATATTTTATTTGAATTTAGTTTATTTATTTACAAAATTTAAAATCTTACGTGAGAAATGATTGTATGAAACGATTACTCTACATGATATATTTCTTCCATTCAAAGCATACCACGTAATCAAATTTTTTAAAAAAGTCAATTATTTATTACACATTACATATAATAATTAAATAATTTCAGCAATTCATTAATAATTATTGTAATAAATAGTTAATTTTTTTAAAAAATAATTACCTGAGATGATTTGCCGTTTTATATAACCTTTTCTCCTTAACCCCCAAGTCCCGAACTCAATCTCTTTAAGGCTAGTTTAGCATTGCTGTTGAAAAAAGCTTGGATTGGAAAAAGCTTGAGTTGAAAAAAGTATGTTTATAAAGTGTGGTGAAAAAGTGTGGTTTAAAAACTTTTAAGTGTTTAGCATTGTTGTGAAAAGTGTTGTATGAAATTGAAATGGCAAAAAAAGATATGTTTAAAATAATAAAAGTGTAGAGATGTGAGGATAATAAAGTTATTTTATCAAAAAGTCAGCTTTTAAAGCCCAAAAGCTATATTTTTTAGCTTTTTGGTTTGGCTTTTCAAACCATGGTTTCAACAGCAGAAGCCAATTTTTTTTTATCTGTTTAGCATTGCGTTTGCGATGAAAAGCAGTTTTTGACCTCAAAAGTTGTGCCAGAAGCAATGCTAAATGAGGCCTTAGTAGGGCTAGTTTAGCATTGCTATTGAAAAAAGCTTGTGTTGAAAAAAGTGTGTTTAAAAAGTGTGGTGAAAAATTATGATTTAAAAACTTTTAAATGTTTAGTATTACTGTGAAAAAGTATTATACTAAATTGAAATGTTAAAAAAAAAATGTTTAAAATAATAAAAGTGTAGAGATATGAAGATAATAAAATTATTTTATTCAAAAGTCAACTTTTAAAGTTCAAAAACTATTTTTTTGCTTTTTTGATTTGGTTTTGCAAATCATGATTTCAAGAGCATAAACTAAATTTTTTTATGTATTTAACATTTTATAATAAAAAAAATTTTAATTTTAAAAATTGTGTTAGAAACAATGCTACACGATACTACTCAAGTTTCTCTTCTTTTTCTTTTTCTCCTTTTCCCTTTGTCAACTCGTTAAGTTGCCCACCATCAACCCACTTGAAAACTTAAACCCTTCACTCCACTCTCCCACCCCAGGAAACCCAAACTTTAACCAGAAAAGAAAACACTTTTCTTTTCTTCTTTTCTGTTCTTTTTATAGAACCCATAATTTGGACCCTAATCCAAACTCACCCCATTTTTCATGAAAACGGGTCCTTCAGTATGAATCCTCCATTGATCAATGAGTCATCTTTTTCAGCAGCCAATCCTTCAGTTTACAGCCTTGCTTTGATTTGGCCTTTCCCAATCAACCCATCTGACCCAAATGTTGTAACTGCAGGTTGATTGGGGCTCCGAATGAGTAATTTTGGCGGGTTTGGGGAGACTTCGGGTCATAGAGATGGGTCCATGGAGGAATCTACTGTGACTGAACAGAGTGTTGGATGTGGAGGTGGGAGAAAAAGGGAACGATTTGAGCTCTGGAGATGAGTCTTCCAAGATTGTTTCTACTGCTACAAGTGCCAATGAATTGGTGGGCTTTTTTTCTGTTTGGTTTCAATGTATGGTTTTTTAGCTCTTTTTATGTACTAGATGTGGAGTTGCTTGGTAGATAAAACAATAGTAAGAAAGTTTTTGGAATTTAAGGTCAATTAATGAAGATTTTTTTTTCTTTAATTTAAGGTTTTGGGATTGAATTTGATGTGGGTTTTGTTTCATTGTTAGCTTGTTTTACTCAGATTCAGTTCTTCCTTTGATTTTACTCCTTGTAGCTTAAGCCAAGTAGTGGGCTTTGCTTGGCTTCAATTCAGTGAGGATGAAAAGAAATATTTTAAAGATTCAAAATTTGCGTTCATTTTGATTTGTTGATGTTTTAAGTCACAAGAAAACTAAGTTTTAAGAGGTTATGATAAATGGTTTAAATTGGAGCTGGTTTATATTTTGGTATCATGATGGCTTATAGTTTAGTCTTTAACAGAATGATTTAAATGGAAAAGGGATGAAAACTTCGGGGGCAAAGAATGAAAATGCGGGTTTTAAAGCTGAGGTGAAAGGCAGTTATGCAGCTGGTAGCAAGCCAGAACAGAATAGTAGACCTGCTGAACCGCCTAAGCAAGCCAGAACAGAATATTCATGTCAGAGCCAGAAAGGGTCAAGCTACTGATAGTCATAGTCTGGCTGAGAGAGTAATTCACTTTAATCCTATTGAATTTGCAATTTTTAACTTGAAAACTGAGAAATGTATTTTCATACTGTTAAACAAACTGTGGATCCACCAGATTCATGGGTCTTGCTAGTTCATGTCATAATGTGAGTGGTAAAGCAGAGTGGTTTGGGCCCTTTGGAGCATGTTCTTACTTCTTAGAATAAGTTTTTCCTCTGCAGTTCAGGAGAGAAGATTAGTGAGAGGATGAAAATTCTTCAAGATTTGGTCCCTGGATATGATAAGGTATTTTATTTATCTTGTAGTTATGTTGTATTAGTCCTATATCCTTTGTATATTCCTATGTTACTCGGACTCTGAGTGTCGGATACGGGCATGTATTCGATAAGGGTATGTGCTCGATACAGGCATGTTTAATTTTTTCCAAGTTTTTCCATGTATTTGAGGGTCCTTGGAGGGTTATATCTACATACCCATGTCCGAATATGCGTCAGACATGGGCGTCCGACACGGATACTTCAAAAAAAATGAAGAGTCGGAACAGCATAGGTATATTCAGGTCAGTTCTGCACTACTCTGCCTAAGGAAAATTTTTGATGGCTTTAGTGTCTCTTCCTTGTTAGTGATTGTAGACACCTAATTTTGTCAGAACCATTAAAATATGTATGTTTTTTTTCCTAAATTGATGTTTCGAGTATAAAAACACTTTTTTTATCCTGCAAGTGGTACTTCGAGACTTAGTTTAAGAGGACGAGTATAAAAAGTCAAACTCAAAAAAAGTCAACCCCGAAAAAAGTCAACCTCGAAAAAGTCAACTCCAGAAAGTCAACTATTGAAAAAGTCAACCCACTTTCAAAATCAAGATTTTAAGTTCAATTAAAAAATGGCGAAAGAATTTTTATAATCTGAGGTCTACATTGAAATATATAGTTCGGAAGTTGGGATTTGGAGATTCAGTAGAAAGAAAATCCTAATCCGAGAAATTTGGGAAAAGTGCTTAAACAATCAAATTGGTCGAAATTGAAGGTTTCAAATGAAAGATAAGCACTGACTACGGGTAATGGAGAAGCCACTTGCAAGAAAAACCGAAATAAAAGTCAATCTGGGAGGAAATCAAGAATTAGGGTTTTTAGTGTATTTCGGTGAAATCGGGAAGAATCACAGAAATGGCCCGACTTGGTAAGACCAAAGCCCCCAATGGATGAGGAATGATTAAAAAGAGATAGCCCAAGGCTCAGCTTGAAGAAAATCTAAAAATCGGACTTGTTTTGAGCATAATCGGGTTTCTAAGATAAAAGGGCAAAATTGGAAAATTTGGGAAAAATAGCAAATAGACTCCGAAAATTCTGAAAATTTGCAAATGTCATTCTTAAATCATTTGAAAGATATTGGCAAAAGAAAATCTTGATTCGGAGTTCGTTTGCAAAATGGCCAAATCTCGAGTCTCTTATACAGTAATTCAAAAAGAAAAATCCCGAAAAAATAGCAAATTAGCTCCAAATCTTTTGAAATTTTGCAAATCTCATTTTTAAATTATTTGGAAGAGATTGGAGAAAAAAATCTTGATCGGAGTTCGTTTGCAAAATGGTCAAATCCTGGGCCTCCTATGCAATAATTCAAGAAGATAAATCTTGAAAAAATAGCAAATGGACTCCAAAAATTCTGAAATTTTGCAAATCTTATTTTTAAATTATTTGGAAGAGATTGGCGAAAGAAAATCTTGATTCGGAGTTCGTTTGTAAAATGGCCAAATCCCGAGCTTCTATGTAGTAATTCAAGCCGATAAATCTCGAAAAATACCAAATGAGCTCCAAAAATTATGAAAACTTTCAGATCACACTTTTAAATTATTTAGAAGAGATTGGTGAAGAAAAATCTTGATTTGGAGCTCGTTTAAAAAATGGTAAAATGTAGAGGCATAAAAGGGCATTTTTGGAAGAAAAAATCCAAATAAATAGCAAACGGACTCGGATAATTTTGAAAACTTTCAGAACTCAATGTTTTATTATTTTGAAGTATTCAAAAAAGAAAATTCGAATTTGGAGTCCGTTTGATATTTATTTGCATCCGGGTGGCAAAACGGTCATTTCACCCAAGCAACCGAAAAGGGCTTCTTTGGGCCTTTCAAAATATCAGACTTGGGCTGGAAAAGAGAAGTGCTGGCCTGCCAAGGCCCAAACGAAGGAGGAAACCTCTGATTTTTCAATCAAATGGACAAAAATTAAGAGTTAGTTAGAAATTCTCTTTGATCAAGCCATGGTGATTAAGCCACATAGGCCAAGAGAGAGTCAACATTATTCTTGAGCAGCTGTAATTTTGGACAGCTGATATGCTAATCTAAGGTTGATAATTTCATGATTTTTTCACCTTGAATTATTTGCCATTTGATGGAAAATTGGTTACAAAAAAATGACAACATCCTAGCTCATTTAGAGGAGCATTCGGCCAGCACTTGGGAGGTGGTTCAGAATTTTAATTTTCAAACTTGATTTTTGGCTGATTGCTCTTAGTTTTTCTTGGTTTTTCTCTCTTTGGTTGAAAGCAAAAAGAAAAAGTTTAGAAAAGAAAGGAAAGTTTGAAGAGATAAATCTTGAAATATAGCTTCTTGAGGTTGCTCTTGAGCACCAACTCTTGCAGTTTCTTGATTTTCCATTCTTGTTTTTGCTATTTTGATTATTATTTGGTGAGTTTCCATTTTAAATAAATATTTTTTTTATTGTTCTTCTTAAGTTCTTTCTTCATCTCTTTCTTAAATATATTTTTTACAATTTTTTTTTATAATATACTCATCATGGCCGAATGGCCTACAGTTTTTGTTAATGTTGTCGTTTTGGTTTATTTTATCATATTGTTTATGTTATTTTCTTTGATGTTGGTGTTTTAAATGTTATTTTACTTCATATATTTGAGTTATATTTTAATTTGGTTGCTTTGTTTGTTGCCATTTATGATTTAAATATCATGTTCTTGCATTTTTAATTTTCTGTTTTCATGATGTTTAAATTTGAGCATGTTTTAGATTTAGTATACAAGTGTTTGTGAAAATGCTTGTGTGGTTTTTGCATGATTTGAGTTTTATATTTTAGTTGATCATGTTAGTATATCAAGTGTTTGAGAAAATGCCATGCTTGTTGGAGCTTGAGGCCATTCGGCTACTCCTTGTGTTTTGCATTATGTGTTGCATTTTTGCCATGTTAGTTGGTAGGTTTTACATTTGCATGACATTTGATTTAGTTTTGCATGTTAGTATACCAAGTGTTTGTGAAAATGCTATGCTTGTTAGAAACTATAGGCCATTCGGCCACCCTTGAATTCTATCATTGTATGTGCATTCTTGCCATGTTAGTTGATAGGTTAGCATTTGCATGATATTTGGTTGAGTTTTTGGTTTAAGCATGCCTTGTGTTTGTGATATTGTCATGCATATTTTAGATGTTAGGTTAGTCTTGCCATGCATGTTCATGCATTTTAGACCTAGGTTGCATTAAATGCAATGCAAGTTCATTTAGGTCTAGGTCACTATATTGATGCCATGCATTTTTTCATGACATTTAGGTTTAAAATCATGCATTTCATGCATCATATTTGTTGTGTTTTTCATGCATTTCATGTTCATGCCACTTGACTAATGACTTAGGCCAATTAATGGTTCAAAGTCATGCTCTCTTGAGCACACTTGTTGAAAATTAAGGTTTGTCAAATTGATTATTCTACCTTTGTGATGTTTTTTACTTAGCCAATTTTTATCAAACTTTCAAAAAGTCCTAGCTACTGTTTGTGAGTCATTTTGTGAGTCTTAAATATTTTTACTTTGATTTTTAAATGATTTTATCAAAGGAAAAAATGTATTTTGGCAAAACAGATTTTTTTTCCACCCAGTACTATTACTTTTCTGATTTTTTTTGGGCATTCATCTTTAATAAAAAAATTAAGCGGATTTTTTCCTGTGTAGTTTTACATGTCTTGAGTCTCCAGTATTTTTTTCTGAATTTTTTGAATTTTTAGAAATAGGACAAAAAATCGTGGCTTAAAACTAGACAGTGGAGTCAGAATTGAATTTAAAGAAAAATCATTTTTCTGTTTTGGTTAAGTTACTTAGAGGGGGCTGATTAGGAAGGTTAGGTACTGACTTAGGGTAGTTTCTAAGCCTTTTTAAACTCTCAAAATGATTTTTTAAGTCTCGGGTTAAGGTAGTCAAGTCCGGATTTTTTAAACTTAGGAAATTAGAGCCATTTAAAAAAAGATTTAGCCCAATTTTTATTTTTAATTCAAGCTTTTCAAAATTGTTTTCAAACAATCACAAAGTATTTTGGTTTTAGAATATTTAATTTGACATATTTTCCTAAGGTAGCCGGATATCTTTTTAGATATACGGATTTTCTTAGTTAAAGGAAAAAATACATTTCATGCATTGCATTTTCCATATTCTTGCATTTTATATAATATATGATTCTTGCTATAATAATTCCTATGATATTGTTATTATTTTGATTTATATTTTTTTGATGTTATATGGTTTATTATATGGTTTTGAATATTTCATGATATCCTATGCTTTTTATTTAGTTATTTTTATATTATTTAGCATATACTATGTTCATGCATTATTATTTTTATTTTTATTTTCATGCATATTATATGATAGCATTATTCTATATTTCATGTCATTTAAATTATTTAATTTCATATAGAATATATTATGTTACTTAGGTCATTTCAATTCATGTAGAATATATTATGTTACCTAGGTTATTTCATTTCATATAGAATAATTATGTTACTTGAGTTATTTCATTTCATTTAGAATATATCATGTGACTTAGGATATTTCATTTCGTTTAGGATATATTATGTCATTTAGGATATTTCATTTCATTTAGAATATATCATGTGACTTAGGATATTTCATTTCACTTAGGATATATCATATAACTTAGAACATTTCAATTCATTTGGAATATACTAAGACATTTAAATTATATCATATCATTTAGGATTGCATTATATTATTTACACTTTGCTTTGTCATTTTATTTATGTCATGCATATACATATTCATTTCTTTTAAATATTTTCAAAAAGGTAATGATTTTCAATAAAATAAAGATATTCCCGAATTAAAATAATTCATGAGTTCTCTGCAGGGTTTGCTGGGGAGGATATCATCAATTATCATTAATAACGGAATATCTTACTTTAAAAAGAGAATGATTCAGAAAGTTTTCCAAAACTGATAAAAATTTCTATATTTTGCAACGTTTGTTGGGGAATATAGGAAAATTTTGAATTTATAAATTCCGGATTATTTTCAATTAAAAATGGAATTATTTTTTCTTTAAATTGGGAATTAACTTGAAATACTAAATTTAAAATCGATTTTTTTACCGAGACTTGAGATAACACACGATTAATAAGGTACCGATTTATCCGGGCATTGTGGGGGTGCTAATCCTTCCCCACACGTAACCGACTCTCGAACCCGCTTCTTTGATTTCTCTGGTTTAAAACGCAGACTTGAAATTGGTTTTTAAAATGTTTTAATTAATTTTTTAAATATTTTATAAAACCGGTTTTAATAGGTGGCCGATCACACCTAGCTAAAAAAGATTGGTGGCGACTCCATGTCTTTTTCAAGGTCATTTTCAAAACCTTCATTTTGCTAGAGGAATTAAGTTGACTTTTACTCGTTTTTTTTTAATATCACGCTTAACGAATAATAAAGTCTTGCGATGAGACTCGTTATTTTTTTAGGTTGCGACAGCTTGGCGACTCCACTGGGGACTATTAGAGAGTCAGTACTAGAATTAGTCGTGTGTTATCAAAGTCTCGGTTTTGTTGGTTTAATTGGTATTTAATTTTAATTCCCATATTTTTAAAATAAAAGAATTTTAAAAATAAAAAAAATCTTTTAATATGTCCATATTCATGTACATTCATATTATTATTTGTTCTCTGGTTATTTTGTTGCGTATATTTATATGTTTGCTTGACTGATGCTTTACATTGTTTGATTTTAGTGGGGTATTTAGAATAAGGGTTGTAGAATAGGTGGTGACAGGTTTGTTTTGTTCCTCCGCACACACTGCATTCGCATTTGCATAACATGAATCCTCTACCCGGGTTCTGTCCTTTTAAGTGGGAGTAAAGTGACTACGCCTTTGTGATGTTCCTCCGTATGGGCTAGTGAAACACTTCCGGAGTATAAAGTATCTAATGCCTTCGTGATAATCCTTCGTACGGGCATAGGAAAATATACTCTAACGAATTGAACCCGCTTTTATCGGTGTGCCTTACTAGCCTTCACCGGCGACAGTGAGGAACAATTCGGGGCCTTAGAACCGGTTCACCTTCATATAGTGAATCTAGGCGAAGCCATGCCGGATTTTCGTCAGATATACTGAAAATAGGAACACATGGAGGGACATTTCTAAACCTTTTGTTACCTATTTTATACTCTGAAGAAGTTTGGTAGATCGGGCAACGATGTACGTACATCGCCCGTAATAAATGTGATAATCCGTCCCAAAGGCACTATGATACCTATTTAAGTAGATATTTGTCGAGGCAAATATTCACTAACTGTTTGAAATAAAAAATAAAAATCCTTTTTCAAGCATTTTTGCATTTTGCACATTTCATACATGTGTGAATAAAGCATGTACATTTTTTGTTGTATTATTGATCTCATTCTTTGCAATAAACAGTTGGAAATAATAATCTCATTTGGTGATTTCATAAACCGGTAGTGTTACATGAACATTTGCATATTGTACTATAGTAGGATCCACTACCCAGAAATTCTTTTGAAAATAATATGATTGGTTTTTCATAGAAAAAAACATGTTTCAAAAAATCATAAATTTGGAGGCAAATCTTGCATAATGAGATTTTTGAATAATCAAGATTTAGGTCCCACAAATTTCTTGTAATCATTGGTTAATTTATTTGTATCATTTTGACATCATGTCACAATTCTAACATGCATGGTTATTCATTTTAGAATACATTTGTGATATACATGGTCATTCTTTGTACCTACCTTTGTATTAATTCATTTAGTCTTAGCATGTATCATTTTGACATCATAGTATGCATGGTCATTCATTGTAAAATACGTTTATGACATGCATAGTCATTATTTGTATATACATGTGCATTAATTTATTCATTTTTTTTAATGCATCATGTTGGCATTAGATTGCATCCATAGCATACATAGTCATCATAATTTCTCTGTATATGTTCATGCATTAATCATCAGTATATTCATGCATATAGGAATAGCATATGTACATTCACAATTGTATTCTTAATCTCATGACATTTTCATTTGCATGAAATGGGTTCAAGATATAAGGAAGGAATCGGATAAACGATTGGGTGCTTTGGAACGCAATCAAGAGGAATGTGGACATGAAATCCGGGACGTGAAGGAACAGCTTGCCAAATTGCTGAAAATGGTTGAGGATATGGGTAAGAGTAAAGGGGAACTTTCTCAGGGCTCTGCATTGCCTTCGGATCAACCAAAACCATTAGGTCCAGAACATACAATCCTTGCTGGATCCTGCACTTGTCAATGCCACAAAGGTTGCAATCCTGATGAAATTGTGGACAAAATTGTGAAAATGATTAAACCTGAGAGCCTGATACCAAAGATAGAAACCTCGAATCCTGTACCATACCTGCAAACTGTTCTAGGTCCAAACCAGTATCCCCACCCTACTATGGTCCAATCGTCCATTGGGATGATCACTACGGGACTCATGAATCCCAACAACTGCCATTTCATACTATTTCCCTCATCAATCACCTTATCCAGGATCTGGGATAGGAACCTCGAGCTATGTACAACCTCCAAAGGCCCCGTGTCAAATCCATACCTTAACCATGTTGTTGCGCCACATCTCCATGTAAACACTCTGGTTCGGACTTTAATGCCACCGCCAAGTGCCCCAACTCCTAGGCCATATGTGACTAAAAAACGACCCCAGGATAAAACCTAAATGCATTTTGATCCCTTTCCAATCAGCTACCGATAGCTTCTCCCTATACTGATCCAAAATCACATGGTTGCCTGTGTCCCATTGAAACCCCTGTTACCACCATATCCAAGGTGGTATAATCCAAATGCAAGATGTGATTATCACTATGAAATTGTTGGCCATAGCATTGAAGACTGTATAGCATTGAAAAAGAAAGTGCAAACTCTTATAGATGCTAAGTGGTTGGATCCAACGACACTGATTGATGGAAGGCTGGGAAAGCGTCATTAGGATTGGGAGATTTACAGCATTGAGGTGGAAAGACTTTGGTCTTATATGATGTAATAGGATTTCACTTTTTCAATAGCCGGCTCTTATAGCCTTAGGATGCTAGGAAGAATAAAGGGCTTGTAAAAGACAGTTTTAACCATTGTTCAAATTTTGTAAAACATGGTTTATACCATTGTGAACATTTATATGGGAATGAATTGGTTATGTTTCAAATTCATGAGAGGTTGATGATTAAGTTCCTCCGATTCTTATTTCCTACGTGATATCTTCCCTTTTTGCATTTTGCATCCGATCAATTATTGGTCATACCATACATTCATACATGTATCATGTTAGTATCAAGTTGCATTTATGCATTCATAATCAGCATGATTTTTCAGTATATATCCATGCATTAATTTGCTTATTACATACATCATGTTAGCAGTAGGTCGCATTCATAACACACATGTTTAGCATGATTTTCTTTGTATATACTCTTTATCAATCGTTCATTGTTTGCATGTATCATAATTGACGTCGTGTTGCACTCATAGTGTATATGATCATACCTAAAATGTACATGATTATTCATTGCATATATCCATGCGTTGATTTGTTTTTTCTTTTCTTGCAACATGTTGGCATCGTGATTGCATTTATTACATATATGGTCAGCATGTTTCCATTGTACATGTCCCTACATCATATTGTTTAGGCTTCACATGCATCAAATTGCATTCATGGCTCCTTCATCATGACACGCACTTTGGGGGAATAAAACAGAAGTTAGCTTGGCTTTAAGAGTCTTTGAAAGAATTTTCATTTCAAATCAGAGGTATAAAAGAAACTGAGTACCCTTTTAATACAGGCTAGTGCTATGGAGGATGAACAAGTTGCCCGAATGGAAAAAATAGAAAGGGAACAGAAAGAATTGCGAGAATAGCTGGCAAAGTCTCAAGCAGAATCTAAGGATC
Source organism: Fremontodendron californicum (assembly GCA_030761205.1). Taxonomy (NCBI): domain Eukaryota; kingdom Viridiplantae; phylum Streptophyta; class Magnoliopsida; order Malvales; family Malvaceae; genus Fremontodendron; species Fremontodendron californicum. Next base: position 5,176,771 of record JAULJL010000032.1, read on the forward strand.
AGATGACTAAATTGATGGAGCTGATGTCTGCCGTAATCAAGGGAAAAGGATACACCGAAAACTTTGTCGCCAGAGAAGGGTTAGAGGCACGAAAGGGTCAGAATGAGATCGTAATGAGTGATGCCCAGAACACTGTTAACCCCGTCAATGTCCTCAACTCAGATGATCCAGCTGAACAGGCAAAGTTGAAAATGGTTGCAGTAAATGAGGTTGAGTTGGCAGATTCCCAAAGGAAATATCAGTTGTTAGATGAAAGGCTCCGGGCAGTAGAAAATACAGATGTATTTGGGAGTTTAGATGCGAAAGAATGATGTTTGGTCTTCGATTTAGTCATTCCTCCTAAGTTCAAGATCCCTGACATTGTGAAATATGACGGGACAACCGATCCGTCAGCCCACATCACTATGTTCTACCGGAAGATGACAAGTCATATAGATAATGATAAGCTTTTGATTCACTGCTTTCAGGATAGCCTCAGCGGGTCCGCAATTAGGTGTTATAGTTAGTTGAGCAAGGATCAGATTCCCTCTTGGAATGACCTGGCTAGGGCTTTTCTAAACCAGTACAAGCATATGATCGACATGGCGCCTGACCGTCTTACCTTGCAAAATATGAAGAAAAGAGCTACTTAGAATTTCAAAGAATATGCGCAACAGTGGATGAGCCTGGCCGCCCAAGTACAACCGCCCTTAACTCAGAAGGAAACCACTGTCATTTTTGTGAATACACTGTAGGCCCCGTACTATGATATACTTGTCAGCAACACCACGAAGAATTTTTCGGACATGGTAATTTCAGGGAAGATGACTGAGAATGCTATCAAGGATGGGAAAATTGAAGGAGAAAGAACATCCAATACCAAGAAAAAAAGGGTATCTGAAAAGAAAAAGGAAGATACCCAAGTCGTGGAAGGCTTTGCCCCACCTCCCCAATTCTCCTCGTATTAGCCATTTTACTCTACCCTAAACAATGTCTCTCAAGGTCTTTATCCCTACCAACCAATGACTGCAACTACACCAGAATTTACATCTCTCTATCAAGCAAACACCCTTGGGAATAATTGAAAGGGGCATAAAAAGCGAAAAAGAAATCAGGATGACCCGATTCTTGTGACATACAGTGAGCTATTACCTCAACTCATCTAGAATCACCTTGTGACACCCATGCAATTAGAGCCTCTAAAGCCCCTTTATCCGAGCTGGTATGATGCTAATGAGTGTTGTGGTTATCATTTTGGCAATCCAGGTCACTCAACAGAGAACTGCCCCGCTTTGAAGTACAAGGTCAGAGATCTCATCAAGGCTGGTTCGATAAGTTTTGAAGATGGGGAAGCCAAGTGTCATAAGAAACATTGTGCATGATCATATTAGGTTTTTGACGCATGTAGTTCTGTACACTGTGATGATGAAAGCACTTGTCTCATGTTAACATCCACATGAATTAAATGAATTTTGAATTTTAAATGATTTGTGTTTGTTGTGTTTTAACAATAACTTGAATTTGCAAAAACAAGCATTAAGGAATTTTTAATAATGGATAGTCTCAAGAAGATTGATGATCAGTGTTACAAATGACCCAATACCTTCTCCCTTCTCTTTAGGTTTTCCTAAGCCTAAATCTCTTAAACCAAGAACACTTGAAAGACCAAATGCTTCAAGGAATATGAATGATTTGACTTCATAAAACCATTGTCATGACAGAATAAGCAAAGACATAGATCTTAGTCTAGGCTATGAACAAAGGAACGAACTTTTTGAAAATTTTCAAATTCCTTGAAATTCAAACAAATGAGACATTCTTTCAAGAATCTAGATTTTGATAATTTGGTGTGTGTCAAGATTGTGCTAAAACCATTCATGACCTTTCCCAATGACCACAAAACACTAATTCCCAAACATCACTTCATGATTGACACCCTGGGGCATAATGATTAAACTAGATTATCCCTTGTCCCAGAGAAAACCCGTTTTTGGGTCATATTTTCCTTGTCTCTTCAAAGAACTCAGATTGGAAACTCATCATTTTCAAAATAGACCTAGACTTGCTATGTTTTTCGTTGATACAAATTCTCATGGTTAATCAAATTGGGGCATCATATGTGGAAATGATGGATACATGGTGAAGAATGATAGGCTAACGCATGAATCATTGGGGCATGCAATGGAAAAAAAGAGAAGAAATTTTTTTGTGATATCATGCATATGGGAATTCGGATGATTCCAAAGTGCAAAATGAAATTCTGAATATCTATTTCCCCTGGGGATTGCTTTTCAATATGAATATTTTTACTTGACATGAGAAATAGCCATCTTTCATATCCCTTTCGCATAAAAAAGAAATTATCCATAGTCCCCCCCTTTTGAGCCAAAAGAATTCTTTCTTCTTTGAACCCTGATCAAGGATCACCCTCTACACTAGTGGGCAAATGCAAGGAAAGATCTTTTTAAAGATCATTGAGAAATGAGCCCTAGCTCAAAGACAGATACAAAGCAAATTGAGCCCCGAATAAATATGGGCTCACTCTGTCAAAGAATAAAGGGAAAAGATGGCGAAATGAAAGCCAAGAAAAACAAAAGAAGAACACACAAAAAAAATGTGTGAAAAAGCGATGGCAAATGAAAGCAAGGAAGAAAAAGAGCAAAGTCAAAAGGAATGAAAAGTCCAAAAGAGATAAATGTTTCAAAGCGAATCCTCCTCAAGAAATGATCATTGATCTGATTACCCTCAAATACATTCTTTGGGCCTATTTATCCTTTCTTTCTGAACCCTGAGCCATGACCTACGTTACGTGCTTTAAAAGTCCATTTTGATCAAGCATGAATATTTAACTTGAAAGGTTTTCCTCAGATTTTATCCCATCTCATCAAATTATCATTTCACTAAGGAAGAATTTAGAATTCCCAAATACATGGTAAAACAACAAAAAAAGCAAAAGCAAAAAAATGGAAAGAATGAGACTCTAGGGCGAAAACCCAAAAATGGGCGGCCTAGAGTGAAATGGAAGAAGTGGTCATTGAGGAACATTTAGGAATTCCTGAACCTCCCAAATTGTAAGCTCTTATTTGGATGATTGATTTCAAAAACTGAAACTTTTTTCCTTCCAAGATTAAACTTTCCAGTTTAAACATCCCGGCCAATCTTGATGCTTGTCAAAATGCCTTAATATGAAAACTAAAAGAATGTTGAATTTGCTTGGTTCTCAATGAATTCATGATTTATAAAACCTGTTGCATTTGTGAGCCTAGAAGGGATATACATTTTTGTCATGAAGTTTTCCTGGATAAGCCAGAATCTTGTTATACCAAGCCTTGCCAATCCCAGTTGAAAAAACCTAGATTGATACTTAGAGAAATTTCTAACAATGATCATCAGTCTTCAAAAGATTTATACATCACACGTTGTGGGGTTAATATTTTTTTCAGTAGTTTTCAAGATGCGAAAACAAATAAAGAGATTTTTTGAAATACCCATTTTGATGTTGACATGAGACAAGGATTTTTCTAACCCAAAGAAAGGTATAGAACTGCCATGATAGGTCTTGACTTCTAGATATGAGAAGAAGAAATAGAACCCGGTTAAGATCTCTGTTGATGAAAGTTTGAAAACTGTTGGGGCAAAGAGAATAGCCAAAATGAATTGAAGATATACTCTGATTTGAAGAGGAAAAATGAATTTGAAAGGCTAAGCCAAAGTCTAAAAAAACAACCGGGGGCATTTGCATCACTCATGAGCACTCAATATCTTTATCAAGATTTTACATCTGCACAGTGTCGGCAAGCATTTGCAGCATTCATGGGTATTTGCATTGGCATTATTCCATAAGCATCTGCATTTTACCTTTATATTTACATTCTTCATGGAATTCGTATTTGTGTCATCTCAAGCAATTGCATCATTTCTAGAATCATTGCATTTTCATTATTGTGTGGTAATTGTAGTCATACCATTTATAAACCAGTTACATGAATACAATTAGTAGGGGCATCTGCATCATGAAACATAGGCATCAATCCAGGCCATTTGCAATTGCACTAAGAAACATTTACATCAATCCAAGCATTTACATTTGCACCATGAAGCATGAGCACCTTGTTAAAAGACATGTGCATCTGCATCATTTCTCAAAGCTTCTGGTGGGGATATCCATAATTTTACAGTTTTAAAAGAACAAGTCTTCGGTGGTGATAGCTGAAGCCTCTGCTGGAGATATCCAGAGTTTTATAATTTTGAAAAATGTGAAATCTTCTTCTGGGGGAGTTACCCAGATTTTTACAATGAGCAAGTCTTTGGTGGTGATAGCCAAAGCTTCTGGAGGAGTTACCCAAAATTTTACAATGAGCAAACCTTTGGTGGTGATAGCCAAAGCTTCTGGTGGGGATATCCATAATTTTACAGTTTTAAAAGAACAAGTCTTCAGTGGTGATAGCTGAAGCCTCTGGTGGAGATATCCAAGGTTTTATAATTTTGAAAAATGAGAAATTTTCTTCTGGAGGAGTTACCCAGATTTTTACAGTGAGCAAGTCTTTGGTGGTGATAGCCAAAGCTTCTGGAGGAGTTACTCAGAATTTTACAATGAGCAAACCTTTGGTGGTGATAGCCAAAGTTTCTGGTGGGGATATCCAGAATTTTACAGTTTTAAAAGTGAACAAGTCTTCGGTGGTGATAGCTGAAGCCTCTGGTGGAGATATCCAGGGTTTTATAATTTTGAAAAATGAGAAATCTTTTTCTGGAGGAGTTACCTAGATTTTTACAATGAGCAAGTCTTTGGTGGTGATAGCCAAAGCTTCTGGAGGAGTTACCCAGAATTTTACAATGAGCAAACCTTTGGTGGTGATAGCCAAAGCTTCTGGTGGGGATATCCAGAATTTTACAGTTTTAAAAGTGAACAAGTCTTCGGTGGTGATAGCTGAAGCCTCTGGTGGAGATATCCAGGGTTTTATAATTTTGAAAGATGAGAAATCTTCTTCTGGAGGAGTTACCCAGAATTTTATTCAACATGTGAATCTACATCAAGAAGCATTTGCATCAATCTAAGTTATTTAAATATGCATCAAGAAAATTTGCATCAAATCAAGTCATTTACATTTGCATCAAAGACATTTGCACTAGTCTAAGTCATTTGCATCTGCATCAAGAAGCATTTGCATCAATTAAAGACATTTGCATTTGCATCATGAAGCATCTGCATCATTTCTCAAAGCTTCTGGAGGAGATATCCAAAGTTTAAAATTTTTTGAAAAGGGAGAAAGTCTTTGGTGGTGATAGCCAAAGCCTCTAATGGAGATATTCAGAGTTTTACAATTTTAAAAATGAGCAAAACTTTGGTGGTGATAGCCGAAGCTTCTGGAGGAGATACCCAGAATTTTAAACACAACTGAGAACAGGACAGGTTAAGACCCCGAGACCATCGTCGAGGTCATTTCTTTTCTTGCAAATCGAATTCGTTTCCTTAAGACGGGTCGAGCCTTGATTAGTCAGGGAATTCAATTTAAAGACAAAATCTTCAATTTACTATTTAAAAAAAAAATTTGAAAAACTGAAAAAGTGAAAAAGAAAAAAAAAAGGAAAAAAATGAAAAAAGAAAAAATAGAGAAAAAATATAATAAAAAATGAAAAATGAAAAGATGATAGAAGAATGAAAAAGAAACCTCTTTCCCTTTCCTTCACATGTGATTTCACTGACCGTACAAAATTAGTGTTTGTTATTATTTGCATCCGGGGGGCAAAACGGTCATTTTACCCAAAAAACCGAAAATGGCTACTTTGGGCCTTTCAAAAATCGGAGTTGGGCTGGAAAAGAGAAGTGCTGGCCTGCCAAGGCCCAAAGGAAGGAGGAAGCTTCTGATTTTTCAATCAAATGGCCAAGAATTAAGAGTTAGTTAGAGATTCTCTTGATCAAGCCATGGTGATTAAGCCACATAGGCCAAGAAAGATGTCAACATTATTCTTGAACAACGGTATTTTGGGACAGCTGAGATGCTAATCTAAGGGTGATAATTTCATGATTTTTCACCATGAATTATTATCCATTTGATGGAAAATTGGTTACAAAAGAATGACAACATCCTTGAGCATTTTAAGGGCCATTCGGCCAGCATAGGGAGGGGTCGAGAAATTTTATTTTCACATTTCATTTTGCTGAGTTCTCTTGGTTTTTACTTGGTTTTTCTCTCTTTGGTTGAAAGCAAAAAGAAAAAGTTTAGAAAAGAAAGAAAAGTTTGAAGAGATAAAGCTTGAAATATAGTTTCTTGAGGTTGCTCTTGAGCACCAACTCTTGCACTTTCGTTATTTTTCATTCTTGTTTTTGCTATTTTGATTACTATTTGGTGAGTTTCCATTTTAAATAAATGTTTTTTTTTATTGTTCTTCTTAAGTTCTTCCTTCATCTCTTTCTTAAATATATTTTTTACAATTTTTTTACAATATACTCACCATGGCCAAATGGCCTACAGTTTTTGTTAATGTTGCTGCTTTGGTTTATTTTATCATATTGTTTACGTTATTTTCTTTGATCTTGGTGTTTTAAATTTTATTTTACTTCATATACTTCAGTTATATTTTAATTTGGTTGCTTTGTTTGTTGCCATTTATGATTTAAATATCATGTTCTTGCATTTTTAATTTTCTGTTTTCATGATGTTTAAATTTGAGCATGTTTTAGATTTAGTATATCAAGTGTTTGTGAAAATGCTTGTGTGGTTTTTGCATGATTTGAGTTTTATATTTTAGTTGAACATATTTTAGATTTAGTATATTAAGTGTTTGTGAAAATGCTTGTGTGGTTTTTGCATGATTTAAGTTTTATATTTTAGTTGATCATGTTAGTATATCAAGTGTTTGAGAAAATGCCATGCTTGTTGGAGCTTGAGGCCATTCGGCTACTCCATGTGTTTTGCATTGTGTGTTGCATTTTTTCCATGTTAGTTGGTAGGTTTTACATTTGCATGACATTTGATTTAGTTTTGCATGTTAGTATACCAAGTGTTTGTGAAAATGCCATGCTTGTTAGAAACTATAGGCCATTCGGCCACCCCTTGAATTCTAGCATTGTATGTGCATTCTTGCCATGTTAATTGATAGGTTAGCATTTGCATGATATTTGGTTGAGTTTTTGGTTTAAGCATGCCTTGTGTTTGTGATATTGTCATGCATATTTTAGATGTTAGGTTAGGTTTGTCTTGCCATGCATGTTCATGCATTTTAGACCTAGGTTGCATTAAATGCCATGCAAGTTCATTTAGGTCTAGGTCACTATATTGATGCCATGCATTTTTTCATGACATTTAGGTTTAAACTCATGCATTTCATGCATCATATTTGATGTGTTTTTCATGCATTTCATGTTCATGCCACTTGACTAATGACTTAGGCCAATTAATGGTTCAAAGTCATGCTCTCTTAAGCACACTTGTGGAAAATTAAGGTTTGTCAAATTGATTATTCTACCTTTGTGATTTTTTTTACTTAGCCAATTTTTATCCAACTTTCAAAAAGTCCTAGCTACTGTTTGTGAGTCATTTTGTGAGTCTTAAATATTTTTACTTTGATTTTTAAATGATTTTATCAAAGGCGGAAATGTATTTTGGCAAAACAGTTTTTTTTCACCAGTACTCGTACTTTCCTGATTTTTCTGGGTCTTCATCTTTAATCAAAAAATTAAGCGGATTTTTTTCCGTGTAGTTTTACTTATCCTAAGTCTCCACTATTTGTTTCAGAATTTGTTGAGTTTTTAAAAATAGTATACAAAATCGTGGCTTAAAACTGGACAGTGGAGTCAGAATTGAATTTAGAGAAAAATCATTTTTCTGTTTTGGTTAAGTTACTTAGAGGGGGCTGATTAGGAAGGTTAGCTACTGACTTAGGGTAGTTTCTAAGCCTTTTTAAACTCTAAAAGGATTTTTTTAAGTCTCGGGTTAAGGGTAGTCAAGTCCAGATTTTTTAAACTTAGGAAATTAGAGCCATTTAAAAAAAGATTTAGCGCAATTTTTATTTTTAATTCAAGCTTTTCAAAATTGTTTTCAAACAATCACAAAGTATTTTGGTTTTAGAATATTTAATTTGACATATTTTCCTAAGGTAGCCGGATATCTTTTTAGATATACGGATTTCCTTAATTAAAGGAAAAAATACATTTCATGCATTGCATTTTCCATATTCATGCATTTTATATAATATATGATTCTTGCTATAATAATTCCTATGATATTGTTATTATTTTGATTTATATTTTTTTGATGTTATATGGTTTATTATATGGTTTTGAATATTTCATGATATCCTATGCTTTTTATTTAGTTATTTTTATATTATTTAGTATATACTATGTTCATGCATTATTATTTTTATTTTTATTTTCATGCATATTATATGATAGCATTATTCTATATTTCATGTCATTTAAATTATTTCATTTCATTTCATATAGAATATATTATGTTACTTAGGTCATTTCATTTCATGTAGAATATATTATGTTACCTAGGTTATTTCATTTCATGTAGAATAATTATGTTACTTGGGTCATTTCATTTCATTTAGAATATATCATGTGACTTAGGATATTTCATTTCATTTAAGATATATTATGTCATTTAGGATATTTCATTTCATTTAGAATATATCATGTGACTTAGGATATTTCATTTCACTTAGGATATATCATATAACTTAGAATATTTCATTTCATTTAGAATATACTAAGACATTTAAATTATATCATATCATTTAGGATTGCATTATATTATTTAGACTTTGCTATGTCATTTTATTTATGTCATGCATATACATATTCATTTCTTTTAAATGTTTTCAAAAAGGTAATGATTTTCAATAAAATAAAGATATTCCCGAATTAAAATAATTCATGAGTTCTCTGCCGGGTTTGCTGGGGAGGATATCTTCAATTATCATTAATAACGGAATATCTTCTTTAAAAAAAGAATGATTCGGAAAGTTTTCCGAAACTAATAAAATTTCTATATTTTGCCACGTTCGTTGAGGAATATAGGAAAATTTTGAATTTATAAATTCCGGATCATTTTCAATTAAAAATGGAATTATTTTTTCTTTAAATTGGGAATTAACTTGAAATACTAAATTTAAAACCGACTTTTTTACCGAGACTTGAGATAACACACGATTAATAAGTACTGATTTATACGGGGTTGTGGGGGTGCTAATCCTTCCCCACACGTAACCGACTCCCGAACCCGCTTCTTTGATTTATCTGGTTTAAAACGCAGACTTGAAATTGGTTTTTAAAATGTTTTAATTAATTTTTAAAATATTTTATAAAACCAGTTTTAATAGGTGGCCGATCACACCTAGCTAAAAAATATTGGTGGCGACTCAATGTCTTTTTCAAGGTCATTTTCAAAACCTTCATTTTGCTAGAAGAATTAAGTCGATTTTTGCTCGGTTTTTTTTAATGTCACGCTTAACGAATAATAAAATCTTGCGATAAAATTCGTTATTTTTTTAGGTTGCGACAGTGATATTTTCGTATTTTATCATTATATTAAACCTTAATACAAACTTTTCGATCAGGTCATTGGAAAAACACTTGTGCTTGATTAGATAATTAATTATATCCAGTCGCTGCAGCGGCAGGTTGAGGTATGAATCTTACACCATCTTGCTGTTTTACTATGTCAATTTCTGAGTTTTTAGCCTATCCCTTCAAGCCTGAACCTGTTACATGAATGCAATTTTGTACTTCCTGTCAATGAAGCTAGAAGCAGTTAATTCAAGGATCAACATGAATCCATTCCTGGCATTGAAGGCTTTCATTCAAAGGATGTAAGTCTGCTTATGTTGATCAATCGTTTATATTTGTGTCATCATATATGCTATTAGCATGAATAGCATCGAATTGAAGTCTGATGTGAGATTAAAAACAGCTACTTCAGGTTGAGTAAATCTATGTTACTCGGATTCGATAGTGAATGTCGGATAAGAGTATGTATTTGGCACGGGTATACATAATTTTTTTAAAAAAAATTTCATATATTTTGAGGATTGTATCTCCATAACCATGTTCGAATATGTGTCGGACATGAATGTCGGAAACAAGTACTTCAAGAAAAATGAAGAGTCGGAGTAATATAAGACTAAATAGAAGTGCTCTAAATATAGGTCATTTTAGTGCTTCGTGACATAAAATTTAGATGGAAATTTTTGACCAAATTTAGTTGGTGATCATAATAAGACCTTGAGTTCACCTTTGCACAGATGCAGTTTAATTTACTTGTACTACTCTAGATTGAATAACTGAGATCCTCTATTAACTGGTTATACGCATATATTCTGAAATACATGATCTGATTTTTTTTTTTTTTAATTCGGGTGAAAAGATCTGAATATTTCAATGTGAAGCAATTTTTAACCAAGCCTGATAGCTGAAATTCTTTTAAAATGTAATGTACAGTTGTTATTCGGAGGAGTTATATTCAAAAGCTATGTTATTCGGACTGGAGTGTGAGTGCCAGACACTGGTATGTGTCTGATACGGGTATGTTCAATTTTTTTCAAGATTTTCATATATTTGGAGGATCCTTGGAGGATCATATCCATATACCTATATCCAAATATGCGTTGGACACGGGTATTTCAAAAAAAAATAAGAGCCGGAGCAACATAGTTCAAAAGTTACTCTTATTAAATTTTCTCTTTTGATTTTAGCCACATAAGTACTAACTACAATGTGAAGGATCTCCCATCTTCTGGATCCAGGATCTTCCCTCTTCTGGATCCTACCATTATAAGAAACTAGAAAAAGCAAACCGCGCGTTGTCGTGGGTATCCAATGTTAAACATATAATGACAATATCATCTGTTTATTATTATTTTATTATTTTCAATTTTTAATAAAATAACTTAGATCTGGTAACTTTAAACACGATGCGAAAAAATAATTGAAACATAACACTAAACGAAAAAATAACAAACACGACACGAATACACTAACATGTCAAAATACATATAAAATGAATTATTAATGTATCAGAATTTATATAAATATATAATACATTAAACACGATTATGATATATGAAAATACACGAACACAACATGAATACACGAATTATCAAGTTTAAAATAACTTAAATTTTCTCACAAATTTCTCACCAATTCCTCCATTTATCCCCATCATTGGACATCTTCTTGGGTTCCAAAATGTCCAAAATTTATCTTATGATTTTTTTTATAATTTTTTTAATAAAATAACTAAAACTTAAATTTAAAATAATAAAAAATAACACGAAAAAATAACTAAAACACGACATGAAATTAAAAAATAGCACATGATATGAAATATCAAAATTCATATAAAACAAATTATTAATGTATCAAAATTTATATAAATATATATATCTTAAACTTGATTATGACACATAAAATACATGAACACGATATGAATATATGAATTATCAAGTCTAAAATAACTTAAATTTTTTTACCAACTCCTCAATTTATCTCCATCACTGGACATCTTCCTTGGGCTCCAAAATGTCTAAAATTTATCTTATGGATTTTTTTTTTAATTTTTAATAAAATAATTAAAACTTAAATTTAAAATAATAATAAAAAGAACATGAAAAAAACTAAAAAATGACATGAAATGAAAAAATAACACGAACACGACATGAATACACGAACATGTCAATTTATATAAAACATATCAAAATTTATATAAATATATAATCTTTTAAACACGATTATGACACATGAAAATACACGAAAACGACATAAATACACGAATTACCAAGTTTAAAATAACTTAAATTTTCTTACCAATTATTTCATTTATCTCCATCACAATTTTTTATTTTTTTAATATTCAATAAAATAATTAAAATTTATATTTTGAATAATAAAAAGAAACTAAAAGTCTAAAACTTTAATATAAATTTAAAATAATAAAAAACAAAGATTAAAATAATTATTAAAAAAAAAAAAGACAAAAGGGTGAGGTCGGCACTCTACTTTGTCCCTCTTATTTTTTTCAAAGGAAAAAACAAGTATGAAAAGAAGATGAACAATATCTAATACGTGGACATCTTCTCTTGCATAAAAAATTCAAAATTTATTGTATGGATATAGAGGAAACTAGTAAGCTTAAATTAAGCACATACTTTTGATGGTTTCTTGTGGAATTTGGACTCTTAACTTTTAAAAGGGAAGACTTTAAGGGGCCGTTTGGTTTGAATAATATTAGATTATCAAAAGTAATAAGATTCTCTCTTACAAGATTATCAAGGTACATTCCCCTTAATCTAACATACATGCATTTGGTTCACCTCCCTTCATTTAAGATTACAGTGTGTGGTTGGCCAAGAATGTAACATTCCGAAGTGATCATATTACTAAAATACCCCTATCATTATGAGCAAGTAATAAATTCTTTCTTTTGAACACAAAATGCTTCATTCTTGCTACAAAACATGAACCCTTAACTCTTTTGCACTTGCAGATTCCAACAAAATAATTTGCAATTGACTAATATTCCAACAATTAACAAAATATTGTTAAAGTACCATCAAAGTTACATGATCTACAACAAACATAATATGACAACACTTAGAAAACAAGTTTAAGATTACAAGAATAATATGCCATAAATCATAATAGATTAGAGAGTCATTTGTCTAATTCAAGTAGCATTATGACCTATAGTTGTTAACATATATTCACAGCCACTAACCAAGTCATAAACATATTTACGTATCTCAGTCATGGTATTCAAAAATCCAAGCTACAAAATTAGAATATGAGTATGCAAATACAAAATGTTACCAACATCTTGATACAAGCTCTAAACATAAAGAGAAGTTAGACATTTGCAGCAAGATTGAAGGTCAAAAGAGGGTCGATAAGGATTACATTCATTCAATTGCTTAAATATGTAATCCCTTCTGCATTCCTTTGGCAAAGAAAAAAAAATAAACTACTTTTTGTGAATCTTTGCTAATATATTTCCTTGCAGTAAGCATTTCATTTTTGGAGAAACGGGAATTGAGATTAAGCAGGAATGGTGAGGGGTATAAAATACATGATCCATCACAAAAAGATTAATAGTACCTACCAATTTTGTGTTTTTAACTCTAAAAACTCTATGAATATTGGTAATTTGCATGCTAAGAAGATACATAGCTTATCTGCTGCAGCAATGCATCAACCAATCATATATGAATCATCCACCAAGAAAGCAAACAAGAACACAGATAAATGACCAAAATAGGAATGTGCATTTTGAAGAAATTATATGTCATTTATCTAGAAAATCTTAGTCTCGTTGGAAATCTCCCCAAATTTTGTTCAACATGTTTAACAAAATAAAACCACGAGATTAACGACATCCAAAAAAAAAAGAAAGAAAAGGAAAAACAAAAAATGTGGAGCAAAGAAAAATACCCAGAAGAAAGAGGGATTGTTGAGGGTCCAGCGACGAGTTTGACTGTCGAGGGACTATCGTGGCGTTGCAACTTTGGAGGAGTAGCAGCTAGGGTTTGACTTTGAAGAAGAGAATGAGTTGTAGAGTTAGGTTTTGGTGTGCTTAGGGTGGTATGGGTTCATAATTATTGACATAAATAAGGGTAAAATGGTCCAAAAGGTTAAAGTAGTAAGGGCATAAAAGAGAAAAATGTTATATTACTTTCGGAATGTAACAATACCTAAGTATGAGGTGGGTATAAGATTACCCTCCAATATGATTGCATAATGTCACTCTAGGTAATTTAACATTACTAAATTTCAGAAATATTTTGAACCAAAGTGGTTATCTCATGACGAAATCTCAAAATCCGGGCGGTAATGAAAAATTATTTAACCAAACGGCTCCTAAGGGTCATGTTTCATCTAGCATAGTCACCCGGCAAGAAGATTCTGGAGGTAACAGCTCCCTTTAATGCAATGGTCTCTTTTGAATTTGATCCTAGTTTTTCAAACAACAAATCATTTATGATTCCCTAATTCATGTTGTATATATCTAAAGTTTCAACACCTTTTTCTCTGTTTTTCCCACTTTGTGGATTGGTGGTATGAGGACAGTTTTTCCCAAAATTGGTTGAAAGTAAAGGACATGCCATATACACACATATATATATATATATATTAACTTATATTGATTTAAAATTAATTAGTTTTACGTGCTTTCATAACTTCGTATACGATTATATTTTAATAAATTAATCGTTGAATTTAGTAATACAATTGCACTCGTCGTGCACGTAAAGTTTTGAACGATCTGATATCTATATCATGTTGATCGAAAATATCATTTTTTTTTATATATATTTAATGGTTGAAATTTTTTACATCGTACAAATAGTTAGATATTTTTAATTTACTCAAAATTTGACGTGCAACATCTACATGAATAGAGCATGAAATATAACTGTCGAATTAAATAAATATAAATCATGTAAAACTAAATTAGTTTTACACTAATGTAAGTGGATCTCTTCTCATATATGTATATCCGATATCTATATCTAAAAAAGTTGAAAGGTGTATAATATATTCATACAATAAATTTTGGATATTTTTAAGACAAAAGAGGCTATCCATGTTTCAGGTATTGTGATTTTTTTTTTTTTTTTTGCCTTTTACCCAAATTAATTTAATCATTTTAATTTTTTTTACATTAAATATAAATAAAAAAAATCCAAAGAAGAAAAAGTGATGGGTAAGATAGGGTATGTGAAATGTTAGACCTGACAATTTTAGATATAATACAAAAACATGATACGCGAACAACATGGATAAATCATGTATGAGTTTAACATAATCGTGTTTCATGTCTTAATCGTGTCGACACGTTTAAGACACAAAAATTTTCGTGTCATAAACGTGTTAAACACGGATAACACATTTAAAACACGTTTAAGACACGTTTAAGACACGTTTAATTAATTGTCTTAAACTTGTTATCGTGTCAATCGTGTCTAATAACATGTTTAAAACCTAATTAATTAAACGTGTCTTAGGCATGGGTAAGATAGGGAAGGTGAAACGTTAGACCTGACAATTTTAGATACAATACGAAAACATGATACGTGAACGACATAGATAAATCGTGTATGTGTTTAATCTAATCGTGTTTCATGTCTTAATTGTGTCGACACGTTTAAGACATGAAATTTTTTATGTCATAAACGTGTTAAACACGGATAACACGTTTAAGACACATTTAATTAATTGCCTTAAACGTGTTATCATGTCTACCGTGTCTAATAACACGTTTAAGACCCGATTAATCAAACGTGTCTTAGGCATGTAGACACGTATAATTTGACATATTTAACACGTCTATGAAACTCATTTAATTTTAGTATAACATATCCTTTTCAATAAATTTTGAGAGCCCAGGAATATGCCATGTGGCACCACCTTGCTCTTTTTTTATTATTTTTAAATTTAAGTTTTATTATTTTTATTTTAAATTTAAGTTTTAGTTACTTTATTAAAGATAAAAAAAAAATGTGATGGAAATAGATGAAAGAGTTGGTGAGAAAATTTAAGTTATAAACGGAAAAATAACTAAAATACGACATGAAACGAAAAAATAACGCGAACATGACACAAATACTAACTAAAATATGACATGAAACGAAAAAATAACGCGAACATGACACAAATACGCGAACATGTCAAAATTCATATAAAACGAATTGTTAACGTGTCAAAGTTTATATAAATATATAATACCTTAAACACGATTATAGTACATGAAAATACACGAACACGACATAAATACATGAATTATCAAGTTTAAAGTAACTTAAATTTTCTCACCAACTCCTCCATTTATCTCCATCATATATTTTTTTTAATCTTTAATAAAATAACTAAAACTTAAATTTAAAATAATAATAAAAAAGAGATGAAAAAAATTAAAACACGATACGAAACGAAAAAATAACACGAACACGATACGAATACACAAACAAATAAAACTTATATAAAACAAATTATTAAAATATCAAAATTTATATAAAAATATAATAATGTAAATACGATTATGACACATGAAAATACACGAACACGACATGAATATACGAATTTTCAAGTCTAAAATAACTTAAATTTTTCACCAACTTTTTCATTTATGTCCATCACATTTTTTTTAATCTTTTTTTTTTTTATCTTTAATAGAATAACTAAAATTAAAATTTAAAATAATAAAAAAAAAACTAAAATTAAAGCTGAACATATCCACATAGGTATTCTATTTATTGAGGATTCATTTTCGAAAAATGCCCCCTTTTGATTAGCCAGTTTCCAAGGGGGAAAAGCAAGTCGAATCTCTGATCGACCTAGACATATAAAAATCTCTGTTGAGAAAGATTTGAGATTCCGTAAGTAACAAAGTGAGCGCTTTCTAAGAGAAAAAGAAAAGAAAATATGAACCGTGCTGGTTGTAATAGATCGACTTTCATGCTAGTTCTTGCTGCAGCATGAAAGTTCCATTTTATGGAAGGATGACGTATCATGATACTTTATGTTTTGTCGAGCCCTACTTTTGCCTCTGGTTTGATGATTGCACGTGCTAAAAATCCGGTACATTTCGTTTTGTTTCCCATCCTAGTTTTCCTGACATTTCAAGTTTACTTCTTTTGTTAGGTCATTTAAAATTATAATAAAAAAAAAAAAAAAAAAAAAAAGAAGATGGTATCACATGGCATCTTTCTTGGATTTCAAATGTTCAAAATTTATTGTAAAGATATATTATATTAAAATTAAATGAATTTCATAAAAGTGTTAAATGTGTCAAATTATACGCATATACACTCTTAAGACACGTTTAATTATTCTTATTTTAAACGTGTTATTAAACACGGTTGACACAATAACATATTTAAGATAATTAATTAATCGTGTTTTAAACGTGTTATTAGACACAGTTGATATTATAATACGTTTTAGACAATTAATTAAACGTGTTATTTGTGTTTAACATGTTTATGACACGAAAAGTGTTGTATTAAACGTGTCAACACGATTAAAATATGAAACATGATTAAATTAAATCCATACAAGATTTATTCGTATTGTTTATGTATCCTGTATTCGTATCTTATCTAAAATTGTCAGGTCTAACGTTTTACCTACTTATCTTACCCATCTCTTTTTCTTCTTTGGGTTTTTTATATTTCATGTAAAAAAATTAAAAGAATTAAATTAACTTAGGTAAAAGGTAAAAAAAAAAAAAAAAAGTACTTACAATGTGGATAGTCTCTTGTCTTAAAAATATCCAACATTTATTGTATGGATATATCATACACCTTTTGACCTTTTTTAGATATAGATATCGGATATAAGAGACTCACTTAAACTAATGTAAAATCAATTTAGTTTTACATTATTTATATTTGTTTAATTCAATCATTGTATTTTATGCTGTATTTAAAGTTACCAAATCAAAAAGTTTATTGTCATCATATGTTTAACACTAAATACCCGCAACAATACGCAGGTTACTTTTTTTAGTATATATATATATATATATATATATATATATATATATATACATATATTTCAAACATGCTCTTGTAAGGTGCAACTCTGATTGGGCTTTACACACGGACTCTTCTCCAAAACACATTCGCCTTTGCTCTGATATTACTACATAGATTTGGTCCTAGAATTTGACCATAGAACTTCCTGGAGGGGAAAGATGTTTTTATACACTCTCAGACAATGAATCATCCCAAAACTTTAAGAAATGGCCTAAAATACTAAACCAGTCTTCTTACTCTTTGACAATATGATGGTTGGTTCACATCCATTTGATGCTTGCTGGAATGATATTTGGCCAGCAAGCAGCAAGGGAATATGCTCAAGGATCATAACCTGAGTGGCTGCAGATGCATGTTGGTGACACTATTGAAAGGGCAAAACATAATTTGGAGAACCTTGTTGGCATTCAAAAGCAGCAAGAGTGATCTTTTTGTTGTCTTTAGATCGAAGGGGAAATTTGTTATTGGTTACATCTGTTGCAGAAATGTGTTTCGTAATATCATATATCTTGTAGAAAAATGCATCAAATCTTTTATATATGTTTCATCTGACTAGCTACAAAGAACTTCATTTGTATCAGTTGCAAAACAAAATCTTCTGGAATGCATTCTGTTTCTTAGGGTTTGTGCCGTCTTAAATGTATCTATTTGGAGATGCTATTCTGTTCGGCCTGCTAGGAATGTTGTATTCCAATTTAAAGATGACAGTGAATCAGATATTTGCAATTTTTTAAATATTCGAATTTGAATCCGTTTATTATTTGAATATTATTATCCGAATCTGCATCCGATTTAGATAATAATATTCATCGAATATTCAAATCCGTTAAATATCCGAATTTATTAAATTATTATTTCTTAAATAAAAATATATAATTAAATAAGAATTAAATATGTAAACGGATATTGAATTCGTATTTGAATCAGTTATTCGTATAAGTAAAATGGATTCGGATAATGGATTCGGGTAATGGATTCAGATATCCGACACTATCTAAATCCAAATTAAAGCTGATTCAGATGCCAAACATTATTCGAATCAAAATCAAAACAGATTTGAATATTTAAAGGTTTTTATCCAAATTTGCTTCGAATTCATTATGGGTAATAAATATAATATTCAAATTTGTAGTATTCGAATTTGCAAAAATCGAATTGCATGTCCATTTTTTTACTATTCATTGCAGCTTTCTGAAGATACTTTTCCTTTATTTTGGTTATATTTGCTTAACGAAAATTCTGATAAAGGAAAACTCGAAACCTAATTTAGTTGGTTCATACAATCACTCTTACGAGGTGATATCAAGCAGGTCTGAGGTTCGAATCTCAGTATCTACAATATATTTTCTATCCTTAGACTATAGCTTCCTTTATACCAAAAAAAAAAAAAAAATTCCGATAAAGGAGCACATAAAATTATGATGGTGAGGGAACTTACTCATCAGCATGAACTCAAATCAAATGGATCCTGACCAGAACCATAGAATGGACTTTATATGGTATTGCACCTTAAAATCTGTACTTTAAATAACAGGTTCCATGTTGTATCATTTAATAGTCACTATAAAAGAAAAATAAAAGACACGGATAAATGGCATATGGTAAGAGACGCATTAACTAGGCAAATGATCAAAGTAGCAGGGCAGGATATTCCGATTTCTTACGATCTGAACTTGGATCTAATGGTATTAATAACATCAGCATCCACTTGGAAGGTCTTGGTTAACACTTCATTTGGTATCGGAGACGAGAAGAGATTTATGGGAACGACCACTGCACCAGGCAAATGGCTGTTGAAAGCCGTGAAAGCAAGTGCCTTTCCTTCTCCAACGTTAAGTTGGAAGTGCACTAGTCCCCGAGGGATGACAAACATCTGCCCAGCACTCAACACTTTTGAGTAAAACACATTGTTACTCGTCACAAAACCTACCAGGAGCTTCCCTTCAATGACCACACCCGTCTCGTTTGCACGAGGGTGCAAGTGAGGAGGGTTGAGTCCACCCGGGGCAAAATCCACCCGGTTCATCGCAATTCCGAGAGTATTCAGCCCTGGGAACGTGAGGACGTTTCCGGGTGTGAGGGAGGACGCGAAGATGTTTTTCGTGTTACCTTCTTTGGTGAAACCATCAAAGAAAAAGTCATCTGAAGTTACTTTAGATGCTGGTTTGCAAGGGAAGCCATTAACAGATATAGAGGCACTCAGGTTTGCTACACAGAAATCCTGTAATGGATCGAGGTCAGCTGAATAGGAAGGTAGAAATAGAAGCCAGAAAACTGTAAGGCTACATAGTAGGTGGAATGGCAAGCTCGATAAGAAGGAATCCATGGCAGACATGGATTTTTCTCTTCTTGAAAATACAGCTAGTGAAGATAACAATGGATCATTTATGTATCTCTCACTAGTCTTAACTCTTAAAAATCATCGGGTACTTGAGAGATCTCTATACTATATGCAAATTAATCTCTCTATTATAAAACTAAGATTTAAAATTTAAACAAAAAAGTAAAGTCACTAACTGGTATCGTTAAAAAAAGTTAACGTGACATTTAACCTGATGACGTGGATGTCAAATGCTAACGTGTCACCAATAAAATATATTATTTTAAGATAACGTAAACAAAATAAGTAATCAAGTTATTGAAAATGCAACATCAAATGTTGAAAATATATTATTTATTTTGTCCACATCATCTTAAAATAATATATTTTATTAGTGGCATGTCAACATTTGACATTCATGTCATCAACTAAACAGAGATTAAATGCCACGTCAGTTTTTTAAATAGTTCACGTTAACCAGTCAGTGATTTTATCTTTTTGCTTCAATTTTAAAAGAATAAGGACTAAATTATTCAATTTTATAGTAGAGAGATTAATTTGTACTAAATGATATAGTATAAGGATCTTCTAGGTACTTTGATAAAAAATCATCAGTAAAATAATGCCAAAAATAATATAATAAAAAAAAATTGGTGGATGTTAGTTAGTTAGCTTTTGACATGCGAAGGGTGCATATTACACAGAGGAGACGGTCAACCTGCAGAGGGAAGGAAAGTTGTAGACCAAGAGAGATATTTAAATAAAGATAATGACCTATGCAGAAAATCAACACCTAATCTTAATATAAATGACTGAAAGGGGCAGGGAAGAATAGTCTTTGAGCTGCGACTTTCTGATGAAGTTAAGAGCTCCACGGTATTTGCAGCCAATAACTCCATAAATTTCAGCTTGACTCTTTCAAACTGAATATAGTTAGATAACTAGCTTTATCAAGACTAGGGGTGTAAAGAAGATATTTGTATTCGAAAGTTATTCAGGTTTAGTTTGAAAAAAATTCAAATTCGATTAGGTCATTAATGAGCTGAAATCGAATATCCTAATGTCCGACTTGAATAGCTCACGAGTTTAATCGAGCTTTTTATACTTTTAACATATATCTAATATTTTTAACATATATCTAATATTTGTAATTAGTATTGAAAAAACTCAATTCAAACTCAAGCTCGAGATCAAGTATAAATAATCGAGTTTGAAGTCGAAAATGAGAATCGAGCTCCTTTTTTTATTAGGTAAATGAGTCTTATCGAACGAACTCGAATAGTTCGTTTTTTGTTTCGAATCGAGCTCGAACTTTAAAAATGAAACTTGATCAAACTCGAGTCGCTAATTTCGAGTTTTGAGTTTAGCTTTAACTTGAATTTTTTACTATTTAAGTTCAATTCGGCTCGATTAAACCCCTAGTTAAGAAACTAATATCAGTGACCCATTAGCGCAATAATGTATTCCAGTGCCCATACATCCGTTCTCATAATGGCTTTAGCATCGTCTTAAGACCGCAACTCATAACCAAACTTCAGTCTTTGTGCTGTGTGAAAAAATGCATACTAGCCCTTACAAGAAGTCTACAACCCTACTTGAGCAAAAAGAAACTAGTATTAACTAATCATGCTGACTTTCCAATTCCTTCACATAGGAATACCTCTTTCAAGTAAAGTTCCAAGGTATCACCAGGGATGCATGTAGACTTAGTAATACTGGATACGGCATGAACATGACACGAAAAAAATAATTAAAACACAATACAAACATGACACGACATGAAAAAAGAACATGGACACGACACGAATACTCGAACATATCAAAATTTATATAACATAAATTATTAATACGTTAAAATTTATACAAATATAAAACACTTTAAACACGATTATAACACAAAAAAAATACACGAATATGATACGAGTACACAAATTATCAAGTCTAGACGCATGGAACTGACCAAGTCAATTGACTCTCAGATTATGACAAGGGGTTAAGAACTACGGGTTGTTGAACATTTCCAAAATCACAATGGGATAGAATCCCACATTGAAAAAGAATAAAGGCAATGATGTTCTTTAAATATAGAGAAGTGTATAGCTTTAGTAGTTGGACACATATGGGCTTAAGTGCAAATTGACCATGGCTAGGCTTGGATGGCCTAATATTATATTATATTATATTATATTATATTAATTTAATTTAATATTAATATATTATAATGGCACTTGGGCACTTGGGACGTGCGCGTGTAGCTAATAAATAATTTTTTATTTATTTTTAATTTTTTGTTTTAGACAAAAGTAAAAGCTGCCCGATTTTATTTAATAATTATATTTGTTCAGTCTGAACAAATAATTGTGTCTATACAAGAAGATGTCTATCAGTTTCAAACAGACAGATTCATTCAGACAAGTCATGTCTATACAAGAAGCTGCCTGTCTGTTTGAAACAGACAGATTTATTTAGTTAAGTTGTGTCTGTATGAACAGACATGTAATAGCCTATAAATGCTTCTCTGGTTTTCAGAAGTAAAGACACTGAAAACATTATTTTCGTTTTTATTCTCCCTCCTTCTTCAAGATATTTCTCAGATTCTTTTATAAAGGCTTGCTGCAGAAATTCTTTGTAAAAGTTTGATAGTTTTGTTATACACTGCTCAGTGCTCAGTGGATTGGTTTCGTCACTGCAATACGAAATCAGTCATTGGGCTTCATTGTATCCTCGAGGTTTATACGCCGGTAACTCCTTTGCACACCTACGGTGGGGGCGAATAAAAACTTAAAGATAGTGGCATTGATACACTCTTTGAAGCCTTGTTCGTTTTGATTCCAGAAGTTCTGTTCTAACAATTTTAAGGTTTTATTTCGGTTCAATAATGGCTACTACTGAAACTAGAGCACTAAGGGAGTTAGCTTTCAATTTTGTGAAACTGGATCGATTTGATGGTGGCAATTTTCGAAGATGGCAGAAAAGATGCAATTCTTACTTTCAACTTTGAAAATTGCTTATGTTCTGAATACTCCCAGACCAGAAGAAAATGAAACAGAATCTGTTGTTGCAACCAGAGAAAGACAGAAATGGGACAATGCAGATTACATGTGCATAGGCCATATTTTGAATGGTCTGTCAGATGGCTTGTTCGATACTTACTAGAACGAGGCTACTGCAAAGGAGTTGTGGGACAAATTAGAGACCAGGTATATGACAGAAGATGCAACAAGCAAAAAGTTTCTTGTAAGTCGTTTCAATAATTATCATATGGTTGATGGACGATCTATTATTGAACAACTTCGTGAAATTGAAAGAATGATTAATCAGTTTAAACAATATAAGATGAATATGGATGAAACTATTATTGTGTCTTCCATTATAGACAAACTTCCTCCATCTTGGAAAGACTTTAAAAGAAGTCTGAAACATAAGAAAGAGGAAAAGTTGGCAGATTCCCAAAGGAAGTATCAACTATTGGAGGAAAGGATTCGAGCTGTTGAAGGTGGAGATGAAGTAAGTGTAGGAGAGCTTATTTTGATCCCTGATCTGGTTATCCCGCCAAAATTCAAGATTCCGGAACTTGAAAAGTATGATGGACTTAAAAACCCCAAAACACACTTGTCTGCATATTGTAATAGGATAGTGGGCCACGCACATGATGAGAAATTGCTTATCCATGTTTTTCAATACAGCCTAACAGGAGGGGCATCTAATTGGTATTGTCAATTGAAAAAAGGCCAAGTGAATACATGGAGAGACTTAGCTCGGGCATTCCTGAAACAATACGAGCACATGTTGGAAATAGCTCCAGATCGATTGACACTCCAGAACATGAAAAAGAAGCCCAATGAGAACTACAAAGAATATGCTTATAGATGGAAAGATGTAGCCTTGCAAGTCCAACCACCTCTTACTGATAGAGAAATGAATGTTTTGTTTGTGGATATCTTCCTACATCCATACTATGCCAAGTTGATCGGCAATGTCTCCTTAAAATTTGCAGATATATTGTTTGCAGTGCTTAGGATTGAGGATGGTATAAAAAAAGAGAAAATTATGGATACTAATGCCGAAGTTCCTTTCGAAAAGAAAAATGATGTTGCTAAAGGGCATGTTCAAGTCGTAAATGTTAAAGGCAGAAATAAAAGAGGGTTCAGTGCAATGCAAGGCGATCCTTTTGGTGGTTATTTAAATCCTCGACCCTATGTTGACCATTGGATTCAGCACGGTCATCATCATGCTTCAAAGCCTTTCACATCACCTCAAAATTTCGTCATGCCAACTAATCCGGAGTTTAGTTCAGTCTGTTCTCAAAGCAGTAAGAGAAAGAAGGCAAAGGTGTACCATTTTGATGCACTCAAAAGAGTATATCTTATTTAATCCTTGCACTAAAAATATCAATTGTAAAATATAGCAATAAACAAGTCCACAGGGATTGGTGTTTAGTTTAAGAATTATTAATTTATACTTAAACTCAAAGAAAACAAAATAAAAGGGGACATTTTTAGAATCAATTTAAACTAAAGTAAACAATCAAAAGAAGAAAGCAAGTAAATAAAAAGTAATCAAATATGAGAAAAGTATGGTTAAGGTTTCATTCTCCACCACTAGACATCATTGAGAATCAATAATCAGATCTATCAACATTAATTAACTATCAAAATTATCAACCGTAGATAACAACGAGCTCTGTTACCCCAATTTTCCTTAGTTCGTCGTTAAATAGAATAAGCTCTCTATTTAATCTCTAACCACTAGACAACCTAGAATAAGCTCTCTAGGTTTAGTGTAATGGCAGCTTTATGATGAGAAAGATAGGTTGATCTAAGCAACAAACATATAAGCTCGGATTGTTCAACTTAGGTTATGTTCTACTTTGCAATTATTAAAAACTTGACCATAATCATTAATCACAAATTGCTACTTATGAATAGGAAATCAAGACAATTACACGGATCAAGACTCCTAAACTAGCAATAGATAATTATCAAGATTTATCTAGTTGGCCACCTAAACAAATCAAAACATCATCATGAACAATTTTAATGGAAGAACATAAGCAACTTTGATAGAAAACAATGATAGATAGATTCTGAAATTAATTACATAACATGTCTAGGGCTTTGAAATCACCCTTAACCAAATAAAAGTTTAGCCTAGCATAGGCATTGTAAACATAAACATAAAATTAAAGAGAATCTAAGAAGAAAATAAAAGATAGAAAGAAAGAAAGAATAAGCAGAATATTAATTATCCAGCCTCGTGTTCTCTCAAAAACTCTAAAACAAAGAAGAAATCAGAACTTTGATGCTTGGAGAAGTGTAAATTTCATTTTCCCCCTTGATCTCTATTTATAGGCAATAGCTAGGGCATCAAACAAGTGAATTTCAGCTCTCTCCCTTCAATACATGCTGACTTGTGGCTAAAGTTAAGAAAAGGTGGGTGACTTTTGTGTTTTAAGGAAAGATATAAGCCTTGGCAGCAAAGTTTGAATAAAGTAGGAAAGTCTTAGTCAAAGCACTCTTTAATGAGTAGAGATTACAAACTTGCAGCCAAAGTAAGTGTAAGGAAGGAAAGTCTTGGCTGATTTAATTCTCCTACTTTGACTAGGATTAGCTTTAAGCAAAGATACTTGCAATTAATGCAAGTTTGACAAATTTGACAGCCACTAATCCTTCTTTGACAAGGATAAACATAAATGTCAGTTAGGGTATTAAGAAAAAAATGTGATTTGCGTCTAGGGTTTTTTCTGCCACTAGGGTTGTTTAGAGAGATATTCCAATATCGATTTGGATGACCATTTCTTATCCGATTTAGGCCCATGACCAACCGTTGGAAAGGTAATCAAGTGATCTTCAAAAGTCAAGAATAAAGTTTCTTCGAATAAAGAATCTAACACCATATTTTCTTAGCAGCAAGCTCCGGAGGTAAAATCTGTCTTCTTGCTTTGCACCAAGAATTTGATCTTTTTGACTCCCAAGTCTTTTTCCATCTTGTGATTGTGATTTTTTAAGCTCTTTAACATCTTAATTGACATGTTTTGACTTCATCTCTTCCAAAATACCTACAAATCATTAAAACCTAGTAAAATTTCAAGGAATTTAAGAATCAAAACACAAAATATAAGGAAATTCAATAGGAAAATGCATGAAATTAAGCACTTATCGAACTCCCCCACACTTAATATTTTGCTAGTCCTCAAGCAAAATCAAATAGAGATAAAGTAATAAAACCTAATCTAATCCTCTTTCAATACAAATTAGAGACAATCATTGGACAAGTCTTATAAACTAATCAATAGCTTAAAGAGTTTCACAAAATATCATGCTTGATAGTAAATGGTTTGAGTTAAGCTAAAATTAACATAACATATCTCAATCAAAATAGTGCATGTTCAAACTTAATCTCAACTTCTGACATGGGATACCCTTATAATTTTCACTCTTTAAAGTAGTGGTGAAGTGTTTACACTCAATCAATCTCATGAAAACAGTTTCTACCACATGCTTGCTTGTCCACCTATTCTCCACTACTTAGATCATGCAACTTCATGAATCAAGAGGTCTTTATGCAAGGTTATAATGGAGCCAAGGGGCAATAATGTGAATAAAGAATAAAAGATGAAGTTTATTACAAAAGTTCCAAAGACTTTATAGAGTTTAGAGACATAATAAGATTCATACAAAGAAATTTCTCAAAACTCTTCACAAGCACATAATCACATAGGCCGAATATTCATGTTGGGCCTTTTCTTCATTCTAAACAACTTTGTAACATCTTTTTCCTTTTCCACAAGTTCAAGAGATGATTCATATTTTTTTTTTCATTTTTTTTTCATAGGAATGTATTTGGCAATATTCCCTTTCTTTTTCTCTTGACTTTTCTTTTCTTTTCCCCCACACTTATTTCTTGTTTCTAACCCAAATTTTCAATAGATCTTCCTTGTCTTTGCAACATGTCTCAAAACATGCTAATTCATCTTTGGAACAAGGGTAAAGATATAAATAAATATATTTAGGTCAGGGACAAGTTATGGTTACCAAAGAAATAACTTATTCAATGTAGGCTCAAATTGGTTCACTAAGAGGGGTGTTCTCTTGGAACATCAATAAGGGATGGCTGTTTGGCCGTGGTTAAAAATCCTAATGCCTTTATCTTATTCATGTTGTCACATGCATCAATATAGTCTCAACAAGGTTTAAAGCAAGTTCTAGAGAATCATGTAATCATAAGAGAACTCAAGAAAGAAATTAGATTGATATGTATAATGCATCAATTATATAAGCTCAAAAACTCACAAGAATGATTATACAAGTCAGATTTAATTCTAAACATGCTTCTTTCTCAATCAACATATCATCTTAACATTGGCTCATAAAAAAAATAATATCAAGCTCAATTCTCATGAAAATCTTCTCACTAATAAATCAGTTTTAGACTTATGCAATTCATATCTCATCATAGTATTGAAAGTAACTAAAACACACTCAAAACAACATAAAAAGACTCAAAAACGAAACACTCTAAATAAAATCCTAAATTCTTCCCCCCATACTTAATTTTTACATTGTCCTCAATGTAATGCTATTATCCCAAATGCAAGAATTATATGTAAGAGAAAAGAACTACTAAACAAAACAAAAGAAAAACAATAAAAGATAGAATGATGGAGAGTAAGGAATATGCAAATCTGATTATAATAGATGCTCTCCATCCTTTTGGGTTGCCTCCTAAGAAGCGCTTGGTTTATTGCCCTCATCCTAACTTAGACCCATGCCATTATTATTCAACATAAGTTGGCTCAAAGAGTGGCAACTCCTCCACATCTTGTATTGGAAAGTTCTCATAGTAAAGCTTCAATCGATGACCATTCACTTTGAATGCCTTATCTGTTTTTGGGCTTTGGATTTCAACTGCACCATGAGTAAACACATTAGTAATAACAAAAGGTCCAACCCAACGAGAACATAACTTACCTGGAAATAACTTAAGCCGTGAATGGAAGAGAAGAACTTTTTGCCCAACAACAAAGTCCTTTCTTGATATCATCTTGTCATGGAATACCTTAGTCTTTTCCTTGTAAATCCTAGAATTCTCATAGGCATCATTCCTTATCTCCTCTAATTTTTGTAGGTCTAGTTTTCTTTTCTTACCTGTCTCATCCATCTCCATGTTGCAACGTTTGATAGCCCAATATGCCTTATGTTCTAATTCATCCGGAAGATGACAAGGCTTACCATAAACAAGTCGATAAGGAGACATACCAATAGGTGTCTTATATGCTGTCCTATAAGCCCAAAGTGCATCATCAAGTCGTGAACTCCAATCCTTCCTATTTGGATTAACTGTCTTTTCAAGGATGGACTTAACTTCTCGGTTTGACACTTCAGCTTGCCCACTAATTTGAGGATGGTATGAGGTGGAGACCTTGTGTGTGATGTTATACTTCTTCAAAAGTGCTTCCATAGTCCTATTGCAAAAATGAGTACCTCTATCGCTGATTATGGCCTTTGGTGTTCCAAACCTAGCAAAGATATTAGTCTTGACAAAATCTGAAACAACTTTAGAGTCATTAGTCCTAGTGGATTTTGCTTCCACCCACTTTGAAACATAACCAACGATAAAATATAAAGATTACCAAAAGAAGAAGGAAAAGGTCCCATGAAATCCATGCCCCATACATGAAAATTTTCAACAATAAGTATTGGAGTTTGAGGCATTTGATATCTAGCATCTAAGTTACTTGTTCTTTGGCAATGATCGCATGAGTTGCAAAAAAGGTATGCATCTTTGAACATAGTATGCCAATAAAATCCAGAATCAAGAACTTTCATGGTTGTTTTTTTTTTGATCCAAAGTGTCCTCCACATGCATAAGAGTGACAAAAGGTGAGAATAGATTGAAATTCAGATTCGAGTACACACCTTCTTATAATCTGATCGGAGCAACGCTTCCAAAGGTAAGGATCATCCCATATGTAGTATTTGGCATCACCCTTGATCTTATTTCTTTGAGCTTGTGTCAACTCTTGTGGCAACTTCTTGGAAACTAAGTAATTAACAATATCGACATACCAAGGAGTTGTTGTACTTATAAAAAGAAGTTGCTCATCTGGAAAGTTCTCATTCAAAGGTAGTGCATCCTCTTCATGAACTAAACGGCTAAGATGGTCCGCAACCAGGTTGTAACTACCTCTCTTATCTTTTATCTCCAAATCAAACTCTTGTAAGAGAAGTATCTAATAAGCTCATAAAATATACATTTTATGCCTTTCTACCCTTAATTTTTGTTATGTTTTCGATCTTTATCTTGTTTACTTATAATATGTTTTTGAATTTTAGGTATAATAAGGAGAATGAAGTCAAAAGATATCAATAATAATGGTAAAGAGCTTACAAAATCATAATCACAAGATGAAAGAAGACTTGGGAGTCAAAAATATCAATTTCTGGTTGAAAACCAGTCAGGCAGATTTGACCTTCGGACCTTGTTGTAAGGAAAACATGATGTTAGATTCTTTATTTGAAGAAACTTCCTCTTGAATTTTGAATTTGACTTGATTATCTTTCCAACGATATATTATAGTTCCAAATCGGATAAGAAATGGGCATTCAAAAAGGCGCCAGAAGATCTCCCTAAAGAACCCTACGGCCAGAAAAACCCTAATCGTAAATCTGAAAAAAGGCAAAAACGTGATTTTTGCACCTCCAGGCTTACTTGTGCGGTAAGGACTTATTCTCAGGGTTTTAAAGCTCTATAAATACCATTTTTTGAGCCACAAACTAGACATCTCTCAAGGATACTCAAGGATCATCATTATTATTATTCTTCTTCTTCTTCTCCATTCTTTTATTTTCTTTTTAGTTTTATGTATATATTATCTATGCCTATGCTCGGCTAAACTTTTATTTGGTTAAGGGTGATTTCAAACCCCTAGACATGTTATGTAATTAATTTTCAGAATCTATCTATCATTGTTTTCTATCAAAGTTGCTTATGTTCTTCTATTAAAATTGTTCATGA
Organism: Fremontodendron californicum; assembly: GCA_030761205.1. NCBI lineage: Eukaryota > Viridiplantae > Streptophyta > Magnoliopsida > Malvales > Malvaceae > Fremontodendron > Fremontodendron californicum. The sequence continues at coordinate 5,206,625 of JAULJL010000032.1, forward strand.
TGATGTTATGATTTATTTAGGGTGATCAACTAGATAGATCTTGATAATTATCTATTGCTAGTTTAGGAGTCTTGATCCGTGTAATTGTCTTGATTTCCTATTCATAAGTGGCAATTTGTGATTAATGATTATGGTCAAGTTTTCGCTAATTGCAAAGTGGAACATAACCTAAGTTGAACAATCTGAGCTTATGTGTTTGTTGCTTAGATCAACCTATCTTTCTCATCATAAAGCTGCTATTAAATTGAACTTAGAGAGCTTATTCTAGGTTGTTTGATATTTAAAGATTAAATAGAGAGCTTGTTCTATTTAACGACGAACTAAGGAAAGATTGGGGTAACAAAACTTGTTGTTATCTACGGTTGTTAACTTTGATAGCTAATTGATGTTGATAGATCTGATTATTGATTCTCAATGATGTCTAGTGGTGGAGAATGAAACCTTAACCATATTTTTCTCATATTTGATTACTTCTTATTTACTTGCTTTCTTCTTTGATTATAAGTCTTTAGTTTAAATTGATTTCAAAAACCTCCCCTTTTATTTTGTTTTCTTTGAATTTAGGTTTTAGACTAATAATTCTTAAACTAAAACCCAATCCCTGAGGACTCGACCCTTGCTAACTACTATACTTACAATTGATCTTTTTAGTGCAAGGTTAAATAAAGATATACTATTTTGGGTGCATCAAATTTTTGGCGCCGTTGCCGGGGATTGTCTTTTTTAGTTTATCTGTTACTTGATTTATTCTTATTTTCATTTCTAATTAGTTTTATTTTCTTGTACATACAGGCTTTTCTTATCAAATTTTGAAAAAAAAACGATGGAATTGAGCAATCTAACACTTGAAGAGTTGGTGGCATACATGAATATGGAGAATCAACAAGCCAATATTACCTCCCCAGTTCAACAATTGGCCATGGGAGGATGTCAAGGCCATCAAGGGTTCGGTAACAAAACTTGTTGTTATCTACGGTTGTTAACTTTGATAGCTAATTGATGTTGATAGATCTGATTATTGATTCTCAATGATGTCTAGTGGTGGAGAATGAAACCTTAACCATATTTTTCTCATATTTGATTACTTCTTATTTACTTGCTTTCTTCTTTGATTATAAGTCTTTAGTTTAAATTGATTTCAAAAACCTCCCCTTTTATTTTGTTTTCTTTGAATTTAGGTTTTAGACTAATAATTCTTAAACTAAAACCCAATCCCTGAGGACTCGATCCTTGCTAACTACTATACTTACAATTGATCTTTTTAGTGCAAGGTTAAATAAAGAAATACTCTTTTGGGTGCATCAGTATCCATCTAATCAACCTTGGTTTGGCCTCCTTCTTAGTGAGTAAGTACCTAAGGGCTGTATGGTCAGAAAATACAATTACTTTAGTACCAATTAAATAAGATCAAAATTTTTCTAAAGCAAATACAACAGCCAAAAGTTCTTTTTTAGTAGTGGAAAAGTTTAATCGAGCATCATTAAGATTTCGGGAGGCATAATAAATGGCATGTGAGGCTTTGCCAACCCGTTGGCCCAAAATAGCTCCAATGGCATAGTCACTAGCATCACACATGATTTCAAACGGTATATTCCAATCTGGTGGTTGCATGATAGGAGCTGATGTTAAGAGTCCCTTCAATGTTTCAAACGCCTCTTTGCATTTATCATCAAAATGGAAAACCACATCTTTTTGTAGTAGCTTGCAAAGAGGTAATGTGATCTTTGAGAAGTCTTTTATAAATCTCCTATAGAAACCTGCATGTCCAAGAAAAGAACGAACCTCTCTCACATTTGTGGGAGGTGGTAAAAAATGCATAATATCTATTTTAGATTTATCAACCTCTATCCCTCTAGAAGAAATAACATAGCCTAAAACTATTCCTTGTTCTACCATAAAGTGACATTTTTCCCAATTCAAAACAAGGTTAGTTTCCATGCATCTTTCAAGTACAAGTGTAAGGTTCTCTAGACATCTATCAAAAGAATCACCATAGACACTAAAATCATCCATAAACACTTTTATGATGTTCTCTACATAATCTAAAAATATGCTAACCATACATCTTTGGAATGTAGCTGGTGCATTACAAAGACCAAATGGCATACGCCGATATACAAAAGTACTAAATGGACATGTAAATGTTGTTTTCTCTTGGTCCTCCAGAGCAATTGCAATCTGATTATAACCTGAAAAACCATCAAGAAAACAATAATGAGAATGGCCAGCTAACCTTTCACGCATTTGATCAATAAAAGGTAAAGGAAAATGGTCTTTGCAAGTTATGGAATTAAGTTTTCGATAATCAATACAAACTCGCCATCCTGTTTGAATCCAAGTAGGAACAAGTTCATTCTCATTATTTGTTACCACCGATACACCTGATTTCTTTGGAACCATTTGGACCGGGCTCACCCATTTGCTATCCGAGATAGGATAGATCACTCCAACATCTAGGAGTTTCAGTATCTCTTTTTTCACAACCTCCATCATAGTAGGGTTCAATCTTCTTTGTGCCTCTCTTGTTGGTTTTGACCCCTTCTCTAACAAATCCGGTGCATGCACATGGATGGGCTTATTCCCTTTATATCGGCAATTTACCAACCAATTGTTGTTTTATACTCTCTAAGCACTCGGATAAGTCGTTCTTCTTGCAAAGGTGTGAGCTCTTTGGCAATACTGACTGGTAGTGTGTCCTTTTCACCCAAGAACACATATTTCAAGTGGTCCGGTAGTGGTTTCAACTCTAAAGTTGGTGCCTGTGAAATGGAAGGTAGAAGTTTCTCATTAGATAAAGGCAAATCAATAAATGAAACATCAAACCTTGCATCTTTAGGTGGCAGCGAGTGTAAAGATTCTAGTGCCCCTTCCACATGGTCAATCAAGGCTAGTTCCCTTTTAGCATTCCCCATTCTGAGATGTTTGCTAAGGACTATCTCCAAACTATCTTCACCATCTAGCTCATACTGCACTAGTGAGTCAATGATATCAATATTAAAAACAGAATGCACATCACTAGGATATCTCATGACCTCAAAAATGTTAAAGCGAATTATTTCACCATCAAATTCCATAGTTAAAGTGCCATCATATACATCTATTTTAGTTATTGCTATTTTCAAGAATGGTCTCCCTAATGGAATAGGTGTGGGATTAAAAGACATCTCATCTTCCATCTTAATAACATAAAAGTCAGCGGGAAAAACCAATTCATTAACCTCTACAAGAACGTCGTCTACAACTCCTCGTGGGTAAGTGTTAGAATGGTCAGCAAGTTGTATTGTAACACCGGTTTCCTCTAATGGTCCTAGATTCAATAAAGCATAAATTGAATATGGCATGACATTAATAGATGCCCCTAGATCTAACATAGCATGCTCAAACCTGGTGTTGCCTATCTTACAAGGAATGGTAAACATACCTGGATCCTTGCATTTAGGTGGAAGTTTCTTTTGAAGAACAGCTGACACATTCTCCCCCGCACCTACCTTTTCATTCCCTTTCAACTTCCGTTTAGATATGCACAACTCTTTTAGGAACTTGGCATATCTTGGCACTTGCTTGATAGCATCTAGTAAAAGAATGTTCACCTCTACTTTCCGGAAGTTTTCCAAAATTTCCTTCTCTTGCTCCTCCTTCTTAGACTTTGCTAACCTGCTAGGAAAAGGTGGAGGAGTTATATAAGAAGGAAAATATGGTTTAGGAGTTACCTTTTTCAGTGGCTCATTGGGATGTGAAGAGGTTGCCATGGTGTTGTTCTCCTCTTGAGCACTATCCTTTTGTGGTGTCTCTAGCTGTTTCCCACTTCTTAAAGTTATAGCATTGGCATTCTTGGATTCACTATGGTTTGGGAAGGTAATTTCCCGGAATCCCTTGCTTGCATTTGACTCATGGTTGTTTCCAATTACCCCATCTGAGCCTCTAAGTTTCGGATACTTACCTTTTCTCCCTTGATTCCTGTTGAAGTTGAATTGTATTAGTAGTAAGGGATTTGACAAGATCTTCAAGAGTCTCACCGGAAATTTTTTTGTGGTGGCACTTGTTGTCGGGTTTGATATGGTTGTTGCACTATTTGCTGAAAACTCGGTGGCCTGTTGTCAAATGGTGAAGGAACAACTTGTGATTGGTTCCCTCCATAATTAAAGTTTGGATGATCCCTCCATCCTAGATTGTAATTGTTTGAGTAGGGATCATATTTCCTTGGTTGGTTCTAAAATCCACCCATGGCATTCACATGTTCATTGGTGTCTTCTTGAAGTGTTGAACACATATTAGTTTGGTGCCCCATGTTTGAACATATGCCACAAGTCTTTATTTGTTGTATATTACCTACAGCCAATTGTTGAACAAAAGAAGTCAGTTTATCAAATTTTTGTTCAAGGGATGATATACTTACCTCATTAACTCTTTTGGGTTGTGGTAGTGGATCTTGTCTAATTCAGAATTGTTGAGAATTGGCTGCCATGTTGGAGATTAGAGTTCTAGCAGCCTCGGGAGTCTTATCAAATAGAGCTCCCCCACTAGCGGCATCTATCATACTTCTCTCCATGGGCATGAGACCTTCATAGAAGTATTGGATGAGAAGTTGTTCACTTATCTGATGGTGTGGACATGATGCACAAAGTTTCTTGAACCTCTCCCAATATTCATAGAAGGACTCTTCGTTATATTGCCTAATCCCACATATCTCTTTTCTAATGTTGGCAGCCTTAGATGCTGGGAAATACCTTTCCAAGAATGCTTTTTTCATATCATTCCATGTAGTGATGGTCCCGGATGGTAGATAATAGAGCCATTCCTTTGCTAAATCAGCTAGAGAGAACGGGAAGGCTCTCAACTTAACTTGCTCTTCCATGACTCCTGTTTTTCTCATGCTTGAGCAAACTACATGGAATTCCTTGAGGTGCTTATTTGGATCCTCTCCTGCAAAACCATGAAAAGTTGGGAGAAGATGAATCAAACCAGATTTTAATTCAAAAGCTACCTCAAGATTAGCATATTCAATGCATAACGATTGTTGACCCAAGTCTAGAGCGGCTAGCTCCTTCAGAGTTTCGTTGTCAGCTGCTGCCATCTCTCCTTGCTCCTCTTGGATGTTTTAGATCAACTCCTCGATCGGTTGTTGGTGAGAAGTTATAAATTCTCGAATCTCCTAAGTCTTAAGTTTTCTTCGAGAGCTTGAAACATTCACTAATAAACAAAAAAAAGTAAATAATTAGAACAGAAAATAAGAATAAACCAATAAACTAAAGAAAGCAATCCCCGGCAACGGCGCCAAAAACTTGATGCACTCAAAAGAGTATGTCTTATTTAATCCTTGCACTAAAAATATCAATTGTAAAATATAGCAATAAGAAAGGGTCGACTCCATAGGGATTAGTGTTTACTTTAAGAATTATTAATTAATACTTAAATTCAAAGAAAACAAAATAAATGTGGAGGTTTTTCGAATCAGTTTAAACTAAAGTAAACAATCAAAAGAAGAAAGAAAGTAAATAAGAAGTAATCAAATATGAGAAAAGTATGGTTAAAGTTTCATTCTCCACCACTAGACATCATTGAGAATCAATAATCAGATCTATCAACATTAATTAACTATCAAAATTATCAACCGTAGATAACAACAAGCTCTGTTACCCTAATCTTTTCTTAGTTCGTCGTTAAATAGAACAAGCTCTTTATTTAATCTCTAACCACTAGACAACCTAGAATAAGCTCTCTAGATTTAGTGTAATGACAGCTTTATGATGAGAAAGATAAGTTGATCTAAGCAACTAACACATAAGCTCGGATTATTCAACTTAGGTTATGTTCTACTTTGTAATTATTCAAAACTTGACCATAATCATTAATCGCAAATTGCTACTTATGAATAGGAAATCAAGATAATTACACAGATCAAGACTCCTAAGCTAGCAATAGATAATTATCAAGATTTATCTAGTTGGCCACCTAAACAAATCAAAACATCATCATGAACAATTTTAATGGAAGAACATAAGCAACTTTGATAGAAAACAATGATAGATAAATTCTGAAAATTAATTACATAACATGTCTAAGGCTTTCAAATCACCCTTAACCAAATAAAAGTTTAGCCTAGCATAGGCATTTTAAACATAAACATAAAATTAAAGAGAATCTAAGAAGAAAATAAAAGAAAGAAAGAAGAAGAATATTAATTATCCAGCCTCGTGTTCTCTCAAAAACTCTAAAACAAAGAAGAAATCAGAACTTTGATGCTTGGAGAAGTCTAAATTTTGTCTGCCCCCTTGATCTCTATTTATAGGCAATAGTTAGGGCATCAAACAAGTGAATTTCAGCTCTCTCCATTCAATAAATGCTGACTTGTGGCTAAAGTTAAGGAAAGGTGGCTGACTTTTGTGTTTTAAGCAAAGATATAAGCCTTGGCAGCCAAGTTTGAATAAAGTAGGAAAGTCTTAGTCAAATCACTCTTTAATGGGGAGAGATTACAAACTTGTAGCCAAAGTAAGTGTAAGGAAGGAAAGTCTTGGTTGATTTAATTCTCCTACTTTGACTAGGATTAGCTTTAAGGAAAGATACTTGCAATTAATGCAAGTTTGACAAAGTTGACAGCCACTAATCCTTCTTTGACAAGGATAAACATAAATGTCAGCAAGGGTATTAAGAAAAAAATGTGATTTGCGGCAAGGGTTTTTTCTGCCACTAGGGTTGTTTAGAGAGATATTCCAATGCCGATTTGGATGAATATTTCTTATCCGATTTAGGCCCATGACCAACGGTTGGAAAGGTAATCAAGTGATCTTCAAAAGTCAAGAAGGAAGTTTCTTCGAATAAAGAATCTAACATCATATTTTCTTAGCAACAAGCTCTAGAGGTAAAATCTGTCTTCTTGCTTTGCACCAAGAATTTGATTTTTTTTACTCCCAAGTCTTTTTCCATCCTGTGATTGTGATTTTGTAAGCTCTTTAACATCCTAATTAGCGTGTTTTGACTTTATCTCTTCCAAAATACCTACAAAGCATAAAACCCTAGTAAAATGTCAAGGAACTTAAGAATTAAAACACAAAATATAAGGAAATTCAATAGAAAAATGCATGAAATTAAGCACTTATCACATTCAATTCCGATGACCTACACAGAACTTCTTCCATTGCTTGTCCAAAGCCAAATGATCTCCGTTGTACCTGCAAAGTCTAGGAAGTCTCCTTGATCCTAATACCACATGCGAGTATCATAGCGGGGTTAAAGGGCATTCCACGAAGAACTGCACTGCATTCAAAGACAAAGTTCAGGCCGTAATTGATGTAAACCCGACAAAGTTCAAAAATCTCATGGATGCTTATCAAGGACGACGGGGCTAAGAATCATTTGTTCTTAGGGTAGCATGCTAATTAGGGGCAATCCTTAACCTTGTTTTAAGTTTTTGTACTTACTTTCATTTTATTTGAAATGAATGAACTTTAAAATCCAAGCATCATATATCATATCTCATTTGAAGTTTTGAATGTCCTTCTTAAGCCTTGTTTATATGATTTGTGAAAGAAAAAAAATAAAAAAAGGTTGAAAATAAAAGTCCGTACGGATAATTTTTTCGTGTTGAAAATAAAAGGATACTCCTTTGAATAGTGAAATGAGTTTTGAAAGAATGGGTGATCACCATGGGAGATGGATTCGTAGGAAACACTTTGTCTCTAAACGTACATAGATCATAGACTGGTTGAATAAATACCACTCAAAAGTCACAAAGAATGACCTTTATTGAGGCCATGAGTAATGAAAATTTGAAAAATTCTTTCGTGGATTTCTTGAAAGTCAAGCAAACATGTCAATCTTCCAAAAGATCAAGATTAGGTAGTTTTATACGTGTTAAATTTATGCTATGTTAGAAATCATAGCCAAAACTCAAATTCAAAACCTTTGAATCTCTTTCAAAAAATCCAAATGCCAAATCTCTAGGCATTTTTCCAGACCTTGATTTATGAGCACATGAACCAAAGGATGAACCAGAACACCTTTCTTTTTCTCTCCCCATGTGTTGGAAACACTTTGAAGAGATTGAAACCCAAACAAGTTCATTTAACAAGAAGCTCAAAGATAAAATCTGAGATGTTCCTTCATAGTAGGGTTCTCGAAAACCAAAAGACCTTCACTTCAATGGCAAATCAAAGTAAGATATCATTGGTGGATGAAAATGAATCAACTGAATATTTTGGGGGCATGTAGTAAAAAGAAGAAACAAGGAAAAAAAGAAAAAATATTATGACATCATGAATGTGAGAATTCGAATAATTCCAAATGCAAAATGAAATTTTGATTATCTATTCCCCTGAGGATTGCTTTTCAAGGAGAATATTCATACTTGATATGAGAAATGGCCATCTTTCATATCCCTTTCACAAAGAAAAATTATCCATAGTCACCCCTTTTGAGCTTAAGAAATTCTTTTTCTTTGAACCCTGATCAAGGATCACTCTTTACACTAGGGGGGCAAATACGAGGAAGGATTTTCTCAAAAGTCTTGGAGAAATAAGTCCCGAATGGAAGACAAAAAAAAAGCAAATTTGAGCTAACAAACAAGTACGGGCTCACTCTGACAAAATGGAGATACAATAGAAAAATAAGGGAAAAGAAAAAAGAGAAAAGATGAAGAATTGAAAGCCAAGAACGACACCCAAAAAAAGTGTGTGAAAGAGATGGAAAATTGAAAGGCAAACAAGAAAAAAATCAAAACTCAAAAGAAGGAAAGAGAAGTCCAGAAGGGACAAATGTTTCAAAGGGAATCCTCCTTAGGAAATGATCCTTGATCTAATTACCCTCAAACACATATTTTGAGCCTACTTATCATTTCTTTCTGAACCCTAAATCTTGACCTACATTAAGTGCTTTAAAAGTCCATTTTGATCAAGTGTTGATATTTGACTTAAAAAGTTTTCCTCAGATTTTATCCCATCTCATCGAATTATCATTTCATTGTGGAAGAATTTAGAATTCTTAGATGCATGATGGAACAAAGAAAAAAGAGAGAAACAATAAAGCTCTAGGGTGAAAACCTAAAATAAGAAGAAATTCTAATGCCACACATTGATATTGCCAAAAGCATCAGTTTGAGGAATACAAGGAGCATCAAGGAACTCCTAGACATACCAAAAGGACAGCCTTTTCTTTGGAATTGATTTTGAAAGTTAAACCTTTTTTCCTTCCAACATTGAACCCGTCATGGCTAAGGTTAACGCTTATCAAAACACCATATTTAGAGATTGGAGGATTGATGAGATTTAATTAAACCTTTTTCTAGAAAAACATTTGGTTTTAAGGAATTCATGTTTTGAGAAAATTTACTCATGAGCCGAGACAAAAGGACATTCACCTTCTCCTCTTTGTCAAGATGAAAAGTTTTTATAAACAAATCCAGACCTTATTGCATCAGCCCATTGACTTTGTTACATTAAACCGTTCAAATCACTCGAAAAGTGAGGCTGATTTCTCATCTCATTTAGAAAATGCCTCTAATGGTGATCACCAATTTCTGAAAAACTTCAATTTCACATGTTTTGGAAGAAATGAAATTGACATGACTTAGGAAGAACAAATTAAAATTGAGATGTGGATATGCTCTAACAAAAAGTTCATATTGTTCAGGGGCATGAAATTTTGAGTTTGAATAAAGTTTGACTCTGTGTTTTGGTTTGACCAAATAACTGAAAAGAAAGAATCTGCTGGGGCAAGGACAAATTGGGAATACGAAACCATGCGATTTCTTCCAACAAGATGAATTGAAAAATATAGACAATGGCAGGAGTCATTCCCTACAATAGGAAACCTCGTTAGGACACAAGGAAAAGGGAGATGATCAACCCTCTTAACATTCTCTTAATGTGAAATGGTGTCATAAGCATTCATGCATCATGTAATGAACATATGCATCTGCATTTTTTGCAAGTTACATCAATTTTTGCATCCATACATTTGATCATTATATTCGTCAAGCATTGAACAGACACAAAGGAAAAGAAGATAGGTTTCCTAAAAAGGGAAGAGCTTTCTTTAGATTTAGAGGAAAAAATCTTTTGAAGAAAATAAGAAAAATAAAAGTTTGTTTGAAAAGAAAAGAAAAGAAAAGAAAAGAAAAGAAAAGATGTTAGTATTATTTTAGGACGATGAAATCAAGAAAGTATTGAAAAATCCCAAGATGATGAGAATTTTTGAAAAGTGAAAATGATTTTAGATGAGATATTTTAAAGTTATGGAGCCTCGAAAGAGGAGTTTTTCAAGTGAAAGATTTAGTTAAGCCCAATGTAAGCTGGCAATTATGGTTTGAGCCCAGTGAAGTTGGCATATTAAATGTGATTAAGCCCAATATAGCTGGCATAAAAGTGATTTAGGCCCAGTGAAGTTGGCATGTTAGATGTGATTAAGCCCAATGTAAGCTGGCAGTTATCGTTTGAGCCCAGTGAAGTTGGCACATTAGATGTGGTTGAGCCCAATATAGTTGGCACAAAAATGGTTTGAGCCCAATAAAGTTGGCACGTTAGATGTGGTTGAGCCCAATATAGCTGGCACAAAAATGGAGTAAGCCCAGTGAAGTTGGCACGTTAGATATGAGTAAGCCCAATATAGCTGGCACAAAATGGAGTAAGCCCAGTGAAGTTGGCACATTAGATGTGAGTTAAGCCCAATATAACTGGCACAAAAAGGAGTAAGCCCAGTGAAGTTGGCACGTTAGATGTGATTAAGCCCGACATAGCTGGCATAAAAGGTGATTAAGCCCAGTGAAGTTGGCACGTTAGATGTGATTAAGCCTGACGTAGTTGGCATAAAAGGTGGTTAAGCCCAGTAAAGTTGGCATGTTAGATGTGATTAAGCCCGACGTAGCTGGCATAAAAGGTGATTAAGCCCAGTAAAGTTGGCATTTTAAGATGTGATTAAGCCCAACGTAGCTGGCATAAAAGGTGATTAAGCCGAGTAAAGTTGGCATGTTAGATGTGAATAAGCCCGATGTAGCTGGCATAAAAGATGACTAAGCCCAGTAAAGTTGGCATGTTAGATGTGAATAAGCCCGACGTAGCTGTCATAAAAGGTGATTAAGCCCAGTAAAGTTGGCATGTTAGATGTGATTAATCCCGATGTAGCTGGCACAAAAATGTTTAAGCCCTGTGAAATTGGCATTTTAAATTTGGTTAAGCCTGATGTAGCTGGCACAACAATTTTTAAGACCACTAAAGTTGGCATTTTAAAATTTGGCATTTTAAATTTGGTTGATGATTTTAAATATACCGTAGAGATATTCTGTTTTAAAATTGAGCTCGTTCTGCTTCTCAAATGAGTCAAATATTTTGTTTTAAATCGAACTCGTTTCCTTAAGACGGGTCGAGGCTTGATTAGTTAGGGAACTCAATTTCAGGACAAAATCTCCTATTTTCTTCTCTTGCAAATCGAACTCGTTTCCTTAAGACGGGTCGAGCCTTGATTAGTCAGGGAACTTAATTTAAGGACAAAATCTTCTATTCACAGCTTTTAAAAAAAATGAAAAAACTGAATGGAAAAATGAAAAAAGAATGAATGAAAAATGATGAATGAAAACCCCTTTCCCTTTTCTTCACATGTGATTTCACTAACTGGACAAAATTAGTGTTTGTTTATCTTTGCCTGATTCCATATTCTCAGCAATAGCCAAAGAGGAGCAGCTCTAGACACCTAATTTTGTCCGGACCACTAAATCAGGTATGTTTTCTTCCTAAAATGATGTTTCAGAATGCAAAAAAGCTTTTCACATCCTGCAGGTGGTACTCCAAGACTTAGTTTAAGAAAGCAGACATAAAAAGTCAATCTTGAAAAGTCAAGCCCAAAAAAGTCAACCTCAAAAAGTCAACTACTAAAAAAGTCAACCCACTTTCAAAATCAAGATTCAGAGTTCAATTGAAAAATTATGAAAGAATTTTGATAATCCGAGGTCTACAATCAAAGATATGGAGTTCGAAGTCGGGTTACGGAGATTCAGTAAAAACGAAACCCTAGTTCAAAAAATTTGAGAAACAATGCTTAAACGATCAAATCGGTCGAAATTAGAGGTTCCAAATGAAAGATAAGCAATGACTACGGGTAATTGAGATGCCATTTGGAGGCAAAACTGAAGAAAAAGTCAATTTGGAAGAAAATCGAGAATTAGGGCTTTTAATGGATTTTGGTGAAATTGGGGAAAATAGCAAAAAAGGCCCGATTCGATAAAATTAAAGCCCCTAATTGATGAGGAGTGAGTAAAAAGGATAGCCCAAGGCTCAGTTTGAAGTAATTTCAAGAAAAGGGCCGATTGGAGGAAAAACGGAAAAACGAGAAAATTCTCGATACTGAAAAAAGGAAAAATCAAAACGGAGGAGAATTTGATCGTAAAAATTGGGCATTTTAGGACCAAATCCAATTCAATATATGACAAAGGCACCGAAAAAGAAAATCTAAAAATCGGACTTGTTTTGAGCAAAACCGAGCTTCGGAGGTAAAAGGGCAAACTTGGAAAATTAAGAAAAAATAGCAAACGGGCTCCAAAAATTTTGAAAATTTGCAGTTTGGAAGAGATTGGCAAAATAAAATCCGGATTCGGAGCTTGTTTGTAAAACGGCAAATCTCGTGCCCACTATGTTGAAATTCAAGAAGATAAATCCCGAAAAAATAGCAAATAAGGTCCAAAAATTATGAAATCTTCTAGATCTCACGTTTAAATTACTTGGAAGAGATTGGTGAAGAAAAATCTGGATTCGGAGCTCGTTTAAAAATTTATAAAAGTTCGGGTGCACAAATGGGCAATTTTGGAAGAAAAAATCCGAAAAAATAGAAAATAGACTCGAAAAATTTTGAAAACTTCCAGAATTCAATTTTTTATTATTTTGGAAATATTGAAAAAGAAAATTTGGATTTGGAGTCCGTTTTTTATTTAATTAGGTTCAGGGGGCCAAAAACGTTATTTTACCGAAGAAATCGAAGAGGGCTTTTCTTGCAATGGAGATTGGGCTGGATTTTAAGAGGGCATTCAGCCAAGCCCATGATAGAGAGTGATTTTATTGAGCCATTGCATCCAAGGGCCAAGAGTGGATAGTAAGGTAGTTTTTTTTTTATCAAGCCTTTGAATTTGTAACACATGGACCAATGGATGGAGAGGGATGATGTCATATTTATGACATCATCTTCATGACATCATAATTTAGGTGCTGATTATTTCAATCCAAGGGTGGGAATTTTACATAGAAGGCGTCTTGGATTAAAGGCCATAGGATCAAAATTGGTTGAAAAAAAATGACAACTTGCTAGGCATTCCAAGGGCCATTCGGCCACTCCAAGGGAGGGGGTATTTCATTTTTTGATGGTTCTTCTTGGCTGAATACTCTCCATTTTTTAAAGAAAATAGAAAGTTTTGAAAGGTAAAGAAAGTAATAAGAGAAAAAAGCTTGCAAAATAGCTTTTAGAGGTAGCTAAAAGCACCTTACTCTTGCACTTTTTTTGCATTTTCATCCTTAATTTGCTGTTTTCATTTTATATTTGGTGATTTTCTATTGATTTTGATTTTAAAATAAGTGTTTTTAAGCTTTCTCTTCAAGCTCCTTTCTCATGCTTTCTTGAAAATTTTTGAAAAAGCAATTTTTTTTTTACATTTTAGGAGGTTGGCCGAATGGTCATGTTTTTTTTTATATGGTTGGTGTTTGATCTTTATTTCATGTTGTTTGTGACGTCTAGCATGTTTTGATGTTTTATATTTTTTTCAAATAATAAAAATATGGAGCTTGTTTTAATCTTTTTACTTACTTACTTACCTCTATTTTTGATTTTATCATCTTGTTTTCATGTTTACTTTCCTTGTCTAGCATTTTTAATTTTATGTTTTCAACATGTTTGAGTTGTTCATATTTGCATTTTACTATACTATGTGTTTGTGAAAATGTCTAGTTATGTTCATGTCTTTACTTCATGTTTGCTTGGTTTAACATGTTTCTTTTTTAATCTTGCATTTAGTATGTCATGTGTTTGTGTAAATGCCATGCTAGGATTTCATCATTCTATGCCTATGACCATTCGACTACCCTTCATTTTGTGTCATGTATGTGCATTTTCATCTTGCTAGTTGATAGGTTTGCATTTCCATGCCATGATTTTGTGTATTTTGATTTAGTATGCTATGTGCTTGTGTTATTTCCATGCATTTTTTAGGTCTAGGTTTCATTTGCATTGCCATGCATTTCATGCATGTTTAGGCCTAGGTTGCATTTATTGCCTTGCAAGTTCATGTTAGGACTAGGTCATATTCTTTATGCCATGCATTTTCCATCTCATTTAGGTTTTAAATCATGCATTTCATGCATTAAACTTGCTGTTTGTTCATGCATATCATATCATGCCACTTGATTTTTGACTTAGGCCAATCAATGGCTCAAAGTCAAGCTCACATGAGCATACTTGTGAAAAATTAAGGAGTTGTCAAGTTGATTTTTCTACCTTTGTGATTTTTTTTACTTAGGCAAATCTTGTCCAAATTTTTAAAAATTTTAGCTACTGTTTTCAGGTCCTTAGAAGAGTCTCCAATATTTTTGTTTTGATTTTTGAATGATTTTATCAAAGGCATCAAAATGTGTTTTGGCAAAACAGTTTTCTACGCAGTGTTCTGACTTTCCCAATTTTTTTTGGAAGTTATCCTTAGTCAAAAAATTAAGCCAATTTTTTCAAATATAGTTTTACATATTTTGACTCTGCTATAGTTTTTTTAGGTTTTTTAAAAATTTTAAAAATATGCTAAAAAATCACGCTTTAAAACTGGACAGTAGAGTCAGATTTGAATTCAAGGGAAAAATAATTTTTTGTTTTGGCTAAGGCATTTAGAGGGGGTTGATTAGAAACCTTAGCTACTATCGCAGGTTGGTTTCTAAGCCATTTTAACACTTAAAAATGATTTTATAAAGCTCGGATCAAGGGTGATCAATTTCGGGTTTTCAAACTTAGAAAAATAAAGCCATTTCAGAAGGGAAATTTCGGCCATGGTCATTTTAAGATTTTCAAAATTGTTTTTAAACCAATTACAAAGTATTTTGATTTCGGAAAATTTAATTTGATGTCTTTTTCTAAGGTAGTCAGATATCTTTTTAGTTATACGGATTTCCTTATTTAAAGAAAAAAAAATACATTTTCATGCATTGCATTTTTCATATTCATGCATACTATATAATATGTGATTTTTTCTATATGATAATTTCTATGGTAATATCATTATTTTGATTTATGTTTTATGGTGTTATATTGTTTGTTATGTGGTGGTGAATATTCTATGTTACTCTATGCTTTTTATTTAATCATTTATTTTTGTCACATCATGTAGCATTTATTATTTTCATGCATTATTATTTTTATTTTCATGCATATTTCATGATAATATTATTTTATTTTTCATATTCATTTCATGTCATTTAGAATATATTATTTTACTTAGGTTATATTCATTTCATTTAGAATATCTTATGTCACCTAGGATATTTCATTTTATTTAGAATATATCATATCACTTAGGACATTTCATCGCATTTAGAATATATCATGTCACTTAGGATATATTCATTTCACTTAGAATATATTATGACACTTAGAATATATTTATTTTTAAAAAAAATATTTTTAAAAAAGATAATCATTTTCAATAAAATAAAGATATTCTTGAGTTAAAATAATTCATGGTTTCTCTATTGGGTTTGCTGGGGAGGATATCATCAATTATCATTAATAACGGAATATCTTCTTTAAAACGAGAATGATTCAGAAATTTTTCCAAATAAATAAAAATTTCTATATTTTCCAATTAAAAAATGAAATTATTTTTCTTATAATTGGGAATTAATTTGAAATACTAAATTTAAAACTGACTTTTTATCGAGACTTGAGACAACACATGATTAATAAGGTACCATTTTATACGGACGTTGTGGGGGTGCTAATCCTTCCCCACACGTAATCGAGTCCCGAACCTGCTTCTTTGATTTATCTGGTTTAAAACGCAGACTTGAAATTGGTTTTAAAAATGTTTTAATTAATTTTAAAATGTTTTACAAAACCGGTTTTAATAGGTGGCCAATCACACCTAGCCAAAAAAAATTGGTGGTGACTCCATGTCTTTTTCGAGGTTATTTTCAAACCCTCATTTTATTTTATGAGGAATTAAGTCGTCTTTTCCTCTGTTTTTCCAATGTCATGCTTAATGAGTAATAAAGTCTCGCGATGAGACTTGTTATTTTTTAGGTTGCGACAGGAAGGATTGGAGTTTACGACTTAATGATGCACTTTGGGCATATAGGACAACATATAAGACACCCATTGGTATGTCTCCTTATCGACTTGTTTATGGTAAGCCTTGTCATCTTCTAGTTGAATTAGAACATAAAGCATATTGGGCTATCAAACAATGCAACATGGAGATGGATGAGGTAGGTAAGCAAAGAAAACTTCATTTACAAGAACTTGAGGAGATAAGGAATGATGCATATGAGAATTCTAGGATTTACAAGGAAAAGACTAAGGCGTTCCATGGCAAGATGATATCAAGAAAAGACTTTGTTGTTGGACAAAAAAGTTCTTCTTTTCCATTCACGCCTTAAGTTGTTTCCAGGTAAGTTACATTCTCGTTGGGTTGGACCTTTTGTTATTACTAATGTGTTTACCCATGGTGCAATTAAAATCAAAAGTCCAAAGACAGATAAAGCATTCAAGGTGAATGGCCAAAGATTGAAGCCTTGTTATGAGAATTTTCCAATACAAGATGTAGAGGAGTTACCACTTTATGAGCCAAATTATGTTGAATAATGAAGGCATGGGTCTAAGTCGGGCTAAGGACAATAAACTAAGCGCTTCTTGGGAGGCAAACCCAAAAGGATGGAGAGCACATATTATAATCAAATTTGCTATTCCTTACTCTCCATCATTCTATCTTCTATTGTTTTTCTTTAGTTTGTTTTGTTTAGTAATTCTTTTTTTTTTTACACATGATTCTTGCATTTGGGATAATAGTATTACATTGAGGACAATGTAAGAATTAAGTGTGGGGGGAAAAATTTAGGATTTCCTTTAGTTTGTTTTGTTTTTAGTTTGTTTCTTGTGTGTTTTAGTTACTTTCAATACTATGATAAGATATGAATTGTATAGGTCTAAAACTGGTTTATTAGTGAGAAGAATTTAATGAGAATTGAGCTTGACACTATTTTTCAATGAGCCAATGTTAATATGATATGTTGATTGAGAAAGAAGCATGTTTAGACTTGATATTGACTAGTATAAACATCCTTGTGAGTTTTAAGCCCATATGATTGATGTATTATACATATCAATCCAATTCTTTCTTGTGTGCGCTTATGATAACATGTTTCTCTAGAACTTGCTTTAAATCGTTTGGGACTATATTGATGCATATGACAACATGAATATGATAGAGGCATTAGGATTTTTAACCAGGGCCAAATCAGCCATCCCCTATTGATGTTCCAAGAGAACATCCCCCGTAGTGAGCCAATTTGAGCCTACATTGAATGAGCTATTTCTTTGGTAACCACATCTTATTCCTAGACTAAACATATTTATATCTCTACCTTTGTTCTAAAGATGATTAGAATGTTTGAGACATATTGCAAAAACAAGGGATTTTTATTGAAAAGTTGGGTTAGATACAAAGGATAAGTGTGGATAAGGAGAAAGGCAAAAGTCAAGAGAAAAAGAAAAGGGAACATTGTAAAAATACATTCCCATATTGAGGAAAAAAAGGAAAGAAAATATATGAATCATCTCTTGAACTTTTGGGAAAAGAAAAGAAAAAGATGTTACAAAGTTGATTAGAATGAAGCAAAGGCTCGACATGAAATATTTAGCCTATGTGATTATGTACTTCTAAAGAATATTGGGAAAGTTCTATATGAAAAATCTTATTTTGTCTCTTTTATTCTATGAAGTCTTTGGAACTTTTGTAATATTCTTTCTCTTTTATTCTTTAGCCACATTATTACCCCTTGGCCCCATAACAACCTTGAATAAAGACCTTTTGATTTATGAAGTTGTATGATCTAAATAGAGGAGAATATGTGGACAAGCAAGCATATGATAGAATTGTTTTCATGAGATTGATTGAGTGTAAACACTTTACCACTACTTTAAAGAGTGAAAATCATGAGAGTATCCCATGTGAGAAGTTGAGATTAAGTTGAACATGCATTATTTTGATTGAGATATGTTATGTTACTATTGGTTTAACTTAAATTTTTACATTCAAGTATGATTCTTTATGAACTCTTTAAGCTATTGGTTAGTTTATAAGACTTGTCTAATGATTGTCTCTAATTGTTATTGAAAGTGAACTAGATTCGATTTTCTTACTTTGTCTCTATTTGATTTTGCTCGAGGACTAGCAAAAGACTAAGTGTAGGGGAATTTGATAAGTTCTTAAATTCATGTATTTTCATATATCAATTCCTTATATTTTATGCTTAGTTCCTTGAAATCCTTGATAGTTTACAATGATTTTGTGTTTTGTAGGGGTTTTGAAAGATAATGATAGCTATGGAGTTGAAAAGAATGAATTTGGATAAGAAATGAAGCTTCAAGCACAAGGAACACTTCAAGAAGACTAGATGCGGCTGCCTACATCTCATTCCCTAAAAACCCTAGTTGGAAAACCTACTTTCAAGCTCAAAAAAACCCTAGCGGCAGCTTTTATTTTGCCTTGAAGAATTTCAGCCGCCACTTCCTTTAAACCATGCATGGGATGCTTTAATTTATCCTTTGATAAATACCCTAGCTGAAATATATGGCTTTCCTTGTCAAAGTAGGATTAGTTGCTGTCAACTTGTATTAATTGCATTAATTGCAAGAATTTTTATTTAAAACTAATCCTTGTCAAAGTAGGAGACTTAAATCAGCTACGACTTTCCTTATTTCTACATGAATTGGCTGCAAGTAAAGCATCTTTCCTTGTTTAAGAGTCATTTGGCTGCAAGTAAACCTTTCTTTCCTTTAGGTAATTAAACCTTGCCAGCCAAGTCTTGTATCTTTCCTTAAAAACATAAAGTTAGCAGCCACATTTCCTTACATTACCTAACCCTAACCGCAAGTCAGCCTACATGAAGGGGAATAGCTGTAAATCACAAAGGGGATGCCCTAGCTATTGCCTATAAATAGAGAGCAAGGGGGCAGCCAAATTTCACACTTCACCAAGCTTTTATTTTGTGTTTTCTTCTTTGTTTGAGAGAGTTTGAGAGAGCAAGAGGTTGAATAATTAATATTCTTCTTCTTCTTTCTTTCTTTAGTTTTCTTATTATTTTCTTTTTAATTTCATGTTTATGTTAACAATACATGTGCTAGGCTAAACTCTTCTTTGGTTAAGGGTGATTTCAAAGCCCAAGACATATTTTGTAATTAATTTTCAGAATCTATCTATCATTGTTTTCTATCCAAGTTTCTTATGTTCTTCCATTAAAATTGTTCATGATGATGTCTTGATTTGTTTAGGTGTACAACTAGATATATCTTGATAATTATCTAATGCTACTTTAGGAGTCTTGATTCGTGTAATTGTCTTGATTTCCTATTCAATAGTAGCAATTTGTATTTCATGATTATGTTGAGTTTTCGGGAATTGCAATATGGAACATAACCTAAGTTAAACAATTCGAGCTTATGTGCTTGTTGCTTAGATCAACCTATCTTTCTCTTCTTAAGGCTGCTATTACATTAAATCTAGAGAGCTTATTCTAGGTTGTCTAATAGTTAGAGATTAAATAGAGAGTTTGTTCTATTTAACAATGAACTAAGGAAATATTGGGGTAACAGAGCTTGTCGTTATCTACAGTTGTTAACTTTGATAGCTAATTGATGTTGATAGATATGAAATTGATTCTTAATGATGTCTAGTGGTGGAGAATGAAACCTTAACCATACTTTTCTCATATTTTATTCCTTCTATTTAATTACTGACACTCTTATTATTCTGATTTGTTTTACTTAAAACTATTCCAAAAACCCCATTTTCCTTTATTTTCTTTTATTTTCTTTGAACTGAAGTTATAAACTAATAACTAATAAATTGAAACTCGATCCCTGAGGACTCGACCCTTGCTAGCTACTATACTTTACAATTGATTCTTTTTAAGTGCAAGATTAAATAAGATATACTCTTTTGAGTGCATCATGTTGACATTAGTTCATGTTTATACTCTTACTTGTGAAGTAAACAACAGATCTCATTAGTTAAAGTTATACTTAAGCTAAACATGTACATGCTTGTTACAATAACAAGTACACTGAACATGATCTGAGATGAGATTGGCAATCACTTAAGTGTCTATAGCAAAATTCTGATGTGATAGTTGCAGAAGTGATCTTTTGACTTAAGGTCACTATCTAGCTTGTATGACAAGTTTTATATTTTGACACCATTCCTACATGGTCCAAACCAATGATGCTCAATAAGGTGGATATAGGGTATAGTATGGACTATAAAGAGATAAACGAGTGATTAAGATAGGATTCATCATCCTGAGTTATCGGACGAATATCTCATTATCCTTGAGAATGATTAACTTATAAAATCTATGGATAGAGTGGTTAAATATGTTAAAAGTTTATTTTAAGATTTAGTAGCTTCAAGATTTTAGAATTATTATGTTTGGATGATTGTATATAGAGTAGACATTGATCCAAGCTCTAACTCCGCCAAGATATAGTACTGAAAGGAATGAATTATGTTGAGAAACTATGGACAATAGGTTAGTCAACATTCAAAGCTCTTTTTAATATTTGGATGGTCATGACATAGTGCTAGATGTCAATTGATAAGTGCTTAATTTCATACATTTTCCTATTTAATTTCCTTATACTTTGTGCTTTGATTCTTACTTCCTTGACATTTTACTAGGTTTTTATGCTTTGTAGGTATTTTGGAGGAAATGAAGTCAAAACATGTCAATTAGGATGTTAAAGAGCTTACAAAATCACAATCACAAGATGGAAAAAGAGTTGGGAGTCAAAAAGATCAAATTCTTGGTGCAAAGCAAGAAGACAAATTTGACCTTCGGAGCTTGTTGCTAAGAAAACATGATGTTATACTCTTTATTCGAAGAAACTTCCTTCTTGACTTTTGAAGATCACTTGATTACCTTTCTAACGGTTGGTGATGGGCCTAAATTTGATAAGAAATGATCATCCAAATCGGCATTGGAATATCTCCCTAAAAACCCTGGTGGCAGAAAAAATCCTAGCCGCAAATCACATCTTTTTCTTAATACCCTAGCTGACATTTATGTTTATCCTTGCCAAAGAAGGATTAGTGGCTGTCAACTTGCATTAATTGCATTAATTGCAAGTATCTTTTCTTAAAGCTAATCCTAGTCAAAGTTGGAGAAAATTAAATCAGCCAAGACTTTCCTTCCTTACACTTACTTTGCCTGCAAGTTTGTAATCTCTCTTCATTAAAGAGTGCTTTAACTAAAACTTTCCTACTTTATTCAAACTTGGCTGCCAAGGCTTATATCTTTCCTTAAAACACAAAAGTCAGCCACTTTTCCTTAACTTTAGCCACAAGTCAGCATTTATTGAAGGGAGAGAGCTGAAATTCACTTGTTTGATGCCCTAGCTATTGCTTATAAATAGAGATCAAGGGGGCATACGAAATTTACACTTCCCCAAGCATCAAAGTTCTGATTTCTTCTTTGTTTCTTTGTTTTTGAGAGAGCAAGAGGCTGGATAATTAATACTCTTCTTCTTCTTCTTTCTTTCTTTTATTTTCTTCTTAGATTCTCTTTAATTTTATGTTTATGTTTACAATGCCTATGCTAGGCTAAACTTTTATTTGGTTAAGGGTGATTTCAAAGCCCTAGACATGTTATGTAATTAATTTTCAGAATCTATCTATCATTGTTTTCTATCAAAGTTGCTTATGTTCTTCCATTAAAATTGTTCATGATGATGTTTTGATTTGTTTAGGTGACCAACTAGATAAATCTTGATAATTGTCTAATGCTAGTTTAGGAGTCTTGATCCGTGTAATTGTCTTGATTTCCTATTCATAAGTAGCAATTTGTGATTAATGATTATGGTCAAGTTTTCAATAATTGCAAAGTGGAACATAACCTAAGTTGAACAATCTGAGCTTATATGTTTGTTGCTTAGATCAACCTATCTTTCTCATCATAAAGCTGCTATTAAATTGAATTTAGAGAGCTTATTCTAGGTTGTTTGATAGTTAGAGATTAAATAGAGAGCTTGTTCTATTTAATGACAAACTAAGGAAAGATTGGGGTAACAGAGCTTGTTGTTATCTACGGTTGTTAACTTTGATAGCTAGTTAATGTTGATAGATATGAAATTGATTCTTAATGATGTCTAGTGGTAGAGAATGAAACCTTAACCATATTTTTCATATTTGATTCTTTTTAATTACTTGTTTTCTCATTCTTATTGTTAACTTTAGTTTAAATCTGATTTCAGAATCCCCTTTACTTTTGTTTACTTGTTTTTAAGTGATAAACTATTAACTTATAAACTAAAACCCAATCCCTGAGGACTCGACCCTTGCTAATCACTATACTCTACAATTGATTTTTTCAAGTGCAAGGTTAAATAAGATACACTATTTTGGGTGCATCATCAATCTTGATGTATTAAAATGCATTGATTAATTAGAGAATTAATGATGAATGTAAAGAAGTTTGATTCATCTAATCCTAATTAAATAAGGATTACAATAGTTATATTTATTGCCAACATATTAAAAAAACTCAATGGATAACACAATAAGAATAATTAAGTGAGAAATTAAAATGGAAAAATTAAGTTGGACTTTGATTAAAATAAAGTTTGAAACTTTAGAAACTTCATTCAGTTGGGGTGAAAGGGTGAAGCTCTTGGTATGAAAATAAAGTTAGTCTAAAACTCATAAAATGACTCTTAATGTTCATATTCTTCATCTGTTGAAAATATATGTGTTTTATTTATTTTATAACTTGTTAGTTTATCTAAGTATGTTACAATGTTAGTGTAATACTTAGTGTAATTAAGTATGAACATTATAATGAATTATAATTATTTGTTTGATAATCTATCAAGAACTAAATGAATAAGACTTGGATGCAAAAGTTAAGGTTAAGTTAAGAGTACCAAGAAGGAGTAGAACAATTTTTCAATTTTGCATTTGAGAAAGCTAGTGAAGATAATATGATATTATGTCCATATTTGAGGTGTGCCAATATCGATTGGCATATGCGTGAAATTGTGTTCAAAATTTTAATTTGTATTGGATTTCTCCCGAGCAACATTCATTGGTATTTTTATGGAGAGTTCACATCTTCTAGGTCATCATCTAAAGTTCCTCTGAGTTTTTCTTCCCACAACTAACATGATCCTAATTCATTAATTAGACAAAATGACTCGAAAGCATGTTACGAGACTCTTTTAACATGCATAACCAATATTTTCAAAATTCGTCACCTCAAAGTGATGGATTTAATGAGTCTAATGTAGAAATGAATGATTTTGGTGAACATGGGAGAGGTGTAGGTGACCAACAATCCAATGGAGAAGCATCAAAATTTTATAAGTTGTTTAGACGATGTGAATGAAGAATTTTATGAGGGATCTAAACATTCAAGGTTGTCTTTCCGTGTGTGCCTTTTTCATTTGAAATGCTTATGTGGGTGGATGAGAAACTCTTTGACATTAATTTTAGAGTTTATGGAAGAAATGTCTTTTTTTTTTTTTTTTATTTACAAAAATCATTAATTCTTGTAAGGATTCTAAGAAGATGATTAAGGATTTAGGTCTTGGATATGAGAAAATTTATAATTGTTTGAATGATCATAATATTTTTTGTTAGAGTGGAATGAAGTTTTGAATACGTTCAAAGTTCATTTTATTAGTTAATAGATTCGTGATTCAAGAATTACTATGTTTGGATGCATATAGAGTAGACACTAATCCAAGCTCTAGTTTCGTCGAGATATGGTTATGAAAGAAATGGATTATGTTGAGAAACTGTGCATAGATAAGTTTGTCAAACCTTTGTTACTCTTTTTAATATTTGGATGGTCATGATACATTACTAGATATCAATTTTTATGTATAAATATGTATTTGATTAATTAGAGAATTAATGATGAATACAAATGAGTTTGATTAATCTAATCTTAATTAAATAAGGATTACAATATTCATATTTATTGTCAATATATTAAGAACTTAATGAGTCACACAATCAGAATAATTAAGTGAAAAATTAAAATTGAAAAATCAAGTTGGACTTGATTAAAATAAAGTTTGAAACTTTAAAAACTTAATTGAATAAATTCAATAGTCCAAAGGATCAATTTATAAATTGATAAAATATAACCCTATTAGGTATAAGGGCTGCTAATTTGCTCCCTTTATCTATTTTCTTATGAGTTTGAGAAAAATCACAAGACAATTCCTAACTAATACCGACTGATTTTACTATTGTCTCTCCCTTTTATTTTCTAGAAGTTTTTTCATTAATTGTTCGTGTGAATATCATTGAAGGCTAAAAAATTTGATTACTAAAAGTTTGTTACAATCTAACTAGAAATTTCTTGATATTATTCATCTTAGTTGGATCTAAAAAAAGTTTAAGTGAAAGTCTGGTTTTCTTTAAATGCTAATAAGTTCCAATTGATCGAAAATTAAAATTTTTTTTGCTGTCTATACTATGAAATTACATAATTAATTTCCTACGGGAACATGGGTACTCTAGTTTGAGAGACTCCTACTAGTGCAGGAATCTAGTTTGAGAGACTCCTACTAGTGCAGGAATCAACCATAGTATGCCACGTTTCTAACATTCTGATCCCTTCTCTCGTAAGAAAAAATTATATAAAACAATTATTTCATATCAATATATATTTTTTCCATTCAAATAATTTTACATAATCAGTTTTTTAAAATAAGTCAATTATTTATTATAAAAATCATCAATGTATTATTGAAATAAATATTTATCATTTAATTGTTACATATAATGTATAATAAATAATTATAAAAAAATTAATTACGGACATAATTTAAATAAAATAAATATATATTAATATGAAATAACTATTTTATACAATCTTTTCTCCTCTCGTAATTAATCACTTTCAAGCAATATTTCCTATTTTCCTAGCTTTGGCATGTTTAATACCAAAAAGCAAGATACGAGGAACTTATAAAGAATTTAGGCAAAATCTTAAATTCAACCAGGAAACAATGGGAAGTTCAAGAAATTTACAAATCAGATATGAGCTGCTAATGGATTCTGTATTTCTAACCCAAAACAAGCTACTACATTACAACATGAATGTCTTACATATCACGGTTCACACCAACCTACAAAATATTATCCGTTTCGATTAAGTTTCACGATTTTGTCCATAAAAAACGTCTCACAAGTTGAAAATGATATGAATACTTATATACCTAATAGAATTCTAGTACACAATCCAATCAATGTAAGATTCATGGCTCCACTCTAGGACCATGACACTATACCACTTCAAAAGGGTCCTTAATATCCTACTCTTTTTCTTTTTATCAAAAGCCATGTACAAGCAGCTACAAATAGGACAACACTGCTTTAAGCTTCCAAAAGGTTTTTTTGCTTCAACTTCCAAAATCCAAAGTGTTCTTCTCTGTCAACCCCCACTTTTCTTTTCAATCAGCTCTTTGTACAGTTGTCTTAAACAAGAGGACATACAACTTTTGATCCATTGAGAAATATAGAAACCCACCAACTGAATGTGTAACAAATGACCCAAAACTTGTCCCTACAATACAATGCCATGCCGGTCCATAGACACCATCAAACTCCTGCAAATCCAAATCCAAAACCCCCATCAATCATAAACTCAAATGCCCCTATCTAAGGGTTAATTATTGAGAAGTTTATTGGCAGTGGCACCAAGATAAAAATAAAGGGTTATTTTAGTATTATTATTGAAAAAAAATTTGGATTAAAAAAATTCGAGTTAAAAAAATATATTTAAAAAATATAATTTAAATTTTTTTAAATATTTAATATTATTGTGAAAAAATATTATGAAAAATTAAAATGTCAAAAAAAATATATGTTTAAAATAATAAAAATTTAAAAATACAAGAATAATAAAATTGTAAAATCTATAAAGTTTCATTTTTTTCGACTTTTTTATTTGAATTGTCAAACAATAATTTCAATTGTAAAAGCTAAATTTTTTTATCCATTTAATATTGAATTTACAATGAAATATAACTTTTGATCTCAAAAATTATACCAACAACTACGTTAAACGAAACCAAAAAAAAGTTTGATGTTACCTAGCAAGAAAAGGAAAGCCAATGTACTGATAGAAACTTTTCTTGTAAACCTAATAATTTTGAACATTATGAATTACAAACACGAATAAATCACGAAAAAAAAAATGAAAACATGACATAATATATAAAAATTGGATTTAATATATATACAGCCATGGGTATATAATATTTATCTGTCAGTCCTTGCAAATGCAGGCGATCCCACCTCCATTTTTAGTCTCAGTCAATAAAATCATGATCGATTTTATTATTTTTTAATACATCTTAATTATCATTTATAAATATGATTTTTATAATTAATTAGTGAGTCATAGTAAAAAAAAATAATAGAATAAAAATAATGAACTTATCCTAATCCATAAATCGTTACTATTCTCTAATGAAGGGTAAAATCGACAATATACTAGGTAACCATTGCAGGGCACGGGAAATATCTTTGTCAATACACTTGCTTTACTTTTTTTGTTTCCATTATATCAGTCATTCAATAATCTGTTCCAATACATTTTTGTATATTTACCCCAATACCCAGAGCTTAGTTCATAGAATCAACGAAACAAAAAACATAAACAATAGTAGCAAAGGCAAAAATCGTTTCTTTTTTACTACTTGGATGGATATACTTGAAAAATTTTAACAAATTATTAGTTTACCTTTTTGAGAGTGAGTGCAAGGGTCTTGGAAGTGAATTTTTCAAGGCTATCATGAGTATTTCTTGCACAATCAACAGCATGGATCTGCATAAACGGTGGCATATCAACTGAAACAATTTTGACACCACAATTTGCAAGAATATCAGCCAACTCTACTTGTGAACCACAAAAGGATCTCCTTCTGCCTAATGAAGCTGCAGAAGCCTTCTTCACCTCTTTCTCCTTCACTGTCAAAGCTATTTTCTTGCTATCAAGCACTGATCTTTGATGATGATGATGATGATGTTGTTCTTTCTTTTTATCCAAATCCTTTGATGCTTTCCTGACCTTCTCTTTCAATGATTCTTTAGCTGTAATTTTATGGGGAAGGTAGTTTGCTTTTATAAGTGAAAACCTGGAGGAATCAGCAGCATCAGCTGAAACTGTCATGGCTTTGGCTTGTAAATGAATGTCTCTACTAGGTTTTTGGGGTGTACGGCTTTTGTTATTAAGGTTCAATCTTGAGAAGTGATTGGTCATGAAAAAGGGTTTCTTGGAAGGTATTAATGGATCTAAGTTTTGGGTTGTTGGATGGCTGGTTTTGGTGGCGCTGCTGCTGCTGCTGGTTATGGTAGGTTTAAGCAACCTTTTTAGGTTGGGATCTGTGGGATGGGAGGATGGGTTTGGTTCTGGTGCTGCTAAGATGTGCCTGTGGGAGGTTCGGTGAGCCATATGTTATCTAATTGGTGGTGCTGTTGGGATAAGGAGAGGGAGGAGAGAAAGGGGGACGGGTGTTTCTAGGACTGTTTGTATGTGGAGTTGTGCTTTTAGGGGTTAGTGGTAGAGGGGAAGGGTGGGGTCAGGGCCTTGGGACTGTGGTTGGGTTCATTGGATTATGAGACCTTCTCACGTGTGTGTTAAAATCTATGGAAAGGCTTTGATATTTAGTCAGCGGGTCCTTCAGAATGGCAATGGAAGTTGGGTTGGTTGGGGGACTCCTACCCTTTCGTTTCAGCCGAGCTTCAACATTGCCTCGACATAAATGGGAAATGTAATTCCAAACGAAAAAAAAATGAAAGGGAAAATGTTACAACTTGTGATCAAAGATTATTAACTTGTTTGCTGTGAGATTTTAAGCACCATATCCATTCGTCAAATACACATGGTATTAATAAATCTCACCAAGGAATGTTCTATAAGTATGAAGAGGACATCCAATAAGATATTTATAATTTTTAAAGTATTTAAATTTGATTAATTTATATATATATATATTTATTTATTATCCGAATTCAAATTCAAATTAGATGCAATATTTGTTACATATTCAAATCCGTTAAATATCCGAATTTTTTATAATAAGAGTTTGCATACCAAAGTTCGAATTTTACACAAACATAAAAGTTTTTATATTTATGTAAAAGGATATCGAATTTAGATATCCGATAACGTCTGTATATTAAAACGGATTCAAATATCCGATATTATGCGAACCAAAATCAAAATACATTTGAATCCACTTTAAATCTATCATAGATATTTAAAATATGATATCCAAATTCATAAATTATCCAGATCCGCATATTCAAATTCTCAAAAATCATTTTTTAATACTCATTACCATCGCTAATCAATACAACATATTTTTATACCACTTGTTGTGCGGAATGGGACAGACCCGAAGGACTTAAGCATATAATGATAAAACTCAAATACGATAATCCAAGAGGCCGGATCACACAGATAAGAGCGGAGCGGATCAGTTTCCAAATAATTATGAAATTGTTAGCTGTATGTATCAATCAGTGATGGCGAAGCAAATGCAAACAAGGAATATATGAGCTGCAAGAAGCAACAAAACCTGTTATTTTCTCTTAAACTAAAGAACATATTGTTACAAACAAGTGAACAACATTAGCCTTCTCTTTTCCATCACCCATCATTTGGCCGGCCCAAATCACCATAGAAGATCTTGAATTATACAAATGGATCATAGAACCATGGATTCCACTATGTTTCAGTTATTTTAACAAATTCAATTCTCTCCGGGCCTAAGAATGAAAGAACTCAAAACAAAAATCCTACAGCTTCAATACATGGCAATCATCTATATTCTAAAAATTTACAGTTTCCAGCTGAGCAAGACATGTATAAGAAGCATCTTGGCAGTGATAAAGGAAGATAGAAGACGGCATCCCCTTGGACCTGATAACTATGTTACTCGGACTCGGGTGTGAGTGTCGGACACGGATATGTTCATTTTTTCCCAAGATTTCCATGTATTGGAGGGTCCATGGAGGATCATATCCCCATACCCATGTCCGGATATGTGTCGGACATGGTAATTCAAGAAAAATGAAGAGTCGGAGCAACATAGCCTGATAATCAGAAAAAAGAAAAAAATTGAGAACCAATATACTCATTTTGCTTAAGCAGGAAGAAGCAAAAAGGACTTGAATGTTGCTAAGCTCACTTAGAGGCTCAAGTCACATGAAAAGTTCAACGCGCTACAGATTCTAATTCCATGGGCTTGGCTGCCGGGCCTCTCTGAAAACTGAAGTGCCACCAGATGCTGCAGGGGAAGGAGATGATGCAACATAATTTGTTCCTGAAACAGATACAGTGGAAGGATTCCCAGGATGACCTTGATTTCCTGTAGGAGCAAAGCGTGATGGGCTACCTGTGACCCCCATGCTTGCTCGAAAAGGGTGGGGAACCTATACATAAGAGCAATAACTTAATATCATTAGCAGATCTAACAGTCATATATGCCATCAGTCAAACTTCACAGAAACCCAGACATGGCTAGGGGTGTAATCGAGCCGAGCTCAAGCTGTAAGAAGCTCGAGCTCGATTCAGAATTCGAGGCTCAAAACTCGGCCCGAACTCGATTGAGTTTCACTTTTAAGGCTCGAGCTCGATTCGAGATAAAAATCGAACTGCTCGAGCTCGCTCGATTAGGCTCAATTATCTAGTAAAAAATGAGCTCGATTCTCATGCTCGACTTCAAACTCGATTATTTGTGCTCGAACTCAAACTTGAGTTCGAGTTCGAATTGAGATTTTTCAATACTGAATATATATATATATATATATATATATATATATATATATTAAAAATAAAAAAACTCAATTAGGCTCGCGAGCTACTCGAATCAAGCATTAGAATACTCGAATTCGATTCGCTCAATAGCTCGAGCTCAACTCGATAATGACCGAGCTGAATTCGAATTTTTTTCGAGCTGAACCAGAGTAGCTTGCGAGCATAGGTGTCTTGTTTACACCCCTAGACATGGCTTAACAGATTTTGTACACTAATCTTAAGTTTACACAGCATCTGATATACCAGAACAGACCATAACCATAATTCAAATTTAGTACACCTCAATGAATATCAACCAGTCAGATAACATATCTTCTTGACTGTTAACTCTAAATAATGTGATCCTTTGGTAGTAATAAATAATATTTTATTTCTCTAAAGTAGGCATATAATTACAAATAACTGAAACAGAACATCTAGCAGTTGATGCTTATTATCTTTTACTATGAGGTCCCAATTTTACAGCTACATGGTGCATCGATTTCCTCAAAACACAAAAAGGTAACATTATTATAGCATGTGTTGTTTACTTAATTTAAAAACACATGAGAAAAAACCCTAGGCTACAGAAAGAGACTTATTTTCTAGCCATGACCAGATGAGGGTGATTAATCTTAAGAATTGAAAGCAGCTTGTTTGGCTGTTACAAGAACTAAGACTAATTGGTTGTTATCATTTTTCCACAGTTGCTGCTGATAATGTCACCTCTAAAAGGCATCCATAAAACAACTTAGAAGGATCTGACCTTACAAGGAAGAAAGGTCATATATTTGTTTCCCAGTAGCCTTTCATATGCTTCACTGGGAGTAACCACAGAGATTTTCTGTAATTTATGCTCATCCCATCAAACAGAAAGCCCCGTCCAAGAGGCTTTTTGTGTGAAGCAGTGAGGCATTGATGACAAACCATGGAAAAGGAAAAAGGTGAAGGAAATGTGAATGCTAAATGAAATGAGACACTAGCTCTAAAAAAATAGCCAATTAAATGGTGCATGAATTCACCTTGTTGACAATTACACTACTGTAACAGTAAACTTCTGAAGAGTAACAGATATTCCTGAGATACTAAGAATCAACTATCAGGCAGTAGCCAGCATGGATTAGAGACACCAGAGCTTAAGATGCTAGCCTTACACTAATCTTAAAGTGTCTACCCAGAGCAAATGTAGAGCATTTGATGAAACAGAAAATCATGGGAGGAAAGCAGCTTGAGTGATTCATAAGATACGCAATTGGTAATTTCCTAAATCGGAAAGAGGAGAAATAGGATTTAAGGTAAATTTTAGGTTCAGATCTTAACAAAAAATGCACATTCGCGTAAAGTTAAGAGAGGAGAGAGATCAAAATGCACATTCACGTAAATTTTAGGTTCCTAGCTCAGGCCACCCACTTTGACAGTACAAGAGAATGATGTTGAAAAAAATCTATGGACGTTCATGTATCAATGCTTTATTAGAAAAGAAAAGAAAAGAAAAGTGTATTACCACATTATGTTGAATGTAGGTAGGTCTTCTAAGAGGAGATTCTGAAGATGGTGATGTACTGCTCATTCGAAACACATGACGAGAATGAATGTTAAGGTTTGAAACATCATCAGCTTCACCTCCTTCATTTTCACCAGCAAGATTAGCCTCCGAGCCCATCCTGGGTGTGACAAGCCTAGTCATTGACCCAGAGTCATTTGTGGTTTCCACTTGAAGTGGAACAGCTGGATGAATCGCTGTACCTTGTGTGCTATTTCTTCTCTTCAATTCCTCCTCTGCGTTCAAGATCTATCAAATATCACCGATTAATTTCTGGAATTCAATTATTGAAAATACGGCCTTGGATATCAAAGGCATTAGAATTGAAGTTTACCTGCTTTAGTACTTGTACTAAACTATGCTTCTTTGCATTCAAAACTTGTAACTTCTCCTCAAAATCCCTTTTCCTTTTCTCTTTTCCATTCAAATCATTTACTTTTTCGCTTACCTAGCAATCAAAAACAAATAAAGAACATTTCAACAAACAATAATGAAACTTTTGAATAAACACACACAAAAAGGGGGGAAAATCAGATTTGTTAGCACTTCCAAATCAACTAATGTTCGTCCTTTCTCAACATTCTATACTTAAGAATTCACAAATTAAAAATTAAGCTAACAAAATATCAAGTAAAAAAAAATCATAATACCTCTACATTTGTTTTAGTCTCCTCAGGCGGTTTCTCATCCACTTGCAAATTGTCATCTTTCTCGGTCTGCTCATCTTCCGGCTTCATCAAACTATGTCCACCGTCGGGTCCTCCAACTACCTCCACCTTTACCTCCGCGGGAGGTTGTCCAGTTTTCAAATCCTCGGGCGGTTCAGGCTCCACTTGCGCTTCCAATTTGGGCTCAATAGGAGGCCCATTGGGCATGGGAGATCGAGTTTCATGTTTTAAATCAGGATTAGGGTTAGGGTTAGTAGAGGAAGTAGAAGAATGGAGACGAGAGAGAGCTTTGTTGCGTCGGTGCAAGAGGGATTTGAAGTCTTTGAGAGAGATTTTGGGAGTCGGCATTAGCCATCGCCGAGGTACGTCCGGTGCTCTGTGGAGGTTCCCTCTGTACAAAGAGATCGCCACCATTTTTTTTCGGTTTTTTGGGGTTTCCCTCTGTTTTCTCCGTTTTTCGCTCTGTTTCTCTGGTAACGTTACGTTATCAACTGATTTCTGTGGCAAAATCAAAAAGAAAAATTACGGATTACCATAGACTTTTCCGTTATATCCGTACCTAACTTATGAGAGTTTAATGGGCCCCTTTTCGGGAGATTTAGGACTAGTTTAGAGAAAAAAAATTTAAGTGAAAAAAATTTAGGTAGTAAAAAATGCGTTTAAAAAAATGTTATGAAAAATTATGATTTAAAATTTTTTAAGTATTTAATATTATTGTGAAAAAGTATTGTAGAAAATTAAAATGTCAAAAAAAAATATGTTTAAAATAATAAAAGTGTAGAGATGTGAGGATAATAAAGTTATTTTATTCAAAAGTCAGATTTAAAGCTCAAAAGTTTTTTTTTTTGACTTTTCAAATCATGATTTTAACAGCAAAAATTAATTTTTTTTATCTGTTTAACATTGCATTTACGGTAAAAAGCAATTTTTTATCTCAAAAGTTGTACTAAAAGTAATGTTAAACAAGGCCATAATGAATTAGCTCAGCTGGCCCTATTTGACAGAGTAAGGTGTAGACTTGTCTAAAACATTAAAAAATATATTAAGTTATTTATATTTAAAAACTTAATAAAAAAATATAAAATTATTAAAGATTAAATAATAAAAAGTATATTTTTAAAAAAATTAGAAAAAAATAATATAAGTGAGCCTAAACGGGTTTGGGTTATCCATTTATAAATATTGACATGTTTGGATTTTTAATTTTTAAAAAAATAACTACTCACTTTTTTTTTAATTTATAATTTTTGAAAAAATATTTTTTTCATGTACATAATAAGTGTGATAAATTCTAGTATCAACCAATTTTTGTACAAGGTTCAGATTTACTATATAATAATGCTTAGAATGGTAGATCAAATTTATCTCTTATTTTTTATGTAATTTTATTCATATACTTTTTAATTTGGTTAAAAATATCAAAACTATAATATTTTATTAAATATTCCTTTTATCTCCTTACTAAATATTCTTTTACTGTTGCGGGCAAAATCGAGCTGAGTCAGACTCAATTGATGCCACTAAAACTTAAACTTAGAAACTCGGCTCATACATTTAAGTTAAAATTATTATTAAAATATTAAAAAAAAATTATTTTAAACCTAAACCTAAAACATCACATTTAAGATCCAAGTCAAGTAAAATCAAGCTCGTGGCTTGACAAATAGTTTGATATGTGGATAATTGCTTTTGACTATTTTTGAACCAAATAAAAAAAAATTATATAATATTATATTTTTAACTACACAAACATCTCTTGACATTTAATTCTTTTTAGGTGAAAAAAGAAAAAGGAAAAAAAAAAGAACGGAAAAGGAAAAGGAAAGAAGAAAAAAGGAAAAAAAATATATGATAAAAATTTATTTGTTTGTATTCATGTTTTTTTTGTTTAAAGCCAAGTGTCAATTTGTGGAGTGTTTGTGTAGTTTAAAATATAATATTATATTGATATAAATTTTTACACGTTAATAATTTATTTTATATATATTTTTGACATGTTTGTGTATTCGTATAGTGTTTATGTTATTTTTTGTGTTGTGTTTTAATTATTTTTTCTTTATTGTGTTCGTGTCATGTCAATTCATTTTATATTTTGTATATTTTGACATTATGATTCAATTTAAAAAAAAAAAAAATTATATATTCGTGTCATATCTTAATTTATGACATATTTTTGCATAATTTGTTATAGTGATTCAATTTAGAGAAAATTTATGTGTTCGTGTTATTTTTTGTGTTTAAAATATTATAAATTTTGACACGTTTGTGTATTTGTGTCGTGTTCATATTATTTTTCGTGTCGTGTCATATTTTAATTATTTTTTCGTGTTGTGTTTGCGTCGTATCTCAATTCATCCAATATTTTGCATAATTTGTTATAGTGATTAGATTTAACTCTAAATTTATTTACTTACGATATTAAAATATAAAAAATATTTGAATAAATAATAATTATTTAATACGATTTAACTTATATTTATTTATAATTATTAATTTAATTAAAATTTTATAAATATTAAAATAAAAATCCTCCAACGAAACAGAAAAAAAAATTCTAGTATAATGATAAAATTACATCCATACAAAGATTAGTGATAAATTTGACCATTTAATATAAGCAACATTTAATGTAAGTAGAATGATAAATTTAAACTTAAAAAAAAAAAAAAAAAAATCTTGAATATTTGATGATTTTTTTTAAAATAATTATATTTAAATTTCAATTCTCCAATATAAAAAATTAAAAAGAAATAGACATTAATTTTTTTTTAGTGAAATATAAATAAAGTTTAAAATAATATATAGTACCATTAAGATAAATCTGTACAAGTAAGAACATTTATCAATGATGATATGATCTTTAAAATTAATTCAAAAAATCAAAGATTAAGGTTCAAATTTATCACTTTTTAATCTGTATTAAATTTACCATTCATCTTTAAATTGATGCAATTTTTTACTATTATATTTTTTAATTTAGTTCAAAAATAATAATAAAAGTTAACGGTATTAAAGAATACTTTATTAGAAAATAAAAGAATATTGTTTTTGTACCATTTTTGAACCAAATTAAAAAACATAATTGTAAAATTGCATATGTTTAAAGATAAGTGGTAAATTTCACTTATCACCCTAAGTAGTCCAATAATTTTGAACTTTATTTAAAAAATCAACAATGAAAATCAACTATAATTTCTAAAAATTAAGGTCAATAATTTGGTAAAAAATATATTTGATCCAATAATAAAATGTATGTATAGTAACTTAACAATCAAGTTCGAATCTTTCCCTGCAATCAAATTTTTATCAAAAGATTAAACTTGTAAATTTGTCGGGTTATGAGAGAGTAAATTACATCCATGATCCTATAACTTTGGGTCGCATATAATTATTATGGTTTTCAAAATTTTAAAAGTAATTTATTGATTCTTATATTTTTAAGATGTGTTTGGATAAAAATTTTAAAATTTTGAAGAATTTTAAAATGTTAATATTTTAAAATACATCAACTCAAAATACTAATATTTATAATTATATTATTTTGATAAATATTTTAAAAAAAAAAATTTGAATATTAAAATTTGATAAGGTAAAAAAATATTAGAGATAAAATGAAAAAGTATTTAAAAAAATATGCAATATGAATATTATTAGATTTGTAAAAATATATAAATATTATTAATAACATGAAAAATAAATAAAAAATTTTAAAATAAAATTTCGTAGTTATAATTAAAAAAGAATTTACGTAAAACAACATAATAAATATTAATATCTTAATAAAAAATTAAAAAATTTAAGTGAAATTTAAAAAGAAAATTTAAACTCTCTAAAAATCATCTTTGAAATTTTTCATCCAAACAATAAAATGGTTTTTTGTTAGCGTTTTCATTAATCATACCGTCAAGTCAAATAACAATTAAGATGACATGTGCCGCTTGATCTGAGGGGTGAAGTGTATAAAAATTATAAGTTGGAAAATTCTTATTTTTTTAGATATGAAAGGTATTTTCAAATTGTTTTGGCTATTTTCGAATTTGTAGCTATATTTCAAGAGTATTTTTGAAATTTTGAATTGATTTTTGGAGTATGTTTTAAAATTATTTTTGAAATTTTTTGAAAATAAAATCTTTAAAAAGAAAAATAATAGAAAGAGAGGAAGAGGAGAAGGAGGAGAGAGAAGATATGGCGGCGAAGGGCCGAATAGGCCCCTTATCGTCGATCCAACGTTGCGGATGATCGAAATGCCCCTCATGATGCTGGATCGGTATTGCAAGGGGCCAAAACTCTCGCACCAAATAGGTGGGGAAGCAGATCTGGCTCCCCGTTATGACCGGCCAAGCAAGGCCAATTGCTGGATTCAATGCT
Source organism: Fremontodendron californicum (assembly GCA_030761205.1). Lineage (NCBI taxonomy): Eukaryota > Viridiplantae > Streptophyta > Magnoliopsida > Malvales > Malvaceae > Fremontodendron > Fremontodendron californicum. The sequence continues at coordinate 5,243,242 of JAULJL010000032.1, forward strand.
GGGAAGGACAAATCAAAACTTCTACAAGGTATTTGGCCCTGTCGGTGGGAAGAGAGAAGAAAAAAAAATGAAAAAGAATATAAGAAAGAATATTAATTAATTTAAATTATAATATTAAAAATTATTATTTATTTTTTATTATAATATATAATTTAAAAATATTATTTATTAGTAAAGTATATTTTCTTTTTAAATAACCTAAAATTTGATTCACTAAATAACCATGAATTGTCATTCCGTAGAATGAGCCCTTGAACAAACAACTCATGGGAAGCAAAAAAAATCAAAGCAAAAGTTGTATCAACATCATCCTCAAAAGGGGATTCAGCAAAAATGCAAAGAAAACAGAAAAATGGAGAGAGAGAAGTTTTCTCTCTCTTCGGGTTAGGGCATTTATAGAAAGATTTGGAGCTTCAAATTTCACGAGGAGGAAGAGGAAAAACATATAAAAAATTGGAGGCATTTGGAGTGACGGAGAAGGGTGAAAAAGGAGGTGGAAATCGTGGGAAAACTTTTTAGATCTACGTTTATCCGAAGGTTTTTAAGAAAAACAAAGTAGAAAATAAGAAAGAGAAGATTTAAAAGAAGATTTTGATGAAATTTGAAAAAAAAAAAAATTGCGGTGGCCGAAAAATGGGTTTAGGCTGTCGAAAACTAGATATTTGAGTTTAGGGATGAAGATGATAAATGTTTAAGAGATAGAGAGAGAGAGAGATGGAGAGTGAAAATGAAAATGAAGATGAAAAAAAAAATGATATTTATATCTTATGAAAAATAATATTAAATATTTTATAATTAAATATTTTTGAAATATTATTTGAAATAATTTATTTTATTTTTAAAATAAATTTAAATATCATTTTTAAATATAAATACATATATTAAAATATTTCTAAATATTATAATTATAATTTTATAATTTATTATTAAATATAATATATTTAAATATTTTTTATATATTAATATTAGTTTATAAGAAGTTAAAAAAATAAGTTTAATTTCTTACCCTTCAATTATTTATTTAATTTAAAGGTAAAATAATCATTTTATACCCATCAATTATTCAAGGATAAAATAATCATTTTAATTTTTTATATATTAATATTAGTTTATAAGAAGTTAAAAAAATAAGTTTAATTTCTTACCCATCAATTATTTATTTAATTCAAAAGTAAAATAATCATTTTATACCCATCAATTATTCAAGGGTAAAATAATCATTTTAATCAATCAAATAAAATAATAATATTTTTGCTCTATTCCATTCAATGAACCAAATTGCATAATACTTATTTCTCGATTTTTCATTTCTACCGAATAGTTTCCTTATTCCATTTAGCGAACCAAACGTAATACAAGTATTTGAACTGTGAGCGACCTTTTTTTCTTAAAACAAGAAGGAATAAATTCCTAGTTAAAATCAGTGTTGATAAATGATAACAGAGATTCAGCAGCCTTAAGCCCTTAACAGGGAAACAAGTACTTAATAATATATAGTCCAATCCCATAACAATGGCCAAACAAATAAAAGCCCAAACTGATACTAAAAATGATACACATTAGCAGAAGTTTTATTCAGATGTCAATTATTCTTACTTATATAATAAACCTAGAGTAAGTTAATAACAAGGATCTTCCAAAAGATTTGCGAATTCTGAGAACATCTCATTTTCTTGATCTAGCATGGCTGCCACAAAGGAACTATCAGTGGATGATGAAGCATGAAAACCATAGTTGGGCAGCTCACTAACCATTCCTCGAGGCACTCCATTATTGTTATTATCATCTCTATGTTCACCACTAGTCTCATTGGTGCTGTGACTTTGTAGAACAAAGTCCTCGGATGAGAATTCCAGGATTTGATCTTCTTGTCCTTGTGGATGATGAAGATCAGCAGGTAAAAATGCATCTTCAAGAAGAAAATCACGCCAGCTGAAGGCTAGAGCTGATTTTTCTTGTGCAGCAGGGGAACAAGTAGAAGAAGAAGTAGAAGAAGAAGAAGATGATGGTGATGGTGATGGTGATGATAATGAGTATCGATTAGGGAAGTGAGATGAGATGATTTGGTAACCAGTGTAGTTTGAGGCTTCTGTAACTAGTTTTATAGCTTGCAGCTGAGAAAGGAGATCAAGGGAATCACAGTCAGCAGCAGCATGATGGTTAATGCTGCTGTTGTTTGGGAAGAAGTTGCCCTGGATTATTGGTTCCATTGTTGTCATCAATCGGTTGTTGATGTTGGAAAGTCCTTCTGCTGCTGTTGCTGGGGATGGATGTGGCTCTGGCTTTATCACAAATGTATTCTTCATATCTCTATTGAGAGATCCGATTCGGGTTCTAGATTTCGGGAGGCCACCAATGTTTCCATAATCAGCTAGGATTTGAGAAAAAGGCTTGTGAGTAACAGGATCGATCCCCATTTCAGAAAGCTTCTTTCTCAGCTTAGTATTCCAGTAATTTTTGACATCATTGTCTGTTCTCCCAGGAAGCTGTTGGGCTATGATAGACCACCTGGACCACAAAAACAGACACACACAGAGAGTCATAAGTCATGCACCAGTAACAGAAACAGACTGTTAAAACTGTTAGCCTGCATGCATCATTGACAGTTTTGTTTGTTATGATCCCATGAGAAAGGAGATTGCTGCTGCAGAAACATGATAAGTTCCATGAGATTGAGATGTGTCACACTTTTGGGTGATAATGTGATAAATTTTCAGGGTACAACTTACATGAAAAGTTCCATGGCCTAATGGGAATAAACCAAGTGTTTAAATAGCTAACTCACTAATACAAAGTTGGTGTAGATCCATTGCTACCTCAGTTTTTCTTTTCCTTTTTTCCTTTTCAGAAATCTGTGAAAAAGACTACAAAACCTTATCTAAATTTTGTCCAATTATTAGTGTTGCCTGATAATTGGAGAAAACCAAAACCACATTAAGCACTTCATTAACCAAACTTTAATATTGTCCAAAGAAAATTAAGATATATTCTCCTTGAAAATCAAGTAAAATTTTTCTTATTAAGATTCAATTCCGCAAGTTCTCAAATAATAACCAAGATATTTTGCTCCGGCTCTTCATTTTTCTTGCAACATCTGGGTCCGATGCATATTTGGACATGGGTATGGAGATATGATCCCCCAAAGATCCTCCAAATATATAGAAAAACTTACAATAAATTAAACATACCCGTGTACGACACTCACACCCGAATCCGAGTAACATAGTAACCAAGAACTTTAGCATTGAAATCTAACATTTGGATTGGGGAGAGAAGAAAGTATGTGACTGCTAAAATATGTAACACAGAAAAGAAAGCTCCACAGCTTATATATAATTAAAGGAAAACATTATTTTATATGGCTAATTACAATCAATCTACCTGCTTCCAATAGCTGAATGAAGCCGAATGATCAACTCCTCTTCCTGGGGTGTGAAGCTCTCGCGTTTAAGATCCGGTCTCAAGTAATTAGTCCACCTAAGTCGGCAACTTTTCCCACATCTTCTAAGCCCTGGAGAGCACACTCAGACATGGCATGAGGTCCATAGAAAGTAACAATGTGGTTAGTCCTAAAACTATAAAGCAATGAAATTACAACAAAAACTGATATCTCAGACTCTCAGTATCATAAAACTTCAAGAAATTAACCTGCTTTTTTTGGAACAGCAGTCCAGTTACCAGTTCCATGTTTTGATACATAGGCAAGTATCTTTGCATCTTCCTCTTCAGTCCATAGGCCTTTTTTCACATTCAGCTTGTCACAACAAGGAGGTCTGACCATCTTATCTGTTGATTCAGAATTACACTCAAAATCTTAGAAAAAAAGAAAAAAAAAAAAGGGTAAAAATTATTGATGATAAAAGTGATAATAGTGATGCACTTTAAATACCTCCTTCTCAAAATTAAGCTATTTGAGGAGAGGGGGAGGAAGGAGAAAGGTTTTAAGGTATAAGTGAGGAGGCATGAAAAGCATGAGACTTGATCCCATATAATCAAATTTGCATGATGAATGGCATCTTTGCATTAGAAATGAATTGATGATATAGAGACTATTCTCTCTCTAACCCCCCACAATACTCATACATACGCTTTGCTCCAAGAGCAATAGAGTCAGGTTTGAATTGGGTGTATTTTCTGGTTAAATTTAGCATATATCTAAGTAAAATAACATAAGTTTTCAATTATTTAGATTAATCCATTCCTTGTGTGGAAAGGAAATGACTTTTGTTTAAGTTTCTGATAATCACAAGTTTATTGAGAGTAACTATTTTAAACAAGAGATCCAACTAATTGAAGAAATGATAAAAGAACCTCCAATCAAGTGTACTTGCAAGTTGTAAACACCATTTCTGTGTGATACATACAGGCTAAAAACTGTCTAAATCTGCAACTCTAAAGAGCTGTAATTCACTTGTCAGGTTAATATTGAAATGTTGGATTCAATGATGTCAAAACAAGAAAAAAAAAAAAAAAAAAAAAAAAAAAAAAAAAAAAAGAGAAGGAAAATCAGAGATGAAACTTATGCTGAACCTCAGAGATCAGAGGGAAGGTGATGTATCTGTATCATGAGATGCTGGTCACACATCTTACAGGCAAAGAAAATCACAATGGAAGGTCGTGAATGGCTATGTTACCTGGACTTTTCATTTTCTCCAAAGTATCCATATCCGACACATATTCGGACATGGATACGAGAGTATGATCCTCCAAATATATGAAAAAACTTTAAAAAAAATTAAGTATATCCGTATCAGACATAAATCTGTATCCAACACTTACCTCCCGAATCCGGATAACATAGGTGAATGGTACAAGCCTGCAATCCCAAACTCCCTAGAGTTGGGCTCCCTATTCAAGGACTCCAGGCCCCAAAATCCCCACATTGTAACCAAAAAGACAGATAGGTTCTGTCAGAAAAGAACAATAACATAAGCAACAATGTTCAAATTCTATAAGTTGTTTCGACATAATGTGCTTCAGAATAGATTGAGCAACACCTGAGATAGACAACCACTAAAAATCCTTACAACTGGAACCAGCATAGAACATGTCTATATTCTTGCAGAAAGACTAGAAATATATCTAGTTGCGGTTCAAGGTAGATTACAGGTTTCCTGTAAACTGATCCAGTGCTACTACTCCCATTTACTAGCTGTCCACATTATCCCATTCATGTTATTACGGCAAGGGAATTTTCTGAATAATCCATGGAAGGAGTCTAAATTATACAAGATCAACTTTTATCCTGCATTTCAGGCTTGACTATGTTCCCTAATGTCATGACTCAAGAGCTAAATGCTGTGTAGTTTGTACTTTCAGGAGTATGTAACATTTTTCCTTTTGAAAGCCCCATTTCTTACCCTCATTTTTGGTAAGAATCCCCTTTAAAACATCCCTTGCGACCGCCTTTTGCCCCAAACTTAAGAAATGAACGAGAACTATGAAGCACATACACTTTTGTCAGGGAGTATCCAAGTGTCGGACATGTCTATGGAATACGTGTCGAACGATATAAATGAGGACACGTCAAAGAAATAAAAATAAAATTGAACACGGTTAAAACATGATTAAGACACGCTGGACATGTCCAGCCACGTCCGGACACCCGATGAAGTTTTTTCTTTATTTGTTGCATTTTTCTCCTAAATATGGAAACAACAATGAATAATTTGGTTCTAATGGATTTTTTAAGATTCAAGTTTTTAAACTCAAGAATAATTTTAAAAAATTATTTGCATTTAAAATTTTATTTTAAAAGTATCAATTTTATATTTTTATTATATATTATTATATAAAAAAATTTATTGTTATGTCTTGTCGTACCCTTATTCTAATTTTTTTTTTAAAAATTCGTATCATGTCATACTCATATTACGTTTATGTGTTTCCTAGAAAAGAAGAAGAAGCTATACAATCACCGTAAACTACATTAAGAAGTCAAGAACTTCTGCAAGAATAAAGCAAGACATTGGGGTTAGATTTAGACTGGAAGACTCTGTCGTGTGCACTATGACCAATTTAAAGTAGATTTAATTATTCTTAACAACAATCAATGTAGCCATATTTAGTAGTTTCTTGTCCAAATCCATGATTGAATCTCTTTCATGTCAAGCTTCTTCCTTTAAAATAGAAATATTAAGGAAGTTCTTTCATGTCAAGTTTCTTCCTTTAAAACATAAATGTTGTATCAAAATTCTTGCAGGAGTCGGGATTTTCTAAGGCAGAGTAAATATTATATAGAAAGTTCCAATTGGAAGGACCAAGTAGCTCCAGCCAGTCAGTAAACTTCTTGAATTTAATTACCAAAAGAGAAGGAGTAATTTCTTGGGATTTTCAGAAAATCTATGGCAGCCTTGGATTTTGCATGAAAACAACTGATGATTGAATAGCAAAAGAGTCATTAGAAGAAAGCTGCTTTGGATACAGTTGTTAAAAAGACAAATGATGAATGATTATAAGACATTCAAGAACAGATCTAGAACAATTCATGATTTTGCCAATATGGTCTGTCAAATTCCATTTTAAACAAGACCCTGGGAAAAAAGTAAGTTGAATTCCAAATGCTAGAGATGGATATCATTTCCATCATAAATATATAGAAAAAAAAGCAGATAATTCAGGGCAGAATAAGAATAAAATGTTTTTTTAATGTTACTCAAAATAAAAATCATGGATATGTTTATTTATTCCTTTATTATTTTTTAATAAAAACATGTTCACAGCTAATACTAACTTTTTTTGCAAATATGATTCCTTGACTCAGTTAATGATGGCAAGATTGTACGCGATACGATTACATGACAGGAAAAAAAAACACGATACGAAAAAAAAATACGGACACGACACGAATGCACGAACATGTCAAAATCTATATAACACAAATTATTAACATGTCAAAAGTTATAAAAATATAAAATACCTTAAACACAATTATGATACGAAAAAATACACGAATATTATGCAGATACACGAATTGTCAGGTCTCCATCAGGTACTTTTTGTACTAAAAGTTTTAAGCTATTTTACCTGGACATTTCATTCTCTCTAAAGTATCAATGTCCGACATCTATATCCGACAACTGTGTCCAACACATATTTAGACATGAGTATGGAGGTAAAATCTTTCAAATAGATAAAAAAGAATTTTAAAAATTGAGTATATCCATGTCCGACACATACCCATATCCATCATTCACCCTTAAATCCGGGTAACATAGGTTTTAAATTCTTATAAATCCAGCTTAGACTGAGTTAGTTAGTTAATGTCACCCATGTTAGAATGTTCTTTCTACTGTGCTATGCCTTATGTCTTCCTAACATAATTATCTCGAAGTTTATGTATAAGTCATGCTTGTTTGGATGTGCTATGCCTTATGTCTTCCTAACATAATTATCTCGAAGTTTATGTATAAATCATGCTTGTTTGGACAAGCATTCCACAACAAAGAACAAGAAAATTGTTTAGAAACAAAGGTGATAACAATGGTGATGGCTGGCAATAACTGGAAATTTGTTAGGATTTATTTTTCTTGGGCCTTTAGCCCATATCTAGAGCCTACCTAAGCTGCTTTATCCGACTTGCTTTTCTTTATCTGCTGCAGAGGGTTTTTTGGTAGAGAGAAAGCATTGCAAATAAGTGAAACAAAATGTTATCGAGAAACGGCGGAGATGAAGACTGGCGCAAACCCTGAAGTGTTAAGCGCAGCGGCAGATTATACGTAAGGCGGAGGAAGTAAGGAGATGGTGGAGCAAGGCTGAGTATGACTGGGAATAATGTTGAAAAGAGAATTAGAGAAGAGAGAATTGCAGAGAGAACTTTAAAGAGAAAGTTTGCTCAAATGCCAAAAGTTCCCAAATGAGTTTTGGGAGCTCCTATTTATAGGTGTCAAGGATAAGAGTCACATATCATAAGTATTGAATAGGAATAATGATAAAAGTTGTCAGTTACTAAGGCATTAATGCTTTATTTGATGAGAGTTTAGATTGTTGCTGGTAATGGTGAATAGTGAACAAGAATTCACTATCTGTTTCTGAAAGAAAGGGAGAAACACTCATATTTCAGGGAAAGGTTAAGAGGAGACCTCATAACTATCTCTATGTCTAATCCACCAAGCTAAGCTCTTCAGAACATCCCAATAGTGAAATTAACCCAAGAACCCTGCCATATTCTGGGGTTATTTCCAATTCTTCTGCTCGGTGAAGTAGTATCAGGCAGAACGTCTTCTATAGAATACTTCTTAGTAAAGGTCCCTTTCCATGAGAGTGTTGTTCTATGAATGACGTGTTCCATAAAGGTGCTGTTTTCGAAAATGAGCTATTCTGAACATGAGCTGTTCCGAACAAAAGTTGTTTTGAACAAGAGCTGTTTTGAACAGAATCTGTTCCGAACATGAGTTATTCCGAACAAGAGTTGTTCTGAACATGAGCTGTTCAAAACAGAAGCTGTTCCGAACAAGAGCTGTTCCTAACAGGAGTTGTTCTGAACGGAAACTGTTTCGAACAAAAGCTGTTCCTAACAGGAGTTGTTCTAAACGGAAGCTGTTCTGAACAGGAATTATTCTGAACAATAACTGTTCCAGTGAAATAACTTTCAGTGAAGCAATCTTCGGTGAAGCGATCTTATACTTGTTTTGGAATACCTTTACTATTGTACGCGGAAGTGTAACTTCCTGTAAAACAACTATTTTTTTTTATAAAAAGAGATTATATATTAGTAGCCAAAATCAAGTATCTACATCTGCTTCTATATTATCTTCCCTCTTCCTTAAGAGAAGACAATGGACAAACATTGTTTTTGTGGGGTTAGCCTAACCATCACATACCATTGTACAAAATATATATCTATAAAATATAGACTTGTGTCTCGTGTTTTTTTTTTTTTGTTAGTCATATAAACATAAACATAACATAAATTATTAAATGTATTAAAATTTTAAATATGAATATGGTATGTATATTAAACATGTTAATTATGTTTAAATATGTCATGTCGTATTTATTTTATTATTTTTATATTTATTAAACATATCATGTCTGTATCATATTTTCGTATTACGTTCAAAACTATAAAATCTAGTAACACGTGAACTAATCTAAACCAACCAAATTATGCCTCATGCACCTAGACGGATTGACCCACCATGTAAATCCTATAAGGTTGTCAGAATGATTTATATATATATATATATATATATATATATATTTTTTTTTTTTTTCTTTTCAATCATGAAAAGTTTAGTTTAAGCAAAACTAAAATAAGCAAAATTATTTTCATAAAATAAAATATCCACTATAATTAAATAACTGAAGGTATTTACTTCGATCTTAAGAAAAAAATTATAATTTAGTATTAATTATTTTTAAAATTTATATAATAATTTATTAATTATAAAAATTAAACATGTAAAAATTATTTATTTATAAATTATATAATACAAATGCATTTAGATGTTTTAATTTTTAAAATATAAATAAATATATATTATAATTTAATATTAAGTATCTTTAATATTAATATAATAATTTTATGGTATAATTGTTGATAACTCGTATAATTATATAGTTTTTAGTTATGTTTTATTATTGTTTTGTGTCAAATACGAGTTATTATTGTTTAGTCTAATTGTGTTTATGATCTTTTATATTTTTATGTAATTTGGTGTTTTTCACAAGTTTCTTTGAGTGATTTCAGATTACTAGAATTAAGGGCAAATCCAGTTCAGTTCCAGTTCCGACACCTTTTGCCATATCAGCTATATCTGGAGTTTCACTGAAGCAATAAGGCTGAAATTTTAACCGTGCAAAGCTAAGAGGCATATCTATCTTTTTCATGTTTTACACTTCTTGAAACGGAGTCGTTTTCCCTAGCGAAATCGACCATCAAGTTGGCTGATGTGCAATGACGTCTGTGCTGACCTGTTTTCGTATTTTGCCCATATCTTCTTATCCACATCAGAAAATGAGCTGATTCCAACGGCTATGGATCAGTAACTGACAGGGGAACATTTTTCTAGAAGACCATGTGATCAGATCAGGCCTTCAATATTGACAAAATCGACCATCAAGTTGGCTGATCAAAATTGTCATACAATATGACGAAAATTGTTAGAAAAATGCACCCACCTATTATACCTACCTTTGAAATTTGTAAAGCTTGTCTCTTGTCATTTAGCCCTCCAAAATGTGTATAAATAGAGGGCCTTGGATGATTGTAGAGGATCATATTGTACATTGGTAGGATATTAGCCATTGTAATAAAATTCTCTAAGTTTTCTTCTTCTTTCTTTTCTCTAGTTTTCTTTTTCTTTATTTTCTTCTTCTTCTTTCTTTCTTTTATTTCCTTCTTAGATTCTCTTTAATTTTATGTTTATGTTTACTATGCCTATGCTAGGCTAAACTTCTATTTGGTTAAGGGTGATTTCAAAGCCCTCATGTTTTGTGATTGATTTTTAGATTCTATCTATCATTAATTTTCTATCAAAGTTGCTTATGTTCTTCTACAAGAATTGTTCATGATGTTGTCTTGATTTATTTAGGTGTACAACTAGATAGATCTTGATAATTATCTATTGCTAGTTTAGGAGTCTTGATCCGTGTAATTGTCTTGATTTCCTATTCATAAGTGGCAATTTGTGATTAATGATTATGGTCAAGTTTTCAATAATTGCAAAGTGGAACATAACCTAAGTTGAACAATCCGAGCTTATGTGTTTGTTGCTTAGATCAACCTATCTTTCTCATCATAAAGCTGCCATTAAATTGAATTTAGAGAGCTTATTCTAGGTTGTTTAATGGTTAGAGATTAAATAGAGAGCTTGTTCTATTTAACGACAAACTAAGGAAAGATTGGGATAACAGAGCTTGTTGTTATCTACGGTTGTTAACTTTGATAGTTGGTTGATATTGATAGATCTGAAATTGATTTTTAATGATGTCTAGTGGTGGAGAATGAAACCTTAACCATATTTTTTATATTTGATTCTTCTTACTTACTTGTTTTCTTACTTTTCTAGTTTGCTTATTTTTAAAAGTATATTTATTTTTATTGGCTGGTTATACCGCCTAATTTGTATATTAACTTTGTTTTATTTTTATTGGCTGGTTATACCGCCTAATTTAGTATATATATTGGCTGGTTATACCGCCTAATTTAGTATATATATTTTTATTGGCTGGTTATACCGCCTTGCATCTTATTCTTATTATTTACTTTAGTTTAAATCTGGCTTCAAAAACCCCTTTTCTTTTATTGTTCTTGAATTTAAGTTTTAAACAATTAACTTATAAACTAAAACCCAATCCCTGAGGACTCGACCCTTGCTAACTACTATACTTACAATTTATCTTTTTAGTGCAAGGTTAAATAAGATACACTCTTTTGGGTGCATCAAATTTTTGGCGCCGTTGCCGGGGATTGCTTTCTTTAGTTTATTAGTTTATTGGTTTATTCTTATTTTCTGTTCTAATTATTTACTTTCTTATTTTTTTTTATTAGTGAATGTTCCAAGCTCCCGAAGAAGACTTACGACTTAGGAAAATTCGGGAATTTATAACTTCTCACCAACAACCAATCGAGGAGTTGATCCAAAACATCCAAGAGAAGCAAGGAGAGATGGCAGCAGCTGACAACCGAACTCTCAAGGAGCTAGCCGCTCCGGACTTGGGTCAACAACCATTATGCATTGAATATGCTAATCTTGAGGTAGCTTTTGAATTAAAATCTGGTTTGATTCATCTTCTCCCAACTTTTCATGGTTTTGCAGGAGAGGATCCAAATAAGCACCTCAAAGAATTCCATGTAGTTTGCTCAAGCATGAGACCAACAGGGGTCACGGAAGAGCAAGTTAAGTTGAGAGCCTTCCCATTCTCTCTAGCTGATTCAGCAAAGGAATGGCTCTACTATCTACCATCCGGGACCATCACTACATGGAATGATTTGAAGAAAGCATTCTTGGAAAGGTATTTCCCAGCATCTAAGGCTGCCAACATTAGGAAAGAGATATGTGGGATTCGGCAATACAACGGAGAGTCCTTATATGAATATTGGGAGAGGTTCAAGAAACTTTGTGTATCATGTCCACACCATCAAATAAGTGAACAACTTCTCATCCAATACTTCTATGAAGGTCTCATGCCCATGGAGAGAAGTATGATAGATGCCGCTAGTGGGGGAGCTCTAGTTGATAAGACTCCCAGGGCTGCTAGAACATTAATCTCCAACATGGCAGCCAATTCTCAACAGTTCTCAATGAGACAAGATCCACCACCACAACCCAAGAGAGTTAATGAGGTAAGTATATCATCCCTTGAACAAAAATTTGATAAACTGACTTCTCTTGTTCAACAATTGGCTGTAGGTAAAATACAACAAATAAAGGCTTGTGGCATATGTTCAAACATAGGGCACCAAACTGATATGTGTCCAACACTTCAAGAGGATACCAATGAACATGTGAATGCCATGGGTGTATTTCAGAACCAATCAAGGAAATATGATCCCTACTCAAACACTTACAATCCAGGATGGAGGGATAATCCAAACTTCAATTATGGAGGGAACCAATCACAAACTATTCCTCCACCATTTGACCACAGGCCACCGGGTTTTCAGCAAAGAGTGCAACAACCATACCAAACCCGACAACAACTACCACCCACCCAAAATTCAGGTACTTCTCTTGAAGATCTTGTTAAAGCTCTTTCTACTAATACAATTCAATTTCAACAGGAAACAAAGACAAGTATTCGAAATTTGGAGACTCAAATAGGGCAATTGGCAACAACCATGAGTCAAATGCAAGCAAGGGATTCTGGGAAATTACCTTCCCAAACCATAGTGAATCCAAGAGAGAATGCCAATGCTATAACTTTAAGAAGTGGGAAACAGCTAGAGACACCACAAAATGATAGTGCTCAAGGGGAGAACAATACCATGGCATCTTCTTCACATCCCAACGAGCCACTAAAAAAGGTAATTCCTAAACCATCCTTTCCTTCTTATATAACTCCTCCACCTTTTCCTGGCAGGTTAGCAAAGTCCAAGAAGGAGGAGCAAGAGAAGGAAATTTTGGAAACTTTCCGGAAAGTAGAGGTGAACATTCCTTTACTAGATGCTATCAAGCAAGTGCCAAGATATGCCAAGTTCCTAAAAGAGTTGTGCACATCTAAACGGAAGTTGAAATGGAATGAAAAGGTAAGTGTGGGGGAGAATGTGTCAGCTGTTCTTCAAAAGAAACTCCCACCTAAATGCAAGGATCCAGGTATGTTTACCATTCCTTGTAAGATAGGCAACACCAGGTTTGAGCGTGCTATGCTAGATCTAGGGGCATCTATTAATGTCATGCCATATTCAATTTATGCTTCATTGAATCTAGGACCATTAGAGGAAACCGGTGTTATAATACAACTTGCTGACCGTTCTAACACTTATCCAAGAGGAGTTGTAGAAGACGTTCTTGTACAGGTTAATGAATTGGTTTTTCCCGCTGACTTTTATGTTATTGAGATGGAAGATGAGATGTCTTCTAATCCCACACCTATTCTATTAGGGAGACCATTATTGAAAACAGCAAGAACTAAAATAGATGTACATGATGGCACTTTAACTATGGAATTTGATGGTGAAATAATTCGCTTTAACATTTTTGAGGCCATGAGATATCCTAGTGATGTGCATTCTGTTTTTAATATTGATATAATTGACTCACTAGTGCAGCAAGCTTATGAGCTAGATGGTGAAGATAGTGTGGAAATAGTCCTTAGCAACCATCTCGGAATGGGGAATGCTAAACTAGCCTTGAGTGACCATGTGGAAGGGGCACTAGAATCTTTACACTCGCTCCCACCTAAAGATGCAAGGTTTGATGTTTCATTTATTGATTTGCCTTTATCTAATGAGAAACTTCTACCTTCCATTTTGCAGGCACCAACTTTAGAGTTGAAACCACTACCGAACCACTTGAAATATGTGTTCCTAGGTAAAAAGGACACACTACCGATCATCATTGCCAAAGAGCTCACACCTTTGCAAGAAGAGCGACTTATCCGGGTGCTTAGAGAGCATAAAACAGCAATTGGTTGGACAATTTCCGATATCAAGGGAATAAGCCCATCCATGTGCATGCACCGGATTTTGTTAGAGGAAGGGTCCAAACCAACAAGAGAAGCACAAAGAAGATTGAACCCTCCTATGATGGAGGTTGTGAAAAAGGAGATACTGAAGCTCCTAGATGTTGGAGTGATCTATCCTATCTCGGATAGCAAATGGGTGAGCCCGGTCCAAGTGGTTCCAAAGAAATCAGGTGTAACGGTGGTAACAAATAATGAGAATGAACTTGTTCCTACTAGGATTCAAACAGGATGGCGAGTTTGTATTGATTATCGTAAACTTAATTCCACAACTCGCAAAGACCACTTTCCTTTACCTTTTATTGATCAAATGCTTGAAAGGTTAGCTGGCCATTCTCATTATTGTTTTCTTGATGGTTTTTCAGGTTATAATCAGATAGCCATTGCTCCGGAGGACCAAGAGAAAACAACATTCACATGTCCATTTGGTACTTTTGCATACCGGCGTATGCCATTTGGTCTTTGTAATGCACCAGCTACATTCCAAAGGTGTATGGTTAGCATATTTTCAGATTATGTAGAGAACATCATAGAAGTGTTTATGGATGATTTTAGTGTCTATGGTGATTCTTTTGATAGATGTCTAGAGAACCTTACACTTGTACTTGAAAGATGCATGGAAACTAACCTTGTTTTGAATTGGGAAAAATGTCACTTTATGGTAGAACAAGGAATAGTTTTGGGCCATGTTATTTCTTCTAGAGGGATAGAGGTTGATAAGTCTAAAATAGATATTATGCATTCTTTACCACCTCCCACAAATGTGAGAGAGGTTCGTTCTTTTCTTGGACATGCAGGTTTCTATAGGAGATTTATCAAAGACTTCTCAAAGATCACATTACCTCTTTGCAAGCTACTACAAAAAGATGTGGTTTTCCACTTTGATGATAAATGCAAAGAGGCGTTTGAAACATTGAAGGGACTCTTGACATCAGCTCCTATCATCCAACCACCAGATTGGAATGTACCTTTTGAAATCATGTGTGATGCTAGTGACTATGCCATTGGAGCTGTTTTGGGCCAACGGGTTGGCAAAGCCTCACATGCCATTTATTATGCCTCCCGAACTCTTAATGATGCTCAATTGAACTATTCCACTACTGAAAAAGAACTTTTGGCTGTTGTATTTGCTTTAGAAAAATTTCGATCTTATTTAATTGGTACTAAAGTAATTGTATATTCTGACCATGCAGCCCTTAAGTACTTACTCACTAAAAAGGAGGCCAAACCAAGGTTGATTAGATGGATACTTCTCTTACAAGAGTTTGATTTGGAGATAAAAGATAAGAGAGGTAGTGACAACCTGGTTGCGGACCATCTTAGCCGTTTAGTTCATGAAGAGGATGCACTACCCTTGAATGAGAACTTTCCGGATGAGCAACTTCTTTTTATAAGTACAACAACTCCTTGGTATGCTGATATTGTTAATTACTTAGTTACCAAGAAGTTGCCACAAGAGTTGACACAAGCTCAAAGAAATAAAATCAAGAGTGATGCCAAATACTACATATGGGATGATCCTTACCTTTGGAAGCATTGCTCCGATCAGATTATAAGAAGGTGTGTACTCGAAACGGAATTTCAATCTATTCTCACCTTTTGTCACTCTTATGCATGTGGAGGACACTTTGGATCCAAAAGAACAGCCATGAAAGTTCTTGATTCTGGATTTTATTGGCCTACCATATTCAAAGATGCATACCTCTTTTGCAAGTCATGTGATCGTTGCCAAAGAACAGGTAACTTAGGTGCTAGAAATCAAATACCTCAAACTCCAATACTTATTGTTGAAATTTTTGATGTATGGGGCATGGATTTCATGGGACCTTTTCCTCCTTCTTTTGGTAATCTTTATATTTTACTTGCCGTTGATTATGTTTCAAAGTGGGTGGAAGCAAAATCCACTAGGACTAATGACTCTAAAGTTGTTTCAGATTTTGTCAAGACTAACATCTTTGCTAGGTTTGGAACGCCAAAGGCCATAATCAGCGATAGAGGTACTCACTTTTGCAATAGGACTATGGAAGCACTTTTGAGGAAGTATAACATCACACACAAGGTCTCCACCTCATATCATCCTCAAACTAGTGGGCAAGCTGAAGTGTCAAACCGATAAGTTAAGTCCATCCTTGAAAAGACAGTTAATCCAAATAGGAAGGATTGGAGTTCATGACTTGATGATGCACTTTGGGCTTATAGGACATCATATAAGACACCCATTGGTATGTCTCCTTATCGACTTGTTTATGGTAAGCCTTGTCATCTTCCGGTTGAATTGGAACATAAATCATATTGGGCTATCAAACAATGCAACATGGAGATGGATGAGACAGGAAAGAAAAGAAAACTTGACCTACAAGAATTAGAGGAGATAAGGAATGATGCCTATCAGAATTCTAGGATTTACAAGAAAAAGACTAAGGCATTCCATGACAAGATGATATCAAGAAAGGAATTTGTTGTTGGACAAAAAGTTCTTCTCTTCCATTCACGCCTTAAGTTATATCCAGGTAAGTTACGTTCTCGTTGGGTTGGACCTTTTGTTATTACTAATGTATTTACTCATGGTGCAGTTGAAATCCAAAGCCCAAAAACAGATAAGGCATTCAAAGTGAATGGTCATAGATTGAAGCCTTACTATGAGAACTTTCCAATACAAGATGTGGAGGAGTTTCCACTTTTTGAGCCAAAGTATGTTGAATAATAATGGCATGGGTCTAAGTTAGGCTGAGGACAATAAACCAAGCGCTTCTTGGGAGGCAACCCAAAAGGATGGAGAGCATCTATTATATCAGATTTGCATATTCCTTACTCTCCATCATTCTATCTTTTATTGTTTTTCTTTTCTTTTGTTTAATAGTTCTTTTCTCTTACATATAATTCTTGCACTGGGGGATAATAGCATTACATTGAGGACAATGTAAAAATTATGTGTGGGGGGAAGAATTTAGGATTTTATTTAGAGTGTTTTGTTTTTGAGTTTTTTTTATGTTGTTTTTCTTTCTGATCCTTGTTTTGAAAATAACTAGATGTAAATATAATTTTTATTTTTTTTACCCCGGTTAAATGGCGGATAACGGTACTCCGTGATTATTTAAATCGGTTCCATCAGCTACCCACAAAACTGATATTGTATATAAATTTCTCTTCCAATTTCTCTTTCAATTTTTTTTTCATTTTTTTCAGGATGGATGATATTCTCACAAGATTGCAGAAACGATTTCCTCCTTTTCCTCGAAATATTTTACTGAAGCTTTACCAAGTTCGATTTGAAAGATTAAGAATGCTTATGCACAAAGGGATTCCTGAAGACATACGTTGGATAATTGAAGCCAAGGTACGTGAAGATGAATATCTTCCTGTTTTGCATTTACCAGGTACAGGTAGAAGCACTTTTGCAAAGAAGCGACGAGCAAAGCGCATGAGTTCAAATTGCCACAAATGTGCACGATGGACGTGTAACGGTAAATGTCGTTCTATTGGGATTCCGTCCTCTAATCGAGATGATAAAATTGAATTCATTAAGGATGGACTGATTAAGGAGAATTTGGGTAATATCCAACTTTCTCTTGAGACGCATCCTAGTGGAGACGTACAAAGAGAAATTATTGATTTATGGCCGCAATTCCAAAGGGAATGGCAACATCTTGGGAATCTGATGTTAAAAGACCCTGTTTGCTAGCTTGTAAGAAAACTGGATGGGAAGCATATCCTCGACTCATAGAAGGCGTTTAAGCCGTTTCTGGACGTAAAACCAGAGGAAGATGTGAGCCACAATCACAACTACAATAAATGACTTCTCAGCTTTTGGTTTGATTTGCAATAACTTTATTTTGATTTAATTTACGTGTTGTTCGATTTGTGTAATTATTCTTTTTTTTTATTTGTCTTTTACGGTTGATTTTTTCTTCTCTTTTTGATTTTCTACCTGAAATCACGCAAAAATCTTTTGTTAGGTTAACATTTTCTTCTGACAGGTCAGATACACTTTCGGCGACATTATTACTCTTGTCTGATTCACTACTGAGTCCTCTATATATTACACCATGTACTCATTCTCTTTCAGGCACTCGAAGAAAAAAAAATGGAAAGTACTTCATCCCAGCGCATTAAAAAAATTTGTGTCTTTGGAGGTGCTTATCCAGGGAAAAATAACATATTCGCTGATGAAGCCATAAGAGTTGGAGTAATACTTGCCCAACAAAAGATCCACTTGATTTATGGAGGCGGTAGTACGGGTTTAATGGGAGCAGTCGCTACAGCAGCACACGCCGGAGGAAGTCCAGTTCTAGGAATCGTGCCAAAACTATTCACAAGTTTTTGTGGACCTACCGTGGGTAAGGAAATACAAGTCTGGAGTATCCCTGAACGGATGACAATCATGTACCATTCTGCCGATGCATTCATTGCTTTACCAGGAGGTCTGGTACATTGGAAGAAATAGCTTGCGTGGCTTCTTGGTCATCTTTGGTCACAAATAAGAAACCCATTGGTTTGCTTAATATTAATGGTTATTTTAGTAATTTGCTTTCATATTTAGATAATGCTGTGGATAATGGATTCATGTTTTCAGAGGCAAGGAGAACCATAATTTCTGCTACAACCATTGAAGATTTACTTAAAAAGCTCCAAGCTTATGAGTGTTTATCTGCTACGGTTGTTTCGCAAACGCTCGGAAAAAGAAAAAGAGATATGGACGAGCAAGGAGTGGATTGCACTTTGTCTTTGTGACATTATCTAACATTTTGCTTGTTGTGTCTCAGTTATAATAAGTGGTTAGCAACCTCTGCAGGTAATATCTCCTAAATTCTACCTTTAAAATTTGACATTGGGGACAATGTCATATTTTAGTAGGGGGTAAGGGACATATTTTGCTAATTTAAAAAAAAAAAAATTTGTTGTGTTTTAAGACATTTAGAAGTATTCATTCTGAACAAGGTCTGAGTAAGGGAGACTTGAGACATACCTTGTCAGTTTGATTTAATCTTCTAAAAAAAAAAAAAAGCATGTTTAGACTTAGTGTGTTTTTAGTGTGTTTTAGTTACTTTCAATACTATGATGAGATATGAATTGCATAAGTCTAAAACAGATTTATTAGTGAGAAGATTTTCATGAGAATTGAGCTTGATGTCAACCTTTTTATGAGCCAATGTTAATATGATATGTTGATTGAGAAAGAAGCATGTTTAGACTTAATCTGACTTGTATAATCATCCTTGTGAGTGATGAATTATACAAATCAATCTAATTTCTTTCTTGAGTGCTCTTATGATTACATGATTCTCTAGAACTTGCTTTAAACCGTTTGAGACTATATTGATACATGTGACAACATGAATATGATAGAGGCATTAGGATTATAACCAGAGCCAAACAGCCATCCATTATTAATGTTCTAAGAGAACATCCCCACTAGTGAGCCAATTTGAGCCTACATTAAATATGCTGTTTTATTGGTAACCACAACTTACACCTAGCCTAAATATACTTATATCCTTACCCTTGTTCTAAAGATGGATTATATATTTTGAGACATATTGCAAAAAACAAGGGATATTTTTAGTTGAAAATTTGGGTTAGAAACAAGAAATAAGTGTGGGGGGAAAAGAAAAGAAAAGTCAAGAGAAAAAGAAATGGAATACTGGCAAATACATTCCTATGTAAAAAAATATGAATCATCTCTTGAATTTGTGGAAAAAGAAAAAGATGTTACAAAGTTGTTTAGAATGAAGAAAAGGCCCAACATGAATATTCGGCCTAGGTGACTATGTACTTGTAAAGAGTTTTGAGAAGTTTCTTTGTATGATCTTATTATGTCTCTAAACTTTATGAACTCTTTGGAGCCTTTGTGATATCTTTATTCTTTTGTTATTCAACCACATTACAAACCCCTTGGCCCCATTACAACCTTGATTAAAGACCTCTTGATTCATGAAGTTGTATGATCTAAATAGTGGAGAATAGGTGGACAAGCAAGAATATGGTAGAACTGTTTTCATGAGATTGATTGAGTGTAAACACTTCACCACTACTTTAAAGAGTGAAAATCATGAGGGTATCCCATGTGAGAAGTTGAGATTAAATTTGAACATGCACTATTTTGATTGAGATATGTTATGTTAATATTGGCTTAACTCAAACAATTTACATTCAAGCATGAATTTTTGTGAAATTCTTTAAGCTATTGATTAGTTTATAAGACTTGTTCAAAGATTGTCTCTAATTTGTATTGAAAGGATTAGGAATAAATATTTTTAGTATATGTAGTTTATTTATATTTTAGTTTTTCAATGTTTGTGGGTATCATTCTAGTAAACCCTCACGAGACTAAACTCGTCCACTAGGGACACCTAGGGGTTTAAAGGCTTGTGTCACATGCTAAGTGCCACCGTGATTTCCTACGAAAGTGGATTAGATTAGATTTTCTTATTTTATTTTTATTGAGTCGTTGCTAGGGACTAGCAACAATCTAAGTGTGGGGGTGTGATAACTCGTATAATTATATAGTTTTTAGTTATGTTTTATTATTGTTTTGTGTCAAATACGAGTTATTATTGTTTAGTCTAATTATGTTTATGATCTTTTATATTTTTATGTAATTTGGTGTTTTTCACAAGTTTCTTTGAGTGATTTCAGATTACTAGAATTAAGGGCAAATCCAGTTCAGTTCCAGTTCCGACACCTTTTGCCATATCAGCTATATCTGTAGTTTCACTGAAGCAATAAGGCTGAAATTTTAACCGTGCAAAGTTAAGAGGCATATCTATCTTTTTCATGTTTTCACTTCTTGAAACGGAGTCGTTTTCCCTAGCGAAATCGATCATCAAGTTGGCTGATGTGCAATGACGTCTGTGCTAACCTGTTTTCGTATTTTGCCCATATCTTCTTATCCACATCAGAAAATGAGCTGATTCCAACGGCTATGGATCAGTAACTGACAGGGGAACATTTTTCTAGAAGACCATGTGATCAGATCAGGCCTCCAATATTGAAAATATCGACCATCAAGTTGGCTGATCAAAATTGTCATACAATATGACGAAAATTGTTAGAAAAATGCACCCACCTATTATACCTACCTTTGAAATTTGTAAAGCTTGTCTCTTGTCATTTAGCCCTCCAAAATGTGTATAAATAGAGGGCCTTGGATGATTGTAGAGGATCATATTGTACATTGGTAGGATATTAGCCATTGTAATAAAATTCTCTAAGTTTTCTTCTTCTTTCTTTTCTCTAGTTTTCTTTTTCTTTATTTTCTTCTTCTTCTTTCTTTCTTTTATTTCCTTCTTAGATTCTCTTTAATTTTATGTTTATGTTTACAATGCCTATGCTAGGCTAAACTTCTATTTGGTTAAGGGTGATTTCAAAGCCCTAGACATGTTTTGTGATTGATTTTTAGATTCTATCTATCATTAATTTTCTATCAAAGTTGCTTATGTTCTTCTACAAGAATTGTTCATGATGTTGTCTTGATTTATTTAGGTGTACAACTAGATAGATCTTGATAATTATCTATTGCTAGTTTAGGAGTCTTGATCCGTGTAATTGTCTTGATTTCCTATTCATAAGTGGCAATTTGTGATTAATGATTATGGTCAAGTTTTCAATAATTGCAAAGTGGAACATAACCTAAGTTGAACAATCCGAGCTTATGTGTTTGTTGCTTAGATCAACCTATCTTTCTCATCATAAAGCTGCCATTAAATTGAATTTAGAGAGCTTATTCTAGGTTGTTTAATGGTTAGAGATTAAATAGAGAGCTTGTTCTATTTAACGACAAACTAAGGAAAGATTGGGATAACAGAGCTTGTTGTTATCTACGGTTGTTAACTTTGATAGTTGGTTGATATTGATAGATCTGAAATTGATTTTTAATGATGTCTAGTGGTGGAGAATGAAACCTTAACCATATTTTTCATATTTGATTCTTCTTACTTACTTGTTTTCTTACTTTTCTAGTTTGCTTATTTTTAAAAGTATATTTATTTTTATTGGCTGGTTATACCGCCTAATTTGTATATTAACTTTGTTTTATTTTTATTGGCTGGTTATACCGCCTAATTTAGTATATATATTGGCTGGTTATACCGCCTAATTTAGTATATATATTTTTATTGGCTGGTTATACCGCCTTGCATCTTATTCTTATTATTTACTTTAGTTTAAATCTGGCTTCAAAAACCCCTTTTCTTTTATTGTTCTTGAATTTAAGTTTTAAACTATTAACTTATAAACTAAAACCCAATCCCTGAGAACTCGACCCTTGCTAACTACTATACTTACAATTTATCTTTTTAGTGCAAGGTTAAATAAGATACACTTTTTTGGGTGCATCAATTGTTTACTAAATTGATTAAATAATTATAGAAATAAAAATATATACATAATAATTAGAAAGTAAGTAAACAAATAAAATTATTATTATTCAATATTTTTAATTTTTAATTTTTTATCATTTATCAATATTGTAATTTTTTTAATTCAATAATATAAAAACCAAAAAATTAATATAACTTTATTTTTAATAAAAAATCAATCATAATACGACACGTGACACAATTGTAAATTATTTGAATAGTGCCAATTAGACCTGATAATTTTAGATACGACACGAAAACGACATGAAAAAATAACTAAAACATGATATAAAATACGACACGAATAGACGAACGTGTCAAAATTTATATAAAATGAATTATTAACGTGTCAAAATTTATATAAATATATATTATCTTGAATACGATTACGATACGAAAAAATAATACAAACATGATATGAATATACAAAAAAAAAAAAATTCTTTCCTTTTTTTTTTTTTTTTTCCTTCTTTTAAAAAAATAAAATTATCACACACGTGACGAGCAATTGCCATCCAATTGCTTTAACTTTTCTTCCTTTTTTCAATATAAAAATAAAAATTATCACACACGTGACAAGCAATTGACAACTAATTGTCTTTCAATTGGTTATTCAATTGAAGGGATTGGTTTCATATATTATTATAGATATTTAAAAGATGAGCATGCAATATGAACACAAAAGAAATAATAAATTGTTAACATGAATCCTCAATACCAAAAAAAAAAAAAAAAACTCTTATCCAATTACCCTGGTCATAGAGTATGAGTTCCGAATCCAATATTCTTTCCCTATTTTTCAAAGCTCCTGGAAAGAAGTGAGAACTTTTTTTTCTTTTTTTGCGCCTAATGAGAACAACTTGTTTATTAAGTATAATTAGGGCTGTGCATAATTCGGTTAAAACCGAATTAACCGACCGAATTTTAATTCGGTTCGGTTAATCGGTTAACCGAATTAAATTCGGTTCGGTTAACGGTTAATGGTTTAGGAGAATTTCGGTTTTCGGTTAATTCGGTTCGGTTAAGCGAAATTAACCGAATTACACGAATTAACCGAAATTCCACTAAAACGACAACACTCTATGCGTTTTGATAATAACCTTTACTAAATACTAACCCAGTAACCCTAACAGCAGCCGTTCTTCTCCCATATTCAGAAACTTGCTGCCGTTCATATTCAGAAACAGTTAGCTTTAGTTCAAGGCCATTCACAATGGTTTTAAGTTTCCCTTCATTGGACTTGTAACTCTCCAACAACTTCAGAGCTTTTTCATGTTCTGCCATCACTGCTTCCTGGTTTTCTCTGGAGGCTGCAAGTTCACCCAACAGGTTTTCCACTTCTGTTTTAGCTTCAGTTTCTATTTTCTTGATTTCACTTTCCGTACGTTTCAGGTTAGATTCGGCTTCTTGAAGAGCTGATTCTAGTCTAACTTTATCATAAGCTGTTTTCTCCTTCTCATAATGTGCTGCAGAGAGTTGCTTTGCAAGGTTTTCCACCTCTTGTCGAAGATTCTCAACTTCATTTGTCTTCTCCAAATACATTTGATTCCAGGAGCTTTCTTCAAGCTTCAGTTTCGCCTCAAGTTTCCTGCTTTTATCATGAATTGCATCCAATTCTGAAGTTAGGCTTTCCTCTTTTGATGCAAAATCTTCAATCACCAAAGTAAGATTTTTACTTATTTCGGTTAATTCGGAAGCCGACCGAATGAACCGAAATAATTTCGGTTCGGTTAATTAACCGAAATATTTATTCGGTTCGGTTAACGGTTAATTGGTAAAAAATTTCGGTTAATTCGGTTTTGGTTAATTCGGTTCGGTTATTAACCGAATTAACCGAATGAACAGCCCTAAGTATAATTTGACTCAATAATTGTGGGCTATCAAATGAACTATTCTCACAAAACTCCTTAAAAATCACGTGTATCATTTTTTTTGGATTTAAAAACTAAAATTCACATTCAACTTTTTAAATAAGAGATATATATATTCGGATACGAGTAAGGCTTGAACTAGACTTGTCTGGTAGTTTATATTCAAGTTGGGGTTAAGCTGGCCTAGACTTGCAAGAATGGGACATCGGATGTTTCTTAGTAATTCCCTTTTTGATATTTAAATCAGTCAAATATTTTCAAAATAATCTATTAATCAAACTTATTGATGCCTAGTTTTAAATTCATCAAACAAAGAAAAAGAGAAAAGAAAACCGGATGAGTTTGAAAAAAGGCAAAATACAAAGTTCCATTGAAGAAAATGATAAGTATAGTTAGATTTAAAAATTCGTGTACTCACGTTGTATTTGTATATATATTTTTTATATAATAATCGTATTTAAAGTGTTATATATCTATATAAATTTTTACATGTTAATAATTTATATTATATAGATTTTGACACATTCGTGTATTCGTATCGTATTCATATTTTTTTTCATATCATATTTTTATCATATTTTAATTATTTTTTCGTATCGTATTTTTATTGTGTAATTGTGTCATATCTAATATTATTATATTTAAATATATAAATGTCGGGTACTTGGGCAAAGTTGATGTCATGTGATTTGATGTGATGGGCAACTCTTTTGTTGGGAGCAAAATAGACCCGAAAAGGTTAGGTTCTTAGATTTGGATATAATAATGGTTATTATATACTCAATCAATGTTGTACTTTTTGTAAGAATTCTTGAAAAGTAGATAACTTACTCAAATTCCCGTGCCAGGACACATATAGGGGTTGGTTCGGATAATGTTTGATTAACTTTGATAATAGGATTCTCTCTTACAAGATTATTAAGGTAAATTATCGTTAATCTGACATGCATGTCTTTGGTTCAGTTTCCCTTCATTCAAGATTATCATGTTTGGTTGATTAGGAATACAATATTCTAAAATTGTCACTATAGAAATCTAATTTTGTCCGGACCACTAAAACAGGTATATTTTCTTCCTAAATTGAGGTTTTCGAGTGTAAAAAGACTTTTTTCATCCTACAGGTGGTACTCCGAGACTTAGTAAAGTCAAACATGAAAAAAGTCAACCTCGAAAAAAAGTCAACCCCAGAATGTCAACTATTGAAAAAGTCAACCCACTTTCAAAATCAAGATTTTAAGTTCAATTGAAAAATGGCGAAAGAATTTTGATAATCCGAGGTCTACATTGAAAGATATGGAGTTCGGAAGTTGGGATTTGGAGATTCAGTATAAAGGAAACCCTAATCTGAGAAATTTGGGGAAAAGTGCTTAAACGATCAAATTGGTCGAAATTGAAGGTTTGAAATGAAAGATAAGCACCGACTACAGGTAATGGAGAAGCCACTTGAAAGAAAAACCGAAAGAAAAGTCAATCTGGGAGAAAACCGATAATTAGGGTTTTTAGTGAATTTCGGTGAAATCGGGAAGAATCACAGAAATGGCCCGACTTGGTAAGACCAAAGCCCCCAATGGATGAGGAATGATTAAAAAGGGATAGCCCAAGACTCAGCTTGAAGAAAATCTGAAATCGGACTTGTTTTGAGCAAAACCGGGTCTCTTATGTAGTAATTCAAGAAGAAAAATCCCGAAAAAATAGCAAATGAACTCCAAATCTTCTGAAATTTTGCAAATATCATTTTAAAATTATTTGGAACAGATTTACGAAAGAAAATCTTAATTCGGAGTTCGTCTGCAAAATGGCCAAATCTCGAGCCTCCTATGCAATAATTCAAGAAGATAAATCTCGAAATAATAGCAAATGGACTCCAAAAATTCTGAAATTTTGCAAATCTCATTTTTAAATTATTTGGAAGAGATTGGCGAAAGAAAATATTGATTCGGAGTTCGTTTGCAAAATGGCCAAATCCCGAGCTCCTATGTAGTAATTCAAGCCGATAAATCCCGAAAAAATACCAAATGAGATCCAAAAATTATGAAAACTTCTAGATCACACTTTTAAATTATTTGGAAGAGATTGGTGAAGAAAAATATTGATTTGGAGCTCGTTTAAAAAATGGTAAAATGTAGGGGCATAAAAAGGCATTTTTGGAAGAAAAAATCCAAATAAATAGCAAACGGACTCGGATAATTTTGAAAACTTCCAGAAATCAATGTTTTATTATTTTGGAAGTATTAAAAAAATTGAATTTGGAGTCTGTTTGATATTTATTTGCATCCGGAGGGTAAAACGGTCATTTCACCCAAGCAACCGAAAAAGGGCTTCTTTGGGCCTTTTAAAAAAATCAGATTTGGGCTGGAAAAGAGAAGTGCTAGCCTGCCAAGGCCCAAAGGAAGGAGGAAGCTTCTGGTTTTTCAATCAAATGGCTAAAAATTAAGAGTTAGTTAGAGATTCTCTTTGATCAAGCCATGGTGATTAAACCACATAAGCCAAGAGAGAGTGTCAACATTATTCTTGAACAGCTGTAATTTGGGACAGCTGATATGCTAATCTAATGGTGATAATTTCATGATTTTTTCACCTTGAATTATTAGCCATTTGATGGAAAATTGGTTAAAAAAATGACAACATCCTTGAGGAGAGAGAGGGGGTTTCGGCCAGCTCTAATAGGGGGCAGAATTCAATTTTTCACACTTTATTTTTGCTAAGTTCTCTTGGTTTTTACTTGGTTTTTCTCTCTTTGGTCGAAGGCAAAAAGAAAAAGTTTAGAAAAGAAAGGAAAGGAAAGTTTGAAGAGATAAAGCTTGAAATATAGCTTCTTGAGGTTGCTCTTGAGCACTAACTCTTGCACTTTCTTGATTTTCCAATCTTGTTTTTGCTATTTTGATTACTATTTGGTGAGTTCCCTTTTTAAATAAATGTTTTTTATTGTTCTTCTTAAGTTCTTCCTTCATCTCTTTCTTAAATATATTTTTTACAATTTTTTTTACAATATACTCACCATGGCCGAATGGCCTTCATTCTTTATTTAAGTTGCTGTTTTGGTTTATTTATCTTGTTGTTGATGTTATTTTCTTTGATCTTAATGTTTTAAATGTTATTTTACTTCATATACTTGAGTTATATTTTAATTTGGTTGCTTTGTTTGTTGCCATTTATGATTTGAATATCATGTTTTTGCATTTTTAATTTTCTGTTTTCATTATGTTTAAATTTGTTGGTGTTTTAGATTTAGTATATCAAGTGTTTGTGAAAATGCTTGTGTGGTTTTTGCATGATTTGAGCTTTATATTTTAGTTGAGCATGTTTTAGATTTAGTATATCAAGTGTTTGTGAAAATGCTTGTGTGGTTTTTGCATGATTTGAGTGTTATATTTTAGTTGAGCATGTTAGTATATCAAGTGTTTGTGAAAATGCCATGCTTGTTCGAGCTTGAGGCCATTTGGCTACTCCATGTGTTTTGTATTGTGTGTTGCATTTTTTCCATGTTAGTTGGTAGGTTTTTGCATTTGCATGACATTTGATTTAGTTTTGCATGCTAATATACCAAATGTTTGTGAAAATGCCATGTTTGCTAGTTATAGGCCATTCGGCCACTCCTTGAATTTTTGCATTGTATGTGCTTTCTTGCCATGTTAGTTGATAGGTTAGCATTTGCATGATATTTGTTTGAGTTTTTGGTTTAAGCATGCTTTGTGTTTGTGAAAATGCCATGCATATTTTAGTTATTAAGTTTGGTTTATTTGCCATGCATGTTCATGCATTTTAGGTCTAGGTTGCATTAAATGCCATGCAAGTTCATTTAGGTCTAGGCCACTATATGGATACCATGCATTTTTCATGACATTTAGGTTTAAACTCATGCATTTCATGCACTATGTTTGCTGTAATTTTTTCATGCATTTCATGTTTATGCCACTTGAATAATGACTTGAGCCAATTAATGGTTTAAAGTCATGCTCTCTTGAGCATACTTGTGGGAAATTAAGTTTTGTCAAATTGATTATTCTACCTTTGTGATTTTTTTTACTTAGCCAATTTTTATCTAACTTTCAAAAAGTCCTAGCTACTGTTTGTGAGTTATTTAGAGAGTCTTAAATATTTTTACATTGATTTTTAAATGATTTTATCAAAGGCAAAAATGTATTTTGGCAAAACAGTTTGTTCACCCAGTACTCGTACTTTTCCAATTTTTATGGGAATACATCTTTAATCAGAAAATTAAGAGGATTTTTTCCCACCTATTTTTACATGTCCTGAGTCTCCAGTAATTTTTTCAGAATTTTTTGAATTTTTAAAAATAGGGTAAAAAATCATGGCTTAAAACTGGACATTGGAGTCAAAATTGAATTTAAAGAAAATCATTTTTCTGTTTTGGTTAAGTTACTTAGAGGGGGCTGATTAGGAAGGTTAGCTACTGACTTAGTGTAGTTTCTAAGCCTTTTTAAACTGGAAAAATGATTTTTTAAGTCTCGGGTTAAGGGTAGTCAAGTCCGGATTTTAAAACTTAAGAAATTAGAGCCATTTTAAAAAAATAGTCTAGTTTTTATTTTTAATTCAAGCTTTTCAAAATTGTTTTCAAACAATCACAAAGTATTTTGGTTTTAGAATATTTAATTTGACATATTTTCCTAAGGTATCCGGATATCTTTTTAGATATACGGATTTCCTTAATTAAAGGAAAAAATACATTTCATGCATTGCATTTTCCATATTCATGCATTTTATATAATATGTGATTCTTGCTATAATAATTCCTATGATATTGTTATTATTTTGATTTATATATATTTTTTTTTCATGTTATATGATTTGTTATATGGTTTTGAATATTTCATGATATCCTATGCATTTTATTTAGTTATTTTTATATTATTTAGCATATACTATGTTTATGCATTATTATTTTATTTTTATTTCCATGCATATTATATGATAGCATTATTTTATATTCCATGTCATTTAAGTTATATGCCATATCATTCATATTTGCCATGTCATTTAAATTATGTCATTTCATATAGAATATATTATGTTGCCTAGGTTATTTTATATCATATAGAATATATTATGTAATCTAGGTCATTTCATTTCATTTATAATATATCATATGACTTAGGATATTACATTTCATATAGAATATATTATGTCGTCTAGGTCATTTCGTTTCATTTAGAATATATCATATAACTTAGGATATTATATTTCATATAGAATATATTATATCACCTAGGTCATTTCATTTAGAATATATCATATGACTTAGGACATTCCATTTTATTTAGAATATATTAAGGCATTTAAATTATATCATATCATTTAGGAAGCATTATATTATTTAGATTTTGCTATGTCCTTTTATTTATGTCATGCATATATATATTCATATCTGATGCACCCAAAAGAGTGTATCTTATTTAACCTTGCACTAAAAAGATAAATTGTAAGTATAGTAGTTAGCAAGGGTCGAGTCCTCAGGGATTGGGTTTTAGTTTATAAGTTAATAGTTTAAAACTTAAATTCAAGAACAATAAAAGAAAAGGGGTTTTTGAAGCCAGATTTAAACTAAAGTAAATAATAAGAATAAGATGCAAGGCGGTATAACCAGCCAATAAAAATATATATACTAAATTAGGCGGTATAACCAGCCAATAAAAATATATATACTAAATTAGACGGTATAACCAGCCAATAAAAATAAAACAAAGTTAATATACAAATTAGGCGGTATAACCAGCCAATAAAAATAAATATAAAAAATAAGCAAACTAAAAGTAAGAAAACAAATAAGTAAGAAGAATCAAATATGAAAAATATGGTTAAGGTTTCATTCTCCACCACTAGACATCATTAAGAATCAATTTCAGATCTATCAATATCAACCAACTATCAAAGTTAACAACCGTAGATAACAACAAGCTCTGTTACCCCAATCTTTCCTTAGTTTGTCGTTAAATAGAACAAGCTCTCTATTTAATCTCTAACCATTAAACAACCTAGAATAAGCTCTCTAAATTCAATTTAATGGCAGCTTTATGATGAGAAAGATAGGTTGATCTAAGCAACAAACACATAAGCTCGGATTGTTCAACTTAGGTTATGTTCCACTTTGCAATTATTGAAAACTTGACCATAATCATTAATCACAAATTGCCACTTATGAATAGGAAATCAAGACAATTACACGGATCAAGACTCCTAAACTAGCAATAGATAATTATCAAGATCTATCTAGTTGTACACCTAAATAAATCAAGACAACATCATGAACAATTCTTGTAGAAGAACATAAGCAACTTTGATAGAAAATTAATGATAGATAGAATCTGAAAATCAATCACAAAACATGTCTAGGGCTTTGAAATCACCCTTAACCAAATAGAAGTTTAGCCTAGCATAGGCATTGTAAACATAAACATAAAATTAAAGAAAATCTAAGAAGAAAATAAAAGAAAGAAAGAAGAAGAGGAAGAATATTAATTATCCAACCTCTTGCTCTCTCTAAAGAAAAAGAAAACTAGAGAAAAGAAAGAAAACTAGAGAAAAGAAAGAAGAAGAAAACTTAGAGAATTTTATTAAAATGGCTAATATCCTACCTATGTACAATATGATCCCTTACAATCATCCAAGGCCCTCTATTTATACACATTTTGGAGGGCTAAATGACAAGAGACAAGCTTTACAAATTTCAAAGGTAGGTATAATAGGTGGGTGCATTTTCTAACAATTTTCGTCATACATGACGATTTTGATCAGCCAACTTGATGGTCGATTTTGTCAATTTTGCAGGCCTTATCTGATCACATGGTCTTCTAGAAAAATGTTACCCTATCAGTTACTGATCCATAGCCGTTGGCATCAGCTCATTTGCTGATGTGGATAAGAAGATATGGGCAAAATACGAAAACAGGTCAGCACAGACGTCATTGCACATCAGCCAACTTCATGGTCGATTTCGCTAGGGAAAACGACTCCGTTTCAAGAAGTGTAAAACATGAAAAAGATAAATATGCCTCTTAGCTTTGCACGGCTACAAATTGCAGCCTTATTGCTTCAGTGAAACTCGAGATATAGCTGATATGGCAAAAGGTGTCGGAACTGGAACTGAACTGGATTTACCCTTAATTCTAGTAATCTGAAATCACTCAAAGAAACTTGTGAAAAACACCAAAATACATAAAGATCATAAACACAATTAGACTAAACAATAATAACTCGTATTTGACACAAAACAATAATAAAACATAACTAAAAACTATATAATTATACGAGTTATCAATATCTTTTAAAATGTTTTCAAAAGGATAATGATTTTTTTTCAATAAAAAATAAAGATATTTCCGAGTTAAAATAATTCATGAGTTCTTTACCGGGTTTGCGGGAGGGAATATCATCAATTATTATTAATAAAGGAATATCTTTCTTTCAAAAAAGAGAATGATTCGGAAAGTTTTCCAAAACTAATAAAAATTTCTATATTTTGCCACGTTTGTTGGGGAATATAGGAAAATTTTGAATTTATAAATTCCGGATCATTTTCAATTAAAAAATGGAATTATTTTTTCTTTAAATTGGGAATTAACTTGAAATATTAAATTTAAAACCAACTTTACACCGAGATTTGAGATAACACACGATTAATAAGGTACCATTTTATACGGGCGTTGTGGGGGTGCTAATCCTTCCCCGCACGTAACCGAGTCCCGAACCCGTTTCTTTGATTTCTCTGGTTTAAACGCAGACTTGAAATTGGTTTTAAAAATGTTTTAATTAATTTTTAAAATATTTTATAAAATCGGTTTTAATAGGTGGCCGATCACACCTAGCTAAAAAATATTGGTGGCGACTCCATGTCTTTTTTCAATGTCATTTTCAAAACCTTCATTTATTTAGAGGAATTAAGTCGACTTTTTCTCAGTTTTTTTTAATGTCACGCTTAACGAATAATAAAGTCTTGCGATGAGACTCGTTATTTTTTAGGCTGCACAGCTTGGCGACTCCGCTGGGGACAATTAGAGAGTCAAGCCTAGAATTAGTCGTGTGTTATCAAAGTCTCGATTTTATTGGTTTAATTGGTATTTAATTTTAATTCCCATATTTTTTAAAATAAAGAGAATTTTAAAATAAAAAAAATGTTTTAATATGTCCATATTCATGTGCATTCATATTATTATTTGTTCTCTGGTTATTTTGTTGCGTATATTTATATGTTCGCTTGACTGATGCTTTACATTGTTTAATTTTAGTGGGGTATTTAGAATAAGGATTGTAGAATAGGTGGTGATAGGTTTGTTTTGTTCCTCCGCACACACTGTATTTGCATTTGCATAACATGAATCCTCTACCCGGGTTCCGTCCTTTTAAGTGGGAGTAAAGTAACTATGCCTTCATGATTGATCCTCCGTATGGGCTAGTGAAACACTTCCGGAGTATAAAGTACCTAATGCCTTCGTGATAATCCTCCGTACAGGCATAGGAAAATATACTCTAAAGAATTGAACCCGTTTTTACCGGGGTGCCTTACTAGCCTTCACCGGCGACAGTGAGGAACAATTCGGGGCCTTAGAACCGATTCACCTTCATATAGTGAACCTAGGCGAAGCCACGCCGGATTTCTGTTAGATACCCGAAGTTTAAGAACACATGGAGGAACATTTTCAACCTTTTACCATCTTTCTATATGTTAGATACAAATTGGGTGATGATGAACGAACATCATATCGCTCGTATTTTTTTATTATTATCTTGTCCCAGAGGCGTCGTAATGCCAAAGCTCTGTTTAAATTTTCGGGACATTCTTTTTAAAGCATGTTGTTATTTATGTTATATTTGTGAATTCATTTCTTTACTAATCTATTTCTTTCTTTTTTCTTTTCTTTGACATGCATCATAGACATCATCATACACTTGAAGTTTATTGGCCTCGGGATAGTTATCAACCCAAAGGACTTTCATGGAGTGTCAGGTTATTTCAGTGATAGAAGATCATGCAGTAGTAAGGTCACGATCGGAAAAAGATCAGAGGGAGGATGGTGATTGCCTCAAGAAAGATTATGTGTCAGTATTGCCGGAAAGGGTAAAAGTGGATCCTAGACAGAATAATCTCCGAGGGTTAGCCGACATTTGGAATGGTGCAATGTATCAGAGAAAGAAGCCTTCACTCAGAAATATGGAGACATGGCACTCTTAATTCCGATTCAGGTCAATAGTGGGTTGATTCAGGCTATGGTACAGTTTTGAAATCCTGCTTATAGATGTTTCACTTTTAACAAGGAGGATATGACACCACTGATCGAAGAATATTCGACACTATTACGTATTGAATATCCTAATCCTGATCGGGTATATTTGAAGGAAATGAAACCTTCAGGTTTGAAGAAAAAAGTGGCTAGGATCACAGGAATGGATACAACATGGGTTGAGAGTCATGTGGACACAAAGCAAAAAAATGGGTTCATTCCGTGGGAAACTCTCCGATAGTTGATATTGGGTTGTTCCGACAAAGCAAAAGCCAGGGACATCTTCGCTCTAGCCATCTACGGGTTAATCATATTCCCGAAGATATTGGGTCATGTGGATATAGCCGTGTTTGATTTCTTTGAAAAGTTGGAACAGAAGATCAACCCATCTCCGGCCATCATAGCTGAAACTATCTGATCCCTGAATTTTTGTAAAAGGGAAGGACAAGGGAGGATCAAGGGGTGTGTACAACTCCTTTATATTTGGATTCAAAGTCACTTTTGGAATATAGAAAATGTTTCCTTCAAACAGTACATGAAGACTTTAGTTCCGATTAGGGAATTCCTTCAGAATGATTGGCCTAAAGACGGGAATGAAGAGAAATGGGTCAACATGTTCCAAAATCTAAAAAGGGAGATGGTGACTTGGAGAGCTCCATGGATGGTTCTTATGCCGATTATGTACAAATGTGGGGACAACCCGGGAGTTCCACTACTCGGAATTTGGGGGTCTGTGAGTTATGCGCCTTTGTTGGTGCAAAGACAGGTTGAGTCCCGGCAATTCATACCCGTGACTCATAATCTAGGATCATCAGAGTTCACTTATGGGGAAGACGGATATTCTGGAAAAGTGCGGGCAGTGATTGAAGCATGGAAGAAAACCCATCGGGTAAAAGTGGCCAGATATGCCGACACTGTTACACCTGATTATCTGGTATGGAGGGAATTAAGGGTTAATGATAGACTGTTGACATCAAATGGGGAGGAGGTCCAGTTCATGAATCCGCCACCAAGGGAAATGCCATCAGAGTTAGAAATCGCAAGGGCGGAATTTGAAAAAGAAAAGGCCCGGATGAGCAAGGAGATTGCCCGACTGCAAGAAGAGCTTGATGACATGAAAAATAGGGAATCAGCTCGGGAAAAAGAAAAGGAACAGATCAAGAGAGAAAGGGACACCGTTAAGGGCGATCTTCAGGAATTACATTTGGAGAACAAGAGGTACCGCTTCGAGCTCAGATTTGAGGGGACTATCAAGACTTCCGGGGAGTGGGAACATGAGGTCAAAAACCTCAAAAAGGAGAATAACTACTGGAAAGAGAAAGCAAAACACGAGGAAGTCCGAGCTAATCAACTAGAGAAACAAGCTAGGGAAAGCTTACACGGCGATGTTTCTGCTGACATGTCAAAGGATCGTGAACAATTAGGGATCCGATGGAAGAGCAAGGCAATCAAAAGAGGACAGTGAAGAAGGTCCAGGATCCGAAGGAGTCACCAGTATTTTGTAATAGTTTTTAGGAGAGATAGATTATCATGTTATCTAAAGCAGGGATCTTTTCTTTGATGTATTTAGTTCCAGGAAATCAATGAAAGACTGTTTGGTTGGAATTATCCCGGGGCCAATACTCTAAATACATTTATCATTCACTAGCTCTTTATTTTATATATTTTATTTGTTCATTCACTTCCAATCATTCATTCATTTATTCATTATAAATTTTTTATATACTTAGTCATTTATTTATTTGTACATTCATTTATTCATTATAATTAGTCATCTAAGTTCATATACTTAGTCATTTACTTAGTTGAGCATTCACTAACATTCATTCATTCATTTTTTCCATTTTTTCATTTATTCATTTATTCATTTTTATAAAACAAAATATAAGAAATGAGTCCATAATTTCTAATCCATGGTTTTTAAAACTAAAGGTACAATTGGTCGCATTCAGAAAGAACCAGACTTCCAACACCCTTACAATACTCGATCTCGAACAAGAGCCATGGAAAACGATCAGCTTGCTAAAATTGAGAGAATGGAAAGAATCCAGAAAGAACTACAAGAACAATTGACTAAGTCTCAATAGGAGACATGAGAACAGATGAGAAAGCTCATGGAGATGATGAGCACTATGATGAAGCAGAAGTGGCCCGGAGAGAATTCAGTTGCTGGAATGGGGGCAGTGAATCAGGAGGACAGACCAGAAGTGGTACAGAGAAATGGCCAAACATCCCAACCTGTGGGAAATGAAATCCCAACTGGGGCAGCATCCTACATCTACATCCAGCCAGCGACCGAAGCACAGAACTTCGGTCCAAAAAAGGGTAACATCGGAGTTGATCTAATTGAGGTTGAAGTACCAGACTTCGAAGAAATGGCAGAAAAGGAAAGGGCCAAAATGACTGAACTGAAAAGGGTCGAAACTGCTGAATCTGAGAAGAAATATCAGTTGTTGGAAGAAAGGCTAAGAGCAGTGGAAGAAGCAGAGTTGTTTGGCAGTCTAGATGCCAAAGAGATGAGCTTGGTACATGATCTAATAATTCCACCAAAGTTCAAAGTACCAGACTTTGAAAAGTATAATGGGACCACCAACCCATCGGCTCATCTGACTATGTACTGTAGAAGGATGACAGGGCATGAGGATAATGAGAAATTGCTTATTCATTGCTTCCAAGACAGCTTAACAGGGTCAGCCACCCGATGGTACAATCAACTCAATCGTACCAAAATTCGTTCATGGACGGATTTGGCCAGGGCTTTTATGGAATATTATAAGCATGTTTTCGACATGGTACCAGATAGGTTGTCATTACAGAATATGGAGAAGAGGTCCAATGAGACCTTCAAAGAGTATTCGCAGAGGTGGAGGGATCTGGCCACACAAGTGCAACCCCCTTTAACCAACAAAGAAACCATGGTGCTTTTCATTAACACATTGAAAGCACCTTATTATGACAAATTGGTGGGAAACGCTACCAAAGATTTTGCGGATATGGTAATATCTGGGGAAATGATTGAGTCAGCTATTAAGAATGGAAAGATGGAAGGGGGTGAGTCTGCTACCCCAAAGAGAGCTTTTTCGGCAAAAAAGAAGGAGAAAACTCATGCAGTAAGCTTCAACCAATACCCTTATACACCTCCTACACCATACACACCACCAAGGCCCTATACTTCTACCACACCTTATGCGCCTTCGACACCTTACACACCATACCCGGGGTATAATCCATACTACCCCAATGTCAACCACCTTACCCAAAACCCGTTCCCTACACCAATATCCCCCAACAGCTATTCCCAACTGGCATATCCCCTCAAATCACCCTTCCTAGAAATACTGTCTCAAACACTCAAGGTCCTGCCCGTAATGACCAACGTTCACCAAGGAACGATCAAAAAGCCCAATTTGATCCGATTCCTACCACCTACGATGAGCTATATCCAAAACTATTGTAGGGACAACTTGTTGCACCCGTGTACCTAAAACCTTTGACACCTCCATATCCAAGATGGTACAATGCAAATACCAACTGCGCATACCATGCGAGAATCCAAGGACATTTAATTGAAGATTGCCTGGCATTCAAAAAGAAAGTCCAAAGCCTGATTAATACTGGGGTTGTGAAGTTTGGATCAAAAAATGGTCCGAACGTAGCTGGAAATCCATTGCCCAATCATGCTGGGAATCAGGTAAATACAATATTGACCGGAGAGGGCAAAAGATTAAAAAGGGATATTGGAGAGGTTAAAACTCCGATGATGACAGTATGGGTTGAAATGGTCAAGGCAGGATTGGTGAAAGAAACGGAAGGTCTAAAAATGGTTGCAAGAAGGGTGCATAATTGGTACCCGTTCCATAAGGGTGAAGGCCATGACATACAGAGCTGCGGGGATTTTCGGGTTAAAGTCCAAAAGATGATGGATAATGGGGTAGCCCAATTATACGAGGAGATAGAAGGGGAAATAGAAATCTTTGAAAATACAGGTGGCTATGGGATAGGAAGACCTCTAATCATCTACTATGATGAACCAGAGGAAAAAGTTATGCCAGTCATGGAAGAAAATGCACCCAAATTAATCATTGATTTACCTATTTCCTTTCCATACAAGGAAAACAAGGTTACACCATGGAAATATGACTGTAGCATGGTTATGCCCGGGTTTTCAGGCCAGCAGGATATTACAGGTGTGGGGCATTTAACCCGAAACGGGATGTGTTATGCTCCAGAGGCCGTTGAACAAGGGGTATCAGGGAAAGACAGAGGATTTGATAAAGGGAAGAAGGTCGTCGAGCCAATCCATATTGAGATGAATTTGCCAAAGGAAATAGAAAGGGGATCAGCCCCGGTTAACAGAATAAAAGAACCAGTATGTGAGAAGGAAGCTTGTGAGTTCTTGAAATTTATAAAGCATAGTGAGTATAGCATGGTTGAACAACTGCAATGTCAACCAGCTAGGATCTCAATCTTATCCTTGCTTTTAAATTCAGAACCACACAGAAATACTTTGTTAAGAGTATTAAATCAAGCATGCGTGGCTAATAATAAATCAATGGAAAAGCTGGATAGGTTGGTAGGAAACCTCGCAGCAGATGACTACATATTTTTCAGCTATGAGGAGATACCACCCAACGGTATTGGATCGACGAAAGCTCTCCATATAACTACCACTTGTAAGGGGCACATATTATCGAGGGTCCTTTTGGATAATGGTTCTTCACTAAATGTGATGCCTTTAGCAACCCTATCCAAATTGCCAATGGATATATCCCATATGATACCAAGTTGCACGCTGATCAGGGCTTTTGATGGAATAGGAGAGAGGTTATGGGAACCATTGAAGTTCCTCTGGAGATAGGCCCGTATATTTACAGTGAACTTCCAGGTCATGGATATTAATCCATCTTATAACTGCTTGTTGGGAAGGCCGTGGATACATTCAGCTGGGGTTGTACCCTCGTCTCTCCACCAAAAGCTGAAATTTGTGATGGAGGGCCGGTTGATCACGGTATCAGGGGAGGAAGACATAATAGCCTCCGCATCAACTGAATCTCCTTATGTGGAGCCCAATGAAGATGCCGTGGAGTGTTCTTTTCGGTCTTTGGAATTTGTAAATGCAGTTTTCATCGCTAAAGGACGAAAAATTCCGAAACTGAGGCTGTCCAAGAACACAAGGCTGGGGGTAAGAACCACCGTAGGAAAAGGCTGCAGGGCTGGAAAAGGACTCGAGAAATATCTTCAGGGGATGGCTCGAGCCATAGAAGTAAAAGGAAAGAGAGACCGGTTTGGCCTAGGGTATCTTCCGAAGGCCCATGAGAAAAGGAAACAAGTTGAAAGGAACCGACAAAGGAGGATGGCCCGTCTTACGAGTATAGATATTGAGTGGGAGCCTTTGACATTCTTACCTATCTTTCACAGCTTCCGCTCAGCCGGTTCTCTGTTCGGAGAAAAGAATTCTGATGATGTGCTCGTAATGATAGAGCAAGCCTTCGAGAGGTTCCAGGTGAATAGGGATGAGCAGATGTATGATGTGAAGGTCTGCGCAACTGAGGAAGACAGAATTAATGCTAGCTGGATGGTGCGACCTTGTCCACCAAGATATAGACTAACCAACTGGAGTGCGACTGAGTTGCCCATAGTCTTTAAGTCTATTCCAAAGTAATACTTTTTTAAAAAAAGCAATCTTAATTATCTTTACCCAGAGATATTAAGAGTTTTTTCTGTAATGGGCTTTTTAAACATTTTCATTCAATAAATAACAAGCACAATGCATTATCCATATTGATGTGTCCATATTCTTTCATTTTTGTTATTTATTTGTTTTCATTATATATTTTCCTATATTATTTTTTCTTCACCTATTTACAGGTGTACGGATGCGGAATATGAGGACCTTCCTGTCAGTAATTCTGAAATTGATTTTGAAAGACTCATTTGCACGGGTGATTTTGAGGCTAATGAAGATACTGAGGGTTACGGTGTACCTCCAGATCTATTAAGGAAAATAGAATAAGAGGAGAAACAAGTACTTCCTCATAAGGAGTTATTGGAAACAATAAATCTGGGAAATGGTGAAGAGATAAAAGAAGTCAAAATTGGAACTTCATTGTCACCATCAATAAAAGGTGAATTGATAGCTTTGCTCCAGGAGTATGTGGATGTATTTGCATGGTCTTACCAAGATATGCCAGGGTTAGATCCGGATATTGTGGTTCATAAGCTCCCTTTAAGGCCAGAATGCAAGCCAATTCAGCAAAAGTTGAGAAGAATGAGGCCTGATATGCTGTTAAAGATAAAAGAGGAGGTGAAGAAACAATTTGATGCTGGATTCCTAGAGGTGGCAAAATATCAGGAATGGGTGGCAAATATTGTTCCGGTACCAAAGAAGGATGGCAAGGTGCGGATGTGCGTTGATTACCGAGATTTGAACAAGGCCAGCCCTAAAGATAATTTCCCTTTACCCCATATTGATACTCTGGTGGATAATACAGCGAAGAGTTCTTTATTTTCTTTTATGGATGGATTCTCAGGATACAATCAGATCAAGATGGCACCGAAAGATATGGAGAAAACCACATTTGTTACAATGTGGGGAACCTTTTGCTACAAAGTAATGCCATTTGGGTTGAAGAATGCTGGGGCAACATACCAGAGAGCCATGGTGACCTTGTTTCATGATATGATGCATAAGGGAATTGAGGTCTACGTTGATGATATGATCGCAAAGTCACAAGGAGAAGAGGAGCATATTGCGAATCTTAAGAAGCTCTTTGAATGATTAAGGATATTTAGACTCAAGCTAAATCCGGCAAAATGCACTTTTGGAGTCACCTCGGGGAAATTGTTGGGTTTTGTCATCAGCAAAAAAGGATTGAGATTAACCCAGATAAAGTTAAGGCTATTCAGAATCTGTCTCCACCTCGCACTTAAAAGAAAGTAAGAGGCTTTCTGGGGAGATTGAATTACATTGCTCGGTTTATTTCATAATTAACCGACAAATGTGATCCAATATTTAAGTTACTTCGAAAACGTGATCCAGGAGAATGGGATGAAGGGTGTCAGATTGCTTTTGAAAAGGTTAAGCATTATCTATCAAACCCACCAGTATTAATGCCACCTATTCCAGATAAACTAATGATACTGTATTTATTAGTATTTGAAAGATCTATGGGTTGTGTTTTGGGGCAGCTTGATGAAACTGGAAAGAAAGAACAGGCAGTTTACTACCTCAGCAAGAAGTTCACAGATTATGAGTTGAAATATTCATCAGTAGAGAAGTTGTGTTGCGCCTTAGCTTGGACTGCTCGAAGACTCAGACAGTACATGTTGTACCACACAACGTGGTTGATTGCTAAGCTGGATCCAGTCAAGTACATGTTGGAAGCACCTTCTTTGTCAGGGAGGATAGCAAGATGGCAGGTTTGATTATCAAAGTACGACATTGTATATGTAAGTCAAAAAGCTATCAAGGGCAGTGCAGTGGCTGAATTCTTAGCAAGTCGGGCAGTGGAAGATTATGAGCCGTTGAACTTTGACTTCCCAGATGAGGATTTGATGTATGTATCGCAAGCAGATGATATTCCCCTGAAGAGGAAAGTATGGAAAATGTACTTCGATGGCGCATCTAATGCCATGGGGCATGGAATCGGTGCAGTGCTTATATCTCCAGAAGAAAATTATTATCCTTTCACTGCTAGATTGGATTTTGATTGTACAAACAATACTGCCGAGTATGAAGCATGTACTGTGGGCCTTCGTGCTGCAGTGGACAGAAAGATCAAAGTACTGGAAGTTTACGGAGACTCAGCCTTGGTGATTTACCAGCTACGAGGAGAATGGGAAACCCGAGATACAAAGCTAATCCGATACCGAGAACTCATACTGAGTTTATTAGAGGAGTTTGAAGAAGTGAATTTCAATTATTTTCCTCGAGAAGAAAACCGGATGGCAGATGCTCTGGCTACTTTGTCATCAATGTTTAAATTGAATGAAGGGGCGGAAGTTGTGCCGATCAAGATGAGCATATATGAATCTCCTGCCCATTGTTTGAGTATCGAAGAAGAAGTAGATGGCCTTCCTTGGTATAATGACATCTTGCAGTACATTAAGAATCAACAATACCCAGAACAAGCAACAGAAAATGACAAGAGGACTCTGAGAAGGC
Source organism: Fremontodendron californicum (assembly GCA_030761205.1). NCBI lineage: Eukaryota > Viridiplantae > Streptophyta > Magnoliopsida > Malvales > Malvaceae > Fremontodendron > Fremontodendron californicum. Next base: position 5,284,997 of record JAULJL010000032.1, read on the forward strand.
TAGCAATGGGTTTCGTTCTAGACAGTGAGATTCTCTACAAGAAAGGGAAAGATCAAGTCCTATTGAGATGTGTCGGGTCTGCCGAAGCTCGAAGAATCATAGAAGAGGTCCATGAAGGGATATGTAGCACCCATGCTAATGGTCACATGCTTGCTAAACAGATTATGAGGGCAGGTTACTATTGGCTGACGATGGAAGGAGATTGTATCAGTTATTCCCGGAAGTGCCATAAATGTCAGATTTATGCAGATAAGATTCATGTGTCGCTCTCTCCATTACATGTCATGACTGCACCATGGCCCTTTTCAATGTGGGGAATGGATATGATAGGGCCTATTACCCTGAAAGCTTCAAATGGACATCGTTTCATCTTGGTGGCCATAGATTATTTCACAAAGTGGGTAGAAGCTGCGTCTTATGCAAATGTAACAAAGTCGGTGGTATGCAGATTCGTCAAGAAAGAAATCATATGCCGTTACGGGTTGCGAGCAATAATTATTTCGGATAATACTCTCAATTTGAACAATAAGATGATGAAGAAGTGTGTACTCAATTCAAGATCACACATCATAATTTGGCACCTTACCGTCCGAAGATGAATGGCGCAGTAGAAGCAGCTAACAAGAACATCAAGAAAATTGTCGAGAAGATGACCAATGTGTACAAGGATTGGCATGAGATCTTACCATTTGCTCTTAGTGCATATCGTACTTCGGTCCATACATCTACAGGGGCAACACCGTTTTTTTTGGTATACGGGATGGAAGTAGTGCTACCCATTGAAGTTGAGATCCCTTCACTTCGGGTTTTGATGGAAGTTGGCCTAGAGGAAGCAAAATGGGTTAGAGCTCGTTATGAACAGTTGAATCTCATCCAGGAGAAAAGACTGAAAGCAATTTGTCACGGGCAGTTGTATCAGAAAAGAATGATTCGAGCCCACAACAAGAAAGTTTGTCCTAGACAGTTCCAAGAGGGGGAGTTGGTATTGAGAAAAATTCTCCCTATAGTGAAGGACCCGAGAGGAAAATGGGCTCCGAATTGGGAAGGACCCTATATGGTAAAGAGAGCCTTTTAGGAGCATTTATTCTAACTCGGATAGACGGAGATGATTTTAGACATCCCGTGAATGCTGATGAACTGAAGAAGTATTATGCTTGAAAAAAAAAACGTGTGATGCTGTGCACAAGGAAATTCGAAAGATTCCAAGTGTAAAAATAGAAATTCTATATGTCTATTTCCCCTGAGAATTGCTTTTCAAAGAGAGTAGTCATACTTGATATGATGAATGGCCATCTTTCATATTCCTTTCACTTAGAAGAAATTATCCTTAGTCACCTCTTTTGAGCCTTAGGAATTATTTCTTTCTTTAAACCTTGATCAAGGATCACCCTCTACATTGGAGGGCAAATGCGAGGAAAGATAATCAAAAATCATGGCAAAAAGAAAGCCATCAGAAAATGTGGCAATGAAAGCCAACAAAGCAAAAAATATATATAAAAAAAGTCAAAAAAGGGGCAAATGCTTCAAGAATGAGTTCTCCTCAGGAAATGATCCTTGATCCAATCACCCTTAAACATATTTTGGGCCTATTTATCCTTTCTTTCTAAACCAAAATCTTGGCCTACATTACATGCTTTAAAAGCCCATTTTGATCAAGCATGGATATTTAATTTGAAAGGTTATTCTCAGATTTCATCCCATCTTTTGAATTGATATTTTTACCTTGGAAGTATTTAGAATTCTCAGATGCATGGTAGAATATAAAAAAATAGAAATAAAAAAGAATGTAAAAGGAGAGGTTTAAGCCGAAAACCCGCAAAGGGCGACTTAATACCGAACGAAGGACATTTGAGTTGAAAACCTGCAAAGGGCAGCTCAAGTACTGATCAAAGCTTGAAGCAATGCTCCGTGTAAAAGGGGGAGAAAGTATCTAACAATCAGAGAAAAGGGGAACAACGCAGTCGGATGTAACTACAGAAGCTAAGAGGTTACCCAAGTGAATTGCTCGTTCAAGAGAAATTTCAGATGGTTTGAAAAAGGAAGGTCCAAGATATTTTGCATCCGGGGCATCTACAGACTATAACCTTACATTTGTTTCTAATATCTTTGATATTTATTATTTCGAAAACATTTCTTGCAATAAATTCTTGTTATCCTTTTCATGACAATTTTTGCTTGATTCGTATTCTCTTTCATATACTTTTGAGATGCATTATGGTTGTTATAAAATTGAATGATGATTAGTAATAAAAATCTTTAAATAAAGGGATTTCAAAGTATTACTAAGGAATAGATTTAAATCTTAGGAAAGGTTTGGAAAGTTCACCAAGAAAAGAAAGCAATGAACGTGGTGGAAACTCCATCACGAAGTCAGAAAATCTGTGAACTTCAGCGAAAGACAGAAGCTGAGACTGTTTGACATGATATCTTGAGTGAAGAATTCCTTAAGTGGGGCATCAATGAACAATTGAAGACTCTTTCCTGAAGTCATATAATCTGTGAACCTCAAAGAAACCATAGATTAGAAATTATGACACAATCATTTGATTGCATTTATTTTAGGAAACATACAAGTATTTGCAAAGCATGACATTCTCATCATTGCATTTAGCTAACAGTGCAAAAATCAGGGAAACTTGGACTTCCTCAAAGAGAACTCGTTTTGCTTCTCAAAAGATTCTGATTCCGAGACCGCCATCAAGGTATTTCTTTCTGTTTTAAATCGAATTCATTTTGTTTATCAGATGAGTTGAGCCTTGAGACCGTCGTTAAGGTATTTTCAAACCAGTTTTAAAGACCTTTGGGCACCAATTAAAGACCTTCGGGCACCAGTTTTAAAGACCTCGAGCACCAGTTTTAAAGACCTTCAGGCACCAGTTTTAAAGACCTTCGGGCACCAATTTTAAAGACCTTCGGGCACTAATTTTAAAGACCTTCGTGCACCAATTTTAAAAGACCTTCGGGCACCCATGTTAAAGACCTTCGTGCACCAATTTTAAAAGACCTTCGGGCACCCATTTTAAAGACCTTCAGGCACCAGTTTTTAAAACCTTCGGGCAGCAGTTTTTAAGACCTCCGGGCACCATTTTAAAGACCTTTGGGCACCAGTTTTAAAGACCTTCGGGCACCAGTTTTAAAGACCTTCGGGCACCAGTTTTAAAGACCTTCGGGCACCAGTTTTAAAGACCTTCGGGCACCAATTTTAAAGACCTTCGGGCACCAATTTTAAAAGACCTTCGGGCACCAATTTTAAAAGACCTTCGGGCACCCATTTTAAAGACCTTCGGGCACCAGTTTTTAAGACCTTCGGGCACCAGTTTTTAAGACCTCCGGGCACCATTTTAAAGACCTTCGGGCGACAATTTTTTTAAGACCTCTGGGCACCATTTTAAAGACCTCCGGGCACCAGTTTTTTAAGACCTACGGGCACTATTCTTAAGACCTTCGGGCATAATTTTTCTTTTTAAAAATCGAATCTGTTTCCTTAAGACGGGTCGAGCCTTGATTAGTCAGGGAATTCAATTTAAGGACAAATCTTCAATTTACAGTTTTTTTTTTAAAAATCGAATCTGTTTCCTTAAGACGGGTCGAGCCTTGATTAGTCAGGGAATTCAATTTAAGGACAAATCTTCAATTTACAACTTTTTCAAAACAAAAAAAAAAAAAGAAAAACCCCTTTCCCTTTCCTTCATATGTGATTTCACTGACCGTACAAAATTAGTGTTTGTTTATCTTTGTCTCATTCCTGATTCTCAGCAATAGCCAAAGAGGGGCAGCTGTAGACACCTAATTTTGTCCGAACCACTAAAACAGGTATGTTTTCTTTCTAAATTGAGGTTTTCGAGTGTAAAAGGACTTTTTCCATCCTGCAGGTGGTACTCCGAGACTTAGTTTAAGAGGGCGAGCATAAAAAGTCAAACATGAAAAAAGTCAACCCCGAAAAAAAGTCAACCCCAAAAAAGTCAACCCTAGAAAGTCAACTTCTGAAAAAGTCAACCCACTTTCAAAATCAAGATTTTAAGTTCAATTGAAAAATGGTGAAAGAATTTTGATAATCTGAGGTCTACATTGAAAGATATGGACTTCGGAAGTTGGGATTTGGAGATTCAGTAAAAAGAAAACCCTAATCTGAGAAATTTGGGGAAAAGTGCTTAAACGATCAAATTGGTCGAAATTGAAGGTTCCAAATGAAAGATAAGCACTGACTACGAGTAATGGAGAAGCCACTTGCAAGAAAAACCGAAAGAAAAGTCAATCCGGGAGAAAACCGAGAATTAGGGTTTTTAGTGGATTTCGATGAAATCGAGAAGAATCACAGAAATGGCCCTACTTGGTAAGACCAAAGCCCCCAACGGATGAGGAATGATTAAAAAGGGATAGCCCAAGACTCAGCTTGAAGAAAATCTGAAAATCGGACTTGTTTTGAGGAAAATCGGGTCTCTTATGCAGTAATTCAAGAAGAAAAATCCCGAACAAAATAGCAAATGAAATCCAAATCTTCTGAAATTTTGCAAATCTCATTTTTAAATTATTTGGAATAGATTGGCGAAAGAAAATCTTAATTCGGAGCTCGTCTGCAAAATGGCCAAATCCAGGGTCTCCTATGCAATAATTCAAGAAGATAAATCCCGGAAAAATAGCAAATGGACTCCAAAAATTCTGAAATTTTGCAAATATCATTTTTAAATTATTTGGAAGATATTGGCGAAAGAAAATCTTGATTCGGAGTTCGTTTGCAAATTGGCCAAATCCCAAGCTCCTATGTAGTAATTCAAGCCGATAAATCTCGAAAAAATATCAAATGAGCTCCAAAAATTATGAAAACTTCTAGATCAGACTTTTAAATTATTTGGAAGATATTGGTGAAGAAAAATCTTGATTTGGAGCTCGTTTAAAAAATGGTAAAATGTAGGGGCATAAAAGGGCATTTTTGGAAGAAAAAATCCAAATAAATAGCAAACGGACTCGGATAATTTTGAAAAATTCCAGAACTCAATATTTTATTATTTTGGAAGTATTAAAAAATAGAAATTGAATTTGGAGTCCGTTTGATATTTATTTGCATCCGGGGGGCAAAACGGTCAGTTCACCCAAGCAACCGAAAAGGGCTTATTTGGGCCTTTCAAAAAATCAAACTTGGGCTGGAAAAGAGAAGTGTTGGCCTGCCAAGGCCCAAAGGAAGGAGAAAGCTTTTGATTTTTCAATCAAATGGCTAAAAATTAAGAGTTAGTTAGAGATTCTCTTTGATCAAGCCATGGTGATTAAGCCACATAGGCCAAAAGAGAGTGTCAACATTATTCTTGAACAGCTGTAATTTGGGACAGCTGATATGCTAATCTAAGGGTGATAATTTCATGATTTTTTCATCTTGAAATATTAGTCATTTGATGGAAAATTGGTTACAAAATATGACAACATCCTTGAGGAGAGAGAGGGGGTTTCGGCCAGCTCTAATAGGGGGCAGAATTCAGTTTTTCACACTTTATTTTTGCTGAGTTATCTTGGTTTTTACTTGGTTTTTCTCTCTTTGGTTGAAGGCAAAAAGAAAAAGTTTAGAAAAGAAAGGAAAGTTTGAAGAGATAAAGCTTGAAATATAGCTTCTTGAGGTTGCTCTTCAGCACCAACTCTTGCACTTTCTTGATTTTCCATTCTTGTTTTTGCTATTTTGATTACTATTTGGTGAGTTCCCTTTTTAAATAAATTTTTTTTTATTGTTCTTCTTAAGTTCTTCCATCATCTCTTTCTTAAATATATTTTTTACAATATACTCACCATGGCCGAATGGCCTACACTCTTTATTTAAGTTGCTGTTTTGATTTATTTTATCTTTTTGTTGATGTTATTTTCTTTGATCTTAGTGATTTAAATGTTATTTTACTTCATATACTTGAGTTATATTTTAATTTGGTTGCTTTGTTTGTTGCCATTTATGATTTGAATATCATGTTTTTGCATTTTTAATTTTCTGTTTTCATTATGTTTAAATTTGTTGGTGTTTTAGATTTAGTATATCAAGTGTTTGTGAAAATGCTTGTGTGGTTTTTGCATGATTTGAGCTTTATATTTTAGTTGAGCATGTTTTAGATTTAGTATATCAAGTGTTTGTGAAAATGCCATGCTTGTTGGAGCTTGAGGCCATTTGGCTACTCCATGTGTTTTGCATTGTGTGTTGCATTTTTGCCATGTTAGTTGGTAGGTTTTTGCATTTGCATGACATTTTATTTAGTTTTGCATGCTAATATACCAAGTGTTTGTGAAAATGCCATGTTTGCTAGTTACATAGGCCATTCGGCAACTCCTTGAATTTTTGCATTGTATGTGCATTCTTGCCATGTTAGTTGATAGGTTAGCATTTGCATGATATTTGTTTGAGTTTTTGGTTTAAGCATGCTTTGTGTTTGTGAAAATGCCATGTATATTTTATTTATTAAGTTTGGTTTATTTGCCATGCATGTTCATGCATTTTAGGTCTAGGTTGCATTAAATGCCATGCAAGTTCATTTAGGTCTAAGTCACTATATGGATGCCATGCATTTTTCATGACATTTAGGTTTAAACTCATGCATTTCATGCACTATGTTTGCTGTAATTTTTTCATGCATTTCATGTTTATGCCACTTGAATAATGACTTAAGCCAATTAATGGTTTAAAGTCATGCTCTCTTGAGCATACTTGTGGGAAATTAAGTTTTGTCAAATTGATTATTCTACCTTTGTGATTTTTTTTACTTAGCCAATTTTTATCTAACTTCCAAAAAGTCCTAGCTACTGTTTGTGAGTTATTTAGAGAGTCTTAAATATTTTTACTTTGATTTTTAAATGATTTTATCAAAGGCAAAAATATATTTTGGCAAAACAGTTTGTTCACCCAGTACTCGTACTTTTTCGATTTTTCTGGTAATTCATCTTTAATCTTAAAATTAATCGGATTTTTTTCCGTGTAGTTTTACATGTCCTGAGTCTCCAGTAAGATTTCAGAATTTTTTGAATTTTTAAAAATAGGGTAAAAAATCGTGGCTTAAAACTGGACATTGGAGTCAAAATTGAATTTAAAGAAAATCATTTTTCTGTTTTGGTTAAGTTACTTAGAGGGGGCTGATTAGGAAGGTTAGCTACTGACTTAGGGTAGTTTCTAAGCCTTTTTAAACTGAAAAAATGATTTTTTAAGTCTCGGGTTAAGGGTAGTCAAGTCCGGATTTTAAAACTTAGGAAATTAGAGCCATTTTAAAAAATTAGTCCAGTTTTTATTTTTAATTCAAGCTTTTCAAAATTGTTTTCAAACAATCACAAAGTATTTGGTTTTAGAATATTTAATTTGACATATTTTCCTAAGGTAGCCGAATATCTTTTTAGATATACGGATTTCCTTAATTAAAGAAAAAAATACATTTCATGCATTGCATTTTCCATATTCATGCATTTTATATAATATGTGATTCTTGCTATAATAATTCCTATGATATTGTTATTATTTTGATTTATATTTTTTTTTCATGTTATATGATTTGTTATATGGTTTTGAATATTTCATGATATCCTATGCTTTTTATTTAGTTATTTTTATATTATTTAGCATATACTATGTTCATGCATTATTATTTTATTTTTATTTCCATGCATATTATATGATATCATTATTTTATATTCCATGTCATTTAAGTTATATGCCATATCATTCATATTTGCCATGTCATTTAAATTATGTCATTTCATATAGAATATATTATGTTGCCTAGGTGATTTTATTTCATATAGAATATATTATGTCATCTAGGTCATTTCATTTCATTTATAATATATCATATGACTTAGGATATTACATTTCATATAGAATATATTATGTCATCTAGGTCATTTCATTTCATTTAGAATATATCATATGACTTAGGATATTATATTTCATATAGAATATATTATATCACCTAGGTCATTTCATTTAGAATATATCATATGACTTAGGACATTTCATTTCATTTAGAATATATTAAGGCATTTAAATTATATCATATCATTTAGGAAGCATTATATTATTTAGATTTTGCTATGTCATTTTATTTATGTCATGCATATACATATTCATATCTTTTAAAATGTTTTCAAAAGGATAATGATTTTTTTTTCAATAAAAAATAAAGATATTCCCGATTTAAAATAATTCATGAGTTCTCTACCGGGTTTGCTGGAGGGAATATCATCAATTATTATTAATAAAGGAATATCTTTCTTTCAAAAAAGAGAATGATTCGGAAAGTTTTCCAAAACTAATAAAAATTTCTATATTTTGTCACGTTTGTTGGGGAATATAGGAAAATTTTGAATTTATAAATTCCAGATCATTTTCAATTAAAAAATGGAATTATTTTTTCTTTAAATTGGGAATTAACTTGAAATATTAAATTTAAAACCAACTTTACACCAAGATTTGAGATAACACACGATTAATAAGGTATCGTTTTATACGGGCGTTATGGGGGTGCTAATCCTTCCCCGCACGTAACCGAGTCCCGAACCCGTTTCTTTGATTTCTCTGGTTTAAACGTAGACTTGAAATTGATTTTAAAAATATTTTAATTAATTTTTAAAATATTTTATAAAATCGGTTTTAATAAGTGGCCGATCACACCTAGCTAAAAAAGATTGGTGGCGACTCCATGTCTTTTTTCAAGGTCATTTTCAAAACCTTCATTTATTTAGAGTAATTAAGTCGACTTTTCCTCGTTTTTTTAATGTCATGCTTAACGAATAATAAAGTCTTGCGATGAGACTCGTTATTTTTTAGGTTGCGACAGTCACATTACTAAAATACCCTCTTACATTATGAACAACATTTCAGAATACAAAACAAAATGCTTCATTCTAGCTGCAACACAAGAAAGATCGATCTTCTAATAGATATTTCACTTGTAAGTTCCAACAAAATCATTTGGCACTTGATTTATATTCCAACAACTAACAAAACAATTTTATCTTTCTCTTTTACCAATTATTTTCTTCATTCTAATGTCATACAACAATATGAAACAAGCAAATACAAACACCAAGAACATACATTGTAAGAGAACATAATCTACAACAACATACATCTGGAAGCTCTACAACAAACATAATCTGAAAAACAACATAATCTACAACATATGTCCAAAAACAGTTTAAAATTAGAAGAATAAGAAGCCACTAAATCATAATTGGTTAATAACTGTCACAAAAGAGTCATACCAGCTAAAGTAAACATGACCTAGAGTTGTTTGCATATGCATAATTGTTTTACCAAGTAAGTCATAAACATTTCAATGCATGGCATCTCAAAACATAAGCCATAAAGTCAAAATATGATTATGCAATTACAAAAAGTTGCCAACATCTTGATAGAAGCTAGAGAAGTTACACATCTACAAAAGGGTTGAAGTCAAAGGAGGGTCAATAGAGATTACATTCATTTAATTTCTTAAGAATGTAATCTATTCTAAATTCACTTGACAAAGAAAATAAGAAATCTACCTTATGTGTATCTTTCTAATAAATTCCTATGTAGTAAGCATTTCATCTTTGGAGAGGCCTTCGATTTGCATGATTTTTGTGAAAATCATCATTGTCCTATAATTCCCCTCAACCTCTCTCTTGAAGAATGCAGAAATGCCCTTAATATCCTCTGTAGCTTCTAGGTATGTAGTCCCAAACTTGCCTATCTCTTCCATCAGCTTAGTCAATCCATTAATGCTTCGAGACATTTTCCTGCTTGTCACAGCTCTTTTGGTTGAAGGAGCAGTAGCTGTTTGACAAGTTGAAGCACCTATATCCTCTCTTGATTTAGAATCTCTTCCTCCCTTAGGCTCAGTATCAGGTGCATTTACAAATTTCTCTTCTTCACCATCAAGTTCCTCCACTACATCAAGTTCAGGGTGTAGTAGGTTTGTGTCCTTGTTTCCAATCATTCAAGTGGTATCTTTGACCTCTATATGGTGCCAGAAAATCTTCTCCATTTTTGTATCTAGCATCACACAAATAATAATACCCTATATATTTCAATTAATAACTGGATTAATATACAAAAGTGCTTGAAGTTTATTTCCTCACATAATATGTAATCATGTACTTAAGCATTACCTTGTGGAATCCTTAAACCATTTCTCCTACTAATGGCATCCCTGAATACTCTACCATCTGTTGCAGAACCTTCCCACCCTGGAAAGACATAAATGAATTGCATATCTGGTGTGCAAACACCAAGGACATTTGTAGAAATTTCATTTTTCCTTGACCTGTACCTAGGTCTGTCAATTGAGTCCACATTGACCTTTATGTATGTTCCATCTAAGGCACCCAAACAGTCCAAACCCATAAAGAAAATGAAAATACATAATAAGTACCTATTTACATATTAAATTCTTTCTAATAATACTTATTATCAATGTAAGGACTATGAGACAATACCTTAAACCATTTTCATCTATCATCTGTTTAATTCTCTTGTATCGGTTCTGGTTTTTAAGCAGTATTGAATGAAGCCTTAAAACTGAGTTTAACACTGCATGAAATTGCCTACTCACTGTCTCACCAAATCTGGTTGTTTGACGCTTAAGAATCCTATTCTTGGTATGGTGGGATATAGTGTGAAGAAAACTGATAACCATTTCTTCTATACCCATATTTCTATTTTCTTTTAATCCTCCTTGGCTTTTTGACAAATGACATAATTTTACAAAAGATCTCTTATCCATTCTACAATTATCTATGCTATGCCTATCACTCTCAAAGAACATTTTATATAAGTTGATTGACCTAATATTATGCCTATGAAGTGTTTCATGAGCATAAGATATTTTGCCTCTATGTCTATATTTCCTAACAACCAGTGAAATTGCCACAAACAATTGCATTCGGAACTAATTTTCATCATCTCGAATTGTAAAATAAGAATTGTAACCAATTGCATCTTCTTTTTTATTGCTAAATGAGTCATAACTGTTTTAACCATAAAAATATTAAAATATTAGGCAAAAAAAAACTATTCAAAAAATGAGCATAATGCAATCTATTTGTGTTAACCATCAGGAATAAGAATATTTGAACATACTCAAACTAACAATATTTGAATAAATATTTAAACTAACAATATTTGAACATATTCAAACTAACAATATTTGAATAAATACTAAAAACTAACATATTTGAATGCATGCTTGTTTACCTAAAGATCAAATGCAAATTACAATATATAGAGAGAGATCAATAAGAGCAAGTATTTAAATAGTAATCTAATTGATTTCTCTTTGCAGTAAGCTTTCCTCATAATGATCATCCATCACAAAATACGTGCAACAAATACAACACCATATGGCTATCACTTATCAGAGGGGACAAAACCCTAACACCTCTTAAAATTGCTAGAAAATGAATCAAGAAAAAATGAAATTGATATGAGTAAAAGAAAGTGGAGTGCAGAATTTGCAATACTACAACAAAAACAAAGCAAGAAACAGGCATAAGAAATTGGGATCCAATCTGAAGGATTTATAGATCCAACATGCTAATGAATCACATGGGCATAGAAAGTCTTGGGATATATCTATGACACACAATCTCTATACAAAAGTGCTTGAAGAACCCTAAAATCTCATGTTCTTGATCTCTACTCGAATCCAAAATTTCTTACCCAATTTCCCTAAAATCTAAACCAAAACTAACAATAAAAACCCCTATATCGACACTCAAAATCGAAAATCCCTAATCTCTAAACATAAACCAAAATAAAAAATAAAAAATCCCTAAGCCCAAACCCTAAAATCCCTAACCCAATCAAAACTCATAAAGCTAAAAACATATATAAATCGAAGATTACGAATTGAATTCAAACCTTGATTGACTGATCAAATGAACAAACTTGAAGAAAAATCCCCGATTGCAGCATCGAATGGATTTCCACACAGGCTAGGAGGAGAAATATCGAGAGGGAGAAGAGGCTTGCATATGTGTAAATGATGTTCATGGAGCAAAATTAAAAGCGTGGTACAATTTGTTATTTTAGTATGTTATGAAGGTAAAACTGACCCAATACATTAAAATTTAGGGGCAAAAATGACACAAATGTTACATTCCGGACGGAATGTAACATTACCTAAGAGAGTGGTGGGTATGACATTACCCCCAATATTACAGAATCTTGGCACTGTAGGTAATATAATATTCCCGAGCTTCAGGAATGTTTTTGGACCAAACACGATTACCTTATGACAAAATCTCAAATTCTGAACAATAATGAGAGATTATCCGAACCAAATGACCCCAAGTAAAACCTTTATTATTATTATTATTATTCAATATTAGTCAATATTAGGCGGCCACCATGTAATGAGCCTAGCTATTTAATTAGAAGATGTTCCACTCAATATTTTCTTCATTTAAAATTTTTGGTAAAATTGATCTTTTGGAAAAGAAAGAAAGAAGAAAGGGGAGCTTAAAGTCGCTTTTCCACGGTCTCAAGGAAAAGCAGGCTAAAGCGCTATGCTAAACCTTATGTAAAAAACAACCTTACCTTACGACTACTTCGAGAGCGGATAAAGCATCCTCTTTTGGGCATTAATCCTATTTTCATCAATCCGAATAGTAAATGCTGCTCTTCAGCTGCTTCCTCCTTTCATGCTTCCTACTGCATGAGATGAGACAGATGGACTACATACAAAAAGAGCACTAATCTCATGGGCAGAAGTTCCTTGCCTTGCTGCTGGATTTCCTATTCATCTTTTCATATAGTCATCAGAAGGGATATCTTGAAATCCTGTTCCAGTTGAGGTTGAAGGTGCAAAAGAAATTGTTTTCGATGCGTCTTGTTACGGGAGCGGTTCCTTATAGATTAAATAAAGAATAGTCTAATATTGTTTATTTGATAAGTGATACCAACCCACTAAAGTTTTGAGGAAAAACAACCCAACTAGGCAACTACAAAGCTAATTTAGATGATTATTTAAAATCTTGAATTTTTTAAAATATAAATATGTTTTCGATATTTAAAAATAAATAGGCACTTAGTTACCTCAATCTTAAAGAAAGATATATTTATTTTCTTTGTACTACTTTGATTTTATAATTTGACTCTCCAATCTTAAACTGCCCTTGTTTTATCCTATATAATTCAACAATTATAAAATATATATACAAATGAAGAAAATAATTTGTTTTTCCTTTTTTCTCCCGTTCAGAATTAGTCAATCCATCAAACGCACGAAACATAGCCAGCACATCAAAATCCAGCGGACCATACTAAACAACGCGACAAGCACACCTAAATACGGCCGCATAGCATATTTACCTTATGGACGTGTGACTCTTGTCCTTCGTCGATAGATCTCGCGCGATCGTGATAGGCGATAGCGCGATAACGCGAGTCTTGGGTTCGTTCGATTATAACAATCTTGGAGGAGGAAATCTTTCGATAATTTTTTTGGGTTGGAAGGAGGAAACCTTTTATCTCTGAAACTATGGCTCCATTTTTGTTACGTGGCCGTCTTCGGGCTGCAGCGCTAAGCTAGAAACGTTTCAAATCGAAGGTTAAGCATGTAAGAATATTCTTCTCAGTGCAGTAAATTTTTGTTACAATTCTGCTATATATATTATTAATCATTTCAATATCTGGGTTATTAATTATTTTCATTCGTAGATAATCTGGGGTAGTGTTTAATTGATATCTTGATCAGGGAAGGAAAGGAATGAAGAACATGGAGAAAAGCTTCAAGAGGTTGAAGTCAGAAATGGAGGAAATAAGCGAGGAACAAAAGAATATCAGGGAAGGGCAAAGGGAAGTTAAAGAGAAATTTGAAATAATTGATTCAAAGTGCGAGGAATTGGAGAAACTAGACTCATAATTCAGCAAGTGCAAGGACTCAGGTTAAACTAGCTCTCATGTTCGCATATTGAAAGCAAGGGAAACCGACGACTTCGATACCGCTGCCTGTCTAACTGAAATGCTCCGGTTGGTTTCTTAACTACTAAGGTCCATTTGCATAGGCAGTGAGATTAACTTCGATGAGATTAAAAATAGATGTAGCGATGAGATTAATTACTGTAGCAGTAAAATTAAAATCAATGATAAAATATGTGTTTGGATTCAAAAGCAGAAGTGACGGTGAATTATAATGAGAAAGTAAAATTACCATTAAAGGTATTAAATTAAAATGTGTATATAATAAATAATTAAATAATAAAATATACATTAAAATCATATTTATGTTAAATAATAGTAATTAAATAAAAATATGTATATATATAATTAAAAATTATTAAAATGATATTTATATTAAATAATAAAATATATATTTAAATTATATTTATGTTAAATAATAATTAAAAAATTATTAAAATTATATTTATATTAAAAAATAATAATTTAATAATTTAAACTAATTAATTTAAAATTAAAAAACAAAACAGTGAAAGGGTATTTACCCCTCCATTAGAGGTCTAGTGGGTTCACTGGACCCTTCATCTCCAGTTAGACTGGACCTACTGGGGGTGCATCCAAATGCACCCCCAGTGGCATTGAGTTCGGTGGGGAGAGCTCCTCCCACACAAAAACCCCTAAGATTCTATCGTGCCAGAGGCGCGATGGAATCTAAGCCTTGTTTAGCATTATTTTGGGAACAACTTTTGAGGTGTGAAAAATGCTTTTCACCTCAAAAGCATTGCTTAAAAAATTGACTTTTTCTGTTAAAATCATGATTTAAAAAGTCAAATAAAAAAATATAATTTTTGGGTTTTAAAAGCCGACTTTTGGATAAAATGATTTTATTATCTTCACATCTTTACATTTTTATTATTTTAAACATATCTATTTTTTTACATTTCAATTTTCCACAACACATTTTCATAACAATGACAAACAATTAAAAAAAATTTAAACCACAATTTTTTACTATATTTTAATTTTTTTTTTTAACCCAAATTTTTTTCAACAATAATGCTAAACTAACTCTAATTCAATATTGCTGAAACTATTACTATTATCACCAGATTTATTGTTAGTAAGATATTTCTGCCTTTTTCTCATGCAGTGAAATAGTGGGAAAAGAGGAGGAGGAAAGCAAAGCTGAAGTTGAAGTTGAAGTCGCGAGGATAAAGCTTCCTCTACTCTGCTGCTCACAAAAATTAAGAAATAAAACTCTGTGACAATCAAGTGCTTGCCGTTTGTTATTAACCGGTACTGCTTATGTTTACTATCTACTGCCGTTTCATGTTTGGTATGTTAACTTTCAACTTATGAAACTCCTTTCTATTGTGTTGGTTTTTTTTTTCTGTCTGAGGTTGAATGTCACATATGAAGACTTAAAACAAACGAAGTTCAAATAAATTAGTCATTGTAGTTATGCTGAAGCTACACCTTGAGTGGCAAACTTGTGCTTCTTGTTTGCATAGGCACTATTAGCATTGCTGTTGACATAGCTTTAGAGATTAAAAACTACGTTTCACCGCAAACGCAATGCCAAACAGATAAAAGATTTTGACTTTTACAGTTGAAATTATGGTTTGGCAACCTAAATAAAAAGGCTAAAATAATGGAGATTTTGAGTTTTAGAAGTTGGCTTTTGGATAAAATGATTTTATTATGCTTACATCTCAAAACTTTTATTATTTTAAACATATTTTTTTTGACATTTCAATTTTTTACAGTAATGTCAAACACTTAAAAGTTCTTAAAACATATTTTTCACCATATTTTTTAAACATATTGTTTTCAATCCAAACCTTTTCTAACTCAAACTTTTTCCAACAATAATGTTAAACTAACCCTTAAAATATATCTCTTCTCACCATCCCATAATGTATGAGACAAATGTATGCATTTCGATTAGGGTCGTATTCTATGGTTATGATTCTACCATATATGTCTTTTTTATTTCGTCGAAAATCAATTTTACAGTATAGACGTTTATGATCTCCCCCTTTATGCCTTGCGATAATGATTCCTCTGGCATTATGACCTTTATCACAACAATACTGTCCAAAGATCAAATTATTTTATTAATTGGATTTCACTTAACTGTTTACGACTCCAGAAATGAAATTTTATATAAATGTATCGTTATATTTTTAAGTATTTTAATTTAATTTCTTTTCGTTTTAACAGGTAGAATAGGTACAATGCTCTCGTTTCTTTTGTTAGCAACTAGCAATTAAGTACATTATAAGTTAAATATGTAAATCTGTTTATCCACTTTTCCCCTCCTGAGTCCTGTGAGAAAACTTCCAATATCATGCATTTCTTCACTTTCTTTTTTGCCACAACAAAAAATGAGAAAAAAGAATATTGAAATGCGCACAGATATAATCCTATGATGATTTTTCTCAGAGATACCCAAGGCTTTCACTGGAGAAACTTACTGTCGACGGGGTCTTTTAGTCAAAGTGGTCGGTATCATATTGATGAATGTATTGTTTTTATTTTGATATTAATATTAAGTTTAACGATATTTTTTAAATATATAATTTATTTTTAAGTTTTTATATACATTATATAAACATATACACACAGTCTATTAGTTTACATATAAATATAAATTTTAAAAATTATGAATATTTAATATTCAAAAATTTTAAATATCAAATGAATGAAATAAATATAAAAATATTTAAAAAATAAAGTAAATTATTTTAAATAGATTGAATAACTAATATTATTTTATTTTGTGAAGGAAATTATGAGAAAATGATAATAAGAAAAAAAATAATTAAGAATTGATTAAAAGAATTAAACAATTGAAAAAATTAAAAGAAAAATAAAAAAAATTATAATTTTGTATTGGCCAGTCTAATTGGCATAGGTCAATACGAACCGATATGGTTGGTATAGATTGATGTAAAATTCGAAATGATATAATACTGATACCATTATATCGATTTATTTTAAAATCGGTATGTATCAACCATATCAGTACATAGAGCTATCCATGAATTGGGTTGAGTTAGGTCAGGGTTGGGAAGCAAAATATTTTGCTTGTTCAAGACCTTGCCCGTCAGGTCTTTTAGGCATTTTTTTTTTAAATTTTCTAATATTAAAAAAAATAATTTTTATATATTTTATAATTTAAAATATATTTTTATTTGATAAATTCGATTTGATTTGGATCAAATTTTGGATAAAGATTTTAAAATTCGGATTTGGCTCAATCTAACTTAGGCTTAAATATATTTTGATTAAAAATAAATTAAAATATTTTATAATTAAAAATTAAACCTAAGTTAGATTGAACTAAATCCGAATTTTAAAATCTTTATCCAAAATTTGATCCAAATCGAATTTACCAAATCAAACCAATAACCTAAAACTTTGGACAAATTTACATACAGCACCGATAACCATGCTTTTAACATAAACATGATAGTAATACTAACTAATAATAATACTGTAAGTTCACAAAATTCCCGTGCCAAGGCACATATAGAGTTTATATTGTTGAAATACTAGGTGAGAGTAGATTTATAAACTTGAATACGGTACGATTATATGATATAAAAAAATAATAAAAATATTACACGACATAAAAAAGTAAAACAAATATTACACGAAGATACGAACATGTCAAAATTTTATAATACGAATTATTAATATATCAAAATTTATATAAATATATAATATCTTAAACATGACTATAACATATAAAAATATACGAATATATATAGATATACGAATTGTCAGATCTAAATAAGGGTGTCTAGACCAACAAATTAATTCATTAATCAAACCATGGTAGTCGATACCGTACCGGTCGTACCGGCTGGTACGTACCGGTTTTGAAGAAAAAAGAAACGGTACCAACATCGTACCGTTTCGATTTTTGTACCGGTCCGTACCGATCGTACCGTCCCGTACCGACCTGTATTGGTTCGTATCGATCTGTACCAGTACGTACCAGTCCGTATCGGTTAGTACAAAATTTTGATTTAAAAAAAAAAAAAACAAAAATCACTTGATTTTTTTAACCAATTCCTAATACTTTTTAGTTATAATAATTTTCATATTTTCATAATTTCATTCAAAAAAAATATTTATCAAATTAAACTATTGAATTTAATTAATCAATAATTTATTAATATTTTTATATTTCTTTTATTTATGATTAAAAAATTTAGATATTAAATATTTAAAATTATATATATATATATATATGTAATTGAGATGTATTTATATATGTATATAATATATATTTTATTAGAAACTTTGAAAATGAGCTTTATAAAAATATATATGATTTTTTTTTGTTGAAAAATATCGATAAATCCGAAATGGTACGTCGAAACACACCGGTACCTATACGTACCAGTACCAAAAGAAAAATGGTACATCCACCTGTACGATACTGACTACCTTGAATCAAACTCCTTCGTGTCTAGCTTTAATTTAATCAATTCATGAAACAAACAAAAACAGGAAAAAAAATGGATGAGCTGAAAAAGTAAAAAAGAAAGTTCTATTGAAGAAAATGATAAATATAGTATAGTCATGGTAGTCGATAACGTACCGATATCGGTCATATCGGCCCTTACCAACCTGTATTGGTTCGTACTGGCCTGTACAGGTATGTACTAGCCCGTATCGATTGGTATAAGATTTTGATTTTCTTTTTTAAAATTTCACTTGATTTTTTTTAACCAATTCTTAATACTTTTTAGTCATAATAATTTTTATTTTTTCATAATTTCATTCCAAAAAAAATATTTACCAAATTAAACTATTTAATTTAATTAATAATAATTTATTAATATTTTTATATTTATTTTATTTATGATTAAAAATTTAGATATTAAATTTACATATAAACATATATATATATATATATATTTATGTATGTATGTAATTGAGATGTATTTGTACATGTATATAATATATATTTTATTAGAAAATTTGAAAATGAGCTTTATAAATATATATATATATATATATGAATTTTTTTTGAAAAATACCGATAAACTCGAAACTGTACCTCGAAACACACCGATACCCGTACGTACCAGTACAAAAAGAAAAATGATACACCCACTGATACGATACTGACTATCTTGAATCAAACTCTTTGGTGCCTAGCTTTAATTTCATCAATTCATGAAACAAACAAAAACAGAAAAATAAAAAATAAAAAAATGGACACCTCTAAATTGTTATTATTTTAATTTTAATTTTAAATTTTACTATTTATTAATTTTAATTTTTAAAATTATAAATTATATAATTTTTATTTTCGGGCTTGGGCAAGGGAAATAAAAAAATTTCGAGTCTCGGCCCGGCCCGGCCCATGGACACCTCTAGTCATAGCCGTCGAAAATGTCCTTATCAATCTGATACATCGGGACACATCTGGGCTTACCGGGTCGGGCGGGCTACCCGACTTGTGGATAGGTCTAGCTATGACCTGCATTCCTGCATAATCCACAACACTTTGGTTGGCCTTACAAATATAAATTATATATATATATATATTTTTAATTTTGTTATTTAAATTTTATTTTTTAAAATTATAAATTATATTTAATATTAAAAAAATAAAAAAAAAAAATTGGGAAGTCGTCACCCATAGTGGCAACATGAATTCTTCATTAAGGTGAAGAATTCATGTTGAGAAGTCGCCACCCGTTGTGGTGACTTCCCAACTTATTTTTAACTTTGTATTTTGAAATTGATCAAGAAAAATCGTCATGGGTCATGACGATTTTTCAACAGGTTTAAAAAAAACGGATTTTGATAATTAAAACAAAAGTATCGGTAATTTGAGAATTAAAAAAAAAAAGCTATATATGATAAAAAATAAAAAAAAAAACCTATAAACATGTTCGGTCTTGATTTGAATTTTTTTACTTTTTATTTATTTAGATTCGGTTTGAGTATCTCGTTCAAAAATTTATATTATTATTTATAAAATATTCAAAAATTATTTTTATATTAATATTTATATATTTTTATAATTAAATTTAAATAAATTTTTTATTAAATAAATAATAATTCAATCTGTATCAAGTCGAAGTAAAAAAATTTGTCCAAACCCACCTTTTAGACAAATCTACTTATGTATAATAACGTAAATCAATTACTTAAGTTAAATATTCAATGCTGTATATGTATATTTGGAAGTACTTGTAGGTAGTTTTTTTTTTTTTTTTCTTATAAGAATTCTTGAAAGGTGGATAACTTATTCCAATCCTTGTGCCAAGATTAGATCTGCTCATGGGTCGGGTTATCCGTCCAAACCCGAAACCCGTCCGATATTTGAGAGGGCTTGGACAAAGATACTAGACTCGAAAAATGGGTCTGGACAAAATTTTAGGCATTGGGCAGAAAAATTTAGGCTCGGGCCCGGCCCGACCCAAATAGTATTATAAAAAAATAAATATATTTTATATTTAATAACTAAATAATTTATAATATGAAATTACTTTCTTACCCTTGAATTTTTACCTATAAAAAAAGTACAACTCAATAAAAAAATTGGCGGGCCGGGCCGAGCCTGGATATTGTAGTAATAATATGAGTCGGGCTTGGACAAAAAAATAGCCCGTATTTCAGGTCGGGCCTGGACAAACATAAAAGCTCTTAGCATGTAGTCTGAGTCCGACTCGAACCCGACCCGGCCCATGATCACCTCTAGCCAAGACACATATTACATTGTGGAAATAATAGGCAAGGGTGTCTAGATTAACAAAATAATCCATTAATCAAACTCCTTGATGCCTAGTTTTAATTTTCATCAATCAATTAATGCCACCTGATTTGACATGAACAACTCTTTTGCTGTGGCCAAAACGGACCAGATGAAAGTTTGGGTATAAGTAAAATAACATATATTAAATTATTAATTATTAAGTTAAATACTCAATGTTGTTTATGTACGTTTTGGAAGTACTTGCTCCAATTTTGAAGACAATATTCTCGATCGATATAATATATATCGGATCAATTTAAAATTTTACGTGCATGATAGATGCAATTATATTACTAAATCTAACAATCGATCTGTTAAAATAGCAATCGTACACGAAATTATGAAAATATATAAAACTAATTAATTTTACAACAATGTAAATTAATCCCTTCCTCATATATATATATATATATATATATATATATATATATATATATATATAACTAAAAGCAATTTCTGGTTGCATAACTCCAAAAAGATTTTAAACCAACTAAAATATCTCTTTTAACCCAAAATAATAACAATAACAAGAATCGAAAAATGAGAAAAAAAAAAAAAAAAGATAAGAAGGTATTATAGTACAATAATGAGGTCACATGATCATAAACTACCCCTCTCTACATTCTACAACAACATTTCGTCATTAGGAAATGTTAGGCAAGACCTACCAAAAGCAGCAACAAAGCAGATAATAGGATTACTGGACTCAACTGGTTTGCATTTGATGGTGGTGAAGTAGTAGGACTTGGACTTCCAACTGCAGTAACATTTTCCTTTGAGCAACTGTAATTGCATCGACTTGGAGGGACAACTCTATAAACTCCACTGCTTGTTAACAAGTAGATATCTTTGCTATTGTCATGACCAAACGAGAAAATGTAACCCAATGCTGCAAGAGCACTTTCTGGCACCGTGCTGCATTGTATAGGCGAGTCTCTTGCACAACCAAAAGGAATAGTGCTAGTTGAAAAGTTGCCGCTGTTTTCCGGGTCTTCGGTTGCTGCCCACATTGCACCGGAATACAAATCTGCATACAAGTACCTGAAAAACCCACCAATGTTAGCAAGAATTAGGCAGTGATAATGAAGAGTTCGGTAGGCTCAGTCAGGGGTGTAAACGAGATACATATGCTTGCAAGCTATTCGAGTTCGGCTTGAAAAAAACTCGAATCTGGCTCTGTTATTTTCGAGTCATGCTCGAGCTGTCAAGCTCGCCGAATTCGAGTATCCTAATGCTTGACTCGAGTAGCTCGCGGGCTTAATCGAGCTTTTTTATTTTTAATTAGTATTGAAAAATCGCAATTCGAACTCGAACTCGAGCACAAATAATCGAGTTTGAAGTCGAGCATGGGAGTCGAGCTCATTTTTTACTAGGTAACCGAGCCTAATCGAACAAGTTCGAGTAGTTCGACTTTTTTCTCAAATCGAGCTCGAGTTTTAAAAGTAAAACTCGATCGAGCTCAAACCGAGTTTTGAGCTTCGAATTTCGAGTCGAGCTCAAGCTTCTTATAGCTTGAGCTCAGCTCGGCTCGATTACGGCCCTAGGCTCAGCTGCCTTGTAAAAACAAAAAAGCTTAATATTTTCCTAGTTTTGTGATCTTGTCATATTGTCATTTGTGTGCAAAAACAGCTGGTTCTATTTCTTGTTGGTCAAGGAACAAAGGTTACTTACCTTCCATTCATACATGGATCGGTGTTGGACCGGTAAAAATGACCTCCTATGATTGAGGCTGATCCTATTTTCTTGTTTACTTCAGAGTGATTGTATCCCATAACTGGGAGAATGGGGCTTATGGAATTTACAGATGCATTCCCTCCAGGTGATGATGTAGGATTGAAAGGATACGGGCCCTCATAAACACGCCAACCATAATTTCCGCCTTTGCTGATGATGTCGACCTCTTCGTACAAATCCTGCAGGGTTGTAAACTTACAATGATCAAAACTTGCAAAAATGTTCTAATTCAGAATTTGATCTTACCTATTATACATCCTGGATTTTAGTTGTATCTCATTGAAATAAAGACATTTGTGAGGGTAATCAAACACATACATGTAATTATAAGCACTGCAACAGATTAAAGTCAAAGGCGTTGTTGGAACTTCAAAATGTTCCAACATCAAACAAGTTGTAAGAAAATCCCACCTGACAGAATTGACTAATTAGTTTCTCATCATGTGATGCTTAAGACAAAAGGCTCAGAAATAACAAATTTAAGACGATTCTTGGAAAATGAAAAACCAGTGCAGGAATTCGGGGAATGTCAATGTAACCTGCAGAGCTCTCATTCTTAAACTCTATGTTGCTCCGACTCTTCATTTTTTTTGAAGTATCCATATCCGACACTCGTGTCCGAAGCATATCCGGACATGGATATGGGGATGTAATCCTCTAAGGACCCTCCAAATACATGGAAATCTTGGAAAAAATTGAACATATCTGTGTCGAACACATACCCGTGTCCAAAACTCACACCCGAGTCCGAATAACATAGTTTAAACTTGTATGAAAAGGAACAATAGGAGCAGAGAGGGCCTAGATTTTTTAATCCAAATACACTATTCTGTTTCACTGATGATTGTATATTAGTTGCCTGTCTATAGTTTTCAGAAGAGAAAAGTCAAACCTCGCCAACATCCCCACACATAAAATAGGAAGGCCTCTCTGAATCAAAACTGCAGCGCCAAGGATTTCTTAATCCAAAAGCCCATATTTCAGGCAGCAACTCTTCATCTTGGCTAAATGGATTATCTATGGGGATAGAATAGTTTCCCCATAGACCAAGTCTATTAATTTCTGCTGCACCTGGAACCACATATTGAGTGTCAGTTGAAATGAATGACAAGCACCTGAATTATGCAAGGAAATCCAACTTTTTAATAATGCTCATCTGCTGACAGAAAGAACTATATATTTGATTATCATGAATGCCATATAAACAGATTTTTTCAAACTTTTTAATTGCCTTAATTATCAAAACAAATGGAGATTAATAGGTTCCCACAAGACTTGTACATAGGCAGGAGTGTAAAATAGGCAAAACTTGATTTAAGAGGGTGTAGTCTAAGAGAAATGAGGGTTGGAGAACATACAAAAAGAATATCTGCAATAGCTAGCAGAAAATGCCAACTAGCAAGAACAATGTTAGCCTATGTTACTCGGACTCGGGTGTGAGTGTCAGATACGGTATGTGTCTGACATGGGTATGTTCAATTTTTTCTAAGTTTTTCCATGTATTTGGAAGGTCATATCCCATACTCATGTCTGGATATGCATCGGACATAGATGTCGAACACAGATACTTCAAGAAAAATAAAGAGTCGGAGCAACATAGATGTTAGCAACTAATTGTAGGTATAAACCACTCGAAGCTGGTACTCACTTGGTATGTTGTCCACATCAAGCCTCATGATTTTTCCAAGCACTGATTTTTTGTTTTGGGCAAAATTGTATGGATCACCATCACCGCCGCCATCCCCCATCATAAAATATAGATACCCATCTGTAGGTCCAAAAAGTATCTGTCCACCATGTTGAGAAGTAAAGGGAAGGCCCATAGTGAATATCCTTCTCACTTCTGATGGTTTAGCACTTTCTGCCTGAAAATGGAATAATTCAATTAGAATCTTGGATCTTAAAAGAATAAAAAAGAAGTTTTAAGTGTGTAAAAATGTGTACCAAGGAAGGCTGGGATGTGGTACCATTGGCAGTATATTCTGCAATAACACTTTGATACTGACATGGCTGGGCACCATTGTCTGCACCTAGTTCTGAAGGATCACAGTTCACATCTGAGTTACATGAACATCTTCCTGTACATCCTGGCGATTTACCCTTGTCACAATTGAATGAGGCAAAGAATCGGCCATTCTGTGCAAAGTTTGGATGAAATGCAATCCCCATCATCCCAAATGCAGTATCAAAATGAACTTCATCAGTAAGATCTATGAAGGGGTTGGATTCATCAAGCTCCAATGTTCCTCCCGATCCCACTTCAGGAATGCTCGCCAACCAAATCTTACCTTGTTGATTGGAGAAGAATGCACGGTTCGATTCATCAGGGTGAGCAACCATATCCAAGTAACTTCCATTCCCAATTTTCTCAAGGCATAAGCCATGTGGTGCACTAGGAGTTCCAGTCTCATTTAGTGTAACAGGTTCACCTTCATAGCAAACTGATCCATCAGTAGATGCTCCACCAAAGGCATTGCAGAAATCAGTTTTTGACTGCCAAAGTTCGGTCAATTTGGTGAAATTCGAATTGACAGGTGCTCCAGCTTGCCCTTGTAATGAAGGTGCAAAGGGAGAATTTAATATAGATACATTTCGACATGTATCCCATACTTTAGAGCAGAAATTATTTGTTGCTTGGTTAGACTGAGATGAATTTGTTGAAACAGTAGAGTTGCAGAGGAGAGGCACTGGTCGAGGCACTGAATCAATTGTGAATAACTTTGCAGAAAATGGATCACATCTCTGAAAACCATAATAAAAAGATGTAAACTCGGTAAAACCTTCTCAGAGGACTGATTACAGAGAGAATATTAAGGCTCTGGTTGGTAATCACTTTTGCTTTTTACATTTTGTTAATTGTCTTTAGTTTTCTATTGAAATTTTATTCATTGCTTTGTCCTTTTCATTCATTTTTTGCACAAAAAAAAAAGCAAAAGCGCTTACCAAATGGAGCCTAAGAAACAATAGAAGAGCTGTATTCAAGCTCATTTAGTAGGTTTCTTTTACTTATGGACTTCAGGAAAATATTTGTGTGATTTGTACAAGATATATATTTTATTTTTTCATCATCTGCACAGTCTGCAACTATGTTGCTCCGACTCTTCATTTTTTTTTAAGTACTAGTGTCCGACACCTGTGTCCGATGCATATCCGGACATGGGTATGGGGATATGATCCCCAAGGACCCTCCAAATACATGAAAAAACTTAGAATAAATCGAACATACCCGTGTCTGACACTCACACTCGAGTCCGAGTAACATAAGTCTGCAAATTGATCCCAGTCATGAGGAAACACAGCAGGTTACTAGTTCAGCGACCATAGTATTTTTTTTTTTGTAACATTCCACTAAAAAATTGTCTATTCTTCAGAGAAAATTAGAAGCTTCTATCGGTTGCCAAGGACATTAAGTTGTGCACTTTTAGATTCAGTTTTCTCATTTTTCACAGCATCAGAGTCCAGTAATCATCACTCATCAAGAGTGGGAGAATTGAAAAATAAAGTAAATAACCTTTTGACAGATACTCTAGCTACCTGAGTTATTACTCTATGTTACTCGGATTCGGGTGTGAGTGTCGGACACGGATATATTCAATTTTTTCTAAGATTTTCGTGTATTTGGAGAGTCCTTGGAGGATCATATCTCCATACCCATGTCGGGATATACGTCGAACACGGGTGTTAGACACGGGTACTTCAAGAACAATGAAGAGTCGGAGCAACATAGATTAGCCCAGCAAGATGTGAATAGTTGTATAAGTAATTAAAACAACTATTGAGGCAACTGAATCCCTTTATGAAGTTATAAACACGTGCAGTCTATCCAGAATTCAACAGGAAAACACAAACATGAAAATTTTCATTTCTGTTGTGCATGAGGGATCAAACAAATAATTTGGAAAGGAGATTTCAAGTCTATACCTACACCAATATACTGGCAAATAATGCAATCATTAGAAGATATTTTTAACCTCATATTCCAATTTTCCACCAGACTACTCACTGTTTCTTTAAGAGGGAAAAAAATATCAAATATGCAGAATAATTGCTTGATTTTTAGATGCCTACAACAAAATCTCATGAATCAAACATTAAGCCAGTGTAAGGTTTGACATTTGACTCAAAACTAACAAGTTCTCTTTCTTCTTTTTTTTTTTTTTTTAATAAATAATGCAAGAAATAAACTCTTACTGCACAGAGGACTGATTGCAGAAGTGAAGCACAGCTTGGGTCAGAGATATTCATTGCTTGAAATTGCTTCTGCAATTGTGAATCTTCAGTGGAGTTGCAGCAGCTGCTTCCATTGTAGGAACAAAATTTCAAGGTGGTGTTCAAGGTAAGAGGTGCCCCTACATCACAGATAGGAAAAAAGAGAGGAAAAAGATGAAAAAGGAATTGGGATTTCAGGCAGATATTTGGAGAAATGTAAAATAAATAACATGGTTAATAACTGAAACAAACAACTTCCAGTTTCAGGTGCAGAACTTACTGGAATTTGTGCATAAAGGAAGAGAAGAGGAGGGATAAGGAAGCAACAGCAAGTTGGAGAACAGGAAGATTACAGCAAAAACACCTTCCATCACACCAAATTGGTAGAGAATTGCAGCTATTGCTATGAACCCCCCTTTATTTTATCTGCACCTCAGAGCATCTTTAGAGAAATATTAGTCAGCTTTTGAACATTTTTCCCACTTTCATCTACTCTATCTTTCAGCATCCCCTATCTCCTTAACTCAGCTTTCAGAAAGAAATTCATTTTCAAATACCCTTTTAATATTTTATTCTACATCAATTGAACTCCATTTCTCAACATCAGCCTTTATTTATTTTTTTTCAAACTAACTACCCTTCCAGAAGAAAGCTTGATTTCAACTTTCTCTCTTTCTTCCTATCCTTTTGAACACAAGCTTTTGACATTTTCTTTGTCAACTTCATGAGTTGAATATCATCAATTCTTCATCATCAGTAGCTTTCAATCAGAGATTGAGACATCAATTAGCCAGATGCAATGTTTGACTTTTCTTGAACTTTTTTTATTACAGATCAAAGAGAGCGGGTGAGGCGAGACTTAAAAAAGAAAAAAAAAAGAAGAAGACCCACTTGTGTTTTTTTGCCCACAAAACCAAGCTGGAAACCTTGGGATAGATCTTGGTGGTTCAAGGTGTCTTGTGCCCACATTAATTTTAGGCTAAATATGAAAAACATGTCCGGTATAATTGAATAATTATTAAATAGTTAAGAATTATTTAAAAAAATAAAAAATTGTTAAAAAAAAATATTGTAAAGATAAAATTATCCTTAATAAAATTTTTTTTTCTTTTGTTTTTTCATTAAAAAATTATTATTTTTTAAAAATTTTAATCAAAAATAAATTAAAAAAATATTTAAATATTTATTTTTTAAATTTTAAAATATAAAAATATTTGAATTTTAGAAATATTATTTGTATTATTTATTATTATTTTAATTAAAAAAAGTAAATAAAAAAATTATGTTTTAAAATTAAAAAATTTACTTTTAAAAAAATTTATTTTTAATTAAATATAAAAGAAAAAAGTTTTTTTTTATCAAAGATAATTTTATCTTTATAATTTTCTTTTTAATAATTATATATTTTTTATTTTTTTTAAATAATTCTTACTTATTATACTATTTAATAATTATTATATTAAAAAAATATGTTTTTCAAATTTACCCTTAATTCTACCTTTTTAAGTTGATTTGTTATAAACCCCAACACCACAAAAAGACAAGACAAGCCACAAAGCATTGTCATTATTCAAACGTGAATAATACAACAACTTGCCAAGGTGTTTAATTTTTATTATTATCATTCAAAAGGGTTAAAAAAGAGGGAGAAAGAAAGAGGGAAGCTAACGGCAGGGATGACATCAAAACTAGAAGAAACAGACAAAGACATGACGACAGAAAATGATACTTTTGCATCTAAATATAGATAGAGAGAGACGTTTTAGATAAACAAAAAAAAAAGTCCATGATCCATCACATGGTAACTATTTAGGTGAGAATCCCATGCGAACTCTTAAGATCCAGCATTAAAGGGTTTTTTTATAAGAATATAGCAAAAAAAAAAAAAAATCCTAACATATTTATGCTTTTAGATTATTTTTCAAAATACGCTAGTTTTAAAATTAGCTGGGAAATCGCCACCCCCCATGACGATTTCTCAGCATCAAAATATTGATTTTGGCTAAAAATACCAAGGGAAATCGCCATAGGGGGTGGCGATTTCCCTTGGTGTTTTTTTCAAATTTTGATAAAAATACCAAGGGAAATCGCCACCCCCATGGCGATTTCCCTTGGTATTTTTAACCAAATTTGTAAAAAAAATGAAGGGAAATCGCCATGGGGGGTGGCGGTTTCCCTTCATGTATTTTTTTTTAATTAATAAACAAATTTTAATTTTTTTTTAATTTGTAAATTTTATTTTTTAAATTTAAAAATTATAAATTAAATTAAATTTCTTATTAAATTTAAAGATGGAAAATTTTGTTTCTTATAAAAATTAAAAAAACAAAATAATATTTCTTCTTAAATTTTTATATCAAAAATTATATTTGTAAGTTTTGTTTAAATTTTAAAAATTTGTAAGTTTTGTTTTTTAATTTTAAAATTTATAAATTAAATTAAAATAATTTTTTTATAATTTTAAAAAAAAAAAGAAATTTCGTAAGGTAAATTTTATTATTTAAAATTTATGAACACATTTTTTTGAATTTTGTTAATTGATTTGTATTAGACAAAAACAAAAAACAAACAAAAAAACTTGCATTGCATTTTAATAAGCAAACAAGTGAAATTCTGGAAAGCAGAAAAAAAATTTCAGCTATATTTCAGTCCATCAAATGCTGCAGAAAATATTGGAACTTGATTTTTTCTGCAATGGATAAGACTGATGATATAGGTTTTTAGACAGGTTTCAGCTATTTTCCAGTCCATCAAATGCTGCAGAAAATATTGGAACTTGATTTTTTCTGCAATGGATAAGACTGATGATATAGGTTTTTAGACAGGTTTCAGCTATTTTCCAGTCCATCAAATGCTGCAGAAAATATTGGAACTTGATTTTTTCTGCAATGGATAAGACTGATGATATAGGTTTTTAGACAGGTTTCAGCTATTTTCCAGTCCATCAAATGCTGCAGAAAATATTGGAACTTGATTTTTTCTGCAATGGATAAGACTGATGATATAGGTTTTTAGACACGTTTCAGCTATTTTCCAGTCCATCAAATGCTGCAGAAAATATTGGAATTTGATTTTTTCTGCAATGGATAAGACTGATGATATAGGTTTTTAGACAGGTTTCAGCTATTTTCCAGTCCATCAAATGCTGCAGAAAATATTGGAACTTGATTTTTTCTGCAATGGATAAGACTGATGATATAGGTTTTTAGACAGGTTTCAGCTATTTTCCAGTCCATCAAATGCTGCAGAAAATATTGGAACTTGATTTTTTTTGCAATGGATAAGACTGATGATATAGGTTTTTAGACAGGTTTCAGCTATTTTCCAGTCCATCAAATGCTGCAGAAAATATTGGAACTTGATTATTTCTGCAATGGATAAGACTGATGATATAGGTTTTTAGACAGGTTTCAGCTATTTTCCAGTCCATCAAATGCTGCAGAAAATATTGAAACTTGATTCTTTCTGCAATGGATAAGACTGATGATATAGGTTTTTAGACAGGTTTCAGCTATTTTCCAGTCCATCAAATGCTGTAGAAAATATTGGAACTTGATTTTTTCTGCAATGGATAAGACTGATGATATAGGTTTTTAGACAGGTTTCAGCTATTTTCCAGTCCATCAAATGCTGCAGAAAATATTGGAACTTGATTTTTTCTGCAATGGATGAGACAAATGATGGGATTTATCAATGACATTTTGCATTGAATAAGTTATAACTTTTTCAGTCAAATAGTCCTAGGCAGAATATCAGAATCAGATTCCATCCTATACAAAGGATGGGATTTGTCATCTGGTACAACATAATGAACCATTATAAATTCATAATACTTATGAAGGTTTACAATACCCCCATACAACAGTTTTTCAATCATATTTTTCCTGAGTGCTAAAACCTCCTCATTCTCATTCTCATCCTTCTATATTTCTTCTTTCTTTTGCTACACAACATGTGCAATAGAGTGATCGCATTGGTCTATTATAATGGCCAAATTCATAATACTGACGAAGGTGCTACCTTTGATTGTGAACGTTCAAAAAGTTTTCGTGTTGAAGACGACGTCACATTAGAGGAACTGAAGCTGCAAATTCATACAAAAATTAAAGCTGGAACTAGAAAAAGAGTTTCAGAGGTTAAGTACAGGCATCCTCTTTCTATTGGTGAAGGATGTGTCCGGTATAGAACATTTCCACTTGAAGATGATTGATGTCAGATGCATGTTTTATGCTCATGAGACATTTGCAAATGTTCGTGTCCTTGAGTTATATGCTGACATAGATGATGTTGACGATGATTGCGGCCCTTCAAATGTTCGCACAACAGAAAACTTTCCCATAGAAGATTATGATTCTGGGTCGTTCTATGTTCACACTACATACGACGTTCCCACAGAAGAATTCGTCTCAAGCTACAACTTTTCAGACTTCATTAGTCTCACAAACCCTAATTCCTACTACCCTCGAAGATGAGCCAGCTAGTGTTGATCCTGTTCGTCCACGTGGAGTCCATGGTGAAGATTGTCGCAACCTAAAAAAAAAATTAACGACGAGTCTCATCGCAAGACTTTATTATTCGTTAGGCGTGACATTAAAAAAAATCGAGGAAAAGTCGACTTAATTCCTCTAGAAAAATGAAGGTTTTGAAAATGACCTTAAAAAAGACATGGAGTCGCCACCAATCTTTTTTAGCTAGGTGTGATCGGCCACCTATTAAAACCGGTTTTATAAAATATTTTAAAAATTAATTAAAACATTTTAAAAACCAATTTCAAGTCTGCGTTTTAAACCAGAGAAATCAAAGAAGCGGGTTCGGGAGTCGGTTACGTGTGGGGAAGGATTAGCACCCCCACAACGCCCGTATAAATCGGTACCTTATTAATCGTGTGTTATCTCAAGTCTCGGTAAAAAGTTGGTTTTAAATTTAGTATTTCAAGTTAATTCCCAATTTAAAGAAAAATAATTTCATTTTTTTTATTGAAAATGATCCAGAATTTATAAATTCAAAATTTTCCTATATTCCCCAACAAACGTGGCAAAATATAGAAATTTTTATTAGTTTTGGAAAACTTTCCGAATCATTCTCTTTTTTGAAAGAAAGATATTCCTTTATTAATGATAATTGATGATATTCCCTCCAGCAAACCCGGTAGAGAACTCATGAATTATTTTAACTCGGGAATATCTTTATTTTTATTGAAAACCATTATCTTTTGAAAACATTTAAAATAAATGAATACGTATATGCTAAATAAAGATAACTAAATAAAAGCATAGGATATCATGAAATATTCGAAACCATATAATAAACCATGTAACATCAAAAAATATAAATCAAAATAACAACAATATCATAGAAATTATTATAGCAAGAATCACATATTATATAAAATGCATGAATATAAAAATGCAATGCATGAAATGTATTTTTTTCCTTTAATTAAGGAAATCCGTATATCTAAAAAGATATCCGGCTACCTTAGGAAAATATGTCAAATTAAATATTCTAAAACCAAAATACTTTGTGATTGTTTGAAAACAATTTTGAAAAGCTTGAATTAAAAATAAAAACTGGGCTAATTTCTTTAAAATGGCTCTAATTTCCTAAGTTTAAAAAATCCGGACTTGACTACCCTTAACCCGGGACTTGAAAAACCATTTTTAGAGTTTGAAAAGGCTTAGAAATTACCCTAAGTCAGTAGCTAACCCTTCTAATCAGCCCACTCTAAGTAAATTAACCAAAACAGAAAATTGTTTTTTTTTTAAATTCAATTCTGACTCCACTGTCCAGTTTTAATCCACGAATTTTTATCCTATTTTTAAAAATTCCAAAAATTCTAAAAAAAATACTGGAAACTCAGAACATGTAAAACTACACGAAAACAAATCGGCTTAATTTTCGAATCAAAGATGAATTCCCAGAAAAATCAGAGATGTACGAGTTTTTGGAGGAGAAAAAAACTGCTTTGTTTTTCTTTAAATTCAATTCTGACTCCACTGTCCAGTTTTAATCCACGATTTTTTACCCTATTTTAAAAAATTCCAAAAATTCTGAAAAAAATACTGGAGACTCATGACATTTAAACCTACACGAGAAAAAATCGGCTTAATTTTTTGATCAAAGATGAATTCCCAGAAAAATCAGAGATGTACGAGTTTTTGGAGGAGAAAAAACTGCTTTGTTTTTCTTTAAATTCAATCCTGACTCCACTGTCCAGTTTTAATCCACGATTTTTTACCCTATTTTTAAAAATTCCAAAAATTCTAAAAAAAATACTGGAGACTCAAGACATATAAAACTACATGAGAAAAAATTGGCTTAATTTTCTGATCAAAAATGAATTCCCAGAAAAATCGGAGATGTACGAGTTTTGGGTGGAAAAAAAACTGCTTTGCCAACACATTTTTTTTGTCTTTGATAAAATCATTTAAAAATAAAAATATTTGAAACTCATAAAATGACTTGAAAGCAGTAGCTAGGACTCTTTGAAAGTTAGATAAAAATTGGCTAAATAAAAAAAATCACAAAGGTAGAATAATCAATTTGACAAACTTAATTTTCCACAAGTGTGCTCAAGAGAGCATGACCTTGAACCATTAATTGGCTCAAGTCATTATTCAAGTGGCATGTACATGAAATGCATGAAACAATGCAGCAAACATAATGCATGAAATGCATGGATCTAAACCTAAATGTAAGGAAAATGCATGACATAAATAATATGGCCTAGACCTAACATGAACTTGCATGGCATTTAATGTAACCTAGACCTAAGACATGCATGGCATTTTCACAAACACAAGGCATGCTTAATTCAAAAATCCAACCAAATATCATGCAAATGCAAAAACCTAACAACTAGCATGACAAAAATACAACACACAATGCAAAACACATGGAGTAGCCAAATGGCCTCAAGCTCCAACAAGCATGGCATTTTCACAAACACTTGGTATGCTAGCATGAAAAACTAAGTCATAACACAAAAATCACACAAGCATTTTCACAAACACCTAATATACCAAATCTAAAACATGCTCACTAAGATATAAAACAAGAATCATGCAAAGAATCACACAAACATTTTCACAAACACTTAATATGCTAACTCTAAAACATGCTCAAATTTAAACAACATGAAAACAGAAAATTAAAAATGCAAAAACATGATATCTAAGACATAAATGGCAACAAACAAAGCAACCAAATTAAATATAACTTAGGAACATGAAATAACATAACACTTAAAACATCAAAAACAAAGAAAATAGCATAAACAATATGGTAAAATGAATTGAAACAACAACTTAAAATAAATAATGTAGGCCATTTGGCCATGGTGAGTTTATTGTAAAAACAAAATGTAAAAAAAATATACTTAAGAAAGGAAATGAAGGAAGAACAAGAAACATTATTTTAAAATGAAAACTCACCAAGTAGAGATTAAAATAGCTAAAAACAAGAATAGAAAATGAAAGTGCAAGAGTTGGTGCTCAAGAGCAACCTCAAGAAGCTAATATTTCAAGCTTTTCTCTTCAAACTTTCCTTTTTTTCTAAACTTTTCTTTTTTTGCTCTCAACCAAGAAGATAAAAACTAAGAAAAACTAAGAGAAATCAGCCAAAATGGAAAAGAAGAAACCAAAATCTGCCTCCCCCCCCTTAGGGCTAGCCTTAATGCATGGTTATATAGCCTCCAAGATGTTGTCATTTTTGTGTAACCTAATTTCCATCAAATGGCCAATAATTCAAGATGAAAAGTCATGAAATTACCACCTTTAGATTAGCATCTCAGCCCTCTCAAATTACAGCTATGCAAAAATAATGTTGACATCTTTCTTAACCTATGTGGTTTAATCACCATGGCTTGATCAAAGAGAATGGTTAACTAACTCTTGATTTTTAACCACTTGATTAAAAAAAATTAGAAGCTTCCTCCTTTCTTTGGGCTTGGGCATGCCAGCACTTCTATTTTCCAGCCCAGCTCTGATTTTTGAAAGGCCCAAAAAAGCCCTTTTCGGTTGCTTGGGTGAAATGACCATTTTGCCCCCCGGATGCAAGTAAATATCAAACGGACTCCAAATTCAATTTTTCTTTTTTTAATACTTCCAAAATAATAAAATATTGAGTTCTGGAAGTTTTCAAAATTATTCGAGTCCGTTTGCTATTTATTTGGATTTTTTCTTCCCAAAATGTCCTTTTATGCCCCTACTTTTTACCATTTTTTAAACGAGCTCCAAATCAAGATTTTTCTTCACCAATCTCTTCAAAATAATTAAAAAGTGTGATCTGGAAGTTTTCATAATTTTTGGAGCTCATTTGGTATTTTTTCGGGATTTATCGGCTTGAATTACTACATAGGAGGCCCGGGATTTGGCCATTTTGCAAACGAACTCGGAATCAAGATTTTCTTTAGCCAATCTCTTCCAAATAATTTAAAAATGAGATTTGCCAAATTTCAGAATTTTTGGAGTCCATTTGCTATTTTTCCGGGATTTATCTTTTTGAATTACTGCATAAGAAGCCCGGGATTTGGCCATTTTGTAAACGAACTCGGAATCAAGATTTTCTTTCGCCAATCTCCTTCAAATGATTTAAGAATGAGATTGACAAATTTTCCATAATTTTTGGAGTCCATTTGCTATTTTTCCCAAATTTTTCCAATTTTGCCCTTTTACCTCCGAACCCCGGTTTTGCTCAAAACAAATCCGATTTTCAGATTTTCTTCAATCTGAGCCTTGGGCCATCCTTTTTAACCATTCTTCATCCATTGGGGGCTTTGGTCTTACCAAGTCGGGCCATTTCTGTGATTCTTCCCGATTTCACCGAAATCCACTAGAAACCCTAATTCTCGGTTTTCTCCCGGATTGACTTTTCTTTCGGTTTTTCTTGCAAGTGACTTCTCCATTACCCGTAGTCAGTGCTTATCTTTCAATTGGAACCTTCAATTTCGACCAGTTTGATCGTTTAAGCACTTTTCCCCAAATTTCTTGGATTAGGGTTTCTTTTCTACTGAATCTCCAAATCCCAACTTCCGAACTCCATATCTTTCAATGTAGACCCCGGATTATCAAAATTCTTTCGCCATTTTTCAATTGAACTTAAAATCTTGATTTTGAAAGTGGGTTGACTTTTTCAGTAGTTGACTTTTTGGGGTTGACTTTTTCGGGGTTGACTTTTTCGGGGTTGACTTTTTTTCAAGTTTGTCTTTTTGTGCTCGCCCTCTTAAACTAAGTCTCGGAGTACCACCTGCAGGATGAAAACAGTCTTTTTATACTCGGAAACATCAATATGGGAAGAAAACATACATGTTTAGTGGTCCGGACAAAATTAGGTGTCTACAGCTGCCCCTCTTTGGCTATTGCTGAGAATCAGGAATCAGGCAAAGATAAACCAACACTAATTTTGTACGGTCAGTGAAATCACATGTGAAGGAAAGGGAAAGGGGTTTTTTTTTCATTTTCATTTTTCATTTTTTTTTTCATTTTCTATTTTTTTTTTATTTTTTTCATTTTTCATTTTTCATTTTCTACTTTTTTTTTTCTTTTTTCTATTTTTTTCTCTTTTTCAATTTTTCAATTTTTCAATTTATTTATTTTTTATTTTTTTTAAACAATAAATTGAAGATTTTATCCTTAAATTGAATTCCCTGCCTAAACAAGGCTCGATTCGTCTTAAGAAAACGAATTCGATTTTCAAAAGAAAAATTTATGCCCGAAGGTCTTTAAAATTGGTGCCCGGAGGTCTTAAAAAACTGGTGCCCGGAGGTCTTACCAATTGGTGCCCGGCGGCCTTACCCCTGAAAAAAGTTATGCCCGGAGGTCTTAAAGATGTTGCCCGGAGGTCTTACCTGTGATTTGAAAAATTATGCCCGGAGGTCATAAAAATGGTGCCCATAAGCCTTACCCCTGAAAAAAGAGTTATGCCCGGAGGTCTTAAAGATGTTGCCCGGAGGTCTTACCTGTGATTTGAAAAATTATGCCCGGAGGTCTTAAAAATGGTGCCCATAGGCCTTACCCCTGAAAAAAAAGTTATGCCCGGAGGTTTTAAAGATGTTGCCCGGAGGTCCTACCTGTGATTTGAAAAAAATGCGCTGTATGCGACTTTAAAAATGATGCCCGGAGGTCTTAAGAATGGTGCCCGGAGGCCTTACTCGTGATTTGGAAGAAATGCGCTGTATGCGACTTTAAAAATGATGCCCGGAGGTCTTAAGAATGGTGCCCGGAGGCCTTACCCATAATTTGGAAGAAATGCGCTGTATGCGACTTTAAAAATGATGCCCGGAGGTCTTAAGAATGGTGTCCGGAGGCCTTACCCATAATTTGGAAGAAATTCGCTGTATGCGACTTTAAAAATGATGCCCGGAGGTCTTAAGAATGGTGCCCGGAGGCCTTACCCGTGATTTGGAAGAAATACGCTGTATGCGACTTTAAAAATGATGCCCGGAGGCCTTACCCATAATTTGGAAGAAATACGCTGTATGCGACTTTAAAAATGATGCCCGGAGGTCTTAAGAATGGTGCCCGGAGGCCTTACCCGTGATTTGGAAGAAATACGCTGTATGCGACTTTAAAAATGATGCCCGGAGATCTTAAAAATGGTGCCCTGAGGCCTTACCCATAATTTGGAAGAAATGCGCTGTATGCGACTTTAAAAATGATGCCCGGAGGTCTTAAGAATGGTGTCCGGAGGCCTTACCCATAATTTGGAAGAAATTCGCTGTATGCGACTTTAAAAATGATGCCCGGAGGTCTTAAGAATGGTGCCCGGAGGCCTTACCCGTGATTTGGAAGAAATACGCTGTATGCGACTTTAAAAATGATGCCCGGAGGTGTTAAGAATGGTGCCCGGAGGCCTTACCCATAATTTGGAAGAAATGCGTTGTATGCGACTTTAAAAATGATGCCCAGAGGTCTTAAGAATGGTGCCCGGAGGCCTTACCCATAATTTGGAAGAAATGCGCTGTATGCGACTTTAAAAATGATGCCCGGAGGTCTTAAGAATAGTGCCCGGAGGCCTTAAAAATTGTCTTTGAAGAATTGTTGAAAATTAACCTAAAGATTTTGAGAAGATGCGAATGTTTTTTGATGCAAATGCATATGTTGAATAAGATACGAAATGACTTAAACTGGTGCAAACGTCTTTAATGCAAATGTAAATGACTTGGATTGATGCCCATGTTTCATGATGCAGATGCCCCTACTAATTGTGTTCATGTAACTGGTTTATGAATGGTGTAACTACAATTACCACACATTAATGAAAATGCAATGATTCTAGAAATGATGTAATTGTTTGAGATGACACAAATACGTATTCCATGAAGAATGTAAATGTAAAGGTAAAATACAGATGCTTATGGAATAATGCCAATGCAAATACCCATGAATGATGCAAATGCTTGCCGACACTGTGTAGATGCAAAAGCTCGATAAAGAGATGACTGCTCATGAGTGATGCAAGTGCCCCCGGCTGTTTTTCTAGACTTTGGCTTAGCCTTTCAAATTCATTTTTCCTCTTCAAATCAGAGTATATCTTCAATTCATTTTGGCTATTCTCTTTGCCCCAACAGTTTTTCAAACTTTCATCAACAGAGATCTGAACCGGGTTTTATTTCTTCTTCTCATATCTGGAAGTCAGGACCTATCCTGGCAGTTCTATACCTTTGGGTTAGAAAAACCCTTGTCTCATGTCAACATAAAAAATGGGTATTTCAAAAATATTTTTATTTGTTTTCGCATTTTGAAAACTTCTGAACAAAAAATATTAACCCCACAATGTGTGATGTACAAATCTTTTGAAGACTGATTATCGTTGTTAGAAATTTCTCTAAGTATCGATCTGGTTTTTTTCAACTGGGATTGGCAAGGCTGTGTATAACAAGATTCTGGCTTTTCCAGGAAAACTTCATGAAAAAAATGTATATCCCTTATAGGCTCACAAATGGAACAGTTTTTATAAATCATGAATTCATTGAGAACCATACAAATTCAACATTCTTTTAGTTTCCATATCAAGGCATTTTGACAAGCGTCAAGATTGGCCGGGATGTTTAAACTGGAAAGTTGATTTTGGAGGAAAAAGGTTTCAGTTTTTGAAGACAATCCTCTGAATGAGAACTGACAATTTGGGGGGTTCAGGAATTCCTAGATGTTCCTCGATGACCACTCCTTTAAT
Organism: Fremontodendron californicum; assembly: GCA_030761205.1. NCBI lineage: Eukaryota > Viridiplantae > Streptophyta > Magnoliopsida > Malvales > Malvaceae > Fremontodendron > Fremontodendron californicum. The sequence goes on from JAULJL010000032.1 coordinate 5,323,795, forward strand.
AAGATCTTTTCTTTTGGGGTATCGGCACTATCATAGATGGCATCGAAAATTTCCAAATTTACTCTAGACCGCCCATTTTTGGGTTTTCACCCTAGAGTCCCATTCTTTCCATTTTTTTTGTTCATTGTTTTACCATGCATTTGAGAATTCTAAATTCTTTCTTAGTGAAATGAGAATTCGATGAAATGGGATAAAATCTGAGGAAAAACCTTTCAAATTAAATATTCATGCTTGATCAAAATGGACTTTTAAAGCATATAATGTAGGCCATAGCTCAGGTTCAGAAAGAAAGGATAAATAGGCCCAAAATATGTGTTTGAGGGTAATCAGATCAAAGATCATTTCTTGAGGAGGATTCTCTTTGAAGCATTTGTCCCTTCTTGGACATTTCTTTCCTTTTGACTTTGCTCTTTTTCTTCCTTGCTTTTGGCTTTCCATTTGCCATGTCTTTCACACATTTTGTTTTCTTTTTTATTGTGTTTTTCTTTTGTTTTTCTTGGCTTTCATTTCACCATCTTTTTCTCTTCTTTTTCTTTGACAGAGTGAGCCCGTATTTATTCGGGGCTCCATTTGCTTTGTGTCTGTCCTTGAGCTATCACTCATTTCTCAATGATCTTTGAAAAGATCTTTCCTTGCATTTGCCCCCCAGTGTAGAGGGTAATCCTTGATCAGGGTTCAAAGAAGAAAGAATTCTTTTGGCTCAAAAGGGGTGACTATGGATAATTTCTTTTTGTGTGAAGGGGATATGAAAGATGGCCATTTCTCATGTCAAGCACAAATATTCACATTGAAAAGCAATCCCTAGGGGAAATAGATATTCAGAATTTCATTTTGCACTTTGGAATCATCCGAATTCTCACATGCATGATATCACGATTTTTCTTTTTCTTTTTTTTTCGTCGCATCCCCCCAATAATTCATGCATTAGCCCATCCTTCTTTACCATGTGTCCATCATATCCATATATGATGCCCCAATTTGATTAACCATGAGAATCTGTATCAACGAGGAACATAGCAAGTCTAGGTCTATTTTGGAAAGGCTGAGTTTCCAATCTAAGTTTTTTTGAAGAGATAAGGAAAATATGACCCAAAAACGGGTTTTCTCTGGGACAAGGGATAATCTAGTTTAATCATTGTGCCCCAGGATGTCAATCATGAAGTGATGTTTGGGCAATTAGTGTTTTGTGGTTATTGGGAAAGGTCATGAATGGTTTTAGCACAATCTTGACACACACCAAATTATCAAAATCTAGACTCTTGAAAGAATGTCTCATTTGTTTGATTTTCAAGGAATTCGAAAAATTTCAAAAAGTTCGTTCCTTTGTTCATAGCCTAGACTAGGATTTACATCCTTGCTTATTTTGCAATGACAATGCTTCTCTTTTTTCATTCATTTTTCCTTGAAGCATTAGGTCTTTCAAGTGTTATTGATTCAAGGTTTAGGTATAGAGAAGCCCAAAAAAGAGGGGGATGGTGTTGGGTCAGTTCTAACACTGATCATCAATCTTCTTGAGACTATCCATTATTAAAACTTCCTCAATGCTTGTTTTTGCAAATTCTCGTTATTGTTAAAACACAACAAACACAAAGCATTTAAAATTCATTTAATTCATGTAGATGTTAACATGAGACAAGTGCTTTCATCATCATAGTGTATAAAACTACATGCGTCAAAAATGCTCCTATTGACATCCTTCAAAGATAGTAATTCTCCCCCTAAAACCCTGAAAGAAACTGATTTAGGGCTAAGCGGCCTTCCATTGATCGATAAGCTCCGGTGTCAAAATACCATCACGGATAAGACTTTCAATCCTTTCCTTCAGTTGTCTGCATTTTTCAGTTGAATGCCCAACTACCCCTAGGTGATAATCACACTTGCTGTCAGGGTCATAACTCCTTGCTGATGGATTCGGAGCTATTTTCAAAGGTACCGGGGTAAGGTACTGATTCTTTATTAGTAATGGCAGTAAGTCAGGGATGGGGATTGGAATTCTTTCTTGATTTTCCCGCGATCGTTTTCTGGAAGTAGGCCTTGTTGCAAGGGCTGGTATAGGATTAGATGTTTGGGTAGGTAGGTAAGGATAAAGGCTTGGAGATACCTCAGTAGGGTAACATGATTGGTATAAGGGAAATTGGGAATATGGGATGAAATCTCCCATAGTTTGGACATCTTCCTCTTTCTTTCTTGGTGCCTTATTTCTCTCGGTATTGGATGTTCCTTCTCTTTCAAGTTTCCCACTCTTGATAGCATTCTCAATCATCTCCCCTGAAATTACCATGTCTTCAAAATTCTTCGAAGCATTGCCGACGAGTCTGTCATAGTACGGGGCCTGCAGTGTATTCACAAAAAGGATAGTGATTTCCTTTTGTGTCAAGGGCGGTTGTACTTGGGCAGCTAGGCTCATCCACCGTTGTGCATATTCTTTGAAGCTCTCAGTAGCTTTTTTCTCCATATTTTGCGAAGTGAGACGATCAAGTGTCCTGTCGGTCATATGGTTGTACTGGTTTAGAAAAGCCCTAGCCAAATCATTCCAAGAGCGAATCTGATCCTTGCTCAACTGACTATACCACCTAATTGCGGACCCGCTGAGGCTATCCTGAAAGCAGTGAATTAAAATCTTATCATTATCTATCTGACTTGTCATCTTTCAGCAGAACATAGTGATGTGGGCTGATGGATCGGTCGTCCCGTCATATTTCACAAAGTCAGGGATCTTGAACTTAGGAGGAATGACTAAATCGAGGACCAAGCATCGTTCTTTCGCCTTTACACTCCCGAATACATCTGTTCTTTCTATTGCCCGGAGCCTTTCATCTAACAACTGATATTTCCCTTGGGAATCTGCCAACTCAACCTCATTTACTACAACTCTTTTCAACTTTGCCTGTTCAGCCGGATCATCTGATTTTAGGACATTGACGGGGTTAACAGTGTTCTGGGCATCACTTATTGCTACCTCATCTTGGCCCTTTTGTACCTCTAACCCTTCTCCGGCGACAAAGTTTTCGGTGTATCCTTTTCCCTTCATTACAGCAGACATTAGCTCCATCAGTTTAGTCATCTGATCCTTAGATTCTGCTTGAGATTTTGCTAGCTGTTCTCGCAATTCTCTCTGTTCCCTTTCCATTTTTTCCATTCGGGCAACTTGTTCATCCTCCATAGCACCGGCCTGTATTAAAAGTGTACTCAGTACTTCTTCTGATTTGAAATGGAAATTCTTTCAAAGACTCCTAAAGCCAAGCCAACTTCTATTTTATTTCCCCCAAATGTATGTCATGATGAATGAGCCATGAATGCAATTTCATGCATGTGAAGCCTAAACAATATGATGTATGGATATGTACAATGGAAACATGCTGACCATATATGTGATAAATGCAATCACAATGCCAACATGTTGCAAACAAAGAATAAACAAATCAACACATGGATATATGCAATGACTGATCATGTGCATTTTAGCATGTTTCCCAATGAATGATCATATATCCTATGAATGCAACACGGTGTCAATTATGATACATGCAAACAATGAATGATTGATATAGAGTATATACAAAGAAAATCATGCTAACCATGTGTGTCATGAATGCGACCTAATGCTAACATGATGTATGTAATAAGCAAATTAATGCATGAACATATACAAAGAAATTATGCTGACTATGTTTGTTATGAATGCAACCTGACAAATAATTGATGGGATGCAAAATGCAAAGGGGAAGATATCACGGAGGAAATAAGAATCGGAGGAACTTAATCATCAACATCTTATAAATTTGAAGCATACTCAATTCATTCCCATATCAATGTTCACAATGGTATAAACCATGTTTTACAAAATTTGAGCAGTAGTTAAAACTGTCTTTACAAGCACTTTATTCTTCCTAGCATCCTAAGGCTATAAGAGCCGGCTACTGAAAAAGTGAAATCCTATTACATCATATAAGACCGAAGTCTTTCCACTTCAATGCTGTAAATCTCCCAATCCTAATGGCGTTTTCCCAGTCCTTTATCAATCAGTGTCGTTGGATCCAACCACTTGGCATCTATGAGAGCTTGCACTTTCCTTTTGACTGCTATACAATCTTCGATGCTATGGCCAACAATTCCACAGTGATAATCACATCTTTCATTTGGATTATACCACATTGGATATGGTGGTAACAGGGGTTTCAATGGGACACAGGCAACCATGTGATTTTGGATCAGTATAGGGAGGAGCTCTTGGTAGCTGATTGGAATGGGATCAAAATGCATTTGGGTCTTATTCTGGGATCGTTTCTTAGTCACACATGGCCTAGGAGTTGGGGCACTTGGTGGTAGCACTAAGGTTCGAACCGGAGTGTTTACATGGGGATGTGGCGGAACAGCATGGTAAGGGTATGGATTTGGACACGGGGCCTTTGGAGGTTGTACATAGCTCGAGGTTCCTATCTCAGGTACTGGATAAGGTGATTGATGAGGGAAATAGTATGAACTGGTAGTTGGTAACGATGGAGTCGGATTCAGGAATCCCGTAGTGGTCGTCCCAATGGACGATTGGACCATAGTAGGGTGGGGATACTGGTTTGGACCTAGAACAGTTTGCAGGTATGGTACTGGATTCGAGGTTTCTGTCTTTGGTATCAGGCTTTCAGGTTTAATTATTTTCATGATTTTGTCCACAATTTCATCAGGATTGCAACCTTTGTGGCATTGACAAGTGCAGGATCCAGCAAGGATTGTATGTTCTGGACCTAATGGTTTTGGTTGATCCGAAGATGATGCGAAGCCCTGAGAAAGTTCACCTTTACTGTTACCTATATCCTCAACCATTTTCAGCAATTTGGCAAGTTGTTCCTTCACCTCTCGGATTTCATGTCCATATTCATCTTGATTGCGTTCCAAAGCACCCAATCGTTCCTCCGATTCATTCCTCATATCTCGAACCCCTTTCATGCAAATGAAAATGTCATGAGATTAAGATTATGAATGTACACGCTCTATTCCTATGTGCATGAACATATACAGAGAAATTATGATGACTATGTATGCTATGGATGCAATCTAATGCCAGGTATATACAGATAATGACTATGCATGTTATAAACGTGTCCTACAATGAATGACCATGCATGCTATGATGTCAAAATGATACATGCTAAGAATAAATGAATTAATACAAAGGTAGGTACAAAGAATGACCATGTATATCACAAATGTATTCTACAATGAATAATCATGCATGTTATGACTGTAACACGATGTCAAAATGACACAAATAAATTAACCAATGATTACACGAAATTGGTGGGACCTAAATCTTGATTATTCAAAAATCTCATTATGCAAGATTTGCCTCCTAATTTATGATTTTTTTTTTTAACATGCTTTTTTTTTGTGTTTTTTATTTATTTATGAAAAACCAATCACATTATTTTCAAAAGAATTTCAGGGTGGATCCCACTATGGTACCATATGCAAATGTTCATGTGACACTACCGGTTTTATGAAATCATCAAATGAAATTACCAACTGTTTATTGCAAAGAATGAGATCAATAACACAACCAAAAATGTACATGCTCTATTCACACATGTATGAAATGTGCAACATGCAAAATGCTTGAAAAAAGTTTTTTTTTTTTTTTTTTTTTTTTTTTTTTTATAAAAAAAACAGCTAATGAACATCTGCCCCAGCAATATCTGCTTATTTAGGCATCACGATGTCTTCGAGGCAGAGTATCACATTTATTACGGGCGATGTACGTACATCGTTGCCCGATCTACCACACTTATTCGGAGTGTAAAATAGGTAACAAAAGGTTTAGAACTGTCCCTCTATGTGTTCCTATTTTCGGTATATCTAACGGAAATCCGGCATGGCTTCGCCTAGGTTCACTATATGAGGGTGAATCGGTTCTAAGGCTCCGAATTGTTCCTCACTGTCGCCGGTGAAGGCTAGTAAGGCACCCCGATAAAAGCGGGTTCAATTCGTTAGAGTATATTTTCCTATGCCCATGCGGAGGATCATCACGAAGGCATTAGGTACTTTATACTCCGAAAGTGTTTCACTAGCCCATACGGAGGATCAATCACGAAGGCGTAGTTACTTTACTCCCACTTAAAAGGACGGAACCCGGGTATAGGATTCATGTTATGCAAATGCACGTGTAGTGTGTGTGGAGGAATAATAAACCTTTCACCACCTATTCTACAAACCTTATTCTAAATGCCCTAGCAATTAAAACATTCAAGAATAGTGTAACGCATTAACCAACAAGCAATTATAATACGCAACCTTAAATAACTAGAGAACAATAATAAAATGCATGCACATGAGTATGAACATATTTAAAAATATTTTACTATTTTTCAAAATTCTCCTTATTAAAAAAAATGTGGGAATTAAAATTAAATACCAATTAAACCAACAAAACCGAGACTGAGATAACACACGACTAATTCTAGGCCTGACTCTCTAATATGTCCCCAGTGGAGTCGCCAAGCTGTCGCAACCTAAAAAAAAAATTAACGACGAGTCTCATCGCAAGACTTTATTATTCGTTAGGCGTGACATTAAAAAAAATCGAGGAAAAGTCGACTTAATTCCTCTAGAAAAATGAAGGTTTTGAAAATGACCTTAAAAAAGACATGGAGTCGCCACCAATCTTTTTTAGCTAGGTGTGATCGGCCACCTATTAAAACCGGTTTTATAAAATATTTTAAAAATTAATTAAAACATTTTAAAAACCAATTTCAAGTCTGCGTTTTAAACCAGAGAAATCAAAGAAGCGGGTTCGGGAGTCGGTTACGTGTGGGGAAGGATTAGCACCCCCACAACGCCCGTATAAATCGGTACCTTATTAATCGTGTGTTATCTCAAGTCTCGGTAAAAAGTTGGTTTTAAATTTAGTATTTCAAGTTAATTCCCAATTTAAAGAAAAATAATTTCATTTTTTTTATTGAAAATGATCCAGAATTTATAAATTCAAAATTTTCCTATATTCCCCAACAAACGTGGCAAAATATAGAAATTTTTATTAGTTTTGGAAAACTTTCCGAATCATTCTCTTTTTTGAAAGAAAGATATTCCTTTATTAATGATAATTGATGATATTCCCTCCAGCAAACCCGGTAGAGAACTCATGAATTATTTTAACTCGGGAATATCTTTATTTTTATTGAAAACCATTATGTTTTGAAAACATTTAAAATAAATGAATACGTATATGCTAAATAAAGATAACTAAATAAAAGCATAGGATATCATGAAATATTCGAAACCATATAATAAACCATGTAACATCAAAAAATATAAATCAAAATAACAACAATATCATAGAAATTATTATAGCAAGAATCACATATTATATAAAATGCATGAATATAAAAATGCAATGCATGAAATGTATTTTTTTCCTTTAATTAAGGAAATCCGTATATCTAAAAAGATATCCGGCTACCTTAGGAAAATATGTCAAATTAAATATTCTAAAACCAAAATACTTTGTGATTGTTTGAAAACAATTTTGAAAAGCTTGAATTAAAAATAAAAACTGGGCTAATTTCTTTAAAATGGCTCTAATTTCCTAAGTTTAAAAAATCCGGACTTGACTACCCTTAACCCGGGACTTGAAAAACCATTTTTAGAGTTTGAAAAGGCTTAGAAATTACCCTAAGTCAGTAGCTAACCCTTCTAATCAGCCCACTCTAAGTAAATTAACCAAAACAGAAAATTGTTTTTTTTTTAAATTCAATTCTGACTCCACTGTCCAGTTTTAATCCACGAATTTTTATCCTATTTTTAAAAATTCCAAAAATTCTAAAAAAAATACTGGAAACTCAGAACATGTAAAACTACACGAAAACAAATCGGCTTAATTTTCGAATCAAAGATGAATTCCCAGAAAAATCAGAGATGTACGAGTTTTTGGAGGAGAAAAAAACTGCTTTGTTTTTCTTTAAATTCAATTCTGACTCCACTGTCCAGTTTTAATCCACGATTTTTTACCCTATTTTAAAAAATTCCAAAAATTCTGAAAAAAATACTGGAGACTCACGACATTTAAACCTACACGAGAAAAAATCGGCTTAATTTTTTGATCAAAGATGAATTCCCAGAAAAATCAGAGATGTACGAGTTTTTGGAGGAGAAAAAACTGCTTTGTTTTTCTTTAAATTCAATCCTGACTCCACTGTCCAGTTTTAATCCACGATTTTTTACCCTATTTTTAAAAATTCCAAAAATTCTAAAAAAAATACTGGAGACTCAGGACATATAAAACTACATGAGAAAAAATTGGCTTAATTTTCTGATCAAAAATGAATTCCCAGAAAAATCGGAGATGTACGAGTTTTGGGTGGAAAAAAAACTGCTTTGCCAACACATTTTTTTTGTCTTTGATAAAATCATTTAAAAATAAAAATATTTGAAACTCATAAAATGACTTGAAAGCAGTAGCTAGGACTCTTTGAAAGTTAGATAAAAATTGGCTAAATAAAAAAAATCACAAAGGTAGAATAATCAATTTGACAAACTTAATTTTCCACAAGTGTGCTCAAGAGAGCATGACCTTGAACCATTAATTGGCTCAAGTCATTATTCAAGTGGCATGTACATGAAATGCATGAAACAATGCAGCAAACATAATGCATGAAATGCATGGATCTAAACCTAAATGTAAGGAAAATGCATGACATAAATAATATGGCCTAGACCTAACATGAACTTGCATGGCATTTAATGTAACCTAGACCTAAGACATGCATGGCATTTTCACAAACACAAGGCATGCTTAATTCAAAAATCCAACCAAATATCATGCAAATGCAAAAACCTAACAACTAGCATGACAAAAATACAACACACAATGCAAAACACATGGAGTAGCCAAATGGCCTCAAGCTCCAACAAGCATGGCATTTTCACAAACACTTGGTATGCTAGCATGAAAAACTAAGTCATAACACAAAAATCACACAAGCATTTTCACAAACACCTAATATACCAAATCTAAAACATGCTCACTAAGATATAAAACAAGAATCATGCAAAGAATCACACAAACATTTTCACAAACACTTAATATGCTAACTCTAAAACATGCTCAAATTTAAACAACATGAAAACAGAAAATTAAAAATGCAAAAACATGATATCTAAGACATAAATGGCAACAAACAAAGCAACCAAATTAAATATAACTTAGGAACATGAAATAACATAACACTTAAAACATCAAAAACAAAGAAAATAGCATAAACAATATGGTAAAATGAATTGAAACAACAACTTAAAATAAATAATGTAGGCCATTTGGCCATGGTGAGTTTATTGTAAAAACAAAATGTAAAAAAAATATACTTAAGAAAGGAAATGAAGGAAGAACAAGAAACATTATTTTAAAATGAAAACTCACCAAGTAGAGATTAAAATAGCTAAAAACAAGAATAGAAAATGAAAGTGCAAGAGTTGGTGCTCAAGAGCAACCTCAAGAAGCTAATATTTCAAGCTTTTCTCTTCAAACTTTCCTTTTTTTCTAAACTTTTCTTTTTTTGCTCTCAACCAAGAAGATAAAAACTAAGAAAAACTAAGAGAAATCAGCCAAAATGGAAAAGAAGAAACCAAAATCTGCCTCCCCCCCCTTAGGGCTAGCCTTAATGCATGGTTATATAGCCTCCAAGATGTTGTCATTTTTGTGTAACCTAATTTCCATCAAATGGCCAATAATTCAAGATGAAAAGTCATGAAATTACCACCTTTAGATTAGCATCTCAGCCCTCTCAAATTACAGCTATGCAAAAATAATGTTGACATCTTTCTTAACCTATGTGGTTTAATCACCATGGCTTGATCAAAGAGAATGGTTAACTAACTCTTGATTTTTAACCACTTGATTAAAAAAAATTAGAAGCTTCCTCCTTTCTTTGGGCTTGGGCATGCCAGCACTTCTATTTTCCAGCCCAGCTCTGATTTTTGAAAGGCCCAAAAAAGCCCTTTTCGGTTGCTTGGGTGAAATGACCATTTTGCCCCCCGGATGCAAGTAAATATCAAACGGACTCCAAATTCAATTTTTCTTTTTTTAATACTTCCAAAATAATAAAATATTGAGTTCTGGAAGTTTTCAAAATTATTCGAGTCCGTTTGCTATTTATTTGGATTTTTTCTTCCCAAAATGTCCTTTTATGCCCCTACTTTTTACCATTTTTTAAACGAGCTCCAAATCAAGATTTTTCTTCACCAATCTCTTCAAAATAATTAAAAAGTGTGATCTGGAAGTTTTCATAATTTTTGGAGCTCATTTGGTATTTTTTCGGGATTTATCGGCTTGAATTACTACATAGGAGGCCCGGGATTTGGCCATTTTGCAAACGAACTCGGAATCAAGATTTTCTTTAGCCAATCTCTTCCAAATAATTTAAAAATGAGATTTGCCAAATTTCAGAATTTTTGGAGTCCATTTGCTATTTTTCCGGGATTTATCTTTTTGAATTACTGCATAAGAAGCCCGGGATTTGGCCATTTTGTAAACGAACTCGGAATCAAGATTTTCTTTCGCCAATCTCCTTCAAATGATTTAAGAATGAGATTGACAAATTTTCCATAATTTTTGGAGTCCATTTGCTATTTTTCCCAAATTTTTCCAATTTTGCCCTTTTACCTCCGAACCCCGGTTTTGCTCAAAACAAATCCGATTTTCAGATTTTCTTCAATCTGAGCCTTGGGCCATCCTTTTTAACCATTCTTCATCCATTGGGGGCTTTGGTCTTACCAAGTCGGGCCATTTCTGTGATTCTTCCCGATTTCACCGAAATCCACTAGAAACCCTAATTCTCGGTTTTCTCCCGGATTGACTTTTCTTTCGGTTTTTCTTGCAAGTGACTTCTCCATTACCCGTAGTCAGTGCTTATCTTTCAATTGGAACCTTCAATTTCGACCAGTTTGATCGTTTAAGCACTTTTCCCCAAATTTCTTGGATTAGGGTTTCTTTTCTACTGAATCTCCAAATCCCAACTTCCGAACTCCATATCTTTCAATGTAGACCCCGGATTATCAAAATTCTTTCGCCATTTTTCAATTGAACTTAAAATCTTGATTTTGAAAGTGGGTTGACTTTTTCAGTAGTTGACTTTTTGGGGTTGACTTTTTCGGGGTTGACTTTTTCGGGGTTGACTTTTTTTTCAAGTTTGTCTTTTTGTGCTCGCCCTCTTAAACTAAGTCTCGGAGTACCACCTGCAGGATGAAAACAGTCTTTTTATACTCGGAAACATCAATATGGGAAGAAAACATACATGTTTAGTGGTCCGGACAAAATTAGGTGTCTACAAAGATGTTGGTGAATTTAGTGAGCAAGAAGAGGATGTTGAATTCGCAAGTGATGACAATACTGATTCTGACCCAGACGTCGTCCCTGCTGAGATCAACACTCATGGAGATATCAACACTCATGGAGATATCAACACTCATCGAGATATTCCCCCATATCAGGCTGCATCCCATATGCATACACTGGATCTGGAGTCAATGCATGTGCCGGAATTTCCAGAGTATGTTCATACATTAGCTACGCCTCTGACATTTGATCCATCTGCACTTGATCTGTGTGTTGGGTTACAATTCCCAACGAAAGAGGCTGTGCTTTCAGCTATCAAGCACTATAACATCAAAAACTCTGTAGATTACAGAGTAATTGAATCTGAGCCGACGAAATATTATGCCAAGTGCTTAATGTATGGGAATGGGTGTAATTGGAGAATAAGGGCAACTTTTATGAAGAAGAAACATCTATGGGAGATTAGAAAATATGAAGGGCCTCATACTTGCACATCGGGGAGGATTTCACAAGATCATTGCAAGTTAGATTGTAACATGATCTGCTCATGCATTTTGTCATTGGTCCAAGCAAATCCGGAGATTTTCGTTTCAGTTTTGATCGCTGAGATGCGAATCCGGTATGGATACATCACCTCCTACAAGAAAACATGGCAAGCAAAGCAAAAGGCAATTGTTCGAGTATTTGGCGATTGGGAAAGATCGTACAATGAGCTACCTAAATGGTTAGGTGCAATGCAACATTTCGTGCCTGGTACAATTGTGGAATTGCAAACGATACCTGCATATCACGGTGATCGACTGGTCCAAGGTAAGAGAATATTCCATCGACTATTTTGGACATTTAAGTCGTGCATTGAAGGGTATCCGTATTGTAAACCTATTGTGCAAATAGACGGTACTTTCTTATATGGAAAATACAAAGGCACATTATTGTTAGCTATTGCACAAGATGGCAACCGAAACATACTGCCAATTGCCTTTGCCATTGTGGAGGGTGAGACAACAGAGGCTTGGTCATTCTTTCTCAGTAACTTGCGCAGACACGTGACAAAACAGCCTGGCATTTGCTTGCTGTCTGATCGACATGAAGCCATCAAAGCTGCGATTAGACGCAATGGTGGATGGAATCCTCCACATGCATATTCAGTGTACTGCATTCGACACATTGCAGCGAACTTTATGAAAAAGTTTAACAATAAGGAATTGCGTCGACAAATTGTTAACATGGGTATGGAATCAAATCATAGTTATTTTATCTCTTATATTTCGTTTAGCATATAAAATAATATTGAAATTCACAAGTTTTTTGTTTTAAAATTTATTAGGATACGAGTTGAGGCGACCGAATTTTCATTTCATGTATGACAATCTTCGTGGAGAAAATGCAGAGGCGGCTAACTGACTTGATAGGATCCCCAAGGAGAAGTGGGCGCAGTCATATGATCAAGGAAGGCGTTATGGCCATATGACAACCAACCTAGCTGAATCTATCAATTCGGTGTTGAAGAGAACGCGTCATCTTCCCATTACTGCTTTAGTGCAATCAACATATTATAGGTTGGCTACACTTTTTGTTAAGATGGGGAACAAACAAATTGCCATGATGGAGGGAGGGCACACATATTGTGAAACAGTCACACAAGCTATGCAAGAAAATCGCAGGAAAGCTAACTCCCACATTGTTCGTAATTTTACGCGAGCAAATCAATCCTTTCTGGTTGAAGAGTTAGTTGCTCCACAAGAGGGTGTTTCTGCAATGAACTACAAAGTCAACCTCAGTGACATGTGGTGTGATTGTGGAAAGTTTCAAGCACAAAGGTTCCCTTGTTCACATGTAGTTGCTGCCTGTGCACATGTCCATGTAGATTGCATGCAATATGTGGACAAAGTCTATAAACTGGAAAATATATTGAATGTTTATAGACATGAGTTCGAAGCTGTTGGAAATGAAGGTTACTGGCCTCAATATGATGGTCCAGAAGTGTGTCCCAATCAAGAAATACGGAGAAATCCACATGGTCGGCCAAAACCAAGTCGTATTCGTAATGAAATGGACCTCAGGGAGAAAGGCCAACCAAAACGTTGTGGATTATGCAGAAACGAAGGTCATAACCGTCGAAATTGTCCGTAACGATTTGGCACATTGGGGGAGACTTCGCATCAACAATAAATGAATTACATGTTTTTCTCAACTTATCATGTACTTTGGATTATAAGGGAAAATGTAATGCAAGTTTTTTTGTTTGTTTTTTGTTTTTATCTAATACAAATCAATTAACAAAATTTAAAAAAATTTGTTCATAAATTTTAAATAATAAAATTTACCTTACGAAATTTCCTTTTTTTTTAAATTATAAAAAAATTATTTTAATTTAATTTATAAATTTTAAAATTAAAAAACAAAACTTACAAATTTTTAAAATTTAAACAAAATTTACAAATATAATTTTTGATATACAAATTTAAGAAGAAATATTATTTTGTTTTTTTAATTTTTATAAGAAACAAAATTTTCCATATTTAAATTTAATAAGAAATTTAATTTAATTTATAATTTTTAAATTTAAAAAATAAAATTTACAAATTAAAAAAAAATTAAAATTTGTTTATTAATTAAAAAAAATACATGAAGGGAAATCGCCACCCCCCCTGGCGATTTCCCTTCATTCTTTTTACAAATTTGGTTAAAAATACCAAGGGAAATCGCCATGGGGGGTGGCGATTTCCCTTGGTATTTTTATCAAAATTTGAAAAAAAACACCAAGGGAAATCGCCACCCCCCCATGGCGATTTCCCTTGGTATTTTTAGCCAAAATCAATATTTTGATGCTGGGAAATCGCCATGGGGGGTGGCGATTTCCCAGCTAATTTTAAATCCAGCGTATTTTGGAAAATAATCTAAAAGCATAGGTATTTTGGGATTTTTTTTTGCTATATTTATATAAAAAACCCCAGCATTAAATGCTTTAAAAATTATCAATTTTAAAAAATAACATAAAAGAGCAATAAGAAAATAATTATATGTTGTTGTGATCATAATTTTTTTTTATATATTGTTATATTATAAATTATCATAAAAAATATTTAAAAATAAATTAAAACATTAGAAAATTATTACATTTATGATTAGATTTGTCTATGAGTGGAGTTAATTATCAATAAAGGTGTCTATGATCTTACCAAACCAGGTTTAGTTCGAAATTAAGTATAATATCAACATTTTATGCTCAGTTCAGACAAAATATAAGTTTCATATTTGTAAATAGGTAACTTATGCCTGATCAAATCCACCCATATTATTTTTTCTAAGACAATATAAAAAATATTATTTTTTATTTAACTTTTAGTAGTACTTTAATATTTTTCTCTTTTATTAAGTTTTCAAATATGAATAACTTAACATATTTTTTAATGTTTTATATCATAATATTATATATATTTATTCTTTATATAATATATATATATAAAGTAATATATATTATATTATATTATATAATTGAAATGGATCGAACCCGACTCGAGCCTTGAATGTTCGAGTCAAGGCTCGGCCCGTTTTTTAAATAATATTAATAAAAATTATTACATTGATAAAATTATTTTAGTTAATTTTAATTTCAAAATATATTTCAAAATATTAATATAAAAATATTACTATACTTTAAAATAAATAATACTATTTTAATTTCTTAATAATAAATATTATTATTTTTAATATTTTAATAGTAAATAATACTATAATAATAAATATTTTTGAAATATTTTAATAGTTATGTTAAAATCTTTATTTTTTAAAAATAAAATTTTAAAAAACTTTTCAAAAAAATATCAACATTATTTAATATTCATTTTTGGAATAAAGGTGTCCATGAGTCGAGTCGGACGGGATTGGGGTCGGATTTAGGCATAGTATCAACATTTTACATGCTTGCTCAAGCCTGACCTGATCTTACAATTCAGGCCTCAAAAATATGCCCAGACCGATCCATACTACTAAATGCCATAGTCCAAGTCCGCCTAGATAATCATTTTTTTTTCAAAAAAAAAAAAAAAAAAACATGATTTTTTAAAAATTTAATCTTTAGTATTTTTTTTATTAAATTTTAAAGTATAAATAACTTAACATATTTTCTAATGTACTATAATATTATATAATTGGGTCAAGTCAAGTTCAAATTTTAAATGTTGAAATCAAGACTTGATCATTTTTAAAAGGAAAATATTAACCTGTACCTAGTAGTACTAGGTAAGGTATTATTTATAAAAAGAAAAGTATAATGAATGTATTATTTTTTATTGAATCAGTAAAAATAATGTATTAAATGCATAAAGCTTTTCTGAAATAGTAAATAAATAATTTTTAACTGGTACCTATAAACATCGATTAAACGGACCCTTTTTAAAAAGACTTTTTTTTTTAAACCCGTTTAATGAGCTTAATGTTTTTGCTTAAACTCTCTCAAATTTTGGATCAACCTTTGAACTTAGGTGCTTGCACAATTTTTGGACAAAGTTATTTTGGAACTACGTACATTTGACATAAAACAAAAATAAAATTAATCATTTTCAAAATTTCTTTTTTAACAAATATTTTTGCAATGGGTGCAAATACTAAAATTTATTTATTATATTTTGTAATTCCTGGGTGTAATCATATTTTTGAGTAAGGTTATTTCTATTATGCTGTAAGTGAAGGGCTAATCAACGGTTGTAATTGATTTGTAAAAATAAAAATTTTAAAAAAATTTAGAAAAATATTAATATTTTTTAATATTAATTTTTGGAATAAAGGTATGCATGAGTGGTGTCGGATAGGGTTCGAGTTAGACTTAAATATGGTATCAACATTTTACATGCTTGTTTAAGCCTAATTCGATTTTACAATTCGAGCCTCAAAATTTTGCCTAGACCGACTCATACAACTAAATGTTATAGTCCAAGCCCACCCAAATAAATTTTTTTTTTCAAAAAATAAAATAAAACACATAATATTTTTATTAAAATTATTATAAAAATTTTAATATTATATTAAATATTTTTAGTACAAATATTACAGAAAATATGATAATAATTTATAAAAGTCAAATATAATATTATTTATAATAAAAAATATTAATGATAAATAAATAATTACATAATCTTTGTTTATTAATTATTACAAAAAAAAATTTTCATAAACAATTTTTTTACATAAGCAAACTCAAATTAATTTTATTATTTGCCTCATTTTGAAATTCTCATTTTTTTATGCAAACTTTCATTCAATTTTGGCCTGCATCAATCATTGGAATTTACGTCATTTCATTCAACATCTACAATTGGAAAAGAGCTCACCGTTCACACTACAAAAATTTCTATGGTTAGTCTTCACCCCATCACATGTTGCAATAATGCTATGTCTAAAAGAATAGAATAATGAATGTGGAGACAGAAAAAAAATGCACCCAAATCAGCTTGTTTTGGTTTGACCAAAGGAATTTTTACGGGCGTAATTGTAAATTGTAAATTGTAAGGTGTAGGATTTGAATTTTACATCAAAGATTTTTTTTTTTGAAATTTATATGGATATAAGTTTTTGTTTTTTACCTTAATAAATTAGCTTTTGAGTTATGATTCTTCAATGGTTTATAATAGTTAGTATTAGAGCCATCCATCATATTTCTCGGTTACAATTGTAAGGCATGGGTAATGACATCGGTATTGTAGTGTTCGCTCGAAATTAGGTTAAGCTAATGCAAATTCAACCCGCGTGGACACTAAGATTGCGAAGCGTTGTGCATTTTTATGTGTCTAATTACAAGATATGAGATTTGAATTTCACATCAAAAGTATGAAATTTTCTTGTAAATTTATATAAATGATGTGAAAAAAAAAAGAATATGAAATTTTATTTCCTTGTCACTCCTCTTATGATTTATCAAAGATAATATTTAATTTCTAATCTAGAGAAATGAAAAAAAAAAAATCAATTCAATTACAATGGAATGTTGTAAAGAAAAAAAAAAAAAACCCTTCACATATAATTAATTCATGAGAACAAGAGACTTGAATGATTTCCATAATATTTAATTGATGATTTCTAACCTAAAAATTCACTCAATGATATTGTAACTATTACCAATATTTCATAAACAAACCTTTAAAACGGATGACATTTATTGTTCAATACTATGTTTGAGTATACACAAAATATAATTTTTCTTCATATATATATATTTTTTAATTTATTTACACCATTACGTTTATTTGGACATAATGTTGAATAATAAATGTAAGAGAAATTAGCATTATTATATAAATAATTATATATATATATATATATATATATCCATCAGTAATTTCCTTCATGTAAGTGATGATAGATCCCATTTGTAAGCATGGAGATGCCATGTCTTAAAGATATTGTTGTCCTTTATATAATATCCCTTATAACTTTTTGCTTGTTACAACATTATGGTAAATACACTTGGATCTAAAATTGCATTGCATGACATTATAGGATAGTAACAAGAGCACCATATTTTCATTATTTTTTAAAAATATTTAAGATTGTTACAGATTAGACCTGCTCATGGGTCGAGTCGAATCGTGACCCGAAATTTTTTAATTTTTTTATCCGATCCGGTCCGTCGGCCTGGTTTACTGTTTAAAAAATGATAAAAAATTAAAAAATCATGTTTATATTAATATTTATATATTTTATAATTAAATTTAAATAAAAATATTTTTTATTATATAAATAGTGATTCGGGCCAAACCGAGTCGGCTCGAATCATTAAAATCTCTATCCATATCTGATCTAATATGAACCGAACTTGTCGGGTCGGACGAGATACCCAACCTTTGAGCAAGTCTATTACATATTGAACATCATTAAAAATTAAGAATTTAATACTTTATATTAACAAAATTGTTAGCATATTTCCTTGGGATATGTTAACAAACACCGACTTGTCTCCAGGTTTGTTATTGGACTTATTCTTCTATCCAACACTTCATGTGATACAATCTCTGTAATTGATTTTGTCCTAATGTCTAATCATCAACATGTTTAAAATAATCATCGACCAAATGAAGTAGATTTATCCTCCCAGTTGTCTAATAAACTAGTGATTTGTACTTCTCTTTTATTTCTTTAAATCTTATGAATGAAAGATAATGGTAACTAAAAGTGCTCATAAGTTGGATTGCAGTTTAAAAAAAGAAAAAATTCTCTTGTCCAAATCCGTTTTGGATTGAGTGTGGACCGACTCGTAAGCCCATTTTATTGTTTATATATTATTAAAATATTTTTATTTTTATATATATATTTTATAATTAAATTTAAATAAAAAATATTTTTTTATTATTTAAATCTGATGATAACTAGCAGTTGCCCATGCTCCGCAATGGATCTAGAGTTATGTGGTGCATTAGTTTGATTAAATAATATTTATTCTTTAATAAATAATTAATAAAAAAAGATATTGGTTTCATTTAAACAGAACTAATCCAATAAGAAACAAAAAAAAGAATGTTTAAACATACACATTTTACATACCACACATACTAAGCTAACATATATTAAAATCATAATAAATTTTACAACTCTGCAAAGCTACAAATCAAAATGGAAATATTTCTTGTATCAGAATTAAAACCAAACAAACAATCACAGTTTAGAATCTTCAAAGCCAACAGAATATTATTGGAAAGGCGAAAAAATTGATCATGACTCATTCTTTAAAAACAAACAAGATGATCTTTATTTTACAAAAAGATTTTTTTTTTTGAATTGAATTAAATTGAATATGCTATATATTAACTTGCCAGTTGGCAGTAGAGCATCTATTGATTCGTCAAAAATAGTTTCACTTAAATACATCAAGCTAAAGCTAAATCTTCGTTAAGAGAAATATAATGAGTAAGGGAAAAATAAAATAAAGATTCAAAGCTTGAGAAAAATTATTCCACCATCCTTGCATGGAAGTTTGATTTCTAATCTCAAATGAAAATATTCAACAGGCTGCTTCTAATGAGCTCTCAAATGAATTGATATAACTGTCGACTATTTGATTAAAAATAAAAAATAAACAGACAAAAGGAAAGAATGGACTATTTTATTCATTCCAAAAAGAGTGAAACAAATATTAAAATTGCTATTTGTTTTTTTATTTGAAACAAATAAAAAATAGTAATTTTAAACTTCTTAAAACTACTATTTGTTTTTTATTTTTATTTTAAGAGGCTTTTGGAATGAATAAAAAACAAATAGTAATTTTAAAATTGGACTATTTTATTCATTCCAAAAGGAGTAATGAGCTCTCAATGATCTAAATGATTTAGGATTTAATTCATTTCTTTGAATATCATTTAATTTTCTAAAGTAAATAGAGTTTTAGAGGATAAAAGCATATATATCTTTACATAAACAAATAGCATCCATTTTTCAATATAGCCTCCATAAGACAGCACTAAAAGAAGATCAAAGGGCAAAATGAAACAATTAATATATATATATATATATATATATATATATATATAGTAATTAAAACATGTACTAATCTAATTCTAAACTCAATGTTCTCACAATGCAAGTTCTATGTTACTCAAACTTAGTTTGAATAAATTTGGTTTCCATCAACAATAAACTTGTTCTATTATAAGTATAAACAAAAGTCAATTGTTTCTTTGGGTTTTAGTAGATGTTTGCATTCAATCCTCTATATATAGGGCATATGCAGTTAACCTGTCCAGTCTTACCATGATTCAGTTTCAAACTTAATGCATTAACATTTTAAATTCAACAACAATAAAAATGAATTGCAGCTATGCAATTGGGGAGGGATAAATCTAATAGAAGGCAAAAAATTACAATATGGAATTCAGCATATGATAGCAAATGTAGTTCGTAGACATCCATGATCTAATTCCAAACTTAATGCACTCAACATGCAAATTGAGAAAGAAATAACAATTAGTTACAACTAGACTTATTCATGAATCGAGTAGCCCGCTCGACTCAATATAAAAATATATTTTTAAAATATATATTTTTTTTATTTTTTAAACAATAAACCGGACTAACGGGCCAGTCTGAGTCTGCCCAAGGCCAAATCTAGGTAAGAAAATTAAAAAAATTCTAGATCACGGTCCGACTCGGCCAAGTCTAATTACAACTATGCAAAACAAAAAGACAAATTGAATAAAGTGAAAGCTCTTCAAGAATAACATAAAGTCCAATAATAAATTCAACATGCTCAAAATGAATGAGTTTAATTGATAAAGTGCAGGAAATTGGAATACGACGGACATAAGTACTTCCCAAGTCCCTCTACTATAGCATCTAAGATAAATTAGTCTCTGTACTATAAATTGGTGTAATTTAATCTTTAATCTTTTAAATTTGAAGCAATTTGGTAAAATCACTAATAGTGTTAACTTAAAAGCTGACGTGGCTTTTAAAATCTGTTAAGTTGATGACATGTATATTTAATGCTGACGTGGCACTAATAAAACATATTATTTTAAAATAATGTGGACAAAATAAATAACCCGATTGTTATAAATGGCACATCATTTTTTATCCACGTGGCATATTCTTATAGGCCACATCAGATTAAATGGTCACATCAAATTAAAAGCCCAAAATGTAAAACAAAAATAAAACCTGAGATGAAAATCGTGAAGAAATAATATAAACTAAAAAAAAACCCTAAAGTAACAAAAGAGAGGTTGCTAAAAAAATCGAAGTGAAGAAGATTACAAATCAAAACTGAAATCGTTGGCTGTGAGACGAATTGAGCAGCCTCACTCTGACAAGACGGTCGACTCTCTCGAGAGTGACACCGCCAACAAACAAGCCTTCCTCCAGACCCTCCCCTCCAACCTTCAACCTACATGATGTGAACCCGTGGAGTTGAACCCTTTGAACCCACTATCAATCTAGGATACGTAACCCAGAAAAGCCAAGATTTAGGCAATGAAAACTTAAACCTAGTAAAATCATGTTTCAAAGAACCTAGATAAGCTAAGCTAAGCTATCTAGACCCCAAGAACGCTTGTTTCAATAACCTAAGTTTGAAGGTGTTGAACGCCACAAAGAAGAATTCTTTGATAAGTTCTAAGTACTTTCAAGAACTAAAATAGAAAACTCTTACTGATTAAAATCAGACTTAATTGGTCAAAAGATAATTAATTGTAGGCAGCTACACAAGGTATTTATAGCCTCCCTACATAACCTAAATCTAATACTAGTTACAATGGAATTCGGCCGAGCACTACTACTCCCCTTGGAAATCCTAAAGT
Organism: Fremontodendron californicum; assembly: GCA_030761205.1. Classification (NCBI taxonomy): domain Eukaryota; kingdom Viridiplantae; phylum Streptophyta; class Magnoliopsida; order Malvales; family Malvaceae; genus Fremontodendron; species Fremontodendron californicum. The sequence goes on from JAULJL010000032.1 coordinate 5,345,401, forward strand.
CGGCTAGACTTAATAAACTTAATAAAGAATGCTTAAAATGGGCTGAACATCCTCCAGCCCAAACCTAAACGATTAAAAGATGTCCAACTAGTTTAATGAAGGTAGACCCCACTAGCCTATTGGACATGTTACATAATATAAACCCAAATGCCTAAGTAATTAAAAGACTAATTAAAAGACTTAAAATAAACCTAATCTTCATTGCCACATCATTAAATGAATTGGTCCCCACAAGTGCCATGTCAATTAATGAATTAAAGAATAGGCCCACTTCTAATCTTCCAATGCCGCCACTTGTAAGCCCTCTAATGCCGCCATCTTGTGTTCTTGAATCACATGGACTAAACTTGGATGCAAGCCCATCTTGCATATTGAAGCCTTTCTTGAATAACTTGCAACATGGCCCAAGTGAATTCCACCCATTTTTGCCATTTTTCCTAGATCTTCTTAGTTCTTGGCCCATATAGAAATTGCCATGAGATTGGGCCTTCTTTGGATCCTATCATTCCCCTTTTTCTCGAAAAGATTCGCCCTCGAATCTTAGCCTTGTGTGTGATAATGATGGCGCTAGGTACTAAATCAAGGTGATGTGCAATGCCTCTTATGGGTGGCAACCTGTATCTTCTCCGAAAAGAAATCCTCAACATCCTCCAACAAAGAAGCAATCAAAATAGGAAGAGATTGGTTAGGGTATCAAGAATAAGAACCTCACTCTCCTTCGCATAAAGAAAAAAATTCGCAAATTCTTTGTTTTCCTCAGTAGGAATTGTCTCATTTTCTACTAATAGCTCCTCTCTTCTTTAATTTCAGCCACCACTTCTTTTTCTTTTGCACTTTCTTTTTGACTCTCTTTTTCCTCTTGTGGCTCGACTTGTTTTTCAGCCACCTCTCTTTCTTTTTCACTTTTTTTGTTCTCTCTTTCTTCCTCTTGTTGCACAAACTTCCCAAACAATAAGGTGAACTCTTTCATCTCTTGCAGAGCCTGCTTTACTTCGTCGCCACATGTGAAAGACATCTTAAAATTGCTGCAAAACAACTTTGGTTAATAAAAAAAAAAGATGAATGTCGATTCTTTCCTCTTCTTTTCAATCTTTTTCGAATCTTTCTTTCTTTTTCTTTCTTTCTATTTGAATTGTTTTCTTTCTTTCTTTCTTTTTTCACGAGACTTTTTTGATTTTCTTAAAATCTCGGATGACTTTCTTTTTTCTTTCTATAGATTGTTCGAATGCCCCTCTCAATTCTTGATTTTTTTTTCAAGAACGGATCAATAACAGTCAAGAACAATTTTTAATAGATCAAGAATTCAAGAAGTAGAATCTTGATCTAAACCAGCTTCTAAAAATGAAACCCCAAACGAAAACTGCCTTAAAACTATAACTATTTGACAAAGAATACCTAAAGCTATAATCCCTATGACAAGTATGTCTGAAACCCCAAAAATTTTTGTCAGTGGCAGTCTAGATAAGCCTGATTGGACCCTAAGCTCTGATGCCAAATGATGTGAACCCGTGGGGTTGAACCCTTTGAACCCACTAACAATTTAGGATACCTAACCCAGAAAAACCAAGATTTAGACAATGAAAACTTAAACCCAGTGAAATCTTGTAAGAACCTAGATAAGCTAAGCTAGCTAGACCCCAAGAACGCTTGTTTCAAGAATCTAAGTTTGAAAGTGTTGAACGCCACAAAGAAGAATTCTTTGATAAGTTCTAAGTTCTTTCAAGAACTAAAAGAGAAAACTCTCACTGAATAAAATCAGACTGAATTGATCAAAAGATAATTAATTGTAGGCATTTATAGCCTCCCTACATAACCTAAACCTAATACTAGTTAGGATGGAATTCGGCCGAGCACCACTACTCCCCTTGGAAGTCCTAAAGTCGGCCAGACCTAATAAACTTAATAAAGAAAGCTTAAATATGGGCTGAACATGCTCCAGCCCAAACCTAAATGATTAAAAGATGTCCAACTAGTTTAATGAAGGTAGACCCCACTAGCCTATTGGACATGTTACATAATATAGGCCCAAATGCCTAAGTAATTAAACGACTAATTAAAAAACTTAAAATAAACCCAATCTTCCTTGCCACATCATTAAATGAATTGGTCCCCACAAGTGCCATGTCAATTAATGAATTAAAGAATTGGCCCACTTCTAATATTCCAATGCCGCCACTTACAAGCCCTCTAATGCTGCCACCTTGTGTTTTTGAATTACATGGACTAAACTTGGATGCAAGCCCATCTTGCATGTTGAAGCCTTTCTTGAATAACTTGCAACATGACCCAAGTGAATTCCACCCATTCTTGCCTTGTTTCCAAGATCTTCTTGGATCTTGGCCCATATAGAAATTGCCATGGGATTGAGCCATCTTGGATCCTATCACCACGCCAACCAATGCCTTTGTCTGCACTGATTCCTCACCTGTTTCAAGTTTCAACCCTACATCCCTACCCACACCCAATAGGCCAGTACCCACCCCACCCCACCCATGCCTCTGGCTCTATCTATCCCCAATTCCCAACCAAGTAGACAACCTTCAAGGCAGACATGAAAGAAAATTTGGGTTTTGCAGTGAGGAAAGAAGAAAAAGATGAGACATGGGCACAAGAAGTTTGGAAAAGTGATGGAACATAGCCATATCCAACACATACTCGTATCCGGCACTGTCATCCCAAATCTGGATAACATAGGTATCAAATTAAAGATAAACCCCATTTTCAATTTTCTCAAGGCACAGGCCTTCTGGAAGTTGAGAAGCTTCCCCATTCTAAAAATGAAACAGTTTCTCCATTGAAACACAGTGCACCTTCATCTGAAGGCCCAACAAATGCTTCACAAAAAGTCTTTCCTGGACCGCCATTGATCCGTTAATTTCAAAGGAGAGGAACTTAAGTCGATGCTAGCAGATATCCCACACCTTTTTACAGAAGTCAATTGAAGAACCAGTTCTGAAGTGAGGTGATTTTGTTGTTACTGTGGAGTTGCACTGAACTGACCATCATCTCTGAGGCCTAAATTAATTTCAAATAGCTGAACAGAAAGTTAATTACATACCTGCAAATTGCAAACATAAAACTATTAGCATAGATAGAAAGTACATATTAAAGAGTAAACCAGCTAATCATCCGGTTCTAGTTTCTTCTTTCCCTTAATCCATTCGTGACAGTGACTCTTGTTATGCATAGGAAAATGTGAGGATACATACAACCCTCTGATATCAAGACACCAAATTTGTTTGGTTAAACCTATATAATATCAGGGTTGTGACATAAAGATTTGAAGTAGAACCTGGACTTATGTTACCCCATACTATTATTCTTTCTAAAATATTCGTATTCGATATCATCATCAACAGATATTTGAATATGAATATGGGATATGATTTTACAAATATATGAAAAAAATTGAATCTACTCGTATTAGACACATACCCGTATCCGACACTCACTTCGAGTTTAGATAACATAGACCTAGACTTCATACTAAAAAGATAATTTATTAAAAAAGTCAATCATTTATTACATATCACATGTGATAAGTAAATGATGAATATTTATTTTAATAGACTCATTAATGATTCTCATAGTAAATGTCTACTTTTTTTTATTAATAATGAGATTACTTGATATGATTTAATTGAAAAATGAAATATGTTGATGTGGAGTGATTGTTTTATACAATCATTTCTCATTATTAAAAAAAGGAAAACATAAAGATCAAGTTTACCACTAGTTAATATTAAATTTTGTCACTATATTTTAGTTTCGCTGAATTTTACCATTATTTTTAGTTTTGTTGATTTTTAAATATAAAGTAACAAAATTGATGAAAATTTATTAATATTAAAGTAATATTTCATGAAATATTTCAATTATTTTATTTAAAAATTAACAAAATTGAAATTATAGAGACAAAATTTGCCATTTGCATCAATAGAATATTTCGTGAAACATTTCATGTCGTTATTTTATTTTCCAAAAAATAACAAAATTGAAATTAAAATGATAAAATATAATAAAATTGAAGTACAATGTTAAAGTTCAATATTAAATCATAATATGCTAGCAAATTTCCACATTAATCTCAAATTTTAAAAATAAATAGATTTGGTTTATTTCCTTTGCCCAAGTCCGAAAATAAAAATTATATAATATGTAATTTAAAAAAAATTAAAAATTAATAAATTGTAAAATTTAAATAATAACAATTTTAAAAATTTTAAAAATTTTAAAAATTATATAAATACGATTCGGGTTTGCCGGGCGGACTTACGAATAAAAATTAAATATATAAATATATAAAATTTTATTTTTATTTTTATTTTTTAAATTATAAATTATATAATTTTTATTTAAATTTTATTATTTAATAATTAAAAAAATAAATAAAAAAGGTGAAGTCTTCACCCTTGGGAAATCGCCGCCGTGGGTGGCGATTTCCCAGTGGTAAAAATTTAATTTATTTTTAATTTTTAGTTGAAAAATCGTCATAACTCATGGCTATTGTAGAAGGAGAAAATTTGTAACCAATTACAAATTGCCACGTGTCAATTGAAATTCTTTTAATTAAGAAATTTTCAATTAAATTATACATTACCATGTGAAATTGATAATATCATATTATAATTAATTATTTTATAATTAATTAAATATGTACACATAGTTTGACCAATCAAATTGCAAGGATTCATGGGTTATCCAATCAAATTTCACCATGTGTCATAATTATTTTACCTCTAATTAAATTAAATTAATTAAGAGATAAATAATAAATTTTTATCTCTAATTAAATTAAATTAATTAAGAGATAAATAATAAAGTTTTATCTCTAATTAAATTAAATTAATTAAGAGATAAATAAATATTTTATCTCTAATTTAATTAATTAATTAAGTGATAAAAAATAAATATTTTATCTCTAATTTAATTAATTAATTAAGTGATAAAAATAAATATTTTATCTCTAATTTAATTAATTAAGGGATAAATAATAAAGTTTTATCTCTAATTAAATTAAATTAATTAAGAGATAAATAAATATTTTATCTCTAATTTAATTAATTAATTAAGTGATAAAAATAAATATTTTATCTCTAATTAAATTAAATTAATTAAGAGAGAAATATGAAGATATTATCTCTAATTAAATTAATTAAGAGATAAATAAGGAGGATGAGTTCTTTTAAAACTCTCTTTCACCTGGCTAGCTACCACTATAAATTGACAATTCACAAGCTGAAGAGAAGAAGAAGATTTTGAAGAGCTAAATCCTCTCAAAAGTCTTAAGAAGAAATTAGAGAAATTCTAAGAACGCGGTGCTTGTTCTTGAGAATTCTCTAAGAAGCTGCTCTCCGATCTTGTTCATCGAAGGAAAGGAGATAATTCCTGTTTTTTCAAGACCAAGTCTAGAAGACCCTTGAACCAGATCTCAACGATTCAAGATCAAGTCGTGAAGACCCTTGGATCAAAGTTTTACTGAAGAAAAGAATCAAAGGATTTCTTTTTTTAAGAATATTCAGAGATTGTAACCTCAAAGTTTGATTAATAAAATTATTATTTGACTCCAAATTTTCCTTGTCATATTTTTGACATAAAATTTGTGTGTACAAATTTTGGCACGCCCGGTGGGACAATCTCTGCCTTTCATCTCTTTTCTTCAAAATTCAAGTTATCAAGTTGCAATGGCTCCCAAGAAGAACCTTGCTAACAAACCAACTCTTAAGCCTGCTCGAGCTAATCCTGCAGTCTACCCCACTTCATCATCAAGCGTTGATATCCCTACTCATCCTTATGGCACTAGTAGAAAGACCAAAGCTCTTGCTGAATTGTATGAGCAAACTTTTCCGGTGCTCAATCAAAACCCCCTCTATGACACTTCTTCTCCAATTCAAGACTTAGAAGAAGTTTCTGCTAGACAAGTTGATTCTCCTCGAGGATCAAGTGTAAGTCGCCAGTTAACATACAAAGAACAAGATAGCTACTCAAGCAACAAGCATATTCCATCCTCTGCTCCTGGAGTAATGGCTGTCATGACAACTGGCACCACATCATTGGAAGAACAAGTTGCACTTCTGGCAAAATCTGTTGAAATTCTTTCAGCAAGTATCAAAGAGAAGGATAACCAGATCGCTTCCATGATGGACAAGATCGCCGGTCTCACTGGAAAAAGGAACGAGGCTTCAAACCAAAATTGGCAATCAATCTTTCAAGATGATGGTGAGAACTCTAGCAAGGAAGTTGCTAAGGATTCTGAAGAAAAGATCAATGAACTCGTCACTACCAGTCAGCTCAAGGATCTTATCAAGGAGGCTATCAAAGATCAAGTTGAAAGCATCACTCAACCTTCATATACATATGCAAAACCATATTCTCAAAGGATCGATCGTCTGAGGATGCCTGGGAACTATCAACCCCCAAAGTTTCAGCAGTTCGATGGAAAAGAAAATCCACGCCAACATGTTGCACATTTCGTGGAAACTTGCAATAATGCTGGCACCTATGGGGATCTCATGGTGAAGCAGTTCGTTCGCTCCCTAAAAAGCAACGCCTTTGATTGGTATACTGATCTTGAGCCTGGGACAATTGACAGCTGGGAACAACTTGAGCGTGAATTCCTTAATCGATTCTACAGCACTCGCCGCTTAGTCAGCATGATCGAACTCACAAGCTCACGTCAATGGAAGGATGAGCCAATCATTGATTACATCCACAGATGGAGAAATCTGAGCCTTAACTGCAAAGAAAGACTGTCTGAGTCTTCTGCCCTTGACATGTGCATCCAAGGCATGAATTGGGGCTTGCGTTACATTCTTCAAGGCATCAAGCCTAAGACCTTTGAAGAATTAGCCACTCGTGCTCATGATATGGAGTTGAGTATGACAGCTGCTGGAAATCAAGAACCTCTGGTGCAAGAGCCAAAGAAAGCCAAAGAAAAACAAGATACCCGCAAAGGGGGCAAAACCTTTACCAACAAGAGAGAAAGCAAACAGTCCATGGCCGTGACTACCAAGCCTTTTAAGATATCTCCCAAGTCAAAACAGTCTCAAGAGACGAAATCTTCTCCTTTCCAAGACAAAGGTAAAGGCAAGATCACTTTGAAGGAGAGGCAAGAAAAGAAGTATCCTTTTCCTGATTCTGATGTTTCAAGCATTCTTGAAGAACTTTTAAAGACTAAGCTGATTCAGTTGCCAGAAATGAAGCGACCTGAAGAAGCTGATAAAGTAGAAGACCCCAATTATTGCAGGTACCATCGCTTGATTAGCCATCCTCTGGAGAAGTGCTTTATTTTGAAGGATAAAATCATGCGACTCTATGAAGAAGGAAAAATCGAGTTTGAAGAAGAAACGATGTCGTCAAATTTGGCATCAGTCAATATGGTTTCTCAATCCAATTTGCTGGATAGAACCATAAAATTTGGCTCTTTTGATCCTATCATACTGGCTCCAAGTACAAGTACGATGGAGGGTCTTCAGGAAAGTGGGGGCAACTATTTGCTTCAAAGACAAAATCAAGATTACGATGGTTGGACTCTAGTCACACGCCGAAGAAGCAAAAGGAAGAATCTTCCAAAAGTTGTGAAAGTTCCTACAAGAGCTAAGATGATCAAACGACCATCTGAATTTCCAAAGCCCAATGTGCCTCAAGAAGCAAAAATGCCATCTCGGGGTAAAAATTCAGTAGGGAGAAAGTCAAGGAGGCAAATCACTTTAAACGAATTCATGCCAATTCAGCTTAGAAATGAAGATTTGGTTTTCATGACTTGTTACCATAACGGTGGCAATGAGGATAATGAAAACAACATTGACTCAGTAGCATTTGAAGTTGATGATCATACTTGTGCTACGAAAATTAACTTTTCTGATGAAGATCTGTTGCTAGGGTCAACCCCTCATAATCGGCCGTTGTTCGTCGTAGGATATACTCGAGAACAGAAGATCAATAGAATCTTGATCGATGATGGTTCTGCTGTCAACATACTCCCGTTGATGACAATGAAAGAATTGGGAGTTCCTTTGGATGAGTTGATGCAAAGCCGCTTGATGATCCAAGGATTCAACCAAGGGGGACAAAGAGCTCTTGGAAAACTTAGACTTCAACTTTTCATTGGAGATATGGAGTCAAGTCCACTTTTCCATGTAATCGATGCCAAAACGACGTACAACATGTTGTTAGGACGACCGTGGATACATCAAAATGGTGTAGTCTCCTCAACTCTGCATCAATGTCTCAAGTATTGCAGAAACGGTCAAGTCAAGACGATCCTTGCAGACGCTAAGCCATTTACTATAGCAGAAGCACATTTCGCAGATGCAAAGTTTTATCTAAAAGATACATTTATCGAAGAAGTAATGCCCAACCTGATGCAAGAATTAAAGCAAAAGGGAAAGAATTTGGCTTCTTCCACAGTTGGAGAAGATGAAATTGCTCAAGGTTTAAAGGATCTGACTCTTCCCCTCACTAACTTGGAAGAATCAAGAGGCCTTATACCTCCACTGCAAGGATTTGTTAGACCAGTAGAAGAATCTCTTTGCGAACATCAGGATCTTCCTACTCATCGAGCTAAAGATTTTGATCCTAATGCTTATAGGTTGCTTGTCAAAGCTGGATATAAACAAGAGGATGTCGCAAAATTGGCTCACGAGACAAAAGAGCCTAGCAAAGAAAAGCCGCAAAGTTCATTCAAGATCCGACAGGTCTGGCAAAAGAAGATTGATCACATCGGAACTTCTAGAGAGGGGCTTGGGTATTCTCCATTAAAATTGAAGATTCATAAACAAACTTCGAGGTACATAAATGTGGAGGAAGTTCCCGAGGAGCAAGAAGATGCAGTGAAGCCACCAGGACTTTCAGTGTTTGATCGCTTGGGGGCACGCTCAACACGATGTTCAGTGTTTGATCGTTTGAGCATTCAATCATCACGAAGGTCAGTTTTTGAACGAATGGGAGAAAAATGCAGTGACGTTTCTGTAAGTAAACCAATTTCCATTCAGTCAAGGCTTGGAAGTCCGTACTCTGAAGAAGTTAACTGTGGCCGAAAAAGAAAATCTTCCACTTTAAAGGAATCAAGAGATTTTCATAGCAAAATTCATTCTCGAATGAAAAGGCAAAGCGAATGGAAGGTAACTACTGGTGAAGTTTTGAAGGCTAGAAAGCACACAGTGGTTATAACCAAATCGGTCTCATCCTCAGAGGAAGAAGAACTTGAAGAAACAGAAATCTTTACTTCTAACCATGTATCTGTAAAAGAAACTGGTGAAAAATCTCAAGAAGAAGAAGCCCAAGAAGCCCCTTCGACTTTTGAAGAAGGAAATCAAGCTACTATTGATGAATTAAAGGAGGTTAACATCAGCACTAGTGAAGATCCACGACCGATCTTTATTAATGCTTGCTTACCACCAGAAGAAGAAAAAACCTATCTTGATCTTTTGATAGAGTATCGAGATATCTTTGCTTGGACTTACAAAGAAATGTCGGGACTTGATCCAAAAGTGGCTATGCATCATCTGGCTGTCAAGAAAAATGTCCGACCTATCAAACAAGCTCAACGACGTTTCCATCCTGACTTGATCCCCCAAATTGAAGCTGAGGTCAATAAGCTCATCAAAGCTGGCTTTATTAGAGAAGTCAAGTATCCTACTTGGATCTCAAATATTGTTCCAGTGAGAAAGAAAAATGGTCAACTTCGAGTTTGTGTAGATTTTCGAGATTTGAACAATGCTTGTCCAAAGGACGACTTTCCTCTCCCTATAACAGAAATAATGGTTGATGCTACAACTGGCCATGAAGCTTTGTCATTTATGGATGGATCGTCTGGTTATAATCAAATTCGCATGGCTCCAAGAGATGAAGAACTTACCGCATTTCGAACTCCAAAAGGAATATACTGTTACAAAGTTATGCCGTTTGGGTTAAAGAATGCAGGTGCTACTTATCAAAGAGCAATGCAAAAGATCTTTGATGATATGCTTCACAAAAATGTCGAATGTTATGTTGATGACTTGGTAGTGAAGTCAAAGGAAAAATCCAATCATCTTGCTGATCTTCGCCAAGTGTTTGAAAGATTCCGCAGATATCAATTGAAGATGAATCCGCTCAAGTGTGCGTTCGGAGTATCCTCGGGCAAGTTTTTGGGGTTCATCGTACGACATCGTGGGATTGAGATCGATCAATCAAAAATAGATGCAATCATGAAAATGACTGAACCGCGCAATCTGCATGAACTTAAAAGTCTGCAAGGAAGATTGGCATATATCCGACGCTTTATCTCAAACTTGGCTGGTCGATGTCAACCATTTAGTCGGCTAATGAAGAAGGATGTCCCTTTTGTCTGGGATGAGGCCTGCAGTAATGCTTTTAAGAGCATTAAGACCTTTTTGTTACAACCACCTATTCTGAAGGCACCTATACCAGGACAGCCGTTAATCCTTTATATTGCTGCACAAGAACGTTCCTTAGGAGCATTGTTGGCACAAGAGAATGATGAAGGAAAAGAAACTGCACTCTACTACCTTAGTAGAACTCTTAATGGGGATGAATTAAATTATTCTCCCATTGAAAAGACTTGCTTGTCATTGATGTTTGCAGTTAAAAAGCTGAGGCATTATTTGCAAGCTCATTCTGTTCGTTTGATTTCGCGAGCAGATCCCCTCAAATATCTCATGTCCAAGTCTGTGCTCAGTGGAAGATCGGCAAAATGGGCTCTTTTTCTACAAGAGTTCGATATTACTTATATTCCACAAAAGGCCGCTAAAGGGCAAGCACTTGCCGATTTCCTTGCAAACCATCCGATTCCAGATGATTGGGAATTCTCTGAAGATCTCCCAGATGAAGATGTTCTTTTCATCGAAATTCCCAGGCCATGGAAACTATTCTTCGATGGGGCTGCCTGTCAAGATGGAGCTGGAGCAGGTGTTGTCTTTGTCACTTCAGAAGGAGATGTATTGCCTTATGCATTTACTCTCACTGAAAATTGTTCCAACAATGTAGCAGAATACCAAGCTCTGATCATTGGATTGGAAATGGCAGTGGATATGAAAATCACTCAACTTAAAGTGTTTGGGGATTCCAAATTGGTCATCAACCAACTTCTTTCACTTTATGAAGTTAAGAAGCCTGACCTCTTACCATATGTCGACTATGCGAAGAAGATTTTGGAATGGTTTGACAATGTAAGCTTAGAACATGTACCAAGAAGTGAGAACAAGCAAGCAGATTCTCTAGCTAATCTAGCATCAGCTCTTGCCATGCCAAGTGTAGAAGTAAAAGTCCCTCTTTGCAAACGATGGATTTTGCCTCCAATTGATTTTAAAGATAACAATACAGAGTCCAATGTTGTTTCAGTTTGCGAAGTTGAAAAAGAAGATTGGAGACAACCATTGATTGATTATTTAGAGCATGGGAGGCTACCCAATGATCCAAGGCATAAAACAGAAGTGAAACGTCGAGCTCCTCGATTTATTTACTTCAAGGGTACGCTCTATCGCCGCTCTTTTGATGGTGTCTTCCTTCGATGTTTAGGAGAAGATGAAGTATCCAAAACCTTACAAGAAGCTCATTCAGGAATTTGTGGTGCACATCAGTCTGGAGCTAAATTGCATTTTCAAATAAAAAGAATGGGATACTACTGGCCAACAATGGTAAAGGATAGCATAGACTACTCCAAGAAATGTCAAGCTTGTCAGTTTCATGCAAACTTCATCCATCAACCTCCTGAACCATTACATCCGACAGTCACATCTTGGTCGTTCGATGCTTGGGGACTTGATTTGGTAGGACCATTACCTAAGAGTTCACTAGGGCATATGTATATACTTGCCGCTAAGGATTACTTTTCAAAGTGGGCAGAAGTGGCACCTTACAGGGAAGTAAAAAAAAGAAACTGTTGCAACTTTTATTAGGACAAACATCATTTATCGGTATGGTGTACCTCGTCACATCATAACTGATAATGGGAAGCAGTTTGACATGAGCAAATTATGTGCACAGTTTGACTTCAAGCAGTACAAGTCTTCAATGTACCATGCTCCAGCAAATGGATTAGCAGAAGCTTTTAACAAAACTTTGTGCAATCTTCTCAAGAAAGTTGTTAACCATTCAAAGAAAGATTGGCATGAAAGGATAGGAGAAGCTCTGTGGGCTTATCGAACTACATATCGCACACCAACTCAAGCCACTCCATATGCACTTGTTTATGGTGTAGAAGCTGTTCTGCCACTTGAGCGACAAATTCCATCATTGAGGATTGCAATCCAGGAAGATCTTTCTAGTGAAGACAATGTACGCTTACGTTTGGAAGAATTAGAAGCACTGGATGAGAAAAGGTTGGAAGCCCAACAACGCTTGGAGTGCTATCAAGCTCGACTATCCAAAGCTTTTAATAAGAAAGTCAAGCAGCGATCTTTCCCAGTTGGAGATTTAGTCCTTGCTGTAAGAAGACCCATAAATACTTCACATCGTATTGGCAACAAGTTCCTTTCAAAATGGGATGGACCATACGTTGTTCGAGAAGTTTATACTAATGGTGCATACAAGATCGTTGATCAAGATGGTGTCAAAGTTGGACCGATCAATGGAAAGTTTTTGAAGCGTTACTATGCTTAAAGAAGATATGGCTCCTAAGCAAGAGCTTAAACTGTCGTATGTTGCTCCTAAGCAAGAGCTTAAACTGTCGTATGTTGCTCCTAAGCACGAGCTTAAACTGCACATTAAAAAAAAAAAAAAAAAAGGCAGCTATGTTGAAAATCCTTTCTAGGACAACTTAGGCAAAAGTTAGGGCACAAAAAAAAATGATGAACTACGTTATGACTTGATCCTTCAAATTCGAGGGTACGTAGGCAGCTTGGTTTCATTGCCAAGTTCAGTCCAAATAAAAAAAAAAATTCTTTTGATTCAAATATTATCTTTGGTTCACTTGAAAGTATTATGATAATTTTCCATTCAAATTTCATGATTCAAATTATTTTTCAAGTAAAACAAATCTTTGCAAATTAAAGATCTTTGGGAATTTAATTTGTAGTCCATACGTGATGCAAAAATGCTTCAAAAAGTGCAAAAGAAAGATGATATATGGAGAAAAGGAAATTTAACTTCATTTCAAACTTGAAAAGAACTTACAATAAAAAAAAAACACTAGCAAGCCTAAGAACTAATATAAATTTCAAAAAAAAAAAAAAAGTTACATCAAAAGGGATTCAAGGCTTCCATTTGAAATTCTTCAAGTCGTCTCGAGAGGCTTCCAACATATTTTGCAACAAATCTAAGTTTTTGGCTTCATCCTCAGTAAGGGTAGTAATAGACTCAACAGAATTCATCTCTTCACGAATCTTGGAGGTATCGGTTCTTCTTCTTTTCAGTTCATCTTCAGTTTCTTGGAGTGAAGACTCAAGTCTATGTTTTTTGCGTTGCAAAGTAATGAACTCTTGCTCTATATCTGCCAAGTTCGACTGCAGGGTGTTAAGGTTCTCAACAGTCTTATGTTCAAGTAACATTGAATCTTTAAGTCGAATTTCAAGTGCTTGAAGTCTTTCAATTCTATCCTTGGATGAAGAAATGGAAGATTCAAGCTCATTAAACTTCTGGACTTGTGTAAAATAGTCTTCCACCATGCCTTTCAATAAGGATGAATCAACGGACTTAATTGCTTCTATTGCATCAAAGATCTTGTGGACATCACTAGTAAGTGAAGGAACCCGATCAAAAGAAGCGCGAATAATCCTTGGTTGAATGCTTTCCCACAAAATAGTTGCAAGCTTCAACTGACTATCGGATATCACTTTTTCAGCACTAAACTTAGAAAATTCTGGAAGGACGAGATGACTAGCTTCAACATGAGGCCCTGTGGGAGTCTTCACTATAGGCGAAGTATTATTAACAATCACATTAGGGCAAGCATATTCTTGGTTAGAAACAGTACTTGAAACATTATTTCTGATCTTAGCTGCAAGTTTGTTGAACTCATGCGAACTAGAAACTGAAGCTTCACTTTTGGCGGGGGATATATCACCTTGAAAGGATTCCCTTGGCCTGGTTCGCTTCCAATGTCTGTCATGATCACTCTCATCAATTGAATCTTCAACGATCGCATTATGCTTCCCTTCGATGACCTTCGGTAAAACCCTTTGTCCTTCATCAACTAATGACACTGATCGAGGAACTTCTTGTGAAGTCTTCACATGCTCCTCTGTTAAATCTATGGTGGACGAGACTTTGGCTTTATTGGATTTGTCTTGCGAAATCTCTAAATACTTTTTCTTAACATCCTTTGGAGGTTTTCTTCTCTTCGATGGTGATGTACGGATGCTCGAAATCAAAATATCAATAGAATGCTCAAGATATGGCTCATGAACTTTCGACCACCATTCCATGTATCTTGCGGTTGCATGATCATTAGGATTTAGAGAACGAGCTGGAGAGATCAATCTGGACTTTGTATGAGAACGAGTGCAAATTCTCCAAAACCTACATAAATCATCCACAGATCCAGAACGAATATCTTCCTTAAGAGCTCCGGGAATATCTTGACAAAACCCAAATTGTCTCCCAAATCGATGAGGACTGTAAGGTTCTACAATGATGGCTTGGTTACATCGGGCAGGCAGATAGCTCGAACGAACATTAACAAGGTAGCCATGATTGATCTTACTAAGAGCATCATCATCAACAATCACTTCATCCCTATTTCTGGGATATAAGTTAGCATTCCACACTATGCCACTATGAATCAACTTGCGGGCGTCATAATCCTCAAAGTATTTGGCTCCACCTTCTCCTGAAAACTTGCTCATCAAAGGCCCATATACATCATCTGGATTTTTAAAGTGAGTCCGGAAGTAATAACTTAGCCACCCATAAATATAGTGAATTGGAAAACACGCATCTGAAGAGCCCGCTTGAGCAGAAAGTGTAATTCGGTTTAGTCCATGGTAAATATTGGCTAACACTGGGACCGCGAGATTAACAGTTCTCCCAATCGCCATCAGGCTGGCTATCTTAAATGTCTCTGGCCGAACAAATTCTGAATCTTTACTTGGAAAAACGAAAACACAAATCCAACAAGAAAGGAAGGCAGCTAAATAAGTGTCTGTTGTTAAACTGTCTTTGATTCCAAGTGTAGTGAATGCTCCATCTCCTGCCATTCCCCGACCTTGGTATTTCCGAAGAATCCCAGTAGGGTTATGTGTAGCTTTTGGACGAACAAGCTTCTTTGCTTTTCGAGCAGGTGGTTTGGTGTAATGCAATTTCCCTTGAAACCAAAAATTGATCCAATCCTCAACAGACACCTTATCCTCCTTGCCTTGCTTCAAAAGATGGAATGCAGCAAATAGATATTCACAACATCTCGGGATGAATCTTCCCTTGTTATCAAAGCCAATCAATTCGGCAGCACAAGGAATGACTTCATCATAAAATATGTCGTGAATGGGCAAACTGCCTAGCCTATGCAAATCCCATAAGGAGATGGAAGCTTCCCCAGTAGCAAGGTGGAGAGTATTGGTAGCCGGGCACCAAGCTTCACAAAAAGCGCGAATGACGTCTTTGTTGTGATCATAAGTGTATAATGATGCATAAACAGCATCATATATACTAACAGTCGTTAAATTTTTGTTGAAGTGGTACAACACATCTTCAGTCCATTCCCAGTACTTTGGTATGTAACCAAACTCTCCAAAAATCTTGAAGGAAAATCCCTAATATGACCTTTCGGAAGTGATACGGCTTCCCAACGTGTCAAACTTCTCATGATTAGAAGTATTGACGTGAAGATTAGATTGAAGAGATCTCGCCTTTGGAGAAGATTGTGAGGTTGGAGAAAGTTCTATCGACCAATCTTCCAAAGTGGTAGGAAAATCAAATGATTTCCAAGCGGACTTATATCTACCCGATATGGGCTTGTCGATGAGAGATATAATCCTTCTTTTATGTCTTCGTCTTCCTTGGAAAGAATCACAAGATAATCTTTGTGATCTTTGAAGTACACCATGATGATTCTACAAAAAAAAAAAAAAACAAAGACAAAAACAAAAACAAAACAAATAAAAAAATGTCAAAGTAGGTAGAGAATTAAAAATAAAAAATAAAAATAAAAATCCAAATTTCGCTGTCTCTCTCGTCTTTCCAAAAAAAAAAAAAAACAGAGCTGAGACACACTCAATAACAGAAAAGCCAGTTTGGGACCACATTAATTTTATGGCCACAAATCCAAATTAACAATACTGTTGTTCCTACAGAAGATTTATCTCTCTGTCCACTAGCCACTAGCCATATCCTAGGTACTACCTACGTATACCCAGCAGATATCGACACGTCCCTCCACAAGCATTTGCCATGTCATTTGCCTCTTTCACTGGAAACAACATAACTTCAAATCTTAACTTCTCATCTGTGACACAAAACGCCACAATCTTTCATAGCCTACCTGAGATGGCTCGGCAAGGATACCAGTATCACAACCTGTTACGGCCTCTCGAAGCAAAACCCAACGCCACCACAGGATCAGCCCTGCACTCGTCCACACTCAACACGTTTCTCCTGCCTCTTCCACAGGCTCTTCCGGTCGTGAACACAATGTATCCAGTACTCAATCCTAGCACCAGTACACATCTGTAACCCATCATTGCAAGTTTCCATAAAAAGGCTATTGGAGAACCTTCATCTTCCTTAAACTTCGGTGCATATGGTTTTTGTCCCTCATTATTGACGCATTGCTTTAACAAGGGGAAGCCGCATAATCCCAAGTTCCCATAATAAGAATCATTCTCAAAAGTGCCGAATTGGTTTCCATGGGGGATGGGTCCCACGAGATTATTTTCTGAAAAATTTAGCACTTCGAGAAATGTCAGGTTTGTCAATTGAGAAGGAATCCTGCCAGTGAGCTTGTTTGATGAAAGATCTAATGATTCAAGCTCTACTAAGTTCCCCAACGATGGTGGGATATGACCGGTAAAGCTGTTGTGAGACAGGTTGAGCACTTGAATTGCGCGAAGCTCTCCAATTGCGTCTGGGATTTTTTCCATAGAATAGATTGTTCGAAAAATCAATGGCAGTGAAAATGGGTAACGTTCTTATTAGCTCTAGCTCCATCTCTAATCTTTTTGACGTTACATTCACAGAAATCTCACAACATGGAAACTATGACAAGTTGTCATTATTTGATTGAGCACCGGAACTAATTGCCACGTGTAAGTCAAAGAAGATCCAAACGCTCTCATCACCAAGCAAGCTATTCTTCGTGGCAGAGCCCGTCACTGCCCAGTCACGCTTCTTCGTTGGGACCCACGAGTACGTTTCTCCAGAGGTGGCCTCTGGCGGATCCCACGGTAACGCCGTTGACTGGTGGGCCTTCGGGATCTTCATCTACGAGATGATCTACAGGCGTACACCTTTTGCGGCTCCCTCGAACGAGCTTATGCTGAGCAACATTGTGAAAAGGCCTCTCACTTTCCCAACCCACTCGCCTTCTTCCCTTGGCGTCACTTTCCCAAGCATGGGTACAAAGCCACAAAAAAAAAAAAAACAAAAAGGGAACCGTAACTCACCCAACGCAGGGATGATATGCCACCACTTGAGTTTTCGCAAATATGAAGTTGTGTAATCTCCATATTGACACCTTTTGTTAAACTATGAATTGTTGAGAATACACACTAATTAAAATAAAATAAAAAAGGAACTCACCTGCTAAGCTCTCCAACGTTTGGGAACCTTCGATATGCAAAAGCGGGTAGAGAGGTGTTGCTTTTATAGGGGAAGTAATCCAAGTCGAATGCAATACGAATGGCATAAGACTTCCTCTAAGGCTAGGTCTTTTTGTTCTTCTAGGATAACAACTCTTTTGTTATTCAGCAAAGAAGAAGCTGGACTTTGGGAATCCTAATTAGACTATGAATTAAAGTCAATTTAATAAAGGATTTACTTTATAAATTACACAGCCAAAGTCGGTTGCTGCCAATTATACAAGAAATTGTTTTGGTTGTCCATGGGTCAATTAATTTAACAAATAGGAACTTGTTCTTGTCTGCGGTTGGTGTAAAATAAGGACCTGACAACTTCTTGAAGTCCCTGGTTGATGGGTTCCATAAAAAGAAATCCTTGCTTTGCTCAAGAGCTACAGCTACCAAGCCATGGCATGATCCCATGATCCTAATTCGACGGGCCTATTTTTTTTTGGTGGAAAATCAATTAAGTTGGGCCTTAAAACCATTTGTTACGTGGGCCAATATAATGACATATTTATTTTACGTAGGCCAATGTTGGCCCAATATCCATTTTTTTTGCTAAACCATTTAGGGTGGGCCAATCTTCTATTCATGGTCCATTTTGATGCATAGGAAATTATATTTACTAAATCAATTTTTTCGTCTCGTATACAAAATTATATGAGGATAATTAATTGGCGTAAATAAATTCTGACATCAAAAGCAAATTAAATTTCAAGACTTGTCCACTTGCTACACTAAAAAAAAATAAAAAAAAAAAAATTTCGTGTACGTAACCAAGTCTTGAGGGGCCATTTGTAGAAGGAGAAAATTTGTAACCAATTACAAATTGCCACGTGTCAATTGAAATTCTTTTAATTAAGAAATTTTCAATTAAATCATACATTACCATGTGAAATTGATAATATCATATTATAATTAATTATTTTATAATTAATTAAATATGTACACATGGTTTGACCAATCAAATTGCAAGGATTCATGGGTTATCCAATCAAATTTCACCCATGTGTCATAATTATTTTACCTCTAATTAAATTAAATTAATTAAGAGATAAATAATAAATTTTTATCTCTAATTAAATTAAATTAATTAAGAGATAAATAATAAAGTTTTATCTCTAATTAAATTAAATTAAATTAATTAAGAGATAAATAAATATTTTATCTCTAATTTAATTAATTAATTAAGTGATAAAACATAAATATTTTATCTCTAATTTAATTAATTAATTAAGTGATAAAAATAAATATTTTATCTCTAATTTAATTAATTAAGGGATAAATAATAAAGTTTTATCTCTAATTAAATTAAATTAATTAAGAGATAAATAAATATTTTATCTCTAATTTAATTAATTAATTAAGTGATAAAAATAAATATTTTATCTCTAATTAAATTAAATTAATTAAGAGAGAAATATGAAGATATTATCTCTAATTAAATTAATTAAGAGATAAATAAGGAGGATGAGTTCTTTTAAAACTCTCTTTCACCTGGCTAGCTACCACTATAAATAGAGACCTCCTCTTAACACAAATTGACAATTCACAAGCTGAAGAGAAGAAGAAGATTTTGAAGAGCTAAATCCTCTCAAAAGTCTTAAGAAGAAATTAGAGAAATTCTAAGAACGCGGTGCTTGTTCTTGAGAATTCTCTAAGAAGCTGCTCTCCGATCTTGTTCATCGAAGGAAAGGAGATAATTCCTGTTTTTTCAAGACCAAGTCTAGAAGACCCTTGAAGCAGATCTCAATGATTCAAGATCAAGTCGTGAAGACCCTTGGATCAAAGTTTTACTGAAAAAAAGAATCAAAGGATTTCTTTCTTTAAGAATATTCAGAGATTGTAACCTCAAAGTTTGATTAATAAAATTATTATTTGACTCCAAATTTTTCTTGTCATATTTTTGACATAAAATTTGTGTGTACAGCTATTTCCCAACTTAGTTTTTTTTTTTTAAATAAAATTTATCGTTGAAAAAGCGGATTTTGGTACTTAAAAAAAAAGTAACGGTATTTTGAGAATTAAATTTTTTTGGCTATATTGAGATAAAAAAGTCAGTATAACGATTGGTTTTTATTTTTTATTTTTGAAAAATAAAATCATATTAATTTTTTTATTTTTATATTATTGAATAAAAAGTTATTGTATTGATAAATTATCGGTAAAAAGTAAAAATATTGAATGATAATAGATAATTGTTTAATCGGGCTCAATTTGATTTCAAAAGACAAAATTGGATTAATGAATTGATTTTTTTAAATCGAACCTAATTAGCATAGAAATTTAATCGACCTCTAACGAAATTTAAAAAATTCAAATCGATTCGACATTAATTTTTTAAATTCAAAAATCTTCATTTTTTTAATATTATTCTAAATTTATAATTTTTTTTATTTTATAAAATATATAAATAATGAAATGAAAAGTAATGAAACCGAACCAAATAAACTTTTTTAAGATCTGAATCGATTACGAAAAAATTCGAACCGAACATTAAATCTCTAATTGATATTTGATTTATTTTTACACTTTTTTCAGACTCTAATAATGTTTCCTTAGCTTCAATCATATGTTGTACAAACAGTTTTATTTTGATATGTACATAATATAACGATCTTAACATCTCGCTTAACGTTCAGCACAATTTACAACCGAAGCATCGCGAGATTTAAACACTAGTACACTATATTAAAGCAATCCTCTCAATTTGAGGGGGATTGCTTCACTTGGTGGCAACCCACTATTTTTATTTTTTTTTTTTAAGAAAATTGGTGAGAAGGAGAGAAAAAAAAGATAAAATTTTATGTATTTGTATCGTATTCATGTTATTTTTTCGTGTTTTAGAGTTTAAATTGAATCACTATGATAAATTATGCAAAATATCCCTACATGAGGATAACTTTTAAAGTAAGATATATATGTCTAAAATTACCAAATTTAATCTAAACAAATAATAACTCTCAATCATTATACAACATATGATACAAAATTGAGAGTTATTTGAATAGTGTCAATTAGACATGGCAATTTTGGATACAACATGATTATACGATACAAACACATGGAAAAAAAATTAAAACATGACACGATACGAAAAATAACATGAACATAACACGAATAGACGAACGTGTGTTACTTTTTCATGTCATAATCATTTTCAATGTATTATATATTTATATAAATTTTGACACGTTAATAATTCGTTTTATATAGATTGACACTTTTGTGTCGTGTTTGTATTATTTCGTGTCGTGTCGTATTTTAATTATTTTCTCATGTACTGTTCGTGTCGTATAATCATGTTGTATCCGAAATTGTTAGGTCTAATTGATACTATTCAAATAACTCTCAATTTTGTGTCACGTGTCATATAATGATTGAGAGTTATTGTTTATCTAGATTAAATTTGATAATTTGAGACATCTATACCTTACTTTAAAAGTTATCCTCAATTGAGAATATTTTATATAATTTGTCATAGTAATTCAATTTATACTCTAAGTCCATTGACTTAAGAATTGGATTATTGCATTTTCATATGTTATATATTAATATAAATATCATGTTCAAAACTTATTCTTTATATATTTAATTTTATTTTTTTGCATGAATTTAAATTATGAATTAATTGTTTTAAAAAATAAATATAATAAATTTCAAAAAATTAAAATTATTAATTGAATAAATTATTTTAAAAAGTAAAAAAATAATAAAAATATGAAAAATAAAATTATTATTTCAATATACATTAAGAAATAAAATAAAAATTATTAATAAAACACATTAATTCAATATACATTACATAGTAAAATATAAAATATAAAATTTTCAAATTATATAATTTATGGATAATTACTTTTAACATAATTTTTAAATTAATAGATATATGATTATATTTATATTATAATGTATTAAGATATAGAAAAACTAAATCTTTTAAAAAAAATTATTTATACAAAAATTTACTCTCACACAGCACATAAATAAGAAATTATTAAAAGAAATATTATAAAATAATTATCAATAAATTATTAATACTATTATTATATTTTTTAAAATTATTCATTTTTATAAAATATTAAAACAAAACATCCTCGGGCGAAGCCGAGGTTAACATACTAGTTAAATTTATTTATCCCCCTAATGATTCCAACATTTTCTTTAATTTTCTCAAAAAAATTGCTAAACATAGTTTATTAGTATATTAGAAAAAATAAAGGGTAGTGCCTTAAGCTGCATATGAATGCAACCGTAGCGTTGGTATGGTGCGATTATGTACTTTTGTGACGCAATTGCACCGTACTTAACACCATGTTTGATTCGCATGAATCCTGTTACATTCAGCACATATTCGGCGGATCCACACTAAACAACCATTTGATTAATTATTTTGGTTGATTCAATCGTTTCTGATTGAGGTCATATTACGGGAAGGATCTGAATATCCATTCAGTGTCCCCATTGAATGGCTATTCAGTCCATCCCTATAATAATAATAATAAAAAAAAATCTATAAAAAATGTCCTTCCGTTCCCCAAGCAAATCTCATTAAATCTACCTACCAGCAACTCTCATTAACTCTTCTTCCCAATCTCATTAGTAACTCTTGTTTTTCTTCATTTGTCTGATATGATTTTTACAGTTCGCCATTTTCATCGGGTCTGTTTCTTCATCAACCTATTTCATTTTTTTTTTCAGAATCATATTCGACAACAGGGTTCTATTGGGTTTAAATCGCACAAGAGCACTCATCTGGGATGACAAGCCTTGGTTCCTTTGTCAGTTTTCATCTGCAACTTGGTTAAGACCTTCTCAATTTACACAGCCGAGAGTAATCTTTTCCATTCTTTTCAATTTTTTGTTATATTTGTTAAGTTTTTGGTTTGTCCAGTTGTTTGTTTTAAACTTACATATGTATTTAGGTAGAAAGTAAAATATTTGATTTTTTTTTTTTTTTCTTACGAAATCTAACTAAACTCATAAATTATGTCAGAATTAATTTCCAAGAAAAATTACGGATTCCTAAGAATAGTGAACAAAATCCTGGAAATAAGTGAAGATTTTTAGAATTAGGGATTTTTAGGAACAGGAAAATGATTGAAACTTTTCTAGGATTTCCTCACCAAGTCATTTTTCAATTAAATCATATCAATTAAATCATATCAAGTAATCACCTTCAGCCTGGTTAATTGCCAATTTAGGGGGCATTCCAGGAGGAGGGGGAGGGAGCATAGGAGGCACCTAAGAAGGTAAGAGAGAGAGAGAGAGAGTTTTTTCATAGCAAATAATTCTGAAGAACTACGAAAAAAGTTGTTGTTCTCGGCATTTGGACCAAGTGTAGATCTTTCTGGGAATAAAGATCTTTGCAGTTCCTAACTTTGAAAACTCAAAATATGCTAAATCTATTGATATATGCTCAAGTCAAAAAGGTAGCACAGCTGGAGATGATGGAATAAGAGCTTACCTGAGCTAGCTCCTTGGAGGTCGAGTCATCTGACAGTACAGATATTTTCTCTATTTCGTTTCCACTAATGCCAGGTGGAGGTGGCTGCATAGACTATGGAAGGGGAGGAGGTGGAGGTAGCGGAGGGCGAACTGCAACTTGGTCTTTAGGTGGGGGACCAGGAGATGGTGGTGGCCCAGGCGGTGGAGGCAAAGGAATACCCAAGTTTGTCGTGGCAGGCTTGGGTGGCATAGGAGGTGGGGGTGGTAAAGGCAAAGATGCGGGCACAATAGAGCCATCCCCTAAGTTTGATTTACCAATATCTGGCAAAGGAGGTGGCGGTGGAGGTGGTACAACTATAGGAATATCCTCTGACTTAGTCTGTCAGGATGATGCAGCGGTACTTGATGCTGAACCAGACAAGGGAATTCTAGGTCCTAAAGGCCAAAACCAAAAACAGACTAAAAGCATGAGAGAGAGAAAATAAAACTAGCTTAAGTATTCAAGTCAAAAATGTAGGAGAGAACTATGTTTCAGCAGAAAACAAATCAAAGAGGAAGTTAGTAGACCTATTGATGATTAGTACATAGGTGGCTTTCCAGGTGGTGGAGCCCCCGTGGGATTCAGAGTAGGGTGATAGTAAACAAAGTCCTGCAGATCAGGATTAAAAAAAATGTAAAAATTAGGCTCCAAAGAAGCAACATTATCAAACTATAATTGTAGGAGTTAATAGTCCCATTCAAATGTTACTTCAGGCTTAGGATGCTTTGCTCTCTCTTCTTCTTCTGCAGTTGTCCTTCTCCGAGGAGGCCCAAGTGACTGCAGCAGAAGACAAACTATAGTTGGTAATTGAGAATTTGGAGATGCTAACACTAAAGCATAAATGGACATATCAAAAAGAGAATGTCTATTTACCTGAACATAACAGGGGTCTCACCCTTCTCCTTCATTTTGCCTTCATATTCCTAACCAAGGGAATAATGAAGACTGTAGTTATCTCATGCAGACAACTAATTCTAATAAATGGCAGAAAGATCATAAACCAATATTTATTTCCTAAAAAAAAAAATAAATCCAAATATTTATCACTTAAATTATTACCTTCCTCTTCTTTAAAACAAGGTTAAGTGTGTCTTCAAGTTGTCTCTTCTTATGTTTTTTTGCTTTGTCTAAAGCACCTTCAGCCTCTGTAGTAATTCAATAAAGTAATTGACTATAATTGGTAGTCCACTAGACTATATTTCAAAATTAAAATTAGTAAAGAAATAACCAAATATATTAGTGAGAACAAGGTGAACTGCGGACGCAAAATGCTTAAGCAGTAAGTATTCAACAGGAATACATTATAATACCCCTTTCAACCTTTCTTCAAATAAAACGAAAGAAAGAAAACTTTCATAGGTAGTTATTACATCAATGCTGTATAATCAAAGATAAACATGTTTTCACTAAGATTGCCATCTTGAAATGGGAAAAGTCAACTGGTTTTCATCTTTATGCTGCTTCTGATCCAATAACTACTTCATTGGAGGAAGATGTATAGCTAGTTAGCTACTATGCCTCCTAGCTCTTGACTTTTAAAAAAATAGAACACTACTTAAAGGAAATACTGATTTTTTCCACTTGACTATGTTTTTCGCACTAGTTAACACTTGGTTAATGTCAAGCTCAAGGAAATGTCTGAATACCAACCAAAACCTCCTCCAAAGGAAGGCAAAAACAATGTAGAAAATCAGTTAGTAACTAAGGCTTGTTCAGTCCCTTGCATTAAAAGTACAGTCCTAAAATTTCCCGACTAAGGGGAAAAGAAGGTACAGTCTAATGCAAATAATTTTTTCCTAATTTTAAAGCTTAACCATCACCAATAAGCTCTACTCATTTTGAGTAAGTACTAATTTTCATGTAAACAGATATTTAATCATTAATTATGAAACAAACCGAATAAAATGACTTACTCATCGTTTCTAACTTCCCAATCTGTTCCATGATTGCCAGCGGATCCTTCTTCCAAATCCCCACCTCTCTCACCTTCTTCCATTCCTTCTTGTTCTGTTACAAGAAATAACACATTAATAACTACTTCAACATTAGAATGTACGTGAATCCTAAGCTGAAACAATGACTTAGATTAAAGAATTTAGCTCCAAAGTAATAGAAACAAAAATTAGGTGATTTTATTATGTGTTTCTTTACTGAAGTTCGTATAAATAAAATTCAACAGCTTACTTAAGGCGAATATTAACTTTAAAGACAATAATTTCCCTCAAATTCAACACCCTTCTCTGGAAATTCCTTGTTCTAGTTAAATAGTAAATAATAGGAAAAAATCAAGTTTTTGGATTTAGGTGAAAACGTTTTTCTTTCACTTTTAAGCCAAACAATAAATTAGGGCAATGAATGAGGGGCGAGATTGATTTTTTTTTTTTTTTTTATAAATAAGAACGGAATAAATTAAAAATGAAATAATGAAGAATTGATCATCACTGAAGTAAAAAGGGAAATAGAAAACCCTAAAAAGAAAAGGAACGGAGTAGGATTTTACCCGTTTAAGTTCTTTCTTATGGAGCTCCTTACGGTAGGCGTCCGTAGGGTTCTGTTACAGACTGTAACGTGATTCAAAGAGAGACATAATTAAGAGGAAAAAGGAGAGGATAAGAGAGAAAGGAAATAGAGAGAATTGATAATATTTTTCATTGATTGATACTCAGCACAATGTTTTTATATATAACTGAAATGCTAGCTAAGAATCTCATACTAATGAGGAGCTAATAACAAGCCAATAACAGCATAATAGCTGTAGCTCCTTTTACTGTGCAAATAACATAATTAGCTAGAGGAAATAGCCACATCAGGAAGTAACGGTATTGTAGCATTGTCATCATCTTCTTTTATACTCTCCCGATTATTCTTCTTGGAATCAGCAGCTTCTAGATCCTTTGTCCCAGCTGGCATAACTACCCCTGCTGTCATCTTCAAACAATCCAGCTTTCCTGCCTCTTGATACTGCTGGTCACTATGCATTATCTTCACATTACCTCCCCCTTCAGTGGATCCTTGTCCCCAAGGATCAAAAGATGGAAACTGAGACTTAAGGACTGTATAATCTTCCCAAGTAGCATTTTCGATCCCAAGATTATACCAGACCACAAGTAGTTGAGTGACAGCTTGGTTGTTTCATTTCACTATGCGTTTATCGATCACAGCTGCAAGGTAGACTAGTGGATGACCGGAGGAGCTATACTAGCCACTGCCTTATCACCATTTTTTTTCTTTAATAAACTCACATGAAACACAGGATGCAGTTTGGATGTAGCAAGCAAATCCAGCTTGTAAGCAACAACACCCACTCGAGATAGCACATTATAGGGTCCATAGTACCTAGAAGAAAGTTTGAGATTCTTCCTTAAAGCTAGGGAAGTTTGTTTGTAAGGTTGCAACTTCAAGTAGACTACATCTCCCACCTGAAATTGTCTATCAGTTCTATTACGGTCTGCATATTACTTCATCCTTAACTAAGCCTTCTGTAGGTTATCAAGCTGTAACTTGCTGAGTTGTTCCCTGTCTTTCAACAATTCCTGAATAGAAGCAACCTTGGCCTAACTACTAGAATCCCAGAAAAAACCAGGAGGAGAGTAACCATACATGGCTTTAAAGGGAGCCATTCCCAAAGCTGTATGGTAACTGGTGTTATACCACCATTCAGCTAGTGACAGCCATTGAGCCAAAGACTTAGGCTTAAGAAAACACATGCACCTTAAGTGCTGTTCAACACAATGGTTGAGTCTCTCGGATTGTCCATCAATCTCTAGATGATAGGCAGTACTTAGTTGAACTATAGTCCCTAACAACTTCATAAGTTCTTGCCAAACTAACCTTGAATACCTTGTCTCTGTCTGAAATAATAGCTTTTGGAGCACCATGAAGGTTGTAAACCTGATTCAAATAAGCCTTGGCTATGTCTAAGACAGTGTAGGGATGATAAAGGGGAATGAAATGAGCATACTTGGTAAATTTATCAATGATGACCAGTATGCAGTTTACTTTGTTGGATAAGGGCAATCCCTCAATGAAATCCATTGTAATCAACTCCCATGCCTGCTTTGGTATAGGAATGGGCTACAACAACCCTGGATAAGCCAAATGTTCACTTTTAATCCTTTGGCATACATTGCATTGTTGAATGAAGTCTTGCACCTGTTTTAGCAACCTGAGCCAATAGAAGTACAGTCTGATCCTGTTATAAGTTGCTTGGGCACTAGAATGACCCCCTTATGGTGAATCATGCAACAACTTCAGAATGTTGGGATGTAGCAACCCATGAGTAGCTATGTAGATTCTGCCCTTAAACCTCAATAGGCTATTGTTGAAAGAGAATGTAGGAATTGCAGAGGAATCCACACTTAGAGCTTCAATCTTGTCTTGAGCAAATTTATCATCCGTATAGCTATTTTCAACTTTATTAACCCATGCTGGAATAATGGTAGTGGTGTGCAGGCTGTAAAAAGAACCTTCATCCTCAAATTGCCTAGACAGTGCATCTGCAACTTTGTTCAAATTCCCTTTTCGATACTGAATAAAGTAGTCTAGGCCTAGCAGCTTAGTTAACCTTGTCTTCTGAATTGTGGTTGTAAGTTTCTGTTCGTGTAGATGCTTCAAGGCTTCATGGTCAGTCTTAATGACAAAGGGTCTCCCTTCCAAATAATATCTCCATTTGGTTACTTCCATGAGGATTGCTAAATATTCTTTCTCATAAATCGAGAAAGTAGCATGCTTAGAGCTCAGAGCTTTACTAAGGTAAGCAATTGGTCTCCCACCTTGTGTAAGAACAGCCCCCAGTATACTATTACTAACATCAGTCTCCAATATGAAAGGTTTGGTGAAATCAGGCAGTGCTAGAACTGGTGCAGCACATATAGCCTCCTTTAGTTGCTTAAAAGCAGTTTCAGCAAGGGAACTCCAATGGAATCCTCCCTTTTTAAGCATGTCTGTGAGAGGCCTGCTGATGGTGCCATTGTTCTTAATAAACTTCTTGTAATAGCCAGTCAAACCAAGGAACCCCCTCAAGGATTTCAGTGTCTTTGGCTCTGGCCAATTCACTATAGCTTCTACCTTAGCAGGGTCAATTGCTACTCCACTAGCAGAGATGATGTGATCCAAATACTCAACCTGTACCTGCCCAAAGAAACACTTGCTTCTCTTTGCATTACCTGTTTAGTCTAAGAGTTTCTAAAATAGTTTGCAGGTGATAAATGTGTTTTGACAGATCATGACTGTAAATGAGTATGTCATAAAAAAAAAACTAAAACAAACTTCCTAAGATATAGAGCAAATACATCATTCATCAGTGCTTGGAAGATTGGAGGAGCATTTGTAAGGCCAAAGGGAATTACCTTAAATTCATAATGGCCCTGATGAGTTCTGAATGCATTCTTGGAAATGTCATCTTCCTTGACTCGAATCTGCCAGTAACCACTCCTGAGATCAATCTTGGAGAATACCTTGGCTCCTCGAAGTTCATCTAGTAAGTCCTCAACTACTGGAATGGGGAACTTATTTTTTATGGTCATGGTATTAAGCTGCCTATAGTCAATAAAAAGGCGCCATGAACCATCTTTCTTTTTGACAAGTAAGCATGGAGATGCAAACGAGCTTTTACTGGTTTGAATGACTGATGAAGATAGCATTTCTTCAATTTGCTTCTCCATCTCAGTCTTCTGATGGTAAGGGAACCTGTAGGGTCTCAGGTTCACTGGTTGAGACCCAGCTTTGAGAGGAATGGGATTGTCATGAGTCTTTGTAGGTGGCAGCCCTTTTGGTTCTACAAACACATCAGAATAGTTCTTCAATAAAGCCTGCAATTCTGTTGGAGTTTCTGACCCATCACAATCAAAACTTATCATATAGAACTCTCCCATCAAGTCTACATCTCTGTCAACTAGCTTCTACATTTTTTCTCCTGAAATGAGCCTTAGAGTAGCTGTGGATTGACCCCCTTTCAACTTCACTTGCTTCACATCCTTTTGGAATGCTATAGTCAAGTCATTGAAGTCAAAGACTAATGGATTGTATTTTTTCATCCAATCCACTCCTAAAATCATATCACTTCCACCCATTGGCAAGACCCTCAAATCATTTGTGAAAGTAGTACCCTACATTACCCATTCTAGCTGTCTATATTTTGCATTACTGTAAAGCTTCTCCCCATTGGCTATAGTAATGGTTAAGGGGTTTGTATGCACCATTTCGATCCCATCTTTGGCCCATCTGGAAGTTACAAAGCTGTAGGTACTACCATTGTCGATCAGTACACTAACTGGTCTTCCTTTGATAGTTCCCTAGATCCTTATAGTACTATGGCCAACATTTTCAGTCAAAGCATTGATGGAAATCTCCAAGTTTTTCTCAGTATTGTCAGGTGGCACCTCAACCTGATCATACTCTTGCTCATCCAATTCTCCATTTTGGTCCTCTATTGTAAGGGAATTCAATTGCTTACTATAGACACCTAATTTTGTCCAGACCCCTAAATCAGGTACATTTTCTTCCTAAATTGATTTTTCAGAACGCTAAAAGGCTTTTCTCATCCTGCAAGTGGTACTCCGAGACTTAGTCTAAGAAAGCAGACAGAAAAAGTCAAACTCAAAAAAGTCAACCTCGAAAAAGTCAACCTCAGAAAAGTCAATCTTGAAAAAGTCAACCCACTTTCAAAATCAAGATTTAAGGTTCAATTGAAAAACGGTGAAAGAATTTTGATAATCCGAGGTCTACATTGAAAGATATAGAGGTTGGAAGTTGGGTTACGAGATTCAGTAGAAAGAAAATCCTAGTTCAGGAAATTTGGAGAAAAGTGCTTAAACGATCAAATTGGTCATAATTGAAGGTCTCAAATGAAAGATAAGCACTGACTACGAGTAATGGAGAAGCTACTTGGAAGAAAAAATGATAGAAAAGTCAATTCGGAAGAAAACCGAGAATTAGGGTTTTTGGTGGATTTCAGTGAAATTTGGAAGAATTACAAAAATAGCCCTATTCGGTAGGACTAAAGCCCCTAATTGATGAGGAGTGATTAAACAAGGATAGCCCAAGGCTCAATTTGAAGAAAATCTAAAAATGGACTTGTTTTGAGCAAAACCGGGTTTCAGAGGCAAAAGGGCAAAATTGAAAAATTTGGGAAAAATAGCAAATGTACTCCAAAAATTCAAAAAATTTGCAAATCTCATTCTTAAACCATTTCAAAGAGATTGGAAAAAGAAATCTTGATTCGGAGTTCGTTTGCAAAATGGCCAAATACCGGGCCCACTATGTAAAAATTTAACAGGATAAATCCCGAAAAAGTAGTAAACGAGTTCCAAAAATTCTAAAAATTTGAAAATATCATTTTTAAATTATTTGGAAGAGATTGGAGAAAAAAATATTGATTCGGAGTTCGTTTGCAAAATGGCCAAATCCCGGGTCCCCTATGTAGTAATTCAATATGATAAATCCCCAAAAATAGCAAATGAGCTCCAAAAACCATGAAAACTTCCAGGTCACATTTTTAAATTATTTGGAAGAGATTGGTGAAGAAAAATCTAGATTCTGAGCTTGTTTAAAAAATGGTAAAGTTCGGGTGCGTAAAAAGGGCAATTTTGGAAATAAATTCGAAATAAATAGCAAATGGACTCGAAAAATTTTGAAAACTTCCAGAATTCAATTTTTTATTATTTCAGAAGTATTGAAAAAAGAATATTCAAATTTGGAGTCCGTTTGCTGTTTATTTAGGCTCGGGGGGCAAAAATATCATTTCATCGAAGAAACCAAAAAGGGCAAATTTGTAATTAAGAAAAATATGAAAGAAGAAGGAATTTCTGGGATTTTTCTTCCCTTGGTCAGCCAGCATAGAGAAGAAGAAGGAAGCTTGAACAATTTAATTCCCTAGTCACTATCAAGCCACATGCTACCACTAACACCTTGCAAATGGTCCCTCTTCATCCAATGGCTTAGGTGCCTTGTAGGAAAGTTGAATGCACCATCCAATGGCCAAGTTTAAATGCCAAGATAAAATTTTTATTTGTCATGAAAGAACCCTCATCTAATGGCCAAGAATGGAAGAAAAAAGATGAGCACAATTCATCTAAGGGTGAGCATCCATTCGGTTAAGCAAGGGAGTGCACGGGATTGTCTCTTTTCATCCAATGGCTTAGGCCATCTATAAGGGCAGAGTACACATGTTGAGGGCTGGATTTAATCTACAAGATATCATTTTTATGTTTTCCTCATCCAATGACCAAGAATGGAAGAGCACAACTCATCCAAGGGTAGGCACTTAAGGGGGCAAGCAAGGGAGTGCATGGGATTGGTCCTCTTTTGCATCTAAGGGCTGAGTACACATCTTAAGGGCTTCTATCAATTTTCAAGATGACATTTTTATGTTTTCATCAAAATATCTTAATCTAAAGGCCAAGATTGGAGGAGAAAAAGTGCAATTTCCATCCAAGGGTGAGAGGCCATTCGGCCAAGGCTAAAGAGGGGGGTTGGTTCCATTTTTTTTCATATGTTTTTTGGCTGAAGTCAGTAGCTAATTTAGCAAAGGAAAAAGTTTTGAAAGAAAGAAAAAAAAAAGGTTTTCAATAGAGAGCTTGAAGGTAGTCATCTCTACCAAGCTCCAGCATAGCTTTCTTCTTGTTTTCCATGGTGTTTTCTTGATTTTCTTTCTTGTTTTCCTACTACATTTTTCATAGAAATAAAGTTTTTTAATGTTTACTTAAGTTTTCATCTCTTCTTCTTCATTAAAGTGGTGGAAAACAAATTATTTTACATGGTTTTATGCTTGGCCGAATATGGCATGTTTGCTTGCCTTGGGTTTCCTTTTCTTTCTTCCTTGCATGTTGTTGTGAAAAAGGATTTTTAGAAGGTTTTTTAGAGTATTTTATATTCTGATTTTTTTACAAAAAGATGAAGCAAAAAGGTTGAATGATGATCTTGGCAAGACCAAGTGACCATGGTTAGGGGAGAGGCTGTGCCCATTTTTACCTACCATGAAGCTCACCTTAATTTTTTTTGTTTAACATGGTTTATTTTTTATTTTTATTTTTATAAATGTAAAGGCTTCATGATCTTGGCAAGGCCAAGTGATTATGGTTAGGTGAGAGGCTATGCCCATTTGATACCAACCATGGAGCTTAACTTTCCTTGTTTTATTTACTAGTTTTGCTTGTTATTTGCTTTGCTTTGCATGTCTATGTTTAATTTTTTATATGTTATTTACATTATTTTCTATGTTATATTTTTTTCTATATTTCATTTCCATGCTTGATATTGTTTCCTTGAAGATTCGGCCCTTGTGTCATATGCTCATATTGTGTATTTTTTTTTTATGTATCATGTCTTATATTATAAACATGTTTGCATTTTTCATATTTTGTCATATGGCCTTTCGTCTACTCCATGTTAGTATGTCTTGCATATGTATTTTCATCTTGCTTGTTGGCTTGTTTGCATCTCCATGCCATGAGTTAGCATATCTTGATATTTAGTATGCCTTACATGTGCATTTTCATCTTGCCTCTTGACTTGTTTACATCTCCATGCCATGAGCTTGTGCATTTTGATTTTAGTATGTCATATGCTTATGAAAATGTCATGACATTATGCATCTTGATATGATTTGTCATGTACTTGTGTCATTTACTAGATAGGATTGCATTAGAGTATCATGTAACCATATTCGGCCTCTTCATACATCCCTTGCCTTATCATGCATTTGCATTTTGTTTAGGTAACATGCTTTGCATTATCATATCTTGAAATTGTGGATTAGTTGCTGTTTATTCCAGCATTGGCATTAGTTTCATTGGTTATTGTATGTTCATAGTATTGCTATGCATGTTCATTACATTTCAGGTCTAGGCCATATTGGTATTGCCATGCATATTGGGTTTTAAATCATATTGGTATTGCCATGCATTGCTATGCTACTTAGGCCTTAGGTTATATTAGAATTTTCATGCATATTCATAACATATTAGGTCCAAGTCATATTTGCATTATCAAGCATTGCATGCATATTGAGTTAGGATAGCATTTATTGCTATGCAAACTCATGCTAGGCATTTAGGTTATTTTGAATTGTCATGCATTTCCTTTACCATTTAGGATTTAGACCATGCATTTTATACATTTCATTTGTTCTATGTTCATGCATTCCATGTCATTGCCATATGATTTATGACTTAGGCCAATCAATGGCTCAAAGTCATGCTCTCTTGAGCATACTCGTGGAAAATTAAAGGGTTGTCAAATTGACTATTCTACCTTTTTTTTTTTTTACTTAGACAATTTTTGTCCAAGGTTTTTAAATGTTTTAGCTACTGTCCTTAGGTCTTAGGATGATCTCCAATAATTTTTACTTTGATTTTTGAATGACTTTATCAAAGGCAAAAAATGTATTTTGAAAAAACTGTTTTTTTCACCCAGTACTCGAAC
Organism: Fremontodendron californicum; assembly: GCA_030761205.1. Classification (NCBI taxonomy): domain Eukaryota; kingdom Viridiplantae; phylum Streptophyta; class Magnoliopsida; order Malvales; family Malvaceae; genus Fremontodendron; species Fremontodendron californicum. The sequence continues at coordinate 5,379,025 of JAULJL010000032.1, forward strand.
TTCTACGATTTTTCTGGACAGTCATCTTTAATCAAAAAATTAAGACAATTTTTTCTCGTGTAGTTTTACATGTTCTGAGTCTTTTTTTTTTTTTTGGTTTAGATTTTTTTGAATTTTTAAAAATAGGCAAAAAAATTGTGTGTCAAAATCGGACAGTAGAGGCATATTTGAAATCAAAAGAGAAATAATTGTTGAATTTGGCTAAGGCATTTAGAGGGGGTTGGTTAGAAGCTTTAGCTACTGTCTTAGGATAGTTTCTAAGCCTTTTTAAACTTTAAAAATAATTTTATAAATCTCGGGTTAAGGGTAGTCAAGTCCGGGATTTTAAACTTAGGAAATTAGAGCCATTTTAAAAGGGTTTGGTAAGGGTTTTAACCTTTATTCAAGTTTTTCCTCAAAATTGTTTTCAAAGAATCACAAAGTTTTGTTTTTAGAAAATCTAATTTGACATATTTTCCTAAGGTAGCCGGATATCTTTCTAGATATACGGATTTCTTTATTTAGAGGAAAAAATACATTTTTATGCATTGCATTTTTCATGTTCATGCATTTTATTTAAATGTGATTTTTGCTATGATATTTTCCATATTATTATTATTTTGATTTTACATTTTATGATGTTATATTGTTTGCCATATGATTTTGAATATTTCATGATATCCCATATTTTTTTATTTAGTCATTTATTTTTGTTACATTATTTAGCATATACTATGTTCATGCATTTTTATTTTATTTTCATGCATATTTTATGATAGCATTATTTTATGTTTCATGACATTTCATCATATTCCATGTCATTTAGGTTTAATTATTTAGAATATGCCATGTCATTTAAAATATGCCATATCATTTAAAATTGTCATGTCATTTAAATCATTTTATCTCATTTAGAATAAACCATAACACTTAGGAATTTTTTTTTACCTAGAATATACTATGTCATTTAAATTATGTCATATCATTTAGGTTGTATAATATTATCTAGACTTTGCTATGTCATTTTATTTATGTCATACATGTTCATGTTCATATTTTTAAATGTTTTGAAAAAGATAATGATTTTCAATAAAAATAAAGATATTCCCGAGTTAAAATAATTCATGAGTTCTCTATCGGGTTTGCCGGAGGGAATATCATCAATTATCATTAATAAAGGAATATATTTCTTTCAAAAAACGAGAATGATTCGGAAAGTTTTCCAAATGAATAAATTTTTTTATATTTTGCCGATTTTTTGGGGGAATATAAGAAAATTTTGAGTTAATAAATTTCGGATCATTTTCAATAAAAAATGGAATTATTTTTCTTAAAATTGGAAATTAACTTGAAATACTAAATTAAAAACCAACTTTTTACCGAGACTTGAGATAACACATGATTAATAAGGTACCGTTTTATACGGGTGTTGTGGGGGTGCTAATCATTAACCGCACGTAACCGAGTCTCGAACTCGATTCTTCGATTTTCTCTAGTTTATAACGCAGACTTGAAATTGGTTTTGAAAATGTTTTAATTAATTTTAAAATGTTTTATAAAATCGGATTTAATAGGTGGCCGATCACACCTAGCTAAAAAAGATTGGTGGCGACTCCATGTCTTTTTACGAGGCCGTTTTCATACCCTCGACCTTTTATTTCAATCTAAAGGAATTAAGTCGTCTTTTCCTCTGCTTCTGTTTCCCCCTCACTCGAACGGGTCCCTGGGATCGGGATCACGTACCGATAGCTTGGCGACTCCATTGGGGATTTTTTAGAGAGTCAGGCCTAGAATTAGTCGTGTGTTATCTAAGTCTCGATTTTGTTGGTTTAATTGGTATTTAATTTTAATTCCCATATTTTTAAAATAATAAAGAGAATTTTGAAAAAAATAAAATGTTTTAAATATGTTCATCTTCATATGCATGCATATTATTATTTGTTCTCTGGTTATTTTGTTGCGTATATTTTTGCTTGACTGATGCTTTACATTGTTTGATTTTAGTGGGGTATTTAGAATAAGGGGTGTAGAATAGGTGGTGACAGGTTTGTTTCGTTCCTCCGCACACACTATATTTGCATTTGCATAACATGAACTCTCTACCCGGGTTTCGTCCTTTTAAGTGGGAGTAAAGTAACTATGCCTTCGTGATGATCCTCCGTATGGGCTAGTGAAACACTTTCGGAGTATAAAGTACCTAATACCTTCGTGATAATCCTCCGTACGGGCATAGGATAATATACTCTACTGAATTGAACCCGTTTTATCGGGGTGCCTTACTAGCCTTCACAGGCGACAATGAGGAACAATTCGGGGCCTTAGAACCGATTCACCTTCATATAGTGAACCTAGGCGAAGCCATGCCGAATTTCTGTTAGATACCGAAGTTTAAGAACACATGGAGGAACATTTCCAACCTTTTACCATCTTTCTATATGTTAGATTTTACAAATGGGTGATGATGAACAAACATCATATCGCTCGTAATAAATTTATTATTTTGTCCTAAAGGCATTGTAATGTCGTTGCTCTGTTAAAATTTTCGGGACATTTTTTCTAAGCATGTTGTTATTTATGTTATATTTGTGAATTCGTTTATTTACTAATCTATTTCTTTCTGTTTTCTTTTCTTTGACATGAATCATAGACATCATCATACACTTGGAGTTTATTGGCCTCGGGATAGTCATCAACCCAAAGGACTTTCATGGAGTGTCAGGTTATTTCAGTGATAGAAGATCATGCAGTAGTCAGGGCACGGTCGAAAAAAGATTAGAGGGAGGATGGTGATTACCTAAAGAAAGATTATGTGTCAGTATTGTCGCAAGGGTGAAAGTGGATTCTAGATAGAATAATCTCTGAGGGTTAGCTGATATTCGAAATCAGTGGAACGTATCAGAGAAAGAAGCCTTCACTCAGAAATATGGAGATATAGCACTCTTAATTCCTATTCGGGTCAATAGTGGGTTGATTCAGGCTATGGTATAGTTTTTGAATCCTACTTATAGATGTTTTACTTTTAACAAGGAGGACATGACCCCACTGATTGAAGAATATTCAGCACTGTTACGTATTGGATGTCCTAATCCTGATCGGCTATATTTGAAGGAAGTGAAACCTTCAGGTTTTAAGAGGAAAGTGGCTAGGATCACAAGAATGGATACAACATGGGTTGAGAGTCATGCGGATACAAAGCAGAAAAATGGATGCATTCCGTGGGAAACTCTTTGACAATTGATATTGGGTTATTCCGACAAAGAAAAAGCCAGGGACATCTTCGCTTTAGCCATCTACGGATTAAGCATATTCCCGAAGATATTGGGTCATGTGGATATAGCCGTGTTTGATTTCTTTGAAAAGTTGGAACAGAAGATCAACCCATCTTCGGCCATCCTAGCTGAAACTATTCGATCTTTGAATTTTTGCAAAAGGGAAGGACAAGGGAGAATCAAGGGGTGTGTACAACTCCTTTATATTTGGATTCAAAGTCACTTTTGGAAGATAGAAAATGTTCCTTCAAACCGTACATGAAGTCTTTAGTTCCAATTAGGGAATTCCTTCAAAATGATTGGCCTGAAGACGGGGATGAAGAGAAATGAGTCAACATCTTCCGAAATCTAAAAGGGGAGATGGTGACTTAGAGAGCTCCATGAATGGTTCCTATGCCGATTATGTACAAATATGGGGACAACTCGGGAGTTCCACTACTCAAAATTTGGGGGCCTGTGAGTTATGCGCCTTTGTTGGTGTAAAGACAGGTTGAGTCTCAGCAATTCACACCTGTGACTCATAATCTAGGATCATCAGAGTTCACTTATGGAGAAGACGGATATTCTGGAAAGGTGTGGGCAGTGATTGAAGCATGGAAGAAAACTCATCGGATAAAAGTGGCCAGATATACCGACATCATCACACCTGATTACCTGGCATGGAGGGAATTAAGGGTTAATGATAGGCTGTTGACATCAGATGTGGAAGAGGTCCAGTTCATGAATCCGCCACCGAGGGAAATACCATCAGAGCTAGAAATCGCAAGGGCGAAATTTGAAAAAGAAAAGGCCCAGATGAGCAAGGAGATTGCTTGACTACAAGAAGAGCTTGAGGACATGAAAAATAGGGAATTAGCTCGAGAAATAGAAAAGGAAAAGATCAAGAGAGAAAGGGACACTGCTAAGGGCGATCTTCAGGAATTACACTTGGAGAACAAGAGGTACCGCTTCGAGCTCAGATTTGAGGGGACCCTCAAGATTTCCAGGGAATGGGAGCATGAGGTTAAAAACCTCAAGAAGGAGAATAACTACTGGAAAGAGAGAGCGAAGCATGAGGAAGCCCGAGCCAATCAACTGGAGAAGCAAGCTAAGGAAAGCTTACATGGTGATGCTTCTGCTGACGCGTCAAGGGGCCGTGAACAAGTAGGGTCAGATTGAAGAGCAGGGCAATCAAAAGGAGACTGTGAAAGAAAGTCCAAGATCCGAGGAAGTCATTATAGGACTAATTTTGTAATAGCACTTTGAAAGGCGAATTACGGACTTATCTTAGGTAGTGATCCTTTTATTCTATCTGTGATGTATTTAGTTCCAGGAAATCAATGAAAGACCGTTCGGTTGAAATTATCCCGGGGCCAATACTTTCAAATGCATTCATATTTTATATATTTTGTTTGTTCCTTCGTACATTTACTCATATTTATAATCATTCATTTTTGAAATTCGTTTATGTTCATACACTTAACCACTTATTTATTCCTTTTACTTGTTTATTCATTCATATTCATACACTTAACCACTTATTTGTTCATTTTGCTTGTTCATTCATTCATTCTTTCGTACTCATATACGTTAGTTATGTATTTATTCATTTTATTTGATTCACTCATTCACATTTAGTCATTTAGTCATTCATTCATTCATTTTTATAAAATATAAAAAAGGATGTGTCAATAATTTCTAATTCATGATTTTCAAAACTAAAGGTACAATTGGTCGCACTTAGAAAGAATCAGATTTTTGACACCCTTACAATACTCGATCTCAAGCCAGAGCTGTGAAGAACGATCAGCTTGCTAGAATTGAAAGAATGGAAAGAACTCAAAGGGAACTGCAGGAACAGTTAGCTAAATCTCAAGAGGAGTCACGAGAACAGATGACTAAACTCATGGAAATGATGAGTGTCATGATGAAACAAAAAGGACCGGGAGAGAATTCGGTCATCGGGAAAAAGGTGATAATTGAATAGGATCAACCAGAAAACATACAGCAAAAGAGCCAAGAGATGCCAATTGGGACAAGCTCCTATGTTTATATCTTAGCTATTGAGACACAGAACTATGTTCCCTAAAAGGGTAATATGGGAGCTAACCCAAATGATTTTAACGTTCCAGACTTTGAGGAACTAGCTGAAAAGGAAAAAGCAAAGATGACTAAGATGAAGAGGGTCGAAATGGAAGAATTACAGAAAAAATATCAACTGCTGGAGGAGTGGCTGAGGGCCGTTGAAGGGGCGGAGTTATTTGGCAGTCTGGATGCCAAAGAAATGAGTTTAGTGCACGATCTAGTAATTCCCCCAAAGTTCAAAGTACCATACTTTGAAAAATATAATGAGACTACCAATCCATCAGCACACCTGACCATGTACTGCAGAAGAATAACGGGGCACGATGATAATGAGAAACTTCTTATCCATTGTTTCCAAGATAGCTTGACAGGGTCTACAACCCGATGGTACAACCAACTGAGTCGTACCAAGATTTGTTCATGGGCGGATTTGGCCAGGGCTTTCATGGAATATTATAAGCATGTATCTGATATGGTACCTATTAGGTTGTCGCTACAGAACATGGAAAAGAGGACCACTAAGAGTTTCAAAGAATACTCGCAAAGGTGGAGGGATCTGGCCACACAAGTGCAACCCCCTTTAACTAGAAAAGAAACTACAGTGCTTTTCATCAACACTTTGAAAGCACCATATTATGATAAATTGGTGGGGAGTGCCACCAAGGACTTTGCAGACATGGTAATATCTGGGGAGATGATAGAGTTGGCCATTAAGAATGGAAAAATGGAAGGGGGAGAGTCTTTTACTCCGAAAAAGGTATTCCCTGCCAGGAAGAAAGAGAAGACCCACGCAGTTAGTATTAACCAATACCCATATGCACCTCCTAGACCACATACACCACCACGGCCTTATACTCCTATCACATCTTATGCACCTCCTACACCCTACACACCTTACCTAGGGTATAATCTTTACTACCCCAATGTGAACCACCTTACCCAAAATCCCTTCCCTTATACCAATATACCACAACAGCCATTTCCAACTAGCATATCCCCACAAATAAACCTTCCCCGAAACACTGTCCCAAACACTCAGGGAGCCGGGCGCAATGACCAACGTTCACCAAGGAACGATCAAAAACCCCAATTTGATCCGATTCCTACCACCTATGGTGAGCTATATCCCAAACTGTTGCAGGGTCAACTTGTTGCACCCATGTACCTCAAACCTCTGACACTGCCATATCCAAGGTGGTACAATGCAAATACGAACTGTGCGTACCACGTAGGAATTCAAGGACATTTGACTGAAGATTGCCTGGCCTTTAAAAAGAAAGTCCAAAGCCTGATCAACGTCGGAGTTGTGAAGTTTGGGGCAAAGAATGGGCCGAATGTAGCGGGAAACCCATTGCCAGATCATGTGGAGAATCGAGTAAATGCAGTATGGACAGGGGAAGTCAGAAGGGTAAAAATGGATGCCAGGGAAGTCAAGACTCCAATGTTGACAGTATGGGTCGAGATGATTAAGACAGGAACGGTGGGGGATGCAGACAGTTTAAAAATGGGCGCAAAAAGGGTGCAGAATTAGTGCCCGTTTTATAAGTGTGGAGGTCATATCATACAGGACTGTGGGGACTTTTTGGCTAAAGTCCAAAAGATGATGGATGATGGGGAGGCCCAGTTTTACGAGGAGACAGAGGAGGAAATAGAGGTTATTGAGAATGCAGCTGGCTACGGGATAGGAAGACCCTTGATCATCTATTATGATGAACCAGAGGAGAAAGTCATGCCAGTCATTGAGGAAAGTACGCCTAAGTTAATCATTGATTTTCCTTTTTTTTCGTACAAGGAAAACAAAGCTGCACCATGGAAATATGACTGCAGCATGGTTATGCCTGGGTCTTCGAGTCAGTAGGATATCACAGGTATGGGGCACTTAACACGAAGTGGAAGGTGTTATGCTCCTGAGGCTGTTGATCAGGGATTAGCAGGAAAAGATAGAGGAACAAACAAAGGGAAGAAAGCAGCTGAACCAATCCATATTGAGATGGATTTGTCAAAAAAAGACTAGAAAAGGTGTCAGCCTCGGTAAACAGAATAAAAGAGCTGGTGAATGAGAAGGAAGCCTTTGAGTTCTTAAAATTCATAAAGCATAGTGAGTATAGCGTGGTTGAGCAACTACAACGTCAACCAGCTAAAATTTCAATCTTATCTTTGCTTTTGAATTCGGAACCACACAGAAAGGCCCTGTTGAGAGTGTTGAATCAGGCATATGTGGCTAACAACATATCGGTAGAAAAATTAGATAGACTGGTGGGAAACATCGCGGCAGACGACCATATATATTTCAGTTATGAGGAAATACCGCCCAATGGTATTGGGTCAACAAAGGCTCTTCATATAACTACCACTTGTAAGGGGCACATATTACCAAGGGTCCTTTTGGATATTGGTTCTTCATTAAATGTGATGCCCTTGGCAACCCTGTCCAAATTGCCAGTGGATATTTCTTATATGCTGCCAAGCTGCACGGTGGTCAGAGCCTTTGATGGTACCAGGAGAGATGTAATGGGAACTATTGAAGTTCCTTTAGAGATAGGCCCATGCACCTATACAGTGAACTTTTAGGTCATGAATGTTAATCCATCCTATAATTTCCTGTTGGGAAGGCCATGGATACATTCAGCAGGGGCTGTACCTTCATCTCTCCACCAAAAGCTAAAATTTGTGATAAAAGGGCGTTTGGTCACTGTATCAGGAGAAGAGGATATAATAGCCTCTGCATTTACTGAATCTCCTTATGTTGAACCCAATGAAGATGTCGTAGAATGTTCCTTTCGGTCTCTGGAATTCATGAATGTGATTTTCGTCTCTGAAGGACAAAAAATTCAAAAACCAAGGCTGTCCAAGAACACAAGGCTGGGGGTAAGAACTACCATGGGAAAGGGCTGCAGGGCTAGAAAAAGTCTTGAAAAATATCTTCAGTGGATGGCTCGAGCAATGGAAGTAGTGGGAAAGAAAAACCGGTTTGGCCTATGGTATATTTCGAAGGCCTATGAGAAAAGGAAACAAGTTGAAAAGAACCGATGAATGAGGATGGCCCGTCTTGCGGGTATGGATATTGAATGGTAGCCTATGACATTCCCACCTATCCTTCACAGTTTTCGCTCAGTCGGTTCTCTGTTCGGAGAAAAGAATTATAATGATGTGCTCATAATGATTGAGCAAGCCTTCGAGAGATTCCAGATGAATAGGGATGAGCAGATATATGATATGGAGATCTGCACGATTGGGGAAGAAAGAATTGAAAGTAAGAATGCTAACCGGATGGTGCAACCTTGTCCACTAGGATATAGACTAACCAATTGGAGTGCAACCGAGCTGCCCATAGTTTTTAGGTCTATTCCAACGTAATGCTTTTAAACAAATCTTAAATATTTTTGCCCGAAGATATTTAGAATTTCTTTTGTAATGGGCTTTTGTCTAAAAGTTTTCATCCAATAAATAACAAACATGATTCATTCCCTTCATATTGATGTGTCCATATTCTTTTATTTATGCTATTTATTTTGCTTCCATTGTATATATGTTTTTCTATATTGTTTCTTCCCCACCTATTTACAGGTGTGCGGATGCGGAATATGAGGACCTTCCTATCGGTAATTCTGAAATTGATTTTGAGAGACCCCTTTGCATGGGTGATTTTGAGGCCGACGAAGATATTGAGGATTATGGTATACCTCCAGACTTATTAAGAAAAATAGAACAAGAAGAGAAACAAGTACTTCCTCATGAAGAGCTATTGGAATTGTGGAATTTGGGAAGTAGTGAGGAGATAAAAGAGGTTAAAATTAGGACTACATTGTCGTCATCAATAAAGGGCGAATTGACAGCCTTGCTCCGGGAATATGTAGATGTATTTGCATGGTCATACCAAGACATGTCGGGTCTGGATCCAAATATTTTGGTACATAAGCTCCCTTTAAGGCCAGAGTGCAAGCCAATTCAGCAAAAGTTGTGAAGAATGAGGCCGGACATGCTGTTAAAGGTAAAAGAGGAGGTGAAGAGGCAGTTTGATGCTGGATTCTTAGAGGTGGCAAAATATCCGGAATGGGTGGAAAACATTGTTCCAGTACCAAAGAAGGATGGCAAAGTGCATATGTGCGTCGATTACCGAGATTTAAACAAGACCAGTCCCAAAGATAATTTCCCTTTGCCTCACATTGATACTTTGGTGGATAATACGGTGAATAGTTCCTTGTTTTCTTTCATGGACGGATTCTTGGGATATAATCAGATTAAGATGGCACTGGAAGATATGGAGAAAACCACATTTGTTACAATGTGGAGAACATTCTTCTACAAGGTAATGCCGTTTGGGTTGAAGAATGCTGGGGCAACATATCAGAGAGCCATGGTGACATTGTTTCATGACATGATGCATAAGGGAATTGAGGTCTATGTTGATGATATGATTGCAAAGTCACAAGGAGAACAGGAGCATATTGCGAATCTTAGGAAACTCTTTGAAAGACTAAGAAAGTTTCAACTCAAGCTAAACCCGACAAAATGCACTTTTGGAGTCACTTCAGGGAAATTGTAGGGTTTTGTTGTTAGCAAATGGGGAATTGAGATTGATCCGGATAAAGTGAAGGCCGTCCAGATTTGCCACCTCCACGTACTCAAAAAGAAGTTAGAGGTTTTTTGGGGAGATTGAATTACATTGCTCGGTTTATTTCTCAGTTAATCGATAAATGTGATCCAATATTTAAGTTACTTCGAAAACGTGATTCAGGAGAGTGGGATGAGAGGTGTCAGATTGCTTTTGAAAAGGTTAAGTATTATCTATCAAACCCACAAGTATTAATGCCATCAACTCCTGATAAACCGATGATATTGTATCTATCAGTATTTGAGAAATCCATGGGTTGTGTTTTGGGGCAGCTTGATGAGACTGGAAAGAAAGAACAGGCGGTTTACTACCTCAGCAAGAACTTTACAGATTATGAGTTGAAATATTCGTCGGTAGAAAAGTTGTACTGCTCGGAGGCTCAGACAGTAGATGCTATACCACATGACGTGGTTGATTGCCAAGCTAGATCCGATCAAGTACATGTTGGAACACCTTCTTTGTCAGGAAGGATAGCAAGATGGCAGGTTTTGTTGTCAGAATACAACATTGTATATGTAAGTCAGAAAGTTATCAAGAACAGTGCAGTGGCTGAATTTTTAGCAAGTCGGGCATTGAAAGATTATGAGCCATTGAACTTTGATTTCCCAGATGAAGATTTGATGTATGTTTCGCAAGCGGATGAGGTTTCCTTGAAGAAGAAAGTATGGAAGATGTATTTTGACGGGGCATCCAATGCCATGGGGCACGAAATTGGTACAGTGCTTATATCCCAGAAGAAGATTATTATCCCTTCACCGCCATATTGGATTTTGATTGTACAAACAATACGACAGAGTATGAGGCATGTACTATGGGCCTTCGTGTAGCAGTGGACAGAAAAATCAAAGTTTTGGAAGTTTCGGAGACTCATCCTTAGTGATATACTAATTACGGGGAGAATGGGAAAACCGGGATACAAAGCTAATACGATATCGAGAACTCATATTGAGTTTATTAGAGGAGTTTGAAGAAGTAAGTTTCAATTACTTCCCTCGAGAAAAAAACCGGATGGCGGATGCTCTGGCCATTTTGTCATCAATGTTTAAAGTGAATGAAGGGGCTGAAGTTGTGCCGATCAAGATGAGCATATATGAGTCTCCTGCCCACTGCTTGAGTATTGAAGAAGAAGCAGATGGTCTCCTTTGGTATAACGACATCTTGTAGTACATCAAGAGTCAACAGTATCCAGAATAGGCAACAGAAAACAACAAGAGAACTCTAAGAAGGCTAGCAATGGGTTTTGTTCTAGATGGGGAAATTCTCTACAAGAAAGGGAAAGATCAAGTCCTACTGAGATGTGTTGGGTCTGCCAAAGCTCGAAGAATCATAGAGGAAGTCCATGAAGAGATATGTGGCACCCATGCTAATGGTTACATGCTTGCTAAGCAAATTATGAGGGCAGGGTATTATTGGCTGACGATGGAAGGAGATTGTATCTGTTATTCCCGGAAGTGCCATAAATGCCAGATATATGCAGATAAGATTCATCTGCCGCCATCGCCATTTCATGTCATGACTGCACCATGGCCGTTTTCAATATGGTGAATGGATATGTTTGGGCCTGTTACCCCGAAAGCTTCAAATAGACATCGTTTCATCCTGGTGGCCATAGACTATTTCACAAAGTGGGTGGAAGTTGCTTCTTATACGAATGTAACGAAGTCGGTGGTATGCAGATTTGTTAAGAAGGAAATCATTTGCTGATATGGATTGCCAGCAAGAATTATTTCAGATAATGCTCTCAATCTGAATAATAAGATGATGAGAGAGGTATGTACTCAGTTCAGATCACGCATCACAATTCGGCACCTTATCGTCCGAAGATGAATGAGGCAGTAGAAGCAGCCAACAAAAACATCAAGAAGATTATCGAGAAGATGACTAATGTGTACAAGGATTGGCATGAGATCTTGCCTTTTGCTCTTCAAGCATATCGCACTTCGGTTCGCACATCTACAGGGGCAACGTCATTTTCTTCGGTATATGGTATGGAAGCAGTGTTACCCATTGAAGTTGAGATTCCTTCACTTTGGATTTTGATGGAGGTTGCCCTAGAAGAGATAGAATGGGTTAGAGCTCGTTATGAACAGCTGAATCTCATCGAGGAGAAAAGATTGAAGGCAATGTCACGGGCAATTGTATCAGAAAAGGATGATTCGAGCCCATAACAAGAAGGTTCGACCCAGACAGTTTCGAGAAGGAGAGTTGGTACTGAGGAAAATTCTCCCCATAGTGAAGGATCCGTAAGGAAAATGGGCTCCAAATTGGAAGGACCCTATATGGTAAAAAGAGCTTTTTCTGGAGGAGCATTGATTCTAACTCGGATGGACGGGAATGATTTTAGACATCCCGTGAATGCTGATGAATTGAAGAAGTATTATGCTTAAAAAAAAGTGTGATGCTATGCACATGGGAATTCGAATGATTCCAAATGTAGAAATGGAAATTCTATATATCTATCTCCCCTGAGAATTGTTTTTCAAAGAGAATATTCATGCTTGGTGTGATAAATGGCCATCTTTCATATTCCCTTCACTAAGAAGAAATTATCCTTAGTCACCTCTTTGAGTCTTAGGAATTATTTCTTTTGTTGAACCCTGATCAAGGATCACCCTCTACACTGGAGGGCAAATACGAGAAAAAATAATCAAAATCATGGCAAAAAAGAGAGCCATTGGAAAATGTTAAATCAAAGAATGGCAAATGAAAACCAGCAATGAAAGAAAAGAGATTAAAAAAGAAAGAAAAGAAAAGTCCAAAAAGGGGACAAATGTCTCAAGAATGAATTCTCCTCAGGAAATGATCCTTGATCCAATTACCATTAAACACATTTTGGGCCTATTTTATCTTTTCCTTCTAAACCCGAACCTTGGCCTATTTTACGTACTTTAAAAGTCCATTTTGATCAAGCATGGATATTTAATTTGAAAGATTTTTCTCAGAATTCATCCCATCTTTTGAATTGACATTTTTACATAGGAAACATTTAGAATTCTCAGATGCATGGTAAAAAAAAAAGAGAGGAGAAGTTTAAGCCGAAAACCCGCAAAGGGTGACTTAATACCGAATAGGGGACACTTGAGTTGAAAACCCGCAAATGGCGGCTCAAGTACTAATTAAGGTTTGAATCAATGCTTCATGTAAAGGGGGAGAAAGTATTTGAAAATCAGAGAAAAAGGGAACAACTCAGTCTAACGTAACTACGGAAGCCGAGGGATTACCTAAGTAAATTGACCATTCAAGAGAAATTTCAGATGATTTGAAGAAGGAGGGATCCAAGATATTCCGCATCCGGGGCATCAACAACCTATAACTTTACATTTGTTTCTTATGTCCTTGATATTCACTTTTACCATTTTAAAAAATTTGTTGCAATAAATTTTTGTTACCCCTTTTATGACATTGGCTTGTTTCATACTTTCTTTCGTACATTTTTTGAGATTGTATTTTGTTTGTTATTAAATTGAATGATGATTAGTAAACATAATTTTTTTTTATAAAAGGAAGTTTAAAAGTATTACTAAGGAATAGATCAAAATCTTAGAAAAGGTTTGGAAACCACTAATCCAGATGAAAAATTCATCAAGTAAAGGAAAACAGTGAATGTGTTGGAGACTCCGTCATGAAGTCAAAAATTTGTGAATTTCATTGAAGTCAGAAACTGGGACTGTTTGACAAATTATCTTGAGTAAAGGGTTCTTCAAGTGGGGCATCAGTGAACAATTGAAGACTCCATCGTGAAGTCAGATAATCTATGAACCTCAAAGAAACCATGGATTAGAAATCATGACACAATCATTTGATTGCATTCATCCTCAAGAAACATACAAGCATTTGCAAAGCATGTCATTCTCATCATTGCATTTAGCTAACATTGCAGGAATCAAGAAAACTTTGGCTTCCCAAATCGAACTCGTTCTGCTTCTCAAATGAGTCGAACGCCGAGAGAACCGTCGAGGTATTTCCTTTTGTTTTAAATCGAACTCTTTCTGCTTCTCAAATGTGTCGAACCCCGAGACCACCGTCGAGGTCTTTTGTTTTAAATCGAATTCATTCTGTTTTATCAAATGAGTCGAGCCTTGAGATCACCGTCGAGGTATTTCCTTTTGTTTTAAATCGAATTCATTCTGTTTATCAAATGAGTCGAGCCTTGAGACTACCGTCAAGGTATTTTCATCACGGGTAAGGCCTCTGGGCACCATTTTTAAGACCTTCGAGCGTAATATTTTCACAACCATTTTTAAGACCTCCTGGCACCATTTTTAAGACCTTCGGGCATAATTTTTCAAACCACGGGTAAGGCCTCTGGGCACCATTTTTAAGACCTTCGGGCACCATTTTAAAGACCTTCGGGCATAATTTCTCAACCCACGGGTAAAGCCTTCGGGTACCATTTTTAAGACATTCGGGCATAATTTTTCAAATCACGGGTAAGGCCTTCGGGCACCATTTTTTAAGACCTTCGGACACTATTTTTAAGACTTTCGGGCATAATTTTTTTTTTTGCAAATCGAACTCGTTTCCTTAATATGGCTCGAGCCTTGATTAGTCAGGGAATTCAATTTAAGGATAAAATCTTCAATTTACAGCTTTTTCAAAAAAAAAAGAAAATAATAATAATGATTGAAAACTCCTTTCTCTTTCTTCACATGTGATTTCACTAACCGTACAAAATTAGTGTTTGTTTATCTTTGCCTGATTCCTGATTCTCAGCAATAGCCAAAGAGAGGCAGCTGTAGACACCTAATTTTGTTCGGACCCCTAAATCAGGTATATTTTCTTCCTAAATTGATGTTTTAGAATGCTAAAAGACTTTTCTCATCCTGCAGGTGGTACTCTGAGACTTAGTCTAAGACAGCAGACAGAAAAAGTCAAACTCGAAAAAGTTAACCCCAAAAAAGTCAACCTAAAAAAGTCAACTACTGAAAAAGTCAACCCACTTTCAAAATCAAGATTTGAGGTTCTATTGAAAAATGGTGAAAGAATTTTGATAATCCGAGGTCTACATTGAAAGATATGGAGGTTGAAAGTTGGGTTACGAGATTTAGTAGAAAGGAAATCCTAGTTCGAGAAATTTGGGAAAAAGTGCTTAAACGATCAAATTGGTCACAATTGAAGGTCTCAAATGAAATATAAGCACTGACTACTGGAAATGGAGAAGCTAATTGGAAGAAAAACTGATAGAAAAGTCAATTCGAAAGAAAATCGAGAATTAGGGTTTCTGGTGGATTTCGGTGAAATTTGAAAGAATTACAAAAATGGCCCGATTCGGTAGGAATAAAGCCCCTAATTGATGAGGAGTGATTAAAAAAGGATAGCCCGATGCCCAGTTTGAAGAAAATCTAAAAATCGGACTTGTTTTGAGCAAAATTGGGTTTCAGAGGCAAAAGGGCAAAATTGGAAAATTTGGGAAAAATAGCAAATGAACTCTAAAAATTTTGAAAATTTGCAAATATCATTCTTAGACCATTTTGAAGAGATTGGCGAAAGAAAATCTTGATTCGGAGTTCGTTTACAAAATGGCCAAATACCGGGCTCACTATGCAAAAATTCAACAGGATAAATCCCAAAAAAATAGCAAACGAGTTCCAAAAATTCTAAAAATGTGCAAATCTTATTTTTAAATTATTTGGAAGAGATTGGCAAAAGAAAATCTTGATTCGGAGTTCGTTTGCAAAATGGAAAAATCTCCTATGCAGTAATTCAATTAGATAAATCTCGAAAAAATAGCAAATGAGCTCCAAAAATTATGAAAACTTCCAGATCACATTTTAAATTATTTGGAATAGATTGGTGAAGAAAAATCTAGATTCGTAGCTCGTTTAAAAAATGGTAAAGTTCGGGTGCATAAAAGGGCAATTTTGGAAATAAATACGAAACAAATAGCAAATGGACTAGAATTTTTTTGAAAACTTCTAGAATGCAATTTTTTTTATTATTTCGGAAGTATGGAAAAAAGAAAATTCGAATTTGGAGTCCGTTTGCTATTTATTTAGGTTCGGGGGGCAAAAAGATCATTTCACCGAAAAAACCAAAAAGGGCAAATTTGTAATTAAGAAAAATATGAAAGAAGAAGGAATTGCTGGGATTTTTCTTCCCTTGGTCAGCCAGCATAGAGGAGAAAAAGGAAGCTTGAACAATTTAATTCCCTAGTCACTATCAAGCCACATGCTACCACTAACACCTTGCAAATGGTCCCCCTCTTTATCCAATGGCTTAGGTGCCTTGTAGGAAAGTTGAATGCACCATCCAATGGCCAAATTTAAATTCCAAGATGACATTTTTATTTGTCATGAAAGAACCCTCATCTAATGGGCAAGAATGGAAGAAAAAAATGAGCACAATTCATCCAAGGGTGAGCATCCATTCGGTTAAGCATGGGAGTGCATGGGATTGTCTCTTTTTATCCAATGGCTTAGGCCATCTATAAGGGCTGATTACACATGTTGATGGCTGGATTTAATCTACAATATGTCATTTTTATGTTGTCCTCATCCAATGACCAAGAATGGAATAGCACAACACATCCAAAGGTAGGCACTCAAGGGGGCAAGCAAGGGAGTGCATGGGATTGGTCCTCTTTTGCATTTAAGGGCTGAGTACACATCTTAAGGGCTGCTATCAATTGGCAAGATGGCAATTTTATGTTGTCATCAAAATATCTTAATCTAAAGGCCAAGATTGGAGGATAAAAAATGCAATTTCCATCCAAGGGTGAAGGCCATTCGGCCAAGGCTAAAGAGGGGGGTTGGTTTCATTTTTTCTTTCATATGTTTTTTGGCTGAAGTAAGTAGCTAAGGTTTTCAATAGAGAACTTGAAGGTAGTCATCTCTACCAAGCTCTAGCATAGCTTTCTTCTTGTTTTCCATGGTGTTTTCTTGATTTTCTATCTTGTTTTCCTACTACATTTTTCATAGAAATAAAGTTTTTTAATGTTTACTTAAGTTTTCATCTCTTCTTCTTCATTAAAATGGTGGAAAACAATTTCTTTTTACATGGTTTTATGCTTGGCCGAATATGGCATGTTTGCTTGCCTTGGTTAGGAAAAAGGCTATGCCCATTTTACCTACCATGAAGCTCACCTTAATTTTTTTGTTTAACATGGTTTATTTTTATTATTTTTTTTTTTTAAATGGAAAGGCTTCATGATCTTGGCAAGACCAAGTGATTATGGTTAAGTGAGAGGCTATGCCCATTTGATACCAACCATGAAGCTTAACTTTCCTTGTTTTATTTACTAGTTTTGCTTGTTATTTGCTTTGCATGTCTATGTTTAATTTTTTATATGTTCAATACATTATTTTCTATGTTATATTTGTTTCTATATTTCATTTCCATGCTTGATATTGTTTCCTTGAAGATTCGGCCCTTGTGTCATATGCTCATATTGTGTATTTTTTATGTATCTTGTCTTATATTGTCAACATGTATGCATTTTTCATATTTTTCCATATGGCCATTTGGCTACTCCATGTTAGTATGCCTTGCTTGTGTATTTTCATCTTGCTTCTTGGCTTGTTTTCATCTCCATGCCATAAGTTAGCATATCTTGATATTTAGTGTAGACACCTAATTTTGTTCGAACCACTAAAACAGGTATGTTTTCTACCTAAATCGATGTTTCAGAATGTAAAAACACTTTTTTCATCTTGCAGGTGGTACTCCGAGACTTAGTTTAAGAGGGCGAGCATAAAAAGTAAAACTTGAAAAAAGTCAACCCTAAAAAGTCAACTACTAAAAAAGTCAACCCACTTTCAAAATCAAGATTTGAAGTTCAATTGAAAAATGGTGAAAGAATTTTGATAATCCGAGGTCTACATCGAAAGATATGGAGTTCGGAAGTTGGGTTATGGAGATTGAGTAAAAAGAAAACCCTAATCCGGGAAATTTGGGGAAAAGTTCTTAAACGATCGAATTGGTCGAAATTAAAGGTTTCCAAATGAAAGATAAGCACTGACTACGAGTAAAGGAGAAGCTACTTGAAAGAAAAACTGAAAGAAAAGTCAATCCTAAAGAAAATCGAGAATTAGGGTTTTTGGTGGATTTCGATGAAATTGAGAAGAATTACAAGAAATGACCCGATTCCATAGGACTAAAGCCCCTAATGGATGATGAGTGATTAAAAAGCATAGCCTAAGGCTCAGTTTGAAGAAAATCTGAAAATCGGACTTCTTTTGAGCAAAACCAGGTTTCGGAGGCCAAAGGGCAAAATTGGAAAATTTGGGAAAAATAGCAAATGAACTCCAAAAATTCTGAAAAATTGCAAATCTCATTCTTAAATCATTTTGAAGATATTGGCGAAAGAAAATCTTGATTCGGAGTTCGTTTGCAAAATGGCCAAATCCCGGGTCTCTTATGTAGAAATTCAAGAAGATAAATCCCGAAAAAATAGCAAATGAACTCCAAAAATTCTAAAAACTTGTAAATCTAATTTTTAAATTATTTTGAAGAGACTGGCGAAAGAAAATCTTGATTGAGAGTTCGTTTGCAAAATGGCCAAATCCCGGGTCTCCTATGCAAAAAGTTAAGAAGATAAATCCCGGAAAAATAGTAAATGAACTCCAAAAATTTTGAAAATTTTCAAATCTCATTTTGAAATTATTTGGAAGAGATTTTCGAAAGAAAATCTTGATTCGGAGCAAAATGGCCAAATCTCAGGCCTCCTATGCAGTAATTTAAACAGATAAATCCCAAAAAAATACCAAATGAGTTCCAAAAATTATTAAAACTTTCAGATTACATTTTTAAATTATTTTAAAGATATTGGTGAAGAAAAGTCTTGATTTGGAGCTCGTTAAAAAAATGGTAAAATTTGGGGGCATAAAAGGGCAAATTTTGAAGAAAAAAACCAAATAAATAGCAAATGGACTCTGAGTTCTTTTTGTTTTAAATCGAATTCATTCTGTTTTATCAAATGAGTCGAGCCTTGAGACCGCCGTCAAGGTATTTCATTTTGTTTTAAATCGAATTCATTCTGTTTTATCAAATGAGTCGAGCCTTGAGACCGCCGTCGAGGTATTTCCTTTTGTTTTAAATTGAATTCATTCTGTTTTATCAAATGAGTCGAGCCTTGAGACCGCCGTCGAGGTATTTCCTTTTGTTTTAAATCGAATTCATTCTGTTTTATCAAATGAGTCGAGCCTTGAGACCACCGTCGAGGTATTTTCTTTTGTTTTAAATCGAATTCATTCTATTTTATCAAAATGAGTCGAGCCTTGAGACCGCCGTCAAGGTATTTCCTTTTGTTTTAAATCGAATTCATTCTGTTTTATCAAATGAGTCGAGCCTTGAGACCGCCGTCAAGGTATTTCCTTTTGTTTTAAATCGAATTCATTCTGTTTTATCAAATGAGTCGAGCCTTGAGACCGCCGTCAAGGCATTTCCTATTGTTTTAAATCGAATTCATTCTGTTTTATCAAATGAGTCGAGCCTCGAGACCACCGTCGAGGTATTTCCTTTTATTTTAAATCGAATTCGTTCTGTTTTAGCAAATGAGTCGAGCCTTGAGACCGCCGTCAAGGTATTTCCTTTTGTTTTAAATCGAATTCATTCTGTTTTATCAAATGAGTCGAGCCTTGAGACCGCCGTCAAGGTATTTCATTTTGTTTTAAATCGAATTCATTCTGTTTTATCAAATGAGTCGAGCCTTGAGACCGCCGTCAAGGTTTTTCCTTTTGTTTTAAATCGAATTCATTCTGTTTTATCAAATGAGTCGAGCCTTGAGACCGCCGTCAAGGTATTTCCTATTGTTTTAAATCGAATTCATTCTGTTTTATCAAATGAGTCGAGCCTCGAGACCACCGTCGAGGTATTTCCTTTTGTTTTAAATCGAATTCATTCTGTTTTATCAAATGAGTCGAGCCTCGAGACCACCGTCGAGGTATTTCCTTTTGTTTTAAATCGAATTCATTCTGTTTTATCAAATGAGTCGAGCCTCGAGACCACCGTCTAGGTATTTCCTTTTGTTTTAAATCGAATTCATTCTGTTTTATCAAATGAGTCGAGCCTTGAGACCTCCGTCGAGGTATTTCCTTTTGTTTTAAATCGAATTCATTCTGTTTTATCAAATGAGTCGAGCCTTGAGACCTCCGTCGAGGTATTCCTTTTTGTTTTAAATCGAATTCATTCTGTATTATCAAATGAGTCGAACCTTGAGACCGTCGTCAAGGTATTTTCAAACCAGTTTTAAAGACCTTCAGGCAGCAGTTTTAAAGACCTTCAGGTACCAGTTTAAAAAACCTCCGGACACCAATTTTAAAGACCTCCGGGC
Source organism: Fremontodendron californicum (assembly GCA_030761205.1). Classification (NCBI taxonomy): domain Eukaryota; kingdom Viridiplantae; phylum Streptophyta; class Magnoliopsida; order Malvales; family Malvaceae; genus Fremontodendron; species Fremontodendron californicum. Next base: position 5,399,222 of record JAULJL010000032.1, read on the forward strand.
ACCATTTTAAAGACCTTCGGGCACCAGTTTCTTTAAAAAGACCTCCGGGCACAATTTTCAATTTTAAAGACCTCCGGGCACCATTTTAAAGACATCCGGACATCCGGGCACCAATTTTAAAGACCTTCGGGCATAAATTTTTTTTTTTTTGAAAATCGAATTCGTTTCCTTAAGACGAATCGAGCCTTGTTTAGGCAGGGAATTCAATTTAAGGACAAAATCTTCAATTTATTGTTTTATTTATAAAAAAAGAAAAAAATAGAAAAAAAAGGAAAAAAAAAAAGAAAAAAGAAAAAAAGAAGAAAAAAGAAGAAAATGAAAAATGCAAAAATGCAAAAATGAATGAAGAAATGAAAAAGAAAACACCTTTTCTTTCCTTCACATGTGATTTCACAGACCGGACAAAATTTTTGTCTATTATATCTTTGTCTGATTCCTGATTCTCAGCAATAGCCAAAGAGGGGCAGCTGTAGACACCTAATTTTGTCCGGGCCTTTTAAAACCAATTTTGATTGTCCCTCTCTCGGGTTTAATATTTTTGTAAAAGTCACGGTCGCGATTTTAGATTTTTAAAATGTTCTAAATTATATATATCATTTTTAGCTTTAATTGTTCAAATAAAATCGAACCGTAAAATTACCAATTTTAAACTTCAATTTAAACCCGAGGTGAAAAAAGTTTAATCTTGAGTGTTATTAGATTTTTAAATAAATATTTTAATTGAAAATATTTATAAAAAAAAAAACAAAAAAAAGACTTGAAAAAATAAAAGAGGGGTTAATTTAGACATTATACATTTTTGGTTAGAAATTGGCTATAAAAGGGTCGGTTTAAGAAAAGAGAAGGGGGGGCCGATTAGTGGAGAAAAGCTGGCGACTAAAAGAAAGAAAAAGAAAAAAGCTTTGGGTTTTTGAAAAGTCATTATGAGCATTTTTGGTGGAGAACACTAGCTACTAAGAAAGGATGAAAAGTCATTATGAGCATTTTGAAAAAGCTAGCAAGTTACAGAGGAATCAAACACTTTTTTTTTTTTAACTTTCTGGTGGTTGGGTCTCTCTCAATTCTTCTATTTCAAGGCTCAGATATTTTGATTGTTTCTTTTTCGGGGGGGGGGGGGGGGGTTTAAAAATATTTTGGTCTTTCTTTTGTGGGTTAGGCCCCAATTATTCCTTTGGTGGTTTTATTCAATTCAAGGAAATAGGGTTTTTAAGCTTTTGTTGATTGGAAATTTTGGTGGGTTTCTTTTATTGGATTTTAATATCAAAGACCTCTATTTTGGTGGTTTTATTGGATTTTATTGGATTTTAAATTATTTTAAAGATATTGGTGAAGAAAAGTCTTGATTTGGAGCTCGTTAAAAAAATGGTAAAATTTGGGGGCATAAAAGGGCAAATTTTGAAGAAAAAAACCAAATAAATAGCAAATGGACTCTGAAAATTTTGAAAACTTCCAGAATTCAATTTTTTATTATTTTGAAAGTATTGAAAAAATAAAATTTGAATTGGGAGTCCGTTTTCCATTTATTTACATTCGGGGGGGGCAAAAAGGTCATTTTACCCAAGAAACCGAAAAGAGCTTCCCTTGCCTTTTAAAAAGTGAAGCATGGGCTGGAAGGAAAGGGGCTGGCCGGCCAAGGCCCAAAGATGGGTAGGAAGTTTATGATATTTTAATCAAAAGGCCAACAATGAAGAGTTAGTTAGTTATTTTTTGATCAAGCCTTTGCAAATAAGCCATATGGACCAATGCATGAAGAGGGAGAGTTTCAACATAATGGCTTAAGATTCTTGAACAGATATAATTGTGGATAGCTGTTGGCCTAATCTAAGGGTGATAATTTCATGTTTTAAACATCTTGGATCAATAGCCTTTGGATGAAAATTGGTTGATGGAAAAATGACAACATCCTAGCCTAGGGGAAGGGGGCATTCGGCCACACTAAGAAAAGGGGACTCTCTCTTTCATTTTTTTGGAACTCTCATTCTCTATTCTCTCTTGCTTTTGGCTGATTTTCTCTATATTTTTGAGAAGTAAAAAGAAAAGTTTAGAAAAGAAAAGAAAGTTAGAAGAGAAAAAGCTTGAAAGATAACTTCTAGAGGTTGCTTTTAGCACCATACTCTTGCACTTTCTTTGATTTTCCATTCTTGATTTGCTGCTTTGATTATTATTTTGGTGATTTTCTTTTGATTTTTCTTTTTAAATAAGTGTTTTTAATGTTCTTCTTGAACTTCCTTCTTTATCCTTTCTTATAAAAAGCTCTTGAAATATTTTTTTTCCTTATTTTTTTGATAGGGTCGAATAGCCCAGTTTTTTTTAGTTGTTGTTTGCTTTGTTATTTCATGTTATTTTTGATTTTAAATAAGTTTTGATGCTTTAAATCTTATTCTACTACATAGACTTGAAGTTTGTTTTAATGTGGTTGCTTGCTTATTTCCATTTATGAGTCTATTATCATGTTCTTGCATTTTTGATTTTCTATTTTCAAGATGTTTAAGTTTGTTTATGTTTTATATTTTGAAATCCATGTGTTTGTGAAAATGCTTGTTGGTTTTCATGCCTCTACTTTATATTTGCATGTTTTGAGTGTTATTCTTTGGTTAAGTATGTTAGTATATCTAGTGTTTGTGAAAATGCCATGCTCATTTTTGAACATGAGGCCATTCAGCCACTTTACTTTATTTTCTTTGTGTGTGCATTTTTTTTATGTTAGTTGATAGGTTTGCATTTTCATGACATTTGGTTGAGTATTTTGTTTAAGCATGCCTTGTGTTTGTATTATTGCCATGCATACTTTAGATGTAGGATTGGTTTGTTTTTTCATGCATATTCATGCATTTTAGACCTAGGTTGCAATAAATGCCATGCAAGTTCATTTAGGTCTAGGTCATTTTATTGATGCCATGTGTAGACACCTAATTTTGTCCGGGCCTTTTAAAACCAATTTTGATTGTCCCTCTCTCGGGTTTAATATTTTTGTAAAAGTCACGGTCGCGATTTTAGATTTTTAAAATGTTCTAAATTATATATATCATTTTTAGCTTTAATTGTTCAAATAAAATCGAACCGTAAAATTACCAATTTTAAACTTCAATTTAAACCCGAGGTGAAAAAAGTTTAATCTTGAGTGTTATTAGATTTTTAAATAAATATTTTAATTGAAAATATTTAAAAAAAAAAACAAAAAAAAAGACTTGAAAAAATAAAAGAGGGGTTAATTTAGACATTATACATTTTTGGTTAGAAATTGGCTATAAAAGGGTCGGTTTAAGAAAAGAGAAGGGGGGGCCGATTAGTGGAGAAAAGCTGGCGACTAAAAGAAAGAAAAAGAAAAAAGCTTTGGGTTTTTGAAAAGTCATTATGAGCATTTTTGGTGGAGAACACTAGCTACTAAGAAAGGATGAAAAGTCATTATGAGCATTTTGAAAAAGCTAGCAAGTTAGAGAGGAATCAAACACTTTTTTTTTTTAACTTTCTGGTGGTTGGGTCTCTCTCAATTCTTCTATTTCAAGGCTCAGATATTTTGATTGTTTCTTTTTCGGGGGGGGGGGGGTTTAAAAATATTTTGGTCTTTCTTTTGTGGGTTAGGCCCCAATTATTCCTTTGGTGGTTTTATTCAATTCAAGGAAATAGGGTTTTTAAGCTTTTGTTGATTGGAAATTTTGGTGGGTTTCTTTTGTTGGATTTTAATATCAAAGACCTCTATTTTGATTTTTCCTTTTCTCTCTACGTGGTCTCCCCACTGCAATTCTCCCATTTTTCAGTTGTCTTATACTCTTCCGCTGGCTATAGACGCTCTCTTCAGCTGCAACGAGGAGAGCTTTTGGTAGAATCTCGAAGAGTCCTTTTTTTTAGCTTAGAGCTTCTCTCTCGATTTTTATAATGGGTAAGGAAAAGATTCACATCAGTATTGTGGTCATTGGCCATGTCGACTCTGGAAAGTCGACCACCACTGGTCATTTGATCTACAAGCTTGGTGGTATTGACAAGCGTGTGATTGAGAGGTTCGAGAAGGAGAGGTCTTTCAAGTATGCCTGGGTGCTCGACAAGCTTAAGGCCGAGCGTGAACGTGGTATTACAATTGATATTGCTCTGTGGAAGTTTGAAACCACCAAATACTATTGCACAGTCATTGATGCCCCTGGACATCGTGACTTTATCAAGAACATGATTACGGGAACCTCGCAGGCTGACTGCGCTGTTCTCATTATTGACTCGACCACTGGTGGTTTCGAAGCTGGTATCTCTAAGGATGGTCAAACCCGAGAGCATGCTTTGCTTGCATTTACCCTTGGTGTCAAGCAGATGATTTGCTGCTGCAACAAGATGGATGCCACAACACCAAAGTACTCCAAGGCAAGGTATGATGAAATTGTTAAAGAAGTGTCTTCTTATCTTAAGAAAGTTGGTTACAACCCTGAGAAGATCCCATTTGTCCCAATCTCTGGTTTTGAGGGTGATAACATGATTGAGAGGTCAACCAACCTTGACTGGTACAAGGGTCCCACTCTCCTTGACGCTCTTGACCAGATCAACGAGCCCAAGAGGCCCTCGGACAAGCCACTCCGTCTCCCACTTCAGGATGTCTACAAGATTGGTGGCATTGGAACTGTCCCTGTTGGTCGTGTCGAGACTGGTGTCATTAAGCCTGGTATGGTTGTGACTTTTGGTCCCACTGGTCTGACCACTGAAGTTAAGTCTGTTGAGATGCACCATGAAGCCCTCCAAGAAGCTTCTCCCTGGTGACAACGTCGGGTTCAATGTTAAGAACGTTGCTGTTAAGGATCTCAAGCGTGGTTTTGTTGCTTCGAACTCTAGGGATGATCCTGCCAAGGAGGCTGCCAACTTCACTTCTCAAGTCATCATCATGAACCACCCTGGCCAGATCGGAAACGGATATGCCCCGGTCCTTGATTGCCACACATGCCACATTGCTGTCAAATTTGCTGAACTGTTAACCAAGATCGATAGACGATCCGGCAAGGAGCTCGAGAAGGAGCCTAAGTTCTTGAAGAATGGTGATGCAGGGATGGTGAAGATGGTTCCCACCAAGCCCATGGTTGTCGAAACTTTCGCTCAGTACCCACCTCTTGGACGTTTTGCAGTCAGGGACATGCGCCAGACGGTGGCCGTTGGTGTCATCAAGAGTGTTGAGAAGAAGGACCCATCCGGTGCTAAGGTTACCAAATCTGCTGCAAAGAGAATTGAGAATGCAGTTCTGGCTACTTTTTAATAGGGGTTTCCAAACGGGTGATATATATTCTGCCGGAAATTGATGACATTGGATTTGCGTAGCTTGGTTTCACCAAGTTTCGGAATTTATTGATGGGTTCAATGTTGATCTTGGAATCTCTCAAGCATTAAATCGAGCTGGTGCGCTTCTGTTCCTGGTATTTTCTTTTCTCAGGAGTGAGTTCTTGTAATGTTGCTAGAGGATATCTCTGTATGGGGGAGTTAGTTTATGGAAAAGCAAAATGAGAAAGAAAAGGGAGTTGCGTGGGAGCTTGTGAATGAGCCCAGGTGCTTCTCGGATCCATCAAGAAAGATCATGCAAGTAAGGAATATATATATATCCTCAGGTTTTTTTGCTTTACTGCTAGTGGTACTTTGTTTTGGTTTATTTTTTTCTAAACATATTTGTTTATATTATGAGTTCTTTATTTTAATTAATGTTTTTTTAATGTTTTTTTTGCCTACTCATGCTTTATATATTAATATCCATCAAAGTGGCATTGGAAGTTGTAATTGCATAACCTTACTAGCAATTTTTTAAAAAATGGATTTATATATGCGGTGGGAACCTAGTCCTAGTCCATTATTAGCAAGAAAACATATTTTAATTGGTTCATCCAAAAAACAGATTTTGATAACCCCCCCGAAATTTTTGGTTCGGATTAATTAATAGTTCGTAACCGAGTTTGCTTTTATTCTCATGATATCCGGGGTATATCAATTTTTTCGGATTATGTGATTACGGACTCAAAATTCCTAACCATCCTTTATTTTCCCGAAAATGCTTTAAAAATCCAAAAACAATTTTTCAAGGCTATTTTTTGAAGTAAAAACTTTTTTAAGACCTTCGGGCATTTGTTTTCAAAAACCTCCGGGTTACAATTCTTCAAATCCTTTTGGCATTGTGTTTTTTTTTAAAAAACCTTCGGGTCCGTTTTTGCTAAATCCGATTTAAGTAACTTTCTAAGGTAGTCGGATGTCCTTACTTTAATGAAGAAATACATCTCCATGCATTGCATTTTCAAAATATTTTTACTTAATTTGTCATAAAAATGTACTTTTCGTTTTATTAAACATTTGGCGAGAATTAGTTTCCGATCTTTGCCGGGTTTGCCAGGGAGGTTAGGACATTGTTCAACGCACGTGTTTATAGAATCGAAACGTATGGTTTTCATTTTACTCGGAATCATGTAAATATCATATAAAAGAATTATTTTTCAAGCTTTGTCGGGTTTGTCGGGAAGCAAGATAATATTTTTTGATATATGCTATTTATGTGATTCCTCACATGAATAATTCATTTCAAATAATGATGTGTGCATGTGATCATGATGTGATTATGAATATTTTGTGATGGTGCCATTTTGTTGATTATGCCGTGTCATTCATTTTGCCATGTCATTTTAGAAACTAGGTCATGCATATTCCATGTTATTTATTTCATGCATTTCATATCATGCCACTTGAATAATGACTTGAGCCAATTAATGGTTCAAAGTCATGCTCTCTTGAGCACATTTGTGGAAAATTAAGTTTGTCAAATTGATTATTCTACCTTTGTGATTTTTTACTTAGCCAATTTTTATCTAACTTTCAAAAAGTCCTAGCTACTGTTTGTAAATCATTTTATGAGTTTCAAATATTTTTACTTTGGTTTTTAAATGATTTTATCAAAGGCAAAAATGTGTTGGCAAAGCAGTTTTTTCTCCTCCAAAAACTCGTACATCTCTGATTTTTCTGGGAATTCATCTTTGATCAGAAAATTAATCCGATTTTTTATCGTGTAGTTTTACATGCTCTGAGTCTCCAGTATTTTTTTCAGAATTTTTGGAATTTTTTAAAAATAGGGTAAAAAATCGTGGATTAAAACTGGACAGTGGAGTCAGAATTGAATTTAAAGAAAAACCATTTTTCTGTTTTGGTTAATTTACTTAGAGTGGGCTGATTAAGAGGGTTAGCTATTGACTTAGGATAATTTCTAAGCCTTTTTAAACTTTAAAAATGGTTTTTCAAGTCCCGGGTTAAGGGTAGTCAAGTCCGGATTTTTTAAACTTAGGAAATTAGAGCCATTTAAAAATTTTTAGCCCAGTTTTTATTGTTAATTCAAGCTTTTCAAAATTGTTTTCAAACAATCACAAAGTATTTTGGTTTTAGGATATTTAATTTGACATATTTTTCTAAGGTAGCCGGATATCTTTTTAGATATACGGATTTCCTTAATTAAAGGAAAAAATACATTCATGCATTGCATTTTTATATTCATGCATTTTATATAATATGTGATTCTTGTTATAATAATTTCTATGATATTGTTATTATTTTGATTTATATTTTTGATGTTATATGGTTCATTATATGATTTGGAATATTTCATGATATCCTATGCTTTTATTTAGTTATTTTTTTGGTCATATTATTTAGCATATACTATGTTCATGCATTATTATTTCCATTTTTATTTTCATGCATATTATATGGTAGCATTATTTCATATTCCATCTCATTTAATTTATATGCCATATCATTCATGTTTGCCATGTCATTTAGGTTGCATTATATTATTTAGATTTTGCTATGTCATTTTATTTATGTCATGCATATACATATTCATTTCTTTTAAATGTTTTCAAAAAAAAAAGATAATGGTTTTCAATAAAAAAATATAAAGATATTCCCGAGTTAAAATAATTCATGAGTTCTCTACCGGGTTTGCTGGAGGGAATATCATCAATTATCATTAATAAAGGAATATCTTTCTTTCAAAAAAAGAGAATGATTCGGAAAGTTTTCCAAAACTAATAAAAATTTCTATATTTTGCCACGTTTGTTGGGGAATATAGGAAAATTTTGAATTTATAAATTTCGGATCATTTTCAATAAAAAAAATGGAATTATTTTTCTTTAAATTGGGAATTAATTTGAAATACTAAATTTAAAACCAATTTTTACCGAGACTTGAGATAACAAACGGTTAATAAGGTACCGATTTATACAGGCGTTGTGGGGGTGCTAATCCTTCCCCACACGTAACCGACTCCCGAACTCGCTTCTTTGATTTCTCTGGTTTAAAACGCAGGCTTGAAATTGGTTTTTAAAATGTTTTAATTAATTTTTAAAATATTTTATAAAACCGGTTTTAATAGGTGGCCGATCACACCTAGCTAAAAAAGATTGGTGGCGACTCCATATCTTTTTAAGGTCATTTTCAAAACCATCATTTTTTTAGAGGAATTAAGTCGACTTTTCCTCGATTTTTTTAATGTCACGCCTAACGAATAATAAAGTCTTGCGATGAGACTCGTCGTTATTTTTTAGGTTGCGACAGCTTGGCGACTCCACTGGGGAAATATTAGAGAGTCAGGCCTAGAATTAGTCGTGTGTTATCAAAGTCTCGGTTTTGTTGGTTTAATTGGTATTTAATTTTAATTCCCACATTTTTTAATAAGGAGAATTTTGAAAATAATAAAATGTTTTTAAATATGTTCATACTCATATGCATGCATTTATTTTTGCTCTCTAGTTATTTAAGGTTGTATATTATAATTGCTTGTCGGTTAATGCGTTACACTATTCTTGAATGTTTTAATTGCTAGGGCATTTAGAATAAGGTTTGTAGAATAGGTAGTGAAAGGTTTGATATTCCTCCACACACACTACACGTGCATTTGCATAACATGAATCCTCTACCCGGGTTCCGTCCTTTTAAGTGGGAGTAAAGTAACTAAGCCTTCGTGATTGATCCTCCGTATGGGCTAGTGAAACACTTTCGGAGTATAAAGTACCTAATGCCTTCGTGATGATCCTCCGCATGGGCATAGGAAAATATACTCTAACGAATTGAACCCGCTTTTATCGGGGTGCCTTACTAGCCTTCACCGGCGACAGTGAGAAACAATTCGGGGCCTTAGAACTGATTCACCCTCATATAGTGAACCTAGGCAAAGCCATGCCGGATTTTCGTTAGATATACCGAAAATAGGAACACATGGAGGGGCATTTCTAAACCTTTTGTTACCTATTTTACACTTCGAATAAGTGTGGTAGATCGGACAACGATGTACGTACATCGCCCGTAATAAATGTGATACTCCGCCTCGAAGGCATCGTGATGCCTAAATAAACAGATATTGTTGGGGCAGATGTTCATTAGCTGTTTTAAAAAAAAAAATCCTTTTTCAAGCATTTTTGCATGTTGCACATTTCATGCATGTGTGAATGGAGCATGTACATTTTTGGTTGTATTATTGATCTCATTCTTTGCAATAAACAGTTGGTAATTTAATTTGATGATTTCATAAAACCGGTAATGTCACATGAACATTTGCATATTGTACCATAGTAAGATCCACCCTGAAATTCTTTTGAAAATGATGTGATTGGTTTATCAAAAAAAAAAAAAAAAAAAAAAATTTGTGTTAATTCATTTATTTTTGCATGTATCATTTTGACATCATGTTACAGTCATAGCATGCATGGTCATTCATTGTAAGATACGTTTATGACATGCATGTTCATTGTATATATCCATGCATTAATTTGCTTATTTTTTACATGCATCATGTTGGCATCAGGGTGCATTCATGGCATACATAGTCGTCATGTTATGCTCATGCATTAATTTTTCATATTGGCATCAGGTTGCATTCATGACATACACGGCCAGCATGACTTTCTTTGTATATACTCTGTGTCAGTCATTTATTCTTCACATGCATCATAATTGACATTATGTGGCATTCATAGTGTATATGATCATTCATTGGTAATGCATTTGGAACATACATGGTCATTCATTGTATATATCCATGCATTAATTTGCTTATTTTTTACATGCATCATGTTGGCATCAGGGTGCATTCATGGCATACATAGTCGTCAGGTTATGCTCATGCATTAATTTTTCATATTGGCATCAGGTTGCATTCATGACATACACGGCCAGCATGACTTTCTTTGTGTATACTCTGTGTCAGTCATTTATTCTTCACATGCATCATAATTGACATTGTATGGCATTCATAGTGTATATGATCATTCATTGGGAAATGCATTTGGAACATACATGGTCATTCATTGTATATATCCATGCATTAATTTGCTTATTCTTTACATGCATCATGTTGGCATCAGGTTGCATTCATGGCATACACAGTCATCATGATATGCTCATGCATTAATTTTTCATATTGGCATCAGGTGGCATTCATGACATACACGATCAGCATGATTTTCTTTGTATATACTCTGTGTCAATCATTTATTCTTCACATGCATCATAATTGACATTGTGTGACATTCATAGTGTATATGATCATTCATTGGAAATACATTTGGAACATACATGGTTATTCATTGTATATATCCATGCATTAATTTATTATTCTTTAAATGCATCATGTTGGCATCGTGTTGCATTTATAACATACATGGTCAACATGTTTCCACTGTATATGACCACACATAACTTTGTTTATCCTTCACATGCATCAAATTGCACTCATGACATTCATAGCTCATTCATCATGAAACACATTAATAAGATGAAATAGAAATTGGCTTAGCTTTGAAGAGTTTTCTTCGTCAGCTAAAAGCTATGACCCCAACAGCAAGTGCAAGTATCACATTGGGGCAATTGGGCATTCGACTAAAAAATGCAGACAACTGAAGGAAAGAATTGAAGGTCTTGTCCATGATGGCATTTTGATTCCAGAGCTTACCGAACATTGGAAATCTGTTTTACCATAAATTGATTTCCTCTTGAAGAATTTTGAGGATAAGAATTGTTATCTTTGAAAGCATGTCAATAGGAGCATTCTGATGCATATATTTCTACACTTTGATGATGAAGGCTCTTGTCTCATGATGACATCTACATGAAATAAATAAATTTTGAATTTAAATATTTTGTGTTTATTTTATTTTAGCAATAAATTTGAAATTACAAAAAAAAAAAAAAATAAATAAAAATGAAACTTTGAGAAAATTTGTGGTACACAATAAATAAGTGGTTTTCACATGAAATAATGAACAATCTTGAGATTATTGATGATCATTGTTAGAAATGACCCAATATCTTTAGCCTTCTCTTTTAGGCTTTCCTAAGCCTAAATCTTTTGAACCGAGACCACTTGAAAGACCTAATGCTTCAAGGAATATGAATGATTTGACTTCATAAAACCATTGTCATCACAGAATAAGCAAAGACGTAGATCTTAGTCTAGGCTATGAACAAAGGAACAAACTTTTCAAAAAAATTTCGAACTCCTTCAAATTAAACAAATGAGACATTATTTCAAGAATCTAGATCATGGTAATTTGATGTGTGTCAAGGCTGTGCCAAAGCCATTCACATCCTTTCCAATAACCACAAAACACCAATTGCCCAAACATCACTTCATGATTGACACCCTAGAGCACAATGATTAAACTAGATTATCCCATGTTCTATAGAAAACCTGTCTTTGGAAAATATTTTCATAGGCATTCAAACAAACCCAATATTGAAACTCAGTATTTTCATTGTAAACCTAGACTTGCTATGTTCCTCGTTGATACAAATTCTCATTGCTTAATCAAATTGGGGCATCATATGTGGAAATGATGGATACATGGTGAATAAGGGTGGACTAAACGCATGAATCATTGGGGCATGCGACGAAAAAACAAAAAAAAAAAATTGTGATATCATGCATATGAGAATTCGGATGATTCCAAAGTGCAAAATGAAATTCTGAATATCTATTTCCCCTGGGGATTGCTTTTCAAAGTAAATATTCGTGCTTGACATGAGGAATGGCCATCTTTCATATCCCTTCACACAAAAAGAAATTATCCATAGTCACCCCTTTTGAGCCAAAAGAATTCTTTCTTCTTTGAACCCTGATCAAGGATTACCCTCTACACTGGGGGGCAAATGCGAGGAAAGATCTTTTCAAAGATCATTGAGAAATGAGTGATAGCTCAAGGACAGACACAAAGCAAATGGAGCCCCGAATAAATACGGGCTCACTCTGTCAAAGAAAAAGAAGAGAAAAAGATGGTGAAATGAAAGCCAAGAAAAGCAAAAGAAAAACACAATGAAAAAGAAAATGTGTGTGAAAGACATGGCAAATTGAAATCCAAGAGCAAGGAAGAAAAAGAGCAAAGTCAAAAGGAAAGAAATGTCCAAGAATGGACAAATGCTTCAAAGAGAATCCTCCTCAAGAAATGATCCTTGATCTGATTACCCTCAAACACATATTTTGGGCCTATTTATCTTTTCTTTCTGAACCCTGAGCCATGGCCTACATTATATGCTTTAAAAGTCCATTTTGATCAAGCATGAATATTTAATCTGAAAGGTTTTTCCTCAGATTTTATCCCATTTCATCGAATTATCATTTCACTAAGGAAGAATTTATAATTCTCAAGTGTATGGTAGAACAAAAACAAAACAAAAAAACAAAACAAAAAAAACAAAACAAAACAAAAAAAAGAAAAATTGAAAAGAATGGGATTTTAGGGCGAAAACCCAAAAATGGGCGGTCTAGAGTAGAATAGGAATTTTTGATGCCATCTATGATAGTGCCGATACCCCAAAAAGAGAAGGTCATCTTAAAAAAAGGTGGTCATCGAGGAACATCTAGGAATTCCTGAACCCCCCAAATTGTCAGCTCTCATTCGGAGGATTGTCTTCAAAAATTGAATCTTTTTTTCCTCCAAGATCAAACTTTCCGATTTAAACATCCTAGCCAATCTTGACACTTGTCAAAATACCTTGATATTGGAAACTACAAGAATGTTGAATTTGTTTGGTTCTCAATGCATTCATGATTTATAAAATCTGTTCTATTTGTGAGCCTAGAAGGGACATACATTTTTGTTGTGAAGTTTTCCTGAAAAAACCAAAATCTTGTTGTATCGAGCTTTGTCAATTCAAATTGAAAAACCCAAATTAATACTTAGGGAATTTTCTAACAGTGATCATCAGTCATCAAAAGATTTGTACATCATACACTGTGGAGTTAAAAATTTTGGCTTAGAAGTTTTCCTTAAATAAGCAAAATTGTTTTTCAAAAAGGGAAAATAAAAATATTTTTGAAATACCCATTTTTGATGTTGACATGAGACAAGGATTTTTCTAACCCAAAGATATAGAACTGCCAGGATAGGTCCTGACTTACAGATATGAGAAGAAGATATCGAACCCAGTTCAGATCTCTGTTGATGAAAGTTTGAAAACTGTTGGGGCAAAGAGAATAGCCAAAATGAATTGAAGATATACTCTGATTTGAAGAGGAAAAATGAATTTGAAAGGCTAAGCCAAAGTCTAGAAAAACAACCGGGGGCATTTGCATCACTCATGAGCACTCATCTCTTTATCGAGCTTTTGCATCTGCACAGTGTCGGCAAGCATTTGCATCATTCATGGGTATTTTCATTGGCATTATTCCATAAGCATTTGCATTTTACCTTTACATTTACATTCTTCATGGAATTCGCATTTGTGTCATCTCAAGCAATTGCATCATTTCTAGAATCATTGCATTTTCATTATTGTGTGGTAATTGTAGTTACACCATTCATAAACCAGTTACATGAACACAATTAGTAGGGGCATCTGCATCATGAAACATGGGCATCAATCCAGGCCATTTGCTTTTGCACTAAGAAATATTTTACATTTGCACATTGAAGCATGAGCACCTTGTTAAAAGACATGTGCATCTGCATCATTTCTCAAAGCTTCTGGTGGGGATATCCAGAATTTTCCAGTTTTAAAAGTGAACAAGTCTTCGGTGGTGATAGCTGAAGCCTCTGTTGGAGATATCCAGGGTTTTATAATTCTGAAAAATGAGAAATCTTCTTTTGGAGGAGTTACCAAGAATTTTATTCAACATGTGCATCTACATCAAGAAGCATTTGCATCAATCTAAGTTAGTTGAATCTGCATCAAGAAAGTTTACATCAAATCAAGTCATTTACATTTGCATCAAAGACATTTGCACCAATCTAAGTCATTTCAATCTACATCAAGAAGCGTTTGCATCAACTAAAAACATTTGCATTTGCATCATGAAGCATTTGCATCATCTCTTAAAGCTGTCAGGTATAATCGAACTCGTTTTGCTTCTCAAATGAGTCGAGCCCCGAGATCATCGTCGAGGTACTCTTTTTTTTTTATTATTATGAATAAGTCTTCGGTGGTGATAGCTGAAGCCTCTGGTGGAGATATCCAGAGTTTTAAAATCCTTTGAAAAGGTAGAAAGTTTTCGGTGGTGATAGCTGAAGCTTCTAGAGGTGATACCCAGAATTTTTTACAGTTTTAAAAATGAGCAAGACTTTGGTGGCGATAGCCGAAGCTTCTGGAGGTGATACCCAGAATTTTTTATAGTTTTAAAAATGAGCAAGACTTTGGTGGTGATAGCCGAAGCTTTTGGAGGAGATACCCAGAATTTTAAACACAGCTGAGAAAAAGACAGGTTAAAGCCTTGAGATCACCGTCGAGGTATTTCCTTTTGTTTTAAATCGAATTCATTCTGTTTTATCAAATGAGTCGAGCCTTGAGACCATCGTCGAGGTAGTTCTTTTTGTTTTAAATCGAATTCATTCTGTTTTATCAAATGAGTCGAGCCTTGAGACCGCCGTCAAGGTATTTCATTTTGTTTTAAATCGAATTCATTCTGTTTTATCAAATGAGTCGAGCCTTGAGACCGCCGTCGAGGTATTTCCTTTTGTTTTAAATTGAATTCATTCTGTTTTATCAAATGAGTCGAGCCTTGAGACCGCCGTCGAGGTATTTCCTTTTGTTTTAAATCGAATTCATTCTGTTTTATCAAATGAGTCGAGCCTTGAGACCACCGTCGAGGTATTTTCTTTTGTTTTAAATCGAATTCATTCTATTTTATCAAAATGAGTCGAGCCTTGAGACCGCCGTCAAGGTATTTCCTTTTGTTTTAAATCGAATTCATTCTGTTTTATCAAATGAGTCGAGCCTTGAGACCGCCGTCAAGGTATTTCCTTTTGTTTTAAATCGAATTCATTCTGTTTTATCAAATGAGTCGAGCCTTGAGACCGCCGTCAAGGCATTTCCTATTGTTTTAAATCGAATTCATTCTGTTTTATCAAATGAGTCGAGCCTCGAGACCACCGTCGAGGTATTTCCTTTTATTTTAAATCGAATTCGTTCTGTTTTAGCAAATGAGTCGAGCCTTGAGACCGCCGTCAAGGTATTTCCTTTTGTTTTAAATCGAATTCATTCTGTTTTATCAAATGAGTCGAGCCTTGAGACCGCCGTCAAGGTATTTCATTTTGTTTTAAATCGAATTCATTCTGTTTTATCAAATGAGTCGAGCCTTGAGACCGCCGTCAAGGTTTTTCCTTTTGTTTTAAATCGAATTCATTCTGTTTTATCAAATGAGTCGAGCCTTGAGACCGCCGTCAAGGTATTTCCTATTGTTTTAAATCGAATTCATTCTGTTTTATCAAATGAGTCGAGCCTCGAGACCACCGTCGAGGTATTTCCTTTTGTTTTAAATCGAATTCATTCTGTTTTATCAAATGAGTCGAGCCTCGAGACCACCGTCGAGGTATTTCCTTTTGTTTTAAATCGAATTCATTCTGTTTTATCAAATGAGTCGAGCCTCGAGACCACCGTCTAGGTATTTCCTTTTGTTTTAAATCGAATTCATTCTGTTTTATCAAATGAGTCGAGCCTTGAGACCTCCGTCGAGGTATTTCCTTTTGTTTTAAATCGAATTCATTCTGTTTTATCAAATGAGTCGAGCCTTGAGACCTCCGTCGAGGTATTCCTTTTTGTTTTAAATCGAATTCATTCTGTATTATCAAATGAGTCGAACCTTGAGACCGTCGTCAAGGTATTTTCAAACCAGTTTTAAAGACCTTCAGGCAGCAGTTTTAAAGACCTTCAGGTACCAGTTTAAAAAACCTCCGGACACCAATTTTAAAGACCTCCGGGCACCATTTTAAAGACCTTCGGGCACCAGTTTGTTTAAAAAGACCTCCGGGCACAATTTTCAATTTTAAAGACCTCCGGGCACCATTTTAAAGACATCCGGACATCCGGGCACCAATTTTAAAGACCTTCGGGCATAAATTTTTTTTTTTTTGAAAATCGAATTCGTTTCCTTAAGACGAATCGAGCCTTGTTTAGGCAGGGAATTCAATTTAAGGACAAAATCTTCAATTTATTGTTTTATTTATAAAAAAAGAAAAAAATAGAAAAAAAAGGAAAAAAAAAAGAAAAAAGAAAAAAAGAAGAAAAAAGAAGAAAATGAAAAATGCAAAAATGCAAAAATGAATGAAGAAATGAAAAAGAAAACACCTTTTCTTTCCTTCACATGTGATTTCACAGACCGGACAAAATTTTTGTCTATTATATCTTTGTCTGATTCCTGATTCTCAGCAATAGCCAAAGAGGGGCAGCTGTAGACACCTAATTTTGTCCGGGCCTTTTAAAACCAATTTTGATTGTCCCTCTCTCGGGTTTAATATTTTTGTAAAAGTCACGGTCGCGATTTTAGATTTTTAAAATGTTCTAAATTATATATATCATTTTTAGCTTTAATTGTTCAAATAAAATCGAACCGTAAAATTACCAATTTTAAACTTCAATTTAAACCCGAGGTGAAAAAAGTTTAATCTTGAGTGTTATTAGATTTTTAAATAAATATTTTAATTGAAAATATTTATAAAAAAAAAACAAAAAAAAGACTTGAAAAAATAAAAGAGGGGTTAATTTAGACATTATACATTTTTGGTTAGAAATTGGCTATAAAAGGGTCGGTTTAAGAAAAGAGAAGGGGGGGCCGATTAGTGGAGAAAAGCTGGCGACTAAAAGAAAGAAAAAGAAAAAAGCTTTGGGTTTTTGAAAAGTCATTATGAGCATTTTTGGTGGAGAACACTAGCTACTAAGAAAGGATGAAAAGTCATTATGAGCATTTTGAAAAAGCTAGCAAGTTACAGAGGAATCAAACACTTTTTTTTTTTTTAACTTTCTGGTGGTTGGGTCTCTCTCAATTCTTCTATTTCAAGGCTCAGATATTTTGATTGTTTCTTTTTCGGGGGGGGGGGGTTTAAAAATATTTTGGTCTTTCTTTTGTGGGTTAGGCCCCAATTATTCCTTTGGTGGTTTTATTCAATTCAAGGAAATAGGGTTTTTAAGCTTTTGTTGATTGGAAATTTTGGTGGGTTTCTTTTATTGGATTTTAATATCAAAGACCTCTATTTTGGTGGTTTTATTGGATTTTATTGGATTTTAAATTATTTTAAAGATATTGGTGAAGAAAAGTCTTGATTTGGAGCTCGTTAAAAAAATGGTAAAATTTGGGGGCATAAAAGGGCAAATTTTGAAGAAAAAAACCAAATAAATAGCAAATGGACTCTGAAAATTTTGAAAACTTCCAGAATTCAATTTTTTATTATTTTGAAAGTATTGAAAAAATAAAATTTGAATTGGGAGTCCGTTTTCCATTTATTTACATTCGGGGGGGGCAAAAAGGTCATTTTACCCAAGAAACCGAAAAGAGCTTCCCTTGCCTTTTAAAAAGTGAAGCATGGGCTGGAAGGAAAGGGGCTGGCCGGCCAAGGCCCAAAGATGGGTAGGAAGTTTATGATATTTTAATCAAAAGGCCAACAATGAAGAGTTAGTTAGTTATTTTTTGATCAAGCCTTTGCAAATAAGCCATATGGACCAATGCATGAAGAGGGAGAGTTTCAACATAATGGCTTAAGATTCTTGAACAGATATAATTGTGGATAGCTGTTGGCCTAATCTAAGGGTGATAATTTCATGTTTTAAACATCTTGGATCAATAGCCTTTGGATGAAAATTGGTTGATGGAAAAATGACAACATCCTAGCCTAGGGGAAGGGGGCATTCGGCCACACTAAGAAAAGGGGACTCTCTCTTTCATTTTTTTGGAACTCTCATTCTCTATTCTCTCTTGCTTTTGGCTGATTTTCTCTATATTTTTGAGAAGTAAAAAGAAAAGTTTAGAAAAGAAAAGAAAGTTAGAAGAGAAAAAGCTTGAAAGATAACTTCTAGAGGTTGCTTTTAGCACCATACTCTTGCACTTTCTTTGATTTTCCATTCTTGATTTGCTGCTTTGATTATTATTTTGGTGATTTTCTTTTGATTTTTCTTTTTAAATAAGTGTTTTTAATGTTCTTCTTGAACTTCCTTCTTTATCCTTTCTTATAAAAAGCTCTTGAAATATTTTTTTTCCTTATTTTTTTGATAGGGTCGAATAGCCCAGTTTTTTTTTAGTTGTTGTTTGCTTTGTTATTTCATGTTATTTTTGATTTTAAATAAGTTTTGATGCTTTAAATCTTATTCTACTACATAGACTTGAAGTTTGTTTTAATGTGGTTGCTTGCTTATTTCCATTTATGAGTCTATTATCATGTTCTTGCATTTTTGATTTTCTGTTTTCAAGATGTTTAAGTTTGTTTATGTTTTATATTTTGAAATCCATGTGTTTGTGAAAATGCTTGTTGGTTTTCATGCCTCTACTTTATATTTGCATGATTTGAGTGTTATTCTTTGGTTAAGTATGTTAGTATATCTAGTGTTTGTGAAAATGCCATGCTCATTTTTGAACATGAGGCCATTCAGCCACTTTACTTTATTTTCTTTGTGTGTGCATTTTTTTTATGTTAGTTGATAGGTTTGCATTTTCATGACATTTGGTTGAGTATTTTGTTTAAGCATGCCTTGTGTTTGTATTATTGCCATGCATACTTTAGATGTAGGATTGGTTTGTTTTTTCATGCATATTCATGCATTTTAGACCTAGGTTGCAATAAATGCCATGCAAGTTCATTTAGGTCTAGGTCATTTTATTGATGCCATGTGTAGACACCTAATTTTGTCCGGGCCTTTTAAAACCAATTTTGATTGTCCCTCTCTCGGGTTTAATATTTTTGTAAAAGTCACGGTCGCGATTTTAGATTTTTAAAATGTTCTAAATTATATATATCATTTTTAGCTTTAATTGTTCAAATAAAATCGAACCGTAAAATTACCAATTTTAAACTTCAATTTAAACCCGAGGTGAAAAAAGTTTAATCTTGAGTGTTATTAGATTTTTAAATAAATATTTTAATTGAAAATATTTAAAAAAAAAAAACAAAAAAAAAGACTTGAAAAAATAAAAGAGGGGTTAATTTAGACATTATACATTTTTGGTTAGAAATTGGCTATAAAAGGGTCGGTTTAAGAAAAGAGAAGGGGGGGCCGATTAGTGGAGAAAAGCTGGCGACTAAAAGAAAGAAAAAGAAAAAAGCTTTGGGTTTTTGAAAAGTCATTATGAGCATTTTTGGTGGAGAACACTAGCTACTAAGAAAGGATGAAAAGTCATTATGAGCATTTTGAAAAAGCTAGCAAGTTAGAGAGGAATCAAACACTTTTTTTTTTTAACTTTCTGGTGGTTGGGTCTCTCTCAATTCTTCTATTTCAAGGCTCAGATATTTTGATTGTTTCTTTTTCGGGGGGGGGGTTTAAAAATATTTTGGTCTTTCTTTTGTGGGTTAGGCCCCAATTATTCCTTTGGTGGTTTTATTCAATTCAAGGAAATAGGGTTTTTAAGCTTTTGTTGATTGGAAATTTTGGTGGGTTTCTTTTGTTGGATTTTAATATCAAAGACCTCTATTTTGATTTTTCCTTTTCTCTCTACGTGGTCTCCCCACTGCAATTCTCCCATTTTTCAGTTGTCTTATACTCTTCCGCTGGCTATAGACGCTCTCTTCAGCTGCAACGAGGAGAGCTTTTGGTAGAATCTCGAAGAGTCCTTTTTTTTAGCTTAGAGCTTCTCTCTCGATTTTTATAATGGGTAAGGAAAAGATTCACATCAGTATTGTGGTCATTGGCCATGTCGACTCTGGAAAGTCGACCACCACTGGTCATTTGATCTACAAGCTTGGTGGTATTGACAAGCGTGTGATTGAGAGGTTCGAGAAGGAGAGGTCTTTCAAGTATGCCTGGGTGCTCGACAAGCTTAAGGCCGAGCGTGAACGTGGTATTACAATTGATATTGCTCTGTGGAAGTTTGAAACCACCAAATACTATTGCACAGTCATTGATGCCCCTGGACATCGTGACTTTATCAAGAACATGATTACGGGAACCTCGCAGGCTGACTGCGCTGTTCTCATTATTGACTCGACCACTGGTGGTTTCGAAGCTGGTATCTCTAAGGATGGTCAAACCCGAGAGCATGCTTTGCTTGCATTTACCCTTGGTGTCAAGCAGATGATTTGCTGCTGCAACAAGATGGATGCCACAACACCAAAGTACTCCAAGGCAAGGTATGATGAAATTGTTAAAGAAGTGTCTTCTTATCTTAAGAAAGTTGGTTACAACCCTGAGAAGATCCCATTTGTCCCAATCTCTGGTTTTGAGAGTGATAACATGATTGAGAGGTCAACCAACCTTGACTGGTACAAGGGTCCCACTCTCCTTGACGCTCTTGACCAGATCAACGAGCCCAAGAGGCCCTCGGACAAGCCACTCTGTCTCCCACTTCAGGATGTCTACAAGATTGGTGGCATTGGAACTGTCCCTGTTGGTCGTGTCGAGACTGGTGTCATTAAGCCTGGTATGGTTGTGACTTTTGGTCCCACTGGTCTGACCACTGAAGTTAAGTCTGTTGAGATGCACCATGAAGCCCTCCAAGAAGCTTCTCCCTGGTGACAACGTCGGGTTCAATGTTAAGAACGTTGCTGTTAAGGATCTCAAGCGTGGTTTTGTTGCTTCGAACTCTAGGGATGATCCTGCCAAGGAGGCTGCCAACTTCACTTCTCAAGTCATCATCATGAACCACCCTGGCCAGATCGGAAACGGATATGCCCCGGTCCTTGATTGCCACACATGCCACATTGCTGTCAAATTTGCTGAACTGTTAACCAAGATCGATAGACGATCCGGCAAGGAGCTCGAGAAGGAGCCTAAGTTCTTGAAGAATAGTGATGCAGGGATGGTGAAGATGGTTCCCACCAAGCCCATGGTTGTCGAAACTTTCGCTCAGTACCCACCTCTTGGACGTTTTGCAGTCAGGGACATGCGCCAGACGGTGGCCGTTGGTGTCATCAAGAGTGTTGAGAAGAAGGACCCATCCGGTGCTAAGGTTACCAAATCTGCTGCAAAGAGAATTGAGAATGCAGTTCTGGCTACTTTTTAATAGGGGTTTCCAAACGGGTGATATATATTCTGCCGGAAATTGATGACATTGGATTTGCGTAGCTTGGTTTCACCAAGTTTCGGAATTTATTGATGGGTTCAATGTTGATCTTGGAATCTTCAAGCATTAAATCGAGCTGGTGCGCTTCTGTTCCTGGTATTTTCTTTTCTCAGGAGTGAGTTCTTGTAATGTTGCTAGAGGATATCTCTGTATGGGGGAGTTAGTTTATGGAAAAGCAAAATGAGAAAGAAAAGGGAGTTGCGTGGGAGCTTGTGAATGAGCCCAGGTGCTTCTCGGATCCATCAAGAAAGATCATGCAAGTAAGGAATATATATATATATCCTCAGGTTTTTTTGCTTTACTGCTAGTGGTACTTTGTTTTGGTTTATTTTTTTCTAAACATATTTGTTTATATTATGAGTTCTTTATTTTAATTAATGTTTTTTTAATGTTTTTTTGCCTACTCATGCTTTATATATTAATATCCATCAAAGTGGCATTGGAAGTTGTAATTGCATAACCTTACTAGCAATTTTTTAAAAAATGGATTTATATATGCGGTGGGAACCTAGTCCTAGTCCATTATTAGCAAGAAAACATATTTTAATTGGTTCATCCAAAAAACAGATTTTGATAACCCCCCCGAAATTTTTGGTTCGGATTAATTAATAGTTCGTAACCGAGTTTGCTTTTATTCTCATGATATCCGGGGTATATCAATTTTTTCGGATTATGTGATTACGGACTCAAAATTCCTAACCATCCTTTATTTTCCCGAAAATGCTTTAAAAATCCAGAAACAATTTTTCAAGGCTATTTTTTGAAGTAAAAACTTTTTTAAGACCTTCGGGCATTTGTTTTCAAAAACCTCCGGGTTACAATTCTTCAAATCCTTTTGGCATTGTGTTTTTTTTAAAAAAACCTTTGGGTCCGTTTTTGCTAAATCCGATTTAAGTATCTTTCTAAGGTAGTCGGATGTCCTTACTTTAATGAAGAAATACATCTCCATGCATTGCATTTTCAAAATATTTTTACTTAATTTGTCATAAAAACGTACTTTTCGTTTTATTAAACATTTGGCGAGAATTAGTTTCCGATCTTTGCCGGGTTTGCCAGGGAGGTTAGGACATTGTTCAACGCACGTGTTTATAGAATCGAAACGTATGGTTTTCATTTTACTCGGAATCATGTAAATATCATATAAAAGAATTATTTTTCAAGCTTTGTCGGGTTTGTCGGGAAGCAAGATAATATTTTTTGATATATGCTATTTATGTGATTCCTCACATGAATAATTCATTTCAAATAATGATGTGTGCATGTGATCATGATGTGATTATGAATATTTTGTGATGGTGCCATTTTGTTGATTATGCCGTGTCATTCATTTTGCCATGTCATTTTAGAAACTAGGTCATGCATATTCCATGTTATTTATTTCATGCATTTCATATCATGCCACTTGAATAATGACTTGAGCCAATTAATGGTTCAAAGTCATGCTCTCTTGAGCACATTTGTGGAAAATTAAGTTTGTCAAATTGATTATTCTACCTTTGTGATTTTTTACTTAGCCAATTTTTATCTAACTTTCAAAAAGTCCTAGCTACTGTTTGTAAATCATTTTATGAGTTTCAAATATTTTTACTTTGGTTTTTAAATGATTTTATCAAAGGCAAAAATGTGTTGGCAAAGCAGTTTTTTCTCCTCCAAAAACTCGTACATCTCTGATTTTTCTGGGAATTCATCTTTGATCAGAAAATTAATCCGATTTTTTATCGTGTAGTTTTACATGCTCTGAGTCTCCAGTATTTTTTTCAGAATTTTTGGAATTTTTTAAAAATAGGGTAAAAAATCGTGGATTAAAACTGGACAGTGGAGTCAGAATTGAATTTAAAGAAAAACCATTTTTCTGTTTTGGTTAATTTACTTAGAGTGGGCTGATTAAGAGGGTTAGCTATTGACTTAGGATAATTTCTAAGCCTTTTTAAACTTTAAAAATGGTTTTTCAAGTCCCGGGTTAAGGGTAGTCAAGTCCGGATTTTTTAAACTTAGGAAATTAGAGCCATTTAAAAATTTTTAGCCCAGTTTTTATTGTTAATTCAAGCTTTTCAAAATTGTTTTCAAACAATCACAAAGTATTTTGGTTTTAGGATATTTAATTTGACATATTTTTCTAAGGTAGCCGGATATCTTTTTAGATATACGGATTTCCTTAATTAAAGGAAAAAATACATTCATGCATTGCATTTTTATATTCATGCATTTTATATAATATGTGATTCTTGTTATAATAATTTCTATGATATTGTTATTATTTTGATTTATATTTTTGATGTTATATGGTTCATTATATGATTTGGAATATTTCATGATATCCTATGCTTTTATTTAGTTATTTTTTTGGTCATATTATTTAGCATATACTATGTTCATGCATTATTATTTCCATTTTTATTTTCATGCATATTATATGGTAGCATTATTTCATATTCCATCTCATTTAATTTATATGCCATATCATTCATGTTTGCCATGTCATTTAGGTTGCATTATATTATTTAGATTTTGCTATGTCATTTTATTTATGTCATGCATATACATATTCATTTCTTTTAAATGTTTTCAAAAAAAAAAGATAATGGTTTTCAATAAAAAAATATAAAGATATTCCCGAGTTAAAATAATTCATGAGTTCTCTACCGGGTTTGCTGGAGGGAATATCATCAATTATCATTAATAAAGGAATATCTTTCTTTCAAAAAAAGAGAATGATTCGGAAAGTTTTCCAAAACTAATAAAAATTTCTATATTTTGCCACGTTTGTTGGGGAATATAGGAAAATTTTGAATTTATAAATTTCGGATCATTTTCAATAAAAAAAATGGAATTATTTTTCTTTAAATTGGGAATTAATTTGAAATACTAAATTTAAAACCAATTTTTACCGAGACTTGAGATAACACACGGTTAATAAGGTACCGATTTATACGGGCGTTGTGGGGGTGCTAATCCTTCCCCACACGTAACCGACTCCCGAACTCGCTTCTTTGATTTCTCTGGTTTAAAACGCAGGCTTGAAATTGGTTTTTAAAATGTTTTAATTAATTTTTAAAATATTTTATAAAACCGGTTTTAATAGGTGGCCGATCACACCTAGCTAAAAAAGATTGGTGGCGACTCCATATCTTTTTAAGGTCATTTTCAAAACCTTCATTTTTTTAGAGGAATTAAGTCGACTTTTCCTCGATTTTTTTAATGTCACGCCTAACGAATAATAAAGTCTTGCGATGAGACTCGTCGTTATTTTTTAGGTTGCGACACCATGCATTTTTCATGACATTTAGGTTTAAAATCATGCATTTCATGCATCATATTTATTGTATCTTTCATGCATTTCATGTCCATGCCACTTGACTTATGATTTAGGCCAACCAATGGTTCAACGTCATGCTCTCTTTAGCATACTTGTGGAAAATTAAAGAGTTGTCAAATTGATTATTCTACCTTTGTGATTTTTTTTTACTCAGCCAATTTTTGTCTAACTTTTCAAAAGTGTTAGCTATTGTTTGTGAGTCATTTAGAGAGTCTTAAATATTTTTAGTTTTATTTTTAAATGATTTTATCAAAGGCAAAAGAATGTGATTTGGCAAAACAGTTTTTTCACCCAGTACTCGTACTTTCCCGATTTTTTTAGGCAGTCATCTTTAATCAAAAAATTAAGACGATTGTTTCCAGGGTAGTTTTACATATCTTGAGTCTCCAGTATTTTTTTTTAGAATTTTTAGAATTTTTAAAAATAGGGTAAAAAACCGTAGTTTAAAACTGGACAGTGGAGTCAGAATTGAATTTGAAGGAAAATCATTTTTCTGTTTTGGTTAAGTTGCTTAGAGGGTGCTGATTAGGAAGTTTAGCTACTGACTTAGGGTAGTTTCTAAGCCTTTTTAAACTCTAAAAATGATTTTTTAAGTCTCGGGTTAAGGGTGGTTAAATCCGAGATTTTAAACTTAGGAAGTTAGAGCCATTTAAAAAGAGTTTAGCTAAGTTTTTATTTTTAATCTAAGCTTTTTCAAAATTGTTTTCAAACAATCACAAAGTATTTTGATTTTATAATATTTAATTTGATATATTTTCCTAAGGTAGCCAATTATCTTTTTAGATATACGGATTTCCTTAATTAAAGGAAAAAAAATACATTCTCATGCATTGCATTTTCCATATTCATGCATATTATATAATATGTAATTTTGCTATATTTAATTTTCATGATGGTGTTATTATCTTTGATTTAAATTTTTGATATTATATTATTTTTTATATGGTTTTGAATATCTAATGATATCCTATGCTTTTTATTTAGTTATTTTTGTCATATTATTTAGCATATGCTATATTCTTGCATTATTATTTTTATTTTCATGCATATTATATGATAGCATTATTTTATATTTCATGTCATTTAGATTATATGCCATATCATTTATATTTGCCATGTAATTTAAATTATTCCATTTCATATAGAATATATTATGTTACCTAGGTCATTTCATTTCATTTAGAATATATTATGTCACTTAGGATATTTTGTTTCATTTAGAATATATCATGTGAGTTAGGATATTACATTTCATATAGAATATATCATGTTACCTAGGTCATTTCATTTCATTTAGAATATATCATATAACTTAGGATATTTCATTTCATTTAGAATATGCTAAGACATTTAAATTATATTATACCATTTAGGTTGCATTATATTATTTAGACTTTGCTATGTCATTTTATTTATGTCATATATATTCATATACATATTTTTTAAAATGTTTTTAAAAAGGTAATGATTTTCAATAAAATAAAGATATTCCCGAGTTAAAATAATTCATGAGTTCTCTGTCGGGTTTGCTGTGGAGGATATCATCAATTATTATTAATAACGGTATATCTTATTTAAAATAAGAATGATTCGGAAAGTTTTCCAAACTAATAAAAATTTCTATATTTTGCCACGTTTGTTGGGGAATATAGGAAAATTTTGAATTTATAAATTCCGGATTATTTGCACTTAAAAGTGGGATTATTTTTCTTTAAACTGGGAATTAACTTGAAATACTAAATTTAAAACCGACATTTTTACCGAGACTTGAGATAACACATGATTAATGAGGTACCGTTTTATACGGACGTTATGGGGGTGCTAATCCTTCCCCACACGTAACCGAGTCCTGAACTCATTTCTTTTATTTCTCTGGTTTAAAACGCAGACTTGAAATTGGTTTTAAAAATGTTTTAATTAATTTTAAAATATTTTATAAAACCGGTTTTAATAGGTGGCCAATCACACCTAGCTAAAAAAGGTTTGTGTCGACTCCATGTCTTTTTCAAGGTTATTTTCAAAACCTTCGTTTTTCAAGAGGAATTAAGTCGACTTTTCCTCATTTTTTTTTAATGTCACGCTTAACGAATAATAAAGTATTGCGATGAGACTTGTTATTTTTAGGTTGCGACAGCTTGGCGACTCCACTGGGGACTATTAGAGAGTCAAGCCTAGAACTAGTCGTGTGTTATCAAAGTCTCGGTTTTGTTGGTTTAATTGGTATTTTATTTTAATTCTCACAATTTTTAATAAGGAGAATTTTGAAAATAATAAAATGTTTTTAAAAATGTCCATACTCATGTGCCTACATTTTATTATTTTTCTCTAGTTATTTAAGGTTGTATATTATAATTGCTTGTTGGTTAATGCATTACACTATTCTTGAATTTTTTTTAATAAATAGTTGGGGCATTTAGAATAAGGGGTGTAGAATAGGTGGTGAAAGGTTTGTTGTTCCTCCTCACACACTACACGTGCATTTGCATATCATGAGCTCTGATAACTCGTATAATTATATAGTTTTTAATTATGTTTTATTATTGTTTTGTGTCAAATACGAGTTATTATTGCTTAGTCTACTTGTGTTTATGATCTTTTATATTTTTATGTAATTTGGTGTTTTTCATGAGTTTCTTTGAGTGATTTCAGATTACTAGGTTAAATCAAGAATTAAGGGCAAATCCAATTCAGTTCCAGTTCCGACACCTTTTGCCATATCAGCTATATTTGGAGTTTCACTGAAGAAATAAGGCTGAAATTTTAACCGTGCAAAGTTAAGAGGCATATCTATCTTTTTCATGTTTTACACTTCTTGAAACGGAATCGTTTTCCCTACCGAAATCAACCATCAAGTTGGCTGATGTGCAATGACGTCTGTTCTGCACTGTTTTGGTATTTTGACCATATCTTCCGATCCACATGAGCAAATGATCGGATTTTAACGGCTATGGATCCGTAACTGATAGGGGTATATTTTTCTAGAAGACCATTTTATCAGATCTAGCCTCCAACATTGACAAAATCGACCATCAAGCTGGCTGATCAGAATTATCATACAATATGACGAAAATTGTTAGAAAAATGCACCCACCTATTATACCTACCTTTGAAATTTGTAAAGCTTGTCTCTTGTCATTTAGCCCTCCAAAATGTGTATAAATAGAGGGCCTTGGATGAGTATTGGGATACATTGATACATTGGTAGGATATTAGCCATTGTAATAAAATTCTCTAAGTTTTCTTCTTCTTTCCTTTCTCTAGTTTTCTTGTTCTTTACTTATGTTTCTTACATTCCTTTTCATTTTATTCATATCTAGTATGTGTTGCTAATCATATTGTTGAGGTGATGAGGTGAAGCTTTTGGTAAATGCTAAGGTTAGTCTCTTAAACTTGAGCTAAAATGAATCATCATTTATAAACATTAGTATAGATAATATTTTCTTTTGGTTTAAAATCATACTTGCAAAGTAGAGATCTTGATTCGTTATTGACAAGGAAAATGGCACAGTAAATGCTTGGTTTCATAACCTTGATTTGTTGTAGACATATACCTTGGCATAAGGAATGCTTGGACTCTTTTTATGAGTTTTGAGGACACCAAATGAACATAATATCATATGCTATGGACGTTGGACAATTTGGACTGAATTGCTAAACCTTCCGATTGGAACCTCCCTTATGTGTGGATTTCAATTGTGTAATAAAACAAGATTAATCTTAGCATAACACCAAGAGTGGATTCTCTAACCTCAACATCTTTTCTTATTGTTTTTTATATCTTGTTTAATTGCTTTTATGTTATTTTGTTTATTTTGTTCTCTAATATCTTGTTTACTTTCTTTGTTATTGATTCCCTAATATCTTGTTTATTTTCTTTTTCTTATATATTTATAAACTTATACTTACTAATACGCTTCCCTGTGGTTCGACCTCGGACACCCGAGAATTTATTACTTGAACATAACCTGCACTTGGGTTTACAACTCTTAATTGAGTTACCATGAAGTTTTTGGCGCCGTTGCCGGGGAAGCAATACTAAGTATATAAGTTTATAAGTATATTTATTTTTATTGGCTGGTTATACCGCCTATATTTTTTTTTATTGGCAGGTTATACCGCCTAATTTTTTATATATTTATATTTATATTGTAAATTAACTTTGTTTTATGTTTGTTGGCTGGTTATACCGCCTAATCTGTATATTAACTTTGTTTTATGCTTGTTTGGCGACGTGATTTTAGATCTCGTCGTTTAGTTAGATTTTATTGTGAAACTTTTTCAGGTAATCTTTCTAATACAATTCCTACCATGGCTGACAATGAAAGTGTTCATGCTGAAGATGAGAACAGACAAGTACGCACCATGCGTGACTACTTGCAACCAACTCGAAGCTCATCACCGTCTTGTTTTATTTTTCCTCTCAATGCAAACAACTTTCGTTTTAAACCAGGTATGATAGCTTTGCTTCCAAATTTCCATGGGTTAGAATCGGAAAGTGCTTACTCGTTTCTAAAAGACTTCGAAGATGTATGTGTCACCTTTAATGACCAACAATGTACAAATGAAATTGTCAAGCTAAAATTATTTCCTTTTTCTTTAAAAGATAAAGCAAAAATTTGGCTTCATAATTTAAAACCAAGGTCAATTGGCACATGGCAAGAATTACAAACTGAGTTTCTAAAGAAATTTTTCCCAGCACATAA
Organism: Fremontodendron californicum; assembly: GCA_030761205.1. NCBI lineage: Eukaryota > Viridiplantae > Streptophyta > Magnoliopsida > Malvales > Malvaceae > Fremontodendron > Fremontodendron californicum. The sequence goes on from JAULJL010000032.1 coordinate 5,428,705, forward strand.
AACTACTGCTTTGAAAAGACAGATTCAAAATTTCAATCAAAATCAAAATGAAGCATTTTTTCAGTGCTGGGAGCGTTTTAAAGATTTGTTAAGTTCTTGTCCACATCATGGTTTTGAAAAATGGCGTCTTATTAGTTTCTTTTATGAAAGTTTAACTCTCGAAACTAAACAATTTGTTGAAACAATGTGTAACGGTGAGTTTCTAGAAAAAGAACCTGAAGAAGCCTTTGACTACCTAGACCATTTGGCAGATAACTCTCAAGCCTGGCACACAGATAATTCCTCTGAAAGTTCCAATAGATCTAATGTTGTTTCTAACAGAGGAAAATATCATTTTAGTCAAGAAGATGAGATAAAAGCTAAAGTAGCTAATTTGGCTAGAAAGATTGAAGCCATGGAACTTAGAGAAGTAAAAGAAGTCAAAACGGTTAAAAATGAAGAAAGTTGTGGAATTTGTGAAATCATGGGACACCCCACTTCTGAATGTCCAAACATTCCCATTCTTAAAGAAGCGTTGCATGATCAAGTAAATTTCATAAACACATTTAAAAAGCCTTTTCCTTCTTCTTACTCTGAAACGTATAACCCTGAATGGAGAAATCATCCCAACTTCAGTTGGCGGAATAATAATCATGTTCAGGTACCACAATCTCAAAAGCCGGGCAACATTTTTTCCTATCAACCTTCACGTGTACAAACCTTGGAAGAAACATTGCAAGCATTCATGCAAACACAAGCAAATGTGAATAACCGGACTTCACAGGACATCAATGAGATCAAAAACACCTTGTCCACATTGACAGCTTCATTACGCACTCAAGAAAAAGGTAAGTTTCCTGCTCAACCTCAGCCTAACCCTTCTACTCAATGTCTTGTTTCTTGCTCCAATGAAACTCAACAGGAAAATGCCAGTTCTATCACAACTCTTCGAAGTGGAAAGGCAATTGACAAAAACATTCCATCAAAAGACCAAGATCCTCTTTCACCTCCGAAAAGTAATGGTAAGGATGATGGTAAGTCTGAACTTCTTGAAAATTTGGACAAAGAAAAAGGTATGCATCCTGCTCCTTTTCCTCAAAGGTTGCAAACAATAAAGAATTTGAATCAAAATGCAGAAATTTATGAACTTTTCAAACAAGTTAAGATTAACATTCCTTTATTGGATGAAATCAAACAAGTTCCATCTTATGCTAAATTTTTGAAGGACATGTGCACAGTTAAAAGGAAACATAATGTACAAAAGAAAGCATTTCTGACGGAAAGTGTGAGCTCAATCATTCAGCACCTTACTCCACCAAAATTCAAAGATCCTGGATGTCCAACAATCTCATGCATCATTGGAAACACTAGAATAGAACGTGCATTGCTTGATCTTGGTGCTAGTGTTAATCTTTTGCCTTTTTCTGTTTATCAACAGTTAGGTTTAGGTGAACTCAAGGAAACACCTGTTACACTTCAACTAGCTGATCGTTCTGTAAAAATTCCTCGAGGGATAGTTGAAGATGTTTTGGTTCAAATTGATAATTTTTACTTTCCTGTTGATTTTATTGTTTTGGACACACATCCTGTTTCAAATCCAAATGTTCAAATTCCTGTTATATTAGGCCGTCCATTTCTTGCAACTTCTAATGCTCTGATAAATTGCAGGAATGGTATGTTGAACATTTCTTTTGGAAATATGACTTTAGAATTGAATGTGTTCAACACTTGCAAGCAACCTGGTGATGATTCAGAAGTACATGAAGTGGATTTCATTGAAGAACTTGTTCATGAACATCTCACCACTACCACATTCAATGATCCTTTAGAAGCTTATTTAATTGAATGTGAGTTTGATAATGCTTCAGAAATTTCACACACTGATTCTTTGTTAAATTCTTTTCAGGATAAGCATCGTTGGAAACAAAAGTTTGAGGAACTTCCATCACTCACAAATGTCACTGTACCATCAACTATTGAACCACCCAAGCTGGATTTAAAACCATTGCCATCCGAGCTAAAATATTCCTTTTTGGGTGAGAATGAAACTTTTCCAGTCATAAATAAACTTGAGGAACTCAGAAAAGATGCATATGAGAATTCTAAAATTCATAAAGAAAGAACTAAAGCCTTTCATGACAAGTTAATTTCAAGAAAAACATTTGATGTTGGGCAAAAAGTTCTACTTTATAATTCTAGATTTCACATATTTCCTGGTAAGTTGAGATCAAGATGGACTGGCCCATTTGTGGTTAAGCATGTGTATCATTATGGAGCAGTTGACATTGAGAATCCTAAAAATGGTAACGTATTCAAGGTAAATGGACAAAGACTCAAACTCTTTTTGGAAAATCATGTTACTCAAGAAGAGGTTGTTTTTCTTTCTGATCCTTGTTTTGAAAATAACTAGATGTAAATATAATTTTTACTAATCTTCAAAAAAAAAAATACATTTTTTTACCCCGGTTAAATGGCGGATAACGGTACTCCGTGATTATTTAAGTCGGTTCCATCAGCTACCCACAAAACTGATATTGTATATAAATTTCTCTTTCAATTTCTTTTTCATTTTTTTTTCAGGATGGATGATATTCTCAAAAGATTGCAGAAACGATTTCCTCATTTTCCTCGAAATATTTTACTGAAGCTTTACCAAGTTCGATTTGAAAGATTAAGAATGCTCATGCACAAAGGGATTCCTGAAGACATACGTTGGATAATTGAAGCCAAGGTACGTGAAGATGAATATCTTCCTGTTTTGCATTTACCAGGTACAGGTAGAAGCACTTATGCAAAGAAGCGACGAGCAAAGCGCATGAGTTCAAATTGCCACAAGTGTGCACGATGGACGTGTAACGGTAAATGTCGTTCTATTAGGATTCCGTCCTCTAATCGAGATGATAAAATTGAATTCATTAAGGATGGACTGAGTAAGGAGAATTTGGGTAATATCCAACTTTCTCTTGAGACGCATCCTAGTGGAGACGTACAGAGAGAAATTCTTGATTTATGGCCGCAATTCCAAAAGGAATGGCAACATCTTGGGAATCTGATGTTAAAAGACCCTGTTTGCCAGCTTGTAAGAAAACTGGATGGGAAGCATATCCTCGACTCATAGAAGGCGTTTAAGCCGTTTCTGGACGTAAAACCAGAGGAAGATGTGAGCCACAATCACAACTACAATAAATGACTTCTCAGCTTTTGGTTTGATTTGCAATAACTTCATTTCGGTTTAATTTACGTGTTGTTAGATTTGTGTAATTATTCTTTTTTTTTTTTTTGCATTGGTCTTTTACGGTTGATTTTTCTTCTCTTTTTGATTTTCTTCCTGAAATCACGCAAAAATCTTTTGTTAGGTTAACATTTTCTTCTGACAGGTCAGATACACTTTCGGCGACATTATTACTCTTGTCTGATTCACTACTCAGTCCTCTATATATTACACCATGTACTCATTCTCTTTCAGGCACTCGAAAAAGAAAAAAAAATGGAAAGCACTTCGTCCCAGCGCATTAAAAAAATTTGTGTCTTTGGAGGTGCTTATCCAGGGAAAAATAGCATATTCGCTGATGAAGCCATAAGAGTTGGAGTAATACTTGCCCAACAAAAGATCCAGTTGATTTATGGAGGCGGTAGTACGGGTTTAATGGGAGCAGTCGCTACAGCAGCATACGCCGGAGGAAGTCCAGTTCTAGGAATCGTGCCAAAACTATTCACAGATTTTTGTGGACCTACCGTGGGTAAGGAAATACAAGTCTGGAGTATCCCTGAACGGATAACAATCATGTACCATTCTGCCGATGCATTCATTGCTTTACCAGGAGGTCTGGGTACATTGGAAGAAATAGCTTGCGTGGCTTCTTGGTCATCTTTGGTCACAAATAAGAAACCCATTGGTTTGCTTAATATTAATGGTTATTTTAGTAATTTGCTTTCATATTTAGATAATGCTGTGGATAATGGATTCATGTTTTCAGAGGCAAGGAGAACCATAATTTCTGCTACAACCATTGAAGATTTACTCAAAAAGCTCCAAGCTTATGAGTATTTGTCTGCTACGGTTGTTTCGCAAACGCTCGGAAAAAGAAAAAGAGATATGGACGAGCAAGGAGTGGATTGCACTTTGTCTTTGTGACATTATCTAACATTTTGTTTGTTGTGTCTGAGTTATAATAAGTTGTTAGCAACCTCTGCAGGTAATATCTCCTAAATTCTACCTTTAGTAGGGGGTAAGGGACATATTTCGCTAATTTAAAAAAAAAAAAAAGTTTGTTGTGTTTTAAGCAATTTAGAAGTATTCATTCTGAACAAGGTCTGAGTAAGGGAGACTTGAGACATACCTTGTCAGTTTGATTTTAATCTTTTTATGTTTACTTGTTAATTTTTGTTTAGTATTTTAAGATTATTTAGGTTGCATGAGTTTGTTTTGTTTTGAGTCTTAGTTATTCCTATTCTTATGTTATTAGTTCTTTTCTCTTACACATGATTCTTTCATTTGGGTTAATAGACTTACATTGAGGACAATGTAAGAATTAAGTGTGGGGGGAACGATTTAGGATTTCTTTTATTTTTGTCTACTATTTTTTTTATGAGTCTTTATTATTATTATTATTATTTAGTGTGTTTTAGTTCCTTTTTAATACAATGATGAGATATGAATTGCATAAGTCTAAAACAGATTTATTAGTGAGAAGATTTTCATGAGAATTGAGCTTGATGTCAACCTTTTTATGAGCCAATGTTAATATGATATGTTGATTGAGAAAGAAGCATGTTTAGACTTAATCTGACTTGTATAATCATCCTTGTGAGTTTTTGAGCCTATAATGATTGATGCATTATACAAATCAATCTAATTTCTTTCTTGAGTGCTCTTATGATTACATGATTCTCTAGAACTTGCTTTAAACCGTTTGAGACTATATTGATACATGTGACAACATGAATATGATAGAGGCATTAGGATTATAACCAGAGCCAAACAGCCATCCATTATTAATGTTCTAAGAGAACATCCCCACTAGTGAGCCAATTTGAGCCTACATCGAATAAACCATTTATTTGGTAACCACAACTTACACCTAGCCTAAATATAACCCTTGTTCTAAAGATGGATTATATATTTTGAGACATATTGCAAAAAAACAAGGGATATTTTTAGTTAAAAATTTGGGTTGGAAACAAAAGATAAGTGTGGGGGAAGAAAAGAAAAGAAAAAGTCAAGAGAAAAAGAAAGGGATCATTGTCAAATACATTCCCATATTAAAAAAAAAAAAAATCTTCTCTTGAACTTCTAGTTAAAGTAAAGAAAAAGATGTTACAAAGTTGGTTAGAATGAAGCAAAGGCTCAACATGAATATTTAGCCTATGTGACTATGTACTTGTAAAGAGTTTTGAGAAATTTATTTGTATGATCTTATTATGTCTCTAAACTCTATGAACTCTTTGGAACCTTTGTGATATCTTTATCCTTTTGTTCTTTAACCACATTATAACCCTTTGGCCCCATTACAACCTTGAATAAAGACCTCTTGATTTATGAAGTTGTATGATCTAAATAGTGGAGAATAGGTGGACAAGCAAGCATATGGTAGAAGTGTTTTCATGAGATTGATTGAGTGTAAACACTTTACCACTACTTTAAAGAGTGAAAATCATGAGAGTATCCCATGTGAGAGGTTGAGATTAAGTTGAATATGCACTATTTTGATTGAAATATGTTATGTTAATATTGGCTTAACTCATTTATTTACATTCAAGCATGAATTTTTGTGAAATTCTTTGAGCTATTGATTAGTTTATAACACTTGTTCAAAGATTGTCTCTAATTTATATTGAAAGGATTAGGAGTAAATATTTTTAGTGTATGTAGTTTACTTATATTTTAGTTTTTCAATGTTTGTGGGTATCGTTCTAGCAAACCCTCACGAGACTAAACTCGTCCACTAGGGACACCTAGGGGTTTAAAGGCTTGTGTCACATGCTAAGTGCCACCGTGATTTCCTACGAAAATGGATTAGATTAGATTTTCTTATTTTATTTTTATTGAGTCGTTGCTAGGGACTAGCAACAATCTAAGTGTGGGGGTGTGATAACTCGTATAATTATATAGTTTTTAATTATGTTTTATTATTGTTTTGTGTCAAATACGAGTTATTATTGCTTAGTCTACTTGTGTTTATGATCTTTTATATTTTTATGTAATTTGGTGTTTTTCATGAGTTTCTTTGAGTGATTTCAGATTACTAGGTTAAATCAAGAATTAAGGGCAAATCCAATTCAGTTCCAGTTCCGACACCTTTTGCCATATCAGCTATATTTGGAGTTTCACTGAAGAAATAAGGCTGAAATTTTAACCGTGCAAAGTTAAGAGGCATATCTATCTTTTTCATGTTTTACACTTCTTGAAACGGAATCGTTTTCCCTACCGAAATCAACCATCAAGTTGGCTGATGTGCAATGACGTCTGTTCTGCACTGTTTTGGTATTTTGACCATATCTTCCGATCCACATGAGCAAATGATCTGATTCCAACGGCTATGGATCCGTAACTGATAGGGGTATATTTTTCTAGAAGACCATTTTATCAGATCTAGCCTCCAACATTGACAAAATCGACCATCAAGCTGGCTGATCAGAATTATCATACAATATGACGAAAATTGTTAGAAAAATGCACCCACCTATTATACCTACCTTTGAAATTTGTAAAGCTTGTCTCTTGTCATTTAGCCCTCCAAAATGTGTATAAATAGAGGGCCTTGGATGAGTATTGGGATATATTGATACATTGGTAGGATATTAGCCATTGTAATAAAATTCTCTAAGTTTTCTTCTTCTTTCCTTTCTCTAGTTTTCTTGTTCTTTACTTATGTTTCTTACATTCCTTTTCATTTTATTCATATCTAGTATGTGTTGCTAATCATATTGTTGAGGTGATGAGGTGAAGCTTTTGGTAAATGCTAAGGTTAGTCTCTTAAACTTGAGCTAAAATGAATCATCATTTATAAACATTAGTATAGATAATATTTTCTTTTGGTTTAAAATCATACTTGCAAAGTAGAGATCTTGATTCGTTATTGACAAGGAAAATGGCACAGTAAATGCTTGGTTTCATAACCTTGATTTGTTGTAGACATATACCTTGGCATAAGGAATGCTTGGACTCTTTTTATGAGTTTTGAGGACACCAAATGAACATAATATCATATGCTATGGACGTTGGACAATTTGGACTGAATTGCTAAACCTTCCGATTGGAACCTCCCTTATGTGTGGATTTCAATTGTGTAATAAAACAAGATTAATCTTAGCATAACACCAAGAGTGGATTCTCTAACCTCAACATCTTTTCTTATTGTTTTTTATATCTTGTTTAATTGCTTTTATGTTATTTTGTTTATTTTGTTCTCTAATATCTTGTTTACTTTCTTTGTTATTGATTCCCTAATATCTTGTTTATTTTCTTTTTCTTATATATTTATAAACTTATACTTACTAATACGCTTCCCTGTGGTTCGACCTCGGACACCCGAGAATTTATTACTTGAACATAACCTGCACTTGGGTTTACAACTCTTAATTGAGTTACCATCAAGCTCTATACCCGGGTTCTGTCCTTTTAGGTAGGAGCAAAGTAACTAAGCCTTCGTGATTAACAATCCGCATGGGCTAGTGAAACACTTCCACAGTACTAAATTACCTAAGCCTTCGTGATTAACAATCTGCATATGCTAAGGAAATAGACTCTAACGAATTGAACCCGCTTTTATCGGGGTGCCTTACTAGCCCTCACCGGCGATAGTGAGGAGCAATTCGAGGCCTTTAGAACCGATTCACCCTCATATAGTGAACCTAGACGAAGCCATATCGGATTTTCATTAGATACATCGAAGATAGGAACATATGGAGAGACATTTCTAAACCTTTTGTTACCTATTTTACACTCTGAATAAGGGTTGTAGATCGGGCAACGATGTACATACATCGCCCTTAATAAATGTGATACTCCGCCTCGAAGGCATCGTGATGCCTAAATAAGCAGATATTGTTGGGGCAAGTGTTCACTAATTTTTTGAAATTTAAAATATAAACATTCTTTTTCAAATATTTTTGCATTTTGCACATTTCATGCATGTGTGAATAGAGCATGTACAATTTATGGTTGTATTGTTGATCTCATTTTTTTTTTTGCAATAAACGGATGGTAGTAATAATTTTATTTGATGGTTTCTATAAACCGGTAGTGTTACATGAACATTTGCATATTGTGCTATAGTAGGATCCACTACCTTTAAATTCTTTTGAAAATAATGTGTTTGGTTTTTCATAAAGCAAACATGTTTCAGAAAATTAGAGAATAAGTTTGGAGGCAAATCTTGCATAATGAGATTTTTGAATAATCAGATTTAGGTCCCGCCAATTTCGTGTAATCATTGGTTAATTTATTTGTATCATTTTGACATCATGTCATTGATAAGCTCATAAAATATACATTTTATGCCTCTCTACCTTTAGTTTTTGTTATGTTTTCGATTTTTATTTTGTTTACTTATATTATGTTTTTGAATTTTAGGTGAAATAAGGAGAATGAAGTCAAAATATGTCAATAATGATGGTAAAGAGCTTACAAAATCATAATCACAAGATGGAAGAAGACTTGGGAGTCAAAAATATCAATTTCTGGTTGAAAAGCAATCAGGCAGATTTGACCTCTGGAGCTTGTTTTAAGGAAAACATGATGTTAGAATCCTCATTTAAAGAAACTTCCTTCTTGAATTTTGAATTTGACTTGATTCGCTTTCCAACGATATATTATGGGCCCAAATGGGATAAGAAATGGGCATTCAAAATGGCGCTAGAATATCTCTCTAAAGAACCCTGCTGCCAGGAAAACCCTAATCGCAAATCTGAAAAAAGAAAAGAAGGCAAAAACGTGATTTTTGCACCTCTAGGCTTACTTGTGCGGCAAAGACTTATTCTCAGGGTTTTAAAGCTCTATAAATACCATCTTTTGAGCCACAAACTAGACATCTTTTGAGGAGACTCAAGGGATCATCATTCTTCTTCTTCTTCTTCTTCATCTCCATTCTTTTATTTTTATTTTTCTTTTTAGTTTTATGTATATATTATCCATGCTTATGTTAGGCTAAACTTCTTTGGTTAAGGATGATTTCAAAGCCCTAGACAAGTTTTGTAATTAATTTTCAGATTTATCTATCATTAGTTTTCTATCAAAGTTGATTGTGTTCTTCCATTAAAATTGTTCATGATGATGTTTTGATTTATTTAGGGTGATCAACTAGATAGATCTTGATAATTATCTATTGCTAGTTTAGGAGTCTTGATCTGTGTAATTGTCTTGATTTCCTATTCATAAGTGGCAATTTGTGATTAATGATTATGGTCAAGTTTTCGCTAATTGCAAAGTGAAACATAACCTAAGTTGAACAATCCGAGCTTATGTGTTTGTTGCTTAGATCAACCTATCTTTCTCATCATAAAGCTGCTATTAAATTGAACTTATAGAGCTTATTCTAGGTTGTTTGATAGTTAGAGATTAAATAGAGAGCTTGTTCTATTTAACGACAAACTAAGGAAAGATTGGGGTAACAGAGCTTGTTGTTATCTACGGTTGTTAACTTTGGTAGTTGGTTGATATTGATAGATCTGAAATTGATTCTTAATGATGTCTAGTGGTGGAAAATGAAACGTTAACCATATTTCTCTCATATTTGATTTTTTATTTCTTACTTGCATCTTACTTTTCTTATTTTCTTATTTTTAAAACTATTTCAAAACTCCCTTTTCTTTTGTTTTCCTTGAATTTAAGTTTTAAACTATTAACTTATAAACTAAAACCCAATCCCTGAGGACTTGACCCTTGCAAACTACTATACTTACAATTGATATTTTTAGTGCAAGGTTAAATAAGATATACTCTTTTGAGTGCATCAAATTTTTGGCGCCGTTGCCAAGGATTGCTTTATTTAGTTTATTGGTTTATTCTTATTTTCAGTTGTAATTAATTTTATTTTTCTTGTACATACAGGTTTTTGTTTTCAAATTTCAAGCAAGAAGAGATGGCAGGTGCTACATCAAAACTTCAGAACCTTCAGAACCAACTAGACAATCTCATCTCCATAGTTCAACAAGTGGCCATAAGTAAGTTTCAACAATCAAGGCAGTGTGGAGTGTGCTTCATGATGGATCATCCAACCAATTGGTGCCCATACTACCAAAAAGATAATTTTGAACCAGCCTATGATATGGAGAATACCAAAGCCATCAAGGGTTCCAAGGACAACAATATGATGCTTTCCCAAACACTTACAATGAGGGATGGTGGAATCATACTCATTATGGCTACTCGGGAGATTATCAAGAAGTAGATCCTTATGCTAATTACACTAATCAATTTGTCTTCAATCAACCATGGGATCAACAACAAGATCTTTTTGAACCACCACCTAAAACTCAGGTAATTCTTTAGAAGAACTTGTCAATTTTCTTGTTATTAATACTCTGCAACTTCAACAAGAAACAAGGGAAACAAAGGCAAGTATCCAGAGTTTGGAAATGCAAATGAGCCTATTGGCTAGTAGTACGGTGGAATCAGTAGCACAAAGATCTCAAGCACTCCCTTCCCAATCTATGATTGATCCAAAGGAGAGTGTTAGTGCCACACAACTTGAGGATGAATAAGAAAATCCAAGGGAAACCGAGGATGAGAAAGAACTAAAGATGGATTCAACTATTGAAGAAAATGAAGCTTCAATTCCGAAAGAGAGTACTTCAGCAGTTGAGGTAACGTTTAAGGTTCCATTTTTTACTAACGTTTCTTCTCCACCTTTTCCTAGTAGATTTGCAAAGTTCAAGGAGGAAGAACATGAACAACACATGCCGGAAACCTTAAACAGCTTGTTTGTGGATGCCATTCAACAAATACCAAAATATGCACCATTCCTTGACAAGCTATGCACCACAAATCATGATGGAATAATACTTGTAATGGAGAATGTATCCATTATTGTGCAAAGAAACCGCCCTACAAAACGCACAAATTCAAAAAGTTTCTTGTATGATCTTGCAAATCCTAAACAGCCAAGAAGGGGTATTGGTTAGGTTCAAAACACTAACTCAAGTTTTAATTGGGAAGGCAGCCCAATTAAAGAAGAAATTGCCAACCTGCCATATTCAGATTTTCTTTCTCTTTCTTTTCCTTTTTATTTTATTATTTTATTATTTTATTTTTATTTTTATTGTTTTTATTTTTATTTTTTATGTTCATTTGTTAATTTTTTGTTTAGTATTTTAGGATTAATTAGGTTGCATGAGTTTATTTTGTTTTGAGTCTTAGTTGTTCCTATTCTTATGTTATTAGTTCTTTTATCTTACACATGATTCTTTCATTTGGGTTAATAGCGTTACATTGAGGACAATGTAAGAATTAAGTGTGGGGGGGAAGGATTTAGGATTTCTTTTATTTTTGTTTATTATTTTTTTTATCAGTCTTTAATATTATTATTATTATTATTTTTAGTGTGTTTTAGTTCATTTTTAATACAATGATGAGATATGAATTGCATAGGTCTAAACTGGTTATTAGTGAGAAGATTTTCATGAGAATTAAGCTTGATACTAATTTTTATGAGCGAATGTTGATATGATATGTTGATTGAGAAAGAAGCATGTTTAGACTTGATATTGACTTGTATAATCATCCTTGTGAGTTTTTGAGCCTATATGATTGATGCATTATACATATCAATCTAATTTCTTTCTTGAGTGCTCTTATGATTACATGATTCTCTAGAACTTGCTTTAAACCGTTTGAGACTATATTGATACATGTGATAACATGAATATGATAGAGGCATTAGGATTATATCCAGAGCCAAACAGCCATCCATTATTAATGTTCCAAGAGAACATCCCCACTAGTGAGCCAATTTGAGCCTACATTAAATATGCTATTTCATTGGTAACCACGACTTACACCTAGCCTAAATATACTTATATCCTTACCCTTGTTCTAAAGATGGATTATATATTTTGAGACATATTGCAAAAAACAAGGGATATTTTTAGTTTGAAAATTTGGGTTGGAAACAAATGATAAGTGTGGGGGAAGAAAAAAAAAAGAAAAAAGTCAAGAGAAAAATAAAGAGATCATTGTCAAATACATTCCCATATTCAAAAAAATAAAAATAAAAATCATCTCTTGAACTTCTAGTTAAAGTAAAGAAAAAGTCGTTACAAAGTTGGTTAGAATGAAGCAAAGGCTCAACATGAATATTTAGCCTATGTTATTATGTGCTTTATAAGAGTTTTGAGAAGTTTTATTTGTATGATCTTATTATGTCTCTAAACTCTATGAACTCTTTGGAACCTTTGTGATATCTTTATCCTTTTGTTCTTTAACCATATTATAACCCTTTGGCCCCATTACAACCTTGAATAAAGACCTCTTTATTTATGGAGTTGCATGATCTAAATAGTGGATAATAGGTGGACAAGCAAGCATATGGTAGAACTGTTTTCATGAGATTGATTGAGTGTAAGCACTTTACCACTACTTTAAAGAGTGAAAATCATGAGAGTATAGTGAGAAGTTGAGATTAAGTTTGAATATGCACTATTTTGATTGAAATATGTTATGTTAATATTGGTTTAACTCAAACTATTTACATTCAAGTTAGATTTTTTGTGAATTTATTTAAGCTATTGATTAGTTTATAAGACTTGTCCAATGATTATCTCTAATTTATATTGGAAGGATTAATTGTAATTATTATTATTATTATTTTTTTAGTTTTTCTTATGTCTTCAATGTTTGTGGGTATCGTCCTAGTAAATCCTCACGAGACTAAACTCGTCCACTGGGGACACCTAGGGGTTTAAAGGCTTGTGTCACATGCTAAGTGCCACCGTGATTTCCTATGAAAGTGTATTAGATTAGATTTATTTTTTATTTTATTTTGCTCGAGGACTAGCAAAAAGCTAAGTGTGGGGGTATTTGATAAGCTCTTAAAATATACATTTTATGCCTTTCTACCTTTAGTTTTTGTTATATTTTCGATTTTTATCTTGTTTACTTATATTATGTTTTTGAATTTTAGGTGCAATAAGGAGAATGAAGTCAAAAGATTTCAATAATGATTGTAAAGAGCTTACAAAATCATAATCACAAGATGGAATAAGACTTGGGAGTCAAAAATATCAATTTCTGGTTGAAAAGCAATTAGGCAGATTTGACCTCTAGAGCTTGTTGTAAGGAAAACATGATGTTAGATTCTTTATTTAAAGAAACTTCCTTCTTTACTTTTGAATTTGACTTGATTATCTTTCCAACGATATATTATAGGCCCAAATCGGATAAGAAATGGGCATTCAAAATGGCGCTAGAAGATCTCCTAAAGAACCCTATGGCCAGAAAAACCCTAACCGCAAATCTGAAAAAAAAAAAAGGCAAAAACTTGATTTTTGCACCTCTAGGCTTACTTGTGCCGCAAAGACTTATTCTCAGGGTTTTAAAGCTCTATAAATACCATCTTTTGAGCCACAAACTAGACATCTTTTGAGGAGACTCAAGGGATCATCATTCTTCTTCTTCTTCTTCTTCATCTCCATTCTTTTATTTTTATTTTTCTTTTTAGTTTTATGTATATATTATCCATGCTTATGTTAGGCTAAACTTCTTTGGTTAAGGATGATTTCAAAGCCCTAGACAAGTTTTGTAATTAATTTTCAGATTTATCTATCATTAGTTTTCTATCAAAGTTGATTGTGTTCTTCCATTAAAATTGTTCATGATGATGTTTTGATTTATTTAGGGTGATCAACTAGATAGATCTTGATAATTATCTATTGCTAGTTTAGGAGTCTTGATCTGTGTAATTGTCTTGATTTCCTATTCATAAGTGGCAATTTGTGATTAATGATTATGGTCAAGTTTTCGCTAATTGCAAAGTGGAACATAACCTAAGTTGAACAATCCGAGCTTATGTGTTTGTTGCTTAGATCAACCTATCTTTCTCATCATAAAGCTGCTATTAAATTGAAATTAGAGAGCTTATTCTAGGTTGTTTGATAGTTAGAGATTAAATAGAGAGCTTGTTCTATTTAACGACAAACTAAGGAAAGATTGGGGTAATAGAGCTTGTTGTTATCTACGGTTGTTAACTTTGATAGTTGGTTGATATTGATAGATCTGAAATTGATTCTTAATAATGTCTAGTGGTGGAAAATGAAACCTTAACCATATTTCTCTCATATTTGATTTTTTATTTCTTACTTGCATCTTACTTTTCTTATTTGCTTATTTTTAAAACTATTTCAAAACTCCATTTTCTTTTGTTTTCCTTGAATTTAAGTTTTAAACTATTAACTTATAAACTAAAACCCAATCCCTGAGGACTTGACCCTTGCTAACTACTATACTTACAATTGATATATTTAGTGCAAGGTTAAATAAGATATACTCTTTCGAGTGCATCAGTCATAGTCCTGACATGCATGGTTATTCATTGTAGAATACATTTGTGATATACATGGTCATTCTTTGTACCAACCTTTGTGTTAGTTCATTTATTCTTTGCATATATCATTTTGACATCATAGCATGCATAGTCATTCATTGTAGAATACGTTTATGACATGCATAGTCATTATTTGTATATACCTGTGCATCAATTTATTCATTTTTTAAATGCATCATGTTGGCATTAGATTGAATCCATAGCATAAATAGTCATCATAATTTCTCTGTATATGTTCATGCATTAATCATTAGTATATTCATGCACATAGGAATAGAGCATGTACATTCATAATTGTATTCTTAATCTCATGACATTTTCATTTGCATGAAAGGGGTTCGAGATATAAGGAAAGAATCGGAGGAACGATTGGGTGCTCTGGAAAGAAATTAAGAGGAATTTGGACATGAAATCTGGGAAGTGAAAGAACAACTCGCCAAATTGCTGAAAATGTTTGAGGATATGGGTAAGAGTAAAGGGGAACTTTCTCAGGGCTGTACATCGCCTTCGGATCAACCAAAACCATTAGGTCTAGAACATATAATCCTTGCTGGATCCTGCACTTGTCAATGCCACAAAGGTTGCAATTCTGATGAAATTATGGACAAAATCGTGAAAATGATTAAGCCCGAGAGCCTAATACCAAAGATAGAAACCTCGGTTCCTGTACCATACCTGCAAACTGATCTAGATCCAAACCAACATCCCCACCCTACTATGGTCCAATCGTCCATTGGGATGACCACTACGGGATTCTTGTATCCCACTCCATCACCACCAACTGCCAGTTCATACTATTTCCCTCATCAATCACCTTATCCAGCATCTGGGTTAGGAACCTTGAGCTCTGTACAACCTCCAAAGTCCCTGTGTCCAAATCCATACCCTTGCCTTGTTATTCCTCCATCTCCCTATGTAAGCACTCCGGTTCGGACCTTAGTGCCACCACCAAGTGCCCCAACTCCTAGACTCTGTGTGACTAAGAAACCACCCCAGGATAAGACCCAAAGGCATTTTGATCCCGTTCCAATAAGCTATCAAGAGCTTTTCCCAATGTTGGTCCGAAATCACCTGGTTGCCGATGTGCCGTTGAAACCCCTGTCACCACCATACCCAAAGTTGTATAATTCGAATGCAAGATGTGATTATCACTATGGAACTGTTGGGCATAGCATTGAGCATTGCAATGCACTCAAGAACAAAGTACAATCCCTTATAGACGCCAAGTGGTTGGATCCAACGACACTGATTGACAGAGGACTAGAAAAGGGTAATTAGGATTGGGAGATCTACAGCAATGGTGTAGAAAGACTTCGGTCTGATATGATGTAGTAGGATTTCACTTTTTTAGTAGCCTGCTCTTATAGCCTTAGGATGCTAGGAAGAATAAAATACTTGTAAAGATAGTTTTAACTACTGCTCAGATTTTGTAAACATGGTTTATACCATTGTGAACGTTGATATGAGAATGAATTGACTATGCTTCAAATTTATGAGATGTTGATGATTAAGTTCCTCCGATTCTTATTTCCTCCATGATATCTTCCCCTTTGCATTTTGCATCCGATCAATTATTTTTCATACCATACATTCATACATGTATCATGTTAGCATCAGGTTGCATTCATGCATTCATAATCAGCATGATTTTTTTCAGTATATATCATGCATTAATTTGCTTATTCTTTACATGCATCATGTTGACTTTGGGTTGCATTCATGACAAACATAGTCAGCATGATTTCCCTGTATATGTTCATGCATTAATCTATCATATTAACATCAGGATACATTCATGACACACATGGTCAACATGATTTTCTTTGTATATACTCTGTATCAATCATTCATTGTTTACATGCATCATAATTGACATCGTGTTGCATTCATAGTGTATATGATCATTCATTGGGAAATACGCTGAAATGTACATGATCATTCATTGCATATATCCATGCGTTGATTTGTTTATTCTTTGCTTGCAACATGTTGTCATCGTGATTACATTTATTACATATATGGTCAACATGTTTCCACTGTACATGTCCATACATCATATTGTTTAGGCTTCACGTGCATCAAATTGCATTCATGGCTCTTTCATCATGACACGCACTTTGGGCCAATAAAACAGAAGTTGGCTTCGCTTTAAGAGTCTTTGAAAGAATTTCCATTTCAAATCAGAGGTATAAGAAGTACTGAGTACCCTTTTAATACAGGCTAGAGTTATGGAGAATGAACAAGTTGCCTGAATAGAAAGAATGGAAAGGGTACAGGAACAATTGCGAGAACAGTTGGCAACGTCTCAAGCAGAATCTAAAGATCAGATCACTAAATTGGTGGAGCTAATGTCCAATGTAATCAAGGGATACACTGAAAACTTGGCCACTAGAGAATGGTTATAGGCACGAAAGGGTCAGAATGAGTTCGTAATGATGGATGCCCAGAACACAGTTAACCCCGTCAACGTCTTAAATTCAGATGATCCAGCTGAACAGGCAAAGTTGAAAATGGTTAATGAGGTAGAGTTGGCAGATTCCCAAGGGCAATATCAGTTGATAGATGAAAGGCTCCAGGTAGTAGAAAATATAGACGTATTCAGGAGTGTGGAGGCGAAAGAACGATGCTTGGTCCTTGATTTAGTCATTCCTCCTAAATTCAAGGTCCCTGACTTTGTGAAATATGACGGGATGAGTGATCCATCAGCCCACATCACTATGTTCTCCAGAAAGATGACAAGTCATATAGATAACGATAAGCTTCTGATTGACTACTTTCAGGATAGCCTCAGCGGGTCCGCAATTAGGTGGTATAGTCAGTTGAGCAAGGATCATATTCGCTCTTGGAATGATTTGGCTAGGGCTTTTCTAAACCAGTACAAGCATATGACCGGCAGGACACCTGATCGTCTCACTTTGTAAAATATGGAGAAAAGAGCTACTAAGAGCTTCAAAGAGTATGCTCAGCGGTGGAGGAATATGTCTACCCAAGTACAACCACCTTTGACACAAAAGGAAATCACGGTCCGTACTATGATAGACTCATCGGCAATGCCTCGAAGAATTTTGCGGATATAGTAATCTCAGGGGAGATGATTGAGAATGCTATCAAGAATGGGAAACTCGAAGGAGAAAGAACATCCAATGCCGAGAAAAATAAGGCACCTAGAAATAAAGAGGAAGATATCCAAGTTATGGGAGATTTTGTCCCATATTCCCAATTTCCCTCATACCAATCAAGTTACCCTACTGAGGTATCTACAAGCCTTTATCCTTACCTACCAACCCAAGCACCTAATCTTATACCAACCCTTGCAACAAGGTCTACTTCCAGATTACGACCGCGGGACAACCAAGAAAGAATTCCAATCCCCATCCTGACCTACTGCCATTTCTAATAAAGAATCAGTACCTTACCCCGGTACCTTTGAAAATAGCTCCGAATCCATCAGCAAGGAGTTATGACCCTGACAGCAAGTGTGATTATCATCTAGAGGTAGTTGGGCATTCAACTGAAAAATACAGACAACTGAAGGAAATGATTGAAAGTCTTATCTGTGATGGTATTTTGACACCGGAGCTTATCAATCAGTGGAAGGCCGCTTTGCCGTAAATCAGTTTCTTTCAGGGTTTTAGGGGGAGAATTACTACCTTTGAAGGATGTCAATAGGAGCATTTTGATGCATGTAGTTTCAGACCTTATGATGAAAACACTTGTCTCATGTTGACATTCATAAGAATTAAATGAATTTTGATTTTTAAATGCTTTGTGTTTGTTGTGTTTTAACAATAATCTGAATTTGCAAAAACAAGCATTAAAGAAGTTTTAATAATGGATAGTCTCAAGAATATTGATGATCATTGTTAAAAATGACCCAATACCTTCTTCCCTCTCTTTTAAGCTTTCCTAGGCCTAAACCCCTTGAATGGAGAACACTTGAAAGACCTAATGCTTCAAGGAATATGAATTATTGAACTTCATAAAACCATTGTCATCATAGAATAAGCAAAGATATAAATCCTAGTCTAGGCTATGAACAAAGGAACGAACTTTTCAAAAAAAAATTGAACTCCTTGAAATTCAAACAAATGAGACTTTCTTTCAAGAATTTAGATCATGGTAATTTGGTGTGTGTCAAGGTTGTGCCAAAACCATTCATGTCATTTTCAACAACCACAAAACACTAATTGCCCAAACATAACTTCATGATTGACACCCTAGGGCACAATGATTAAACTAGATTATCCCATGTCCCAGAGAAAACCCATTTTTAGGTCATATTTTCTTTGTCTCTTCAAAGAACTCAGATTTGAAACTCAGCCTTTTCAAAATAAACCTAGACTTTCTATGTTCCTTGTTGGTACAAACTCTCATGGTTAATCAAATTGGGGCATCATATGTGGAAATGATGGATACATGGTGAATAAGGATGAACTAACGCATGAATCATTAGGGCATGCAAAAAAAAAAAGTAAAAAAAAAAAGAAAAATTGTGATATCATGCATATGAGAATTCGGATGATTCCAAAGTGCAAAATGAAATTTTGATTATCTATTTCCCCTGTGGATTGCTTTTCAATGAGAATATTTGTGCTTGATATGATGAATGGCAATCTTTCATATCCATTTCGCAAAAGAAGAAATTATCCATAGTCACCCATTTTGAGCCAAAAGAATTTTTTCTTCTTTGAACCCTGATCAAGGATCACCCTCTACACTGGGGGCAAATGCGAGGAAAGATTTTTTTAAAGATCATGGAGGAATGAGTACTGGCTCAAAGACAGATACAAAGCAAATGGAGCGCCGAATGAATATGGGCTCACTCTGTCAAATATAAAAAGGAAAAGATGGCGAAATGGAATCAAGAAGAAAAAAGAAAAAATGTTTGAAAAAGTATGGCAAATGAATGCCAAAAGCAAAGAAGGAAAAGAGCAAAAGTAAAAAGGAAAGAAATGTCCAAGAAGGGACAAATGCTTCAAAAAGAATTATCCTCAAGAAATGATCCTTTGATCTGATTACCCTCAAACACATATTTTTGGCCTATTTATCCTTCTTTTTGAACCCCAAACCATGGCCTACATTACGTGCTTTAAAAGTCCATTTTGATCAAGCATGAATGTTTAATCTGAAGGGGTTTTCCTCGAATTTTATCCCATCTCATCGAATTATCATTTCACTAAGGAAGAATTTAGAATTCTCAAGTGCATGGTAAAACAATGAAAAACACAAAAAAGGAGAAAGAATAGGACTCTAGGGCGAAAACCCAAAAATGAGCGGTCTAGAGTAAAATGGGAATTTTCAATGCCATCTATGATAGTGCCGATACCACAAAATAGAAAATCATCTTGAAGAAGTGGTCATCAAGGAACATCTAGGAATTCTTGAACTTCCCAAAGTGTCAACTCTCATTCGGATGATTGATTTCAAAAACTGAAACTCTTTTTCTCCAAAATCAACTTTCCAGTTTAAACATACCAGCCAATCTTGATGCTTGCCAAAATGCCTTGATATGAAAACTAAAAGAATGTTGAATTTGTTTGATTTTCAATGAATTCATGATTTATAAAACCTGATCCATTTGTGAGCCTAGAAGGGACATACATTTTTGTTATGAAATTTCCTTTGATCAACCAAAATCTTGTTATACCAAGCATTGCCAATTCAAATTGAAAAACCCAGATTGACACTTAGAGAAGTTTTTAACAATGATCATCAGTCTTCAAAAGATTTGTACATCACACACTGTGGGGTTAATATTTTTGTTCAGAAGTTTTCAAAATGAGAAAAAAAATAAACATATTTTTTGAAAATACTCATTTTTGATGTTGACATGAGATAAGGGTTTTTCTAACAAAGGTATAGAACTCCTAGGATATGATAAGAAGAAATAGAACCCGTTTCAGACCTTTGTTGATGAGAGTTTGAAAACTGTTGGGGCAAAGAGAATACTCAAAATGAATTGAAGATATACTCTGATTTGAAAAGGAAAAATGAATTGGAAAGGCTAAGCCAAAGTCTAGAAAAATGATCAGGGGCATTTGCATCTTTTCACAAAGCGTTTGCATTATTATCGACCTTTGCATTTGCATCATGTAGAAGCATTCTGCACGTTGTCAAATCCTTGTATTTGCATAATGCCAATCTTTGCATCTGCATCATTCCATGAAGTAGTTGCGTTAACACCAATTTTCGCATTTGCATCATAAAGAAGCATTTTCACATTATTAACCTTTGCATCCTTCTGAGAAGTAATTCCGTTATTTGAGGATCATTTGCATTTGCATCATTTAGAAGCATCTGCATCTTATTCAACATCTGCATCTGCATCAATAAGCATTTGTATCAATCTAAGCCATTTGCATGTACACCACGAAGCATTTGCATTTTATCCAACATCTGCATCTACGTCAAGAAACATTTGCATCAATTCGAAACTTTTACATTTGCATTTACATTTCCAATATGAAGTATGTGTATCGTGTTAATCATTTGCACTAGCATCAAAAGGCATTTGCATCTTCTCAAAATCTTCAGGTTAATTTTCAACATTTCTTCAAAGATCATTTTTAAGGCCTCTGGGCATCAATTTTCCAAATCATAGATAAGCCCTCCGGGCATAGTTTTTCCCAAGTCACGGTTAAGGCCTCTGGGCACTATTCTTAAGACCTCCAGGCATCATTTTTAAAGTCGCATACAGCGTATTTTTTTCACGGATAAGGCCTCTGGGCACCATTTTTAAGACCTCCGGGCATCATTTTTAAAGTCGCATATAACGCATTTTTTTTCAAATTACAGGAAAGGCCTCCGGGCACCATTCTTAAGACCTCCGGGCATCATGTTTAAAATCGCATACAGTGTATTTTTTTCAAATTAAGGTAAGGCCTCTGGGTACCATTCTTAAGACCTCCGGGCATCATGTTTAAAGTCACATACAACATATTTTTTTCACGGATAAGGCCTCCGAGCACCATTCTTAAGACCTTCGGGCATCATTATTAAAGTCGCATACAATGCATTTTTTTCAAATTACTTGTAAGGCCTCCGGGCACTATTCTTAAGACCTTCGAGCATCATTTTTAAAGTCGCATACAGCGTATTTTTTTCACGGATAAGGCCTCCGGGCATCATTTTTAAAGTTGCATATAACGTATTTTTCAAATCACGGGTAAGGCCTCCGAGCACCATTCTTAATGACCTTCGGGCATCATTTTTTTAAAGCTGCATACAGCGTATTTTTTTCAAAATCATGGGTAAGGTCTCCGGGCACCATTCTTAAGACCTACGGGCATAATTTTTCAAATCACGGGTAAGGCCTCCGAGCACCATTTTAAGACCTCTAGGCATCATTCTTAAGACTTTCGGGCATAATTTTTTTTTTTTTTTTGCAAATCAAATTCGTTTCCTTAAGACGGGTCGAGCCTTGATTAGTTAGGGAATTTAATTTAAGGACAATATCTTCTATTTACAATTTTTCTCAACAAAAACAAAAAAAAAAAAAAAAAGAAAAAAAGAAAAAGGAAAAAAAGGAAAAATGAAAAAAGAAAAAAGAAACCCCCTTCTCTTCATATGTGATTTCACTAACCGGAAAAAATTAAGTGTTTATTTATCTTTGCCTGATTCCTGATTCTCAGCAATAGTCAAAGAGGGGCAGCTGTAGACACCTAATTTTGTCCGGACTACTAAAACAGGTATGTTTTCTTCCTAAATCGATGTTTCAGAATGTAAAAAGATTTTTTTCATCCTGCAGGTGGTACTCCGAGACTTAGTTTAAGAGGGCGAGCATAAAAAGTCAAACTTGAAAAATGTAAACCCCAAAAAGTCAACTACTAAAAAAGTCAACCCATTTTCAAAATCAAGATTTGAAGTTCAATTGAAAAATGGCAAAAGAATTTTGATAATCTGAGGTCTACATCGAAAGATATGGAGTTCGGAAGTTGGGTTATGAAGATTCAGTAAAAAAGAAACCCTAATTCGGGAAATTTTGGGAAAAGTGCTTAAACGATTGAATTGGTTCAAATTGAAGGTTCTAAATGAAAGATAAGCACTGACTACGGGTAATGGAGAAGCTACTTGAAAGAAAAACTGAAAGAAAAGTCAATCCGGAAGAAAATCGAGAATTAGGATTTTTGGTGGATTTCGGTGAAATTGGGAAGAATTACAAGAAATGGCCCAATTCGGTAGGACTAAATCCCTTAATGGATGAGGAGTGATTAAAAAAATGATAGCCCAAGGCTCATTTTGAAGAAAATATGAAAATCGAACTTGTTTTGAGCAAAACCAGGTTTCAGAGACAAAAGGGCAAAATTGGAAAATTTGGGAAAAATAGCAAATGAACTCCAAAAATTCTGAAAAATTGAAAATCTCACTCTTAAATCATTTGGAAGATATTGGCGAAATAAAATCTTGATTCGGAGTTCATTTGCAAAATGGCCAAATCCTGGGTCTCCTATGTAGAAATTCAAGAAGATAAATCCCGAAAAAACAACAAATAAACTCCAAAAATTCTAAAAATTTGCAAATCTCATTTTTAAATTATTTGGAAGAGATTGGAGAACTAAAATATTTATTCGGAGTACGTTAGCGAAATGGCCAAATCCTGGGTCTCCTATGCAAAAATTCAAGAAGATAAATCCCGAAAAAATAGTAAATGAACTCCAAAAATTTTGAAAATTTGTAAATATCATTTTTAAATTATTTGGAAGATATTGGCGAAAGAAAATCTTGATTTGGAGTTCGTTTGCAAAATGGTCAAATCCCGGGCCTCCTATGCAGTAATTCAAACAGATAAATCCCAAAAATATACCAAATGAGTTCCAAAAATTATGAAAACTTCCAGATTACACTTTTAAATATTTGGAAGATATTGGTGAAGAAAAATCTTGATTTGGAGCTCGTTTAAAAAATGGTAAAATTTGGGGGCATAAAAGGGCAATTTTGGAAGAAAAAATCCAAATAAATAGCAAATGGACTCCAAAAAATTTGAAAACTTTCGAAATTCAATTTTTTATTATTTTGAAAGTATTGAAAAAAAAAATTGAATTTGGAGTCCGTTCGCCATTTATTTACATTCGAGGGGCAAAAAGGTTATTTTACCCAAGAAACTGAAAAGGGCTTTCCTTGCCTTTTAAAAAATGAAACATGGGCTGGAAGGAAAGGGGCTGGCCTGCCAAGGCCCAAAAATGGGTAGGAAGTTTCTGATTTTTTAATCAAAAGGCCAACAATGAAGAGTTAGTTATTTTTTGATCAAGCCTTTGCAAATAAGCCACATGGACCAATGCATGAAGAGGGAGAGTGTTAGCATAATGGCTTAAGATTCTTGAACAGCTGTAATTGTGGATAGCTGATGGACTAATCTAAGGGTGATAATGTCATGTTTTAAACATCTTGGATCAATAGCCTTTGAATGAAAATTGGTTGATGGAAAAATGACAACATCCTAGCCTAGGGGAAGGGGGCATTCGGCCACACTAAGAAAGGGGACTCTCTCTTTCATTTTGTTGGAACTCTCATTCTCTATTCTCTCTTGCTTTTGGCTGATTTTCTCTCCATTCTGAGAAGCAAAAAGAAAAGTTTAGAAAAGAAAGTTAGAAAGAGGTTGCTTTTAGTACTCTTGCACTTTCTTTAATTTTCCATTCTTGATTTGCTGTTTTGATTATTATTTGGGTGAGTTTCTTTTGATTTTTATTTTTAAATAAGTGTTTTTAATGTTCTTCTTGAACTTCCTTCTTTATCCTTTCTTATAAAAAGTTCTTGAAATATTTTTTTTCGTTTTTTTGATAGGGCCGAATAGCCCTGTTTTTTTTTTAGTTGCTATTTGCTTTGTTATTTCATGTTTTTTTTATGTTAAATAAGTTTTGATGCTTTAAATCTTCTTCTACTACATAGACTTGAAGTTTGTTTTAATGTGGTTGCTTGCTTATTTCCATTTATGAGTCTATTATCATGTTCTTGCTTTTTTGATTTTCTGTTTTCAAAATGTTTAAGTTTGTTTACGTTTTATATTTTGAAATCCATGTGTTTGTGAAAATGCTTGTTGGTTTTCATGCCTCTACTTTATATTTGCATGATTTGACTGTTATTCTTTAGTTAAGTATGTTAGTATATCTAGTGTTTGTGAAAATGCCATGCTCATTTTTTAACATGAGGCCATTCGGCCACTTTACTTTATTTGCTTTGTGTGTGTATTTTTTTTATATTAGTTGATAGGTTTGCATTTTCATGACATTTGGTTGAGTATTTTGTTTAAGCATGCCTTGTGTTTGTGTTATTGCCATGCATACTTTAGATGTAGGATTGGTTTGTTTTGTCATGCATATTCATGCATTTTAGATCAAGGTTGCATTAAATGTCATGCAAGTTCATTTAGGTCTAGGTCATTTTAATGATGCCATGCATTTTTCATGACTTTTAGGTTTAAAATCATGCATTTCATGCATCATATTTGCTGTATCTTTCATGCATTTCATGTCCATGCCACTTGACTTATGATTTAGGCCAATCAATGGTTCAAATTGGTTAATGAAAGAGTTGTCAAATTGGTTATTCTACCTTTGTGATTTTTTTACTTAGCCAATTTTTGTCTAACATTTCAGAAGTGATAGCTACTATTTGTGAGTAATTTAGAGAGTCTTAAATATTTTTACTTTGTTTTTTAAATGATTTTATCAAAGGCAAAAAAAAGTGTTTTGGCAAAACAGTTTTTTCACCCAGTACTCGTACTTTCCCGATTTTTTTGGGCAGTCATCTTTAATCAAAAAATTAAGCCGATTATTTCCTGTGTAGTTTTGCATATCCTGAGTCTCTAGTATTTTTTTTTATATTTTTTAGAATTTTTAAAAATAGGGTAAAAAATCATAGTTTAAAACTAGACAATGGAGTCAGAATTGAATTTGAAGGAAAATCATTTTTCTGTTTTGGTTAAGTTACTTAGAGGGGGCTAATTAGGAAGTTTAGCTACTGACTTAGGGTAGTTTCTAAGCCTTTTTAAACTCTAAAAATGATTTTTTAAGTCTCGGGTTAAGGGTGGTTAAGTTCGGGATTTTAAACTTAGGAAGTTAGAGCCATTTAAAAAGGGTTTAGCTAAGTTTTTATTTTTAATCTAAGCTTTTTCAAAATTGTTTTCAAACAATCACAAAGTATTTTGATTTTAGAATATTTAATTTGATATATTTTCCTAAGGTAGCAGGTTATCTTTTTAGATATACAGATTTCCTTAATTAAAGGAAAAAATACATTCTCATGCATTGCATTTTCCATATTCATGCATATTATATAATATGTAATTTTGCTATGTTTAATTTTCATGATGGTGTTATTATTTTTGATTTAAATTTTTGATATTATATTATTTGTTATATGGTTTTGAATATCTCATGATATCATATGCTTTTTATTTAGTTATTTTTGTCATTTTATTTAGCATATGCTATATTCATGCATTATTATTTTTATTTTTATTTTCATGCATATTATATGATAGCATTATTTTATATTTCATGTCATTTAGATTATATGCCATATCATTTATATTTGCCATGTCATTTAAATTATTTCATTTCATATAGAATATATTATGTTACCTAGGTCATTTCATTTAGAATATATTATGTCACTTAGGATATTTTATTTCATTTAGAATATATCATGTGACTTAGGATATTACATTTCATATAGAATATATCATGTTACCTAGGTCATTTCATTTCATTTAGAATATATCATATAACTTAGGATATTTCATTTCATTTAGAATATGCTAAGACATTTAAATTATATTATACCATTTAGGTTGCATTATATTATTTAGACTTTGCTATGTCACTTATTTATGTCATATATATTCATATTCATATTTTTTAAAATGTTTTCCAAAAGGTAATAATTTTTAATAAAATAAAGATATTCCCGAGTTGAAATAATTCATGAGTTCTTTGTCGGGTTTGCTAGGGAGTTATCATCAATTATTATTAATAACGGAATATCTTATTTAAAATAAGAATGATTCGAAAAGTTTTCCAAACTGATAAAAATTTCTATATCTTGCCACGTTTGTTGGGGAATATAGAAAATTTTGAATTTATAAATTCCGGATCGTTTGCAATTAAAACTGGGATTATTTTTCTTTAAACTGGGAATTAACCTGAAATACTAAATTTAAAATCGACATTTTTACTGAGACTTGAGATAACACATGTTTAATGAGGTACTGTTTTATACGGGCGTTGTGGGGGTGCTAATCCCTCCCCACACATAACCGAGTCCCGAACCCGTTTCTTTGATTTCTCTGGTTTAAAATGTAGACTTGAAATTGGTTTTAAAAATGTTTCAATAGGTTTTAATAGGTGGCCGATCACACCTAGCTAAAAAAGATTGGTGGCGACTCCATGTCTTTTTCAAGGTTATTTTCAAAACCTTCATTTTTCAAGAGGAATTAAGTCGATTTTTCCTCTCTGTCACGCTTAACGAATAATAAAGTCTTGTGATGAGACTTGTTATTTTTTAGGTTGCGACATTTAGTATGCCTTACATGTGCATTTTCATCTTGCCTCTTGACTTGTTTACATCTCTATGCCATGAACTTGTGCATTTTGATTTTAGTATGTCATATGTTTATGAAAATGTCATGACATTATGCATATTGATATGATTTGTCATGTACTTGTGTCATTTACTAGATAACATTGCATTAGAGTATCATGTAACCACATTCGGCCTCTTCATGCATCCCTTGCCTTATCATGCATTTGCATTTTGTTTAGGTAACATGCGTTGCATTGTCATATCTCGAAATTGTGTATTAGTTGCTGTTTGTTCTAGCATTGGCATTAGTTTCATTGGTTATTGCATGTTCATAGTATTGCTATGCATGTTCATTATATTTTAGGTCTAGGCCATATTGGTATTGCCATGCATATTGGGTTTTAAATCATATTGGTATTGCCATGCATTGCTATGGTACTTAGGCCTTAGGTTATATTAGCATTTTCATGCATATTCATAACATATTAGGTCCAAGTCATATTTGCATTATCAAGCATTGCATGCATATTGAGTTAGGATAGCATTTATTGCCATGCAAACTCATGCTAGGCATTTAGGTTATTTTGAATTGTCATGAATTTCCTTTATCATTTAGGCTTTAGACCATGCATTTCATACATTTCATTTGCTATATGTTCATGCATTCCATGTCATTGCCACATGATTTATGACTTAGGCCAATTAATGACTCAAAGTCATGCTCTCTTGAGCATACTTGTGCAAAATTAAAGGGTTGTCAAATTGATTATTCTACCTATGTTATTTTTTTTACTTAGGCAATTTTTGCCCAAGGTTTTTAAATGTTTTAGCTACTATCCTTAGGTCTTTAGGATGATATCCAACAATTTTTACTTTGATTTTTGACTGACTTTATCAAAGGCAAAAAATGTGTTTTGACAAAACAGTTTTTTTCACCCAATACTCAAACTTCTTCAATTTTTCTGGGCAGTCATCTTTAATCAGAAAATTAAGCCAATTTTTCATTATGTAGTTTTACATTTTTTGAGTCTCCATTATTTGTTTTATATTTTTTTGAATTTTTAAAAATAGGAAAAAAAATCATGTGTCAAAACCAAACAGTAAAGGCAGATTTGAAATCAAAAGAGAAATAATGGTTGAATTTGGCTAAGGCATTTAGAGGGGGTTGGTTAGAAGCTTTAGCTACTGTCTTAGGGTAGTTTCTAAGCCTTTTTCAACTTTAAAAATTATTTTATAAATCTCGGGTTAAGGGTGGTCAAGTCAGGGATTTTAAACTTAGGAAATTAGAGCCATTTTAAAAGGGTTTGGTAAGGGTTTTAATCTTTATTCAAGGTTTTCCTCAAAATTGTTTTCAAACAATCACAAAGTTTTGTTTTTAGAAAATCTAATTTGACATATTTCCCCAAGGTAGCCGGATATCTTTCTAGATATACGGATTTCTTTATTTAGAGGAAAAAATACATTTTCATGCATTGCATTTTCCATGTTCATGCATTTTATTTAATATGTAATTTTTGCTATGATATTTTCCATATTATTATTATTTTGATTTACATTTTATGATGTTATATTGTTTTCCATATGATTTTGAATATTTCATGATATCCCATATTTGTTTTATTTAGTCATTTATTTTTGTTACATTATTTAGCATATACTATGTTCATGCATTTTTTATTTTATTTTCATGCATATTTTATGATAGCATTATTTTATGTTTCATGACATTTCATCATATTCCATGTCATTTAGGTTTAATTATTTAGAATATGCCATATCATTTAAAATTGCCATGTCATTTAAATCATTTTATCTCATTTAGAATATACCATGACACTTAGGATTTTTTTTTATTTTTCCTAGAATATACTATGTCATTTAAATTATGTCATATCATTTAGGTTGAATTATATTATCTATACTTTGCTATGTCATTTTATTTATGTCATACATGTTCATGTTCATATTTTTAAATGTTTTGAAAAAGATAATGATTTTCAATAAAAATAAAGATATTCCCGAGTTAAAATAATTCATCAGTTCTCTACCGGGTTTGCTGGAGGGAATATCATCAATTAATATTAATAAAGGAATATCTTTCTTTCAAAAAACGAGAATGATTCAAAAAGTTTTCCAAATGAATAAAAATTTCTATATTTTGCGATTTTGTCGGGGAATATAGGAAAATTTTGAGTTAATAAATTCCAGATCATTTTCAATAAAAAATGGAATTATTTTTCTTAAAATTGAGAATTAACTTGAAATACTAAATTAAAAACCAACTTTTTACCGAGACTTGAGATAACACATGATTAATAAGGTATCGTTTTATACGGGTGTTGTGGGAGTGCTAATCCTTCCCCGCACGTAACCGAGTCCCGAACCCGATTCTTCGATTTTCTCTTGTTTATAACGCAGACTTGAAATTGGTTTTGAAAATGTTTTAATTAATTTTAAAATGTTTTATAAAACCTGTTTTAATAGGTGGCTGATCACACCTTGCTAAAAAAGATTGGTGGCGACTCCATGTCTTTTTACAAGGCCTTCTTCATACCCTCGACCTTTTATTTCAATCTAGAGGAATTAAGTCGTCTTTTCCTCTGCTTCTGTTTCCCCCTCACTCGAATGAGTCCCCGCGATCTGGATCACGTACCGGCACTTACTCTTAGACACATGGCCAGGAACAAACCTGTCTCCACATTTGAAACAAGGGTTTGGAAACTTTCTGGGTTCATTTGGAATATTTCGGTTGGCAAAGGTATTAGTGTTCAGTCCATATCTGGTAGGGTAGTTGGGGTTAGGGTTTTGTCCTCTGGTATAAGGGTTAAATGAGGTATTAGGTTGGGGTCTAGGTGAGGGTTTAAGTCTTTCCCTCCAGCTCAAGAGATAATCCATGAAGCTTAGCTTGCTTAAAAGCAGAGGTTAGGGAAATAGATTCGTTAGCCTTGACTCTGAACTTAAACTAATCTTTTAGCCAACTAACAAAGCTAGAAACAAAATAATTTTCAGAGTGCTAGGATTCTATTGAAGTACATAAGGCCTCAACTCTTCGAATCTTTCTTGATAGTCTTCAATAGAGGATATCTGACTTAATTTGTTGAATTCCTTAATGACATCTACGTACGTTTTATCACAAAATCTCTGGCATAGATCCACAGTAAATTCATGCCAAGTAACTACAGGTTTCTGTATTAGATAACCATCAAACCATATTTCTGCCTTCCCCACTAAGTACATAGCAACTAGCTCTAACTTCTGATGGTTTGCTATAGCAAAGATAGCAAAGTACTTATGGCATTTTTTGATCCATCCTCTTGGGTTATTCCTATCAAACATAGGTAGTTCAATCTTTGGTTTAGGAGAAAAAGCATTAATGCCTGAGTTTGAGCTGGAACCATGAATGAATTCACTATTTTTGGTTGGTTTGGTACCGTCTTGGTCTGGTAGGTGACTATGTTTTGGTTGAGTTTTAGCTAAAAGACCTGATTCTTCAGGTTTGTAGGTATACTTACCACGTTCATCAATTACCGTGATCTCCACTGGGTTCTTGCCATCATTCTTAGCTTGGATTTGGGAAGCATGTATAGGGTGGAAACTGCCAAACTCTGCTTGTGCTTGGTTCTTATTTTTCTACATCATCAACTCTATCATTCGACAGATATATCCATGGCTTTCTTCCAATTTGGCATTTATGGATTTCTTTTGCTCCGCCCACCATTTTGGAACAATGGCTTCAGTAATCTTGAGTGATTCCAATTGATTTTGTAGCATCTGCACTTGTTTTGCTTGGGGTTTCTTTGGTTTTTCCCAGTTTTGGTTGAGCAGCTAGATCTTAAACCAGCTCTAATACCAACTTGTTACAGACTGTAACGTGATTCAAAGAGAGACAAAATTAAGAGGAATAAGGAAAGGATAAGAGAGAAAGGAAATAAAGAGAATTGATAATATTTTCCATTGATTGATACTCAGTACAATGCTGCTATATATAACTGAAATGCTAGCTAAGAATCTCATACTAATGATGAGCTAATAACAAGCCAATAATAGCATAATAGCTGTAGCTCATTTTCCTATGCAAATAACAAAATTAGCTAGAAGAAATAGCCACATCAGCAAGTAACGGTATTGCAGCATTGTTATCATCTTCTTTTACACTCTCTCGATTATTCCTCTTGGAATCAGCAGCTTCTAGATCCTTTGTCCCAACTGGCATAACTGCCCCAGTTGTCATCTTCAAACAATCCAGCTTTCCTATCTCGTGATCCTGCTGGTCACAATGCAATATCATCGGAAAATTCTAACATAAGTTTTTTACGGTAAGCTTCCCATCAGCTTAGATGAATCGTATCCGTCAGATGATAAATGTAAGATCTGAACCGTTGAAATAAAAAAAAATTGGAAACCGGTTTACCCCTTCTCTTCGAAAAAACCCTTCCCCCTAATACATCCTTCCCCCCAGCTTTTCTGTTTCGAAAAACCCTTCCCCCCTCTGATACAAAAATTTCTCTAGAACCCTAAAATTTCTTCCCCTTTTTTGTTTCGAAAATTTGCTTCTCCCTTTCTAATCTGTTTCGAAAATTTGGTTCCCCCTTTCTAATCAGTTCGTTTTCCCTTTCTATGGTGTTTCGAAAATATTTTTAGAACCCTAAATTTTCTTCTCCCTTTTCTGTTTCGATATTTGCTTCTCCCATTTCTTTTCGAAATTTGGCTTTTCCCATTCTAATCAGTTTCGAAAATTTGCTTCTCCCTTTGTAATCAGTTTCTAAGAACCCTAAATTTTCTTCTCCCTTTCAGTTTCGAAAATTTCTTCTCCCTTTCAGTTTAGAACCCTAAAATTTCTAAGAACCCTAAAATTTATAATCTGTTTCGACTCCCTCTAAAGAATCGAAACCCCAGATTAAAAACCCCTAACCCTTGTGTTTTTGCACAACCGAAACCCCAGATTAAAAAACCCTAACCCTTGTGTTTTTGCACAACCGGAATCCCAAATATCAAACCCACACCCGACTCTCTTCCTCTGAAAATCATCGAACCCAGACATATTTTTGTTTGGTCATCTGGTATTTTGTTTCTTTGTTGGTATTTCAGCAATTTTTTTTTATTTTTTCTGGATGATTCTAATTATTTTTGGTTTGGGGTTGTTTTTTTGTTTTTTTGGCAGAAATATCAGCATAAATTCTGGTGGCTGCAAGAAGATAATTGGTAAGCATAAGTTCTTGAATCAGCTTGGAAACATGTTTGCTTTGTTTGGTTGTTGGACAGGAAAAAAAAGAAGGATAACTGGATGCGTTTTGGTTTCTCTGCGTGTTAATTGAGCCAGTGTCGGTTTCGCTATAATGTGTATCTGTTTCGTCCTAATTAGATGCATGGAAGTGGAAAACATCTCATGATGCTTAGAAATTATGCCTATTATGGTTCTGCTATCGAGCATTTGATATGCCTATATTATTTAAGCTTTTTTCGCTCTCATGGCTCCAAACCACAACCCTGACAATTAGTTTGATTGGCATGGCATCTATTACTGCATAATCTTTCATCTGATTTTTGTAATCTGTCGATTTCAATTGTACTTCTTTTACAATCTAGATTTAATTTTGGTAATTTGGGTATTTGGTAATTTGGTTTTTGTTTTGTTAAGAGACTGAGATATTTTGGAATTGGGTTTTGTTCCTTGAATGCATAAACTTGTGGTAAACTTGTCACTTTTTAGGGTGTTGTGCTCTCCCTGTTGGTTCGTAATATTGTCAAAATTCAATATTGATTGTCATTTGGATTTAATTTTGTGATTTTAGCATGCTTAGTTTTTGGAAATTCTTCACTTTGGCTCTGGTTTAGTAAGATTGTTCTTATAAAATAGTGTTAGTACATGATTTTCTGAATGGAACAGTGTTTGACTCCTTGTGATTTTGTCTTGAACCGTTTTAAAAGTTATGATTTCACTTGTGGTTTTGTCTGGTATATATGTAACTTATGGTGTTGCTGCTGCATTCTTGTAATAACAGTGAGATAACATTTACTATAATCTTTTGTTGACAATTTTATCAAATTTTATATATAAAATAGTATCTTGACTATGGGGTGTGGAATTTTATATATATCCAAAGGTTTAAAATTTAAATCATCCCACCCATAGTATATAAAAAAATAGAGAAAATGAATATACTGTAATTAACCTTATGTGCATAAGTAGAGTAGAAATTAAACAATTACAATAGAAAATGTTATTATTAATTGGTACTTACCTTTTAGGCCAAAAAAATGGTACTTTCCTTGAAAAATCAATGCAAAATTTGTAGTATATAGTTTTTACGTACCTTAGGTTTAAACAAATTTATTTTATGTATATATATACTTTTTAAGATAATTGAATATGAACTTTTAATCAATAATATTGTCATACACATTCTTTCGAAATTTTTAATTTTTTTTTCCTAATGCAATAATAAGGAAAGATAGTAATAGTTTTACCTCCTTTCTTATTTTGGTTTTAAATAGTCATGTCATTTTTAAATTTTGTCTTTTTAAGATAATTGAATATGAACTTTTAATGAATATGAACTTTTAATACGGATAAGATTATGCCTCTAGGCAGAGAAAATTTTATTAACTTTTTATGCAGAATTAGTTATCCTGATGTACTTGTTTTGTATTATAAATTATAATTTATTATATGTCTAAAGTTGAGAAATTTGCAAACGTTTGTTTGATTTTATTAAAGATTCAAAGACATGGACAAAGTTGATGAAAATGTGCAGCTTCAGCAGACTGAATCCAGCATGAAGGTTGTAAAACCGAGGGGTGCATTTTTGAATTACTAGTAAGTAACTATACTTGGTGGTTTTAAGTTGAATTCATTAGACATGGTATGTTGTTATATTTGGATTTAAAGAGTGCGAGTTACATATTTTATGTTAATCGCTTTATACAGCATAAATGAATGCAAAGGAGATGGAGAAGACAAAGGGAAAATGACATTGAAGGTGAGTAATATTTTATGTATCGTTTGTGTGGACACTAAGTTATAAAGTGTTACTAAAATCATGGTTTTTTGATGTGTATGTGAATTAATTGGAATTGTTTTTTTCATAGGTTCGTAAGCTGGCAGCAAATGGAAAGTGCTGCCTACATAGGAGAAGCTGCCGTTTATAGAGCAGACTGTTGCACAACAAGAGCAGTACAAAAATGAAGTGCAACAGTTAAAAAGACAGAAATTAGATGATGAAAAAAAGAAAGTAATAATTAAATAAGAAAATGTTATATTGAAGAAATAATAGTTACAAATGAAGTATGATGTTATATTGCTATGTATTTTTAATGAATGTACTTTATGTGTAGGGCTTGGTTGCGACACGCTGTAGCCCATTTAATTTGTGCAAGCTCTTTAAGCAATTGAAGGAAAAACATATTGAAGGTGCAGTGGAAAGCATAGGGTTCGGTCCCTTGCTACTGTTGAAAGATGGAAAGCTTCCAAGAGAGCTGTGTGAAAATTTGGTTCAGAACTTTAATGTTGCAACCAGCTCCATGGAAGTGGATGGCGAAAGTATCCATTTCACAGTGGAGGATGTGGAAGGTATTCTAGGTTTAGCAAACGAGGGAGTAGAGGTATCAACTGTAATGGAAAGAGAAGACGCTGAAGTCTTGTGTAATAAGTTTAATATTCCAACTCATCGAAAGATGAGTTTTGTTAGGCTAGAGCAAGAAATTTTGGAGTTCGAGGCCGACTGTGAAGAGCTAAAGGCCAGGCTCCTCTTATATATCGTTGGACGGTTTTTGCGTCCAACGACTGAAGGGGGGCCATCGAAAGAGTATTATTCTTGTTTGTCGGAGGATGGCCTGAATGGAAAATTGAACTGGGCAAAACATGTTCATGATAAGCTTCTTCTCGGTATTAGAAGTTTTCATGCTAGGAAGATGAAATCATCAAAAGTGTACTTAACCAGTTGCCTGCTATTATTGGTGGTAAGTATGATATTTTAAATCTTCGTGTACGAAAGCAATCTTGATTTGAATTAAGTTGGAATGGAATTAAATTAGAAGTATAAGTTATTAATTTTTCATATTGACTAAATTGTAATACTTTGATTAGATAAGTTTCTATGACCATATTTCCGGAGTTCGGAGTACGAAAGAGGCAACGTCAACTTTTGTTCCTCGCATTAGTGCATGGGGAACGGATGAGGTAGTCTCTTCAATTTCCCATTCAAGAGACTTCCGTGTTGGCTTGAAATCGAAGGTGACATTAGTTATCTAAGTTGTATTAATTTATTGTTAGTGACTAAAACTTATATATGAATTATGTAGTTTGATTAACTTATGATTTCATGGAAATAAGGGTATTCATATCACCGAAGAACATCACACTGAGCGGCCGATACAAGAGGAGCAGAAGCTGTATCATACTGACTTACAGGTAAGTCGGTTAATTAGATCTTCATGTCTAATTCATAGAGATTGCAAGAAATCTATAAATTATGTATATACTTCACGGATTGCATTAAGTGTATGTAGTATGTTTATTCGTAATTATTTTTCAGGCTTTAAGAGAGTCCATAAAAAGTCTGGAAGCCAGTGTGACAGAACAACTGAATAGAATGTCGGAAGACATGAAGTCGATGCAGGAAAAAATTAATGCTCTTTTATTGAGATCTGTTGAGGTGAAAACTAGCGGTGAAACCTGTTTGCAAAAAAGGGATGAGGAATGAGGCATCGTTGAGGTCGATGGGCAGAGCACGGAGTTGAAAACACCAGCTGGTGAGTTGGAGTCCTCCATCGAGATCATTGAGCGCAAAGCGAAAGAGGGAGATGGAGATTTAACTACACCAGTGAGAACTAATATCAACAATCCAAGCTCAAGTTGTCCTGCCCCACGGAAAAAGAAGGTATATATTTACTTATTTATAATTCAATAATACTTAGATATGCTATAAAATAACTAATTTGTTTATGGCATTTTATATGATTACATATTATAGGGTCAATCTGGCAAGAAAAACCAAATTGTTAGGTCAAGGTCAACATTTGCTTCTGGTGTTAGTGGGATAGTTACGCGAGCGAGATCAACTTTCTTGTGATATTTGCACTCCCATCCGCAGGACTGTTTATGTTTGTTTGAATAGACCAATCATGCATGTAGGCATGATATGCTTATACAACATTTATTTTTTCCGCCTTTCATTGCAATCTTTGTGAATGCATACACTGAATATATATTGATATGTAATTCAATTTATATATGTTTAAGTATATACATTTATTACATAAGTCTGATATGTATAATTACTAATTAGCAGTACCATATGCCGTATGTTTGTAAAAATAAATATTTAAAGGTTACCGCGAAGAGGGGCGTTGTCAAAATTCCGAAGGAATTAGATGAACTTGAGACTGCAATTTGCAATTATGTGTGGAACAGTAATGTCGATCCAAGGTATGTTGATGATATATTTTGATTTAAAGGAATTTGTTGATTTTAATTTGATATGGATTTCGATATTTTATTTATTCTTTATATGAGTTTATATTGTAGTGAAGTTGTAGTCCAATTCGGTGCAACATTTGCATCAATCGAGGAATTTGGCTCCTTGCGCCCAAAACAATGGGTAACTTCAGTGGTAAGTGTAATATATTGTTTCATCGAACTTCATGATTGTCTTTGTAGTAGTGAAATGTGTTTAATGAGTTGTTCCTGCCCTAGATTATTGACCTTGTCGGTGAGTCAATGGCCTACTATTGTAAAGCTTCGACTATGTCAACAAGGAGATGGTATTTTCCGGCCGCATTTTCTGTGAGTATATTTCTCATTGTTTGTTTTTTGCATATAGTTTAACTTTTTTCAAGAAACATGAACCTTATGTTTATTCTTTGCAGACTCATATCTTGTCAACCGAATGCAATGCGAAAGAGCTGATTAAGTTTTTTAAAGGACAATTCATTCATATGGGATCTTTGAGTGACTGTTACAAGGTGAGGACATGGAAATCTCTTTATGTGCGTACGATCGAAATTATGTTATATAACGTAATAACCTGCTAACAATGATTATGTAATTTCGTTGCAGATCTTTATACCAATGAATGAGATGACAACGCATTGGTATTTGTGTGTGATAGATATGCTAGAGAAGGAAGCGAAAGTGTTGGATACCTTGCCGCGCAATGTTGCAAATAAACAAAGAGTTGAGGATGTGACTCGTGTGGTAAGATAAATACATGTTGTACTAAATTATATTTGTTCGCACTTGCGAACATATTGTAATTCATGATTTTGGTTTACGACGAGACATTTAAAATTTATTCTAATTTCACTTCGAACAGATATCCGCGTGTGCGAAATTGTTTACTGACCCTCTGATGACATCATTGGTTGGTAGTCCAATGGTGCCATTTCATGAGTTGAAAATTGTGAATCCAGAGAGGGTTCCTCTGCAAAGCAACGGGTAACATAACTCTCTCACTATTTTAAAACCTTGTTTTCCATTATGTAACTGAATTATAAAAGATACTATTCTTGAAATTGCATACAGTTATGATTGCCGAATGTGGGTTGCTGCTTTCATGCAAAATCTACATGCCACTGACTATAAATTTGTGGTATGCTATTCTCATTGCTGTTAGTTATTTCAATATTTGGTCATATGTTGGGTCATTGGAAATTTTGATTCCCTTTGTATGTATTCGTATGTAGCGTTTAAACGTGTGGGACAGATTTATATTAGTCTCTGAGCTGATAAACCATGAGGAGAACACTTTACGGAAAAGGGTATGTGATGCTTCTCTAACCCTCCATAAAGCTAGGATATCTCCTCGTACAAAGCTGTCGCAGAAGTCAGTTGGCAAGTTGAAGCTGTGAAGTAGGTAATTTATTTCAATAAATCATATAATTTGTCATGTTTCGTTCTCAGTATATAGACACGGTTATATGTGTTTATATGTAATTATCCTGTATTGGTCAATGTCAGCACACCGGGTTGTGACTAGTTTTGGATTGATTGTGAACTCTTGGAATTCTGAAACGCAAGAGATAATTGCTTCTCCATAAATTTTGCAACGATTTCCTGACGAACACACTGATCGCTCTCGCTCTGCTTTTGTTTTTTGGGTGCTGAAAATCTTGGGGATTGCTTGGTACATATCATAAATGTGCTAAGTTTTTTTATTGTTGCCATGAATTGTATTCACTATCAATTTTTTATTGTTGCTTCTCCATGAATTGTATTCACTTTTATAGATCTATGATCCATGTCTGAAATAGCATTAGGCATTAACTATCAATTTTTTATTTTGGGGGCAATCTTCTATCCTAAATCATCAGAAAGATTTGTGAATTGTGATGAAGAGTATGTTTTGAACTTTTTTTTTCATTATTGTACGGCATTGCCTTGGGCTCTAGAGTAATATGGTTTGTCTTCTCATTTAAATGTTAGATTTAGGAGTACATTACCCTGTGGTATTTTATCCTTGCAGTGACATCTTGGTGGTTTGGTGGCAGTCAAACTGCTCTCCTTGACTTGGCATTTCCGGTAATGATTCTATCTTTTGAATAGTTTCTGTCTCTCTTTATCTCCTGGGGGCTGCCTAAGTTATTGTCCTATGGATGGTTATATTATTTTATTTACTATTGTAACTAATGGTGACTGTGGGTGGTTTTTGCAATGAAGGGGTGAAAAGCTGTTTGCATATCAATAATTCTTTGTGGTTTGATCCTTTTCAAGCTTTTAATTAGTTTGTAATAGAAAATGCTTGCATCATAAGTCTCTCATACGAAATGCTAAGTTTAATATTGTTGGGAATTCTCTTATGAGAACTGAATTTGGAGCATATAGTTGTTCTTAGTATTGGGCATATTTTTGAATTGAATTTGGGATAACTAAGGATGTTCAGTTTCATTTTCAGTTTCATTCTTACTATTGGGCATATAGTTGTTCTTAGTAAGGATGCTGGAGCAGCTGTTCATATAGTAATAAAATTTGCCTTTCATGTTTTCACCATAAGTTGTTCATATATTTTTTGAATGAATTTATTTGATCAGGAGGAACTCAAGGATTGGGATCAGTGTCTTTTGATGCTAGGAGATGACAAGTTTGATGAACATGGGAAAGTTCAGTCCACATTTCTGTTGTTTTTGGTTATTAAATTTGTACTATGAACATCTTCATATTAGTGTACGAATGTTTTGGTGGGTTGAAAATCTGTTGTTTCTGTTGTTCTGGAGTATTGAAAATATGGCTACTTGGGTTGTGGTGGAGGTGGTTATAATCTCTTTCTAGTATTTTAATTTTGTTTCAGCAGAAGAATCAGTTCAGAAATATGTATTTTTTGCTCTCATAACAATATGTATTTTATATGGCTGAGTTGGACAGTGTTATAGATTTTCATGTGGCATCGCCTTTGCTTTGTTTCTCAGCAGAAAAATATACAATGTAAATGCTATGAAAGAAAGTGCAGTCCTTTGTCTTAGTTTGGGGAGTTTTTCTCAGCAGAAAAATATACAATGTAAATAATTCTTGTAGAACGTTTGGAGTACTTGGCTACAGTCCATAATTTAAAAAGTCTTAAATACATAACATACCACAAAAAATTTCAATTAAAGTTATAACTTGTGATTTGAATTGGTAATTAATAACTTGAGGCAATTCTTGTGTTTGCAATACATAGCCATTGATTTTGTGCATTTCACTTGGATGAGATTAAAGCCCCTGTAAAAGAAGTAAAAGAAGTTGGAACATATCTACAACTATTAAGCGACAGCAATGGTATCATAGACTTGTCAAGTTGAAATTTTATAAATATGGAAACAAGTGCAGATTGAACTCTCACAATTGTATCTTAGACTTCACCTACTAACTTGGTGATCTAAACCAGGTAGAGAAGTCTGATTGTTTAGCTTCATTATATCTTTCTTCGTAATTGCTGAATGAAAAAGAGTCGTCCTAAAAGTATTAAATATAACGTTAGTCATATGTTGAACAATTAATTGTTTCATTGAGCGCAGTACCCGAAACCAATAAAAGCGTAGAAGAAATAAAATTAAACATTACCTGCATCTTCTCGTTCTCTTCAGCATGCATAGTTGGGAAAAAGGCTTTAGTCTCCACTTCATATTCTCCCTATGAGGATTTAAGGTAATTATTCACCGAACATCATACTGTTAAAACTTTAAAAACACAAATTATAAGTAATGTAAATCTCACATGTTGTACTGAATATTGGAACTCATTGTCACTATTAGAAGTAAGGTTATCGAGACCAGCACTTTGCATTCCAAGTTTCAAAAGTGGGCAAGTAACTTTACTATGTCCCTCCATTCTGCAGTACCCACACTTTCTGACTTTGGACGGTGTTTTCTTTTTCCCTACTTCTTTCCCTTTACCCCGTCTCGTAATAGGGTCTCATACTTTTCCTATCTTTGAGATCTCAGCTACGGGATCATTCAGCTCACACAATTCCTCCATTTCAATAGTCAATCTATTAATTTCACTTCTTGCTCTATTAAACGACTCAGCTGTTTTGGATGCTACATAGCACATTCGGTTACAACTAGAACTTAGTGATGCATACCGCACCATTTGCATCATCTCGGGTGCAACATCATTCTGCACAAACGATTGGGCACACAGTTTGGCATTTTTCGTCCATCGATGCATAATCAAAGATGCAAGAATAGCAGACATATCTTCAAGCTTCATCACATGAATTTGATGCCTACAAGGCAACCCAACTGTCTCAAATTTTTGGCAAGAACACTCAATAGTTTGCGCAGCTGCACCAAAGACAACTACAACCCTTCGGTCAGGTTCCCTGTACTTGGCTAAATAATAGGTCCGCGTTAATTCATTTTCTACAATTGGTTCACGGATACGATACAACGTCTCCTGCTGAAGCTCATCTTGGAAAAGAGAGAATGATTCCCTTGTGTACATAGTTGTCGCATGACCTTCAATGTCATCTAACTTGCTTAAATGGGTTGGCCTTGTTTCCTTACTGAAGTAATCAGCCTCCAATTCCTTGGTCCGCATTCTACTAACCCCTTGATCAATTGAACGAACAAAGTCAAGATATGTTTTTTTGTACTTCAAGTATATAGCAAGCGAAGCGTTCAAGGACTCACACCTTTGTGTGGTTCGTAATGTCCCAAAAAATTGTCCTGTAATATATGCTTGTGCCCACATATCCCTAGTTCTATCTTTTTCGACTACCCAAGGGTGCTTTTCAACATTAAATTGTCTGATCATTACAGTCCACTCACGTTCAAAATCATTCGGTGTCCACCATGAAGTCATGCATCTACAAAATGCCTTAGCAAATAATGGATCACTGATATTTGCCTGTGCATTACGAGCTAGGTGCCACATACAAAGTCTGTGTCTAGCATCGGGAAAAACAGTTCTAATTGCTCTTTGCATTGCCCTATCCCCGTCAGTAACAACTGAAATAGGACGTTTGTTATGCATTGCTTCTAGGAAAGTTCTCAAAACCCACACAAAGCTATCAGTTGTCTCATCAGCAAGTATAGCAACTCCAAAAACAATTGTTTGATGATGGTGATTGACACCGACTATAGGCATCAGAGGCCTATCATAAGCATTCTTCTTATACGTGGTGTCGAACGCTATAACATCCCCAAAGCATGCATAGTCGGACC
Organism: Fremontodendron californicum; assembly: GCA_030761205.1. Classification (NCBI taxonomy): domain Eukaryota; kingdom Viridiplantae; phylum Streptophyta; class Magnoliopsida; order Malvales; family Malvaceae; genus Fremontodendron; species Fremontodendron californicum. The sequence goes on from JAULJL010000032.1 coordinate 5,470,383, forward strand.
GTGAAGTAGCATCTGCCCAAAAGAGATTATGCAATCGCGTATCATCATCAGTGCTATATTTCATATAAAAACCAATATCCAATTCCTTCTTCATTTCAAAGTAAGAAATAACAGCATTCACATCGCCATCCGCTATTTCAGCTTTACTGCAGGCATGTAGCGCATTGTAAAGGTCTTTTGCAACAAAACCAACATTTTGGAATCCACCAGCTTGTTGAACAAGGTAGTTCATGATCTGTGATGTACAGACCCCAACAGATTTCATAGCTTTAGCTTCAGCTAAATCTGATTCTTTAATTTCTCGATGTGACCGAATAAAAGGTTTATGAGATGAATCACACATATCATGATTATGATCCTCCTCACAATATGTGATTACCCACTTCCCAAAACCCTGCATGTTGACACGTACACTAGCCTTGCATCCGGTTCTAGACAACGGTCTAGCACTTCTTTTACGATTGCAGTGTTCTATTTTGTCAATCTTGAATCCTTCTTTTGTACAACAAAATTGTTGACCTACAAGATCACCAGTATCATTACGTCTTGTACTTCCCCGACAAACACCAAAACCCTTCTGAAAAGCGTATGCCTTGTAAAATTCCCATGCAGCATCCAATGAATCAAAACTCATACCTATTATATCTTCTCTACATAATCTACTGAAATCCTTATTATTATGAGAAATTGAACCTTCACATTCAACAGCATTAGGAGATTCTGAATTCGAAGGACGATCCTCATGAAAATGTTGTGTTCTAGAATCCATTATAATTTTGAAGAAAAAAAAAAAACAAAAAAAAACATATATCTTTCTTCGGCAATAAATTAAATTGTATTACTTAAAATTTATATATTTTATAACAAGTAAAATTAACGGTTCCATGTAAATGCTATAACTTAAACATTCTATTAAGTAACCCATCAAAATCACTACCCATGAAAATATGCAATTATGAATATTATATAATTTATAACCACTAAAATAACCGGTTCCATGAAAATTGTATTAGTTAAACATTCTATTCACTAACCCATGAAAATATTTTTGAATATTACACATTTTATAACAAGTAAAAAAGCTGATTCCATGAAAATTATATAACTTAAACATTGTATACTAACCTTTTGTATGGAATATTTGGTTCAATAATGTGCTTGAATATCTCAGCTGTTGCGCTTTCGTAGAACAGAAACCACGTCTGTTGCGCTTTCGTAGAAGCCTAAACCTGTCTCAGCTAAAACTCAGCAAATAAGAAAACAAAACCCATATCTCAGCAACTAAAGTAGTTGACAAATAAGGAATGCATTTAATATAGAGATGTAGTTATTTAAACAATGTCATTAATTATGTTGACCTACCATATGTAATTGTCTGTTAACAATTTAAAGAAGTGGGTGAAGCAATATTATCCAATTAAATATGTCTATGTAAGTTCAAATAATGTTATTTTATCTGTAACTAAATCAATAATTATTTTTATTAATGTTAAGTGATAAAAACATAATTTCTAAACATATAAATATTTTTTTTTATATGTAATTTATAATATTTATATTTTATTTAGCACGTTTATATGTTAAGTAATCAAATTTGTAATGATTTGTTATATTTAGATGTAATTTTTTATATTTATACGTAATACGGAAATTTCTCAAGTTCATATGTAATTTGTCAAGTTCATATGTAATTTGTCAAGTGCATATGTAATTTCTCATGTTCATATGTAATTCGGGAATTTCTTAAGTTGATATGTAATTCGTCAAGTTGATATGTAATTTCTCATGTCCATATGAAATTCAGGAATTTCTCAAGTTCATATGTAATTTCTCAAGTCCATATGTAATTCGTCAAGTTGATATCTAATTTCTCATGTCCATATGTAATTCGGGAATTTCTCAAGTTCATATGTAATTTATCAAGTCCATATGTAATTCGTCAAGTTGATATGTAATTTCTCATGTCCATATGTAATTCGGGAATTTCTCAAGTTGATATGTAATTTCTCAAGTCCATATGTAATTCGTCAAGTTGATATGTAATTTTTCATGTCCATATGTAATTCGGGAATTTCTCAAGTTCATATGTAATTTGTCAAGTCCATATGTAATTCTCCAAGTTCATATGTAATTTCTCATGTTCATATGTAATTCGGGAATTTCTCAAGTTCACACGAAATTTATCAAGTCCATATGTAATTTATCAAGTTCATATGTAATTTCTCATGTCCATATCTAATTCGGGAATTTCTCAAGTTCATACGTAATTTATCAAGTCCATATGTAATTCTTCAAGTTCATATGTAATTTCTCATGTCCATATGTAATTCGGGAATTTCTCAAGTTCATATGTAATTTATCAAGTCCATATGTAATTCGTCAAGTTCATATGTAATTTCTCATGTCCATATGTAATTCGGGAAATTCTCAAGTTCATATGTAATTTATCAAGTCCATATGTAATTCTTCAAGTTCATATGTAATTTCTCATGTCCATATGTAATTCGGGAATTTCTCAAGTTCATATGTAATTTATCAAGTCCATATGTAATTCGTCAAGTTCATATGTAATTTCTCATGTCCATATGTAATTCGGGAATTTCTCAAGTTCATATGTAATTTATCAAGTCCATATGTAATTCGTCATGTTCATATGTAATTGCTCATGTCCATATGTAATTCGGGAATTTCTCAAGTTCATATGTAATTTATCAAGTCCATATGTAATTCGTCAAGTTCATATGTAATTTCTCATGTCCATATGTAATTCGGGAATTTCTCAAGTTCATAAGTAATTTCTCAAGTCCATATGTAATTCTCCATGTTCATATGTAATTTCCCATGTCCATATGTAATTCGGGAATTTCTCAAGTTCATATGTAATTTATCAAGTTCATATGTAATTCGTCAAGTTCATATTAAGTAAATGAATTTAGATTTTAAATTGAATCACTATTATAAATTATGCAAATATGGGATGAATTGAGACACGATACAAACACATGTAAAAATAATTAAAACACGACATGATACAAAAATAATATGAACGCAACATGAATACACGAACGTGTTAAAATATATATAAAATAAATTATTAATGTGTAAAAATTTATATAAATCTATTACTTTGAACACACACAAAAATAATGTGAAAACAAGCATGCCATGAACATACAAATTTTTCTCTAAATTGAATCACTACGAAAAATTATGCAAAATTTGTCATAAATTGAGACACGACACGAACACATAAAGTTTTCTCTAAATTGAATCACAATGACAAACTATGTAAAATATGAAATAAATTGAGATACGAACACAACATAGAAAAAATAATTAAAATACAACACGAAAAATAATATGAATACTACACGAATACACGAACATGTCAAAATATACATAAAACAAATTATTAACGTGTAAAAATTTATATAAATTTATAATACTTTAAACATAAAAACAAAATAACACGAATACAAATACATAATTTTTTTTTTATTTTTTTCCTTTCCTTAATAAAAAAAATGACATACCAAAACAATAGATACATGTCGACACCAAATTAATTTGTCTAATTCATTTTATATTAATGTTAAATTTTCTCCCACATCCCTTCCCTTCCCTGGACTCTCTGTAGAAGGAGAAAATTTGTAACCAATTACAAATAGCCACATGTCAATTGGAATTTCTTTAATTAAGAAATTTTCAATTAAATTATACATTACCATGTGAAATTGATAATATCATATTATAATTAATTATTTTATAATTAATTAAATATGTACACATGGTTTGACCAATCAAATTGCAAGGATTCATGGGTTATCCAATCAAATTTCACCCATGTGTCATAATTATTTTACCTCTAATTAAATTAAATTAATTAAGAGATAAATAATAAATTTTTATCTCTAATTAAATTAAATTAATTAAGAGATAAATAATAAAGTTTTATCTCTAATTAAATTAAATTAATTAAGAGATAAATAATAAATTTTTATCTCTAATTAAATTAAATTAATGAAGAGGTAAATAAATATTTTATCTCTAATTTAATTAATTAATTAAGGGATAAATAATAAAGTTTTATCTCTAATTAAATTAAATTAATTAAGAGATAAATAAATATTTTTATCTCTAATTTAATTAATTAATTAAGTGATAAAAAATAAATATTTTATCTCTAATTTAATTAATTAATTGAGAGATAAATAAATATTTTATCTCTAATTTAATTAATTAATTAAGTGATAAAAAATAAATATTTTATCTCTAATTAAATTAAATTAATTAAGAGATAAATAAGAAGATATTATCTCTAATTAAATTAAATTAATTGAGAGATAAATAAGGAGGTTAAGTTCTTTTAAAACTCTCTTTCACCTGGCTAGCTACCACTATAAATAGAGACCTCCTCTTAACACAAATTCACGATTCAGAAAGCCTGAAGAGAAGAAGATTTTGAAGAGCCAAATCCTCTCAAAATTCTTAAGAAGAAATTAGAGAAATTCTAAGAACGCGGTGCTTGTTCTTGAGAATTCTCTAAGAAGCTGCTCTCCGATCTTGTTCATCAAAGGAAAGGAGATAATTCCTGTTTTTCAAGACCAAGTCTAGAAGACCCTTGAAGCAGATCTCACCGATTCAAGATCAAGTCGTGAAGACCCTTGAATCAAAATTTTACTGAAGAAAAGAATCAAAGGATTTCTTTCTTTAAGAATATTCAGAGATTGTAACCTCAAAGTTTGATTAATAAAATTATTATTTGACTCCAAATTTTCCTTGTCATACTTTTGACGTAAAATTTGTGTGTACAAATTTTGGCACACCCAGTGGGACAATCTCTGCCTTTCATCTCTTTTCTTCAAAACTCAAGTTATCAAGTTGCAATGGCTCCCAAGAAGAACCTTGCTAACAAACCAACTCTCAAGCCTGCTCGAGCTAATCCTGCAGTCTACTCCACTTCATCATCAAGCGTTGATATCCCTACTCATCCTTATGGCACTAGGAGGAAGACCAAAGCTCTTACTGAATTGTATGAGCAAACTTTTCCAGTGCTCAATCAAAACCCTCTCTATGACACTTCTTCTCCAATTCAAAACTAAGAAGAAGTTTCCGCTGGACAAGTTGATTCTCCTCGAGGATCAAGTGCAAGTCGCCAGTTAACATATAAAGGACAAGATAGCTACTCCAGCAACAAGCCTATTCCATCCTCTGCTCCAAAATCAAGTTCTGGAGTAATGGTTGTCATGACAACTGGCACCACATCATTGGAAGAACAAGTTGCACTTCTGGCAAAATCTGTTGAAATCCTTTCAGCAAGTATCAAAGAGAAGGATAACCAGATCGCTTCCATGATGGACAAGATCGCCGGTCTCACTGGAAAAAGGAACGAAGCTTCAAACCAGAATTGGCAATCAATCTTTCAAGATGATGGTGAGAACTCTGGCAAGGAAGTTGCTAAGGATTCTGAAGAAAAGATCAATGAACTCGTCACTACCAGTCAGCTCAAGGATCTTATCAAAGAGGCTATCAAAGATCAAGTTGAAAGCATCACTCAACCTTCATATACATATGCAAAACCATATTCTCAAAGGATCGATCACCTGAGGATGCCTGGGAACTATCAACCCCCAAAGTTTCAGCAGTTCGATGGAAAAGGAAATCCACGCCAACATGTTGCACATTTCGTGGAAACTTGCAATAATGCTGGTACCTATGGGGATCTCATGGTGAAGCAGTTCGTTCGCTCCTTAAAAAGCAACGCCTTTGATTGGTATACTGATCTTGAGCCTGGGACGATTGACAGTTGGGAATAACTTGAGCGTGAATTCCTTAATCGATTCTACAGCACTCGTCGCTTAGTCAGCATGATCGAACTCACAAGCTCACGTCAATGGAAGGATGAGCCAGTCATTGATTACATTCACAGATGGAGAAATCTGAGCCTTAACTGCAAAGAAAGACTGTCTGAGTCTTCTGCCCTTGACATGTGCATCAAAGGCATGAATTGGGGCTTGCGTTACATTCTCCAAGGCATCAAGCCTAAGACCTTTGAAGAATTAGCCACTCGTGCTCATGATATGGAGTTGAGTATGACAGCTGCTGGAAATCAAGAACCTCCGGTGCAAGAGCCAAAGAAAGCCAAGGAAAAACAAGATACCCGCAAAGGGGGCAAAACCTTTACCAACAAGGGAGAAAGCAAACAGTCCATGGCTGTGACTACCAAGCCACTCATGATATCTCCCAAGTCAAAACAATCTCAAGAGACGAAATCTTCTCCTATCCAAGACAAAGGTAAAGGCAAGATCACTTTGAAGGAGAGACAAGAAAAGAAGTATCATTTTCCTGATTCTGATGTTTCAAGCATTCTTGAAGAACTTTTAAAGACTAAGCTGATTCAGTTGCCAGAAATGAAGCGACCTGAAGAAGCTGATAAAGTAGAAGACCCCAATTATTGCAAGTATCATCGCTTGATTAGCCATCCTCTGGAGAAGTGCTTTATTTTGAAGGATAGAATCATGCGACTCTATGAAGAGGGGAAAATCGAGTTTGAAGAAGAAATGGTGTCGTCAAATTTGGCATCAGTCGATATGGTTCCTCAATCCAATTCGCTGGATAGAACCATAAAATTTGGCTCTTTTGATCCTATCATACTGGCTCCAAGTACAAGTACGATGGCAGATCTTCAGGGAAGTGGGGGGAACTATTTGCTTCAAAGACAAAATCAAGATCACGATGGTTGGACTCTAGTCACACGCCGAAGAAGCAAAAGGAAGAATCTTCCAAAAGTTGTGAAAGTGCCTACAAGAGCTAAGATGATCAAACGACCATCTGAATTTCCAAAGCCCAATGTGCCTCAAGAAGCAAAAATGCCATCTCGGGGTAAAAATTCAGTAGGGAGAAAGTCAAGGAGGCAAATCACTTTAAACGAATTCATGCCAATTCAGCTTAGAAATGAAGATTTGGTTCTCATGACTTGTTACCATAACGGTGGCAATGAAGATAATGAAAACAACATTGACTCAGTAGCATTTGAAGTTGATGATCATACTTGTGCTACGAAAATTAACTTTTCTGATGAAGATCTGTTGCTAGGGTCAACCCCTCATAATCGGCCGTTGTTCGTCGTAGGATATACTCGAGAACAGAAGATCAATAGAATCTTGATCGATGATGGTTCTGCTGTCAACATACTCCCGTTGATGACAATGAAAGAATTGGGAGTTCCTTTGGATGAGTTGATGCAAAGCCGCTTGATGATCCAAGGATTCAACCAAGGGGGACAAAGAGCTCTTGGAAAACTTAGACTTCAACTTTTCATTGGATATATGGAGTCAAGTCCACTTTTCCATGTAATCGATGCCAAAACGACGTACAACATGTTGTTAGGACGACCGTGGATACATCAAAATGGTGTAGTCTCCTCAACTCTGCACCAATGTCTCAAGTATTGCAGAAACGGTCAAGTCAAGACGATCCTTGCAGACGCTAAGCCATTTACTATAGCAGAAGCACATTTCGCAGATGCAAAGTTTTATCTAAAAGATGCATTTATCGAAGAAGTAATGCCCAACCCGATTCAAGAATTAAAGCAAAAGGGAAAGAATTTGGCTTCTTCCACAGTTGGAGAAGATGAAATTGCTCAAGGTTTAAAGGATCTGACTCTTCCCCTCACTAACTTAGAAGAATCAAGAGGCCTTATACCTCCACTGCAAGGATTTGTTAGACCAGTAGAAGAATCTCTTTGCGAACATCAGGATCTTCCTACTCATCGAGCTAAAGATTTTGATCCTAATGCTTATAGGTTGCTTGTCAAAGCTGGATATAAACAAGAGGATGTTGCAAAATTGGCTCACGAGACAAAAGAGCCTAGCAAAGAAAAGCCGCAAAGTTCATTCAAGATCCGACAGGTCTGGCAAAAGAAGATGGATCACATCGGAACTTCTAGAGAGGGGCTTGGATATTCTCCATTAAAATTGAAGATTCATAAACAAACTTCAAGGTACATAAATGTGGAGGAAGTTCCCGAGGAGCAAGAAGATGCAGTGAAGCCACCAGGACTTTCAGTGTTTGATCGCTTGGGGGCACGCTCAACACGATGTTCGGTGTTTGATCGTTTGAGCATTCAATCATCACGAAGGTCAGTCTTTGAACGAATGGGAGAAAAATGCAGTGAAGTTTATGTAAGTAAACCAATTTCCATTCAGTCAAGGCTTGGAAGTCTGTATTCTAAAGAAGTTAACTGTGGTCGAAAAAGAAAATCTTCCACTTTAAAGGAATCAAGAGATTTTCACAGCAAAATTCCTTCTCGAATGAAAAGGCAAAGCGAATGGAAGGTAACTACTGGTGAAGTTTTAAAGGCTAGAAAGCACACAGTGGTTATAACCAAATCAGTCTCATCCTCAGAGGAAGAAGAACTTGAAGAAACAGAAATCCTTACTTCTAACCATGTATCTGTAAAAGAAACTGGTGAAAAATCTCAAGAAGAAGAAGCCCAAGAAGCCCCTTCGTCTTTTGAAGAAGGAAATCAAGCTACTATTGATGAGCTAAAGGAGGTCAACATCAGTACTAGTGAAGATCCACGACCGATCTTTATTAATGCTTGCTTACCACCAGAAGAAGAAAAAGCTTATCTTGATCTTTTGATAGAGTATCGAGATATCTTTGCTTGGACTTACAAAGAAATGCCGGGACTTGATCCAAAAGTAGCTATGCATCATCTGGCTGTCAAGAAAAGCGTCCGGCCTATCAAACAAGCTCAACGACGCTTCCATCCTGACTTGATCCCCTAAATCGAAGCTGAGGTCAATAAGCTCATCAAAGCTGGCTTTATTAGAGAAGTCAAGTATCCCACTTGGATCTCAAATATTGTTCCGGTGAGAAAGAAAAATGGTCAACTTCGAGTTTGTGTAGATTTTCGAGACTTGAACAATGCTTGTCCAAAGGACGACTTTCCTCTCCCTATAACAGAAATAATGGTTGATGCTACAACTGGCCATGAAGCTTTGTCATTTATGGATGGATCGTCTGGTTATAATCAAATTCGTATGGCTCCAAGAGATGAAGAACTTACCGCTTTTCGAACTCCAAAAGGAATATACTGTTACAAAGTTATGCCGTTTGGGTTAAAGAATGCGGGGGCTACTTATCAAAGAGCAATGCAAAAGATCTTTGATGATATGCTTCACAAAAATGTCGAATGTTATGTTGATGACTTGGTAGTGAAGTCAAAGGAAAAATCCAATCATCTTGCTGATCTTCGCCAAGTGTTTGAAAGATTGCGTAGATACCAATTGAAGATGAATCCGCTCAAGTGTGCATTCGGAGTATCCTCGGGCCAGTTTTTGGGGTTTATCGTACGACATCGTGGGATTGAGATCGATCAATCAAAAATAGATGCAATCATGAAAATGCCTGAACCGCGCAATCTGCATGAACTTAAAAGTCTGCAAGGAAGATTGGCATATATCCGACGTTTTATCTCAAACTTGGCTGGTCGATGTCAACCATTTAGCCGGCTAATGAAGAAAGATGTCCCTTTTGTCTGGGATGAGGCCTGCAGTAATGCTTTTAAGAGCATTAAGACCTTTTTGTTACAACCACCTATTCTGAAGGCACCTATACCAGGACAGCCGTTAATCCTTTATATTGCTGCACAAGAACGTTTCTTAAGAGCACTCAAGAAAGAAATTAGATTGATTTGTATAATGCATCAATCATTATAGGCTCAAAAACTCACAAGGATGATTATACAAGTCAGATTAAGTCTAAACATGCTTCTTTCTCAATCAACATATCATATTAACATTGGCTCATAAAAAGGTTGACATCAAGCTCAATTCTCATGAAAATCTTCTCACTAATAAATCTGTTTTAGACTTATGCAATTCATATCTCATCATTGTATTAAAAAGAAACTAAAACTCACAAAAAAAAATAATAATAATAAAGACTCATAAAAAAAAATAGTAGACAAAAATAAAAGAAATCCTAAATCATTCCCCCCACACTTAATTCTTACATTGTCCTCAATGTAAGTCTATTAACCCAAATGAAAGAATCATGTGTAAGAGAAAAGCACTAATAACATAAGAATAGGAATAACTAGACTCAAAACAAAACAAAACAAACTCATGCAACCTAAATAATTCTAAAATACTAAACAAAAATTAACAAGTAAACATAAAAAATAAAAATAAAAACAATAAAAATAATAAAAGAAAAAGGAAAAGAAAGAGAAAGAGAAAGCAAATCTGAATATGGAAGGTTGGCAATTTCTTCTTTAATTGGGTTGCCTTCCCAATTAACACTTGAGTTAGTGTTTTGAACCTAACCAACACCCCTTCTTGGCTTTTTAGGCTTGTCAGGCTCATACATGAAATTTTCCAAATTTATGCGTTTGAGAGGAAGCTTTCTTTGCACAACAGTGGATGCATTCTCCATTACAAGTATTATTCCATCATCCTTTGTGGTGCATATCTCATCGAGGAATGGAGCATATTTTGATACTTGTTGAATGGCATCCACAAACAAGTTGTTTAAGGTTTCTGGCATGTGTTGTTCATGTTCTTCCTCCTTGAACTTTGCAAATCTACTAGGAAAAGGTGGAGAAGAAACATTAGTAAAAAGTGGAACCTTAAACGTTACCTCAGGTGCCGAAATACTCTTATTTGGATTTGTGGCTTTATTATCCTCAAGAATAGAATCCATCTCTAATTTTGTCTCATCCTCATCTTGTTCCTCATTCCTCAAGGTCACAATAGTAGCATTCTCCTTTGGGTTAATCATCGTTTGGGCAGGGAGTTCTTTAGATCTTTGTGCTACCCATCCCACCATACTACTAGTCAATTGGATCATTTGCTTTTCCAAACTCTGGATGCTTGCCCTTGTTTCCTGTTGAAATTGCAAAGTATCAGTAACAAGAGAATAGACAAGATCTTCTAAAGAAGTACCTGAGTTTTGAGTCATATGTGGTGGTTGAAAAAGATCTGGTTCTTGAGACCATGATTGATTGAAGCTAGATGGATAAGTGTAATTGGCATAAGGATCTACTTCTTGGTAATTTTTCGAGTAGCCATAATTAGTATGATCCCACCATCCCTCATGGTAAGTGTTTGAGTAATGATCATACTGTTGGTCTTGGAACACTTGATGGCCTTGACATCCTCCCATGGCCAATTGTTGAACTGGGGAGGTGAGATTGGCTTGTTGATTCTCCATGTTCATGTATGCCACCAACTCTTCAAGTGTTAGATTGCTCAATTCCATCATTTTTTTTTTTTTCAAAATTTGATAAGAAAAACTTGTATGTACAAGAAAATAAAACTAATTAGAACTGAAAATAAGAATAAACCAAGTAACAAATAAACTAAAGAAAACAATCCCCGGCAACGGCGCCAAAAATTTGATGCACCCAAAAGAGTGTATCTTATTTAACCTTGCACTAAAAAGATAAATTGTAAGTATAGTAGTTAGCAAGGGTCGAGTCCTCAGGGATTGGGTTTTAGTTTATAAGTTAATAGTTTAAAACTTAAATTCAAGAACAATAAAAGAAAAGGGGTTTTTGAAGCCAGATTTAAACTAAAGTAAATAATAAGAAGAAGATGCAAGGCGGTATAACCAACCAATAAAAATATATATACTAAATTAGGCGGTATAACCAGCCAATAAAAATATATATACTAAATTAGGCGGTATAACCAGCCAATAAAAGTAAAACAAAGTTAATATACAAATTAGGCGGTATAACCAGCCAATAAAAATAAATATACTTTTAAAAATAAGCAAACTAGAAAAGTAAGAAAACAAGTAAGTAAGAAGAATCAAATATGAAAAATATGGTTAAGGTTTCATTCTCCACCACTAGACATCATTAAGAATCAATTTCAGATCTATCAATATCAACCAACTATCAAAGTTAACAACCGTAGATAACAACAAGCTCTGTTATCCCAATCTTTCCTTAGTTTGTCGTTAAATAGAACAAGCTCTCTATTTAATCTCTAACCATCAAACAACCTAGAATAAGCTCTCTAGATTCAATTTAATGGCAGCTTTATGATGAGAAAGATAGGTTGATCTAAGCAACAAACACATAAGCTCGGATTGTTCAACTTAGGTTATGTTCCACTTTGCAATTATTGAAAACTTGACCATAATCATTAATCACAAATTGCCACTTATGAATAGGAAATCAAGACAATTACACGGATCAAGACTCCTAAACTAGCAATAGATAATTATCAAGATCTATCTAGTTGTACACCTAAATAAATCAAGACAACATCATGAACAATTCTTGTAGAAGAACATAAGCAACTTTGATAGAAAATTAATGATAGATAGAATCTGAAAATCAATCACAAAACATGTCTAGGGCTTTGAAATCACCCTTAACCAAATAGAAGTTTAGCCTAGCATAGGCATTATAAACATAAAATTAAATAGAATCTAAGAAGAAAATAAAAGAAAGAAAGAAAGAAAGAAGAAGAAGAATATTAACTATCCAACCTCTTGCTCTTTCTAAAGAAAAAGAAAACTAGAGAAAAGAAAGAAGAAGAAAACTTAGAGAATTTTATTACAATGGCTAATATCCTACCTATGTACAATATGATCCTCTACAATCATCCAAGGCCCTCTATTTATACACATTTTGGAAGGCTAAATGACAAGAGACAAGCTTTACAAATTTCAAAGGTAGGTATAATAGGTGGGTGAATTTTTCTAACAATTTTCGTCATATTGTATGACAATTTTGATCAGCCAACTTGATGGTCGATTTCGTCAATGTTGGAGGCCTGATCTGATCACATGGTCTTCTAGAAAAAGGTTCCCCTATAAGTTACGGATCCATAGCCGTTGGAATCAGCTCATTTTCTGATGTGGATAAGCAGATATGGGCAAAATACGAAACCAGGTCAGCACAGACGTCATTGCACATCAGCCAACTTGATGGTCGATTTCGTCAATATTAGAGGCCTGATCTGATCATATGGTCTTCTAGAAAAAGGTTACCGTATCAGTTACGGATCCATATCCATTGGAATCAGCTCATTTGCGGATGTGGATAAGCAGATATGGGCAAAATACGAAAACAGGTCAGCACAGACGTCATTGCACATCAGCCAACTTGATGGTCGATTTCACTAGGGAAAACGACTCCGTTTCAAGAAGTGTAAAACATGAAAAAGATAGATATGCCTCTTAGCTTTGCACGGCTACAAATTTCGACCTTATTGCTTCAGTGAAACTCCAGATATAGCTGATATGGTAAAAGGTGTCGGAACTGGAACTGAACTGGATTTGCCCTTAATTCTAGTAATCTGAAATCACTCAAAGAAACTTGTGAAAAACACCAAATTACATAAAAATATAAAAGATCATAAACACAATTAGACTAAACAATAATAACTCGTATTTGACACAAAACAATAATAAAACATAACTAAAAACTATATAATTATACGAGTTATCACCCTCATAATCGGCCGTTGTTCGTCGTAGGATATACTCGAGAACAGAAGATCAATAGAATCTTGATCGATGATGGTTCTGCTGTCAACATACTCCCGTTGATGACAATGAAAGAATTGGGAGTTCCTTTGGATGAGTTGATGCAAAGCCGCTTGATGATCCAAGGATTCAACCAAGGGGGACAAAGAGCTCTTGGAAAACTTAGACTTCAACTTTTCATTGGAGATATGGAGTCAAGTCCACTTTTCCATGTAATCGATGCCAAAACGACGTACAACATGTTGTTAGGACGACCGTGGATACATCAAAATGGTGTAGTCTCCTCAACTCTGCACCAATGTCTCAAGTATTGCAGAAACGGTCAAGTCAAGACGATCCTTGCAGACGCTAAGCCATTTACTATAGCAGAAGCACATTTCGCAGATGCAAAGTTTTATCTAAAAGATGCATTTATCGAAGAAGTAATGCCCAACCCGATTCAAGAATTAAAGCAAAAGGGAAAGAATTTGGCTTCTTCCACAGTTGGAGAAGATGAAATTGCTCAAGGTTTAAAGGATCTGACTCTTCCCCTCACTAACTTAGAAGAATCAAGAGGCCTTATACCTCCACTGCAAGGATTTGTTAGACCAGTAGAAGAATCTCTTTGCGAACATCAGGATCTTCCTACTCATCGAGCTAAAGATTTTGATCCTAATGCTTATAGGTTGCTTGTCAAAGCTGGATATAAACAAGAGGATGTTGCAAAATTGGCTCACGAGACAAAAGAGCCTAGCAAAGAAAAGCCGCAAAGTTCATTCAAGATCCGACAGGTCTGGCAAAAGAAGATGGATCACATCGGAACTTCTAGAGAGGGGCTTGGATATTCTCCATTAAAATTGAAGATTCATAAACAAACTTCAAGGTACATAAATATGGAGGAAGTTCCCGAGGAGCAAGAAGATGCAGTGAAGCCACCAGGACTTTCAGTGTTTGATCGCTTAGGGGCACGCTCAACACGATGTTCGGTGTTTGATCGTTTGAGCATTCAATCATCACGAAGGTCAGTCTTTGAACGAATGGGAGAAAAATGCAGTGAAGTTTATGTAAGTAAACCAATTTCCATTCAGTCAAGGCTTGGAAGTCTGTATTCTAAAGAAGTTAACTGTGGTCGAAAAAGAAAATCTTCCACTTTAAAGGAATCAAGAGATTTTCACAGCAAAATTCCTTCTCGAATGAAAAGGCAAAGCGAATGGAAGGTAACTACTGGTGAAGTTTTAAAGGCTAGAAAGCACACAGTGGTTATAACCAAATCAGTCTCATCCTCAGAGGAAGAAGAACTTGAAGAAACAGAAATCCTTACTTCTAACCATGTATCTGTAAAAGAAACTGGTGAAAAATCTCAAGAAGAAGAAGCCCAAGAAGCCCCTTCGTCTTTTGAAGAAGGAAATCAAGCTACTATTGATGAGCTAAAGGAGGTCAACATCAGTACTAGTGAAGATCCACGACCGATCTTTATTAATGCTTGCTTACCACCAGAAGAAGAAAAAGCTTATCTTGATCTTTTGATAGAGTATCGAGATATCTTTGCTTGGACTTACAAAGAAATGCCGGGACTTGATCCAAAAGTAGCTATGCATCATCTGGCTGTCAAGAAAAGCGTCCGGCCTATCAAACAAGCTCAACGACGCTTCCATCCTGACTTGATCCCCTAAATCGAAGCTGAGGTCAATAAGCTCATCAAAGCTGGCTTTATTAGAGAAGTCAAGTATCCCACTTGGATCTCAAATATTGTTCCGGTGAGAAAGAAAAATGGTCAACTTCGAGTTTGTGTAGATTTTCGAGACTTGAACAATGCTTGTCTAAAGGACGACTTTCCTCTCCCTATAACAGAAATAATGGTTGATGCTACAACTGGCCATGAAGCTTTGTCATTTATGGATGGATCGTCTGGTTATAATCAAATTCGTATGGCTCCAAGAGATGAAGAACTTACCGCTTTTCGAACTCCAAAAGGAATATACTGTTACAAAGTTATGCCGTTTGGGTTAAAGAATGCGGGGGCTACTTATCAAAGAGCAATGCAAAAGATCTTTGATGATATGCTTCACAAAAATGTCGAATGTTATGTTGATGACTTGGTAGTGAAGTCAAAGGAAAAATCCAATCATCTTGCTGATCTTCGCCAAGTGTTTGAAAGATTGCGTAGATACCAATTGAAGATGAATCCGCTCAAGTGTGCGTTCGGAGTATCCTCGGGCCAGTTTTTGGGGTTTATCGTACGACATCGTGGGATTGAGATCGATCAATCAAAAATAGATGCAATCATGAAAATGCCTGAACCGCGCAATCTGCATGAACTTAAAAGTCTGCAAGGAAGATTGGCATATATCCGACGTTTTATCTCAAACTTGGCTGGTCGATGTCAACCATTTAGCCGGCTAATGAAGAAAGATGTCCCTTTTGTCTGGGATGAGGCCTGCAGTAATGCTTTTAAGAGCATTAAGACTTTTTTGTTACAACCACCTATTCTGAAGGCACCTATACCAGGACAGCCGTTAATCCTTTATATTGCTGCACAAGAACGTTTCTTAGGAGCATTATTGGCACAAGAAAATGATGAAGGAAAAGAAACTGCGCTCTACTATCTTAGTAGAACTCTTAATGGTGCTGAATTAAATTATTCTCCCATTGAAAAGACTTGCTTGTCATTGATGTTTGCAGTTAAAAAGCTGAGGCATTATTTGCAAGCTCATTCTGTTCGTTTGATTTCGCGAGCAGATCCCCTCAAATATCTCATGTCCAAGTCTGTGCTCAGTGGAAGATTGGCAAAATGGGCTCTTTTGCTACAAGAGTTCGATATTACTTATATTCCACAAAAGGCCGTTAAAGGGCAAGCACTTGCCGATTTCCTTGCAAACCATCCGATTCCAGATGATTGGGAATTCTCTGAAGATCTCCCAGATGAAGATGTTCTTTTCATCGAAATTCCCAGGCCATGGAAATTATTCTTCGATGGGGCTGCCCGTCAAGATGGAGCTGGAGCAGGTGTTGTCTTTGTCACTTCAGAAGGAGATGTATTGCCTTATGCATTTACTCTCACTGAAAATTGTTCCAACAATGTAGCAGAATACCAAGCTCTGATCATTGGATTGGAAATGGCAGTGGATATGAAGATCACTCAACTTAAAGTGTTTGGGGATTCCAAATTGGTCATCAACCAACTTCTTTCACTTTACGAAGTTAAGAAGCCAGACCTCTTACCATATGTCAACTATGCGAAGAAAATTCTGGAATGGTTTGACAATGTAAGCTTGGAACATGTACCAAGAAGAGAGAACAAGCAAGCAGATTCTCTAGCTAATCTAGCATCAGCTCTCGCCATGCCAAGTGTAGAAGTAAAAGTCCCTCTTTGCAAACGATGGATTTTACCTCCAGTTGATTTTAAAGATGACAACCAGGAATCCAATGTTGTTTCAGTTTGCGAAGTTGAAAAAGAAGATTGGAGACAGCCATTGATTGATTATTTGGAGCATGGGAAGCTACCCAATGATCCAAGGCATAAAACAGAAGTGAAACGTCGAGCTCCTCGATTTATTTACTTTAAGGGTACGCTCTATCGCCGCTCTTTTGATGGTGTCTTCCTTCGATGTTTAGGAGAAGATGAAGTATCCAAAACCTTACAAGAAGCTCATTCAGGAATTTGTGGTGCGCATCAGTCTGGAGCTAAATTGCACTTTCAAATTAAAAGAATGGGATATTACTGGCCAACAATGGTAAAGGATAGCATGGACTACTCCAAGAAATGTCAAGCTTGTCAGTTTCATGCAAACTTCATCCATCAACCTCCTGAACCATTACATCCGACAGTCACATCTTGGCCCTTCGATGCTTGGGGACTTGATTTGGTAGGATCGTTACCTAAGAGTTCACTAGGGCATATGTACATACTTGCCGCTACAGATTATTTTTCAAAGTGGGCAGAAGTGGCACCTTACAGGGAAGTAAAAAAAGAAACTGTTGCAACTTTTATCAGAACAAACATCATTTATCGGTATGGTGTACCTCGTCACATCATAACCGATAATGGGAAGCAGTTTGACATGAGCAAATTATGTGCACAGTTTGACTTCAAGCAGCACAAGTCTTCAATGTACCATGCTCCAGCAAATGGATTAGCAGAAGCTTTTAACAAAACTTTGTGCAATCTTCTCAAGAAAGTTGTTAACCGTTCAAAGAAAGATTGGCATGAAAGGATAGGAGAAGCTCTGTGGGCTTATCGAACTACATATCGCACACCAACTCAAGCCACTCCATATGCACTTGTTTATGGTGTAGAAGCTGTTCTGCCACTTGAGCGACAAATTCCATCATTAAGGATTGCAATCCAGGAAGATCTTTCTAGTGAAGACAATGTGCGCTTACGTTTGGAAGAATTAGAAGCACTGGATGAAAAAAGGTTGAAAGCCCAACAACGCTTGGAGTGCTATCAAGCTCGACTATCCAAAGCTTTTAATAAGAAAGTCAAGCAACGATCTTTCCAAGTTGGAGATTTAGTCCTTGCTGTAAGAAGACCCATAAATACTTCACATCGTATTGGCAACAAGTTTCTTTCAAAATGGGATGGACCATACGTTGTTCGAGAAGTTTATACCAATGGTGCATACAAGATCGTTGATCAAGATGGTATCAAAGTTGGACCGATCAATGGAAAGTTTTTGAAGCGTTACTATGCTTAAAGAAGATAGTGCTCCTAAGCAAGAGCTTAAACTGTTGTATGTTGCTCCTAAGCACGAGCTTAAACTGCACATTAAAAAAAAAAAAAAAAAGCCCGCTATGTTGAAAATCCTTTCTAGGACAACTTAGGCAAAAGTTAGGGCACAAAAAAATTGATGAACTACGTTATGACTTGATCCTTCAAATTCGAGGGTACGTAGGCAGCTTGGTTTCATTGCCAAGTTCAGTCCAAACAAAAAAAAAAAAAAATTTGTTCGATTCAAATATTATCTTTTGTTCACTTGAAAGTATCATGACAATTCTCCATTCAAATTTCATGATTCAAATTATTTTTCAAGTAAAACAAATCTCTTGCAAATTAAAGATTTTTGAGAATTTAATTTGTAGTCCATGCATGATGCAAAAATGCTTCAGAAAGTGCAAAAGAAAGATGAAATATGGAGAAAAAGAAATTTAACTTTATTTCAAACTTGAAAAGAACTTACAATAAAAAGAAAACTAGCAAGCCTAAGAACTAATATAAATTTCAAAAAAAAAAAAGTTACATCAAAAGGGATTGAGGGCTTCCATTTGAAATTCCTCAAGTCGTCTCGAGAGGCTTCTAACATATTTCGCAACAAATCTAAGTTTTTGGCTTCATCCTCAGTAAGGGTAGTAATAGACTCAACAGAATTCATCTCTTCACGAATCTTGAAGGTGTCGGTTCTTCTTCTTTTCAGTTCATCTTCAGTTTCTTGGAGCGAAGATTCAAGTCTATGTTTTTGGCAAAGTAATGAACTCTTGCTCTATATCTGCCAAGTTCGATTGCAGGGTGTTAAGGTTCTCAATAGTCTTATGTTCAAGTAACATTGAATCTTTAAGTCGAATTTCAAGTGCTTGAAGTCTTTCAATTCTATCCTTGGATGAAGAAATGGAAGATTCAAGCTCATTAAATTTCTGGACTTGTGTAAAGTAGTCTTCCACCATGCCTTTCAATAAGGATGAATCAACGGACTTGATTGCTTCTATTGCATCAAAGATCTTGTGAACATCACCACTAAGTGAAAAAACCCGATCAAAAGAAGCGCGAATAATCCTTGGTTGAATGCTTTCCCACAAAATAGTTGCAAGCTTCAACTGACTATCGGATATCACTTTTTCAGCACTAAACTTAGAAAATTCTGGAAGGGCGAGATGACTAGGTTCAACATGAGGGCCTGTGGGAGTCTTCACTATAGGAGAAGTATTATCAACAATCACATTAGGGCAAGCATCTTCTTGGTTGGGAACGGTACTTGAAACATTATTCCTGATCTTAGCTGCAAGTTTGTTGAACTCATGCGAACTAGAAACTGAAGCTTCGCTTTTGGCGGGGGATATATCACCTTGAAAGGATTTCCTTGGCCTGGTTCGCTTCCAATGTCTTTCATGATCACTCTCATCAATTGAATCTTCAACGGTCGCATTATGCTTCCCTTCGATGACTTTTGGTAAAACCCTTTGTCCTTCATCAACTAATGACACTGATCGAGGAACTTCTTGTGAAGTCTTCACATGCTCCTCTGTTAAATCTATGGTGGAAGAGACTTTGGCTTTATTGGATTTGTCTTGCGAAATCTCTAAAGACTTTTTCTTAACATCCTTGGGAGGTTTTCTTCTCCTTGACGGTGATGTACGGATGCTCGAAATCAAAATATCAATAGAATGCTCAAGATAGGGCTCATGAACTTTCGACCACCATTCCATGTATCTTGCGGTCGTATGATCATTAGGATTTAGAGAGCGAGCTGGAGAGATCAATCTGGACTTTGTATGAGAACGAGTGCAAATTCTCCAAAACCTACAAAAATCATCCACAGATCCAGAACTAATGTCTTCCTTAAGAGCTCCGGGAATATCTTGACAAAACCCAAATTGTCTCCCAAATCGATGAGGACTGTAAGGTTCCACAATGGTGGCCTGGTTACATCGGGCAGGCAAATAGCTCGAACGAACATTAACAAGGTAGCCATGATTGATCTTACTAAGAGTGTCATCATCAACAATCACTTCATCTCTATTCCTGGGATATAAGTTAGCATTCCACACTATGCCACTATGAATTAACTTGCGGGCATCATAATCCTCAAAGTATTTGGCTCCACCTTCTCCTGAAAACTTGCTCATCAAAGGCCCATATACATCATCTGGATTTTGAAAGTGAGTCCGGAAGTAATAACTTAGCCACCCATAAATATAGTGAATTGGAAAACACGCATCTGAAGAGCCCGCTTGAGCAGAAAGTGTAATTCGGTTTAGTCCATGGTAAATATTGGCTAACACCGGGACCGCGAGATTAACAGTTCTCCCAATCGCCATCAGGCTGGCTATCTTAAATGTCTCTGGCCGAACAAATTCTGAATCTTTACTTGGAAAAACAAAAACACAAATCCAACAAGAAATGAAGGCAGCTAAATAAGTGTCTGATGTTAAACTGTCTTTGATTCCAAGTGTAGTGAATGCTCCATCTCCTGCCATTCCCCGACCTTGGTATTTCCGAAGAATCCCAGTAGGGTTATGTGTAGCTTTTGGACGAACAAGCTTCTTTGCTTTTCGAGCAGGTGGTTTGGTGTAACGCAACTTCCCTTGAAACCAAAAATTGATCCAATCCTCAATAGACACCTTATCTTCCTTGCCTTGCTTCAAAAGATGGAATGCAGCAAATAGATATTCACAACATCTCGGGATGAATCTTCCCTTGTTATCAAAGCCAGTCAATTCGGCAGCACAAGGAATGACTTCATCATAAAAGATGCCGTGAATGGGCAAACCGCCTAGCCTATGCAAATCCCATAAGGAGATGGAAGCTTCCCCAGTAGCAAGGTGGAGAGTATTGGTAGCCGGGCACCAAGCTTCACAAAAAGCACGAATGACGTCTTTGTTGTGATCATAAGTGTATAATGATGCATAAACAGCATCATATATACTAACACTCGTTAAATTTTTGTTGAAGTGATATAACACATCTTCAGTCCATTCCCAGTACTTTGGTATGTAACCAAACTCTCCGAAAATCTTGAAGGAAAATCCCCAATATGATTTTTCGGAAGTGATACGGCTTCCCAACGTGTCAAACTTCTCATGATTAGAAGTATTGACGTGAAGATTAGACTGAAGAGATCTCGCCTTTGGAGAAGATTGTGAGGTTGGAGAAAGTTCTATCGACCAATCTTCTAGGGTGGCAGGAAAATCAAATGATTTCCAAGCGGATTTATATCTACCCGATATGGGCTTGTTGGTGAAGAGATATAATCCTTCTTTTATGTCTTCGTCTTCCTTGGAAAGAATCACAAGATAATCTTTGTGATCTTTGAAGTACACCATGATGATTCTACAAAAACAAAAAAAAAAATGTCAAAGTAGGTAGAGAATTAAATATATATATATATATCTCTTAGTAAAAAAAAAAAAAAAAAAAAAAAGTCATGAAGTCAAAATAAAGAATAAAAAAAAAATTCTTTATTCACCTAGATACGAATCAAAGTGGCATTAAAGTGTTAACGTGTCATTCAGAAAATAATGTATAGCTTTAATGTAATAAGGCTTCATGATGGCAAGACAAACGTGTCAACATGCAAGACTTGGTATGATGTCAAAGTGGGATTTGTTTATGGTAAAATAAAACATGCAAGACAAACGTGTCAACATCATGTAATTTACAAGTAATAAAGCCATGAATAAATATGAATAGGTGACAAGTGAAAGAATATTTATGTATGGCTTTATAAAAGATCAAGGTGTCCTGGTGACAAGCAATCAAAAAAATTTTTTTGTGGTATGCATGGCAATAATGAAATTTCCAGCCAAAGCCTGGGTTTTTTGTTTTACATTAGAATCTCATCTTAGATACCTACGGGCTATTAGTAATATCCAAGTCCAACCAAGTTGACAGCAACTACTGAAGCCTTTTTTTTTTTTTAATATGTTTATTCGGATCTAATATGTTTATTCAGTAGAATGAGGAATTATTTGGGATTGGGCAAAATAAAAAGGGATGATATTTCAGATGTAGTTATAAAGGATGTAACTAAAATTCTTCGAAAATCAGATTTTCTCAAAGTTTCTGACGATGGCTAAAAGGTTGGTAGATTTAAGGAGCTTTCTAACCCTGAAGAAGTTATAGAGCAAGTTGATATAAGAACAATAGTAGCTTCACCTTTCGGATATGATGTCAAGATTGAAGATGTGGAGTCTTTCTTTGCTCACTATGGCAAGGTGAATAGTGTTAGGCTACCTCACTATCTTTCCGATAAAAGTTTTTTCTGCGGTACTGCATTGATTGAATTTTCTGCAGATGAAGATGCTAAAAAAGTGAGGATGAAGACACTGAAAAAAATCAAAGACAAAGAAGGTGAAGGAAACTACTTACGAGTGAGAGCTAGGGATGGTTGCGCAGTCCAAAGAAAGAACAGAAAAATAAGAGGAGAGCCACAAAAGCGTCGGTTTCAATGAGTCTCGCTCTCGTATCTGTGCTTTTAACAGCTTTATGATGAAATCGACAGTGCACTTTGAAATTTTTTGGCACGCCTGATTTTATTTTTGCTAGATTTCATTAACCGAGGAGAATAACCTGATAAAAAAAAAAAAAGAAAAGGAACTCACCTGCTAAGCTCTACAACGTTTGGGAACCTTCGATATGGAAAAGCGGGTAGAGAGGTGTTGCTTTTATAGGGGAAATAAGTCCCATGTGGTCAAGGAATAGAACTTCTAATTGCATTAGAGTTTCTTTAAAACTGGAGGTTGAGTTTTAATTGAAATTAATTTGAGCAAAGAAGCGATTAGATCAAACTCAAATTCTTTGGAGCTGCAGAAAGTCTTCAAACTGTGAACTATATTTTGCATGGACTATTGGGTTCTTTTACCAAGTCAAACTCTCTAAAAAAAAAAAAAAAATTAAGTTTTGCTTAAAACCATTTTTGTTACGTGGGCCAACATTGGCCTATATTTTCTTTACGTAGGCCAATGTTGGCCCGATACTTATTTTGTGCTAAATCATTTAGAGTGGGTCGATCATCCATTTGCTAAATCAATTTTTTTTCGTCTCATATGCAAAATTATATGAGGATAATTAATTGATGTAGATAAATTTCAAGACTTGTCCACTTGCTACATAAAAAAAAAAAATTCGTGTAAGTAACCAAGTCTTGAGGGGGCATTTGTAGAAGGAGAAAATTTGTAACCAATTACAAATAGCCACATGTCAATTGGAATTTCTTTAATTAAGAAATTTTCAATTAAATTATACATTACCATGTGAAATTGATAATATCATATTATAATTAATTATTTTATAATTAATTAAATATGTACACATGGTTTGACCAATCAAATTGCAAGGATTCATGGGTTATCCAATCAAATTTCACCCATGTGTCATAATTATTTTACCTCTAATTAAATTAAATTAATTAAGAGATAAATAATAAATTTTTATCTCTAATTAAATTAAATTAATTAAGAGATAAATAATAAAGTTTTATCTCTAATTAAATTAAATTAATTAAGAGATAAATAATAAATTTTTATCTCTAATTAAATTAAATTAATGAAGAGGTAAATAAATATTTTATCTCTAATTTAATTAATTAATTAAGGGATAAATAATAAAGTTTTATCTCTAATTAAATTAAATTAATTAAGAGATAAATAAATATTTTTATCTCTAATTTAATTAATTAATTAAGTGATAAAAAATAAATATTTTATCTCTAATTTAATTAATTAATTGAGAGATAAATAAATATTTTATCTCTAATTTAATTAATTAATTAAGTGATAAAAAATAAATATTTTATCTCTAATTAAATTAAATTAATTAAGAGATAAATAAGAAGATATTATCTCTAATTAAATTAAATTAATTGAGAGATAAATAAGGAGGTTAAGTTCTTTTAAAACTCTCTTTCACCTGGCTAGCTACCACTATAAATAGAGACCTCCTCTTAACACAAATTCACGATTCAGAAAGCCTGAAGAGAAGAAGATTTTGAAGAGCCAAATCCTCTCAAAATTCTTAAGAAGAAATTAGAGAAATTCTAAGAACGCGGTGCTTGTTCTTGAGAATTCTCTAAGAAGCTGCTCTCCGATCTTGTTCATCAAAGGAAAGGAGATAATTCCTGTTTTTCAAGACCAAGTCTAGAAGACCCTTGAAGCAGATCTCACCGATTCAAGATCAAGTCGTGAAGACCCTTGAATCAAAATTTTACTGAAGAAAAGAATCAAATGATTTCTTTCTTTAAGAATATTCAGAGATTGTAACCTCAAAGTTTGATTAATAAAATTATTATTTGACTCCAAATTTTCCTTGTCATACTTTTGACGTAAAATTTGTGTGTACACTCTCATTTCTTTGTTTTATCTTCCCTCTCTTTCCCACCAACTTTCTTTGATTTTCTTCTTTCAATTTTATTTATATTCAATTGTCACAAATATCTATAACATTAAAAAAATTTATATTTATGTCATAAAGGGAAAGTGTCATGGTAGGAAAGACACTTGTAGTAAAAACTATATTAATGTTAGATTAAAATACAACACAACATCAAAAAATATAAATACGATACGAATATATAAACGTATTAAAATTTATAAATTTTATATAATAATTTGAATACGATTAAAATTTAAAAAATAATAAAAACACAATATAAATACACAAAAAATAAAAAAATTGAAAGCACAAAATAAAAAAATAAAAGGTTGCCACAAACGTGGCAAGTAATTGCTTTAATCTTTTGTATAGATATATTCCAAAGTTGGATTTTTATGGTATGGGCTTCATAATTCAAAAAGTTTATCAAATTGATGCTTGACATTTCAAACATTATGATATTTCAAAGTTCGACTTTCTTTTATTAATACATTTTTTCGACATCCTTCCATTTTTTTTTACTAATAAAATTTTTTGACTTCTTTTCATTTTTTTTTTTTATTAATAGATTTCTTCTTTTATATTCTCCCCAGAAATATTTGTGTTTTTTTACCCTTCTGCAAACTCTTGTTCAAAGCGAGAATTATAGGAAAAAATTAAATCATGATGAGGAGTTCACTGCCAGAGAAACAACAAATTACATCGAAGGAAGAAGAAGATTGCATGCAGGCAATTCAATTAGCTACTTCAACAGTGCTCCCTTTTGCCTTGAAAACCGCCATTGATCTTGATTTGTTCGAGATTATAGCCAAAGCTGGTCCAGGTTCTAAGCTTTCTCCTTCTCAGATCGTCTCTAACCTTCCTGCTAAAAACCCAGATGCTGCAAATATAATCGATCGTATCCTTCGAGTTCTTACGGCTCATTCGATTTTAGATTGCGATCTTGTTTCTGATAAAGATGGAAACACGAAAAGAGTATATGGCATAGCTTCAATTGGCAGATACTTTCTTCAAAATGAAGATGGAATTTCTGTAATTCCAATGCTCAACATGACTCTTGATAGACGTTTAATCGAGTGTTGGTTAGTCCCTTTTTTTTTCCTTGAGAATTTATGAGATTTGTTACATTTCTAAGTTTATTATCAAATATTTAAATTGTGGTTATGGACGCGTTATTAGGGGTATAGTCGAGTCGAGTTGAGTTCAAACTGTAAGAAGTTCGAGTCCGAACTCGACTCGAAATTTGAGACTCGAAGTGCGAGTCGAATTCGATCGAGTTTCACATTTAAAGCTCGAGTGCGATTTGAGATAAAAAGCGAAATGCGCGAACTTGCTCGATTATGATCGTTTACCTAGTAAAAAATGAGTTTGATTCCCATGCTCAACTTCAAACTCGATTATTTGTGATCGAGCTCGAGTTTGAATTGGAATTTTTTAATACTAATTAAAAATAAAAAAACTCGATTAGGTTCGCGAGCTACTCGAGTCAAGTATTAGGATACTCGAATTCGGCTCGCTCGATAGCTCGAGTTGTTCGAGCTCGAACTTGACTCGACAATGACCGAGCCGAACTTGAGTGTTTTTTTTAGAGCCAAACTTGAATAGTTTCTGAGCACAAGTGTCTCATTTACACCCCTACGCGTTATCAGTCGTGTTGCGTTTATCGCGATCAATTACGATAAATATCGACAATGAAAAAAACTGAAACCGTAAAATAATGATCATAACAATGCGTTACAACCATTATTTAAATCCGTGTTCATTTATCTCTAACCTTATAATTCTTGTCAATTTGTATAGGAACTTCTTCAAGGAAGCAACATTGGAAGGTGGCTTATCATTTGTGAGGGGATATGGGGTTGACTTGTTTGAGGTGGTTGCAAAAGATAGAAATTTAGCCAACATTTTCAACCAAGCAATGTCATACCACACTGCCATAGTCATGAAAAAAGTTCTAGAAATTTACAAAGGATTTGAGGGCTTAAGCCAAGTGGTAGATGTGGGAGGTGGATTGGGAACAAATCTTAAGCTTATTATTTCTAAGTACCCACAAATTAAGGGTTTTAACTTTGATTTGCCCCTTGTTGTTAAAGATGCACCCAATATCCCAGGTAATTAATCTTAGAACTGATTCAGCTTTATTGATAAATTTTCTCCTAGAAAACTAAGAAGGAAAAGGGAAATTTGCATCCTTATTTCCCTTTTCTTGTCTTGGCAGAATCATGCATATTTTTATGTCTAAACATTCCTCAATGAATTTGATAACTTTTGGTAGTATTTTCTTTAGGTGTGGAGCATGTAGGAGGAGATATGTTCAACAAAATTCCTCATGGAGAAGCTATTTTCATGAAGGTTAGTTATGAAATTTGAAACCATCAAAATTAATACCAAAATACATTTTGGTTATACATTCAAATAAAAAAGAAATCGATCAAATCGGTTGGACCGATCTATTTAGTTAAACATAATTTAAATATTAAATAAATAATTTCTATATTAAATGAATAATAAATATAATTAATAATTAATAAAAATATGCATATAGCTTAGTAGTATGTATGATCTTTAATATAAGATTAAAAGGTTCAAAATCTCATCAATTACCAAAAAAAGAAGAAGAAAATATATATATATATATACGCTTTTTTATTGATTAAACAAGTTTTTTGCATGTTCAATACAATATTGGTTTTATATAGTATATCAGACAAGACAACATATCGATTCTTGATTGAACCAGTTCAACTGTTTGATCCAGTTTTTCATCATTGATTCATCCAGTTTTTCATCATTGATTCAAACTAATTAAGAAATTAAGTTTTTTTTTTTTTTTTTTTTGTTGTAAAAAACTTGTTTAGTGGATACTTCATGATTGGGGAGATGAACAATGCTTGAATTTGTTGAGAAATTGTTATGAAGCAATATCAGAGACTGGGAAAGTGATATTATTGGAATCCATAGTGCCAGAACTGCCAATGACTGACATTGTCACAACTACAACACTTAATTTTGACTTGGGATTGCTTCACCTTCTCCCTGGTGCAAAGGAAAGAACAATGAAAGAGTTTGAGACATTGGTAAGTCAAGCTGGATTCACTACTTTGAAACTTGTTTGTCGTGCTTATAACTATTGGGTGATGGAATTGTACAAAAATGTGTACAACTTATGATCAATTCATCAGCAGTGACACCCTTAATTTCAATTCTCTCATAAACTTTATAAGAAAGGGATGCCGCATTGCATATGATCTAGATTTGTATAATTCGTGTATTCGTATTTTATTCGTGTTATTTTCTCGTGTCATAATCATGTTTAACGTCTTATCTATTTATATAAATTTTGAAAATTGTTTGTCGTGCTTATAGCTATTGGGTGATGGAATTGTACAAAAATGTGAACAACTTATGATCAATTCATCAGCAGTGACACTCTTAATTTCATTTCTCTCATAAACTTTGTAAGAAAGGGATGCTGCATATGGTCTAGACCTGATAATCCGTGTATTTGTATCTTATTACTGTTATTTTCTTATGTCATAATCATGTTTAACATGTTATATATTTATATAAATTTTAAAACTTGTTTGTCGTGCTTATAACTACTGGGTGACGGAATTGTACAAAAATGTAAACAACTTATCAATTCATCAGCAGTGACACCCTCAATTTCATTTCTCTCATAAACTTTGTAAGAAAGGGATGCTGCATATGGTCTAGACTTGGATAATTCGTATATTCATATTATTTTCTTGTGTTGTCATCATGTTTAACGTGTTATATATTTATATAAATTTTGAAACTTATTTGTCTTGCTTATAACTATTGGGTGATGTAATTGTACAAAAATGTGAACATCTTATCAAATCATCAGCAGTGACATCCTTAATCTCAATTCTCTCATAAGCTTTATTGGGTGATGTAATTGTACAAAAATGTGAACATCTTATCAAATCATCAGCAGTGACATCCTTAATCTCAATTCTCTCATAAGCTTTATAAGAAAGGGATGCTGCATATGGTCTAAACTTGGATAATTCATGTATTCATGTCTTATTCGTGTTATTTTTTCGTGTCATAATCATGTTTAACGTGTTATATATTTATATAAATTTTGACACGTTAATAATTCGTGCTATATAAATTTTAACATGTTCTTATATTTGTGACGTGTTAGTATTGTCTTTTCGTGTCGTGTCGTATTTTAATTATATATTTTTTCTTTATTATATTTGTGTCGTGTGCAAAATTACTAGATCTAATATGGCTCAATATATTCTTATGCTTTAAATAAAGTTTGAGTGCAATCTTTGAAATTTCCTAAATTCAGTAATAAGAGGCAGGGACCTCTCTATCTTTTCTTTTTCTTTGTTCAATTATCAAATATGAGAAGGCCAAAGTACCTTAATGTAAAAAAACAAAAAAAGAAGTTAATTTTTCACATTTTTTGAAAGACGAAAACACAAGCGACCGAAAATTTGGTTTAATTAATTGGTGCATGATCCAACTTAAAGAATAAGGTTCGAATCTTATCTTTCCCAAATCCGAAAGAAAAGCCAAAAACTTCTTTTTTTTTGCCATTATATTATAAGTGAATATTGAAATTTACCACCATATTTTAAGTGAATATTGATATTTGTCATCATATTTTATGTTGATTGACATTTGTCATTATACTTTTGAGATTAGAATAAATTTGTCACTATACTTTTATTTGATTGAATTTTACTACTAAACTTTAATTTTTGATTTAATTTTACCACTCAACTTTGATTTTGAAAGATTTGAAAATAAAATTAATTTATTAAAAATTAAAAAATTAACATAAAATATTTATTTTATAAAAAACTAAAGCTTAAACTTTTTTATCATTCTTTATTAATTAATTTATTAAATCCTAATTATTAAAATAAAAATATTTGAAAGAATTCTTTGATGAAATTTTGACTTAAAATCTTTCAAGATCAAAGTTGAGTGAAAAATTCAATAAAAATTAAAATTTAGTGGCAAAATTCAATCAAACAAAAGTAGAGTGACAAAATTTAATATTGAGTTAAAGTATAGTGACAAATTTATATTTAATCCCAAAAGTACAATGACAAATATCAATCAAAATAAAATATAGTGATAAATTTCAATATCCACCTATAATATGATAGTAAATTTACTCCTTAACCAAAAAAATAAAAAATAAAATTAGAGTATTAAAGCCAAGCAATGTGAATATGTGATCCTTCTCTAAAAATCCCAAGCAATGCTTGCCGGACCGAGTTTACCCAAAACTGATCCATTTGTATTGAATTTATTTAGACTATAATTAATACTATAAAATTTCAACTACTTGATCTAAATTTTGTTATTTTGGGTGATAAAAACCGCATAATTATGTTTGGAATAAAAAAATCAACTAAATTTACTTAGGGTCCAGTTAATTGGTGTTTATAGACATTGATTAAAGATTATTAAATTATTATTTTAATTTTTTTATACATTTAATGCATTATTTTTACTGAATTCAAGAAAAAAACAATTCACTAATTGCACTTTTTTTTTTTTTTTTAAATCTCACTTACACTGATTAAAACTTCCTATTTACTTATCATATATGTACCAAAAACAAAGAGCTAAATGTTCGCTATATAATCCCATAAAACAAAAACTAAATAAGTGTTTTCTCATCAATTATATCACTGACAAAATCATAAGAAAAAATCTAGAGTAAATTTTATCATTGGTACTGAACTTTGATCAAAATTTTATTTAGATATTAAATTTTAATAGCTAAAATAATAAGATAAGCCCGTATATTTTTATTACACTCAAATAAATCTATAATTTTTAATTTGTATCCAAATAAGCCACCTTTAACATGTACCCAAATAAACCCATAACCTTTACTTATACCTAAATAAACCTTTAACATAAATTAACTTTTCATTTGAAATAAAAATTTATTTGAGTACAAATCAAAGGATAAATATTTATTTAAGTACGATAAAAGTATAAAGATTTATTTAAAGTGACATAAGTCAAGGGCTTTTTTAATATTTTAGCAATTTTAATTTGTATCAATAAGGCCTCTGAATTTTGTTAACTATTGTCATAACGGTTTTTTCGAATCGCTAGACGATTTTAAAAAACAAATGAGAGTCTCCACCAATCTTTTTTGTTAGATGTGATTAGCCACCTAAAAAGGCTTATCATTTTAATAAAATTTTAAAATTAATTAAAATTTATTAAAAAATAAAATTTTCGGTCTTCGAAAAATCAAAATTTGGGTCCGAGAGTTCGGTTACTTGTGGGGAAGGTATTAGCACTCCCATGACGCCCGTTTTAAAACGGTACTAATTAATCATGTGTGTACACACAAATTTCGCGTCAAAAATATGACAAGGAAAATTTGGAGTCAAATAATAATTTTATTAATCAA
Organism: Fremontodendron californicum; assembly: GCA_030761205.1. Taxonomy (NCBI): domain Eukaryota; kingdom Viridiplantae; phylum Streptophyta; class Magnoliopsida; order Malvales; family Malvaceae; genus Fremontodendron; species Fremontodendron californicum. The sequence goes on from JAULJL010000032.1 coordinate 5,501,384, forward strand.
ACTTTGAGGTTACAATCTCTGAATATTCTTAAAGAAAGAAATCCTTTGATTCTTTTCTTCAGCAAAATTTTAATTCAAGGGTCTTCACGACTTGATCTTGAAATTGGCTTCAAGGGTCTTTGAGACTTGATCTTGAACACACGTTGTTTGTTTCAAGGGTCTTCGAGACTTGATCTTGAGCAAACAAGATTTATCTTCTTTCTTGGATCAACACAAGATCGAAGAGCAACTTCTTGAGAAATCTTTAAGAACAGATACGATGGTGTTCTTAAGAATTTCTTGCTTCAATTCTGCAGAGATTTCTTCTTGAGATTTTGGAGAGGATTTAACTCTTCCAAATCTTTTTCTTCTTGAGACTTTGGAGAGATTTAACTCTTCCAAATCTATTTCTTCTTAAGACTTTGGAGAGATTTAACTCTTCCAAATCTATCTCTTCTTAAGACTTTGGAGAGGATTTAACTCTTCCAAATCTTTTTTCTTCTCTTCAGGCTTCTGATTGTGAATTTGTGTTAAGGGGAGGTCTCTATTTATAGTGGTAGCCAGCCAGGTGAAAAAGAGTTCTAAAAGAACTTGTCTTCCTCATTTATCTCTTAATTAATTTAATTTAATTTAATTAGAGATAAAACTTCATTATTTATCTCTTAATTAATTAAATTAGAGATAAAATATTTATTTATCTCTTAATTAATTAAATTAGAGATAAAATATTTATTTATCTCTTAATTAATTTAATTCAATTTAATTAGAGATAAAACTTCATTATTTATCTCTTAATTAATTAAATTAGAGATAAAATATTTATTTATCTCTTAATTAATTTAATTCAATTTAATTAGAGATAAAACTTCATTATTTATCCCTTAATTAATTAATTAATTAAATTAGAGATAAAATATTTATTTATCTCTTAATTAATTTAATTAGAGATAAAACTTCATTATTTATCTCTTAATTAATTTAATTTAATTAGAGATGAAGTAATTATGACACATGGGTGAAGTTTAATTGGGTGACCAATGAATCCTTGCAATTTGATTGGTCAAGCCATGTGTACATATTTAATTAATTATAAAATAATTAATTATGATATGATAATGCATAATTTAATTAAAAATGTCTTAATTAAAAGAAATTTCAATTAACACGTGGCAATTTGTAATTGGTCAAAAAAATTTCTCCTTCTACAAATGCCCCCTCAAGACTTGGTCACGTACACGATTTTTGTTGAGTGTAGAAAGTGAACAAATCTTGAAATTTACTTTGCTTTTGAAGCCAATATTTATTTGCACCTTTGTATTGTCTTGATTCCAAAATGTTTTTAATCAAAATGGGCAAAGAACCAACATTGGCCCACATAGAAGGACAGCCCACTTAAGAGAAGTATGGATAGGCATGCTTCTGAATAAATATAGCAATTGGTAAAAACCAAAGTTTATATAAAACATGGCCAAAGTGGAAGAACTGTTAATCTCGTGATCCCGGTGTTAGCCAATATTTATCATGGACTAAACCGAATCACACTTTCTACTCAAGCGGGCTCTTCAGATGCGTGTTTTCCCATTCACTATGTTTATGGGTGGCTAAGTTATTACTTTCGGACTCACTTTCAAAATCCAGATGATGTATATGGGCCTTTGATGAGCAAATTTTTTCAGGAGAAGGTGGAGCCAAATACTTTGAGGATTATGATGCCCGCAAGTTGATTCATACTGGCATAGTGTGGAATGCTAACTTATGTCCCAGAAATAGAGATGAAGTGATTGTTGATGATGACGCTCTTAGTAATATCAATCATGGCTACCTTGTTAATGTTCGTTCGAGCTATTTGCCCGCCCGATATAACCAAGCCATCATTATAGAACTTTATAGTCCTCATCGATTTGGGAGACAATTTGGGTTTTGTCAAGATATTCCCGGAGCTCTTAAGGAAGACATTCGTTCTGGATCTGTGGATGATCTATGTAGGTTTTGGAGAATTTGCACTCGTTCTCATACAAAGTCCAGATTGATCTCTCCAGCTCGTTCCCTAAATCCTAATGATCATGCAACCGCAAGATACATGGAATGGTGGTCCAAACTTCATGAGCCATATCTTGAGCATTATATTGATATTTTGATTTCAAGCATCTGTACATCACCATCAAAGAGAAGAAAACCTTCAAAGGATGTTAAAAAAAAGTCTTTAGAGATTTCGCAAGACAAATCCAATAAAGCCAAAGTCTCGTCCACTATAGATTTAACAGAGGAGCATGTGAAGGCTTCACAAGAAGTTCCTCGATCAGTGTCATTAGTTGATGAAGGACAAAGGGTTTTATCGAAAGTCATCGAAGGGAAGCATAATGCGATCCTTGAAGATTCAATTGATGAGAGTGATCATGAAAGACATTGGAAGCGAATCAGGCCAAGGGAATCTTTTCATGGTGATATATCCCCTGCCAAAAGTGAAGCTTCAGTTTCTAGTTCGCATGAGTTCAACAAACTTGTAGCTGAGATCAAAAATAATGTTTCAAGTACCGTTTCCAACCAAGAAGATGCTTGCCCCAACATGATTGTTAATAATACTTCCCCTATAGTGAAGACTTCCATAGGCCCTCATGTTGAAGCTAGTCATCTCGCCCTTCCAGAATGTTCTAAGTTTAGTGCTGAAAAAGTGATATCCGATAGTCAGTTGAAGCTTGCAACTATTTTGTGGGAAAACATTCAACCAAGGATTATTCGCGCTTCTTTTGATCGGGTTTCTTCACTTACTAGTGATGTCCACAAGATTTTTGATGCAATAGAAGCAATTAAGTCCGTTGATTCATCCTTATTGAAAGGCATGGTGGAAGACTACTTTACACAAGTCCAAAAGTTTAATGAGCTTGAATCTTCCATCTCTTCATCCAAGGATGGAATTGAAAGACTTCAAGCACTTGAAATTCGACTTAAAGATTCAATGTTACTTGAACATAAAACTGTTGAGAACCTTAACACCCTGCAGTCGAACTTGGCAGATATAGAGCAAGAGTTCATTACTTTGCAACGCAAAAAACATAGACTTGAATCTTCGCTCCAAGAAACTGAAGATGAATTGAAAAGAAGAAGAATTGACACCTCTAAGATTCGTGAGGAGATGAATTCTGTTGAGTCTTTTACTACCCTTACTGAGAATGAAGCCAAAAACTTAGATTTGTTGCGAAATATGTTGGAACCCTCTCGAGAAGACTTGAAGAATTTCAAATAGAAGCCCTGAATCTTTTTTGATGTAACTTTTTTTTTAATTGTAGGTTCTTCTCAAGTTTGAAATGAAGTTAAATTTCTTTTTCTCCATATATCATCTTTCTTTTGCACTTTCTGAAGCATTTTTGCGTCATGTGTGGAATACAAATTAAATTCCCAAAGATCTTTAATTTGTAAAAGATTTGTTTTACTTGAAAGACAACTTGAATCATGAAATTTGAATGGAGAATTATCATGATACTTTCAAGTGAACAAAAGATAATATTTGAATCAAACAATTTCTTTTTTTTTTGTTTGGACTGAACTTGGCAACGAAACCAAGCTGCCTACGTACCCTCGAATTTGAAGGATCAAGTCATAACGTAGTTCATCAATTTTTTTGTGCCCTAACTTTTGCCTAAGTTGTCCTAGAAAGGATTTTCAACATAGCGGGTTTTTTTTTTTTTTGTTTAAGCTCGTTCTTAGGAGCAACATACGACAGTTTAAGCTCTTGCTTAGGAGCAGTATCTTCTTTAAGCATGGTAACGCTTCAAAAACTTTCCATTGATCGGTCCAACTTTGACACCATCTTGATCAACGATCTTGTATGCACCATTGGTATAAACTTCTCGAACAACGAATGGTCCATCCCATTTTGAAAGGAACTTGTTGCCAATACGATGTGAAGTATTTATGGGTCTTCTTACAGCAAGGACTAAATCTCCAACTTGGAAAGATCGCTGCTTGACTTTCTTATTAAAAGCTTTGGATAGTCGAGCTTGATAGCACTCCAAGCGTTGTTGGGCTTCCAACCTTTTCTCATCCAGTGCTTCTAATTCTTCCAAACGTAAGCGTACATTGTCTTCACTAGAAAGATCTTCCTGGTTTGCAATCCTCAATGATGGAATTTGTCGCTCAAGTGGTAGAACAGCTTCTACACCATAAACAAGTGCATATGGAGTGGCTTGAGTTGGTGTGCGATATGTAGTTCGATAAGCCCACAAAGCTTCTCCTATCCTTTCATGCCAATCTTTCTTTGAACGGTTAACAACTTTCTTGAGGAGATTGCACAAAGTCTTGTTAAAAGCTTCAGCTAATCCGTTTGCTAGAGCATGGTACATTGAAGACTTGTACTGCTTGAAGTCAAACTGTGCACATAATTTGCTTATGTCAAACTGCTTCCCATTATCAGTTATGATGTGACGAGGTACACCATGCCGATAAATGATGTTTGTCCTGATAAAAGTTGCAACAGTTTGCTTTTTTACTTCCCTGTAAGGTGCCACTTCTGCCCACTTTGAAAAGTAATCTGTAGCGGCAAGTATATACATATGCCCTAGTGAACTCTTAGGTAATGGTCCTACCAAATCAAGTCCCAAAGCATCGAATGGCCAAGATGTGACTGTGGGATGTAATGGTTCAGGAGGTTGATGGATGAAGTTTGCATGAAACTGACAAGCTTGACATTTCTTGGAGTAGTCTATGCTATCCTTTACCATTGTTGGCCAGTAGTATCCCATTCTTTTTATTTGAAAGTGCAATTTTAGCTCCAGACTGATGTGCACCACAAATTCCTGAATGAGCTTCTTGTAAGGTTTTAGATACTTCATCTTCTCCTAAACATCGAAGGAAGACACCATCAAAAAAGCGGCGATAGAGCGTACCCTTGAAGTAAATAAATCGAGGAGCTCGACGTTTCACTTCTGTTTTATGCCTTGGATCATTGGGTAGCCTCCCATACTCTAAATAATCAATCAATGGTTGTCTCCAATCTTCTTTTTCAACTTCGCAAACTGAAACAACATTGGATTCCGTATTGTTATCTTTAAAATTAACTGGAGGTAAAATCCATCGTTTGCAAAGAGGGACTTTTACTTCTACACTTGGCATGGCAAGAGCTGATGCTAGATTAGCTAGAGAATCTGCTTGCTTGTTCTCTCTTCTTGGTACATGTTCCAAGCTTACATTGTCAAACCATTCAAAAATCTTCTTCGCATAGTTGACATATGGTAAGAGGTCTAGCTTCTTAACTTCGTAAAGTGAAAGAAGTTGGTTGATGACCAATTTGGAATCCCCAAACACTTTAAGTTGAATGATCTTCATATCCACTGCCATTTCCAATCCAATGATCAGAGCTTGGTATTCTGCTACATTGTTGGAACAATTTTTAGTGAGAGTAAATGCATAAGGCAATACATCTCCTTCTGAAGTGACAAAGACAACACCTGCTCCAGCTCCATCTTGACGGGCAGCCCCATCGAAGAATAGTTTCCATGGCCTGGGAATTTCGATGAAAAGAGCATCTTCATCTGGGAGATCTTCAGAGAATTCCCAATCATCTGGAATCGGATGGTTTGCAAGGAAATCGGCAAGTGCTTGCCCTTTAACGGCCTTTTGTGGAATATAAGTAATATCGAACTCTTGTAGCAAAAGAGCCCATTTTGCCAATCTTCCACTGAGCACAGACTTGGACATGAGATATTTGAGGGGATCTGCTCGCGAAATCAAACGAACAGAATGAGCTTGCAAATAATGCCTCAGCTTTTTAACTGCAAACATCAATGACAAGCAAGTCTTTTCAATGGGAGAATAATTTAATTCAGCGCCATTAAGAGTTCTACTAAGATAGTAGAGTGCAGTTTCTTTTCCTTCATCATTCTCTTGTGCCAACAATGCTCCTAAGGAACGTTCTTGTGCAGCAATATAAAGGATTAACGGCTGTCCTGGTATAGGTGCCTTCAGGATAGGTGGTCGTAACAAAAAGGTCTTAATGCTCGTAAAAGCATTACTGCAGGCCTCATCCCAGACAAAAGGGACATCCTTCTTCATTAGCCGACTAAATGGTTGACATCGACCAGCCAAGTTTGAGATAAAGCGTCGGATATATGCCAATCTTCCTTGCAGACTTTTAAGTTCATGCAGATTGCGCGGTTCAGGCATTTTCATGATTGCATCTATTTTTGATTGATCGATCTCAATCCCACGATGTCGTACGATGAACCCCAAAAACTTACCCGAGGATACTCCGAACGCACACTTGAGCGGATTCATTTTCAATTGATATCTGCGCAATCTTTCAAACACTTGTCGAAGATCAGCAAGATGATCGGATTTTTCCTTTGACTTTACTACCAAGTCATCAACATAACATTCAACATTTTTGTGAAGCATATCATCAAAGATCTTTTGCATTGCTCTTTGATAAGTAGCACCTGCATTCTTTAACCCAAATGGCATAACTTTGTAACAGTATATTCCTTTTGGAGTTCGAAATGCGGTAAGTTCTTCATCTCTTGGAGCCATGCGAATTTGATTATAACCAGACGATCCATCCATAAATGACAAAGCTTCATGGCCAGTTGTAGCATCAACCATTATTTCCGTTATAGGGAGAGGAAAGTCGTCCTTTGGACATGCATTGTTCAAATCTCAAAAATCTACACAAACTCGAAGTTGACCATTTTTCTTTCTCACTGGAACAATATTTGAAATCCAAGTGGGATACTTGACTTCTCTAATAAAGCAGCTTTGATGAGCTTATTGACCTCAGCTTCAATTTGGGGAATCAAGTCAGGATGGAAACGTCGTTGAGCTTGTTTGATAGGTCGGACACTTTTCTTGACAGCCAGATGATGCATAGCTACTTTTGGATCAAGTCCCGGCATTTCTTTGTAAGTCCAAGCAAAGATATCTCGATACTCTATCAAAAGATCAAGATAGGCTTTTTCCTCTTCTGGTGGTAAGCAAGCATTAATAAAGATCGGTCGTGGATCTTCACTAGTACTGATGTTAACCTCCTTTAGCTCATCAATAGTAGCTTGATTTCCTTCTTCAAAAGACGAAGGGGCTTATTGGGCTTCTTCTTCTTGAGATTTTTCACCAGTTTCTTTTATAGATACATGGTTAGAAGTAAAGATTTCTGTTTCTTCAAGTTCTTCTTCCTCTGAGGATGAGACTGATTTGGTTATAACCACTGTGTGCTTTCTAGCCTTTAAAACTTCACCAGTAGTTACCTTCCATTCGCTTTGCCTTTTCATTCGAGAAGGAATTTTGCTGTGAAAATCTCTTGATTCCTTTAAAGTGGAAAATTTTCTTTTTCGGCCACAGTTAACTTCTTCAGAGTACAGACTTCCAAGCCTTGACTGAATGGAAATTGGTTTACTTACAGAAACTTCACTGCATTTTTCTCCCATTCGTTCAAAAACTGACCTTCGTGATGATTGAATGCTCAAACGATCAAACACTGAACATCGTGTTGAGCGTGCTCCCAAGCGATCAAATACTGAAAGTCTTGGTGGCTTCACTACATCTTCTTGCTCCTCAAGAACTTCCTCCACATTTATGAAGTTTGTTTATGAATCTTCAATTTTAATGGAGAATATCCAAGCCCCTCTCTAGAAGTTTCGATGTGATCAATTTTCTTTTGCCAGACCTGACGAATCTTGAATGAACTTTGCGGCTTTTCTTTGTTAGGCTCTTTTGTCTCGTGAGCCAATTTTGCGACATCCTCTTGTTTATATCCAGCTTTGACAAGCAACCTATAAGCATTAGGATCAAAATCTTTAGCTCGATGAGTAGGAAGATCCTGATGTTCACAAAGAGGTTCTTCTACTGGCCTAACAAATCCTTTCAGTGGAGGTATAAGGCCTTTTTATTCTTCCAAGTTAGTGAGGGGAAGAGTCAAATCCTTTAAACCTTGAGCAATTTCATCTTCTCCAACTGTGGAGGAAGCCAAATTCTTTCCCTTTTGCTTTAATTCTTGCATCGGGTTGGGCATTACTTCTTTGACAAATGTATCTTTTAAATAAAACTTTGCATCTGCGAAATGTGCTTCTGCTATAGTAAATGGCTTAGCGTCTGCAAGGATCGTCTTGACTTGACCGTTTCTGCAATACTTGAGACATTGGTGCAGAGTTGAGGAGACTACACCATTTTGATGTATCCACGGTCGTCCTAACAACATTTTGTATGTCGTTTTGGCATCGATCACATGGAAAAGTGGACTTGACTCCATATCTCCAATGAAAAGTTGAAGTCTAAGTTTTCCAAGAGCTCTTTGTCCCCCTTGGCTGAATCCTTGGATCATTAAGCGGCTTTGCATCAATTCATCCAAAGGAACTCCCAATTCTTTCATTGTCATCAACGGGAGTATGTTGACAGCAGAACCATCATCGATCAAGATTCTATTGATCTTCTGTTCCCGAGTATATCCTACGACGAACAACGGCCGATTATGAGGGGTTGACCCCATCAACAGATCTTCATCAGAAAAGTTAATTTTCGTAGCACAAGAATGATCATCAACTTCAAATGCTACTGAGTCAATGTTGTTTTCATTATCTTCATTGCCACCGTTATGGTAACAAGTCATGAAAACCAAATCTTCATCTCTAAGTTGAATTGGCATGAATTCGTTTAAAGTGATTGGCCTCCTTGACTTTCTCCCTACTGAATTTTTACCCTGAGATGGCATTTTTGTTTCTTGAGGCACATTGGGTTTTGGAGATTTAGATGGTTGTTTGATCATCTTAGCTCTTGTAAGCACTTTCACAAGTTTTGTAAGATTCTTCTTTTTGCTTTTTCAGCGTGTGACTAGAGTCCAACCATCGTAATCTTGATTTTGTATTTGAGGCAAATAGTTGCCCCTACTTCCCTGAAGATCCACCATCGTACTTGTACTTGGAGCCAGTATGATAGGATCAAAAGAGCCAAATTTTATGGTTCTATCCAGCAAATTGGATTGAGAAACCATATTGACTGATGCCAAATTTGACGACACCGTTTCTTCTTCAAACTCGATTTTCCCCTCTTTATAGAGTCGCATGATTTTATCCTTCAAAATAAAGCACTTCTCCAGAGGATGGCTAATCAAGCGATGGTACTTGCAATAATTGGGGTCTTCTACTTTATCAGCTTCTTCAGGTCGCTTCATTTCTGGTAACTGAATCAGCTCAGTCTTTAAAAGTTCTTCAAGAATGTTCGAAACATCAGAATCAGGAAAAGGATACTTCTTTTCTTGCCTCCCCTTCAAAGTGATCTTGCCTTTACCTTTGTCTTGGATAGGAGAAGATTTCGTCTCTTGAGATTGTTTTGACTTGGGAGATATCTTAAGAGGCTTGGTAGTCACGGCCATGGACTGTTTGCTTTCTCCCTTGTTGGTAAAGGTTTTGCCCCCTTTGCGGGTATCTTGTTTTTCCTTACCTTTCTTTGGCTCTTGCATCGGAGGTTCTTGATTTCCAGCAGCTGTCATACTCAACTCCATATCATGAGCACGTGTGGCTAATTCTTCAAAGGTCTTAGGCTTGATGCTTTGAAGAATGTAACGCAAGCCCCAATTTATGCCTTGGATGCACATGTCAAGGGTAGAAGACTCAGACAGTCTTTCTTTGCAGTTAAGGCTTAGATTCCTCCATCTGTGGATGTAATCAATGACTGGCTCATCTTTCCATTGACGTGAGCTTGTGAGTTCGATCATGTTGACTATGCGGCGAGTGCTGTAGAATCGATTAAGGAATTCACGCTCAAGTTGTTCCCAGCTGTCAATCGTCCCAGGCTCAAGATCAGTATACCAATCAAAGGCGTTGCTTTTCAAGGAGCGAACGAACTGCTTCACCATGAGATCTCCATAGGTGCCAGCATTGTTGCAAGTTTCCACAAAATGTGCAACATATTGGCGTGGATTTCCTTTTCCATCGAACTGCTGAAACTTTGGGGGTTGATAGTTCCCAGGCATCCTCAGACGATCGATCCTTTGAGAATATGGCTTTGCATATGTATATAAAGGTTGAGTGACGCTTTCAACTTGATCTTTGATAGCCTCCTTGATAAGATCCTTGAGCTGACTGGTAGTGACGAGTTCATTGATCTTTTCTTCAGAATCCTTAGCAACTTCCTTGCCAGAGTTCTCACCATCATCCTGAAAGATTGATTGCCAATTTTGGTTTGAAGCTTCGTTTCTTTTTCCAGTGAGACCAGCGATCTTGTCCATCATGGAAGCGATCTGGTTATCCTTCTCTTTGATGCTTGCTGAAAGAATTTCAACAGATTTTGCCAGAGGTGCCACTTGTTCTTCCAATGATGTGGTGCCAGTTGTCATGACAGCCATTACTCCAGAACTTGATTTTGGAGCAGATGATGGAATAGGGTTGTTGCTTGAGTAGCTATCTTGTTCTTTGTATGTTAACTGGCGACTTGCACTTGATCCTCGAGGAGAATCAACTTGTCCAGCAGAAACTTCTTTTAAGTCTTGAATTGGAGAAGAAGTGTCATAGAGAGGGTTTTGATTGAGCACCGGAAAAGTTTGCTCATACAATTCAGCAAGAGCTTTGGTCTTCCTCCTAGATGTCCATATGTAATTCGGGAATTTCTCAAGTTCATATGTAATTTCTCAAGTCCATATGTAATTCTCCAAGTTCATATGTAATTTCCCATGTCCATATGTAATTCGGAAATTTCTCAAGTTCATATGTAATTTATCAAGTCCATATGTAATTCGTCAAGTTCATATGTAATTTCTCATGTCCATATGTAATTCGGCAATTTCTCAAGTTCATATGTAATTTATCAAGTCCATATGTAATTCTCCAAGTTCATATGTAATTTCGCATGTCCATATGTAATTCGGGAATTTCTCAAGTTCATATGTAATTTCTCAAGTCCATATGTAATTCTCCAAGTTCATATGTAATTTCCCATGTCCATATGTAATTCGGGAATTTCTCAAGTTCATATGTAATTTATCAAGTTCATATGTAATTCGTCAAGTTCATATGTAATTTCTCATGTCCATATGTAATTCGGGAATTTCTCAAGTTCATATGTAATTTGTCAAGTCCATATGTAATTCTCCAAGTTCATATGTAATTTCTCATGTCCATATGTAATTCGGGAATTTCTCAAGTTCATATGTAATTTCTCAAGTCCATATGTAATTCGTCAAGTTCATATGTAATTTCTCATGTCCATATGTAATTCGGGAATTTCTCAAGTTCATACGTAATTTATCAAGTCCATATGTAATTCGTCAAGCTCATATGTAATTTCTAATGTCCATATGTAATTCGGGAATTTCTCAAGTTCATACGTAATTTATCAAGTCCATATGTAATTCGTCAAGTTCATATGTAATTTCTCATGTCCATATGTAATTCGGGAATTTCTGAAGTTCATATGTAATTTCTCAAGTCCATATGTAATTCGTCAAGTTCATATGTAATTTCTCATGTCCATATGTAATTCGGGAATTTCTTAAGTTTATATGTAATTTATCAAGTCCATATGTAATTCTTCAAGTTCATATTTAATTTCTCATGTCCATATGTAATTCGGGAATTTCTCAAGTTCATATGTAATTTATCAAGTCCAAATGTAATTCGTCAAGTTCATATGTAATTTCTCATGTCCATATGTAATTCGGGAATTTCTCAAGTTCATATGTAATTTCTCAAGTCCATATGTAATTCGTCAAGTTCATATGTAATTTCTCATGTCCATATGTAATTCGGGAATTTCTCAAGTTCATATGTAATTTATCAAGTCCATATGTAATTCGTCAAGTTCATATGTAATTTCTCATGTCCATATGTAATTCGGGAATTTCTCAAGTTCATATGTAATTTATCAAGTCCATATTTAATTCGTCAAGTTCATATGTAATTTCTCATGTCCATATGTAATTCGGGAATTTCTCAAGTTCATATGTAATTTATTAAGTCCATATGTAATTCTCCAAGTTCATATGTAATTTCTCATGTCCATATGTAATTCGGGAATTTCTCAAGTTCATATGTAATTTATCAAGTCCATATGTAATTCGTCAAGTTCATATGTAATTTCTCATGTCCAAATGTAATTCGGGAATTTCTCAAGTTCATATGTAATTTATCAAGTCCATATGTAATTCTCCAAGTTCAGATGTAATTTCTCATGTCCATATGTAATTCGGGAATTTCTCAAGTTCATATGTAATTTCTCAAGTCCATATGTAATTCTCCAAGTTCATATGTAATTTCCCATGTCCATATGTAATTCGGGAATTTCTCAAGTTCATATGTAATTTATCAAGTCCATATGTAATTCGTCAAGTTCATATGTAATTTCTCATGTCCATATGTAATTCGGGAATTTCTCAAGTTCATATGTAATTTATCAAGTCCATATGTAATTCGTCAAGTTGATATGTAATTTCTCATCTCCATATGTAATTCGGGAATTTCTCAAGTCCATATGTAATTCGTCAAGTTGATATGTAATTGCTCATGTCCATATGTAATTCGGGTATTTCTCAAGTTCATATGTAATTTGTCAAGTTCATATGTAATTCGTCAAGTTGATATGTAATTTCTCATGTCCATATGTAATTCGAGAATTTCTCAAGTTGATATGTAATTTCTCAAGTCCATATGTAATTCGTCAAGTTGATATGTAATTTCTAATGTCCATATGTAATTCGGGAATTTCTCAAGTTCATATGTAATTTATCAAGTCCATATGTAATTCGTTAAGTTGATATGTAATTTCTCATGTTCATATGTAATTTTTCATATGTAATTTTTCAAGTTCATATGTAATTTCTCAAGTTCATATGTAATTTTTCAATTTATCAAGTTTATATGTAATTTGTCATGTTGATATGTAATTTTTCAAGTTCATATGTAATTTCTCAAGTCCATATGTAATTTTTCAATTTCTCAACTTGATATGTAATTTTTCATGTTTTATATGTAATTCGTCAAGTTGATATGTAATTTATCAAGTGCATATGTAAAAAATTGTGACCTGGTAACCTGCTACTCAGGTTTCCCAATTTGGAGCTTACCAAAACCTTACCGTAAGGAACTTACGGTAGAACTTCCCAATATCATCATAGGTTCATTACTTTGCCTCCTTTTGTCGTCTTCATCTTCTCTTTTCTCTTCTCTTTTAGCCTATTCTCCTTAAACTTTTTAGGGTTTCTTGTCCTCTTCCTTTTTCTTCTTCATCTTCATCTTCATCTTTATCTTCTTCTTCTTCTAATTTTTACGATTTCAAATCATAGGTGGAAAAACACACCTTTCTATTTTTATGGATAACTAAAATGAAAAAAAAAATTGTACGAAGGATATCTCAGTTTGAGATAGGAAAAGTGATTGCAAAGGCTAAGATTTGAACTCAAATATGATGAATGCCGATGGGTGACTACATAAAAATACACCTTTTGATTTCAGTAGATATAGGGCAAAAAACAGACAATCTGCAACCAAAACCGCTGTTCGAGGTAGTGAGGATTTTTTTTCTTTGGATGGTTTATTTTGTTTATTATTTTTACTGTGTAATTATGTGTTCCTCTTTGGGCCACTCGGTCAAGACCCGCTTTGGTTAGGCCTCAACTTTATTGAAAATAACGATCCAAAAGTAGGCCCAACGAGCTGGTCATTTTTTTTTTTTAATTCGAAGGAAGGTTGATTTTTGCATCACTAAATTAAATCCTTTGGACCTCTGAGCTAAAATGTTGAAATTAGAGTTGTTCATAAGCCAAACCAAGTTAGATTTTGGTTTTTTAAAATTTTTGGTCATGATCGGCTTGATCCGTTAGACTTTAATAGGCTTGTTTTTACTGTTCATAAATATTAAAAAAATTATATTGATATTCATATATATTTCAAATTTAAATAAAAAATATTTTTATTAAAAGTAATTTGGGTCAAGCTAGGTTGAGCTCAGACTTCAAAATCTATGTTCAAAGCTCAATCTATGAACATGTTTAGTTCAAATGCTTTTTCTTTTCTTTTTCACACAATTGAAAGTTTTTTGATTGGTAGAATGAAAAAGTGTAAATAATAAGTTTAATAGAACCAATATTTTACTACTTCGTTTGAGATAGGCTCAAGGCTTTGACATATTTTTTGCTGAATTTTGAACTATAATTAAACAATTTTCTGTAAGTTAGCTAGAGCTTAACTCTTTAGGTTAAATTCAATTCGATTGGTCTTAATGATTAACACCATCAAGCTTGAATATCAAATTAACCAAAAGTTAAGACTCAAAATTCAAACTCCCTTTTGGTATTTTGGAATAGAATTTTTTCAACTTCAATCCTTGGATAAAGGAAACTTTAAACCAAGCAAAATGATAGTTTAGACTTTAGTACATTTAGTTCAATTATTTATGTTCCTACATATAAACACATAGAACATAAGTGGTCATCCATAATTCATAAAAAGACTAAGATAGAAAAAGAAAAACTTTGAAAGAGGATTCAATTATAAAAACTTAAAATTGCAGCCACAAATAAGTTAGAACTTAGAATAAGATGTAAAATTATTCTTCTTTCTTGTATCTTTTTTTTTTTTCGAAATAAAATCTAGGGAGCTTTCTACAAGTATAGTTTTTACATTTTAAAGTAAAGAAAAAAAACAGTGAACTAAATCCGATTATCCATGTATTTGTGTTGTGTTCGTGCCTAAAATTGTTTGATCTACAACGTGCCTGTATAGATAAGAGTAGAGTTGGATGATCGAGTGTAAAAGTACACCACAAGTTAGAACTTAGAACAAAATGTAAAATTCTTCTTTTTTCTTGTATTTTTTTTTTCGAAACAAAATCCTGGGAGCTTTTACAAGTATAGTTGTTACATTTTAAATTATAGAAAGAGGTAGTGGGCTAGACCTGACAATCCATATATTCGTGTCCTGTTCGTATTATTTTTTCATGTCGTGTCATCGTACACACCTAATTTTGTCCGGGTCCCACTAAATTAGGCAAATTCTCCTTTTAACTTCTCGGAACGCAAAAAGACTTCCACCGTTCCACAGATGAGTACCCAAGACTTTGTTTCGGAGGTCAGCATAAAAAGTCAACTCGAAAAAAGTCAACTCGAAAAAAGTCAACCACTAAAAAAGTCAACTCCCAGTCAAAATCAAGATTCGAAGTTGAATTGAACAATGGCCAAAGAATTTTGATAATCTGAGGTCTACAACGAAAGATATAGAGTTCGAAAGATGGGTTGCTGAAATTCAGTGTAGGAGAATACCTAATCCGACAAATTTGTGGAAAAGTGCAAAAACGATCAAATTGGACGAAATTGAA
This sequence comes from Fremontodendron californicum, assembly GCA_030761205.1. Lineage (NCBI taxonomy): Eukaryota > Viridiplantae > Streptophyta > Magnoliopsida > Malvales > Malvaceae > Fremontodendron > Fremontodendron californicum. The sequence continues at coordinate 5,516,648 of JAULJL010000032.1, forward strand.
GGTCCCAAATGGAATAAGATCAATAACTACGAATATTGGAAGGTCCAATTTTGACGCAAAGTTGAAAGAAGAATTGGTTTAAAGAGAAAAAAATAAAAAATAAAAAATTAATCAATAAATGGAAAATTCACGGATTTGGAGAAAACTGCAGAGATGGCCCAATTCGGTGAAATTGAAGCCCCCAGTTGATAAAGAATGAATAAAAAAAAATCCCAAATCCCAGTTTGAAGTGGATCCCAATGAAGAGCCGGTTAGAGGAAAGACGGAAAAACGAACAAATTCTCGGTATTTAAAAAGGGAAAACTAAATCAGAGGGGAATTTGATTGTAAAAATTGGGTGTTTTTAGACCAACTCATATTCAATAAATGACAAGGGCAGTGAAAAAAAGAAAATCTGAAAATCGGACTCGTTTTGAGTAAAATCGAGGTTTCGGAGGTTAAAGGGCAATATTGGAAAATCCGAGAAAAATAGGTCTCGAGCTCAGAAAATTATGAAAACTTCCAGATTTGAATTTTATATTTTTTTTGGAAGGGATTGGAGAAACAAAATCTGGAATCGGAGTTCAAATGAAAAAGGGCAAAGTTCGGGTGCACTAACCCAAAATTCCAAAAAACAATTCCGGAAAAAATAGCAAACGAGCTCAGAAAATCATGAAAACTTCCAGATCTGAGTTTTAAAATCTTTGGAAGGTATTGGTGAAGAAAAATCCGAAAATTGGAGCTCAAATGAAAAAGGCTAAATTTGGGAGGCACTAAACCGAAACTTTAGAAAAAAATCAGAAAAAAATAGCGAATGAGCTCAAAAAAATGTGAAAACCTCCAGAACCAAGTTTTATATTGGATGGGATGAGTTGGGAAAGAAAATATAGAAATTGGGTCCATTTGCAATTAAAATCAGTTTGAAGGCAAAATGTAATTTTATCAAAGAAACCAAAAAAGGCCAATTTGCAAATAAAAAAAGTTGAATGGCCTGGAAATTTCCAGGCCATTTTCGGTCAGCAGCTGATGCAACGGGGGAGTATCATCATCATGGATCAAATGGCTAAGGATGGATAATAAGATGACATTTTTACAAGGACAAGATTCTCCACTACTTTGCATACATGGCATTTTAAGCCAATAGGAAGGCTCCAATTTGCATGGCCATGTGAAGAGCATGTGAAGTTAATAAGATGATGCCAAATAGGATAAATAATGCCATGTAGGAGGATACTTTTGTAGTAGCCTCCATGATCTCGACAAATGGCAAAGATATTTTATAAGAGATAGGAGACACAAATGGCCTATGTGGCATTGTTAGCCAATTGGAGGGTAGCATTCCCTATTTTTAAGGGAAGCACCATGCAAATAGGGGACAAGATCCCTATTTTTAAGGGAAATAGGCATTTGGGGGGAACATTTTTGGTCATGTGGCAAGGGATATTGGAGGAGCATGGGAAGCATGACAAGGGTAAAAAAATAAAAGCCACACTCCCTCTCACTATATACCAAGGGTCGGCCACACCAAGGAAAAAGGAGGAGGTTCATTTTTTCTTTAAGGCAATTTCATTCTTGAGAGAAAAGGGAGAAGAAAAAGAAAAGAGAAGAGAGGAAAGGATAAAATTTTGACAACTTTGATTTGGAAAGCAAAAGCTAGGTAGCTACCTCTTCCTTTCTTCTCCTTTAATGTTTTTCATTGATGTTGTGATTCTTTTTCTCCTCTTTGTGTTCATGTGATTTGTAAACTTTTTGCTAAATAAAAAGGTTTTCAAAAAAAATAAATCTTAAAAGTTTTCTATCCTTTGTTCTTCATTCTTTATCAAATAACCAAATTGACAAAAAAATTCTACATGTCTCATGTAGTAGCCGAATGGTGCAGGAGATCTTTATGCTTGTTCTTGCTTGGTATTTCTTGCTTGCTTGGTTGTGTTCATGCTTTTGACTCATGTTTGATCTATTGTCATATGATCGTGGATTGTAAAATCATGCATTTCATGACATTTCAACTAGGTTTTTGGCTAAAGATCAACCAATGATCTCAAGCCAAAAAACCCTTTGTCTATGATAGTTGAAAGAGTGATATTTTAGATTGGGTATTCTAACTTTGATTTTTTTTCACTACCCATCCATAGTCAAAATAAATTGATTTTTTTACCACATGCAGTAGTCATTTAGAGGATGCCATGGTATTTTTCTCATGATTTTCAGATTTTTTTTATCATGGTTAAAAAAATAGTTTTTGACAAAGCAGTTTTAACTCACTGTCTTGACTTTGGTAAAATTTCGGTCATAGTACCCTTGCTTCAAAAATTAAGCTGATTTTTCCCATGCAGATCAACATATTTTAGGTCAGCCATAATTTTTTCATTTTTTTTTGAAATTGGTTAGAAGGGCAAAAAAATATGTTTTCAAATCTGCTAGTTAGAGTCATATTTGTTTTTCAAGAAATAATAATTTTCTGTTTTGGTTAGGATATTAAGAGGGGCTGATTTGGGACACTAGTTACTATCTTAGGTTAATTTCCAAGTCATTTCAATCATAAAATTTGATTTTATAAAAGTCGGGTCAAGGGTAGTCAACCTGAATTTCAAAACTAGGAAAATGGAGCATTTTCAAATGGACGGTTCGGCCAAGAGGCCATTTTCATCCAAAAAATTCCAAACTTTTTTAAATTCGAGCCCAAAGTCTTTCAATTTTGAAGATCCAATTTAAGTATCTTCCTAAGGCAGTCGGATACCTTTTTAGGTATACGGATGTCCTTACTTGAAGGAAGAAATACATTTTCATGCATTGTATTTTTAAAATGTTTTTAAATTTTAATTTGACATAAAATATGTGTTTTGGTTTCCTAAACATTTGGCGAGAATTAGTTCCTAATCTTTGCGGGATTGCCGGAGAGGTTAGAAAATTGTTTAACCCACATGTTTATAGAATCGAAACGTATGGTTTTCGTTTTACTCGGAATCATGTGTCACGTGAAAGAATTATTTTCCAAGCTTTGCCGGGTTTGCTGGGGAGTACGATAATATTTTTCGACATATGCCATTTATGTGACTCCTCACATGAAAAAATTAATTCCATGATCATGCGTGTTCCATGATATTTACATACATCATTTTAATTATGCATTTTCCATGTTCATGCATATTCCATGACATGCAATTTTTGCTATCCTAGTCATGCAAATCCTATATGTATGAATATTCCATGGTGATGTCATTTTATGATTTAAATTTCATATTGCTATCTTGATCATGATATGATTATGGATGTTCAATGATAATGTCATTATGATTTTGCCATGCAAGCATGCCATATTATTAATTATTTTTCCAAGACATTAAGATTTTAGTTGTCATTCATTCATGTGCCATGTCATCTAGGTTATGTCATGTCATTCATATGCTATGTCATTCATTCATGTGCCATGTCATCTAGGTTATGTCATGTCATTCATTCACATGCCATGTCATCTAGATTATGCCATGTCATTCATTCACATGCCATGTCATCTAGATTATGCCATGTCATTTATTCACATGCCATGTCATTCATATGCCATGTCATTCATTCATGTGCCATGTCATATAGATTATGTCATGTCTCTCATTCACATGCCATGTCATTCATATGCCATGTCATTCATTCATGTGCCATGTCAACTAAATTATTCCATGTCATTCATTCACACGTCATGTCATTCATATGTCATGTCATTGCCATGTCATTCATATGCCATGCCATTCATTCACATGCCATGTCATCTAGATTATGCCATGTCATTCATTTACATGCCATGTCATCCATTCACATGCCATGACATCTAGATTTTGCTATATCATTCACATGCCATGTCATTCATATGCCATGTCATCCATTCACATGCCATGTCATCTAGGCTATGTCATGTCATTCATTCACATGCCATGTCATTCATATGCCATGTCGTTCATTCACATGCCATTGTCATTCATATGCCATGTCATCTATTCACATGCCATGTCATTCATTCACGTGCCATGTCATTCATGCATACGTCATCTAGGTCATGCCATGTCATTCACTCATATGCTATGTCATTCATGTTCGAGCTATGTCGATTTCATTCACCTGACAGTCATTCTTATGATATGTTATTTTGTTTTCCATATCGATTTCATTCACATGACATTCATTCTTATGCCATGTCATTTTGTTTGCCATGTCGATTTCATTCACATGACATTCATTCTTATGCCATGCCATTTTGTTTGCCATGTCGATTTCATACACATGACATTCGTTCTTATGCCATGTCATTCATATGCCAAGTCATTTTGGTTGCCATGTCGATTTCATTCACATGACATTCGTTATTTTTCCATGTTAGAATAAACTGGTTGCCATGCCATGTTAATTATGCATGTTGTACATGCATATTTTAATGATAATTTGTATATTCATGATCAATCAACTTTTTAAAAATTGATATTTTTGAACAAAATAAGGCAATATCCCTGAGTTATTATAATTCATGAATTCTCCTCCGAGCTGCCGGAGAGAGTCTTCATCAACCATATTAATGAAGGAATACCCTTTTAAAAGAGGGTAGTGTGGAGATTTCCACAAAAATGATAAAAAAATCTATATTTTACTGGTTTACCGAAGAATATAGAAAATTTTTGCAATAAAAAATTACAGATCATTCTTGAACATAATAGGATTGTTTTAAAAATGGGAATTATTTTAAAATACCAAATCTAAAATCGACTTTTCACCGAGACTCAAGATAACACATGACTAATAAGGTATCGTTTTATACGGGCGTTGTGGGGGTGCTAATCCTTCCCCACACGTAACTGACTCTTGAACCCGCACTTGTTTTCTCTGGTTCAAAGCGCAGACTTCGAAATTGGTTTTAAAATATTTTAATAAATTTTAAAATATTTTCCAAAATCGGTTTTAATAGGTGGCCGATCTCACCTAGCCAAAAAAGATTGGTGGCGACTCCATTTCTTTTTCGAGGTCATTTTCACACCCTTAACCTATTTTAACTTAAGACGAATTAAGTCATCTTTTCCTCTACCAGTTTTTTTCCCCCTTACTTGAACGAGTCCTTTTCCCACGTCGGGGAGGATCACGTATCGACAGTCATGTCCAAAAATTTTAGGTTTATAATGAGCCTATGCAGATAAGAGTAGAGTATGGATGATCGAGTGTAGAAGCATAAGCTATGAGTATCACAAAATTAAGGTATGGCTCTATATGCAGCTGGGGCAGCTAGAGTCTGCATATTAATCTTTGTGATTGTTGAATAGCTAAATTTCATGACCATAATATGATACAGTGTAGACAATGTCAACGTAGTGGAAAACAAGGGCTCAAAGTGCTTGTGATTCTATTATGATCCTGCAAAGGGTTTTACAAGCAGTTGGTGAAGATCAGTATATATGAATGCAACTAGTTTGGAAAATGCAAGTTATAGAAGTAATACATTTTCCACCTCATTAATCCAAGCAACGCCAACTTAAGCCAACAAGCCATAATCATTTTTAAAGAGAATAATTAGTTACAAGCAGCTGAATTCATAAGATCAAACAACTACATGAATATCACACAAAAATCAATTTTATGAAGAACTTTTGCAAGAAATTCCTTTGTCGTCGTGATCTTTCATAGCATTCAAGTAAGAAACAAAGTAGCATTAGCTTAATCTCTAATCTAACACTTATTTTCATCTGTCGTGTTGAGATTCTTTTGGGGTAGTTGAGCTGAGTAAGCTCCTAGACTTTGTCAGGTGATGGCTGGTTAAATCTACAAGGACAAAACATTGTCCGAGGGCACTGGAGTAATGTCTTCAAGGTGTGCTCCAATGCTTAAGCAAATAGGTTTCAAAGGAATAACAGGGGAGAAGACAGAATAGCAGAGGTTCAGTGTTTAGGTTTCTCTTAAGCTCAAGCCAACTTTTATTTCACCTATTTATACATGTTTATAGGCTGTGCTGGTTGTCTGGGAACTCGACAGGTGTCTTCTAAACTTGCTGCTATTGGGAAGCTGTGAGCTCGACAGATGTCCTACATATACTAATGGCATTGAATATGGTTCCCATATGTCTCACACCAAATATCTCAAAAGCAATTGTGGGCATCTAAGACCATTACGAGCCATAACAAACACCCACCAATATTGAACAAACATATAGAGCACCAGGTAAACTAGAAACTAGATGCGATCACAGCATACGCATGACCAATACTCATGTCATGGTTGCTAGAGTGTGGACCATGAATAATGGCCTGGCCCTTTACTTATGTATAACTTTTAAATACATAAATGTCAAGACAATAGATTACTTAAGACTTATATAGGAGTCCCAGACAGGATCTTCAGTAACAACCATCTGTCTTCAATCATCCCATCCAAATTCACTTGTATCTTTCCCTCTTATCATATCATAAATAGTAGACCTGGTAATTCGTGTATTCGTGTCGTGTTCGTGTATTTTATCGTGTCATAATCGTGTTTAAGGTATTTTATATTTATATAAATTTTGAAACGTTAATAATTCGTATTATATAGATTTTGAGACATTCGTCTATTCGTGTCATGTTCGTGTTATTTTTTTCGTGTCGTGTTTTAATTATTTTTTTCATGTCGTGTTCGTGTCGTATAATCGTGTCGTGTTCAATATTGCAAGGTCTAATAAATAGTCCCTCAGTCTTTCTTCAAAGTTCTAATCCTGGATTCCAGGTTAATACTTTTGCCAACATTCTTTGAAGCACCCCTAAGAAGTCAGCCTTAAACCTAGTATCTGCATTAAATGACCTTATATTATGCAAATCTATCATACATGAAACTAGGGCAGCATCTTCTTCAGGAACCCATTTAAAATCAGCTGCATCATTCTCTTTCCTTTAAAAGGGTATTCCTTTGTTAATGATTCAAGAAAACTCCCCGGCCACCCAGCGGATGTTTCATGAATTATCTTAACTTGAAGATATTGCCTTATTTATTAAAAACATTAATTTTTATATGCATTTAAACTTATTTAAATAATTATGAATATGCAAAAAATATGTAAATATAAAAGAAATAACATGAACATTAATTATAACATGGCATAAACAAGAATTAACATAAATATCACTCATTAATTATCAATAATAAAAATCATATGAATATCATTAACAAATAATATGAACATAAAATTAACATGAATATCAATTATTAAATATCGTAAATAAAAATTTGCACACAACCATAATTTACAAAACATTCTTTTTCATGTATTTTCTTTGTGAAATTACATAAATGACATGTGTCGGAAAATATAACTGCACTCTTCGGCAAACCTGACAAAGTTTGGAAAATAATTCGTCCACATAATACTTATGTAATTCCGAATAAAATGAAAACCATAATTTATAATTTTGTAAACAAGTGCGTTGAAGAATTTCCTAATCTTTCCAGCAAACCCGACAAAGATTAAGAAATAATTCTTGCCAAATGTTTATGAAACCAAGAAAGCATGTTTTTATGATACATTTAGGAAAAAAAAAACATTTTTTAAAGTATGAAATGCATGAAAATGAAGTCATTATCAGAATGTGTTTCTCTCTTGAAGAGAGGGCATTCCTAATATCTACGGAGGTATCTGAATACCTTTGAAAGAAACTTAAGTTGGACTTGAACAAAGACGGATTTTTTGGAACGAAATTTTGCTCGGATTAGAGGGGATATCGAAATGCCCTTGTTTTGACATCCGAATACCTCCAAATAAGCCTTAATCCGAAAGTTTAGGAAACCAAAACAAATTAAAAGGTACAAATTTTAAAGTTTTGAAACAAAGTGGCCGAAGCCCCCTAGTGTAGAAAACTCAACTTTGACTCATTTTTTAAGCTCGTTTTAACTACCCGAAACTCGTTTTATCAAAATCTTTTTTTTTTCAACCTCAAAGGATCAAAAAACAACTTTAAAAAGTCCCCCTTTAGCATTCGGCCAGCCCTCTCATGATGCAGAAAAAATTTGACTTTAACTCATTTTAAAGCTCGTTCTAACTTCTAAAACTCGATTTTACCAAAACTATTTTTGTAACCCTTAAAGGAAACTCAAAAATATTTGAAATTTCACCAATAGGTTCAGCCAAGGGTATATTAAATGGGATTAAAATATTTTTTTATTTGGATAAAAATGCATTTGACTCATGTTGCCCAAAATCTCACATCCAACCTTTATAACATTGATTTTTCCAATACCTTGAAAAGCAAGATTTTGACTATGGACCATTGATTGATCCTAACCAAAAATCCATTGGAAATTATTTTAAGAACATGTTTTAATGCAAACAGAGTGATCGCCTCAAGGTTGGCCTCTTGGATGTTAATCCGGCCTAACCATCACTTGGAAGAATCCAAGGTCATCAAGCTCATAAGCACTTTTCCAAAGAAAATAGACAATATGCAACATAAAGAATGCTCTACAATAGAACATATTCAGAAAATATGCACATGAAAATGGGCAAATATAAACAACAAGTCATAGATAAGCAAAAAAACAAAGGTTGGCTCAAGGTTGGCCCTTTGGATACTTAATCCCGCCTAACCATCACTTGGAAGAAACCAAGGTCATCAAGATCATAACCTCTTCATTTTAAGAATGAAACCAAAGTAAAACTCATCAATCAACCACAATAGACCTCAATACACCAAAAATCAGGAGAAAATGTGAAGCAAAAATATAGTAATTAGGAAGCAAAGTTGGCAGCATTATAAAGAAAAAAATGAGGCACTTTTAGTTTTTGTCTAAAAGAAAAGGGAGAGCTTTTTAAAAACAAAACTTTAGAAAACCTTAAAATTTTTAAGAAAGGAAAAATGAAAAAGAAAAGGAAAATCCTTTAAGAGAAAAAAAATGAAAAAGAAAAGATAGCAAGCTCCCTTAGTGAAGCTCTCTCAAAACCTCTAAAACCCTTCCTTTTTCCTTCTTTTCTCTCTTCCATTCCTTTTCTTCCTTGGTGAATTTTCTAGCAATGACCTAATGGTTTAAAGGAAGGGGATATTGCCTTCTTTTTTTTCTTGGCTAAATGTTTCCTAAAAAATGCCAAAACTCTCATCTTTTTCATTTCAAAGTGGTCCCCTTCTCATGGTCCTCCCTTTCAATGGTCCCCTTTTCTTATTCTAGCTTACCAAGTAGCATTCTTATTGGCCAAAGTTTGCCAACTCATGTACCTCTTGCTCTCTCTCTCTCTCTCTCCTACTCATCCATTTATTCACCAAAATGTCATTTTACATTTTTTCCAAAATGCCCTTCATTTTTCCATTTTACTACCTTCTCACCTTAGGATAATTCCATCTTTTCCTTCAAACTTTACAATTGTCTGTTATTCATCCCTCCATCATTTCCCAAACTATTTTTCTTTTCAATTGCAACCCTCTCTACAAATCCAAACTTTTAATTTCTGCAATTTAGTCCCTTCATTTCCATTTCTCCTTCAACTTGATTCCTCTCCTTATTCTCCTTGTGATTTAACTTTTCAATCCCATTCCTTTATTGATTTTTTCTCAAATTGAACTTTCAATTTCTTTCAATTTAATCTTTTTTATAGTTCCCCTTAAAACTGAACTTTCAATTTGTTCAATTTAGTCCTTCCATTTTCAATTTTTCTTCAAATTGATTCCTCTCCTTATTCTCCTTCAAATTGAACTTTTAAATCCCACTCCTTTATTGATTCTTTCTCAAATTGAACATTCAATTTAATCATTTCTATAATTCCCCTTAAAATTGAACTTTCAATTTCTTTCAATTTAATCTTTTCTATAATTTCCCTTAAAATTGAACTTTCAATTTAATCATTTCTATAATTCCCCTTAAAATTGAACTTTCAATTTCTTTCAATTTAATCTTTTCTATAATTTCCCTTAAAATTGAACTTTAAATTTTGTTCAATTTAGTCCTTCTACCATTTCAATCATTTAATCTCACTTTCCTTATTCCGTTAATTTCCTCTTCAATCGTCTTCCACTCGTCCTAATTATCCTCTTCAACGCCTCAATTTGCTTCTCTACCTTTAACTCTAACTTTTGATTTTTTCAATTAAGTCCCTACACCACTTCCTTTTAATCTCATCTTTCAATTTCACCCTTCCATTTTCAATTGTAGCTCTCCAATTATCAAGATTTCCTCTTTAACATCCAATTTTTCTTTTTAATCTTGATTTTCCAAAGTTTACTTTTTACCTTTTGACTTTGACTTTTGGTCAACTTTGACATTGACTTTTCTCTTGATTTTGGTCTTGTACATTTTACCGAATCCAAGTGTAGGGATATTAGGCCATTAAATCGGGGTAAAGTTAGGAACTCAGATTTGAAGGAAAACGTAACTTGTTTAGGGGCCCGAACAAAATTAGGTGTCTACAATGACAATATGATCCTTTTCACCTATTATGTTTGTGTTTATAGCTTCACTCAAATCTGCTTCAATAAGACCAGAACTCATCTTCGTCCTAATAAAATTATGAAGTAAACAATAAGTGATAATAATCCGATTATGTACCCTCACAGGATAAAATGATGGACTTCTAAGGATTCCCCACCTAAATTTTAACAATCCAAAACAACTTTCTATAACAGTGCGAGTAGCTGCATGTTTCATATTAAAAAATTCTTCTGGAATGGTTGGTTGGTGACCTCAACGCCATTCGTTCAAATGATACCTTTGACCCCAAAAAGATGCAAGAAATCCCTCACAATTTTTGTATCCCGCATCAACTAGATAGTAACAACCTATATTCAAAAACACTACACATTTATCAATCTATTGTTATCGAGATTGGAAATATCTATAACTTTTTGAAATTCCTATTTCTGTTGAAACCTTACCATGAGGAACTTTAAGTCCATGTCTCCTAGTAATTGCATCTCGAAGAAATCTTCCATCACAACAGATCCTTCCCAATTAGGAAGAACATAAACAAACTGCATATCAGGTATACAAAACCTAACATATTCGCTGCTATGTAACCCTTGCAAGTGCGATATCTAGGTTTATTTATCGTTGGCACCTTAATCCTGATATATGTTCCATCTGGAGCACCTAAGCAATTCTACAATTGAAGAAGGATAAGCTTTTATAAGGAATTCCTATTCAAATATAAATTTTATATATTTCTAAGCAATTATATAGAGTGTAAATCGAATACCTTGAACCATTTCCACCTCGGATCTGTAGAATTTACTGCGATTGGCTATGGATTTTTAAACAACTGACTTGCAAACGCGTAACTGCATTTAATACATTATGAAATGATCAACTAACTGTCTCTCCTAACCTATTAAAATGGTGTTTGGTACTCGATTTTTAAGGTGATGAGCAATAATATGTAAGAACATTGCCTCTTGCTCATCTATAAGCATGTTCCATGTTGACTTTAACCCTCTTATATTTTCTACCATCTCACATAATTTAAAAAATGCATGTTTATTCATCCTAACTTACTCAATACATGTCGCATCACTATCGTGTACAAGTCGCTTCACATAATCTCTCTTAGCATAAAAATCTAAAACATAAGACCTAACCCTTGGCCTATAAGTTTGTATAGAAGACACTGCTGTTAACATATTGAAGAACCAACTAATGGCAGCACAAATCTCTAACCATACTGTCAAAACAGCTACGATCCTTTGACTATTTGTAATCAAAGACAATCGAGCCATGACTGCAAAAGAATACATTGTAATATGTCTTAAAATCATTCATAAAGCAATGGTACAAATAATACATGAGTATTCACATTTTCATCTTCCTATCTATAATTTGTAAGATTTATCTATGTACTATTTTTTCATTGTAAAAACATATATAACAAGAAAGTCACTTAAAACAGTTGTTTCATGCATAAATAAAAAACACAAACATTTACCTACATATGGCAACTACCAGTCCATATTTTTTCATCTAATTTTGTACTATTACGTTTTGTTTAGACCTAGATAAAATTGTTTTTTTATCTAAATTTGTACTATCATATTCTGTTTTTTCATCTGCTTTAAAGCAAATTGGTTAAATGGTAGCCTGCTTCAGGTTTCTCTACACTTTATTACCATATTGAAAGTATTATTGGTTCAAGAAATCCTAGGAAAGTTTCAGCCATTTTCCTATTTCTAAAAATCCCTAATTCTAAAAATCTTTACTTATCTCCAAGATTTTGTTCACTATTCCTAGAATTCCCTAATTTTTCTTGAAAATTAATTTTAACCTAATTTATGGGTTTAGTCAGATTTCATAAGAAATTTATAAAAAAATTCAAAAATTTTACTTTCTATCTAAATACATATTTTAAAGTTTAAAACAAACAATTGGTCAAACCAAAAACTTAATAAATGTAACAAAAAAATTGAAAAGAATGGAAAAGATTACTCTCGGCTGTGTCAATTGAGAAGGTCTTAATCGAGTTGTAGATGAACACTAACAAATGAACCAAGGCTTGTTGTCTCAGATGGGTGCTCTTGTGCGATTTAAACCCAATTGAACCCTGTTGTCGAATATGATTCTAGAAAAAAAAAATGAAATAGGTTGATGAAGAAACAGACCCGATGAAAATGACAAACCGTAAAAATCATATAAAAAAAATGAAGAAAAACAAGAGTTATTAATGAGATTAGGAAGAAGAGTTAATGAGATTTGCTGGTAGGTAAATATAATAGAGAAGAGTTAATAAGATTTGCTTGGGAATGGAAGGACATTTTTTACTGAATTTTTTCTATTACAAGGATGGACTGAATAACCATTCAGTGGAGGGCACTGAATGGATATTCAGACCCTTCCCGTAATATGACCCCAATCAGAAATGACTGAATCAGCCAAAATAATGAATCAAACGTTTGTTTAGTGTGGATCCACCGAATATGGACTAAATGTAATAAGAATTCATTTGAACCAAACATGGTGTTAGGTATGGTGCGATTGCGTCAAAAAAGTAAATAATGGCACTATACCAACGCTACGGTTGCATTCATATGAAGCTTAAGGCACTACCCTTTATTTTTTATAATATACTAATAAACTATGTTTAGCATTTTTTTGTTGTTGAGAAAATTAGGGGAAATGTTGGAATGATTAGGGGGATAAATATATTTAATGATGAATGTTTGGGATTATTAGGGATCATGGTCGTAATTAAGGCTGAAATTAAAGGATAGTCATGTATTTAGTAGAAAAAGCCAGCCAAAGGGAAAAAATCATACATAATCCCTAATTATTCACCTCTTTTTTACTTCGTAAATGTCAAAACAAAACTTGGATATCTAAAAACTGATTAGACCTAACATATTTATTTTTAAAATTTGAGATTAATGTGGAAATTTGCTAGCATATTATGATTTACTATTGAACTTTAACATTGTACTCCAATTTTTTAAATTTTATTATTTTAATTTCAATTTTGTTATTTTTTGGACAAAAAATAACGACTTGAAATATTTCACGAAATATTCTATTAATGCAAATGGAAAATTTTGTCTCTATAATTTTAATTTTGTTAACATTTTAATAAAATAATTGAAATATTTTATGAAATATTACGTTAATATTAATAAGTTTTCATCAATTTTGTTACTTTATATTTCAAAATCAACAAAATTAAAAATAATGGTAAAATTCAACGAAATTGAAATATAATGACAAAAAGAGTCTCCTCATCTCTCTGTGGGAGAAGTAGTGAGTCTTGTCTAGTACAAGGTGTTCGCGTTCTCAGGTACTCCTCTGGGGGTCTTTTGGATTTCAGCAGTGCTTGATGCAACAGAGTGGAGATCCTTTGCAGTAGTGTAAATGGATGAGGAGTTAGAAGGATTATGGGCGACACTCAAGTTTACAGAGGAAGAATAAGATTCAGTAGATACTGATGGTGTGCAAGATACACTAGATAAATGAAATACTAAATCATGGCTGGTGGGTAGGCTATTAACCAATAGAGCCACTAATAAAGAGGCGATGATCACAACGTTCAAAGGGGTGTTGAGACTATCCAAAGAAGTGAGCATTTTGGCCATCGATGATAATCTATTTCTTTTTAAATTCTCCACTGAAGGAGACAAAGATAAAGTGATGGAAGGAAGGAAGTCCATGGAATTTTGATTAACACTTGCTGGTGCTAAAGCCAAATGATGCAAATCTGCGACCGAAAGACTATCAATTTAGTACTACAATCTTCTGGGTAAGGATATATGATCTCCCTCTAGGATGTTTCCACAAGGATATGGCTATGAGACTGGGAAGTAAGATTGGCTGTATTATTGGTGTGGATATGAATGATGTAAAAAGGGGTTGGGGCAGGTTTCTCAAGGTGCTAGTGGAAATCGATATTACCAAACCATTGAGGCGTTACTGTTAAAACGAATGGAGAATGGGGGAAATATCTGGGGAAGATTGAAATATGAACGACTTCCTAGCTTTTGTTATCGATGTGGAAAAATGGGACATGTTGAAATGGAGTGTGATCAGCAACATGGTATTGGAAGAGTCAATGATCGGAATGCGAAAAGCAACGAGAAGCAATATGGAGATTGGCTTCGTGCGTCTCCTATAAAAAGAACAGGTTATGGAAGCTAGAAAGCAAGTGAACAGAAATTCATAATGATACAATCTGCGACAACACATCGACAACATATGGAGTCTGGTAGCTGCATGAACAATCAGGAGACGGGAGACGGTGGTAAAGGAGGAGCAGCAATAGGAAGCCAAAAGACGGTAAGGGCGAAATCTGTGGAAATAAAAGATATAGACATTAATTCCAAGATCAGTCAACTCCAATCAAAGGAACAATGTGGGCCATACAGGAAGGAAGGTTCAGCACAAAATCAGGAAGAGGTGATTGGGGACAATGCCAAAGAATCTGGTAAAGGTCTTAATAAGGCAATAGTTATGGGGATCTCATCAACAGGAAAGGAGCAGATGGTTATGTAAATCCATAAACCAAATCAAGAAGGGAAGGAAAGTGGTAGCAAGGAAATAGGAAGTAACCATAATAGAAGGGAATGACAAAGACACTAGCAAAATGGAAAAAATTAGCAAGAAAGACAGCAAGCAATAGTGGCCAAAATGAGAAAGGAACATGCAAGAAGAAGAATAGGGAGGACTATAGTGTAATTTCCTACATGAAGGTGGATAATATGGACAAAAAGCTCAGACAGAATAGTGGAATTGATGAACTTCTTTCAAAACCAACAGCGGAGACTAGTATCCAGCTCCGTCGAGAAACATGAAAATCATAAGTTGGAACTGTCATGGGCTTGGGAACCCACGGACAGTTAGAGCTCTGAGAAAGCTCATTCGAAAATAAGATCCTGATGTTTTATTTCTTTGTGAAACAAAACTTAATTCAACAGAGGTTGATGGAGTACGAAGGAAGTGTGCCATGCATAACTGTTATACTGTCAATTGTGAGGGTAGGAGTGGTGGATTGGCATTAATGTGGAAAGAAGATGTGGTCCTACAATTAAAGAGTTTTTCGAAAAACCATATTGATATGGAACTCCTGGAATCTAATCAGGCTTCATATAGACTGACTGACTTTTATGGTGAGGCCGACGTGATTAGACGAGACATTTCATGGGAGCTAGTATCAAGACTTTCTAACCAATAGTCTTTACCTTGGGTTTGTTTTGGAGACTTTAATGAAATAATGCATGAAAGGGAGAAGAGTGGAGGAAATTTAAGATATGAAAGGCAAGTGGAGGCATTTAGAGACACTGTGGAGAGATGCAACTTGCTTGATATTTGATATAAGGGAGTATGGTTTACATGGTCTAATAACAGGAATGCTACGGCCTTAGTTCGTGAACGGTTAGATCGAGCATTGGCAACAATAGATTGGTGCGACATGTTCACAAATGTGATGGTCGCACATGTCATTAGCACAACCTCGGACCATTGTCCTTTGTTGATAGATATACAAGGCTGTAAAAGGAAAGAAACAATAAGAGAGAAGAAGAAGATATTTCATTTTGAAGCTTCATGGACAAAAGAAACAGAGTGTGAAGGAATTATTGCAAATATATGGAGGAAGACGACTCATAATGATGTCCATAGCAAAATAAAAGAAGTTGGGAGTGAATTATATAGATGCATGCTGTGAACATAGGTGCAATAGGAGCGAGATTTCAAGAATTAAATAAACAGATGCATCAGTTTCAACAATGCAGACCAAGAGATGATATTCTAGAGGAGGAGAAAGAAGTTGCAAAGGAACTTGATGACCTGTTGGAAAAAAAGAGGAGAAATATTGGCTAAAACGCTCAAGCGTCCAATGGCTGTGTAAGGGTGATAGAAACACAACTTTTTTTCATGCTCAGGCTAGTGTAAGGAAAAGAAGAAACCTAATATTAGGACGGGAGGATGACAGTGGGAAATGGGTGGAAAAACAAGAAGAACTGCAAAATCTAGCCCTTGATTATTTTAAGAATCTATTTGAATCCTAGATCCTCAAGATCATGAGACCATCTTGGATGCAATGGAATGCCGAGTAACAGATGAGATGAATCAGCTTCTCCTTGCAGATTTTCGGGAAGACGAAGTTGTGGCTGGAATCAAGCAGATGCACCTCACTAAGCTATCTTTTTTAAAAATATTGGCACATTG
The DNA here is from genome assembly GCA_030761205.1 of Fremontodendron californicum. NCBI lineage: Eukaryota > Viridiplantae > Streptophyta > Magnoliopsida > Malvales > Malvaceae > Fremontodendron > Fremontodendron californicum. The sequence goes on from JAULJL010000032.1 coordinate 5,533,238, forward strand.
TAGGCACTGATGTTATAAACATTTGCTTAAATGTTCTTAATGGCTAGTCTGAGATACATGAGCTTAACCACACACATATTGTTCTCATACCCAAGAATAAAATTCCAAAGAATATGACCCATTTTCGGCCAATAAGCTTATGTAATGTAATTTACAAGATTGTTGCCAAAGTTCTTGTTAACAGGTTGAAGCCAATCCTTTCGGATTGCATTAGCAAAAACCAAAGTGCCTTTGTCCCAGGAAGACTTATCGCTAACAACATTATGATGGCGTATGAGTTCGTGCATGCATTGAAACTGAAAAAGCACAAGGGAAGAGGAAGGTTCGCTCTAAAACTGGATATAAGCAAGGCATATGACATAGTAGAATGGCCTTTTCTAAAGGCTATGATGCGCAGACTGGGTTTTGCTGATAGATGGATTTTGCTTGTGATGCAGTATGTTTCAACGGTATCCTACTCAATCATTTTTAATAGCAAAGTTACTAAACATTTCAAACCCCAATAGAGGACTCTGACAAGGAGATCCTCTAGACTTTTCTTGTTCTTGTTTTGTACAGAAAGCTTGTCGGCGCTGTTATGTGAAGCATAGAGTACTAGAGAGCAACTTGGTGTGCAAGCAAATAGATCTGATCCTCGAGTTAATCACCTTTTTTTTTGTAGATGATAGCTTACTATTTGCTACAGAAGCAATGGAGAAAAGTTGAAGGACAAGCTAATGACTTATGAACAAAGCTCAGGGCAGAAAATTAATTATGAAAAATCAGTTCTGTTTTTCAATCCAAACACTACAGATGAACAAAGAACTGATCTTCAGCAGATGTTTGGCATAAATGTAGCAACAAATCTAGAGAAATATCTAGGTTTTCCGACCATGATTGGAAAAGGGAAAAAGAAAGCTTTCAAGGCAATCACGAACAAGGTGCAATCAAGGGTTTCAGGTTGGAGTAGGAAGCTGCTATCTTTTGGAGGTAAAGAAGTCTTTATTAAAGCCATAGTACAATCGCTACCAACATATGCAATGAATTGTTTCATGCTACCAAAGACTTTATGTGATGAGCTGACTAGCATGAAATTTTGGTGGGCAAGCAAACAGGGGAGCAAAAGGATCTGTTGGTTGAAATGGAAAACGGTTTGCCAACCAAAAACTATGGGAGGGCTTGTCTTTCATGACCTGCATTTATTCAACAAGGCTCTACTAGCTAAACAAGGGTGGCGTTTCATACATAACACTGATTCTTTGAGCTTTATAGTTTTTAAATCCAAGTATTTCCCAGATAGTAGCTTCATGGATTCAAACGTAGGGTCTAACCCATCCTACATATAGAGAAGCATCTGGCAAACAAAATAAGTCTTAATCCAAGGAACCAGATGGAGAATTGGAGATGGCAAATCAGTCAGAATATGGGGAGACAGGTGGCAACCAGTGAACGGAGAATTTGATGTTTCCTCAAACACTTCGCTGCCAAGGAATTCCAAGGTAGAGGCTCTTATTGATGGAGAACACATGAAATGGAAGGAAGAGCTTATCAGGAATGAATTTATACAGGTGAGGCTGATATGTAACATCCAACTGTACAAATCGGCTACACCAGATAAACTAGTTTGGCATTATACCAAGGATGTGAAGTACACTGTTAAAAGTGGATGCCGAAGCCTTCTTAACAAACAAGTTGGCATTGGCCCTCAAAGATTCATATGGAAAGTGATATGGGGATTGAATGTACCTAACAAGATTAAAATATTTGGTTGGTGTCTTTGTCATGGAATTCTACCAACTGGTATGAAGCTAGCCTCAAGGATAAAAGATCTGGACAGCAAATGGCCAAGGTGCGGATTTGAGGAAAAAGACCACATACATGCTCTAAAAAATTGTGCACTATCAAAGAGAGTACTAGAACATAGCCAATTCCCTCAACACTGATCACTGGTTTGGTAGGGAGCTGTGCTGATTGGATGGAAAGTGCAGCCAAAAAACTTAACAAAAAAGAGTTCGAGGTGTTCTTTATAACTGTATGGGTTGTTTGGATTGCAAGGAATGAGGAGATCAAACAATAGAGGAGGCAAACAGAATCCAAAATGGTGAACAAGGCAAAATCTTATCTCGAAGAATATAAGAAAGCTGAGGAGTAGCAAAACACACCAAATTAGACCAGCAACATTATCTTCTAGCAACCTCCACCTATGCTGCTATTGAAAGTAAACTTTGATGGTGCCTTTGATGTACATCTTAAGAAATGGGGAATAGGAGTAATCATCCTGGATTATGAGGGCTTTGTAATGGAAGCGGCAGCCATCAAAATACACCAGGTGAGTGAAGCATGTATACTGAAGCACTGGCAACAATAAAAGCACTGGAGGTAGCGAAGCAAATGGGGTACCAAAAGATTATTTTAGAAGGAGATGCACTACAGATCATAAAGAAGCTGAGAAATGATGAGGAAGATTTTTCAATCATAGGACCCATCATGACAGAAGGAAGAAGCAGGATACGAGAATTTGCAGATTGCATAATACAACACGTCAGAAGAAAAGGAAACCATGCAGCACATGGCCTTGCAAAGCTTAGCTTATCCTATTCAGAAGACTTATTTTGGTTAGAAAAAATATCCGAAATCAATTCTTCAAGTTGTAATGACAGATGCTATTAATATATAATAATAATAAAATTGGAGTTCTTTGTCCAAAAAAAAAGAAAGAAATATAATGACAAAATTCAATATTGACTAGTAACAAACTTGATCTTATGTTTCCCTTTTTTTCATATTGAGAAAGGATTGTATAAAACGATCACTCCACATCAACATCTGTCATTTCCAATTAAATCATATCACGTAATCACATTATTAAAAAAATAACCATTTACTATCAGAATCATTAGTGGTCTATTAAAATAAATATTCACCATTTAGTTATCACATGTGATATGTATAAATGATTGACTTTTTCCATTAAAATAATTACGTGACATAATTTGAATAAAAAGAACATATGTTCACGTGTAAAACCCGTACAATCCTTCATGCTAGCTAGTTCAGGGCATAAAATTTGATCGTATCTTAAACTTCAAAATCAAGATAATAATGACCAAATAACATCCTAATAATTCTTGAAAATTTTCTCCTTAATTACTTTATATTACACTATTATGCTTTTTCTACTACTTAAATGTTATAATATCATGTTTAAAGTTACAAAAATTTATGAAGCAATTTGATTGACAAAAATACTTGGAGTTGCAAAATGAAAATTGTTTTGATGAACATGAATTGATATTTACAATGCCATAAAATCAACAATTTTGCAATTAGAATGGACAATGCTCTAGCATGTGCTGCATGCATTTATTATTATTATTTAACATGTGTTCTATGGGACATACCCTATCCAACCGTCACAAAAAAAAATGAAGTTATGAAACTCATCAACCATTTTATAAGCAAGGTTGGAGATGAAAACTCATTTTAGATGTGAATTTTGTGGTTATGCATTCATTAAATCAATCAAATAAAATTATAGATCTAGTAATATTAGACGTGACACGATTACATGACACGAAAAAAATAATTAAAACACGAACATGATACTAATATACGAATGTGTCAAAATCTATATAACATAAATTATTAACACGTCAAAATTTATATTAACATAAAATACCTTAAACACAATTATGACACAAAAAATATACGAACACGATACGAATACACGAATTACCAGATCTATACAACTAGTTAGACTTCATTATCGTTTATTGCAGTAAAATCTATCTATGATAAAAACGTATAAAAATATATATGGTGATAATGGTAATAATGGAAAGTTTTGGTTTAAAAAGCAATAGACAAAAAAACTAAATCGGATTGAATCATGTTGGATGTGAAGGTAATTTCTTTACCTAATTGAATATGTTTGACTCACTAAACAGATTATCAACTTAGATTTTAATGATTTCATTAGTAAGCTCTAATCTAAATCTATTCGCTTTAATTTTCTTCGAAGATTTTATAATAACTATTTTTACCCAAAAAAAAAAAATGCCTATTAATAAAGTCCCTACCAATTAACTTGAAAATGAAAATTGGTTGAATTAAACTATATATTAAAACAAAACAAAAAATCCCAATCATGCAAGGTTGCTTTTTCTCCTTTATATTTAGGAAAATTTGGAAAATTTTCTTAAATGATGCGAGGGTTTGGACTTCTAGACTTAGAACTCAAATCTTATGAAATTTAAAATTTAAAGATTTTATGGGTCAAGTCAAACGAAATCAAATAAAAATCGATGAACATTTTGAAAACCCAAATTTGCACTCTAAGTTGATATATCAATTTAAGTTTATTATTAAAATAATTTAATACTTTTAAAAATATTTAAAATGAAATATTATATTAATAATATAATAATATTCTTGAATTAAGTAAAAACCTAAAAATCATATCCATGACATGAAGAGTAACCCGACATTAGACTTGTCCAAGGGCCGGGCTATCTGCTCAAATTCGAAGGCCCGTCCAATATTTGGAAGGGCTTGGACAAAAATATTAGACCCGAAAAATAGGCTTGGGCAAAAAATGAGGTCCGTTTAAAAAATGGGCCGGACCTTGGCTCCAACATTCAAGGCCCGAGCCCGGCCCCGTCCGTTTTCTAATTAAGTTATATGTTATTTTTATTTTTATATATATTATGTAATTTATGTCATATAAAGATTAAATATATATAATATTATAGTGAAAACATTAAAAAATATGTTAAATTATTCATGTTTAAGAACTTAATAAAATATATATTTATAAAATTACTAAAGATTATATTTTATATTTTTATCTCATAAAATAAAAAATATATATATTTATATAATAAAATATAATTTATATTTTAAATTACTAAAGATTATAAGAAAAAAAATATAAACGGGCCTAAACGGGTTTAGGTTATCCATTTATAAATATGGGCGAGTTTGGGCAAAATTTGAAACCCATATTTCGGGTCGAGTCTAGCTTGAATAAACATATATAATGTTGATACCATACATAGGCCCGACCCTTCGACACCTCTACCCGACACACAAACTAAAGTGTAATCCAAATACCTTCCTGTCACAAACGGGTACACAACCAGTAGGACAAGCAGTTGGGATATGGTTTTTCAACCGAACAAATGTCATGTTCGATTATAATTAAGGTCCGATTAATTAATATTTATAGGTATCAATTAAAAATTATTTTATTATTATTTTTAAAAAAATCATTTAATACTTACTGAATTAAAAAAATAAAAATATTAATTATAAATTTATTTCTGTAAAAATTACTACCAAGTATCTATTAATATTTTCCTTATAATTGTTTGATGTCAAATGCGATTGTCACACCAATAAACCAAAAAATGAGTATCTCAAATTTTGATTCATGTATATACTTACAACTGAGAGGGAAAGGGATGTCTCCTTACCAAATATACTTATAATATTTTCCTTATAAGTATTCGTATTTTATATTTGTATTTGATATATTTAGATACAAATATGAAAATATAATTTTTAAATATATAAAAATATTTAAAAAATTAAATATACACATATAAAATATATCTATATCTGACACTCAAGTCATTAACATACATCATCATTTTTTATACTTTTAGTTGGTCAGCAAACTATCATGAGAGAATATAGGGTCTGTAGACATCTAATTTTATCCGGACCACTAAATCAAATATGTTTTCTCCCTAAAGTGATGTTTCAGAATGCAAAAAGACTTTTCTCATCCTGTAGGTGGTACTCCAAGACTTAGATTAAGAAAAAAAGGATAAAAAAGTCAATCTTGAAAAAGTCAACCCCGAAAAGTCAACTCCTAAAAAAGTTAACCCACTCTCAAAATCAATATTCAAAGTTCAATTGAAAAATGGTGAAAGAATTTTGATAATCCGAGGTCTACATTGAAAGATATGAAGTTCGGAAGTTGGGTTACGAAGATTCATTAGAAAAGAAACCCTAGTTCGAAAAATTTGGGAAAAAGTGCTTAAACGATCAAATCGGTTGAAATTGGAGTTTCTAAATGAAAGATAAGCAATGACTATGGGTTATGGAGAGGCTACTTGGAAGAAAAAATAAAGGAAAAGTCAATTTGGAAGAAAACCGAGAATTAGGGGTATTGGTGGATTTTGGTGAAATTGGGGGAAAATGCAGAAATGGCTCGATTTGGTAAAACTAAAGCCCCTAATTGATGAGGAGTGAGTAAACAAGGATAGGCCAAGGCTCAGTTTGAAATAATTCCAAGAAAAGAGCCGATTGGAGGAAAAACGAAAAAATTCTCGATAGTGAAAAAAGGAAAAATCAAATCGGAAGGGAATTTAATCGTAAAAATTGGGTATTTTCGGACCAACTCCAATTCAATATATGAAAAAAAGCACAGAAAAAGAAAATCTAAAAATCGAACTTGTTTTGAGTAAAACCGGGCTTTGGAGACAAAAGGGCAAAATGGAAAATTTAGAAAAAATAGCAAATGAGCTCCAAAAATTCTGAAAATTTGCATATATCATTCTTAAATCATTTGGAAGAGATTGGCGAAAGAAAATAGGGATTCGGAGTTGGTTTGCAAAATGGAAAATCCCGGGCTCACTATGCTGAACTTCGATAAGATAAATCCCGAAAAAATAGCAAATGAGCTCCAAAAATTATGAAAACTTCCAGATCATCTTTTAAATTATTTGGAAGAGATTGGTGAAGAAAAATCTGGATTCGGAGTTCGTTTAAAAATTGGTAAAAGTTCGGGTGCACAAAGGGGCAATTTTGGAAGAAAAATCCAAAAATATAGCAAATGGGCTCGAAAATTTTTGAAAACTTCCAGAATTTAGTTTTTATTATTTTGGAAGCATTTAAAAAAGAAATTTTGGATTTGGAGTCCGTTTGCTATTTAATTAGGTTTGGGGGTCAAAAAGGTCATTTTATCGAAGAAACCGAAAATGGCCTTTCTTGCAATGGAGATTGGGCTGGATTTTTAAGAGGGCAATCAGCCAAGCCCATGATGAAGAGTGATTTTGCTGAGCCATTTCATCTAAAGGCCAAGAATGAATAGGAAGGTAGTTATTTTTTTGATTAAGCCTTTGAATTTGCAATACATGGACCAATGGATGGAGAGGGGTGATGTCATATTTATGACATCATATTCATGACATCATATTTAGGGGCTAATTATTTCAATCCAAAGGTGGGAATTTTACATAGAAGGCATCTTGGATTAGGGACCATTGGATCAAAAGTGGTGAAAAAAAAATGACAACTTTTCCTACACTACTATAGACCATTCGGCCAAAGCATTTTGGGGGGGGATTCATTTTTTCATGCTTCTTCTTGGCTGAATACTCTCCATTGTTCAAAGCAAATAGAAAGTTTAGAAAGGTGAAGAAAGTAAGAAGAGAAAAAAGCTTGCAATATAGCTTTTAGAGGTAGCTAAAAGCACCTTGCTCTTGCATTTTTTTTTACATTTCCATCCTGAATTTGCTGTTTTCATTTGATATTTGATGATTTTCTATTGATTTTGATTTTGAAATATGATTTTAAGCTTTCTCTTCAAGCTCATCTCTTATGATTTCTTGAAAAACTTTGAAAAAAAAAAGCAATTTTCTTTTACAGTCTAAGTGAGTAGCCGAATGGTCATGGTTGTGGTATGGCTGATGTTTGATTTTTATTTCATGTTGTTTATGATGTCTAGCATGCTTTGATGTTCGATATTTTTCTAAAAATAACAAAAACATGGAGTTTGTCTTAATCTTTTTATTAACTTACCTCTATTTTTGATTTTATCATCTTGTTTTCATGTTTACTTTCCTTGTCTACCATTTTTAATTTTATGTTTTCAACATGTTTGAGTTGTTCATGATTTGCATTTTACTATACTATGTGTTTGTGAAAATGTCTAGTCATGTTCATGCCTTTACATTATGTTTGCTTGGTTTAGTATGTTTCATTTTTAGTCTTACATTTAGTATGTCATGTGTTTGTGAAAATGCTATGATAGGATTCCATCATTCTATGCCTATGAGCATTCTGCTACCCTTCACTTTATGTCTTCTATGTGTATTTTCATCTTGCTAGTAGATAGGTTTGCATTTCCATGCCATGATTTTGTGTTTCTTGATTTAGTATGCTATGTGTTTGTGTTATTGCCATGCATTTTTTAGGCCTAGGTTTAATTTGCATTGCCATGCATTCATGCATGTTTAGACCTAGGTTGCATTTATTGCCATGCAAGTTCATGTTAGGTCTAGGCTATATTCTTTATGCCATGCATTTTCCATGTCATTTAGGTTTTAAATCATGCATTTCATGCATTCAATTTGCTGTATGTTCATGCATATCATATCATGCCACTTGATTTTGACTTAGGCCAATCAATGGCTCAAAGTCATGCTCACTTGAGCATATTTGTGGAAAATTAAAGAGTTGTCAAGTTGATTTTTTTACCTTTGTGATTTTTTTTACTTAGGCAAATCTTGTCCAATTTTTTAGAAAATTTAGCTACTGTTTGTAGGTCCTTAGAAGAGTCTTCAATATTTTTACTTTGATTTTTGATTGATTTTATCAAAGGAAAAAAATGTGTTTTTGTAAAACAGTTTTTCACCCAGTGTCCTGACTTTCTCGATTTTTTCTGGGAAGTTATCCTTAGTCAAAAGTTAAGCCAATTGTTTCCCAAATAGTTTTATATGTTCTGAGTCTCTATATATTTGTTTAGATTTTTTTGAAATTTTAAAAATAGGTTCAAAAATCACGCTTTAAAACTGGACAGTGGAGTCAGATTTGAATTTAAGAAAAATATAATTGTTAGTTTTGGCTAAGGCATTTAGAGGGGGTTGATTAGGAACCTTAGCTACTGTCCTAGGTTGGTTTCTAAGCCTTTTTAATCTTTAAAAGTGATTTTATAGAGCTCGGGTCAAGGGTGGTCAAGTTCGGGTTTTCAAATTTAGGAAATTAGAGCTATTTAAAAGGGGGTTATGCTATGGGTCATTTTTATCCAAGAATTTTCAAATTTGTTTTCAAACCAATCACAAAGTATTTTTTATTTTAGAAAATTTAATTTGATGTCTTTTCCAAAGGTAGCCGGATATCTTTTTAGGTGTACGGTTTTTCTTATTTAAAGGAAAAAATACACTTTCATGCATTGCATTTTTCATGTTCATGCATACTATATAATATGTGGTTTTTGCTATGATAATTTCTATGGTATTGTTATTATTATTTATTTATATTTTATGATGTTATATTGTTTGTTATATGTTTTTGAATATTTCATGCTATCCTATTCTTTTTATTTAGTAATTTATTGTTGTCACATCATGTAGCATATACTCTGTTCATGCATTATTATTTTTATTTTCATGCCTATTTCATAATAACATTATATTATGTTTCATATCATTTCATGTCACTTAGATTATATTCCATGTCATATAGATTATATTATTTAAAATATGCCATGTCATTTAAATTTGCTATGTCATTTAAATCATATCATTTCATTAGAATATATCATGTTACTTAGGATATTTTATTTCATTAGAATATATTATGTCACTTAGGATATTTCATTTCATTTAGAATATATAATGTCACTTATGATATTTCATTTCATTTAGAATATGCTATGCCATTTAAATTATATCACATCATTTAGGTGGCAGTATATTATCTAGACTTTGTTATAATATTTTTTTTATGTCACACATATTCATATTCATATTTTTTTTAAATGTTTTGAAAAAGATAACGATTTTCAATAAAATAAAGATATTCCCGAGTTAAAATAATTCATGAGTTCTCTACCGGGTTTGCTGGAGAGGATATCATTAATAAAGAAATATCTTTCTTTCAAAAAACAAGAATGATTCGAAAAATTTTCCAAATAAATAAAAATTTGTATATTTTACCGATTTTGTCGGTAAATATAGGAAAATTTTGAATTAATAAATTCCGGATCATTTTCAATTAAAAATGGAATTATTTTTCTTAAAATTGGAAATTAATTTGAAATACCAAATTTAAAACGAACTTTTTTACCGAGTCTTGAGATAACACACGATTAATAAGGTACCGTTTTATATGGGCGTTGTGGGGGTGCTAATCCTTCCCACACGTAATCGAGTCCCGAACCCGATTCTTTGATTTTCTCTGATTTAAAATGCAGACTTGAAATTGGTTTTAAAAATATTTTAATTAATTTTAAAATATTTTACAAAATCGGTTTTAATAAGTGGCCGATCACACCTAGCCAAAAAAATATTGGTGGCGACTCCATATCTTTTTCAAGGTCATTTTCAAACCCTCATTTTATTTCAAGAGGAATTAAGTCGGCTTTTCCTCTGTTATTTCCAATGTCACGCTTAACGAATATAAAGTCTCACGATGAGACTTTTATTTTTTAGGTTGTAACAGCTTGGCGACTTCGCTGAGGACACTTAGAGAGTCAGACCTAGAGTTAGTCAAGTGTTATCGAAAGTCTCGGTTTTGTGGGTTTAATTGGTATTTAATTTTAATCCCCACATTTTTTAAATAAGGAGAATTTTGAAAATAATAAAATATTTTTAAATATGTCCATACTCATGTGCATGCATTTTGTTATTGTTCTCTAGTTACTTAAGGTTGTATATTATAATTGCTTGTTGGTTAATGTGTTACACTATTCTTGAATATTCTTTTAATAAATTGTTAGGGCATTTAGAATAAGGATTGTAGAATAGGTGGTGAAAGGTTTGTAGTTTCTCCACACACACTGCACTTGCATTTGCATAACATGAACTCTCTACCCGGGCTCCATCCTTTAAGTGGGAGTAAAGTAACTACGCCTTTGTGATGATCCTCCGTATGGGCTAGTGAAACACTTCCGGAGTATAATTTACCTAAGCTTTCGTGATGATCCTCCGCATGGGCTAGGGAAATATACTCTAACGAATTGAACCCGCTTTTATCGGGGTGCCTTACTAGCCTTCACAGGTGACAGTGAGGAACAATTCGGGGCCTTTTAGAACCGTTCACCCACATATAGTGAACCATATAGCCAACATAGGTGTAGCCGTGCCGAATTTTTGATAGATATACCAAAGATAGGAACACATGGAGGGACATTTTCTAACCTTTTGTTACCTATTTTACATATTGAATAAGTATTGTAGATCGGGCAACGATGTACGTGCATCGCCCGTAATAAATGTGATAATCCGCCCCAAAGGCACCGTAATGCCTATATACGTAGATATTGTTGGGGCAAGTGTTCACTAACTTTTTGAAATACAAAATACAAACATTCTTTTTCAAACATTTTCGCATTTTGCACATTTCATGCATATGTGAATAGAGCATGTACATTTATGGTTGTATTGTTGATCTCATTTTTTTTTTTTTTTGTAATAAATGGATGATGATAATAATCTCATTTGATGTTTTCATAAACCGGTAGTGTTACATGAACATTTGGATATTGTACCATAGTAGGATCCACTACCCCAAAATTCGTTTGAAAATAATATGTTTGGTTTTTCATATAGAAAACATGTTTCAAAAAAAAATCATAGATTAAATTTGGAGGCAAATCTTGCATAATGAGATTTTTGAATAATCAAGATTTAGGTCCTACCAATTTCGTGTAATCATTGGTCATTCTTTGTAACTACCTTTGTGTTAATTCATTTATTCTTTGTATGTATCATTTTGACATCATATTACAGTCATAGCATGCATGGTCATTCATTGTAGAATACGTTTATGACATGCATGGTCATTATTTGTATATACCTGTGCATCAATTTATTCATTCTTTAAATGCATCATGGTGGCATTAGATTGCATCCATGGCATACATAGTCATCATAATTTCTCTATATATACTCATGCATTAATCATTAGTATATTCATGCATATAGGAATAGAGCATGTACATTCATAATTGTATTCTTGATCTCATGGTAATAATGTCAATTTCATTTGCATGAAAGGGGTTCGAGATATAAGGAATGAATTGGAGGAACAATTGGATGCTTTAGAACGTAATCAAGAGGAGTTTGGAAATGAAATCCGGCATGTGAAAGAACAACTCGCTAAATTGATGAAAATGATTGAAGATATGGGTAAGAGTATGGGGGAACTTTCTCAGGGCTCTACATCGCCTTCGGATCAACCAAAACCATTAGGTCTAAAACATACAATCCTTACTGGATCCTGGGCTTGTCAATGCCACAAAGGTTGCAACTCTGACAAAATTATGGACAAAATCGTGAAAATGATTAAACCCAAGAGCCTGATACCAAAGATAGAAACCTCGGATCTTGTACCATTCCTGCAAACTATTCTAGGTCTAAACCAGTATCCCTACCCTACTATGGTCCAATCGTCCACTGGGATGACCACTACGAGATTCCTGAATCCCATTCCATCACCACTAATTGGCAATTCGTATTGCTTTCCTCATCAAGCACCTTATCAAGCATCCGAGATAAGAACTTATGTACAACCTCCAAGGGTCCCGTGTCCAAATCCATACCCTTACCATGCTGTTCCGCCACCTCTCTATGTAAACACTTCGGTTCAAACCTTAGTGCCACCACCAAGTGCCCTAACTCCTAGGCCTTGTGTGACGAAGAAACAACCCAAGAACAAGACTCAAGAGCAGTATGATCCCATTCCAATAAGCTACCAGGAGCTTCTCCCTATATTGGTACAAGATAACATGATTACCTGTGTCCCGTTGAAACCCTTGTTACCACCGTATCCCAAGTCGTCAACCCAAGTGCAAGATGTGATTATCACTGCGGAATTGCTGGGCATAGCATTGAAGACTGTATAGCCTTCAAAAGGAATGTGCAGTCTCTTATAGAGGTCAAGTGGATCGATCCCACGACACTGATTAATAGAAGGCTGGGAAAAGGTAATTAGGAGCGGGAGATTTACGGTAATGATGAAGAAAGACTTCGGCCTGATATGATGTAATAGGATTTCACTTTTTCAGTAGCCGGCTCTTATAGCCTTAGGATGCTAGGAAAAATAAAGTGCTTGTAAAGACAGGTTTAACCACTGCTCAGATTTTGTAAACATGGTTTATACCATTGTGAACATTGATATGGGAATGAATTGGTTGTGCTTCAAATTTATGAGATGTTGATGATTAAATTCCTCCGATTCTTATTTCCTCTGTGATATCTTCCCATTTGCATTTTGCATCCGATCAATTATTTGTCATACCATACTTTCATACATGCATCTTGGTAGCATCAGGTGGTATTCATGATAAACATAGTTAGCATGATTTTTTCTATATATGTTCATGCACTAATTTGCTTATTACATACATCATGTTAGCATTAGGTCGTATTCATAACACACATGGTCAGCATGAGTTTCTTTGTATATACTCTGTGTCAATCATTCATTGATTACATGCATCATATTTGACATCGTGTTGCATTCATAGTGTATATGATCATTCATTGGGAAATACACTGAAATATACATGGTCATTCATTGCATATATCCATGCGTTGTTGTTTATTCTTTGTTTGTATCATGTTGGCATCGTGATTGCATTTATTACATACATGGTCAGCATGTCTCCATTGTATATGTCCGTACATCACATTGTTTATGTTTCACGGGCATCAAATTGCATTCATGGCTCATTCATCACGATACACATTTAAAGGGATAAAATGGAAGTTGGCTTGGCTTTAGGAGTCTTTGAAAGAATTTCCATTTCAAATCAGAAGTATAAGAAGTACTGAGTACCTTTTCAATACAGGCTAGAGCTATGGAGAATGAACAAGCGACCCGAATGGAAAGAATGGAAAGGACATAGGAAGAATTGCTAGAAAAGTTGGCAAAATCTAAAGCAGAATCTAGAAATCAGATGACTAAATTGATGGAGCTGATGTCCACTGTATTCAAGGGATACACTGAAAACTTGGCCACCAGAGAAGGGTTAGAGGCACAAAAGGGTCAGAATGAGGTCGTAATGATGGATGCCAGAACATAGTTAATCCCGTCAATGTCATAAATTCAGATGATCCAGCTGAACAGGCAAAGTTGAAAATCGTTGCAGTAAATGAGGTAGAGTTGGCAGATTCCCAAGGAAAATATCAATTTCTAGATGAAAGGCTCCAGGAAGTAGAAAATACAGACGTATTCAGGAGTGTCGATGCGAAAGAACGATGCTTGGTCCTCGATTTAGTCATTCCTCCTAAATTCAAGGTCCCTAGCTTTGTGAAATATGACGGGACAACTGATCTGTTAGCCCACATCACTATGTTCTACCGAAAGATGACAGGTCATATAGATAATGGTAAGCTTCTGATCCACTACTTTCAGGATAGCCTTAGCGGGTCCTCAATTAGGTGGTATAGTTAGTTGAGCAAAGATCAGATTCGCTCTTGGAATGATTTGGCTAGGGCTTTTCTAAACCAGTACAAGCATATGATCGACATGACACCTGACCATCTCACCTTGCAAGATATGGAGAAAAGAGCTACTGAGAGCTTCAAAGAGTATGCTCAGAGGTGGAGGAACATGTCCACCCAAGTAAAACCACATTTGACACAAAAGGAAATCACCGTCCTTTTTGTGAATATACTACGAGCCCCGTACTATGATAGACTCGTCGGCAATGCCTAGAAGAATTTTGGGGATATGGTAATCTCAGGGGAGATGATTGAGAATGCTATCAAGAGTGGGAAACTTGAAGGAGAAGGAACATCCAATGCCGAGAGAAATAGGGCACCTAGAAAGAAAGAGGAAGATGTCCAAGCTATCGGAGATTTCATCCCATATTCCAAATTTCCCTCATACCAATCATGTTACCCTGCTGAGGTATCTCCAAGCCTTGATCCTTACCTACTGATCCAAACACCTAATCTTATACCAATCCTTGCAACAAGGACTACTTCCAGAAAATGACCGCGGGACAACCAAGAAAGAATTCCAATCCCCATCCCTGACCTGCTATCATTACTAATAAAGAATCAGTACCTTACCCCAGTACCTTTGAAAATAGCTTCGAATCCATCAGCAAGGAGTTATGACCCTGACAACAAGTGTGATTATCACTTGGGGGTAGTTGGGCATTCAACTGAAAAATGCAGACAACTAAGGGATAGGATTGAAAGTCTTATTCGCGATGGTATTTTGACACCGGAGCTTATTAATCAGTGGAAGGCCGCTTTGCTATAAATTAGTTTCTTTTAGAGTTTTAGGAGGAGAATTACTACCTTTGAAGGATGTCAATAAGAGCATTTTGATGCATGTAGTTTTAGACCTTATGATGAAAACAATTGTCTCATATCGACATTCATATAAATTAAATGAATTTTGAATTTAAATGCTTTGTGTTTGTTGTGTTTTAACAATAATTTGAATTTGCAAAAACAAGCATTAAGGAAGATTTAATAATGGATAGTCTCGAGAATATTGATGATCGTTGTTACAAATGACCCAATACCCTTTCCCCTCTCTTTTAGGCTTTCCTATGCCTAAATCCCTTGAACCGATACCACTTGGAAAACCTAATGCTTCAAGGAATATGAATGACTGAACTTCATAAAACCATTGTCATCATAGAATAAGCAAATATGTAGATCCTAGTCTAGGCTATGAACAAAGGAACGAACTTTTTGAAATTTTTTTGAACTCCTTGAAATTCAAACAAATGAGACATTCTTTCAAGAATTTAGATTATGGTAATTTGGTGTGTGTCAAGATTGTGCTAAAACCATTCATGCCTTTTCCAATAACCACAAAACGCTAATTGCTCAAACATCACTTCATGATTGACACCCTAGGGCACAATGATTAAACTAGATTATCCCACATCCCAGAGAAAACCCGTTTTTTGGGTCATATTTTTCTTGTCTCTTCAAAGAACTCAGAATTGAAACTCAGCCTTTTTAAAATAGACCTAGACTTGCTATGTTCCTCGTTGATACAAATTCTCATGTTTAATCAAATTGGGGCATCATATGAGGAAATGATGAATATATGGTGAAAAAGGATGGGATTAGCGCATGAATCAGTGGGGCATGCGACAAAAAAAAAAAGACAAAAAAAGCAACAAAAAAAAAAGAAAAATTGTGATATCATGCACATGAGAATTCGAATGATTCCAAAGTGCAAAAAGAAATTTTGATTATCTATTCCCCTTAGGGATTGCTTTTCAATGAGAATATTTATGCTTGATATGAGAAATGGTCATCTTTTAGATCCCTGTCACAAAAAGAAATTATCTACAGTCACCCCCTTTGAGCCAAAAGAATTCTTTCTTCTCTGAACCCTAATCAAAGATCACCCTCTACACTGGGGGCAAATGCGAGGAAATATCTTCTCAAAGATCACGGAAAAATGAGTCCTAGCTCAAAGATAGATACAAAGCAAATTGATCCCCGAATAAATACGGGCTTACTCTATCGAAGTAAAGAAAAAGCAAAAGGAAAAGCTGGCGAAATGGAAGCCAAGAACAAAAAAAAAAGTGTGAAAATGTATGGCAAATAAAAGCCAAAAGCAAAGAACAAAAAGAGCAAAGTAAAAAAAAAATAAAAAAAAAAGGGAATGAAAAGTCCAAAAGGGACAAATGCTTCAAATGGAATCCTCCTCAAGAAATGATCCTTGATCTGATTACCGTTAAACACATATTTTGGGTCCATTTATCCTTTCTTTCTAAACCCCGAACCATGGCCTACATTACGTGCTTTAAAAGTCCATTTTGATCAAGCATGAATATTTATTTGAAGGGTTTTTTCCTCAGATTTTATCCCATCTCATCAAATTCTCATTTCACTATGGAAGAATTTAGAATTCTCAAGTGCATGGTAAAACAATAAAAATAAAAAATAAAAAGAAGAAAAAAAATGGAAATAATAGGACTCTAGGGCAAAACCCAAAAATGAGCAGTCTAGAGTAAGATGGAATTTTGGATGCCATCTATGTTAGTGTCGATACCACAAAAGAGAAGGTCATCTTGAAGAAGTGGTCATCGAGGAACATCTAGGAATTCATGAACCGCCTAAATTGTCAGCTCTATTCGGAGGATTGACTTCAAAAACTGAGATTTTTTCCCTCCAAGATTAAACTTTCTAGTTTAAACATCCCAGCCAATCTTGACGCTTGTCAAAATGCCTTGATATGACAACTAAAAGAATGTTGAATTTGTTTAATTCTCAATGAATTCATGATTTATAAAACCTGTTCCATTTGTAAGCCTAGAAGGGACATACATTTTTGTTATGAAATTTTCTTTGATCAACCAAAATCTTGTTATACCAAACATTGCCAATTCAAATTGAAAAACCCAGATTGACACTTAGAGAAATTTTTAACAATAATCATCAGTCTTCAAAAGATTTGTACATCACACACTGTGTGGTTAATATTTTTTGTTCAGAAGTTTTCAAAATGAGAAAACAAATAAAGATATTGTTTCGAAATACCCATTTTTTATGTTGACATGAGATAAGGGTTTTTCTAACCCAAAGGTGTGGAACTACTAGGGTTAATCTTGATTTCCAAATATGAGAAGAAGAAATAGAACCCGGCCAATAGACTTCTGTCAATAAGAGTTTAAAAACTGTTGGGGCAAAGGAAATAGCCAAAGATTGAAAAATGAATTGAAGTTATACTCTGATTTGAAGAGGAAAAATGAATTGGAAAGGCTAAGCCAAAGTCTAGAAAAATGATCAGGGACATTTGCATCTTTTCATGAAGCGTTTGCGTCATTATCGATCTTTGCATTTGCATTATGTAGAAGCATTCTACACGTTGTCAATCCTTGCATTTGCATCATTTAGAAGCTTTTGCATAATGTCAATCTTTTCATCTGCATCATTCCATGAAGTAGTTGCGTTAACACCAATTTTCGCATTTGCATCATATAGAAGCATTTGCACATTGTTGACCTTTGCATTTGCAACCTCCTGTGAAGTAATTATATTATTTGAGGATCATTTGCATTTGCATCATTTAGAAGCATCTGCATCAATAAGCATTTGCATCAATCTAAGCCATTTGCATGTAGACCATGAAGCATCTGCATCTTATCCGACATCTAGAAACATTTGTATCAATTAAAAACATTTACATTTGCAATATGAAGTATGTGCATCTTGTTAATCATTTGCACCAGCATCAAAAAGCATTCGCATCTTCTCAAAATCTTCAGGTTAATTTTCAACAATTCTTCAAAGATCATTTTTAAAGTCGCATCCGGGCACCAGTTTTCAAAATCATAGATCAGACCTCCGGGCACCGTTTCTTATGACCTTTGGGCACCAATTTTCCAAATCATAGATCAGACCTCCGAGCACCAGTTTTCAAAATCATAGATCAGACATCCGCTCACCATTTTTTAACTCCGGGCATCAATTTTCCAAATCATAGATCAGACCTCCGGGCATCATTTTTAAAGTCGCATACAGCGCAATTTTCCAAATCATAGATCAGACCTCTAGGCACCATTTTTTAAGACCTCAGGGCATCAATTTTCCAAATCATAGACCAGACTTCCGGGCATCATTTTTAAATCACATACAGCGCAATTTTTCAAATCATAGATCAGACCTCTGGGCACCGTTTTTTAAGACCTCCGGGCATCTATTTACCAAATCATAGATCAGACCTCTGGGCATTATTTTTAAAATCACATAAAGCGTAATTTTCCAAATCATAGATCACACCTCCGAGCACCATTTTAAGACCTCCGGGCACCAATTTTTCAAATCATAGATCAGACCTCCGGGCACCGTTTTTTCTAAGACCTTTTGGCACACCTTTTTTAAGACCTCTAAGAATAATTTTCTTCTTTTGCAAATCGAACTCGTTGCCTTAAGACGGGTCGAGCCTTGATTAGTCAGGGAACTCAATTTAAGGACAAAATCTTCAATTTTACAACTTTTTCGAAAAAAAAGAAAAAAAATGGAAAAGATGAAAAATGATGAATGAAAACCCCTTTCCTTTTTCTTCACATATGATTTCACTAACCGAAAAAAATTAAAGTTTATTTATCTTTGCCTGATTCCTGATTCTCAGCAATAGCCATAGAGGGGCAGCTGTAGACACCTAATTTATTCGGACCACTAAATCAGGTATGTTTTCTTCCTAAAGTGATGTTTCAAAATGCAAAAATACTTTTCTCATCCTGTAGGTGGTACTCCGAGACTTAGATTAAGAAAGCAGGCATAAAAAGTCAATCTTTAAAAAGTCAACCCTAAAAAAGTCAATCTCAAAAAGTCAACTACTGAAAAAGTCAACCCACTCAGAAAATCAAGATTCAAAAGTTCAATTGAAAAATGGTGAAAGAATTTTGATAATCCGAGGTCTACATTGAAAGATATGAGATTCGGAAGTTGGGTTACGGAGATTCAGTAGAAAAGAAACCCTAGTTCAGAAAATTTGGGGAAAAGTCCTTAAACGATCAAATCGGTTGAAATTGGAGTTTCTAAATGAAAGATAAGCAATGACTATAGGTAATGGAGAGGCTACTTGGAAGAAAGACTGAAGGAAAAGTCAATTTGGAAGAAAACCGAGAATTAGAATTTTTGGTGGATTTTGGTAAAATTAGGAAAAATTACAGAAATAGCCCGATTCGGTAAAACTAAAGCACCTAATTGATGAGGAGTGAGTAAAAAAGGATATCTTGATGCACCCAAAAGAGTGTATCTTATTTAACCTTGCACTAAAAAGATCAATTGTAAGTATAATGATTAGCAAGGGTCGAGTCCTCAGGGATTGGGTTTTAATCTATGAGTTATTAGTTTATAACTTACGTTCAAAGAAAACAATAAAAGAAAAGGGGTTTTTGAAGCCAGATTTAAACTAAAGTAAATAATAAGAATAAGATGCAAGGCGGTATAACCAGCCAATAAAAATATACATACTAAATTAGGCGGTATAACCAGCCAATAAAAATATATATACTAAATTAGGCGGTATAACCAGCCAATAAAAATAAAACAAAGTTAATATACAAATTAGGCGGTATAACCAGCCAATAAAAATAAATATACTTTTAAAAATAAGCAAACTAGAAAAGTAAGAAAACAAGTAAGTAAGAAGAATCAAATATGAAAAATATGGTTAAGGTTTCATTCTCCACCACTAGACATCATTAAGAATCAATTTCAGATCTATCAATATCAACCAACTATCAAAGTTAACAACCGTAGATAACAACAAGCTCTGTTATCCCAATCTTTCCTTAGTTTGTCGTTAAATAGAACAAGCTCTCTATTTAATCTCTAACCATTAAACAACCTAGAATAAGCTCTCTAAATTCAATTTAATGGCAGTTTTATGATGAGAAAGATAGGTTGATCTAAGCAACAAACACATAAGCTCGGATTGTTCAACTTAGGTTATGTTCCACTTTGCAATTATTGAAAACTTGACCATAATCATAAATCACAAATTGCCACTTATGAATAGGAAATCAAGACAATTACACGGATCAAGACTCCTAAACTAGCAATAGATAATTATCAAGATCTATCTAGTTGTACACCTAAATAAATCAAGACAACATCATGAACAATTCTTGTAGAAGAACATAAGCAACTTTGATAGAAAATTAATGATAGATAGAATCTGAAAATCAATCACAAAATATGTCTAGGGCTTTGAAATCACCCTTAACCAAATAGAAGTTTAGCCTAGCATAGGCATTGTAAACATAAAGCATAAAATTAAAGAGAATCTAAGAAGGAAATAAAAGAAAGAAGAAGAAGAAGAAAATAAAGAAAAAGAAAACTAGAGAAAAGAAAGAAGAAGAAAACTTAGAGAATTTTATTACAATGGCTAATATCCTACCAATGTACAATATTAGAGGCTTGATCTGATCACATGGTCTTCTAGAAAAATGTTCCCCTATCAGTTAGTGATCCATAGCCGTTGGAATCAGATCATTTGCTGATGTGGATCAGAAGATATGGTCAAAATACCAAAACAGGTTAGCACAGACGTCATTGCACATCAGCCAACTTGATGGTCGATTTCGCTAGGGAAAACGACTCCGTTTCAAGAAGTGTAAAACATGAAAAAGTTAGATATGCCTCCTAACTTTGCACGGTTAAAATTTCAGCCTTATTGCTTCAGTGAAACTCCAGATATAGCTGATATGGCAAAAGGTGTCGGAATTGGAACTGAACTGGATTTGCCCTTAATTCTTGATTTAACCTAGTAATCTGAAATCACTCAAAGAAACTCGTGAAAAACACCAAATTACATAAAAATATAAAAAATCATAAACACAATTAGACTAAGCAATAATAACTCGTATTTGACACAAAACAATAATAAAACATAACTAAAAACTATATAATTATACGAGTTATCACACCCCCACACTTAGATTGTTGCTAGTCCCTAGCAACGACTCAATAAAAATAAAATAAGAAAATCTAATCCAATCCATTTTCGTAGGAAATCACGGTGGCACTTAGCATGTGACACAAGCCTTTAAACCCCTAGGTGTCACTAGTGGACGAGTTTAGTCTCGTGAGGGTTTACTAGAACGATACCCACAAATATTGAAAAACTAAAATATAAATAAACTACATATACTAAAAATATTTTCTCCTAATCCTTTCAATACACATTAGAGACAATCTTTGAACAAGTCTTATAAACTAATCAATAGCTTAAAGAAATTCACAAAAAATCATGCTTGAATGTAAATTGTTTGAGTTAAGCCAATATTAACATAACATATTTCAATCAAAATAGTGCATATTCAAACTTAATCTCAACTACTCACATGGGATACTCTCATGATTTTCATTCTTTAAAGTAGTGGTAAAGTGTTTACACTCAATCAATCTCATGAAAACAGTTCTACCATATGCTTGCTTGTCCACCTATTCTCCACTATTTAGATCATACAACTTCATAAATCAAGAGGTCTTTATTCAAGGCTGTAATGGGGCCAAATGGTTATAATGTGGTTAAAGAACAAAAGGATAAAGATATCACAAAGGTTCCAAAAAGTTCATAAAGTTTAGAGACATAATAAGATCATACAAGTAAAACTTCTCAATATTCTTTAGAAGTACATAATCACATAGGCTGAATATTTCATGTTGAGCCTTTACTTCATTCTAACGAACCTTGTAACATTCTTTTTCTTTTCTTTAACTAGAAGTTCAAGAGATGATTCATTATATATATATATATATATTTCATAATATTCCCTTTCTTTTTCTCTTGACTTTTCTTTTCTTTTCCCCCACACTTATTTCTTGTTTCTAACCCAAATTTTCAATAGATCTTCCTTGTCTTTGCAACATGTCTCAAAACATGCTAATTCATCTTTGGAACAAAGGTAAAGATATAAGTATATTTAGGTTAGGGACAAGTTATGGTTACCAAAGATATAAGTATATTTAGGTTAGGAACATGTCTCAAATTGGTTCACTAAGGGTGTGTTCTCTTGGAACATCAATAAGGGATGGCTGTTTGGCCCTGGCTAAAAATCCTAATGCCTCTATCATATTCATGTTGTCACATGCATCAATATAGTCTCAACAAGGTCTAAAGCAAGTTCTAGAGAATCATGTAATCATAAGAGCACTCAAGAAAGAAATTAGATTGATTTGTATAATGCATCAATCATATAGGCTCAAAACTCACAAGGATGTTTATACAAGTCAACTTTAAGTCTAAACATGCTTCTTTCTCAATCAACATATCATATTAACATTGGCTTATAAAACGATTGATATCAAGTTCAATTCTCATGAAAATCTTCTCACTAATAAATCTGTTTTAGACTTATGCAATTCATATCTCATCATAGTATTGAAAAGGAACTAAAACACACTAAAAATAATAATAAAGACTCATAAAAAAAAATAGTAGACAAAAATAAAAGAAATCCTAAATCCTTCCCCCCACACTTAATTCTTACATTGTCCTCAATGTAATGCTATTAACCCAAATGAAAGAATCATGTGTAAGAGAAAAGAACTAATAACATAAGAATAGAAATAACTAAGACTCAGAACAAAACAAATTCATGCAACCTAAATATTCCTAAAATACTAAACAAATATTAACAAGTAAACATAAAAAGATTAAAATCAAACTGACAAGGTATGTCTCAAGTCTCCCTTACTCAGACCTTGTTCAGAATGAATACTTCTAAATTGCTTAAAACACAACAAACTTTTTTTTTTTTTTTGAAAAGAAGAAATCAAACTGACAAGGTATGTCTCAAGTCTCCCTTACTCAGACCTTGTTCAGAATGAATACTTCTAAATGGCTTAAAACACAAATTTTTTTTTTTTTAATTAGCAAAATATGTCCCTTACCTCCTACTAAAATATGACATTGTCCCCAATGTCAAATTTTAACGGTAGAATTTAGGAGATATTACCTGCAGAGGTTGCTAACCACTTATTATAACTGAGACACAACAAACAAAATGTTAGATAATGTCACAAAGACAAAGTGCAATCCACTCCTTGCTCGTCCATATCTCTTTTTCTTTTTCCGAGCGTTTGCGAAACAACCGTAGCAGGTAAATACTCATAAGCTTGGAGCTTTTTGAGTAAATCTTCAATGGTTGTAGCAGAAATTATGGTTCTCCTTGCCTCTGAAAACATGAATCCATTATCCACAGCATTATCTAAATATGAAAGAAAATTACTAAAATAACCATTAATATTAAGCAAACCAATGGGTTTCTTTTTTGTGACCAAAGATGACCAAGAAGCCACGCAAGCTATTTCTTCCAATGTACCCAGACCTCCTGGTAAAGCAATGAATGCATCGGCACAATGGTACATGATTGTCATCCGTTCAGGGATACTCCAGACTTGTATTTCTTTACCCACGGTAGGTCCACAAAAACCTGTGAATAGTTTTGGAACGATTCCTAGAACTGGACTTCCTCCGGCGTGTGCTGCTGTAGCGACTGCTCCCATTAAACCCGTATTACCGCCTCCATAAATCAACTGGATCTTTTGTTGGGCAAGTATTACTCCAACTCTTATGGCTTCATCAGCGAATATGTTATTTTTCCCTGGATAAGCACCTCCAAAAACACAAATTTTTTTAATGCGTTGGGACGAAGTACTTTCCATTTTTTTTTTCTTTTTTTTTTTCGAGTGCCTGAAAGAGAATGAGTACATGGTGTAATATATAGAGGACTGAGTAGTGAATCAGACAAGAGTAATAATGTCGCCGAAAGTGTATCTGACCTGTCAGAAGAAAATGTTAACCTAACAAAAGATTTTTGCGTGATTTCAGGAAGGAAATCAAAAAGAGAAGAAAAATCAACCGTAAAAGACCAATAAAAAAAAACGAGAATAATTACACAAATTGAACAACACGTAAATTAAACCGAAATGAAGTTATTGCAAATCAAACCAAAAGCTGAGAAGTTATTTATTGTAGTTGTGATTGTGGCTCACATCTTCCTCTGGTTTTACGTCCAGAAACGGCTTAAACACCTTCTATGAGTCGAGGATATGCTTCCCATCCAGTTTTCTTATAAACTGGCAAACAGGGTCTTTTAACATCAGATTCCCAAGATGTTGCCATTCCCTTTGGAATTGCGGCCATAAATCAAGAATTTCTCTTTGTACGTCTCCACTAGGATGCGTCTCAAGAGAAAGTTGGATATTACCCAAATTCTCCTTACTCAGTCCATCCTTAATGAATTCAATTTTATCATCTCGATTAGAGGACGGAATCCCAATAGAACGACATTTACCGTTACACGTCCATCGTGCACATTTGTGGCAATTTGAACTCATGCGCTTTGCTCGTCGCTTCTTTGCAAAAGTGCTTCTACCTGTACCTGGTAAATGCAAAACAGGAAGATATTCATCTTCACGTACCTTGGCTTCAATTATCCAACGTATGTCTTCAGGAATCCCTTTGTGCATAAGCATTCTTAATCTTTCAAATCGAACTTGGTAAAGCTTCAGTAAAATATTTCGAGGAAAAGGAGGAAATCGTTTCTGCAATCTTGTGAGAATATCATCCATCCTGAAAAAAAAATGAAAAAAATTGAAAGAGAAATTGGAAGAGAAATTTATATACAATATCAGTTTTGTGGGTAGCTGATGGAACCGATTTAAATAATCACGGAGTACCGTTATCCGCCATTTAACCGGGGTTAAAAAAATAAAAATTATATTTACATTTAGTTATTTTCAAAACAAGGATCAGAAAGAAAAACAACATAAAAAAAAAACTCAAAAACAAAACACTCTAAATAAAATCCTAAATTCTTCCCCCCACACATAATTCTTACATTGTCATTAATGTAATGCTATTAATCCCAAATGAAAGAATCATGTGTAAGTGAAAAGAACTAATAAACAAAATAAACTTATGCAGCCTAAATGAACTTAGAAACACTAAACACAATTAGCAAAGAAACATAAGAAAAAGATAAAGAAAAAGAGAGCAAATCTGAGGATGGCAGTTTGGCAATGCTTTCACTAATTAGGCTGCCTCCCCCAATTAGCACTTGATTTAGTGTTTTGAACCTAACCAACACCCCTTCTTGGCATTTTAGGCTTGTCAGGCTCATACATGAAATTTCCCAAATTTATGCGTTTGAGAGGAAGCTTTCTTTGCACAACAGTGGATGCATTCTCCATTACAAGTATTATTCCATCATCCTTTGTGGTGCATATGTCATCGAGGAATGGAGCATATTTTGATACTTGTTGAATGACCTCCACAAACAAGTTGTTTAAGGTTTCCGGCATGTGTTGTTCATGTTCTTCCTCCTTGAACTTTGCAAATCTACTAGGAAAAGGTGGAGAAGAAACATTAGTAAAAAGTGAAACCTTAAACGTTACCTCAGGTGCCGAAATACTCTTATTTGGATCTTTGGCTTCATTATCCTCAAGAATAGAATCCATCTCTAATTTTGTTTCATCCTCATCTTGTTCCTCATTCTTCAAGGTCACAATAGTAGCATTCTCCTTTGGGTTAACCATCGTTTGGGCTGGGAGTTCTTCAGATCTTTGTGCTACCCATCCCACCATACTACTAGCCAATTGGCTCATTTGCTTTTCCAAACTCTGGATGCTTGCCCTTGTTTCCTGTTGAAATTGCAAAGAATCAGTAACAAGAGAATAGACAAGATCTTCTAAAGAAGTACCTGAGTTTTGAGTCATATGTGGTGGTTGAAAAAGATCTGGTTCTTGAGACCATGATTGATTGAAGCTAGATGGATGAGTGTAATTGGCATAAGGATCTACTTCTTGGTAATTTTTCGAGTAGCCATAATTAGTATGATCCCACCATCCCTCATGGTAAGTGTTTGAGTAATGATCATACTGTTGGTCTTGGAACACTTGATGGCCTTGACATCCTCCCATGGCCAATTGTTGAACTGGGGAGGTGAGATTGGCTTGTTGATTCTCCATGCTCATGTATGCCACCAACTCTTCAAGTGTTAGATTGCTCAATTCCATTGTTTTTTTTTTTTTTAATTTGAAAAGAAAAACTTGTATGTACAAGAAAATAAAACTAATTAGAACTGAAAATAAGAATAAACCAAGTAACAAATAAACTAAAGAAAGCAATCCCCGGCAACGGCGCCAAAAATTTGATGCACCCAAAAGAGCGTATCTTATTTAACCTTGCACTAAAAAGATCAATTGTAAGTATAATGATTAGCAAGGGTCGAGTCCTCAGGGATTGGGTTTTAATCTATGAGTTATTAGTTTATAACTTACGTTCAAAGAAAACAATAAAAGAAAAGGGGTTTTTGAAGCCAGATTTAAACTAAAGTAAATAATAAGAATAAGATGCAAGGAGGTATAACCAGCCAATAAAAATATACATACTAAATTAGGCGGTATAACCAGCCAATAAAAATATATATACTAAATTAGGCGGTATAACCAGCCAATAAAAATAAAACAAAGTTAATATACAAATTAGGCGGTATAACCAGCCAATAAAAATAAATATACTTTTAAAAATAAGCAAACTAGAAAAGTAAGAAAACAAGTAAGTAAGAAGAATCAAATATGAAAAATATGGTTAAGGTTTCATTCTCCACCACTAGACATCATTAAGAATCAATTTCAGATCTATCAATATCAACCAACTATCAAAGTTAACAACCGTAGATAACAACAAGCTCTGTTATCCCAATCTTTCCTTAGTTTGTCGTTAAATAGAACAAGCTCTCTATTTAATCTCTAACCATTAAACAACCTAGAATAAGCTCTCTAAATTCAATTTAATGGCAGCTTTATGATGAGAAAGATAGGTTGATCTAAGCAACAAACACATAAGCTCCGATTGTTCAACTTAGGTTATGTTCCACTTTGCAATTATTGAAAACTTGACCATAATCATTAATCACAAATTGCCACTTATGAATAGGAAATCAAGACAATTACACGGATCAAGACTCCTAAACTAGCAATAGATAATTATCAAGATCTATCTAGTTGTACACCTAAATAAATCAAGACAACATCATGAACAATTCTTGTAGAAGAACATAAGCAACTTTGATAGAAAATTAATGATAGATAGAATCTGAAAATCAATCACAAAATATGTCTAGGGCTTTGAAATCACCCTTAACCAAATAGAAGTTTAGCCTAGCATAGGCATTGTAAACATAAACATAAAATTAAAGAGAATCTAAGAAGGAAATAAAAGAAAGAAGAAGAAGAAGAAAATAAAGAAAAAGAAAACTAGAGAAAAGAAAGAAGAAGAAAACTTAGAGAATTTTATTACAATGGCTAATATCCTACCAATGTACAATATTAGAGGCTTGATCTGATCACATGGTCTTCTAGAAAAATGTTCCCCTATCAGTTAGTGATCCATATCCGTTGGAATCAGCTCATTTGCTGATGTGGATCAGAAGATATGGTCAAAATACCAAAACAGGTCAGCACAGACGTCATTGCACATCAGCCAACTTGATGGTCGATTTCGCTAGGGAAAACGACTCCGTTTCAAGAAGTGTAAAACATGAAAAAGTTAGATATGCTCTTAACTTTGCACGGTTAAAATTTCAGCCTTATTGCTTCAGTGAAACTCCAGATATAGCTGATATGGCAAAAGGTGTCGGAACTGGAACTGAACTGGATTTGCCCTTAATTCTTGATTTAACCTAGTAATCTGAAATCACTCAAAGAAACTCGTGAAAAACACCAAATTACATAAAAATATAAAAAATCATAAACACAATTAGACTAAGCAATAATAACTCGTATTTGACACAAAACAATAATAAAACATAACTAAAAACTATATAATTATACGAGTTATCATATCTCAAGGCTCAGTTTGAAGTAATTCCGAGAAAAGAGTCGATTGGAGGAAAAACGAAGAAATTCCTGATAGTGAAAAAAGGAAAAATCAAATCGGACTTGTTTTGAGCAAATCTAAGCTTTGGAGACAAAAGGGCAAAATTGGAAAATTCAATAAAAATAGAAAATGGGCTCCAAAAATTCTAAAAAATTTCAGATCTCATTCTTAAATCATTTGGAAGAGATGACAAAATAAAATCGGGATTCGGAGTTCGTTTGCAAAATGGAAAATCTCGGGCCCACTATGTTGAAATTCAAGAAGATAAATCCCGAAAAAATAGCAAATGAGGTCCAAAAATTATGAAAACTTCCATATCACACTTTTAAATTATTTGGAAGAGATTGGTGAAGGAAAATTTGTACGCGGAGTTCGTTTAAAAATTGGTAAAAGTTCGGATGCACAAAGGGGCAATTTTGGAAGAAAAAATCCAAAAATAGCAAATGGGCTCGAAAATTTTTGAAAACTTTTAGAATTCAGTTTTTTATTATTTTGGAAGCATTTAAAAAAGAAAATTTGGATTTGGAGTCCGTTTTCTATTTAATTAGGTTTCGGGGTCAAAAAAGTTATTTTACCGAAGAAACCGAAAAGGGCCTTTCTTGCACTGGAGATTGAGCTGGATTTTTAAGAGGGCAATCAGCCAAGCCCATGATGGAGAGTGATTTTGCTGAGCCATTTCATCTGAAGGCCAAGAATGAATAGAAAGGTAGTTATTTTTTTGATCAAGCCTTTGAATTTGCAACACATGGACCAATGGATAGAGAGGGATGGTGTCATATTTATGACATCATCTTCATGACATCATATTTATGGGCTGATTATTCCAATCCAAAGGTGGGAATTTTACATAGAAGACACCTTGGATTAGGGACCATTGGATCAAAATTGGTGTAAAAAAAAATGACAACTTTTCCTACACTACTATAGGCCATTCGGCCAAAGCATTTGGGGGGGGGATTTCATTTTTTCATGCTTCTTCTTGGTTTAATGCTCTCTATTGTTGAAGGCAAATAGAAAGTTTAGAAAGCTTGGTTTAATACTCTCTATTGTTGAAGGCAAATAGAAAGTTTAGAAAGGTGAAGAAAGTAAGAAGAGAAAAAAGCTTGCAATATAGCTTTTAGAGGTAGCTAAAAGCACCTTGCTCTTGCACTTTTTTTACATTTACATCCTTAATTTTCTATTTTCATTTGATATTTGATGATTTTCTATTGATTTTGATTTTGAAATAAGTGTTTTTAAGCCTTCTCTTCAAGCTCCTCTCTTATGATTTTTTGAAAAAAAACAATTTTTTTTTACATTCTAAGTGAGTAGCCGAATGGTTATGGTTGTGGTATGGTTGATGTTTGATTTTTATTTCATGTTGTTTATGATGTCTAGCATGCTTTGATGTTCTATATTTTTCTAAAAATAACAAAAACATGGAGCTTGTTTTAATCTTTTTATTAACTTACCTCTATTTTTGATTTTATCATCTTGTTTTCATGTTTACTTTCCTTGTCTACCATTTTTAATTTTCTGCTTTCAACATGGTTGAGTTGTTCACGATTTGCATTTTACTATACTATGTGTTTGTGAAAATATCTAGTCATGTTCATGCCTTTACATTATGTTTGCTTGGTTTAGTATGTTTCATTTTTAGTCTTACATTTAGTATGTCATGTGTTTGTGAAAATGCCATGATAGGATTCCATCATTCTATGCCTATGACCATTCGGCTACCCTTCACTTTATGTCTTCTATGTGCATTTTCGTCTTGCTAGTAGATAGGTTTGCATTTCCATGCCATGATTTTGTGTTTCTTGATTTAGTATGCTATGTGTTTGTGTTATTGCCATGCATTTTTTAGGTCTAGGTTTCATTTGCATTGCCATGCATTTCATGCATGTTTAGACCTAGGTTGCATTTATTGCCATGCAAGTTCATGTTAGGTCTAGACCATATTCTTTATGCCATGCATTTTCCATGTCATTTAGGTTTTAAATCATGCATTTCATGCATTCAATTTGCTGTATGTTCATGCATATCATATCATGCCACTTAATTTTTGACTTAGGCCAATCAATGGCTCAAAGTCATGCTCACTTGAGCATACTTGCGGAAAATTAAAGAGTTGTCAAGTTGATTTTTCTACTTTTGTGATTTTTTTTTTTACTTAGGCAAATCTTGTCCAATTTTTTAGAAAATTTAGCTACTGTTTGTAGGTCCTTAGAAGAGTCTTCAATATTTTTACTTTGATTTTTGAATGATATTATCAAAGCAAAAAAAATGTGTTTAGGCAAAACAGTTTTTCACCAGTGTTCTGACTTTCCTGATTTTTATGAGAAGTTATCCTTAGTAAAAAATTAAGCCAATTTTTTCCCAAATATTTTTACATGTTCTGAGTCTCCTGTATTTGTTTTAGATTTTTTTGAAATTTTAAAAATAGGTTAAAATCACGCTTTAAAACTGCATAGTAGAGTCAGATTTGAATTTAAGGAAAAAATAATTGTTAGTTTTGGCTAAGGCATTTAGAGGGGGTTGATTAGGAACCTTAGTCACTGTCCTAGGTTGGTTTCTGAGCCTTTTTAATCTTTAAAAATGATTTGATAAAGCTCGGATCAAGGGTGATCAAGTCCGGGTTTTCAAATTTAGGAAATTAGAGCTATTTAAAATGGGGGTTCAGCTATGGATCATTTTTATCCAAGAATTTTCAAATTTGTTTTCAAACCAATCACAAAGTATTTTTTATTTTAGAAAATTTAATTTGATGTCTTTTTCTAAGGTAACCGGATATCTTTTTAGGTATATGGATTTCCTTATTTATAGGAAAAATTCACTTTCATGCATTGCATTTTTCATGTTCATGCATACTGTATAATATGTGATTTTTGCTATGATAATTTCTATGGTATTGTTATTATTTTGATTTATATTTTATGATGTTATATTATTTGTTATATGGTTTTAAATATTTCATGCTATCATATGCTTTTTATTTAATCATTTATTGTTGTCACATCATGTAGCATATACTATGTTCATGCATTATTATTTTTATTTTCATACATATTTCATAATAACATTATTTTATGTTTCATATCATTTCATGTCACTTAAATTATTTTATTTAATATATGCCATGTCATTTAAATTTACCATGTCATTTCATTAGAATATATATCATGTTACTTAGGATATTTTATTTCATTAGAATATATTATATCACTTAGGATATTTCATTTCATTTATACTATATTATGTCACTTAGGATATTTCATTTCATTTAGAATATATCATCTAACTTAAGATATTTCATTTCATCTAGAATATGCTATGCCAATTAAATTATATCATATCATTTAGGTGGCATTATATTATCTAGACTTTGTTATATCATCTTTACTATGTCATACATATTCATATATTTTTTTAAATGTTTTGAAAAAGATAATAATTTTCAAAAATAAAGATATTCCCGAGTTAAAATAATTCATGAGTTCTTTACCGGGTTTGCTAGAGAGGATATCATCAATTATCATTAATAAAATAATATCTTTCTTTCAAAGAACGAGAATGATTCGGAAAATTTTCCAAATAAATAAAAATTTATATATTTTGTCGATTTTATCGGGAAATATAGGAAAATTTTGAATTAATAAATTCCGGACCATTTTCAATTAAAAATGGAATTATTTTTCTTAAAATAGGGAATTAATTTGAAGTACCAAATTTTAAACCAACTTTTTACTGAGACTTGAGATAACACACGATTAATAAGGTACCGTTTTATACGGGCGTTGTGGGGTGTTAATCCTTCCCCACACGTAACCGAGTCCCGAACCCGATTCTTTGATTTTCTCTGGTTTAAAACGCAGACTTGAAATTGGTTTTAAAAATATTTTAATTTATTTTAAAATGTTTTACAAAATCGATTTTAATAGGTGGCCGATCACACCTAGCCAAAACAGATTAATGGCGAGTCCATGTCTTTTTCGAGAAACCTTTATTTTATTTCAAGAGAAATTAAGTCGGCTTTTCCTCTGTTATTTTCAATGTCACGCTTAACGAATATAAAGTCTCGCAATAAAATTTGTTAGTTTTTAGGTTGCGACGGAGTCCAAATTGCTTGTTATTTGGACAATGTATCAATAGTCGTGGCAAATGAAACAATGCAACTACCAGTCAATACCATATAAAATATTCCACCCTTACCCTTTTCTCTATATCTTTCTTTCTTTCTTTTCTGTTAAGTCAATGGCTCAATGCCATACCTTTTTGACAATTAGGAAACTTTACTTTCATTATATTGGCTTACTCCACATTTGGTTGAAATTTTTACCAAAATGATAAAAGTTTGAGAACCACGACTAGGTAACCAAGGCTTTGTGAAAATTAAGCAATTTTAACTATAAGTACCAAAATAAAAATGATACGCCTTCTGATACAATACTGACTATCTTGATTTTAATCTATGTCAATTCTCGTACCGCCCCACAAGCCAACAACAACACTCGTTGTCGCAACCTAAAAAAATAACGACGACGTCTCATCGCAAGACTTTATTATTCGTTAGGCGTGACATTAAAAAAAATCGAGGAAAAGTCGACTTAATTCCTCTAAAAAATGAAGGTTTTGAAATGACCTTAAAAAAAAGACATGGAGTCGCCACCAATCTTTTTTAGCTAGGTGTGATCGGCCACCTATTAAAACCGGTTTTATAAAATATTTTAAAAATTAATTAAAACATTTTAAAAACCAATTTCAAGTCTGCGTTTTAAACCAGAGAAATCAAAGAAGCGGGTTCGGGAGTCGGTTACGTGTGGGGAAGGATTAGCACCCCCACAACGCCCGTATAAATCGGTACCTTATTAATCGTGTGTTATCTCAAGTCTCGTTGAAAAGTTGGTT
Source organism: Fremontodendron californicum (assembly GCA_030761205.1). NCBI lineage: Eukaryota > Viridiplantae > Streptophyta > Magnoliopsida > Malvales > Malvaceae > Fremontodendron > Fremontodendron californicum. Next base: position 5,566,442 of record JAULJL010000032.1, read on the forward strand.
TTAAATTTAGTATTTCAAGTTAATTCCCAATTTAAAGAAAAATAATTTCATTTTTTTATTGAAAATGATCCGGAATTCATAAATTCAAAATTTTCCTATATTCCCCAACAAACGTGGCAAAATATAGAAATTTTTATTAGTCTTGGAAAACTTTCCGAATCATTCTCTTTTTTGAAAGAAAGATACTCCTTTATTAATGATAATTGATGATATTCCCTCCAGCAAACCCGGTAGATAACTCATGAATTATTTTAACTCGGGAATATCTTTATATTTTTTATTGAAAACCATTATCTTTTTTTGAAAATATTTAAAAGAAATGAATATGTATATGCATGACATAAATAAAATGACATAGTACAGTCTAAATAATATAATGCAACCTAAATGACATGACAAATATGAATGGTATGGCATATAATTTAAATGACATGGAATAAAATAATGCTATCATATAATATGCATGAAAATAAAAATGCAATGCATGAAATGTATTTTTTCCTTTAATTAAGGAAATCCGTATATCTAAAAAGATATCCGGCTACCTTAGGAAAATATGTCAAATTAAATATTCTAAAACCAAAATACTTTGTGATTGTTTGAAAACAATTTTGAAAAGCTTGAATTATCAATAAAAACTGGGCTAAAAATTTTTAAATGGCTCTAATTTCCTAAGTTTAAAAAATCCGGACTTGACTACCCTTAACCCGGGACTTGAAAAACCATTTTTAGAGTTTAAAAAGGCTTAGAAATTACCCTAAGTCAGTAGCTAACCCTCCTAATCAGCCCACACTAAATAAATTAACCAAATCAGAAAAATGGTTTTTCTTTAAATTTAATTCTGACTCCACTGCCCAGTTTTAATCCACGATTTTTTACCCTATTTTTAAAAATTCAAAAAAATCTAAAAAAAATACTGGAGACTCAGGACATGTAAAACTACACGAAAACAAATCGGCTTAATTTTTTGATCAAAGATGAATTCCCAGAAAAATCATAGATGTACGAGTTTTTGGAGGAGAAAAAAACTGCTTTGTTTTTCTTTAAATTCAATTCTGACTCCACTGCCCAGTTTTAATCCACGATTTTTTATCCTATTTTTAAAAACTCAAAAAAATCTAAAACAAAATACTGGAGACTCAGGACATGTAAAACTACACGATAAAAAATCGGCTTAATTTTCTGATCAAAGATGAATTCCCAGAAAAATCAGAGATGTACGAGTTTTTGGAGGAAAAAAAAAAAACTGCTTTGTCAACACATTTTTGCTTTTGATAAAATCATTTAAAAATCAAAGTAAAAATATTTGAAACTCATAAAATGACTTGAAAGCAGTAGCTAGGACTCTTTGAAAGTTAGATAAAAATTGGCTAAATAAAAAAATCACAAAGGTAGAATAATCAATTTGACAAACTTAATTTTCCACAAGTGTGCTCAAGAGAGCATGATCTTGAACCATTAATTGGCTCAAGTCATTATTCAAGTGGCATGAACATGAAATGCATGAAACAATGCAGCAAACATAATGCATGAAATGCATGAATTTAAACCTAAATGACATGGCATAAGATGACATGGCATGTGAATGAAATCGACATGGCAAACAAGATGACATGGCATAATGGATGACATAAAATGACATGGCATGTGACATGGCATAAGATGACATGGCATGTGAATGAAATCGACATGACAAGCAAGATGACATGGCATATGGATGACATAAAATGACATGGCATGTGACATGGCATAAGATTACATGGCATGTGAATGAAATCGACATGACAAGCAAGATGACATGGCATATGGATGACATAAGATGATATGGCATGTGAAATGGCTTAAAATGACTCGGAGTTTATTAATACCAAAATCTTTTCATGTTCCTCGGCAGACCCGAAAAAACATAGAAAGTTTTATTTATTTCAAAAAAAATTTCGAATCATTTTATTTTAGAAAAGGGTATTCCTTCGTTAATAATTAATGATAACCTCTCCGGCAGACCCGGCAGAGAAAACCATGAATTATTGAACTCGAGAATATTGCCTTATTTATTAAAATGTTATGAATATGCAAAATGACATTAAGGCATGCACCACAATAGACCATGTCCAAGGCAAGCAACATTAGTCGTATAAAAGTAAATTATCAAACATGAAACATATACCGTAATATACTATGTCCAAAGCAAGCACAATAAACATATAATATATATAAAAATAAAATGAAAGAATATTACCGTGTACCTTATGTAGAAGGGCAACCAATACAAAAATGTATAAGCCACCAACTTCGAGAAGAAGAGGCAGAAAGCAAATGGTGCCACACCTGGCAACCTCCATGCCTCCAAGAATCCAATGGCAGCCAAAGAATCAGAATCCTCGTTCTCAAGCAGCACTTCTTCCTCTGACTCCACTTTTTCTAAATTCCCCACACTTTCTTCCCCAACATTCATCTCAATCTCCTTCCCAGACGCCATCATCTCGAACCCCAAATCATCAGGACTCACCACTAAAAAAAAACAAAACCCCAACTACAATAACCAAGAACCCAGGCGCCAAAAAAAAACAACCCCAACCAAAACTCCAAAACCCCAGAAGGCACAACTGACCCAATAATGTTCCCAACAGAAATATGTGAAGACCAAAGCCCCATAATCAACCCTCTCTTCTCTTTCCCAAACCAATTCCCCACAACAGCAACCACACAAGGCCAACCTATAGATTGAAAAAAAAAAAACCCACAAACAACTTGAACTCCAATAAAATAATCCAACAGATGAACATCAAACCAATAGCCGAACCCCAAAATTATTGTAAAAAGGCCACCCCCCTATATTCCAAACACAAGAAAAAGCCTTAAATCAATCCTATCACCTACCTGTCCTGCCAAATACATCCCTATGGCATATGATGTTAAAAATGCCAGATCAAGCTCACCGAGCCGGTGGGTTCATTCTGGCGCATTAAACGGGGCCCATCTGATGTCAATTGAGCTGGAATTTGTTTGAACTGTGGGGCCTAGGATGCTTTTCACAATGTTGGGGGGTGCTTGTACCAGATGATGAGAGACTGGATAGCTGAATGTCATCCAGTTTGTTTCCGAACATGAGTTTGTTTCTTCTCACAGCATCCATCTCTGGCCCAGTTGGCACAAAAGTCCTTGACCGGTATTTTCTTGTTCCCTCATCACCATCATTATGATTATACAGTACATAATCATGATATGTTGGTGCAAACTGGTGAACAGTATCATGATAGAAGTCATTCAACTTCAAGGCATGTGCAAGGCTTCTTGTAAAACCACGAGACCCACCAATATTTGCACCAGCATACTCTTTATATGGAAATGCATAAAGATGACCCACAACAGCTACAAGCATCTCAACACATATAATGAAGTTTTGAAATTAAGCTGCTTCTTCATAGTTGGGTTGTCAGATTTTGACCATTAATTTACTAAAATATTAAAAATAAAAAGCATCTTGCCTTTTCTCTCACCTCATAGCCCCCCATGAAAAAAAGAACAAAGCTCTTTCTTTTTCTTTTAGCTTTTTTGCATCCCTCCAAAGAAACCAAAACATCGGGTCCCTTTTTTAACATGTACCTAACCTAAAAAAATGTATAATGTCTAAATTACCCATCCTTTATTCCAATCTTCTTTTTTTATTTTTTTCAAATATTTTCAATTTAAAATTTTATTTTAAAAATCTAATAAAACTCAAGATTAAACTTTTTCACCTCGGGTTTAAATTGAATTTTAAAATTGGTAATTTTACGATCCGATTTTATTTGAACAATTAAAGCTAAAAAGGATATATATAATTTAGAACATTTTAAAAATCTAAAATCGCGACCGTAACTTTTACAAAAATATTAAACCCGAGAGAGGGACAAATCAAAATTGGTTTTAAAAGGCCCGGACAAAATTAGGTGTCTACACTCGTCTTTAAGTTGCATCCATGACTTATAATAGGAAGCTATGTTATCCAGACTCGAGGTGAGTGTCGGATATAGATATGTATCTAATACAAGTATGTTTATTTTTTTTAAAGTTTTTCAATATATTTGGAGGATCATACCATCATATCCATATCTGAATATTTGTCGGACACAAGTGTCAGACACAGATACGTTAGAAAAAATGAAAAGCCCGAATAACATAATCGACAAGTCAGCATAGCATCTAAACCAAAGAAATGTATCAACAGAGAAAATACAAGGGTTAAAATCTAAGGTTGAAAAAGAAAAGGGAAAATAATGGAAAAGCTATTTTCAATGTCTTGTTAAGCTGTATCATGTAAAAGATAAACATTCAATGCTATCGCTATTAATTACAGTGAATATCGACGATAAATATCAGCACTGAAAAAAGTCGAAATCACAAAATAACGACCGTAACATCGCGTTGTCAGCTACTATTTAAATCTCTGCTAGCATCAACTCCTTATTTAACTTAGAATTTTGTTTAGGGTTACTTCAATTCTTAGTGCAGTCTGTTTATGCTAGGATGATAGCAATGTAGATGCTTGATATGAAATTCCTAGGAAAATGAGGAGAAATTATTTTATAAGCCGTTCCCACCACCTAAGTTATAGGCTCAACCAATTAAATTAATCCAAATCAGACTTTTTTTTTTTTTTTTATGTCATATTTACACATTGACATAAATCACACAATTTATTTTACTGTCAAAGTAGTTAACGGCAAAACAAAAAAAAAAATTTAAAAATTAGAGTTTGATTTATAAAAAACAAATAATCTGCATCAACTAATCGGTATAAACCTTTCATCTTTAAATTGGTAAATTTTCCTCGTGTCTCAATTCTCAAACCATTTATATCACTCCGATTCTCAAACCAATATTTATTTGATTATGATTTTTTATTTTTTGGATGTTTTATTTCGTCTGTATTTTTTTCCGTATTGAATGTTACGTTTTCAAACCACTTTCTGTATGACAAAAATCCCGATTATCTTTGAAACTTATCAGAATCAGATGATCGCAGCTTACTTTGAAACTTATCTTTTTATTTTCATCAGGAACAATGACAAAAGAAATTGGTCTAAACCCTCCACGATTTAAGCTTTTCATCGCCGTTATTCAACACCATTAAAATTGACTCGAATCTGTACGGCTGGTAAGTCGGATCCGTGGGTTTTAACTTGGTTCTAGAAGTGTAAGCATAAGATAAGAAAATCCAAGAGTCGGATCATTGGGTTTGAGAGTTGAGACGTGAAGAGTTTTTTTCCTTGTCTGAAAGATGAAAGGTTTATATCCATTTGTTGATGACTTGTCTATAAAAATCAAATCCTAACTTTTTCCATTTTTTTTTTTGTTTTGCCGTTATTACTTTGACAGAAAAATAAATTTGGTGACTTAGAGAATTATGCCTATGTGTAAGAATGATATGAAAAAAAAAATCTGATTTGAATTAATTTAATTGATTGGGTCTATAATTTAGATGGTAGGAAGGGTTTATAAAATAATTTTTCGAAAATGAGGGTTTATCAGATTTGGGAGCCCAAGCTGTAAGAATATGATGGAAGACCCAACTTTAGAAGTCAAAGTAGAGAGGATTTTGGTGGAAGATCCAATGTTGGAGTCCAAGTAGAAAATTGATGGAAGAAAGAGGGGTGAAGTTAGAAACAAGTGGAAAGTTGAAGGAAAAATGTGAGAATAAGCATAAGGTAAACTTGTAAATAAATGGAAGAGTGAAGGATGCTCTTGGAAGGCTAAATGGCAACTAAGTAAATAAATCAATGAGTCACATGAGGAAGTACATGACTCATCTAGTAAGGACATGAGTTGGCATTGACTAGCCAATAGGAGAAGAATATAATGAGGAAGGTTGGAAGGCTATTGGCTAGGGAATAAGAGAATGCCATGTGGCTAAAAAAAGGATGAAGCTTGGAGGGGAATAAGGAAGGCCATATTCGGCCAAGCATAGGAGGAGGGATTTTAAGTTTTTGGGAAAAAAAAAGAGGAAGAGGAAAAGGGAAAAAAGGAAAAAAGAGAAAAGAAAGGCTTGTGTGCTTGGAAAAGCTAAGGTAGTTTGCTTTCCTTCTTTTTTATTTCTTTGATTTCTTTTAAATTGGTTCTTCATCTTTCATGCTTTGAAAACTCTCAAAATGTTTTAAAAATATTACATTTTTCTTCTCTTCTCAAAAGCTTTGAAATATTCTTCAAAATGTTTTTCCAAAACTATTCTTTTCTTCTCTTTTAAAACTTTTCAAGTTTTAAAAATGGCTTTTAAAATAGCTTGGTTGTTTTTTTTTTTGACATTTGAAAAATAAAATGTAGTATGTTGGATTTGTCTTGATAAATGTTGTTATGTTTATTCCATGTGATTGTTTTCATTTTTTTTTTGTGATGGATTTTTGAGAATTCGTTTTTTATATATTAATAATAATATATTTTTTTAATTTTATAAATAGATTAAGTGATTACCACATTCTTTTTTTTTTTTTAATATATTCTAAAAAATATGTATCTTCCAATTAATCTCATTTTTAAAATTTAAAAATTTCAATAACAATATATAAAATAATTTTTATAAACAAAACTTATTTTATTTGCCAAAGTATATAGAAAAAGGCACTTTTACCCTATGTTGAAAAAGTGACGGTGAAATTTAGAAGTGTTGACCGGATCATATTTAATTTAGAATATTTTATTTTTATTTGTTCAAGCTTGATTCAGGTCGAGCATGAAAACACGTTTTATTATTTAAAAATTATTAAAAAATTATTTTTATATTAAAATATAATTAAATTTAAATAAAAAATATATTTTTTAAATAAATAGTAATCCAAAACAATCAAATCAATTTGAATTACAAAAATCTAGATTCAACCGATAGATTGAACATTTGAAAAAAAAAAAAAAAAAACAGGAGAGAAGGGCAACAATGAAATGTGAGAATTCCCAAATATGAGGGGTATCCGAGAAAAGCTTAAAAATAGACCTTTTTGTATATTTTTATATGTAATAATCGTATTTAAGATATTATATATTTATATAAATTTTAATAAATTAATAATTTATATTATATAAATTTTGATATATTCATATATTTATATCGTATTTATATTATTTTTTATATCATATCATATGTTATATCGTATAATCATATCACATTTAAAATTACTTGTATTTATCACCTCTTAAGACAATGATGGGCAAACTTTATACTCTGTCATGGATAGGTATTAGGTAGTAGACCCCATTAAAGAAATAAAAAAATTAATTTAATCTATGTTTATAACTATCAATTAAAAATTATTTAATTATTAATTTAAATTTTTTTATATTTAATATATTTTTTTATTAAATTAAAAAAATATTAATTATATTTTTATATATATCATTTTAATAATATCTAATAATAATTACTATTTTTTTTTTTAAAAAGCCATGTTATAAACATGAGCTCCATCATTATGTTATGTTTGATGATAAGTTGCAATTACCTTTTTCACTCCCCGCCTTGGAATAAAGCATGATTATAAGTTTTTTACTTTAGCCCCTCCTCTTCGAATTTGAGAAGGGCGTAAACAACCCTACCTTGGGGGGAGTGCACTGTCCTAAAATTAGAGGTGGCAAAATGAACCCGAACCCGAAAACCCGCCCAGGAAAACCCGAACCCGAATCCGCCCAAACCCGATTTGACCAAAAAGTCAAAAACCTGAACCCGAAAAAGCCCGAACCCGAATAGGCCCGAACCCGAATGGGCCCGAACCCGAATGGACCCGAACCCGAATGGGCCCGAACCCGAATGGACCCGAACCCGAATGGGCCCGAACCCGAATGAGCCCGAACCCGAATGAGCCCGAACCCGAATGGACCCGAACCCGAGACCGGCCCGAACCCGAACCCGAATTTAATACTAAAAATAAAAATAATCAAATTGCAATTAATTTTTTTTACAAAGCAATAACTTTAATTATTAATTTTATTCTAATTTTTTTTTAATAATTTAATTAAAATTTAAAATTTAATATATTATATATATATGTCATAACGGTTTTTCGTCCGCTAAGACGTTTTTGAAAACACAAATGGAGTCGCCACCAATCTTTTTTGCTAGGTGTGATTGGCCATCTATTAAAACCGGTTTTAGTAAAATATTTTAAAATTAATTAAAACATTTTGTAAAACCAATTTCGAAGTCCGCGCTTTGAACCAAAGAGTAAAACATAATTGGGTTCGGGAGTCTGTTACGTGCGGAGAAGGATTAGCACCCCCGCAACGCCCGTTTAGAAAACGGTACCATTTAATCACGTGTTATCTTAAATCTCGATTTAATGGACTTGACATCGCTATTTAAAAATAATTCTCTTTTATTTTTATTTTATTTTATTTTAAAAAAAAAAAACATGTTTATTATTTTTTGAAATTTTGGAACTGTTATTATTATTTTTTTAAAACGAAAGTAAACATAAATTTGTTATCGAAAATACTCATTAAATATTCCCAACACTCTTGGGTATTTAACGAGATCTTCTCACCTCGAGATATCTTAGGAATCACAACCGTGATATCCTTCGAATTCCGTCGTCGGCAATTTACATCCATTTTTTTATTTAAATGCGTATGATGCGAATATTTATATATCGGAAGCACACGACTTAGCATATAAGATGTATGATTAAATACCGAACTATAAGATTAAAAATGCAAATCATAATGTTAAAAACACGAGCATGGCGACATATCGAGCGGATAACATTCACTATTTATTCATTTTTATTATTTCCATTTTTTTATGAATTTTTGTATTGAGCATGTCGCTAAATACTCCCACCACTCGTGGTGATATTTAACGAAATTCTCTCACCTCAAGATATCTTAGGAATCACTACCGTGACGTCCTTCGAATTCCGTCGTCGGTAATTCACATTTCTTAAAACCTTTTTTCTTTTTGAAAAGTAAATTAAAATGCTTTTAATAATTATTTCCGAAATAAAAGAAATTATCTATGTAAGAATAATTCTTGAATCATTCTGATATTTTCGATAGTATTTCGATTACTATTCTTACTCAGACCATTTCAAAGAACGATTGATGCTCCGACCATCCCGAGAAAGAAATCCGTTTTTAGAGAATTTTATTTACCGAAAATAATTTAAAAGACATGTAATAATTAGAAGATTTATTATTTTATAATTTTTAAATCGAAACTGAACAATAAAAATATGTCGAATGCTAAACAAGAATAAATAAATAAAAATAGTAATATAAATAAAAATAAATAAGGAAATTAAAATCATACCTGAAAAATATCGAGAATCCGAAAATTAGAATGCTGAACTTGATCTTCGTAAAATTCTTTGTTCTTTCTCGAACACCTGAAAAATGTCGAAAAATCCAAAAAAAATCAAAACGTCAAAATCGATAATTGTGAATATTTTTTTTCTTTTTGTTTTTTTTTTTCTAATTTTTCCTTTTTTTTTATCATTATTATTTTTATTTTTTATTTTACTTAATTTTTTCCTTCTTTTTCTATTATTTTATATTTTCCTTTTTTTCCCTTTTTTTTTATTTTTTTATTTTAATTTTTTCCCTTTTTTTATTATTTTTTTTAAAATTTTTTTCCTTATTTTTATTTTAAGTTTTTTCCTTATTTTTATTTTTATTTTAATTTTTTTTTTCTTTTTTTTTCCTTCTTTCCTCCCTGGCCCAAAATCAGGCCTGGGCTGCTGGGCCCAGGGCCTGGTCTGGCGTTGGGCCGGGTCCGGTTCTTTTTTTTTTTACCTGAAGCGGGTCGGGTGCACGGACCCCGGGTCGACCCGTGGGTCACCGCGACCCGCTCCAGGGGTTATAAAACCCCTTCTTTTTTTTTTCTCATTTCTTTTTTTCTCTCTCTTCCTCCCTTCTCTCTCTCTTTCCTCCCTCCTCTCTCTAAGTGTTCAACCCCCAAAATCCCAGAAACCACCCCCAACCCAGAAACTGATGCCAGACCACCGCACCGTCCACCGTCCACCGTCGTCGGCCACCGTTCGCCGGCGGCCGATCACTTCCAAAATTAGTCCAAACTGTTTCTCTTTCTCTCTTCTTTCCCTTTTTAACCTTAGATTCTTCAAAAAATACCCAGAATGACCTAGATCTATGCCCAAAGCCGCGACTCCTCCTCCCCAAATCTGGCGTTTTCCACCGTCAGGCTGCCACCAAGTTGCACCCGGGGCTTCTCCTCCACCTTTCTTTCCTCCTCACTCTCGAAATCTTTCCAAAAACCCACTAAGTATATAAACGAATAGATGAAGGCCAGGATTTAGTTTTAAAGTTTTTTATTTTATAGTGAATATAAATTATAATGTATTTATATTTTGAATCCACGGACAAAAGACCCAAAAGGCTACATTGTTGATATTATTAATTGTTATATTCGTTTGTACAAGAGTGTCCTATTTATATAAAAGGTTATCACCAATTTAGGAAAGAACAAAGCAAGAATATCGTATCGTAATCTCTAATATATCGTATCATAATCCCTAATATATCTAATTACATTTATTACTTTAACACCCCTCTCAAACTCAATGTGGTATTGTAAATACTAACTTGAGTTTGTTAACCAATAAAGAAACATGTGGTAGAACACATAACACAAGAATCTGACGTGACGTAACACGCAGCAAGAACAGGAAGACGTGGTGCAACACGTGATAAAAAACGTGACGTAACACGTTTCAGAAAAATCTGACGTGGTGGAACACGCAGCAGGTACAGGAAGACGTGGCATAACACGTGACAGAAAAACATGACGTAACACGTCGTAGGAAAATCTGACGTGGTAGAACACGCAACAGGTACAAGAAGACATGACATAACACGTGACAGGAAAACGTGGCGTAACACATTGCAGGAAAACGTGGAGTAACACATTGCAGGAAAACATAATGTGGCGAAACACGCAGGAGGTACAGGAAGATATGGCATAACACGTGATAGGAAAACGTGGCCTAACACGTTGTAAGAAAATATGACATGGCGGAACACGCAGTAGGTACACAAAAACGTGGTGTAACATGTTGCAAGAAAGTCTAACATGGTGAAACACGTAGTAGGTATAGGGTAACATGGAGTAAAACGTTGTAGAAAATTTGACATGACAGAACATGCAACAGGTATAGGAAAATCTGACGTAACGGAACACGCAGCAGGTACATAAAAATCTGATGTGACAGAACACGCAGCAGGCAAATAGAAAAACACATACAGAAAAACGTAACAGACCTAGCTTTGATACCATGTTAGAAGATAAGAAGCTCTGATACCATGTTAAGCATCCAACCTAAAACCAATTGGTTTTAGGTTGGATGCTTAACATGGTATGAAAGGGCAAGTTCTGTTCTGTTGTTCTTGCCTATTACCCCTTCTGAGTTTGTCACTTGGTAGGATATTCTATCACCGCTTACACTTGATGGGGACCTGTTAAAGTGATGTTATCCCACATCAGTTAAATCCTATATTGCCTATGGTCTTATATTCAAGTTGGGCCTTTCCACCTATCACCAATTGGTTTTAGAGGATGCTTAACAGTTAGAATTAAATTTAAGTATCGAAAATTATCCAAAAAAACAAAAACAATGTGAGAAATCGACCACGTAAAAGCTCCCGAGATCAAAGGAGAATAAAATGAAAGTAAAGAAATAAGAAAACAAAGTTTGAAAATTGAAATTTGGAATTGATATTGAATTGTGAAACGAAATTACAAAAATATGAAAGTAAAGAAATAAGAAAATAAAGTTTGAAAATTGAAATTTGGAATTGATATTGAATTGTGAAACGAAATTACAAAAATAAGAAACTGAGGGTTACAGAGAATTCTCAACAGTATCTTAAACTTGCTAAAATTTTCGAATGTTTTCTAAGTCTCAGAGTACTCCTTATATAATGGAGTTCTGAATTACATTTGAATTTCATTTGAAGTACATTTGAATATCATTTGGGAAAACCGGATTACTTTCCAGCTTTGGATTCTTTGCTTTTGGCTTTTCTTTTGGCAGAGTAATGATTTTGTTGATGCTTTTGCTTTTTGCTTTCGGTTGCTTTTGTCAGCTGTCACTTTTTTGTCGATTGCTTTTGTCAGCTGTCACCTTTTTGTCGATAATCATCATTTCTTTTTTGGAATTGGAGGGAAAATTCCAAAACAGTCATCTTCATTGTCGTTTCCTAGATTGACTGATGGAGTTGAACTGGAACTTGCTTCTTCATCTTGTTCTTCATCTTGTTCTTCTTCTGAATCAACAGATGCAAGAATTTGCTTCATGATCTGTTTGTATTCATTTTTTGTTTTTGCTTGTGCTAGCAAGGTGCTGGCATTTGATTTTGCTTGGAGGAATTGGGCAGTATCTGGCCTAGTTCCTTTGATACAGAATTTTGGATTTTTTTCGAACCATTGCAGGACATTTTGAGCAGTGATCTTGTCTGTCTGGAATTTGTCCCACCATTTTGTGTTGAAATGTCTGGATACTTGAGGACCATTTGTTTCTGGATCAGTTGTGATCTTGTACTCCCATGAAGTTATCCATGAAAGATAGAATTTTGATGAAAAATGAATTGAAGGATGGATATTGTCTGTTGACTGGAAGTTGTCCAGAAAACATTGGTAAGCTTTGTCTACTGATGGTGGTAAGATTTCTCTAAGCGGTCCAAACCATTTCCACCAATGAGAGAACCAATTTGGGAAAGTATATTGGGTATTGTATTTGAAAAATAATAACCATGAATGACGGTTATTTTCATTTTGGAGGAAAAAGGTTTTGTACCAGGCTTGTAGATAATCCCAGTAATTGAAAGAACCAGAATGGTTTAATCTTGTAGTGAATTGTGCAGGAAATTTTCTGGGCGAGTTTGGTGGAATTCCCCACTGAGTTGGGGAGAGAACTCGGAGTATTTGGCATGTGGAATGTGTGATTGAATTTGGATTCTCTTTGGCAGGATAATGTTTGAAAAGGGCAGAACCTGTTTCAATCAAAATATTTTCATAGAATAATTGAGGTTTTGATAAATCTAATGGCTGGAAATGCCATCCATTAAAAACATGATTAATGATTTGATAAGGATTTTGATAATTAAAACCTTCCTCAATTAGCCATAAAATTTCAAAATGTTTTTTAGAAAAATATTTTTCTTTTGAAGCTTGTGTGGAAATAGGTTTTTGAAGGGCTATTTCCTGGGTTTTTGAAATTGGAACAGTTAAAATAGCTTTCTTGAGAGGAGAATCTGTTTTGACTGTGGATAAGGTTTTTTGTATTTCTTCACCTTGGGGTGATTGGGAAAGGGAATTGATCCATTGACTGATCATTTGCATTTGGGATTCATTTGGAATAAATTGGGGATTTGGGGAGGATGTTGAAGGATTTTGGTTGGCTTTTTGGTCTTGTCTTTCATATTCTTTTTCGAAGATTTGGGTCCAAGTTTTGATTGGTTGGGCAGAAATTGGTTGGATTGAAGAACCTGAGTCACTGGAACTCTCTTGTTTTTTGCCTTTCCCTCGTTTTTTAGGCATTTTCCTTGAAGAAATTCTCTGGTAAGAAAGTCGGGAAGAGAATTAGATTCTCCTTTGATGAATTCAATCTCAAAATCAAATATGCTTAAAATTGCTTGCCATCTGGCAAAAATCTGTTTTGAAGCAATGTTTTGAACATCTTTTTGTAAAATATCTTTTGCTGATTTACAATCGACTCTTAAAAGAAATTTTTGATTTAACAAATCACTTTGAAACTTGTTTATTGCTAAAACAATTGCTAAAATTTCTTTTTTGACAGTACTGTAATTTTGCTGGGCAGGGTTCCAATGTTTAGATGTGTATTGGATAACTTGTGTTTTACCATTATGAATTTGTTTTAATATTCCTCCATACCCTAATTCAGAAGCATCTGTTTCTACTATTTTTTGGGCTGTAGGATTGGCTAAGTGTAGACAAGGGATTTCTTGGATTTGGGCTTTTATCTGTTGAACTAATTTGGTATGGGCTTCAGTCCATTTTGGTGGATTCTTTTTTAGTCTATCATGTAAAGGTTTGCATAATTTGTTAATGTCAGGGTAGAGTCCTAAAACATAACTTAGACTACCTAGAAATCTTTGAAGTTGGTTTTTGTCAAGAATTTGGTCAGGAAATTTATCAGCAAAGGCTATGGATCTTTCTATTGGTGTTATTGTTCCTTGGGTAATGTACTGACCTAGGAATCGAATTCGTGTTTGGAAAAGATTGATTTTTGTTTTAGATAGAACTAATCCATTTTGTTTAATAATTTTAATGAAAATATTTAAATGTTTGTAATGTTGTTCTAAATTGGATGAAAAAATTAATACATCATCTATGTAAACAATTGTGAATTGAGAATAAGGATTGAATATTTCATTCATTATTCTTTGAAATTCTGAAGGGGCATTTTTTAAACCAAAAGGCATAACATTCCATTCATATTGACCAAAAGGGACTGTGAAAGCAGTTTTATATCTTTGATTTTCTTGAATCTGTATTTGCCAAAATCCTGATTTCATATCAAATTTTGAGAAAATATTTGCATTGTTTAGTTTTTGAAGTAAATCTCTTTTATTAGGTATTGGGTATCTAATCCATCTTAATACTTTGTTCAAAGGTTTATAATTTATTACCAGTCTTGGTGTTCCTCTTTCAATTTCAGCATTTTTTATAACATAGAATGCAGAACAACTCCATGGTGATTTACTTTTTCTTATTAAGCCTTTGTTTTCTAAATCTTTGATTTCTTGTCGACAAATTTGTTCCATTTCAGGATTCATTTGAATAGGTCTTGCTTTTGTTGGGATTTCTTTTTCGTTAAATTCTTTCTCATAAGGTAAATCAACAACATGTTTTTTCCTTTCCCAAAATGCATTAGGAATCTCAGAACATATTGTAGATTCAATTTCTTTTTGTAAATTTTTTATCTTGTTAATATTCTGTGGTTCTTGTAATTGTTTTTCAATTCTTTTTAAAGATATGTCTTCTTTTAAATAATCAATTTGTTTTTCTTTGTTTTTTATTAACAAATTTATTTGTTGATTTTGAATTGATAAACCTTTGAGTAAATTGATATTTCTTTTCTTAGATTTTTCAGCAAATTTAAAAGAAACTATTGTTCCTAGAATGTTTGCAGAGATATCTTTTCTTGATGTTGTATAAGGTTCTAATAAATTAATAAAAGGAATTCCTAATATTACATCTTGCATTATGTTTTTAATTAATAAAAAAGGAGTTTTAATTTGCACTTGATTATTTTGAATTATTGCATTTGTTAATTTGTATTTAATGTGTAATTTATCACCATTTGCTGCTTTTAGTCCTTCTATTGTTTTCTCATAGTATTTTGTAGGAATTAAGCCTTCCCTTATACAGTTTTGATCTGCTCCGGTGTCAAAAAGTGCAATTGTGTTGATTTGAAATTCATTATTTATTAATATTGAAATTTTTATAGTATATCTTCTTATTGTAACTTCTTGTAACATTAATAAAAATTCATCAGATTTTTGTATGGTATTATCATCAGAGTCTGAATCAGATTTATTTCTATCTTTGTTTAATTGTATTAATTGTTTTAATTGTTCTCTATCTTTTTCTTGATTTGATTTTAATTCTTTTATTTCTTTTTTAACTTGTTTTAATTCTGTTTGTAAATCTTGGATTGTTACTTCTTTAGGTTGGTCATTGTATTTTTGGAAAATTATATCTTTTATATTATACATTTGTGATTTATGAGATGAAGATTCCGGTTTTTCTTCTAAATTTTATTTTAATTTCGTTAAATACTCTCTTTTTATCCTGGAATCTTGAATTTTATCAATAATTTCTAACATGAATTCTTGATCTTTTGTTAATACGTTTATTTCTTGGTCTGAATCAGATTCAGAAGTAGATGTGGTTTGTAATTCATCATCTGGTAATTCATTATTTGAAGTTTCAAGTTCATCTTCAGAAGAAGTATTGAGAAGTAGTTGATTAATTTTATCCTGTACTTCTTCTGTTAATTGTAATTCATTTATTTTTCTTGTGACTTTACAATATTTTGATATATGACCTTTTTTTCCACATCTGTAACATGTAATATCTTTTAAATCTTTTTTCTCTGTCTTGATTTTTACAGGTTCAATAGTAGATTTATTAAATTTTCTGTTATTATAATTTCTATTATAGTTATTGTTTCTTTTTGTTCTATAATAATTATCATAGTTTGGTTTCCATGTAGGTTTATTGAATTTTCTTTTTACTTTTTCTGAATTTTTATTCTGGCAACATTTTGTTTGTTTGGAATCTTGTTTGATGTCAAATTGTTCACAGAAAGATCCTAATTCTTTTCTCGTTTGAAATCTTTCTCTTTTTAATTGTTTTTGAAGTTTCATATCTTGACAAATTTTTAATCCTTCTTTTTGGGTAAAGCTTATAATTTCTCCGTATGTTAAATTTTCGTAGGGTATAATTCCTTTAAAAGTTTCTCTAATTTGATTTCGAACTTTTTCTCCTAATAATATTGGTAACAAATTCAAAATTTCAAATTATTGTTTTCAAAAATTGGTTTTTTATTATTGTTTTCTTCTGTATTTTGCTGAGACAGCTGATTGTGGTAGTAAGACTTTAGGTTTGGCAGTTAATCCACTTGACCGTAGGCATAATCCAGATGAAACCTTAAGAGAAGAATCAATTCTGTTTACATAATTTGTTAAGATGAGTTTTTTATTTAGGACTTTAAGTTCTAGATCTTCAAACAGTAGCTCAAAATCCCAAGATTTCCCAGAATCTTCAAGAAATAAAGAACAAAAAAGAGATAAACAAATTGTTAATGAGGAAGAACATGAAATAGAGAACGTTCAAAAATTCTTAAAAGATTTAAATGATTGGCAATTACCAAAAATTGAACAAGATAAAATTTACAAAAAATCAAATTTTATAAAAAATTTAACGAGAACTGACTATTCGGTTAAAATTACAGAGAAAGATTTATCTTTAACAAGTTCTCATCAAACTATACAACTTTTAAATCATGATTCAATACAAAAACGTAAAAAAGAAGGATTTAATTATATACATTTTGGATTAGTTCAAGTTGCTGTAAAACCTTTATCACACACTGCTTTAAACACTTCAATATTAATGATTCTTAGAGATTGTAGTTTCAAACAATTCAATGATTCTCTCTTAGGAACTGTTGAGTCTAGTCTTTGTGCCGGACCAGTTTACTTCAATTGTTATCCAAATTTTCCAGTCTCTTTACAAGATAAAAATATTTTAAAAGCTTTAACATTACAAATTCAAACTAATAATTATCAAATGGAAGAAGGTTCTTTTCCCATAACAATAATTTACAGGGTTTGTTACAAAGCACTTTGCTCTGCTGCAATCCCGCCAAAAAACCTTACCCCAAGACTAGAACCTGGTCAAACCATGCTTTTCCAAACTGACCTCAAAAGAACCAATGTCATAACTCCTAAAGCCATAAAATGGCAAGATATTTCCTTACCTGAATATTGGGATATGGAAGAAGCTGTAAACCCCATTCAACCTACTCCAGCAAGGAGCACAGAAATTCAAAAAATAGAACAATATTCTGATGGAAGAGTGCGACTCTCTTTTGCCAGAAATTCAATTGACCTAGGGCAAGTTTCTAGGAGAAATGAAAACCAACCAATTATCTTACCTTTTGAAAACTTCAGTTCTATTTCAAATACTTCCAGAAGATATTACCAAAACCCAGCAACGGCTTCTATTTCTGATCCAAATTTCCATTCTGCCAGAGCTTCTGTCTCTTCAATACCCACTACCACTAGAACAAATCTTAGAGGAGTTGACAATACCTCTAGTATTCCTAGACCAATATATACTTCTAACCAAGACATAGAAAATTCACCCCCAATGTCACCAACCTACTCTTCTATGACAGATAATCCTAACATCAACCAACAACAAAATGAAGAATCTGAAATCCATATGCTTAAAAAACCTTTCAAGATTAATAAACAACAATGTAATAAAGATTTTCTTTCTGATAAAAATAAAAATAAGAGGAAACAATTTTGGGAAAACTATTCTGAACAAAAAACAGAAATACAAGAAGAATATTAGAAATTACCTCACCTTATATGAACAAAATGAAATCTAGACAGAGATAACCAACCAATTATAGATGAACAAAACAATCACATACAAGATGCTGTTTCTTCTTTAATATTTTCAATTTCAAAACATTTTATAGGAGATCCCTCACATTTAAAAGATAAAAATTCTGAATTACTTTCAAACTTAAAATGTAAAAAACTAACAGATTTTAAATGGTATAAAGATACTTTTATGACTAGAATCATCCAAAGAACAGATAACAATCAACCTTTTTGGAAAGAAAAAGTAAAAAGAAAATTCAATAAACCTACATGGAAACCAAACTATGATAATTATTATAGAACAAAAAGAAACAATAACTATAATAGAAATTATAATAACAGAAAATTTAATAAATCTACTATTGAACCTGTAAAAATCAAGACAGAGAAAAAAGATTTAAAAGATATTACATGTTACAGATGTGGAAAAAAAGGTCATATATCAAAATATTGTAAAGTCACAAGAAAAATAAATGAATTACAATTAACAGAAGAAGTACAGGATAAAATTAATCAACTACTTCTCAATACTTCTTCTGAAGATGAACTTGAAACTTCAAATAATGAATTACCAGATGATGAATTACAAACCACATCTACTTCTGAATCTGATTCAGACCAAGAAATAAACGTATTAACAAAAGATCAAGAATTCATGTTAGAAATTATTGATAAAATTCAAGATTCCAGGATAAAAAGAGAGTATTTAACGAAATTAAAAGAAAATTTAGAAGAAAAACCGGAATCTTCATCTCATAAATCACAAATGTATAATATAAAAGATATAATTTTCCAAAAATACAATGACCAACCTAAAGAAGTAACAATCCAAGATTTACAAACAGAATTAAAACAAGTTAAAAAAGAAATAAAAGAATTAAAATCAAATCAAGAAAAAGATAGAGAACAATTAAAACAATTAATACAATTAAACAAAGATAGAAATAAATCTGATTCAGACTCTGATGATAATACCATACAAAAATCTGATGAATTTTTATTAATGTTACAAGAAGTTACAATAAGAAGATATACTATAAAAATTTCAATATTAATAAATAATGAATTTCAAATCAACACAATTGCACTTTTTGACACCGGAGCAGATCAAAACTGTATAAGGGAAGGCTTAATTCCTACAAAATACTATGAGAAAACAATAGAAGGACTAAAAGCAGCAAATGGTGATAAATTACACATTAAATACAAATTAACAAATGCAATAATTCAAAATAATCAAGTGCAAATTAAAACTCCTTTTTTATTAATTAAAAACATAATGCAAGATGTAATATTAGGAATTCCTTTTATTAATTTATTAGAACCTTATACAACATCAAGAAAAGATATCTCTGCAAACATTCTAGGAACAATAGTTTCTTTTAAATTTGCTGAAAAATCTAAGAAAAGAAATATCAATTTACTCAAAGGTTTATCAATTCAAAATCAACAAATAAATTTGTTAATAAAAAACAAAGAAAAACAAATTGATTATTTAAAAGAAGACATATCTTTAAAAAGAATTGAAAAACAATTACAAGAACCACAGAATATTAACAAGATAAAAAATTTACAAAAAGAAATTGAATCTACAATATGTTCTGAGATTCCTAATGCATTTTGGGAAAGGAAAAAACATGTTGTTGATTTACCTTATGAGAAAGAATTTAACGAAAAAGAAATCCCAACAAAAGCAAGACCTATTCAAATGAATCCTGAAATGGAACAAATTTGTCGACAAGAAATCAAAGATTTAGAAAACAAAGGCTTAATAAGAAAAAGTAAATCACCATGGAGTTGTTCTGCATTCTATGTTATAAAAAATGCTGAAATTGAAAGAGGAACACCAAGACTGGTAATAAATTATAAACCTTTGAACAAAGTATTAAGATGGATTAGATACCCAATACCTAATAAAAGAGATTTACTTCAAAAACTAAACAATGCAAATATTTTCTCAAAATTTGATATGAAATCAGGATTTTGGCAAATACAGATTCAAGAAAATCAAAGATATAAAACTGCTTTCACAGTCCCTTTTGGTCAATATGAATGGAATGTTATGCCTTTTGGTTTAAAAAATGCCCCTTCAGAATTTCAAAGAATAATGAATGAAATATTCAATCCTTATTCTCAATTCACAATTGTTTACATAGATGATGTATTAATTTTTTCATCCAATTTAGAACAACATTACAAACATTTAAATATTTTCATTAAAATTATTAAACAAAATGGATTAGTTCTATCTAAAACAAAAATCAATCTTTTCCAAACACGAATTCGATTCCTAGGTCAGTACATTACCCAAGGAACAATAACACCAATAGAAAGATCCATAGCCTTTGCTGATAAATTTCCTGACCAAATTCTTGACAAAAACCAACTTCAAAGTTAATTTTTGTTTAGTATTTTAGGATTATTTAGGTTGCATGAGTTTGTTTTGTTTTGTTTTGAATCTTAGTTGTTCCTATTCTTATGTTATTAGTTCTTTTCTCTTACACATGATTCTTTCATTTGGGTTAATAGACTTACATTGAGGACAATGTAAGAATTAAGTGTGGGGGGAATGATTTAGGATTTCTTTTATTTTTGTCTACTATTTTTTTTATGAGTCTTTATTATTATTATTATTATTATTATTATTATTTTAGTGTGTTTTAGTTCCTTTTTAATACAATGATGAGATATGAATTGCATAAGTCTAAAACAGATTTATTAGTGAGAAGATTTTCATGAGAATTGAGCTTGATGTCAACCTTTTTATGAGCCAATGTTAATATGATATGTTGATTGAGAAAGAAGCATGTTTAGACTTAAAACTGACTTGTATAATCATCATTGTGAGTTTTTGAGCCTAAAATGATTGATGCATTATACAAATCAATCTAATTTCTTTCTTGAGTGCTCTTATGATTACATGATTCTCTAGAACTTGCTTTAAACCGTTTGAGACTATATTGATACATGTGACAACATGAATATGATAGAGGCATTAGGATTATAACCAGAGCCAAACAGCCATCCCTTATTGATGTTCCAAGAGAACACACCCTTAGTGAACCAATTTGAGCCTACATTGAATAAGCTATCTCTTTGGTAACCATAACTTGTCCCTAACCTAAATATACTTATATCTTTAACTTTGTTCCAAAGATGAATTAGCATGATTTGAGACAAGTTGCAAAGACAAGGGATATTTTTTGGTTAGAAACAAGAAATAAGTGTGGGGGGAAAAGAAAAGAAAAGTCAAGAGAAAAAGAAATGGAATACTGGAAAATACATTCCTATGTAAAAAAAAAATATATATGAATCATCTCTTGAATTTATGGAAAAAGAAAAAGATGTTACAAAGTTGTTTAGAATGAAGAAAAGGCCCAACATGAATATCCGGCCTAGGTGACTATGTGCTTGTAAAGAGTTTTGAGAAGTTTCTTTGTATAATTTTTTTTATGTCTCTAAACTTTATGAACTCTTTGGAACCTTTGTGATATCTTTATCCTTTTGTTCTTCAATCACATTACAAACCCCTTGGCCTCATTACAACCTTGATTAAAGACCTCTTGATTTATGAAGTTGCATGATCTTTTAATGGAGAATAGGTGGACAAGCAAGCATATGGTAGAAGTGTTTTCATGAGATTGATTGAGTGTAAACACTTTACCACTACTTTAAAGAGTGAAAATCAAGAGAGTATCCCATGTGAGAAGTTGAGATTAAGTTTGAATATGCACTATTTTGATTGAAATATGTTATGTTAATATTGGCTTAACTCAAACTATTTACATTCAAGCAAGATTTTTTGTGAATTTCTTTAAGCTATTGATTAGTTTTTAAGACTTATCCAATGATTATCTCAAATTTATATTGGAAGGATTAGTTATAATTATTATTTTTAGTTTTTCTTATGTTTTCAATGTTTGTGGGTATCGTCCTAGTAAACCCTCACGAGACTAAACTCGTCCACTAGGGACACCTAGGGGTTTCAAGGCTTGTGTCACATGCTAAGTGCCACCGTGATTTCCTACGAAAATGGATTAGATTAGATTTTCTTATTTTATTTTTATTGAGTCGTTGCTAGGGACTAGCAACAATCTAAGTGTGGGGGTGTGATAACTCGTATAATTATATAGTTTTTAGTTATGTTTTATTATTGTTTTGTGTCAAATACGAGTTATTATTGTTTAGTTTAATTGTGTTTATGATCTTTTATATTTTTATGTAATTTGGTGTTTTTCACAAGTTTCTTTGAGTGATTTCAGATTACTAGAATTAAGGGCAAATCCAGTTCAGTTCCAGTTCTGACACCTTTTTCCATATCAGCTATATCTGGAGTTTCACTGAAGCAATAAGGCTGAAATTTTAACCGTGCAAAGTTAAGAGGCATATCTATCTTTTTCATGTTTTACACTTCTTGAAACGGAGTCGTTTTCCCTAGCGAAATCAACCATCAAGTTGGCTGATGTGCAATGACGTCTGTCCTGAGCAGTTTTCGCATTTTGACCATAGCGTCCGATAAACATCAGAAAATGAGCTGATTCCAACGGCAATGGATCACTAACTGATGGGGGAACATTTGTCTAGAAGACCATGTGATTAGATAAAGCCTCCAATATTGAAGAAATCGACCATCAAGTTGGCTGATGTGCAATGACGTCTATGCTGACCTGTTTTCGTATTTTGCCCATATCTTCTTCTCCACATCAGAAAATGAGCTGATTCCAACGGCTATGAATCAGTAACGCATAGGGGAACATTTTGCTAGAAGACCATGTGATCAGATCAGGCCTCCAAGACTGAAAAAATCGACCATCAAGTTGGCTGATCAAAATGGTCATACAATATGACGAAAATTGTTAGAAAAATGCACCCACCTATTATACCTACCTTTGAAATTTGTAAAGCTTGTCTCTTGTCATTTAGCCCTCCAAAATGTGTATAAATAGAGGGCCTTGGATGATTGTAGAGGATCATATTGTACATAGGTAGGATATTAGCCATTGTAATAAAATTCTCTAAGTTTTCTTCTTCTTTCTTTTCTCTAGTTTTGTTTTTCTTTAGAAAGAGCAAGAGGTTGGATAATTAATATTCTTCTTCTTCTTCTTCTTTCTTTCTTTTATTTTCTTCTTAGATTCTCTTTAATTTTATGTTTATGTTTATAATGCCTATGCTAGGCTAAACTTCTATTTGGTTAAGGATGATTTCAAAGCCCTAGACATGTTTTGTGATTGATTTTCAGATTCTATCTATCATTAATTTTCTATCAAAGTTGCTTATGTTCTTCTACAAGAATTGTTCATGATGTTGTCTAGATTTATTTAGGTGTACAACTAGATAGATCTTGATAATTATCTATTGCTAGTTTAGGAGTGTTGATCCGTGTAATTGTCTTGATTTCCTATTCATAAGTGGCAATTTGTGATTAATGATTATGGTCAAGTTTTCAATAATTGCAAAGTGGAACATAACCTAAGTTGAACAATCCGAGCTTATGTGTTTGTTGCTTAGATCAACCTATCTTTCTCATCATAAATCTGCCATTAAATTGAATTTAGAGAGCTTATTCTAGGTTGTTTAATGGTTAGAGATTAAATAGAGAGCTTGTTCTATTTAACGACAAACTAAGGAAAGATTGGGGTAACAGAGCTTGTTGTTATCTACGGTTGTTAACTTTGATAGTTGGTTGATATTGATAGATCTGAAATTGATTCTTAATGATGTCTAGTGGTGGAGAATGAAACCTTAACCATATTTTTCATATTTAATTCTTCTTACTTACTTGTTTTCTTACTTTTAGTTTGCTTATTTTTTATATTTATTTTTATTGGCTGGTTATACCGCCTAATTTGTATATTAACTTTGTTTTATTTTTATTGGCTGGTTATACCGCCTAATTTAGTATATATATTTTTATTGGCTGGTTATACCGCCTAATTTAGTATATATATTTTTATTGGCTGGTTATACCGCCTTGCATCTTATTCTTATTATTTACTTAGTTTAAATCTGGCTTCAAAAACCCCTTTTCTTTTATTGTTTTCTTTGAACGTAAGTTATAAACTAATAACTCATAAATTAAAACCCAATCCCTGAGGACTCGACCCTTGCTAATCATTATACTTACAATTGATATTTTTAGTGCAAGGTTAAATAAGATACACTCTTTTGGGTGCATCATTACCAGAGAATTTCTTCAAGGAAAATGCCTAAAAAACGAGGGAAAGGCAAAAAACAAGAGAGTTCCAGTGACTCAGGTTCTTCAATCCAACCAATTTGTGCCCAACCAATCAAAACTTGGACCCAAATCTTCGAAAAAGAATATGAAAGACAAGACCAAAAAGCCAACCAAAATCCTTCAACATCCTCCCCAAATCCCCAATTTATTCCAAATGAATCCCAAATGCAAATGATCAGTCAATGGATCAATTCCCTTTCCCAATCACCCCAAGGTGAAGAAATACAAAAAACCTTATCCACAGTCAAAACAGATTCTCCTCTCAAGAAAGCTATTTTAACTGTTCCAATTTCAAAAACCCAGGAAATAGCCCTTCAAAAACCTATTTCCACACAAGCTTCAAAAGAAAAATATTTTTCTAAAAAACATTTTGAAATTTTATGGCTAATTGAGGAAGGTTTTAATTATCAAAATCCTTATCAAATCATTAATCATGTTTTTAATGGATGGCATTTCCAGCCATTAGATTTATCAAAACCTCAATTATTCTATGAAAATATTTTGATTGAAACAGGTTCTGCCCTTTTCAAACATTATCCTGCCAAAGAGAATCCAAATTCAATCACACATTCCACATGCCAAATACTCCGAGTTCTCTCCCCAACTCAGTGGGGAATTCCACCAAACTCGCCCAGAAAATTTCCTGCACAATTCACTACAAGATTAAACCATTCTGGTTCTTTCAATTACTGGGATTATCCACAAGCCTGGTACAAAACCTTTTTCCTCCAAAATGAAAATAACCGTCATTCATGGTTATTATTTTTCAAATACAATACCCAATATACTTTCCCAAATTGGTTCTCTCATTGGTGGAAATGGTTTGGACCGCTTAGAGAAATCTTACCACCATCAGTAGACAAAGCTTACCAATGTTTTCTGGACAACTTCCAGTCAACAGACAATATCCATCCTTCAATTCATTTTTCATCAAAATTCTATCTTTCATGGATAACTTCATGGGAGTACAAGATCACAACTGATCCAGAAACAAATGGTCCTCAAGTATCCAGACATTTCAACACAAAATGGTGGGACAAATTCCAGACAGACAAGATCACTGCTCAAAATGTCCTGCAATGGTTCGACAAAAATCCAAAATTCTGTATCAAACGAACTAGGCCAGATACTGCCCAATTCCTCCAAGCAAAATCAAATGCCAGCACCTTGCTAGCACAAGCAAAAACAAAAAATGAATACAAACAGATCATGAAGCAAATTCTTGCATCTGTTGATTCAGAAGAAGAACAAGATGAAGAACAAGATGAAGAAGCAAGTTCCAGTTCAACTCCATCAGTCAATCTAGGAAACGACAATGAAGATGACTGTTTTGGAATTTTCCCTCCAATTCCAAAAAAGAAATGATGATTATCGACAAAAAGGTGACAGCTCACAAAAGCAATCGACAAAAAAGTGACAGCTGACAAAAGCAACCGAAAGCAAAAAGCAAAAGCATCAACAAAATCATTACTCTGCGAAAAGAAAAGCCAAAAGCAAAGAATCCAAAGCTGGAAAGTAATCCGGTTTTCCCAAATGATATTCAAATGTACTTCAAATGAAATTCAAATGTAATTCAGAACTCCATTATATAAGGAGTACTCTGAGACTTAGAAAGCATTCGAAAATTTTAGCAAGTTTAAGATACTGTTGAGAATTCTCTTTAACCCTCAGTTTCTTATTTTTGTAATTTCGTTTCACAATTCAATATCAATTCCAAATTTCAATTTTCAAACTTTGTTTTCTTATTTCTTTACTTTCATATTTTTGTAATTTCGTTTCACAATTCAATATCAATTCCAAATTTCAATTTTCAAACTTTGTTTTCTTATTTCTTTACTTTCATTTTATTCTCCTTTGATCACGGGAGCTTTTGGTATCAGAGCCAAGGGAGAAGTAAATCTGTGAACTTCAAGAAGTAAGTAACAAATTCAAATTTTCAAATTATTGTTTTCAAAATTGGTTTTTTATTATTGTTTTCTTCTGTATTTTGCTGAGACAGCTGATTGTGGTAGTAAGACCTTAGGTTTGGCAGTTAATCCACTTGACCGTATCCAGATGAAACCTTAAGAGAAGAATCAATTCTGTTTACATAATTTGTTAAGATGAGTTTTTTATTTAGGACTTTAAGTTCTAGATCTTCAAACAGTAGCTCAAAATCCCAAGATTTCCCAGAATCTTCAAGAAATAAAGAACAAAAAAGAGATAAACAAATTGTTAATGAGGAAGAACATGAAATAGAGAACGTTCAAAAATTCTTAAAAGATTTAAATGATTGGCAATTACCAAAAATTGAACAAGATAAAATTTACAAAAAATCAAATTTTATAAAAAATTTAACGAGAACTGACTATTCGGTTAAAATTACAGAGAAAGATTTATCTTTAACAAGTTCTCGTCAAAATATACAACTTTTAAATCATGATTCAATACAAAAACGTAAAAAAGAAGGATTTAATTATATACATTTTGGATTAGTTCAAGTTGCTGTAAAACCTTTATCACACACTGCTTTAAACACTTCAATATTAATGATTCTTAGAGATTGTAGGTTCAAACAATTCAATGATTCTCTCTTAGGAACTATTGAGTCTAGTCTTTGTGCCGGACCAGTTTACTTCAATTGTTATCCAAATTTTCCAGTCTCTTTACAAGATAAAAATATTTTAAAAGCTTTAACATTACAAATTCAAACTAATAATTATCAAATGGAAGAAGGTTCTTTTCCCATAACAATAATTTACAGGGTTTGTTACAAAGCACTTTGCTCTGCTGCAATCCCGCCAAAAAACCTTACCCCAAGACTAGAACCTGGTCAAACCATGCTTTTCCAAACTGACCTCAAAAGAACCAATGTCATAACTCCTAAAGCCATAAAATGGCAAGATATTTCCTTACCTGAATATTGGGATATGGAAGAAGCTGTAAACCCCATTCAACCTACTCCAGCAAGGAGCACAGAAATTCAAAAAATAGAACAATATTCTGATGGAAGAGTGCGACTCTCTTTTGCCAGAAATTCAATTGACCTAGGGCAAGTTTCTAGGAGAAATGAAAACCAACCAATTATCTTACCTTTTGAAAACTTCAGTTCTATTTCAAATACTTCCAGAAGATATTACCAAAACCCAGCAACGACTTCTATTTCTGATCCAAATTTCCATTCTGCCAGAGCTTCTGTCTCCTCAATACCCACTACCACTAGAACAAATCTTAGAGGAGTTGACAATACCTCTAGTATTCCTAGACCAATATATACTTCTAACCAAGACATAGAAAATTCACCCCCAATGTCACCAACCTACTCTTCTATGACAGATAATCCTAACATCAACCAACAACAAAATGAAGAATCTGAAATCCATATGCTTAAAAAACCTTTCAAGATTAATAAACAACAATGTAATAAAGATTTTCTTTCTGATAAAAATAAAAATAAGAGGAAACAATTTTGGGAAAACTATTCTGAACAAAAAACAGAAATACAAGAAGAATATTACAAATTTTTAAATCAACATGAAATTCACATAACATTTTTTGATTGGTTTGAAGAATATTACCAAAATAATAATCAAACAATAAATATGGCAAAAAATAACAATCAATGGCAAACATCACAAGGAATATTAATAGAATCAATCCATCCACCT
Organism: Fremontodendron californicum; assembly: GCA_030761205.1. NCBI lineage: Eukaryota > Viridiplantae > Streptophyta > Magnoliopsida > Malvales > Malvaceae > Fremontodendron > Fremontodendron californicum. The sequence continues at coordinate 5,594,447 of JAULJL010000032.1, forward strand.
TTTTGCACCATTAAACACATTCATCAAGAAAATATGATAAAAGCCTCTCCAATAAAAGAAAGAAAAAATCTAACAGATCCTATTAGTACTACTGATATAAAAAATATTTTTGAACAAAATAATTATACAAATTTAAACCTTAAAACTATTGGAAAACAATTAGAAAAAATTGAAACATTAGTTGATAATAAAACAACCCAACAAACACAAGTTTCTAAATTTAAGCCTGTTGAAAACCAAAAATCATTTTTTAAACCTTTTGAGATACCTAAAACATATCATAATGATTATAAAATTGATCTTTTACAAGAAATCCAACAAAGATTAAAATCTATAGACCAATCCGAACTCACTCAACAAGTTCCTGATACACCTGAACAAATTTCTCAATCTTCAAGAACTATTAATATGATGAACCAACAAACAGAATCTGAACAAAACTCAGAATCTGAACAAGAAATTAATAAAATTGAATGGAAACAACCCCAAAAATTATATTATCCAAAAGCCACGGCTCCTGACATAACTTTAGAAGAAAAACCTAATTTTCAAAACAAATATAATGCTAATGCTGTTTATGAATGGAACATTGATGGAATGTCAGAATACAATATACTTAATACATTACACCAAATGACAATGGTTTCAAATGTTTATAAAACACAATCACAAACTTCAGATCATGCAATAGCAAATTTACTAGTAGCAGGATTTTCAGGACAACTTAAGGGCTGGTGGGATAATTACCTCACCTTATATGAACAAAATGAAATCTAAACAGAGATAACCAACCAATTATAGATGAACAAAACAATCACATACAAGATGCTGTTTCTTCTTTAATATTTTCAATTTCAAAACATTTTATAGGAGATCCCTCACATTTAAAAGATAAAAATTCTGAATTACTTTCAAACTTAAAATGTAAAAAACTAACAGATTTTAAATGGTATAAAGATACTTTTATGACTAGAATCATGCAAAGAACAGATAACAATCAACCTTTTTGGAAAGAAAAATTTTTAGCAGGATTACCAATATTATTAGGAGAAAAAGTTCGAAATCAAATTAGAGAAACTTTTAAAGGAATTATACCCTACGAAAATTTAACATACGGAGAAATTATAAGCTTTACCCAAAAAGAAGGATTAAAAATTTGTCAAGATATGAAACTTCAAAAACAATTAAAAAGAGAAAGATTTCAAACGAGAAAAGAATTAGGATCTTTCTGTGAACAATTTGACATCAAACAAGATTCCAAACAAACAAAATGTTGCCAGAATAAAAATTCAGAAAAAGTAAAAAGAAAATTCAATAAACCTACATGGAAACCAAACTATGATAATTATTATAGAACAAAAAGAAACAATAACTATAATAGAAATTATAATAACAGAAAATTTAATAAATCTACTATTGAACCTGTAAAAATCAAGACAGAGAAAAAAGATTTAAAAGATATTACATGTTACAGATGTGGAAAAAAAGGTCATATATCAAAATATTGTAAAGTCACAAGAAAAATAAATGAATTACAATTAACAGAAGAAGTACAGGATAAAATTAATCAACTACTTCTCAATACTTCTTCTGAAGATGAACTTGAAACTTCAAATAATGAATTACCAGATGATGAATTACAAACCACATCTACTTCTGAATCTGATTCAGACCAAGAAATAAACGTATTAACAAAAGATCAAGAATTCATGTTAGAAATTATTGATAAAATTCAAGATTCCAGGATAAAAAGAGAGTATTTAACGAAATTAAAAGAAAATTTAGAAGAAAAACCAGAATCTTCATCTCATAAATCACAAATGTATAATATAAAAGATATAATTTTCCAAAAATACAATGACCAACCTAAAGAAGTAACAATCCAAGATTTACAAACAGAATTAAAACAAGTTAAAAAAGAAATAAAAGAATTAAAATCAAATCAAGAAAAAGATAGAGAACAATTAAAACAATTAATACAATTAAACAAAGATAGAAATAAATCTGATTCAGACTCTGATGATAATACCATACAAAAATCTGATGAATTTTTATTAATGTTACAAGAAGTTACAATAAGAAGATATACTATAAAAATTTCAATATTAATAAATAATGAATTTCAAATCAACACAATTGCACTTTTTGACACCGGAGCAGATCAAAACTGTATAAGGGAAGGCTTAATTCCTACAAAATACTATGAGAAAACAATAGAAGGACTAAAAGCAGCAAATGGTGATAAATTACACATTAAATACAAATTAACAAATGCAATAATTCAAAATAATCAAGTGCAAATTAAAACTCCTTTTTTATTAATTAAAAACATAATGCAAGATGTAATATTAGGAATTCCTTTTATTAATTTATTAGAACCTTATACAACATCAAGAAAAGATATCTCTGCAAACATTCTAGGAACAATAGTTTCTTTTAAATTTGCTGAAAAATCTAAGAAAAGAAATATCAATTTACTCAAAGGTTTATCAATTCAAAATCAACAAATAAATTTGTTAATAAAAAACAAAGAAAAACAAATTGATTATTTAAAAGAAGACATATCTTTAAAAAGAATTGAAAAACAATTACAAGAACCACAGAATATTAACAAGATAAAAAATTTACAAAAAGAAATTGAATCTACAATATGTTCTGAGATTCCTAATGCATTTTGGGAAAGGAAAAAACATGTTGTTGATTTACCTTATGAGAAAGAATTTAACGAAAAAGAAATCCCAACAAAAGCAAGACCTATTCAAATGAATCCTGAAATGGAACAAATTTGTCGACAAGAAATCAAAGATTTAGAAAACAAAGGCTTAATAAGAAAAAGTAAATCACCATGGAGTTGTTCTGCATTCTATGTTATAAAAAATGCTGAAATTGAAAGAGGAACACCAAGACTGGTAATAAATTATAAACCTTTGAACAAAGTATTAAGATGGATTAGATACCCAATACCTAATAAAAGAGATTTACTTCAAAAACTAAACAATGCAAATATTTTCTCAAAATTTGATATGAAATCAGGATTTTGGCAAATATAGATTCAAGAAAATCAAAGATATAAAACTGCTTTCACAGTCCCTTTTGGTCAATATGAATGGAATGTTATGCCTTTTGGTTTAAAAAATGCCCCTTCAGAATTTCAAAGAATAATGAATGAAATATTCAATCCTTATTCTCAATTCACAATTGTTTACATAGATGATATATTAATTTTTTCATCCAATTTAGAACAACATTACAAACATTTAAATATTTTCATTAAAATTATTAAACAAAATGGATTAGTTCTATCTAAAACAAAAATCAATCTTTTCCAAACACGAATTCGATTCCTAGGTCAGTACATTACCCAAGGAACAATAACACCAATAGAAAGATCCATAGCCTTTGCTGATAAATTTCCTGACCAAATTCTTGACAAAAACCAACTTCAAAGATTTCTAGGTAGTCTAAATTATGTCCTAGATTTCTACCCTGACATTAACAAATTATGCAAACCTTTACATGATAGACTAAAAAAGAATCCACCAAAATGGACTGAAGCCCATACCAAATTAGTTCAACAGATAAAAGCCCAAATCCAAGAAATCCCTTGTCTACACTTAGCCAATCCTACAGCCCAAAAAATAGTAGAAACAGATGCTTCTGAATTAGGGTATGGAGGAATATTAAAACAAATTCATAATGGTAAAACACAAGTTATCCAATACACATCTAAACATTGGAACCCTGCCCAGCAAAATTACAGTACTGTCAAAAAAGAAATTTTAGCAATTGTTTTAGCAATAAACAAGTTTCAAAGTGATTTGTTAAATCAAAAATTTCTTTTAAGAGTCGATTGTAAATCAGCAAAAGATATTTTACAAAAAGATGTTCAAAACATTGCTTCAAAACAGATTTTTGCCAGATGGCAAGCAATTTTAAGCATATTTGATTTTGAGATTGAATTCATCAAAGGAGAATCTAATTCTCTTCCCGACTTTCTTACCAGAGAATTTCTTCAAGGAAAATGCCTAAAAAACGAGGGAAAGGCAAAAAACAAGAGAGTTCCAGTGACTCAGGTTCTTCAATCCAACCAATTTCTGCCCAACCAATCAAAACTTGGACCCAAATCTTCGAAAAAGAATATGAAAGACAAGACCAAAAAGCCAACCAAAATCCTTCAACATCCTCCCCAAATCCCCAATTTATTCCAAATGAATCCCAAATGCAAATGATCAGTCAATGGATCAATTCCCTTTCCCAATCACCCCAAGGTGAAGAAATACAAAAAACCTTATCCACAGTCAAAACAAATTCTCCTCTCAAGAAAGCTATTTTAACTGTTCCAATTTCAAAAACCCAGGAAATAGCCCTTCAAAAACCTATTTCCACACAAGCTTCAAAAGAAAAATATTTTTCTAAAAAACATTTTGAAATTTTATGGCTAATTGAGGAAGGTTTTAATTATCAAAATCCTTATCAAATCATTAATCATGTTTTTAATGGATGGCATTTCCAGCCATTAGATTTATCAAAACCTCAATTATTCTATGAAAATATTTTGATTGAAACAGGTTCTGCCCTTTTCAAACATTATCCTGCCAAAGAGAATCCAAATTCAATCACACATTCCACATGCCAAATACTCCGAGTTCTCTCCCCAACTCAGTGGGGAATTCCACCAAACTCGCCCAGAAAATTTCCTGCACAATTCACTACAAGATTAAACCATTCTGGTTCTTTCAATTACTGGGATTATCTACAAGCCTGGTACAAAACCTTTTTCCTCCAAAATGAAAATAACCGTCATTCATGGTTATTATTTTTCAAATACAATACCCAATATACTTTCCCAAATTGGTTCTCTCATTGGTGGAAATGGTTTGGACCGCTTAGAGAAATCTTACCACCATCAGTAGACAAAGCTTATCAATGTTTTCTGGACAACTTCCAGTCAACAGACAATATCCATCCTTCAATTCATTTTTCATCAAAATTCTATCTTTCATGGATAACTTCATGGGAGTACAAGATCACAACTGATCCAGAAACAAATGGTCCTCAAGTATCCAGACATTTCAACACAAAATGGTGGGACAAATTCCAGATAGACAAGATCACTGCTCAAAATGTCCTGCAATGGTTCGAACAAAATCCAAAATTCTGTATCAAAGGAACTAGGCCAGATACTGCCCAATTCCTCCAAGCAAAATCAAATGCCAGCACCTTGCTAGCACAAGCAAAAACAAAAAATGAATACAAACAGATCATGAAGCAAATTCTTGCATTTGTTGATTCAGAAGAAGAACAAGATGAAGAACAAGATGAAGAAGCAAGTTCCAGTTCAACTCCATCAGTCAATCTAGGAAACGACAATGAAGATGACTGTTTTGGAATTTTCCCTCAAATTCCAAAAAAGAAATGATGATTATCGACAAAAAGGTGACAGCTGACAAAAGCAATCGACAAAAAAGTGACAGCTGACAAAAGCAACCGAAAGCAAAAAGCAAAAGCATCAACAAAATCATTACTCTGCCAAAAGAAAAGCCAAAAGCAAAGAATCCAAAGCTGGAAAGTAATCCGGTTTTCCCAAATGATATTCAAATGTACTTCAAATGAAATTCAAATGTAATTCAGAACTCCATTATATAAGGAGTACTTTGAGACTTAGAAAGCATTCGAAAATTTTAGCAAGTTTAAGATACTGTTGAGAATTCTCTGTAACCCTCAGTTTCTTATTTTTGTAATTTCGTTTCACAATTCAATATCAATTCCAAATTTCAATTTTCAAACTTTGTTTTCTTATTTCTTTACTTTCATATTTTTGTAATTTCGTTTCACAATTCAATATCAATTCCAAATTTCAATTTTCAAACTTTGTTTTCTTATTTCTTTACTTTCATTTTATTCTCCTTTGATCACGGGAGCTTTTGGTATCAGAGCCAAGGGAGAAGTAAATCTGTGAACTTCAAGAAGTAAGTAACAAATTCAAATTTTCAAATTATTGTTTTCAAAATTGGTTTTTTATTATTGTTTTCTTCTGTATTTTGCTGAGACAGCTGATTGTGGTAGTAAGACCTTAGGTTTGGCAGTTAATCCACTTGACCGTATCCAGATGAAACCTTAAGAGAATAATCAATTCTGTTTACATAATTTGTTAAGATGAGTTTTTTATTTAGGACTTTAAGTTCTAGATCTTCAAACAGTAGCTCAAAATCCCAAGATTTCCCAGAATCTTCAAGAAATAAAGAACAAAAAAGAGATAAACAAATTGTTAATGAGGAAGAACATGAAATAGAGAACGTTCAAAAATTCTTAAAAGATTTAAATGATTGGCAATTATCAAAAATTGAACAAGATAAAATTTACAAAAAATCAAATTTTATAAAAAATTTAACGAGAACTGACTATTCGGTTAAAATTACAGAGAAAGATTTATCTTTAACAAGTTCTCATCAAAATATACAACTTTTAAATCATGATTCAATACAAAAACGTAAAAAAGAAGGATTTAATTATATACATTTTGGATTAGTTCAAGTTGCTGTAAAACCTTTATCACACACTGCTTTAAACACTTCAATATTAATGATTCTTAGAGATTGTAGGTTCAAACAATTCAATGATTCTCTCTTAGGAACTGTTGAGTCTAGTCTTTGTGCCGGACCAGTTTACTTCAATTGTTATCCAAATTTTCCAGTCTCTTTACAAGATAAAAATATTTTAAAAGCTTTAACATTACAAATTCAAACTAATAATTATCAAATGGAAGAAGGTTCTTTTCCCATAACAATAATTTACAGGGTTTGTTACAAAGCACTTTGCTCTGCTGCAATCCCGCCAAAAAACCTTACCCCAAGACTAGAACCTGGTCAAACCATGCTTTTCCAAACTGACCTCAAAAGAACCAATGTCATAACTCCTAAAGCCATAAAATGGCAAGATATTTCCTTACCTGAATATTGGGATATGGAAGAAGCTGTAAACCCCATTCAACCTACTCCAGCAAGGAGCACAGATTTTCAAAAAATAGAACAATATTCTGATGGAAGAGTGCGACTCTCTTTTGCCAGAAATTCAATTGACCTAGGGCAAGTTTCTAGGAGAAATGAAAACCAACCAAATATCTTACCTTTTGAAAACTTCAGTTCTATTTCAAATACTTCGAGAAGATATTACCAAAACCCAGCAACGGCTTCTATTTCTGATCCAAATTTCCATTCTGCCAGAGCTTCTGTCTCTTCAATACCCACTACCACTAGAACAAATCTTAGAGGAGTTGACAATACCTCTAGTATTCCTAGACCAATATATACTTCTAACCAAGACATAGAAAATTCACCCCCAATGTCACCAACCTACTCTTCTATGACAGATAATCCTAACATCAACCAACAACAAAATGAAGAATCTGAAATCCATATGCTTAAAAAACCTTTCAAGATTAATAAACAACAATGTAATAAAGATTTTCTTTCTGATAAAAATAAAAATAAGAGGAAACAATTTTGGGAAAACTATTCTGAACAAAAAACAGAAATACAAGAAGAATATTACAAATTTTTAAATCAACATGAAATTCACATAACATTTTTTGATTGGTTTGAAGAATATTACCAAAATAATAATCAAACAATAAATATGGCAAAAAATAACAATCAATGGCAAACATCACAAGGAATATTAATAGAATCAATCCATCCACCTTTTTGCACCATTAAACACATTCATCAAGAAAATATGATAAAAGCCTCTCCAATAAAAGAAAGAAAAAATCTAACAGATCCTATTAGTACTACTGATATAAAAAATATTTTTGAACAAAATAATTATACAAATTTAAACCTTAAAACTATTGGAAAACAATTAGAAAAAATTGAAACATTAGTTGATAATAAAACAACCCAACAAACACAAGTTTCTAAATTTAAGCATGTTGAAAACCAAAAATCATTTTTTAAACCTTTTGAGATACCTAAAACATATCATAATGATTATAAAATTGATCTTTTACAAGAAATCCAACAAAGATTAAAATCTATAGACCAATCCGAACTCACTCAACAAGTTCCTGATACACCTGAACAAATTTCTCAATCTTCAAGAACTATTAATATGATGAACCAACAAACAGAATCTGAACAAAACTCAGAATCTGAACAAGAAATTAATAAAATTGAATGGAAACAACCCCAAAAATTATATTATCCAAAAGCCACGGCTCCTGACATAACTTTAGAAGAAAAACCTAATTTTCAAAACAAATATAATGCTAATGCTGTTTATGAATGGAACATTGATGGAATGTCAGAATACAATATACTTAATACATTACACCAAATGACAATGGTTTCAAATGTTTATAAAACACAATCACAAACTTCAGATCATGCAATAGCAAATTTACTAGTAGCAGGATTTTCAGGACAACTTAAGGGCTGGTGGGATAATTACCTCACCTTATATGAACAAAATGGAATCTTAAAAGCCATTAAAAAAGACAGAGATAACCAACCAATTATAGATGAACAAAACAATCACATACAAGATGCTGTTTCTTCTTTAATATTTTCAATTTCAAAACATTTTATAGGAGATCCCTCACATTTAAAAGATAAAAATTCTGAATTACTTTCAAACTTAAAATGTAAAAAACTAACAGATTTTAAATGGTATAAAGATACTTTTATGACTAGAATCATGCAAAGAACAGATAACAATCAACCTTTTTGGAAAGAAAAATTTTTAGCAGGATTACCAATATTATTAGGAGAAAAAGTTCGAAATCAAATTAGAGAAACTTTTAAAGGAATTATACCCTACGAAAATTTAACATACGGAGAAATTATAAGCTTTACCCAAAAAGAAGGATTAAAAATTTGTCAAGATATGAAACTTCAAAAACAATTAAAAAGAGAAAGATTTCAAACGAGAAAAGAATTAGGATCTTTCTGTGAACAATTTGACATCAAACAAGATTCCAAACAAACAAAATGTTGCCAGAATAAAAATTCAGAAAAAGTAAAAAGAAAATTCAATAAACCTACATGGAAACCAAACTATGATAATTATTATAGAACAAAAAGAAACAATAACTATAATAGAAATTATAATAACAGAAAATTTAATAAATCTACTATTGAACCTGTAAAAATCAAGACAGAGAAAAAAGATTTAAAAGATATTACATGTTACAGATGTGGAAAAAAAGGTCATATATCAAAATATTGTAAAGTCACAAGAAAAATAAATGAATTACAATTAACAGAAGAAGTACAGGATAAAATTAATCAACTACTTCTCAATACTTCTTCTGAAGATGAACTTGAAACTTCAAATAATGAATTACCAGATGATGAATTACAAACCACATCTACTTCTGAATCTGATTCAGACCAAGAAATAAACGTATTAACAAAAGATCAAGAATTCATGTTAGAAATTATTGATAAAATTCAAGATTCCAGGATAAAAAGAGAGTATTTAACGAAATTAAAAGAAAATTTAGAAGAAAAACCAGAATCTTCATCTCATAAATCACAAATGTATAATATAAAAGATATAATTTTCCAAAAATACAATGACCAACCTAAAGAAGTAACAATCCAAGATTTACAAACAGAATTAAAACAAGTTAAAAAAGAAATAAAAGAATTAAAATCAAATCAAGAAAAAGATAGAGAACAATTAAAACAATTAATACAATTAAACAAAGATAGAAATAAATCTGATTCAGACTCTGATGATAATACCATACAAAAATCTGATGAATTTTTATTAATGTTACAAGAAGTTACAATAAGAAGATATACTATAAAAATTTCAATATTAATAAATAATGAATTTCAAATCAACACAATTGCACTTTTTGACACCGGAGCAGATCAAAACTGTATAAGGGAAGGCTTAATTCCTACAAAATACTATGAGAAAACAATAGAAGGACTAAAAGCAGCAAATGGTGATAAATTACACATTAAATACAAATTAACAAATGCAATAATTCAAAATAATCAAGTGCAAATTAAAACTCCTTTTTTATTAATTAAAAACATAATGCAAGATGTAATATTAGGAATTCCTTTTATTAATTTATTAGAACCTTATACAACATCAAGAAAAGATATCTCTGCAAACATTCTAGGAACAATAGTTTCTTTTAAATTTGCTGAAAAATCTAAGAAAAGAAATATCAATTTACTCAAAGGTTTATCAATTCAAAATCAACAAATAAATTTGTTAATAAAAAACAAAGAAAAACAAATTGATTATTTAAAAGAAGACATATCTTTAAAAAGAATTGAAAAACAATTACAAGAACCACAGAATATTAACAAGATAAAAAATTTACAAAAAGAAATTGAATCTACAATATGTTCTGAGATTCCTAATGCATTTTGGGAAAGGAAAAAACATGTTGTTGATTTACCTTATGAGAAAGAATTTAACGAAAAAGAAATCCCAACAAAAGCAAGACCTATTCAAATGAATCCTGAAATGGAACAAATTTGTCGACAAGAAATCAAAGATTTAGAAAACAAAGGCTTAATAAGAAAAAGTAAATCACCATGGAGTTGTTCTGCATTCTATGTTATAAAAAATGCTGAAATTGAAAGAGGAACACCAAGACTGGTAATAAATTATAAACCTTTGAACAAAGTATTAAGATGGATTAGATACCCAATACCTAATAAAAGAGATTTACTTCAAAAACTAAACAATGCAAATATTTTCTCAAAATTTGATATGAAATCAGGATTTTGGCAAATATAGATTCAAGAAAATCAAAGATATAAAACTGCTTTCACAGTCCCTTTTGGTCAATATGAATGGAATGTTATGCCTTTTGGTTTAAAAAATGCCCCTTCAGAATTTCAAAGAATAATGAATGAAATATTCAATCCTTATTCTCAATTCACAATTGTTTACATAGATGATATATTAATTTTTTCATCCAATTTAGAACAACATTACAAACATTTAAATATTTTCATTAAAATTATTAAACAAAATGGATTAGTTCTATCTAAAACAAAAATCAATCTTTTCCAAACACGAATTCGATTCCTAGGTCAGTACATTACCCAAGGAACAATAACACCAATAGAAAGATCCATAGCCTTTGCTGATAAATTTCCTGACCAAATTCTTGACAAAAACCAACTTCAAAGATTTCTAGGTAGTCTAAATTATGTCCTAGATTTCTACCCTGACATTAACAAATTATGCAAACCTTTACATGATAGACTAAAAAAGAATCCACCAAAATGGACTGAAGCCCATACCAAATTAGTTCAACAGATAAAAGCCCAAATCCAAGAAATCCCTTGTCTACACTTAGCCAATCCTACAGCCCAAAAAATAGTAGAAACAGATGCTTCTGAATTAGGGTATGGAGGAATATTAAAACAAATTCATAATGGTAAAACACAAGTTATCCAATACACATCTAAACATTGGAACCCTGCCCAGCAAAATTACAGTACTGTCAAAAAAGAAATTTTAGCAATTGTTTTAGCAATAAACAAGTTTCAAAGTGATTTGTTAAATCAAAAATTTCTTTTAAGAGTCGATTGTAAATCAGCAAAAGATATTTTACAAAAAGATGTTCAAAACATTGCTTCAAAACAGATTTTTGCCAGATGGCAAGCAATTTTAAGCATATTTGATTTTGAGATTGAATTCATCAAAGGAGAATCTAATTCTCTTCCCGACTTTCTTACCAGAGAATTTCTTCAAGGAAAATGCCTAAAAAACGAGGGAAAGGCAAAAAACAAGAGAGTTCCAGTGACTCAGGTTCTTCAATCCAACCAATTTCTGCCCAACCAATCAAAACTTGGACCCAAATCTTCGAAAAAGAATATGAAAGACAAGACCAAAAAGCCAACCAAAATCCTTCAACATCCTCCCCAAATCCCCAATTTATTCCAAATGAATCCCAAATGCAAATGATCAGTCAATGGATCAATTCCCTTTCCCAATCACCCCAAGGTGAAGAAATACAAAAAACCTTATCCACAGTCAAAACAGATTCTCCTCTCAAGAAAGCTATTTTAACTGTTCCAATTTCAAAAACCCAAGAAATAGCCCTTCAAAAACCTATTTCCACACAAGCTTCAAAAGAAAAATATTTTTCTAAAAAACATTTTGAAATTTTATGGCTAATTGAGGAAGGTTTTAATTATCAAAATCCTTATCAAATCATTAATCATGTTTTTAATGGATGGCATTTCCAGCCATTAGATTTATCAAAACCTCAATTATTCTATGAAAATATTTTGATTGAAACAGGTTCTGCCCTTTTCAAACATTATCCTGCCAAAGAGAATCCAAATTCAATCACACATTCCACATGCCAAATACTCCGAGTTCTCTCCCCAACTCAGTGGGGAATTCCACCAAACTCGCCCAGAAAATTTCCTGCACAATTCACTACAAGATTAAACCATTCTGGTTCTTTCAATTACTGGGATTATCTACAAGCCTGGTACAAAACCTTTTTCCTCCAAAATGAAAATAACCGTCATTCATGGTTATTATTTTTCAAATACAATACCCAATATACTTTCCCAAATTGGTTCTCTCATTGGTGGAAATGGTTTGGACCGCTTAGAGAAATCTTACCACCATCAGTAGACAAAGCTTACCAATGTTTTCTGGACAACTTCCAGTCAACAGACAATATCCATCCTTCAATTCATTTTTCATCAAAATTCTATCTTTCATGGATAACTTCATGGGAGTACAAGATCACAACTGATCCAGAAACAAATGGTCCTCAAGTATCCAGACATTTCAACACAAAATGGTGGGACAAATTCCAGACATACAAGATCACTGCTCAAAATGTCCTGCAATGGTTCGACAAAAATCCAAAATTCTGTATCAAAGGAACTAGGCCAGATACTGCCCAATTCCTCCAAGCAAAATCAAATGCCAGCACCTTGCTAGCACAAGCAAAAACAAAAAATGAATACAAACAGATCATGAAGCAAATTCTTGCATTTGTTGATTCAGAAGAAGAACAAGATGAAGAACAAGATGAAGAAGCAAGTTCCAGTTCAACTCCATCAGTCAATCTAGGAAACGACAATGAAGATGACTGTTTTGGAATTTTCCCTCAAATTCCAAAAAAGAAATGATGATTATCGACAAAAAGGTGACAGCTGACAAAAGCAATCGACAAAAAAGTGACAGCTGACAAAAGCAACCGAAAGCAAAAAAGCAAAAGCATCAACAAAATCATTACTCTGCCAAAAGAAAAGCCAAAAGCAAAGAATCCAAAGCTGGAAAGTAATCCGGTTTTCCCAAATGATATTCAAATGTACTTCAAATGAAATTCAAATGTAATTCAGAACTCCATTATATAAGGAGTACTTTGAGACTTAGAAAGCATTCGAAAATTTTAGCAAGTTTAAGATACTGTTGAGAATTCTCTGTAACCCTCAGTTTCTTATTTTTGTAATTTCGTTTCACAATTCAATATCAATTCCAAATTTCAATTTTCAAACTTTGTTTTCTTATTTCTTTACTTTCATATTTTTGTAATTTCGTTTCACAATTCAATATCAATTCCAAATTTCAATTTTCAAACTTTGTTTTCTTATTTCTTTACTTTCATTTTATTCTCCTTTGATCACGGGAGCTTTTGGTATCAGAGCCAAGGGAGAAGTAAATCTGTGAAAATAAAAACAGATTTACTTATACATAATTTCTCTGTAACAATTAATAATATCAATAATGTAGCCTTTTGGGTCTTTTGTCCGTGGATGTAGGCCACCATGGTCGAATCAGGTACTCCTTTGTGTTACTGCGTTACCCTTTTTCTTGTAACATGGTTCTTGCTTGATTCTTTCCTAAATTGGTGATAACCTTTTATATAAATAGGATACTCTTGTACAAACGAATATAACAATTAATAATATCAACAATGTAGCCCTTTGGATTTTTTATCAGTGGATGTAGGCTACCATGGCTGAACCACGTATTGCTTTGTGTTATTTCGTTACCCATTTTATTATTAAATGCAGTATTTGATAAATTTATTCATCATTTTAAATATATTGAAGGAAGATATTACTATAAATAATAACTTTAAAAAATACCCTTAAAATACTTATTAATAAAATTTTTAATTAATATCTAATGACACTGATGAACATTATCCAATTTATTTTTTTCCTCAAAACATTCTCTCCCTCAAATGAATTAAATTGATACATTGAAACCAATTCTTTATGATCATTTGTTGGATTGAATTGTACTTGATTTGATTGATACTTTTATTATTTATTTTATATTTTCCTAAAAATTTAGTATAAAATAAAAGAATTATAATTGTAAAATAAATAATTAAAATATAACACCAATTTTAAAACAGTTAATTGATATAAACATATTTTGTTATCTAAAACAAATACACGTTTTATTTATTCATTATTAATAGAATTTTTAGATTTTATAAACGACACATAGATATATTTACAAAATAAAAATATATAACTATTTTTGTAAAATCATACTAGGAATGTATAAAAAAAATCTTATTTATAATCCTTCAAATTTATCAAAATGTGCTTTTCGCTTCTTTTTTTTTTTTTCCTTTTAAACACAAAAACCAAGTAGCAAAAATATGACTGCATCTTCTTGGCAATAGATAAAAAAGGATCTAGAATAAGTAATTAAAAGAAGGTTTCTATAGGGAGAAGAGTAATAGACCTTGCATTCGTATTATATTCGTATATTTTTTATGTCATAATTATATTTAAAATATTTTATATTATTATAAATTTTAACATATTAATAATTTTTGTTATATAGATTTTAACATATTCGTGTATTCGTATTGTGTTCGTGTTTCTTTTTCGTGTCGTGTCGTATTTCTTTTAATGTTTTAATTATTTTTTCCGTGTCATGTCCAATATTTCTAAATGCCTTTACCACTCCCCAAGGATCAAGACCTAGTTCATATTTTTTAAGCTCATTTTAAAGATCTTATTTAAAATAATTGATCGAATCGATCAAATTACAATGACTAATTAAAATAATTGAACCCAACTTAGATCGATTGGTTTAATTAATTTTTCCAAAATAATAAAATACTTATATTATTATATAAAAACTATTCATATTTATATTATATATTATATATTATATAATATAAATACAATATAGTTTATACAACTGTTTAAAATTATATATAATATAATATGTCATTTATATTATATAATATATTTAAAAATAAATTAATAAAATTAGTTTGATTTATTCAATTATCAATTTTAAATACCGATAACTGATCAAATTAATCAAATAAACTTTTTTCTCTAAGCGACTAAAAAACCAAATAAATCGAATTAAATTAATCAAATTTTGATTGATTTTGATCGATTAAATCGATTACCAATGCTCACCTCTAATTTTAACTTTCAGCTCCATGACCGAAAGAAAAAAAAATCATGACAATGAACTGGACGTCCAGGCAGATCAACATAACCTTCAAGATTTCAGACTTGCAAGTCCAGATGGCCCATTATATGATGGAAGACCCAACTTTAGATGGCCCATTATAATACTTGAAGGCAAAGAACTATCTTTTCCAAGCCATTGATCGTTCAATCTTGGAAACAATTCTTTGTAAGGACACCTCGAAGCAGATTTGGGACTCCATGCAGAAAAAGTATCAAGGAAACGCAAGAGCAAAGCGGGCACATCTTCATACTTTTCGTGGTGAGTTCGAGACTTTACGGATGAAGCCGGGAGAAAACGTTTTAGAGTATTTTTCCAGAACAATGGCAATTGCAAACAAGATGAGGATCCATGGAGATAAGTTTGAGGATGTTATCATTGTTGAAAAAATCCTCGATCGATGTTGCCTACATTTAACTTTGTTATTTGCTCTATTGATGAGTCTAACGATCTTGACACTCTTTTAATAGATGAACTGCAAAATTCATTGTTGGTCCATGAGCAGAAAATAGTTCAGCAAGATAAAGAAGAACAAGCTTTGCAGGCAACTATCAACACCAAAGGTGCTGGACGTGGAAAAGGCAAGTGGAAGGGAAGACACTCAAACAACAAAGCTGAAGAAAACTTCTCACTTGGGAACCAAAGAAGGAAACGATGTGACACTCAACGGTCAACAAATGGAAAGTCAAAGTCTGCAGACAAATCCAATGTTGAATGTTTTCGGTGCCACAGATATGGTCATTATCGATATGAATGTCGAACCAGCCTAAATAGAGAATATGGAGAAAAGTCCAATTTGGCAAAAGCAAATGAGAAGGAGGAGGAAGAGGAAGTCTCTCTGTTGATGGTGTACGATCCCAAGGAAGAAATCCATAAAAATCTATGGTATTTGGATACAGGTTGCACCAATCACATGTGTGGAGATAGGTCTGCATTTTCTGAGTTGGATGAAAATTTTCGTACAACTGTCAAGTTTGGTGATCATTCATCAATTTCTGTCAAGGGAAAAGGAAAGGTAAAAATCCAAACAAAGTCTTCAGCTATTCAAACTATCTCCAAAGTTTTGTTTGTTCCAGATTTAAAAACAAATCTACTCAGTGTGGGTCAACTTCAAGAGAAAGGATTTGAGGTGCTTATCAAAGATGGAATATGTAAAATTCAAGATTCCAAGCATGGGTTGATTGCTAAAGTTGCTATGACAGCAAATAGCATGTTTCCTCTGCATCTCCAAAATGTTGGTGACTTTTGTTTTACAGCAAAAGTAAGTAATATGGCATGGTTGTGGCATTATCGATATGGACACTTGAATTTCGAAGGTTTAAAAACTCTACAGCAAAAGAAGATGGCAGCTGGTCTTCCTCAATTCAATTCTCCTACAGAAATTTGTGAAGATTGTGTTGTTGGGAAACAATCTAGGGATATTTTCTCAAGTGGAAAATCTTGGAGAGGCAAACAACCTTTGGAATTAGTTCATTTTGATCTTTGTGGGCCAATAAATCTAAATTCCAATGGAGGTAAACATTATTTCATAACGTTCATTGACGATTTTAGTCGAAAGACGTGGATTTATTTTTTTGCAGGATAAATCTGAAGCTTTTGCAGCCTTTTAAAGCTTTAAGGCCTATGTTGAAAAAGAATCTAGATATTCTATAAAAGTCCTTCGTAGTGATCGTGGAGGAGAGTACACTTCACAAGAATTTGTAAATTTTTGTGAATTACAAGGGATAAAAAAGCAACTCACTGCAGCTTATTCTCCTCAACAAAATGGTGTAAGCAAAAGGAAAAACCGTACGATTTTGAATATGGTACGTAGTCTCATGAGAAGAAGCAATGTCCCAAAAGAATTCTGGCCTGAAGCAGTTAGTTGGAGCGTTCATGTTTTAAATAGAAGCTCTACCTTTGTTGTTCAAAACATGACACCGGAGGAGGCTTGGACCGATCGTATACCTGTTGTAGATCATTTCAGAATTTTTGGCTGTGTAGCTTATGCTCGTGTACCAGATCAGAAAAGAACAAAGCTTGATGACAAGGCTGAACAATGTGTTTTTCTTGGTGTTAGTGATCAGCCAAAAGCTTACAAGCTTTACATTCCTATCACAAAGAAAGTTATCATCAGCCGCGATGTGGTGTTCAATGAAGAAGCAATCTGGCCGTGGGATGAAAATCATGGCAAAAATCAAATTCTAGTTGACTTTGATGGTGATGATGGGAAAGCACAAAAAGCAACAGAAGGGCAATCAACTGTTGAAGTAGAAAGCAATCCAAAAACTGAAGTTACAGATCAAGAAAGTGACAGTAACACACGACCCCAGCGCACTAGAAATTGACCCATATGGATGATGGATTATGAGGTTAGTGAAAGTGATCAATTTGAAGATGAAAACCCACTCACATGCTTTGCATTATTCTCTTATTGTGATCCCATAAGGTTTGAAGATGCTTCCAAGGAATTAAAATGGCAGAAAGCAATGGATGATGAAATTGCTGCTATTAAAAGAAACAATAATTGGGAAATGATTGATCTTCCAAAAGGGCAGAAAACAATTGGAGTCAAATGGGTTTACAAGACCAAATTCAAGGAGAATGGGATGTTGACAAGTACAAAGCACGCTTGGTGGCTAAAGGTTACAAGCAAGAATACGGTGTTGACTACAAGGAAGAGTCGCTCCTGTGGCTCGGCTCGATACTATCAGATTAGTAGTCGCTTTAGTAGCACAAAGTTCCTGGCCAATTCTACAACTCGATGTGAAATTGGCATTTCTGCATGGAGAATTACAAGAACAGGTATTTATTGACCAACCTCCTAGTTATGTGAAATGTGGAAATGAGCATAAGGTTTATAGATTGAAAAAGGCTTTGTATGGACTAAAACAAGCTCCAAGAGCCTGGTATAGTCGTATAGATGCCTATTTTTTGATGGAAGGTTTTAAGAAACGCCCATATGAACATACACTTTATACAAAAGTTGAAGGGAAGAAAATTGTTATGGTATGTTTATATGTAGATGATCTGATTTATACTGGAAATGATAGGGTAATGCTTGATAAATTCAAGCAATCCATGATGTTTGAATTTGATATGTCTAACCTTGGATTGATGCATTATTTTCTGGGCATAGAAGTGAAACAACAGGCTGATGGTATTTTCATTTCACAAAAAAGATATGTACAAGAAATTTTAGACAGGTTTTGGATGAAGAATTGCAATTCTATCACCACACCTACTGAGTTGGGGTTGAAGCTTGAGAGAAATCCAGCAGAGAAGATTGACAGCACACTTTACAAGCAAATTGTGGGTAGTCTGATGTATTTAACAACTACCAGGCTTGATATAATGTATGCAGTTAGTCTTATTAGCAAATACATGGAGAATCCAAGAGAGGTGCATTTTCTTGCTTCCAAATGAATCCTTAGGTACTTGCAAGGTACCATTGATTTTGGGATTTTCTACAAGAAAGGAGAAAAACCAGATTTATTTGGCTTTATTGACAGTGACTTTGCTGGAGACCCAGATGATAGAAAAAGCACTTCTGGTTTTGTGTTTAAGCTGGGTTCAGGAGCTGTTTCGTGGTCATCCAAGAAGCAGCCAATTGTTATTTTATCTACAACAGAAGCTGAGTTTGTAGCAGCTACTTTTTGTGGTTGTCAAGCAATTTGGTTAAGGAACATTCTTGCACAACTTCATTTTACTGAGCAGAGACCCACACCAATTCACTGTGACAATAGTTCAGCAATAAAGCTCTCCAAAAATCCAATTTTACATGGAAGAAGCAAACATATAGATGTGAAGTTTCATTTCTTGAGAAATCTTACGAAGGAGGAAGTTATTGATACTGTCTACTGCAAGAGTGAAGAACAAGTTGCTGATATTATGACCAAGCCCCTCAAATTGGCTACGTTTGTCAAATTGAGAAAGCTACATGGGGTTTGCAGTTTGGTGAATCTAGCTTGAGTGAGTGTTGCATTGTTAAACTGAATATTTACATATTTTCAGTTTAAGAGAGGATGTTGAATTAATTAGTAGTTTGTTCTCAAATCTGATCTATAGGAACCAGAACCAGAACCAGTTTGTTTATGTTGTCATAGTCTTTGGGAATAAGTTGTTAGTTGTTATTGGCCTTAGTGGTTTGTTTTGATCACAACTCACACAATGGCTTTTTTTTAGGAGTTCAGTTGATGTAATGCCTTTATAAAAGGCTGATATTATTCAATAAAGATATGTGCAGTTTTCAGAAGTCTTACGTTCAATTTTGTAACATATATACCATTGAATCAAGTATCACGTACAAATCAAATAATATTTCTTGAAAATGTAAAATCAAGGTGCTTAATCATCATAATCTTTGTTAAAAGGGTTAATTTGAAAAACATGCTGTCAACACTGGAATAATATTTGTTGGTCTAATGGATAAGAATAATTCATAAAAGGGAAATGAAAAAAATCTGAAGTGACAGAAAAGAAAATTGTAAAGATATTTTTATCCTTAGTTGTTGAGATAAAAAAAAAAGATTGAAACTGAAACTGAGACCAAATTCTTTTTTTTTTTTTTTTTGTTGAAGATCAAACCGAATTCTTTGGTTTTATTTCATGTGAAGTGTTTTCAGCTTTTTTTTTTTTTTGGTATTAAAGTGATTGGATTCACTTTCCTTATTAGAAAGTCTGATTTTTTCTTTGAGGAGTTTAGTTTGAGTGTGGTGAAGTGTAAGTATGTCAACTAGTTGGGGGTGGAAGAAAAGGGTGTTGTTGGTGTTAGTATGTTAGATGGATTCAATGCTTGCTTCAAATTAAAGGTGCCACCTACCCACCCAAATTGAAGAACAAAGAATTAGTACAAAGAGAAAAAAAAAAAAAAATGGGTCGGGGGCTGAGGAGAAGGATGGGAAAGAAAAGATGGATAATTTTATCTTTATCATTTTTTTTAATAATATGTTTTTTCTTTATTTTTTTTTCAAATAATTATTGATTATTATATCATTTAATAATTATTTCACTGTTGATGGGATATTTTTCAAATTAACCCTTGTTAAAATGATGATAAAGTAAATCACATGCCAGTTAAATCGAAATTTTGTGGGCATATAAATATAACAATGACTATTTTGGTTATTGTAAATTAATTTTAGATTTGATGTTCATTTTAAAATTTAATATAATATGTGTTACTTCGGTTTTTAGCACCTTTGAGATAGATTTGTCTTGCTTACGATGTCATGTCCACGTCACACGATAAGTCCATTATGCCTAAACGTGAAATTCGTACTATTCTTACATGTGAGAGAAAATATTAAAGTGATGATAAAATAAATATCGCACCAATTAAATTGAGACCAGGTTTTGTTTATGGCCGCGTGCGGTTTGAATTTTTTTTTATTTGGGTGTTATTTGATAAATTAAAAAATTAAATATTAAAAAATTAATTGTTGAATTTTTAATATTAAATTTATAAGTATTAAATTTATATTATAAAAATTATTTGATATATTATTAAAAATTAAGTATTGAATATAATTATATTGTTTGATAATTATAAATCTTGAATTTTAAAAACTATTCATTTTACAATTTTAATTCTATTAAAGTAATATTATAATTCTTGATAAAAATTAAAAGGGTAATTCAAATATCTTATTTTTGTAAAAGAAAAAAAAAGAGATAATTTAGTTTAAATATAAATTTTTTAAAAATAAAATTGACTTAATATTTTTTACATTAAGTGGTAAGTAGCTTTTTACCTATTTATCTCATTTAACATTTTTTTTATTGAAAATTTTCTATTAAGTAAAATTTAATATGAGTTATCAAACACATTGAAAAAATTAAATGTTGAAAATTTTCATTTTCAATTCATTGAAATTTTTTTTGAAAATTTTCAATACTTTATCAAACACACCCTTCCTTACCCAAGCTCAAGTCTGACCAGGCTCGGGTCGACACAAAAACTCATTTTACTGTTTATTAAATATTAAAAAAAATCATTTTTATATTTTATAATTACATATAAATAAAAATAATTTTATTTAATGAATAATGATTTCGACCGGATCGAATCAATCTAAATTACTAAAATTCTTATTCTCTGATCCAATTCAGATCGAATTTGCCCGACACTTGAATAAATCTAATTGAGACATCTTAGACACGTAACTATAACAAGCATCACTCCATTTATTATTAATTAATTTTATGTTAGATTCCCATTCTAAAAATTTAACATTATATTAATATTAAAGTTTTTTTTTTTTAATAAAGGTAACAAAAAAATGGAAGTGCACTAATCGTCTCCAACCTTGTGACTTGAGGAGGGTAAAAGGGCAGTGGGTTAGGGGAAGAAGGAAGTCCTACTTAACCCATACTTTTTTAGAGTTAATCATGAAATTTTTTAATTTTATACACAAAATGAAAAAATTATCATATATTTTATTTTTTATTTTTAAATATATATTAAAAATATGTATCATTCTACTAATTCAACTTGGAGATAATAATCCATTTCTTTAGCTTTTACAACTTTTTGGCAAAGTGGTCCTACAATTTGTGTTGACTTTGATATTGGAATATTGAAATTTCTAGCTGCTAGGCTAGTGCTATTAACAAGGCTGATAGCAGATAGCTACTTTGAAGACTTGGTGCTTTTTCATCTCGACCATGTTTCCACCTAATTCTCCAATGGGCGGCGCCCTTGCTATTTCTAAGGAAATTCCTAATCCAAAGTCCAACCTACTTCTATTCCCCCCATTTTTTCTGAGCAAGTTTCTTAGCAATTTGTCAAAAGAAGGCATTTAAAACTGAAATCCTCTTAATTAAGAATCCATAGTTCTAATCTTTCTTTTAAGAGAATTTGATTTTGATTAGTTGGAATCCCAGATTAAGGGTGTAATCAAATCGAGCTGAGTTCAAGCTGTAACGAGCTCGAGTCCTAGCTCAATTCGAAATTCAAGATCCAAAGTTCGGCTCGAACTCGACCGAGAGTTTAAAGCTCGATTCAAGATAAAAAAACGAACTGCTCGAGTTCGTTCGATTAGGCTCATTTATCTAGTAAAAAATGAGTTCAATTCCCATACTCGACTTCAAACTCGATTATTTGTACTCGAACTCGAGTTCGAGTTTGAATTGAGATTTTTCAATATTAATTAAAAATAAATATATATTAAAAATAAAAAAAGCTTGATTAGGCTTGCAAGCTATTCGAGTAAAGTATTAAGATACTCGAATTCGGTTCACTCGATAACTTAAGCTGCTCGAACTCGACTCGACAATAATCAAGCCAAATTCAAGTTTTTTTCGAATCAAATTCTAATAGCTCATGAGCACAAATATCACGTTTAGATCCCTATATCATATCCTACTTCCTTAGGATTAAGGAATATATATGCATCTATATATAGCAATGAAATTTGTTCCTTAGCTTCTAGATGTATTGGCCCCTTCAATAGGTAAACAACTTTCAACAACTTATTTTTTTTTTTGTTTTTCAGTTATAGAAAAAAAATTACTAAAAGAATGGACGGTTGTGATTAATGCAATCACTGTTGTCATATACTTGTGGGTCCAAATTTCATTAGATTTATTTTTTGAGTGTTTCTGCCGTCAGTTTTTAAATATACGTTTCAGAAACGTTTAGGAGAATAAGAACACTTAGAGGGCGTTTGGTATGATGGAAAGTGATCACTTTTCATGGAAAGTAATTGGTGGGAATGTGATTCTCATGTTTGGTATGCTAAAAACTGCTTACTTTCCTGGGAATTTAACTTTCCTTGGAGAGTTACTTTCCCACAAGCATTGGAATGTGATTCCCATGAGAAGTGGTGGGAAAGTAACTTTCTCATTTAGTTGAAAAGTTAAAAAAATGTTAAAGACAACATTATCCTTTTTCTATTTGAGTTAAAATTATCAATTAAAATATTATTTTAAAATATTTCGTACAAATATTTATTAATAATAAATATTACTGAAATATTTAAATAATATTTAATTTGCATTTTGCATTTTAATTTTTTAATTACTTGAGAGTACCTTAAAAATTTATTATTAACAAACATTTTTTTATCATAAAAGTAACTCAAACTACCAATTGAAATATTATTTTTAAATATTTAGTACAAATATTTGTTAATAATAAATATCATTGAAATATTTAAATAATATTTAATTTTTATACAGCCTTTTAACTTTAAAACTACATGAAAGTAATTTCAAAATTTTATTATTAACAAATATTTTTTATCATAAAAATAACTCAAATTACCAATTAAAATATTATTTTTAAATATTTAGTACAAATGTTTGTTAATAATAAATATCATTAAAATATTTAAATAATATTTAATTTGCATATAGTCTTTTAATTTTTAACTACATGCGAGTAATTTCAAATTTTATTATTAACAAATATTTTTTATCATAAAAATAACTCAAATTACCAATTAAAATATTTTTTTTAAATATTTAGTACAAATATTTGTTAATAATAAATATCATTAAAATATTTAAATAATATTTAATTTGCATCCAACCTTTTAATTTTTTAACTACATGAGAGTAATTTCAAAATTTTATTATTAATAAATATTTTTATCCTAAAAGTAACTCAAATTTAAAATATTATTTTTAAATATTTAGTATAAATATTTTTTTAATAATAAATATCATTGAAAAATTTTAAAATTAATAAAATTTACATTTTTTGATAAGGGTAATTTCGGAAATTATCATCACATTCCCAGGATTTTAATTAGCACTTTCCTATGTATACCAAACGCTGGAAAGTTACATTCTCAGGAATCACATTCCCAAAAATCACATTCTCAGGAATCACATTCCATGGAATGTGATTCCTGGGAAGGTACCAAACGCCCCCTTAGATCAATGAAATAGATTTAAGCCGTTGGTTTTAGATTCAATTATTATAAGTTAATTATATTTATAGAGGGTAGATCTATATATGTTAATATAAAATTAAATTAATTTTATATATTTTTATAATTTTTTATACGATTTATATTTGTTTAATTCGATCTTCATATTTTATGCTTTATTCATGTAGATCATGCGTATCGAGTTTCGAATATAAAAATATTTAATTATTTATTCGATGTAAAAACATTTTAATTGTTAAATATATATTAAAAAAGATAGTATTTTCGATCGATATGATAGAGATATCAGATCGATTCGAAACTTTACGTGCACGACAAGTATAATTATATTATTAAATTCAACGATCGATTTGTTAGAATATAAATCATATAAAAAATTACGAAAATATGTAAAATTAATTTTATTGTGCATTATTATAAGTGAATTCTTACTCATATTTATAAGAGAAGGAAAAATTAAAGAAAAAAAAAATCAAAATAAAAGAATTGGATGCTTTCCTCTCACTCATTTTGATGCTGCCCTTAGATACATGTCCTTTTTCTTTTCTTACTTTTTTTGGGTTAGTTTTTCCCGTATACCAAGCAAAATTAAATGGGTTTATATGAAAAACATGCCCTCCATAAAAAGTTATTGTTGAATGGTCTAATGAATAAAAGTTATTTGAAAAAGAGAAATGAATAATTAAAAATTATTATAAAGGATATTGTAAAGATAAAATTACCCTTAATGAAATAACTTACTTTTCTTTTCTCTTTCGTTAAGGAAATATTATTTTTTAAAAATTTTAATTGAAAATAAATTTAAAAAATAAAATATTTAAATATGTACTTTTTTTAAAATTTAAAAAAATAAAGAAAAATTAATTTTAGGCATATTATTTTTATTTTTTTAAATTTTTTAATTAAAAAAGTAAATAAAAAATTTAAAAATTTATTTTTTAAAATTAAAAAAATTTTATTTTCAGAAATTTTATTTTTTAATTAAAAAGTAAATTAAAAAAATAAAAAAAAAGGAGGAGAAGGTTTTTTTATTAAGGATAATTTTGTCTTTACAATATCCTTTATATAATTTTTAATTATTCATTTCTCTTTTTCAAATAACTTTTATTCATTATACCATTTAACAAATAATTCTTTTGAAGGGCATGTTTTTCATATTTATCCAAATTAAATTAAGGATTAGTTTTCTTAAGCATTGATTAAAGTTAATTAAATTATTATTTTTTTTAAAAACATTTTTATTAAATTCAAAAGAACACAATTTATTAATTGTATTATTCCTTTTATAAATCTCATATTAATATTTATTATCATTTTTTTAAAAAGTAAATCAATGGTAGTTTTAGTACATAAAATGTAAATTTTTTATTATTACTAGATTTTAGCATACCTATTATGGGAGTGAAAAAAAAAAGTGAAAAAAAAAATGAAAGAAATTACTTAATTTTGAAATTAATGTGTAGTTTTTTTTTTTTTTGCATGTGTGAATATTTTAAAAAATAAAATATATTAAAATATATTAAATTTTATACTAAATGATATTTTTATCTTTTATTTATAGATTATTATAATTTTAATTCAGATTTTGTGTTATTTCATCAACTGAGTTGATGTCACTTGACTCAGTAACTGAAGATTATCACGTAAATAATCTATAAACAAATACGGAATTAAATAATTTATAGGATTGCTTGATGATGAATCCGATTTTGATTCACTGATCGGAGACAAAATCAGGTAATTGAAAATTATCTGTTTGTCACAGGATTAAATTTTTCAAGAATGCAGAAAGTTAATCTTCAAAGTATGGTGTTTATTAATTTTCGGAGAAACTAATTTCCCTTTTATCATGGACGAATGAATTCTCTATTCATTCCCTTCATCTCGGTTTAATGCTTGTTTCTTTCCTGGCTAAAATAGCCGAATCCACACATTGTTGTCATGGCCGAATCAAGCCACTGTTTTTAAAAGGAAGTTTTCTTCCTTTTTATTATTTTTTTAACAGTTTACCTTTTAAACCAATATAACTTCCTATTGGAAGTTATGTTGGAAACGGTTTGTCAGTTATGGGTGCCGTTTCTAACCGTAACATCAAATTCAATCAATTACATTATTAATAGTATTAGTATAGATATCGTTTTATTGGTTTAATTAACAAAAAGTGTAAACAAAGTGATAGAATTGGTTTATTAATATTTTAGGCAATGATATAATACTTTAATATGCCACCGAACTTCACTCACATATGGAAAATTAACAACTTCACTCACATATGGAAAATTAACAATTTATCTTTTATTACATAAAATTAAGATTATAAACTTTTATTTTCTTATACTTATAACAATTAAATTTGAAAATAATAAATAAAATTGACGCCGCCAGAGATAATGGGATATTAACCTAGAGCTAAAAATTCATGTTCGTGTATCTTAATCGCATCGTGTTTAGATAAGCTATTAACATTTATATGAGTAAACACGAATATGATACAATTAATTAATCAGGTACGACTCAAACACATACAATATATGTTTATTATACGTGTTACACAACCCGACATGATTAAACGTTTATTAAATAGGTCAAAATAAAATTTATACTACACGATACAATTAAATACAATTAACCTATCTGGTAAGAATAATATAATTGTAATTGAAAAAGAAAAGATGAAAAATGAAATTACATAATTTTCTTATCACCTATTTAAAAGGTAACGAAATTACAATGTATATTATCAAAGCATTTAAGAAATTTAGTAATCTAGTAAAAATAATATGTAATTGAAAAAGAAATTGAAAATATGTAAAATGAAAATTACATCATTTTCTTATCACTTATTCAAAAGGTAAATGAAATTACAACATATATTATCAAACCATTTAACAAATTTAATAATATGGTAAGAATAATATGTAATTCAAAAAGAAAGTATGTAAAATATAAATTATATAAATTTATTATCGCTTATTCAAAAAGTAATGTAATTACCAGATATATTATAAAAACATTTTAAAAATTTAGTAATATAGTAAGAATAATATGTAATTGAAAAAGAAAATATATAAAAGGAAAATTACATATTTTCTTATTACTTATTCAAAAGGTAAACAAAATTACTACATATATTATTAAACTATTTAACAAATTTAGTAATCTGATAAGAATAATCTCTAATTTATAAAAAAAAAAATATGTAAAATACAATTTCAATATATAATATATAATTGAGAAAAAAAGTTGTAATTCTGGTACAATAATGTAAAGTAATAATTAAAAAATAATAATACTTCTTCGCAATATCAAAGTGCACAATTTATTAAGAACAAATTATAAAAGATAATAAATAAAGTATTATTATGTTATAAAATGACAACGTATTTGATAACAATTAAAGAGTAATGATAATACAAATCAATTTTATCACTTTTATTAGATAAATAAAATGGTAATTATATAATAAAGAATTGTATCAATAATTACATGTAGTATTATCATTTATTTTTATTGTAGATGTCGAAAAATAGATTATTTGATAACACATTGTTGTAATCCTAATAATTATAAATAATTAAATTATGGCATATTCATTATGTGGGTGGATGAGAAAAAAAATTATATTTTAAAAAAATCTTGATTAGTGGATAGTTTATTATATATATAAAAATATAATTATTTTTAATTTTATATCATTATTCATACTTTTTTAAGTCTTTAAGTAATTTCACTAATTGAGTTGAGTCTAACTCAGTCAATCCTTTTAATATAATTAGATTATGTCACACCTATTATGTGAGTGAAAGAAAAAATCTTATGTAATAGATATATATATATATATATATATATATATATATATAAGCAATTTTTTTAATGGAATGGTCATTTTTTAAGAGAATGATAATTTCTTTTATATTTATTTTTGAGGTGTAGGATAGCGATGCTCTTGGCTCATGTCAGCGTGTCTCGTGGCTGTTCATCTTCACCCCCCAAATCTCACTAGAATCCCTAGAATTTTCATTGATATTCTATTTTTCTGCTTGGATTTTGCACTTTTCTCTTCTTTCTTTTTACTTTCTAGCATGGATGATAGGTCTATGTCACCTCGTGGGAGATCTACTGTTGTTCGTTCCTTGGACAGACTGATGGATCGGTTTAGCAGCTTAGCCCAAAATGTGAGAGTGGAGATGAGAAGCAAGGGACTACTCTATTTTCGGGTGAATTGCATGCAGAGAAGAACTTTCAGGCTGATGAAAGCAATTGACGGCAGCTCTTTGAAAAGGAAGGTTGTGGTACAAAGCTGGATTTCTTTCCCCCTGTGCAGGAAAAAGGTAAGAGGATTATTAAGCCACCTATGAATGTTGTTGAGGAAGGTATTTGTAGTTGGAATACTAGTCTTGTCATGCAGTTTATAGGAAAACCCCTAAGTATAGTTAGATGCTTACAATTGCAAACTTGATTTGGGGAAGGAAGGGATCTATTAAAATCAAGTCACTACTGTTCGGGGTTTACATCTTTAAGTTCCCAACAAAGGAAACATGTGATTGGATCTTGGAGTCGGAGCCTTGGCATATTGGCAACAAGCCAATTATCATTCGAAAGTGGATCCCTGTCTGGCTGTTATTGAAAAATATTCCCCTTGAGTTGTATACACAACCTGGAATCAACTATGTGGCTAGTGCTGTGGGAAAGCCCTTATTTATGGATAAGGCAACAGCCCAGCAAAAGCAATTGAGTTTTGCTAAGGTTTGTGTTGAACTGAGTTTTGAAGATGACATACCTAGTTTGATTGAGATTGATACAGGGACGGGAGCCTGGTCACAGTGGAAGTTGAAGTGCCTTGGTGGCCCCAGAAGTGTCAGCTGTGTGAACTCTTTGGGCATGGAACAAAGAGTTGTGTGAATTATATAGCACCTAAGGCTGAATGGGTACAAAAAAGCAAAGAAGAGGATAAAATTGAGGGTGAGGAACAACAATAAGTTCAAGGAAGGAAGAAACAAACGAAAAAAGAGCAGGTCCCAATGATAGCCATGAAAAATCAATTCCAGGTTATTGCAGAGGTTGAGGAGCAGAGTAAGACTAAGGGGGAAAAAGAAGCTATCGAGTCTTCACACTTGTGAACCAGGGATGTGTAGGAGGGGTTGAGATGAGGGACATGCAAATCCTAGTGCCAGAAACTGAGTTTGTAATGTACTCAGATGATGAGACGAAGAAGATGATAGTCGTTACTGAATCAGAGCACCAAAGCAGCATGGTGAAAAAAGCAACTATTGATCCAACTAACATCCTGGCTCTTCCATAAGATAATCCTGCAGAACATGTCACTCAGGCCAAACAGGTGCCAAAGAAGAAAGCACATGGTAGACCAAGAGTTCCCCCAGAGAAGAGTGGGGCTAGTGGTTCTGCCACTGGTGCTTTACATTGAGGATTGTAGTGTGGAATATCAGGGGCTTTAACAACTTCCTGAAGCAAAAAAAAAAAATGTCTGCAAATTGGTCAAGTTTCATAAAGTTGATTTAATTTGTTTAGTTGAAACTAGAGTGAAACAACAAAAACAGCAACCGATTTTATCTAAGAAATTTGATAATTGGCAGGTGATTAACAATTATGAGTATGCTAAGAATGGGAGGGTTTGGATTCTTTATAGAAGTTCTATTGTTGTGAATACAGTTGCTGCCATGGACCAGGCTATAACATGTCAAATTACTAGCTCTATGGTAGGAACACTGTAATGGAAAGGAGAAGGTTATGGCATCACTTAGAGTCTATGGCTGAGATTTTTGAGGGAACCTTTTGGTTGACTGCAGGATATTTCAATATAATCAGAGGGCCAGATGGGAGATCAGACTATGATGAGAGTCAAGTAACATCCTCTGATAGGGAAGAGTTCAATCAGTGCATTTCAATAGCTGGTTTGCTTGATCATTCTTATGCAGGCCCAAGGTTCACATGGAAGAATAATAGACCTGAAGGGCACCTGGCCAGGAAACTTGACAGAGCCATGGTTAATGATAACTCGTATAATTATATAGTTCTTAGTTATGTTTTATTATTGTTTTGTGTCAAATACGAGTTATTATTGCTTAGTCTAATTGTGTTTATGATATTTTATATTTTTATGTAATTTGGTGTTTTTCACGAGTTTCTTTGAGTGATTTCAGATTACTAGGTTAAATCAAGAATTAAGGGCAAATCCAATTCAGTTCCAGTTCCGACACCTTTTTCCATATCAGCTATATCTGGAGTTTCACTGAAGCATTAAGGCTGAAATTTTTACAGTGCATAGTTAAGAGGCATATCTATCTTTTTCATGTTTTACACTTCTTGAAACGGAGTCGTTTTCCCTAGCGAAATCGACCATCAAGTTGGCTGATGTGCAATGACGTCTGTGCTGACCTGTTTTGGTATTTTGACCATATCTTTCGATCCACATGAGCAAATGATCTGATTCCAACGGCTATGGATCCGTAACTGATAGGGGTATATTTTTTTAGAAGACCATTTGATCAGATCGAGCCTCCAACATTGACAAAATCGACCATCAAGCTGGCTGATCAGAATTGTCATACAATATGACGAAAATTGTTAGAAAAATGCACCCACCTATTATACCTACCTTTGAAATTTATAAAGCTTGTCTCTTGTCATTTAGCTCTCCAAAATGTGTATAAATAGAGGGCCTTGGATGAGCATTAAAGGCAGATTGGTAGGATATTAGCCATTGTAATAAAATTCTCTAAGTTTTCTTCTTCTTTCCTTTTTTTAGTTTTCTTTTTCTTTATTTACTTATGCTTCTTACATTTCTTTTCATTTTATTCATATCTAGTATGTATTGCTAATCATATTGTTGAGGTGATGAGGTGAAGCTCTTGGTAAATGCTAAGGTTAGTCTCTTAAACATGAGCTAAAATGAATCATCATTTATAAAAACTAGTATAGATAATATTTTCTTTTGGTTTAAAATCATACTTGCAAAGTAGGGATCTTGATTCATTATTGACAATGAAAATGGCACAGTAAATGCTTGGTTTCATAACCTTGATTTGTTGTAGACATATACCTTGGCATAAGGAATGCTTGGACTCTTTTTATGAGTTTTGAGGATACCAAATGAACATAATATCATATGCTATGGACGTTGGACAATTTGGACTGAATTGCTAAACCTTCCGATTGGAATCTCCCTTATGTGTGAATTTCAATTGTGTAATAAAACAAGATTAATCTTAGCATAACACCAAGAGTGGATTCTCTAACCTCAACATCTTTTCTTATTGTTTTTTTTTTTATATCTTGTTTAATTTCTTTTATGTTATTTTGTTTATTTTGTTCTCTAATATCTTGTTTATCTTGTTTTGTTGTTGATTCCCTAATATCTTGTTTACTTTCTTTTTCTTATATATTTATAAACTTATACTTACTAATACGCTTCCCTGTGGTTCGACCTCGGAAACCCGAGAATTTATTACTTGAACATAACCTGCACTTGGGTTTACAACTCTTAATTGAGTCTCCATCAAGTTTTTGGCGCCGTTGCCGGGGAGGCAATACTAAGTATATAAGTTTATAAGTATATTTATTTTTATTTTTATTGGCTGGTTATACCGCCTAATCTGTATATTAACTTTGTTTTATGCTTGTTTGGCGACGTGATTTTAGATCTCGTCGTTTAGTTAGATTTTATTGTGAAACTTTTTCAGGTAATCTTTCTAATACAACTCCTACCATGGCTGACAATGAAAGTGTTCATGCTGAAGATGAGAACAGACAAGTACGCACCATGCGTGACTACTTGCAACCAACTCGAAGCTCATCACCCTCTTGTTTTATTTTTCCTCTCAATGCAAACAACTTTCGTTTTAAACCAGGTATGATAGCTTTGCTTCCAAATTTCCATGGGTTAGAATCAGAAAGTGCTTACTCTTTTCTAAAAGACTTCGAGGATGTATGTGTCACCTTTAATGACCAACAATGTACAAATGAAATTGTCAAGCTAAAATTATTTCCTTTTTCTTTAAAAGATAAAGCAAAAATTTGGCTTCATAATTTAAAACCAAGGTCAATTGGCACATGGCAAGAATTACAAACTGAGTTTCTAAAGAAATTTTTCCCAGCATATAAAACTACTGCTTTGAAAAGACAGATTCAAAATTTCAATCAAAATCAAAATGAAGCATTTTTTCAGTGCTGGGAGCGTTTTAAAGATTTGTTAAGTTCTTGTCCACATCATGGTTTTGAAAAATGGCGTCTTATTAGTTTCTTTTATGAAAGTTTAACTCCCGAAACTAAACAATTTGTTAAAACAATGTGTAACGGTGAGTTTCTAGAAAAAGAACCTGAAGAAGCCTTTGACTACCTAGACCATTTGGCAGATAACTCTCAAGCCTGGCACACAGATAATTCCTCTGAAAGTTCCAATAGATCTAATCTTGTTTCTAACAGAGGTAAATATCATTTTAGTCAAGAAGATGAGATAAAAGCTAAAGTAGCTAATTTGGCTAGAAAGATTGAAGCCATGGAACTTAGAGAAGTAAAAGAAGTCAAAACGGTTAAAAATGAAGAAAGTTGTGGAATTTGTGAAATCATGGGACACCCCACTTCTGAATGTCCAAACATTCCCATTCTTAAATAAGCGTTGCATGATCAAGTAAATTCCATAAACACATTTAAAAAGCCTTTTCCTTCTCCTTACTCTGAAACGTATAACCCTGAATGGAGAAATCATCCCAACTTCAGTTGGCGGAATAATAATCATGTTCAGGTACCACAATCTCAAAAGCCGGGCAACACTTTTTCCTATCAACCTTCACGTGTACAAACCTTGGAAGAGACATTGCAAGCATTCATGCAAACACAAGCAAATGTGAATAACCAAACTTCACAGGACATCAATGAGATCAAAAACACCTTGTCCACATTGACAGCTTCATTACGCACTCAAGAAAAAGGTAAGTTTCCTGCTCAACCTCAGCCTAACCCTTCTACTCAATGTTTTGTTTCTTGCTCCAATGAAACTCAACAGGAAAATGCCAGTTCTATCACAACTCTTCGAAGTGGAAAGGCAATTGACAAAAACATTCCATCAAAAGACCAAGATCCTCCTTCCCCTCCGAAAAGTAACGGTAAGGATGATGGTAAGTCTGAACTTCTTGAAAATTTGGACAAAGAAAAAGGTATGCATCCTGCTCCTTTTCCTCAAAGGTTGCAAACAATAAAGAATTTGAATCAAAATGCAGAAATTTATGAACTTTTCAAACAAGTTAAGATTAACATTCCTTTATTGGATGCAATCAAACAAGTTCCATCTTATGCTAAATTTTTGAAGGACATGTGCACATTTAAAAGGAAACATAATGTACAAAAGAAAGCATTTCTGACGGAAAGTGTGAGCTCAATCATTCAGCACCTTACTCCACCAAAATTCAAAGATCCTGGATGTCCAACAATCTCATGCATCATTGGAAACACTAGAATAGAACGTGCATTGCTTGATCTTGGTGCTAGTGTTAATCTTTTGCCTTTTTCTGTTTATCAACAGTTAGGTTTAGGTGAACTCAAGGAAACACCTGTTACACTTCAACTAGCTGATCGTTCTGTAAAAATTCCTCGAGGGATAGTTGAAGATGTTTTGGTTCAAATTGATAATTTTTACTTCCCTGTTGATTTTATTGTTTTTGACACACATCCTGTTTCAAATCCAAATGTTCAAATTCCTGTTATATTAGGCCGTCCATTTCTTGCAACTTCTAATGCTCTGATAAATTGCAGGAATGGTATTTTGAACATTTCTTTTGGAAATATGACTTTAGAATTAAATGTGTTCAACATTTGCAAGCAACCTGGTGATGATTCAGAAGTACATGAAGTGGATTTCATTGAAGAACTTGTTCATGAACATCTCACCACTACCACATTCCATGATCCTTTAGAAGCTTATTTAATTGAATGTGAGTTTGATAATGCTTCAGAAATTTCACACACTGATTCTTTGTTAAATTCTTTTCAGGATAAGCATCGTTGGAAACAAAAGTTTGAGGAACTCCCATCACTCACAAATGTCACTGTACCATCAACTATTGAACCGCCCAAGCTGGATTTAAAACCATTGCCATCCGAGCTAAAATATTCCTTTTTGGAAAAAATTCCTTCTCAATGGAGCCCCCAAGATAAAAGGAAGTTTCTGAATGAGGTAAAGAAGTTCTACTGGGATGACCCTTACTTGTTCAAATATTGTCCTGATCAAATTTTTCGAAGATGCATTCCCGACAATGAGGTAAGTAGTGTAATTAAGTTTTGTCATTCCGAGGCATGTGGTGGTCATTTTTCATCAAAGAAAACTGCTGCAAAAATTTTACAGTGTGGATTTTACTGGCCAACTTTATTAAAAGATGCATATGAGAATTCTAAAATTCATAAAGAAAGAACTAAAGCCTTTCATGACAAGTTAATTTCAAGAAAAACATTTGATGTTGGGCAAAAAGTTCTACTTTATAATTCTAGACTTCACATATTTCCTGGTAAGTTGAGATCAAGATGGACTGGCCCATTTGTGGTTAAGCATGTGTATCATTATGGAGCAGTTGACATTGAGAATCCTCAAAATGGTAACGTATTCAAGGTAAATGGACAAAGACTCAAACTCTTTTTGGAAAATCATCTTACTCAAGAAGAGGTTGTTTTTCTTTCTGATCCTTGTTTTGAAAATAACTAGATGTAAATATAATTTTTACTAATTTCCAAAAAAAAAAAAAAAAATAATAATAATAATAATACATTTTTTTTTAACCCCGGTTAAATGGCGGATAACGGTACTCCGTGATTATTTAAGTCGGTTCCATCAGCTACCCACAAAACTGATATTGTATATAAATTTCTCTTTCAATTTCTCTTTCATTTTTTTTTATTTTTTTTTCAGGATGGATGATATTCTCAAAAGATTGCAGAAACGATTCCCTCCTTTTCCTCGAAATATTTTACTGAAGCTTTACCAAGTTCGATTTGAAAGATTAAGAATGCTTATGCACAAAGGGATTCCTGAAGACATACGTTGGATAATTGAAGCCAAGGTACGTGAAGATGAATATCTTCCTGTTTTGCATTTACCAGGTACAGGTAGAAGCACTTTTGCAAAGAAGCGACGAGCAAAGCGCATGAGTTCAAATTGCCACAAATGTGCACGATGGACGTGTAACGGTAAATGTCGTTCTATTGGGATTCCGTCCTCTAATCGAGATGATAAAATTGAATTCATTAAGGATGGACTGAGTAAGGAGAATTTGGGTAATATCCAACTTTCTCTTGAGACGTATCCTAGTGGAGACGTACAAAGAGAAATTCTTGATTTATGGCCGCAATTCCAAAGGGAATGGCAACATCTTGGGAATCTGATGTTAAAAGACCCTGTTTGCCAGCTTGTAAGAAAACTGGATGGGAAGCATATCCTCGACTCATAGAAGGCGTTTAAGCCGTTTCTGGACGTAAAACCAGAGGAAGATGTGAGCCACAATCACAACTACAATAAATGACTTCTCAGCTTTTGGTTTGATTTGCAATAACTTTATTTCGGTTTAATTTACGTGTTGTTAGATTTGTGTAATTATTCTCGTTTTTTTTTTTTTTGCATTGGTCTTTTACGGTTGATTTTTCTTCTCTTTTTGATTTTCTTCCTGAAATCACGCAAAAATCTTTTGTTAGGTTAACATTTTCTTCTGACAGGTCAAATACACTTTCGGCGACATTATTACTCTTGTCTGATTCACTACTCAGTCCTCTATATATTACACCATGTACTCATTCTCTTTCAGGCACTCAAAAAAAAAAAAATGGAAAGTACTTCGTCCCAGCGCATTGAAAAAATTTGTGTCTTTGGAGGTGCTTATCCAGGGAAAAATAAAATATTCGCTGATGAAGCCATAAGAGTTGGAGTAATACTTGCCCAACAAAAGATCCAGTTGATTTATGGAGGCGGTAGTACGGGTTTAATGGGAGCAGTCGCTACAGCAGCACACGCCGGAGGAAGTCCAGTTCTAGGAATCGTGCCAAAACTATTCACAGGTTTTTGTGGACCTACCGTGGGTAAGGAAATACAAGTCTGGAGTATCCCTGAACGGATGACAATCATGTACCATTCTGCCGATGCATTCATTGCTTTACCAGGAGGTCTGGGTACATTGGAAGAAATAGCTTGCGTGGCTTCTTGGTCATCTTTGGTCACAAATAAGAAACCCATTGGTTTGCTTAATATTAATGGTTATTTTAGTAATTTGCTTTCATATTTAGATAATGCTGTGGATAATGGATTCATGTTTTCAGAGGCAAGGAGAACCATAATTTCTGCTACAACCATTGAAGATTTACTCAAAAAGCTCCAAGCTTATGAGTATTTATCTGCTACGGTTGTTTCGCAAACGCTCGGAAAAAGAAAAAGAGATATGGACGAGCAAGGAGTGGATTGCACTCTGTCTTTGTGACATTATCTAACATTTTGTTTGTTGTGTCTCAGTTATAATAAGTGGTTAGCAACCTCTGCAGGTAATATCTCCTAAATTCTACCTTTAGTAGGGGGTAAGGGACATATTTTGCTAATTTTAAAATAAAAAAAAAAATTTGATGTGTTTTAAGCCATTTAGAAGTATTCATTCTGAACAAGGTCTGAGTAAGGGAGACTTGAGACATACCTTGTCAGTTTGATTTCTTCTTTCAAAAAAAAAAAAAAAGTTTGTTGTGTTTTAAGCAATTTAGAAGTATTCATTCTGAACAAGGTCTTAGTAAGGGAGACTTGAGACATACCTTGTCAGTTTGATTTTAATCTTTTTATGTTTACTTGCTAATTTTTGTTTAGTATTTTAGGATTAATTAGGTTGCATGAGTTTGTTTTGTTTTGAGTCTTAGTTATTCCTATTCTTATGTTATTAGTTCTTTTCTCTTACACATGATTCTTTCATTTGGGTTAATAGACTTACATTGAGGATAATGTAAGAATTAAGTGTGGGGGGAACGATTTAGGATTTCTTTTATTTTTGTCTACTATTTTTTTTTATGAGTCTTTATTATTATTATTATTATTTTAATGTGTTCTAGTTCCTTTTTAATACAATGATGAGATATGAATTGCATAAGTCTAAAACAGATTTATTAGTGAGAAGATTTTCATGAGAATTGAGCTTGATGTCAACCTTTTTATGAGCCAATGTTAATATGATATGTTGATTGAGAAAGAAGCATGTTTAGACTTAATCTGACTTGTATAATCATCCTTGTGAGTTTTTAAGCCTATAATGATTGATGCATTATACAAATCAATCTAATTTCTTTCTTGAGTGCTCTTATGATTACATGATTCTCTAGAACTTGCTTTAAACCGTTTGAGACTATATTGATACATGTGACAACATGAATATGATAGAGGCATTAGGATTATAACCAGAGCCAAACAGCCATCCATTATTAATGTTCTAAGAGAACATCCCCACTAGTGAGCCAATTTGAGCCTACATTAAATATGCTATTTTATTGGTAACCAGAACTTACACCTAGCCTAAATATACTTATATCCTTACCCTTGTTCTAAAGATGGATTATATATTTTGAGACATATTGCAAAAACAAGGGATACTTTTTGAAAATTTGGGTTAGAACGAAAGATAAGTGTGGGGGAGGAGAGAGGCAAAAGTCAAGAGAAAAAAGAAAGGGATCATTGTCAAATACATTCCCATATTAAAAAAAAAAATCTTCTCTTGAACTTCTAGTTAAAGTAAAGAAAAAGATGTTACAAAGTTGGTTAGAATGAAGCAAAGGCTCAACATGAATATTTAGCCTATGTTATTATGTGCTTTATAAGAGTTTTGAGAAGTTTTATTCGTATGATCTTATTATGTCTCTAAACTCTATGAACTCTTTGGAACCTTTGTGATATCTTTATCCTTTTGTTCTTTAACCACATTATAACCCTTTGGCCCCATTACAACCTTGAAAAAAGACCTCTTGATTTATGAAGTTGTATGATCTAAATAGTGGAGAATAGGTGGACAAGCAAGCATATGGTAGAACTGTTTTCATGAGATTGATTAAGTGTAAACACTTTACCACTACTTTAAAGAGTGAAAATCATGAGAGTATAGTGAGAAGTTGAGATTAAGTTGAATATGCACTATTTTGATTGAAATATGTTATGTTAATATTGGCTTAACTCATTTATTTACATTCAAGCATGAATTTTTGTGAAATTCTTTGAGCTATTGATTAGTTTATAAGACTTGTTCAAAGATTGTCTCTAATTTATATTGAAAGGATTAGGAGTAAACATTTTTAGTGTATGTAGTTTACTTATATTTTAGTTTTTCAATGTTTGTGGGTATCGTTCTAGCAAACCCTCACGAGACTAAACTCGTCCACTAGGGACACCTAGGGGTTTAAAGGCTTGTGTCACATGCTAAGTGCCACCGTGATTTCCAACGAAAATGGATTAGATTAGATTTTCTTATTTTATTTTTATTGAGTCGTTGCTAGGGACTAGCAACAATCTAAGTGTGGGGGTGTGATAACTCGTATAATTATATAGTTCTTAGTTATGTTTTATTATTGTTTTGTGTCAAATACGAGTTATTATTGTTTAGTCTAATTGTGTTTATGATATTTTATATTTTTATGTAATTTGGTGTTTTTCACGAGTTTCTTTGAGTATTTCAGATTACTAGGTTAAATCAAGAATTAAGGGCAAATCCAATCCAGTTCCAGTTCCGACACCTTTTGCCATATCAGCTATATCCGGAGTTTCACTGAAGCATTAAGGCTGAAATCTTTACAGTGCATAGTTAAGAGGCATATCTATCTTTTTCATGTTTTACACTTCTTGAAACGGAGTCGTTTTCCCTAGCGAAATCGACCATCAAATTGGCTGATGTGCAATGACGTCTGTGCTGACCTGTTTTGGTATTTTGACCATATCTTCCGATCCACATGAGAAAATGATCTGATTCCAATGGCTATGGATCCGTAACTGATAGGGGTATATTTTTCTAGAAGACCATTTGATCAGATCGAGCCTCCAACATTGACAAAATCGACCATCAAGCTGGCTGATCAGAATTGTCATACAATATGACGAAAATTGTTAGAAAAATGCACCCACCTATTATACCTACCTTTGAAATTTATAAAGCTTGTCTCTTGTCATTTAGCTCTCCAAAATGTGTATAAATAGAGGGTCTTGGATGAGCATTAAAGGCAGATTGGTAGGATATTAGCCATTGTAATAAAATTCTCTAAGTTTTCTTCTTCTTTCCTTTCTTTAGTTTTCTTTTTCTTTATTTACTTATGCTTCTTACATTTCTTTTCATTTTATTCATATCTAGTATGTATTGCTAATCATATTGTTGAGGTGATGAGGTGAAGCTCTTGGTAAATGCTAAGGTTAGTCTCTTAAACATGAGCTAAAATGAATCATCATTTATAAACACTAGTATAGATAATATTTTCTTTTGGTTTAAAATCATACTTGCAAAGTAGGGATCTTGATTCATTATTGACAATGAAAATGGCACAGTAAATGCTTGGTTTCATAACCTTGATTTGTTGTAGACATATACCTTGGCATAAGGAATGCTTGGACTCTTTTTATGAGTTTTGAGGATACCAAATGAACATAATATCATATGCTATGGACGTTGGACAATTTGGACTGAATTGCTAAACCTTCCGATTGGAATCTCCCTTATGTGTGAATTTCAATTGTGTAATAAAACAAGATTAATCTTAGCATAACACCAAGAGTGGATTCTCTAACCTCAACATCTTTTCTTATTGTTTTTTTTTATATCTTGTTTAATTTCTTTTATGTTATTTTGTTTATTTTGTTCTCTAATATCTTGTTTATCTTGTTTTGTTGTTGATTCCCTAATATCTTGTTTACTTTCTTTTTCTTATATATTTATAAACTTATACTTACTAATACGCTTCCCTGTGGTTCGACCTCAGACACCTGAGAATTTATTACTTGAACATAACCTGCACTTGGGTTTACAACTCTTAATTGAGTCTCCATCAGTTAATGATAGCTGGTTTTTAGTTTTTCCTTCATCAGAAGTCCAATTTATAGTTCCTGGAATCTCTGATCACAGCCCCATTATGATTACTTCCCAGGCTCCGTGGCCTTCCCCTCCTAAATTATTCAAGTCCTAAATCATTCAAGTTTTTTAATTTCCTGGCTACTCACCCTGACTTCCAGAATATTGTCAAGAGTGTCTGGGATACTAACATCAGTGGATCCCATATGTTCAGCTTTTATCAAAAGCTCAAAATGTTAAGGCTTGAGTAAAAAAAGTTGAATAAAAGTTCCTTCAGTAGTATTTCAACCAGGAACATGAAAAAGGGATGAGGTTGTAGGCATCAATACTGGATGATTGTCAGGAAGCAAGCTTGTTGGAGGAAGAAAGGAATACTACTGCAGATTATGTCTCAATGGCCTCTGCAGAAGAATCCTTCTTTAGATAGAAATCCCAGATTCAGTGGCTTAAACTAGGGGATCAGAACACTGGGTTTTTTCATAAGGTGGCAGTTGCAAGGAACTCACACAATACTATAAAGGTATTGTACAATGCTCAAGGCCAAAAGTTGGAAACACTAGAAGAAGTTGAGTAGGAGGTTATCCAGTACTATGAGAATCTCTTAGGTACTAAAGATGAAGCAGTGAATGGAAGCACGATTAATGATCTGAAAGGCACACTTCAGAAAAGCATCACAAACCAACAAAAGAGTATAATGGAAGCTGAAGTTACTGTAGAGGAAATTAAAGCTACATTGTTTGCACTTAAGAGAGAAAAGGCACCGGGCCCTGATGGCTATAATGTGCAGTTCTTTATTGAGGCATGAGGCACCATTGGGGGGGGAATTTATAAAAGCAGTGCTCCATTTCTTCAGAACAGGCCACCTGCTTAGATCTGCTAATGCAAAAGCAATCACACTGGTCCCAAAGGTGTAGAATCCAAGTAATATATCTGAGTTTATACCTATATCTTGCTGCAATACTGTTTATAAATGTATTTCCAAGCTACTAGCTAATAGATTGAAACAGTGTTTGCCAACTTTAATCAATGCCAATCAGAGTGCTTTTATCAACAGAAGAAGAATCGCGGATAACATCATGCTTGCTCAGGAGCTGGTGAAGGGTTACCACACTAAGAGGGTAACACCTAGAATGACCATAAAAATAAACTTGAAAAGGCCTTTGACTCATTTGATTGGGGCTTTTTGTTTAATGTCTTGGAGGCAATTGGATTTCCTTACAAGTTCATCGACTGGCTGAGAGCTTGTGTTACTACTCCATACTTTTCAGTGGGGTTGAATGGGGGGAGCTTGTTGGTTTCTTTCCAGGCAGGAAGTGGATTAGGCAAGGGGATCCCCTCTCACCCTACCTTTTTGTAATAGTTATGGATGTGTTGTCATCCATTTTGAACAAAGCAGCGGAAGACAAGAGGTTAGGGTACCATCCCACATGTAAGAGGGTGAAACTCACTCACCTTTGCTTTGCTGATGACCTACTGGTTTTCTCAGATGGGAAACAAAGTTCGATAGCCAATCTCATTTCATGTCTACAGTAGTTCTATACCATGTGAGGCCTGCAATTGAACAACACAAAGACAGAAGTCTTTCAGGCCAACATTGATCCTCAAGTACAGAACTTCTTGTTACATACGGCTGGATTTTAAATGGGGAGATTACCTGTTCGATACCTTGGTATTTCTCTGATCTCTGGCAGATTAACAGTTGGGCATTGTGATCCATTAATACAGAGTATTTCTAGAAGAATTAATAGTTGGTCTTCAAAACGACTTTCATTTACTGGGCGTCTCTAACAAATCCAATCAGTGTTGTTCAGTGTGCAAAACTTTTTGTGCTCCATGTTCATTCTACCCAAGAAGGTTATTCTGAAGATTAAAAAATTATGCTCAAGCTTTCTTTGGAAAGGTAAGGAGACCCAAGCAAGAGGAGCCAAAGTTAGCTGGGAGTATGTATGTAATCCCAAGAAGGAGGGGGGATTAGGCCTAAAGAACTTAAACACATGGAACATTGCTTGTATCCTTAAGCATATATGGACTTTGTTTTTCTCTTCAGGATCAATATGGGTAGCATGGATCCAAGCTTATCCACTTAGAAAGATCAGTTTTTGGCATGCAAATGTGCCTCAAATTTGTAGCCGGGGTTGGAGGAAATTATTGAATCTTAGGACGACTGTTCTATCCTTGATAGCTTCTAATAGGAATATTTTTGTCAGGGGAACAGGTTTGCCTTCACAGAAGTTTTCAATCTCTGATGCTTGGAAATGCTTAAGAAATAGGAAGGAAAAAGTACCATGGCACCATTGATAAGTGCGTAATTGCATACATTTTCATGTATTATTTCCTTATACTTTGTGCTTTAATTCTTAAGTTCCTTGACAAATTATTATATTTTTATGAATTATAGGTATTTTGGATGAGATGAAGTCAAAACATGTCAATTATGATGACAAAGAGCTTATAAAGTCACAATCATAAGATGGAAGAAGACTTGGAAGTCAAAAAGATCAAATTCTTAGTGTTAGATGATCAGGCAGATTTGACCTTTGGAGCTTGTTGCAAAGAAATCATTATGTTAAATTCATTATTTGAAAAAACTTCTTTCTTGACTTTTGAAGCTGACTTGAATACCTTTCCAATGATAGGTTTACACGCCTAAATCGGATAATGGATGGTCATCCAAATCCGCTGACGAAGTACGAGATAGTGCATCAGTCACGAAACCGACGTCAGCAAGCAAAATTTCACAAGACAGCCTACTTGGCGCAGTGATGCCACCCTTATTGCCTCTCAAATCCGTAAATCCGGAAAAAATTGCAAAACTCGAAAATCTTGCCTATTTTGCACTCTTTTGCCTCCTAGCTTCCTTGAAGAGCAAGAAAGGGTTTCCAAGTTTTAAAGGTCTATAAATACCATCTTTTGAGCCACCAACTATGAGATGCTTTTGATTATTTATCATTCTTCTTCTTCTTTCTTTTATTTTCTTTTTAGTTTTATGTATATATTATCTATGCCTATGCTAGGCTATACTTCTTTTTGGTTAAGGGTGATTTCAAATCCCTAGAACATGTTGTGTAATTGATTTTGAGATTCTATCTATCATTAGTTTTCTATCAAAGTTGCTTGTGTTCTTCTATAAGAATTGTTCATGATGTTGTCTTGATTTGTTTAGGTTGCAAACTAGATAGATCTTGATAATTATCTAATACTAGTTTAGGAGTCTTGATCCGTGTAATTGTCTTGATTTCCTATTCATAAGTGGCAATTTGTGATTAATGATTATGGTCAAGTTTTCGCTAATTGCAAAGTGGAACATAACCTAAGTTAAACAATTCATGTTCATGCTTTTTTGCTTAGATCAACCTATCTTTCTCATCATAAAGCTATTGTCAAATTAAATTTAGAGATATTCATCCTAGGTTGTTTGATAGTTAGAGATTAAGTAGTGGCGTTCGTCCTGCTTAACTACGAACTAAGGAAGGATTGGGATAACACAGGATGTTGTTATTTACGGTTGTTAACTTTGATAGCTAATTGATGTTGATATATCTGAATTTGATTCTTAATGATGTCTAGTGGTGGAGAATAAACCTTTAGCCATATTTATCTCATATTTGATTTCATCTTATTTTATTGCTTCTTACTTTTCTTGTTTTCTTAGTTTTTAAAACTCCTTTAAACCATTTTCTTTTATTGTTCTTGAATTTAAGTTTTAAACTAGTAATTTATAAACCAAAAACCAATCTCTGTGGATTCGACCCTTTCATGCTACTTTACTATAATTGATCATATTAATTGCAAGGTTTAATAAAGATACACTCTTTTGGGTGCATCTACCATCTATTATGATTTCCTCTTAAGGTACCTAAATGCTTATTCATGGCATGGCTCACTATTCTTAATAGGTTGAGCACTTATGACAGGATGGCTTCTTGGGGTCTTATTCTACCCTCTACTATGTGTGTCTTGTGTGGAAATGCCGAGGAAACTCGAGATCATCTCTTTTTTGCATGCACTTTCTCTTCACAGGTTTGGAACAAAATCTTGGAAAACTCCTCCATTAGTAGGCAGTCAACAAATTGGCAAGAAGATTTTCAATGGGCAATCCAATGCTTTAAAGGAAACTCTTTCAAATCTACTATAATGAAGTTGGCTTGGACATCTTCCATTTATTTCATTTGGCAGGAAAGGAACTCAAGGAAGCATTCGTCAGCAAGAACTCCAGATGAGCTGGTTCAAAAAGTTGCTACTCTTCTT
The DNA here is from genome assembly GCA_030761205.1 of Fremontodendron californicum. NCBI lineage: Eukaryota > Viridiplantae > Streptophyta > Magnoliopsida > Malvales > Malvaceae > Fremontodendron > Fremontodendron californicum. The sequence continues at coordinate 5,639,097 of JAULJL010000032.1, forward strand.
AAGTTTCGGTTTAGTACTTTTCCTAGAATAGCAAGCACACATGTAAATAATATTCTTTGTAATCAGTGGGGTATAAACCAAGTGTAAGGTTGTACTAATGTCTTCTTGTAGCAAGTTGGCCCTGCTTCTTTTGGATGTTTGAAATGAAATTCAGTTATCCAAAAAAAAAATTATTTTAAAAGAATGATAGTTTTTAAATGAGAAATAGTTTTTAAAAAAAAAATGCTATTTTTTTAAGGGAGTACTAGTTTTTTAAGAGAGTGTGTAATTTTACAAAAAATATATATTATATAAAAAATTAAAAAACATAAATACCCTTGTAATATATTATTTAATTTATAAAATATTTAATTTTTAAGTAATTTCTTCAACTGAGTTGGTGTCACTTGACTCATGATACTAACTCAGTCATTTCCATTATATATAGTATAGATATTAGAAGGGGAGACGCCCACGTGTCCCAGGCCTCTGTTCTTAGTGATTGCTGGGCTTGCTTGGTTGGGATGATTAGCTGGGCCTGTGCTTGCTGGATTAGGCCTACTCCTGGTGGGCCGAGTGGGTTCAACAATTGCCCTCCAAGCGAGGTGGAGGTTATAAAGTGACCGACAGCGAGCCTGTTGATAACTGATCCCTCATGGTCTCTCTCTTGCAAAGGCGAGGAGTCAGGGGGCTTGTTGTCTCATTTTGGCGAGGAGTCAGGGGGCTTGATTTTAATTTTTAGGGTTTTTTATGGCTAAGGTATAAGTGGCGATCTACTTTTCTTGGAGTGTGTCGAACAGAAACGTGTTGAAATGGTCTGAGTAGGTTTGAATTTGGGTGGAGAGGTGCTCTGAACTTACTGCTGTCCTTTGGCAGATACAACATGACATTTGACGTGCTGGTCTTTAATGTCAGCCTTAAAGACTGGGCATGTCGTTCGAGGAGCGAACACGTGTCGAGCATTATATGGTGAAATGGGCGGCCATCAGGGTCCTTTTTTGGCTATAAATAGGGGTGCCCGATTCTGGCCTCTTTGTTGTTTTTCATTTTTGCTATCTAGGTACTGCCATTTTTGCTGTCGAACTTGTTCGGTGTTTCGATCTGCTTACGTCTATCTTCATTTCGTTGGTGGGTTGCTCCATTTTGCTGGTTTGCTGGTCCGAGGAGGTTGAGTCGAGTCTGTATAGGTATTTTTGGAGCTTTTCTTTGCATTTTTGTTTGATTTTTGTTGTGTGTGGTGGTTTGCGGGATGGATTCGAGTGGGAGTGGTGGTTCCGATACGTTGGAGAGGATGAAGAGTCTATCCTATGGTGGTGTTCGAAGCATCAATGAGGTGTGCGATGATCTGGACCATGACATCGAGGAAGGGGCCATGGTGGTTGCTGGTGGTGGGGCTGAAACGAGTGGTGGGGGTGGAGTTGTTGGTGGTGGTGTTGGTGCCTCAGAGGTAGACCAAATGTCTTCTGAGAAAGATGAGAAAAGTGAAAGGGTTGCTGGGGATGATGGCATTTAGTTTTATGATGATATCCGCTGTACTATGACCACCGAACAGGTTGGCGTACTGATGCTGACCTGTGGTATCTTCATCCCCAATTACCGCTATGAATTCTATGTGCCCGAATCGGGACGGCATCCTAGTTAGGTTAGGAAAGGTAGGAGGGACGTGATCTACTTCGAGCACATGTTCAAAGAGGGATTCTACCTTTCTCTGTACCTCTTCTTCACCACTTGCCTTGAGAGGTATGGTATTGCTGCTGCTCAACTGACAGGGTCTTTTTGGCCTGTTATGGTGGCTTACTTCCTTGATTGCAAGAAGAGAGGCGTAGAGCCTCTGTACGCCGCGTTTCGCAACTTGTACCATTTGAAGGTGAAGCAGGACAAGTTCTGCTACCTTAAAGCTCTCTGCAATAACCATATCAGGAAGTCATAGTTTTTTGCTGTGAAGCTAAAGTTAGAGAACAATTGGGGTTTTTCGGTGAAGTGGTTTGAGCCTCCCAAAGATCCGCAAAAAATATATGTGGCCATGGATGATCTGGAGAAAGATCAGTTCGACTATTACATGTCGAACAGGATCAACTGGGAGGTCGCTGTGACTGACTACCTTATTTACAGGCATTGTTTGGAGGGTATCAGTCCAAATAGGGTGGCGGCCAAGTTTGCTGATCTAATCCCTTCTCCCTAAGGTAAAGAGTGGCCCGTGGGTAGTACTGACTACTATGCCGAGGTTTTGATGGGTATCATCGAACCCTGAAGAAGAAGAAAATGAGCAAGAAGTCGGGAACCTCTCGCCGAAGCGGGGTTGCTCCTTTGGGAAAGGCAAGAGCTGTCTCTCCTGGCGAGGTGGTTCCTGAAGAGGTGGGCGTCACCGATGAAGGTAATGGTCTTAGGGCTTCCAGCCATACGCTTGCTTTGGTGTCTTGGATCCCTGAGCCTGCCCTTCTTGCTTCAACTCCCGCTGTGATAGAACTGCCACCCTCCCCTAGTTTGTCAGAGAGCGGATGTGGTGATAGTTTGAGAGCTGGAACAAAGCCGGTTAAAGTTATTATCTTGGATGATGACGGTGATGAGGAGATAGTGTTCGAGATGGGGGATTCTATGAGCTCCAATAGCTCTGATAGCTCCGTCAGTAAAGATGATGCTTGGCATGGTAGTTCTATTGCGGTGGCTTTATTTCTAAATCTTTGGAGAACTGGTATATTTTGTATGCTCTCACCGTTTGGGCTTTGATGAGCTCTCATCTTGATTGTTTTCTTCTGTGCAGGTATGTCAAGTCTTACCATTGCTAAGAAGATTCACTAGGCGACGAAGGATAAGAGTAAAGCACAGGGTCTACTGCTTCTCTAGCTCAAGAGTAGTCTGCCAAGAAATATAAGAGGGATAGCCTGGTTGCCGATCCCTCCCCAAAAAAAGCAGAAGATTGGCGTGGATCTGAAAAAGCAAAAGTCTATTCCCTCATTGTCTACTAAACAGGCGGGCCTTGGCGTGGCTACACAAAAAGTAGGTCAAGGTTCTTTGCAACCATCGGTGGAGGTGGAGAGAGATGATGCTCCACCTGCTGTTCCTTCGAAATCAAAGAAAACCATTGAGCCTGCTAAGGGTGGCAAATCTCTGCCTATCATACCAGCTTCCCCGAGCAGGGACGGGTCTTCTTCCACCCGTGATGATGCAGTGATACACTCCAAGCACTCTTTACCTTCACCCCATGGGGGCGTCCTCCGCGATGCATGGCAAGGGTCAGACTCTTATTTTGACTACCAAAGTCGTATGCTTGTTGGGTCCTTGCTGGGCAACGTCGACGGGTGTATTAGTTGGGCCCGTAGTCATCTCTCCTCCAAAGAGGTGAAGGTTATCGAGGCTTGCGACGTACGCACCATTCAATGCAACATTATGTCAAGCATGGTGGAGGTGAGTTTTGTTCTACGGCCTGTCTGATGGTTGGTGCTAGCCAATCTTTCTAACGAAGTTTGTTATTTTCTTTCAGAATCTAGTTGCGACCTTGGCTGTATATAACTGTGTCGGGGAGGCAGATGCCCGTCTTCCCAATGAGGAAGGGGATCTCCAGCTCAAGTCTACCCTCATGACAGAGCTGGAGATGCTTTTAAAGGCTTTGAAGGAAAAAACCAAGGCTGCTGAGGACAAGGAGGTCACCAGCGAACAGTCCTGCCTGGCCAAAGTAGTGGAGTCTGAGAAGCAGGCCACGCTTCTTCGCGGTCAACTCACCAAAGTAGAGGACCACGTTAAGGCTAGGGACAAATAGATCAATATCCTAAAGCAAAATTTTACAGAGAATGAGAAGGAGAAAGAAGCTGTTGTGGCCAAGGCTGTGGAAGCCACCGTTGCCGAGGTTGTGAGGTTGTGAAGGTCGAGAAGAAGGGACATGTTCTCGCGCTACAGAAGGCCTTGGAGCCAAAAAAATGGAGAGATGGCCCTTGGGATGGTGAACGAATTTAGGGAGACCACCTTTACTATGGTGCAATTGATGTATGGGCCCCTTGACTGTAGGAGAATAGACTTTGGGGCCATTGCAAAACATCTAGAGGGCTTTGACCCTACATGCCTTGAGATGCCCTCCTTGGAGAGGTTAAGGGTAGATTATGAGATTACCCCTAGGTCTGCTGTCCCTATGACGCCCCAAATTGATGGCGTGCCCCCCCACTCCGCAAGACGAGCTCGTGCCCCCCACTCAACAAGATGAGCTGCCACCATCTGATGCCGCCACAGGAGAGATACTTGCAGCTCCAGAGGTTGAGCTGCCCCCGTTTGCTACAGCGACAGAGAAAATGCTTGCAGCTGATGCTCTTATTGTGGACCCTCCTGAAGATGGTGAAGTTAGGGATCCAGTTATTGTAGTTGGGGGGTGATGTAATTGGGGCGGGTAATGGTCCTCTAGGTGAGGACCTAGTCCATAATACTTAGAAAATTTGTAATCTTTATTTTTTATCAATGAAAAGCCTGTTTGGTTTCCCTTCTTCTCTGCTTAGTTTGTCTTTGCCGTTCGTTTTAGAGTTTGCCTTTGTGCGTATTGTTGGTGTGTTGGCAGACTACTAGACTTGTTACAGGTTGCTACTTTTGCTGGTTGTTCGTGTGAGTGTAAGGGTCGGATAGAGATGAATAGTCCTACTGGCACGTATGGTATACGTGGACGCGAGGATGGATGGGCCAGTTAGAGGCCATTGGGCGTATAGCATGGCGTCTTATTGCGAGTGCATATGATGGACGCGAGGATGATGGTCCAGTTAGAGGCCATTGGACGTGCAGCATGGCATCTTATTGCTAGCGCACATGGTGGACGCGAGGATGGATGGGCCAGTTAGAGGCTATTGGGCGTGCAGCATGGTGTTTTATTGCAAGCGCACATGATGGTCGCGAGGATGGATGGGCCAGTTAAAGGCTATTGGGCGTGCAACATGGCGTCTTATTCAGAACGCACATGGTTAACGCGAAGATGGATTGAGTAGTTAGAGGCCATTGGGCGTGCAGCATGGCGTCTTATTGCGAGTGCACATGATGGATGCAAGGATGGATGGGCTAGTTAGAGGCCATTTGGCGTGCAACATGGCATCTTATTACGAGCGCACATGGTGGACGTGAGGATGGATGGGCCAGTTAGAGGCTATTGGGCGTGTAGCATGGCGTCTTATTGCAAGCGCACATGGTGGACGCGAGGATGGATGGGCCAGTTAGAGGCCATTGGGCGTGCAGTATGGCATCTTATTGCAAGCGCACATGGTGGACGCAAGGATGGATGGGCCAGTTAGAGGCCATTGGGTATGCAACATGGCATTTTATTGCGAGCGCACATAATGGACGCGAGGATGGATGGGCCAGTTAGAGGCCATTGGGCGATGTGTTGGATTTTTTATTTTTCCTGCAAAGGGCAAGTTGTATTATTATTCTTACGAGGGAAGATACAACTTGTACATAAGATTACAGGAAATATTTCTTCTGGTGTATTGCATTCCAAGTCCTTGGTACAGGGCTTCCGTCTATTCGTTCCAACGCGTAGGCTCCAAAGCCAATCTTCTTTGTCACCTTGTAAGGGCCTTTCCAATTCGGGACCATCTTTCCTTGTTCGCCCGTGGGTCTGCTGGCTTCGCAACTTCTGAGGACAAGGTCGCCGACTTGGAGCTATCTACCTTTGACCTTTGAGTTATAGTATTGGGCGACCTGATGTGATCTGGCAGCCTGTTTGACTTGTGCCCAGTCTCTGATTTCTTCCAAGAGATCCAGATTTCTTCTAAGTGCTTCTCAAGGAGTTGATGCCTATCTCAGCTGGTATCACAGCCTCTGTTCCATACATCAGATTGAAAGAGGTCTCGCCCGTACCAGAGTGGGACGTAGCCCTGATGACCCATAGTATTCCTAGCATTTCGTCTAGCCATGTCCCTTGGCATCGTCGAGCTTCTTTTTCAAGCCTGGGAAGATTTTCTTGTTCATTGCCTCCACCTATCCGTTTGTTTGGGGGTGCTTGATTGAGCTGTGCGTGAGCAGGATTTTGAAGTTTTCACAAAATTTCTTCAACTTGCCTCCTGGAACTGTGCACCATTGTCTGCCACGGTGGTGTTGGGGACTCTGTACCTGCACACCATAGACTTCCAAATGAAGTTCTCAATTATCCTTTCTGTAATGGTTGCCACGGCCTCTGCCTCTACCCATTTAATGAAGTATTTGCAGGCAACAACGACAAACTTCTTCTGTTCTATGGCAATTGGGAAGAGCCCCAGTATGTCTATCCCCTACATAGCAAAGGGCCATGGGCTCGACAACTGGTTTAGCAATTCTGCTGGCTGCCTTGGGACGGTAGCGAACTTCTGGCATTTGTCGCACTTTTTTACCAATTCTGTGGCATCTTTCTTCATTGTCGGCTAGTAAAAACCCTTTCTGAGTGCTTTTTGTGCCAATGACCTGCTTCCCATGTGATTTCCACATACTCCTTCATGGATTTCTCGGAGGATATACTGAGCCTCTGGTGGCTCTAAACACCTTAACAGGGATTCACTGATGATTTCATGTACAGAGTGTTGCCCATTATTGTGTACTTGGAGGCTTTTCTCCTCACTCTAAGTTGTTCTTTGGGGTCTTCGGGCAAGGTTCTATTTGTGAGAAAGTCTGTAATGCCTGTCAACCAGCTTTGCTCGTTAGCTATTGGGAGGATCTCTACACCTTCTTGGTGGCTTGGTAAAGGACGGTGTTCGAGGAGGATCTTTCCTCTTTGTCTTATCTCAATGGCAGAGGCGAGCTTGGACAAAGAGTCTGCCCTGACGTTTTCTTCTTTAGCGATCTACTGGATGACCAACTGGTTGAAGCATAGCTTTAGGTCCATGAATTGTTTGTGATACTTTACCAAGGCGGGCTCCCTTACTTCATATTCCCCATTCACCTGTTTTGCCACCAATTGGGAGTCGGTAGACAGATAGTCTTGCGGCTTCGAGCTTGAGTGCCAACTAGAGCCCTGTCAGGAGAGCCTCATATTCTGTCGCTTTGTTCGAGGCGGGGAAGCCGAAAGATTAGCCGTACTGCCATTCGCTTCCCTGAGGGTCAATCAACAAGATTTTGGCCCCTAATCCCTCTTTTTCTAAGGATCTGTCCACATGTCGCTTGGGACGACCTCCTGTTGCTAGGGTTTTTGTATCAAAGTTGGCTCTGGGGGTGGTGACTGTGCCCACTCGCTAGGGTTCGATGGTGACTCTTCTAGGTAGTGGATTGGTGCCGTGATGGCGCTGTCGAAGGAGTACTCTGCTATAAAATCTGCCAAAGCCTGAGCCTTGATGGCCTTTTTTGGCTTATACTCCAGACAAAATTCACTTAGCTCGATGCTCTATTTGGTTATTCTGCCCGTCGTGTCTACCTTTTGCAACCCTCAGCTGTTGATCCATCAATACCATGATGGGATGGGCCTGGAAAAACTGCCTCAGGCGCTTGACGGCCATTATCAGAGCATAAGTGATTTTTTCCAGCCGAGTATAGTTAATTTTTCCAGTCTGTAGGGCTCGACTGACATGATAAATTGGTGTTTGGTGGCCTTCTTCTTCCTTAAAGAGCATGGCAGCTACGGTCTTGTCTGAGGCTGCTAGGTAGATACACAATTGATCCCCTGGCAAAGGGGCTGGTGAGCAGAGGCGGCGAGCATAGGTATTTTTTGAATTCTTCAAAGGCCTTCTGGCAATCTTTAGTCCATTGATACCTTGATGCTCCTTTGAGCACTTTGAAGAAAGGTAGGCACCTGTCAGCGAGCTTGGAGATGAACCTATTGAGGGCTACTACTTTGCCGATAAGCCTTTGTATTTCCTTAGTATTTCTTGGAGGACACATACCTAAGATTGCCTAAATATTTTTCGGATTCGCTTCTATCCCTAGGTCGGAGACCATAAAATCAAGAAACTTTCCAGCTCCTACCGCGAATGCACATTTTTTCGAATTCAACCTAATGTTGTACTTTCTGATGATGCCAAAGGCTTCTTCCAGATCCCGGACGTGCTGGTCTAGCAAGAAGCTTTTTACTAGCATGTCGTCTACATATACTTCTATACTTCACCCGATTTGGTCTTTGAAGAGTCTATTTACCAACCTTTGGTAGGTGGCTCCTGCGTTTTTCAGCCCGAAGAGCATAACTTGGTAGCAGAATAGACCCTCCTCCGTCACAAAGGACGTTTTGTCTTGGTCTTTGGGGTTCATTTTGATCTGATTGTAGTAGGAGAAGGCGTTCATAAAACTTAGGTATTTGTGTCCCGCTGAGGAGTCAACCAGTCGGTCTATGGATGGTAGGGGAAAGCTGTCTTTAAGGCAAGCTTGTTCAAATCTGTGAAGTCTACACACATTCGCCATTTACCACTAGCCTTTTTCACCATCACTACGTTGGCGAGCCAATCCGGGTAGACCACCTCTTTGATGAAGTTAGCGGGGAGCAATTTCTTAACTTCTTCTCTAACCGCCCCGACTCTCTTGGAGTCAAACTGGCACTTATTTTGTCTTATCAATTTTGCTGCTGGGTTCACATTCAGGGAATGGGTGATTACATTCGGCTCTATTCCGGGCATGTCAACCGTCGACCATGCAAAGATGTCGGTGTTTTCCTACAACATGGCCACCAAGGGCCACCTTTCTTCGATTCCCTAAGAGGACCCGACCTTGGTTGTCTTAGACAGGTTTCTTAGATCCAAAGGAATGTTTTTGCTTGTTCTACCAGCTCCGCCTTATATTGACTCGTCTCTGCCTTGTTGTCTAAGCTTTCCAAGATGAGCATGGTTTTGTCGATCATGTTTACTTGAGCTTCTATTAGTTGCCCCATAGTTTCTTCCTTTTGCCCCCTGCTTCTGCCATATTGAGGTCAGGCTCGACGCCTTGGTATTTGTTTGCAATCTTATGGACAACATGTGGTACTGCCGTGCCATTTGATGAACTGTCTTCATGTAATCGATTCCCATGGGTGTTGGGAATTTCACTGTCAAGCAGTAGACGGCAGCCACCATCCTTGCCTTTCTCATCATAGGCCTTCCAAGGATGGCGTTGTAGGCCGAAGGCTAGTCGACCACTAGGAACTCAGAGATGATGGTGAGGGTGTGGTCGCCGTCTCCCATTATTACTGGCAAGGTGATTGACCCTTTGACTGTAATTAGCTGATTTGCAAAATCAAAAATTGGGCTTGCTGGCTTCAGATCTTTCTTAGGGATGCCCATTTTCTTGAAGGCTTCCTACTGAATAACTTCCACTGCACTACCACTGTTGACGAGGACCCTTTTTACTCTAAAATTTAGGATTGTGGCTACCACAACAATTGTCTTCTAAGATGTCGACATCGTTATCATTGAAGTCTACCATCCAGTCTTCATTCTGCTTTGCTCGTTTGGGGGTTGTATCGATAGCCATTATGGTTCTTAGATGGGCCTTTCTCTTGGAGTTACTGGCGGTCCATTCTTCTGTGCCTTCCACTATCATGTTTATCACCCCTTGTATCGGTTTCTTCCCTTCTGCCTTGCCTGTGTTCCTTGATAAGTGCTTAAATTCATGTATTTTCATATATTAATTCCTTATATTTTATGCTTAGTTCCTTGAAATCCTTGATAGTTTACTTGGTTTTGTGTTTTGTAGGTGTTTTGGAAGATAAGAATTGCTATGGAGTTGAAAAGAGTGAATTTGGACAAGAAATAAAGCTTCAAGCACAAGGGACACTTCAAGAAGACTAGATGCGGTTGCCTACATCTCATTCCCTAAAAACCCTAGTTGAAAAACCTATTCTCAAGCTCAAAAGAACCCTAGCGGTAGCTTTTATCTAGCCTTGAAGAATTTCAGCTGCCACTTCCTTTTGCATTATTATAGGTTGCCCTAATTCTTCCTTTAAATACCCTAGCTGATTACATGGTTTCTTAAATAAATAAAAGGTGGCGGCATCTCTTAGTATTATTGGTTGTCAACTTGCATTAATTGCAAAGTTCTTTCCTTAAAGCTAATCCTAATCAAAGTAGGAGAATTAAATCAACCAAGACTTTCCTTCCTTACACTTACTTTGGTTGCAAGTTTGTAATCTCTCCTCTTTAAAGAGTGCTTTGACCATAATTAATTATTTCTTTCCTTATATCTACATGCCTTGGCTGCCAAGTATTCATTCTTTCCTTAAAACACAAAAATTAGCCACATTTCCTTAGCTTTAGCCGCAAGTCAGCATTTATTGAAGGGAGAGAGCTGAAATTCACTTGTTTGATGCCCTAGCTATTGCCTATAAATAGAGAACAAGGGGGCAAACGAAAATCACACTTCTCCAAGCTACAAAGTTCTGATTTCTTCTTTGTTTCTTTGTTTTTGAGAGAGCAAGAGGCTGGATAATTGATATCTTCTTATTCTTCTTCTTCTTTCTTTCTTTCTTTTATTTTCTTCTTAGATTCTCTTTAATTTTATGTTTATATTTACAATGTCTATGCTAGGCTAAAATTTTATTTGGTTAAGGGTGATTTCAAAGCCCTAGACATGTTATGTAATTAATTTTTAGAATCTATCTATCATTGTTTTCTATCAAAGTTGTTTGTGTTCTTCCATTAAAATTGTTCATGATGATGTTTTGATTTGTTTAGGTGGCCAACTAGATAAATCTTAATAATTGTCTAATGCTAGTTTAGGAGTCTTGATCCGTGTAATTGTCTTGATTTCTTATTCATAAGTAGCAATTTGTGATTAATGATTATGGTCAAGTTTTTAATAATTACAAAGTGGAACATAACCTAAGTTGAACAATCCGAGCTTATGTGTTTGTTGCTTAGATCAACCTATTATTTTAAGATAAAGCTGCTACTAAATTGAACTTAGAGAGCTTATTCTAGGTTGTTTGATGTTAGAGATTAAATAGAGAGCTTGTTCTATTTAACAACAAACTAAGGAAAGATTGGGGTAACAGAGCTTGTTGTTATCTACAATGTTAACTTTGATAGTTAATTGATGTTGATAGCTATGAAATTGATTCTTAATGATGTCTAGTGGTAGAGAATGAAACCTTAACCATATTTCTCATATTTGATTCTTCTTAATTACTTGTTTTATCATTCTTATTAATTAACTTTAGTTTAAATCTGATCTCAAAACCCCTTTTACTTTTGTTTACTTGTTTTTAAGTGATAAACTATTAACTTACAAACTAAAACCCAATCCCTGAGGACTCGACCCTTGCTAATCACTATACTTTACAATTGATTTTTTTTAAGTGCAAGGTTAGATAAGATACTCTCTTTTGGGTGCATCATTCCTCTGACTGTTTGTTAATGGCTGCCCCTATTGGGCCTCTGTCTTCCTTACAAACTGTTTGATCTACCCTTTTCTGATAGCAGTCTCGATTGCATCTTTCAAAGACCTTCAATCCTCCGTGCTGTGTCCCACATCGTTGTGATAGTTGCACCTTTCCTTGGAGTTAAGGCACAACGGGTTGTCCTTCATGGGGAAGGGCACTCCCAAGATACCCTCGTGGCCTACTGCATTCAAGATGTACGCCTTTGAGGCATTGAGAGGGGTGCACTCGTCGAACTTAGAGTATGGGGCTCTTTTCCCTCTTCGTCCGCTGCCCTGGATGACTCTGTCCGTGTTATTTGATGGGTCGTTCTTTCGGGCGGCCTGGATCTTTGGCGGTGTGAGTCAAGACCCAATTGTCTCCTATTGTCTTGGTATCCTTCTTTGTTCTTTGGGGGGAGTCCCTGACCCTGTTGGTAGTGCGTTCTTTCGTCGGGCCCCTCGGCCAGTTTGATTTCTTCTGTTTCGGCATACCTCTGGGCCTTCTCATACAGGTTATAGAGTTTTTCCAATTTCTCATCTGTCAAGGCATATCTGAGGTGTTCATGGTGGACCTCGTAGATGAATGCCTGTATGGCCAGTCATCATGTAGGTTTTTTATCTCCATTGTGGCAGAATTGAACCTGCGGATATATTCTCTGAGGGTTTCACTTTTTTTCTATCTTACTGCGAGGAGGCTGGCTGGGGTTTTGAAGGTTGCCTTGTTGGCGAGGAAATAGGCAATGAAGGTTCTACCAAGCTTCTGGAAGCTATCGGTGGACCTCGCCAACAACGAGTGGTACCAAGTTCTGGCGTGCACTCTGAGTATCATAGGAAACACTCGGTACTTCTAGGCATCAGTGGCCCCCAGCAAGTCCATGTAGTTTTTGTACTAGATGAGGTGGTCTGTGGGGTCCTTGGTGCCATCATAGGTATCTTTGGGGAGCTTGATTGTTTTGGACGCTAGTTCTTGCCGGATTTCCAAGGTCAGAGGACTATTGTCGTCCATCATCCATTCTGCCTCCTCCACTTTGTATTTCATCATGCCATGGACTTCTTTTCTTAGGGCCGCCATCTGGGCCTCTATAGTGCAAGCAACCATCTCCTTATTGGTGGGCAGGTCCTCCTGGTTCCGGGGTCGCTCCTCGGAGCGTTGTCCCCTACTTTGTCTGTGGCCCTGCTTGCGGTTGTTCGATCGCTGCCTCGATAAGACAAGCTGGCACTGTTTTCTTCTTAGTAGTTATTGTTGCCCTTTTGGTTTGGTCCTACATTCTGATGAGCCTGGCGGGCAACATGTTGTTGCTCAGCCAGTTGATCCTGGAAGGTTTGTATCTGGCTCATGAGCATCTGCTACATTGGGTCGATGTAGGGTAGCACAGGGGGTTGGAAAACGATGCTGTGTGGTTGGATGGTAGGGTTGATTGTCAGTGGGGGGCCGGTGGCGGTATTTGGTGGTAGCGTTGCTGGTGTGTTCTCTTGGCCAGCTGGTGGGGGTTTGCTCTGGGGACAAGGGAAATGCTCGTTTGTCTCGAGACGTTAAACTGAGTTTCTAAGGGGTAGGAGAGGGCTATGCGGGTGGTTTGCTAGGTGGCCGGAGGTATGTCTCGCAGTGGAGTCGTGAGGGTTGAGAACACTAGAGAGGGGGTTGTGAGTAGGCTCTGGTAGTAGGGTTGTGGGTAGAAGGGCTGTTGGGACCAGAAGTTAGGCATAAAAGGTGCTTGGTAGTTGGTGCCATGTCCCAGGAGGTTGAGGGAGGTTCGTGAGGGGGAGATTGAAAACTGACTGTAACCGGGGGTGTGGAGGAGTTGGTGATGGGGGGATGTACCTGGGTCTCCGAGTGAGGAGGTTTGTTGGATTGGTGGTAAAGATATGGCTTGTCGTTTCCCACAGACAGTGCCAAATGTTGATGTATTTTTGTGTCGAGGTGGTGCTCCTGAGGTCCCTGGTGGCCGGAGGCCCTGAGAAAGAGGAAAAAGAGGTCAGAGGGCACCGGAGGTTGAGCTCCGAGACACACTTCGATGGTTAAGTCAGTGTTTGGAGGAGAAAGAAGAGGTATTAGGAAGAGAATATATTGAGAAAGAGAAAGCTTAATCGTGAATAGCCTTGGGGGGGCTATATATAGAGGAGGTTGGGCGAGCTTGTGCTCACCCTACTAAATTCCACGTGCCCGACTCTGATAGGTCGTCTGATGTAAGCGGCCTCGGGGGGCCTTGTCGAGGAGACGACTGCATTTAATGTCCGCCGTCTGCAGACTGTGATATTTAATGCCTCGCACTGCCCAAGGTGGGTGTCGAGGTGACTGGAGATGTGACCTCTAGGAGAAGGGAAGCCGCCCACGTGTCCCAGGCCTCTGTTCTCAGTGATTGCTGGGCTCGCCTGGTTGGGCTGATTAGTTGGGCCTGTGCTTGGTGGATTAGGCCTGCTCCTGGTGGACCGAGTGGGTTCAACATGACTCGTGACTCCACACTCAGTCAGATCTTTTATAATTAGTATAGATACTATTTTGTATCATTTAACATAACTTGTTTTATAACTTTTGTGATAAGTAAATGTAAACGTTATGAAAAACTACTATTTTTAAGATAATTAGTTTACAAATTATGTTAACTATTTCACGTAACAATAATAAAAATATAATATTATTTAATTTTAAATACAATATTTCTAAAAAAATTATCTTTTATAAAAAAAGATGTTATAGACAACAAAAATATGTAATGCTAACAATATTAAGTATTTTACTTGATGTAATAAAAATTGTAAAAATCATAATTTGTTTATTTTGAAAATGTAAAGGTAACAAAAATAGTAATACAATTTTTTGTTATAGGTGTCAAAAAATAGATAATTTGATGACATATTATTGTAATCCTAATAATTACAAAGAATAATATTTTTGTATTATTCAATATAATGTGTTTTGTAATTTTGGTGATAAGTAAATATAAAATTAAGAAAAACTAGATAATGTTCGTGCTTCGCTGCAGAATGTTATCGGATTTCAATTAATATTTTATAATAAATTTGAAAGATAAAAAAATAAGAGTAATAAATATAATAATTTAAAAAATAATAATTCATATTCTTATAAGACGTCTAGTATAAAATTGAGAGTTATTTGAATATAGTTAATTACATCCGGCAATTTCAGACACAACATAATTATACGATACGAACATAACATGGGAAAAATAATTAAAACACGACATGACACAAAAATATCATGAACACGACACAAATACACGAACGTGTCAAAATCTACATAAAAGGAATTATTAACGTGTCAACATTTATATAAATATATAATACATTGAATACGATTATAACAGGGAAAACAATATGAATATGACAACGCACGACATAAATTTGGGAGTTATTTGAATAGTGTCAATTAGACTTGGCAATTTCAAACACAGCATGATTATACGACACGAATACAACATGAAAAAAAAAATTAAAATATGACACGAAAAATAACATGAACACAACAAAAATACATGAACGTGTCAAAATCTACATAAAGGAATTACTAACGTGTAAAAATTTATATAAATTTATAACACTTTAAACACACGATAAAATAACATGAACATGTTACGAACATACAAAATTTTCTCTAAATTAAATCATTATAACAACTTATGCAAAATATGGGATGAATTGAGACACGACATGAACATACACAATTTTTTCTAAATTGAATCACCACGACAAACTATGCAAAATATTTGGATGAATTGAAACATGACACAAACACATGAAAAAAATAATTAAAATACGACAGGACACAAAAATAATATGAACACAACACAAATACACAAACATGTCAAAATATACATAAAATGAATTATTAATATGTAAAAATTTATATAAATTTATAATACTTTGAACATACGAAAAAATAACATGAGCACGACACAAAAAAAAAAATATGGATACGAACGAATATTCGAACGTTTCAAAATCTACATAAAAATTGTATAAATTTATAATATTTGAACACACAAAAATTAACACGAATACAAATTTCTTTCCATTTTTTTCCTTTCTTTTCTTTCTTCCCTTCTTAATCAAATTTTTTTTTTTTGAAAATACCTGTCGCAACCTAAAAAATAACAAGTCTCATCGCGAGACAGTTTACTCGTTAAGTGTGACATTAGGAAAAACAGAGGAAAAGACGACTTAATTTCTCTTGAAATAAAATGAGGGTTTGAAAACGACCTCGAAAAAGAAATAGAGTCGTCACCAATCTTTTTTGGCTAGGTGTGATCGACCACCTATTAAAATCGATTTTGTAAAATATTTTAAAATTAATTAAAATATTTTTAAAACAAATTTTGAAGTCTGTGTTTTTAAACTAGAGAAACCAAAGAAACGAGTTCGGGAGTCGGTTACGTGTGGGGAAAGATTAGCACCCCCACAACGCCCGTATAAGACAATACCTTATTAATCGTGTGTTATCTCAAGTCTCGGTAAAATGTTGGTTTTTGATTTGTCATTTCAAAATAATTCCCAATTTAAAGAAAAAATTTCCATTTTTAATTGAAAATGATCCGGAATTTATTAATTCAAAATTTTCTTATATTCCCAGACAAACGCGGTAAAATATAGAAAATTTTATTTATTTAGAAAAATTTTTGAATCATTATCGTTTTGAAAAAAAAGATATTCCGTTATTAATGATAATTGATGATGTCTTCCCCGGCAACCCGGAGGAGAACTCATGAATTATTTTAACTCCGGAATAACTTTATTTTATTTTAAATCATTATCCTTTTTTTAAAACATTTTAAAAAGATAAATATGAACATATGTGACTTGGTAAAAGATGACATAGCAAAATCTAGATGACATAATATAATCTAAATGACATGATATAATCCAAGTGACATGGTATATTCTAAATGACATAGCATAATTTAATATGACATAGTATATTCTAAATGATATGATATAATCTAAATGACATAGTATATTCTAAATGACATAGTATAATTTAGTAATATGACATGATTAAAAAATAATAATATCATAATAAAATATGCATGAAAATAAAAAAGGCAATGCATGAACATAATAAAATCCTAAATGATATGACAAAATAAATAATGACTAAGTAAAGAGCATAGAATAACATAAAATATTTACAACCATATAACAATCAATATAACATCATATAAATCAAAACAATAACATTACCATAGTAATATTCATAGCAAAAATCATATATCATATAATATGCATGAACATGGAAAATGCAATGCATGAAAGTGTATTTTTTTCTTTAAATAAGGACACCCGTATATCTAAAAAGATATCCGACTACCTTAGGAAAAGACATCAAATCAGATTTTTCTAAATCAAATATACTTTGTGATTGAATTGAAAACAATTTTGAAAATTTTGGATGAAAATAGCACTATGGCCAAAACCCCCCTTTAAAAAGACTCTATTTTCCTAACTTTGAAAACCCGGGTTGACCTCCCTTGACCCGACCGTTATAAAATTATTTTTTAGGATTAAAATGACTTATAAATCAACCTAGGATAGTAGCTACTGTTCTAAATCAGCCCCCTCTTAATGCCTTAGCTAAAATAGAAAATTATTTTCTCTTTGAAAACAAATCTGACTTTTCTGACCAGTTTTAAAACGTGATTTTTTTTTTACCTATTTTAAAATTTTCAAAAAAATCTAAGAAAATTATGGGAGACTCGGAACATGTCGACCTCTATGGGAAAAAATTAGCTTAATTTTTAGACTAAGGATGACCTACCATAAAATTTTTGAAAGTCAAAACACTGGGTGAAAAACTGTTTAACCAAATTAAACCATTGATAAAAAAACTCAAAAATCAGAATAAAAATATTGGAGACTCCTCTAAGATACTACAAACAGTAGTAAAAATTTCTAAAAATTTGGAAAAGAATTGCATAATGAAAAAAAAAATCACAAAAGTAGAAAATCCAACTTGACAACATCTTAATTTTCCACAAACATGCTCATGAGAACTTGGCTTTGAGCCATTGGTTGGCTTAAGTCAAAAATCAAGTGGGATGATATGAAATGCATGAACAAAACAGCAAGTTAAATGCATGAAATGCATGTCCTAATGCCTAAATGACATAGAAAATATGTATGGCATGAAAGATGACCTAATGCCTAAATAGAAAATGCATGGCAATAATATAACCCTAGACCTAATTATGCATGAAACATGCATGGCAATAAATATGGCCCTAGACCTAAATGGAAATGAAAAATGTATGGAAATAAAAGATGATCTAAGATCTACAAAGCAAGAAATTATCCATGGCATACAAAGATGACCTAATGCCTAAAATGTCATGAGAATATGCATAGCAATATAATATAACATAACCTAATACTTAATATGAACATGAAATATGCATGGAAGTAGCATGAACATATAATGACCAAATGAACATAAGAATGATGCAAGAACATGGCAAAACAAGTACAAAATAACATGGCATAATGATGCAAAGCATTAATGAAAGCATTATAACCAAACAAGATGAAAATGCAAATACACACACAAAGAAACATAGAAGTCGAATGGTTACTAACAATATGTGAGATCCTTAGCAAGGCAATAACACAAACACATGGCATGGCAGATATGCAAGACATAAATGAAAACATGATAGACAAATAATCATGATGAAGATGTAAAGATATAGCTAGGCAAATACACAAACACATGGTATGGCAATAACACAAAGCATGAACAACTTGATATAGTGAAAACAAAAAATTAGTGTTAGTAAATAAAGCAAGTAGACATGAAAATAAATGATAAAAATAGCAAAATAAGAACAAGTAAGTAAATAAAGTTGGAAATAAGCTCCATATCTTAATTATTTTAGAAAGCTAAAACATCAAAATAAGCTAACATATCATAACCAACATAGAAAATAAATCAAACACAAGACAAGCATACCAAAGAATACCATTCGGCCATAGCAAAAAAAATGGTAAAAAAGTTGTTTTTTTATTTTTTTCATGAAAACATAATATATGAGCCTTGAAAGGAATTTTAAAAACCTTTATTACATAATAAAATAATAATAAATCATATGAAAAAATGAGCAAAATCAACATAGAAAAAGAAAGAAAAATACAAGAGTTAGGTGCCAAAAGGCTACTTTTCAAAGCTATCTTTCAAGCTTCCTTCTCTTCTAAATTTTTCTTTGCTTTTCTACCACTTAGCTATTGCTCAACAATGAAAATACTCAACCAAAAGAACCCCCTAAAATCAAAATACTCCCCCCTCGAAATAGTGCTGGCCGAATGGCCATAGTGTTGAAATGATGTTGACATCTTTTTTTAAGCTAGCAAGATCCAAAAGCCACTAATCAAAGATGCTAAAAAATGTGAAATTACAACCATAAGATGAAGTGATTAGCTCCTAATAATAATAGCTGGCCTAGAATATGTAACCATAATGTTGACATCCTTCCTCTTCATTTATTTGACCATATGGCAAGATCACAAAGGCTCAATCAAATAAAGATACCATTTTGCTATCCAATTTTGGCATTTGGATGAAAGAACTCAGCCAACCTTCGCCTCTACATGGGCTGGCCGAATGGCCCTTCAAATTCCAGCCACTTCTCTATTTTTTTTAAATTGCAAAAATGGCCCTCTTTAGTTTTTTCGGTAAAATTGCACTTTAACCCCCCAAACTTGATTAAATTGCAAACAGACTCCAAATCCGGATTTTATTTTTCCAATACTTCCTAAATAATATAAAATTGAGTTATGAAAGTTTTCATAATTTTTTGAGCTCGTTTCCTATTTTTCTCGGATTTATCTTTTGGAATTTTGGGTTGATGCCTCCCAAATTTTGCCTTTTTCAGTTGAGCTCCGATTCCAGATTTTTCTTTTCCAATCACTTCCAAATAATATAAAATTGAGATCTGAAAGTTTTCATAATTTTTCGAGCTCATTAGCTATTTTTCTCGGATTTATCTTCTGGAATTTCAACTTAGTACACCCGAACTTTGCCATTTTTCAAATGAGCTCTGATTCTGGATTTTTCTTCGCCAACATTTTCCAAATAATATAAAATTGAGATCTGAAAGTTTTCATAATTTTTCGAGCTCGTTTCCTTTTTTTCCCGAATTTATCTTTTGGAATTTCAGCTTAGTGCACCCGAACTTTGCCATTTTTTAAATGAGCTCCGATTCTGGATTTTTCTTTGCCGATCTCTTCCAAATGACATAAAACTCAGATCTAGAGGTTTTCCTAATTTTTCGAGCTCGTTTCCTATTTTTCTCTGATTTTCCAAAATGACCCTTTAACCCTCGAAACTTCAATTTTACTCAAAACAGGTCCGATTTTCAGATTTTCTTTTTCCATTTCCTTTGGTATATATTGAATTGGAATTGATCGGAGAATGCCCAATTTTTACGATCAAATTCCCATCCGATTTGATTTTTCCTTCTTCCAATATCGGGAATTTTCTCGTTTTTGTTTTTCCTCCAACCGGCTCTTTTCTCAGAATTACTTCAAACTGAGCCTTGGGTTGTCTTTGTTTAGTTACTCTTCTTCAATTAGGGGCTTTAGTTTTATCGAATTGGACCATTTTTGCAGTTTTTCCTAATTTTGCAAAATTTACCAAAAATCCTAATTTTCGGTTTTCTTCCAAATTGACCATTCCTTTGGTTTTGGTTCCAAATGGCCTTTCCAATACTCGTAGTCATTGATTATATTCCATTCGAAAACTCCAATTTTGACCAATTTGATCGTTTAAGCACTTTTCCCCAAATTTACCGAATTAGGGTTTTTTTTCCACTGAATCTCCATAACCCATCTTCCAGACTCCATATTTCTCGTTGTAGACCTCGGATTATCAAAATTCTTTTATCATTGTTCAAGTCAACTTTGAATCTTGATTTTGAATAAGGGTTGACTTTTGTAGTAGTTGACTTTTTAGGGTTGACTTTTTCGAGGTTAACTTTTTCCAGATTGACTTTTCATGCTTGACCTCTTAAATAAAGTCTTGGAGTATCATCTGCAGGATGAGAAGAGACTTTCTATATTCTAAAACATCATCAGGAAAAAATTACCTGATTTAGGGGTCCAGACAAAATTAGATGTCTACAGCTGCCCCTCTTTGGCTATTGCTGAGAATCAAGAATCAGGTAAAGATAAAATAAACACTAATTTTGTTTGATTAGTGAAATCACATGTGAAGAAAAGGAAAGAGAGTTTTCTTTTTTTTTCATATTTTTCATTCATTTCATTTTTTTTTTATGATTAA
Organism: Fremontodendron californicum; assembly: GCA_030761205.1. Classification (NCBI taxonomy): domain Eukaryota; kingdom Viridiplantae; phylum Streptophyta; class Magnoliopsida; order Malvales; family Malvaceae; genus Fremontodendron; species Fremontodendron californicum. The sequence continues at coordinate 5,659,609 of JAULJL010000032.1, forward strand.
AAGCTGTAAATAGAAGATTTTATCCTTAAATTGAGTTCTCTGACTATTCAAGGCTCGACTCGTCATAAGGAAACGAGTTCGATTTGCAAAGTGATGACTTGGGCGGAACCAATAGTCGAAAAGTTATCTAGGCGAAACCGTAGATAATTTTCAAGGTGATGACTTGGGCGAAACCAGAAGTCGAAAAGTTATCTAGGCGAAATCGTAGATAATTTTCAAGGTGATGACTTGGGCGAAACCAGAAGTCGAAAAGTTATCTAGGCAAAACCATAGATAATTTTCAAGGTGATGACTTAGGTAAAACCAGACGTTGAAAAGTTACCTAGATGAAACCATAGATAATTTTCAAGGTGATGACATGGGCGAAACCAGAAGTCGAAAAGTTATCCAGGCGAAATCATAAATAATTTTCAAGGTGATAACTTGGGTGAAACCAAAAGTCAAAAAGTTCTAGGTGAAACCATAGATAATTTTCAAGGTGATGACTTGGGCGAAACTAGAAGTCGAAAAGTTATCTAGGTGAAACCATAGATAATTTTCACGGTGATAACTTGGGCGAAACCAGACGTCGAAAAGTTATCTAGATGAAACCATAAATAATTTTCAAGGTGATGACTTGGGCGAAACCAGAAGTCGAAAAGTTATCTAGATGAAACCATAGATAATTTTCAAGGTGATTACTTGGGTGAAACCAGAAGTCGAAAAGTTATCCAGGTGAAACCATAAATAATTTTCAAGGTGATGACTTGGGCGAAACCAGACGTCGAAAAGTTATCTAGATGAGACCATAGATAATTTTCAAGGTGATGACTTGGGCGAAACCAGACGTCGAAAAGTTATCTAGATGAGACCATAGATAATTTTCAAGGTGATGACTTGGGTGAAACCAAATGTCGAAAAGTTATCTAGGTGAAACCATAGTTAATTTCAAGGTGATGACTTGGGCGAAACCAGAAGTCGAAAAGTTATCCAGGCGAAACCATAGATAATTTTCAAGGTGATGACTTGGACGAAACCAGAACTCGAAAAAGATCTGGATAAAGATAGAGGTTGATATGACCTAGGTGAAACCAGAAAGTTGAGGAAGATCTGGATGAAGCCAGAGGCATTTATATAACCTGGGTGAAACCAGAAGACGAGAAAGATCTAGATGAATCTAGAGATTGATGTGACCTGGGTGAAATCGAAAGTCGAGAGAGATCTAGTGAAGCCAGGGGTATTTTCTGAATATGGTGTCTGAATGACCTATCCACTATTTTTTTGAAAATGTGTTGAAAGTTTACCTGAAGGTTTTGAGAGAAGATGCAAATGCTTCATGATGCAGATGCAGATGTCTTTAACAAGATGCACTGCTTTATGGTGCAGATGTTGAATAAGATGCAAATGCTTCATGGTGCAAATGCAAATGGCTTGGATTGATGCGAATGCTTCTTGATGCAGATGCAGATGTTGAATAAGATTCAGATGCTTCATGGTGCAAATGCAAATGACTTAAATTGATGCAAATGCTTCTTGGTTCAGATGCAGATGCTTTATGGTGCAAATACAAATGGCTTGGATTGATGCAAATGCTTCTTGGTGCAAATGCAAAGATGTTGGATAAGATGTAGATGCTTCATGGTGCAAATGCAAATGGCTTGGATTGATGCAAATGCTTATTAACGCAAATGCAAAGATGTTGGATAAGATGCAGATGCTTCATGGTGCAAATGTCTTGGATTTATGCAAATGCTTCTTGATGCAGATGCAGATGTTCAATAAGATGCAAATGCTTCATGGTACAAATACAAATGGCTTGGATTGATGCAAATGCTTCTTGATGCAGATGCAGATGCTTCATGGTGCAAATACAAATGTTGAATAAGATGCAAATGCTTCATGGTGCAAATGCAAATTCTTGGATTGATGGAAATGCTTCATGGTCAAAATGCAAAGATTAGCAATGTGCAAATGCTTCATGGTGCAAATGCAAAGATGTTGGATAAAATGCAGATGCTTCATGGTGCAAATGCAAATGTCCTGGATTTATGCAAATGCTTCTTGATGCAAATGCAAAGATCAATAATGTGCAAATGTTTCTAAATGTTGCAAACGCAAATATCTTCAAATGATGCAACTACTTCCTGGAATGATGCAGATGCAAAGATCAACAATGTGCAAATGCTTCTAACTGATGCAAATGCAAAGATCAACGTTGACTCAACTACTTCATGGAACAAAGCAGACGCCCCTATGAATCGTGTTCATGTAAGTGGTCTATGAATGGTGTAACTATAGTTACCACACAATAATGAAAATGTAATGATTCTAGAAATGATGCAATTGCTTGGGATGACGCAAATGCAAATATCCATGAAGGATGTAAATGTGAGGGTAAAATGCATATGCTTATGGAATAGTGCCAATGCAAATACCCATGAATGATGCAAATGCTTGCCGACACTATAGATGCAAAACTCAATAAAGAGATGAGTGTTTATGAGTAACGCAAATACCCTTTATCATTTTTCTAGACTTTGGCATAGCCTTTCCAATTCATTTTTCCTCTTCAAATCAAAGTATATCTTGAACCCTCGTGCCCCATAAGATATCATTCCCTTTTTGTTCCTTGGCTATCTGCTTGCCCCAACAATTTTCAAACCCTTATCAATAGAAGCCTGTTTGCCGAGTTCTATTTCTTCTTCTCATATCTGAAAGTCAAGGTTAACCCTAGTAGTTCCATACCTTTGGGTTAAAAAAACCCTTATCTCATGTCAACATCAAAAATGGGTATTTCTAAAATATTTTTACTTTCCCCTTTTTGAGAAAATTGCTCAATTTAATGAAAACTTCTGAGCCAAAAATATTAACCCCATAGTGTGTGATGTACAAATCTCTTGAAGACTAATGATCACTGTTAGAAATTTTTCTGAATGTCAATTTGGGTTTTTTCAACTTGAATTGAAAGGCTTGATATAACATGATCAAAGAAAACTTCACCACAAAAATGTATGTCCCTTCTAGGCTCACAAATGGAACAGGTTTTATAAAATACGAATTCCTTGAGAATCGAACAAATTCAACATTCTTTTACTTTCCAAATGATGCACCCAAAAGAGTGTATCTTATTTAACCTTGCACTAAAAAGGTCAATTGTAAGTATAATGATTAGCAAGGGTCGAGTCCTCAGGGATTGGGTTTTAATCTATGAGTTATTAGTTTATAACTTACGTTCAAAGAAAACAACAAAAGAAAAGGGGTTTTTGAAGCCAGATTTAAACTAAAGTAAATAATAAGAATAAGATGCAAGGCGGTATAACCAGCCAATAAAAATATATATACTAAATTAGGCGGTATAACCAGCCAATAAAAATATATATACTAAATTAGGCGGTATAACCAGCCAATAAAAATAAAACAAAGTTAATATACAAATTAGGCGGTATAACCAGCCAATAAAAATAAATATACTTTTAAAAATAAGCAAACTAGAAAAGTAAGAAAACAAGTAAGTAAGAAGAATCAAATATGAAAAATATGGTTAAGGTTTCATTCTCCACCACTAGACATCATTAAGAATCAATTTCAGATTATCAATACCAACCAACTATCTAAGTTAACAACCGTAGATAACAACAAGCTCTGTTATCCCAATCTTTCCTTAGTTTGTCGTTAAATAGAACAAGCTCTCTATTTAATCTCTAACCATTAAACAACCTAGAATAAGCTCTCTAAATTCAATTTAATGGCAGCTTTATGATGAGAAAGATAGGTTGATCTAAGCAACAAACACATAAGCTCGGATTGTTCAACTTAGGTTATGTTCCACTTTGCAATTATTGAAAACTTGACCATAATCATTAATCACAAGTTGCCACTTATGAATAGGAAATCAAGACAATTACACGGATCAAGACTCCTAGACTAGCAATAGATAATTATCAAGATCTATCTAGTTGTACACCTAAATAAATCAAGACAACATCATGAACAATTCTTGTAGAAGAACATAAGCAACTTTGATAGAAAATTAATGATAGATAGAATCTGAAAATCAATCACAAAACATGTCTAGGGCTTTGAAATCACCCTTAACCAAATAGAAGTTTAACCTAGCATAGGTATTGTAAACATAAACATAAAATTAAAGATAATCTAATAAGGAAATAAAAGAAAGAAAGAAGAAGAAGAAAATAAAGAAAAAGAAAACTAGAGAAAAGAAAGAAGAAGAAAACTTAGAGAATTTTATTACAATGGCTAATATCCTACCAATATACAATACCTCTTACAATCATCCAAGGCCCTCTATTTATACACATTTTGGAGGACTAAATGACAAGAGACAAGCTTTACAAATTTCAAAGGTAGGTATAATAGGTGGGTGCATTTTTCTAACAATTTTCGTCATATTGTATGACAATTCTGATCAGCCAGCTTGATGGTCGATTTTGTCAATATTGGAGGCTTGATCTGATCAAATGGTCTTCTAGAAAAATGTGCCCCTATCAGTCGGTGATCCATAGCCGTTGGAATCAGCTCATTTGCTGATGTGGATCAGAAGATATAGTCAAAATACCAAAACTTGTCAGCACAGACGTCATTGCACATCAGCCAACTTGATGGTCGATTTCGCTAGGGAAAACGACTCCGTTTCAAGAAGTGTAAAGCATGAAAAAGATAGATATGCCTCTTAACTTTGCACTGTTAAAATTTCAGCCTTATTGCTTCAGTGAAACTCCAGATATAGCTGATATGGCAAAAGGTGTCGGAACTGGAACTGAACTGGATTTGCCCTTAATTCTTGATTTAACCTAGTAATCTGAAATCACTCAAAGAAACTCGTGAAAAACACCAAATTACATAAAAATATAAAAAATCATAAACACAATTAGACTAAGCAATAATAACTCGTATTTGACACAAAACAATAATAAAACATAACTAAAAACTATATAATTATACGAGTTATCACACCCCCACACTTAGATTGTTGGTAGTCCCTAGCAACGACTCAATAAAAATAAAATAAAAAAAAATCTAATCTAATCCATTTTCGTAGGAAATCACGGTGGCACTTATCATGTGACACAAGCCTTTAAACCCCTAGGTGTCCCTAGTGGACGAGTTTAGTCTCGTGAGGGTTTACTAGAACGATACCCACAAACATTGAAAAACTAAAATATAAATAAACTACATATACTAAAAATATTTACTCCTAATCCTTTCAATACACATTAGAGACAATCTTTGAACAAGTCTTATAAACTAATCAATAGCTTAAAGAATTTCACAAAAAATCATGCTTGAATGTAAATTGTTTGAGTTAAGCCAATATTAACATAACATATTTCAATCAAAATAGTGCATGTTCAAATTTAATCTCAACTTCTCACATGGGATACCCTCATGATTTTCACTCTTTAAAGTAGTGGTGAAGTGTTTACACTCAATCAATCTCATGAAAACAGTTCTACCATATTCTTGCTTGTCCACCTATTCTCCACTATTTAGATCATACAACTTCATGAATCAAGAGGTCTTTAATCAAGGTTGTAATGGGGCCAAATGGTTATAATGTGGTTAAAGAACAAAAGGATAAAGATATCACAAAGGTTCCAAAGAGTTCATAAAGTTTAGAGACATAATAAGATCATACAAATAAAACTTCTCAAAACTCTTATAAAGCACATAATAACATAGGCTAAATATTCATGTTGAGCCTTTGCTTCATTCTAACCAACTTTGTAACATCTTTTTCTTTACTTTAACTAGAAGTTCAAGAGAAGATTTTTTTTTTTTTTTTAATATGGGAATGTATTTGACAATGATTCCTTTCTTTTTCTCTTGACTTTTTCTTTTCTTTTCTTCCCCCACACTTATCTTTTGTTTCCAACCCAAATTTTCAATAGATCTTCCTTGTCTTTGCAACTTGTCTCAAAACATGCTAATTCATCTTTGGAACAAAGGTAAGGATATAAGTATATTTAGGTTAGGGACAAGTTATGGTTACCAAAGAGATAGCTTATTCAATGTAGGCTCAAATTGGTTCACTAAGGGTGTGTTCTCTTGGAACATCAATAAGGGATGGCTGTTTGGCCCTGGCTAAAAATCCTAATGCCTCTATCATATTCATGTTGTCACATGCATCAATATAGTCTCAACAAGGTCTAAAGCAAGTTCTAGAGAATCATGTAATCATAAGAGCACTCAAGAAAGAAATTAGATTGATTTATATAATGCATCAATCATTATAGGCTCAAAAACTCACAAGGATGATTATACAAGTCAGATTAAGTCTAAACATGCTTCTTTCTCAATCAACATATCATATTAACATTGGCTCATAAAAAGGTTGATATCAAGCTCAATTCTCATGAAAATCTTCTCACTACTAGACTAGTTTTAGACCTATGCAATTCATATCTCATCATAGTATAGAAAAGAACTAAAACACACTAAAATTTTTAATAATAATAATAATATTAAAGACTCATAAAAAAAATAATAGGCAAAAATAAAAGAAATCCTAAATCCTTCCCCCCACACTTAATTCTTACATTGTCCTCAATGTAATGCTATTAACCCAAATGAAAGAATCATGTGTAAGAGAAAAGAACTAATAACATAAGAATAGAAATAACTAAGACTCAGAACAAAACAAATTCATGCAACCTAAATATTCCTAAAATACTAAACAAATAATTAATAAATAAGCATAAAAATAAAAATAATAAAAGAAAAGAAAAGAAAAACACATGCAGATAATAAACGGACCAGATAGTTTTTTTTTTTTTTTTGAAAAGATTAAATCAAACTGACAAGGTATGTCTCAAGTCTCCCTTACTCAGACCTTGTTCAGAATGAATGCTTCTAAATAGCTTAAAACACAACAATTATATATATATATATATATATTTTTTGAAAAGATTAAATCAAACTGACAAGGTATGTCTCAAGTCTCCCTTACTCAGACCTTGTTCAGATGAATGCTTCTAAATAGCTTAAAACACAACAATATTTTTTTTTTTAACAAATTAGCAAAATATGTCCCTTACCCCTACTAAAATATGACATTGTCCCCAATGTCAAATTTTAAAGGTAGAATTTAGGAGATATTACCTGCAGAGGTTGCTAACCACTTATTATAACTGAGACACAACAAACAAAATGTTAGATAATGTCACAAAGACAAAGTGCAATCCACTCCTTGCTCGTCCATATCTCTTTTTCTTTTTCCGAGCGTTTGCGAAACAACCGTAGCAGATAAATACTCATAAGCTTGGAGCTTTTTGAGTAAATCTTCAATGGTTGTAGCAGAAATTATGGTTCTCCTTGCCTCTGAAAACATGAATTCATTATCCACAGCATTATCTAAATATGAAAGCAAATTACTAAAATAACCATTAATATTAAGCAAACCAATGGGTTTCTTATTTGTGACCAAAGATGACCAAGAAGCCACGCAAGCTATTTCTTCCAATGTACCCAGACCTCCTGGTAAAGCAATGAATGCATCGGCACAATGGTACATGATTGTCATCCGTTCAGGGATACTCCAGACTTGTATTTCCTTACCCACGGTAGGTCCACAAAAACCTGTGAATAGTTTTGGCACGATTCCTAGAACTGGACTTCCTCCGGCGTGTGCTGCTGTAGCGACTGCTCCCATTAAACCCGTACTACCACCTCGATAAATCAACTGGATCTTTTGTTGGGCAAGTATTACTCCAACTCTTATGGCTTCATCAGCAAATATGTTATTTTTCCCTGGATAAGCACCTCCAAAGACACAAATTTTTTTAATGCGCTAGGACGAAGTACTTTCCATTTTTTTTTTTCGAGTGCCTGAAAGAGAATGAGTACATGGTGTAATATATAGAGGACTGAGTAGTGAATCAGACAAGAGTAATAATGTCGCCGAAAGTGTATTTGACCTGTCAGAAGAAAATGTTAACCTAACAAAAGATTTTTGCGTGATTTCAGGAAGAAAATCAAAAAGAGAAGAAAAATCAACCGTAAAAGACCAATAAAAAAAACGAGAATAATTACACAAATCGAACAACACGTAAATTAAACCGAAATGAAGTTATTACAAATCAAACCAAAAGCTGAGAAGTTATTTATTGTAGTTGTGATTGTGGCTCACATCTTCCTCTGGTTTTACGTCCAGAAACGGCTTAAACGCCTTCTATGAGTCGAGGATATGCTTCCCATCCAGTTTTCTTACAAGCTGGCAAACAGGGTCTTTTAATATCAGATTCCCAAGATGTTGCCATTCCCTTTGGAATTGCGGCCATAAATCAAGAATTTCTCTTTGTACGTCTCCACTAGGATGCGTCTCAAGAGAAAGTTGGATATTACCCAAATTCTCCTTACTCAGTCCATCCTTAATGAATTCAATTTTATCATCTCGATTAGAGGACGGAATCCCAATAGAACGACATTTACCGTTACACGTCCATCGTGCACATTTGTGGCAATTTGAACTCATGCGCTTTGCTCGTCGCTTCTTTGCAAAAGTGCTTCTACCTGTACCTGGTAAATGCAAAACAGGAAGATATTCATCTTCACTTACCTTGGCTTCAATTATCCAACGTATGTCTTCAAGAATCCCTTTGTGCATAAGCATTCTTAATCTTTCAAATCGAACTTGGTAAAGCTTCAGTAAAATATTTCGAGGAAAAAGAGGAAATCGTTTCTGCAATCTTGTGAGAATATCATCCATCCTGAAAAAAAAATGAAAAAAATTGAAAGAGAAATTGGAAGAGAAATTTATATACAATATCAGTTTTGTGGGTAGCTGATGGAACCGATTTAAATAATCACGGAGTACCGTTATCCGCCATTTAACCGGGGTTAAAAAAATTAAAAATTATATTTACATCTAGTTATTTTCAAAATAAGGATCAGAAAGAAAAACAACATAAAAAGACACAAAAACAAAACACTCTAAATAAAATCCTAAATTCTTCCCCCCACACATAATTCTTACATTGTCATTAATGTAAATGCCAATCTCACCTCCCATGGCCAATTGTTGAACTGGGGAGGTGAGATTGGCTTGTTGATTCTCCATGTTCATGTATGCCACCAACTCTTCAAGTGTTAGATTGCTCAATTCCATTGTTTTTTTTTTTTTTTTTAAATTTGAAAAGAAAAACTTGTATGTACAAGAAAATAAAACTAATTAGAACTGAAAATAAGAATAAAACAAGTAACAAATAAACTAAAGAAAACAATCCCCGGCAACGGCGCCAAAAATTTGATGCACCCAAAAGAGTGTATCTTATTTAACCTTGCACTAAAAAGATCAATTGTAAGTATAATGATTAGCAAGGGTCGAGTCCTCAGGGATTGGGTTTTAATCTATGAGTTATTAGTTTATAACTTACGTTCAAAGAAAACAATAAAAGAAAAGGGGTTTTTGAAGCCAGATTTAAACTAAAGTAAATAATAAGAATAAGATGCAAGGCGGTATAACCAGCCAATAAAAATATATATACTAAATTAGGCGGTATAACCAGTCAATAAAAATATATATACTAAATTAGGCGGTATAACCAGCCAATAAAAATAAAACAAAGTTAATATACAAATTAGGCGGTATAACCAGCCAATAAAAATAAATATACTTTTAAAAATAAGCAAACTAGAAAAGTAAGAAAACAAGTAAGTAAGAAGAATCAAATATGAAAAATATGGTTAAGGTTTCATTCTCCACCACTAGACATCATTAAGAATCAATTTCAGATCTATCAATATCAACCAACTATCTAAGTTAACAACCGTAGATAACAACAAGCTCTGTTATCCCAATCTTTCCTTAGTTTGTCGTTAAATAGAACAAGCTCTCTATTTAATCTCTAACCATTAAACAACCTAGAATAAGCTCTCTAAATTCAATTTAATGGCAGCTTTATGATGAGAAAGATAGGTTGATCTAAGCAACAAACACATAAGCTCGGATTGTTCAACTTAGGTTATGTTCCACTTTGCAATTATTGAAAACTTGACCATAATCATTAATCACAAATTGCCACTTATGAATAGGAAATCAAGACAATTACACGGATCAAGACTCCTAGACTAGCAATAGATAATTATCAAGATCTATCTAGTTGTACACCTAAATAAATCAAGACAACATCATGAACAATTCTTGTAGAAGAACATAAGCAACTTTGATAGAAAATTAATGATAGATAGAATCTGAAAATCAATCACAAAACATGTCTAGGGCTTTGAAATCACCCTTAACCAAATAGAAGTTTAACCTAGCATAGGTATTGTAAACATAAACATAAAATTAAAGATAATCTAAGAAGGAAATAAAAGAAAGAAAGAAGAAGAAGAAAATAAAGAAAAAGAAAACTAGAGAAAAGAAAGAAGAAGAAAACTTAGAGAATTTTATTACAATGGCTAATATCCTACCAATATACAATCCCTCTTACAATCATCCAAGGCCCTCTATTTATACACATTTTGGAGGACTAAATGACAAGAGACAAGCTTTACAAATTTCAAAGGTAGGTATAATAGGTGGGTGCATTTTTCTAACAATTTTCGTCATATTGTATGACAATTCTGATCAGCCAGCTTTATGGTCGATTTTGTCAATATTGGAGGCTTGATCTGATCAAATGGTCTTCTAGAAAAATGTTTCCCTATCAGTCGGTGATCCATAGCCGTTGGAATCAGCTCATTTGCTGATGTGGATCAGAAGATATGGTCAAAATACCAAAACTTGTCAGCACAGACGTCATTGCACATCAGCCAACTTGATGGTCGATTTCGCTAGGGAAAACGACTCCGTTTCAAGAAGTGTAAAGCATGAAAAAGATAGATATGCCTCTTAACTTTGCAATTTTAAAATTTCAGCCTTATTGCTTCATTGAAACTCCAGATATAGCTGATATGGCAAAAGGTGTCGGAACTGGAACTGAACTGGATTTGCCCTTAATTCTTGATTTAACCTAGTAATCTGAAATCACTCAAAGAAACTCGTGAAAAACACCAAATTACATAAAAATATAAAAAATCATAAACACAATTAGACTAAGCAATAATAACTCGTATTTGACACAAAACAATAATAAAACATAACTAAAAACTATATAATTATACGAGTTATCACCAAATTATGGCATTTTAACAAGCGTCAAGATTGGCCGGGATGTTTAAACTGGAAAGTTTAACCTTGGAAGGAAAAGAGTTTCAGTTTTTTGAAATCAATCCTCCAAATGAGAGTTGACAATTTAGGAGGTTCATGAGTTCCTATATGTTCCTCGATTTCTTCAAGATGACCTTTTGTTTTGTGGTATTGGCACTAACATAAATTGCATCGAAAATTCCCATTTTACTCTACACCACCTGCTTTTGGGTTTTCACCCTAGAGTCCCATTCTTTTCCTTTTTTCTTTCTCTCTTTTTTTTGTTGTTCTACCATCTCTCCTCGCATTTGCCCCCCAGTGTAGAGGGTGATCCTTGATCAGGGTTCAAAGAAGAAAGAATTCTTTCGGCTCAAAAAGGGTGACTATGAATAGTTTATTTTTTGTGAAAGAGATATGAAAGATGGTCATTTCTCATATCAAGCACAAATATTCTCATTGAAAAGCAATCTCCAGGGGAATTAGATAATCAGAATTTTGTTTTGTACTTTGGAGTCATACGAATTCTCATATATATGATATCACAGTTTTTCTTCCTTCTCTTCTTTTTTCTTTGTTTGTTTTTTTTTTGTCACATACCCCAATGATTCATGCGTTAATCCATCCTTATTCACTACGTATTCATCATTTCTACATATGATGCCCCAATTTGATTAACCATGAGAATGAGGAACATCGCAAGTCTAATTCTATACTGAAAAGGTTGAGTTTCAATCTTGGATTTGTTTGAAATGACAAGGAAAATATGACCCAAAAACTAGTTTTCTCTGGGACGTGGGATAATCTGATTTGTTCATTGTGCCCTGAGGTGTCAATCATGAAGTGATGTTTGGGCAATTGGTGTTTTATTAGAAAAGTTGTGAATGGTTTTAGCACATCCTTGATACATACCACATTACCATGATCTAGATTCTTGAAAGAATGTCTCATTTGTTCGGGTTTCCAAGGAGCTCAAAAAATTTTCAAAAATTTCATTCCTTTGCTAATAGCCTAAACTCGAATCTACATCTTTGCTTATTTTGTAGCGGCTATGGTTTATGAAGTTCAATCATTCATATTCCCTGAAGCATTAGGTCTTTCAAGTGGTCTTGGTTCCAGGGATTTAGATATAAGGAATCCCAAAAGAGGGAAGGTATTGGGTCATTTCTAACAATGATTATCAATATTCTCGAGTCTATCCATTATTAGAACTTCATTAATGCTTGTTTTTGTACATTCAAATTATTGTTAAAACACAATAAACATAAAAGCATTCAAAATTCATTTATTTTATACGGATGTTAACATGAGACAAGTGTTTTCATAATGAGGTATGAAGCCACATGCATAAAAAAAATCCCCCTTGACATGTTTTCCCTAATTCAAACTGGCTATTCCTCAGTACTTTTTTCTACCTTTTCATCTTCTTCCCTCATTATGACATCCACAACGGTTTCACCATTCCCATTCAGTAGATTCTTCATGCTGTCTAACCTTTGTTTCTTCCCCACATCTAACTACCCTTTATTGATGAGTGCTTGAACCTTCTGTTTCAAATGTAGGCAATTTTTTGTGAAAAAAAGTCCTCGAATCTCGGAATGATAATCACAATATGCATTCTCATCATACCAGCTCGGGTATGGGGGTTGGATAGGCTCCACTGGAACTTTAGTGAGGAGATTCTCTTCGACCAGCTGGGGTAATAGTTCAGAGTAAGACAAAGGGAGTGGCTCAAACCGATCTTTTTTTTCAGATATTCTTCTGCTTCCTTTGGCTGAAAGATGTTGAAGATTTGTTGGATTCTGAGGGGCCATTGGGTATAAGTATGAACCCTGGGATATGTAGTTCATAGAAGGACAGGATAGTTGGTATGAAGGAGCCTGAAGATACGGGGCAAAGCCTTCCATAGCTTGGACATCTTCCTCTTTCTGTGTGGGTGTCTTGTTTCTCTCTGCATTAGATGTTTTACCTCTTTCGAGTTTCCCAGCCTTGATAGCATTTTCAATCATTTCCCCGGAGATTACCATGTTCGAAAAATTCTTCGTGGCTTTGCCGACGAGTCTATCATAGTACGGGTCCTACAACGTGTTTATAAAAAGGACAGTAATTTCCTTCTGAGTCAAGGGTGGTCGTACTTGGGTGGCCATGTTCCTCCACCTCTGAGAATACTCTTTGAAGCTCTCAATAACCTTTTTCTCCATATTTTGCAAAGTGAGGCGTTCAGGCACCATATCAGTCACATGCTTGTATTGACTCAAAAATGCATTAGCCAAATCAATCCAAGAGTGAATCTGATCGTTGCTCAACTGATTATACCACCTAACCGCAGACCCGCTGAGGCTATCCTGAAAGCAGTGGATCAAAAGCTTATTATCATTATCTGTATGGCTCGTCATCTTTCGACAAAACATAGTGATGTGGGCTGACGGATCGGTTGTCCCATCATATTTCTCAAAATTGGGAACCTTGAATTTAGAAGGAAGGACTAAATTGGGGACCAAGCAACGTTCTTTCGCATCTACACGCCCAAATACATCTGTACTTTCTACTGCCCGGAGCCTTTTGTCTAATAGCTGATACTTCCTTTGGGAATCTATCGACTCAGCCCCATTCGACTCAACCATTTTAAACTTTTTCTGTTCAGCTGGATCGTCTAAGTTCAAGATGTTGCTGGAATTAACTGTGTTCTGGCTATCCAACACCATGACATCAATATGACCCTTTTGTGCCTCTAACCCTTCTCTGGCGGCCAAGTTTCCAGTGTATCCCTTTCCCTTGACTGCGGCGGATACTAGCTCCATCAATTTAGTCATCTGATCTCTCGATTTTGCTTGAGATTTTGCCAACTGTTCTCGCAATTCTTCCTGTTCCTTTTTCATTTTTTTCCATTCGGGCAGCTTATTCATTCTCCATAGCTCTAGCCTATATTAAAAAGGTACCCAGTACTTCTTATACCTCTGATTTGAAAAAGAAATTCCTTCAACAACTCTTAAAACCAAGCCAATTTCTATTTTATTCCCCTAAGTGCGTGTCGTGATGAAGGAACCATGAATGTCATTTGATGCACGTGAAGAATAGACAAAGTGATGTATGGACATATACAGTGGAAACATGTTGACCATGTATGTAATAAATGCAATCACGATGCCAACATGATGCAAGCAAAAATAAACAAATCAACGCATGGATATATGCAATGAATGACCATATATGTTCCAGATGCATTTTCCAATGAATGATCCTATATACTATGAATGCAACACGATATTAATATGATGCATGTCAAGAATAGACAAATTAATTCATGAACATATACAGATAAATCATGCTGATTATGTTTGTCATGAACGCAACTTGATGCTAGCATGATGCATGTGAAGAACAAACAAATCAATGCATAAACATATACAAAGAAATCATGCTAACTATGTTTGTCATGAACGCAATCCTGATGCTAACATGATGCCTGTAAAGAATGAACAAATTAATGCATGAAAAACATATAGAGAGATCATGATAATTATATATGCCACGAGTGCAACCTTATGTCAACATGATGCATGCAATGAATAAGCAAATTAATGCATGAACATATACAGAGAAATCATGATGATTATGTATGTCATTAATGCAACTTGATGCCAACATGATGCATGTAAATGAAAAGTATGGTATGACAAATAATTGATCGGATGCAAAATGCAAAGGGGAAGATACCACGAAGGAAATAAGAATCGAAGGAACTTAATCATCAACATCTCATAAATTTGAGGCGTAACCAATTCATTCCCATGTCAATGTTCACAAGGTATAAACCATGTTTACAAAATCTGAGCAGTGGTTGGAACTGTCTTTACAAGCACTTTATTTTCTTAGCATCCTAAGGCTATAAGAGCCGGCTACTGAAAAGATGAAATCCTATTACATCATGAAAGACCAAAGCCAACATCAATTTCCGAACCCTATTTGAATTTCTCGAGTCTTCCATCAATCAGTGTCGTTGGATCGATCCACTTGACATCTATAAGAGATTATAGTTTCCTTTTGAAGGCTACACAGTCTTCAATGCTATGCCCAGTAATTCTGCAATGATAATCACATCTTGCACTTGGGTTATACCACTTGGGATATGGTGGCAACAGGGGTTTCAACGGCACACAGGCAACCATGTGATCTTGGACCAATATAGAGAGAAGCTCTTGGTAGCTGATTGGAATGAGATCATACTGCTCTTGAGTCTTGTTCTTGGATAATTTCTTGGTCACGCATGGCCTAGGGGTTGGGCCTCTTGACTGTGGCACTAAGGCTCGAACCAGAATGTTTACATGGAGAAGTGGCTGAATAGCATGGTAAGAGTATGGATTTGGACACGGGACCCTTAGAGGTTGTACATAGTTCGAGGTTCTTATCTCGGATGCTTGATAAGGTGTTTGATGAGGAGAGAAATATGAATTGCTCATTGGTGGTGATGGAGTGGAACCCGGGGATCCCGTACCCAATGGACGATTGGACCATAGTAGAGTGAGGACACTGGTTTGGATCTAAGGTTTCTGTCCTTGGTATCAGGCTCTCTGTTTTAGTCATTTTCACGACATTGTCCATAATTTCATCAGGGTTCAAACCTTTGTGGCATTGACAAGGCAGGACCCAGCAATGATTGTATGTTTAGGACCTGATGGTTTTGGTTGATCCGAAGACGATGAAGAGCCCTGAGAAAGTTTCCTCTTACTCTTATCCATATCCTCAACCATTTTCATCAATTTGGCGAGCTGCTCTTTCATCTCCCGGATTTCATGTTCAAATTCCTCTTGATTGCGTTCTAAAGCACCCAATCGTTCCTCCGATTCATTCATCATATCTCGAACCCCTTTCATGCAAATGAAAATGACATTATTATCATGAAATCAAGAATACAATTATGAATGTACATGCTCTATTCTTATATGCATGAATGTAATGATGATTAATGCATGAAATGTACAAAATTTGAAGATGCTTAAGGAGATGAATTTTCATATTTATAACTGCTCAAACAATATGTATGTTATGCAAAGAATGCAAATGACAACATCAAGGAAAATATTATCTTAATATCATTCTTTATTCCTTTTCAAAGGAGAAAAAATTTTCATAGAATCAAAACCTTTTTTTTTAGGAACACCTAAAAAAGAAATTTTTTTAAAATAACCCAAAAACACTAGGTTTCGGTATTATTACAAACGATGTGCATGGAAAAGAAACAAAACAAGTACAAGGGTACAATCATCAATTCAAAGTGAAAAAGTTAATGAACATGTGCCCCGACAGTATCTACTTCTATAGGCATCATGGTGCTTTTGGGGCGGGTTATCACATTTATTACGGACGATGTACGTTCATCATTGCCCAATCTACAATGCTTATTCAGAATGTAGAAATAAATGGCAAAAGATCAGAAACATTTCTCCATGTGTTCCTAGCTTCGGTACTTCTAACGGAAGTTCGGCATAGCTTCGCCTAGGTTCACTATATAAGGGTGAATTGGTTCTAAAGACCTTGAATTGTTCCTCACTGTCGCCGGTGAAGGCTAATAAGGCACCCCGATTAAAGCAGGTTCAATTTGTTAGAGTTCATTTCCCCGACTTATGCGGAGGCTATTGCCACACGAAGCGTAGGTAATCTAATACTCCGAAAGTGTTTCGCTAGCTTATTCGAAGGCTATTGCCACACGAAGCGTAGGTACTTTACTTCCACTTAAAGGGATGGAACTCGGATATAGAGTTCATGTTATGCAAAATGTAAGTTCCGTGTGTAAGGAGGAACAAACAAACTTTTCACCATCTATTCTACAACCTCTATCCTAGATACCCCGACAATTTATTGAACAAAAATCAAGAATAGTGTAACGCATTAACCAACAAGAATGCAATAGTAATATACAACATTAAAGAACTAGAAAACAATAACAAAATGCATGTGAATGAATATGAACATATTTAAAACATTTTATTATTTTCAAAATTCTCTTTTTTTTAAAAAAAAATATAGGAATTAAAATTAAATACCAACTAAAAATCGACAAACCGAGACTTATGATAACACACAACTAATCTTAGGCCTAACGCTCTAAATGTCTCCAGTGGAGTCGCCAAGCTGTTGCAACCTAAAAAATAGCAAGTCTCATCGCGAGACATTTTACTCGTCAAGTGTGACATTAGAAAAAACAGAGGAAAAGACGACTTAATTCCTCTTGAAATAAAATGAGGGTTTAAAAACGACCTCGAAAAAGAAATGGAGTCGCCACCAATCTTTTTTTGGCTAGGTGTGATCGACCACCTATTAAAACCAATTTTGTAAAATATTTTAAAATTAATTAAAACATTTTTAAACCAATTTCAAAGCCTGCGTTTTTAAACTAGAGAAATCAAAGAAGCGGGTTTGGGAGTCGGTTACGTGCGGGGAAGGATTAGCACCCTGACAATGCCCGTACAAAATGATACCTTATTAATCGTGTGTTATCTCAAGTCTCAGTAAAAAGTCAGTTTTTGATTTGGCATTTCAAAATAATTCCCAATTTAAAGAAAAATAATTCCATTTTTAATTGAAAATGATCCGAAATTTATTAATTCAAAATTTTTCTATATTCACTGACAAACGCGGCAAAATATAGAAAATTTTACTTATTTAGAAAAATTTTCGAATCATTCTCGTTTTGAAAAAAATATATTTTGTTATTAATGATAATTGATGATGTACTCCCTGGCAACCCGGAGGAGAACTCATGAATTATTTTAACTCGGGAATAACTTTATTTTATTTAAAATCATTATCTTTTTTTTAAAACATTTTAAAAAGGTGATTATGAACATGTGTGACATGGTAAAAGATGACATAGCAAAATCTAGATGACATAATATAATCTAAATGACATGATATAATCTAAGTGACATGGTATATTCTAAATGACATAGCATAATTTAATATGACATACTATATTCTAAATGACATACTATATTCTAAATGTCATGATATACTCTAAATGACACAGTATAATCTAAATGACATAGTATAATTTAATAATATGACATGATAAAAAAATAAAATAAGATTATAATAAAATATGCATGAAAATAAAAAAAAAGGCAATGTATGAACATAATAAATCCTAAATGATATGACAAAATAAATAATGACTAAGTAAGGAGCATAGAATAACATAAAATATTCACAATAATATAACAATCAATATAACATCATGAAATATAAATCAAAACAATAATAGTAATATTCATAGCAAAAATCATATATCATATAATATGCATGAACATGAAAAATGCAATGCATGAAAGTGTATTTTTTCCTTTAAATAAGGACATCCGTATATCTAAAAGATATCCGACTACCTTAGGAAAAGACATCAAATCAGATTTTTCTAAATCAAATATATTTTGTGATTGAATTGAAAACAATTTTGAAAATTTTGGATGAAAATAGCACTATGGCCAAAATCCCCCCTTAAAAAGGCTCTATTTTCCTAACTTTGAAAATCCGGGTTTGACCTCCCTTCACCGACCTTTATAAAATCATTTTTTAGGATTAAAATGACTTAGAAATCAACCTAGGACTGTAGCTATTGTTCTAAATCAGCCCCTCTTAATGCCTTAGCCAAAATAGAAAATTATTTTCTCCTTGAAAACAAATCTAACTTTTCTGACCAGTTTTAAAACGTGATTTTTTTTTTACTTATTTTAAAATTTTCAAAAAAAATCTGAACAAATTATGGGAAACTCAGAACATGTAGACCTCTATGGAAAAAAAAATCAGCTTAATTTTTAGACTAAGGATGACCTACCAGAAAATTCATGAAAGTCAGAACATTAGGTGAAAAACTGTTTAACCAAAAAACATTTTTAAACCTTTGATAAAAAACTCAAAAATCAGAATAAAAATATTGGAGACTCCTCTAAGGTCCTACAAACAGTAGTAAAAATTTTTTAAAATTTGGACAATGATTGCCTAATGAAAAAAAAAATCACAAAGGTAGAAAATCCAACTTGACAACATCTTAATTTTCCACAAGCATGCTCATGAGAGCTTTGCTTTGAGCCATTGATTGGCTTAAGTCAAAAATCAAGTGGGATGATATAAAATGCATGAACAAAACAACAAGTTAAATGCATTAAATGCATGCCCTAATGCCTAAATGACATAGAAAATATGTATGGCATGAAAGATGACCTAATGCCTAAATAGAAAATGCATGGCAATAATATAACCCTATACCTAATTATGCATAAAACATGCATGGCAATAAATATGGCCCTAGACCTAAATGGAAATGAAAAATGCATGGAAATACAAGATGATCTAAGACCTACTAAGCAAGAAATTATGCGTGGCATACAAAGATGACCTAATGCCTAAAATATCATGCGAATATGCATAGCAATATAACATAACCTAATACCTAATATGAACATGAAATATGCATGGAAGTAACATGAACATATAATGACCAACTGAACATAAGAATGATGCAAGAACATGGCAAAACAAGTACACAATAACATGGCATAATGATGCAAAGCATGAATGAAAGCATGATAACCAAACAAGATGTAAATGCAAATACAAACACAAAGAAACATAGAAGCCGAATGGTTACTAACAATGTGTGAGATCCTTAGCAAGGCAATAACACAAACACATGGCATGGCAACTATGCAAGACATAAATGAAAACATGATAGACAAATAATCATGATAAAGATGTAAAGATATAGCTAGGCAAATACACAAACACATGGTATGGCAATAACACAAAGCATGAACAACTTGATATAGTGAAGACAGAAAATTAAAGTTAGTAAATAAAGCAAGTAGACATGAAAATAAATGATAAAAACAGCAAAATAAGAACAAGTAAGTAAAGAAAGTTAGAAATAAACTCCATATCTTGATTATTTTAGAAAGCTAAAACATCAAAATAATCTAACATACCATAACCAAGATAGGAAATAAATCAAACACAAGACAAGCATACCAAAGAATACCATTCGGCCATAGCAACAAAAAAAAAAAGTGGTAAATTTTTTTTTTCATGAAAACATAAGATAGGAGCCTTGAAAGAAAGTTTTAAAACTGTCACACCCCAAATTCAGGGCATGTGACCGGCTAGAGACAAGGTATGCCCCAGTCTCCGAAGCCTGACTATATTTATTAAACCAAATTAAAGAAAATTTTGGCATAATCTCGCCCTACATGGGCGTTTGCCACTCAATCATCAACATTCACAATGTAATAATTCATCAACACATGACATCTCGGTTTGGACGCCTCCGATAGGGAGTAACCGAAATGCCCCGCAGCAGACTCAACCTTTATGACATCTTATTCACAAACACACATTTTTACTATATCATAATAAAATGAACATCACCATGTCATACCAGGCCTCTAAGATTGATATACATCATACATCACTTAATTACATCCGCTTATAAATATACAGAACATATTCAACATACACAAAATACAGAGGACCCATGATACCCTAGTGACTGCAAAATATACCCTACCATCGCCACTGCTTAACACATCTTGGGTCAATTCGTTCACCACAAGTATGTGAGCAGCTAGCTATCCGGAATATGAGAAGAGCTAGGTCTCTTAGAATCTGAAAAAAAATTGAAAATAAACAAAGTGAGTCGAAAAACTCAGTGAGCATAAGGTAACTAGGAAGAGTACTTGGAAATTTCATGTTTCCTTTCTTAACCATTAAAGCATAAACATGACATATCAAGTACGACTAATTAACCAAAAAGTAATATTTAAATATTGTTCCGGGACTTATAAAAATCATTTGTCCCATATGAAATCTTCTATACTGAGTGTTGAATATAAATAAGCCATTGGCTAGCCTAACTTGATAGCCAAAAATATTTAACAATCGATTTTACGTGTATACCTCCACAATTATTAATGAAGAATTTCTCATGTCTATATCATCAAAACATCCCGGACTTATACCAGTCCGTAATATTTGTCATCGTAGACTATCTTGTCCATATCATCCCGGACTCATCTTGCCCGTACAACAATAGCATCCCGGACATCACCCTATCCGTACAATAATAGCATCCCGGACTTCACCTTGTCCGTACAATATTAGCATCCCGGACATCACCCTGTCCGTACAATAATAGTATCCCGGACTTCACCTTATCCGTACAATATTAGCATCCCGGACATCACCCTGTCCGTACAATAATAGCATCCCGGACTTCACCTTGTCCGTACAATATTAGCATCCCGGACATCACCCTGTCCGTATAATAATAGTATCCCGGACTTCACCTTATCCGTACAATATTAGCATCCCGGACATCACCCTGTCCGTACAATAATAGCATCCCGGACTTCACCTTGTCCGTACAATATTAGCATCCCGGACATCACCCTGTCCGTATAATAATAGTACCCCATACATCACCCTGTCCGTATAATAATAGCATCCCGGACATCACACTGTCCGTATAATAATAGTATCCCAGACATCACCCTGTCCGTATAATAATAGCATCCCGGACATCACACTGTCCGTATAATAATAGTATCCCAGACATCACCCTGTCCGTATAATAATATCAACATGATATATTAACTCTCTTATATCGTGGAGTAATATATATATATATATATATATATATATATATATATATATATACTGTACTAGGAAACAATCTCTACACTAATATATTTCTACTTATGTTTCTCAAAGCATTACAAATAGCTAACATTCATTATTATTCAACTCCACAACACTTACCTCATGTAACCATACTAATACCACACTTACGCCTTTGATCCGCGTAAGGTTTGAAACTCACCATTTTCGTGATTCAAGCAATCTTTCGTGTTTCAATATCCATATCAATCAACAATGCATATAAGGCAATAACTACCTCCTAGATTAACCTAAATACTCACAGTGTTATTTCGAGTATTAAAGCGGCACTTTCGTGACTTTGTCGCGATCCCAGGTGAACTCCACGATACGGGTACCTACGACATCGTCAGGATATTCTGTAAATATTTTACAACTACGGGACACTCAAATTCTCATTATTTATAATAGTTAGTTGCTATCCAAAAAATTTCAGCTTAAAAATTTTTACAAATAAATTCCTACACTTAGCTCGAGTCAAAATTCGGAGCAACAATCAACTGAAAAGTTGCTTATACAATAACAATGAAGCTAACGGTGGCCTCAGACAACCAAGGAACGTGGCGACACCATCTCAAGGCAAGCTAGGGTTTCAACCAAACTCATTTTAGCCTCTAACTTTTGATTCAAAGCTATTCGATACTAATTTATGGATTAAGGAGACAGAGGAACACCTCCTGTGGCGAAAAAAATGGTGGCAACATGGTGGTTCACCACCACCAATTTTTATTTTTATTTTTCGACATGGTTTCTCATAGTTAAAGGAAAAATTTTCAAAATATAACATCAAAATCAAGCTTAGAACATGAAGTTACCTTTGGGTTTGTGAAATCTTTGAAGATTTTGGTGATATGCCTAGTAAACGGAAGAGAGAGAAAGCTTGGAAGCAAGCTTCTATGGCTTCCTTTCTTTTTTTCACCCTTTTCTGGTTCCTCCCGTGAAAATTGGGGGAGGAGAAGTCTGATTTTCGGACTTAACAAGTGGGCTATGGTCAAATGACCATTTTGCCCCTATTTTGTCTTTTAGTGCCTTAATAGGCCAACATGAAATTTTAACGTTCGGAAGCCCGTTTTTCACTTTTCTTGACACGGATATGTTCCAAATATGACGATATACTGATCTACATGTTCGGATAATTTTTTTTGATATCCCGAAACCCAAATCCGGGCCTCGGAGCGCCAACGGGTCAATATTTTGACTTTTTCGGTTTTAGCTCCGATTTTTGTTCTGATTTCACCAGTAGCTTTCTAACATCATTTTATGTCTATATTAATCTATTGATCCATTTAAAACCTTTTTCGGACCTTCCCGCGATTAGTTTTCGGTTTTCATTCCTTTAGGTTACTTAAGGACTAATCCGATTTCAACTCCGTTTTTGACTTTTCTTGTCATATTCATAATCCTCATATGTTATAACATATGTCCATGTGTTCGATTAGTTTCAAAAAAATTCCGAACCATGTTTTTACGGCAATTTACGTTAAATTCACTAAATGACGAATTAGACGATTTTAGCTATCGGATTTTATTTTAATGTCCAATTTTTGATCTAGACATCATATTATGATCCTATAGGATCACTTAGTCCATTGGTACCATTTACGGACTAAAAACAAAATATTTGGTAAAATTACCAAAATACCCCTGTTCACATTTTATCGATTTTTCTGTCGATTCATGTTCTAACACTCTCAAATAATGTTATATCACATATCAACACGATGTGAAGTTAACTTATCACATTTCAAAGACTTTCTCCTATCCCGACTTTTAGTCAATTTGGGGTTAAATCACTTAATCACTCGATTAAACCCCCAACTCTACAATTTATCATACAACATGTGTACCACATGGTAGCCCATCCTTTCTGTAGGCATTTCAAAGTTTAACCTCGAGCCATCCGCATGTTATAATTGTCTCGAATTGATCTCGTACTTACGAGAGTCTTACAATTCTTCCCCCCTTAATAAAATTCGTCCTCGAATTTTGCATAAAGTCAACTTATATAAAAGTACAAGCACTATCTTTGGCTGTATCACATGAAAATCGTCTGACATGAATCTCCACATCATAAGTACATGAAACACAGAGTATACACCACTCATCTCAGGTGATAGGTCTCACTCAATATCTGAAATGGTCTGATATACCTTGGACTCAGCTTGACTCATCCGCCAAAGCTCATAACACTCTTGAAAGGTGAAACTTTCAAGAATACTTAGTCACATGCTATCGGCATACGACTTTTGCCTACTCTAGCAGTTACTAATATATCTTTGATTAACTACACCTTTTTCTAGGTGTACTGTACCATATCTGAACTGAACAACTGATATCCTCCTGTCTTAAATTAACTGACAGGATATTGGCACATCCGGCCATACAATGTCTCGGTCCTAGTTTTGCAATGATCAATAATAAATACACTCAGATCGTAATCCCAAATAATCAATAAGATAAGCCCGAAACTAGATCGAAATACTAGAAATGGTATCATTTGAATACTATACTGAAAACTGTTAATATATACAAACTCAATCAATGATAGGTATCGATCCCGATTCTCTTCCGAATCTAGTATATTAACACATAACATGTCCTCAAGGACTGTTCATCTGTCCGTAAATTAAATACGGTACTAAATCGCAACTGTATTTCAGAAGCTACCTGGAATGATCTCCAGAATTTAACTATAAACTTGATGTCTCAATCAAGTACAATAAACAACAAAACTTCACGAAGACCCAATCTGGTCTAAAAGAGCCTAGCACACTGACTTATGTTATACGTAATTTAACCAGAATTAAGTGTGCTAATTTAGTTAGTCTATCAACAATCACTCAAATAAAATCACATTCCTTGCCTACCTTAGACAAGCCTATATCTAGGCCCCATAATGACTTTATCTCAATCCCATTATTATGTATTCAACTTTATAACCTATTGAATCTCATTATTGTATATTAAACTCTGTAGCATTACTGTTGGCTTCTGATGCTTAGCTTAAACCTA
Source organism: Fremontodendron californicum (assembly GCA_030761205.1). Lineage (NCBI taxonomy): Eukaryota > Viridiplantae > Streptophyta > Magnoliopsida > Malvales > Malvaceae > Fremontodendron > Fremontodendron californicum. The sequence goes on from JAULJL010000032.1 coordinate 5,684,450, forward strand.
TTAGCATAGTAAACATTTAATCACCACTCCGTAACAATGTGTTCCATACTCTATCACTATTATAACTATTTAAACTCACGATAAATCATAACTTTATCGAGATAAAACACATAAGAAAAAATTGGGTGCCACTTCGAGGATTTTACCTCGAGCACCTTTTATCTCGAGGACTATTAATCGATTATATAAATGGGGGGTTTCCTTTACTATTAACTATCAGTGATATTTTAAAACATTGCCATAATATTGGCTTTATCCAATGATAGAAAAATAAAATACTCATAGTCTTTTAATATTTCCAAAATCAATCCTGTTTCAATCAATTTTTTTTTCTTTGATTACACTATACTTTCGCTGCATAGCTCTGACTTATTCTTTCAACTATACATGCTTAATAAATAACATTGTGTCTCGTACGTTCACTACATTCGTTCAATAAACCATTCATTTATACCATATAAATAGATGTAACTTCAGACCAACACTATCATCAAATTATACTCAAGTATCCCCTGCACCGAGTCCCGTATACTATATAATTTTAGACAAAGTCTATAGTATCTGTATAAATTTGCATACAGTTTGCGATATCAACACACGTCCCGGGCATAGCCCGTAATAGCATTAAACATTTTGAATACAATTTAAATGTTAAATAACCAGTACTAGGGCAATATGTCTCAATCACGTACAATAACCAGAAAACTCTATATTTCACATAGTCGCGAGATTAATGTGATAATTCATGATTAAATCCATCACATCTCGTTCCACGTGCTAGCACATAACCCGGACAAAGTTCGTGTGGTGATGATCTGCCAGGCATAGCCCCTCATGTCATCTAAGATATATGATGATCTCCGCCTGTTAAGGCCCATCATCTTAAACTCAAGAACTAGTGCGAGAATGAAATCTCAAAACTCCCTGGTGCACAGGGAAAACTTAAACATCCCCATCCGTATATTTATCCGTATAGATTACTACTAGGCAACAACAACCATATAATCAATATAACCCACTTAGAAACTATACTAGGCTATCATGACTATACCATCAGTTTTATCTGCCTAGGCACGCTACTAGGCTAGCCACAATAAATATACATCAATCTTACGACATTGGAATCCATGCCAAATCATATTCTTATCTTGGTTACTTAGGATCTTACAAGGCTATATATTTTCATTCAAGCATTAAACCAAAAACCTTGTAGACATAATAATCGCCTTCCTCCTAGGCATTTTCACAAGCACCTTGTGTGTGATTTATAATCCAACTTAAAATATATCCTTTAGCACTCAAATATTAGCCAGCCTACAAGTTCAGTTTAATATCCAACCACCACCATTTCACAACATCCTCAACATCAATAACAAATATCGAAACTAGGTTAAAATACTTCAAAGTTTCTTGAAATACAACTCAATACATAGTGCTCAAATTAAATAAAATCAGTTTGCCAAAATCTGACTAAAGTTATACCTGTCACCATGGCAGTAGATGCAAAATCACGGGCTTGTCCTTTATTGCCCATAGTATCTTCTCTGCCCACAGACTGTTGTTCCCTACCCTAGGAACCCTGACCCGTCTGTAATTCTACTAACCCTGCTGATTGCCCTGGATATGCTATAGCTGGATGTGGAGCTCGCACTGATGGGGATAAACCTGGACCTAATGGGCAATCTCTCCTGAAATGCCCTGGCCTGCCACATCTATAACATACACCAGTAGATCTCCTCCTCCAACTACTGACTTCTCTATCCCTCAACATCCATGATTCTAGGGTTGTTCTAACCCTTAGTCCATATGGCCTTGTTTGCCTAGATATTTGTCTTTCATATCTCGCTCTCTCCTGTGACCTATCCTCGAATCGCCTTAACCTCTCGTATTCATGAATTCCTAAATCCCTTTCATTTTCTGGTAAAAATTCTCGAAGAAGCTCAACACTAAATTCTGACCACTCGAGGGGAGGGTCATCAATCCACCTTCTGGCTACTAAAGATATATAACATGCATGTGCCCTACCATACAACTGAAATCTCTCTAATTGTATGGCTCTAGTCGGCGAGCACCCTAAGCCTACACACCGTTGGCCGTACTCTTTTAAAAACCTTCTAGGATCAAAATCGAATTCCACCCCTGCAAAACTAGGTGGTAATGTTCCTCCGAAGTAGGTAAGGTTATATGTTGATAGGGTGTATGTTATTCCAACAACAACTCATTACTAACAACACCTGGTTGAAGAAATTTGGTCGAACAATCGTGGCTGTCATTGTTCTATCACCAGCCCTACCAGGGCCTGAATATATTAAAATGTTATGTTTACCATATCCAATAACTATTCATATGTGTCGTCATCTAATACTACTCCAGCAATCCTATCTATTTCCCTAGTAGCAGACCTACTACTATCCTCACTCTGGCCTCTAACCTCAAGGCCAATAAAAATATTATCCAGGACCTCAAGCTCTCGGTCCCCCAGTACGTCTCTATATCTATGAGATCGTGATCGTGACAACATCATATTTAGAAAATAAAAATATTGTCAGTAATTCCACAATGTTCTCGACACAATTCTATATATACTAGCTGGCTTATAGATTAACCGGTGTAACCGCATGTGACGATGGACATCTGTAGGGGCAGTACAGTACTTACAAATACCCTAAGATAACCTGTAAGCAATGCACTACTATCCTACCCTTTTTGCAGTCACTGACCTCTAGACCATGCTCTGATACCACCTTTGTCACACCCCAAATTCAGGGCATGTGACCGGCTAGAGACAAGGTATGCCCCAGTCTCCGAAGCCTGACTATATTTATTAAACCAAATTAAAGAAAATTTTGGCATAATCTCGCCCTACATGGGCGTTTGCCACTCAATCATCAACATTCACAATGTAATAATTCATCAACACATGACATCTCGGTTTGGACGCCTCCGATAGGGAGTAACCGAAATGCCCCGCAGCAGACTCAACCTTTATGACATCTTATTCACAAACACACATTTTTACTATATCATAATAAAATGAACATCACCATGTCATACCAGGCCTCTAAGATTGATATACATCATACATCACTTAATTACATCCGCTTATAAATATACAGAACATATTCAACATACACAAAATACAGAGGACCCATGATACCCTAGTGACTGCAAAATATACCCTACCATCGCCACTGCTTAACACATCTTGGGTCAATTCGTTCACCACAAGTATGTGAGCAGCTAGCTATCCGGAATATGAGAAGAGCTAGGTCTCTTAGAATCTGAAAAAAAATTGAAAATAAACAAAGTGAGTCGAAAAACTCAGTGAGCATAAGGTAACTAGGAAGAGTACTTGGAAATTTCATGTTTCCTTTCTTAACCATTAAAGCATAAACATGACATATCAAGTACGACTAATTAACCAAAAAGTAATATTTAAATATTGTTCCGGGACTTATAAAAATCATTTGTCCCATATGAAATCTTCTATACTGAGTGTTGAATATAAATAAGCCATTGGCTAGCCTAACTTGATAGCCAAAAATATTTAACAATCGATTTTACGTGTATACCTCCACAATTATTAATGAAGAATTTCTCATGTCTATATCATCAAAACATCCCGGACTTATACCAGTCCGTAATATTTGTCATCGTAGACTATCTTGTCCATATCATCCCGGACTCATCTTGCCCGTACAACAATAGCATCCCGGACATCACCCTATCCGTACAATAATAGCATCCCGGACTTCACCTTGTCCGTACAATATTAGCATCCCGGACATCACCCTGTCCGTACAATAATAGTATCCCGGACTTCACCTTATCCGTACAATATTAGCATCCCGGACATCACCCTGTCCGTACAATAATAGCATCCCGGACTTCACCTTGTCCGTACAATATTAGCATCCCGGACATCACCCTGTCCGTATAATAATAGTATCCCGGACTTCACCTTATCCGTACAATATTAGCATCCCGGACATCACCCTGTCCGTACAATAATAGCATCCCGGACTTCACCTTGTCCGTACAATATTAGCATCCCGGACATCACCCTGTCCGTATAATAATAGTACCCCATACATCACCCTGTCCGTATAATAATAGCATCCCGGACATCACACTGTCCGTATAATAATAGTATCCCAGACATCACCCTGTCCGTATAATAATAGCATCCCGGACATCACACTGTCCGTATAATAATAGTATCCCAGACATCACCCTGTCCGTATAATAATATCAACATGATATATTAACTCTCTTATATCGTGGAGTAATATATATATATATATATATATATATATACTGTACTAGGAAACAATCTCTACACTAATATATTTCTACTTATGTTTCTCAAAGCATTACAAATAGCTAACATTCATTATTATTCAACTCCACAACACTTACCTCATGTAACCATACTAATACCACACTTACGCCTTTGATCCGCGTAAGGTTTGAAACTCACCATTTTCGTGATTCAAGCAATCTTTCGTGTTTCAATATCCATATCAATCAACAATGCATATAAGGCAATAACTACCTCCTAGATTAACCTAAATACTCACAGTGTTATTTCGAGTATTAAAGCGGCACTTTCGTGACTTTGTCGCGATCCCAGGTGAACTCCACGATACGGGTACCTACGACATCGTCAGGATATTCTGTAAATATTTTACAACTACGGGACACTCAAATTCTCATTATTTATAATAGTTAGTTGCTATCCAAAAAATTTCAGCTTAAAAATTTTTACAAATAAATTCCTACACTTAGCTCGAGTCAAAATTCGGAGCAACAATCAACTGAAAAGTTGCTTATACAATAACAATGAAGCTAACGGTGGCCTCAGACAACCAAGGAACGTGGCGACACCATCTCAAGGCAAGCTAGGGTTTCAACCAAACTCATTTTAGCCTCTAACTTTTGATTCAAAGCTATTCGATACTAATTTATGGATTAAGGAGACAGAGGAACACCTCCTGTGGCGAAAAAAATGGTGGCAACATGGTGGTTCACCACCACCAATTTTTATTTTTATTTTTCGACATGGTTTCTCATAGTTAAAGGAAAAATTTTCAAAATATAACATCAAAATCAAGCTTAGAACATGAAGTTACCTTTGGGTTTGTGAAATCTTTGAAGATTTTGGTGATATGCCTAGTAAACGGAAGAGAGAGAAAGCTTGGAAGCAAGCTTCTATGGCTTCCTTTCTTTTTTTCACCCTTTTCTGGTTCCTCCCGTGAAAATTGGGGGAGGAGAAGTCTGATTTTCGGACTTAACAAGTGGGCTATGGTCAAATGACCATTTTGCCCCTATTTTGTCTTTTAGTGCCTTAATAGGCCAACATGAAATTTTAACGTTCGGAAGCCCGTTTTTCACTTTTCTTGACACGGATATGTTCCAAATATGACGATATACTGATCTACATGTTCGGATAATTTTTTTTGATATCCCGAAACCCAAATCCGGGCCTCGGAGCGCCAACGGGTCAATATTTTGACTTTTTCGGTTTTAGCTCCGATTTTTGTTCTGATTTCACCAGTAGCTTTCTAACATCATTTTATGTCTATATTAATCTATTGATCCATTTAAAACCTTTTTCGGACCTTCCCGCGATTAGTTTTTGGTTTTCATTCCTTTAGGTTACTTAAGGACTAATCCGATTTCAACTCCGTTTTTGACTTTTCTTGTCATATTCATAATCCTCATATGTTATAACATATGTCCATGTGTTCGATTAGTTTCAAAAAAATTCCGAACCATGTTTTTACGGCAATTTACGTTAAATTCACTAAATGACGAATTAGACGATTTTAGCTATCGGATTTTATTTTAATGTCCAATTTTTGATCTAGACATCATATTATGATCCTATAGGATCACTTAGTCCATTGGTACCATTTACGGACTAAAAACAAAATATTTGGTAAAATTACCAAAATACCCCTGTTCACATTTTATCGATTTTTCTGTCGATTCATGTTCTAACACTCTCAAATAATGTTATATCACATATCAACACGATGTGAAGTTAACTTATCACATTTCAAAGACTTTCTCCTATCCCGACTTTTAGTCAATTTGGGGTTAAATCACTTAATCACTCGATTAAACCCCCAACTCTACAATTTATCATACAACATGTGTACCACATGGTAGCCCATCCTTTCTGTAGGCATTTCAAAGTTTAACCTCGAGCCATCCGCATGTTATAATTGTCTCGAATTGATCTCGTACTTACGAGAGTCTTACAAAAACCCTCTATTACATAATAAAATAACAAGAAATCATATGAAAAAATGAGCAAAATCAGCATAGAAAAAAAAAAAAAAAAAAAAAAATGCAAGAGTTAGGTGCCAAAAGGCTACCTTTCAAAGCTATCTTTCAAGCTTCATTCTCTTCTAAATTTTTCTTTGCTTTTCTACCACTTAGCTATTGCTCAGCAATGAAAAAACTCAGCCAAAAGAACCCCCTAAAATCAAAATACTCCCCCCTCTAAATAGTGCTAGCTGAATGGCCCTAATTTTGAAAGGATGTTGACATTTTTTTTTTTTAGCTAGCAAGATCCAAATGCGACTAATCAAATATGCTAAAAAATGTGAAATTACAACCATAAGATGAAGTGATCAGCTCCTAACAATAATAGCTGGCTTAGAATATGTAACCATAATGTTGACATCCTTCCTCTTCATTCATTTGACCATGTGGCAAGATCACAAAGGCTCAATCAAATAAAGGTACCATTTTGCTATCCAATTTTGGCCTTTGGATGAAAGAACTCAGCCAGCCTTCCCCTTTACATGGGCTGGCCGAATGGCCCTTCAAATTCCATCCACTTCTTTTATTTTTTAAATTGCAAAAATGGTCCTCTTCAGTTTTTTTGATAAAATTGCACTTTAGCCTCCCAAACTTGATTAAATTGCAAACACACTCCAAATCCGGATTTTCTTTTTCCAATACTTCCTAAATAGTATAAAATTGAGTTTTGAAAGTTTTCATAATTTTTTGAGGTCGTTTCCTATTTTTCTCGGATTTATCTTCTGGAATTTCGGTTTAATGCCTCCCAAATTTGGGCTTTTTCAATTGAGCTCCGATTTTGTATTTTTCTTGGCCAATCTCTTACAAATAATATAAAATTGAGATATGGAAGTTTTCATAATTTTTCGAGCTCATTTGCTATTTTTCCCAGATTTATCTTCTGGAATTGCAGCTTAGTGCACCCGAACTTTGTCATTTTTCAAATGAGCTCCGATTCTGGATTTTTATTCGCCAATCTATTCCAAATAATATAAAATTGAGATCTGTAAATTTTCATAATTTTTTGAGCTCATTTCCTATTTTTCCCGAATTTATCTTCTCAAATTTCAACTTAGTGAACCCGAACTTTTCCATTTTTCAAATGAGCTCCGATTCCGGATTTCTCTTCGCCGATCTCTTCCAAATAACATAAAACTCAGATCTGGAGGTTTTCATAATTTTCTGAGCTCGTTTCCTATTTTTCTCAGATTTTCCAAAATTGCCCTTTAATCCTTGAAACCTCAGTTTTACTCAAAACAGGTCTGATTTCCAGATTTTCTTTTTCCATTGCCTTTGTTATATATTGAATTGGAATTGGTTCGAGAATGCCCAATTTTTAAGATCAAATTCTCCTCCGATTTGATTTTTCCTTCCTCTTTTTTTTTTGTTTTTCCTCCAACCGGCTCTTTTCTCAGAATTACTTCAAACTGAGCATTGGACTGTCTTTGTTTACTCACTCCTCTTCAATTAGGGGCTTTAATTTTATCGAATCGGGTCATTTCTGCAATTTTCCCTAATTTCGCAAAATTCATCAAAAACCCTAATTTCCAGTTTCCTTCCAAATTGACCTTCCTTTGATTTTGCTTTCAAATGGCCTTTCCAATACCCGTAGTCATTGATTATATTCCATTCGGAAACTCCAATTTCGACCAATTTGATCGTTTAAGCATTTTTCCCCAAATTTACCGAATTAGGGTTTCCTTTCCAGTGAATCTCCATAACCCATCTTCCGGACTCCATATTTGTCGTTGTAGACCTCGGATTATCAAAATTCTTTCATCATTGTTCAATTAAACTTTGAATCTTGATTTTGAATAAGGGTTGACTTTTCTAGTAATTGACTTGTCGGGTTGACTTTTTCGATGTTGACTTTTTCCAGATTGACTTTTTATGCTTGACCTCTTATACAAAGTCTTGGAGTATCACCTGCAGGATGAGAAAAGACTTTCTGCATTCTAAAACATCATCAGGAAGAAATTATCTGATTTAGGGGTCCGGACAGAATTAGGTGTCTACAATACCCAAACTAACCCCCCAACCCCCTTAATACCTATGCTTAGTTGTCAACTAAGTATGGATTTAAAATTCTTAATTCTCTTTCTCCATACATTTTAGGGATTGTTTTTGTAGTAAGTAATAGACTAGTAATATCATTTTGAATTAATTTTGGTTAACAAATTAAGTAACTGTGTAACTATTTCATTTAAAAGTAACAAAAAAATTAATATTATATATATGGTAAGAAAATATGTTACAAATAACAAAATATGTAACTGTAACAATATTATTATTATTATTATGTATTGTATTCTATCTAATAAAAATATTAAAAATCGTAATTTGTTTTTTTTTAGAAAGTGTAAATGTATAAAAAATTAATAATATTATTTTTTTATTATCTTATTTAAAAATATATATAAAATGAATTGCAGAAACTATTATGGAGCTAACACGTGGCATTTTTTTAGGAGGAAGAAAAGAACGGAAAGAAAAGAAAAGAAAAGAGAACAAAAAAAAAAAAAAGAGAAAGGAAAGGAAAGGAAAGAGGAAGAGAAAGAGAAAAAAAAAAATGAGAAAAAATTGTATATTTGTGTTCGTATTTTTTTTTTTCAAAGTATTATGAATTTATATAAATTTTTATACATTAATAATTCATTTTATGTATATTTTGACACGTTCGTGTATTCGTGTGGTGTTCATGTTATTTTTTGTATTGTGTTTTAATCATTTTTCTTATGTTATGTTCATATTTTGTCTAAATTCATCTCATATTTTGCATAGTTTGTCATTGTGATTCAATTTAGAGAAAAAATTGTGTGTTCGTGTCGTGTCTTAATTCAAGACATATTTTGCATAATTTATCATAGTGATTCATTTTAAAGAAAATTTTGTATGTTCGTGACATGTTCGTGTTATTTTTTTGTGTTTAAAGTATTATAAATTTTTACACGTTAATAACTTGTTTTATGTATTTTTTGACACGTTCGTCATTCGTGTCGTGTTTATATTATTTTTCGTGTTGTATTTTAATTATTTTTTTTATGTTGTATTCGTGTCGTGTTTCAATTCATTTCATTTCATATTTTGCATAGTTTGTCATTGAGATTCAATTTAGAGAAAAATTTGTGTGTTCGTGTCCTATCTCAATTCATGACGTATTTTGCATAATTTCTCATAGTGATTCAATTTAGAGAAAAATTTATATATTCGTGACGTGTTCGTGTTCATGTTCATGTTCATGTTAATTTTTTATGTGTTCAAAATATTATAAATTTATATAAATTTTTACGCATTAATAATTCGTTTTATATAGATTTTGACACGTTTGTGTATTCGTGTCATGTTCATGTTATTTTATGTGTCGTGTTTTAATTATTTTCTCATGTTGTAGTTGTGTCGTGTCTCAATTCATCTCATATTTTGCATAATTTATCATAGTGATTCAATTTTAACTCTAAATTAATTTACTTAAGATATTAAAACATAAAAAAAAAATTTAAATAAATGATAGTTATTTAATATGATTCAATTTAAATTTATTTATGATTATTAATTTAATTAAAAAATTTTATAAATATTAAAAAAAATTCTCAAGCGAAACTGGTGAAGAATTCTAGTTAATAATATAAGTTGATAAGACAAGATAGATAAATAAATGTAAAATATTATATGGTAATAAGTGAGATTTTATACAATGCTCTTGTTCTTAAAAATGTAATTTATAACTCCTACTAATTTTTTTATTATTATTTTGAATTCATCAAAATCATAAAAGCGTTCAATAATTAATCTCCATTAATTATTTCACAATAATTTTCATATCATCAAAAACATATTATTATCATTTTTACAAGATCAATAAATTTCCTTATCCAGATATTTAAATTGCGTATTATAATTGCATGAAAAAATGTGTTATTATTCTTATTATTTATGCTTTTATATTTTTATCTTGTTTTTTTTTATTTAATTTTTTCATTTTATATTCTTTTTCATGCTATATACCAAAGCTTTGGTATGAGTAAATGCATGCAATTATATTCTATCCCATAACCAGTTAACCGATTTTTTCCTTTAAGCATTTTTCTTTCTTTATGACGTGGCCCTATGTCATTGTGCCACGTTTAGAGCTTTTCTGAACATGTTGAAAGGGAGTAAACCTGTTTATGGATTGATCGGATTAGATCTAGTTGATCATTAATTTTTATCGTATTCAAAAAATTTATTTTATTATTTAAAAATATTTTATATTAATATTTATAAAATAAAATAAAAAATTTATATTAATAAAATAATAATTCAAATTGAATCGAATTTTAATTTTAAAATTACATTCAAATTCGATCCATAAACCTATTTAGAAGGACAGAAGGGGCTAATGGGAGAAGAATAGACCTATCCATGGGTCGGACTGTGCCGCGGTTAGGAAAATATTTTTTTCTCTTGTCCAAGCCCATTCAGGCCGAGGCCGGGTCGACCCGTATAAGCCCGTTTCACTATTTAAAAATATTTAAATATTACAAAATCATTTTTATATTAATATTGATATATATTTTATAATTAAAATTTAAATAAAATAATATTTTTATTTAATAAATAATAATTCGGACCGGACCAGCGCAAATTACTAAATACTTTGTCCAAATCTAATCTAATATGAATCGGATTTATCAGGTCGAACGGATTACTCGACCCGTGAACAGGTCTAGAAGCTCTATTTTTTTTTTCCCCACATACAAAAGGATTTAAGATAAATTATGTCAACTGATTTTATGATGATTTGGGAAGATTCCTTTGATAAAAATAAAATATTATTATTAGCAATTTATTTATATTTATTGTTTATTTCAATTAGATTTGATAATTTGTATATACATATCGTATTCATATATTTTATCGTGTTATATTATATTTAAGATATTTTATATTTTATATAAATATTGATACATTCGTGTATTCGTATCATGTTTGTGTTATTTTTTCGTGTCTTATTTTATATCATATTTTAATTATTTTTTTTCGTGTCTTATAGTGTCGAATATTGCCTAATCTAATTAAGGATGGCAATGGATAGTGCAGATTCAGATATTTGCAATTATCCGATTTACTTTTTGCATATTCGGATATTGCGGATTCAAATATTATAATTACTATCTGCAGCGGATTCGAAACGAATACGGATATGAAACCTTGGATATCCATTATCCGAATCTGTATTACTTATACGGATAACAGACTCGGATATCCGAATTCGCTATTTGAATTCGCTTACTTTTGCGGATTCAGATATCCGAATCTATTATCCGTTTATTTGAAATTAAAATTATTTTTTGTTTAATTTTATATTTTTATTTAATTTCTTTTTATTTACTGAATTAAAATATTTAACGGATTCGAATATTCGATGAATAATGTTATTTAATTTGAATTCGAATTCAGATAATAATATTCAAAATTTAATACGAATAATAAATATATTCTAATTTTAAAATAATTTTACAAATTTAAATTCAAATATTAAATATATATATATATATACACACACACGATACGCTTCATCCCTAGATCTAATTACAATCTCTTTTTTAGAAAAGCTTCAGAAGAAAGCTGGGTGGACCCTAATTCCCTAAAGCACCTAACAAATCCACTTAACTTCTTCAACTGATCTCAAGAACTCCAAGGTCATTTTAGTAAACTTACCTTAGTCTTCTTCTTCTTCTTCTCTTTCACACACCTCACGACAAATCATTCCCTCCAAATTCCTCACTAATTAATCAATTAATCGCATTTTAAAAAACAAAATCATTACATTAACAATTAAATAATATCATTTCCAAAAATTTACTAAATAAAATAATCAAAATCATAAACGCAAAAATACATTTTCAAAACCTCCTCAACTGACCCCGCGTCTTCTTCCTCCTCCCTCCCTTCACCGTAGCCACCCGCCACCAACCCCGAAAGGTTGCCGTCTTAGTTTCCGTTTTTCTCTTTCTTTTTTTTTTCCCCAGATTCTTTCTGTTATGGGAAACTGTAACGCATGTGTTAGACCGGTCGACAGTCCGGAAAGTAAACCGAACCGGTCGGACCAGAACCAGAGAGGAAAGAAAAAAGCCCGGGAAAGGAAACCGAACCCATACGCCGTGAAAGTTCCCTCGCCGGCTCCGATCCGAGTTCTAAAAGACGTGATTCCACTGAGTCACCTAACTCGAATAAGCGACAAGTATATCCTAGGACGCGAGCTTGGCAGAGGCGAGTTTGGAATCACCTACCTCTGCACGGACAGGGAAACGCGCGAAGGCCTCGCGTGCAAGTCAATCACCAAGAGGAAACTCCGAACAGCCGTCGACATCGAAGACGTCCGACGTGAGGTTGCCATAATGTCAACGTTGCCGGAACATCCGAATATTGTGAAGTTAAAAGCGACGTACGAGGATAATGAAAATGTTCATTTTGTTATGGAGCTTTGTGAAGGAGGGGAATTGTTTGATAGGATAGTAGCAAGAGGGCATTACACGGAACGCGCGGCGGCCAACGTGGCGAAGACGATAGCGGAGGTGGTTAGGATGTGTCACGAGAATGGGGTTATACATAGAGATTTGAAGCCTGAGAATTTTTTGTTTGCGAATAAGAAAGAACACGCGCCGCTAAAAGCTATTGATTTCGGTTTGTCTGTATTTTTTAAGCCTGGTATGTCGAGGGATCTTATTTCTTCTTTATTTTTTAAATTTTGGGTTGTTAGAGTTTTTTTTTTTCATTTTATTTTTCTAGCTTCCCTCTTCGGATGGTTAAAGAAGGGTTTTTGAATTCATTTTTGGGGTTTTCATTGATCTTTTAACTTTGAGTTTCTGGAATAAAAGTATTTTTATATGGGTTTTTGCTTGTTTGTATTGATAAATTTGGGATTTTTAACTCTTGGGTTGTTAAAACCTTTTGCTTTTATATATGAAAGTTTAAACTTGAGCTGAGTGCTATGGAGAATTTTGTTTATTCCTGTGAGATTGTTTGGTTATTTGACTGGATTTTGGATTTTGCTTGTTAAATATTTGTTCAGCTGTTGAATCCTGTGTTTGGGCTTTGGTTACTGTTTTTAGCAAAGATTTGTTTATGGGTTTTAGCTTGATTGCATGATTAATATTTTGAATTTTGGATTTCTTTTACAGGGGAGAGGTTTTCAGAGATCGTGGGGAGTCCATACTATATGGCTCCTGAAGTTTTGAAACGAAATTATGGACCGGAGGTTGATGTGTGGAGTGCTGGAGTGATCCTTTACATTTTGTTATGTGGGGTTCCTCCGTTTTGGGCAGGTATTCCATTTCTTACTTTGTGCTTTTATATGGTTGTACAGTTTCAGTGAACACCCTCATGAGGCTGTTTCATTTAAATCTTTTTTTTTTTTTCCCGATTTCTACTTTCATGTTATTTTTTTCAGAGACTGAACAGGGTGTTGCTCTTGCAATTTTGAGAGGGGTCCTGGATTTTAAGAGGGAACCTTGGCCTCAGGTTTCAGAGAGTGCTAAGAGTCTTGTTAGGCAGATGTTAGAACCGGATCCTAAGAAGCGGCTGACTGCTCAACAGGTTCTTGGTAAGTCCTCCAGTAGTTATTTTTTATGCTGAAAATTTTCAATTAGTATCAAAGGCAACACTATTTGCATATTTAGCTAAAAGTAAGCAGATAGCATTTGAGGATCCAGAGTGCTGACTGCCTCAATATTATGAATTATCGTTTTAAAGATTGAGGTCAGGGTAACTTGAGGGATTCAATATGAATAACAAGAAAAATCCGATTAACTCTCACCAATTCATATTTAACTTTCATCAAGAGGAACTGACAGATTTCTGAATGTAATAATTTACAGGATTGAGTTTTATTTGATTTTAGCAAACATGCATCTATGATCATCTTTGTGATCCATTCTGATTCTGACATGGCTGGAATTACCAGGGTCTAGAGTGTTAAAATAGTTGTATTTTCTTTGATATTGCTTATATTCTTGAATTGAGAAAATTCTTGAGTCAAACTGTCTCTCTGCTGCTTTCTTTCAGGCTATCCTTTTGATCAATCTCTAATCTTCCTTAAGTCTTTGGCTATCTTAATTTTATGTTGTTATTTGACGTACCCATTGGTTAAAGGTTCTTGCTTGGATGGTAATTCACCATAGGTTAAAGCCAAATACATGCTTCCAAAAGAAATATGGAAGCTTTTTTCTCCTTTTGTCTTGCCAATACCTTTCTGAGAAGTGCTAAATCTCTGTCATTAGCTTCATTGCAATTTCTTCAAATTTTTAGGTTTTATTTTTGACCCGTCCTCTTAAGATATTGTCTGCTTGAATTTTCCCCGTTCCAAGTTTGGACCATTGTAGAGATTTTGGGTGGTAGTTGTCTCCAAGTTAAAGCTTAATTTTACTGGATGTTCTTTAGAAACCTGCACAATTTTCAAAGCATGTCTAATCTTGACATAACAAATCCCTTAATGATCTCGAGCAGCATGCTCACTTTATGCTGCAGAGTAGTTGGACACAAGTATTTGGCATCTGATTATGAATCATACATTGTTTGTGTGGTCAAATGTTGACATATTATATGCATTTTTGTAGTCTACATTTTAATAAATTTTATTTCGAATGGGTAAAGGAAATTTATCTTGAAGTGAGCATAGCAGGGCAATATGATCCATATGAATGAGTTACTTAGTGGGTAAAGGTTTAGTTTGTTGTCGTGGTTGTTGAGGAAGGAAATTGAACCTTCGAAATAAAGTCCCTTCGACGCTTACTTGCATAGAAATATTATACGTTTTAATAATGCTATCACGAGAAACCATTTATTTTAGTAGGTAATGTATTTGCATTGCTAGCACTTTGAAGTCCTCGCAGAATCCTATTTTTGACATTTTTTTAGTAGTTGGTTTGATTTTCACTTTTCACTTTTTGTTTTTTTTTTTTTTTCTTTCTTTTGGGCACAGAACATTCCTGGTTGCAAAATGCGAAGAAAGCTCCAAACGTTCCACTGGGAGATATTGTAAGAACAAGGCTCAAGCAGTTTTCTATCATGAATAGATTCAAAAAGAAGGCCTTGCGGGTAAGTGTTTTTAGGTGGATTATGTGAGAGTGTCAGTTTAAGATCGAACAATCATTGTGCCATCATGGAGTTCGTGAGTATCTGCAGGTGATTCAGTTTTGTAAATGCTGCAGGTAATTGCAGAGCACTTATCTTTAGAAGAGGTTGAAGTAATCAGAGATATGTTCGCATTGATGGATACAGACAAAGATGGGAAAGTTTCGTACGAGGAGCTGAAGGCCGGGCTTCGAAAGGTTGGTTCACAATTGGCTGAACCAGAGATCAAGATGTTGATGGAAGTGGTATGGTCCAATTTTTACTTACATTGAAGCTGAAGTTTCATTTTTAACTTTTAAGTGCACTAGTTTTGCATGTATGCGACTTTTGTCATGTTTGAACTCATTTATGATACTTTCAATTTTGCTGTTCTGCTACATGCTTCCTTTAAGTAGCGTGCTGCAATGTGCTTCCTCTACTAAATAAATATTTTTTTCGATGGCTTAAATATAAAGTTGTCAAATTGATTATATTAGCATGCTTAACGAGCAAGCATTAACTGTGTTTTTTTTTTTTTTTTTGCATGTAGTTCTTAGTCCATCTGTAGTATGATATTTACTTCATTTCATTATGAGATTGCCATAATTAGCTTTTAGTTTATATCAATTTATTTACTTATTGTTAAGTTATTTTTACTTACAAGATGCCCTGTAATACACTATTGATTGTGTATTTCAATCATTAACTGTTGGAATTATTAGGAAAGTTATGCTGTCAATGGTCCTTGGGTCTTTTTAGAAGCAGAAGATTTTATCTTGCATAAACCAAAAAATTAGCTTAGCTGCCTCCCCTCTCTTTTTGTTCCTGAAGAACTATTCCTTAAATCATCTATTACTGATTTTGCATCTTTCACAATTATATTTTTACAGTTTTATACTAGCAATACCACTGAATTCAAAAATTTTGTACTTCCTGTCGGCCAGTGATGTTGACATCTCTGTGTACACATTCGTGAACTGGTTTTATATTTTTTCTCAGAAGCTACCCTTGCCCCTTGTGAAGTAAGGAAATGAGATTACACGTACCATTTTGCAGATGTATAGCATATCTATGGTGATTTGAAGAATTTATCTTCTTGCATTCGAGAAAGATTCACATATTTACTTGTTTGCAATGCTTCTTGTTCCATGGTTTGAAAACTTTTCATAAAGCCATTGTTGGACTAACAATAGGCTTTAAATTTTTTTTTCCTTCATTTTTATGTTTGGAGAACCAAGCCCAGAGACTAAGCTCTACGCATATGGTGAAAAAGAAGATAGATTATGAGTGTGATCACATGAACTCCTATTTGATTTATTGCAAATTCATTAGGGCTTTGCTTGGTAGGAAGATGGAAAATTTGTTAATTCAATGGTTAGGTTTCCTAACCACTTTCCTATTTTGTAACTTAATCATTGGAATAACAAAATTTCCATCCTTACCCCTTTTTATCTTTCCTACCAAGCAAAGCCTAAGAGAAACTCTTATCGGAGAGTTTAGTTTTGATTGCCATATCATAAGTGATCAAGAGAAACATGTACCATTGAAGTAGAATTTAGAGGTTTTCCATTTCTTATGTCTACTTATCTTTTAATATTAATCACTAAACTGGATAAATGTAGTTTTGTCTATTCAGTTTCACATGTTTAATTAACTGAAAGATCACAACATATTAAAGGTTACTTTAGCATTGTTATTGGAAAAGGCTTGGGTTAGAAAAAACTTGGGTTTGAAAAAGTGTGTTGGAAAAATGTGGTTTAAGAATTTTTAAATATTTGCTATTGCTGTGAAAAAATACTGTTAGAAATTTAAATGTAAAAAAAGATGTTTAAAATAATAAAAGTTTAGAGATGTGAGGATAATAAAGTGATTTAACCCAAAAATCAGCTTTCAAACCACAAAAGCACTATTTTCTGGGCTTTTTGGTATGGGTTGCCAAACCATATTTGAATCGCAAAAGTCAGAAATTTTTACCCGTTTAGCATTGCGGTTGCGGTGAAATGTAGCTTTTGACCTCAAAAATTATGCCAATAGCAATGGTAAATTGAGCCTAAATTTGATTATATATTTTTCATAATCTCATATGGCCGCCAAGAATTTGCGTGTCAACATGTATTTTCCTTGTGTTGATCCAATATTTATGTGTATTAGGCTGATGTTAATGGAAATGGAGTACTGGACTACGGAGAATTTGTGGCAGTGACAATTCACTTGCAGAAGATGGAGAATGATGAGCATTTCCGCAGAGCATTTATGTTCTTTGACAAAGATGGGAGTGGATATATTGAACTGGACGAGTTACAGGATGCCTTAGCTGATGAATCAGGTGAAGCTGATGTTGATGTGCTGAACGACATCATGCGCGAAGTTGACACTGACAAGGTTTGATTCCAAGCATCGTTTCCTATTTTCAGGAAGACTTCTACTTTGCCACAAATTACTTTTGGGTGAATATCACTTTCATGGTGTTTCATTGAAACAGAAATACCACATCTGAGTAAATTATTACTTCAGAAAACTGTCAAAATAGTCTCTGCTCAAAAAGGTTCAAATTTCACCTATGTTGCTCCGACTTTTCATTTTTCTTGAAGTATCCGTGTTTGACATCTGTATCCGACGCGTATTCGGACATGGGTATGGGGATATGACCTTCCAAGGAGCCTCAAAATACATGGAAAAACTTAGAAAAAATTGAATATACCCGTGTCGGACACATACCCGTATCCGACACTCACACCCGAGTCCGAGTAACATAGAATTTTACTGCACTTGGGAGTTTGAGAATTGTTATTTTTCTTCTATAATTTGCATTTTCAATTTTCACCATAGTTTAACAGTTATCCTCTTTATTTTTATTTTTTTCGTTGTGAACCTTTTATTTAGGACGGGCGAATCAGTTATGATGAATTTGTTGCCATGATGAAAGCTGGCACTGATTGGAGAAAAGCATCGAGGCAGTATTCAAGAGAAAGGTTCAAGAGCTTGAGCCTTAACTTAATGAAAGATGGTTCTTTGCAGCTCCATGATGCGGTTACTGGCCAAGCTGTTGCTGTTTGAGCTATGGGATCGATGACTTTGTTATGCTTGGGTCTGTCGGATTTTTCTCTCACCCTTTGTTGTCGACAAATGATTCTATATCTGAAAGCTCGCGCGCGGGTGCCTTCACAGAGTGGCATTTAGGTTTAACAATGAGCTCGTGGAGGCAGATGGAGTATTCTGCGATAAAATGTTCACATCGCCGGCTTTGGTTGGGTTTTTTTTGCTGCAGGAAGTGTGCATTAATCTGTTCGAGTTGTTAGCTGTTGGTAGAATGTGAAGGCTATGTCCATGTATATCTTTTTCATGTCATGTTGTTTGATGATTTACTTGGTATTATTTTGTTTCCATTTTGTGCAGAATCTAGTTTAGGGTTGTTTATGAGCAATGTGACACTTTGAAAATATTCCCAATGTTTGGTTTTCTCAGCTATTTAAGAAAACCCAGATTCTGATGAATTAATCAGATTTCTGATTGTTAAATTTATCAAGTACAAGCTTTTATTATTTGTTTTTCTTATTTACTTTAGAACGAAAAGGAAGATGATAATGACAGAAGAAAGGGATGCTATGTTTATTTTGATCTCATTTCATCAGACTTATCACTGAGACTGAAATGTAGGCAGCATCTGACCAACAACCCAGTTACTGGTTTTGAAACGCTAAAATAATAAACAAGCTACTGAATTTTAATATTTTATTTAGATAAATTTTTATATTTTATTGCATCAAATAATTTTTAATTTTTAATTTACATCTAAATAAGTTTTTTAATCTTTAATTTTTATCCAAATAATTCATTAATCTTTAATTTATATTTAAATAAGTATTTAATATAAATTAATCTTTGGTTTGACCTATTCACGAGCTGAATTATTTGCTCGACCCGATAGGTTAGACTTGAATTGAGTTGAATTTAAGATAGGTTTTTAAAAATTTGGACTGGTCTAGATTACTATTTAAATAATAATAATAAAAAAAAATTTATTCAAATAAAATTTAAATATAAAAATAATTTTTAAAATATTTTAAACAGTAAAACAGACTTCTAATCTAGATCGGATCTAGGCAAATAATATATTATTATTAATATTTTTTAAATATTATTATTATTATTAAAATATATAAATATTAATATAATATTTTAATAACTTATATAAATATTTAAAAAATTATTTTTATATTAATATTTTTATATTTTAATATTTTAAACAGTAAAACAGACTTTTAATCTAGATCGGATCTAGGCAAATAAATTTTTTCTTTTCAAAATCGGCCCTATCCATGAAAACCTCCGTCTCAAATGAATCTTTCTTGATTTAACACAATTGTACATTCAATTTTACTTCAAAGATAAAAATATATATTATTTGCTATATAAGTTATATAAGTTCAAATGAAAGAATGAAAATTTTACATTCCCCAATTTTTTAATCATGTAATAACAATATCTTGCTCTTATAATGATTGAAATCTTATGTCTCACTTATTTAACTAGCTAGCAAGGAAATCATTGCTGCCTTCCATTGCAATCCATCTAACAGTCAACTATATGCCTTCTAATAGTCAACCATATCAGTGGCCTATCTATAGAATAAGCTTTCATTGTTATTACTAGATGTTTTAATGCTAATGGGTTGTTTAATTATGTAAATGATTACTTTATTGTTCATGATGGTTTTTTTTATAATGATAATATTTTTACTGTACACATAATAATTATGTAAAATTTAGTTAATTATTAGTATATGAACAATGATAGTCCATGTTAACATTTTCTTTATTTTTTTAATTGTTGGATTGGTTAATTCTATGTTCGTTTTAATTCGGATTTTCTCAATTTGATTTGTTCTAAAACCATTTAATTTAAATTCATTTTGTTATACTACTTTAACTATTTGTAAAATATTTTTTTTCTTAAGGTATTGTTGAACTTGCTAAAGACCATTTAGTCATAAAGCCCAAGAGAGATCAAATAAGCCTAACAAGCCGGCTCAGGACCAAAGTTCAGCCCGGCGAGCCCAAAAGCCACCAGTGCCAAATCCCGGGACACGTGTACGCCTCCCTCTCCCCTAACGGTCACGTCACAAGTCACCTTGATGTCCACCTGGGGCAGTGTAGGGTATTAAATGCTGCAGTCTCTCCTCGACGGGCATTAAATGCAGTCGTCTCCTTGGCGAGACCCAGACCCCTCAAACCACTTGTTTCCAACGTCCAACCAGTATCGGACACGTGAAACTGGGCAGGTCGCACAAACGGGTATAAAGGCTCCTCTCAGGGACTGCCTGGGGGTAAAGACTCTCTTTAAAAACTCTACACTTATTCTCCCTCTCTCCCGGATCATCTCCTCCAAACACTAATTTAGGTATCGGAGTGTGTCCCGAAGCTCAATGTCCGGCGCCCTCTGACCCTTTTGTTTTGCTCGCATGACCTCAAACCACCAAGATCACCTCTCCAACAAAAAGAGACATCAACAGGTATGAAAAAAAAAAAAATCGTGATTATGGTTTACCATTTTTACAAATTAATCCTATGAAAACTGAAGGAGCAAATTGTCAACAAAAATGAAAAATGAATCACTTCAACTTCCTTTATATATTATGATACAGAAACAAAATTAAATTTTGAATAAGACCAAGATTTACAATTATAATGGAAAGAATAATATCTTTGGTTTGAGATAGATCTGTTCAAAGATCGGCTTACCCGATAGGTTTGACTCGAATTGGATTGAGTTTGGGTAAGGTTTTTTGTAATTCAGACCGGCCCGGCCTGAATTACTATTCATTAAATAAAAAAAAATTTATTTAAATTTAATTATAAAAAATATATAAATATGTTTTTTAATAGTTTAATAATTTATGAACAATAAAACGGATTTACAAACCGGCTCGACTTCGACCCGAAACGAACTTGGATAAAAAAAAAATCGGATCGCGACCTGACCGTACCCAGCCATGAATAGGTCGAAGTTTGAGGGTCCTTGTCCTTGTTTTATCCAATTAACTTTAATGTTATCCACAAGTTTGTAGCCCTTCCCTTTTTTCTTCTTCATGCCATAAAAGGTAACATTGTCAATCACTTTGCAATGCATGAAGCAAGTTATTAAGAGAACTAAAGACCTTGTTGCAGCAACAATGTCTTGGTGAGAGAAAGTGACATCCGACCTTACTTTAGTACTTAAGTTTACTTATTCATTTTAAAGAGAAAGAATATAAAAATTCGAACCACTAAGAAGATTTGAGAGTCATTACCAAATTCGGGTGGTAGATAGGGTTGAAAAAATCGAATGAGTCGATTAGATCGATTCAATTGAAAATTAGAAGCTTGTTCGGAATTGTATATATTTTAGAATCGAGTATTTTGTGAATTGATAAAAACTGATTCAATCGGTAAAAAATTGGATTAAATTGATAAAAAATAATTTTAGATTTATTTATTATTTAATTTTTTTTGTGTGTGTAAATTATGAGATTTAACATTTAACCTCTTAATTATATATTAAATACTATACCATTTAATAAAATGTATATTTTATTAAATATTTATATAACATTAAAATTATTTATTTAATATTTAAATTTATTTTAATTAAACCAATTAATCAGACCGATCAAATTAATTAAATCGATAATAAAAAATTTCATCGATTTTACTTTTGATTTTTTTTTTTCCAACCTTGCTGGTAGGTTTGTAAGTACCAAAGATTTAGTACTAGAATGTGCAATGAACATAAAGGAAAGTGGTCCCTCCCCTTATTGAAGACTACGACGGGTTGTCAAAGAAAACATTGATTTCTCTCCATGTCTTTCGGAAAAAGTTTATGGTTTCTGTAAAATTAAAAAGCTAGGCATGTATAATTTATCACATATGGTTGAGTTTGTGGGGTATATTATTACATATCAAATATATACCATAAGTAATAATAGTAAAATAAATCCTCAAATTTCAATGAAAATTAAAATAAATCATCAATTTTTACTAAATTAAAACTATAATTTTTTATTTATTGTAATAAAACTCCTTTTAAGTTAAAAATATTTTATATTCGGTTAAAACTAATTTATTGGTTACTTTGATTTATTTAGGTCCCGTTTAGTATTGTTGTTGGCATAGTTTTTGAGGTCAAAAGCTGCGTTTCACTGCAAACGCAATGTAAACAAGTAAATTTTTTTTTATTTTTTGCGATTGAAATTATGGTTTGACACCCCAAATCAAAAAAAAAAAAAAATAGAACCTTTGGGGTTTAGAAGTTAACCTTTGGATAAAATGATTTTATTATCCTCATATCTCTAAACTTTTATTATTTTAAACATATGTTTTTTGACATTTCAATTTTTCACATCACATTTTCGAAACAATGTCAAACACTTAAAAAAAATTTAAATTACAGTTTTTTATCACACTTTTTAAACACAATTTTTTCAACCCAAACTTTTTCTTACCTAAGCTTTTTTTTAAGAGCAATGCTAAACTAGCCCTTAAATGCACTAGATAACAAAAATGTGAGGAAATGTTATTTTAATAATTGTGACTTTATACTTTATTCATTCATTTTCAAATTTAATGAGTATAATTACAATGAAATAAAAATTTATAATATTAATTTC
The DNA here is from genome assembly GCA_030761205.1 of Fremontodendron californicum. Classification (NCBI taxonomy): domain Eukaryota; kingdom Viridiplantae; phylum Streptophyta; class Magnoliopsida; order Malvales; family Malvaceae; genus Fremontodendron; species Fremontodendron californicum. The sequence goes on from JAULJL010000032.1 coordinate 5,707,500, forward strand.
ATGTAATAAAATATCGAATACTTATTTTATTTTCTTTTTAAAGTTTGAGGAGTTATTTGTGTATTATCTCGATATTATGGTATGTAATATATATTCAATTGACAAAGCCGTTTCCTTGCTTATTACCTAGATCTCTCCACGGATTGAGCTATCCGTCATAATATGAAAGCTCGTTTCATATTTGGAAGGGTTTGGATAATAATATTAGATCCAAAAAATAAGATTGGAGAAAAAAAAATGAGGCTCGTTCAAAAAAATAAGCTGGGCCTTATCTCAACATTCAAAATCTGAGACCGACTCGTTTTTCAATTATATAATAATATATGTTATTTTTATATTTATATATTATGTAATTTATATGATATAAATAATTAATATATATGATACTATAATTTATACATTATAAAGTATACTAAGTTATCTATTTTTTAAAATTTAATAAAAGAAAAAAAAATCAAACTACTAAAAATAAAATAAAAATAACATGTTTTTTTTTTTTTTATAATTTTTTTAGAAAAAAATAATATGAACGGGTCTGGATTACGCATTTACAAATCTGGACGAACTTGGACAGGATTTGAAGTCCGAATTGTTAGGCTAGACCGAACTTGAACAAACAAATATGATATTAATACCATATCTAAGTCGGATCTAAGCTCGACCCAGCTTGACCATGAAAACCTATAATCTGGACTTTCAAGGTTCTGCATTAATTCTGGTGATCAATTGAAGAGTAAGGGAAAGGTTTAAACTTTAAACCAGAGATCCACTTAACTTGAGCCCTGCCTGCACATCACGCCCTCACATTAATTTTCATAATCTTGGAAAAGATAAGAATGATCAACGTTGTCATATAGAAGCATCATCTTTAGCATAAGAAAATGATATAAAATGATGGAAGGATTAATTGTGGCAATGGATAGTACTTTATATATATATATATATATATATATATATATATATGTTTTAACAACAGGTTTTTCAGACTACAAATTGAAATAGAGGTATCCCGTTATGTTTTTTCGATTTTCTACCCTATCTATGACTATGCTGATGTTGGTGGAAAAACTGAATAAAGTTAAGTGTCCTTGACAGAATTCAAGTCCCCTATCTATGACTATGCTGCTGATGTTTGAGTTTTAGAATATTCGTAGAGAAAGAAAATGGAGTGCAGGAGAGGAAGATTTTTTGGTTTGGAGGGATTTGCCAAAGAGTACTCAGGCAGGTCAGGTGGATGGAGAAATTAAAGTAGTTTGCTAAGAAGATGGACTTGTAACTTTGGGCTACAATAAGGGCTCTAAGTTGGACTACTCTGTCTTCAATAAGGGCTTACTGGGTATAATGAGCTTGAATTTGATTAGTTAGCTTACAGTTTTGTACAAATTGAAATTATCTTTGATTGTAAAGCTTAAAGCATCCTCATGTATATTACTAAATTTTATGTTGCATGTACTAGAAACAATAATAAATTTAACTTTCCAAACAAAAAAAAAAGAATTTAAGTACCAAATTGTACAAATATAATGACGCCAGTCTATTCGGATAATCTGTTAACGGAATACAAATTCAAATACCAAATTATAATTTTTTTCTTTAAATATCGAATCATTAAAAAAATGTATAATTCGAAAGCTAATTTACATATTAACTCATTAAAAAACATGAATAAAATCCCTTATGTTTGCAAGTTGATAGATAGTAGAATTTAAATTCTTTTTTTTGTCTATAGTATTTTGGTTGGTTTAATTGAAATATTATTTAATTATTTTTTTATGAAATTACTTGTATTACAAATTTTAATATATATCAAGAAAATAATTAATCAGCAAGTTCAACAAACAACCAACATATAATTTCAATTTATGTAATTTCAACATAATTTTAAAATATAAAAAATAATTTATTAATATTTGAATTAGATATGAGAATTGTGTATACACGCGCTAAATTTTTTTTAAAAAAATCCCCAAATGAAAAAGAAAGAGATAGAGATGACGTGACGGAACGGAACGGAACGGAACGGACAACAGATAATGGGACACGCAAAACCCTAATCAGATAGCACCTAAAGCCGTCTTTCTCTCAGGCCATTAACGCCGTTTTAGACACTCTCGACTGTCTCTCAGTCAGACAAAATAATAATTAAAAAAAAAAAGCCAAAAAACCAATTGGAAAAAAAAAAAAAAAACACATTACAAACATTTTTATTACACCCGAACCTTCAGCTTAGGATATAGGCTTGGAAATCTCGAAAAAAAAAACAAAACCACTATCAAAAATAAATGGAACCAAAAACAAGAAAGAGAAAATCGAAAAAAAGTCATAGATAGGGGAGATTCAAGTTGAATAGATAGAGAAAATCGAAAAAACTGATGTTGGTGGTGCTTGACAGAATTCCTACAAAAAAAGTTTCATAGGGGTATCCCGTTATCAATGCCCCAATGCTTATGTCCTTGGTGTCATATTTTGGATGAAAAGGCAAACCATGCACTATTTGATTGTTTATGGATTCGCAAATTTTGGTACACTTTCATGCTTTAGTGGAACATTAATTGTTGTTTTCCCTCTACTCTTCCACAATTTCTTTTTTATTGCTTTGAATCCCCTTTTGCTAGGTATTTGAAACATTGGTATGGTTTGTGTGGCTGGCTAATAAGGAATGAAGTGGTCTTCGAGAATAAGAAGTCTAGTGTCCAAGAAATCTTATTTCACCTTAGTTCCCAAATGCAAGAATCCAAGCAACATAAAAGAATTCAGACCCATTGCCTGCTGCTCTGTGATTTACAAGTGTATCACCAAGATACTTGCTAACAGGCTCAAGCAGCTTCTCCCTTCGATTGTCAGCTACAGCCAAAATGCATTCATACCTGGCAGAAGTATCAATGACAATGTGATGTTGGCCCAGGAGCTAGTGAGAGGGTATGGTAGATCCTCATCGTCACCTAGGTGTGCACTCAAAATAGATCTGCAGAAGGCTTTTAACTCACTAAGTTGGAATTTTGTCCTGGCTGTTTTAGCAGCCTTAAAAATTCTTGAGAAATTCATTTGTTGGATCAGGAACTGCCTCACTACCCCCAAATTTTCCATCTCCATCAATGGTGTTCTGGCAGGGTACTTCCAAGGAGCAAAAGGAGTCAGACAAGGTGATCCACTCTCACCTTATCTGTTTGTATTGGCCATGAACGTGTTGTCGAAGCTACTGGATGCTGCAGCTAGACATGGGGTTTTTGCTTATCATCCCAAATGCAAAAGGATAAACCTCACACATCTCTGTTTTGCTGACGACCTCTTAACTTTTTCCAAAGGGAGATTGGACTCAGTGATTGGTATTCAACAAACCCTTCATCTCTTTTACTCATTCTCTGGCCTTCAAATCAACTGTGGGAAAACAGAGATCTTTTCAACAGGAATCAACAGAGTTGAGTTGGAATCAATTCAGGAGATCTCGGGATTCAAGATTGGTTCTCTTCCAGTCAGATACCTCGGTGTGCCTTTGATAACTAGGAGATTGACTGAGAAGGATTGCGAGCCTTTGCTGGGAAAAATCCTTTCAAGAATCAATTGTTGGGCAGCAAAATTATTGTCTTATGCAGGAAGGTTGCAGCTTATCCAATCGGTTCTATTCAGTTTTCAAAACTATTGGTGTAGGCAATTCATCCTGCCTAAACTTATCCTGAAGAAGATCTGTGTGCTAGCTTCTTCTGGAAAAGGAAGGAAGGATCAGCTAAAGGTGCAAGGGTGAGTTGGAAGCTCATTTGTAGGCCAAAATCTGAAAGGGGTTTGGGAATTAAAGACCCCATCTCTTGCAATCAGGCATGCATCTTGAGAAACCTCTGGTCAGTTCTTATATCTGCAGGATCACTTTGGATAGCCTGGATCCAGGCCTATGTTCTAAAGGGAAGAGATATCTGGCAAATCCCTGTCCCAGATAGTTGTAGCTGGGAATGGAAGAAGCTAATGCAACTAAGACATAAAGTCCAACAGTTTCCAGGGCAGAATTGGAGGAGGATATGGCCTTTCTCAGGGAATAAATATGAAGTCAGAGCTGTTTGGAATGAACTAAGGCCTCGAGCAGATAAGGTGGCTTGGCACAGATTGATATGGTCTCCACATCTCATACCCAGACATGCAATAATTTCCTGGATGACTGCCCTTAACAGGCTGCCAACAAAGGAAAGACTTGCATCATGGGGTCTTGCAGTGGATGAAATGTGTGTTATCTGCAAAGAGGAGAAAGAAACACCAAATCATCTGTTCTTTGGTTGCCCATACTCTATCTCTATATGACAGCAGGTGCTTCAAAATTCAAAGATCAGCAGGAGAGTGGAAGGCTGGGAAGAGGAATTGAAATGGGCCATTAGCAAGTTGAAGGGGAAATCACTGATAACCATCATTCTACGATTAGCATGGAACGCATATATATATGCTGTGTGGAGAGAAAGAAATAACAGAATCTACAAACGGATTGAAGAACCCTCAACAAAGGTGCTGGAGCGCATTAAGGAATCAGTTTCCATAAGATTAAATGGGCTAAGACGAATTGCAGCTGACTCAATTAATGTAGAACTTTGTAATGGCTGGAATCTTAACTCTGCCATGTTTAGCTAGATTGAGCTGTTATAACTGTTGTAAAAATTGTATGATGTAGCAGCTATGCTACTTTCTTTGGATAATAAAACTAAACCACTTATCCAAAAAAAAATCTTATTCTGGGTTAAGCTTCGTGCGCTATCTTGGATTATTAATTAAGGCTCTGAATGATGACTTGATCATCTAGGATGGATGTAATGTGGTGGTCTAACCCTTAATTTCTTATGTTTTCATTCGGAATCGAGGAAACAGCTTCGACCGTTGTCTGTGTGGACTCCTCATTTCTCTGGTTTCCTTAAATTCAACGTGGGGGGTATTGAGAGATGAAAATAGTAAAGTGTTAGCCAATATCTTCTTGTCCTTTGGGAGTGTGATTGACTTTAATATAGTGGAACTGACTGCCATTAAGTTCGCTTTACAAATTTTTGTAGATTCTGGTAGAGCTAATGGCTTTGGACTAGTGATGGAATCTGACTGAGCTAATTGCTATCTATAAATTGGTGCTCAAAATTGGAAATGAGAGAGACCATGGAGTTTTTGGAATATGAATTATTGGTAAAGATTAAGGAAGTTAGATTTGTGAAGATCCACAGAGAGGCAAATGGGATGGCACTATCTATGACTATCTGATTTTGGTGGAAAAATTGAATAAAGTTATAATAAAGTTGAGTGTCCTTGACAGAAAACAAGAAAGAGAAAAATCGAAAAAAATGGAACCACTACAACTTGAATTCTGTTAAGGACCCTCGAAATATATGAAAAAATTTAGAAAAATTAATTATACTCGTGTTTAACACTCACATCCCGAATCCGAATAACATAGCAAATTTCACCGCACTTGAGAGATTAATTGTTATTTTTCTTCTATAATTTCCATTTTCACCATATTTTAACAGTTACCCGCTTTATTTTTTTCATTGTGAACCTTTTATCTAGGACGGGCGTATCAGTTATGATGAATTTGTTGCCATGATGAAAGCTGGAACTTATTGGAGAAAAGCATCGAGGCAGTATTCAAGAGAGAGGTTCAAGAGCTTGAGCCTTAACTTATGAAAGATGGTTCTTTGCGGCTCCATTAATTATGAGCTTGAGCCTTAACTCAAGAGGCAGTATTCAAGGTATTAGCACCCACACATGTTTGTCTGAAAATTGTATCAATTAATCGTGTGTTATCTTTTTAATCTTGGTAAAAACAATCTTAGTTTTATATTTGAAAGTAATTCCCTTAATTACTTTTATTATCAAAATCACGTTTTTATTTTCTTTGGGAAAAATAAGTCATTTTATCCATGAACAAAATGAGAATTTTCGACACGAAAATTCTTAATTTGAACCCGGATTGAAACCCTTGAACCCACAATCAATTCGAAAACTAACCCAAGAAAACCAAGTCAAAAGATCTAGACCCGTTGAAAATTTGTTTCAAAAACCTAGATTTGGTGTGAACGCCACAAAGGATTGCCTCTGATAAGTTATTAGTTCAATCAAGAACAAGTAGAGAAAACTGAAAAGTTCGTCAAGAAGAATAACTTCAATTGATAATCTGATAATGTATTTGCCATAAGCGGCTACAATGTTGTATTTATAATCCTAAATTTAATCCTAGGTCGGCTAGGATACTAAATAATTAAAGACTAAGATTGACATCAAGCCCAAACAACCAATTAAAAGAAGTCCACCTAATAAATAATATAAGCCCCACAAGCCACATCAATTAATGAAATAACATAGTCCGCACAGGCCTAATCAGATTAATGAAATAACATAGGTCACACACATGCCTAATCAGATTAATGACTTAAACATAGGCCTGCACTAATCAACTAATCAGATTAATGAATTAAACATAGGCCCACACTAATCAATTAGACTATGCCGCCCTTCTATAGCTTGTTTCACTTGGATTAAAATTGGTTCTTCTTCATTCAAGCTCATCTTGAATGTTGAGATCTTGCTTGTTAAATTTGCAGACTTGGCCCAAGTGGATTGCACCAATCCTTGCATTGCTTCGTTGATCTTCTTAGCTATTGACCTATCTGGAACTTGTAATAGATCTTTAAGACTTGGCCCATTTTGGATTCCATCAATTCTCCAAAAATTAGTCGGAATTTAGAAAAGATTCTTCCATTTAAGAATTTCCATGACATTGTTTGAAAACGAAGATGATATTTTTCTATAAAGAATAATTGTTGGAATTCCCTCTAACAGTTAGGTAGAGTCTTAAGAATCACATTCACTCGGGATATTACCTTATCTTTCATTTCTAAAAAGTGCTATCTTTTTTTTATTTTTTTCTTTCAAAAATTGATATTACAAATCCATGTTTGTTGTTAAAGACGATTGACAAGAAGTAAATAAACAAACAAACAGAAGATAAATACGAGTAAATAATGGATAAAGACAAATATAAAGATGCAAATAATCAATTTATTCCAAATTTCCCTAATTTCTTTTTGTGATTTTTCATGTTTTATTTATTTATTTTTTTGTTAGATATGAAATGAGAATTTTTGGTGTTGAATTTTTTTCTAAATTCACCAACAACTAGGTGGAATTTAAAAAATGGTTCTTTTGCCTAAGAATCCTCAAAATAATCAATTTTGAAAAAATAGGACGGAGTGACCTCCGAGTCATCAATTCAAACGATCCAACCGGTTGAACCGGATTATTCAATTTAAAAGTAAATTAAATATTAAATATATGATTTTAATATTAAATAAGTATTAAATATAGTTATTAGTTAATAAAAAAAATGTGTTTGGCTTAATGGTTTAGTCTTTACTATATGATTAAGAGGTTAAAGGTTTAAATCTCATCATTTACAAATAATTTTTTAATAAAAATAACAAAAAATCGATTTTTACCGGTTTAATATGGTTTTTTTTACCGATTTTTAACTGATTGAATCGATTTTCTACTGGTTTACTATATTTTCAATTTTTTATATGTATCGAACCGAACAAATCATCGATTCTTGATTCAACCAGTCCGACCAACTGATCTAGTCTGATTTTTTCATCACTAAAAATAATCCTCAAAATTTCAGATATCATCCCCTTGTAAAAATGATCTTGGATATTCCCTCCAATAGCTAGACAAGGTTCTCAAAATTGTTCTTGGTAAGGTATATTATCCTTTTTTTAATTTTTAGAAAAAAATTAATTTTTAAATTGATATTTACTGTCAAGTAATTATCAAAGGTAAATGCAAGTGAAGCGAATAAAAAGTAAATGAAGCGAAACATAAAAATTAACTAGTACCGTAGTAAAATTTACTATAAAAATATTGTCTTTGTTCTATTTTATATGTTCACGTTCTATTTTTTATTAAATGAACTCAACTTTTATCATTATTTTATAATATATTATATTGAAGAAAATTTAAATAAATTATTTTGAAATTTAGAAACTTAAAGTTTAAAAATTTAATTTTTAAAATTTTAAAATTTTATTAAAAATAATAAGTAAAGTTAAGTTCATTTGAAAAAAAAAAATTAATAAGAGACAAATATTAATGAAACCGATGAGTAAATTTCTTTTTTCAATATGCTTATTATAAATTATCTTATAATTTAGTTATTTAAAACTTTCAGAAAGTTATTAAACAACAGGAGGCAATCTACGTGGAATCTTTCAAGTGCATTTTTCTACTGTTAAATAAGGATTTGTATTTGATAGATTGTCGGTGTATAGATTTATACATTGACTGTGTGAATCTTACGATGACACTTTATTAATAAATAAACTTTAAAACTTTAAATTTTAAACTTAATTTTTAACAGATGGCCTCATGTAGTTTAGTTTGAGTATAAATCCTTTATAAACAATTCTAAAGTCTCAACATCTACAAAGAAAGAATTATATTGAAATTTTTTAAAGGATATCTTTGGGAGCAATTTTGGGTTCTTTGCCTATTTATTTGCCATTGTGTTGCAAATCAAAGATCAATATTCCCATGCACCATGTCCAATAACAAGCTAGAAGGCAAAGTAGTCATCATCACCGGCGGAGCAAGCGGTATTGGCAAAGCCACCGCCTGTCTTTTTGCCGATCACGGTGCCCTTATGGTCGTGATCGCTGACATCCAAGATGAACTAGGCCAGCAGGTAGCCGCATCAATCGGTGTCCCAAAAGTGCAGCTACATCCACTGTGATGTTACTGATGAAGAGCAAGTCAAAGCTATGGTGGAATGGACGGTCCAAAATTATGGGCAACTTGACATCATGTTTAGCAATGCTGGGATAATTCGTTCCAAGAATGGCACCTCCAACTCCAACCAAGACGTTCTTCATCTAGACCTCCCAGCTTTTGTCAACGTCCGTGGCATGGCTACGTGTGTTAAACACGCGGCGCGTGCCATGGTTGAGCAGCACGTGAGAGGGAGCATCATCTGCACGTACGGCTAGCGTCGCTGCCAGCTGCGGTGGCGACAAGGACAGTGATTACTTCATGTCAAAGCATGCGGTGTTGCGATTGGTAAACAGCGTTTCGCCATTCGTGGTGGCAGCAACCCCATTAGTGCGTTACCTGACAGGAACGGAAGCTGAGAAGTTTTATGAGTCGGAAACTAAGTTGAAAGGGGTGGTGCTGAAAGAGAAGCACGTAGCTGATGCCTGATGCTGTGTTGTTTCTAGCATCCCAAGATACGGAGGTTGTGAGCGGACATGACATGGTGGTGGATGCTGGGTTTCTTGGCAAATAGTTAAATTTTCTCCGGTTGCTTGCTTGCTTGGTTTGGACATTGTCCGCCCAAAAATGATGAAATAAAGTCCGCCATAGCTGGTCTCCCCACTCCACTTATTAATCCATCTATATTAAAGCTCAAGTAATGAGCTCCAGCTTGACAGGTGTCTGTGTACTGTTCACGTTTCCTCATGTTCGCACCATCTGCCATGTGAAACGACACCGTTTTCCTGCCCATGCTGGTAATTTCAAAACAATGTTGTGAGTAATTAAATTATTATTAAATTGTATAATGAGTTAAAGTAATTTTTGGAAGAGGCTGCCCTATTTTGACACCTGTTCTTGCACTGTTCACTTCCCCAGGTTTCAACCCATTCATCCCGTTAAACGGCGTCGTTTTGACGCCGAAACTCTTGATTACCGTCTCTGGTCATTAACAAGATCCATTGCATGAGTTAACAATAATTCACTTATTAACAGCATGTTTCCAAAATTAGCAACCCAGCATTTATTCCCCCGCATTTCGGTTTCTTTCTCCCTTGCAAATTAAATGCTATACAGGTTTTACTAAATGCTTTGCGTGTGTTTTAATACTTTGTCAATAAATTCAAGTATTTACTCTGACATAATATTTCTAAATCTTCCTCCTTTCAATTCACATTAAATGCTTTCTTATTAAATAGAAACAGCTCCCAATCATTACTCCTTATCAATACATTAAATCCTTTCTCATTCTTTCCTTCATTTTTTTTTTATTTTTTAAATTTAATTTCAATATTCCGTTTTCCTGATACAAAGATTTAAAAGAATAACAATAATTCCCTTAAATTTAATTTTGTTTTATTTAAAGTTTTTTCTTGCAACTTTAAAAAATAGTTAAATATATTTTAAAAAAAATTAAATGTCAGAGAAACGAAAATTACTTTCCATTTAAGGTCATTTTGTCTCCATAAAATCATTTATAATAATTTTTAGATATTCATATCTCTTTTTAAATATTTCAAAAACATGTTGTGGGTAATTAAATTATTATTAAATTGTATAATGAGTTAAAGTAATTTCTTGAATAGGCTGCTCCATCTTGACACCTGTCTTTGCACTGTTCACTTCCCCAGTTTTGGCGTCGTTTTTGCGCCGAAACTCTTCATTACCGTCTCTGGTCATTAACAAGATCCATTGCATGAGTTCATAATAATTCACTTATAACAGCATGTTTCCAAAATTACCAACTCAGCATTTATTCTACCTGCTGTCTAACCAACGCGTTTCGGTTTCTTTCTCCCTAGGAAATTAAATGCTATATACACGTTTTACTAAATGCTTTCCGTGTTTTAATACTTTATCAGTAAATTCTACTTTTTACTCTGACATAATATTTCTAAATCTTTTTCCCTTCAATTCACATGTTTTCTTATTAAATACAAACAGCTCCTAATCATTACTCTTTATCAATACATTAAATGATTTCTCATTGTTTCCTTCAATTTTTTTATTTTTTATTTAATTCCAATTTTTCGTTTTCTTGATACAAAAATTTAAAAGAATAACAATAATTTCTCTAAAATTAATTTTGTTTTATTTACATTTTTCCGTTGCAACTTTAAAAAATAATTAAATATATTAAAAAATAATAATTTCAATTAGACTTTTTCATTAATGCTTTGCGTGTTTCATTAATGATTTTGGGAAGGGATATTAGTTTCTCCCAGTGCCATTACAATTTACAAGAGCAAAGCCTCGTCTGCTTTGTCCAAATTCTTTCTATTGGGTGACAGTAAATAGTCGAATTTACTGACACAATATTTCTATAAAAAAATCCACTTTACGCGTTTCATTAATCATTTGTCAGTAAATTCCACTTCCCAAAATCATTTCCCTGTCCCGCATTAATTAAAGAGAATATTTCTAAATCTTCAGCTATATTCTCCTGTTTGCTTACATTAAATACCAAAGAAAAAATTATATTAAATGTAAACATTTCCAAATAAATGCTACCTACTTTTTTTGGGTTTTTCTTATATATATTAAATACGATTGGAAGGCTAATAAAAAAAAATAAAAAACTAAAGAACAAGTTCTGTAAATGTAAAAGAACTTATTGTGGGTAATTAAATTATTATTAAATTATTACTTTCCATTTAGGGTCATTTTGTCTTCATAAAATCATTTATAATAATTTTTAGATATTCATATCTCTTTTTAAATATTTCAAAAACATGTTGTTGGTAATTAAATTATTATTAAATTGTATAATGAGTTAAAGTAATTTCTTGAATAGGCTGCCCCATCTTGACACCTGTCTTTGCACTGTTCACTTCTCCAGTTTTCAACCCATCCACCCCGTTAAACGGCGTCGTTTTTGCGCCGAAACTCTTCATTACCGTCTCTGATCATTAACAAGATCCATTGCATGAGTTCATAATAATTCACTTATTAACAGCATGTTTCCAAAATTACCAACCCAGCATTTATTCTACCTGCTGTCCAACCAACGCGTTTCGGTTTCTTTCTCCCTAGGAAATTAAATGCTATATACACGTTTTACTAAATGCTTTTGCGTGTTTTAATACTTTATCAGTAAATTCTACTATTTACTCTCACATAATATTTCTAAATCTTTTTCTCTTCAATTCACATGCTTTCTTATTAAATACAAACAGCTCCTAATCATTACTCTTTATCAATACATTAAATGATTTCTTATTGTTTCCTTCAATTTTTTTATTTTTTTATTTAATTCCAATTTTTCGTTTTCCTGATACAAAAATTTAAAAGAATAACAATAATTTCTCTAAAATTAATTTTGTTTTATTTACATTTTTCCGTTGTAACTTTTAAAAAATAGCTTTAAACCATCACGTTGGAATATTTCCAAATAAATGCTACCTACTTTTTTTTGGGTTTTTCTTATATATATTAAATACGATTGGAAGGCTAATAAAGAAAAATAAAAACTAAAGAACAAGTTCTGTAAATGTAAAAGAACAAGTTCTGTAAATGTAAAACATAAATTTTAATTTTCTTATTTAGTTTTCCTAATAAAAAAAATAAAAAATTAACAATAATTTCCTTAAAAGTAATAATTTTTTTCGTTACATTTTAAAAAAAATACTTAAATATATTTTTTAAAACAACTATTTTCAATTATTTTTTTTAACTCTCTTCCCATCTATAGTAAACACAATAAAAATAATACGAACAAACAAATTTATAATATTTTCAAAAAACAAAAAAATAAAATGTATATGAACATGTTACCAACACAATATAAAAAAAATAATTAAAACACAATACAAAAGATAAGATGGTTATTTATTTCCAAAACACAATAAAACTTCACTTTTTCTTTTTCAATAACCAGCTACCTCTACTATTCCCTATGCCTTTATAATTTCATAACATGCTTAAAACCGCTGGACAGACAACACCAAACCGCTGGAGAAAAAAAAAAATCCTCAAAGATTTTAACGCGTCGGTAACAGCTCATTAATGATTTTAGGGTAAATATCAAAAACATGTTTTGGGTAGACAAATTATTTTTAAATTATGTAATACATAAAATTTATTAAAAAAAGAGATATGAATATTTTAAAATTAGAAATTACCGTAAATGAAAATAATTTTAAACCCATTAAATGCTTTTTGATTGTTTCCTTCATTTTCTTTGTATTTTTTAATTTAATTTCAATTTTCCGTTTTCCTGACGAAAAATTAAAAGAATAAAAATAATTTTACATAACTTTAATTACCAGATTTTTTTTAAAAATTAACACATTAAAGAAATTAAATGTTTTACATTTAATAACAAATCAAAACTTCATTAAGAGTAATTTTGTCTTAATAATATTATTTATAATAATTTTTAATTATTCATTTCTTTTTTTCAAATAACTTTTATTTATTATACCATTTCCCAATAATCCTACTGTGCACTGCATGTTTTCCATATTTTCCCTTTTGTTTTTTACCAAATTAAAGTCTCTCCCATCTGCATCAAATACTCACCTTGCCTTTCTTCATCTTCTAGCTTTAGTTTCGGTCATTCACCCACATCTCAAAATCTAAAAAATTTATAAATAGCGCCTTCCTTGAACATCATCCGCAACCTGATTGTTAGTAGTCCAGCTTTATACCAAAACAACTTATCTTCGTATATTGGTTAGATTTACAACAACAGAAATGTTAGCAAAAAAAAAATAAAAAAAATTCCTTTTCTCTTCCTTTTTTCCTGCCTTTGTTCTTTATGGAAAGTTGATGCCATGTATTTTTTTCGTTAACAGTTATTTATTCCTTTTTTTATTTTGGTGTTGAAGTGTGATGAATGCTTATTTGTTTTCGTGTGTTTTTTTTTTTTTTCATTTTGTCTTAATGCAGACGAACAGGTCCGGCGATTACCAGTTATTTCCTTGTCTTTGTTTTGTGAGGTAATATTCGTATCTAAACCTATTCTGTTGCTGTCCCAGTTTGTTAGTTGTATTCTTTGCTTAAGTGACTAGCTTTTACTTTTCTGTTTAATAGGGTCTTATTATTATGTCGTTAATGCTGTTTTGTTTTTTTAATTATTTATCTTTTTACAACTTGATTTATTCACTGTTTTTAATAGAGCACTCTTATTTCCTTTAGTCTCACGTTATTCATTTCTTTAAATTTCTTGAACTTTATTCGTATAATCATGCGGCCTATTGAGATATCATACAAAGAGCTCCTTAGGTATCTTCTTAAGAAACTGAAGATGGCCCCTCCTTTTTTTTGGGTATGAAAAATCTGGAAAGCGTTTTAGAGCTTTTGTTGATATCAATTTTGGCTCTGTTGAAGTCCCATCAGTTGACCGGTTTTGGGGTAGTTTTGCTACAAAGAAACTTTCCTCAGGCCAGGAAGCTGCTGCTGCTGGGATTAAGGCTTTGATGTTACAAAAGGGTTTTGACATCGTTGATGTCAACTTCCCCGAGCGTGAAACTTTTAAATGGCTCTTGGGTCAAGCTTGTTGTGCAAGAGATACACTTATGTATAGACTTTGTTCATTAGAATTTAATTATAGTGTGTTGGAGAAACGTTACAGGGATATAATGGCTCGATTTTCTTTACTGGAAGAGAAGGTCGCGTTTTCAAAACAAGCTCCTCATGATCAACCCTCTGTACAGCCATCTATCATGGCGGGTCTTGATGACGTCGATTAGTTTTTTTTTTTTTTTGGGTTTTTTTGATCTGCTACTTTCTGGTACTATAATTTTCTTAATAGTTTTAACACGATATTTATATCTATTATTTTTGTTTTAAAATTAGTTGTGTAATTATTTATCTGTTTTTTTTTCAGTTAAACAACTTCTGCTTGAGAAACTTAATATTTAATTTATTTTCCCCTAGCCAGATTTGTTATTAATTATTGATTATGTATGTATAATCGTTAAAGTCGAGTTGCCTTTTATTTGGTTTGGTGAGATATCTTTTCATATCAATGACTGCTGTTGTGTCTTTTATTTGGTTGGGTTAAATTTTACAGAATCTAATTTATATGTTATTTAACACAGTTTTGTATAACTGACAGTCTTAATTTCCAAAAAAAAAAAAGGATTTTTGTTATGATATAATTTGTTACAAAATTTGTCACAGCATTGTAGAGTTTTCAACATCACATACTATGTCATCAACTTTGTTGCGAATGTGATCTAGCTTTCATTTTTTTTCCTTTAATATTGTAGTAATTTTTTTATTACAATTGAACAATATCCCCTCATAAAACATATCCAAATTTTTTTTTTTCATCCAGTTTTGTTATTAAATTATTGATCATGTATTGTCGTATTATATTCTCGGTTGTAAGAAAATAAGTATCTTTTAGAAAATAAGTATCTTTTTACGTTAAATCATTTAAGTGTTTTGGGTTCTTCTATGTCATTCATTAAATGTTGATGTCTCTTTTTTTTTGTTGTGTATAATTTGACAAGGCCTTATTTTTTTTTAAAAGCTTTTCTGATGTTAAAAAATATTATTTAATATAATATTCGTGTCTTTTAACTTAAGATTAAGTACTGTTTTTTTCAACTTAAATTGATTTCTGGCATCTACATTATCATGAAATGGAAATCTGTCTGTTGTTGTAGAATTTCACAATACTAATCTTTTTGAAACGCTTTTGCTGTGCACAAAAAAAAATATATTTTATATAGTGTTCTCTTAGGATATTGTGTTTTATTTTTGCAAAAAAATTTTGGAATTCATTTTTATCATTCACATGCAAGTGTAAAAGTGTTGTTTAAGACAAAACCATGTTCATTTAGAAGAAATTATTATTTTTTAAACTTAAACTGATTTGGGCCATGTACATATTTTTCAACTTAAACTGATTTGGTTCAGAAATTATTATTTTTCTACATTATCATCATGTAATGATTTTGTTGTTTTCCTGATGTAAAAATAGATTATTTAATATAATATTCGTGTAGGAATTTGTGTTTTACTCTACAGAATATTCTTGAAATTTTTTTAATCATTCACATGCAAGGGTAAAAGTGTTTTTAGGTTAGAAATCTGTTAGCTTAATATGAATTACTGTTTTCCAACTTAAATTGATTTATGGCATCTACATTAAAGGTTTAAAAAAGATTTAAAAAAAAAGATAATGCCCTGTAAAATTTAATATAATATTCGTACAAATTTTTTTTTTCTTCAAGTACAGGTTTAAAAAAACTTTTCTCGATGTAAAATTTTAACAAAACTAATTTTTTGAAGGTTTTGTTGTGTTCCGTTAGGATATTGTGTTTTATTTTGTAGAAAATTCTTGGAACTTATTTTTATCGTGTAGAATTGTCTTTAGAAAAAACCATGTTCATTTAAGAGAAATTATTGTTTTTTAAACTTAAACTGATTTGGGCCATGGACATTTTTTCAATTTAAACTGATTTGGTTCAGGCATTATTATTTTACCTGCATTAGCATCATGTAATGATTTTGTTTTATTATTTATAGAATGTGGTTTAACTATACGTATAAAACAAGTTTTTAACCTCTTTTTATGATTTTGTTTAATCATTTTAAATTGGTAATTTACCTAATATATAATCTGGCTTTTCTTTTATTTTTTTCTTTTAACCTCATTTGCTTGAAAAGGCAAACATATCAATTGTTTAGTTTTTTGTTTGTATTTATTATTTTTTATTTTACAAATTGTTATGGTTATGTTTTATTATTTATAAGGGTGATTTAACTATTCATATTAAACAATTCTTTGGTCACCTTATTCGTTCAATTTTGCAACTTATTGTATGGATTTAGTTGTTTATATTGAATAATGTTCTTACGAAACACTTTGTTGATTTATTGAACTTATTATATGATATGTTGGTTTTGAGGACATTTTTAGGGTTAGGATATGAACTCTCAAATCAAGTGTAAAGAAAATAGGCTGCGTCGGAAATTGATTATAAGGAAAAATAGATGTCGTTCAAGTGTAGTCAATCGCGCGTCCCGTGCCCAAATCTCGACTGATTCTGCGAGCGATCATTTCTTTCCAAGCACCATGTTGACAGGAGATGTTCATTTAGCGTGTTTAACTGGTAGTTACTTTGTCTTGTTTATTTATGCTCGTGTTAGCTTCCAATTTTGTATTCTTGATTTTTGCCTTTTGATTAATTGCTTTTTAAAACGCCAAGTGTCTGGTGTGTCAGCAATCAATCATCCCCCCCCGCACTCTCTTGGCAAATTTGATCATTGTTGTCGACATTGTGGCGCATTCTTTTGGTTTGACGAGCGAGCTGATAAACGTCGTCGTCATGGTGATTTATTATTTACACTATGCTGTCAAGGCGGTCGAGTATCTATACCTGCATTGAGTAAAACACCATCACCATTGGATTCTCTCCTTTCTTTTGAAGGGGGGGTTCGATCTCGTAAATTCCGTGAGAACATTCGGGCTTATAATTCAATGTTTGCTTTTACCTCAGTTGGTGCTAATATTGATCATGCAATTAATTCACGACCTGGTCCTTATGTTTTTAGAATTAATGGCCCAACCCATCATTTAATGGGATCACTTCTTCCCATTGATGGTGAAGCTCCTAGATTCGCTCAATTGTATGTTTATGACACTGAAAATGAAGTTGACAATCGTTTACGAGCCTTTAACCAGGGGGGCCAATCAAGCTCGTTGGATAAGGATGTTGTGCAGTCTTTGATTGCTATGTTTGATCGTATTAATATCTTAGTCAAAGCATTTCGTATGGTTGGGGATCGTTTTAGGGAATGCGATCACGTTCCTGTTAAATTGAGGCTTCTTGGCAAGCGCGCTTCGCATAGACCTGAGTATGAGCCCTAGACATTTCCTGAAGTCGCTGGTTTGATGGTTGGCGATTTTGGATCAACTGATCAGCATCGTGATATAATTGTTGAGCATCGTTCCGCAGGTTTACAGCGTATCAGTGATTTGCATCCTAGCTTCATGGCTATGCAATACCCTTTACTTTTTCCTTATGGTGAGGATGGCTATCATCTTGAAATTAAATATTCCAATCAATCAAATTCAAGTAAAATAAAAAGGGGGTTCGTTACCAAGCGGGAATTTTATGCTTTTAGAATACAACAAAGAGCACATGAAGGGCAGACATTGTTAATGGGTGGTCGTTTATTCCAGCAATTTATTGTTGACGCTTTTTCTTGTGTTGAACAAGCTCGACTTGATTATATTAGGCATAATAAAAAAAAATGCGTTCTGACCTCTACCAGGGTCTTAGAGATGCCGTTTACAACGGTGATGTTGACAGCTCAACCGTTGGAAAGAGAGTTATTTTACCGTCCAGTTTTACTGGCGGAGTGCGGTATATGATGCAAAATTATCATGATGCTATGGCAATATGTAGATGGTTTGGATCTCCTGATCTATTCATTACATTTACATGCAATGCGTTGTGGGATGAGATACAAGAGGCGTTGCTTCTAATCCCTGGGCAGCGTGCTGAGGATAGACTGGACCTCGTTAGCAGGGTGTTTAAAATGAAGGTCGATGTTCTTATGGATGATATAACAAACAAACATTGTTTGGGTAAATGTCTAGCAGGTGCGGATTGTTTTATTAATTATTTTTTTGGTTATTAATGAACAACGATCTCTTATTTATTGTCTTTAATGTAGCTCTCTATACAATTGAGTTCCAAAAGAGAGGCTTACCCCATGTACATATCTTGGTTTGGTTACATCGCACATGCAAAGAAGTATCGACAAGTGAAATTGATTCATTGATTACTGCTGAATTGCCAGATTATGTTCTTGATCCCCAAGGTCATGCAGCTGTTGCAAGATTTATGATACATGGCCCATGTGGTTTGGCTAATCCATTATGCCCTTGTATGGCTAACGGGAAGTGTACTAAGTTTTATCCAAAACAATTCCATGATCACACAACCATTGATGACAACGGTTTTGTCATTTACAGACGTCGTGCATCGAATAGTTATGCCATTAAGAATAACATAAAAATGGATAACAGGTTCGTTGTTCCTTACAATCTTCATTTGTTGATTAAGTATGATGCTCATATTAACGTGGAATGGTGTAATAAAACAATGTTAATTAAGTTTCTTTTCAAATATATTAATAAAGGACCTGATAGGGCAAAAGTTTTGATAACCGATGTCACGTCAAACGGGATTGAGAAAACAAACGACTCTGCAGATGTTATGGATGAGATTAAGACTTATTTGGATTGTAGATATCTATCACCTCATGAATCAATGTGGCGGTTATTTCAATTCCCGATTCATTTTCGCGAGCCGGGCGTTGAACGCTTGACAGTTCATCTACCTTTCATGAATGTTGTTTACTTTGATGAGTCTCGCGATTTGCCTTCTCTTCTCAACCGTCTAGATATTTGTGACACTATGTTTACTGAATGGATGAACACTAACCAATTGTATGAAGATGCGCGATCGTTAACATATGTTGCATTTCCTACAAAGTGGGTTTGGAATCAACGGGATAAGGTTTGGACACGAAGAAAACGAGGGTCTCGCATTGGTCGTATTATATATATTCATCCAAGCTCTGGTGAGCTATATTATTTAAGGATGTTATTGAATTTTGTTCGAGGGCCTCGTTCTTTTACTGAGATTAGAACAATTGATGGTGTTGTTCATCCAACTTTTCGTTCTGCGTGTGATGCTCTAGGCTTGCTTGGTGATGATAAAGAATGGAATGATGCAATTAAAGATGCTGCCATATGGGCTACCGCGCCTGAACTCCGTGAGTTATTGTGACTTTGATTATTCATTGTGAGGTTGTTGATCCTTTATCATTATTTGAAGCTCACTGGCTTAAATTTTCAGATGACATTGTTCATTGAATCCGTTGTATGATGGGCATTCAAACGTTGCAAATCTCTGAATCTCGATTACGAAATGGTGTTCTTCTTGAATTAGAAAAACTTTTTAACAAGAATTTCTCAACTCTTTCTGATCATAAGCTTCAAATGCCCAGTAGATCAATTGTTATAGGGGTTGAGAATAGGTTGATCAGCGAAGAATTGTCGTATGATACGACTGAGCTTTCTAAATTGCACGAAGATTTATTAGCTGGTTTAAATCTTGAACAAAAACATATATATGATCTTGTTTTGGATTCTGTTGTCAACAAACGTGGAAAATTTTTCTTTGTCTATGGTCATGGGGGAACTGGAAAAACATATCTTTCTAATGCAGTCATATCAAAACTCCGATCCGAAGGACAAATTGTTTTGGCCGTCGCATCATCTGGTATTTCTTCCTTGTTGTTGCCGGGTGGTAGAACTGCACATTCAAGGTTTAAAATTCCTATATGCATTGATCCATGCTCAACTTGTGAAATTAAAAAAGGGACACATTTAGCAAAGTTAATTTCAGAAACCTGTTTGATTGTATGGGACGAGGCACCCATGAATCATAGGAACTGTTTTGAGGCTCTTGATCGTTCATTGCGGGACATCTTAGACAATTAAGAAAACAATCTTGGTGATGTTCCTTTCGGTGGCATGACTGTTTTTCTTGGCGGTGATTTTCGTCAAATATTGCCTGTTGTTCCTGGGGGAAATAGACATGATACTATTGATGCGTCAATCAGCAGTTCTCCTCTTTGGAAATTTTACACAATTTTGACTTTAAAAGTAAATATGCGTTTACTTAGGCCTGTCACTGTGTAGACACCTAATTTTGTCCGGGCCACTAAACAGGTATGTTTTCTTCCCATATTGATGTTTCCGAGTATAAAAAGACTGTTTTCATCCTGCAGGTGGTACTCCGAGACTTAGTTTAAGAGGGCGAGCATAAAAAGTCAAACTTGAAAAAAAGTCAACCCCGAAAAAGTCAACCCCAGAAAGTCAACTACTGAAAAAGTCAACCCACTTTCAAAATCAAGATTTTAAGTTCAATTGAAAAATGGAGAAAGAATTTTGATAATCCGAGGTCTACATTGAAAGATATGGAGTTCGGAAGTTGGGATTTGGAGATTCAGTAGAAAAGAAACCCTAATCCGAGAAATTTGGGGAAAAGTGCTTAAACGATCAAACTGGTCGAAATTGAAGGTTCCAAATGAAAGATAAGCACTGACTACGGGTAATGGAGAAGTCACTTGCAAGAAAAACCGAAAGAAAAGTCAATCCGGGAGAAAACCGAGAATTAGGGTTTTTAGTGGATTTCGGTGAAATCGGGAAGAATCACAGAAATGGCCAGACTTGGTAAGACCAAAGCCCCCAATGGATGAGGAATGATTAAAAAGGATGGCCCAAGGCTCAAATTGAAGAAAATCTGAAAATCGGACTTGTTTTGAGCAAAATCGGGTTTCGGAGGTTAAAGGGCAAAATTGGAAAATTTTGGGAAAAATAGCAAATGGACACCGAAAATTATGGAAAATTTGTCAATCTCATTCTTAAATCATTTGAAAGATATTGGTAAAAGAAAATCTTGATTCCGAGTTCGTTTGCAAAATGGCTAAATCCCGGGCTTCTTATGCAGTAATTCAAAAAGATAAATCCCGGAAAAATAGCAAATGGACTCCAAAAATTCTGAAATTTGGTAAATCTCATTTTTAAATTATTTGGAAGAGATTGGCGAAAGAAAATCTTGATTCCGAGTTCATTTGCAAAATGGCTAAATCCCGAGCTTCCTATGCAGTAATTCAAGCCGATAAATCTCGAAAAAATACCAAATGAGCTCCAAAAATTACGAAAACTTCCAAATCACACTTTTTAATTATTTTGAAGAGATTGGTGAAGAAAAATCTTGATTTGGAGCTCGTTTAAAAAATGGTAAAAAGTAGGGGCATAAAAGGACATTTTGGGAAGAAAAAATCCAAATAAATAGCAAACGGACTCGGATAATTTTGAAAACTTCCAGAACTCAATATTTTATTATTTTGGAAGTATTAGAAAACGAAAAATTGAATTTGGAGCCCGTTTGATATTTATTTTGCATCCGGGAGGGCAAAATGGTCATTTCACCCAAGCAACCGAAAAGGGCTTTTTGGGCCCTTCAAAAAATCAGAGTTGGGCTGGAAAAAAGATGTCAACATTTTTCTTGGACAGCTGTAATTTGAGAGGGATGAGATGCTAATCTAAGGGTGGTAATTTCATGACTTTTCATCTTGAATTATTGGCCATTTGATGGAAATTAGGTTACACAAAAATGACAACATCTTGGAGTCCATATAAGCATCATTTTCTGCCAGCCCTAAGGGAGGAGGCAGATTTTGGTTTTTTCTTTTCCATTTTGGTTGATTTCTCTTAGTTTTTCTTAGTTTTTTATCTTCTTGGTTGAGAGCAACAAAAGAAAAGTTTAGAAAAAAAGGAAAGTTTGAAGAGAAAAGCTTGAAATATTAGCTTCTTGAGGTTGCTCTTGAGCACCAACTCTTGCACTTTCATTTTCTATTCTTATTTTTTGCTATTTTAATCTCTACTTGGTGAGTTTTCATTTTAAAATAATGTTTCTTGTTCTTCCTTCATTTCCTTTCTTAAGTATATTTTTTTTACATTTTGTTTTTACAATAAACTCACCATGGCCAAATGGCCTACATTATTTATTTTAAGTTGTTGTTTTTGATTCATTTTACCATATTGTTTATGCTATTTTCTTTATTTTTGATGTTTTAAATCTTATGTTATTTCATGTTCTTAAGTTATATTTAATTTGGTTGCTTTGTTTATTGCCATTTATGTCTTAGATATCATGTTTTTGCATTTTTAATTTTCTGTTTTTATGTTGTTTAAATTTGAGCATGTTTTAGATTTAGTATATTAGGTGTTTGTGAAAATGCTTGTGTGATTTTTGTGTTATGACTTAGTTTTTCATGCTAGCATACCAAGTGTTTGTGAAAATGCCATGCTTGTTGAAGCTTGGGGCCATTTGGCTACTCCATGTGTTTTGCATTGTGTGTTGTATTTTTGTCATGCTAGTTGTTAGGTTTTTGCATTTGCATGATATTTGGTTGGATTTTTGAATTAAGCATGCCTTGTGTTTGTGAAAATGCCATGCATGTCTTAGGTCTAGGTTACATTAAATGCCATGCAAGTTCATGTTAGGTCTAGGCCATATTATTTGTGTCATGCATTTTCCTTACATTTAGGTTTAGATCCATGCATTTCATGCATTATGTTTGCTGCATTGTTTCATGCATTTCATGTTCATGCCACTTGAATAATGACTTGAGCCAATTAATGGTTCAAGATCATGCTCTCTTGAGCACACTTGTGGAAAATTAAGTTTGTCAAATTGATTACTCTACCTTTGTGATTTTTTTTATTTAGCCAATTTTTATCTAACTTTCAAAGAGTCCTAGCTACTGCTTTCAAGTCATTTTATGAGTTTCAAATATTTTTACTTTGGTTTTTAAATGATTTTATCAAAAGCAAAAATGTGTTGGCAAAGCAGTTTTTTTCTCCTCAAAAAACTCGTACATCTATGATTTTTCTGGGAATTCATCTTTGATCAGAAAATTAAGCCGATTTGTTTTCATGTAGTTTTACATGTCCTGAATCTCCAGTATTTGTTTTAGAATTTTTGGAAGTTTTAAAAATTGGGTAAAAAATCGTGGATTAAAACTGGACAGTGGAGTCAGAATTGAATTTAAAGAAAAACAAAACAGTTTTTTTTTTCTCCTCCAAAAACTCGTACATCTATGATTTTTCTGGGAATTCATCTTTGATCAGAAAATTAAGCCAATTTGTTTTCGTGTAGTTTTACATGTCCTGAGTCTCCAATATTTTTTTTAGAATTTTTGGAATTTTTAAAAATAGGATAAAAAATCGTGGATTAAAACTGGACAGTGGAGTCAGAATTGAATTTAAAGAAAAACAAAGCAGTTTTTTCTCCTCCAAAAACTCGTACATCTCTGGTTTTTCTGGGAATTCATCTTTGATCAAAAAATTAAGAAGATTTTTTATCGTATAGTTTTATATGTCCTGAGTCTCCAGTATTTTTTTTAGAATTTTTGGAATTTTTAGAAATAGGGTAAAAAATAGTGTATTAAAACTGGACAGTGGAGTCAGAATTGAATTTAAAGAAAAACCAATTTTCTGTTTTGGTTAATTTACTTAGAGTGGGCTGATTAGGAGGGTTAGCTACTGACTTAGGGTAATTTCTAAGCCTTTTTAAACTCAAAAGATGATTTTTCAAGTCCCGGGTTAAGGGTAGTCAAGTCCGGTTTTTTTTTTTTAACTTAGGAAATTAGAGCCATTTAAAAACATTTTAGCCCAGTTTTTATTCAAGCTTCTCAAAATTGTTTTCAAACAATCACAAAGTATTTTGGTTTTAGAATATTTAATTTGACATATTTTCCTAAGGTAGCCGGATATCTTTTTAGATATACGGATTTCCTTATTTAAAGGAAAAAATACATCTCATGCATTGCATTTTTATATTCATGCATTTTATATAATATGTGATTCTTGCTATAATAATTTCTATGATATTGTTGTTATTTTGATTTATATTTTTTGATGTTACATGGTTTATTATATGGTTTTGAATATTTCATGGTATCCTATGCTTTTATTTAGTTATTTTTATTTAGCCTATACTATGTTCATGCATTATTATTTTTATTTGCATGCATATTATATGATAGCATTATTTTATTCCATGTTATTTAGAATATGCTAAGGCATTCAAATCATGTCATGTCATTTAGGTTGCATTATATTATTTAGATTTGGCTATGTCATTTTATTTATGTCATGCATATGCATATACATATTCATTTCTTTTAAATGTTTTCAAAAAGATAATGGTTTTCAATAAAATAAAGATATTCCCGAGTTAAAATAATTTATGAGTTCTCTACCGGGTTTGCTGGAGGGAATTTCATCAATTATCATTAATAAAGGAATATCTTTCTTTCAAAAAAGAGAATGATTCGGAAAGTTTTTCAAAACTAATAAAAATTTCTATATTTTGCCAAGTTTGTTGGGGAATATAGGAAAATTTTGAATTTATAAATTCCGAATCATTTTCAATAAAAAAAATGGAATTATTTTTCTTTAAATTGGGAATTAATTTGAAATACTAAATTTAAAACCAACTTTTACCGAGACTTGAGATAACACACGATTAATAAGGTACCGATTTATACGGGCGTTGTGGGGGTGCTAATCCTTCCCCGCACGTAACCGACTCCCGAACCCGCTTCTTTGATTTCTCTGGTTTAAAACGCAGACTTGAAATTGGTTTTTAAAATGTTTTAATTAATTTTTAAAATATTTTATAAAATCGGTTTTAATAGGTGGCCGATCACACCTAGCTAAAAAAGATTGGTGGCGACTCCATGTCTTTTTTAAGGTCATTTTCAAAACCTTAATTTTTCTAGAGGAATTAAGTCGACTTTTCCTCGATTTTTTTAATGTCACGCCTAACGAATAATAAAGTCTTGCGATGAGACTCGTCGTTATTTTTTTTAGGTTGCGACACACTGGTCAAAGCTTAACACCAAATCTTCGTGAATTTGCATCTTGGGTCTTAAATGTTGGTGATGGCAAGGAGCCTTCACTTCAGTTTGAAAAAGATGAGGAGCAATGTTGGATTAAGATCCCAGAGTCTCTTCTGATCAAGGATGATGTTGATCCACTTAATGGTTTGGTAACATTTACATACCCTGATTTTTTAAGCCGGTATAATGACATTGCCTATTTGAGAGAAAGAGCAATCATTACTCCAAAGAATGAATCTGTTGATATCGTAAATGAATTAATCTTTGCAATGATTCCAGGTATTGATCAATATATCTTTGCTGAGATTCTAATAAATGTGTCCATATTATTAATGAATTAATCTTTGCAATAATCCCAGGTATTGATCGAATATATCTTAGCTCAGATTCAATTTCCAAAGATTCAAAGGACTCAACTGATTATGAAGCCATTTATTCATCTGAATTTTTGAATTCATTGAAATTCAATGGTGTTCCTGATCATGAGTTGAAGTTGAAAATAAATTGTCCAATTATGCTTCTCCGCAATATAAATCAGAGTATTGGTCTTTGTAATGGAACTCGGCTTATTGTTACTCAATTGATGAATCGTCTTATTGAGGCCACTATAATGAATGGGAATCATTCTGGCACTAGAGTTTATATTCCAAGAATTACTATTCATGTATCAGAAAATAGATGGCCTTTTGTTTTTAAAAGAAAACAATTTCCAGTTAGACTTTGTTATTGCATGACAATTAATAAAAGTCAAGGCCAGACTTTGAATAAGGTTGGATTGTACCTTTCTCGACCAGTTTTCTCGCATGGGCAATTATACGTTGCCATTTCTCGCGTTACTTCAGAAGAAGGTCTTCGTATCTTGATTGAAAATGATTCGATCCATCCTTTGGGCTTCACCAAAAATGTTGTTTATAGAGAAATTTTTGATAACTTATGTTGACTATATCATGGTAAATGTTCATGTCATATGCCTTATTTGTTATTAAGTGTATTTATGTTCATACCTTAGTAATTGGTATCTAAGATCTATATATTCTAATCTATTCTTGTTAAAAGTCTTTTATTGATAAAGCAATTATTTTTTGAACAGTATGTTAATACGCATTAATCTGATATTTTCAAATCATTTATCTTTTGTTTTCAGTTATGGCCACCACTCTTTTGTCTCAGCTATATATCCGTCAAAAAAATCCCAAGGTGAGCGGGAGAATCATTAGAGTTTGGAATGCCGTGAATCCAAATGAGGATAACAAGCTTCTTAGCCTTGAATTTTTGATGATTGATAAAGAGGTTATCTCATTATTTAGTACTTCGATGCTTTTCTTATTCTGTTAAGTTAGCTTATATGGTTATCATATATATTGATTTGTTATTATTAATATATTTAACCTCTATGATGCTAGGGATGTACAATTCAAGGAAATGTAAATCAAGATGTGCCTATTTTTGAACCTTTCTTGAAAGAAGGTGGTTGTTATACCTTGCAAAGGTTTAATGTAGGCCGTGCTAAAAGCAATTTTAAGGCTTGTTCCAATAAGCATATGATTTATTTAAATCATTGGTCCCACGTTGAACGAAATTTAGAAGATGATCAATCTGTTCCATCATTTGCATTTTGCTTCGTGGATTTTGGTGAACTAAATGCTCGGGTTAATAACAATACTTTTTTAACTGGTAATTTTGATACTATATACTTTTTAAACTAATAATTTTATTATATATATATTTTATTATATTTGAATTTACATCAATCACATATCTTGTTTGTAGATGTTATTGGTAAGATAATGAGTATAAGCAAACTTGAAAAAACAAGCATCGATGGTAGATTGGTGGACCAAAGGAATGTGGAAATTGCAGATTTGAGGTATGTAAACGCTAAAAGCATTTTAAGTTTCTAATTCTTTTACAACATTGGTATTTAAAATTGTTTTGTCTTATACCAAGTGGTCGAACAATTAGAGTGGCAATCTGGGGCGAATTGTCTTTTCAATTAAAAGAAGATGATATAGTCATTCTTGGAGATCAAGATCATGTGATTTTAGTATTGTGTGGTGCAATTGTTAAAGAGTATAAAGGTAAATAATCTTTATCTTAAAATCAAAATAGTTTTTAAACTATCTTAATTTGCTTGACTTATCCTTATACACTTCTTGTTCTAATGCCGCTTGTCTAGATGTCTACCTATCAACCACTGCCTCTTCTAGGATTTATGTAAATCTTGATGTTCCTCAGGTCTTAGAATTTCGATCCAGGCAAGTTGTATTCAATTATTTCTCTTTTTTAAATTTGATTTTCTTTTAACAACTGATATGACTTTGATAGTGCTTTAACTATTGATATGTAAATGATTTTGGCTTCTACTTTTTTCTTCAAGGCTTGTGATGTCTGTTCAACCAATAAGTTTTATTATCAATGAGCGAGAACCACTAATAGATGTCCATGAAGAAATGAAATTGAATAGGAAAACAATAGAAGAGTTAATGGCATGAAATCCTTATGATGTTGAGGTATATTGTTCTTTGAACTTCTTGTATGTATGTATGTATTTTTTTTTATAATTAAATCTTATATATCATTTATTACAGGGTATTAAATTTACTTGCAAGGCGACAATTGACGGTATTGACCCTACAAATGGATGGTGGTATATCGCATGTTACAAGTGCAAGGCATCTGTTGTTATTGTTGGCGGAAACCCTTTGTGTAGTGGTGAATGTTCAAATACTCACGACTCACCAGTACCATGGTTAGAATCATTTTATTTTAACTTATATAATGATTTAGATTTTAAATTATGTTTTTTTAATGTTCAAATAATACATGCTACTAAACATTTTTATGAATGCTTGGAGTTCAAGAGAGTTAATATTTTAAACAGGTTAAGACTGAACACCATTGTACATGATGAGACTGGTGCTTCAACATTTATTATTTTTGGCCGGATCGCGGAAAGATTAATTGGTAAACCAGCTGAGTTTTTGACGTCGTTGCCTGATACAGACAAGTATAATTTTCCAAGTGATGTTGCACAGATCATTGGTCAAACCAAATTATTTCAGCTTGAAGTTAGCAAGCAAACTTTTTCAAGTGGTATTCTTCAATTTCGAGTTACAAAGATTTTTAAAGATGAAGATATCTCTAACACAGAGTACTTCATCTTTAAAAAATACTCTAAACAAAACACCTCCATCTCTATCACCTCCTAATCCATCCTTTGTCCCTGATACTCCAAACATCCAGAAACAAGCAAGGTATACAATATTTTCTGTGCTTTTTAAGCATATAATTCTTATTATTATTAAATTAATTATCATGTCATTAGTATGTTGTTTGAGCTTTCTCTCGAATTATTTTCAGTATTCAGGTTTCCAAATCTTTGAGCAAAGCAAAAAAACAATTATTTAAA
This sequence comes from Fremontodendron californicum, assembly GCA_030761205.1. Classification (NCBI taxonomy): domain Eukaryota; kingdom Viridiplantae; phylum Streptophyta; class Magnoliopsida; order Malvales; family Malvaceae; genus Fremontodendron; species Fremontodendron californicum. The sequence goes on from JAULJL010000032.1 coordinate 5,736,118, forward strand.
GGGCAGGGATCTAAGAAACCAAAGACTGGGTATTTATTTTATTTGATCAAGTCAACATCTTAAATAATTATATTTATTATTATTATTATATTAGCAATTTAATACTATCTAATTTATATTGTTTTTTTTTTTAGGCATTGAACTCGTCTTCAGATGTATCATGCCTGATCTTCTTGCTTAGTATTGGTGTCATTAAAAAATCTTCTACTAGCACTATGTTATTTGTTACTTTTGGGATAAACATCCATATATATAGTAGTTTAGAGTTGAACCTAGGAATCGAAAGGGTTTTCGAGTTTTGGAATGTTTCTGGACTGAACCAAATGAAACCATGGTTTATGTTTTAACGGATAAATTGATTCCAATTAACAAAACCACAAAAAAAATATGATAATATAATTCCAACTTAAGAAAACCACACAAAAAAATGTAACGGGCATGAACAACTTAAAATTACTTTATTAAATAATTTGATCATAAATTGAAAGTGAAATAATGATAATAATCTATCTATACTAATATATAATAGGAGTGAATAAGTTAAAATCACCCAAAAATAATAATATTAGAGGTAATTTTATATTTTTATTTTTAAAAAATTAATCACATATGTCTAAAAAATTACTCACTTTTCTTTTATAATTTATCGTATCTATTATAAATTATTCAAATTTTTTTCTCTTTACAAATAATTTTTTCACATCATTTTTTTTTTCAATATTTTTTTTCATTCACGTTCTCGATGTAGTATATATGTAAAAGAAATGATAAATTATAGAAGAAATGATAAATTTTTTAGATTATATGCACGTGAGATTAACTTTTCTCGTCTTTTAAAAGAGAAATCATTGAATTGTTTGGTTTTTGAAAACTCAACTTTTTTTATGAAGAGATTGAGAATCAAGATTTTTTATCATGTTGTAAAAAATAAATTACTCTTTAAAAAAAAATCAATCCCTTAAAAAAAAATCGATCATCTAAAAAATTTATATAACTAATAGTAAAACGAACCAAATCGAACCTAGGTAAAAAAATGTTATGCCCAAACCTCTATTTGTTTAAAAACGGGACTCATTTATTTGCCAAGCCCTTTTCTTTAGAAATTCTTTCAAATATTAAACAAATTTTTTGAATGTGAACGAATAACTTGATTCATGAATAAGTCTAATTTAAATGATTAAAATATGATAATATAATTCCAACTTGAAGAATAAAAAAGTACATTAAAATCTCACTTTATTTCGATTTAATGAATACTAAAGAGAGATAAAAAAATAAAAGGATAATATTTTTTTTTTTAAATGTATGAGAAAAAATTTAAAACTAAATTTAAAACTAAAATAATAATAAAAAATTATGCTCATTATCATTCATACATAATGAATCTTAAAACGTTTCTCCAACCAAACACTCCCTTAAATAGTTAAGAACAACACGTGATATTGTCTCACTTACTTTTCCATTTTGTCATTGTGCTAAGATTCTTACTCTTACTTTTCCATCAAATAATATATTTTTCCAAAGATATTCTATATGCTTGTTATAAATATTTTTTTTTCGGTTTATGTTTTGAGGACAACATTATATGAATATAATTTTTCAATGAAGCCTCTAATTTAACTTTTATGGAGCATTTACCCTGCATCTCCATCCCCAACCCTCTTCCATCGGGAAGACAAAGGAGACTCAACCCTCTTCCATCGGGGAAGACAAAAGAGACTGAAACATGCAACATACTTACCATAGTGATCAATACAGAATCATGGATCAACTAAGCAAACGAAAAGCTGCAACCTGCAAGAGTTATATTTTTTTCAACTAATCTATCGTTGGTATAGAAAAGTCATACCAAAAAAAAAAATGTATATGTAACAAACATTATTTGTATAAGTAATATAAGTAATATGAAATAAGTAATAAGTATAACATCAATCTCTTGTGCATTCTCACTAATAGAACCATGTGCTCAAAACTCAACCACTGAGCATGAAGATAAACGAAAAAAATTATGTTAAATTAAAAACTTTTATCAAAAACTATAACACTTTAAGCTTTCAACCAAACCATGTTTTTATCACACCAACTAAAGGACATATATTGCAATGCTTCTTTGTTTGACTTTCCATTTATCTATTGCCTACATAATCATAACATGCACATGTGTACCTTGGCAATAGTGTAACAAAATTAAAAGTAGCAAAAACATTTTTGGAAAAGACCTATTCAAAAAGAGACAAGCAGTTCAAAAAACACATTACATTTTCTGTTAGTTCATGCATCTGATAATTTGCACCTTTAGCTTCTTTTCACTAATCTGTTCAAAGATACAACGATCTTTAATTTTGAGCTGATTTTCTCAAACAAATGTGCTCCATCCTGCTGAAAAGGCTTTGTTATGACTGTTGCAGATATATTTAACTGGCCATGATCTTTGCTGACCGTGAACTGATAGGGTAACGGTCGTGGCATGGTTAGGCAAATTGTGATCAACAAATTGCCTTGGAATGTGCTGAAATAGATAACACAATAACATTATCAAAATGCAACAATGCAAAAGAAACTTCTCATAAATCTAAAGTGTGATTGCTCACCAAAAGATATGGTGCACTAACAGCAGAAGAGATCATGTTGTATTCAAATCGAGGATTAAGGATCTCGATCTCTTCAATCTTTACATTCACTTCATTAACAGGTGCTGCACGCTGAATTGTTGATTCATTGAGTTGTGGTTGATATCGAATTCTAGATGAACCAGCTTTGTCTTTTTGTTTTTCAAAAAAAGCTTTTGACAATGCCTGTTTATTTTTTTTTGGGTGGACAATTTTCATTTCTGTTTCTCACCATGACAGTGCTAGAGGTTGATTGACGTTTTCTTGTCGATGACTCTGGTTTGTCTGCTTGATTTGGTTTTGCTGCTATTGCTAAGATAAATGAACCAAAGATAGTTAGGAATCATAAAACACTATAACATTGTTAAAAGAAATAATACGTACGCATTCTATTTTTCAGATCGGTTGCTGTTAATAATGTAGCACATCTACCATAAACATATACATCCCACGTTTTCTCCAAGTTGTACTTGACTGTCAATAAATCCCCATACTCAAGATGATGAGTTTGGGCAAAACTTATCCAACCATCGGTTAAGCATAATCTGTTATTCTGCTTAATTAACTTCATCTTTTGTCGTTCCCCTAACGGTCCTTGCAGATAAACAGTTGAAGGAGTTTGGACTGTTTGCATGAACCGTCTGGTAAAACGTAGTGGCAAGTGCTGTTACCCAATATAAATCCATGTCAGGCTCAATATAACCACTAGACCGAACCTATAATATAGGTTGATGGAGACTCAATTAAGAGTTGTAAACCCAAGTGTAGGTTATGTTCAAGTAATAAATTCTCGGGTGTCCGAGGTCGAACCACAGGGAAGCGTACTAGTAAGTATAAGTTTATAAATATATATGAAAAAGAAAATAAACAAGATATTAGGGAATCAATAACAAAGTAAACAAGATATTAGAGAACAAAATAAACAAAATAACATAAAAGCAATTAAACAAGATATAAAAAAACAATAAGAAAGGATGTTGAGGTTAGAGAATCCACTCTTGGTGTTATGCTAAGATTAATCTTGTTTTATTACACAATTGAAATCCACACATAAAGGAGGTTCCAACCGGAAGGTTTAGCAATTCAGTCCAAATTGTCCAACGTCCATAGCATATGATATTATGTTCATTTGGTGTCCTCAAAACTCATAAAAAGAGTCCAAGCATTCCTTATGCCAAGGTATATGTCTACAACAAATCAAGGTTATGAAACCAAGCATTTACTGTGCCATTTTCATTGTCAATAATGAATCAAGATCTCTACTTTGCAAGTATGATTTTAAACCAAAAGAAAATATTATCTATACTAGTGTTTATAAATGATGATTCATTTTAGCTCATGTTTAAGAGACTAACCTTAGCATTTACCAAGAGCTTCACCTCATCACCTCAACAATATGATTAGCAACACATACTAAAAATGAAAAGAAATGTAAGAAGCATAAGTAAATAAAGAAAAAGAAAACTAGAGAAAGGAAAAAAGAAAACTTAGAGAATTTTATTACAATGGCTAATATCCTACCAATGTATAATGTATCCCAATACTCATCCAAGGCCCTCTATTTATACACATTTTGGAGAGCTAAATGACAAGAGACAAGCTTTATAAATTTCAAAGGTAGGTATAATAGGTGGGTGCATTTTTCTAACAATTTTCGTCATGTTGTATGACAATTCTGATCAGCCAGCTTGATGGTCGATTTTGTCAATGTTGGAGGCTCGATCTGAACAAATGGTCTTCTAGAAAAATATGCCCCTATCAGTTACGGATCCATATCCGTTAGAATCAGATCATTTGCTCATGTGGATCGGAAGATATGGTCAAAATACCAAAACAGGTCAGCACAGACGTCATTGCACATCAGCCAACTTGATGGTCGATTTCGGTAGGGAAAACGACTCCGTTTCAAGAAGTGTAAAACATGAAAAAGATAGATATGCCTCTTAACTTTGCACTGTAAAAAATTCAGCCTTATTGCTTCAGTGAAACTCCAGATATAGCTGATATGGCAAAAGGTGTCGGAACTGGAACTGAAATGGATTTGCCCTTAATTCTTGATTTAACCTAGTAATATGAAATTACTCAAAGAAACTCATGAAAAACACCAAATTACATAAAAATATAAAAGATCATAAACACAAGTAGACTAAGCAATAATAACTCGTATTTGACACAAAACAATAATAAAACATAACTAAGAACTATATAATTATACGAGTTATCACACCCCCACACTTAGATTGTTGCTAGTCCCTAGCAACGACTCAATAAAAATAAAATAAGAAAATCTAATCTAATCCATTTTCGTTGGAAATCACGGTGGCACTTAGCATGTGACACAAGCCTTTAAACCCCTAGGTGTCCCTAGTGGACGAGTTTAGTCTCGTGAGGGTTTGCTAGAACGATACCCACAAACATTGAAAAACTAAAATATAAGTAAACTACATACACTAAAAATATTTACTCCTAATCCTTTCAATATAAATTAGAGACAATCTTTGAACAAGTCTTATAAACTAATCAATAGCTCAAAGAATTTCATAAAAATTCATGCTTGAATGTAAATAAATGAGTTAAGCCAATATTAACATAACATATTTCAATCAAAATAGTGCATATTCGACTTAATCTCAACTTCTCACTATACTCTCATGATTTTCACTCTTTAAAGTAGTGGTAAAGTGTTTACACTCAATCAATCTCATGAAAACAGTTCTACCATATGCTTGCTTGTCCACCTATTCTCCACTATTTAGATCATACAACTTCATAAATCAAGAGGTCTTTTTTCAAGGTTGTAATGGGGCCAAAGGGTTATAATGTAGTTAAAGAACAAAAGGATAAAGATATCACAAAGGTTCCGAGTTTAGAGACATAATAAGATCATACAAATAAAACTTCTCAAAACTCTTATAAAGCACATAATAACATAGGCTAAATATTCATGTTGAGCCTTTGCTTCATTCTAACCAACTTTGTAACATCTTTTTCTTTACTTTAACTAGAAGTTCAAGAGAAGATTTTTTTTTTTTAATATGGGAATGTATTTGACAATGATCCCTTTCTTTTTCTCTTGACTTTTGCCTCTCTCCTCCCCCACACTTATCTTTCGTTCTAACCCAAATTTTCAAAAAGTATCCCTTGTTTTTGCAATATGTCTCAAAATATATAATCCATCTTTAGAACAAGGGTAAGGATATAAGTATATTTAGGCTAGGTGTAAGTTCTGGTTACCAATAAAATAGCATATTTAATGTAGGCTCAAATTGGCTCACTAGTGGGGATGTTCTCTTAGAACATTAATAATGGATGGCTGTTTGGCTCTGGTTATAATCCTAATGCCTCTATCATATTCATGTTGTCACATGTATCAATATAGTCTCAAACGGTTTAAAGCAAGTTCTAGAGAATCATGTAATCATAAGAGCACTCAAGAAAGAAATTAGATTGATTTGTATAATGCATCAATCATTATAGGCTCAAAAACTCACAAGGATGATTATACAAGTCAGATTAAGTCTAAACATGCTTCTTTCTCAATCAACATATCATATTAACATTGGCTCATAAAAAGGTTGACATCAAGCTCAATTCTCATGAAAATCTTCTCACTAATAAATCTGTTTTAGACTTATGCAATTCATATCTCATCATTGTATTAAAAGGAACTAAAACACACTAAAAAATAATAATAATAATAATAATAAAGACTCATAAAAAAAAATAGTAGACAAAAATAAAAGAAATCCTAAATCGTTCCCCCCACACTTGATTCTTACATTGTCCTCAATGTAAGTCTATTAACCCAAATGAAAGAATCATGTGTAAGAGAAAAGAACTAATAACATAAGAATAGGAATAACTAAGACTCAAAACAAAACAAACTCATGCAACCTAAATAATCCTAAAATACTAAACAAAAATTAACAAGTAAACATAAAAAGATTAAAATCAAACTGACAAGGTATGTCTCAAGTCTCCCTTACTCAGATCTTGTTCAGAATGAATACTTCTAAATGGCTTAAAACACATCAAATTTTTTTTTTTTTTTTTTTTTTTAAATTAGCAAAATATGTTCCTTACCCCCTACTAAAGGTAGAATTTAGGAGATATTACCTGCAGAGGTTGCTAACCACTTATTATAACTGAGACACAACAAACAAAATGTTAGATAATGTCACAAAGACAGAGTGCAATCCACTCCTTGCTCGTCCATATCTCTTTTTCTTTTTCCGAGCGTTTGCGAAACAACCGTAGCATGTAAATACTCATAAGATTGGAGCTTTTTGAGTAAATTTTCAATGGTTGTAGCAGAAATTATGGTTCTCCTTGCCTCTGAAAACATGAATCCATTATCCACAGCATTATCTAAATATGAAAGCAAATTACTAAAATAACCATTAATATTAAGCAAACCAATGGGTTTCTTATTTGTGACCAAAGATGACCAAGAAGCCACGCAAGCTATTTCTTCCAATGTACCCAGACCTCCTGGTAAAGCAATGAATGCATCGGCAGAATGGTACATGATTGTCATCCGTTCAGGGATACTCCAGACTTGTATTTCCTTACCCACGGTAGGTCCACAAAAATCTGTGAATAGTTTTGGCACGATTCCTAGAACTGGACTTCCTCCGGCGTGTGCTGTTGTAGCGACTGCTCCCATTAAACCCGTACTACCGCCTCCATAAATCAACTGGATCTTTTGTTGGGCAAGTATTACTCCAACTCTTATGGCTTCATCAGCGAATATGTTATTTTTCCCTGGATAAGCACCTCCAAAGACACAAATTTTTTTAATGCGCTGGGAAGAAGTGCTTTCCATTTTTTTTCTTTTTCGAGTGCCTGAAAGAGAATGAGTACATGGTGTAATATATAGAGGACTGAGTAGTGAATCAGACAAGAGTAATAATGTCGCCGAAAGTGTATTTGACCTGTCAGAAGAAAATGTTAACCTAACAAAAGATTTTTGCGTGATTTCAGGAAGAAAATCAAAAAGAGAAGAAAAATCAACCGTAAAAGTCAAAAGTAATAATGTCGCCGAAAGTGTATTTGGCATCTTCCTCTGGTTTTACGTCCAGAAACGGCTTAAACGCCTTCTATGAGTCGAGGATATGCTTCCCGTCCAGTTTTCTTACAAGCTGGCAAACAGGGTCTTTTATCATCAGATTCCCAAGATGTTGCCATTCCCTTTGGAATTGCGGCCATAAATCAAGAATTTCTCTCTGTACGTCTCCACTAGGATGCGTCTCAAGAGAAAGTTGGATATTACCCAAATTCTCCTTACTCAGTCCATCCTTAATGAATTCAATTTTATCATCTCGATTAGAGGACGGAATCCCAATAGAACGACATTTACCGTTACACGTCCATCGTGCACACTTGTGGCAATTTGAACTCATGCGCTTTGCTCGTCGCTTCTTTGCATAAGTGCTTCTACCTGTACCTGGTAAATGCAAAACAGGAAGATATTCATCTTCACGTACCTTGGCTTCAATTATCCAACGTATGTCTTCAGGAATCCCTTTGTGCATAAGCATTCTTAATCTTTCAAATCGAACTTGGTAAAGCTTCAGTAAAATATTTCGAGGAAAAGGAGGAAATCGTTTCTGCAATCTTTTGAGAATATCATCCATCCTGAAAAAAAAAATGAAAAAGAAATTGAAAGAGAAATTTATATACAATATCAGTTTTGTGGGTAGCTGATGGAACCGACTTAAATAATCACGGAGTACCGTTATCCGCCATTTAACCGGGAAAAAAAATGAATTTTTTTTTTTTTTTTTTTTTGAAGATTAGTAAAAATTATATTTACATCTAGTTATTTTCAAAACAAGGATCAGAAAGAAAAATAACCTCTTCTTGAGTAACATGATTTTCCAAAAAGAGTTTGAGTCTTTGTCCATTTACCTTGAATACGTTACCATTTTGAGGATTCTCAATGTCAACTGCTCCATAATGATACACATGCTTAACCACAAATGGGCCAGTCCATCTTGATCTCAACTTACCAGGAAATATGTGAAGTCTAGAATTATAAAGTAGAACTTTTTGCCCAACATCAAATGTTTTTCTTGAAATTAACTTGTCATGAAAGGCTTTAGTTCTTTCTTTATGAATTTTAGAATTCTCATATGCATCATTTCTGAGTTCCTCAAGTTCATTTATTTGTAATTTTCGTAAATTAGAAGCGTCATCAAGGTTTGAGTTGAACATTTTAATGGCCCAATATGCTTTATGCTCAAGTTCCACAGGTAAATGACAAGGTTTTCCATAAACTAGCCTATAAGGAGACATGCCCAATGCTGTTTTAAACGCTGTTCGATAGGCCCATAATGCATCGTTAAGTCTAAGAGACCAATCTTTGCGATTTGGATTAACCGTCTTTTCCAAAATTTGTTTAATCTCCCTATTTGCTAATTCTACCTGTCCATTTGTCTGCGGGTGATAAGGGGTTGCAACTTTGTGTGTAATGGCATATTTCTTCATTAATGTTTCAAAAACCTTGTTGCAAAAATGTGTTCCCCCATCGCTTATGATAGATCGAGGAATTCCAAATCGACTCAAAATATTTTCTTTTAAAAATTTAATCACTGTTTTGTGATCATTATTTCGATATGGAATTGCCTCTATCCACTTTGAAACATAATCTATTGCAACTAAAATGTATAAGAAACCAAAAGATGGTGGAAATGGTCCCATGAAATCAATACCCCAACAGTCAAAAATTTCAATTACAAGAATTGGGTTCAAAGGCATCATGTTTCTTTTCGAAATAGAACCTAATTTTTGACAACTTTCACATGACTTGCAAAAATTATGTGCATCTTTGAATAAAGTTGGCCAGTAAAATCCACACTGTAAAATTTTTGTAGCAGTTTTCTTTGATGAAAAATGACCACCACATGCCTCGGAATGACAAAACTTAATTACACTACTTACCTCATTGTCGGGAATGCATCTTCGAAAAATCTGATCAGGACAATATTTGAACAAGTAAGGGTCATCCCAATATAACTTCTTTACCTCATTCAGAAACTTCCTTTTATCTTGGGTGCTCCATTGAGAAGGAATTTTTCCTGTAGCAAGAAAATTAGCAATGTCAGCAAACCAAGGTGTCGTGGAGACAATTAGAAGTTGTTCATCAGGAAAAGTATCATTTATTGGTGAGGTTCCAAAAGATTCATCACAAACAAGTCTTGATAAATGATCAGCCACCACATTTTCTACTCCTTTTTTATCTCGAATGGTGATGTCAAATTCTTGCAGCAAAAGGATCCACCTCAGCAACCTAGGTTTTGCATCCTTCTTAGAGAGAAGATATTTTAAAGCTTCTTGTAGTTCATCAAGATGTGAAGAAATTATGACTGGAAAAGTTTCACTCTCACCCAAAAAGGAATATTTTAGCTCGGATGGGAATGGTTTTAAATCCAGCTTGGGTGGTTCAATAGTTGATGGTACAGTGACATTTGTAAGTGATGGAAGTTCCTCAAACTTTTGTTTCCAACAATGCTTATCCTGAAAAGAATTTAACAAAGAATCAGTGTGTGAAATTTCTGAAGCATTATCAAACTCACATTCAATTAAATAAGCTTCTAAAGGATCATGGAATGTGGTAGTGGTGAGATGTTCATGAACAAGTTCTTCAATGAAATCCACTTCATGTACTTCTGAATTATCACCAGGTTGCTTGCAAATGTTGAACACATTTAATTCTAAAGTCATATTTCCAAAAGAAATGTTCAACATACCATTCCTGCAATTTATCAGAGCATTAGAAGTTGCAAGAAATGGACGGCCTAATATAACAGGAATTTGAACATTTGGATTTGAAACAGGATGTGTGTCCAAAACAATAAAATCAACAGGGAAGTAAAAATTATCAATTTGAACCAAAACATCTTCAACTATCCCTCGAGGAATTTTTACAGAACGATCAGCTAGTTGAAGTGTAACAGGTGTTTCCTTGAGTTCACCTAAACCTAACTGTTGATAAACAGAAAAAGGCAAAAGATTAACACTAGCACCAAGATCAAGCAATGCACGTTCTATTCTAGTGTTTCCAATGATGCATGAGATTGTTGGACATCCAGGATCTTTGAATTTTGGTGGAGTAAGGTGCTGAATGATTGAGCTCACACTTTCTGTCAGAAATGCTTTCTTTTGTACATTATGTTTCCTTTTAACTGTGCACATGTCCTTCAAAAATTTAGCATAAGATGGAACTTGTTTGATTGCATCCAATAAAGGAATGTTAATCTTAACTTGTTTGAAAAGTTCATAAATTTCTGCATTTTGATTCAAATTCTTTATTGTTTGCAACCTTTGAGGAAAAGGAGCAGGATGCATACCTTTTTCTTTGTCCAAATTTTCAAGAAGTTCAGACTTACCATCATCCTTACCATTACTTTTCGGAGGGGAAAGAGGATCTTGGTCTTTTGATGGAATGTTTTTGTCAATTGCCTTTCCACTTCGAAGAGTTGTGATAGAACTGGCATTTTCCTGTTGAGTTTCATTGGAGCAAGAAACAAGACATTGAGTAGAAGGGTTAGGCTGAGGTTGAGCAGGAAACTTACCTTTTTCTTGAGTGCGTAATGAAGCTGTCAATGTGGACAAGGTGTTTTTGATCTCATTGATGTCCTGTGAAGTCCGGTTATTCACATTTGCTTGTGTTTGCATGAATGCTTGCAATGTCTCTTCCAAGGTTTGTACACGTGAAGGTTGATAGGAAAAAGTGTTGCCCGGCTTTTGAGATTGTGGTACCTGAACATGATTATTATTCCGCCAACTGAAGTTGGGATGATTTCTCCATTCAGGGTTATACGTTTCAGAGTAAGGAGAAGGAAAAGGCTTTTTAAATGTGTTTATGGAATTTACTTGATCATGCAACGCTTCTTTAAGAATGGGAATGTTTGGACATTCAGAAGTGGGGTGTCCCATGATTTCACAAATTCCACAACTTTCTTCATTTTTAACCGTTTTGACTTCTTTTACTTCTCTAAGTTCCATGGCTTCAATCTTTCTAGCCAAATTAGCTACTTTAGCTTTTATCTCATCTTCTTGACTAAAATGATATTTACCTATGTTAGAAACAAGATTAGATCTATTGAAACTTTCAGAGGAATTATCTGTGTGCCAGGCTTGAGAGTTATCTCCCAAATGGTCTAGGTAGTCAAAGGCTTCTTCAGGTTCTTTTTCTAGAAACTCACCGTTGCACATTGTTTCAACAAATTGTTTAGTTTCGGGAGTTAAACTTTCATAAAAGAAACTAATAAGACGCCATTTTTCAAAACCATGATGTGGACAAGAACTTAACAAATCTTTAAAATGCTCCCAGCACTGAAAAAATGCTTCATTTTGATTTTGATTGAAATTTTGAATCTGTCTTTTCAAAGCAGTAGTTTTATGTGCTGGGAAAAATTTCTTTAGAAACTCAGTTTGTAATTCTTGCCATGTGCCAATTGACCTTGGTTTTAAATTATGAAGCCAAATTTTTGCTTTATCTTTTAAAGAAAAAGGAAATAATTTTAGCTTGACAATTTCATTTGTACATTGTTGGTCATTAAAGGTGACACATACATCTTCGAAGTCTTTTAGAAACGAGTAAGCACTTTCCGATTCTAACCCATGGAAATTTGGAAGCAAAGCTATCATACCTGGTTTAAAACAAAAGTTGTTTGCATTGAGAGGAAAAATAAAACAAGAAGGTGATGAGCTTCGAGTTGGTTGCAAGTAGTCACGCATGGTGCGTACTTGTCTGTTCTCATCTTCAGCATGAACACTTTCATTGTCAGCCATGTTAGGAGTTGTATTAGAAAGATTACCTGAAAAAGTTTCACAATAAAATCTAACTAAACGACGAGATCTAAAATCACGTCGCCAAACAAGCATAAAACAAAGTTAACATACAGATTAGGCGGTATAACCAGCCAATAAAAATAAAACAAAGTTAATATACAAATTAGGCGGTATAACCAGCCAATAAAAATAAAACAAAGTTAATATACAATATAAATATAAATATATAGAAAATTAGGCGGTATAACCAGCCAATAAAAATAAATATACTTATAAACTTATATACTTAGTATTGCTTACCCGGCAACGGCGCCAAAAACTTGATGGAGACTCAATTAAGAGTTGTAAACCCAAGTGCAGGTTATGTTCAAGTAATAAATTCTCGGGTGTCCGAGGTCGAACCACAGGGAAGCGTACTAGTAAGTATAAGTTTATAAATATATATGAAAAAGAAAATAAACAAGATATTAGGGAATCAATAACAAAGTAAACAAGATATTAGAGAACAAAATAAACAAAATATCATAAAAGCAATTAAACAAGATATAAAAAAACAATAAGAAAGGATGTTGAGGTTAGAGAATCCACTCTTGGTGTTATGCTAAGATTAATCTTGTTTTATTACACAATTGAAATCCACACATAAAGGAGGTTCCAACCGGAAGGTTTAGCAATTCAGTCCAAATTGTCCAACGTCCATAGCATATGATATTATGTTCATTTGGTGTCCTCAAAACTCATAAAAAGAGTCCAAGCATTCCTTATGCCAAGGTATATGTCTACAACAAATCAAGGTTATGAAACCAAGCATTTACTGTGCCATTTTCATTGTCAATAATGAATCAAGATCTCTACTTTGCAAGTATGATTTTAAACCAAAAGAAAATATTATCTATACTAGTGTTTATAAATGATGATTCATTTTAGCTCATGTTTAAGAGACTAACCTTAGCATTTACCAAGAGCTTCACCTCATCACCTCAACAATATGATTAGCAACACATACTAAAAATGAAAATAAATGTAAGAAGCATAAGTAAATAAAGAAAAAGAAAACTAGAGAAAGGAAAAAAGAAAACTTAGAGAATTTTATTACAATGGCTAATATCCTACCAATGTATAATGTATCCCAATACTCATCCAAGGCCCTCTATTTATACACATTTTGGAGAGCTAAATGACAAGAGACAAGCTTTATAAATTTCAAAGGTAGGTATAATAGGTGGGTGCATTTTTCTAACAATTTTCGTCATGTTGTATGACAATTCTGATCAGCCAGCTTGATGGTCGATTTTGTCAATGTTGGAGGCTCGATCTGAACAAATGGTCTTCTAGAAAAATATGCCCCTATCAGTTACGGATCCATATCCGTTGGAATCAGATCATTTTCTCATGTGGATCGGAAGATATGGTCAAAATACCAAAACAGGTCAGCACAGACGTCATTGCACATCAGCCAACTTGATGGTCGATTTCGGTAGGGAAAACGACTCCGTTTCAAGAAGTGTAAAACATGAAAAAGATAGATATGCCTCTTAACTTTGCACTGTAAAAAAGTCAGCCTTATTGCTTCAGTGAAACTCCAGATATAGCTGATATGGCAAAAGGTGTCGGAACTGGAACTGAAATGGATTTGCCCTTAATTCTTGATTTAACCTAGTAATCTGAAATTACTCAAAGAAACTCATGAAAAACACCAAATTACATAAAAATATAAAAGATCATAAACACAAGTAGACTAAGCAATAATAACTCGTATTTGACACAAAACAATAATAAAACATAACTAAGAACTATATAATTATACGAGTTATCATAGGTCAAGAAAACAAACAAACTTTTTCTAAATGAATGAGAACACTTTATTTTAACTCACTTAACTTTTTAATTGTTCAGGCAATCGGTGTATTTGTATGTTATTAACACATACCACAAAATAACTTTAACATTTGCAATAGCAATGGTACCATATACAATAAGCCATAGCAATGGTATCAATTAGAAATCTCTGATTATAGAGGGAAAGTACGAACTTGGAAGGAAAGTAATAGCAAAGCAAAGAATACAACTATATTGCAGAGTGTCAATGATATAACTAGCGACTTCTATAATGCCATAAACAAAATCAGAAACAATTACGTATTCAACTGAAGCATGTGTGTATATATATATATATATATATATATATATATAATTAAATAATAGCAGACAATAACGACGACTCACTAAAGATATATATATATAATTAAATAGTAGCTTTTTTCATTAGATGTATATATATATATATATATATATATATATATATATATATATATATATATATATATATATATATATACCAGCTGAGTTTGTATGTTATTAACACATACCACAAAATAACACATACATACCAGGCGTTTAAAAATTAGTGATTTCCTATTTATACTAAAAAAGGATAAAAACGAAAGAACAAATAAATGAGAAATATATCAGAAAACAAACTAAAGAAAAAAGAAATATAAATTTCCGAAATCACAAACAATAACGCATTAAACTGAAGCATGTGTGTGTATATATATAGTAGCAAACAAAAACGACGACTCACTAATTGTTACTGGAATGGATACTAAAAAAAGAAAAAAACGAAAGAACAAATAAATGAGAAATATATCATAAAACAAACTAAAGAAAAAAGAAATATAAATTTCCGAAAGGTTCTAATTTTTACCAGTAAATCTTTTTCGATAGCGGGTTGGAGAATTATTTTGAAGAATTGAGGAACATTTTCAGAAAACCCATCTGTTCCCGTTGGGCGCCCTACACTGCGATGCATGTCGAGTGCGAAGGAGACGGGTTTCTTCTGTTTAGAATATGGTTTATCTTTGGTTTATTTCTGCAAATATGGTTTATCTTCAGGCAGAAGCGAGAAGGGTTAAACGGCAGCAAGGGAAAGGGGAAGATGAAGGGTTCTCATCAAAAGCCAATTTGGCTGGGCTAATTGGTAGGGCCATTGTTAAAATGTGGTCCGGTCTTGGGCCAACAAAAACGGCCCTATTACTTTGTTCGGCCCTATTACTCTATTATTTAAATGGACAAAAACGGCCCTAAAAAACAATAAACAATAATCCATTTGGCACGAGCTCTCATATATAATGAAGGTTTTATTTTGTGGTCCAAAACTGAAATCGTGTCAGCCAATCAAAATGGCTTAAGATTAATTCACAACTCTTTTAATTCTAATCTTTATATTTAATTATTGGATTTTGATAACCAATATCGTAAGTGAATTTTTTTAAATTATTATATATAATAATATTTTCATTCAATATATCAAAAATATCAAAAAATTTATTAATTATTAAATTTAATATAATATTATTATTATAAATATATATTAATTAATTTTCATCACCAAAACCATTGATTGTTAATTAATCCTGTTGGCAAATCGTATGAAAAAGGGAATGAAGGGATAATTGTAGAAAGTCAACCCGATCCATTGGGATTTCTCTTTGTCTTTGACTGTTTGACACGTTGCCTACCTCCTGGTACTTGATAATTTATCGTGTTCATGTATTTTATCGCATCATAATCTTATTTATGATATTTTATATTTATATAAATTTTGATACGTTAATAACTCATATTATATAAATTTATAAATATTCGTTTATTCGTATGATATTCATGGTTTTTTAATATCGTGTCATATTTTTTTTTCATGTTTAATATTACCAAGTGAATGTAATGTCTAATTGTCTCAAAGATCTTCGTACTTGATTTTTCACTGGATGACTCTTAAGATTTGTAGTACATAAATGTAAAGCCAAAAAAGGGAATATTTATACTATCAGTACTAATTTTGGTTAAAATTTTGTTTTAAGTTAATTTGTATTCCTTAGCCTTATTTTTGTGTTTCCAGTTTTTCAAGTCATGAATAAGTTTGATAGTTTAGTAATAAATGAAAGGATTGGTCGCATTTCGTGAGTCAAAATACTTGAAAAATCTCTATATTATATTATTTAATGTTAATTATTTTTTTGTTATAAGTTTGAGTAATTTAATTTTTGTATTTTTAAAATTGAAGAAAAAAGATAAAATCATTAACTAATGTAACAAAAATTATTAAAAAAGCAAACCGAAAAATAAGCTAAATTGTGTTATAAAAGTCATATATATATATATATATAGAGAGAGAGAGAGAGAAAGAGAGAGAGAGAGAGAGATTTTATAACGTGGCTAAGGTTTTTATATATATATATATATATATATATAATATAATACATCCAAATTAAAGTAAACAGGAATTCTGATAAAAATGAAAAAAAAAAAGTTTAACTGCGTTATGAAAGAAATTTCATATGAAGATCTAATAATTAAATCTTATAATTTTACACAAAATTAAATCGATTTGTTAACAAAGATGACTATCAATTCTTGTAAACATTAATTATTGTAAATATTGATTTGACATAACAAAAGTATAAAAATTAATTATTGTAAATATTAATTTGACATGACAAAAGTATATAAATATTATATATATCCATCTCTTTTGCTTAATAAAAGTTTTTTATTGTTTGAATTATTATATATAATATATATATATATATATATATATATATACGTTTTGTGATATATTAAAACTATTTTTCCTTATGATGGTAAAGCATTTTATGAAAGTCATCATTTAAAAGAATTTATATCATAAATTATTTAAATCTTAGAACAAAACGTACATATTTAATATAAAAAACAATAAATAGTAAATCCATTTAAAAAAACAATAAAACCCGATTTTTAAATATATATATATATACATCTAAATTAAAGCAAACCGAAATCTAAAAATTATATTTTTACAAGATAGCTATTACAATAAAAAAAATTTGTGTCATTATAAAACAATTATAATTTTAAAAATATTTATAATTTTAAATTTTAATTATTTCAAAATTAAAATTTAATAAAAATTCAATTGCTTTATATACTCTTTATACTAAATTTTTTAAACAATATAAAATTATTTCTCTACCAACATTATAAACTAATAACTTATATTCCAACTTACTTTTAATATTTAAGTCTCAAATTTGATTATTAATACCTACAAAACACATAATAGTTTTAGTGTAATATACATATAAAAAATTGTTTTTTGACGTCATAAAGAGAGGAGATTTAAAATCGGGAAATTTTCTTCAAGAAAAGTCTGGTTATATATATATTTTTAACTTTTCTTCTTGATTTAGTTTAGGCCAAGTGAACTCATAAAATGCAACGTCTCTTCGTATCTTCGAAAACCAACTCTCCACTGCTAGGTATCGCAGCAAAAAATGAAAAAAATAAGGTAAACTGTGTTATGAAAGTTATATATATATATATATTTCGGTTTTTATCGACTAAGCTTAAATCTCATAATTTTATTGCAAATATTATGAAATTTTGTTATTAAATTCATTTGTTAACATTAATTATTGCAAATGTTGATTTGACATGACAAAAGTATAAATATTAATTATTGTTAATATTGATTTGACATGACAAAAGTACCACCTCTTTTGCTTTGTAAGATTTTTATATCCATCTCTTTTGCTTGATAAGGTTTTTTATTGTTTCGATTATTATATATATAATTATTATATATATAATAATTTATTGCTGTATAATACAATAAATGATATATATGTAAAATAATTAATTAATGATTTTTAATATATTACTAATTAATAATTGTAATTTATGTAATATTCTGAGCTTACATTCTCATATTTTTTTAAAAAATTAACTCTTAACCTTTTTTTTTGTATTGTATTTTGTCTAATATTCATGTTATTTTCTCGTTTTTATATCAACCCATATTTTGTCAACAAAAATTAATATATTTTTTACAAAACAAACATGTTCCGCAGTTTTAATACTTTTATATGTTTGTTTACCTAATTTCATAAGGTTGCACTCAAATATTTAAAGAAGTATGCTTTTAATATTTTTATATATTTATCGAATATTCATGTTATTTCTCGTATTTGATATGAATCCATAATATTTTTGAATATTTTTTACCGAACAAATGTACTTTGAAGTTTAAACATTTTATATATGTTTATTTATGCTTTTAATATTTTTATATATTTCTCGAATATTCATGTTATTTCTCGTATTCGATATGAATCTGTTATATTTTTGAATGTTTTTTCCCGAACAAACATATTTTGAAGTTTTAACATTTGATATATATTTATTTGATATATTTACTCATATGCTATATCATTTGGTCTCGTATTAAAAATACCAATGATACAACAAAAGATTCACGCGTTTTATTCTTCTCACAAATCTACTAGCATTAATAGCTTTACACACTATTAACCATCAGTCCGAACAAAGCTTCTCGGGTTTGTCATTTCTCGGGTTTTATAAGCCAACGTTAGAAGATTCTTATTCAGATTTTGGGCAGATTTGGTGATTTCTTTGAGCTTCTACCGAAAAAAACAATGTCTTTCTCTTAGTTTATTAACTCTTCTCATTAAATACATTACCTACTTATCTTTTCCTAACATTTATATCTCACTATTTCTTTCATGCTTTACACTTACAAGCTTCAATAGCTTTAAACCATCACGCACCTAACAGCTTTTTCTACCATTTTCTTCCTTTTCTTATCTGTTTGCTTACAATCTTTGTGCATCAGTCATATTCTCCCGATTTCTATTCTAAGGAACATTCCCAGGTGAATTTTCGCAAAATTCCTCTAATCCTTTTTGTCTTTCTTTTTTTGTTATACATTCATTATTCTCATGCTATTTTTGTTTTTTACAAGTTTTCTCCTGCTCTTAACTAACCATGTTTTTTTAACGGTTTTGGAAGGATGAACGACGTCAGTACCACTGTTATTCTGCTTTCCTTCAAGAGGATCCTTGATGAGCTTGCTGAAAAACTCCATATTCCTAAACCGACTTTCGACGTTGAGCAGTTTGGAGGTAATCTGATGAGGGGGTATGTTGAGGTATATACCGATCAGTACCCATCTCGAATCTATGGCCATTTTGCTCTGAGCTTGGCTGAATCGTTTGAAAAAGCTGCGGAGTTGTGTATTAACTTTTTACGTGAAACCTTGAAGTTTGATGTTGTTGACGTTGGCTATGTTGATAAATATGTGTTTGAGCATAGATACCAAGAGTGCTTTCTCGAACTGGGAAAACAGAATATTCATAACCGTTAGCTGTTAAACGAATGGGCCTATTCTCAGCGCTTGTATAGAGAACTTCATGAGAAGTTCATTGCACTGCTGTTGGAGAATAAACGCCTTTCTGCAGCATTGGACAGTTTGCAAAACTTTCTAGGTCAGACTGATAATGATGAAAATGATAGTCTCTCTGGTATCTAAAGAACTGCCGCATAAGAAAAAAAATATGCTGATCAGTTGCTTTGGGAGTTCGTTAATTATATATATATATATATATATTATGTTATGTGGGTGGTCTTGTTATCAGGTCTGTATGTTTCTTCTTGCTAACTTTTGTCCTTTTTTAGTGGAAGAAATTAGTTATGGACTTCTGTTAAAAAGACAGCTGGTTTTCCTTTTCCTGTAAAGATTTGGAAACTGGCAAGATCCAATTGATCTCTAGCCTCTAGGCAATTCCATCGGCCCTTTTGTGAGTTGAGTTTTGGCTGGAATCCTCCGCGTAGACCAATTGCAGTAACGCATTTCGGATATTGATACTAAATTGCATCTTTACTTCAATTGGAAACTATTTAATTAGTTATGATATGATCTCAGATGAGGGCCAATATTTGTAAAGATGAAGTTAAGGGATTGTCTGCTATGCCACTGTATTGCTAAGAGCCTATAGATTAAGAACTATCAATATCCTCTTTATTCATTTGTTCTGTTTGAAAACTCAAACTGATATAGAACTGGCATTGTATATCACCCTAATATTGATCATGCAGTAACTGATATATCACCCAAAAACATAAAAACATGAAAACGACCTGGCATTGTATATATCTTTGCGTTCTTTCTTTCCTCAAATTCTCAAATGCAATAAATTCCATGTTAAATATAATGTTTTCCGAATACTAAATATACAAAGTGTAACCCAAAAAAAAATTTGTATAAATGTATCAGACAAATTAATCATCATATAAAAGTAATAAATAGTTTCGTCGGTGATACATTTTCGAGTTAGGTTATTATGTTTACTCATGAGTCATATATAGTATAGTAGTGATTTTATACTTTTAAAAGAATCGATATTTTTTCTTTTACTCACGGAATAAAAGAAATTTTCCGTGGCTAAAATTTTGGCGGGAAAGAATTAAATTCGCCCCAAAGTTTTAGCGACGGAAAATGTAGAACTTTGGTCGGTAAAAAAACATTTCGTCGCCAAAGTTTTAGCCACAGAATTTAGCGACCGTTGCTAATGTAGAATTTTCATCGGTTATATTAAAATATTCCGTCGGTGAAAATAACAAACATTACCAACGAAGTTTCGTCGGGAATTCTTAGGATTCCATCGGTAATTGGTAAAAAAACATTTCGTCGCCAAAGTTTTAGCCACAAAATTTAGCGACCGTTGCTAATGTAGAATTCCCATCGGTTATATTAAAATATTCCGTCGGTGAAAATAACAAACATTACCAACGAAGTTTCGTCGGGCATTCTTAGGATTCCGTCGATAATTTTCATTATTATACTTGAATATGACAAGTTAAAAAACAATGAAAAAGATGTTTTAATTAGACCACCGCTTTAGCAAATTATAAAAAATTATTAGCAAAATCCTTTAAAGTAATAGTGAAGGACGAACGTTTTTTAAAACATTGTTGTATATTGATACAACAATTATTAAAGAAATTGAAAGCTTTAAAAAAATAATATGTTGGTCTATCAAAACTTTAACTCACACTAGCCAACTTGGCATTATGCTACTACTCTTCCTAATTAACTACTCTCCACTAATAGAACCTTACATCTTATTTGCTCTTATTCAACCATTATATGTCTGTGTGTGTATGTGTTTTATATGTTATGTTAGTAGTCTTTGTATCATGTATGACTCTTTTTTTTGGAACAAAGAAAAATGGTGATTTACTATATATATATATTATATGCATTTACTATATATATATATATTATATGTTGTGTATTATTATTATTATTTTTTTTTTTTACTTCTTTTGAGCTTAGATGTTGTAAATAACTTCTAAAAATAGCAAATTTTAAAGCAAAGTAAATAAATAAATAAATTGTGCTTATATTGTTTAATAGATAATTACAGATTTTTATATTCATAGATTCTTTATGTTTAGACAAGCAAAAATACAATAATATGTCTGTGTCACAGCTAATAAAACATCTGAACATAATATGAACACAATATTTGTATTTTTTTTGGCAAAAAATTTCATCAATTATTTATAAAGTTTTGAAATTTTATAAATAAATTTAATAAGGTAATTTATCTTTTTTAAAATATATTTAAAATAATTGTAAAAACAAAATATGTTATAAATTTTTAATTTCATTAACAAAATTTTAAAAAAATTCATCCTCA
Source organism: Fremontodendron californicum (assembly GCA_030761205.1). Classification (NCBI taxonomy): domain Eukaryota; kingdom Viridiplantae; phylum Streptophyta; class Magnoliopsida; order Malvales; family Malvaceae; genus Fremontodendron; species Fremontodendron californicum. The sequence goes on from JAULJL010000032.1 coordinate 5,758,067, forward strand.
ATATATATATATATATAAATTCTAGTACTTATTATTTTCCCTAAAATGCTATAATACAGCATAACAAAATAAATAAATTAAAAAACTTTACCGCCCGCGGCGAAGCGTGGGTTTTCACTAGTTTGTGTTCATTGTGCCTGTGCTTTTTACCTATTAATAATAATTTATCAAATAAAGAAATTGGATTTCTTTTTAATATAAAAAATTTGGGACAAAAGACTTGGTCACTCCTCAAATCACTTCAAAATTAAACATATTCAAAACTATTATAGGCAACAATCTGTAGAATTTAGACGTGAATGATTTAAAATGTTAATATTATTAATTTTTTTATTTTTTGAAATATATTTTATAAAAACATAATCTCATGTACATATTTTTTTTATCGTTCCAAATGTATATCATATCCTAAATGCGTATCATATAATTTTAGCTATAATAAATATATATATATATAATACCTTTAAATTTAAAAAATATTGCTTACCAAAAATGAATTGGTTGTTATTATCAAAAACTTTAAAGAAGTATTTTTACTTTAATCAATTTTTTTATTATTATTAGCATTAGTTTTATTTTTACTAAACAAACCACACCACATCATCCACCTATTCAGTCAATAATCATGTGATCTGTAGTTGATAGAATATAGGATTCTTAGTTTCATGATAAAAATAAAAATAAATAAATCATCCACTATTCAAACCTGCTCTTATTAATTCTTGAAAGAATATATGGTCTAGTGTTCATGATAAACATTTGCCAATTGGAAGGGTGAACCATGTAGATTTTCCCAAATTGATGATCATCACTTCATTTACCAATAATACCTAAGACGCCAAGGGGATTGAATTTCGAAGTAGACCTGATAATGTTAAACACGACACGAACACAACACGAAAAAATAACTAAATATGACACGAAAAAATAACACAAACACGACACAAATACACGAATATCTCAAAATCTATATAATATAAATTATTAACAAATCAAAATTTATATAAATATAAAATACATTAAATATGATTATAACATGACAAAATCCACGAACATGATACAAATACACGATTTACTAAATCTATCAAGGAGGAGAGGGCTACCTCTAATTATGTAACCCAAGCCTTATGAGATCTCACAAGCAGTGATTGAAAAACAGGATCGAACCGACCTATGGGTGTAGACACCTAATTTTGTCCGGACCACTAAACAGGTATGTTTTCTTCCTATATTGATGTTTCCGAGTGTAAAAAGACTGTTTTCATCCTGCAGGTGGTACTCCGAGTCTTAGTTTAAGAGGGCGAGCACAAAAAGTCAAACTTAAAAAAAAAGTCAACCCCGAAAAAAAGTCAACCCCGAAAAAAGTCAACCCCAGAAAGTCAACTACTGAAAAAGTCAACCCACTTTCAAAATCAAGATTTTAAGTTCAATTGAAAAATGGCGAAAGAATTTTGATAATCCGAGGTCTATATTGAAAGATATGGAGTTCGGAAGTTGGGATTTGGAGATTCAGTAGAAAAGAAACCCTAATCCGAGAAATTTGGGGAAAAGTGCTTAAACGATCAAATTGATCGAAATTGAAGGTTCCAAATGAAAGATAAGCACTGACTACGGGTAATGGAGAAGTCACTTGCAAGAAAAATCGAAAGAAAAGTCAATCCGGGAGAAAACCGAGAATTAGGTTTTTTAGTGGATTTCGGTGAAATCGGGAAGAATCACAGAAATGGCCTGACTTGGTGAGACCAAAGCCCCCAATGGACGAAGAATGATTAAAAAGGATAGCCCAAGGCTCAGATTGAAGAAAATTTGAAAATCGGACTTGTTTTGAGCAAAACCGGGTTTCGGAGGTAAAAGGGCAAAATTGGAAAATTTGGGAAAAATAGCAAATGGACTCCGAAAATTCTAAAAAATTTGTCAATCTCATTCTTAAATCATTTGAAAGAGATTGGTAAAAGAAAATCTTGATTCGGAGTTCGTTTGCAAAATGGCCAAATCCCGGGCTTCTTATGCAGTAATTCAAAAAGGAAAATCCCGGAAAAATAGCAAATGAGCTCCAAATATTTTGAAATTTTGCAGATCTCATTTTTAAATTATTTTGAAGAGATTGACGAAAGAAAATCTTGATTCCGAGTTCGTTTGCAAAATGGCCAAATCCCGGGCCTCCTATGCAGTAATTCAAAAAGGAAAATCCCGGAAAAATAGCAAACGAGCTCCAAATCTTTTGAAATTTTGGAGATATCATTTTTAAATTATTTGGAAGAGATTGGCGAAAGAAAATCTTGATTCCGAGTTCGTTTGCAAAATGGCCAAATCTCGGGCCTCCTATGCAATAATTCAAAAAGATAAATCTCGGAAAAATAGCAAATGGACTCCAAAAATTCTGAAATTTGGAAAATCTCATTTTTAAATTATTTGGAAGAGATTGGCGGAAGAAAATCTTGATTCGGAGTTCGTTTGCATAATGGCCAAATCCCGGGCCTCCTATGCAGTAATTCAAGCCGATAAATCCCGAAAAAATACCAAATGAGCTCCAAAAATTATGAAAACTTTCAGCTCACACTTTTTAATTATTTTGAAGAGATTGGTGAATAAAAATCTTGATTTGGAGCTCGTTTAAAAAATGGTAAAATGTAGGGGCATAAAAGGGCATTTTGGGAAGAAAAATTCCAAATAAATAGCAAACGGACTCGGATAATATTGAAAACTTCCAGAACTCAATATTTTATTATTTTGGAAGTATTAAAAAAAGAAAAATTTAATTTGGAGTCCGTTTGATATTTATTTGCATCCGGGGGGCAAAATGGTCATTTCACCCAAGCAACTGAAAAGGGCTTCTTTGGTCTTTTCAAAAAAATCAGAGTTGGGCTGGAAAAGAGAAGCGCTGGCCTGCCCAAGCCCAAAGGAAGGAGGAAGCTTCTGATTTTTCAATCAAATGGCTAAAAATCAAGAGTTAGTTAGAGATTCTCTTTGATCAAGCCATGCTGATTAAGCCACATAAGCTAAGAAAGATGTCAACATTATTCTTTAACAGCTGTAATTTGAGAGAGCTGAGATGCTAATCTAAAGGTGGTAATTTCATGATTTTTCACCTTGAATTATTAGCCATTTGATGGAAAATTGGTTATACAAAAAATGACAACATCCTAGGGGAGGAGAGAGGTAAAATTTTGCCACCATTAAGGGGAGGGGCAGAATTTCGAATTTGGAGGTTCATTTTGGCTGATTTCTCTTAGTTTTTCTTAGTTTTTATCTTCTTGGTTGAGAGCAAAAAAGAAAAGTTTAGAAAAAAAAGGAAAGTTTGAAGAGAAAAGCTTGAAATATTAGCTTCTTGAGGTTGCTCTTGAGCACCAACTCTTGCACTTTCTTCATTTTCTATTCTTGTTTTTGCTATTTTAATCTCTACTTGGTGAGTTTTCATTTTAAAATAATGTTTTTTGTTCTTCCTTCATCTCCTTTCTTAAGTATATTTTTTTTACATTTTGTTTTTACAATAAACTCACCATGGCCAAATGGCCTACATTATTTATTTTGAGTTGCTGTTTTGGGTTCATTTTACCATATTGTTTATGCTATTTTTTTTTATTTTGATGTTTTAAATGTTATGTTACTTCATGTTCTTGAGTTATATTTTAATTTGGTTGCTTTGTTTGTTGCCATTTATGTCTTAGATATCATGTTTTTGCATTTTTAATTTTCTGTTTTCATGTTGTTTAAATTTGAGCATGTTTTAGATTTAGCATATTAAGTGTTTGTGAAAATGCTTGTGTGATTCCTTGCATGATTTTTGTTTTATATCTTAGTTGAGCATGTTTTAGATTTAGTATATTAAGTGTTTGTGAAAATGCTTGTGTGATTTTTGCATGATTTAAGTGTTTTCACTTAGTTTTCATGCTAGTATGCCAAGTGTTTGTGAAAATGCCATGCTTGTTGGAGCTTGAGGCCATTTGGCTACTCCATGTGTTTTGCATTGTGTGTTGCATTTTTTGTCATGCTAGTTTTTAGGTTTTTGCATTTGCATGATATTTGGTTGGATTTTTGAATTAAGCATGCCTTGTGTTTGTGAAAATGCCATGCATATTTTAGGTCTAGGTTACATTAAATGCCGTGCAAGTTCATTTAGGTCTAGGTTACTTTATGAATGCCATATATTTTTTCATGACATTTAGGTTTAAATCCATGCATTTCATGCATTATGTTTGATGCATTGATTCATACATTTCATGTTCATGCCACTTGAATAATGACTTGAGCCAATTAATGGTTCAAAGTCATGCTCTCTTGAGCACATTTGTGGAAAATTAAGTTTGTCAAGTTGATTATTCTACCTTTGTGATTTTTTTTACTTAGCCAATTTTTATCTAACTTTCAAAAAGTCCTAGCTACTGTTTGCAAATCATTTTATGAGTTTCAAATATTTTTACTTTGGTTTTTAAATGATTTTATCAAAGGCAAAAATGTGTTGGCAAAGCAGTTTTTTTCTCCTCCAAAAACTCGTACATCTCTATTTTTCTGGGAATTCATCTTTGATCAGAAAATTAAGCCGATTTTTTCTCGTGTAGTTTTACATGTCCTGAGTCTCCAGTATTTGTTTTAGAATTTTTGGAAGTTTTAAAAATAGGGTAAAAAATCGTGGATTAAAACTGGACAATGGAGTCAGAATTGAATTTAAAGAGAAACCATTTTTCTGTTTTGATTAATTTACTTAGAGTGGGCTGATTAGGAGGGTTAGCTACTGACTTAGGGTAATTTCTAAGCCTTTTTAAACTCTAAAAATGGTTTTTCAAGTCCCGGGTTAAGGGTAGTCAAGTCCGGATTTTTTAAACTTAGGAAATTAGAGCCATTTTAAAAAAAATTAGCCCAGTTTTTACTTTTAATTCAAGCTTCTCAAAATTGTTTTCAAACAATCACAAAGTATTTTGGTTTTAGAATATTTAATTTGACATATTTTCCTAAGGTAGCCGGATATCTTTTTAGATATACGGATTTCCTTAATTAAAGGAAAAAATACATTTCATGCATTGCATTTTTATATTCATGCATTTTATATAATATGTGATTCTTGCCATAATAATTTCTATGATATTGTTGTTATTTTGATTTTTTTTTTGATGTTATATGGTTTATTATATAGTTTTGAATATTTCATGATATCCTATGCTTTTATTTAGTTATTTTTATTTAGCATATACTATGTTCATGCATTATTATTTTCATGCATAGTATATGATAGCATTATTTTATTCCATGTCATTTAAATTATATGCCATACCATTCATATTTGTCATGTCATTTAAATCATTTCATTTCATTTAGAAAATATCATGTTACTTAGGTTATTTCATTTCATATAGAATATGTTATGTTACTTAGGTTATTCTATTTCATTTAGATTATATCATATGACTTAGAATATTGCATCTCATATAGAATATACTATGTTACCTAGGTCATTTCATTTTATTTAGAATATATTATATAACTTAGGATATTCCATTTCATTTAGAATATGCTAAGGCATTCAAATCATGTAATGTCATTTAGGTTGCATTATATTATTTAGACTTTGCTATGTCGTTTTATTTATGTCATGCATATACATATTCATTTATTTTAAATGGTTTCAAAAAAGATAATGTTTTTCAATAAAATAAAGATATTCCCGAGTTAAAATAATTCATGATTTCTCTGCCGGGTTTGCTGGGGAGGATATCATCAATTATTATTAATAACAGAATATCTTCTTTAAAAAGAGAATGGTTAGGAAAATTTTCCAAAACTAATAAAAATTTCTATAGTTTGCCACGTTTGTTGGGGAATATAGGAAAATTTTGAATTTATAAATTCCGGATCATTCTCAATAAAAATGGAATTATTTTTCTTTAAATTGGGAATTAACTTGAAATACTAAATTTAAAACCAATTTTTACCGAGACTTGAGATAACACACGATTAATAAGGTACCGATTTATGCGGGCGTTGTGGGGGTGCTAATCCTTCCCCACACGTAACCGACTCCCAAACCCGCTTCTTTGATTTCTCTGGTTTAAAACGCAAACTTGAAATTGGTTTTTAAAATGTTTTAATTAATTTTTAAAATATTTTATAAAACCGGTTTTAATATGTGGCCGATCACACCTAGCTAAAAAAGATTGGTGGCGACTCCATGTCTTTTTTTAAGGTCATTTTTAAAACCTTCATTTTTTTAGAGGAATTAAGTCGACTTTTCCTCGATTTTTTAATGTCACGCTTAACGAATAATAAAGTCTTGCGATGAGACTCGTTATTTTTTAGGTTGCGACGGCTTGGCGACTCCACTGGGGATTATTAAAGAGTCAGGCCTAGAATTAGTCGTGTGTTATCAAAGTCTCGGTTTTGTTGGTTTAATTGGTATTTAATTTTAATTCCCACATTTTTTTAATAAGGAGAATTTTGAAAATAATAAAATGTTTTTAAATATGTTCATTCTCATGTGCATGCATTTTATTATTGTTCTCTAGTTATTTAAGGTTGTATATTATAATTGCTTGTTGGTTAATGCGTTACACTATTCTTGAATGTTTTAATTGCTAGGGCATTTAGAATAAGGTTTGTAGAATAGGTAGTAAAAGGTTTGTTATTCCTCCACACACACTACACGTGCATTTGCATAACATGAATCCTCTACCCGGGTTCCGTCCTTTTAAGTGGGAGTAAAGTAACTAAGCCTTCGTGATTGATCCTCCGTATGGGCTAGTGAAACACTTCCGGAGTATAAAGTACCTAATGCCTTCGTGATGACCCTCCGCATGGGCATAGGAAAATATACTCTAACGAATTGAACCCGCTTTTATCGGGGTGCCTTACTAGCCTTCACCGGCGACAGTTAGGAACAATTCGGGGCCTTAGAACCGATTCACCCTCATATAGTGAACCTAGGCGAAGCCATGCCGGATTTTCGTTAGATATACCGAAAATAGGAACACATGGAGGGGCATTTCTAAACCTTTTGTTACCTATTTTACACTTCGAATAAGTGTGGTAGATCGGACAACGATGTACGTACATCGCCCGTAATAAATGTGATACTCCGCCTCGAAGGCATCGTGATGCCTAAATAAACAGATATTGTTGGGGCAGATGTTCATTAGCTGTTTTAAAAAAATTTTAAAAAAAATCCTTTTTCAAGCATTTTTGCATTTTGCACATTTCATGCATGTGTGAATAGAGCATGTACATTATTGATCTCATTCTTTGCAATAAACAGTTGGTAATCTCATTTAGTGATTTCATAAAACCGGTAGTGTTGCATGAACATTTGCATATTGTACCATAGTAGGATCGACCCTGAATTTTTTTTTAAAATAATGTGATTGGTTTTTCATAAAAAAATATGTCTCAAAAATCATAAATTTGGAGGCAAATCTTGCATAATGAGATTTTTGAATAATCAAGATCTAGGTCCCATCAATTTCGTGTAATCATTGATTTCTTTGTATATACCTTGGTGTTAATTCATTTATTCTTTATTTGTATCATTTTGACATCGTGTTACAATCATAGCATGCATGGTTATTCATTGTAGAATACATTTGTGATATACTTGGTCATTCTTTGTGTATACCTTTGTGTTAATTCATTTAGTCTTAGCATGTATCATTTTGACATCATAGCATGCATGGTCATTCATTGTAAGATACGTTTATGACATGTATGGTCATTATTTGTATATACTTATGTATCAATTTATTCTTTCTTTACATGCATCATGTTGGCATCCAGTTGCATTCATGCATTCATAGTCAGCATGATTTTTTCTGTATATATCCATATATCAATTTATTCTTTCTTTACATGCATCATGTTGGCATCCAGTTGCATTCATGCATTCATAGTCAGCATGATTTTTCTGTATATATCCATCAATTTATTCTTTCTCTACATGCATCATGGTAGCATCAAGTTGCATTCATGCATTCATAATCAGCATGATTTTTTTTGTATATATCCATGCATTAATTTGCTTATTCTTTACATGCATCATGTTGACTTTGGGTTGCATTCATAACAAACATAGTCAGCATGATTTCTTTGTATATGTCCATGCATTAATTTGCTTATTACATACATCATGTTAGCATTAGGTCGCATTCATGGCACACATGGTTAGCATGATTTTCTTTGTATATACTCTGTATCAGTCATTCATTATTTGCATATATCATAATTGACATCGTGTTTCATTCATAGGATATATGATCATTCATTGGGAAATATGCTAAAATGCACATGATCAGTCATTGCATATATTCATGTGTTGATTTGTTTATTCTTTGCTTGAAACATGTTGGCATCGTGATTGCATTTATTACATATATGGTCAGCATGTTTCCATTGTACATGTCCATACATCATATTGCTTAGGCTTCACATGCATCAAATTGCATTCATGGCTCATTCATCATGACATACATTTGGGGGAAATAAAACAGAAGTTGGCTTGGCTTTAGGAGTCTTTGAAAGAATTTTCATTTCAAATCAGAGGTATAAGAAGTACTGAGTACCCTTTTAATACAGGCTAGTGCTATGGAGGTTGAACAAGTTGCCCGAATGGAAAGAATGGAAATGGAACAGAAAGAATTGCGAGAACAGCTAGCAAAGTCTCAAGCAGAATCTAAGGATCAGATGACTAAATTGATGGAGCTGATGTCCGCCGTAATCAAGGGAAAAGGATACACTGAAAACTTTGTTGCCAGGAAAGGGTTAGAGGCACAAAAAGGTCAGAATGAGGTCGTAATAATTGATGCCCAGAACACAGTCAATGTCCTAAACTCAGATGATCCAGCTGAACAGGCAAAGTTGAAAAGGGTTGCAGTAAATGAGGTTGAGTTGGCAGATTCCCAAGGGAAATATCAGTTGTTAGATGAAAGGCTCCGAGCAGTAGAAAGAACAGATGTATTTGGGAGTTTAGACGCGAAAGAACGATGTTTGGTCTTCAATTTAGTCATTCCTCCTAAGTTCAAGATCCCTGACTTTGTGAAATATGACGGGACGACCGATCCATCAGCCCACATCACTATGTTCTGCCGGAAGATGACAAGTCATATAGATAATGATAAGCTTTTGATTCACTATTTTCAGGATAGCCTCAGCGGGTCCGCAATTAGGTGGTATAGTCAGTTGAGCAAGGACCAGATTCGCTCTTGGAATGATTTGGCTAGGGCTTTTCTAAACCAGTACAAGCATATGATCGACATGGCGCCTTACCGTCTCACCTTGCAAAATATGAAGAAAAGAGCTACTGAGAGCTTCAAAGAATATGTGCAACGGTGGATGAGCCTGGCCGTCCAAGTACAACCGCCCTTAACCCAGAAGGAAACCACTGTCCTTTTTGTGAATACACTACAGGCCCCATACTACGATAGACTTGTTGGCAACACCACGAAGAATTTTTTGGACATGGTAATTTCAAGGGAGATGATTGAGAATGCTATCAAGGATGGGAAAATTGAAGGAGAAAGAACATCCAATACCAAGAACAATGGGGCATCTGAAAAGAAAAAGGAAGATACCCAAGTCGTGGAAGACGTTGCCCCACCTCCCCAATTCTCCTCGTATCAGCCATTTTACTCTACCCTGAAAATGTCTCTCAAGGTTTTTATCCTTACCAACCAATGATTGCAACTACACCCGAATTTACATCTGTCTATCAATCGAACACCCTTGGGAATAATCGAAGGGGGCATAAAAAGCGAAAAAGAAATCAGGTTGACCCGATTCCTGTGACATACAGTGAGCTACTACCTCAACTCATCCAGAATCACCTTGTGACACCCATGCAAATAGAGCCTCTGAAGCCCCCTTATCCGAGCTGGTATGATGTTAAAGAGTGTTGTGGTTACCATTCTGGCAATCAAGGTCACTCAACAGAGAACTGCCCCGCTTTGAAGTACAAGGTCAGGGATCTCATCAAGGTTGGTTTGATAAGTTTTGAAGATGGGGAAGCCAAGTGTCATAAGAAACATTGTGCATGATCATATTAGGTTTTTGACGCATGTAGTTCTATACACTGTGATGATGAAAGCACTTGTCTCATGTTAACATCTACATGAATAAAATGAATTTTGAATTTTAAATGCTTCGTGTTTATTGTGTTTTAACAATAACTTGAAAATTTGCAAAAACAAGCATTAAGGAATTTTTAATAATGGATAGTCTCAAGAAGATTGATGATCAGTGTTACAAATGACCCAATACCTTCTCCCCTCTCTTTAGGTTTTCCTAAGCCTAAATCTCTTAAACCAAGAACACTTGAAAGACTTAATGCTTCTGGAATATGAATGATTTGACTTCATAAAACCATTGTCATCACAGAATAAGCAAAGACGTAGATCTTAGTCTAGGCTATGAACAAAGGAACGAACTTTTTGAAATTTTTTTCTCGAATTCCTTGAAATTCAAACAAATGAGACATTCTTTCAAGAATCTAGATTTTGGTAATTTGGTATGTGTCAAGGTTGTGCCAAAACCATTCATGTCATTTTCAACAAACCACAAAACACTAATTGCCCAAACATCACTTCATGATTGACACCCTGGGGCACAATCATTAAACTAGATTATTCCTTGTCCCAGAGAAAACCTGTGTTTGGGTCATATTTTCCTTGTCTCTTCAAAGAACTCAGATTGGAAACTCAACCTTTTCAAAATAGACCTAGACTTGCTATGTTCCTCGTTGATACAAAATCTCATGGTTAATCAAATTGGGGCATCATATGTGGAAATGATGGATACATGGTGAAGAAGGATGGGCTAACACATGAAATCATTGGGGTATGCGATGGAAAAAAAGAGAAGAAATTTTTTGTGATATCATGCATATGAGAATTCGGATGATTCCAAAGTGCAAAATGAAATTTTGATTATCTATTTCCCCTGAGGATTGCTTTTCAATGAGAATATTTGGGCTTGATATGATGAATGGCCATCTTTCATATCCCTTTCACAAAAAAAAATTATTATCCATAGTCACCCCTTTTGAGCCAAAAGAATTCTTTCTTCTTTGAACCCTGATCAAGGATTACCCTCTACACCGGGGGGCAAATGCGAGGAAAGATCTTTTTAAAGATCATTGAGAAATGAGTAACAGCTCAAGGACAGACACAAAGCAAATGGAGCTCCGAATAAATACGGGCGCACTCTGTCAAAGAAAAAAGAAGAGGAAAAGATGGCGAAATGAAAGCCAAGAAAAACAAAAAAAACACAATAAAAAAAATAAATAAATAAAGGAAAACAAAATGTGTGAAAGACATGGCAAATTGAAAGCCAAGAACGAGGAAAGAAAGACACAAAAGTCAAAAGGAAAGAAATGTCCAAGAAGGGACAAATACTTCAAAGAGAATCCTCCTTAAGAAATGATCCTTGATCTGATTACCCTCAAACACATATTTTGGGCCTATTTATCCTTTCTTTCTGAACCTTGAGCCATGGCCTACATTACGTGCTTTAAAAGTCCATTTTGATCAAGCATGAATATTTAATTTGAAAGGTTTTTCCTCAGATTTTATCCCATTTCATCGAATTATCATTTCACTAAGGAAGAATTTAGAATTCTCAAGTGTATGGTAGAAAAAAAATAAGAAAAAAAAATGGAAAGAATGGGACTCTAGGGCGAAAACCCAAAAATGGGCGGTCTAGAGTAAATTTGGAAATTTTCGATGCCATCTATGATAGTGCCGATACCCCAAAAGAAAAGATCTTATTAAAGGAGTGGTCATCGAAGAACATCTAGGAATTCCAGAACCCCCCAAATTGTCAGCTCTCATTCGAAGGATTGTCTTCAAAAAACTGAAATTTTTTCTCCAAGATTAAACTTTTCGACTTAAACATCTCGGCCAATCTTGACGCTTGTCAAAATGCCTTGATATGGAAACTAAAAGAATGTTGAATTTGCTTGGTTCTCAATGAATTCATGATTTATAAAACCTGTTCCATTTGTGAGCCTAAAAGGGACATACATTTTTGTTGTGAAGTTTTCCTGGAAAAACCAAAATCTTGTTGTATCGAGCCTTGTCAATTTAAATTGAAAAACCCAAATTAAATACTTAGGGAAATTTCTAACAGTGATCATCAGTCATCAAAAGATTTGTACATCATACACTGTGGAGTTAAAATTTTTGGCTTAGAAGTTTTCCTTAAATAAGCAAAATTGTTTTTCAAAAAGGGAAAATAAAAATATTTTTGAAATACCCATTTTTGATGTTGACATGAGACAAGGGTTTTTCTAACCCAAAGGTATAGAACTGCCAGGGTAGGTCTTGACTTCCAGATATGAGAAGAAGAAATCGAACCCAGTGCAGATCTCTGTTGATGAAAGTTTGAAAACTGTCTGGGCAAAGAGAATAGCCAAAATGAATTGAAGATATACTCTGATTTGAAGAGGAAAAATGAATTTGAAAGGCTAAGCCAAAGTCTAGAGAAAAACGACCGGGGGCATTTGCATCACTCATGAGCACTCATCTCTTTATCGAGCTTTTGCATCTGCACAGTGTCGGCAAGCATTTGCATCATTCATGGGTATTTGCATTGGCATTATTCCATAAGCATCTTCATTTTACCTTTACATTTACATTCTTCATGGAATTCGCATTTGTGTCATCTCAAGCAATTGCATCATTTCTAGAATCATTGCATTTTCATTAATGTGTGGTAATTGTAGTTACACCATTCATAAACCAGTTACATGAACACAATTAGTAGGGGCATCTGCATCATGAAACATGGGCATCAATCCAGGCCATTTGCATTTGCACTAAGAAATATTTTACATTTGCACCATGAAGCATGAGCACCTTGTTAAAAGACATGTGCATCATTTCTCAAAGCTTCTGGTGGGGATATCCAGAATTTTACAGTTTTTAAAAGTGAACAAGTCTTCGGTGGTGATAGCTGAAGCCTCTGGTGGAGATATCCAGAATTTTACAGTTTTAAAAGTGAACAAGTCTTCGGTGGTGATAGCTGAAGCCTCTGGTGGAGATATCCAGGGTTTTATAATTTTGAAACATGAGAAATCTTCTTCTGAAGGAGTTACCCAGAATTTTCCAATGAGCAAGTCTTTGGTGGTGATAGCCAAAGCTTCTGGTGGGGATATCCAGAATTTTACAGTTTTTAAAAGTGAACGAGTCTTCGGTGGTGATAGCTGAAGCCTCTGGTGGAGATATCCAGGGATTTATAATTTTGAAAAATGAGAAATCTTCTTCTAGAGGAGTTATCCAGAATTTTACAATGAGCAAGTCTTTGGTGGTGATAGCCAAAGCTTCTGGTGGGGATATCCAGAATTTTACAGTTTTAAAAGTGAACAAGTCTTCGGTGGTGATAGCTGAAGCCTCTGGTAGAGATATCCAGGGTTTTATAATTTTGAAACATGAGAAATCTTCTTCTGAAGGAGTTACCCAGAATTTTACAATGAGCAAGTCTTTGGTGGTGATAGCCGAAGCTTCTGGTGGGGATATCCAGAATTTTACAGTTTTAAAAGTGAACAAATCTTCGGTGGTGATAGCCGAAGCCTCTGGTGGAGATATCCAGGGTTTTATAATTTTGAAAAATGAGAAATCTTCTTTTTGGAGGAGTTATCCAGAATTTTTTTTCCAACATGTGCATCTACATCAAGAAGCATTTGCATCAATCTAAGTTATTTGAATCTACATCAAAAAACATTTACATCAATCCAAGCATTTACATTTGTATCAAAGACATTTGCACCAGTTTAAGTCATTTCGTATCTTATTCAACACCTGCATCTGCATCAAAAAGCATTCGCATCATCTCAAAATCGTTAGGTTAATTTTCAACAATTCTTCAAAGACCATTTTTAAGACCTCTGGGCATAATTTTTCAAATCACAGGTAAGACCTCCGGGCAACATCTTTAAGACCTCCGGGCATAACTTTTTTTTCAGGGGTAAGGCCTATGGGCACCATTTTTAAGACCTCCGGGCATAATTTTTCAAATCACAGGTAAGACCTCCGGGCAACATCTTTAAGACCTCCGGGCACAACTTTTTTTTCAGGGGTAAGGCTTATGGGCACCGTTTTTAAGACCTCCGGGCATAATTTTTCAAATCACAGGTAAGACCTCCGGGCAACATCTTTAAGACCTCCGGCACAACTTTTTTTTTCAGGGGTAAGGCCTATGGGCACCATTTTTAAGACCTCCGGGCATAATTTTTCAAATCACAGGTAAGACCTCCGGGCAACATATTTAAGACCTCCGGGCATAACTTTTTTTCAGGGGTAAGGCCTATGGGCACCATTTTTAAGACCTTCGGGCATAATTTTTCAAATCACATGTAAGACCTCCGGGCAACATCTTTAAGACCTTCGGGCATAACTTTTTTTTAGGGGTAAGGCCTATGGGCACCATTTTTAAGACCTCCGGGCATAATTTTTCAAATCACAGGTAAGACCTCCGGGCAACATCTTTAAGACCTCCGGGCATAACTTTTTTTCAAGGGTAAGGCCTATGGGCACCATTTTTAGGACCTCCGGGCATAATTTTTCAAATCATAGGTAAGACCTCCGGACAACATCTTTAAGACCTCCGGGCATTATTTTTTTTTTTTTCAGGGCTAAGACCTATGGGCGCCATTTTTAAGACCTCCGGGCATAATTTTTTTCAAATCACGAGTAAGACCTCCGGGCACCAATTTTAAAAGACCTCCGGGCACCATTTTAAAGACCTCCGGGCACTATTTTAAAGACCTCCGGGCACAATTTTCAATTTTAAAGGCCTCCGGGCACCATTTGAGACCTCCGGGTACCAATTTTAAAGACCTTCGGGCATAAATTTTTCTTTTGAAAATCGAATTCGTTTCCTTAAGACGAATCGAGCCTTGTTTAGGCAGGGAATTCAATTTAAGGACAAAATCTTCAATTTATTGTTTTTTTTTTTTAAAAAAAAATGAAAAAATGAAAAAAGGGAAAAAAATAGAAAAAAAAAAAAAAAAAGAAGAAAATGAAAAAAGAAAAATGCAAAAATGAATGAAGAAATGAAAAAGAAAATCCCTTTCCCTTTCCTTCACATGTGATTTCACTGACCGTACAAAATTAGTGTCGGTTTATCTTTGCCTGATTCCTGATTCTCAGCAATAGCCAAAGAGGGGCAGCTGTAGACACCTAATTTTGTCCGGACCACTAAACAGGTATGTTTTCTTCCTATATTGATGTTTCCGAGTGTAAAAAGACTGTTTTCATCTTGCAGGTGGTACTCCGAGTCTTAGTTTAAGAGGGCGAGCACAAAAAGTCAAACTTAAAAAAAAGTCAACCCCGAAAAAAGTCAACCCCAAAAAAGTCAACCCCAGAAGTCAACTACTGAAAAAGTCAACCCACTTTCAAAATCAATATTTTAAGTTCAATTGAAAAATGGCGAAAGAATTTTGATAATCCGAGGTCTATATTGAAAGATATGGAGTTCGGAAGTTGGGATTTGGAGATTCACTAGAAAAGAAACCCTAATTCGAGAAATTTGGGGAAAAGTGCTTAAACGATCAAATTGATCGAAATTGAAGGTTCCAAATGAAAGATAAGCACTGACTACGGGTAATGGAGAAGTCACTTGCAAGAAAAATCGAAAGAAAAGTCAATCCGGGAGAAAACCAAGAATTAGGTTTTTTAGTGGATTTCGGTGAAATCGGGAAGAATCACAGAAATGGCCTGACTTGGTGAGACCAAAGCCCCCAATGGATGAAGAATGATTAAAAAGGATAGCCCAAGGCTCATATTGAAGAAAATTTGAAAATCGGACTTGTTTTGAGCAAAACCGGGTTTCGGAAGTAAAAGGGCAAAATTGGAAAATTTGGGAAAAATAGCAAATGTACTCCGAAAATTCTAAAAAATTTGTCAATCTCATTCTTAAATCATTTGAAAGAGATTGGTAAAAGAAAATCTTGATTCGGAGTTCGTTTGCAAAATGGCCAAATCCCGGGCTTCTTATGCAGTAATTCAAAAAGGAAAATCCCGGAAAAATAGCAAATGAGCTCCAAATCTTTTGAAATTTTGCAGATCTCATTTTTAAATTATTTGGAAGAGATTGACGAAAGAAAATCTTGATTCCGAGTTCGTTTGCAAAATGGCCAAATCCCGGGCCTCCTATGCAGTAATTCAAAAAGGAAAATCCCGGAAAAATAGCAACCGAGCTCCAAATCTTTTGAAATTTTGGAGATATCATTTTTAAATTATTTGGAAGAGATTGGCGAAAGAAAATCTTGATTCCGAGTTCGTTTGCAAAATGGCCAAATCTCGGGCTTCCTATGCAATAATTCAAAAAGATAAATCCCGGAAAAATAGCAAATAGACTCCAAAAATTCTGGAATTTGGCAAATCTCATTTTTAAATTATTTGGAAGATATTGGCGGAAGAAAATCTTGATTCGGAGTTCGTTTGCAAAATGGCCAAATCCCGGGCCTCCTATGTAGTAATTCAAGCCGATAAATCCCGAAAAAATACCAAATGAGCTCCAAAAATTATGAAAACTTCCAGATCACACTTTTTAATTATTTTGAAGAGATTGGTGAAGAAAAATATTGATTTGGAGATCGTTTAAAAAATGGTAAAATGTAGGGGCATAAAAGGGCATTTTGGGAAGAAAAATTCCAAATAAATAGCAAACGGACTCGGATAATTTTGAAAACTTCCAGAACTCAATATTTTATTATTTTGGAAGTATTAAAAAAAGAAAAATTTAATTTGGAGTCCGTTTGATATTTATTTGCATCCGGGGGGCAAAATGGTCATTTCACCCAAGCAACCGGAAAGGGCTTCTTTGGGCCTTTCAAAAAAATCAGAGTTGGGCTGGAAAAGAGAAGTGCTGGCCTGCCCAAGCCCAAAGGAAGGAGGAAGCTTCTGATTTTTCAATCAAATGGCTAAAAATCAAGAGTTAGTTAGAGATTCTCTTTGATTAAGCCATGGTGATTAAGCCACATAAGCTAAGAAAGATGTCAACATTATTCTTTAACAGCTGTAATTTGAGAGAGCTGAGATGTTAATCTAAATGTGGTAATTTCATGATTTTTCACCTTGAATTATTAGCCATTTGATGGAAAATTGGTTACACAAAACATGACAACATCCTAGGGGATGAGAGAGGTAAAATTCTGCCACCATTAAGGGGAGGGGCAGAATTTCGAATTTGGAGGTTCATTTTGGCTGATTTCTCTTAGTTTTTCTTAGTTTTTATCTTCTTGGTTGAGAGCAAAAAAGAAAAGTTTAGAAAAAAAAGGAAAGTTTGAAGAGAAAAGCTTGAATTATTAGCTTCTTGAGGTTGCTCTTGAGCACCAACTCTTGCACTTTCTTCATTTTCTATTCTTGTTTTTGCTATTTTAATCTCTACTTGGTGAGTTTTTATTTTAAAATAATGTTTTTTGTTCTTCCTTCATCTCCTTTCTTAAGTATATTTTTTTTACATTTTGTTTTTACAATAAACTCACCATGGCCAAATGGCCTACATTATTTATTTTGAGTTGCTGTTTTGGGTTCATTTTACCATATTGTTTATGCTATTTTTTTTTATTTTGATGTTTTAAATGTTATGTTACTTCATGTTCTTGAGTTATATTTTAATTTGGTTGCTTTGTTTGTTGTCATTTATGTCTTAGATATCATGTTTTTGCATTTTTAATTTTCTGTTTTCATGTTGTTTAAATTTGAGCATGTTTTAGATTTAGCATATTAAGTGTTTGTGAAAATGCTTGTGTGATTCCTTGCATGATTTTTGTTTTATATCTTAGTTGAGCATGTTTTAGATTTAGTATATTAAGTGTTTGTGAAAATGCTTGTGTGATTTTTGCATGATTTAAGTGTTATGACTTAGTTTTTCATGCTAGTATGCCAAGTGTTTGTGAAAATGCCATGCTTGTTGGAGCTTGAGGCCATTTGGCTACTCCATGTGTTTTGCATTGTGTGTTGCATTTTTTGTCATGCTAGTTGTTAGGTTTTTGCATTTGCATGATATTTGGTTGGATTTTTGAATTAAGCATGCCTTGTGTTTGTGAAAATGCCATGCATATTTTAGGTCTAGGTTACATTAAATGCCATGCAAGTTCATTTAGGTCTAGGTTACTTTATGAATGCCATATATTTTTTCATGACATTTAGGTTTAAATCCATGCATTTCATGCATTATGTTTGATGCATTGATTCATACATTTCATGTTCATGCCACTTGAATAATGGCTTGAGCCAATTAATGGTTCAAAGTCATGCTCTCTTGAGCACATTTGTGGAAAATTAAGTTTGTCAAGTTGATTATTCTACCTTTGTGATTTTTTTTACTTAGCCAATTTTTATCTAATTTTCAAAAAGTCCTAGCTACTGTTTGCAAATCATTTTATGAGTTTCAAATATTTTTACTTTGTTTTTTAAATGATTTTATCAAAGGCAAAAATGTGTTGGCAAAGCAGTTTTTTTCTCCTCCAAAAACTCGTACATCTCTATTTTTCTGGGAATTCATCTTTGATCAGAAAATTAAGCCGATTTTTTCTCGTGTAGTTTTACATGTCCTGAGTCTCCAGTATTTTTTTTAGAATTTTTGGAAGTTTTAAAAATAGGGTAAAAAATCGTGGATTAAAACTGGACAGTGGAGTCAGAATTGAATTTAAAGAGAAACCATTTTTCTGTTTTGATTAATTTACTTAGAGTGGGCTGATTAGGAGGGTTAGCTACTGACTTAGGGTAATTTCTAAGCCTTTTTAAACTCTAAAAATGGTTTTTCAAGTCCCGGGTTAAGGGTAGTCACGTCCGGATTTTTTAAACTTAGGAAATTAGAGCCATTTTAAAAAAAATTAGCCCAGTTTTTATTTTTAATTCAAGCTTCTCAAAATTGTTTTCAAACAATCACAAAGTATTTTGGTTTTAGAATATTTAATTTGACATATTTTCCTAAGGTAGCCGGATATCTTTTTAGATATACGGATTTCCTTAATTAAAGGAAAAAATACATTTCATGCATTGCATTTTTATATTCATGCATTTTATATAATATGTGATTCTTGCCATAATAATTTCTATGATATTGTTGTTATTTTGATTTATATTTTTTGATGTTATATGGTTTATTATATAGTTTTGAATATTTCATGATATCCTATGCTTTTATTTAGTTATTTTTATTTAGCATATACTATGTTCATGCATTATTATTTTCATGCATATTATATGATAGCATTATTTTATTCCATGTCATTTAAATTATATGCCATACCATTCATATTTGTCATGTCATTTAAATCATTTCATTTCATTTAGAAAATATCATGTTACTTAGGTTATTTCATTTCATATAGAATATGTTATGTTACTTAGGTTATTCTATTTCATTTAGATTATATCATATGACTTAGAATATTGCATCTCATATAGAATATACTATGTTACCTAGGTCATTTCATTTTATTTAGAATATATTATATAACTTAGGATATTCCATTTCATTTAGAATATGCTAAGGCATTCAAATCATGTAATGTCATTTAGGTTGCATTATATTATTTAGACTTTGTTATGTCATTTTATTTATGTCATGCATATACATATTCATTTATTTTAAATGGTTTCAAAAAAGATAATGTTTTTCAATAAAATAAAGATATTCCCGAGTTAAAATAATTCATGATTTCTCTGTCGGGTTTGCTGGGGAGGATATCATCAATTATTATTAATAACGGAATATCTTCTTTAAAAAGAGAATGGTTCAGAAAATTTTCCAAAACTAATAAAAATTTCTATATTTTGCCACGTTTGTTGGGGAATATAAGAAAATTTTGAATTTATAAATTCTGGATCATTCTCAATAAAAATGGAATTATTTTTCTTTAAATTGGGAATTAACTTGAAATACTAAATTTAAAACCAATTTTTACCGAGACTTGAGATAACACACGATTAATAAGGTACCGATTTATACGGGCGTTGTGGGGGTGCTAATCCTTCCCCACACGTAACCGACTCCCGAACCCGCTTCTTTGATTTCTCTGGTTTAAAACGCAGACTTGAAATTGATTTTTAAAATGTTTTAATTAATTTTTAAAATATTTTATAAAACCGATTTTAATAAGTGGCTGATCACACCTAGCTAAAAAAGATTGGTGGCGACTCTATGTCTTTTTTTAAGGTCATTTTTAAAACCTTCATTTTTTTAGAGGAATTAAGTCGACTTTTCCTCGATTTTTTAATGTCACGCTTAACGAATAATAAAGTCTTGCGATGAGACTCGTTATTTTTTAGGTTGCGACAATGGGACCGGTTGAATCAAAAATCGATGACTTGTCCAATCCAGTGAGTTATTAGAACCAGATTTTTACCAAACCATATTGAACCAGTAAAAAACGGGTTTTATGTTTTTTTTTTTTCAAAATCTTATTTATAATTAATGAGATCTGAACCTTTAATCCCTTATTATTATATTAAAGATCATACCATTAAACCAAATACATATTTTTGTTAATTATTAACTATATTTAATATAACTTAGTGTTTAAATATTAATAAAATAGCTCTATCAAACCAGTCGATCCAACCAATTGGATCAGAAACCGAAAATATGATCGGTTCAATCTCTGATCCAATTTTTTTAACTTTGCTCACAAGTACCAAAAGAATAAATAATAAAAGAAATAAACAAAAGCACTGGTAATTTATTACATCAAACACGGTTTAGTGCAATGACAATTTTCGGTATAGTAAAAAGATGAGCAAATGGCGGATTATGGTTTCAGGATCTATGTCTACCATTTTGCTTTTCCATAAACCAACCACCCCATAAAGAGATATCCTACAGCAACAACACAAAAACTCACTCCCAAGAAAAGAAAAATACCAGGAAGGGAAGTGCGGCATCCAATTGCATCAAGCTCCCCATCATGTGATGCATAACAGTGCCGCTACTCAAGATGGTGCTCAAACAAGGAAGCCATCTCAATCTACAATATAATCCAAAAGAAATTGAACTGTTTAGAATCTAGAAAAGAAAAAAAAAAAGGAAGTATAAGCACTTTTTCCTTGTTGCCATGTGTTAGCAGCATGTTATGTTGCTCCGACTCTTCATTTTTCTTGAAGTATCCGGACATGGGTACCGAGACATGACCCTCCAAATACATAGAAAAACTTAGGAAAAATTAACATACCCGTGTCGGACACATACCCGTATCCGACACTCACACCCGAGTCCGAGTAAGAGTAACATAGGCAACATGTATGAGACAATATGAATATCTAATCTGATAATTTATACATTAACATAGAAGCACAAGAAAGGGGAAATGATATCAGAAAAATGCCCCATCTGTGTGTGTAGCACAAGTAACTTGTATATGTGCAAAGCAAGCCAGTAACGTAGCGATATTTATATTTTATCATACTTGAGCATAAAGGCTATGGATTCACCTCTATTTATATTCTTATCAAATTCTTAAATCCTTTATCAGTAATAGAACACATCACAAACATATGAAGCAAATTACTGAAAAAAGGATGGGGGAGTAAGAAGAAATGAGAGAGTTGGTAAAATCATCTTTGAGAAGCACAAAAGCCAAGATCCTAAGATAAATCCTTTGCTTGAAGTCAGTCAGTCAACCAAGAGTTAAGAGCCAGTCGAAACATTTTAGACTTAATTCTTATGAATATGCCTTGGCTAGCCAGGTATGCAAAATTTGCTTGCAAGTTAATAAGGGAGTTACTGCACTTTGCTAAAGAAAATTATACACATTATAATTATTACCATTATCAACAGAATCTATCAAAGACAAATAATGGAAGTAACTCAAGTACCAAATTAGTTATGCGGGTGTGTTATGCCATGCATCATAAGTCATAACCAATGAAATGACCCAGAAGTACAGAGGCGATCGAGAGTATTGTTAAGACAATGGGAACGAATAGAGTTCTAGTTGAATGGTCTCAACCCTACCCTTGTGCAGGAAAAGTTGACGACATAGACCAACAGGCTCACTCATTAGCGACACTGAGCTAGGGGATGGTAATCCCTTTCTCTATTTACTCACCTCAAGTCAACTCCTGATAACTAAATTGGAATTACTAAGAAATTGAAATACCAATAACAAATAAATAAACATTAAAAGCTTTAACTGCTTCCACTAAAGAATACTCCATTACTCTACTATCAACTCACCGCCGTCAAAGCACACTCAGCACCTTTGTTCCCAGATTTACCACCAGCTCGATTTAATGCCTGCAGTTGTCATGTGAAAGGAAACAATTATATAAAATTCCACTCTTTCCAATGACCTGATTGAACGATAATTGCAACCAAGAATAAAAAACGTCAACCCCCTCTTACATTCTAATATATCATCTCCAAAATATTCTCAAGTCAATGACATATAACATATACAAGACCACCCTCACAGTCACTTGGGAGTTGGGATGCACAACCTATACAAGCATGATATAAAAAAATTCCCCTCCCTCTCACAGTCCAAGATCCAGTGTGAAGGAAGCTAGAGAGGGTGCCCCATTATAGCTGTCCAAGCAGCTTCAGCAAACAACCCATCTGACTTAACAAGACCTATAGTTCTTAATGCAAAATGATCTTTTATGAAACTCTTGTATCATACCTGGTCCATGTCATCGCAAGTTAAAACACCAAATATGCAAGGAACACCTACAAAGATGATAAGTTGCAGCTTCAAATCACAAGAAATAATACAAAATTGAAAAATAAAGGAAAGAGACCAACAGCCGAGTAATCTATGGGTGACTCCATTAACTAATTCATGAGAAATTCCAAATAATCATTTCCTATAGAAAAATATTTTTCAAAAGAAAAGAATCTTGCAATGTGTTCTCTTTTGCTTTCTAATTGAAACAATTAAGAGAATATAAATGGCATTTGTGATTAACTGACTATCATAATAGCATTATGTAGTCAGGTAAGTAAAATCCAAAAAGATTAGGAATATAGGGTGACAAAGTAGGAGTCACCTTGAAAACAGCACATATTGAAGATGATTTGACAATGTTTACACTTGCAGTCTAAAAAATTTGTAAGCATATCAAACTAAGTTCTTTATAACTTCAGCCAAGCTTATCAAACAAGAAACGCGAGATATATGCTTTTGATCAATGAAAATCTAATTGTTGTCATAATTTATAGGTAAGAAGCAAGCTGCAATTGACACTTGAAGCCATGGTAGCATTTGGCATGAAATAAATTCTACTAAATAACATTAAACATGAAGACTGACCTGAGTTTAAGCCAGCTGAAAGCACCCCAGATGCTACAGAATTAGCCACGGCATCATAGTGAGAAGTATCGCCTCTTATCTATTGCCAAAGAAAAGGATCAAGGATTAACAAAATTCAGCAAAATGTACTCAGCAATAGCATTGCAAGGACCCCTCATGAGCAGATAAAAAATTTATAGAAGATTTCCAAGGAATACGAAAGAAATCATACCACAGCCCCAATGCATAAAATTGCGTGATACTTTCGAGACTTCCCCAGCCTATCCGCAACAATACCAACTTCAAAACAACCCGGGACCCAAACAATCTGATAAGAAAGTGAAGAAATGATCAAGCAATCCTAAAAGTTGGCTAAATATTATCTAAATATAAATGAAAGGACTTGGTCAAAAGATTCACATGCTGAAATAGGGTATGTTGTAAGTAAGATGATACACAGAGCATAACATGAATCATAGAAGAGAAAAAACTTTGATAGCATTGCTATCAAACGAGAGAGGCAATGATATCCTACTCCTATATCCTAGTCTTTTTGAGCTGCATTTATCAAAATAATTGTTAACATTTGCAGCAGCAGTAGCAAAGAAAGCGCAGGCGTGTAGATAGATACATGGACAAAGCAGACATGTAACTAGAGATAGAGATAGGAGATAACAGAAGATTAAAGAAGACTTTTATTTTAGTATATTAAGTAGGAGGGTGGTCAGTGGTTGTTACACACATCAATGTCTTCTTCATTAACTGAATACTTGCTGAAAGTGTCCAGAGCTCCCTCCAAGAGCTGCTTTGTTACAATCTCATTGAAACGGGCGACAACCTTTGACAATGTAATAAAAAAAAAAAACAATTACCATAGTGATAATATAATAGTATAATAATCAATCAAACACATAAAAAGCAATAGAAGGAGGATTCAATCTTTGACTTTGCAATTGCAAATGACAATTAAAGGAAAACAGACCACAGCAAAGCGAAGGCCTTGAGTTTTGGTAAGAGATCCCACCAAACGGCGGACACCCGCCGCTTGTACAAAGGAGGAGCGCTGCTTCCTATCCGCCACAAATCCTGATTTTATCAATATATATATATATATATATATATTAGTATTTATATCCAATAATCCAAAGCAAATGCTCTTTTCACTGTAAGAAAACGAGTTTCAGAGAAGATAATAAATTTTGGAACCAATTATTTTCTCCCTTTCCTTTAAATTCAAATATAAGAAAATTTACCTAAAACTAAAAGGAGGAACCAGTATTAACCATCTAGAAAGTTTGTTTTTTGCCAGGTGAAATTTGATTTCTTTTTATTTTCCATTTATAGTACTAATCTACTCCCCAATAAAAATAGAAATAAAAATCAAGGTCAAATATCAATTGCAAGTCCATGAAAACAAAACTGCGGATGTTAGAAAACTTGAAAATAAGGGTCATGGTGATTGGTTTCTTAACTGTCATTACCTGGTTGCGCTAACTTCAATCACTGAGAAAGTATAAATCTGAATCCTACATTTCTCATTCCTTTTTGTTTCTTAGCACTGAAGAGTAAAGTTTTCCTTTTTCCTCTTAAAAATCCCCCTAATTTCGAAAACACATTCCTTGAAATTCCCAGAAATGAAAGAGAAAACAACCCTAGAGAAATTCCCAACCTCGTAAATCAAATCGAAGGATGACAAAATCAAGAGTTCCAACAGAAAAAACCCTAGAAATTTCCAAGAAAACCTTAAAAAAGCTGAGATTCAAAATTTAATTGAAGCACCAAAAACCGGACAAGAGATTCAAAAAAAAGGATAACCTTGAAGTTGGAAGGAGGAGGAAAAGGAGAGGGCAGTTGACTTGCGGGGCAAAATGGTAGCAAAGGGCCGACCCCTGGGGATGGGGAACACACCATTTCCCCTTCCACTTAAGAGACGCTCCTGAATCCAACAGCACCCATTTACATTTGAAGCCATTTCCTTTTTTTTCTTCTCTTTTCTTTTCTTTCCTGCAATGTTTGATTTTATTTTGATTTTGATTGCTGCCCTGCCGCTAGAAGTTTTATTAGCCTTTTAGTAGTACTAGAAGATTATTTTTGAAAAATGATTTTTACATTTCTTGATATTTGATTGATAAAAAATTAATTGTACAATAAAAAATAACTTATAAATTAATGGAAATAAAGTATTTTTTCTATAAATTATCTTTTTATTTTGAGAATGAGAAGATAATTTTCAGAAAAAAAAAATTGTTCATAAGTAAAACTACTCTGTAAACCTAATTCAACTTGAATCGGGATTTGAACATTATATTTTAGATCGATACTTAGGCTTTTTTATTACAATATAGCCAAAAAAAAAAAAATTTACCAAATTACCGTTACTTTTTGATTATTTCCCAAAAGACGGACCTTTTTTTTTCAGCTGGGAAATCGCCATCCCCCATGGCGATTTCCCAGCGTGTTTTTTTACAAATTTGTAAAAAACACCAAGGGAAATCGCCATGGGGGATGGCGATTTCCCTTGGTGTTTTTTGCAAATTTTGCAAAAAAATACCAAGGGAAATCGCCACCCCCCATGGCGATTTCCCTTGGTATTTTTAGCCAATTTTGCTAAAAACATGAAGGGAAATCGCCATGGGGGTGGCGATTTCCCTTCATGTATATATTTTTTTTTTTCAATTCTTAGGAAAATTTAAAAAACATGACTCAATAGTGAATTTATTGTGAAAGGGTATAATGAATAAAAGTTATTTGAAAAAGAGAAATGAATAATTAGAAATTATTATAAAGGATTAGACCTGCTCACGGGCCGGGCAGCCCGGCAGGCTCGGACCGTATTGGGCCGGGCCCGGGCAAGATAATTTATGTTCCGGGCCGGCCCGGCCCGGAACAGTGATTTTTATTATAATAATATTATTTTATTTAATTTTAATTAAAAAAATAAAAAAATTATTTTTTTATTCCAATGAACAGTGATTCGGGCTTAAACGGGCGGGCCTGGGCAGAAAAGAAAAAAAATACGGGCCGCGGCCCGGCCCGTCCCATGAGCACCTCTATAAAGGATATTGTAAAGACAAAATTATCCTTGATAAAAAAACCTTCTCTTCTCTTCCCTTTTTCTTTTATTTTTTAATTTAATTTTTAATTAAAAAATAAATATTCTGAAAATAAAAATTTTAAATTTTAAAAAAAAATTAAATTTTTTATTTACTTTTTTTATTTAAATATTTTATTTTTTAAATTTATTTTCAATTAAAATTTTTAAAAAATAATATTTCCTTAATGAAAGAAAAAAAAATAAGTTTTTTCATTAAGAGTAATTTTGTCTTTATAATATTTTTTATAATAATTTTTAATTATTTATTTCTTTTTTTCAAATAACTTTTATTCATTATATCATTTCACAATAAATTTACTATTGAATTATGTTTTTTAAATTTTCTTAAGAATTGAAAAAAAATATATACGTGAAGGGAAATCGCCACCCCCCATGGCGATTTTCCTTCATGTTTTTAGCAAATTTTGCTAAAAATACCAAGGGAAATCGCCATGGGGGGTGGCGATTTCCCTTGGTATTTTTTTGCAAATTTGCAAAAAACACCAAGGGAAATCGCCATCCCCCATGGCGATTTCCCTTGGTGTTTTTTACAAATTTGCAAAAAAACACGCTGGGAAATCGCCATGGGGGATGGCGATTTCTCAGCTAAAAAAAAAGGTCCGTATTTTGGGAAATAATCAAAAAGTAACGATAATTTGGTAAAAAAATTTTTTTTTGGCTATATTGTAATAAAAAAGCCCGATACTTAACTTGACTCGAGCCAAATATTATTATATTAATAAAAAAATTAATTATAAAAATATTTTTTAATTTTTAATATTTTTATTTAATTATGTAAAACACATATTTATATTTTAATAATATATAATAATATATAATATTTTCATAATAAATTATTAATATAATGAATATTATTTATTATTTTAATCTAAAAATTATTATTTTAATAATAAATTATAACATTATCAATATTTTAATTTTTACATAGTATTTTTTATATTTTATTTAAAAATATTTTTATATTACTATTTTAATAATAAACATATATAAATTATACTTTATAAATATTTAATAATAAATGTTTTTAGTATAAAAATATTATAATTTTAATAGTATAAATATTAACATAAATAATATTTTAATAATTATTAGATTACTTTAAATATTTTAAAATATTATATAATTAATGTTTTAATAATAAATAATATTATTTTAATATTAATATAATATTTTAGTATTAATATTATTATTAAAATATTACTATTAAAAATTTATATTTCAAAATTTATATTTAATATTTTTTAATATTTTATGCAATATTACTATTTTAAAAAGTAAAAATAATATTATAATCATAATTATATTAATAGAAAAAATATTTTATTAATATTTTAATATTTATGCAATATTACTACTTGAAAAACTAGAAATAATATTTTAATAATAATTATTAATATAAATAAAATTTTAATAATTATTATATCAATAGAAATAATATTTTAATAATAATATAAATAATATTTTAATAATAATGATAATATTTTAAATATTAATATAATTGATGTTTTAATAATAAATTATATTATTTTGAGTATTTAATATTAATATACTATTTTAGTATTAAATATTATTACTAGAAATATTAATATTT
The DNA here is from genome assembly GCA_030761205.1 of Fremontodendron californicum. NCBI lineage: Eukaryota > Viridiplantae > Streptophyta > Magnoliopsida > Malvales > Malvaceae > Fremontodendron > Fremontodendron californicum. Next base: position 5,785,982 of record JAULJL010000032.1, read on the forward strand.
TAATAATAAATAATTTTTAGTATCTTAATAATTAATAATTAATATTTATGTCTTATATTTGAAAAAAAAATAGATTTTTCAAAAATAACCAAACAACGGAAAACATTTTTCATTAAGTCATAACAACATAAAAAAAAAAAAAAATACTTTTTCGAAAAATCTTTACATTTTTCAAAAAATATTTTCTGAAAGTCAATTTCTGCGAAACAAACGGACCCTATATCCAATCTGATTTACTTAATTTTTTTATAAAAAAAATATTTCGTTAAATAATTCAAATAACATCCGACTATAAGGTATTAGAAATGGTGGACTATCATTTAGCTACACAGCTTCATTACTTAGGGTGTGCTTGGTAAAGTAGAAAAGTGAAAGGATGGAAAGAGGAGTGTAGAAAAGTGGAAAGAAAATGAATTTTGAGTGTGCTTGGTAGGAAAGAAAAGTGAAAGGAAAGAAAATAGGAAAAATTATCATTTTTCACACCTATTAACAAAAACAAATCACTCCAAATTGAAAAGAAAAGAGAAAAAAAATGAGAGTGGTGTGAGTCAAGTATGTATATTTACAAGATTATCCATCATTTTTTATATTTTATTCTTTTATCTTAATTTATAATAGGTATAATGGTAAAATAATATACTTTTTATTTTCTGTCCTTTCATTTTTCAACTCTACCAAGTAATGGATGAAAAGAAAATTATTTTTTCTTTTCACTTTTCTATCTTTCCTACCAAGCACACCAATGGAAAGAAAAAAATATGTTTTTCTTTTCACTTTTCTCCTCCTCCAATTTTTCATCTTTTCAATTTTCTTTCTACTGTACCAAGCAAAGTACACTTAAAAATAATATTTAAAAATAATATTCCAATTGATAATTTGAGTTACTCTTTTTGCTTGGTAGGGTGGAAAGAAAATTGGAAAGATGAAAAATTGAAGGTGAAGAAAAGTGAAAAGATGAAAGACATATTTTTTTTCTTTCCATTTGTGTGCTTGGTAGGAAAGATGGAAAAATGGAATTTTCTTTCCATCTATTGCTTGGTAGAGTTGAAAAATGAAAAAAAAATAAAATAAAAAGTATATTGTTTTAGCATTATGCTCATTGTAAGTTAAGATGACTCACACCACTCTCATTTTCTTTCCTCTTTTCTTTCCAATTTGGAGTGATTTGTTTTTGTTAATAGGTATGAAAAATGATAATCTTTCCTATTTTCTTTCCTCTCACTTTTCTTTCCTACCAAGCACTCTTAAAATTCATTTTCTTTCCACTTTTTCACACTTCTCCTTTCATCATTCCACTTTTTCACTCTACCAAGCATAACCTTAGGATAAAAAAAATATTTGTTAATAATAAATTTTCGAAGTTACTCTCATGTAGTTAGAAAGTTAAAAGGTTAGATGCAAATTAAATATTATTTAAATATTTCAATGATATTTATTATTAATAAATATTTGTACTAAATATTTAAAAATAATATTTCAATTGGTAATTTGAGTTACTTTTAGGATAAAAAAGTGTTTGTTAATAATAAATTTTTGAAGTTACTCTCATGTAGTTGAAAAGTTAAAATGATGGATACAAATTAAATATAATTTAAATATTTCAATGATATTTATTATTTTTTTGGTGCAATGATATTTATTATTAATAAACATTTGTACTAAATATTTAAAAATAACGTTTCAATTGGTAATTTTAAACAAAATAAGAAGAAGAGTAATTTTGTCTTAACATTTTTTTAACTTTTTAACTACATGAGAAAGTTACTTTTCCACTTCTTTTCATGAGAATCACATTCCAATACTTGTGGGAAAATAATTAACAAAAGAAAGTTATTTTCTCAGGAAACTGAATAATTTTTAGCATATCAAACATGAGAATCACATTCCCACCAATTAAATTCCCTAAAAAATGAGCACTTTTCATCATACCAAACGCCTTCTTAATATTTTGAATTACGAAAATCATGATGAAAGGATAAAAATGGATCAAATTTAAAAATTTAAAAACCAAATAAGTAATTTTTGAAAGAATGTAACCAATATAAAATTTATTTGAAAATTCAAGAGCCATGCAATTTACTTGAAAGTGTGGGACCGCTTAGGGTCTTTCTTTAACCTCCAAAAAGAGAGTGTTTTCTTGCACTAGGGTAAAATAAAATCTTTATTTTTTAATAGGGGTTCTTGTAGTTTTATTTTTCTTAATGAGATATTTTAAGCCACATCAGCATTCTATTCCACATCAACATCTTCCTTCTTTAATCCACTATCTTCTCTTTCTTTCCTTAACACATTGGTATCTATTGCAATATTTTCTTTTACATTTCCAAAATCATTGTAAAAATATTAAAATCCAATCAAATGAGTCTTTACAAAAAAAATTTAATTAGATTCATTCTCTTTGTCTCAAGTCTCAACTATTTTCACTCTTTACTTCCTTTGATTACTTCAATCAAACTCTTTATTTTTTATCATTCTTTATGTTTTTTTTTCCTTTTTTCTTGTTTTTTTTTTCTTTCTGATCTTAATTTTTCATGGCTTTTATTTTCTATTTCTAGCACTTACAACCCAAAGCTTTTAAAAATTGAGATCATCGACAGTGAAAGAAAGAAAAACTATAAAGAGAAAGCGGGAAAAAAAAAAGAAAAAGGAAGGAAATGGGAAAACAGTAGGTGAGGATGAGGGCGATGGTATACGCGTTGTCGCCGTTCCAGCAGAAGATAATGAGTGGGATGTGGAAGGATGAACCATGTTTTTATGTTGGGATTCGATTAGTATTGAGTTGGTATTTTGTTATGGATATGGAATAATGAATTTTGAACATTGTCTTCATTTTCGTTAAAATAAATTTGTGAATTTGCTTCTAAAAAAAAAAACTTTTAAAATTAATATAGACACCTAATCTTGTCCGGGCACCTTAAACCAAGTAAATTCTTCCTTGTACTTTTTTAGAATGCAGAAAATCTCTTCTCATCTTGTAGATGATCCTCCAAGATATGTGATTCAGAGTTCAGTATGAAAAGTCAATCCAAAAAAAATCAACTCCGAAAAAGTCAACTTTGAAAAGTCAACCACTAAAAAAGTCAACCCTTAGTCAAAATCAAGATTTGAAGTTGAATTGAACAATGGTGAAAGAATTTTGATAATCCAAGGTCTACAACGAAAGATATAGAGTTCGGAAGAGGGATTGTGAAAATTTCAGTGTAGGGGAAGCCCTAATTCGGCAAATTTGGGAAAAAATGCTTAAACGATCAAATTGGTCGAAATTGGAGGTTCCAAATGGAATACAATTAATGACTACGGGTATTGAAAGGGCCAATTGGAAGCAGAATCAAAGGAAGAGTCATTTTGGAAGGAAAACTGAAAATTAGGGTTTTGGTTAAAAAGGGTGAATTTTGCATATTTGGGGAAAACTACAAAGATGGCCCAATTCTATGAAATTGAAGCCCCCAGTTGATAAAGAATGAGTAAACAAGGATAGTCCAAGGCCTAGTTTGAAGTGGATCCCAAGGAAGAGTCGTTTAGGGCAAAAACGAAAAAGCAAGAAAATTCCCGAGTTTGAAAGGGGAAAACAAAATCGGAGGGGAATTTGGTCGTAAAATTGGGCATTTTCAGACCAACTCAAATTCAATATATGACAAAGGGAGTAGAAAAAGAAAATCCAAAAATCAGACCCGTTTTGAGTAAAACCGAGGTTTCGGAGGTTAAAGGGCATTCTTGGAAAATCCCAAAGAAAATTTCGAAAAAAATAGTGAACGAGCTCAGAAAATTATGAAAACTTCCAGATTTGAGTTTCATAATTTTTGGAAGAGATTGGTGAATAAAAATCCGAAAGCGGAGCTCATTTGAAAAATGGCAAAGTTCGGGTGCACTAACCTGAAATTTCGAAAGATAATTCCGAAAAAATAGCAAACGAGCTCCAAAAATTATGAACACTTCCAGATCTGAGTTTTATAATTTTTGGAAGAGATCGTTGAAGAAAAATCCAGAATCGGAGCTCATTTGAAAAATGGTAAAGTTCGGATGCACTAAGCCGAAATTCCAGAAGATAATTCCGGAAAAAACAGCAAACGAGCCCCAAAAATTATGAAAACTTCCAGATCTGAGTTTTATAATTTTTGGAAGAGATCGGTGAAGAAAAATCCGGAAGCATATTTCAAATGAAAAAAGTGAATTTTGGGTGCACTAACCGAAAAATCCAAAAGATAATTTTGGGAAAAATAGGAAACGAGCTCGAAAAATTCTGAACATCTCCAGATCTCAATATTATATTTATTTGGATGGATTGGAGAAAGAAAAACCGGATTTGGGGTTCGTTTGCAATAAAATCAAGTTTGGGGGCCAAAATACAATTTTACCGAAGAAACTGAAAAAGGCCAATTTTGCAAAATTAAAAGGTGAAAAAATGAAGAAAATTCTAGATCATACCAGGCCCTTGGCCGGCCATGCATAGGGGAAGGGTGGAGATTTAATTCATTTCATCCAATGGTCACTATCTACTAGCAAGATGTCATTTTTACTATCTTGAAATGTCCTTTCTCATCCAATGGCCTAAGTACCTTATAAAACGATGAGTACATCCTTGAATGGCCAAGATCAAATTGCAAGATGACATTTTTATTGTCATGAAAATGTCCTCATCCAATGGCCAATATTGATGGAAGAAAGATGAGCACAAGTCATCCAATGGTTGGAAATGCATGTAGCCAAATAAAACATCCTTGCTCATCCAATGGCTTAGGCATCTTATAAAAAGATGAGTACATCCTTGAATGGCTAAGATCAATTTGCAAGATGGTATTTTTATTATCATGAGAATATCTTGGACCCAAGGGCTTAGATTGTGTAGGATAATTAAATGAATTAATCTCCATCCTTCACCAACACTAAGGGGGTTCGGCCAAGGCTCTTGAAAGGAAGGGGTTTTCATTTTTTCAAAGAAGGTTGGCTGATTTTGAGTCTAGGACAGTAGCTAAAAAGAAAGAAAATAAATTTGAAAGAAAATAAAGAGAGCTTTTGCTAAGGTAGCCATTCCTCTTTGGTTTTTACATTATTTCTTTCTTCTTCTTCTTCTTCTTCTTCATGTTATTCTTTATTTTTCCATGTGATTTCCTACCATTTTCTTGGCTTAATAAAGGTTTTATGAAAGCTTTCTTGTTGTTCTTGCTTTTCAAAAATAAACAAAGCAATGGCTAGGCTTCATGATCTTGATGAAAATCAAGTGATAATGGTTAGGGTGGGCTTTGTCCAATATACCAACCATGGAGTTCATTTCCATATATATATATATTTTTACCTTAGTTATTTTTATGATTTTGATATTGAAAAGGCTTCATGACCTTAATGAAAATCAAGAGATAATGGCTAGGGGGACTTTGTCCAATGTACCAATCATGGAGCTCATCTTTTTTAATTTATTTATTTATTTGCTTACTTTAACTTGCTTATTTTTATTATTATTTATTTTTATGTGTATTTATATTCTTGCTAACCATTTTGTTCTTTTGATTTATGACATACTTTTGTGTTTTGTGGCTATTGTCATATAGTTTAGGTCATTTTTATTTTTCATATCATTTTCCATAGCATTTAGTTAGATCATTTTACATGACATTCTCACAACATTTTGGCTCCTAGGCCATTCGGCCATGTAGGTTTGTTTTTTTTTTTTTTTTTTTTTTTTTTTTTTTTTAAGGTTTAGGTCATTTTTTTAAGCCATGATATTTGCTATTTCATTTAGGCATTTAGGCCATTTTCATATGCCATGTCATTTAAGCTTTAGGCCATCTTCATATGCCATGTCATTTAAGCATTAGGCCATTTTCATATGCCATGTCATTTTACATGTCATTTAAGCATTAGGCCATTTTCATATGCCATGTCATTTTACATGTCATTTAAGCATTAGGTCATTTTTATTATTCCAATTCATTTTACATGTCATTTAAGTATTAGGCCATTTTCATATGTCATGTCATTTTACATGTCATTTAAGCATTAGGTCATTTTCATTATTCCATGTCATTTGCCATGTCATTTAGACACTAGGTCATGCATATTCCATGTCAATTATTTCATGCATTTTTGCATTTCCCACTTGATTTTTGACTTAAGCCAATCAATGGCTCAAAGACAAGCTTTAATGAGCATACTTGTGGAAAATTAAAATTTGTCAAAGTTGGATTTTTTAACTTTAGGATTTTTTTTTCTTCTCATTAGGCAACCCTTGTCCAAATTTTTATAAATTTTTACCACTGATTGTAGGACCTTATAGAAGTTTCTAATATTTTTATTTTGATTTTTGGACCTTTTTATCAAAGGTTTAAAAATGTTTTTTGATTAAGCAGTTTTTTGCTCACTGTTCCGTCTTTCATGAATTTTCGGGTAGGTCATCCTTAGTCTAAAAAGTAAGCTAATTTTTTCCCATAGATATCAACATGTTCTAGGTTTTCCCTAATGGTTTTAGAATTTTTTGAAATTGTTTAGAAGGGTAAAAAAATCGGGTTTCAAAACTGATCAGAAAAGTCAGATTTGTTTTTAAGAACTAATAATTTTCTGCTTTGTTTAAGCTATTAAGATGGGGCTGATTTGGGACATTATTTGCTGTCTTAGGTTAATTTCCAAGACATTTCAATCATAAAATTTGATTTTTATAAAAGTTGGGTCAATGGTGGTCAACTCAGGGTTTCAAAACAAGGAAAAACTAGAGCTTTTAAAAGGGGTAGGTTCGGCCAAAGCTCCTTTTTCTATTCTAAATTCCAATCTTTGTTAAATTCGAGTCCAAAATTCGAATTAGAAAATCCAACTTAGGTCTCTTCCAAAGGTAGTCGGATGTCTTTTTAGATATACGAAAATCTTTATTTCGTGGGAGAAATACATTTCCAAGCATTTGCATTTTTCATATTCATGCATATTGTATGACATTTAATTTTTGCTATTTTGATTATATAAATTCCATATATATATGAATATTCCATAGTGATATCATTGCTTTGATTTAGATTTTATGTTGTCATTTTGATTATGGCATAATTATGAATATTCTATGATAATTCTTGCCATTTAATTTAGATTTTTGCTATGTCATATGGATTTCTAATATGTCATCTAGGTTTTATCATGTCATTAATTCTTGTCATTTAATTTAGATCTTTGCCATGTCATTTAGATTCTACCATGTCATTTAGATTATGCCATGTCATCTAGATTTTGCCATGTCAAGCATGCCATGTCATTGATCCATATGCGATTTTTTTTATCACAATATAGGCAAAAAAAATTTATTTATCGAAATACCGTTGTTTTCAAATTAATTCTCAAAATCCGCTTATTTTTAACAAGTTGGGAAATCGCCATGGGCCATGACGATTTCCCATCTGTATTTTTCAAAAAAATGAAAAAATCAGTTGGGAAATGGCCATGGCCCATGGCAATTTTCCAACTGATTTTTTTTTTTTTCATTTTTTGTATTTTAATGTTAAAAATTGCAAACGGGTATAAAAAAATTTACAAAAAAATCCCTTGGTTTGTTTTTTTATTTTTTTTACAATATATATACTAAAATTTTATAATTTATTTAATTTTATAAAAAATAAAATTTAATTTCTTATTGAAATTTTATAAATAAAAAAATTAAATTTTTTATTGAAATTTTATAAAAAATAAAATTTAATTTCTTATTGAAATTTTATAAAAAATAAAATTTAATTTCTTATTGAAATTTTATAAAAAATAAAATTTAATTTCTTATTGAAATTTTATAAAAAATAAAATTTAAATTCTTATTGAAATTTCAGGAAAAATAAAATTTAATTTGTTATTTTAATTTTATAAAAAATAAATTTTTTGATACAGAAAAAAATAAGTTTCTTTGTCTCTAAATTTAAGTATTAATTAAAGTTGAATAAATATTTACATATTTATGCTCATTTACATTAACGCTAAGCTTATAAAGTATCAATAATTCGATCAACAATAAACCCTTTGACAACAAAATATAATGTTGATGTACAATATTTATTAATGAATCTAGACTGTTTCATTTTTTTAAAATTTCTAATCTATTTTAACTACTTGAGAAAAATATTATAAATTTACGTTTTTTTTTATTTTTATTTTTAATTTGCAATATCTAAAAGTCAGATCAATATGCATATCATTTGAAGTAATGCTCAGTTGGTTCCTTATTTCATTATTGAACAGTAATACAGTATCATGGAGAAGTTATAAACATTAAATTTTAAATTCATGTCTTTGTCTTTCATTTTTAGCAACCAAATTATTGCAAAATTCAAGACAAACCAAAGGTTAGAAACTTAGATCTAAAATAATCCAGAATAAAAGGATTGGCCTAACAAATGAAATTATCTCCTTTCATCAGAAACTAAAAACAACATATTCAATAACTATTCTGTAAATTGAAGAACTTGCATTGTCATTAGAGAGTTTTCTTAGGACATCAATAATGCACCATATCCATCAAGCATGTTGAAGTTCAAGGGTTAGAAGAAAAGCAAATATCATCAAGCATGTTGAACTTACCTTGTCATTAGAGAGTTTTCTTATTTTTTATAAAATTTTAATAAGAAATTAATTTTTTTATATAAAATTTCAATAAGAAATTTATTTATATTTTTTAAAAATTTCAATAAAAATTAATTTTTTTAAAAATTTCAATAAGAAATTAAATTTTATTTTTTATAAAATAAAAAAATTAAAAAATTTTAGTATATATATTTAAAAAAAAAAACAAACAAAAGAACTTTTTTTATTTAAATTTTTTTATACCCGTTTGCAATTTTTAAAATTAAAATACAAAAATGAAAAAATCAGTTGGAAAATCGCCATGGGCCATGGCGATTTCCCAACTGATTCTTTTTTTTATTATTTTTTTTTTGAAAAATACAGTTGGGATATCGCCATGGGCCATGGCGATTTCCCAACTGTATTTTTCATTTTTAAAAAAAAAAAAATACAGTTGGGAAATCGCCATAGGCCATGGCGATTTTCCAACGGTATTTTTCAATTTTTTTAAAAAGTTCAGTTGGGAAATCGCCATGGGCCATGGTGATTTCCCAACTTGTTAAAAAATAAGCGAATTTTGGGAATTAATTTGAAAACAACGGTATTTTGGTAAAATTTTTTGGCTATATTGTGATAAAAAAGCCTCCATATGCCATGTCATTCACTCATACGCCATGTCATTAGTAGTAATTTGCATATTCATAACTATTTCTTTTAAATGCTTTTTAATGCAATAAAAATAATGGTTTTCAATAAAATAAAGTTATTCCCGAGTTAAAATAATTCATGAGTTCTCCTTCGGGCTGTCGTGGAGGACATCATCAATTATTATTAATAACGGAATATCTTTTTTTCAAAACGAGAATGATTCGAATTTTTTTTCAAATAAATAAAAATTTATATATTTTGCCGGGTCTGCCAGGGAATGTAGGAAAATTTTGAATTAATAAATTTCAAATCATTTTCAAATCAAGTGGAATTATTATTTTTTAAAACGGGAATTATTTTTAAATACCAATTTCAAAAATGATTTTTACCGAGACTCGAGATAACATACAATTAACAAGGTACCGTTTTACACGGGCGTTGCGGGGGTGCTAATCCTTCCTCGCGCGTAACCGACTTCTGAACCCGCTTTTTGATTTTCTCTGGTTTAAAGCGCAAATTTCAAAATGATTATTAATTTTAAAATATTTTACAAAATCGGTTTTAATAGGTGGCCGATCACACTTAGTCAAAAAAAGATTTGTGGCGACTCCATTTCGTTTTCTGAGGTTGTTTATAAACCTTCATTATATTTCAAGAGAAATTAAGTCGTCTTTTTCTCTGTTATTTTTCCTACCTCACTCGAACGGATCCCCTAACGAAGGACGGATCGACAATTAATATCTATAAAAACTCACAAACTCTTTTTATTTGCATAAAAATTACATGAGTTCTTGATGGATTAACTTTATTACTGTGTATTTTTGTTGAAGTTGTGTTGTTTTTACTTATTTTTATTTACTTTGGTATTTAGATATAGATTATGATTGAAGAGATAAGAGAAAATAAAGAATGAGAGTAATTAAGACTTGAGAGAAATAGTGAAAGAATCGAATTGATTTTTTTTGTAAAGACCCATTTAATTGTACTTTCATATTTTTACAATGATTTTGGAAACGTGAAATTTTTTTTTGGTAGAGATAGAAATATGTTGCAGGAGAGAAAGAGAAGATAATGGATTGAAAAAAGAAAATGAACATGTGGAATATAATGCTGTTGTGGCTTAAAGTATTTCATTGAGGGAAATAAGATTACAAGTACCCCTATCAAAGAATAAATATTTTATTTTACCTTGGTGTAGGAAAAAAACTCCCAAAAACGAAGTGGCCATGGTGACGAGTTTTTTCCCACTCTGATATTGTTTTAAATCTTTATTCCTAAATAAGAGCATTTTTAATATTATTTCTTAAAATAAGGTATTTAAGCCACATCAATTACCATCTTATTTCTATTTTATTTTCATTTTTTCTTTCTTTTTCATCTTTTTCGATTTTCTTTTTCTAAAACAATTATCACTTTATTTTCTTTAGTCTTTACATTTCCACCATCCTAAATCAATGGCTTTCCTTTATCGTTTTTTTCCAATTTCCTCTCTCACTTTGATTCTCAAGTCCCACCTAAAATTCTAATCAAACGAATTTTGGGCTTAAAAAAATGCAAATGCTTCTGTTTGACAACTAAGAATATGCAGGAAAATTGTAAATAGAATTTTTTTAAAAAACTCCAACCTTCGGTTGCCTAGAACTTTTTTTAAGAGAACATCTCTAAAACTGTAAATTCTTATAAATATATACAAAACCCATAATGCATAAATTCATTCTAGACTTTGAGATATTTAATCTTGACAATATACTTCTTTTATTTAAGGTTAGGACTTCAAAGAAAAATAGAGATATTCTCAAATAACTTAATTTCTTTTTCCTAAATTCTTGAGATGATGAGATGTATTGAATATTTCAATTAAGATACTTAAATACAATCTGGTCCAATATGTAATAAAAAAAGTGAAATGAAAAACCATAAATCCACAGACCAGACAGTTTGTTAACTTGGATTCTTTTTGTTTCTAATTTCAATTACCTAACTTTTAATTAATTTAGATAAGTTATTTGATAACAATTATTTGTTTTCAAATAAAAAAACGAAAATAAAACTCAATTTCACATGGGTAAGTTTTTGCCAGGTAAAAAAAGTGACAAAATGCTAAAACTCAATTTCACATGAGTAAGTTTTTGGGTTAAAGTACTTAAATACTCATTTTATTATAGTTAAAAGTGTATTTTAGTTCCTGTACAATAAAAATGAGTAATTTAATTTTTGTACGTTTGAAATTGGTGCAAAGAAGTAAAATTGGTAGCAGTGTTAATGGAAAACCGTCTAAATGCTGACATGGACATGTGAAACTGATAGAAAATATTACTTAGAAAAAAAAATGATGACGTGTCAAATTTTTTTACTCAAGCGGAATTTAGAAAAACATAATTTTTTTACCCAAATTTCTCTCTTACATGTAAAAACATTTCATATTTTTTTTTTCGAAGTCATCTATTCTATCAATTTTTAAATTCCACCTGAGCAAAAAAATTTGACACATCATCATTTTTTTTCAAGTCATCTATTCTGTCAGTTTCACATATTCACATCAGCATTTAAACGGTTTTCCATTAACACTGTTACCAATTTTACTTCTTTGCACCAATTTCAAACATATAAGGATTAAATTACTCACTTTTATAATATAGGGACTAAAATACATTTTTGATTATAATGGAAGGATAACATAGATACTTTAACCTAAGTTTTTGCCATTTAACCAGTGACAAAATGCTTATGTGGCTTAAACAACTTATTTAAAGAAAAAAAAAAATTAAAAGTATCCTCATTTAGTAATAAAGATTTTAACTTTACCCTCCCCTTAGAAGAAACTCCCATAGTGACAAGGTCAGTTTCCAACTGCCGTGGATCAATCATGATGACCGTGTTATCCTCCATCTCTCCTCTCTCTATATATATACTATAATTTCAGACACTCATATGTAAAAAAAAAAAAAATAGTTTTTATAAGTGGATAATTTTTTGAAAAATGGATAGTTTTTTAGAAGTAAATAAGTAATTTTTTTTGTAAAAAATTATTATATAAAATATTAAAATACATAATTATTTTTATTTTTTATTTTTTAATACTTAATGATTTTTTTTTTTTTTTATATTTTCCCTAATTGAGTTGGTGTCATTTGACTCATTGGCACTAACTCAATCATTTTTTTTTATAATAGTATGGATATCAATCGTATCATCCATTATGGACGGATCCGATTCCAACAATCTACTAAAAAAGTCTGGATCATGTCAGCTCTCAAAGGATGATATGGATACCATATGCAACTTAACTGAAGCCTATTTGGGTTCGGACATGAGAAATTTTGTGAAGGATGCTGCTATCTGTCCAGTGATAGATGCTACAAAGGAAGGCATCGACCTAAAAATGATGAAATTGGAGGATTTGAGACCAGTGTTGCTCAAGGACTTTGAGAATTAATGCTTAGCAAGAGGTGACGCCTTCAGTTTGCGAGCTTTTCGATTTGAGATCTTTTGTCTTTTCAATTTTCTTCATTTTAATTATACTCTTCTACTATTTATAATTGTTAACTGTTGTTAACAAGGAATTTACTTATGGTTAGTGTGAGATTTTGAGTTCTATATACTGGGTTGTTTGAGAAATCTGCTGAGATTGTTCTCTATGCCTGTTTCCTTTTTGATATACTTATTGATTCAAATTCCTGAATGTAAAACTAGAATTGATTAAGGTGAGATAGATACAGTCACGGATTTAAATAATGACTCTAACGTAATATTACGATCGTTTTTTTACAATTTTAATTCTCTTCGCTTTAATATTCATCATCGATATTTCTCGCAACAACATTTGTTACATCTTTACCGCAATTTTAATTTAAATTAGTATCGTGAGCACATGGTTGTTTTGGATGATTCGAGGAGCCATTCAATTTTTTCATGGGGAACTGAATTGTTCTGCACGTTAGAACTGTTGCTGTTCCACTTATTAAATGCCAGGTGTTTTTACTGAGTCTTTTTATTTTTAACTTACCAATCAGAAAACTTTGATTCAAGTTCTTAAAACAAGTGAAAATAGAATTCTTTAAGGAGAAACAGTCGGCAAAAATTTGCAAATTGCTTAGGTTTAAGGTGGACTCCGATCACTCACAATTTCTACAACATTGTTTTGGCCGATCGATTCAATTAAAAAATTTTAAATTTTAAATATATGTTTTTTATATTAAATAAGTATTACATATAATAAATTTTTAATATAAATATGTATTTAATTTAATAAAATATATTTTAATATAAACTAAAAAATTAAATGATCAAAATTCATCACTTGTAAAAATAAAAAAATAATAAAAAATAAACATAAATCATTTTTATTTAAATTAATTTTTTATTGATTTAATTCATTTTTATCGATTCGAGAAAATCTCAATTTCATTAAACATATTGGATCGAAGAAACTTCTAATTTTGAATTAAATCAATCCAACTGAATGATCTTATATGATTTTTTTTTTTTTTAATCATGCATATTTGATGAGATTACATCCGTATTCTATCATTGTCCTATAGATAATGTCAATTTCTACATTTTTTTTTGGGGTTCATTTAACATATCTATGGAACTAGTGTCCTAAATCCTAATTAATATGGACCTAATAAACTAATATCTGTCAATCAACCAATATTTCGAGCACAACTCTTTTTTAATTGAGAGAGGGATTCGAATTTGTCCTTTCATTGAGGAGGAGATCATAAATTAATTAGGTTGATAATTGCACTCATACTCTATGAGTAATTGGATTTCTTAACCCGAATGGATATGGGTTTATTTTTTATTTGATTTAGGGGGTGAGCAAACAGTCGGGTTACCGACTTTACTAACCGAAACCGATCTTATTCGGTTGGTTCAGTTTGGTTTATTCGGTTGCAATTGTAATCGATTTTCTTGTTTGGTTTAAACGTGTATAATCGGTTGGTATGCGGTATTTTTTTTTCAAACCGAATCGATTGAAAAAACCGACACTTAATTTAAAATATATATATATATATATATATTTATTTAAACCAAACCCAAAACCCTTACCCATTATTATTTGGTCCAAGCCCAAAGGTCAAAGATCCCTTTGTGTTTGCCCAAGTACCCAACCCAACCCATCCCATTCCCATCCGGCCATCCATTATCCAACCATTACCCATCCGACCATCCAACCCCACCCATCCCTAACCCTAAATGGCTAAACCATCATAATCGATGAAACCCTAAACGACCTGTGTCGCAACTTAAAAAATAACAAATCTCATCGCAAGACTTTATTATTCGTTAAGCGTGACATTAAAAAAAACGGAAAAAAAGTCGACTTAATTTCTCTTGAAAAATGAAGGTTTTGAAAATGACCTTGAAAAAGATATGGAGTCGCCACCAAACTTTTTTAGCTAGGTGTGATCGACCATCTATTAAAACCGATTTTATAAAATATTTTAAAATTAATTAAAATATTTTTAAAACCAATTTCAAGTCTGAGTTTTAAACCAGAGAAATTAAAGAAGCGGGTTCGGGACTCGGTTACGTGTGGGGAAGGATTAGCACCTCCACAACGCCCGTATAAAACGATACCTTATTAATCATGTGTTATCTCTAGTCTCGGTAAAAAGTCAGTTTTAAATTTAGTATTTCAAGTTAAATCCCAATTTAATGAAAAAATAATTCCATTTTTAATTGAAAATGATCCGGAATTTATAAATTCAAAATTTTTCTATATTCTCCAACAAACGTGGCAAAATATAAAAATTTTTATTAGTTTGGAAAATTTTTCGAATCATTCTCATTTTAAAGAAGATATTCCGTTATTAATGATAATTGATGATATCCTCCCAGCAAACCCGACAGAGAATTCATAATTATTTTAACTCGGGAATATCTTTATTTTATTGAAAATCATTACCTTTTTGAAAATATTTTAAAAAAATATGAATATGTATGACATAAATAAAATGACATAGAAAAGTCTAAATAATATAATGCAACTTAAATGATATGATATAATTTAAATGTCTTAGCATATTCTAAATGAAATGAAATATCCTAAGTTATATGATATATTCTAAATGAAATGAAATGACCTTGGTTACATGATATATTCTATATGAAATGTAATATCCTAAATCATATGATACATTCTAAATGAAATAAAATATCCTAAGTGACATAATATATTCTAAATGAAATGAAATGACTTAGGTAACATAATATATTCTACATGAAATGAAATGACCTAGGTAACATAATATATTCTATATGAAATGAAATAATTTAAATGACATGGCAAATATAAAATGATATGGTATATAATCTAAATGACATGAAATATAAAATAATGCTATCATATAATATGCATGAAAATAAAAATAAAAATAATAATGCATGAACATAGCATATACTAAATAATATGACAAAAATAACTAAATAAAAAGCGTATGATACCAAGAAATATTCAAAACCATATAATAAACAATATAACATCAAAAATATAAATCAAAATAATAACAATACCATAGAAATTATCATAGCAAAAATCACATATTATATAAAATGCATGAATATGGAAAATGCAATGCATGAAAGTGTATTTTTTCCTTTAATTAAGGAAATCCGTATATCTAAAAAGATATCCGGCTACCTTAGGAAAATATATCAAATTAAATATTCTAAAACCAAAATACTCTGTGATTGTTTGAAAACAATTTTGAAAAGCTTAGATTAAAAATAAAAACTTAGCTAAACCCTTTTTAAATGGCTCTAATTTCCTAAGTTTAAAATTCTGGACTTGACCACCCTTAACCCGAGACTTAAAATATCATTTTTAGAGTTTAAAAAGGATTAGAAACTACCCTAAGTCAGTAGCTAAACTTCGTAATCAGCCCCCTCTAAGTAACCTAACCAAAATAGAAAAATGATTTTCCTTCAAATTCAATTCTGACTCCACTGTCCAGTTTAAAAAAATAATTTTTTACCCTATTTTTATAAATCAAAAAATCTAAAAACAATACTGGAGACTCAAAACATGTAAAACTACATGGAAAAAATCGGCTTAATTTTCTGATTAAATATGACTGCCCAGAAAAATCGGGAAAGTACGAGTATTGGGTAAAAAACTGTTTTGCCAAAACACATTCTTTTGCCTTTGATAAAATCATTTAAAAACCAAAGTAAAAATATTAAAGACTCTCTAAATGACTCACAAACAGTAGCTAACACTTTTGAAAAGTTAGACAACAATTGGCTAAGTAAAAAAAATCACAAAGGTAGAATAATCAATTTGACAACTCTTTAATTTTCCACAAGTATGCTCAAGTGAGCATGACTTTGAGCCATTGATTGGCCTAAGTCATAAGTCAAGTGGCATGGACATGAAATGCATGAAAAATACAGCAAATATGATGCATGAAATGCATGATTTAAAACCTAAATGACATGAAAAATGCATGGCATCAATAAAATGACCTAGACCTAAATGAACTTGCATGGCATTTAATGCAACCTAGGTATAAAATGCATGGCAAACAAACCAATCCTAAACCTAAAATATGCATGGCAATAACACAAACACATGGCATGCTTAAACAAAATACTCAACCAAACA
The DNA here is from genome assembly GCA_030761205.1 of Fremontodendron californicum. NCBI lineage: Eukaryota > Viridiplantae > Streptophyta > Magnoliopsida > Malvales > Malvaceae > Fremontodendron > Fremontodendron californicum. The sequence goes on from JAULJL010000032.1 coordinate 5,802,762, forward strand.
TCATGAAAATACAAACCTGTCAACTAACATAACAAAAATGCACACACAAAGCAAACAAAATGAAGGTGGCCGAATGGCCTCATGTTCAAAATGAGCATGGCATTTTCACAAACACTTGATATACTAACATGCTTAACTAAAGAATAACACTCAAATCATGCAAATATAAAGTAGAGGCATGAAAACCAACAAGCATTTTCACAAACACATGAATTACAAAATATAAAACATAAACAAACTTAAACATTTTGAAAACAGAAAATAAAAAATGCAAGAATAGTAAAATAAACATGATAATAGACTCAAAAATGGAAATAAGCAAGCAACCACATTAAAACAAGCTTCAAGTTTATGTATTAAAAGAAGATATAAATCATCAAAATACCAAGAATAACATGAAATAACAAAGCAAACAGCAACTCTAAAAAAAAAGGAAACTAGGCCATTCGGCCATATCCAAAATCAAAGGGAAAAAAATTTCAAGAGCTTTTTACAAGAAAGGATGAAGAATGAACTTAAAGAAGAACATTAAAAACACTTATTTAAAAAGAAAAATCAAAAGAAACTTACCAAAATAATAATCAAAGCAGCAAATCAAGAATGGAAAATCAAAGAAAGTGCAAGAGTATGGTGCTTAAAGCAACCTCTGGAAGCTATCTTTCAAGCTTTTTCTCTTCTAACTTTTTTTTCTTTTCTAAACTTTTCTTTTTGCTTTTCAAAAATGGAGAGAAAATTAGCCAAAAGCAAGAGAGAATAGAGAGTGAATGTCTGAAAATGAAAGAGAGAATGCCTTTCTTTAGTGTGGCCGAAACCCCCTTCTAGGCTAGGATGTTGTCATTTTTTCGTCAACTAATTTTCATCCAAGGGCTATTGATCCAAGATGTTTAAAACATGAAATTATCACCCTTAGATTAGGCCATCAGCTATCCACAATTACAGCTATTCAAGAATCTTAAGCCATTATGTTGACATTGGTCCATGTGGCTTATTTGCAAATGCTTGATCAAAAAAATAACTAACTAACTCTTCATTGTTGGCCTTTCGATTAAAAAAATCAGAAACTTCCTACCCATCTTTGGGCCTTGGCCAGCCAGCCCCCTAATTCCAGCCCATGTTTCATTTTTTAAAAGGCAAGAAGAGCCCTTTTCGGTTTCTTGGGTAAAATGACTATTTTGCCCCCCGAGCATAAATAAATGGCAAACGGACTCCAAATTCAAATTTTCTTTTTTCAATACTTTCAAAATAATAAAAAATTTAATTCTGGAAGTTTCAAAATTTTTCGAGTCCACTTTCTATTTATTTGGATTTTTTCTTCCAAAATTGCCCTTTTATGCCCCCAAACTTTACCATTTTTTAAACGAGCTCCAAATCCAGATTTTTCTTCACCAATCTCTTCCAAATAATTTAAAAGTGTGATCTGAAAGTTTTCATAATTTTTGGAACTCATTTGGTATTTTTTCGGGATTTATCTGCTTGAATTACTGCATAGGGGGCCCGGGATTTGACCATTTTGCAAACGAACTCCGAATAAATATTTTATTTCTCCAATCTCTTCCAAATAATTTAAAAATGAGATTTGAAAATTTTTAGAATTTTTGGAGTTCATTTGCTATTTTTTTCGAGATTTATCGTCTTGAATTTCTGCATATGAGACCAGGGATTTGACCATTTTGCAAACGAACTCCGAATCAAGATTTTCTTTCCCCAATCTCTTCCAAATGATTTAAGAATGATATTTGCAATTTTTCAGAATTTGTGGAGTTCATTTGCTATTTTTCCCAAAATTTCCAATTTTGCCCTTTTGCCTCCGAAACCCGATTTGCTCAAAACAAGTCCGATTTTAGATTTTCTTCAAAATGAGTATTGGTCTATCCTTTTTTTTTTTAATCACTCCTCATCCATTAGGGGCTTTAGTCCTACCGAATCGGGCCATTTCTGTAATTCTTCCCAATTTCACCGAAATCCACCAAAAACCCTAATTCTCAGTTTTCTTCTGGATTGACTTTTCTTTCAATTTTTCTTTCAAAGGGCTTCTCCATTACCCGTAGTCAGTGCTTATTGTAGACACCTAATTTTGTCCGGACCACTAAACAGGTATGTTTTCTTCCTATATTGATGTTTTCGAGTGTAAAAAGATTTTTTCATCCTGCAGGTGGTACTCTGAGACTTAGTTTAAGAGGACGAGCATAAAAAGTCAAACTTGAAAAAAAAAGTCAACCCCAAAAAAGTCAACCCCAAACCCCAAAAAGTCAACTACTAAAAAAGTCAACCCACTTTCAAAATCAAGATTTTAAGTTCAATTGAAAAATGGTGAAAGAATTTTGATAATCCGAGGTCTACATTGAAAGATATGGAGTTCGAAAGTTGGGATTTGGAAATTCAGGAGAAAGGAAACCAAAATCCGAGAAATTTGGGGAAAAGTGCTTAAACGATCAAATTGGTCGAAATTGAAGGTTCCAAATGAAAGATAAGCACTAACTACGGGTAATGGAGAAGTCACTTGCAAGAAAAATCGAAAGAAAAGTCAATCTGGGAGAAAACTGAGAATTAGGGTTTTTAGTGGATTTTGGTGAAATCGGGAAGAATCACAGAAATGGCCCGACTTGGTAAGACCAAAGCCCCCAATGGATGAATAATGATTAAAAAGGATAGCCCAAGGCTCAGATTGAAGAAAATCTGAAAATCGAACTTGTTTTGAGCAAAACCGGGGTTCGGAGGCAAAAGGGCAAAATTGGAAAATTTGGGAAAAAAAGCAAATGGACTCCAAAAATTCTGAATATTTGTCAATCTCATTCTTAAATCATTTGAAAGAGATTGGCGAAAGAAAACCTTGATTAGGAGTTCGTTTGCAAAATGGGCAAATCCCGGGCTTCTTATGCAGTAATTCAAAAAGGAAAATCCCGAAAAAATAGCAAATGATCTCCAAATCTTTTGAAATTTTGCAGATCTCATTTTGAAATTATTTGGAAGAGATTGGCGAAATAAAATCTTGATTCGGAGTTCGTTTGCAAAATGGCCAAATCCCGGGCTTTTTATGCAGTAATTCAAAAAGGAAAATCCCGGAAAAATAGTAAATGAGCTCCAAATATTTTGAAATTTAGAAGATATCAATTTTAAATTGTTTGGAAGATATTGGTGAAATAAAATCTTGATTCGGAGTTCGTTTGTAAAATGGCCAAATCCCGGGCCTCCTATGCAATAATTCGAGAAGATAAATCCCGAAACAATAGCAAATGGACTCCAAAAATTCTGAAATTTTGCAAATCTCACTTTTAAATTATTTGGAAGAGATTGGAAAAAGAAAATCTTGATTCGGAGTTCATTTACAAAATGGCCAAATCCCGGGCCTCCTATGTAGTAAATCAAGCCGACAAATCTCGAAAAAATACCAAATGAGCTCCAAAAATTATGAAAACTTCCAGATCACATTTTTAAATTATTTGGAAGATATTGGTGAAGAAAAATCTTGATTTGGAGCTCGTTTAAAAAATGGTAAAATGTAGGGGCATAAAAGGGCATTTTTGGAAGAAAAAATCCAAATAAATAGCAAACGGACTCGGATAATTTTGAAAACTTCCAGAACTCAATATTTTATTATTTTGGAAGTATTAAAAAAATAAAAATTGAATTTGGAGTCCGTTTGATATTTATTTGCATCCGGGGGCAAAACGGTCATTTCACCCAAGCAACCGAAAAGGGCTTCTTTGGGCCTTTCAAAAAATCAGAGCTGGGCTGGAAAAGAGAAGTGTTGGCCTGCCCAAGCCCAAAGGAAGGAGGAAGCTTCTGATTTTTCAATCAAATGGCTAAAAATCAAGAGTTAGTTAGAGATTCTCTTTGATCAAGCCATGGTGATTAAGCCACATAGGCCAAGAGAGATGTCAACATTATTCTTTAACAGCTGTAATTTGAGAGAGCTGAGATGCTAATCTAAAGGTAGTAATTTCATGATTTTTCACCTTGAATTATTAGCCATTTGATGGAAAATTGGTTACACAAAAAATGACAACATCCTAGGGGAGGAGAGAGGTAAAATTCTGCCAACACTAAGGGGAGGTCAGAATTTCGAATTTTGAACTTCATTTTGGCTGATTTCTCTTGGTTTTTCTTAGTTTTTTTCTTCTTGGTTGAGAGCAAAAAAGAAAAGTTTAGAAAAAAAAAAAAGTTTGAAGAGATAAAGCTTGAAAGATAGCTTCTTGAGGTTGCTCTTGAGCACCAACTCTTGCACTTTCTTGATTTTCTATTCTTGTTTTTGCTATTTTGATTTCTATTTGGTGAGTTTCAATTTTCAATAAATGTTTTTTTATTGTTCTTTTAAGTTCTTCCTTCATCTTTTTCTTAAGTATATTTTTTACATTTTATTTTTACAATAAACTCACCATGGCCAAATAGCCTACATTATTTATTTAAGTTGCTGTTTTGGGTTCATTTTACCATATTGTTTATGTTATTTTCTTTGATTTTGATGTTTTAAATGTTATGTTACTTCATATTCTTGAGTTATATTTTAATTTGCTTGCTTTGTTTGTTGCCATTTATGTCTTAGATATCATGTTTTTGCATTTTTAATTTTCTGTTTTCATGTTGTTTAAATTTGAGCATGTTTTAGATTTAGTATATCAAGTGTTTGTGAAAATGCTTGTGTGGTCTTTGCATGATTTTTGTTTCATATCTTAGTTGAACATGTTTTAGATTTAGTATATTAAGTGTTTGTGAAAATGCTTGTGTGATTTTTGCATGATTTAAGTGTTATATTTTAGTTGAGCATGTTAGTATACCAAGTGTTTGTGAAAATGCCATGCTTGTTGGAGCTTGAGGCCATTTGGCTACTCCATGTGTTTTGCATTGTGTGATTGCATTTTTGTCATGTTAGTTGGTAGGTTTTGGCATTTGCATATCATTTGATTTAGTTTTGCATGCTAGTATGCCAAGTGTTTGTGAAAATGACATGTTTGCTTGTTACATTATGCTATTAGGCCCTCTTGGAATTTTTGCATTTTTTGTGCATTCTTGCCATGTTAGTTGATAGGTTAGAATTTGCATGATATTTGATTGAGTTTTTGGATTAAGCATGCTTTGTGTTTGTGAAAATGCCATGCATATTTTAGTTATTAAGCTAGGTTTATTTGCCATGCATGTTCATGCATTTTAGGTCTAGGTTGCATTAAATATCATGCAAGTTCATTTAGGTCCAGGTCACTTTATGAATGCCATGCATTTTTTCATGACATTTAGGTTTAAATCCATGCATTTCATGCATTATGTTTGCTGCATTGTTTCATGCATTTCATGTTCATGCCACTTGAATAATGACTTGAGCCAATTAATGTTTCAAAGTCATGCTCTCTTGAGCACACTTGTGGAAAATTAAGTTTGTCAAGTTGATTGTTCTACCTTTGTGATTTTTTTTTTTTACTTAGCTAATTTTTATCTAACTTTCAAAAAGTCCTAGCTACTGTTTGCAAGTCATTTTATGAGCTTCAAATATTTTTACTTTGATTTTTAAATGATTTTACCAAAGCCATCAGAAATTTTGGCAAAGCAGTTTTTTCTTTTCAACCAAAACTCGTACATCTCTGATTTTTCTGGGAATTCATCTTTAATCAGAAAATTAATCCTATTTTTTTCCGTGTATTTTTACATGTCCTGAGTCTCCAGTATTATTTTCAGAATTTTTTGAATTTTTAAAAATAGGATAAAAAATCGTGGCTTAAAACTGGACAGTGGAGTCAGAATTGAATTTAAAGAAAAATCATTTTTCTGTTTTGGTTAAGTTACTTAGAGTGGGCTGATTAGGAGGGTTAGCTACTGACTTAGGGTAGTTTCTAAGCCTTTTTAAACTGTAAAAATGGTTTTTCAAGTCTCGGGTTAAGGGTAGTCAAGTACGGATTTTTTAAGCTTAGGAAATTAGAGCCATTTAAAAAAAGATTTAGCCCAGTTTTTATTTTTAATTCAAGCTTTTCAAAATTGTTTTCAAACAATCACAAAGTATTTGGTTTTAGAATATTTAATTTGACATATTTTCCTAAGGTAGCCGGATATCTTTTTAGATATACGGATTTCCTTAATTAAAGGAAAAAATACATTTCATGCATTGTATTTTTCATATTCATGCATTTTATATAATATGAGATTCATGCTATAATAATTCCTATGATATTTTTGTTATTTTGATTTATATTTTTTGATGTTACATGGTTTATTATATGGTTTTGAATATTTCATGATATCCTATGCTTTTATTTAGTTATTTTTATTTAGCATATACTATGTTCATGCATTATTATTTTTATTTTCATGCATATTATATGATAGCATTATTTTATTCCATGTCATTTATATCATATGCCATATCATTCATATTTGTCATGTCATTTAAATTATTTCATTTCATTTAGGATATATTATGTCATCTAGAATATTTTATTTCATTTTGATTATATCATATGACTTAGGATATTGCATTTCATGTAGAATATATTATATTACCTAGGTCATTTCATTTCATTTAGGATATATTATGTCATCTAGAATATTTTATTTCATTTAGATTATATCATATGACTTAGGATATTGCATTTCATATAGAATGTATTATGTTACATAGGTCATTTAATTTCATTTAGAATATCTTATATAACTTAGGATATTCCATTTCATTTAGAATATGCTAAGGCATTCAAATCATGTCATGTCATTTAGGTTGCATTATATTATTTAGATTTTGCTATGTCATTTTATTTATGTCATGCATATACATATTCATTTCTTTTAAATGTTTTCAAAAAAGATAATGGTTTTCAATAAAATAAAGATATTCCCGAGTTAAAATAATTCATGAGTTCTCTGCCGGGTTTGCTGGGGAGGATATCATCAATTATTATTAATAACGGAATATCTTCTTTAAAAAGAGAATGATTCGGAAAATTTTCCAAAATTTCTATATTTTGCCACGTTTGTTGGGGAATATAGGAAAATTTTGAATTTATAAATTCCAGATCATTTTCAATAAAAAATGGAATTATTTTTCTTTAAATTGGGAATTAACTTGAAATACTAAATTTAAAACCAATTTTTACCGAGACTTGAGATAACACACGATTAATAAGGTACCAATTTATACGGGTGTTGTGGGGGTGCTAATCCTTCCCCACACGTAACCGACTCCCGAACCCGTTTCTTTGATTTCTCTGGTTTAAAACGCAGACTTGAAAATTGGTTTTCAAAATGTTTTAATTAAGTTTTAAAATATTTTATAAAACCGGTTTTAATAGGTGGCTGATCACACCTAGCTAAAAAAGATTGGTGGCGACTCTATGTCTTTTTTAAGGTCATTTTCAAAACCTTCATTTTTTAGAGGAATTAAGTCGACTTTTTCTCGGTTTTTTTTATTGTCACGCTTAACGAATAATAAAGTCTTGCGATGAGACTCGTTATTTTTTAGGTTGCGACAGCTTGGCGACTCCACTAGGGACTATTAGAGAGTCAGGCCTAGAATTAGTCGTGTGTTATCAAAGTCTCGATTTTGTTGGTTTAATTGGTATTTAATTTTAATTCCCGCATTTTGTTTAAATTAGGAGAATTTTGAAAATAATAAAATATTTTTAAATATGTTCATACTCATGTGCATGCATTTTATTATTGTTCTCTAGTTATTTACGGTTGTATATTATAATTGCTTGTTGGTTAATGCGTTACACTATTCTTGAATGTTTTAATTGCTAGGGCATTTAGAATAAGGTTTGTAGAATAGGTGGTGAAAAGTTTGTTGTTCCTCCACACACACCACACGTGCATTTTCATATCATGAGTCTTATACCCGGGTTCCATCCTTTTTGGTGGGAGCAAAGTAACTAAGCCTTCGTGATTAACAATCCGCATGGGTTAGTGAAACACTTCCGGAGTACTAAATTACCTAAGCCTTCGTGATTAACAATCCGCATGGGCTAGGGAAACAGACTCTAACGAATTGAACTCGCTTTTATCGGGGTGCCTTACTAGCCTTCACCGGCGACAGTGAGGAGCAATTCGGGGCCTTTAGAACCGATTCACCTTCATATAGTGAACCTAGGCGAAGCCATGCCGGATTTCCGTTAGATATACCGAAAATAGGAACACATGGAGGGACATTTCTAAACCTTTTGTTACTTATTTTACACTCTGAATAAGTTTTGTAGATCAGGCAACGATGTACGTACATCGCCCGTAATAAATGTGATACTCCGCCTCGAAGGCATCGTGATGCCTAAATAAGCAGATATTGTTGGGGCAGATGTTCATTAGCTGTTTTAAAAAAAAAAATCCTTTTTCAAGCATTTTTGCATTTTGCACATTTCATGCATGTGTGAATAGAGCATGTACATTTTTGGTTGTATTATTGATCTCATTCTTTGCAATAAACAGTTGGTAATTTCATTTGATGATTTCATAAAACCGATAGTCTCACATGAACATTTGAACATTGTACCATAGTAGGATCCACTACCCCGAAATTCTTTTGAAAATAATATGGTTGGTTTTTCATAGAAAAAAACATGTTTAAAAAAAAAAATCATAAATTTGGAGGCAAATCTTGCATAATGAGATTTTTTGAATAATCAAGATTTAGGTCCCACCAATTTCGTGTAATCATTGGTTTCTTTATTTGTATCATTTTGACATCGTGTTACAGTCATAACATGCATGATTATTCATTGTAGAATACATTTGTGATATAAATGGTCATTCTTTGTACCTACCTTTGTAGTAATTCATTTATTCTTAGCATGTATCATTTTGACATCATAGCATGCATGGTCATTCATTGTAGAACACATTTACGACATGCATAGTCATTATTTGTATATACCTGTGCATCAATTTTTTTTAATGCATCATGTTGGCATTAGATTGCATCCATAGCATACATAGTCATCATAATTTCTCTGTATATGTTCATGCATTAACCATCAGTATATTCATGCACATAGGAATAGAGCATGTACATTCATAATTGTATTCTTAATCTCATGACATTTTCATTTGCATGAAAGGGGTTCGAGATATGAGGAATGAATCGAAGGAACGATTGGGTGTTTTGGAACACAATCAAGAGGAATGTAGACATGAAATCCGGCCAGATGAAGGAACAACTTGCCAAATTGCTGAAAATGGTTGAGGATATGGGTAAGAGTAAAGAGGAACTTTCTCATGGCTCTGTATCGTCTTCGGATCAACCAAAACCATTAGGTCCAGAACATACAATCCTTTCTGGATCCTTCACTTGTCAATGCCACAAAGGTTGCAATCCTGATGAAATTATGGACAAAATCATGAAAATTATTAAACCTGAGAGCCCGATACCAAAGATAGAAACCTCAGATCCTGTACCATATCTGCAAACTGTTCTAGGTCCAAACCAGTATCCCCACCCTACTATGGTCCAATCGTCCATTGGGATGACCACTACGGGATTCCTGAATCCCACTCCATCACCACCAACTGCCAGTTCATACTATTTTCCTCATCAATCACCTTATCCAGTATCTAGGATAGGAACCTCGAGCTATGTACAACCTCCAAAGGCCCCGTGTCCAAATCCACACCCTTACCATGCTGTTCCACCACATCTCCATGTAAACACTCCGGTTCGAACCTTAGTGCCACCACCAAGTGCCCCAACTCCTAGGCCATGTGTGACTAAGAAACGATCCCAGAATAAGACCCAAATGCATTTTGATCCCATTCCAATTAGCTACCAAGAGCTCCTCCCTATACTGATCCAAAATCACATGGTTGTCTGTGTCCCATTGAAACCCCTGTTACCACCATATCCAAGGTGGTATAATCCAAATGAAAGATGTGATTATCACTGTGGAATTGTTGGCCATAGCATCGAAGATTGTATAGCAGTCAAAAGGAAAGTCCAAACTCTCATAGATGCCAAGTGGTTGGATCCAACGACACTGATTGATAAAGGACTGGGAAAACGCCATTAGGAATGGGAGATTTACAGCATTGAGGTGGAAAGACTTCGGTCTTATATGATGTAATAGGATTTCACTTTTTCAGTAGCCGGCTCTTATAGCCTTAGGATGCTAGGAAGAATAAAGTTCTTGTAAAAGACAGTTTTAACTACTGCTCAAATTTTGTAAAACATGGTTTATACCATTGTGAACATTGATATGGGAATGAATTGGCTATGCTTCAAATTTATGAGATGTTGATGATTAAGTTCCTCCGATTCTTATTTCCTCCGTGATATCTTCCCCTTTGCATTTTGCATCTGATCAATTATTTGTCAGGTTGCATTCATACATTCATAATTAGCATGATTTTTTCTGTATATATCCATGCATTAATTTGCTTATTCTTTACATGCACATGTTGACTTTGGGTTGCATTCATAACAAACATAGTCAGCATGATTTCTTTGTATATGTTCATGTATTAATTTGCTTATTACATACATCATGTTAGCATTAGGTCGCATTCATGGCACACATGGTTAGCATGATTTTCTTTGTATATACTCTGTATCAATCATTCATTATTTGCATATATCATAATTGACACCGTGTTGCATTCATAGTGTATATGATCATTCATTGGGAAACATGCTAAAATGCACATGATCAGTCATTGCATATATCCATGTGTTGATTTGTTTATTCTTTGCTTGCAACATGTTGGCATTGTGATTGCATTTATTACATATATGGTCAACATGTTTCCATTGTACATGTCCATACATCATATTGTTTAGGCTTCACATGTATCAAATTGCATTCATAGCTCATTCATCATGACATACATTTGGGGGAAATAAAATAGAAGTTGGCTTGGCTTTAGGAGTCTTTGAAAGAATTTCCATTTCAAATCATAATCAAAAGAAGTACTAAGTACACTTTTAATATAGGCTGGTGCTATGGAGGATGAACAAGTTGCCCGAATGGAAAAAAATGGAAAGGGAACAGAAAGAATTACGAGAACAGCTAGCAAAGTCTCAAGCAGAATCTAAGGATCAGATGACTAAATTGATGGAGCTGATGTCTGCCGTAATCAAGGGAAAAGGATACACCGAAAACTTTGTCGCCAGAGAAGGGTTAGAGGCACAAAAAGGCCAGGATGAGGTCGTAATAAGTGATGCCCAGAACACTGTTAACCCCGTCAATGTCCTAAACTCAGATGATCCAGCTGAACAGGCAAAGTTGAAAAGGGTTGCAGTAAATGAGGTTGAGTTGGCAGATTCCCAAGGGAAATATCAGTTGCTAGATGAAAGGCTCCGGGTAGTAGAAAATACAGATGTATTTGGGAGTTTAGATGTGAAAGAACGATGTTTGGTCTTCGATTTAGTCATTCCTCCTAAGTTCAAGATTCCTGACTTTGTGAAATATGACGGGACGACTGATCCATCAGCCCACATCACTATGTTCTGCTGGAAGATGACAAGTCATATAGATAATGATAAGCTTTTGATTCACTGCTTTCAGGATAGCCTCAACGGATCCGCAATTAGGTGGTATAGTTAGTTGAGCAAGGATCAGATTCGCTCTTGGAATGACCTGGCTAGGGTTTTTCTAAACCAGTACAAGCATATGACCGACATGGCGCCTGACCGTCTCACCTTGCAAAATATGAAGAAAATAGCTACTAAGAGCTTCAAAGAATATGCGCAACGGTGGATGAGCCTGACCGTCCAAGTACAACCGCCCTTAACTCAGAAGGAAACCACTGTCATTTTTATGGATACACTGCAGGCCCCGTACTATGATATACTTGTCGGCAACACCACGAAGAATTTTTCAGACATGGTAATTTCAGGGGAGATGATTGAGAATGCTATCAAAGATGGGAAAATTGAAGGAGAAAGAACATTCAATACCAAGAAAAAGGGGGCATCTGAAAAGAAAAAGGAAGATACCCAAGTCGTGGAAGACTTTGCCCCACCTCCCCAATTCTCCTCGTATCAGCCATTTTACTCTACCTTGAACAATGTCTCTCAAGGTTTTTATCCCTATCAACCAATGACTGCAACTACACCAGGATTTACATCTGTCTATCAATCGAACACCCTTGGGAATAATCGAAGGGGGCATAGAAAGCGAAAAAGAAATCAGGTTGACCCGATTCCTGTGACATACAGTGAGCTACTACCTCAACTGATCCAGAATCACCTTGTAACACCCATGCAATTAGAGCCTTTGAAGCCCCCTTACCCGAGTTGGTATGATGCTAATGAGTGATGTGGTTATCATTCTGGCAATCAAGGTCACTCAACAGAGAACTGCCCCGCTTTGAAGTACAAGGTCAGGGATCTCATCAAGGCTGGTTCGATAAGTTTTGAAGATGGGAAAGCCAAGTGTCATAAGAAACATTGTGCATGATCATATTAGGTTTTTGACGCATGTAGTTCTATACACTATGATGATGAAAGCACTTGTCTCATGTTAACATCTACATGAATTAAATGAATTTTGAATTTTAAATGCTTTGTGTTTGTTGTGTTTTAACAATAACTTAAATTTGCAAAAACAAGCATTAATGAAGTTTTAATAATGGATAGTCTCAAGAAGATTGATGATCAGTGTTACAAATGACCCAACACCCTTCTCCCTCTTTTTTGGGTTTTCTCTATGCCTAAACTTTGAATCAAGAACACTTGAAAGACCTAATGCTTCAAGGAATATGAATGATTGAACTTCATAAAACCATTGTCATCACAGAATAAGGAAAAACGTAGATCTTAGTCTAGGCTATGAACAAAGGAACGAACTTTTTGAAAATTTTCAAATTCCTTGAAATTCAAACAAATGAGACATTCTTTCAAGAATCTAGATTTTGATAATTTGGTGTGTGTCAAGATTGTGCTAAAACCATTCATGACCTTTCCCAATGACCACAAACACTAATTGCCCAAACATCACTTCATGATTGACACCCTCGGGCACAATGATTAAAATAGATTATCCCTTGTCCCAGAGAAAACCTGTTTTTGGGTCATATTTTCCTTGTCTCTTCAAAGAATTCAGATTTGAAATTCAGCCTTTTCAATTTAGACCTAGACTTGCTATGTTCCTCGTTGATACAAATTCTCATGGTTAATCAAATTGGGGCATCATATGTGGAAATGATGGATACATGGTGAATAAGGATGGACTAAACGCATGAATCAGTGGGGCATGCGATGAAAAATGAAAAAATGAGAAATTTGTAATATCATGCATATGAGAATTCGGACAATTCCAAAGTGCAAAATGAAATTCTGAATATCTATTTCCCCCGGGGATTGCTTTTCAATATGAATATTTGTGCTTGACATGAGAAATGGCCATCTTTCATATCCCTTTCGCATAAAAAAGAAATTATCCATAGTCACCCCTTTTGAGCCAAAAAAATTCTTTCTTCTTTGAACCCTGATCAAGGATCACCTTCTACACTAGGGGGCAAATGCAAGGAAAGATCTTTTTAAAGATCATTGACAAATGAGTCCTAGCTCAAAGATAGATACAAAGAAAATGGAACCCCGAATAAATACGGGCGCACTCTGTCAAAGAAAAAAGAAGAGGAAAAGATGGTGAAATGAAAGCCAAGAAAAACAAAAGAAAAAAAAGGTGTGGCAAATTGAAAGCCAAAAGCAATGAGGAAAAAGAGCAATGTCAAAAGGAAAGAAATGTCCAAGAAGGGACAAATGCTTCAAAGAGAATCCTCCTCAAGAAATGATCCTTGATCTGATTACCCTCAAACACATATTTTGGGCCTATTTATCCTTTCTTTCTGAACCCTAAGCCATGGCCTACATTACGTGCTTTAAAAGTCCATTTTGATCAAGCATGAATATTTAATTTGAAAGGTTTTTCCTCAGATTTTATCCTATCTCATCGAATTATCATTTCACTAAGGAAGAATTTAGAATTCTCAAGTGTATGGTAAAAATAAAAAATAAAAAGTATGGAAAGAATTGGACTCTAGGGTGAAAACCCAAAAATGGGCGGTCTAGAGTAAAATGAAAATTTTTGATGCCATCTATGAAAGTGCCGATACCACAAAAAGAGGAGGTCATCTTAAAGGAGTGGTCATCGAGGAACATCTAGGAATTCTTGAACCCCCAAATTGCCAACTCTCATTCAGAGGATTGTCTTCAAAAAACTGAAACTTTTTCTCCAAGATTAAACTTTTCGGTTTGAACATCCCGGCCAATCTTGACGCTTGTCAAAATGCCTTGATATGGAAACTAAAAGAATGTTGAATTTGTTTGGTTCTCAATGAATTCATGATTTATAAAACCTGTTCCATTTGTGAGCCTAGAAGGGATATACATTTTTGTCATGAAGTTTTCCTGGAAAAGCCAGAATCTTGTTATACTAAGCCTTACCTATCCCAGTTGAAAAAAAACCCAGATGGACACTTGGAGAAATTTCTAACAATGATCATCAGTCTTCAAAAGATTTGTACATCACACATTGTGGGGTTAATATATTTTTTGTTCAGAAGTTTTCAAAATAAGAAAACAAATAAAGATATTTTTTGAAATACCCATTTTGATGTTGACATGTGACAAGGATTTTTTCTAACCCAAAGGTATAGAACTGCTAGGATAGGTCCTGACTTCCAGATTTGAGAAGAAGATATCGAACCCAGTTCAGACCTCTGTTGATGAAAGTTTGAAAACTGTTGGGGCAAAGAGAATAGCCAAAATGAATTGAAGATATACTCTGATTTGAAGAGGAAAAATGAATTTGAAAGGCTAAGCCAAAGTCTAGAAAAACAACCGGGGGCATTTGCATCAGTCATGAGCACTCATCTCTTTATCGAGCTTTTGCATCTGCAAAGTGTCGGCAAGAATTTGCATCATTCATGGGTATTTGCATTGGCATTATTCCATAAGCATCTGCATTTTACATTTACATTCTTCATGGAATTTGCATTTGTGTCATCTCAAGCAATTGCAACATTTCTAGAATCATTGCATTTTCATTATTGTGTGGTAATTGTAGTTATACCATTCATAAACCAGTTACATGAACACAATTAGTAGGGGCATCTGCATCATGAAACATGGGCATCAATCCAGGCCATTTGCATTTGCACTAAGAAATATTTTACATTTGCACCATGAAGCATAAGCACCTTGTTAAAAGACATGTGCATCTGCATCATTTCTCAAAGCTTCTGGTGGGGATATCCAGAATTTTACAGTTTTTAAAAGTGAACAAGTCTTCGGTGGTGATAGCTAAAGCCTCTGGTGGAGATATCCAGGGTTTTATAATTTTGAAACATGAGAAATTTTCTTCTGAAGGAGTTACCCAGAATTTTACAATGAGCAAGTCTTTGGTGGTGATAGCCAAAGCTTCTGGTGGGGATATCCAGAATTTTACAATTTTAAAAGTGAACAAGTCTTCGGTGGTGATAGCTGAAGCTTCTGGTAGAGATATCCAGGGTTTTATAATTTTGAAACATGAGAAATCTTCTTCTCAAGGAGTTACCCAGAATTTTACAATGAGCAAGTCTTTGGTGGTGATAGCCAAAGCTTCTGGTGGGGATATCCAGAATTTTACAGTTTTAAAAGTGAACAAGTCTTCGGTGGTGATAGCTGAAGCCTCTGGTAGAGATATCCAGGGTTTTATAATTTTGAAACATTAGAAATCTTCTTCTGAAGGAGTTACCCAGAATATTACAATGAGCAAGTCTTTGGTGGTTATAGCCAAAGCTTCTGGTGGGGATATCCAGAATTTTATAGTTTTAAAAGTGAACAAGTCTTCGGTGGTGATAGCTGAAGCCTCTGGTGGAGATATCCAGGGTTTTATAATTTTGAAAAATGAGAAATATTCTTTTGGAGGAGTTATCCAGAATTTTATTCAACATGTGCATCTACATCAAGAAGCATTTGCATCAATCTAAGTTAGTTGAATCTGCATCAAGAAAGTTTGCATCAAATCAAGTCATTTACATTTGCATCAAAGACATTTGCACCAATCTAAGTCATTTGCATCTACATCAAGAAGCGTTTGCGTCAACTAAAGACATTTGCATTTGCATCATGAAGCATTTGCATCATCTCTTAAAGCTGTCAGGTATAATCGAACTCGTTTTGCTTCTCAAATGAGTCGAGCCCCGAGATCATCGTCGAGGTACTTTTTTTTTATTATTATTATGAACAAGTCTTCGGTGGTGATAGCTGAAGCCTCTGGTGGAGATATCCAGAGTTTTTAAAATCCTTTGAAAAGGTAGAAAGTCTTCGGTGGTGATAGCTGAAGCTTCTGGAGGTGATACCCAGAATTTTTACATTTTAAAAAATGAGCAAGACTTTGGTGGCGATAGCCGAAGCTTCTGGAGGAGATATCCAGAATTTTAAACACAGCTGAGAACAAGATAGGTTAAGGCCCCGAGACCATCGTCGAGGTCATTTCCTTTCTTGCAAATCGAATTCGTTTTCCTAAGACGAGTCGAGCCCCGAGATCATCGTCGAGGTACTTTTTTTTATTATTATGAACAAGTCTTCGGTGGTGATAGCTGAAGCCTCTGGTGGAGATATCCAGAGTTTTTAAAATCCTTTGAAAAGGTAGAAAGTCTTCGGTGGTGATAGCTGAAGCTTCTGGAGGTGATACCCATAATTTTTTACAGTTTTAAAAATGAGCAAGACTTTGGTGGTGATAGCCGAAGCTTCTGCAGGAGATACCCAGAATTTTAAACACAGCTGAGAACAAGACAGGTTAAGGCCCCGAGACCATCGTCGAGGTCATTTCCTTTCTTGCAAATCGAATTTGTTTCCTTAAGACGAGTCGAGCCCCGAGACCATTGTCGAGGTACTTTTTTTTTATTATTATTATGAACAAGTCTTCGGTGGTGATAGCTAAAGCCTCTGGTGGAGATATCCAGATTTTTAAAATCCTTTGAAAAGGTAAAAAGTCTTCGGTGGTGATAGCTGAAGCTTCTGGAGGTGATACCCAGAATTTTTACAGTTTTAAAAATGAGCAAGACTTTGGTGGTGATAGCCGAAGATTCTGGAGGAAATATCCAGAATTTTAAACACAGCTGAGAACAAGACAGGTTAAGACCCTGAGACCATCGTCGAGGTCATTTCCTTTCTTGCAAATCGAATTCGTTTCCTTAAGACGGGTCGAGCCTTGATTAGTCAGGGAATTCAATTTAAGGACAAAATCTTCAATTTACTGTTTTAAAAGATATATATATTTGAAAAAAAAATGAAAAAAGAAAAAAGGAAAAAAGAAAAAAAGAAAAAAAATGGAAAAATAGAAAATGAAAAATGAAAAAATGATAGAAGAATGAAAAAGAAAACCCCTTTCCCTTTCCTTCGCATGTGATGTCACTGATCGTACAAAATTAGTGTCGGTTTATCTTAGTCTGATTCCTGATTCTCAGCAATAGCCAAAGAGGGGCAGCTGTAGACACCTAATTTTGTCTGGACCACTAAACAGGTATGTTTTCTTCCTATATTGATGTTTTCGAGTGTAAAAAGATTTTTTCATCCTGCAGGTGGTACTCTGAGACTTAGTTTAAGAGGGCGAGCATAAAAAGTCAAACTTGAAAAAAAGTCAACCCCGAAAAAGTCAACCCCAAAAAGTCAACCCCAAAAAGTCAACTACTAAAAAAGTCAACCCACTTTCAAAATCAAGATTTTAAGTTCAATTGAAAAATGGTGAAAGAATTTTGATAATCCGAGGTCTACATTGAAAGATATGGAGTTCGGAAGTTGTGATTTGGAAATTCAGTAGAAAGGAAACCAAAATCCGAGAAATTTGGGGAAAAGTGCTTAAACGATCAAATTGGTCGAAATTGAAGGTTCCAAATGAAAGATAAGCACTGACTACGTGTAATGGAGAAGTCACTTGCAAGAAAAATCGAAAGAAAAGTCAATCCGGGAGAAAACCGAGAATTAGGGTTTTTAGTGGATTTCGGTGAAATCGGGAAGAATCACAGAAATGGCCCGACTTGGTAAGACCAAAGCCCCCAATGGATGAATAATGATTAAAAAGGATAGCCCAAGGCTCAGATTGAAGAAAATCTGAAAATCGAACTTGTTTTGAGCAAAATCGGGTTTCGTAGGCAAAAGGGCAAAATTGGAAAATTTGGGAAAAAAAGCAAATGGACTCCAAAAATTCTGAATATTTGTCAATCTCATTCTTAAATCATTTGAAAGAGATTGGCGAAAGAAAACCTTGATTAGGAGTTCGTTTGCAAAATGGGCAAATCCTGGGCTTCAAATGTAGTAATTCAAAAAGGAAAATCCCGAAAAAATAGCAAATGATCTCCAAATCTTTTGAAATTTTGCAGATCTCATTTTTAAACTATTTGGAAGAGATTGGCGAAAGAAAATCTTGATTCGGAGTTCGTTTGCAAAATGGCCAAATCCCGAGCTTTTTATGCAGTAATTCAAAAAGGAAAATCCCGGAAAAATAGTAAATGAGCTCCAAATATTTTGAAATTTAGAAGATCTCAATTTTAAATTATTTGGAAGATATTGGCGAAATAAAATCTTGATTCGGAGTTCGTTTGCAAAATGGCCAAATCCCGAGCCTCCTATGCAATAATTCGAGAAGATACATCCCGAAACAATAGCAAATGGACTCCAAAAATTCTGAAATTTTGCAAATATCACTTTTAAATTATTTGGAAGATATTGGAAAAAGAAAATATTGATTCGGAGTTCGTTTACAAAATGGCCAAATCCCGAGCCTTTTATGTAGTAAATCAAGCCGACAAATCTCGAAAAAATACCAAATGAGCTCCAAAAATTATGAAAACTTCCAGATCACATTTTTAAATTATTTGGAAGAGATTGGTGAAGAAAAATCTTGATTTGGAGCTCGTTTAAAAAATGGTAAAATGTAGGGGCATAAAAGGGCATTTTTGGAAGAAAAAATCCAAATAAATAGCAAACGGACTCGGATAATTTTGAAAACTTCCAGAACTCAATATTTTATTATTTTGGAAGTATTAAAAAAAGAAAAATTGAATTTGGAGTCCGTTTGATATTTATTTGCATCCGGGGGGCAAAACGGTCATTTCACCTAAGCAACCGAAAAGGGCTTCTTTGGGCCTTTCAAAAAATCAGAGCTGGGCTGGAAAAGAGAAGTGTTGGCCTGGCCAAGCCCAAAGGAAGGAGGAAGCTTCTGATTTTTCAATCAAATGGCTAAAAATCAAGAGTTAGTTAGAGATTCTCTTTGATCAAGCCATGGTGATTAAGCCACATAGGCCAAGAGAGATGTCAACATTATTCTTTAACAGCTGTAATTTGAGAGAGCTGAGATGCTAATCTAAAGGTGGTAATTTCATGATTTTTCACCTTGAATTATTAGCCATTTGATGGAAAATTGGTTACACAAAAAATGACAACATCCTAGGGGAGGAGAGAGGTAAAATTCTGCCAACACTAAGGGGAGGTCAGAATTTCGAATTTTGAACTTCATTTTGGCTGATTTCTCTTGGTTTTTCTTAGTTTTTTTCTTCTTGGTTGAGAGCAAAAAAGAAAAGTTTAGAAAAAAAAAGAAAAGTTTGAAGAGATAAAGCTTGAAAGATAGCTTCTTGAGGTTGCTCTTGAGCACCAACTCTTGCACTTTCTTGATTTTCTATTCTTGTTTTTGCTATTTTGATTTCTATTTGGTGAGTTTCAATTTTCAATAAATTTTTTTTTATTGTTCTTTTAAGTTCTTCCTTCATCTCTTTCTTAAGTATATTTTTTACATTTTATTTTTACAATAAACTCGCCATGGCCAAATGGCCTACATTATTTATTTAAGTTGCTGTTTTGGGTTCATTTTACCATATTGTTTATGTTATTTTCTTTGATTTTGATGTTTTAAATGTTATGTTACTTCATATTCTTGAGTTATATTTTAATTTGCTTGCTTTGTTTGTTGCCATTTATGTTTTAGATATCATGTTTTTGCATTTTTAATTTTCTGTTTTCATGTTGTTTAAATTTGAGCATGTTTTAGATTTAGTATATCAAGTGTTTGTGAAAATGCTTGTATGGTCTTTGCATGATTTTTGTTTTATATCTTAGTTGAACATGTTTTAGATTTAGTATATTAAGTGTTTGCGAAAATGCTTGTGTGATTTTTGCATGATTTAAGTGTTATATTTTAGTTGAGCATGTTAGTATACCAAGTGTTTATGAAAATGCCATGCTTGTTGGAGCTTGAGGCCATTTGGCTACTCCATGTGTTTTGCATTGTGCGATTGCATTTTTGTCATGTTAGTTGGTAGGTTTTGCCATTTGCATATCATTTGATTTAGTTTTGCATGCTAGTATGCCAAGTGTTTGTGAAAATGCCATGTTTGCTTGTTACATTATGCTATTCGGCCCTCTTGGAATTTTTGCATTTTTTGTGCATTCTTGCCATGTTAGTTGATAGGTTAGAATTTGCATGATATTTGATTGAGTTTTTGGATTAAGCATGCTTTGTGTTTGTGAAAATGCCATGCATATTTCAGTTATTAAGCTAGGTTTATTTGCCATGCATGTTCATGCATTTTAGGTCTAGGTTGCATTAAATGTCATGCAAGTTCATTTAGGTCTAGGTCACTTTATGAATGCCATGCATTTTTTCATGACATTTAGGTTTAAATCCATGCATTTCATGCATTATGTTTGCTGCATCGTTTCATGCATTTCATGTTCATGCCACTTGAATAATGACTTGAGCCAATTAATGTTTCAAAGTCATGCTCTCTTGAGCACACTTGTGGAAAATTAAGTTTGTCAAGTTGATTGTTCTACCTTTGTGATTTTTTTTTTACTTAGCTAATTTTTATCTAACTTTCAAAAAGTCCTAGCTACTGTTTGCAAGTCATTTTATGAGCTTCAAATATTTTTACTTTGATTTTTAAATGATTTTACCAAAGCCATCAGAAATTTTGGCAAAGCAGTTTTTTTTTTCAACCA
The DNA here is from genome assembly GCA_030761205.1 of Fremontodendron californicum. Taxonomy (NCBI): domain Eukaryota; kingdom Viridiplantae; phylum Streptophyta; class Magnoliopsida; order Malvales; family Malvaceae; genus Fremontodendron; species Fremontodendron californicum. Next base: position 5,823,646 of record JAULJL010000032.1, read on the forward strand.
AAACTCGTACATCTTTGATTTTTCTGGGAATTCATCTTTAATCAGAAAATTAAGCCTATTTTTTCCCGTGTATTTTTGCATGTCCTGAGTCTCCAGTATTATTTTCAGAATTTTTTGAATTTTTAAAAATAGGATAAAAAATCGTGGCTTAAAACTGGACAGTGGAGTCAGAATTGAATTTAAAGAAAAATCATTTTTCTGTTTTGGTTAAGTTACTTAGAGTGGGCTGATTAGGAGGGTTAGCTACTGACTTAGGATAGTTTCTAAGCCTTTTTAAACTCTAAAAATGGTTTTTCAAGTCTCGGGTTAAGGGTAGTCAAGTACGGATTTTTTAAACTTAGGAAATTAGAGCCATTTAAAAAAAGATTTAGCCCAGTTTTTATTTTTAATTCAAGCTTTTCAAAATTGTTTTCAAACAATCACAAAGTATTTTGGTTTTAGAATATTTAATTTGTCATATTTTCCTAAGGTAGCCGGATATCTTTTTAGATATACGTATTTCCTTAATTAAAGGAAAAAATACATTTCATGCATTGTATTTTTCATATTCATGCATTTTATATAATATGAGATTCATGCTATAATAATTCCTATGATATTTTTATTATTTTGATTTATATTTTTTGATGTTACATGGTTTATTATATGGTTTTGAATATTTCATGATATCCTATGCTTTTATTTAGTTATTTTTATTTAGCATATACTATGTTCATGCATTATTATTTTTATTTTCATGCATATTATATGATAGCATTATTTTATTCCATGTCATTTAAATCATATGCCATATCATTCATATTTGTCATGTCATTTAAATTATTTTATTTCATTTAGGATATATTATGTCATATAGAATATTTTATTTCATTTTGATTATATCATATGACTTAGGATATTGCATTTCATGTAGAATATATTATATTACCTAGGTCATTTCATTTCATTTAGGATATATTATGTCATCTAGAATATTTTATTTCATTTAGATTATATCATATGACTTAGGATATTGCATTTCATATAGAATGTATTATGTTACATAGGTCATTTAATTTAATTTAGAATATCTTATATAACTTAGGATATTCCATTTCATTTAGAAGATGCTAAGGCATTCAAATCATGTCATGTCATTAGGTTGCATTATATTATTTAGATTTTGCTATGTCATTTTATTTATGTCATGCATATACATATTCATTTCTTTTAAATGTTTTCAAAAAAGATAATGGTTTTCAATAAAATAAAGATATTCCCGAGTTAAAATAATTCATGAGTTCTCTGCCGGGTTTGCTGGGGAGGATATCATCAATTATTATTAATAACGGAATATCTTCTTTAAAAAGAGAATGATTCGGAAAATTTTCCAAAATTTTCCAAAATTTCTATATTTTGCCACGTTTGTTGGGGAATATAGGAAAATTTTGAATTTATAAATTCCAGATCATTTTCAATAAAAAATGGAATTATTTTTCTTTAAATTGGGAATTAACTTGAAATACTAAATTTAAAACCAATTTTTACCGAGACTTGAGATAACACACGATTAATAAGGTACCGATTTATACGGGCGTTGTGGGGGTGCTAATCCTTCCCCACACGTAACCGACTCCCGAACCCGTTTCTTTGATTTCTCTGGTTTAAAACGCAGACTTGAAATTGGTTTTCAAAATGTTTTAATTAATTTTTAAAATATTTTATAAAACCGGTTTTAATAGGTGGCTGATCACACCTAGCTAAAAAAGATTGGTGGCGACTCTATGTCTTTTTTAAGGTCATTTGAAAACCTTCATTTTTTTAGAGGAATTAAGTCGACTTTTTCTCGGTTTTTTTTAATGTCACGCTTAACGAATAATAAAGTCTTGCGATGAGACTCGTTATTTTTTAGGTTGCGACACTTATCTTTCATTTGAAACCTTCAATTTCGACCAATTCGATCGTTTAAGCACTTTTCCCCAAATAACCCGGATTAGGATTTTCTTTCTACTGAATCTCCATAACCCAACTTTCGAACTCCATATCTTTCGATGTAGACCTCGAATTATCAAAATTCTTTTGCCATTTTTCAATTGAACTTCAAATCTTGATTTTGAAAATGGGTTGACTTTTTTAGTAGTTGACTTTTCGAGGTTGACTTTTTTCAAGTTTGACTTTTTATGCTCGCCTTCTTAGACTAAGTCCCGGAGTACCACCTACAGGATGAAAAAAAGTCTTTTTACATTCTGAAACATCAATTTAGGAAGAAAACATACCTGTTTTAGTGGTCCGAACAAAATTAGGTGTCTACAGCTGCCCTTCTTTGACTATTGCTGAGAATCAGGAATCAGGTAAAGATAAATAAAAACTAATTTTGTCCGGTTAGTGAAATCACATGTGAAAAGAAGGGGATTTCTTTTTTCTTTTCATTTTTTTTGAGAAAAATTGTAAATAGAAGATATTGTCCTTAAATTAAATTCCCGTCTTAAGGAAACGAGTTCGATTTGCAAGAAAAAATTATGCCCGGAGGTCTTAAGAATGATGCTCGGAGGTCTTAAAAATGGTGCCCGGAGGCCTTACCCGTGATTTTTTTTTTTAAAAAAATGCGCTATATGCTGCTTCAAAAATAATGCCTGGAGGTCTGAAAAATGGTGCCCGGAGGTTTTAAGGATGGTGCCCGAAGGTCTTAAGAGTGGTGCCTGGAAGCCTTACCCGTGATTTGAAAATACCTTGACGACGTTCTCAAGGCTCGACTCATTTGATGAAACAAAATGAATTCGATTTAAAACAAAAGGAAATACCTCGATAGTGGTCTCAAGGCTCGACTCATTTGATAAAACAAAATGAATTCGATTTAAAACAAAAGAAAATACCTTGACGGTGGTCTCAAGGCTCGATTCATTTGATAAAACAGAATGAATTCGATTTAAAACAAAAGGAAATACTAAGAATGATTCTGGGTTTGGTTCATTTGGAAAAAATAAATTTAACTTGAAAATGAAAGGAACATACCTCGACGGCGGTCTCGGGGCTCGACTTATTTGAGAAACAAAATGAGTTCGATTTGGAAAGGAAACGTACCTCGACGGTGATCTCGGGGCTCGACTCGTTTGAAAAACAGAACGAGTTTACTTTGGGGAAGTCCAAGTTTTCCTGATTTCTGCAATGTTAGCTAAATGCAATGATGAGAATGACATGCTTTGCAAATGCTTGTATGTTTCCTAAGAATGAATGCAATCAAATGATTGTGTCATGATTTCTAATCCATGGTTTCTTTGAGGTTCACAGATTATACGACTTCATGACGGAGTCTTCAATTGTTCACTGATGCCCCACTTAAGGAAACCTTCACTCAAGATAACTTGTCAAACAGTCTCAGTTTCTGGCTTTCGCTGAAGTTTACAGATTTTGTGACTTCGTGATGGAGTCTCCAACCCGTTCACTGTTTTCTTTTCTTGGTGAACTTTCCAAACCTTTCCCAAGATTTAAATCTATTCCTTAGTAATACTTTGAAATCCTTTTATTTAAAGATTTTTTTATTACTAATCATCATTCAATTTAATAACAATCATAATGCATCTCAAAAATGTATGAAAGAAAATATGAATCAAGCAAAAATTGTCATGAAAAGGATAACAAGAATTTATTGAAAGAAATGTTTTAAAATAGTAAAAATAAATATCAAGGATATAAGAAACAAATGTAAAGTTATAGGTTGTAGATGCCCCGGATGCGGAATATCTTGGACCCCTCTTTTTCAAACCATCTGAAATTCCTCTTGAACAAGCAATTTACTTGAGTAACCTCTCGGCTTTCGTAGTTACATCAGACTGAGTTGTTCCCCTTTCTTTTGATTTTCAGATGCTTTCTCCCCCTTTACACGGAGCATTTATTCGAACTTTTAATCAGTACCTGAGCCGCCCTTTGCGGGTTTTCAACTCAAGTGTCCTCCATTCGGTATTAAGTCGCCCTTTGTGGGTTTTCGGCTTAAACCTCTCCTTTTACATTCTTTTTTCATTTTTTTTTTTTGTATTCTACCATGCATCTGAGAATTTTAAATGTTTCCAAGGTAAAAATGTCAATTCAAAAGATGGGATGAATTATGAGAATAACCTTTCAAATTAAATATCCATGCTTGATCAAAATGGGCTTTTAAAGCATGTAATGTAGGCCAAGGTTTAGGTTTAGAAAGAAAGGATAAAATAAGCCCAAAGTGTGTCTAAGGGTGATTGGATCAAGGATCATTTCCTGAGGAGAACTCATTCTTGAAACATTTGTCCCTTTTTTTTTTGGAACTTTCTTTTCTTATTTTTTTGCTTTGTTGGCTTTCATTTGCCATTTTTTCCGATGGCTTTCTTTTTGCCATGATTTTTTTATTTTTCCTCGCATTTGCCCTCCAGTGTAGAGGGTAATCCTTGATCAAGGGTTTAAAGAAAGGAATAATTCCTAAGGCTCAAAGGGGTGACTAAGGATAATTTCTTCTTAGTGAAAGGAATATGAAAGATGGCCATTCATCATATCAAGCATGAATATTCTCTTTGAAAAGCAATTCACAGGGGAGATAGATATATAGAATTTCCATTTTTACACTTGGAATCGTTCGAATTTCCAAGTGCACAACATCACACTTTTTTTTAAGCATAATACTTCTTCAGTTCATCAGCATTCACGGGATTTCTGAAATCCTCCCCGTCCATTCTAGTTAAAATCAATGCTCCTCCAGAAAAAACTCTTTTTACCACATAGGGTCCTTCCTAATTCGGAGCCCACTTTCCTCTTGGGTCCTTCACTATAGGGAGAATTTTCCTCAGTACCAACTCCTCCTCTCGAAACTGTCTAGGACGAATTTTGTTGTTGTGGGCTCGAATCATCATTTTCTGATACAACTGCCCGTGACAAATTGCTTTCAATCTTTTCTCCTAGATGAGATTCAACTGTTCATAACGAGCTCTAACCCATTCTTCTTCCTCTAAGCCAACTTCCATCAAAACCCGAAGTGAAGGGATCTCAACTTCAGTAGGTAGCAGTGCTTCCATCCCGTATACCAAAGAAAACGTCGTTGTCCCTGTAGATGTACGGACCGAAGTATGATATGCATGAAGAGCAAAAGGCAAGATGTCATGCCAATCCTTGTACACATTGGTCATCTTCTCAACAATCTTCTTAATGTTCTTATTGGCTGCTTCTACTACCCCATTCATCTTCGGACGGTAAGGTGCCGAATTATGATGTGTGATCTTGAATTGAGTACACACTTCTCTCATCATCTTATTGTTCAAATTGAGAGCATTATCCGAAATAATTCTTGCTGGCAACCCATAACGGCATATGATTTCTTTCTTAACAAATCTGCATACCACCAACTTTGTTATATTCGCATAGGAAGCAGCTTCTATCCACTTTGTCAACTAATCTATTGCCACCAAGATGAAACGATGTTCATTTGAAGCTTTCGGAGTGATAGGCCCAATCATATCCATTCCCCACATTGAAAAGGGCCATGGTGCAGTCATGACATGTAATGGCGATGACGGCACATGAATCTTATCTGCATATATCTGGCATTTATGGCACTTTCGGGAATAACTGATACAATCTCCTTCCATTGTCAACCAATAATACCCTGCCCTCATAATCTGTTTAGCAAGCATGTGACCATTAGCATGAGTGCCACATATCCCTTCTGGACCTCTTCTATAATTCTCCGAGCTTCGGCAGATTCGACACATATCAACAAGACTTGGTCTTTTCCTTTCTTGTAGAGAATCTCACTGTCTAGAACCAAACCCATTGCTAGCCTTCTCAGAGTCCTCTTGTCATTTTCTGTTCCTTGTTCTGGATACTATTGACTCTTGATGTATTGCAAGATATCGTTATACCAAGGGAGGCCATCTGCTTCTTCTTCAATACTCAGATAGTGGGTAGGAGACTTATATATACTTATCTTTATTGGTACAACTTCAGCCCTTTCATTCACTTTAAACATTGATGACAAAGTAGCCAGAGCATCTGCCATTCAATTTTCTTCTCGAGGAAAGTAATTGAAATTCACTTCTTCAAATTCCTCTAATAAACTCAATATGAGTTCTCGGTATCGGATTAGCTTTGTATCTCGAGTTTTCCATTCTCCTCGTAGCTGGTATATCACTAAGGCTGAGTCTCCAAAAACTTCCAATACTTTGATCTTTCTGTCCACTGCAGCACGAAGGCCCATAGTACACGCTTCATACTCGGTAGTATTGTTTGTACAATCAAAATACAATCTAGCAGTGCAAGGATAATAATCTTCTTCTGGGGATATGAGCACTGTACCAATTCCATGCCCCATGGCATTAGATGCGCCATCAAAATACATTTTCCACACTTTCTTCTTCAGGGGAATCTCATCTGCTTGTGAAACATACATCAAATCTTCATTCGAAAAGTCAAAATTCAACGGCTCATAATCTTCCACTGCCTGACTTGCTAAGAATTCAGCCACTGCACTGCCTTTGATAGCTTTCTGACTCACATATACAATGTCGTACTCTGACAATAAAACCTGCCATCTTGCCGTCCTCCCTGACAAAAAATGTGCTTCCAACATGTACTTGACTAGATCCAGCTTGGCAATCAACCACGTTGTGTGGTACAACATGTACTGTCTGAGTCTTCGAGTAGTCCAGGCTAAGGCACAACACAACTTTTCTATCGACGAATATTTCAACTCATAATCTGTGAACTTCTTGCTGAGGTAGTAAACTGCCTGTTCTTTCTTTCTAGTCTCATCAAGCTGCCCCAGAATACAACCTATGGATCTCTCAAATACTGATAAATACAGTATCATTGGTTTATCCAGAACAGGTGGCAACCTAAAAAATAATAAGTCTCATCGCAAGACTTTATTATTCGTTAAGCGTGACATTAAAAAAAACCGAGGAAAAGTCGACTTAATTCCTCTTGAAAAATGAAGGTTTTGAAAATGACCTTGAAAAAGATATGGAGTCGCCACCAATCTTTTTTAGCTAGGTGTGATCGGCCGATTTTATAAAATATTTTAAAATTAATTAAAACATTTTTAAAACCAATTTCAAGTCTGCGTTTTAAACCAGAGAAATCAAATAAGCGGGTTCGGGATTCGGTTAAGTATGGGGAAAGATTAGCACCCCTACAACGCCCGTATAAAACGATACCTTATTAATCATGTGTTATCTCTAGTCTTGGTAAAAAGTCGATTTTAAATTTTTATTTCAAGTTAATTCCCAATTTAATGAAAAATTAATTTCATTTTTAATTGAAAATGATCCGGAATTTATAAATTCAAAATTTTCCTATATTCCCCAACAAATGGGGTAAAATATATAATTTTTTATTAGTTTGGAAAAATTTCTGAATCATTCTCATTTTAAAGAAGATATTCCGTTATTAATGATAATTGATGATATCCTCTCCGGCAAACCCTGCAGAGAATTCATGAATTATTTTAACTCGAGAATATCTTTATTTTATTGAAAATCATTATCTTTTTGAAAACATTTTAAAAAATAAGAATATGAATATGTATGACATAAATAAAATGACATAGCAAAGTCTAAATAATATAATGCAACTTAAATGATATGATATAATTTAAATGTCTTAGCATATTCTAAATGAAATGAAATATCCTAAGTTATATGATATATTCTAAATGAAATGAAATGACCTAGGTAACATGATATATTCTATATAAAATGTAATATCCTAAATCATATGATATATTCTAAATGAAATAAAATATCCTAAGTGACATAATATATTCTAAATGAAATGAAATGACCTAGGTAACATAATATATTCTACATGAAATGAAATGACCTAGGTAACATAATATATTCTATATGAAATGAAATAATTTAAATGACATGGCAAATATAAAATGATATGGCATATAATCTAAATGACATGAAATATAAAATAATGCTATCATATAATATGCATGAAAATAAAAATAAAAATAATAATGCATGAACATAGCATATACTAAATAATATGACAAAAATAACTAAATAAAAAGCGTAGGATACCAAGAAATATTCAAAACCATATTATAAACAATATAACATCAAAAATATAAATCAAAATAATAACAATACCATAGAAATTATCATAGAAAAATCACATATTATATAAAATGCATGAATATGGAAAATGCAATGCATGAAAGTGTATTTTTTCCTTTAATTAAGGAAATCCGTATATCTAAAAAGATATCCGGCTACCTTAGGAAAATATATCAAATTAAATATTCTAAAACCAAAATACTTTGTGATTGTTTGAAAATAATTTTGAAAAGCTTAGATTAAAAATAAAAACTTAGCTAAACCTTTTTTAAATGGCTCTAATTTCCTAAGTTTAAAATCCCGGACTTGACCACCCTTAACCCGAGACTTAAAAAATCATTTTTAGAGTTTAAAAAGGCTTAGAAACTACCCTAAGTCAGTAGCTAAACTTCCTAATCAGCCCCCTCTAAGTAACTTAACCAAAACAGAAAAATGATTTTCCTTCAAATTCAATTATGACTCCACTATCCAGTTTTAAACCACTATTTTTTACCCTATTTTTAAAAATTCAAAAAAAAAATCTAAAAAAAATACTGGAGACTCAGAATATGTAAAACTACATGAAAAAATGGGTTTAATTTTCTGATTAAATATGACTGCCCAAAAAAATTGGGAAAGTACGAGTATGGGTAAAAAACTGTTTTGCCAAAACACATTCTTTTGCCTTTGATAAAATCATTTAAAAAACAAAGTAAAAATATTAAAGACTCTCTAAATGACTCACAAACAGTAGCTAACACATTTGAAAAGTTAGAAAACAATTGGCTAAGTAAAAAAAATCATAAAGGTAGAATAATCAATTTGACAACTCTTTAATTTTCCACAAGTATGCTCAAGTGAGCATGACTTTGAGCCACTGATTGGCCTAAGTCATAAATCAAGTGGCATGGACATGAAATGCATGAAAAATACAGCAAATATGATGCATGAAATGCATGATTTAAAACCTAAATGACATGAAAAATGCATGGCAAACAAACCAATTCTAAACCTAAAATATGCATGGCAATAATACAAACACATGGCATGCTTCAACAAAATACTCAACCAAACATCATGAAAATACAAACCTATCAACTAACATAACAAAAATGCACACACAAAGCAAACAAAATGAAGGTGGCCGAATGGCCTCATGTTCAAAATGAGCATGGCATTTTCACAAACACTTGATATACTAACATGCTTAACTAAAGAATAACACTCAAATCATGCAAATATAAAGTAGAGGCATGAAAACCAACAAGCATTTTCACAAACACATGAATTACAAAATATAAAACATAAACAAACTTAAACATTTTGAAAACAGAAAATCAAAAATGCAAGAATAGTAAAATAAACATGATAATAGACTCAAAAATGGAAATAAGCAAGCAACCATATTAAAACAAGCTTCAAGTTTATGTATTAAAAGAAGATTTAAAGCATCAAAATACGAGAAAAGATAAAGATAGACTCTTCGACCAAGAATAACATGAAATAACAAAACAAACAGCAACTCTAAAAAAAAAAACTATGCCATGCGGCCATATCCAAAATCAAAGGGAAAAAAAATTCAAAAGCTTTTTACAAGAAAGAATGAGGAAGGAACTTAAAGAAGAACATTAAAAACACTTATTTAAAAAGAAAAATCAAAAGAAACTCAGCAAAATAATAGTCAAAACAGCAAATCAAGAATGGAAAATCAAAGAAAGTGCAAGAGTATGGTGCTTAAAGCAACCTTTAGAAGCTATCTTTCAAGTTTTTTCTCTTCTAACTTTCTTTTCTTTTCTAAACTTTTCTTTTTGCTCTTCAAAAATGGAGAGAAAATAAGCCAAAAGCAAGAGAAATAGAGAGTGAATTTCTGAAAATGAAAGAGAGAATGCCTTTCTTTAGTGTGGCCGAAACCCCCCTCTAGGCTAGGATGTTGTCATTTTTCCATCAACCAATTTTCATCCATGGGCTATTGATCCAAGATGTTTAAAACATGAAATTATCACCCTTAGATTAGGCCATCAGCTATCCACAATTACAGCTGTTCAAGAATCTTAAGCCATTATGTTGACACTCCCCCTCTTCATGCATTGGTCCATGTGGCTTATTTGCAAAGGCTTGATCAAAAAATAACTAACTCTTCATTGTTGGCATTTTGATTAAAAAAATTAGAAACTTCCTACTCATCTTTGGGCCTTGGCCTGCCAGCCCCTCTTCTTCCAGCCCATGTTTCATTTTTTTAAAAGGCAAGAAGAGCCCTATTCAATTTCTTGGGTAAAATGATCTTTTTGCCCCCCGAGCATAAAGAAAAGGCAAACGGACTCCAAATTCAAATTTTATTTTTTCAATACTTTCAAAATAATAAAAAATTGAATTATGGAAGTTTTCAAAATTTTTCGAGTCCATTTGCTATTTATTTGGATTTTTTCTTCCAAAATTGCCCTTTTATGCCCCCAAACTTTACCATTTTTTAAACGAGCTCCAAATCCAGATTTTTCTTCACTAATCGCTTCCAAATAATTTAAAAGTGTGATCGGAAAGTTTTCATAATTTTTGGAACTCATTTGGTATTTTTTCGGGATTTATCTACTTGAATTACTACATAGGGGGCCCGGGATTTGGCCATTTTGCAAACGAACTCCGAATCAAGATTTTCTTTCACCAATATCTTCTAAATAATTTAAAAATGAGATTTACAAATTTTTAGAATTTTTGGAGTTCAGTTGCTATTTTTTCGGGATTTATCTTCTTGAATTTCTACATGTGAGACCCGGGATTTGACCATTTTGCAAACGAACTCCGAATAAAGATTTTATTTCTCCAATCCCTTCCAAATGATTTAAGAATGAGATTTGCAATTTTTCAAAATTTTTGGAGTTCATTTGCTATTTTTCCCAAATTTTCCAATTTTCCAATTTTGCTCTTTTGCCTCCGAAACCTGGTTTTTCTCAAAACAAGTACGATTTTCAGATTTTCTTCAAACTGAGCCTTGGGCTATTCTTTTTTAATCACTCCTTATCCATTAGGGGCTTAGTCCTACCGAATCGGGCCATTTCTATAATTCTTCCCAATTTCACCGAAATCCACCAAAAACCCTAATTCTCGATTTTCATCCGGATTGACTTTTCTTTCAGTTTTTCTTTCAAATGGCTTCTCCATTACTCGCATTCAGTGCTTATCTTTCATTTGGAACCTTCAATTTCGACCAATTCGATCGTTTAAGCACTTTTCCCCAAATTTCTCGGATTAGGGTTTCCTTTCTACTGAATCTCCATAACCCAACTTCCGAACTCCATATCTTTCGATGTAGACCTCGGATTATCAAAATTCTTTCACCATTTTTCAATTGAAATTCAAATCTTGATTTTGAAAGTGGGTTGACTTTTTTAGTAGTTGACTTTTCAGGGTTGACTTTCTAAGGTTGACTTTTTTCAAGTTTGACTTTTTATGCTCGCCTTCTTAGACTAAGTCCCGGAGAACCACTTGCAGGATGAAAAAAAGTCTTTTACATTATGAAACATCAATTTAGGAAGAAAACATACCTGTTTTAGTGGTCCGAACAAAATTAGGTGTTTACAACTCAAGTTTGGCTCGAAGCACAGATGAACTCTGAAGGGAAGATAAGATTTTGGGCCGACAGCAATTCCGAGATCACAAAAGGGTTCTATGCATGTTTGGTTTCGGTTCTTGATAGGGCGGTGCCAGAGGAAGTGCTGGGATTGAAAACAGAGGGTTTGGCGGCGCTTAACGTAGGGCTGCCTGGGGGGATAGATCTTGTGTGAACACATGGCATAATATTTTGGTTATTATGCAGAAGCGAACCAAGGCCTTGGTTGCTCAAAAGGAAGGGAAGGCCCCATTTGAGCCGTTTCCTTCGTTAGTGGTCACGGCCGAGGGTGTTCAGCCAAGAAGAAGCTATGTCGAGGCCCAAGTTAGTTTCTTACTAATTTTTGTACCCTCTTTTATTTCAATAATATTAATTTTTTTTTTCACGATTTTATTTTCCTGGTGGTATTAAATTAAAATCCCAAGTTTCAATTCTAGTTGAATTGCAAGCAAGATATTTGTTCCCTGATGAGGTAAAGGTGAAAGAACTTGTGAATGTACTGAAAGAGAAGAAAATTGGTTTGGTTGCTCATGAAAACAATCCAATCCTGAAGTGCAAGGCATCTTAACTGCTGCCCAGAAGGAGTGGCCTCACGTTCATATATCTGTCTCTTTTGTCATGGCAGATTCAGCTGTCAAGATGGCAAAAGCTGGATGTAAATTCATAATAGTTTTGGATGTAGATTCGATTCTTGATAAGCTGGCTTCGGAGAGGTATATTATTTCCTTTTCTCTATCTCTTCTAGTAGATGCAAAGTAGTACTTATTCAACAGACTCTACATGATAAGCTCATAAAATATACATTTTATGCCTTTCTACCTTTAATTTTTGTTATATTTTCGATCTTTATCTTGTTTACTTATATTATGTTTTTGAATTTTAGGTAAAATTGGGAGAATGAAGTCAAAAGATGTCAATAATGATGGTAAAGAGCTTACAAAATCATAATCACAAGATGGAAGAAGACTTGGGAGTCAAAGAGATCAATTTTTGATTGCAATGCAAGAAGGTAGATTTGATCTTGGGAGCTTGTTGCAAGGAAAACATGATGTTAAAGTCCTTATTTGAAGAAACGTCCTACTTGACTTTTAAATATGACTTGAATACCTTTCCAACGGTAGTTTACACACCCAAATCGGACAAGAAATAGGCATCCAAATCAGCCGACGAAGTGAAGGAAAGAGCAGCAGAAAAATGGAAACAGAGAGCTCGGCGCCGCGGCGCCCAAAAAAACGCAAAAATCGTGAAAAAACCTTGAAAACATGACTTTTATGCCTTTTGACTTACTTGTGCAGCAAGAACTTGTTCCTAGGGTTTTAAAACTCTATAAATACCATCTTTTAAGCCACAAACTAGACATCTTTTAAAAAGACTCAAGGATCATCATTCTTCTTCTTCTTCTCCATTCTTTTATTTTCTTTTTAGTTTTATGTATATATTATCTATGCCTATGCTAGGCTAGGCTAGACTTATTTTTGGTTAAGGGTGATTTCAAAGCCCTAGAACATGTTATGTAATTGATTTTGAGATTCTATTTATCAATAGTTTTCTATCAAATTTGCTTGTGTTCTTCTATAAGAATTGTTCATGATGTTGTCTTGATTTGTTTAGGTTGCAAACTAGATATATCTCGATAATTATCTAATGTTGGTTTAGGAGTTTTGATACGTAGCTTATCTTGATTTCTATTCAATAGTGACAATTTGTGATTAATGATTATGTTAAAGTTTTCGCTAATGGCAAAGTGGAACATAACCTAAGTTAAACAATTCATGTTTATGCTTTTGTCCCTTAGATCAACCTATCTTTCTCATCATAAAGTTGCTATCAAATTAAATTTAGAGATGTTTATCCTAGGTTGTTTGATAGTTAGAGATTAAGTAGTAGCATTTGTCCTGCTTAATGACGAACTAAGAAAGGATTGAGGTAACAAGGGAGGTTGTTATCTACAGTTGTTAACTTTGAGAGTTAATTGATGTTGATAGATCTGATTATTGATTCTTAATGATGTCTAGTGGTGGAGAATGAAACTTTAACCATATTTCTCTTATATTTGATTTCATTTTATTTATTTGCTTCTTAATTTTCTTGTTTTCTTAATTTTTAAAACTCTTTAAAAACCCCCTCATTTTCTTTTATTGTTCTTGAATTTAAGTTTTAAACTGGTATTTTATAAACTGAAAACCAATCTCTGTGGACCCTTGCATGCTACTTTACTATAATTTATCATATTAATTGCAAGGTTTAATAAAGATACACTCTTTTGGGTGCATCAAATTTTTGGCGCTGTTGCTGGGGATTGCTTTCTTCAGTTTATTTGTTACTTGGTCTATTCTTGTTTTCAGTTGTAATTAATTTAATTTTTCTTGTACATACATGTTTTTGTTTTCAAATTTCAAGCAAGAAGAGATGGCAGGCGCTACATCAAAACTTCAAAACCAACTAGACAATCTCATCTCCATAATTCAACAAGTGGCCATAAGTAAGATTTAACAATCAAAGTAGTGTGGAGTGTGTTTCATGATGGATCATCCAACAAATTGGTGCCCATACTTCCAAAAAGATAGTTGTGAACCAACCTATGATTTAGGAGTATACCAAAGCCAACAAGGGTTCCAAGAACAACAGTATGATCCTTACTCAAACACTTACAATGAGGAATGGTGGGATCATACTAATTATGGCTACTCGAGAAATTATCAAGAAATAGATCCTTATGCCAACTACAATCATCTATCTAGCTTCAATTAGTCATGGGATCAACAACAAGATCTTTTTGAGCCACCACCTCAAAACTCAGGTACTTCTTTAGAAGACCTTGTCAATACTATTGTTGCTAATACTTTGGAAATTTAACAGGAAACAAAGGCAATGCAGCTAGAAAGAAGGGATCAATCTGTCTCCACTCAACCATGGACACAACAACAAGATCTTTTTCAACCCCTACCACAAGACTCAGGTACTTGTTTGAAAGATCTTGTCAATTCTATTGTTGCTAAGACTTTGCAATTTCAACAGGAAACACAAATGAACTTGGTTAATAGTATGAAGGAATTAGTAGAACAAAGAGCTCAAGAAATCCCTTCCCAAACTATGATTGATCCAAAGGAGAGTGTTAGTGCTACACAACTTGAGGATGAATCAAAAAATCCAAGAGAACCCGAGGATGAGAAAGAACTAAAGATGGATTCAACTATTGAAGATAATGAAGCTACAATTTCAATTGAGAGTACTTCGGCACCTGAGGTAATGTTTAAGGTTTCAATTTTTAATAATATTTCTTCTCCACCTTTTCCTAGTAGATTCTCAAAGTTCAAGGAGGAGGAACATGAACAAGACATGCTGGAAACCTTAAACAGTTTGTCTGTGGATGACATTCAACAAATACCAAAATATGCACCATTCCTTGATGAGCTATGCACCACAAAGAATGATGGAATAATACTTATAATGGTTTCTTGTATGAGCCTACAAATCCCAAAAAGCCAAGAAATTGCCAACCTACCAAACCAGATTTATTTTCTCTCTTTCGTGCTTTGTTTTAATTTTTTTTATAGTGTTTTTTAGTTATTTTCTTCTTTTATTTAGTAGTTCTTTTCTCTTACATATAGTTCTTGCATATGGGGTGATAGCATTACATTGAGGACAATGTAAGAATTAAGTGTGGGGGGGAAGAATTTAGGATTTCTTTTATTTTTAGGTTATTTTGTTTGTTTTGTTTTGAGTCCTTATTTTTTTTAATGTGTTTCTAGTTCTTTTCAATACAATGATGAGACATGAATTGCATAGGTCTAAAACTGGTTACTAGTGAGAAGATTTTCATGAGAATTAAGCTTGATATTATTTTTTATGAGCCATTGTTAATATGATATGTTGATTGAGAAAGAATCATGTTTAGACTTGATATTGACTTGTATAATCATTCTTGTGAGTTTTGAGCCTATATGATTGATGCATTATACATATCAATCCAATTTCTTTCTTGTGTGCTCTCATGATAACATGTTTCTCCATAACTTGCTTTAAACCATTTAAGACGATATTGATGCATGCTATTACATGGATATGATAGAGGCAATAGGATTTTTACCAAGGCCAAATAAACCAATCCCCTATTGATGTTCCATGAGAACATCCCCCTAGTAAACCAATTTGAGCCTACATTGAATAAGCTATTTCTTTGGTAACCATATCTTACACCTAGCTAAATACATTTATATCTTTACCCTTGTTCTAAATATAAACTAGAATTTTTGAGACATATTGCAAAAATAAGGGATACTTTTTGATAATTTGGGTTAGAACAAAAGATAAGTGTGGGGGAGGAGAAAGGTAAAAGTCAAGAGAAAAAGAAAAAGGAACATTGTAAAAATACATTCCCATGAAAAGAAAAAAAAAATGAATCATCTCTTGAACTTCTAGTTAAAGAAAAGAAAAAGAATGTTACAAGGTTGGTTAGAATGAAGCAAAGTCTCAACATGAAATATTCAGCCTAGTGATTATGTACTTCCAAGGAATATTGAGAAAGTTTTATTTGCAAAATCTTATTTTGTCTCTAAATTCTATGAAGTCTTTGGAACCTTTGTGATATCTTTTCCTTTTTATTCTTTAACCACATTATTACCCCTTGACCCCATTACAACCTTGAATAAATACCTCTTGATTTATGAAGTTGCATGATCTAAATAGTGGGGAATAGGTGGACAAGCAAACATATGGTAGAACTGTTTTCATGAGATTGATTGAGTGTAAACAGTTTACCACTACTTTAAAGAGTGAAAATAATGAGAGTATCCCATGTGAGAAGTTGAGATTAAGTTTGAATATGCACTATTTTGATTGAAATATGTTATGTTAATATTGGCTTAACTCAAACTATTTACATTCAAGTATGATTTTTTATGAAATTCTTTGAACTATAGATTAGTTTATATGATCTATCCATTGATTTTCTTTAATTTATATTGAAAAGATTAGTTCTAATTATTATTATTATTTATTATTATTATTTTTATGTTTCCAATGTTTGTCGGTATCGTCTTAGTAAATCATCACGAGACTAAACTCGTCCACTAGGGACATGTAAGGGTTTAAAGGCTTGTGTCACATGCTAAGTGCCACCATAATTTCCTATGAAAGTAGATTATATTTTCTTATTTTATTTTTATTTTGTTTTGCTCGAGGACTAGCAAAAAGCTAAGTGTGGGGGTATTTGATAAGCTCATAAAATATACATTTTATGCCTTTCGACCTTTAGTTTTTGTTATGTTTTCGATCTTTATCTTGTTTACTTATATTATGTTTTTGAATTTTAGGTAAAATAAGGAGAATGAAGTCAAAAGATGTTAATAATGATGGTAAAGAGCTTACAAAATCATAATCACAAGATGGAAGAAGACTTGGGAGTCAAAAAGATCAATTTCTGGTTGCAAAGCAAGAAAGCAGATTTGAACTCCGGAGCTTGATGCAAGGAATACATGATGTTAAAAATCCTTATTTGAAAAAAAAAAAAAACTTACCTGACTTTTGTAGCTGACTTGAATACCTTTCCAACGGTAGTTTACACGCCAAAATTGGACAAGAAATGGGCATCCAAATCAGCCGACGAAGTGAACGAAGGTGCAGCAAAAAATTGGAAACAGAGAGCTCTGGGCCGCAGCGCCCAAAAAACCGCAAAAACTGTGAAAAAACCTTGAAAATGTGATTTTTATGCCTCTTGACTTAGTTGTGCGGCAAGGACTTGTTCCCAGGATTTTAAAACTATATAAATACTATCTTTTAAGCCACAAACTGGACATCTTTTGAGGAGACTCAAGGATCATCATTATTCTTCTTCTCCATTCTTTTATTTTATTTTCTTTTTAGTTTTATGTATATATTATCTATGCCTATGCTAGGCTAGGCTAGACTTCTTTTTGGTTAAGGATGATTTCAAAGCCCTAGAACATGTTGTGTAATTGATTTTGAGATTCTATCTATCAATAGTTTTCTATCAAAGTTGCTTGTGTTCTTCTATAAGAATTGTTCATGATGTTGTCTTGATTTGTTTAGGCTGCAAACGAGATATATCTTAATAATTATCTAATGCTAGTTTAGGAGTTTTATACGTAGCTTATCTTGATTTCTATTCAATAGTGGCAATTTGTGATTAATGATTATATTAAAGTTTTCGCTAATTGCAAAGTGGAACATAACCTAAGTTAAATAATTCATGTTTTTGTTTTTGTTGCTTAGATCAACCTAACTTTCTCATCATAAGGTTGCTATCAAATTAAATTTAGATATATTTATCCTAGGTTGTTTGATAGTTAGAGATTAAGTAGTGGCATTCGTCCTGCTTAACGACGAACGAAGGAAGGATTGAGGTAACAAGGGAGGTTGTTATCTACGGTTGTTAACTTTGATAGTTAATTGATGTTGATAGATCTGATTATTGATTCTTAATGATGTCTAGTGGTAGAGAACAAAACTTTAACCATATTTCTCTTATATTTGATTTCATCTTATTTATTTGCTTCTTACTTTTCTTATTTTTTTAATTTTTAAAACTCTTTAAAAAAGCCCTTTTTTTCTTTTATTGTTCTTGAATTTAAGTTTTAAACTAGTAATTTATAAACTAAAAACCAATCTCTGTGGATTCGACCCTTGCATGCTACTTTACTATAATTGATCATATTAATTGCAAGGTTTAATAAAGATACACTCTTTTGGGTGCATCACTACACTACAGCGTGAATGACATGAAAACCAAATATACTGACCGAACCGATTATGGTCGGTTCGGTTAGTTCTATTTGTGGATTGATGGTCGGTCGGTTCGGTCAGTCTCATGAATACATTCGGTTTAATCTGTAATCGGTATATTGATACCGATCGACCGAACCGATCGAATGCTCACCCCTTATTTGATTATCTTAAATGGGTAATTGGGTAGGTATGAAAGCGGATAATATACCACCCGCATCGCGGGTCACCTGATACTCGACCAATATTTAAAAATATCCTAAATTCTTATTAGATCTTTTTTTTTATATATACAAAAAAAAGCTGAAACTTGAGATAAGAGTAGGGGTTGCAAATGCTGGGATTCGAACTCCAGACCTGCTAGATGCCACCTCTTAAAAATGACTGCATGAACCAATTGGGCCAAGTCTTGAGTTCCTATCGGGTCTCTTTCCTCTAGTATGGTTTCTCTCTTTCTCTACTTACCCAAAACCTAAACTTGACAATTTTAAATACTATATGATTACACAACACTTGAAAAATAACTAAAACACGAAACAAAATACCATACGACACGAAAAAATAACACAAGCACGACATGAATACACAAACATATCAAAATCTATATAACACGAATTATTAATGTATAAAAAAATATATATAAATATATAATTTCTTAAACACAATTATGACACATAAAAATATATCAACATAACAAATTCATAATGGTAAAACACAAGTTATCCAATACACATCTAAACATTGGAACCCTGCTCAGCAAAATTACAGTACTGTCAAAAAAGAAATTTTAGCAATTGTTTTAGCAATAAACAAGTTTCAAAGTGATTTGTTAAATCAAAAATTCCTTTTAAGAGTCGATTGTAAATCAGCAAAAGATATTTTACAAAAATATGTTCAAAACATTGCTTCAAAACAGATTTTTGCCATATGGCAAGCAATTTTAAGCATATTTGATTTTGAGATTGAATTCATCAAAGGAGAATCTAATTCTCTTCCCGACTTTCTTACCAGAGAATTTCTTCAAGGAAAATGCCTAAAAAACGAGGGAAAGGCAAAAAACAAGAGAGTTCCAGTGACTCAGGTTCTTCAATCCAACCAATTTCAGCCCAACCAATCAAAACTTGGACCCAAATCTTCGAAAAAGAATATGAAAGACAAGACCAAAAAGCCAACCAAAATCCTTCAACATCTTCCACTACTTCTCTTCGATTTTTGTTCTTTGGGAAGGTTTGCTTCCTTGTTCCTTCTATTTATTGGGAATTTTTCTTGGTTTCCTCGTCTGTTTTGGTAATTTTGCTCATGTAGGTTCCCGATTCCCTTGCTAATCTCTTATGGGTCTAGGGATGGTAATGGAGCGGGGCGGGGCAGGGCAGGGCAGGGATTTCCTTATCTACCTCCGCCCCATTCATGCATGAATGTTGGAAACATTCAACTCCATGGATGTGTTGGTGTAAGCCTTACAAGTCAATCTAGTTGGGCTTGTAAAACACTATTTATATATTCATGTATTGCACATTATAGTTTATTAATTATAATTGAGGTATTTCTTTATCCATAAGTATTGTTATAATTGTTATAAATAACTTATGAAGATAAAGCCCATGAGACACAATGGCATTGCAAAGGAATTGTAAGGTGTTACAATTATGAGGATCCCTATGCATCAATGCCTTGTTTCTAAAACTGTTCCTGGTCATCGTATTGTCAAGACAGGGCATTGACAATGCTCAAAGACTGGTATATGTTAAGCCTTCATGCACTTGATGCATGCAACCGGTCTCATAGGTTGACAGTATAGAGATACTTGGGGATAACATATGGGTGCTTGTTAGTTGAACAAGTTCACTGAACATGACCTGCTATGAGAGTTCCATTTGGTATTTCACTCAAGTGTCTATGGTAAATACTCTCATGTGTCAATAGTGTAAATAATCCTTTGACTTGTGACACTAGGTCATCTTGTATGTGAACTGTCATACTTAGATTTCATCACGAACGGGTCCTAATCACGAGGATGCTTATAGTAGGGTGTTACTGGGTATGACATGAAGCATACGAAGATGAATGAGTGGTCCAGAGAGGATTCATCACCCCAAGTGATTAAGGGGACATATCTCACATGTATCTGGCTTATATTAACTTATGGAAGTCCTTAGCCAAGGCAATACTTAAGGATTTAATATTAAAGCTGCAGATCTAATATGGAATAGGTTAAGAGTAGACACTGAACCATGCTCTTTCCTATCTCGGGATATTTGATGAATGGATCGAATTACACAGACATATTGTACACGAAAGGCTAGTCGAAGCTTGATGACTCTCTTGGCATTTGGGTGGTCATGATGCATTGCTAGATGCCGCTCATGATCTATAAATATAAAGAGAAAATTCTTAATTGAATTTATTATATTTATTGCCAACATGTTAAGGGCCTAATTGGTCACACACAAAAGGTGATTAATGAAATTAAAATGAGATTGGGGTAAATTAAATATTCATAAAGTGTTGTGCGCTTATTGTGAATATTTAATAATATTTATAAGGGCTTTTGTGTAGTTAGTCCAAGAGTTGGAATACACTAAACCTACTTATAAATAGCCTAATGTTGTTGTCGCCTCCCCCCTAAGGAATCCTTGAATCGATGCCTCACTCCCCTTTAGAGTGTTTTGGCTGAATAAGCAAAACAAGCAAGAGGAATTAGATTCTTCTATTTTGATTTTGGCTAACCAAGGAAGAGGAGGAAGGTTTCTCACAACCTAGACTACTAGCATCGTCTTGGCAAACATAATCTCAACATTGTGAAGCCTTTCAGATCACCTGTATGGATTACTGTTAGAGGTCGGATAATTGGACGACTTTGGTTTTCGACAAGCGAGCTTTGTGTACAAGTACAAGAACATCAAGAATCTATCTTGAGGATTCGGAAATATTCAATATAGAGGTATGTGATTTTGATTGTTATCTATTCTTGACAGTCTGATCGTTTTGAATTCATAGGCAGATCCTTGGAAGGATTTGGTATTCTCTATGTTTTATTTAATTCCACTGGGTTGTATATTTAATTGTTGATTAAATTATACATTATCTCTGTTTGAGCATGAGCCGAATCCCAACAGTGGTATCAGAGCCTCGCTTATGTTATTCCTATATGATCTATGCTTTGATTGTTACCTTTAACAAATTTGTTTTGTTCTTTGAGTTATTTGATCCGATTGTCACTAACCGAACTTGTGAGAATTTGCACTTGTAGTGTTTCGATGAAGGCAACAGTTAATCATGGTGAATTTTTGTTGATTACTTGGTTTAAAATTGTTTTAAACTGATTAATGCAACTGACGAAAGTTTGGCAGCGATTGAAAACTGTTTTGCCTCCTTTGCGCAAATTTGGTGATTTTAGTGAGAAAAACTTGTATATTTTTCTTGGCTGGTTTTTAATGCATGTTTTAATGATTTTTAGGATTTAAAATTGCTTATAATTCTTCTTGGTAGGCCTGAAAAATTATAAAACTGATTTAGCATTGAAAAGTTGGAAGCTGTGAAAAGCGGATAGACAACCTTAGAGAGGTGAAGGGGCGGTGGCAACTCTTAATATCCATGGCCTGCGCCTCCCTTGCTAGGGTTTTTCGCTTCTATCAGATTCTCACAGCTTATGGATTTTAGCAATATTGAGTTACTAATATTGTAGTGTCCATGTTGTAGTGTCCTAGTTGAACTACAATACTAAAAATTAGTAACCATGGTAATATTGTTAAATTAATTAAATCACCAAAATAAGAATTTACATAAATATTCAATTAAATTGTTTAATTGAATGATAATTTAATTAAAGGAAATAATCCTAATTGGATTAGGATTTATTCTAATGAGATTAGAATAAATGTTTATTATTTTCTTTGAATTAAATTGTGGATGGTTGAATTTATTTTTATGGTTTTTATTAAATTATATAAGGACTGCGTGCCTTGCCTTATCTCTCATTTTTTTGAGTTGTAAAAATTCTTTCCTCACCTAATTCCCCTCAAATATAACTTGAGGTTTCTTTATTGCAAATGTAATTAGTTACATCAAAGTGTAAAATTAGGATTAGCTAGGAATAATTTTTGTAACTTGAAGATGAAGAAAGGCGCCATGAAGATAAGGAGATTACAAGCAAGCTTTGAAGACTATGTATGTAATCACCTAGGAATTTGACCAACTAATTTCCTTTGATGGCTCAAGGAAATTAGATTAGCAAAGTCCATAATCATCCAAGTAGAAAGCATGTTATAGATTTATTTTATGCGATATTATAAATGCTATGAATGTTTGATATGATGAGACTTATAAAGAACAAGGAAATCCCTCTTTATAATATTGAGTCACATGTTTCGTATGATAAAGTTGCCTTCCATCATCATAACAAGATAACCAGAGTTCTTCCAGTAGGAGGCTCATTTAGTCACTCAGAGTCAAACTACTCTACGAATATGTTTGAGTTATGAAGTTGGGTCTTACTCAACTAATGTCATGTTGTCCGGATGAGCAAAACTTGACCGCATGGTGTTAGAGGCAAAGTTAGGCAAAGTACATATGATGTGCTTAGACAAAGAGTTATCACCTAACTGATCTAGGAGTTGCATAAGATACAATTGATAAGCTATGTTATCTACCCAACTAGGCTTGCTGCAATTTGTTGAGTCACTCAAGGTTGCAACATGTTGAAAGAGATCCCAGCCCACTAGAAATACCTCGATGAGATTTTCGAATAATAGTGAGGGCTATTATCTCGAAAAATTAGTGGGAGAACCAATAATAGATTTAATACCTCATCTTGAATTTGTATAAATGCATCAATATAACTGATATATATACTTTTTCCATATTAGGTTGTTGAAAATGGTTAATACATTAACTGCACTACGCGGCATTATGAATGCCATTAGTCCAAAATGTTTGGATTGGTACATGAGATTGAGAAGCGTTCTCAATGAAAGGAACGTTACTTGACAAGTCAAGAAGAACTTATAGAAGTTTCTGGTTGACTGTGTTTGTGATTGAACTGAATCTTTCTACTATTAAATCCAATTCCTGGATAATTGATTCAGGATACGGTTCACACCTATGTAATGACATAGCCATGTTGAAAGGAAATACAAAGTTGAGCAAAGATGAAGTAGTTCTTAGAATAGGCAATGGTGCAAAAGTTGCAGCATTGGCCGTTGGAACATGTACTTTATCTTTGCCGTCTGGCATGAAATTGGAACTGAAAGATTGTTACTTTGTTCCAGTATTGTCTAGAAACCTCATTTCAGTTTCATACCTCACTGTTAATGATGGTTTCGAGATAAGAATGAAGGGCAATAGTTGCTCCATCATTATTAAAGACATTCACTATGGATCGACAACATTACATAATGGATTATATGTTTTGGATCCAGAGATGCCTGTGTTCAATATAAATGTCAAGAAAGCAAGAAAGGATGATCCAAGTAAGACTTACATCCGACACTATAGACTTGGTCATATCAATGAGACAAGGATTTCCAAATTGCATAAACATGTTTATTTGGAAACCTTTGATTATGAATTATATGGGACTTGTGAATGTTGTCTCCTTGGTAAGATGACCAAGACTCCCTTTACTGGAAAGGGTGAAAGAGCTGGTGTTTTATTGGGCTTAATACATTCAGATGTATGTGGGCCACTAAACACAGCTACTAGAGGTAATTTCTCATACTTCATAACCTTTATCGATGATCATTCTAGATACGGTTATGTGTAGCTGATGAGATACAAGTCTGAAGCTTTTGAAAAGTTCAAAGAGTTCAGAGCTGAAGTATAGAAACAGACTAGGAAAAATATTCTAACTTTTAGATCGGATCGAGGAGGAGAATATTTAACCCATGATTTCTTGGATCATTTGACAGAAAATGGAATTCTATTGCAATGGACTCCACTTGGAACTCCTCAGCATAATGGAGTGTCCGAGAGGAGAAAGCGAACCTTGTTGGACATGGTTCGGTCCATGATGACTAAGGCTGACCTTCTGATATCCTTTTGGGGATATGCCTTAGAAACTGCAGCTTACCTTCTAAATAGGGTTCCAAGCAAGTCAGTAGTTAAGGTACCATATGAGATATGGAATGGCAAGAAGCCATACTTATCTTATCTAAAGATTTAGGGATGTACTGTTTATGTGAAGCAAGTACCTTCTGCTAAACTGGGAGCTAGATCAGAAAAATGTAAGTTTGTGGGATACCCTAAAGAGACTATGGGATATTACTTTTATAGTCCTACTGATCAAAAGGTGTTTGTGTCAAAACACGCTGCTTTTCTAGAGAAAGAGTTTCTACTAGAAGGATTCAGTGGGAGTAAAATAGATCTTGAAGAAGTTCAAGAACCACAACCTAACATCCCCTCGAAACCTGAGCCATTAGTCGAGGCATTGGATGCTCGGACTGATGCTCAAGAAACACAAGTACTCCGAAGGTCTAGTAGGGAACTGCAAACTCCAATAAAATATGGATTTCTTTTAGAAAGAGATGGTTTGCCCATTGATAATGAACCTACTACCTATAAGGAAACGATGTCGGACATCAATTCCAAGAAATGGCTAGAAGCCATGAAATCCGAAATGGATGCCATGGAAGTTAACCAAGTTTGGTCTTTAGTTGATCCACCTCAAGAGATAAAATCCATAGGGTGTAAATGGGTCTACAAGATAAAGACAGACATGGATGGCAACATGCAAACGTATAAGGCCAGATTGGTTGCAAAAGGTTATAATCAAGTTGAAGGCATTGATTTTGAAGAAACCTTTTCACCAGTTGCCATGGTAAAGTCCATTAGAATTATGCTTGCTATTGCTGCATACCATGATTATGAGATATGGCAGATGGATGTAAAAACGACATTCCTTAACGAAAATTTGCAAGAGGAAGTGTATAGGACCCAACCTGAAGGTTTTTCATCCAAGGCCACATCTAATAAGGTATGCAAGCTGCAAAACTCCATTTATGGACTAAGGCAAGCATCACGGAGTTGGAACATAAGGTTCGATGAAACAATTAAAGAATTTGGTTTCATTAAGAATCCTGATGAACCATGTGTTTACAAGAAGGTAAACGGACATGCAGTTGTGTTCCTAGTGCTATATGTCGACGACATATTACTCATAGGAAACGATGTACCTATGCTTCAGACCACCAAGGTCTGGCTCTCCAAACAGTTTTCTGTGAAGGATTTGGGAGAAGCAGCATATATTCTGGGAATTAAGATCTACAGAGATAGATCGAAAAGGCTGCTTGGATTGTCTCAATTCGTTTACATAGACAAGGTGCTAAAAGGTTTAGCATGGATACTTTCTTGGTCTATGGAGAGACTAAACTACAAGTTAGGGGTTATACAGACTTCTAACCTGATTAGGATGACAGTAAATCGCAGTGTAATTATATATTTACCTTGAATCTAGGTGCAGTCAGTTGGAAAGGCTCCAAACTAGAGATGACTATAGATTCAACAACCAAAGCCGAGTATATCTCCTCGTTTGAGGCAATGAAGGAGGTTCTTTGGATCAAGAAGTTCATTAAAGAACTTGGTTTGTTCCAAGCATTGTTGATCCAGTACCACTTTACTGTGATAACAATGGAGCCATAGCGCAAGCTAAGGAACCAAGGTCTTATCGTAGATCTTTACATATATTACGGCAATTTCACCTGATTAGTGTAATCATTGAAAGAGGTGACATTAATATGAAAAAGGTTACCCACTAAGGTTCTGTCCCAGCAGAAACATAATAGTCGCATGGAATGACTTGGGCTCAAGTACATGGGCGATTGGCTTTAGTGCTAGTGGGAGATTGTTGGTGTAAGCCCTACAAGCCAATCTAGCTGGGCTTGTAAAACACTATTTATATATTCATGTATTGCACATTATAGTTTGTTAATTATAATTGAGGTATTTCTTTATCCATAAGTATTGTTATAATTGTTGTAAATGACTTGTGAAGATAAAGCCCATGAGACACAATGGCATTGCAAAGGAATTGTAAAGGTGTTACAATTATGAGGATTCTTATGCATCAATGTCGTGTTTCTAAAACTGTTCTGGTCATCGTATTGTCAAGACAGGGCATTGACAATGCTTAAATACTGGCATATGTTAAGCCTTCATGTACTTGATGCATGTAACCGGTCTCATAGGTTGAAAGTATAGAGATACTTGGGGATAACATATAGGTGCTTGTTAGTTGAACAAGTTCACTGAACATGACCCTCTATGAGAGTTTCATTTGGTATTTCACTCAAGTGTCTATGATAAATACTCTCATGTGTCAATAGTGTAAATAATCTTTTGACTTGTGACACCAAGTCATCTTGTATGTGAACTGTCATACTTAGATTTCATCACGAACGGGTCCCAATCATGAGGATGCTTATGGTAGGGTGTTATTGGGTATGACATGAAGCATACTAAGATGAATAAGTGGTCCAGAGAGGATTCATCACCCCAAGTGATTAAGGGGACATATCTCACATGTATCTGGCTTATATTAACATATGGAAGTCATTGGCCAAGACAATATTTAAGGAGTTAATATTAAAGTTGCAGATCTAATATGGAATGGGTTAAGAGTAGACACTGAAACATGCTCTTTCCTATCCCGGGATATTTGATGAAGGGATCGAATTACACAGACATATTGTACACGAAAGGCTAGTCGAAACTTGATGACTCTCTTGGCATTTGGGTGGTCATGATGCATTGCTAGATGCCGCTCATGAGCTATAAATATAAAGAGAAAATTCTTAATTGAATTTATTATATTTATTGCCAACATGTTAAGGGCCTACTGGGTCACACACAAAAGGTGATTAATGAAATTAAAATGAGATTGTGGCAGATTAAATATTCATAAAGTATTGTGGGCTTATTGTGAATATTTAATAATATTTATAAGGGCTTTAGTGCAGTTAGTCCAAGAGTTGGCATACACTAAACCTACTTATAAATAGCCTAATGTTGTTGCCGCCTCCCCCCTAAGGAATCCTTGAATCGGCGCCTCACTCCCCTTTAAGGTGTTTCCGCTGAATAAGCAAAAAAAGAAGAGGAATTCGATTCTTCTATTTTGATTTTGGCTAACCAAGGAAGAGAAGGAAGGTTTCTCACAACCTAGACTACTAGCATCGTCTTAGCAAAACATAATCTCAACCTTGTGAAGCCTTTCAGATCACCTGTATGGATTACTATTAGAGGTCGGACAATTGGACAACTTTGGTTTTCGACAAGCAAGCTTTGTGTACAAGAACAAAAACATCAAGAATATGTCTTAAGGATTCGGCAATCTTCAATATAGAGGTATGTGATTTTGATTGTTATCTGTTCTTGACAGCCTGATCGTTTTGAATTCATAGGCATATCATTGGAGGGATTCGGTATTCTCTATGTTTTATTTAATTCCGCTGCATTGTATATTTAACTGTTAATTAAATTATACATTATCTCTGTTTGAGCATAAGTCGAATCCCAATAGGATGTCGGTTACATCAATAACCGTTCCACGGTGCTTCACTCTGCAATACTCTAATTTTTATTAATTATTTTTAACTTAATATTATAAAAAATTATATTATAATTTAATTATAAACATAATTTTAGTATATAAAATTCTTTAATATATATAATATACTAAAAGTATATATATATATATATATATATATGATTTTAGTACATATATCTAATATATATTAAAAATATAAGAAAAAATATATAATATTTTAAAAGGTAAGATAGTAACTTCAAAAGTCGAGGCGGAGCGAAGCAAGCATTTACCAAAACCGCCTCACTCCACCCCGCCCCTGTTCTTCAAGAAAAAAAAAAAAAAAACCCTCTCCATTCGAAGCGGATCGGTGCGAAATCTATCAGTCGGATCAAATTTTGTCATCCTTATATGGGTCTGTGGGGTTTTCTCTATTTTTGAAGTCTCCGACCTTAGTTTTTAGGAATATGAATAAGGTATTAAATAAAAATTGGTTAATATTTTAATTTAATTAAATCATTAATTAAGGAAAATTAGTTAATTTTATAAATTATTAAAGATATAAATATCGTTCATTATATATAATTTTAAAGTTAGTACTTATATGTATAATATAAAAAATGATCAATTTACACTGATATAAAATTAATTAATTTTACATATTTTCATAAGTTTGTATATGATTCATATTTTACCAAATCGATTATTGGATTTAGTAATATAATCACACTCATCGTGCACATAAAATTTCAAATCCATCCGATAACTATACAATATCGATCAAAAATACTATTTTTTTATATAAATTGAAATATTTTTACATGCAACGAATAATTAAATATTTTTTATTTACTCAAAATTTTATTTTGCACAATTTACAGGAATAAAACACGAAATACAAGTGGTTTGAATTTTGTTATAGTTTGAATTTTGATGCTGATAACAGTCAGTCTCTTTTGTTTATCTGATTAGCAATAATATATAAAATGGGTTGCTCAACGTTTTGGTTTATGCACGTAAATCATTCAGCATTGTAATCTCTTCAGTGACAACTTGGGTTGGATTTCAATAATACTAGAAAAATGTTCGTGGTTCGCTACATGTATGTTATAAAATTTAAATTGATATTTTATAATAAATTTAAAAGATATGATTAATTAGATTTGATAATTTTGGATAAAACATAATTATATGTTACAAATATAACATGAGAAAATAATTAAAACACGACACAAAAAATAAAATGAACATGATACAAATACATGAACGTGTCAAAATCTACATAAAACGAATTATTAACGTGTCAAGATTTATATAAATATATAATAGCTTGAATACGATTATGACAGAAAAAATAATACGAACACGACGACATGTGACACAAAATTGGGAGTTATTTGAATAGTGTCAATTAGACTTAACAATTTCGAACACAACATGATTATACGACATGAATAGAACATGAAAAAAATAATTAAAACACGATACGAAAAATAACATGAACACAACACAAATACATGAATGTATCAAAATCTACATAAAACCAATTATTAACGTGCAAAAATTTATATAACTTTATAATACTTTAAACACACGATAAAATAACACAAACATGTTACGAATATACTTTTTTTTTTCTAAATTGAATCATTATGACAAATTATGCAAAATATAAGATGAATTGAAACACGACACGTACACACAATTTTTTTAAAAATTGAATCACAATGACAAACTATACAAAATATTTGGATGAATTGAAAACGACACGAATACATCATAAAAAAATAATTAAAATACGACACGAAGGACAACATGAACACAAAATAAATACACAAACGTCTCAAAATCTACATAAACGAATTATTAACATGTAAAAATTTATATATAAATTTATAATACTTTGAGCACACAAAAAAATAACACGAACACGACACGAATGTGTCAAAATCTAAATTAAACGAATTATTAACTTACAAAAATTATATAAATTTATAATATTTTGAACACACGAAAAATAACACGAGCACGAATACTTTGAACAAATGAAAAAATAACACAAATATGACACGAAAAATAACATGAACACGACATAAAATATTTGAAACCGGAAAAATCCGAATCTGAAAAGGTACGAACCCGAAAAGACCTAAACTCGATATGACTCGAACCCGAAATAATCCGAGATCCAAAATATCTCATTAGTGTTAATCAAAAGACAAAAAAACACAAAAAAATCTAAAATAACCTAATTAATCCCTAAATCATATGGTAAAAAATCCAAATACCATAATTATCCTTTAAACTATAGCTAATGACATGACTTATGTGACAAATGCATGTTGTTTCAAATTCTTAAATTTTCTACTCTCATGCATTTGGGGGATAGTTTTTATAGTTAGCTATAAATATTAAAAATTTGTCTCCAATTCAGCATTGTAATCACTTTGTACTTAGTTAAAATAGGGGAAAACATACTTTTTTTAGAGTAATTTACATTCTGGATCACTGATCTTAATATCAATTTTCATGTAAGTCACAAATTTTTAATTTTATCAATTACATCACTGAACTTATATTATTAATAAATTAAGTAACTTATATTAACCCTGTTAAGTAATTCTAACGAAAAAGCTGACTCAGCATGTACGCATGACTTATTAGGTAATAGAAACATTAATTTTTCTAATAATTTACTCAAATCGAAGCTTTGAGAAAACCCTAAAAAAATTTGACCAACAAAAACATTTGTTTTCTTTTCTAAAATAGACCCCACAATGCATCATGGAATTTTTTTTACCTAGAATGCTAGCTAGGCATCATCTTGATGAGATGAAAAAACATAAGTCATGTATACATGCTGAATCAGCTTTTCTGTTAGAATTACTTAACAGAGTTAGCATAAGTGACCTAATTTATTAATAATATAAGTTCATTGATGTAATTTGATAAAATTAAAAATTTGTGACCTACATGAAAGT
Source organism: Fremontodendron californicum (assembly GCA_030761205.1). Lineage (NCBI taxonomy): Eukaryota > Viridiplantae > Streptophyta > Magnoliopsida > Malvales > Malvaceae > Fremontodendron > Fremontodendron californicum. The sequence goes on from JAULJL010000032.1 coordinate 5,854,531, forward strand.
TGATGCTAAATTTAGTGACCTAGAATATAAATTACCCTGCTTTCTTGCATGTCTAAGCTATGGTATATAGTTTGTTTCGATTAACAATAGGTGAACCGAAAAAATCAACTGAACCGAATCGATTAAGTTTAATTCGGTTATTTCGGTTTTCAAAATATATTTCGATCGGTTAGGTCGATTTTACAAATTATTCGATTTAATCGATTTTAGAAAGTTTTAAACCGAACCGACCAAACTGAACGAATGCTCACTCATAGTTTCTTTTATTTTTTAAGTCTCGACCTTGGTTTTTAGGAATATTAATAAGGTATTAAATAAAAATTGTTTAATATTTTAATTTAATTAAAAAATCGTTAATTAAGGAAAATTAGTTAATTTTATAAATTATTAAAGATATACATATAGTTCATTATCTAAAATTTTAAAGTTAGTATTTATATATATATATATATAATATAAAAGAATGAATCAACTACATTGATGTAAAATTAATTAGTTTTACACATTTTTATAATTTCGTATATAATTCATATTTTAACAAATCGACCGTTGAATTTAGTAATATAATTGCACTCGTCGTGCACGTAAAATTTTAAATTAATCCGAAAACTATATAATATCGATCGAGAATGCTTTCTTTTTTATATTTATTGAAATATTTTTACATCCAACAAATAGTTAAACATTATAATTAAATATTTTTAATTTACTCGAAATTTGACGTATACGATTTACAAAAATATAAAATACAACGATCGAATTAAATAAATATAAATTGTGTAAAAAATTATAAAATATATAAAACTAAATTAATTTACATTAATATAAGCCTTCTTTATATATATATATATATATATAGCTTTGCCCAGCCTGCTTATGGAAAAAGAATAGCGGATCTTGAATCAGCGAGGAGATTGATTCTTACTCTTTTTTGATGCGAAAGATGTTGTGGCTAGGCAAGGTGCGTAGCCTGAGATCGGGTTCATATATCTGAATATTCGTGTATTTATATTTATATTGTGTTATAATTATATTTAAAATATTTATATTTATATAAATTTTAATATGTTAATAATTTATAAAATATAAATTTCGAGAGCTTTTCAAAAAAAAAAATTAAAATATTCGTATATTTGTATCATATTTATGTTATTTTTTCATATCTTATCATATATTTTTTTACGTATTTTAATTATTATTTTTCATGTCCTATTCGTATATTGTCCAATATTACCTTATCATCCAAGAAAAAGAAAAAAAAAACTATCACTCCACTATTTCCCGGTGCTGGTATTGGCTGCTTTCAATTTAAGGTCTGGCTAATCTGAGCTTTCACGTCCAGCTATTGATATGTTCTAAAATTTTTGAAACTCAAATTTTATAAATTTAATTTTTAAAATTTATAATTTTATTAAAAATAATCATTAAAGTTGAGTTTAGTTGACTCAAAAAATTAGCAAAAAAACAAATATAATTAACGAATAGATTTGATCATTCATGTTTCTATGTCTTATTTTAGGTTTTTTTATCTTAATAAAGTTAATTTCTTTTAATTATCAAAATACCGCTATTTTTTTAAATATCAAAATCAATTTTTTAACCCGTTGAAAAATTCCCATGGCACATGATGATTTTTTAATGATAAATTTTATATATTTTTTAAATTAAGTTGGAAAATCGTCATGATCCATGATTATTTCCCAATTAAAATTTAAATTTTTTTTCAACTTTTACACTGAAAAATCGCCACCGTGGGTGGCGATTTCCCAGGTGAAAATCTTCACTTTATTTTTTATTATTAAATAATAAAAATTATATAATTTATAATTTCAAAAAATAATAATTTAATAATTTTTATATATAATTTTTATATATAATTTTTATCTCATTGTGGTAAGTTCGGCCAGGTAAACCCGGATCTTATATATATAATTTTTAAAATTGTTATTATTTAAAATTTTATTTAAATTTTATAATTTTATAATTTTTAATCTTTTCAAATTATAAATTATATAATTTATTTTCGGGTTTGGACAAAGGAAATAAAAAAATTTCAGGTCTCAGCCCGACCCGGTAAGCCATGACTATTTCCTTTGATCATTTATAAAAAAAAAAAAAAAAAATCATATTTTAAGAAGGAAATAAATTCATCATTTATAAAAATTCATATTTTACCGGGCTAGGCCGAGGCCCGAAATTTTTTTATTTTCTTTGCCCAAGCCCAAAAATAAAAATTATATAATTTATAATTTAAAAAAATAAATAATAAAAAATTTAAATAATAATAATTTTAAAAATTATATAAATACGATCCGAGTTTATCGGACCAGACTTACCACCATGGGATAAAAATTATATATAAAAATTATTAAATTTTTTATTTTTTAAAATTATATAATTTTTATTATTTAATAATTTAAAATTTAAAAAAAAAAAAAAAACTAATATTTTTAAAAAATTAAATTTTTCAGTTGAAAAATCGTCACCCCAACAACATTTCTTCATTTTGAAATGAAGGCGATTTACCAACTTATTATTATTTTTTTAAATAATAAAATTTAAATAAAAATTATATAATTTATAGTTTAAAAAGTAAAAAGTTAATAAAACTTAAATATATTAATTTACAAATAATTTAAAAATTATATTCGTAACGTCAATCAGATTCTTTCAACTTGTATTCCTAATAAATGGATCTATGGGAGAAAGACCAACCAAAGCATTGTGGATTATGCAGGAATGAAGGTCATAGCTAGACCTATCCACGGGCCGGGTAGCCCGCCCGACCGGTAAATCTGGATGTGTCCTGATGTACCAGATTGATAAGGACATTTTCGATGGCTATGACTAAAGTTGTCCATGGGCCGGGCCGAGGTCCGAATTTTTTTATTTCCCTTGTCCAAACCCGAAAATAAAAATTATATAATTTATAATTTAAAAAAATTAAAAATTAATAAAATGTAAATTTTAAATAAAAAAATAAATAATAACAATTTAAAAAAAAATTAAAAATTATATACATTTTTATATAAATATTAAAAATACATTTTTATATTTATATATATATTTTATAATTAAAGTTAAACAAAATTTTTTATTTAATAAATAGTAATTCGAGCTAGGTCGAACCAACCCAAATTACGAAAACACTTGTTCCAGTTTGGCCTAATATATATAAATATTAATATAAAAATATTTTTTTAATATTTTTATATTTTTTGAATAGTGAAACGAGTTTTTCGGGCCTGCCCGGGCTTGGCCCGAAAGGGCTTGGGCAAGGGAAATAAAAAAAAATTCGAGCCTTGGCCCAGCCCTTGGACACCTTTAGTTATAGCCGTCGAAAATGTCCTTATCAATCTGGTACATCGGGAGAGAGTTCGCATCAACAATAATACCATTATACATATTTTGCCCAAAACTCCGTTTTACTATTCAAAAAATATTAAAATATTAGAAAATATATTTTTATATATTTTATAATTAAACTTAAATAAAAAATTTAATTTATATAATTTATATAATTTTTGTAAATTGTTATTATATTAATTTTTATTTTTATTTTATAATTTATTTTATTATATTTTATATTTTAAAAATTATATAATTTTTATTTAAAATTTATTATTTAATACTAAAAAAAATGTTGTTACAATTGTGAAGGGAAATCGCTACAGCCATCGTAGATGGCAACTTTCTTTAGTAAATATTGTATTTTTTTGTTTTAAATGATCAAGAAAAATCACTATGGGTCATGACGATCCTCTTGATCAATTTTTTAAAAAATTGAAAAACATGTTGAAAAATCGTCATGGCACATGACGATTTTTCAATTGAAAATTGTAATTTTTTTTAAAATACTAGTTGGGAAATCGCCTTGGGCCATGGCGATTTCCCAACTAGTATTTTAAAAAAATTAAATTTTACCAGTTGGAAAATCGTCATGGCCCATGACGATTTTTCAACTGGTATTTTAAAAAAAAAAAGAAATTGAAATTTTCAGTTGGAAAATCGCCATGGGCCATGGCGGTTTCTCAACTGATTTAAAAAAAAAAAAAAAATTATACTTAATTTCAAAACAACGATATTTTGAGAATTAAAAAAAAAAAAAGCTATATTACAATAAAAAAATCTAGTATTTTATATTTTTCTGTTAATTATGTAAAAATAAACACGACATAAATTATACGTGTCGTATAACATTACTTGTATTTTTATTAAATATGTTATGTTTTCGTGTAGTATTTAAAATTATCAAAAAGTAAAAAAAAATTTAACATGATTATTATAAATTATCCTATGATTTATAGTTATTTAAAACTGTCATATTTGAAAAATATCAAACAGCATGGGGCCAGCAGTTTGGAATCTTTCAAGTGCCTTTTTTTTAATAGGTAGAGTTTTATATTACTTGTAAGATCATTGTAGTTATTTAATTATTATGATAATAAATTTAATTATTAAGGTGATTTGATCATTAATAATTTTATATTATCATATTTAATATAACATTATAAATTATTAGTGATGTTAAACCATAATATTTGGTATTACAAAAAAAATATCATCAAATAAAAAATATCCAAAATAACCTTAAAAAAAGTAAAATTTTTTTTTTTTTTTGTTTGCAATAGGAAAAGTTTTTTCACTTATCTGTTTTTAATGTTTAGTTTTTTGCTTTTCAAAAAATAATTCTAGATAAAAATACATCAAAATTTAAACCATAATAAAGATTTAGTACAAAATTATGAGATAACAAAGCTACTGTTATAATCACTTTAAAACACAAAAGCCATAAATTTATTATCAAGTTTAGAGGTCTACGCCAAAGATTAACTAACAGTTTTTCACACGTGTTTTTACTACTATTAACAGGGCAAATTAGAAAGAAAAAAAAACAATTAATATTAAAAATTACTTTCCTATTGTGAATTTTTTTTTTTAATTTTTTTGGATGAGAATTAGATCACTCTTTATGGCAATGATATTATCACCCTAATTATTTAAGATTGTCACGCATGATTTCTACATTGCTAATAACCAAAGTGATATAATTAATAAATATAAATCACTCTAATTTTTAAAATAATCATCCCATACCAAACATCTCATTAAACAATTCTCAACAACTTAGCATTAGCCATGGGGAACGTGATGTAGCTTCGACAAAAGAAAAATAAGAGTCCCTCGTGAGCTTTTAGTATTCAACTAGTGAACTTATTTTATTTAAAGTCATAGATTGGCATTTGATATTTGGGTTTAATGTAATTAATTTTTTTATTAAATTTCAAAATTAGTTATATTATAATTAATTAATCCAAAATTATAATTATTAATTATTATTTACATTATAACAATTGTGCTATAAAAATACAACTTTTACCAAAATAGTTAATATGTAAAAATACACTGTATACCAAAAACCACATAAATTTATTATTTATAAAAAAATTATTTTATCATTATTTATTATTCTATTTAGAACGTTTATAATTTTGTTATATTTTAAACACATTATAAAACTTTAAGTGTTATTTCACATCTGAAAGTCAAAAGCCAATGTCCTAATCCTCTTTTTTAATTTAATTTTCTAACATTATCACATTGTAATTTTTTAAAGGATATCTTTGCGATCACTTTTGCGCTAATTACCGTAATCATTCGGAATCTAAATTTTTTGTCTTTATTCGTGTTCTCACTCTCATAATAAATCGTGCATTCATTTTTTTTATTTTTTTCATATCTGTTTGTTTTTAGTATTTAATCTGATTTTTTATCTAATAAAAAAATCGATTTCATTTGAAAAAAATACGAATACAAAAATAATATAAATAAAAAAATAATATCGTGAAATTTATATATTAAATTATCGATAAAATATCGATCCATCTTATTTTTATTTTGTAATTCTCGATTAAAAAATAAAAAACAAATGAAAAAAAAAAACGACACGAATGAAATCACGGGTAGGGGTAGGGACATAGGGACATATTATTTTTATTCAATCATTCGTGCTTCTTTTATTTGCCATTCTGTTGCAAGCCAAAGATTAAATTAGTATTTCCACAATGTCCAATAACAAGCTAGAAGGCAAAGTAGCCATCATCACCGGCGGAGCAAGCGGTATTGGCAAAGCCACCGCCTGTCTTTTTGCCGATCACGGTGCCCGTATGGTCGTGATCGCTGACATCCAAGATGAACTAGGCCAGCAGGTAGCCGCATCAATCGGTTCCCAAAAGTGCAGCTACATCCACTGTGATGTTGCTGATGAAGAGCAAGTCAAAGCTACGGTGGAATGGACGGTCCAAAATTATGGGCAGCTTGACATCATGTTTAGCAATGCTGGGATAATTCGTTCCAAGAAGAGCACCTCCAACTCCAATCAAGACGTTCTTCATCTAGACCTCGCAGCTTTTGACCACCTCTTCGCGGTTAACGTCCGTGGCATGGCTGCCTGTGTTAAACACGAGGCGCGTGCCATGGTTGAGCAGCGCGTGTGAGGGAGCATCATCTGCACTGCTAGTAATTGCGCCAGCTCTGGTGGCGACCACGACACTGATTACTTCATGTCAAAGCATGCGGTGTTGGGATTGGTAAGGTTAGCGAGCAAGCAGCTTGGGGTGCATGGGATTAGGGTAAACAGCGTTTCGCCATTCGTGGTAGCGACCGCATTAATGTGTTCCCTGATGGGAATGGAAGCAGAGGAAACAGAGAAGTTTTACGAGGGGCTTACTAAGTTGAAAGGGGTGGTGCTGAAGCCTGAAAGAGAAGCACGTAGCTAATGCTGTGTTGTTTCTAGCATCCCAAGATTCGGAGGTTGTAAGTGGACATGACATGGTGGTGGATGCTGGGTTTCTGGGCAAATAGTTAAATTTTCTCCGGTTGCTTGGTTTGACCATTATCCGGCCAAAAACGATGAAATAAAGTCCACAATATCTGGCCCTCTCCACTCCACCTTTCTTGTGTTCATTGTACCTGTGCTTTTACCTTTTATCAAATAAAGAAAGTGGATTTCATTTTAATATATAAAAGTACTATGCTATATAATACATATATTTATTTGTTTTTATGAAATAATTTTATATAATAATATGATTTATGGTAATATAATATTATTTCAGAATATTTTTTATTTTTAGTATGATTTTCTTTTCTATTTTTCAAATTATTGTGTGCTTTCAGTGTTATTTATCTGTATTATAAGTACTCTATTTTTTATATATATAATATAAGTTATTTAACATTATTTAAGGTTAGTTTAGCATTACTGTTGAAAAAAATTTAGGTTAGAATAAGTTTGGGTCAAAAAAATGTGTTTAAAAAGTGTTGTGAAAAAATGTGATTTAAGAATTTTTAAATATTTGGTATTCTTGTGAAAAAAAATGCTGTGAGAAATTAAAATAAAAAAAATATATGTTTAAAATAATAAAAGTTCACAGATGTGAGGATAATAAAGTTATTTTATTTAAAAGTTAGCTTTTAAACCGCAAAAATTCAATTTTTTTTTTTACTTTTTAATTTACGTTGCCAAATTATAATTTTAATCGCAAAATTTAAAAAAATTTGTCTACGCTTTAAATTGTTTCTTAATTAATTTGTTGTTCATAAACAAATTATACTCTTGCACCACACGTTTTGAGTTAGGCTTCATATGTATAGGTGATAATTGGACGGGTTTGGATCATATTGAGTTTAAATTTTGTTTTGATTTCAGATTATATCGGATTTAGGTTATTTTGGGTTTGGACTCTTTCGAGTTCGGGTCATTTTGAATTCGGATTCTGGTAGTTTTTTATTTTATTTTATGTTACAAAGAAAATATCAAATTTTTTGCTTTTGATTTAAAATTTTAAAAGCATGTAAGTTGCCTTTTTTTTTTTTTTTATTTCCAACCTGTATGTCTGTTTATTTACTTTTGTATAAAACTGAAGATAGAGCTGAGATGAAAATTTAATGATTTATTATATATTAAAATTTGTAAATATTTAATTCATCTTGGAATCCTTGATATCTTACTAAACTTTTTAACATGCTGAATAGATTAGTTGACGTTTTCATGGCACATGATTTTTGAGATAGAATTTTGGATTTTGTTGACTGTTCACGTTTCTATAATTATATTTGAATTATTAAAATGAAATCAATTTCAATTTGTCACGACTTATGGCAGTCATTTATTTGATTGTTTACTTCTATTTTCATCATATTTAATATTTTATCTTGAAATAAATTTAAGCATTTAAAAATATTTGAAGTGATTTTAGAGATTTATTTATACAATTCAAATTATTTTATACTCATATAGTTTTAATATCGTTACAAGTTATAAGTGCAAAATATAATTAACTTTTTGATAAAATTAATATTTTACCAGATATATATTAAATTTTAATTAAAAAAGAAAAAATATTAGAATAAAATTGATAATTAAAAATTTTGTATTATAAAAAATTATTTAATTACAATGCGCTCATTTTTATTTTCAGTATTAAATTCGGATTATTATGGGTCGGGTCAGTCTCGGGCTCAAATCGTTTTGGATTCGAGTCAGTTCGGATTCGAACTATTTCGAGTTTGAATCATTTCGGATTCGAGTCATTTCAGACTTGAGCCAATTCAAGTTCGGGTTTTTTCAAATTTGATTTTTGACCTTTTTTTATCAAATAGAATTTGGACGAATTTGAATTTTTTAAATAAATTTTTGTATTCAGATTCATTTTACTACTTCTATTCATAAGAAAGCAGATGTAGTACTTTTTTTTTTTTTTTTTTCCGATTGGATTATTTTTTAAGTCCAATTGTATCAAAATTAGTGTTTGGGTAACTTCATAGTGGCACGGTGGATCATTTTTACCGTGCCATGGTCTCGTTTGCTCGCCTTTTAGATCCGGTTGAAACTTTTGTTTACACCACACCCTTTCTTTCATTATGCTCATGTTTCTCTCTCTGTCTCTCTCTTTTTTTGTTCTTTAAAGTTATAATGATTGGACAAAAATATCCATATCACTTAACCTTTCCTTTTTTATGTTAAAATAACTTTGTTTATTTAATATAATAAATACATTTTATTATTATATAATAGATAAATAAATAAATTTTATTTTTATATAGTAAACTAATAAATAAAATAATATGATTAATATGTTGATTGAATAAATTTTCAATTTTTTAAAATATTATTAATAACATGAAAATATGCATACAATAATTTATTAATATATTTTAAGAATAATTTCTTTAATAGTCATTTTTATTCTCACATCACCATTACTGTTGTTTTGTTATCTAAACACATATCCTACAACTAAAGAATCTTATTAAAATTAATTAAGATTTATTAAAAAGATAATTTTTGATGTCTACTTAAAACCAAAAAAGGAAAACGGGTAAAGTTAAAATAATTAAAAAATAAATAATTAAAAAATGAATAAATTTTAAAAAATAATATTTTTTATTTTTATGTAATTAATTATTTTTAATTAATCATATAATAATAAAATATATATTTATTAATTTATTATATAATAATAAATTTAATAATTATATTAAATTAAAAGTTATAAAACAAGGTAAAGTTGAAAAATGCCATCCCACTGAAGAGCATTTTAATCAACTAAAACTCGAAGCTCTAGTGAAAAAAATAATATCAACACGATGAAATACTGTTTACCATATTGATACCATGTTATTCAAACATGATTTTCGATGCAATTAGGGCAAAAAAAAAAAAAAAAAAACCTCAACTGCATCAAATAGTGCTCCATTTAAATTCAAACGGGACCTAAGTCAGTATGCTTACAAGGATGTCCTTTTCTTTTATGATTCAATACTAGGTTTTAACGTGGACTCTTGGATCATTTGATCCAAGGACCACCATTTTTTCAACAAAAGTCCATTGTTTTCTTTTTGTTTTAATTTTTTTATTTTGTGATACCTTTTGTTCCAAAAACAAAAGGTCAAGATTAAAGTTAAGAAAATTAGGGAGGTTAAAGTATTTAAATAGTTCTAATCAAAATGCATTTTAGTATATATATTATAAAAATGAGTAATTTAATCCTTATAAGTTTGGAATTTAAGAAAAAAATAAAATTAGTAATAGTGTTAATGGAAAACCGTCTAAATGCTGATATGAACATGTGAAACTAACAAAAAAAATGATTTAAAAAAAAATGATGACATGTCAAATTCTTTTACTCAAGTGAAACTTAAAAAAACATAATTTTTTTACCCAAATCCCTCCTTTACCCGTAAAAATATATCATCATTTTTTTCTAAGTCATCTATTATGTCAGTTTTTAAATTTCATCTAAGAAAAAAAATTTGACACGTCATCATTTTTTTCTTTCAAATCCTTTATTCTGTCAATTTCACATGTCCACGTCAACATTTAGACGATTTTTCATTAACACTGTTACCAATTTTACTTTTTTGCACCAATTTCAAAAGTTCAAAAATTAAATTACTCACTTCTATAATACAATGACTAAAATACACTTTTGACTATAATACAAAAATTTTCTAGACACTTTAGGGATATCTAAGTTACCCCTCCTTCTTTTCCTATATATAGTTTTTAAAATATTTTTCATTTCATTTCATTTTCTTTTTTTTAAATTTATTTTAGTTTTAACCGAAACATTTCATTTTTGGAAAAAGTCCAATTAAGAACAATACTTGAAAATCGGGGGTTACCATTTCCTGAAATCCCAAGCTTATTTGAAAATTAACAATAGACAATTTTATGGCACGATTTCCATTTTCTCTTAAGCTTAAGAAAATATATCACTACAGCAAATTGGTCTTTCAGTGGCGTTTTTTTTTTAAGAATAGCGGCGTTTATAAACGCCGCTAAAAGCATGAAGGCGTTTAGGAAAAACATCGGTAAAAACAGTGACGGGACATTTAGTGGCGTTTGAAACATAAACCCTGCTAAAATAGTGACGTTTTTAGGTACATTAACGGCGTTTATAAACGTCCCGGTTGAACGTCCGAAATGTTATTACTTGAAACTTTAGCGGTGTTTTCTGGTCACAAACGCCGCTAAATCTTGGCTTTTAGCGGCGTTTTTTGGTCACAAATGCCGCTAAGTCTTGGCTTTTAGCGGCGTTTTCTGATCACAAACGTCGCTAAGTCTTGGCTTTTAGTGGCGTTTTCTGATCACAAACGCCACTAAGTCTTGGCTTTTAGCGGCGTTTTCTGATCACAAATGCCGCTAAGTCTTGACTTTTACTGGCGTTTTCTGATCAGAAAACGCCGCTATATTTCCAGAAATTTATGTATTTAGCGATGTTTTTTCTTGAAACACCGCTAGAAATGCATAATATTTTTTTTAAAAAATACTATTTATTTCCTTTAAAAAGTTTTATTTATTTATAATACCTGCATTACTATTTACAGAAATGTCCAATAATACACAAACAACACAAATTATAAAAAAAATATAATATAAAGATATATTTAATATAAAATATCAACCGTACAAGGAATGTATTACTTAACACATCAAATCCACTTACAAATTAAAAAATTACAAGTTATAAATGCTAAAAGTTGGAGGACAGCCGTAAGAAAAACGTTTTTTCCCTAGCAAGTTGTTCTCATGAGCCCTATTAAAAAAAATTAAAATACGTAATTAATATGTAAGATATTAAGTTACAAAAGTAAGATAATTAAGAACGAAGATATATTACCTGAGATGGAAGATTTTGTGAAGTCGTTGAGCCTCCTGAATTCTTTTGCTGCACTAAATTCATCAACGACTGAAACTGTGTCTGCAGCTCCTGATATCGTCTATCCTGTTCTTCTTTTCGAGCTTGTCTCTCTGTTTCCTTCTCTTCAAAACGTTTATTCATATTTTGCATTTCTTCTCTCAGCATCTGAACTTCATATGCACTGGAGTTTTGTGAAGAAGAAGCAGTAAACCGCTGAGAACCAAGTCCATAGTAGCTAGATGGTATCGGACCCATTCCGACACCTCGAACCCGTCCATATCGTTCTTTTCCAGCTACTTCAGTGAATATTTGATTCGTGACATCTTGCATATTCGCTGATGAGCCATCTGATGCTCCGACTTGATACTCAACAATTTTATTTCGAGCTTTCTCCTATAAAACAATAAAATTAATAAAATATATTTGTAAAGGAAAACAAGTTTGAAGAAAATATACCATAATTTCCTAAGTCTCGATGTTCAAATAGGATCCATCCTTCTTAGTATGAGTTAACTGAAACAGTTCAACTCGTCCAATTTTTCTCCCCGCTCAATTTCCTACAAAATAATAATAATTAATACTAAATTGTATTAAAACAATTGAGAACTAATATATTAATAGTTTATGAATGTAAACTTACTTTTTCATTAGCTTTTTTGGCAAAACTTTTTGAACCACTGGTGTGACTGTATTTCTATTGTTGTCTACTGCTTACCCCTATCTTTTCTCGTTCTTGTACATTAGACAAAGCACGTTATTAATGTATACATATTCCATACAATTGTATTATATCAAGTACTATAAGTAAATGACCAAAATAAATTATAAATGATACGTCTCCTTTTTTTGAATACTAGAATCTAACCAGTCTCTCATACTGCCACATAATCACACCACGCGGTATGGTTTGTATTAAGACATTAGGATCAGTATTTCGATCGAAATACTTTTTCTTCAAGTCATGCTTATAGTCTTTCCATTTTTTCCCCAATAACTTCATAACAAATGATGTGAGAATCTGCAAAGAAAATCGTGACTGAAACGGAAAAGTTGTACAAAGTTAGTTTCGATCATAAACAAAATTCTTAAAATAATGCAATACTAATTTAACACGCTTATACCTCAATAAACTTAAACAGCTCGACCTTCTCAGTATTAGGCACGTCACGCCATGACTCATAATAAATGGGACACTTCATCCCATTTTGAGCAATCAGGCCAAGAAAGCTAGCCAATATAGTCTTTCCATTTTTTCCCCAATGACTTCATAACAAATGATGTGGGAATCTGCAAAGAAAATCGTGACTAAAACGGAAAAGTTGTACAAAGTTAGTTTCGATCATAAACAAAATTCTTAAAATAATGCAATACTAATTTAACACGCTTATACCTCAATAAACTTTAACAGCTCGACCTTCTCAGTATTAGGCACGTCACGCCATGACTCATAATGAATGGGACACTTCATCCATTTCGAGCAATCAGGCCAAGAAAGCTAGCCAATAATTGTGCTTCCGGACCAATTGACTGCTGCTCATTATTTGCTGCGACAACAATACGTTATTCAGGAGGTAGTGCCCATAACTTCAGAAGATGACCTAGAAGTTGCGGACTCTCCATGAAAAAACCATTGTCTGTAACCTGGGAGAAATCCTTCACAAATCAAATGTTCGAAAACAACTGCACGCATATGCCAATCAATATTGGCACACCTCGAAAAGGATATAATATCTTAGTATCTTCGCTTGCGTTCTGAAAAGCGAAATCGAGAAAACTATCTACTCCATCTTGGTACTCTTGACTTAGTCTCGACTTTTGCATCCAACTCTTATCCATTTCGTACGTAAATCTAAATTATAAAATAATATAATATAAAGTTATAATTAAAATAAATATCTTAAAATATAAATTTTCATATGTCAGCTAACTCAAAAACTGACCATGAAATTAATGCTCACTCATTGATTTTCTAGCTAGGTTTCATTTTATTGAATTCAGTAAATACTTTCATTGATTACTTGTTCTTGAATTCAGTAAAAATAAAGTATTAAATGCAAAATACTTTCTTAAAATGGTAAAAAAGTAATCCTTAATCAGTGCTTATTGGCACAAGTTAAGCGAATCCTACTAATATAATTGCAATGCTGAATATACCTGTACTTCCACAACAATTGAACTCCGCAAGGAATCCAATATCAACTGAATGTTGCTTGTCAAACTCTTAACCTGCAAAATAATCAACATAGAGCAAACTTGAAGCAGAAAATGTTTTAAAAAATTGAAAAGAATCAGACAGATTGTGGAACAAACATATATAAAACAACACATCAATCACTAGTATGTATGAATACCAGACAATCAAGAAACCATATGAGAATACAAGAATAAGAGATATAGTTATTTAGACTAATGCTTCCATGAAGTAATAGTAAGATAAATGAATCCGTTAACAACTAAACAATTTAGACTAAAAAGATCCTTTGGGTCAATTACCCTTTCAGTGATTATCTTTTTTGTTGATAAACTAAAAAGATCCAATCACACATTCAGATAGAAAGAATAAAATTGCTACTGCTTAGAAGGTGATAGGGAACAGAATAGATGGTTTCCAAATCATTTAAAATTAGTGTACATATAACTAAACTACATCCCTTACTAAATCCTTGGCATTAACCTGTTTAACAAGCTGCCAAAAAGAAAAATGAGAGAAGAAGAGTCAAAACAATGGGATAAACGAGTTGATCAGAAAATGTTCACTACTTATTCTGAAAGAAAAATGCAGGATAAAATCAAGTGTCAGAATCACTAAACCAATGAACCAAAACAGAACCTTACCAGAGACCAGCTACTGCATACAACAATCAGGTCTAGATAGCAAAACTATATTAAGTACAAACAAGTCAAAGTGAGAAGATTGTCTATGGCTCTATGCAGAGTCATGATGAATGATGCAGTAAAAGGCATTTGGCACACTGTGATGCTAAAATGTCCTTGACACAAATTACTCCAAATCATCATGACCAAGAAATCTATAAGTTAGAATACTACTATTACAAAGTTTATGGAAAGTTCCCTAGTATGGATTATAAGAGATGCTACTTTACCTGACTATAGCCATGTGAATATCCTCTGAAACCAACAATATAAAGAACCTGCATTTAATTACACAATGTTTTAAAGTTCTTGTCTAGAATTTATTATGTGCAATTTCAAGCTGGTATGAGATTACTTCTCCATATCATTACCACATGAATATCTCTCTCCATATATACATTAATGCAAGTTTTGCTCCAAAAGAGAGATATAGCTAGTTCCTAACAATCCAATGCCCAAACAAAGAGTTGATATCCAATAGATGCCACATCAAAACAGCAAAGGGGTTATCATTTGGCAAAGGCGACAAAGAGGACAAGTAGCAGGAGGGGATCCACAGTTGATACTCCCATATTGCCAAACAGGAAATTTAACTACTAATGGGAGAAGGAAAAAGAGATGTTGAAAGAGTTCAATTGAGTATAAATGAATTGCTCAAAGGGCGTTTAAAAAAAAGTGAAGGGAAATATTAACTGTTTATTATTATTATTATTATTATTATGTATTTGTCCAATACATTTCTGCAACATATCCATCTTGATGCCCAACTTTTCAACATAAAGCTTTACCTGACTTCATGACTTCTATACTGTTAGCCAGTAATGCCGTCTGAGTTGTGACTTTTAACAATAAATAAAAAATCTCCCTTTTTTTTCATAAAAGAAAAAGAAGCTATGGTCCCATCCCATGACCCATATTTTGACTTCAAATTTTCCTACACACTCTCCCATCTGTTTGAAGACAAAAAAGATTCAAACATCTGCTTCGATACTTTCAGCCCAAACTCTAAACTTCTATTTTGGCCTCCTATGAACAGTTCTGAAGATTAATCATCCAAAACAGAAAAGGGCCTCATCAAGTAGAGAAGAGCTTCTCAATTGTATCTTGCATTTCACAAATGATGAAAAACATATGATGCAGGAGCAAATTGGCCCACAACAAATGCAAAACATTATAAAATTTGATGCTATAACATACTGTATTAGAAAGAAAAGTACCTTGAGTTGTTGTATTTGGGATTTCAATTGGCTTCCTTCATTGGTTGTAGTAGAAAAAAAAGTACCAGAGAGAGAGAGGCGGACCAGAGAAAAGGAGCTAGGTTTTGGTCTGAACCAAAAATGGGGAAACAGGGGAGAGAGGCGGAACAGAGAGAGAGGAGCTATTTTGAAATTAGGTTTTTTTGATTTGGGGAAATAGGGAGCGGGAGGACTGAAAGAAATAAAAAATTAGTGGCGTTTGTATCTTACAAACGCCACTATTTTCAAATGCACTATAGCGGCGTTTTCATGCTCTAAACACCGATATTGTAGTATTTAGCGGCGTTTCTAATATAGAAACGCCGCTAATAAACCACTTGAAATTTTTATAGACATTTAGCGGCGTTTAAAGATATAAACGCCGCTATGTAAATACTTATAGCGGCGTTTGTTACTTTAAAACGCCGCTCAACAAATTAATAGTGGCGTTTAGGTCACAAACGTTGCTAGCTATTAAAAAAAGGTACTCGACGGCGTTTTTTATAAAAACGCCGCAAATGAAACGCCACTGTAACTCTAAATTGCTGTAGTGTATGACTTTTAATTACAAAGATTATTTGAAATTGTGGTCATCCTGTTAAGTCGAAAAAAAAATTGTTAATAATTAATCCGAACAAAATTAGATATCTACATTTACATCATTATCGAAATTAGTATCTTATAATAATTTTAAACTAACTTTACCCGCTTTTAGAAAATCTTTTTAAGACTTTTCATAAAACCTTGAGAAATTAATTCTTTTTTCTTCCCTATTTTTTTTCCTAAGAAAATGAAAAATTGCCTTTTTTTTCTTTAATTTTCTTGATACATAAATTTTAAAAAGGAAATTTTTGAATTTTGAAACTTACCTCTATCAAACCAAACTTTAGAGTGTAAAAAAATAAAATAGAAAGAGATTAAAAGACAAATTTATTATTATACTGTATCTCAATATTGAAGTTTGTCGTTCTATTTTTGTTTGATAAAATTTTGTTATTAAATTTTGATTTTTGATTGAATTTTGTCACTCAAGTTTAATTTTAGATGAATTGAAGATAAAATTTAATAGAAAAAAATAATATTTATTCAAATATTTTATTTTAATAATCAACAATAATAAATCAATTAATAAAAAATATTAAAAATTAAAAAATTAATATAGAATTTTATTTTATAAAAAATAACAATTATATATCAATTTTTTTTGTCTTTTTTCAATTCATGAAGCCGCTGATAATCGGTGATGACATTAGTCAGTAGTAATGCTATAAGATCAAATTTGATCGTTGGACATCAAATCCGATATAGCTCTTCCAGAATGTTATATTTTTTTAACTTTTTTTTCATATTGGTATTTTTCTATAATTTAACAAGAATAAAATATTTTGTTTGTATCAAATTAAAAATTAACAAATGATGTGAGAAGGAAAAAAATACAAAATATTTCATCTAATATTATGTTTGTATCGAATTAAAAAAAATAAAAATAAAAATTATATGACAAAAAAATTAGAAAAATGACATAGATATACTATATTTGGTGTTCGGCGATCAAATTTCGCTTTTAAGTATCACTACTGATCGACACTATTATCGGTCACAAAAGACTTGAATAATAAAAGAAAAAGAAAAAAATAATTTAAGTTTTAATTTTTTATTAAAAATCAAAGTTAATAAAATAAAATATTAAATTAAAATATAATGACAAATTTACTGCTTCCTCTAAAAAAAAAGTGATGGTGACCTATGCTTGTCTTACATATATTGCCAATCCTATCCCGGAAGTCAACTTCTCAATTAGTACATTTTCATTGGGAATGCAAGATGACAGACTTGACCAAGAAGAAATTATCAGGCAAAGTAGCGATAATCACCGGCGGAGCAAGCGGCATCGGTGAAGCCGCGGCACGTCTTTTCGCCGATCATGGCGCCCGTATGATGATAATTGCTGATATCCAAGATCAACTAGGCCAACAAGTGGCTACCTCAATTGGTTCACACAGTTGTAGCTACATGCACTGCGACGTTACCGATGAAGATCAAGTTAAAGCATTGGTTCAATCAACGATCCAAAATTATGGTCAGCTTGATATCATGTTTAGCAATGCTGGGATTTTAAGTAAGTCAGATCAGACCATTCTTGATCTTGACTTTTCACAATTTGACCGGTTGATGGCAATTAACGTCCGCGGTATGGTTGCCTGTGTTAAGCATGCAGCGCGTGTGATGGTGGAGAGGCGCGTGGCCGGAAGTATAATATGCACGGCGAGTGTGGCGGCAAGCCATGGAGCGAAAAGGCGGACGGATTATTGCATGTCAAAGCACGCGGTGTTGGGATTAATCCGATCGGCGAGTAAGCAGTTAGGGGTGCATGGGATAGGGTGAACTGCGTCTCACCGAATGGGCTGGCGACGGCGATGACATGCGAAGGGTATGAGAAGGGCGTGGAGGAAGTTGAGGAAATTTATGAGGCAGGGAGGGTTCTAAAAGGAGCTGTGTTGAGAGCTGGACATGTGGCGGGTGCAGTGCTGTTTCTTGCAAGTGATGAATCAGAGTTGATTACCGGCCACGACCTCGTTGTTGACGGTGGCTTCCACGCTTCGTAATTATCTCAAGGTAAAATTAAGCTTTGTTTGAAACACCCTTGCTGCTCTCCACGGCTGCTCCCACTGCTATTAATTCTGTCTACTGTAGCACTGATGGAATCTAATAAATTTTATTTGATATTTTTTAATGAATTATAAATATGTCAAAAATTATATATATATATATAATATCTTAAATACGATTATAATAATATATATATATATATATATAAATATAATACGAATCGATATACGAATTATTATTTTTTTCTACCATATTCATGTGAAAGAACCTTTTCCGGCTCCACTGAGGTCTTAATAATTTTGGGGTTAATGGTTTTTTTTTTTTTTTTTACTTTTTAATTTTTAAGCAAATATCATGGACCTTTGCCAGGAAATTGTGTTTGATAAAAAGAAATCTATACAAAATTTACTATTAATAAGTGATGTCTTATCTTACACTCTTAGCCATTTTTTGTTTTGAATATATCTGAATTATTTGGGTTCCAAGTTTCAATTAAGCTTGTATGCTGGGATGGCAATTTGTATTGCGGATTCGAATATCAACGGATATCTAATTCGTTTTTTACGGATTTGAATTTACGGATTCGGATAAAAGTCGGATTCGGATATATTACTATCCGCATCGGATTCAGAGCGGATGCGAATATTAACCCTCGAATATTCATTATCCGAATCCCTATAAGTTATGCGGATTCGGATAGCGAATTCGGATATCCGAATCCGATTTTTGTAAAACACATAAAGTTTTGCTCTTGGAGAGACTTGAATCTTGGCGTGCAAAGTTATTCACCAAAATCTTAACCAAGTGAGCTAAGTTTCAATTTTGAAATAACATGCTACTAAAATTAAATTATATAAAGTATAATGAAATATAATAATTTAAAAACATTTTTTCAAAATAAAATATAATAATAAATTAATTAATTATGTTAAATACCTTTAAATTTAAAAAATACATGATATTTTTATAAAATAATATTTGATGACTTAATCAGCTTAATTAGTTAAATCACTCTAATGACAATATTTATTTTATTTTTACAAAATGACCTTGTAACGAAGTTATATACTTTAGTACTTATGTTAATTGAAATAAATATTAAAATATATATTTTTCTAATACGACATAAATATATATATATAGAGAGAGAGAGAGAGATGTTTTAAGTATAAATCTTAAGAATCAAACTTTTAGCTTAAAAAATTATACATAAAATCCTCTTTCATCTTTTATTCTTTAATTACATTGGACAATATAAAAGTATAATGATAAAATAAACATAAAATTAAATTAGTTAATATATGTTAAACATTTATAAATTCTAAATATACATGATATTTTTATATAAATGTATAAACCTTAACAAATTATATACATATATGTATATATATTTCTTTGAAACCCTTTACACGACATGAATACGATTAAGGATGGCAACGAGTCGAATAATTAAAATATGATATAAAAATAACACAAACACGACATGAATACATGAACGTGTCAAAATCTATATAACACGAATTATTAATGTGTCATAATTTATATTAATATATAATACCTTAAACACGATTATGAAACGTTAAAGTACATGATCATGAATGATATGAATACACGTATTGACAGGTCTAAATAAAATACACATATCATTCTCAATTATCCATTTTATGTACTTTATTCTACATTGTATGAAAAAAATATTGTATGCATTTCATCTAATCGTGTTCCATGTCAACGTGTTTGACTTGATTCAGATAAAAGTTTTGAACATAACTTTTTAAATCATATTTGATTTGAATTGAATATTAATATAAAATATTTTAATAATATTTATCAATATTTTTAGTATTTTTAGTATTTTAATATTTATCAATATATTTAAATAAAAAGATAAAATTTAAGGATTTATTTATTTTAACATTGTAAAATAGCATAATGAAATAAACATTCAATATAAAATAACATAATAAAAAGAAACATTCAATTTTTTTATTTATTTAAGGATTAAAAAAGAAACATTCAATCTATTATATTTCATCTAAAGAGTTAAATTAATGTTTAAATTTTTTTTTATGTAGTATCCAATTCAGTTGGAGATTCAGCTAGCATATGTGTTGTTGAGGAAGAGGAGTAATCTTTCATAGTTGATATAACTAAGTTTTATGTTTGTTTTTAGTTTATGGAATAAATACTTTTAGTTTATGGAACTAATTTCTTGTATTACCTAAGTTGTTTTTTGTATTTTGAAATTGTTATTTTCTTATTTAAGTTGTTGTTCTTGTATTTTAGAATTTATTTGTTGTAATTATGAGTGATTTTGATTTTGAATTTAAAATTAAAATTTGATTTTATTTTAAATTTTATTTTTTGACTTATCGGATTCGGATTTTTTGCGGATTCGGATATCAGGCCGATAATGTTAATTAATTTGGATTCAGATAGTGATATTCGGATTATTGCGAATAAAAAACGGATTCGGATTTCAAAACGGATTTGCGAATTCGGATAATACAAAAAATGGCAGATATCCGACCCGCTGCTATCTCCACTTGTATGCCTCATTAAGCGCCTTTGATAATACCGCCAAACCATGTAGTAAAAGGATCTCGTTGGCCAAATCGCAACCATAAACTTTGTGGCCATGAAACTTTTCTTAGGGTTAGTTTAGCATTATTGTTGAAAAAAGTTTGGGTTGAAAAAAGTGTGGTGAAAAATTGTGGTTTAAATTTTTTTAAGTGTTTAGCATTGCTGTGAAAAAATGTTGTAAGAAATTGAAATATCAAAAAAAGATATGTTTAAAATAATAAAAGTGTAGAGATGTGAGGATAATAAAGTCGTTTTATCCAAAAGCCAGCTTTTAAAGCCGAAAAGCTATATTTTTTGGCTTTTCAAACCATGATTTCAACAGCAAAAGCCTTTTTTTTTAACTGTTTAGCATTGCGTTTGAAGTGAAAAGCAGCTTTTGACCTCAATAACTGTGCCAGAAACAATGCTAAACAATGCCTTAGTACATAGAGATAATGTCATGACCCTTTAAATTTATTAAATTTGTCAATATGATACTTGTACTTTAAAAATATTCAATGTGATATCTGTACTATTAAATCGTGTATTAGTATAGTACATTGACTTAACATCATTAAATATAGATGAAAATGTGACATTGATCAATCAGGTGATGACACGTGGCAACAACTGATTTTTTAAAAATTAATATCTGAATTTTTGTAAAAAAGAATTAAAATATATTTTAAAAATATAAAAATATTTAAATTACAAAATTAAAATATTTAATTAAAATTATTTTTAAAATATAAATTATTTTAAAATTATTTTAAAATATAAATTATTTTAAAATTATTTTAAAATATAAATTATTTAAAAAATTATAACTGCAGAGAGGAAGCATTTTGTATTGTTCTTGACAATCTAAACTCCTGACCCATGGTTGATTTTCTGGCAAATGAATTTTGCACATTCGAAATCTCACCCCACTTTCAATTATAAATAAACTTTCAAATTGTTGATTCTCTACAAACGTAAACTGCCTATATGTAATATCAAGTTATAAACTTGATTTTAGGTGTCGGAGTAGAGATTCAAACCTCGCATGAAAAAAAAAGAAAAGTTTTGAGTGAGTTTAAGAAAGAAAAAAATAAAAATATTTGTGCATAATTTTGTACAGTAACTACGTGTGATGAAACTAGCAATAGGAAGGAAGCATGATCAGGGCAGTACTAAGGATGAGGTAGCTGACAAGCTGAAATCAGCAGCTAGGAAGGTAAAAGATCAATTTAGAATGGAAGAACCAGTTGGCAAGTTAGTTATTGAGCTGCGTGGAGTGGAGGATAAGCTGCCTAAACAACTAAGGAAGGAAGAATAAACTAAGACAGCTGGCTCGAGCATGAAGAAGGAAGCTGAGGAAAAGGATGGAAAAAAAGTTGGTGCAACGGTTACAACTGAGCTGGCAGTATAGATTTTAGCCTTGAATAATACACAACTGTTATATGTTGTTATTTTTACTTTTACTTTCTGTTATTAGTAAATTTCATAGAGTTCCATAGAAGAATTTAGTACAATATATGCTGCTATATTGTACTGAATGAATCATCAATGAAAATACACATTTCTTCTCTATCTTCCTTCTCTCTTTTCTCTCTTCTATTTCTCTCAATTTTTTCTCTATCAATGAATCATCAATTTCATTTTGTGACAAATTGGTATCAGAGCTATTTCGAATCCACTCAAACTGGGCAGACACAAGAAAAACACAGAAATGGTAGAGGGCACTCGACTGAATTCCTTGCAAGAGCAAGTTCAGAATCTTCAAAAACAGATGAATGTTTTGGCATCATCAGATGCTGCGGTGCCTAAGTTGTGGGAGGAACAAAAGACCAGTATAGAGGCTAAGCTAGTGGAGAATCAGAGTTACATCAACAGAATGCGCGACTTGGTGATACAGAAAGAAGCTGTTTCTCCTCAAGCTGAAGCAAAAGCTGTGAAGCAGACTATAAATCCTATTCATCCAGCTAGGTGAGAAGGTAAGGAGTCTATTGAAGTCACTGTAATAGATGATAGAGGAAAATATACTTATAAGCATAATGAGTTTGGATTGCTAGCAAAAAATGGTGCTCCACCAGTAAAGCATACTGATTCTATTGAATGTTCAAATGCCAATGCTAGTATTAATGCCTTTGCCCTAGATCCTGAGATTGAGTTACCAAACTTTGATGGAACTAATCCAAGAGGATGGGTGAAGAAATGTCACAAGTATTTTGCTATTTTTTCAATTGCTGATCATCAAAAATTAGAGTTAGCCTCTACGTATTTGATAGGTAAGATTGTGGTTTGGTTTGATGGATATATCATGCAAAAGAATCTGGTATCTTGGCAAGAGTTTGTCCATGATCTATGCCAGAGGTTTAGTGACAGAAATTGTTCAGATGTGATTGAAGAGTTCAATAAACTGTCTCAAAAGTCCACTATTGAAGAATATCAAGAGAAGTTTGAAGAACTCAGGCCATACATGCTTCAGTATAACCCTTACCTGCTAAAGAATTACTTTATCTCTAGTTTTATCAGTGGCCTTAAAGATGACCTCAAACCTAGGGTCAAGGCCAATTAACCCACTACACTGTCTACTGCCTGTAGGCAAGCAAAGTTGCATGAACTCTCTTTGGAGATTGAATCCAAAAAACATAAACTTCCTGCAAGACCAGCTAATTCCAATTACAACCCACCATACCGGAAGCCTTCCTATACATCATATAGCCAACCACAAAGAACCACTTACCAAAACCCTCAAAATACTAATAGACAAACTCTTATAGACCAAAGACGAGCTCAGAATTTGTGTTAGAAATATGGGACAAGTTCTTTGCAGGTCATATCTGCAAAACAAAACAGTTGAATGCCATTACAATGGATGGGACATTCATGGAGGAACCAGCAGCTAAGGTGGAACCTATTGATAGTGGCCAAGAGGAGACTGAAGAGTTGGACACTGGTGACAAGGACTTGGAGATCTCAATTAACGCCTTAACTGGCAGTACAGGACACAACACACGGTTCTATCAAAGGCAAACCCTTGAGTGTGCTTGTAGATAGTGGAAGCACACATAGCTTTGTGACCCCAAGATGGGCTAAAGACAGAGTAGAAATGCTGTATACTAACCCCTTGACCATTACTGTTGCAAATGGTGAGAAGTTGTATAGTACAACTAAATGTAAGCAGCTTAACTAGGTGATGCAAGGCCACCAGTTCATTCATGATCTGAGAGTGCTGCCTATGGGGGGTAGTGACATGGTGCTAGGGGTTGATTGGATGAAGAAATACAGCCCACTGCTGTTTAATTTTGAATGCTGACATTCCAAAAAGAAGAACAAGAGATTACACTTCAGGGAGGGAAACAACATGCTAGTTTTAAACTCATTTCTGGAGACAGGTTACAGAAGCTAGTAGAAAAAGACTCTGAGTTATTGGGAGAGTTGTACATGATCAGTAGTGATTGTCATGAGGTTGAAGTTCCACCTCAACTATAGTCTTTACTGTCTTGCTATGCAGATGTGTTTCAAGAACCAAGAGGATTGCCTTCTAGAAGATCCTATGACCACTCCATACCCCTTAAACCTAAAACTCAGCCAGAGAACCTTAG
This sequence comes from Fremontodendron californicum, assembly GCA_030761205.1. Taxonomy (NCBI): domain Eukaryota; kingdom Viridiplantae; phylum Streptophyta; class Magnoliopsida; order Malvales; family Malvaceae; genus Fremontodendron; species Fremontodendron californicum. The sequence goes on from JAULJL010000032.1 coordinate 5,879,110, forward strand.
ACCGTACAGATTTCCACATCATCAGAAAACTGAAATTGAGAAGTAGATCTCTGATATGTTGAGCTCTTATATAGTACAAACCAGTTCTAGCCCTTTTGCTTCACCATGCCTCTTGGTTAAAAAGAAGGATGGCAGTTGGAGACTATGTATTGATTACAAACAACTGAATGCTGCAACAATCAAAAACAAGTTTCCAATACCAGTGGTTGATAATCTGTTAGATGAACTCAAATGAGATAAATACTTCTCACAAATTGACCTCAAGTCTGGATATTGGCGGATAAGAGTCAAAGAATAGGACATTCCAAAGACAGCTTTTAGAACTCATCATGGCCATTATGAGTTTAAGGTAATGCCTTTTGGGCTTACTAATGCCCCTGCTACTTTTCAGTCTTTAATGAATGATGTATTTGCTCCTTACTTGAGAAAATTTGTGTTAGTCTTCTTTGATGATATCCTTGTTTATAGCTCTAACCTAGCTACTCATGTTAAGTGATAAGCTCATAAAATATACATTTTATGCATTTCTACCTTTAGTTTTTGTTATGTTTTCGATCTTTATCTTGCTTACTTATATTATATTTGTGAATTATAGGTATTTTGGATGAGATAAAGTCAAAACATGTCAAATATGATGTTAAAGAGCTTATAAAGTCACAGTCATAAGATGGAAGAAGACTTGGGAGTCAAAAAGATCAAATTCTTAGTGTTAAGTGATCAGGCAGATTTGACCTCCGGAGCTTGTTTCTAAGAAATAATTATGTTAAAGACTTTATTTGAAGAAACTCCATTCTTTACTTTTGAAGAAAACTTGAATACCTTTCCAACGATAGTTTACATGCCCAAATCGGACAAGAAATGGTCATCCAAATCAGCCGAAGAAATGTGAGATGGTGCAGCAGCCAGACGGACCAAGACAGGGAGATTGGTGTCGCAACGCCACATGGACAGAAACTTGGCACTACAGCATAGGAAGTTGGTGCTGCAGCGCCAAACTACTGACTCCAAAATCACAAAATCAAAAAAAAAAAAATGAAAATTGCCCAAAATTTTCTTATTTTGACACCTAGCTTCCTTGATCAACAAGAAAGGGTTTCCAAGGTCAAAAAACTCTATATATACCATCTTTTGAGCCACAAACTAGGACATGCTTTTGATTATTTATTTGATTATTTATCAATCTTCTTCTTCTCCATTCTTTTATTTTATTTTCTTTTTAGTTTTAAGTATATATTATCTATGCCTATGCAAGGCTAAACTTCTCTTTGGTTAAGAGTGATTTCAAAGCCCTAGACATGTTTTGTAATTGATTTTCGATTCTATCTATAATTAGTTTTCTATCAAAGTTGATTATGTTCTTCCATAAGAATTATTTATGATCTTTGTCTTGATTTGTTTAGGGTGCATACTAGATAGATCTTGATAATTATCTAATGCTAGTTTAGGAATCTTGATCCTTGTAATTGTCTTGATTTCCTATTCATAAGTGGCAATTTGCGATTAATGATTATGTTAAAGTTTTCGCTAATTGCGAAGTGGAACATAAACTAAGTTAAACAATTCATGTTCATGTTTTTGTTTTTGTTGCTTAGACCAACCTATTTTTCTCATCATATAGCTGCGGTCAAATTAAATTTAGAGATGTTTATCCTAGGTTGTTTGATAGTTAGAGATTAAGTAGTGGCATTCGTCCTGCTTAACGATGAACTAAGGAAAGATTGGGGTAACACGGGATGTTGTTATCTACGGTTGTTAACTTTGACAGCTAATTGATGTTGATAGATCTAAAATTGATTCTCAATGATGTCTAGTGCTGGAGAATGAAACCTTAACCATATTTCTCTTATATTTTATTTCCTCTTACTTATTTGCATCTTACTTTATTTTTGCTTTACTTTTAACTATTGAAGTAATAAACCCCCTTTTCCTTTATTTTCTTTTCTTGTTCTTTGAATTGAAGTAATAAACCAATAATTTATAAATTGAAACCCAATCCCTGAGGACTAGACGCTTGCTAACTATTATACTTATAATTGATATTTTTAGTGCAAAGTTAAATAAGATACGGTCTTTTGAGTGCATCAAGTTTTTGGCGCCGTTGCCGAGGATTACTTTATTTAGTTTATTAGTTACTTGGTTTATTCTTATTTTCAGTTGTAATTAATTTTATTTTTCTTGTACATACAGGTGTTTCTTTTCAGATTTTAAGCAAAAAGAGATGGCAGGTCCTACATCAAACCTTCAGAACCAACTAGCCAATCTCATCTTCGTAGTTCAACAAGTGGCCATAAGTAAGATTCAACAATCAAGGCAGTGTGGAGTGTATTTCATGATGGATCATCCAACAAATTGGTGCCCATACTTCCAAACAGATAGCTGTGAACCAACCTATGATTTAGGAGGATTCCAAAGCCATCAAGGGTTCCAAGGACAACAGTATGATGCTTTTCCAAACACTTACAATGAGGGATGATGGAATCATACTAATTATGGCTACTGGGATAATTATCAAGAAATAGATCCTTATGCCAACTACAATTATCCATCGAGCTTCAATCAATCATGGTCTTAAGAACCAGATCTTTTGCAACCCCCATCTCAAAGTTCAGGTATTTCTTTAGAAGACCTTGTCAATACTTTTGCTGCTAATAATTTGCAATTTCAACAGAAAATAGAGGCAAAAATTTAGGAAACAAGGGCAAGTCTTCTGGTAAGTATCCAGAATTTGGAAAAGCAAATGAGCCAATTGGCTAGTGGTGTGGCGCGATGGGTAGAAGATGGATCTGAGAAACTACATGAACAACTCCCTTCCCAAACTATGATTGATCCAAAGGAGAATGTTAGTGCCAGACACCTTAAGGATGAATCAGAAAATCCAAGGGAACCCTAGGATGAGAAAGAACTTGAGATGGATTTACTTCTTCAAGATAATGAAGCTTCAATTCAAAAGAAGAGTACTTTGGCACTTGAGGTAACGTTTAAGGTTCCAATTTTTACTAATGTTTCTTATCCACCTTTTCCTAGTAGATTCGCAAAGTTCAAGGAGGAGGAGCATGAAAATCACATGCCGAAAACCTTAAGCAGCTTGTTTGTGGATGTCATTCAACAAGTACCAAAATATACTCCATTCCTCGATGAGCAATGCACTACAAAGGATAATGGAATAATACTTGTAATGGAGAATGCATCCATTGTTGTGCAAAGAAATCTTCCTATGAAACGCACAAATTTGGGAAGTTTCATGTATGAGCCTAACAAGCCTAAAAAGCCAAGAAGGGGTGTTGGTTAGGTTGGACAACTTAACTCAAGTACTAATTGGGAAGGCAACCCAATTAATGAAGAAATTACCAACCTGCCATACTCAGATTTGCTTTCTTTTCCTTTTTCTTTTATTGTTTTTTTTTATGTTTATTTGTTAATTGTTTGTTTAGTATTTTAGGATTATTTAGATTGCATAAGTTTGTTTTGTTTTGAGTCTTAGTTATTTCTATTCTTATGTTATTAGTTCTTTTCTCTTACACATGATTCTTTCATTTGGGTTAATAGCATTACATTGAGGAAAATGTAAGAATTAAGTGTGGGGGGAAGGATTTAGGATTTCTTTTATTTTTGGCTATTATTTTTTATGAGTCTTTAATATTATTATTATTATTAGTGTGTTTTAGTTCCTTTTTAATATAATGATGAGATATGAATTGTATAGGTCTAAAACTGGTTATCAGTGAGAATATTTTCATGAGAATTAAGCTTGATACTATTTTTTTATGAGCCAATATTGATATGATATGTTGATTGAGAAAGAAGCATGTTTAGACTTGATATTGACTTGTATAATCATCCTTGTGAGTTTTTGAGCCTATATGATTGATGCATTATACATATCAATCCAATTTCTTTCTTGTGTGCTCTCATGATAACATGTTTCTCTAGAACTTTCTTTAAACCATTTAAGACTATATTGATGCATGTAACTACATGGATATGATAGAGGCATTAGGATTTTTACCAAGGCTAAATAAAACAATCCTTATTGATGTTCCATGAGAACATCCCCCTAGTGAACCAATTTGAGCCTACATTGAATAAACTATTTCTTTGGTAACCATATCTTACACCTAGCCTAAGTACATTTATATTTTTACCCTTGTTCTAAAGATGGACTAGAATGTTTGAGACATATTGCAAAAACAAGGGATACTTTTTGAAAATTTGGGTTAGAACAAAAGATAAGTATGGGGGAGGAGAAAGGTAAAAGTCAAGAGAAAAAGAAAAGGGAACATTGTAAAAATACATTCCCATGAAAAAAAAAATGAATCATCTCTTGAACTTCTAGTTAAAGAAAAGATTAAGAATGTTACAAGGTAGGTTAGAATGAAGAAAAGGCTCAACATGAAATATTCAGCCTATGTGATTATGTACTTTCAAGGAATATTGAGAAAGTTTTATTTGCAAAATCTTATTTTGTCTCTAAATTCTATGATGTCTTTGGAATCTTTGTGATATCTTTTCTTTTTTATTATTTAACCACATTATTACCCCTTGTCCCCATTACAACCTTGAATAAAGACCTCTTGATTTATGAAGTTGCATGATCTAAATAGTGGGGAATAGGTGGACAAGCAAGCATATGGTATAACTGTTTTCATGAGATTGATTGAGTGTAAACACTTTACCACTACTTTAAAGAGTGAAAATCATTAGAGTATCCCATGTGAGAAGTTGAGATTAAGTTTGAATATGCACTATTTTGATTGAAATATGTTATGTTAATATTGGCTTAACTCAAATTATTTACATTCAAGCATGATTTTTTTATGAAATTCTTTGAACTATTGATTAGTTTATATGACCTATCCATTGATTTTCTTTAATTTATATTGAAAAGATTAGTTGTAATTATTATTATTATTATTTTATTTATTTATTTATTTATTATTCTTTTATATTTCCAATGTTTGTGGGTATCGTCCTGGTAAATCCTCACGAGACTAAACTCGTCCACTAGGGATACCTAGGGGTTTAAAGGCTTGTGTCACATGCTAAGTGCCACCGTGATTTCCTACGACAGTGAATTAGATTAGATTTTCTTATTTTTTTTTGTTTTGCTCGAGAACTAGCAAAAAGCTAAGTGTGGGGGTATTTGATAAGCTCATAAAATATACATTTTATGCCTTTCTACCTATAGTTTTTGTTATGTTTTCGATCTTTATCTTGTTTACTTATATTATGTTTTTGAATTATAAGTATTTTGGATGAGATAAAGTCAGACCATGTCAAATATGATGTTAAAGAACTTATAAAGTCACAATCATAAGATGGAAGAGGACTTGGGAGTCAAAAAGATCAAATTCTTAGTGCTAAGTGATCAGGAAGATTTGACCTCTAGAGCTTGTTGCTAAGAAATCATTATGTTAAAACTTTATTTGAAGAAACTTCCTTCTTTACTTTTGAAGCTGACTTGATTAACTTTCCAACGATAGTTTACACGCCCAAATCGGATAAGAAATGATCATCCCAATCAGCCTAAAAAGTACGAGATGATACAGCAGCCAGACGGGCCAAGACAAGGAGATCGGCGCCGCGGTGCCCCATGGACAGAAACTTGGCGCTGCAGCACTGGAAGTTGGCCCTGCAGTACCTAGCTACTGACTCCAAAACCGCCAAATCGAAAAAGAAAAAAAAAACAAAAATTGCCCAAAATTTCCTTATTTTGACTCCTAGCTTCCTTGATCAACAAGAAAGGGTTTCCAAGGTCAAAAAGCTCTATAAATACCATCTTTTGAGCCACCAACTAGGACATGCTTTTGATTATTTATCAATATTCTTCTCGATTCTTTTATTTTCTTTTAAGTTTTATTATATATTATCTATGCCTATGCAAGGCTAAACTTCTCTTTGGTTAAGGGTGATTTCAAAGACCTAGACATGTTTTGTAATTGATTTTGGGATTCTATCTATAATTAGTTTTCTATCAAAGTTGATTATGTTCTTCCATAAGAATTGTTTATGATCTTTGTCTTGATTTGTTTAGGGTGCACACTAGATAGATCTTGATAATTATCTAATGCTAGTTTAGGAATCTTGATCCGTGTAATTGTCTTGATTTCCTATTCATAAGTGGCAATTTGTGATTAATGATTATGTTAAAGTTTTCGCTAATTGCGAAGTGGAACATAACTAAGTTAAACAATTCATGTTCATGTTTTTGTTGCTTAGATCAACCTATCTTTCTCATCATAAAACTGTTGTCAAATTAAATTTAGAGATGTTTATCCTAGGTTGTTTGATAGTTAGAGATTAAGTAGTGGCGTTCGTCCTGCTTATTGACGAAACTAAGGAAGGATTGGGGTAACACGGATGTTGTTATCTTCGGTTGTTAACTTTGATAGCTAATTGATGTTGATAGATCTGAAATTGATTTTATATAATGTCAAGTGGTGGAGAATGAAACCTTAACCATATTTCTCTTATATTTGATTCCCTCTTACTTATTTGCATCTTACTTTTATTGTTTGCTTTACTTTTAATTATTTCAAAAACCCCTTTTTCCTTTATTTTCTTTTCTTGTTTTTTGAATTGAAGTAATAAAACAATAATTTATAAATTAAACACAATCCCTGAGGACTCAGCCCTTGCTAACTACTATACTTACAATTGATCTTTTTAGTGCAAGGTTAAATAAGATACGCTCTTTTGAGTGCATCAAGTTCTTGAACTGTCCTAGAAGTATTGAGGTTGCAGTAGTTGTATGCCAAGAGAAGCAAGTGCTTCTTTGACCAGAAGCAAGTAGAGTATTTGGATATCTAATTTCAGTAGTAGGAGTGGCTACTGATCCAGCAGAGATTGAGACAATTGTTCAATGGCAGTAGCCTAAATCACTTAAGTCTTTTAGTGGTTTCTTAGGGCTGACTGCTACTACAGGAAGTTTATCAGAAATTATGGTGTCATCAGCAAGGCATTGACAGATATGTTGAAGAAAGATGGGTTTGTATGGTCACCAGTAGCTATTTTGGCTTTTGGAAGATTGAAAGAGGCAATGAGCAAGGCCCCAGTATTAGCACTACCTAATTTCTCTAACGCCTTTTATTTAGAGACTGATGCTAGCAGCCATGGAGTAGCAGAAGTCCTATCTCAAGAAGGAAGACCTATTGCTTACCTAAGTAAAGCATTAGGTCCAAGGCACAGTGGATTGTCCATTTATGAAAGGGAGTACCTAGCTATTTTCATTGCGGTTACTAAGTGGAGACATTATTTGGAGAAAGGGCCTTTTATTATAAAAACAGATCATGAATCCTTGAAGTATCTGTTGGAGCAAAATCTTACTACTGCCATATAAAAGAGAGGTCTCACCAAGTTATTGGGGTTGGACTGTACCATCCAGTATAGAAGGAGAAAACTAAACAAGGCAGCAGATGCTTTATCCAGACAATATGAAGAAAAAGCATAATTGGCAGTTTTGCATTCCACTCCTATTGTTCCTCAATGGGTTAAGGAGCTTGAGCAGTATGAGGGTGATGATAATGCTCAAGAGAAGATTACTTGCTTGGTGATGATTTTGCTAGCCTTCCCCATTACACCTTCACTAATGGAATTTTAAGGTTCAAAGGGAAGGTTTATCTGGGCAATCAAGGGCAGTTAAGAGAAAAGGTTCTACAAATATTGCACAATTCTCCTAAAATAGGGCATTCAAGGGTGCAAGCTACTTACTATAGGCTTAGGTCTTACTTTTATTGGCCAAAGATGATGCTACAGGTTCAGAGTTACATATAGCAGTGTGAAGTTTGCCAGAGAAATAAGGACGAACATACCGCACATCCAGGCTTACTACAGCCTATTCTAGTTCCTAACCAAGCATGGGAGGTTATCACCATGGATTTCATTGAAGGACTTCCCCTGTCCCAGAAATTCGATTGTATCTTAACGGTCATAGACAAATTCACTAAGTATGCCCACTTCTTGGCCCTTTCTCACCCTTTCACAGCTGTAGATGTAGCTAAACTGTATTTGGACCAGGTTCACAAATTGCATAGGGCTCCTAAGGTGGCCATTTCAGATAGAGACAAGATCTTTACTGGTTTATTCTGGCAAGAATTGATGAAACTGTTGGGAACTACTGCTTATTTCAACACAGCTTATCATCCTGAAACCGATGGCCAGTCTGAAAGATTAAATCAATGCATGGAACATTACCTCAGGTGCATGTGTTTTTTAAAGTCAAAATCCTGGGTTCAGTGGTTACCATTAGCTCAGTTGTGGTATAATACTAGTTACCACACTGCTATTGGTATAACTTTATTTCAAGCATTATATGGGTACCAGCCTTCTGAATTAGCATGGGATGCTAGTTCCAATGCTAAGGTAGCCACTGTGGAAGAATTGCTCAAGAACAGGGAATAGGTCAGCAAATTAATGGTTGATCAATTTGTCAAGGCTCAAGACAGGGTGAAGTTTTATGCAGATAAGAAAAGAAGTGAAAGGCAATTTGAGGTTGGTGATGAGGTCTATTTGAAGCTTCAACCCTATAAACAGACAACTTTAGCCCTTAGGAACAATTTGAAGCTCTCTTCAAGATTATATGGTCCTTATACTATGACTGCTAAGGTTGGACCAGTGGCTTCTCAGTTACAGTTGCCAGATAATTCAAAATTCATCATGTTTTCCATGTCAGTCTGTTGAAGAAAAAGATTGGACCTAAGGTTATTCCTAGTATAGGTCCACCAGACTTAAGGGAAGATGGTCAGCCTCTAGTATATCCTGCAGGTGTCATTGATAAGAGAATAATAAAGAAGAAAAATCAAGCAGTGACCCAGCTTTTGGTGGTATGGTCAAATCTTGGATCTGAAAATGTAACTTGGGAAGATTACTCTGTTCTTAAGTCACAATTTCCATTATTTGATCCTTGGGGATAAGGATCTGTTGGAGGGGAGGGTATTGTGGAACTAGTAGGAGGAATGAAGCATGAGCAGGGCAGTATTGAGGATGAGCTATTTGACAAGTTGAAATAGCAGCTAGGAAGGTACAAAATCAATCTAGAAAGGAAGAACCATCTGCCAAGTTAGTTATTGAGCTGAGTGGGGTGGGGTGGAGGATAGGCTGCCTAATCAACTAAGGAAGGAATAATCAACTAAGACAGTTGGCTCGAGCATGAAGAAGGAAGCTGAGGAAAATGATGGAAACAAAGCTGGTGCAATGATTATAGCTGAGCTGGAAGCATAGATTTTAGCCTTGTGATAACTCGTATAATTATATAGTTTTAGTTATGTTTTATTATTGTTTTGTGTCAAATACGAGTTATTATTGTTTAGTCTAATTGTGTTTATGATCTTTTATATTTTTATGTAATTTGGTGTTTTTCACAAGTTTCTTTGAGTGATTTCAGATTACTAGAATTAAGGGCAAATCCAGTTCAGTTCCAGTTCCGACACCTTTTGCCATATCAGCTATATCTGGAGTTTCACTGAAGCAATAAGGCTGAAATTTGTAGCCGTGCAAAGCTAAGAGGCATATCTATCTTTTTCATGTTTTACACTTCTTGAAACGGAGTCGTTTTCCCTAGCGAAATCGACCATCAAGTTAGCTGATGTGCAATGACGTCTGTGCTGACCTGTTTTCGTATTTTGCCCATATCTGCTTATCCACATCAGAAAATGAGCTGATTCCAATGGCTATGGATCCGTAACTGATAGGGGAACCTTTGTCTAGAAGACCATATGATCAGATCAGGCCTCTAATATTGACGAAATCGACCATCAAGTTGGCTGATGTGCAATGACGTCTGTGCTGACCTGTTTTCGTAATTTTCCCATATCTGCTTATCCACATCAGCAAATGAGCTGATTCCAACGGCTATGGATCCGTAACTGATAGGGGAACCTTTTTATAGAAGACCATGTGATCAGATCAGGCCTCCAACATTGACGAAATCGACCATCAAGTTGGCTGATCAAAATTGTCATACAATATGACGAAAATTGTTAGAAAAATTCACCCACCTATTATACCTACCTTTGAAATTTGTAAAGCTTGTCTCTTGTCATTTAGCCCTCCAAAATGTGTATAAATAGAGGGCCTTGGATGATTGTAGAGGATCACATTGTACATAGGTAGGATATTAGCCATTGTAATAAAATTCTCTAAGTTTTCTTCTTCTTTCTTTTCTCTAGTTTTCTTTTTCTTTAGAAAGAGCAAGAGGTTGGATAATTAATATTCTTCTTCTTCTTCTTTCTTTCTTTTATTTTCTTCTTAGATTCTATTTAATTTTATGTTTATAATGCCTATGCTAGGCTAAACTTCTATTTGGTTAAGGGTGATTTCAAAGCCCTAGACATGTTTTATAATTGATTTTCAGATTCTATCTATCATTAATTTTCTATCAAAGTTGCTTATGTTCTTCTACAAGAATTGTCCATGATGTTGTCTTGATTTGTTTAGGTGTACAACTAGATAGATCTTGATAATTATCTATTGCTAGTTTAGGAGTCTTGATCCGTGTAATTGTCTTGATTTCCTATTCATAAGTGGCAATTTGTGATTAATGATTATGGTCAAGTTTTCAATAATTGCAAAGTGGAACATAACCTAAGTTGAACAATCCGAGCTTATGTGTTTGTTGCTTAGATCAACCTATCTTTCTCATCATAAAGCTGCCATTAAATTGAACTTAGAGAGCTTATTCTAGGTTGTTTGATGGTTAGAGATTAAATAGAGAGCTTGTTCTATTTAACGACAAACTAAGGAAAGATTGGGATAACAGAGCTTGTTGTTATCTACGGTTGTTAACTTTGATAGTTGTTTAATGTTGATAGATATGAAATTGATTCTTAATGATGTCTAGTGGTGGAGAATGAAACCTTAACCATATTTTTCATATTTGATTCTTCTTACTTACTTGTTTTCTTATTTTTCTAGTTTGCTTATTTTTAAAAGTATATTTATTTTTATTGGCTGGTTATACCGCCTAATTTGTATATCAACTTTGTTTTATTTTTATTGGCTGGTTATACCGCCTAATTTAGTATATATATTTTTATTGGCTGGTTATACCGCCTAATTTAATATATATATTTTTATTGGTTGGTTATACCGCCTTGCATCTTATAATTATTATTTACTTTAGTTTAAATCTGGCTTCAAAACCCCCTTTTCTTTTATTGTTCTTGAATTTAAGTTTTAAACTATCAACCTATAAACTAAAACCCAATCCCTGAGGACTCGACCCTTGCTAATCATTATACTTACAATTGATCTTTTTAGTGCAAGGTTAAATAAGATACACTCTTTTGGGTGCATCAAAATTTTGGCGCCGTTGCCGGGGATTGTTTTCTTTAGTTTATTTGTTACTTGGTTTATTCTTATTTTCAGTTCTAATGAGTTTTATTTTTTTGTACATACGGGTTTTTCTTATCAAATTTTGAAAAAAAAAAATTTAAAAAAAAAATTAAAAAAAAAAACGATGGAATTGAGCAATCTAACACTTGAAGAGTTGGTGGCATACATGAACATGGAGAATCAACAAGCCAATCTCACCTCCCCAGTTCAACAATTGGCCATGGGAGGATGTCAAGGCCATCAAGTGTTCCAAGACCAACAGTATGATCATTACTCAAACACTTACCATGAGGGATGGTGGGATCATACTAATTATGGCTACTCGAAAAATTACCAAGAAGTAGATCCTTATGCCAATTACACTCATCCATCTAGCTTCAATCAATTATGGTCTCAAGAACCAGATCTTTTTCAACCACCACATATGACTCAAAACTCAGGTACTTCTTTAGAAGATCTTGTCTATTCTCTTGTTACTGATTCTTTGCAATTTCAACAGGAAACAAGGGCAAGCATCCAGAGTTTGGAAAAGCAAATGAGCCAATTGGCTAGTAGTATGGTGGGATGGGTAGCACAAAGATCTGAAGAACTCCCAGCCCAAACGATGGTTAACCCAAAGGAGAATGCTACTATTGTGACCTTGAAGAATGAGGAACAAGATGAGGATGAAACAAAATTAGAGATGGATTCTATTCTTGAGGATAATGAAGCCAAAGATCCAAATAAGAGTATTTCGGCACCTGAGGTAACGTTTAAGGTTTCACTTTTTACTAATGTTTTTTCTCCACCTTTTCCTAGTAGATTTGCAAAGTTCAAGGAGGAAGAACATGAACAACACATGCCGGAAACCTTAAACAACTTGTTTGTGGAGGTCATTCAACAAGTATCAAAATATGCTCCATTCCTCGATGACATATGCACCACAAAGGATGATGGAATAATACTTGTAATGGAGAATGCATCCACTGTTGTGCAAAGAAAGCTTCCTCTCAAACGCATAAATTTGGGAAATTTCATGTATGAGCCTCACAAGCCTAAAAAGCCAAGAAGGGGTGTTGGTTAGATTCAAAACACTAACTCAAGTGTTAATTGGGAAGGCAGCCCAATTAAAGATGAAATTGCCAACCTTCCATATTCAGATTTGCTTTCTCTTTCTTTTCCTTTTTCTTTTATTATTTTTATTGTTTTTATTTTTATTTCTTATGTTTCTTTGTTAATTGTGTTTACTGTTTTTAAGTTCATTTAGGCTGCATAAGTTTCTTTTGTTTAATAGTTCTTTTCTCTTACATATAATTCTTGCATTGGGGGATTAATAGCATTACCTTAATGACAATGTAAGAATTATGTGTGGGGGGAAGAATTTAGGATTTTATTTAGAGTGTTTTGTTTTTGTGTCTTTTTTATGTTGTTTTTCTTTCTGATCCTTGTTTTGAAAATAACTAGATGTAAATATAATTTTTATTTTTTTTACCCCGATTAAATGGCGGATAACGGTACTCCGTGATTATTTAAATCGGTTCCATCAGCTACCCACAAAACTGATATTGTATATAAATTTCTCTTCCAATTTCTCTTTCAATTTTTTTCATTTTTTTTTCAGGATGGATGATATTCTCACAAGATTGCAGAAACGATTTCCTCCTTTTCCTCGAAATATTTTACTGAAGCTTTACCAAGTTCGATTCGAAAGATTAAGAATGCTTATGCACAAAGGGATTCCTGGAGACATACGTTGGATAATTGAAGCCAAGGTACGTGAAGATGAATATCTTCCTGTTTTGCATTTACCAGGTACAGGTAGAAGCACTTTTGCAAAGAAGCGACGAGCAAAGCGCATGAGTTCAAATTGCCACAAATGTGCACGATGGACGTGTAACGGTAAATGTCGTTCTATTGGGATTCCGTCCTCTAATCGAGATGATAAAATTGAATTCATTAAGGATGGACTGAGTAAGGAGAATTTGGGTAATATCCAACTTTCTCTTGAGACGCATCCTAGTGGAGACGTACAAAGAGAAATTCTTGATTTATGGTCGCAATTCCAAAGGGAATGGCAACATCTTGGGAATCTGATGTTAAAAGACCCTGTTTGCCAGCTTGTAAGAAAACTGGATGGGAAGCATATCCTCGACTCATAGAAGGCGTTTAAGCCGTTTCTGGACGTAAAACCAGAGGAAGATGTGAGCCACAATCACAACTACAATAAATGACTTCTCAGCTTTTGGTTTGATTTGCAATAACTTTATTTTGGTTTAATTTACGTGTTGTTCGATTTGTGTAATTATTCTCTCTTTTTTTATTCGTCTTTTACGGTTGATTTTTCTTCTCTTTTTGATTTTCTTCCTGAAATCACGCAAAAATCTTTTGTTAGGTTAACATTTTCTTCTGACAGGTCAAATACACTTTCGGCGACATTATTACTCTTGACTTTTACGGTTGATTTTTCTTCTCTTTTTGATTTTCTTCCTGAAATCACGCAAAAATCTTTTGTTAGGTTAACATTTTCTTCTGACAGGTCAGATACACTTTCAGCGACATTATTACTCTTGTCTGATTCACTACTCAGTCCTCTATATATTACACCATGTACTCATTCTCTTTCAGGCACTCGAAGAAAAAAAAATGGAAAGTACTTCATCCCAGCGCATTAAAAAAATTTGTGTCTTTGGAGGTGCTTATCCAGGGAAAAATAACATATTCGCTGATGAAGCCATAAGAGTTGGAGTAATACTTGCCCAACAAAAGATCCACTTGATTTATGGAGGCGGTAGTACGGGTTTAATGGGAGCAGTCGCTACAGCAGCACACGCCGGAGGAAGTCCAGTTCTAGGAATCGTGCCAAAACTATTCACAGATTTTTGTGGACCTACCTTGGGTAAGGAAATACAAGTCTGGAGTATCCCTGAACGGATAACAATCATGTACCATTCTGCCGATGCATTCATTGCTTTACCAGGAGGTCTGGGTACATTGGAAGAAATAGCTTGCGTGGCTTCTTGGTCATCTTTGGTCACAAATAAGAAACCCATTGGTTTGCTTAATATTAATGGTTATTTTAGTAATTTGCTTTCATATTTAGATAATGCTGTGGATAATGGATTCATGTTTTCAGAGGGAAGGAGAACCATAATTTCTGCTACAACCATTGAAGATTTACTCAAAAAGCTCTAAGCTTATGAGTGTTTATCTGCTACGGTTGTTTCGCAAACGCTCGGAAAAAGAAAAAGAGACATGGACGAGCAAGGAGTGGATTGCACTTTGTCTTTGTGACATTATCTAACATTTTGCTTGTTGTGTCTCAGTTATAATAAGCGGTTAGCAACCTCTGCAGGTAATATCTCCTAAATTCTACCTTTAAAATTTGACATTGGGGACAATGTCATATTTTAGTAGGGGGTAAGGGACATATTTTGCTAATTTAAAAAAAAAAAAAAACAAAAAAATTAAGAAGTATTCATTCTGAACAAGGTCTGAGTAAGGGAGACTTGAGACATACCTTGTCAGTTTGATTTATTCTTTTCAAAAAAAAAAAAAAAGTTTGTTGTGTTTTAAGCAATTTAGAAGTATTCATTCTGAACAAGGTCTGAGTAAGGGAGACTTGAGACATACCTTGTCAGTTTGATTTTAATCTTTTTATGTTTACTTGTTAATTTTTGTTTAGTATTTTAGGATTATTTAGGTTGCATGGTTTTGTTTTGTTTTGAGTCTTAGTTGTTCCTATTCTTATGTTATTAGTTCTTTTCTCTTACACATGATTCTTTCATTTGAGTTAATAGACTTACATTGAGGACAATGTAAGAATTAAGTGTGGGGGGAATGATTTAGGATTTCTTTTATTTTTGTCTACTATTTTTTTTTATGAGTCTTTATTATTATTATTATTATTATTTTTTTTTTTTTGAGTTTTAGTTCCTTTTTAATACAATGATGAGATATGAATTGCATAAAACAGATTTATTAGTGAGAAGATTTTCATGAGAATTGAGCTTGATGTCAACCTTTTTATGAGCCAATGTTAATATGATATGTTGATTGAGAAAGAAGCATGTTTAGACTTAATCTGACTTGTATAATCATCCTTGTGAGTTTTTGAGCCTATAATGATTGATGCATTATACAAATCAATCTAATTTCTTTCTTGAGTGCTCTTATGATTACATGATTCTCTAGAACTTGCTTTAAACCGTTTGAGACTATATTGATACATGTGACAACATGAATATGATAGAGGCATTAGGATTATAACCAGAGCCAAACAGCCATCCATTATTAATGTTCCAAGAGAACACACCCTTAGTGAACCAATTTGAGCCTACATTGAATAAGCTATCTCTTTGGTAACCATAACTTGTCCCTAACCTAAATATACTTATATCTTTACCTTTGTTCCAAAGATGAATTAGCATGTTTTGAGACAAGTTGCAAAGACAAGGAAGATTTATTGAAAATTTGGGTTAGAAACAAGAAATAAGTGTGGGGGGAAAAGAAAGAAAAAAGTCAAGAGAAAAAGAAAGGGATCATTGTCAAATACATTCCCATATAAAAAAAAAATCTTCTCTTGAACTTCTAGTTAAAGTAAAGAAAAAGATGTTACAAAGTTGGTTAGAATGATGCAAAGGCTCAACATGAATATTTAGCCTATGTTATTATGTGCTTTATAAGAGTTTTGAGAAGTTTTATTTGTATGATCTTATTATGTCTCTAAACTCTATGAACTCTTTGGAACCTTTGTGATATCTTTATCGTTTTGTTCTTTAACCACATTATAACCCTTTGGCCCCATTACAACCTTGATTAAAGACCTCTTGATTTATGAAGTTGCATGATCTTTTAGTGGAGAATAGGTAGACAAGCAAGCATATGGTAGAACTATTTTCATGAGATTGATTGAGTGTAAACACTTTACCACTACTTTAAAGAGTGAAAATCATGAGAGTATCCCATATGAGTAGTTGAGATTAAGTTTGAATGTGCACTATTTTGATTGAAATATGTTATGTTAATATTGGCTTAACTCAAACAATTTACATTCAAGCATGATTTTTTGTGAAATTCTTTAAGCTATTGATTAGTTTATAAGACTTGTTCAAAGATTGTCTCTAATTTATATTGAAAGGAATAGGAGTAAATATTTTCAGTATATGTAGTTTATTTATATTTTAGTTTTTCAATGTTTGTGGGTATCGTTCTAGTAAACCCTCACGAGACTAAACTCGTCCACTAGGGACACCTAGGGGTTTAAAGGCTTGTGTCACATGCTAAGTGCCACCGTGATTTCCTACGAAAATGGATTAGATTAGATTTTCTTATTTTATTTTTATTGAGTCGTTGCTAGGGACTAGCAACAATCTAAGTGTGGGGGTGTGATAACTCGTATAATTATATAGTTTTAGTTATGTTTTATTATTGTTTTGTGTCAAATACGAGTTATTATTGTTTAGTCTAATTGTGTTTATGATCTTTTATATTTTTATGTAATTTGGTGTTTTTCACAAGTTTCTTTGAGTGATTTCAGATTACTAGAATTAAGGGCAAATCCAGTTCAGTTCCAGTTCCGACACCTTTTGCCATATCAGCTATATCTGGAGTTTCACTGAAGCAATAAGGCTGAAATTTGTAGCCGTGCAAAGCTAAGAGGCATATCTATCTTTTTCATGTTTTACACTTCTTGAAACGGAGTCGTTTTCCCTAGCGAAATCGACCATCAAGTTGGCTGATGTGCAATGACGTCTGTGCTGACCTGTTTTTGTATTTTGCCCATATCTGCTTATCCACATCAGCAAATGAGCTGATTCCAATGGCTATGGATCCGTAACTGATAGGGGAACCTTTGTCTAGAAGACCATATGATCAGATCAGGCCTCTAATATTGACGAAATCGACCATCAAGTTGGCTGATGTGCAATGACGTCTGTGCTGACCTGTTTTCGTATTTTGCCCATATCTGCTTATCCACATCAGCAAATGAGCTGATTCCAACGGCTATGGATCCGTAACTGATAGGGGAACCTTTTTCTAGAAGCCCATGTGATCAGATCAGGCCTCCAACATTGACGAAATCGACCATCAAGTTGGCTGATCAAAATTGTCATACAATATGACGAAAATTGTTAGAAAAATTCACCCACCTATTATACCTACCTTTGAAATTTGTAAAGCTTGTCTCTTGTCATTTAGCCCTCCAAAATGTGTATAAATAGAGGGCCTTGGATGATTGTAGAGGATCACATTGTACATAGGTAGGATATTAGCCATTGTAATAAAATTCTCTAAGTTTTCTTCTTCTTTCTTTTCTCTAGTTTTCTTTTTCTTTAGAAAGAGCAAGAGGTTGGATAATTAATATTCTTCTTCTTCTTCTTTCTTTCTTTTATTTTCTTCTTAGATTCTATTTAATTTTATGTTTATAATGCCTATGCTAGGCTAAACTTCTATTTGGTTAAGGGTGATTTCAAAGCCCTAGACATGTTTTATAATTGATTTTCAGATTCTATCTATCATTAATTTTCTATCAAAGTTGCTTATGTTCTTCTACAAGAATTGTCCATGATGTTGTCTTGATTTGTTTAGGTGTACAACTAGATAGATCTTGATAATTATCTATTGCTAGTTTAGGAGTCTTGATCCGTGTAATTGTCTTGATTTCCTATTCATAAGTGGCAATTTGTGATTAATGATTATGGTCAAGTTTTCAATAATTGCAAAGTGGAACATAACCTAAGTTGAACAATCCGAGCTTATGTGTTTGTTGCTTAGATCAACCTATCTTTCTCATCATAAAGCTGCCATTAAATTGAACTTAGAGAGCTTATTCTAGGTTGTTTGATGGTTAGAGATTAAATAGAGAGCTTGTTCTATTTAACGACAAACTAAGGAAAGATTGGGATAACAGAGCTTGTTGTTATCTACGGTTGTTAACTTTGATAGTTGTTTAATGTTGATAGATATGAAATTGATTCTTAATGATGTCTAGTGGTGGAGAATGAAACCTTAACCATATTTTTCATATTTGATTCTTCTTACTTACTTGTTTTCTTATTTTTCTAGTTTGCTTATTTTTAAAAGTATATTTATTTTTATTGGCTGGTTATACCGCCTAATTTGTATATCAACTTTGTTTTATTTTTATTGGCTGGTTATACCGCCTAATTTAGTATATATATTTTTATTGGCTGGTTATACCGCCTAATTTAATATATATATTTTTATTGGCTGGTTATACCGCCTTGCATCTTATAATTATTATTTACTTTAGTTTAAATCTGGCTTCAAAACCCCCTTTTCTTTTATTGTTCTTGAATTTAAGTTTTAAACTATCAACCTATAAACTAAAACCCAATCCCTGAGGACTCGACCCTTGCTAATCATTATACTTACAATTGATCTTTTTAGTGCAAGGTTAAATAAGATACACTCTTTTGGGTGCATCACCTTGAATAATACACAGTTGTTATATGTTGTTATTTTTACTTTTACTTTCTGTTATTAGTAAATTCCATAGAGTTCCATAGAAGAATGTAACACAATATAGTGTACTGAATGAATCATCAATGAAAATACACATTTCTTCTCTATCTTCCTTCTCTCTTCTATTTCTCTCAATTTCTGAAACCATCCTTGTCACTCATTCTTTGACACTACCCCGTGTTAAACTGCAACTTAATTAAAAAAAAGAAGAAAAAGAAATAGCTCTTTACCCATCTAAGCCAAGCTTAAAGAGGGGGAAAAGGGAAGAGATGGGGAAGGGTGAGGAAGGGAGAAGTCTGGTTTCTTTCTTTCTCTCTTTCTTTCTTTCTTTCTTTTATACTTTTTATGTTATTTTTTTAGATATTAATTTAAAAAAAATAATTTTACAAATTTATTTTTTATATTTTTAAAAAAAAAAGATTTTATTTTTATTTTTAAAATTAAAATAAAATAAAATTTTTTATATTAATATACATGGTATTATTATATGGTGTCATGTGTCAAGTTTTCATTGGATTCAAAAGTCACATCACCAATATTTAACGATGTTACTGATAGGTACTAAAATAGCATACGTAGTGAAATTTTAAGTACCAAAATAGATATTTTTAAACTACATATATTACATTGACAAATTTGATAAACTTCGGAGGTCATTCATGATATTATCCCAAGTATATAATATCAAGCAAAATAATCTAAGAACCTTCTATGCATTTTGCTTTTGGCCAAATATTAAGATTAAGAAGCCAACTTCTTCTATTGACTTTTTCTTAATTTTCAGTTTCTTTCTTACTATCTTAGCAGCAACCATTTTGGTATGTTTTTATTGTGAAAAATAGTTTTTGAAAAATAAACTTAATTTTTGGAAAAAATAATAATTTTTGTTGTTTAGATGATTTTGTGTAAAATATTTTTTGTTATTCGAATTTTTTTTTGAAAAATATGCATTGATATAAAAATGATTGATCTTTACACTTAAGGGATCAATTCATTTTTGATTTACTTTAACTTCTATTCTAAGGAATCGATCCCCTTTATGTTTAAATTACTTTGTCAAACTTCAATTTCACATGTTAACAGCATGTGAATTGTAACACCCTGTCCGGATAATCTTCCTAAAATTCGATAGAGTTTCCTTTCTATCTTAACTATAACCATCCTGCAAATAACACTCAGTTCATATCCTCAACAAGCAATATTTCTCAATACCATTTATCACACTTATACATGCATAATCTAACATTAACCATGATCAATCTATATTCAAACCAATACATATTGATTTGTTGTCTCATAATTTCAATTATATACAAATCATCTAAAAGTAAACCTATCTCAGAAATGTTTACTAGATAAGAGACATCAAAAAATCAAGACTTCAAGAAATTTTTAGTATGATGCCCACCACGTCAATATACTATTTGAAGTAGAGAATAGAAGAAGGTTGCAATCCCGACACCTAACTGTCACCTGAAAATGAGAAAATGAAAATGTGAGATATATGAATATCTCAGTGAGTAGACAACTTTTAAAACATTTGAAAACTATGATTATAATCCTTTAAAACATAATAGACGTTTTCAAAATAAATAATAGTAAAACCATAATGAATAATTTGAAGATGTAGCGAAGTTTTCAAAAGTATATCATTATTATAATACCAAATCAATGTATAAAATCTGTAAAGCAAATCAAGTTTCGTATAATTGGGCTCCAACTTTCTGTCATGCACAAGAGTACATCCATGAAATAACCAGGTAATATCCATGTAGGCATACTAGTAGCCGGCCCCAAAGGCCAATACCACCATAGGACGCCCCAAAGGCATATGTGTCACTATGATGTGCCCCCAAAAGGCAAATATAACGGGATAGAGACTCTGGAGGTGGCTCCCACCACAAAGGCGTAGCACACAGCTCCCATACCCCTGTATAATATCACGGAATTGAGACTCTGGAGGTGGCTCCCGCCACAAAGGTGTAGCACGCAGCTCCCGTATTCCGGTCAAGGGAATAATCTCATACATTAAGTCAGGTGGAGCCAAAACCATGTACGTCAAGTTCTATGTATAATCATATTTCATAAATCAAGCAACTTGCTCGATATAATATTTCTTGAAATAAATATACTTTAATAACAAATCAATTCATATGATTATATATCGGATATACTTTTAATACGTAAAATAAATATCATGCTAAAAAATTATAATTATAAGTAAAGAAATTTCAAATAACTATAGTTGTCGTCTACTCACAATCCTTGAGATGATCTCACTGTACACCTCGATCTGAAACTTCAGGATCCACAGGTGACGTCGGATCTACGTGGCCTAGAGATTAACGATAATTAGTATCTATACATACTCAAAGCATTACACAATTATGAATGCAACTTAAATCTCATAATCTTCCCTCAAGGTCAATACTAATTTCTCATACTCAAAACAACATATCCCAAATTTTTAATATCATTTCTGATGCACCCAAAAGAGTGTATCTTATTTAACCTTGCACTAAAAAGATAAATTGTAAGTATAGTAGTTAGCAAGGGTCGAGTCCTCAGGGATTGGGTTTTAGTTTATAAGTTAATAGTTTAAAACTTAAATTCAAGAACAATAAAAGAAAAGGGGTTTTTGAAGCCAGATTTAAACTAAAGTAAATAATAAGAATAAGATGCAAGGCGGTATAACCAGCCAATAAAAATATATATACTAAATTAGGCGGTATAACCAGCCAATAAAAATATATATACTAAATTAGGCGGTATAACCAGCCAATAAAAATAAAACAAAGTTAATATACAAATTAGGCGGTATAACCAGCCAATAAAAATAAATATAAAAAATAAGCAAACTAAAAGTAAGAAAACAAATAAGTAAGAAGAATCAAATATGAAAAATATGGTTAAGGTTTCATTCTCCACCACTAGACATCATTAAGAATCAATTTCAGATCTATCAATATCAACCAACTATCAAAGTTAACAACCGTAGATAACAACAAGCTCTGTTACCCCAATCTTTCCTTAGTTTGTCGTTAAATAGAACAAGCTCTCTATTTAATCTCTAACCATTAAACAACCTAGAATAAGCTCTCTAAATTCAATTTAATGGCAGCTTTATGATGAGAAAGATAGGTTGATCTAAGAAACAAACACATAAGCTCGGATTGTTCAACTTAGGTTATGTTCCACTTTGCAATTATTGAAAACTTGACCATAATCATTAATCACAAATTGCCACTTATGAATAGGAAATCAAGACAATTACACGGATCAAGACTCCTAAACTAGCAATAGATAATTGTCAAGATCTATCTAGTTGTACACCTAAATAAATCTAGACAACATCATGAACAATTCTTGTAGAAGAACATAAGCAACTTTGATAGAAAATTAATGATAGATAGAATCTGAAAATCAATCACAAAACATGTCTAGGGCTTTGAAATCACCCTTAACCAAATAGAAGTTTAGCCTAGCATAGGCATTATAAACATAAACATAAAATTAAAGAAAATCTAAGAAGAAAATAAAAGAAAGAAAGAAGAAGAGGAAGAATATTAATTATCCAACCTCTTGCTCTCTCTAAAGAAAAAGAAAACTAGAGAAAAGAAAGAAAACTAGAGAAAAGAAAGAAGAAGAAAACTTAGAGAATTTTATTAAAATGGCTAATATCCTACCTATGTACAATATGATCCTCTACAATCATCCAAGGCCCTCTATTTATACACATTTTGGAAGGCTAAATGACAAGAGACAAGCTTTACAAATTTCAAAGGTAGGTATAATAGGTGGGTGAATTTTTCTAACAATTTTCGTCATATTGTATGACAATTTTGATCAGCCAACTTGATGGTCGATTTCGTCAATGTTGGAGGCCTGATCTGATCACATGGTCTTCTAGAAAAAGGTTTCCCTATCAGTTACGGATCCATAGCCGTTGGAATCAGCTCATTTGCTGATGTGGATAAGCAGATATGGGCAAAATACGAAAACCTGTCAGCACAGACGTCATTGCACATCAGCCAACTTGATGGTCGATTTTGTCAATATTAGAGGCCTGATCTGATCATATGGTCTTCTAGACAAAGGTTCCCGTATCAGTTGCGGATCCATAGCCATTAGAATCAGCTCATTTTCTGATGTGGATAAGCAGATATGGGCAAAATACGAAAACAGGTCAGCACAGATGTCATTGCACATCAGCCAACTTGATGGTCGATTTCGCTAGGGAAAACGACTCCGTTTCAAGAAGTATAAAACATGAAAAAGATAGATATGCCTCTTAGCTTTGCACGGCTACAAATTTCAGCCTTATTGCTTCAGTGAAACTCCAGATATAGCTGATATGGCAAACTGTGTCGGAACTGGAACTGAACTGGATTTGCCCTTAATTCTAGTAATCTGAAATCACTCAAAGAAACTTGTGAAAAACACCAAATTACATAAAAATATAAAAGATCATAAACACAATTAGACTAAACAATAATAACTCGTATTTGACACAAAACAATAATAAAACATAACTAAAAACTATATAATTATACGAGTTATCACACCCCCACACTTAGATTGTTGCTAGTCCCTAGCAACGACTCAATAAAAATAAAATAAGAAAATCTAATCTAATCCACTTTCGTAGGAAATCACGGTGGCACTTAGCATGTGACACAAGCCTTTAAACCCCTAGGTGTCCCTAGTGGACGAGTTTAGTCTCGTGAGGGTTTACTAGAACGATACCCACAAAATTGAAAAATTAAAATATAAATAAACTTCATATAAATAAACTACATATACTAAAAATATTTACTCCTAATCCTTTCAATACAAATTAGAGACAATATTTGAACAAGTCTTATAAACTAATCAATAGCTTAAAAAGTTTCACAAAAAATCATGCTTGAATGTAAATTGTTTGAGTTAAGCCAATATTAGCATAACATATCTCAATCAAAATAGTGCATGTTCAAATTTAATCTCAACTTCTCACATGGGATACTCTCTTGATTTTCACTCTTTAAAGTAGTGGTAAAGTGTTTACACTCAATCAATCTCATGAAAACAGTTCTACCATATGCTTGCTTGTCCACCTATTCTCCACTAAAAGATCATGCAACTTCATAAATCAAGAGGTCTTTAATCAAGGTTGTAATGGGGCCAAGGGGTTTGTAATGTGGTTGAAGAACAAAAGGATAAAGATATCACAAAGGTTCCAAATAGTTCATAAAGTTTAGAGACATAAAAAGATTATACAAAGAAACTTCTCAAAACTCTTTACAAGTACATAGTCACCTAGGCCGGATATTCATGTTGGGCCTTTTCTTCATTCTAAACAACTTTGTAACATCTTTTTCTTTTTCCACAAATTCAATAGATGATTCATTTTTTTTTTATATAGGAATGTATTTGCGAGTATTCCATTTCTTTTTCTCTTGACTTTTCTTTTCTTTTCCCCCCACACTTATTTCTTGTTTCTAACCAAAAAATATCCCTTGTCTTTGCAACTTGTCTCAAATCATGCTAATTCATCTTTGGAACAAAGGTAAAGATATAAGTATATTTAGGTTAGGGACAAGTTATGGTTACCAAAGAGATAGCTTATTCAATGTAGGCTCAAATTGGTTCACTAAGGGTGTGTTCTCTTGGAACATCAATAAGGGATGGTTGTTTGGCCCTGGCTAAAAATCATAATGCCTCTATCATATTCATGTTGTCACATGTATCAATATAGTCTCAAACGGTTTAAAGCAAGTTCTAGAGAATCATGTAATCATAAGAGCACTCAAGAAAGAAATTAGATTGATTTGTATAATGAATCAATCATTATAGGCTCAAAAACTCACAAGGATGATTATACAAGTCAGATTAAGTCTAAACATGCTTCTTTCTCAATCAACATATCATATTAACATTGGCTCATAAAAAGGTTGACATCAAGCTCAATTCTCATGAAAATCTTCTCACTAATAAATATGTTTTAGACTTATGCAATTCATATCTCATCATTGTATTAAAAAGGAACTAAAACATACTAAAAAATAATAATAATAATAAAGACTCATAAAAAAAAGTAGTAGACAAAAATAAAAGAAATCCTAAATCATTCCCCCCACACTTAATTCTTACATTGTCCTCAATGTAAGTCTATTAACCCAAATGAAAGAATCATGTGTAAGAGAAAAGAACTAATAACATAAGAATAGGAACAACTAAGACTCAAAACAAAACAAATTCATGCAACCTAAATAATCCTAAAATACTAAACAAAAATTAACAAGTAAACATAAAAAGATTAAAATCAAACTGACAAGATATGTCTCAAGTCTCCCTTACTCAGACCTTGTGCAGAATGAATACTTCTAAATTGCTTAAAACACAACAAACTTTTTTTTTTTTTTGAAAAGAAGAAATCAAACTGACAAGGTATGTCTCAAGTCTCCCTTACTCAGACCTTGTTCAGAATGAATACTTCTAAATTGCTTAAAACACAACAAACTTTTTTTTTTTTAAGAAGGTAAAATTTAGGAGATATTACCTGTAGAGGTTGCTAACCACTTATTATAACTGAGACACAACAAACAAAATGTTAGATAATGTCACAAAGACAAAGTGCAATCCACTCCTTGCTCGTCCATATCTCTTTTTCTTTTTCCGAGCGTTTGCGAAACAACCGTAGCAGATAAATACTCATAAGCTTGGAGCTTTTTGAGTAAAACTTCAATGGTTGTAGCAGAAATTATGGTTCTCCTTGCCTCTGAAAACATGAATCCATTATCCACAGCATTATCTAAATATGAAAGCAAATTACTAAAATAACCATTAATATTAAGCAAACCAATGGGTTTCTTATTTGTGACCAAAGATGACCAAGAAGCCACGCAAGCTATTTCTTCCAATGTACCCAGACCTCCTGGTAAAGCAATGAATGCATCGGCAGAATGGTACATGATTGTTATCCGTTCAGGGATACTCCAGACTTGTATTTCCTTACCCAAGGTAGGTCCACAAAAATCTGTGAATAGTTTTGGCACGATTCCTAGAACTGGACTTCCTCCGGCGTGTGCTGCTATAGCGACTGCTCCCATTAAACCCGTACTACCGCCTCCATAAATCAAGTGGATCTTTTGTTGGGCAAGTATTACTCCAACTCTTATGGCTTCATCAGCGAATATGTTATTTTTCCCTGGATAAGCACCTCCAAAGACACAAATTTTTTTAATGCGCTGGGACGAAGTACTTTCCATTTTTTTTTCGAGTGCCTGAAAGAGAATGAGTACATGGTGTAATATATAGAGGACTGAGTAGTGAATCAGACAAGAGTAATAATGTCGCCGAAAGTGTATCTGACCTGTCAGAAGAAAATGTTAACCTAACAAAAGATTTTTGCGTGATTTCAGGAAGAAAATCAAAAAGAGAAGAAAAAATCGACCGTAAAAGACAAATAAAAAAAACGAGAATAATTACACAAATCGAACAACACGTAAATTAAACCAAAATAAAGTTATTGCAAATCAAACCAAAAGCTGAGAAGTCGTTTATTGTAGTTGTGATTGTGGCTCACATCTTCCTCTGGTTTTACGTCCAGAAACGGATTAAACGCCTTCTATGAGTCGAGGATATGCTTCCCATCCAGTTTTCTTACAAGCTGGCAAACAGGGTCTTTTAACATCAGATTCCCAAGATGTTGCCATTCCCTTTGGAATTGCGGCCATAAATCAAGAATTTCTCTTTGTACGTCTCCACTAGGATGCGTCTCAAGAGAAAGTTGGATATTACCCAAATTCTCCTTACTCAGTCCATCCTTAATGAATTCAATTTTATCATCTCGATTAGAGGACGGAATCCCAATAGAACGACATTTACCGTTACACGTCCATCGTGCACATTTGTGGCAATTTGAACTCATGCGCTTTGCTCGTCGCTTCTTTGCAAAAGTGCTTCTACCTGTACCTGGTAAATGCAAAATAGGAAGATATTCATCTTCACGTACCTTGGCTTCAATTATCCAACGTATGTCTCCAGGAATCCCTTTGTGCATAAGCATTCTTAATCTTTCAAATCGAACTTGGTAAAGCTTCAGTAAAATATTTCGAGGAAAGGGAGGAAATCGTTTCTGCAATCTTGTGAGAATATCATCCATCCTGAAAAAAAAAATGAAAAAAAATTGAAAGAGAAATTGGAAGAGAAATTTATATACAATATCAGTTTTGTGGGTAGCTGATGGAACCGATTTAAATAATCACGGAGTACCGTTATCCGCCATTTAACCGGGGTTAAAAAAATAAAAATTATATTTACATCTAGTTATTTTCAAAACAAGGATCAAAAAAAAAAAAAAAACAACATAAAAAGACTCAAAAATAAAACACTCTAAATAAAATCCTAAATTCTTCCCCCCACACATAATTCTTACATTGTCATTAATGTAATGCTATTATCCCCCAATGCAAGAATTATATGTAAGAGAAAAGAACTATTAAACAAAAGAAACTTATGCAGCCTAAATGAACTTAAAAACAGTAAACACAATTAACAAAGAAACATAAGAAATAAAAATAAAAACAATAAAAATAATAAAAGAAAAAGGAAAAGAAAGAGAAAGCAAATCTGAATATGGAAGGTTGGCAATTTCATCTTTAATTGGGCTGCCTTCCCAATTAACACTTGAGTTAGTGTTTTGAATCTAACCAACACCCCTTCTTGGCTTTTTACGCTTGTCAGGCTCATACATGAAATTTTCCAAATTTATGCGTTTGAGAGGTAGCTTTCTTTGCACAACAGTGGATGTATTCTCCATTACAAGTATTATTCCATCATCCTTGGTGGTGCATATCTCATCGAGGAATGATGCATCTTTTGGTACTTGTTGAATGACATCCACAAACAAATTGTTTAAGGTTTCCAGCGTGTCTTGTTTATGTTCATCCTCCTTGAACTTTGCGAATCTACTAGGAAAATGTGGAGAAGAAACATTAGTAAAAATTGGAATCTCAAACGTTACCTCAGGTGCTGAAATACTCTTATTTGGATCATTGGCTTCATTATCCTCAAGAATAGAATTCATCTCTAATTTTGTCTCATCCTCATCTTGTTCCTCATTCCTCAAGGTCACAATAGTAGTATTCTCCTTTGGGTTAATCATTGTTTGGGCAGGGAGTTCTTCAAATCTTTGTGCTACCCATCCCACCATACTACTAGTCAATTGGATCATTTGCTTTTCCAAACTCTGGATGCTTGCCCTTGTTTCCTGTTGAAATTGCAATGTATCAGTAACAAGAGAATAGACAAGATCTTCTAAAGAAGTACCTGAGTTTTGAGTCATATGTGGTGGTTGAAAAAGATCTGGTTGTTGGGACCATGATTGATTGAAGCTAGATGGATGAGTGTAATTGGCATAAGGATCTACTTCTTGGTAATTTTTCGAGTAGCCATAATTAGTATGATCCCACCATCCCTCATGGTAAGTGTTTGAGTAATGATCATACTGTTGGTCTTGGAACACTTGATGGCCTTGACATCCTCCCATGGCCAATTGTTGAACTGGGAAGGTGAGATTGGCTTGTTGATTCTCCATGTTCATGTATGCCACCAACTCTTCAAGTGTTAGATTGCTCAATTCCATCGTTTTTTTTTTTTTTTATATTTTTTTTTCAAAATTTGATCAGAAAAACCCGTATGTACAAGAAAATAAAACTCATTAGAACTGAAAATAAGAATAAACCAAGTAACAAATAAACTAAAGAAAACAATCCCCGGCAACGGCGCCAAAAATTTGATGCACCCAAAAGAGTGTATCTTATTTAACCTTGCACTAAAAAGATAAATTGTAAGTATAGTAGTTAGCAAGGGTCGAGTCCTCAGGGATTGGGTTTTAGTTTATAAGTTAATAGTTTAAAACTTAAATTCAAGAACAATAAAAGAAAAGAGGTTTTTGAAGCCAGATTTAAACTAAAGTAAATAATAAGAATAAGATGCAAGGCGGTATAACCAGCCAATAAAAATATATATACTAAATTAGGCGGTATAACCAGCCAATAAAAATATATATACTAAATTAGGCGGTATAACCAGCCAATAAAAATAAAACAAGGTTAATATACAAATTAGGCGGTATAACCAGCCAATAAAAATAAATATAAAAAATAAGCAAACTAAAAGTAAGAAAACAAATAAGTAAGAAGAATCAAATATGAAAAATATGGTTAAGGTTTCATTCTCCACCACTAGACATCATTAAGAATCAATTTCAGATCTATCAATATCAACCAACTATCAAAGTTAACAACCGTAGATAACAACAAGCTCTGTTACCCCAATCTTTCCTTAGTTTGTCGTTAAATAGAACAAGCTCTCTATTTAATCTCTAACCATTAAACAACCTAGAATAAGCTCTCTAAATTCAATTTAATGGCAGCTTTATGATGAGAAAGATAGGTTGATCTAAGCAACAAACACATAAGCTCGGATTGTTCAACTTAGGTTATGTTCCACTTTGCAATTATTGAAAACTTGACCATAATCATTAATCACAAATTGCCACTTATGAATAGGAAATCAAGACAATTACACGGATCAAGACTCCTAAACTAGCAATAGATAATTATCAAGATCTATCTAGTTGTACACCTAAATAAATCTAGACAACATCATGAACAATTCTTGTAGAAGAACATAAGCAACTTTGATAGAAAATTAATGATAGATAGAATCTGAAAATCAATCACAAAACATGTCTAGGGCTTTGAAATCACCCTTAACCAAATAGAAGTTTAGCCTAGCATAGGCATTATAAACATAAACATAAAATTAAAGAAAATCTAAGAAGAAAATAAAAGAAAGAAAGAAGAAGAGGAAGAATATTAATTATCCAACCTCTTGCTCTCTCTAAAGAAAAAGAAAACTAGAGAAAAGAAAGAAAACTAGAGAAAAGAAAGAAGAAGAAAACTTAGAGAATTTTATTAAAATGGCTAATATCCTACCTATGTACAATATGATCCTCTACAATCATCCAAGGCCCTCTATTTATACACATTTTGGAAGGCTAAATGACAAGAGACAAGCTTTACAAATTTCAAAGGTAGGTATAATAGGTGGGTGAATTTTTCTAACAATTTTCGTCATATTGTATGACAATTTTGATCAGCCAACTTGATGGTCGATTTCGTCAATGTTGGAGGCCTGATCTGATCACATGTTCTTCTAGAAAAAGGTTCCCCTATCAGTTACGGATCCATAGCCGTTGGAATCAGCTCATTTGCTGATGTGGATAAGCAGATATGGGCAAAATACGAAAACATGTCAGCACAGACGTCATTGCACATCAGCCAACTTGATGGTCGATTTTGTCAATATTAGAGGCCTGATCTGATCATATGGTCTTCTAGACAAAGGTTCCCGTATTAGTTGCGGATCCATAGCCATTGGAATCAGCTCATTTGCTGATGTGGATAAGCAGATATGGGCAAAATACGAAAACAGGTCAGCACAGACGTCATTGCACATCAGCCAACTTGATGGTCGATTTCGCTAGGGAAAACGACTCCGTTTCAAGAAGTATAAAACATGAAAAAGATAGATATGCCTCTTAACTTTGCACGGCTACAAATTTCAGCATTTTTGCTTCAGTGAAACTCCAGATATAGCTGATATGGCAAACTGTGTCGGAACTGGAACTGAACTGGATTTGCCCTTAATTCTAGTAATCTGAAATCACTCAAAGAAACTTGTGAAAAACACCAAATTACATAAAAATATAAAAGATCATAAACACAATTAGACTAAACAATAATAACTCGTATTTGACACAAAACAATAATAAAACATAACTAAAAACTATATAATTATACGAGTTATCAATTTCCATAATTGTTTTCTCCAAAATTCAACTCCATATTCATGTCCTTATCAAATTCCTTTCTAGTACTCCATGCCTTAGAGATTTTCATAATCCATAACCATCATTTAGTACTATATTTCTCTTAAACAATAAATTCCTTACTATCAAGTTAGATTAGAAAATCATAACTTGAGTTTGGTAAGGAATTTTGAAGTGATTCCAATTGGTTTATTTCAATCAATAAGTCTACTTTATGAATAAAATAACTAACTTAGACAATTAGAACAAAATATTGATCAAATTTGATAAATCCCTAAACTATGCCGAAACAGGGGTCAACACTGAACAGCCAAATTCACCGAATTTTATCTTTTTAACCGCTTAACAGTGTTGGGTGATTAAAAAACCAAAATTCTCATATTGAAGTCTAATTTCTAGGAAAAATATCAAAAAAATACAAACCCAGCTGTGACAAACCCAAAAAATCCGAACAGCAAGCATGCTAAACTTCCCCTGTTTTGCTTTTTCTTCCTATTTTCTTGTTTATGCTTTCAAATCCTTTTAATTCTTACCAAATGTAAGTAAAAATCATACTTAATAGATGGATTTCAGACCTTAACATGTTTATGGAGCTAAGATCTTAGCATGTTCATGTAGAATATCTAAAGAAAATGAAGAATTAATCAAGAAACTAACCTTGGATGTGATTGTTGATAAGATTTTGGTGGAAATACTTGAAGAAAATTTTTGAGAGGATGAAGAGAATTTTGAGAGAATGAGAAGGGTGTAGCCGGCTATCACATAAGAAATAAGAAAAAAAATTTCTAGAATTTTCAAGATATAAAGATATTTTTCAATTTTTGGTACAATTGCACATTGGTCCCTCAACTTTTCATAAATAACCATTAAGCCCCTAAACTTTTTAGTTTGTTCAATTTGATCCTTTCTTCTTTTATTTTCTTCACTAATAACTTCTTACCAACTTCCAAGTTTGCCCTTAAAAAAAAATTTCGGGATTTAACTTTACACGACTGGTTGTTACAATGTGACTGCTGGTAGAGTGTTGAACTCTTAGTTTCAGTTGTTAAGATGTGTGTTACTTAATTATCGCCCTAACATTTGATTGCCCTTACACATAGTCAAGGGTATTTTAGGATTTTCGCACATGTAATTTGTTTGCTCTAATTATACTTATATTTAAAGAGCCGTCAGTCGTTTGTAACCTTCTTATCATCATAGTAAAAGTTTGCAATGGATGCAATTGAACGTAGCTCTCATGTTAAAGTGAACCACTAAATTTTTTTTGTTCCTTGTGTTTTGTTTTTCTTTGAATTTGTTTATTATCGTTTTCTTGAAGTAAGATTAGGGATTTAATCCTAACAACTGGTGTCATAACGATCTCGGGATCGCTAAATGACGTTGAGGGTTAAAAGATAATAGAACCTCGTAAATGATTTGAGGTTTTGAAAAACCTCGAAAAATGGGAGTCGTCACCGATCTTTTTTGGCTAGGTGTAATAGGTCACCTATTAAAATTGATTTTTGTAAAGAAATTTAAGATTAATTAAAATCATTTTTTAAAAGCTATTTTAAAGTCTATGTTTAAAACTAGAGAAAAACAATTGCGGGTTTTGGAGTCAGTTACGTGCAGGGAAGGTATTAGCACCTCCACAACGCCCGTATAAAATGGTATCTTATTAATCACGTGTTATCTTGAGTCTCAATGAAAGTTGGTTTTAATTTCGGTAATTTAGAATAATGCCTTTTAGAAAACAATCATATTATTTTAAGAATGATTCGAAATTTATTGCCACAAAAAATTATGTATTTTTTGGCAAACCTGGCAAAATATAAAATTTTCTTTATTTTGAAATCATTCGAATCATTCTCTCTTTTTTTTTAAAGGATGTTCATTTGTTAATGATAATTGATGACATCCTCCCTGGCAAACCCAGTAGAGAACGCATGAATTATTTTAGCTCGAGAACATTGTCTCGTTTTATTAAAGTGTCAATTTTTATATGTATTTAAACTCATTTAAAATGAACATTAATATGCAAAACATTATTAATATGCAAACATAAGAGAAGTAATATTAACGTTTATCATTAAATAGTATAAACAAGAAAATAATATGGATATCAATCATTAAATAACATGAATAAAGAAATATGCACATAACCTTAATTTGAAAACCAATTTTTTATGTGTCTTTTATATGAAATTACATAAATGGAAAGCGTCGAAAAATTTTATCCAACTCCCCGACAAACTCGGAAAAGCTTGAAAAATAATTCTTTCTCATAATACTTACGTAATTCCAAGTAAAACGAAAATCATACTTTACGATTTCATAAACATATGCGTTGGATAATTTCCTAATCTCCCCGGCAAACCCAGCAAAGCCTAGAAATTATTCTTTCGCCTAATATTTATGTAACCGAGAGAGTACGCTTTGATAAATTTTAATTTTTTTTTAAGAAAACATGAAATGCACTAAAACTGGATCATTATCAGAAATGTGTTTCTCCCTTGAGGAGACGGCATCCGAATACCTATAGAGGTATCCGAATCAGGGTAGTCGATACCGTATGGGTATCGACCATACCGGCCAGTACGTATCGATTTTAAGGTAAAACGAAACGGTACCAGTAGTGTATCATTTTGGTTTTTGTATCGGTCTGTACCAGATTGTACCGGTCTGTACCGGTCAATACCAGTCAATACCAACACGTACCAGTTTGTACCGATTGGTACAAGATTTTTTTTTTTTTGATTTTTTTTTTAATTATTTGATTGTCTTAAATAAATTTTTAATATTTTC
Organism: Fremontodendron californicum; assembly: GCA_030761205.1. Classification (NCBI taxonomy): domain Eukaryota; kingdom Viridiplantae; phylum Streptophyta; class Magnoliopsida; order Malvales; family Malvaceae; genus Fremontodendron; species Fremontodendron californicum. The sequence continues at coordinate 5,912,567 of JAULJL010000032.1, forward strand.
TCTATCATGATTTTTTTTCATAATTACATTTAAAAATAAATATATTTATTAAATTAATTTATTAAACTTAATTAATAATAATTTACTATATATTTTATATTTATTTGATGTTTAAAAATTTTGGATATTAAATATTTTAAATTTTATATTTACATATAAATATATATATTTTTTGTAAGTAATTGATGTATATTTGTATATGTATATGATATATATTTTATTATGAAACTTGAAAATAGGTTATATATATATATATATATATATGAAAAAATATTTGAAAAATACTGATAAACCCGAATGGTACGTCGAAACACACCGGTATCGATACGTACCAGTACCAAAACAAAAATGGTACGCCCACCGGTACGGTACTGACTACCTTGATCCGAATACCTTTGAAGAAACTTAGATTGGCCTAGACGAAGAGTTTGGGCATGAGAATTTCTTAAATCAGAGGAGTACCGGAATACCATGGAGAAAAGGATACCCGAATATCCTAAGGTAAATTTCAACAATTTTGACCCGAGACAAGGGTATCCGAATACCATAGACAAGATATCCGAATACCTTAATTTTTCCATGACTCAAGGTTTGAAAACCAAGGGAAGTAAAGTTTGGAAAGCGAACACCATTGTGGACGTAGGAAGAAATTTAGGAAATCGGTAAAGGCTAACATACCCTAAGATTCGACTCTTACTTATGGGGGCTTAGAGGGTTTAAACAACGTTTATGGTCACCTAAAAGAATTCATTTCTTTGTTGGAAAAGAGGTTATGGAGCTCGAAAAAAAATAGTTTTGAATTTTGATCACAAAACGACACATTTCGAAAGGCTAAAAGCTTAACCTCGCTAAATGATGCCTAGGGGATTCAGCCAAAGGGTTTGGGACACTAAAACGAGTTCGTTATTTGCTGGAAAAAGGCTTAAATTGTTCGGATATATAAGTTTAAGGGCTAGAAGAAATAGTTTCGGATTTTGAAAACAAAATGACACAAAACAACACATTTCGCCTATATTACTACACCAATCCTTGCTCGTTTAATGTACCCAACATCTCAACAAATACGAAAACCATATTGACCATGTATTATTGTATTAATCCAGATCTGAATAATGTTGGAAAAATTTTAAAAACCATTTTTAGAGTGACGAAATGGTTGGCTCAAATATTGGCCACATGGACCACATAAAGCCTAAAGGCTTAGAATCATCAAGCTCATAACCAATCTTTTTCAAGAAGAGGAAAATCATCAAACATCAACATACACCACAATAAACTATGCTTTAAGGAAAACAACATGAACATAGTCAACTAGCAAGAATGAACATAATAATATTTACCAAGACAAATCCAACATACTACATTTTATTTCGCTAATGTCAAAGAAACTTAAAACATTTTCTTTTCTTTTTTTTTCTAAATAAAATGGAAGAAAAGAGTCATCTTTTTTTTGAGAAAATATTTTTGAAGAACCATTTTAAAGCTTCAAAAGAGAAGAGAAAAAATGTCCTTTTAAAACCTTTTGAAAACTTCCAATCATGAGAAAAGAAAAACACCAAACTTTAGAAAACAAAGAATCAAGATAAGAAAACAAGAGATTACCTTCTAGCTTTTCCAAAAAAAAAAATGAAAATCTTTCTTTTTCTTTTCTTTTTTTCCTTTTTTTTTCCTCTCCTCTTTTTCCTCTTCTTCCTTCCTCCTTTTTGGTGAATTGCTGTCAACCTCTCTAGTCTATTCTCTAGTCTATTCTCCCTTGGTCAAAATGGTCACTTATTTCCCCTAGCTCTCTTCTTTTTTCTTAGCCACATGGCATCCTATCATTACTTAGCCAATGATCATAAAGCCTTCCTTATTAAGTTCACCTCTCATTGGCTAGCCAATCCTCTTCCATCTTGGTCCCCAAGTTTGGCTCATATTGGCTAGTCAATGCCAACTCATGTACTAACTTGATGAGTCATGTCCTTCCTCATGTGACTCATTAACTTATTTACTAAGTTTCCATTTGGCCTTCCAAGAGCATCCTCCACTCTTCCATTTTATTACAACTTTACCTTGTGCTTATTCTCACATTTTTCCTACAACTTTTTATTTCTTTCTAATTTCACCCCTCTTCCTTCCACCATTTTCCTACATGGACTTTAACTTTGGGCCTTCCATCAGATTCTTCTCTTCTTGGATTTTTTAAAGTTCGACCTTCCTATATTTTTTACAAAGTTGGGCTCCCAACTCCTACCGAACTTCCTACCTATTGGATCCTTAAAATGTGGGCTTCCATCTTCCACAAAATTTCCTATCACTTGGATAAAAAATGGGCTTCCAACTTCCACCAAATTTCCCATCATTTTTCTATTTAAAAATTGGGCTTCCATCTTCCACCAATTTTCCTACCACTTGGAAATAAAAAATGAGTTTCAACCTCCACCAAATTTCCTATCATTTAACTCTTTAAAAATGAGGTCTTCATCTTCCACCAAATTTTTTTTACCACTTGGATAAAAAAATAGGCTCCCAACTTCAACCAAATTTCCATATCACTTAGATTAAAAAAAATGGGCTTTCATCTTTCACCAAGTTTCCACCAAAATTCCAAGTTGAGCTTCCAAAATTTCCAACAACTTCTATTACTTGGATTTTTAAGTTGGGCTCCCAAAATTATATTGAATTTTCCGAACAACCTTTTTCCACCATTTTATTCCCAACTATATATCTTTCAATTTCATCATTCCATTATTCAAAGTTGACTTTTTAATTATCAAGATTACCTCTTCACCATCCAGTTTTCCTTTTAATCTTGATTTTTTCAAAGTTAACTTTTTACCCTTTGACTTTAGTCAACTTTGACTTTTCCAATGTTGACTTCTCCCATGTTGATTTTTTTAACCAAAGTACCAGAACCGGCTTTGCCCACCTTGCTAAACCCAAATGGCAAGCCACTAAACCATGAAATTGAGGTAAATTTAGAAACTCAGATTTGAAGGAAAAAAGTAACTTGTTTAGGAGCTCGGACAAAATTAGGTGTCTATAGCTGCCCCTCTTTTGCTATTGCTGAGAATCAAGAATAAGGCAAAGACAAATTGACAACAATTTTGTCCGGTCGTGAAGATCATTTTCGGGGAACAAATTCTTTTAGAGTTAAAAGAGAGTGTTTTTTCTTGCAAAATTTTATTTAGTTTTTTGACTTGTGATAAAAGGATTTGCCTTAAAGAGAGTACCTTGACTACAATACCAAGGCTCGACCCGTCTTAAGGAAACAAGTTTGATTTACAAGACAAATAATACCTTGACGATGATCCCGGGGCCTTATCTTATCGTATGCCAACTTTATTAGGCTTAAAACATTTTGGTGCCAGCTACATTGGGCTTGTCCATGTTTAAAAATACCAATTTTACTGGGCCTACTTTCTCTTGGTGCCAGCTACATTGGGCTTATCCCCGTCTAATGTGCCAACTTCACAGGGCTTACTTCCTCTTGGTGCCAGCTACATTGGGCTTATCCACGTCTAATGAGCCAACTTCACTGGGCTTACTTCCTCTTTATGCCAGCTACATTGGGCTTATGCACGATTGATGTGCCAACTTCACTGGGCTTACTTCCTCTTGGTGCCAGCTACATTGGGCTTATCCACGGCTAATATGCCAACTTCACTAGGCTTACTTCCTCTTGGTGCCAGTTATATTAGGCTTATCCCCGTCTAATGTGCCAACTTTACAGGGCTTACTTCCTCTTGTTGCCAGCTACATTGGGTTTATCCCCGTCTAAGATGCCAATTTTACTGGGCTTACTTCCTCTTGGTGCCAGCTACATGGATTATCCACGTTTTAAAATGTCAACTTCACTGGGCTTACTTCCTCTTTGTGCCAGATACATTGGGCTTATCCACGTTTAAAATACCAACTTTACTAGCCTTACAACATTTTTTGCGCCAGTTACATTGCGCTTATCCACGTCTAAGATGCCAACTTTACTGTGCTTACTACATTTTTGTGCCAGCTATATTGGGCTTATCCACGTTTAATGTGCCAACTTCACTGGGCTTACTTCCTCTTTGTGCCAGCTAAGTTGGGCTTATCCACGTTTAAAAATGCCCGGAGGTCTTGAAAAAAAAACTATTTGAAAGATGATACTTGAAGGGGTTTTTTTTTTTTAAATGTGCCCGGAGGTCTTAAAAAAAGGTACCCGAAGGTCTTGGAAATGGGTGCCTCTCTTTGAAAATGGTGCTCGGAGGTCTTGATGATCATATCTTTGAAGAAAATCTCATTGAAGATTCAATTTAAATGCCAAAATTCCAAATAATAAATGTCATGGATAAAATGCAAAGCATATAGCGAATGTCATGCAATTCCAATATAAACTGATGCATATGCTCCTAAATGATGCATGTGCAAGTACTCACGAACAATGCTTCATGAACGATGCAAGTGCAGAGTTTAATACTTATGCAAATGCATGTGAAATGATGCAGAGATTAAAAAAGATGCAAATGCTCATGAATGATGCAGATGCAAATGTTCATTATATGATGCATGAATGCTTATGGAGATGCATGACATCATTTCACATGAAGAAAATGTTGAAAGAGTTGATCATCTCTCTTTTTCTCGTATCCTGGCAAGGTTTCCTCGTTTTTTGCCTTATTCTTGCCATATTGGAAAGAGTGGTCCTTACTCCACGTCTGTATTTTCCAATTCATCTTGTCGAAGAAATCACATGATTTTGTATTTCCAATGTTTTCCTTGCCCCAGTGAATTCTTCCTTTTCGGTTTCCTGGCCAAGTCCAAAACACAGAGTCAAACGTTATAAATTCAAAGTTCCATGTCCCTATATAATATGAACTCTTATTTCTTGCCAAAGCATATCCACATCTCAATTTCAATTTGTTCTTCCCAAAACATGTCAATTTCATTTCTTTCAAAACATGTGAAATTGAAGCCTTTCAAAAATTGGTGATCACCATTAGAGACATTTCTAAGCGAGATGAGAAATCAACCCCTTTTTTTCGAGTGATTTGAATGGTTTAATGCAACAAGTTCAATGGACCGATGCAATAATCTCCGGATTTTTCTAAGAAAGTTTCCCAACTTGACAAAGAGAAGAAGGTGAATGTCCATTTATCTCAGCTCGTGAGTAAGTTTTCTCAAAATATGAATTCCATAAAACCAAACGTTTTTTCAAAAAAAACTTTAAAGTACAATTAAATTTCAACAATCCCCCTATCTCTAAATATGGCATTTTGATAGGTGTTAACTTTAGCCATGATATGTTCAACGTTGGAAGGTCAATTTGGAAAGGAAAACAGATTTAACTTTCAAAGTCAATTCCCAAACAAAGTTGTTCTTTTGGAATATCCAGGAGTTAATCTTTCAACTGGTGCAATTTTATCACTATACTTTTAATTTTGGAGCAAATTTACCATCATAGTTCAGATTTCGGAGCAATTAAAGAATATTCAGTAAAAAAAATTCTATTAGGAGTTGTTTATAATTAAAAAAGAAGCTGAAAAAAAAAAAAAAAAAAACATGGCAGTGAAAAATGCCAAAACTAATTGAAAAGGTATAATGTGGTATTATATGCAGTAGAAGAATTTATGATGAAATAAGAAAAAAAAATAAAATGAAAAGAAAAAGAAAATTATGTGATATTATATTTAATAGAAAATACCATGATAAAAGAAAAAAATAAAAGAAATTTAAATTTTAGTTTCATGATTTTTTTTTTCGACGATGTCAATTTTAAAATTATTTTTTAAGCTGTAAAACAATTTCTAGTCGAATTTTCTATTGAATATTTTAAATTTCTTCAAAATTTGAAGTATGATGATAAATTTACTCCAAAATTAAAAATTTGTAATAAAATTACAAAAAATGATGATAAATTTAAACCACTCACATAAATATATTGATAAATTTACACCTTATCTTTTAATATCTTGATTTCAAATTTCTAAATAGACCCTCTGATGATCTCAAGGGCTAGTCAAGGATGCTATTTGTGGTTTTATGCATGTATCCATAGAAATTATTAAAAAGGATTTGATGCACCCAAAAAAGTGTATCTTTATTTAACCTTGCACTAAAAAGAATCAATTGTAGAGTATAGTGATTAGCAAGGGTCGAGTCCTCAGGGATTGGGTTTTAGTTTATAAGTTAATAGTTTAAAACTTCAAAACAAGTAAACAAAAGTAAAGGGGATTGTGAAATCAGATTTAAACTAAAGTTAACAATAAGAATGAGAAAACAAGTAATTAAGAAAAATCAAATATGAAAATATATGGTTAAGGTTTCATTCTCCACCACTAGACATCATTAAGAATCAATTTCATATCTATCAACATTAATTAGCTATCAAAGTTAACAACCGTAGATAACAACAAGCTCTGTTACCCCAATCTTTCCTTAGTTCGTCGTTAAATAGAACAAGCTCTCTATTTAATCTCTAACTATCAAACAACCTAGAATAAGCTCTCTAAGTTCAATTTAATAGCAGCTTTATGATGAGAAAGATAGGTTGATCTAAGCAACAAACACATAAGCTCGGATTGTTCAACTTAGGTTATGTTCCACTTTGCAATTATCAAAAACTTGACCATAATCATTAATCACAAATTGCCACTTATGAATAGGAAATCAAGACAATTACACGGATCAAGACTCCTAAACTAGCATTAGACAATTATCAAGATTTATCTAGTTGGCCACCTAAACAAATCAAAACATCATCATGAACAATTTTAATGGAAGAACATAAGCAACTTTGATAGAAAACAATGATAGATAGAATCTGAAAATCAATTACATAACATATCTAGGGCTTTGAAATCACCCTTAACCAAATAAAAGTTTAGCCTAGCATAGGCATAGAAATATATACATAAAACTAAAAAGAAAAATAAAAGAATGGAGAAGAAGAAAAAGAATAATGATGATCCCTTGAGTCTCCTCAAAAGATGTCTAGTTTATGGCTCAAAAGATGGTATTTATAGAGCTTTAAAACCCTGAGAATAAGTCATTGCCGCACAAGTAAGCCTGGAGGTGCAAAAATCACGTTTTTGCCTTTTTTTTCAGATTTGCGATTAGGGTTTTTCTGGACAAGCAAGCATATGGTATAATTGTTTTCATGAGATTGATTGAGTGTAAACACTTTACCACTACTTTAAAGAGTGAAAATCAGGAGAGTATCCCATGTGAGAAGTTGAGATTATGTTTGAATATGCACTATTTTGATTGAAATATGTTAAGTTAATATTGGCTTAACTCAAACTATTTACATTCAAGCAAGATTTTTTGTGAATTTCTTTAAGCTATTGATTAGTTTATAAGACTTGTCCAATGATTATCTCTAATTTATATTGCAAGGATTAGTTGTAATTATTATTATTATTATTATTTTTAGTTTTAGTTTTTCTTATGTCTTCAATGTTTGTGGGTATCGTCCTAGTAAACCCTCACGAGACTAAACTCGTCCACTAAGGACACCTAGGGGTTTAAAGGCTTGTGTCACATGCTAAGTGCCACCGTGATTTCCTACGAAAGTGGACTAGATTAGATTTTCTTATTTTATTTTTATTTTGTTTTGCTCGAGGACTAGCAAAAAGCTAAGTGTGGGGGTATTTGATAAGCTCATAAAATATACATTTTATGCATTTCTACCTTTAGTTTTTTTTATGTTTTCGATCTTTATCTTGTTTACTTATAATATGTTTTTGAATTTTAGGTACAAAAAGAATAATGATGATCCCTTGAGTCTCCTCAAAAGATGTCTAGTTTATGGCTCAAAAGATGGTATTTATAGAGCTTTAAAACCCTGAGAATAAGTCCCTGCCGCACAAGTAAGCCTGGAGGTGCAAAAATCACGTTTTTGCCTTTTTTTTCAGATTTGCGATTAGGGTTTTTCTGGCCGTAGGGTTCTTTAGGGAGATCTTCTAGCGCCACTTTGAATGCCCATTTCTTATCCGATTTGGGCCCATAATATATCGTTGGAAAGATAATCAAGTCAAATTCAAAAGTCAAGAAGGAAGTTTCTTCAAATAAAGAATCTAACATCACGTTTTCCTTATAACAAGATATGGAGGTCAAATCTGCCTGATTGCTTTTCAACCAGAAATTGATATTTTTGACTCCCAAGTCTTCTTCCATCTTGTGATTACGATTTTGTAAGCTCTTTACCATCATTATTGACATCTTTTGACTTCATTCTCCTTATTGTACCTAAAATTCAAAAACATATTATAAGTAAACAAGATAAAGATCGAAAACATAACAAAAACTAAAGGTAGAAATGCATAAAATGTATATTTTATGAGCTTATCAAATACCCCCACACTTAGCTTTTTGCTAGTCCTCGAGCAAAACAAAATAAAATAAGAAAATCTAATCTAGTCTACTTTCGTAGGAAATCACGGTGGCACTTAGCATGTGACACAAGCCTTTAAACCCCTAGGTGTCCCTAGTGGACGAGTTTAGTCTCGTGAGGGTTTACTAGGACGATACCCACAAACATTGAAGACATAAGAAAAACTAAAAATAATAATAATAATTACAACTAATCCTTGCAATATAAATTAGAGATAATCATTGGACAAGTCTTATAAACTAATCAATAGCTTAAAGAAATTCATAAAAAATCTTGCTTGAATGTAAATAGTTTGAGTTAAGCCAATATTAACTTAACATATTTCAATCAAAATAGTGCATATTCAAACATAATCTCAACTTCTCACATGGGATACTCTCCTGATTTTCACTCTTTAAAGTAGTGGTAAAGTGTTTACACTCAATCAATCTCATGAAAACAATTCTACCATATGCTTGCTTGTCCACCTATTCTCCACTATTTAGATCATACAACTTCATAAATCAAGAGGTCTTTATTCAAGGTTGTAATGGGGCCAAAGGGTTATAATGTGGTTAAAGAACAAAAGGATAAATATATCACAAAGGTTCCAAAGAGTTCATAGAGTTTAGAGACATAATAAGATCATACAAATAAAATTCTCAAAACTCTTATAAAACACATAATAACATAGGCTAAATATTCATGTTGAGCCTTTGCTTCATTCTAACGAACTTTGTAACATCTTTTTCTTTACTTTAACTAGAAGTTCAAGAGAAGATTTTTTTTTTTTAATATGGGAATGTATTTAACAATGATCCCTTTCTTTTTCTCTTGACTTTTTCTTTTCTTTTCTTCCCCCACACTTATCTTTTTTTTCCAACCCAAATTTTCAACTAAAAATATCCCTTGTTTTTTTGCTATACGTCTCAAAATATATAATCCATCTTTAGAACAAGGGTAAGGATATAAGTATATTTAGGCTAGGTGTAAGTTGTGGTTACCAATAAAATAGCATATTTAATGTAGGCTCAAATTGGCTCACTAGTGGGGATGTTCTCTTAGAACATTAATAATGGATGGCTGTTTGGCTCTGGTTATAATCCTAATGCCTCTATCATATTCATGTTATCACATGTATCAATATAGTCTCAAATGGTTTAAAGCAAGTTCTAGAGAATCATGTAATCATAAGAGCACTCAAGAAAGAAATTAGATTGATATGTATAATGCATCAATCATATAGGCTCAAAAACTCACAAGGATGATTATACAAGTCAATATCAAGTCTAAACATGCTTCTTTCTCAATCAACATATCATATCAACATTGGCTCATAAAAATTAGTATCAAGCTTAATTCTCATGAAAATCTTCTCACTGATAACCAGTTTAGACCTATGCAATTCATATCTCATCATTGTATTAAAAAGGAACTAAAACACACTAAAAATAATAATAATAATAATAAAGACTCATAAAAAAAATAATAGACAAAAATTAAAAAAATCCTAAATCCTTCCACCTACACTTAATTCTTACATTGTCCTCAATGTAATGCTATTAACCCAAATGAAAGAATCATGTGTAAGAGAAAAGAACTAATAACATAAGAATAGGAACAACTAAGACTCAAAACAAAACAAACTTATGCAACCTAAATAATCCTAAAATACTAAATAAAAAATTAACAAATAAACATAAAAAGAAAATGAAAAACAATAAAAGTAAAAATAATAAAAGAAAAAGGAAAAGGAAAAGAAAGCAAATCTGAGTATGGCAGGTTGGCAATTTCTTCTTTAATTGGGCTGTCGTCCCAATTAACACTTGAGTTAGTGTTTTGAACCTAACCAACACCCCTTCTTGGCTTTTTAGGCTTGTCAGGCTCATACATGAAATTTCCCAAATTTATGCGTTTGAGAGGAAGCTTTCTTTGCACAACAGTGGATGCATTCTCCATTACAAGTATTATTCCATCATCCTTTGTGGTGCATATCTCATCGAGGAATGGAGCATATTTTGATACTTGTTGAATGGCATCCACAAACAAGTTGTTTAAGGTTTCCGGCATGTGTTGTTCATGTTCTTCCTCCTTGAACTTTGCAAATCTACTAGGAAAAGGTGGAGAAGAAACATTAGTAAGAAGTGGAACCTTAAACGTTACCTCAGGTGCTGAAGTACTCTCTTTCAGAATTGAAGCTTCATTATCTTCAATAGTTGAATCCATCTTTAGTTCTTTCTCATCCTCGGGTTCCCTTGGATTTTCTGATTCATCCTCAAGTTGTGTGGCACTAACACTCTCCTTTGGATCAATTATCGATTGGAAAGGGAGTGCTTGAGATCTTTGTGCTACTAATTCCACCGTACTACTAGCCAATAGGCTCATTTGCCTTTCCAAACTCTAGATACTTTCCTTTGTTTCCTTTGTTTCCTGTTGAAGTTGAAAAGTATTAATAACAAGAAAATTGACAAGTTCTTCTAAAGAATTACCTGAGTTTTGAGGTGGTGGCTCAAAAAGATCTTGTTGTTGATCCCATGGTTGATTGAAGACAAATTGATTAGTGTAATTAGCATAAGGATCTACTTCTTGATAATCTCCCGAGTAGCCGTAATGAGTATGATTCCACCATCCCTCATTGTAAGTGTTTGGGAAAGCATCATACTGTTGTCCTTGGAACCCTTGATGGCTTTGGTATTCTCCATAATCATAGGCTGCTTCAAAATTATCTTTTTGGTAGTATGGGCACCAATTGGTTGGATGATCCATCATGAAGCACACTCCACACTGCTTTGATTGTTGAATCTTACTTATGGCCACTTGTTGAACTATGGAGATGAGATTGTCTAGTTGGTTCTGAAGGTTCTGAAGTTTTGATGTAGCACCTGCCATCTCTTCTTGCTTGAAAATTGAAAACAAAAATCTGTATGTACAAGAAAAATAAAATTAATTACAACTAAAAATAAGAATAAACCAATAAACTAATAAACTAAATAAAGCAATCCCCGGCAACGGCGCCAAAAACTTGATGCATCCAAAAGAGTGTATCTTTATTTAACCTTGCACTAAAAAGAATCAATTGTAGAGTATAGTGATTAGCAAGGGTCGAGTCCTCAGGGATTGGGTTTTAGTTTATAAGTTAATAGTTTAAAACTTAAAAACAAGTAAACAAAAGTAAAGGAGATTTTGAAATCAGATTTAAACTAAAGTTAATAATAAGAATGAGAAAACAAGTAATTAAGAAAAATCAAATATGAAAATATATGGTTAAGGTTTCATTCTCCACCACTAGACATCATTAAGAATCAATTTCATATCTATCAACATTAATTAGCTATCAAAGTTAACAACCGTAGATAATAACAAGCTCTGTTACCCCAATCTTTGCTTAGTTCGTCGTTAAATAGAACAAGCTCTCTATTTAATCTCTAACTATCAAACAACCTAGAATAAGCTCTCTAAGTTCAATTTAATAGCAGCTTTATGATGAGAAAGATAGGTTGATCTAAGCAACAAACACATAAGCTCGGATTGTTCAACTTAGGTTATGTTCCACTTTGCAATTATCAAAAACTTGACCATAATCATTAATCACAAATTGCCACTTATGAATAGGAAATCAAGACAATTACACGGATCAAGACTCCTAAACTAGCATTAGACAATTATCAAGATTTATCTAGTTGGCCACCTAAACAAATCAAAACATCATCATGAACAATTTTAATGGAAGAACATAAGCAACTTTGATAGAAAACAATGATAGATAGAATCTGAAAATCAATTACATAACATATCTAGGGCTTTGAAATCACCCTTAACCAAATAAAAGTTTAGCCTAGCATAGGCATAGAAATATATACATAAAACTAAAAATAAAAATAAAAGAATGGAGAAGAAGAAAAAGAATAATGATGATCTCTTGAGTCTCCTCAAAAGATGTCTAGTTTATGGCTCAAAAGATGGTATTTATAGAGCTTTAAAACCCTGAGAATAAGTCCTTGCCGCACAAGTAAGCCTGGAGGTGCAAAAATCACGTTTTTGCCTTTTTTTCAGATTTGCGATTAGGGTTTTTCTAGCCGCAGGGTTCTTTAGGGAGATCTTCTAGCGCCACTTTGAATGCCCATTTCTTATCCGATTTGGGCCCATAATATATCGTTGGAAAGATAATCAAGTCAACTTCAAAATTCAAGAGGAAGTTTCTTCAAATAAGGACTCTAACATCACGTTTTCCTTATAACAAGTTCTGGAGGTCAAATCTGCCTGATTGATTTTCGACCAGAAATTGATATTTTTGACTCCCAAGTCTTCTTCCATCTTGTGATTACGATTTTGTAAGCTTTTTACCATCATTATTGACATCTTTTGACTTCATTCTCCTTATTGTACCTAAAATTCAAAAACATATTATAAGTAAACAAGATAAAGATCGAAAACATAACAAAAACTAAAGGTAAAAATACATAAAATGTATATTTTATGAGCTTATCAGGATTATATTAGAAATTGCTTAATTGGCCCTTTGAATTATCTATAGGTACCTTTTTGGTTTTTTTAACACTAAAGATTTTTTTTCTTCATCTTTCTTGAACGTTTTCCCATTTTAATTTCCATTCCCCTTCCCTTTCTAGTAAATCAATGAACTTAGACAATTTTCATTCTTATTTATGATATTAATAATATATAATGGACCACCTATCACCTAATACTCCTTAATTGTTTTATAGAAAAGATGCAATTATGAGATGACATACCTTAAATATATATATATATATATATATATTGAAAAGCAACCCACAAGTGCCAACTTTAACAATGAATGATTAATGTGACATTCTAAATTGTGCAATAATATTGTGAAAACAAAGTTGACACATAAATTACTATCAAAGACAAATAATTTAGATTCTACAAAAAAGAAAGAAAAAAAGACACATAATTAAGAGGTTATGATATTTGTGTATTATCATTTATGAGCCATTTATATATTTACACACAAAATAAAATTAAAGAAAAAATGAAACAAACTAATCACTTTAGATATCTTTTCTTTTTTAGTAGTAATATTTCTGTCCCATTTTGTATGTCCATGCTTGATTTTTTTTTGTCAAATGAATACAACTTTTATAAAAAAATTTAAATATATTATATTAAATTAAAATTTTAAAAATGGTTAAATTACTTAAACCGTCCCTGTATTATAGTCAAAAGTGCATTTTAGTTCTTGTACTATTGTACGTTTGAAATTTAATCCTTATACGTTTGAAATTGGTGCAAAAAAGCAAAATTAGTAACAATATTAATGGAAAACTGTCTAAATGCTGACATGGACATGTGAAACTGACAGAAAAGATGACATGGAAAAGAAATGATGACGTGTTAAATTTTTTTACTCAAGTGAAATTTAGAAAATATAATCTTTTTTTACCCAAATTCATCCCTTACTCGTAAAAACATGTCATCATTTTTTTTTTCTAAGTCATCTATTCTGTAAATTTCTAAATTCCATCTCAGCAAAAACAAATTTGATACGTCATCGTTTTTTTCCAAGTCATCTATTCTGTCAGTTCCATATCAGTATTTAGACGGTTTTTCATTAACACAGTTACCAATTTTACTTCTTTGCACCAATTTTAAATATACAAGGATTAAATTACTCACTTCTATAGTAAATAGACTAAAATGCACTTTTGATTATAGTACAAGGACTATCTAGATACTTTAACTTTTTTAAAATAGTTTAAAATTTTTGAAACTTAACTTTATAAATTTCATGTTAAACATATTTAGTTTTATGATTTTATTAAAAATAATAGTCAAAATTGAATTTGTTTTATTCAAAAAGTTAATTAAAAAAAACATAATGGGACGGAAGGAGATTTTTAATATTTTAACTTTAAAAAAAAAAAAAAAAACAACCCAAAGAAAACGGGGGCGAAAAAAAAAAAAAAAACTAGCGACGACAATGCTGGATTCCCTTATCCAATTAATGCCCTTTGGAAGCCTCCAAAAGCCCACGTTTCACCTCCATTTCTCAACGGTCAGCTACTTCTCTTTCTCTTACATGATTCAATTGTTTCGGTCATGTTCCTTTTAAACTCTTGCTAACAAAGTCATTGACACCATAATTAATAAAGTGGAGACTAGGTGAAACGGTGGTGGGATTTTAAAGTAGTAAGAAATGGGTACCCAAGTGAGAGCTAGTTACTATTGTCATCACAGCAATGTCATGGCAGTAACAACATTGACATCATCATCACCATCATCAACATGTTTGAATTCAATTTCTCCATTGTTGTTCAAGGGCAAGAAGATTGCTTTGGAGAGATCTCTTGGTTTTGAAAGGACAACAAGCTTAAGAAGAAATAAAGGAATTAGAGAATATGGGGTGGTGGTTGCATCAAGCAGCAAGGTGACTGCACCTCTCTGGGATTCTTGGAAACCTGAGAAAAGTTCATCTGCTCCTTCACTCAGCGACATCCTTTGGCCTTCTGCAGGTTAGTAAACTGACAGAATTTCAGTTTACTGATGAAAACTTAGACAAGAAAACATTAATTTCTAGTGAAAATTCGATGAGTTGTAGCGTTATATGCCATCAAGATATAGATGTTGAGAAAGTATTTTGCCAAAACAAATGTAGCATATTTTATGTCAAAGTCTCTTAATTTTGAAGTTTTGGTGAAACAGGGGCCTTCGCGGCAATGGCGATATTGGGAAAGATGGATCAAGTTTTAGCACCAAAAGGGATTTCAATGACAATTGTACCTTTAGGGGCTGTTTGTGCAGTCCTGTTTGCCTCGCCCTCCTGTCCTGCTGCTCGGGAATTTCACTCTTGTTTCCCCTTTTAATTAGTGGTTAAAACGCTTTTAGCAACGAATTGGGTCCATTTAGTGGCCGCGTAGCCACGTACAAACGCTTCATAAATGAGTTGACAATTTATATATTCTTATTAATTTTCACGTAATTAAAATATTATATATTTATATAAATTTTAATATATTAATAATTCGAGTTATATAAATTTTAACACATTCGTATATTCGTGTCGTGTTTATATTATTTTATCATATTTTATGTTATATTTTAATTATTTTTTCGTATCGCATTCGTATCGCATAATAATATCTACTAAATTTAAATATCCATTGTGTGAATTTTCAGTACGTCATCCTTACGGTTTAATGATTGAATTCTTTTATGGGCCATCCAAATAAATTAAAAGTAATGGGGTGGATTGACCCACTCAATTTTATAAATAAATAAATTAAAAATAAAAAAAAAAAAAAACATACATATGAGTGTGATAGTAAATTTATATATATATATATATATATATATTATGTTAACTGCATTAAAATTAATAAAAATCTAATGAGATGTGTGAAACATGCAAAATTTTCATTCATTTTTATAATAAAAACGAGTAATATGTGTAACTTTCAAATAAATTTAAATATCTTTATATTTATATTATATGTATATTGACATAAATTATTTATTCAGTACAATATGATCATATGCTACTAAGAATATACAATTAGAACTTGAAATGTGACATATTTTCAAATATATTATCACAAAGTAAATCTTCGGTGGGTCTTAAACAATGATGTAATTTTTTTTTTTGCCAATTTGTGGAAAACAAGTTGTTTCACTTTCACGTAATTGGGGAATTTAGAATCCCTCTTTGGTCAAATTTCACAGAGCATATACCCTTTTTCTAGCAAAAACCACAACTTGATCCACTATCTGGAAATCTCTTTATTTTTCCCCTCTATCGTCAGCTTATTTAATACATATATGTAGGCCTGTTAACTTTAATCATATTATGAACAATTTTTCTAAGTCATGAAACCTCTACGATGTTGCAAAAGTACAATATGTTCATGGCTCAGATAGGTTGTGCAGCGATTGGTGTTCTGGCATTCTCTATATTTGGGCCTGGCTGGCTTGCTAGAAGTGCTGCCCTTGCTGCATCCATAGCTTTCATGATCTATACACGTTCCACCCATCCACCAGGTAATTCTCATTGGCAGGGATTTAAATTAAAGTCGCGGACGATATATTTTCGGTCGTATTGTGTTTATCGCGATTGCGGGCGTAATGAATACTATCACGATCAATTACGATAAATATCAACCATAAATATCGACGACAGAAGGAACCAAAACCGTTATTTAAATCCCTGCTCATTGGTTGATTTTGTCCTCGATCTTCAACTTTAAATTCTATCATGACAAACCATATTTGCATATCTGATGCTATTTGAGAATTTTCAAATTTTTATTTGCATCACTGTAGCAGCAAGTTTGCCAATTCTATTCATTGATGGAGTTAAGTTACATTAGCTGAATTTTTGGTATGCTTTTTTTCCTGGTGCAGCTGGATGTATCATCCTTTCTTTGATTGTAAGTTCCTATTCATTTATCATTTATCATTTATCATATTTTGAGCCTTCTTGATACTTGGTAGATAAGGAGATAACATCCTATGATACTTCTAAACTACTTATATTCCCTACTCATTCCTTGGATAAGAATGTTGACTTATGAATTCGATTCCTAAAGAGTTAATATGTAAATTGGATCTCGAATTATACACGTTTTGCTCTTGATTGGGTAAATAACTTTTATTTTCATTTGCAAGTTAATTCAATAGACTAACACCGTTACATAAAATGCTAACGTGACTTAATTAATCAATATTAAGTCATCACATGTCAGGTCAATATCATGTCATCACTTAGATAAATATTTGATTTGACACATGGCGACTTAGTATTGATCAATAATACCACGTCAGTATTTTATGTAACAGCGTTAGTCCATTGGAGTAATCTGCTGATAGAATACAAGTTCAGATACTTGATTGTAAATTTTTTTTTTTAAGTATCAAATCTTGAAAATCCTATATCTAAGTTTATAATGTTTTTTAGCATGGGGAGACTATCCACGTCTTCCCTTGCTGTTCACTTCTTTTATTTTATTTTATTTTTTTTAAGGAAAGAGAAGAAGAAAAAAAATAAATAAATAAAGAGAGAAGAAGGAAAATAGAAAAAATTATGTGTTCGTACTATTTTTTTGTGAAATATTATATATTATAAATATTTACACGTTAATAATTCGTTTTATGTATATTTTTAAACGTTCGTGTATTCATATCGTGTTTGTGTTCCCTCTTTTTTTTTTTTATGAAGAAAAAGGAGTAAGAAAAAAAAATTATGTGTTCGTGTTATTTTTTTGTGTGTTTTAAATATTATAAATTTTACATGTTAATAATTTGTTTTATGTATATTTTTACACATTCGTGTATTTGTGTCCCGTTCATGTTATTTTTCTTGTTTTGTTCTAATTATTTTTTCTATGTTGTATTCGTGTCCTGTCTCAATTCATCTCATATTTTACATAATTTGTCATTGTGATTCAATTTAGAAAAAAAAAATTGTGTATTCGTGTCGTATCTCAATTCATGATATATTTTGCATATTTATCATGGTAATTTAATTTGGAAAAAAATTGTGTGTTCGTTGCGTGTTTTTGTTATTCTTTTTTGTGTTTTCAATATATTATAAATTTATATAAATTTTTACACATTAATAAATAGTTTTACACGTTAATAATTTGTTTTATATATATTTTTACACGCTCGTGTATTCGTATCGTGTTCATGTTATTTTTCATGTTGTGTTTTAATTATTTTTTTTATGTTGTGTTCGTATAGTGTTTCAATTCATCTCACATTTTACATAGTTTGTCATTGTTATGTAAAATTCGAATTTGAATTACACGTTAATAAGTCTTTTTAAATTCGAATTGAAGTTGACAAATATATGTTATGTATTCAAATTTTTACACGTTAATAATTTATATAAAGTATTATAAATTTATATAAAATTTTACACGTTAATAATTCGTTTTATGTATATTTTTACACGTTCATGTATTTGTGTCGTGTTCATATTATTTTTCGTGTTGTGTTTTAATTTTTTTTTTTATGTTTTGTTCTTGCCATGTCTCAATTTATCTCATATTTTATATAGTTTGTCATTGTTATCTAAAGTTCGAATTGAATTACACGTTAATAAGTTTTTTTAAGCTCAAATTGAAGTAGACAAACATATGTTATGTATTCAAATTTTTACACGTTAATAATTTATTTTATGTATATTTTTACACGTTTTTGTATTTTCATCTGCAGCATAGCGCGGGTCTATTTCTAGTATGTATAATTGGAAAACCAATTTACATATTAACCATTCCTAAACTTCAAGCTGCCTGAAAGCTTCGACTTAAAACAATAACCTTCTATGGCAAGGAAAGAAGTTTACCATTGCATTGACAATTTTTTAAGTCTTTAATTTGTTGAGATTCCCTGAAGCAGAAGTGATGTGCTCTCTGTTTTTTTTTTATCTGCTGCAGCAAATAGTGGTTTGTTACTTGAAGGACAATTTCAAGTTTGATCTCTAACAAACAGCGCCACAAGCAAAGCTCATAAAATTGGATATGCCCTCAATTCCCAACCATTTCCACACGGCATAATGGAAGGTAACCGCCTGTAGCTTGTCAGCAAGCATTATCAATCCCTCCCGCTAAACCCTTTGTTCATATGCTTCACAATAGAGAAGAAGAAAAGATTGGCCCCCAATTACAATGTTATCCGCTCTTAGAATGATTGCGAAATGTATGTTAGCAACAGAGGGATTTAAATTACAGTCATAAATGCATTTTCGGTCGTATCGTATTTATCGCGATTGCGGACGTAATGAATGTTATTGTTATCAATTACAGTAAATATTAACAACGGAAAATAGCAGTCAGATTTGCGTGCCTACTGTATCATGACTTGGTTGACATTTGCCAGCCATTGGAATCATCATGACTCGATGATTCTTCAGCCTATTTGTCTTTCAGGAAATGATTCGATTCAATCTGAGTACATATTTTTTTGGTCTATATCAATCTATAATGCTTAGTGGAAAATCATTTAACTGGGATCTTCAGTGAGCATAATAGCCCACATATAGAATTTTTATGTCAAAACCTGACGTTGAAAGGCACGCAAGTTCTGAAGAAAAGAAGGGTTCAAGAAAGCAAGGGCCAACCAATTCTGTATGCTCAAAAAAGTCTGACACTTTTTGATAGCTTCATAGCACTTCTCATTATCACACTGAAGTATTAGGCTCTTTTGGAGCATAGTGCGAGAAACCCACCACATTAAATGTCGTTTCATGGTTGGATCTCTAAGGAGTGGTATGTTTTGTTTTGTGATAGCCAAAGCAATATCTTGATAAGAATTCAACTTTTCATGTTAGATCTAAATATATCAATGTAAGATATCACTGGTTACGAGATATTTTTATGCAAAACTCTTAAAATTTAAGAAAATTCATACTAATGATTATGGTGCTGATATGTTGATTAAAACCTTAGCACAAGAAAAGTTTGAAATTTGTTGCTTGATGGTGGGATGGCGAATACCTTCACATAATTGGGAGAGAGAGATTTGTTGGGTTTAGTCCCTCTTATTGGAGAAACCCATTTGTCTTTTAGCCCATTATGTTTTGTGTTTTTGGGTTTAAGGAGAGGCCTTTTTATAGCCTCATTTTAAGTGTAAAAAAGGAGGCTGGTGGTTTGATATAACACGAGAGTGAGTGTCGGGCAAAACAAGAGAGAAAAGAGTGAGCAAGAAAATTCTGATTTTTGACATTATGCACAGTTTTGATCAATTCTATGGTCTATGGTCTATGGTCCGATCGCACTAAAACACTAAACACCCTTTGGTGAGTTGGAAGCCTTCTCGTTGATCTTCCAAAAGAGCTTAGAATTACAATATTAAGAGATTAATATCTGAAACCTTCGACTTCGATTAAACAATCCTATAAACGTTTAACACCAAATATGTGCAAGTTTTATCAATTATGAGGGGACGTCCTATTTTCCATGTTATTGGATAGGAGAATGTAAATTTAGGTTTTGTTTAGCATTGCTTTTGGTACAATTTTTAAGATTAAAAATTGCTTTTCACCGTAAACGTAATGCTAAACAGATAAAAAAAAATTAATTTTTGCTGTTTAAATTATGGTTTGAAAAGCAAAATAAAAAAATAAAAAAAAGTATAGCTTTTGGACTTTAAAAATTGACTTTTGGATAAAATGACTTTATTATCCTCACATCTCTACACTTGTATTATTTTAAATATTTTTTTTTTGCCATTTCAATTTTTTACAATACTTTTTTATAACAATGCTAAACACTTAAAAAATTTTAAACCACACATTTTAAACACATTTTTTTTCAACCCAAAATTTGTTCAACTCAAATTTTTTCTAACAGTAATGCTAAACTAGCTCTTAAAAGTTTAAAATAAGTCCAAATTTCTAGGAATCTCAAATTAATGCACATTTCTTTTACATGGGAGTTTATTAGAGAATTTGCATTCCATAAATATAGAAAGGAGTCGGCTTTAACTTGCATTCATTAGAGAATTTCTTTTACAACTGATCATTAAAACATTTTCAAATAATCTTTGCAATGTAAAATTAGCTGTATTTTGAACTAGATCTGTCCGTAAGTTCGGTTGCGATTCGAATTTTTTTCTTCTCTTACATAAATTCAGTTCGAATCACAGTTCATAAATATTAAAAATTTTATAAAAAAAAAATTTATATTAATATTAATATTTATAATTAAATTTAAATAAAAAATATTTTTTATTAAATAAATCGTAATTGAAATCGAGCAGGATCGATCAAAACCGGCCCAATTTGGGACCGGATCTGTTGGACCAAATTTTGATCTGTTGGGCTGGAAGAGAAGACGTGGGTGCATGTGTTTGATTTTCATAATGAAGATGAGCTTATTTTGGCTCATTTGAAGTAAGGAGACGTTGATATGGAATGAAATGCTGATGTAGAATTTTAACTATATTTATTTACTTTTGTTTAGAAATAAAGTTCAAAAATAATACAATTTCAAAGTAATATAGAAAAAATTCACCCAAATTTAAAAATAAAAAATAAAAACTTAAAACATTAGAAGTGACAACAGTATTAAAGGAAAAAAAAAAAAAACTTTTTTTGATTGAATAAAAAAGCTTATGTAATTAAAAATACAAAAAGAAAAAAAGTGGACATTAATCAGCTTCTTGTAGACCACCCAATACAACCGACCCCACAAACAAGCCAGCTGCACCGACAACAAGTGCCCCAGCCAACACCACTTGCACCGCCACCAGCCCCGCCGAGTCATCCGGTATAATTACTATCGCCGCCAGCGCTGCCACTAACGCTGGCAGTGCCGCCGAAGCCAGCGTGGAAGGAGACACACTGGCTGCCTTCTCCAACAAGCTGAGCAACCCTAGCTCCTCAGCTTTAGAAAAAACGCCAAGCTTCTCTATCGATGAAAGGGTGAATCCAAGCTCCTCTGCCTTTGACAAAAGCCCCGCCTTTTCCACGTTGCTTAGAACCTTTTTCTTCTCAAGTTTCTTGAACACGTCCACTTCTACTTCTTCACTTCCTTCGTAGAAGATCCCTGCTCCAAACCATTGCTTTTCCCAGTCGGAATCCAACTTGTTTACCTGCAATAATAACAAACAAACCCATCAATATATCAACGGATTTTGTTTTTTCTTGGGAACCAAACATGGACTTGTTAATACCTTTTTTTTGGGAGCCATGGAGACGATTGTTAATGGTTTTTTGGAGGGAAAAAAGGGGTTGAATTGAGGCTGCTTAGGGGAAAAGAAGTTGGCATGTTGGATTCTGCCAAGGTAAGCGACTGGGGATGGTGAAGAGACCGCCATTGATGAATCAAGGATGATCAGAGTTGGGGATTTTTCTTTCGTGTGGGTAAATTTTCGTTTTTCTTGGGGATGCCAATTGCCACGTTGGATGATATATGTAATCTTAAAGTTATGTCATGTCCGATTCTCCACCAATCAAAAGAGCCGTAACTTTATCTGGGGAAATAACGTTTTATCATGTCAAAATCTTGTATTTCTCATGGCTTCTAATTACATGTTATAATTCACACAAGGGAAATGTTAACAAATATATAGAGAAAATATATAATTAATGTATTATTTTTTTAATTTAATAAAAATAATATATTAAATATAAAATATTTTTTTGAATGATAAATAAATAATTTTTAATTAATATTTATAGATATCGATTAAGCGAACTCTTCTTCACACAACGATAAGTTAGTTTTTTATGTGAAAGTTTCACTGGAAAGTAGAAATAACTTTAACGGCTAATTTAGTATTGTTTTTGAAAAAGAATTGGATAGAAAAAAATTTGAGTTAAAAAATATATGTTTAAAAGGTATGATAAAAAACTGTGATTTAAAATTTTTTAAGTGTTTGACATTTTTGTGAGAAATTGAAATGTTAAAAAAATATATATATTTAAAATAATAAAAGTGTAGAGATATGAGGATAATAAAGTCATTTTATCCAAAAATCAATTTTTAAAATCCAAAAGTTATATTTTTTGACTTTTTATTTGATTTTTTAAACCATGATTTTAATAATAAAAACTAATTTTTTTTACCTTTTTAGTATTGCGTTGAAAATGAAAAACAATTTTTTGATCCCAAAAATTATTCTAAGAATAATGTTAAACAAGGCTTAAATCCGCCGTTAATAAGCTCAACTCAAGTTTACTGGCCTATCTTAGGTAAGATCTTGTAGCCCGCTGTAGTTACAATGGAGCTTGATTTTGTGGGTCTGAAAATCCAATGTCAACCTATCCGCTGTAGTTGCATTATTTCACAGCATAAAATTCCTAGGGTCAAATTGGTTAGGTTCTTGATTAAAAACCCATCATATTTCAAATAATCAAAAAACATTGTTTTAGATTGATTTTTTTGGGTACAAAGTAAGTTGCAATTTGGGAATTGCGAAAGAAATTTCAAATTTGTTAAATGTTATTTTTTAAAAATAATTGTATTAATCAACTGAGTTAAATCTCAAATTTATTGTTTTGAATTGATTATCTCCTTGAAACTACAAGTAGAAAAGAGGTGATTGTTAAAAAAGAGATACCTTATGTCAAATAATGGAAAACAAAATTTTTGATTGATTTATCCTGAATTGCATCATTGAGACACTTGCATTGGAACATTCCTACATATTTACTTCTCTGTTAAATGAATGGAGAGCAGAAATTCTTACTGTACAAACACATAACAATGAAAAGCTTTAGCAGCATGTGAATATATAGAAACATTATGGAAGTCAACATTTTTGCAAGTTTTGTATGATAAATAATGATTAATTGTTCCTCTGGATACAGTTTAAAGCTAACACCAAGATATAGACGGTTCCATCTTTTCGAGTAAAAAACTACAATATGAGTTGCAGTGTCCTGTAATGAATGTCCTGCATTCTTCACATATCACGGAAGTTAACATTTTTAGGAAGAAAACAAGATGGAACTTAAGCGCTTCTTCCTTGGTCTTTGTCTCATTTAAACAGTATGTTGTTTTTCTCCCTAAACCAATACCAATACTATAGAACTATGTTATACTCGAATTCGGATGTGAGTATCGGATACGGTTATATATATGTGTCCGACACAGGTATGTTCAAATTTTTTTAAGTTTTTTCATGTATTTGGAGTGTCTTTGGAGGATCATATCTTCATATGCATAGCCGAATATGTGTCAGATACGGATATTTTAAAAAAAAAATAAGAGCCAGAGTAACGTAACCAGAAAATCAAGCCATTTTATCCTCATTACCTATGAAAGTACCATATCAAAGCAAGATAAAAAGCCAAATTTTTCACCAATAATAAACCCAAAAAAGTGTATCTTTATTAAACCTTGCAATTAATATGATCAATTATAGTAAAGTAGCATTCAAGGGTCGAATCCACAAAGATTGGTTTTTAGTTTATAAATTACTAGTTTAAAACTTAAATTCAAGAACAATAAAAGAAAATGAGGTTTTTGAAAAAGTTTTAAAAATTAATAAAACAATAAAAGTAAGAAGCAAATAAATAAGATGAAATCAAATATAAGAGAAATATGGTTAAAGTTTCATTCTCCACCACTAGACATCATTGAGAATCAATAATCAGATCTATCAACATCAATTAACTATCAAAATTATTAACCGTAGATAACAACAAGCTCTGTTACCCCAATCTTTCCTTAGTTCGTCGTTAAATAGAACAAGCTCTCTCTTTAATCTCTAACCACTAGACAACCTAGAATAAGCTCTCTAGATTTAATGTAATGACAGTTTTATGATGAGAAAGATAGGTTGATCTAGGCAACAAACACATAAACTCGAATTGTTTAACCTATGTTATGTTCCACTTTGCAATTAGCGAAAACTTGACCATAATCATTAATCACAATACACTTATGAATAGGAAATCAAGACAATTACACGGATCAAGACACCTAAATTAGCAATAGATAATTATCAAGATCTATCTAATTGCGCATTTAAACAAATCAAGACAATATCATGAACAATTTTTATAGAAGAACATAATCAACTTTGATAGAAAACTAATGATAGATAAATCTGAAAATCAATTACAAAACATGTCTATGGCTTTGAAATCACCCTCAACCAAAGAGAAGTTTAGCCTTGCATAAGCATAGAATATATATACATAAAACTAAAAAAAAATAAAAAATAAAAGAATGGAGAAGAGGAAGAATAATAATGAGGATCCTTGAGTTTCCTTAAAAGATGTCTAGTTTGTGGCTCAAAAGATGATACATATATATATATAGAGATTTAAAACTCTGAGAATAAGTCCTTGTCGCACAAGTAAGTCTGAAGGTAGAAAAATCACGTTTTTGCCTCTCTTTTTTTTCAATTTGCAGTTAAGGTTTTTCTGGCCGTAGGCTTCTTTAGGGAGATCTTCTAGCGTCAATTTGGATGCACATTTCTTATCCGATTTGGGCCCATAATATATCGTTGGAAATATAATCAAATCAACTTAAAAAGTCAAGTAGCAAGTTTCTTTAAATAAAGACTCTAACATCATGTTTTCCTTGCAACAAGCTCCGGAGGTCAAATTTGTCTGATTACTTTTCAATCAGAAATTGGTCTTTTTGACTCCCAAGTCTTCTTCCATCTTGTGATTAAGATTTTATAAGCTCTTTACCATCATTATTGATATATTTTGACTTCATTCTCCTTATTGTACCTAATATTCAAAAACATAATATAAGTAAACAAGATAAAGATCGAAAACATAATAAAAACTAAAGGTAGAAAGATATAAAATATATATTTTATGAGCTTATCAAATACCCCCACACTTAGCTTTTTGCTAGTCCTCAAGCAAAACAAAATAAAACAAAATTTAATAAAATTAATCTAATCCACTTTCATAGGAAATCATGGTGGCACTTAGCATGTGACACAAGCCTTTAAACCCCTAAGTGTCCCTAGTGGACGAGTTTATACACACAAACATTGAAAACATAAGAAAAATAAAAATAAAAAAATAATAATAATTACAAATTAAAAAAAAAATCATTGGACAAGTCTTATAAACTAATCAATAGCTCAAAGAATTTCACAAAAAAATCATGCTTGAATGTAAATAGTTTGAGTTAACCCCATATTAACATAACATATTTAAATCAAAATAGTGTATATTCAAACTTAATCTCAACTCCTCACATGGGATACTCATGATTTTCACTCTTTAAAGTAGTGGTAAAGTGTTTACACTCAATCAATCTCATGAAAACAGTTCTACCATATGCTTGCTTGTCCACCTATTCTCCACTATTTAGATCATACAATTTCATAAATCAAGAGGTCTTTATTCAAGGTTGTAATTGGGCCAATGGGTTATAATGTGGTTAAAGAATAAAAAGGAAAATATATCACAAAGGTTCCAAAGACTTCATAGAATTTAGAGACAAAATAAGATTTTGCAAACAAAACTTTCTCAATACTCTTATAAAGCACATAATAATATAGGCTAAATATTCATCTTGAGCCTTTACTTCATCTAACCAACTTTGTAACAACTTTTTCTTTAACCAAAATTTTAAGAGATGATTTAAACTTTTTTTTTTCAATATGGGAATGTATTTGACAATGATCCTTTTCTTTTTCTCTTGACTTTTTTTGTTCTCTTCTTCCCCCACACTTATCTTTTATTTCCAACCCAAATTTTCAATAAGTATCGCTTGTTTTGCAATATGTCTCAAAATATATAATCCATCTTTAGAACAAGGGTAAGGATATAAGTACATTTAGGCTAGGGAAAAGATGTGGTTACCAAAGAAATAGCTTATTCAATGTAGGCTCAAATTGACTCACTAGTGGGATGTTCTCTTGGAACATCAATAATGGATGGTTGTTTGGCCCTGGTTATAGTCCTAATGCCTCTATCATATTCATGTTGTCACATGCATCAATATAGTCTCAAATGGTTTAAAACAAGTTCTAGATAATCATGTAATCATGAGAGCACTCAAGAATGAAATTAGATTGATATGTATAATGTATCATCATATAGGTTCAAAACTCACTAGGATGATTATACAAGTCAATATCAAGTCTAAACATGCTTCTTTCTCAATCAACATATCATATTAGCATTGGCTCATAAAAAAAAAATGATATCAAGCTCAATTCTCATGAAAATTCTTCTCACTAATAAACCAGTTTTAGACCTACACAATTCATATCTCATCATTGTATTGAAAGAAACTAAAACACATTAAAAACAAATTAAAAGACTCAAAATAAAAATAAAAAAAATTGAAAATCTAAAATAAGAAATCCTAAAATCTTCCCCCCACACTTAATTCTTATATTGTCCTCAATGTAATACTATCACCCCACATGAAAGAATTATGTGTAAGAGAGAAGAACTAAAAAAAATAGAAATAAAAATATATATATATTAACAACTCAAAACAAACTAATAAAACCTAAACACTACATAATATAAACAATAAAAATAATTAAAGGAAAAGAAAGCAAATTTGAATATGGCAGGTTGACAATTTCTTCAATAATTGGGCTGTCTTCCCAATTAGCACTTGGGTTAGTGTTTTGAACCTAACCAGCACCCCTTCTTAGCTTTTTAAACTTGTCAGGCTCATACATGAAACTTCCCAAATCTGTGTGTTTGATAGGAAGCTTTCTTTGCACAACAGTGGATGCATTCTCCTTTACAAGTATTATTCCATCATTCATTGTAGTGCATTGCTCATCGAGGAATGGAGCATATTTTGGTACTTGTTGAATGACATCCATAAACAAGCTGTTTAAAGTTTTCGGCATGTGTTGTTCACGTTCTTCCTTCTTGAACTTTGCGAATCTACTAGGAAAAGGTGGAGAAAAAACATTAGTAAAAATTGAAACCTTAAAAGTTACCTCAGGTGTCGAAATACTCTCTGTTGAAATTGAAGCTTCATTATCTTCAAGAATAGAATTCATCTCTAATTTTGTCTCATCCTCATCTTGTTCCTCATTCCTCAAGGTCACAATAGTAGCATTCTCCTTTGGGTTAATCATCGTTTGGGCAGGGAGTTCTTCAGATCTTTGTGCTACCTATCCCACCATACTACTAGCCAATTGGCTCATTTGCTTTTCCAAACTCTGGATACTTGCCCTTGTTTCCTGTTGAAAATACAAAGTATCATTAACAAGAGAATAGATAAGATCTTCTAAAGAAGTACCTGAGTTTTGAGTCATATGCGGTGGCTGAAAAAGATCTAGTTTTTGAGACCATAATTGATTGAAGCTAGATTGATGAGTGTAATTGGCATAAGGATCTACTCCTTGGTAATTTTCCGAGTAGCCATAATTAGTATGATCTCACTATCCCTCATGGTAAGTGTTTGAGTAATGATCATACTGTTGGTCTTGGAACCCTTAATGGCCTTGACATCCTCCCATGGCCAATTGTTGAACTACGGATGTGAGATTGACTTGTTGATTCTCCATGTTCATGTATGCCACCAACTCTTCAAGTGTTAGATTGCTGAATTCCTTCATTTTTTCGCTTTTCAAAATTTGAAAATAAAGACCTGTATGTACAAGAAAATAAAACTTATTAGAACTTAAAATAAGAATAAACCAAGTAACAAATAAACTAAAGAAAGCAATCCCCGGCAACGACGCCAAAAATTGATGCACCCAAAAGAGTGTATCTTTATTAAACCTTGCAATTAATATGATCAATTATATAGTAAAGTAGTGATGCACCCAAAAGAGTGTATCTTATTTAACCTTGCACTAAAAAGATCAATTGTAAGTATAGTAGTTAGCAAGGGTCGAGTCCTCAGGGATTGGGTTTTAATTTATGAGTTATTAGTTTATAACTTACATTCAAAGAAAACAATAAAAGAAAATGGGTTTTTGAAGCCAGATTTAAACTAAAGTAAATAATAAGAATAAGATGCAAGGCGGTATAACCAGCCAATAAAAATATATATACTAAATTAGGCGGTATAACCAGCCAATAAAAATATATATACTAAATTAGGCGGTATAACCAGCCAATAAAAATAAAACAAAGTTAATATACAAATTAGGCGGTATAACCAGCCAATAAAAATAAATATACTTTTAAAAATAAGCAAACTAGAAAAGTAAGAAAACAAGTAAGTAAGAAGAATCAAATATGAAAAATATGGTTAAGGTTTCATTCTCCACCACTAGACATCATTAAGAATCAATTTCAGATCTATCAATATCAACCAACTATCAAAGTTAACAACCGTAGATAACAACAAGCTCTGTTATCCCAATCTTTCCTTAGTTTGTCGTTAAATAGAACAAGCTCTCTATTTAATCTCTAACCATCAAACAACCTAGAATAAGCTCTCTAGATTCAATTTAATGGCAGCTTTATGATGAGAAAGATAGGTTGATCTAAGCAACAAACACATAAGCTCGGATTGTTCAACTTAGGTTATGTTCCACTTTGCAATTATTGAAAACTTGACCATAATCATTAATCACAAATTGCCACTTATGAATAGGAAATCAAGACAATTACACGGATCAAGACTCCTAAACTAGCAATAGATAATTATCAAGATCTATCTAGTTGTACACCTAAACAAATCAAGACAACATCATGAACAATTCTTGTAGAAGAACATAAGCAACTTTGATAGAAAATTAATGATAGATAGAATCTGAAAATCAATTATAAAACATGTCTAGAGCTTTGAAATCACCCTTAACCAAATAGAAGTTTAGCCTAGCATAGGCATTGTAAACATAAACATAAAATTAAAGAAAATCTAAGAAGAAAATAAAAGAAAGAAAGAAGAAGAGGAAGAATATTAATTATCCAACCTCTTGCTCTCTCTAAAGAAAAAGAAAACTAGAGAAAAAAAAGAAAACTAGAGAAAAGAAAGAAGAAGAAAACTTAGAGAATTTTATTAAAATGGCTAATATCCTACCTATGTACAATATGATCCTCTTCAATCATCCAAGGCCCTCTATTTATACACATTTTGGAGGGCTAAATGACAAGAGACAAGCTTTACAAATTTCAAAGGTAGGTATAATAGGTGGGTGAATTTTTCTAACAATTTTCGTCATATTGTATGACAATTTTGATCAGCCAACTTGATGGTCGATTTCGTCAATGTTGGAGGCCTGATCTGATCACATGGTCTTCTAGAAAAAGGTTCCCCTATCAGTTACGGATCCATAACCGTTGGAATCAGCTCATTTGCTGATGTGGATAAGCAGATATGGGCAAAATACGAAAACAGGTCAGCACAGACGTCATTGCACATCAGCCAACTTGATGGTCGATTTCGTCAATATTAGAGGCCTGATCTGATCATATGGTCTTCTAGACAAAGGTGCCCGAATCAGTTACGGATCCATAGCCATTGGAATCAGTTCATTTGCTGATGTGGATAAGCAGATATGGGCAAAATACGAAAACAGGTCAGCACAGACGTCATTGCACATCATCCAACTTGATGGTCGATTTCGCTAGGGAAAACGACTCCTTTTCAAGAAGTGTAAAACATGAAAAAGATAGATATGCCTCTTAGCTTTGCACGGCTACAAATTTCAGCCTTATTGCTTCAGTGAAACTCCAGATATAGCTGATATGGCAAAAGGTGTCGGAACTGGAACTGAACTGGATTTGCCCTTAATTCTAGTAATCTGAAATCACTCAAAGAAACTTGTGAAAAACACCAAATTACATAAAAATATAAAAGATCATAAACACAATTAGACTAAACAATAATAACTCGTATTTGACACAAAACAATAATAAAACATAACTAAAAACTATATAATTATACGAGTTATCAAGTAGCATGCAAGGGTCGAATCCACAGAGATTGGTTTTTAGTTTATAAATTACTAGTTTAAAACTTAAATTCAAGAACAATAAAAGAAAATGAGGTTTTTGAAAGAGTTTTAAAAATTAATAAAACAATAAAAGTAAGAAACAAATAAATAAGATTAAATCAAATATAAGAGAAATATGGTTAAGGTTATAATCTCCACCACTAGACATCATTGAGAATCAATAATTAGATCTATCAACATCAATTAGCTATCAAAATTATTAACCGTAGATAACAACAAGCTCTGTTACCCCAATCTTTCCTTAGTTCGTCGTTAAATAGAACAAACTCTCTATTTAATCTCTAACCACTAAACAACTTAGAATAAGCTCTCTACATTTAATGTAATGGCAGCTTTATGATGAGAAAGATAGGTTGATCTAGGCAACAAACACATAAGCTCGGATTGTTTAACCTATGTTATGTTCCAGTTTGCGAAAACTTAACCATAATAATTAATCACAAATTGCCACTTATGAATAGGAAATCAAGACAATTACACGAATCAAAACTCTTAAACTAGCAATTGATAATTATCAAGGTCTATCTAGTTGCCACCTAAACAAATCAAGACAACATCATGAACAATTCTTATAGAAGAACATAATCAACTTTGATAGAAAACTAATGATAGATAAATCTGAAAATCAATTACAAAACATGTCTAGGGCATTGAAATCATCCTTAACCAAAGAGAAGTTTAGCCTTGCATAGGCATAGATAATATATACATAAAGTAAAAGTAAAATAAAAGAATGGAGAAGAAGAATAATAATAATGATGATCCTTGAGTCTCCTCAAAAGATGTCTAGTTTGTGGCTCAAAAGATGGTATTTATAGAGCTTTAAAACTCTGAGAATAAGTCATTGTCGCACAATTAAGTCTGGAGGTAGAGAAATCATGTTTTTGCCTTCTCTTTTTTTTCAGATTTGCGGTTAGAATTTTTCTGGCTGTAGGGTTCTTTAGCTAGATCTTCTAGAGTCAATTTGGATACACATTTCTTATCCGATTTGTGCCATAGTATATCGTTGGAAAGATAATCAAGTCAACTTAAAAAGTCAAGTAGGAAGGTTTTTCAAATAAAGAATCTAACATCATGTTTTCCTTGCAACAAGCTCCGGAGGTCAAATCTGCCTGATTGCTTTTCAACCAAAAATTGATCTTTTTGACTCCGAAGTCTTCTTCCATCTTGTGATTAAGATTTTATAAGCTCTTTACCATCATTATTGACATCTTTTGACTTTATTCTCCTTATTGTACCTAATATTCAAAAACATAATATAAGTAAACAAGATAAAGATCGAAAACGTAACAAAAACTAAAGGTAGAAAGGCATAAAATGTCTATTTTATGAGCTTATCAAATACCCCCACACTTAGCTTTTTGCTAGTCCTCGAGCAAAACAAAATAAAACAAAATTTAATAAAATCTAATCTAATCCACTTTCATAAGAAATCACGGTGGCACTTAGCATGTGACACAAGCCTTTAAACCCCTAAGTGTCTCTAGTGGATGAGTTTAGTCTCGTGAGGGTTTACTGGGATGATACCCGTAAACATTGAAAACATAAGAAAATAAAAAATAATAATAATAAAAATTACAACTAATCCTTTCATTATAAATTAAAGAAAATCATTGGACAAGTCATATAAGCTAATCAATAGCTCAAAGAATTTCACAAAAAATCATGCTTGAATGTAAATAGTTTGAGTTAACCCAATATTAACATAACATATTTCAATCAAAATAGTATATATTCAAACTTAATCTCAACTTCTCACATGCGATACTCCCATGATTTTCACTCTTTAAAGTAGTGATAAAGTGTTTACACTCAATCAATCTCATGAAAACAGTTCTACCATATGCTTATTTGTCCACCTATTCTCCACTATTTAGATCATAAAATTTCATAAATCAAGAGGTCTTTATTCAAGGTTGTAATGGGACCAAGGGGTTATAATGTGGTTAAAGAATAAAAAAAAAAAAGATATCACAAAGGTTCCAAAGACTTCATAGAATCTAGAGACGAAATAAGATTTTGCAAATAAAACTTTCTCAATACTCTTATAAAGCACATAATAATATAGGCTAAAAATTCATGTTGAGCCTTTACTTCATTCTAACCAACTTTGTAACGTCTTTTTCTTTAACCAATCAAGAGATGATTTAATTTTTTTTTTTTCAAAATGGGAATGTATTTGACAATGATCCCTTTCTTTTTCTCTTGACTTTTTCTTTTCTTTTCTTCCCCCACACTTATCTTTTATTTCCAAACCAAATTTTCAATAAGTATCCCTTGTTTTGCAATACGTCTCAAAATATATAATCCATCTTTAGAACAAGGGTAAGGATATAAGTACATTTAGGTTAGGGAAAAGATGTGGTTACCAAAGAAATAGCTTATTCAATATAGGCTCAAATTGGCTCACTAGTGGGGTCTCTTGGAACATCAATAATGGATGGCTGTTTGGCCCTGGTTATAGTCCAAATGCCTCTATCATATTCATGTTCTCACATGCATCAATGTAGTCTCAAATGGTTTAAAGCAAGTTCTAGAGAATCATGTAATCATGAGAGCACTCAAGAATGAAATTAGATTGATATGTATAATGCATCAATCATATAGGTTCAAAACTCACTAGGATGATTATACAAGTCAATATCAAGTCTCAACATGCTTCTTTCTCAATCAACATATCATATTAGCATTGGCTCATAAAGAAAATGATATCAAGCTCAATTCTCATGAAAATTCTTCTCACTAATAAACCAGTTTTAGACCTACACAATTCATATCTCATCATTGTATTGAAAGAAACTAAAACACACTAAGAACAAATTAAAAGACTCAAAAAAAAAAATTGACAATCTAAAATAAGAAATCCTAAAATCTTCCCCCCACACTTAATTCTTACATTGTCCTCAATGTAATACTATAACCCCACATGAAAGAATTGTGTAAGAAAGAAGAACTAAAAAAAAAGAAATAAATATATATATTAATAACTCAAAACAAACTAATAAAACCTAAACACTACATAATATAAAAAATAAAAATAATAAAAGGAAAAGAAAGCAAATCTGAATATAGCAGGTTGAATATTTCTTCATTAATTGGGCTGTCTTCCCAATTAGCACTTGAGTTAGTGTTTTGAACCTAACTAACGCCCCTTTTTGGCTTTTTAGGCTTGTCAGGCTCATACATGAAACTGTCCAAATTTGTGCGTTTGATAGGAAGCTTTCTTTGCACAATAGTGGATGCATTCTCCAGTACAAGTATTATTCCATCATCCATTGTAGTTCATTGCTCATCGAGGAATGGAGCATACTTTGATACTTGTTGAATGACATCCACAATCAAGCTGTTTAAGATTTTCGGCATGTATTGTTCATGTTCCTCCTTCTTGAACTTTGCAAATCTACTAGGAAAAGATGGAGAAGAAACATTAGTAAAAATTAGAACCTTAAAAGTTACCTCAGGTGTCGAAATACTCTCCGTTGAAATTGAAGCTTTATTATCTTCAAGAATAGAATCCATCTCTAATTTTTGTCTCATCCTCATCTTGTTCCTCATTCCTCAAGGTCACAATAGTAGCATTCTCCTTTGGATTAATCATCGTTTGGGCAACGTGTTCTTCAGATCTTTGTGCTACCCATCCCACCATACTACTAGCCAATTGGCTCATTTGCTTTTCCAAACTCTAGATACTTGCCCTTGTTTCCTGTTGGAAATGCAAAGTATCATTAACGAGAGAATAGATAAGATCTTTTAAAGAAGTACCTGAGTTTTGAGTCATATGTGGTGGCTGAAAAAGATCTAGTTTTTGAGACCATAATTGATTGAAGCTAGATTGATGAGTGTAATTGGCATAAGGATCTACTTCTTGGTAATTTTTCGAGTAGCCATAATTAGTATGATCCCACCATCCCTCATGGTAAGTGTTTGAGTAATGATCATATTGTTGGTCTTGGAACCCTTGATGGCCTTGTCATCCTCCCATGGCCAATTGTTGAACTAGGAGGTGAGATTGCCTTGTTGATTCTCCATGTTCATGTATGCCACCAACTCTTCAAGTGTTAGATTGCTTAATTCCATCATTTTATTTTTCAAAATTTGAAAAGAAAGACCTATATGTACAAGAAAATAAAACTAATTAGAATTGAAAATAAGAATAAACCAAGTAACAAATAAACTAAAGAAAGCAATCCTTGGCTACGGCGCCAAAAATTTGATGCACCCAAAAGAGTGTATCTTTATTAAACCTTGAAATTAATATGATCAATTATAGTAAAGTAGCATGCAAGGGTTGAATCCACAGAGATTGGTATTATAAATTACTAGTTTAAAACTTAAATTCAAGAACAATAAAAGAAAATAGAATTTTTGAAAGAGTTTTAAAAATTAATAGAACAATAAAAGTAAGAAGCAAATAAATAAGATGAAAACAATATAAGAGAAATATGGTTAAGGTTTCATTCTCCACCACTAGACATCGTTGAGAATCAATAATCAGATCTATCAACATTAATTAACTATCAAAATTATTAACCGTAGATAACAACAAGCTCTGTTATCCCAATATTTCCTTAGTTCGTCGTTAAATAGAACAAGCTCTCTATTTAATCTCTAACCACTAGACAACTTAGAATAAGCTCTCCAGATTTAATGTAATGGCAGCTTTATGATGAGAAAGATAGGTTGATCTATGCAACAAACACATAAACTCGGATTGTTTAACCTATGTTATGTTCCACATTTCTAATTAGCGAAAACTTGACTGTAATCATTAATCACAAATTGCCACTTATGAATAGGAAATCAATACAATTACACGGATCAAGACTCCTAAACTAGCAATAGATAATTATCAAGATCTATCTAGTTGCGCACCTAAACAAATCAAGACAACATCATGAACAATTCTTACAGAATAACATAATCAACTTTTATATAAAACTAAAGATAGATAAATCTGAAAATCAATTACAAAACATGTCTAGGGTTTTGAAATTACCCTTAACCAAAAAGAAGTTTAGCCTTGCATAGGCATAGATAATATATACATAAAACTAAAAATAAAATAAAATAAAATAATGGAGAAGAAAAAGAAGAAGAATAATAATAATGATAATCCTTGAGTCTCCTCCAAAGATGTCTAGTTTGTGACTCAAAAGATGGTATTTATAGAGCTTTAAAACTCTGAGAATAAGCCCTTATCGCACAAGTAAGTTTGGAGGTAGAAAAATCATATTTTTTGCCTCTCACTTTTTTCAGATTTGCGGTTAGGGTTTTTCTGGCCGTAGGATTCTTTAGGGTGATCTTCTAGTGTCAATTTGGATACCCATTTCTTATCCGATTTGGGCCCATAATATATCGTTGGAAAGATAATCAAGTCAACTTCAAAAAGTAAAGAGGAAGTTTCTTCAAATAAAGACTCTAACAACATGTTTCCTTGCAACAAGCTTCGAAGGTCATATCTGCCTGATTGATTTTCAACCAGAAATTGATCTTTTTGACTCTCAAGTCTTCTTCCATCTTGTGATTAAGATTTTATAAGCTCTTTACCATCATTATTGACATATTTTGACTTCATTCTCCTTATTGTACCTAATATTCAAACACATAATATAATTAAACAAGATAAAGATCGAAAACATAACAAAAACTAAAGATAGAAAGGCATAAAATATATATTTTATGAGCTTATCAACCAACTTAATTATCTCTTTCTAATCAAAGTAACATTTGTGGGGTTTCACTTAGTTGGTCATTGGGACTATTTTTCCTGTTTTTTTTTTCTGACATTGATCAACATGCAGATTATAAGTCTTGCACCTGTTGGATATCATAGCATATTTTTTGTGTATACATACGAAATACGTATTTTAATATATAGGTTGTCGTAACTAGATATACAGTTTATAATTAACGTACACAATTGATATCAAAATTGAATGAGAAATTATTCTCTAAGTACCCACTTGAAGAGGAAGAAAGTTGGTTGATGTAGTATATGGTACGAAATCCCACATAGAACAAAGAATAGCTTATGCTTGTTGTGTATAATGGCTTGTGTTCAATGTTGAGTTGGGCCCCAAGGGGCACCCAAGTTTTGTGGTAGGTGATGACCTACACAAACTGGGTTGGACCACACACGCGTGTCGAGCCGCGCTTGGGCTGGGTCGGACCGGGCCTGGGCTTGGGTCAGCACTGTGCTATTCTTTTTACTGCTCAGCGGAACCAACTACTTATGACTGTCTGATTAATTCATGCCTTTTCGGTCTAGGACCGAACAGGTTCGTGTTGTTTTCCAAAATCTGCTTTTTCGATAAAGACATGTTGGTTCGTCACCAATGGGTGTGCCTATTCTGATCAAACAAGTTCCTTCCCATGTGGTGTGTCTTTACCGAACAGGCTGATTGCTTGCTATTTATATATAGACTTCCTGTGTCTATTTAATTCACTTACAAAGTCACTCAAATTATTCCGTTTTCTGTGAGAGAGACTCAACATTCTTCTGGTTCGCTGTGTTGCATCCGAGTGTGCTCTCATTTGCAACGTTATCGAGAAAACCTGGGAGACAAATTGCAATAAGACTGTAAGCACCGTAAATACAGGCAATAATCCTCTTATGGTTAGAGGTCCAACTTTGACTCATATTCTATTTTTTTGCTTCTACCGAAACTGTAAATGTTCGTATTTTCAATTTGTTCGAAATATGTTTATATATATGAGTATGCAATAATGAAATATTTACTAAGTGCGTATAAGATTCCCAACAATTTTAAGATGATTATTGTCATATTGTTTCATTACTGTATGTTGAATATATATATATATATATATATGAAATACGTGTGTATATATATATATATATATATATTTGTTGAATATATGAAAGCATTTGTTTTCTGGTTATACCGAAATTTTACAGTCAAAACGATTATACATGTTTCTAGAAGAAAGGCGTATATGATCTGTAACCAACATTTCAACTTTTGCCAATAATTGCAACTTTTACCATTCGGCTTTGTTGCATTTGGATACTATTATCGCTTGCACTCTTATTGCACTGCTAAATACACAATGTCCAGGGAAATATTAAAGCTGTATGGCTTATGACAACTTTTACATTTATTATATTTGTATTCATGCATGAGACATTGATTTTTATTTGGTAAAAGTATTCTTGCATGAAACTTTGTTTAATTGTATAAGTTATGGCCGACCGAAAAGACGGTAAATACTAGAAGGAAACTTTTTGAAGCATTGTGATGATTCGGTCATAAATATCAAGAGTTGCCGCTTCATGGGGTGAAAGGTTTTATAATCTTTTGCTTTGAAATTTGGTAATATATATATATATTTATTATTTTGTATATATATATTGATTGTTAACATATATATATATTTGTGTTTATAATCTATACATGCTGCCAACGTTCGAACATATATATATTTGTTGTGATCTTATTTGTTGAATATATATATTTATATATATCTTTTGGCATCCTTTCTTTTTTGACAGCATATATATATATATTTGTTATAGTTTATATATATTTATATTGCTACTGTTTAGTAATATTTATATATTTATAGTGTGAATATATATATTTGTAATATATATATTTTGTGAACATATATATTTGTAATATATATATATAATTTCTGTGAACATATATATATACTTGTAATATATATTGTGAATAATTTGGTTGTCAATTTTTTTAAAAAAATTGCACCAACTTGATCCTGTTATTTTTTAAAATAACAGATGGCAGAACGATCTACCGGTATTGCTAGTGCGCCTGTAGTGTCACAGCCACTACATGTTACACATGGTGAGAGGTCCGAGAAGTTCAATGATCTAGACTTCAAAAGATGGCAGCATAAGATGCTATTCTATTTGACCACTCTGAACCTAGCCCGGTTCTTACGGGAGGAGGCCTCGGTTCCTAAAGAATGAGAGACCGATACTACGGTTGTAGCCTCGGTGGAAGCATGGAAGCATTCTGACTTCCTATGCAAGAACTATATCCTCAACGGATTGGACAACACGCTATACAACGTGTATAGCCCAATCAAAACAGCGAGAGAGCTGTGGGAATCCTTAAGAAGAAAATACAAAATCGAGGATGCCAACACGAAGAAATTTATGGTTGGCCGATTTTTGGATTTCAAAATGGTGAACTCAAAAATCGTGATAAGTCAAGTCCAAGAGTATCAACTGATCCTCCATGAGATTACTATCGGAGGAACGATTCTTAGTGAATCATTTGAAACGACGACTTTGATAGAGAAACTACCTGTTTCGTGGAAGGATTTCAAGAACTATCTAAAACACAAGAGAAAGGAGATGACTTTAGAGGATTTGATTGTTCAATTAAGAATCGAGTTCGGATAACTATTCAGAGAAGAGGGTTAAGGTTCAGACCATGGAAGGCAAGGCAAATGTTGTTGAACATTCGCACAAGACCAACAAGAGGACACATGTTGGTTCGTAAGAATTTGGTTTACGGCTCTATGTTGAGCAAGAACCGGTTTAGACTTATATTTGAGTCGATAAATGTTTACTCACTAAATGTGGCATGTTTGTGGGTAGAGGATATTTATATGATGGGCTTTTTAAGCTCAATATTATGGCTGTTATGCCAAAGAACAAGAATAATAATTAAATTATTTCTTCTAGTTATTTGATGGTGTCCTCTAAATTATGGCATGGTAGATTAGGTCATGTGTTTTACAAGACCTTGCAGAAAATCAACAATTTGGATTTGGATTTGCTTTTACAAATTGTTATTGATAAAAATCACAAATGAAAAATTTGTGTGGAATCCAAATTGGCAAAGGATCCTTTCTATTCGGTAGAAAGAAGTAGTAAACCTCTAGATTTAATTCACACTGATATATGTGACTTAAAGTTTGTGCAAACTAGAGGTGGTAAAAAGTATCTAATACTTTTATTGATGATTGTACAAGATACTATTATGTCTATTTGCTAAGAAGCAAAGACGATGCCTTGGAAGTTTTTTAAGCTCTTTAAAAAATGAGATCGAAAATCAACTAAGCAAGAAAATTAAGATAATAAGGAGTAATAGTAATAGAGGTGGTGAATATGATTCATTGTTTAATGAATTCTATTCAGAATATGGTATCATCCATATGACCACTGCTCCTTATTCACTTCAACAAAACGGTATTGCAGAACGCAAGAACTGAACTTTGAAAGATATGTTGAACGTTTTGTTGATAAGTTCAGGGTAATCTCAGAACTTGTGGAGGGAGTCTATTTTAATAGCTAATTATATTTTAAATAAAATACCCCACAAGAAATCAGACAAGACACCATATGAATTATGGAAGGGTCAAAGACCATCCTAAAAATACACGAGAGTATGAGGTGTCTTGCAAAAGTATTTGTTTCTCCGGCTTAAAAGGTCATGATAGGATCTAAAACTATTTTTGGTGCCTCATTCGAAGGGATAATGACCCAGTCCTTGAGGGCAAGAGAAGGACATATGAGAATATGTCAACTTTATGCAACAAGGGTACTCAGGTATGATCTTGGCATCAATGAAGGTATCGACATAGTAAGTGGGGAAAAGTGTCATGGTATGGTATCGGCATGCCTTGGTGCTACCATGACTACCCCGTTGTGGAGCGGAGGATGAAACCTTGTCAATGGGATCGGTGATCCCTAATGGTGCCAAGAGTGGCACAAACCCTGGAAGCAAACTATTATGTTGTAAATGAATGTAAATACATAACGTACTAGTTAACAAACTGAGTAGATTTACAAATAATCCTAGAAAGGATCACTGGAAGGCCATAGTAAGGGTACTCAGATATTTGAGATACACCTCAAGTTATGGACTGCACTATACAAGATATCCAGTTGTGCTTAAAAGGTACAATGATGCAAAATGAATATTCTATACTAAAGATTTCAAATCTAATAACGGATTTATCTTTATTATTGGAAGCGCTGTAGTGTTTTGGAAATCTTCTAAACAAACAAGTATTGACAGATCCAATATGGAATCTGAATTTAAAGCTTTAGATAAAGTTGTAGATGAAGCGGAATTGCTTCGAAAGTTTAGAAGATATTCCAAGTTGGTCGAAACCTGTGCTTGCAATTTGTATACATTGCGATAGCCAATCTGCAATTGGTAGGGCATAGAGTAGTTTGTATAACGGTAAATCTTGACACATTCATCGAAGACATAATACCGTTAGACAGTTGCTCTCAAATGAAATTATCTCTTTTGATTATGAAAAATCAAAGGATAATGAAGCGCGCTTACGAAAAGTTTTAACAGGAGAGCAAGTATATCATCGAGGGGAATAGGTCTTAAACTTATAAATTAAAGTTACATAGTGGTAACCCAACCTAGCTGACTGGAAATCCCAAGATCTAGGTTCAAAAAGGACAACTGAATTATGTTAACTTAGTGTGAGCACTAAAAGAGTTAAACACTCTTATCCATTCCTATGATGATTTAGTGTTGCCTGCAAAGGAGTTAGGATAAGCTATGCTTTTAATGATTCTTATAGCTTGATAAAATCAAGTGGGGTATTGCAGGATACTCTTATTAAGCAATCACTTATTATGAGTAAGAAACGTGGCCACTTTTATGAGAATTGATCAGGCTAAATCTCTAGAGTACTTATAAGAAACCAGGAAGTATTCGAGGCCAAAATGGACAAAACCGTGAGAACCAAAGATGTTCGAAGAGGAATTGAGTAACATCTATTGTCTGGTTTACACGAAAGGATGAATAGTTCAAGACATCATGTTCACTAGTTAGCCGAGTAAATTCGATAGTTGTTCATATTGGAAGGTTCAAAGCCAAAAGCTACCTATCTTGATGCAATTACTCTTCAAAGAAAGTCTTTCTCAAACTCCGAGTCAGTTCGTCGTTTTAATCAGATAATTTTCATTCATGTGGGGGATTGTTGGATATCATAGCATATATTTTGTATATACATATGAAATACGTATTCTAATACGTAAGTTGTCGTAACTAGATACACGGTGTATAATTAACGTACACAATTGATATCAAAATTGAATGAGAAATTATTCTCTAAGTATCCACTTGAAGATGAAGAAAGTTGGTTGATGTAGTGTATGGTATGGAATCCTACATAGAACAAAGAATGGCTTAAGCTTGTTGTCTATAATGGCTTGTGTTTAATGTTGGGTTGGACACCAAGGAGCACCCAAGTTTTGTGGTGGGTGAGGACCTACACAAACTGGGCTGGACCAAACACGCGAGCAGCCGCTGCCAAGCCGGGCCGGGCTTGGGATGGGTCGGGTCGGGTCGGACAGGACCTGGGCCTGGGCTTGGGTCAGCACTGTGCTATTCTTTTTGTTGCTCAGTCGAACCAACTATTTATTATTGTCCGATTAATTCATGCCTTTTTGGTCTAGGACCGAACAGATTCGTGTTGTTTTCCAGAATCTGTTTTTTCGGTAAAGACATGCTGGTTCATCACCAATGAGTGTGCCTGTTCTGATCAAACAGGTTCCTTCCCATGTGGTGTGTCTTTACCGAACAGGCAGATTGCTTGCTATTTATATACAGACTTCCTGTGTCTATTTAATTCACTTACAAATTCACTCAAATTATTCTGTATTCTAAGAGAGAGACTCAACATTCTTCTGGTTCGCTGTGTTGCATCCGAGTGTGCTCTCATTTGCAACGTTATCAAGGAAATTTGGGAGATGAATTGCAATAAGACTGTAAGCACCGTAAAGACAGGCAATAATCGTTTTAAGGTCAGAAATCCAACCTTAACTCGTTATCTTATTTTTTTCTGCTTCTACCAAAACTGTAAGTATTCGTATTTTCAATATTCTATTCGAAATATGTTTATATATATAAATATGCAGTAATAAAATATTTACTAAGTGCGTATAAGATTCCCAACAACACCTCTACGTACGGAAGCAAACCCTAAGTGGAGCAAGATAATATATATGTCTATCACTTCTCTGAACCACATAAGAAGGGGGAGTCAGATAGCCATACTGTGCCATAGCCTTTTGGTTGTAGGCATTGGATCAGCTGCTTCTGACGAGACAAAGATTTACAGATAATTTCGATGTCAGGAATAAAGCTTGGTCCGAGACAATGCAACTCGGACCAAGCTTTATTCCACGCATAAGTTATCAAACATATCAATCAGTCAATATTGCCTTGTTTTGGTATGATCTACAGATTTACTCTATTTGAAAACAATTCAATTTCTATTAGCTTGTCATTATCAGAGTACACAACATGATTATGACTATTAGTGTTGTATAGACGATGACTAATGCAACTAAATTTGAAGAAGAAGAAACTTTAGGCAAGGCACTTCGAAAAATTATTTTAAGGATAATAGTTTTAACACTTATATGTAAATAGATTTTTAAAAACGTTATCTCCATAATACAATGTCTAAACGAAGAAATTTAAGATTACACATGAACAATGAACTAGAAAATGAGAGTGACAGGGAATGATATTATTTCTGAGATATTGGATGTAAAATTATGTTGAGATTAATGGTAATGGAAGTATTTATAAGCCTCAATCTATATTTGAAGCACCTCTTCATGAATAGTCATCACTTAAATGAAGAATCATCATTTTTTGAATGAATGGAACATGTCCAAAGAGACATATTTTTTGAATTTCCAAATAAAGCATTCAGATGTCAGATAAATTTTCACACAGAATGTCCAGTCCTACAAGGTATTCGTCTGCCTATCTCAAGACATTCGACTGCCTAAAGCTAAATTTTAGACATATATAATGCTTTTAAGTTTAACATTCAAATCCTTTTCAAATGGCATTCGAATCCCTTTGTTAATTTATCAACTTTCGATCATCATTTCTCAACAGATATGCATATCACATGAATTCTAAACTTAATTTTATTAAATAAAAAAAAATATACACTTAATAAATATTTTAGCTGACTTCTCTATTGACTGCCAAGTTCCTGCAGAATATACAGTTTTATTGTCACATTTTTCATTATACGCGCCTAGTCCCTAAATTTGAAGCCATTGCATTTCATTCAGCTAGTGCCAGGATCAAACCACTTGGTTTGTCAGCAGCAGCTTTCTCAACTTCTTCGAGGAGTTTTAAAACTTCTTCTTTGTTTTGGGTTAAATCTTGTATCTTGGATTCTATCTTTTGAAGCTTAGCCCTTAATTTCTCAGGGTTGTTCTTATCTTCAGGCTTCTTTTCCTTCTTCTCCTTTCCACCATCTTCTTTATCCTCCTTATCTTTACATTCCTTGTCTTTCTTCTTCTTCGTATTCTTCTTCTCCTTTTTCTCTCCCCTTTCCTCCTTTTGATCTTCTCCCTCGAAATTCTCTTCTTTCTCATGCTTCTCCTCCATTTCCTTATGATCGCCATGTTTCTTAGTGTCCGCTGTCTCTCCCATAGTTTCCTAAGTGTAGATATTATTAGATTAATGAGCTTACTCTGTATATCAAAAACAAAGTTTGATGAGAATAATATATCCCACACCAGGGTAAACCAGTCATAAATTCAAAAAATGCAAAGAAAGGGGTGTGTTTATAGGTTTATTATGGATCATGAATTTAATTAACGGTCGTACGTGATGTTACAATTGTTATTTTGTAGTTTCGATTCTTTTCGCCGTCGATATTTACCACAATTGAAATGTAAATGGTTAGCTGTACATAATGGTTAAACTCGCAACAGTAAATGACATGTATTATGTATATAGATTCAATTTACAACTTGTGCATAGTTTTTTTTTTTTTTATAAATAAAAGATCATAAAGTGTCATAAATTATTTTAAAAATTATTAAAAAAGTATAACTACTATATTTTAAAGTAAGTTGTGCAAAATAAAAAAAATAAAAAATTTACGATCACAATAAACGTGATAACATTCGTTATATTGACAATCGCGATAAATACGATGCGATCGAATACGATCGCAATTTAAATTGATACTAATAAAACTTTGATAGGATGTAATATAATTGCTCTATAGTTGGAAGCATTGATGGATAGATTCAAAACATATGCATTTTCAGCTTTCTTTCCATTCATTTTCTAGATTCCAAACCGGCTTGAGACTAGTTTTAATTAGCAATAATAGAACATGAATGAATCAAATAGGAGAAAATGGATTGACAGACCTGGAAATCTCAATGAAATTCAGTTGTTGCACCTCTAGGGGATGCTGATTTACACCCTTGTATCGATCCTTCATGCAATTGCAGGGCAGGCTTATAATTTTAGTGCAATGATCAAA
The DNA here is from genome assembly GCA_030761205.1 of Fremontodendron californicum. Lineage (NCBI taxonomy): Eukaryota > Viridiplantae > Streptophyta > Magnoliopsida > Malvales > Malvaceae > Fremontodendron > Fremontodendron californicum. The sequence goes on from JAULJL010000032.1 coordinate 5,957,517, forward strand.
CTCTTATAATTTGTGATCTTGACCTTATTTTTAGCATTTCAATGTCAATCCATCTAACTAATGGCTGATGAGGTGCCTTTGTTTCAGCGATAATTATGAATATCCACACATGAATTACTCGCCTTGTATGGTAAACATTCTCTACTTTATCTTCATACTATTTTTATTTTACAGGTTTTGGATTATTAATGGACATATTCAAAGGGCTAGGCCCATTCATCTAGATTATTTAGTCATTCAAGAAAATTTGGAGTTTTCAAAAGAGTATTGAGAGTGAGATGCAAAAGTATTTTGGATGTGCATGCAATGCTAGCCTATATGTTGGCCTTAAGTCAATTTTTTGGAAAATTATGTTGTGAAAGCTGCCAAGCAGATTTGGTATTTCATGTACTCGAATGGTGTCTTTATATAGATATATATATATATATATATATATATTATCAGTTATGTAAAATAAACATAACAAAAATTATTTAATATGTCAAAATTTTAAATACAAATAAAATATGTATTAAACGTATCGTATTAATTGTGTTAATTATGTTTAAATATATCGTATCGTATTTATTAAATGTGTCATGTTTATGTCATATTTTTATATCGTATCTAAAATTACTAGATATATTGGCTAAGTGTCAACTAGACCTGCTCACGGGCCAGGCAGCCTTCCCGGCCTGGCCCGTATTGGGCTGGGCCTAGACAGAATATTTTTTATCCGGACCGATCCGGCCCAAAATAATATTTTTATTATAAAAATATTATTTTATTTAATTTTAATTATAAAAAAAATATTTAAAAAAATAATATTTTATTATAATAAATAGTAAATTCAGATTTATGAACAGGGTCGGACCTAAACTTAGAATTTAAAAAAAAAAATCAGATCACTATCCGGCTATGAGCACCTCCAGTGCCAACCATAGGTCTTGACTAGGGGTGTAAACGAGACACTTGTGCTCGCAAGCTACTCGAGTTCGACTCGAAAAAAATTCGAATTAGATTCGGTCATTATCGAGCCGAGCTCGAGCTCGAGCAGCTCGAGCTATTGAGCGAGCCGAGTTCGAGTATCTTAATACCCGATTCGAGCAGCTCGCGAGCCTAATCAAGCTTTCTTTATTTATAATATTTTTATTATTAATTTACTATTTTACCCTTAATATATATATACATACTTAAAAACCCTTAATTCGAGCTTGAGCTCGAGTATATAAACGAGCCTAATCGAGTCGAGCTCGAATAGTTCGATTTTATTTCGAGCCGAGCTCGAGCTTAAAAAATGATACTCGATCGAGCTCGAACCGAGCTTCGAGCCTCAAATTTCGAATCGAGCTCGAGCTCGAGCTTCTCAGTATTCGAACTCGGCTCGGCTCGATTACAGCCCTAGTCTTGACTTCTACCACAACAATGTTGTTACTGTCTGACACCACAAGGTATTGTAGCTTATGTTTCAAACGGGATGCCCTGGATTTTGCAAGCCCATAATTTGTTGTTGACCCCATTGAATTAAATGAGAAAACTCAGACTGTAAACTGTGGAGATTGGAAAATAAGTTGTCCCACACTAAATGATATCATTTCAAAAGAAAAGTTAAAAACACTAGCACAAACCACGAAAAAGAAAATGGAGATTATGAATATATATATATATATATATATATATATATATATATGTCTTTGAAAGATTCCACATTTTTCAGTAGAACATGCACCAGAGTTCAAGTGATTATGAAAATAATAGTAGTATGAGAACCAAGGCATGAAAGTGCTGGCTGCTAGCAAACTGCATTTTCTCAATGGGAAAAATGAAACATAATCGTAGCTGATCGAAGCAAAAATGGAAGTAAATGTATGCTTTTATTTATACAAGAAAAATGTCCGCGCTTCACGGCGGATATATTATCGAATTTGAATTGATATTTTATAATAAATTTGAAAGATAAAAAAGCAAGAGAAATAAAAATAATTTAAAAAAAATAATTTCTATCATTATACGACACCTGATATAAAATTGAGAGTTATTTGATATGATCAATTAAATTTAGTAATTTAGGATAAAACATAATTATACGATACAAATATAATATGATAAAATAATTAAAACATGACACAATACGAAAAATAAGATGAACATGATACAAATATATGAACGTGTTAATAAAAAGATATTTTGATAATAATTTGTAATAAATTAATATTTTGTATTAATATTTTGAATTAATATTTTTTAATAAATTTGAAAGATAAAAAAGTAAGAGTAGTAAAGATAATAATTTAGAAAAATAATAATTCTTATTCTTATACAATATATGGTATAAAATTGAGAGTTATTTGAATATGATCAATTACATTCGGTAATTTCAGATACAACATAATTATACTATACGAACATAATATAAAAAAATAATTAAAACACGACATGACACAAAAAATAACATGAATATGACACAAATACACGAACGTGTCCAAATCTATATAAAACAAATTATTAACGTGTCAAATTTTATATAAATATATAATACCTTGAATACGATTATAACAGAAAAAATAGCACGAACATGATGACGAGCGACACAAATTTGTAAGTTGTTTGAATAATGTCAATTAGACTCGACAATTTCGGACACAACATGATTATACGACTCGAAAACATGAAAAAAGTAAACACGACACGAAAAATAACATGAACACGACACAAATACACGAACGTGTCAAAATCGAATTAAACGAATTATTATCGTGAAAAAATTTATAATATTTTAAACACATAATAAAATAACACGAACACATAAAATTGAATCATTATAACAAATTATATAAAATATGAGATGAATTGAGACACGTTCGAACACACAAAACTTTCTCTTAATTGGATCACCATGATAAATTATGTAAAATATTTGGATGAATTGAAACATGATACGAATACATAAAAAAAAATTAAAATACGATCCGACACAAAAATAATATGAATATAACATAAATATACGAACGTGTAAAAATTTATATAAAATAAATTATTAATATATAAAAATTTATATAATAATATAATACTTTGAATACAAAAAAAAAAATATAAACATAAAAAATAATACAAATACGATACAAATGAACAAATTTTTTTAAAAAAAAAAAAAAATTTGGCTTGCCGATATGACAAGCCAATTGCCCTAATTACAAATAATAATTGAGGATTGCTTTTAATAGATGGTATAGATGTTAGAAAACAATTTCAATAGTTTTACTTTTGTTCAGATCCATACAGTAATCAATTTCCCCTTTTTCATCTCAATACTCAAATTTCTCCCACCTCCTTTCTCTTATTGCGGACCCACTTTTTCCCATATTTGGCAACACAGTGAGCATCGGTGGACCCTTTGCCTCCGCCTTTGGATTTCATCGGGAGCAAGCACCGAGCCCCAAGAATCCCCAGCTCCAAAATCGCAATAGCCCGCTTCCAAAGCTGCTTAGCCGTGGGTCTAAAGTCGCTGCACACGTGCGCCGCTTCATCCAGCACGTGATAACAACCCTCTAAGGACAGCCGCAGTAGGACCCGCTCCCACCGCCGCCTACTCCTCCTTCCAACCCAAACCATTTAGATGCCACGTGGCGTTCATCTATCCCGTTGCTCGATTGAGATCAACGGGATCATGACGTGGCCAAGGAGAACGGCGTCCTTGTTCGTACGGCAATCCACTAACAGAATTAACGGATCTTCGAGAGGTTCGCCGACGACGAAGATCAAGTCCTCGTTCCAGTGCACAGACATACTATGATTGTTCATGTTTCCTCTCCTAGACCGTACAGATTGAAACCCTCGCTGCCCTTTGACTCGAATTTCAGGCACTGTTAAAGGACGTAGATTCGGCGGAATGTGAAGATCCTGAGCTTCGATCACAGTCAATCTCAAATAACAAAGCTTGGGCGATTAATAAACTTTCGATCGAGTGTGCGCCACGTATGGCGCGTCTAAACTCCTCGCTTCAGGGAAAGCCTCGTCGTGTTGAGTGCCGATCCAAACAGCAAGTTGGATATCACCGGAAACCCTAGCAGAATTCTGATCGACGCACCGCCTTCAAGCCGGAACCATTGCGGAGCTAAAGAACTATCCGGTGGCTCTCGTACGGGAACATCGGATAGATCGAAACAAACGCCGCCGAGAAAATTTTCTGTTGGAGAGTCCCAAACGGAGATCTCAAGCGTCGCGTTGGCTGATTCTTGTTTATTGTGACCTAAAGCGAACACCTCGCGCCACTCGGGCGAGTTAGTTGGTTCACCTGGAAGGTAAATCGTCGGCTTCGATTTAAAGTAATGGCTGGATGTACGGATCTTAACATAGGGGCATTCATTTGGAGCTAATCCACGCGCTTTAACGATTTTAACAAACAGATATTGCATCGGCTCAACTAGATCATACGGATGGATCCTCTCGGAGCCGCCATAACGGCCGCGGCGGTGTTGTCACCTTGAGTTTTGTTAGCCCAATTTCTTTAGGTGAATAGTCTCCATTTGTTCTCTTCAAAACTCTAACTCTCTCGCATCTTCTACTCTGCATCCTCCTCACTTCAGCAAAATGCACCTCAGGAACCGGAATTCCCGACGCCATATGTGGAGGCAGAGCCGTTGACTCCGCTGGAGGCGGCAGCTCCTCGTGAACATGAAAACATGTGGTGGAGATTCCTCGACAACCACAACGGGCGGCGAAGTATAACAAGGAACAGGACCGTGACCATAGCCATTAACTCCATGAGGAAACTCCATGTGTGCAGTAGGAACCTCAAAAACCCTACCTTCCCCCACAACAACAAGCCCGGGAGTAGGTTTCGGTTCTTCAGTTTGCCGTGGCTGTTGCTGCTGCGGCGGCGGCGGTGGTTCTTCTGGCGGAGGCTGATCTTCAACAATCTCATCTTAGTAATAAATCCTAAGCCCAACTCACCTCTAATCCAACTAAAAACACTTTTTTTCTCCAATGGAAAATAAACCAACCCTTCATCTCCTCGCTTAGCAAACTGGCTCCCGTACAACTTGACCCTCCCCAAAAAGTGGTTTTTACGGCCACTGCCATTTCCGAATTTCTTATCATTAAAAACCTCAATTTCCAGCTCTTCCTCATTCATGTTTTCAGGATCGGACACCGTGAACTCCAACGCCTCGTTCCATACCGGATTAAGGTCCCTGTATTTCGTGGAAGTTCTCTTTTTTTGACCGTCGAAATCGGCAATAACGTAAGGGGTGGAGCTTCCTTGACCGTCTTTGAGAAGAAGATCACGCGCGTCGAATACTTCCACGATCACTTTCCGCTCCGTCTTGGGCGGTGGATGCTGCTGAGACGACGTCATCATGGTCTCATTTTAATACTAGCAAACTTAAAATAAATAAAAAAAATAAAAAGGCTTGAGTGAGCTTTGGGCAAGTAAAGAAGAAGAAAAACGGAATTTTGTTTTGGATTTTTTTGGGGCTGAGAAAGAGAGAGTCCATGAAAAAGAAAGCGTTGATTTGCATTTGAGATTTGCTTTTTTGACTCAGTTTGCTGAGCATAATTTTGATTCTTAAATTTTGATTTTCTTTTATTTGGGTTATTTTAGAATTTAGATTCGAGAGAGACAGAGACAGAGAGCGAAAGAGAGAATATATGGGAGCAGTGCCTGTTGCTGGGGCAGTGGGAAATAGGATTCCATGCTCTCTCGCCAAGGTTTTGGATTTAGACTTTAGAGGCGCTTTTCGGCTTCCTTCCTTTACAGGTTCGTTCGTTCCTTTATTTTATTGGTACTAACCAAGTATAGTAATTTTTTAAATATTATTATGGGTAACAGCTTATATATATGGACTTTGTCTTAAACAAACCTTTACCTAGTTTTATAGGTCGGTTTAGCATTATTGACATAATTTTTTAGATTAAAAATTGATTTTATCCTAATTTTAATATTAAATGATTAAAATTTTTTATTTTTATGATTAAATTAATAGTTTAATAATTCAAATAAAAAAAATAAGAAAATGATGCTTTTATAATTTAGAAATTAATTTTAAATAAAATAATTTTATTATCTTTAAATTTTTAAATTTTATTATTTTAAACATATATTTTTTATTTTTCAATTTTTCACGCATTTTTTCACAATAAAATCAAATATTTAAAAAAATTTAAATCATATTTTTATATTATATTTTTTAAAACCCAATTTTTTTCAATAACAATACTAACTTTGATGCACTTAGCTAGATTTTCTCTCTATTGCCTCATCTTTCTCAATTTGGCAGGCTGATTATAATGCTCTGTTTTTTTCTTTAATCCTATATATTTTCTCTGCTTCATTTAGTTTTTAAAGATTTATATACTTCAGATGCATTTATTAGGTGTAAAAATTCTTGAGACTTGGGAGCAAAAAAGTTGAAATTTTACCACCCCTATGGCATAGCTTCATTTCTACTAACATTTTATGATAATAGTGGGTATGAATTGAGTAGTTCATAAAAGAGTTTGGGATACAAAGAGAAGCAGGATTGAGGAAATGAAACCAGTTACATATAGATCTTTTTAAGGATCAAGCTATCCATTTTATTTTATGGATCCAACTCAAATTGGATTGAATCTGAATAAAAAAAAAAATAATTAGAGCCGGCCTGACTTGAATTAATATTTTTTATTTAAATTTAATTATAAAATATTAATATATAAATAAATAATTTTTTAATATTTTTTAAATAATAAAATAAAATTTTGAACCGATTCGAATCTAATCCAAAATAAATTTAGGTTAAAAAAAAAAATTTCGAAATGCAACCCATTCAATCCATGGATAAATCTACTTACACAACCATACAAAGCACAATTAGTTGGATTTCTCTCTACAAGGCACATGACGGCCCTGTCCTTTTTGTCAAAAGCACTTGCATTTTTAATAAAGCCCACTGTCCACCCCCATAAAGCATCAACTTTCTTTCCTATTTTTCTTTCTTTCTTTCTCGGTTTCCCTTGTCAACACACCTCGAAGACCAAATTCTTACCATATCCATCGCATGATGCACTTGTGTTCTCTTCCCTCAAATTATGTTTTCCATTGCACTTTCCTATTAGGTTTTATTGCCAAGAAGATAAACTCACCTAATCCATTATTGGTAGTATGATCCATTTTAAGCATCAAAGTTACTATTTTGATCTCTAATCATTATTAATTATAAAGGTTGTACCCAGTGTTGAAGGCTCCTGTTATAAGCAAGGTCTAAGAAAGATCTCAAGGTACGTAGTCTTTCCCATGTTTACATAGAGAGACTGTTTCTACGCTTTGAACCCATGACTAAGAAAAATAATAAGTAGACACTTGACCATCGCGTGTCATGTAAATTTCCCAATATCAATCTTTGAAATATACGTATGTTTATTTACTTTCCTTTTCCTTTATCTGTTTGCTTTTTGGTTGAAGCCAATTTTGTTATTCTCTTAGACATAAGTTTACAAAAGTGACATGAAGCTGACTTCAACTACACAAGGGATGTTTTGAACAATATGTTATTGACAATTGATTTTTGTTAATGAGTTTATTTAGGATAGTTAGTCAACATTCTAATTATAATATATTAAATATAGTAGTTATCAAATTTATTCATTATTTTTAATATATTTAATGAAAATATTATTATATATATTAATATTAAGGCACAAAATCCATTGACATTAAAAAAATCTAATTACCCCCTAAAGCCTCCTTAAGAGACAACCCCACCAACCGGTGCTAAACATTTTTATTTTGGATCATAGGTCACAGCTTTTGGCACGTATGCCAAAGATGCTTCTCCCTCCCAAGTTCTTTTTAAATGGTACTAAATTAAACCCCCGCGCGATGTCGCGAAAATCAAATGTTAAATATACGATGACAACATTTCTAAAAACAAAAATTAACAATTAAACAAAAAAAAATTAATATTTTTTAAAATAGCAAAAGAGAACTGTCATAACAATTTAAAGTTATAAAGAATTTATAAAGTCAGCTTAAAAGATAAATCTAAGTGAAACAAATTTTATCTTAAATTGAATCACAATGACAAACTATGTAAAATATAAAATGAATTGAGACACGACACGAACACAATATAGAAAAAATAATTAAAACACAACACGAAAATTCAATAAGAATACACGGACATGTAAAAATATACATAAAATAAATTATTAACGTGTAAAAATTTATAGTACTTTATATATATTATTAACGTGTAAAATCTTATAATACTTTGAAGAGGAAAAAAACACGAACACGTCAAGAACACACAAATTTTACTCTAAATCGAATCATTATGACAAATCATGCAAAATATGTCATGAATTGAGATACGACACGAACACACAATTTTTTCTCTAAATTGAATCACAATGAAAAACTATGTAAAATATTAAATGAATTGAAACACGAATTATCAACGTGTAAAAATTTATATAAATATATAATACTTTAAACACAAAAAATAACACGAATACACAAAAAAATTTCGTTTTTTTCCTATTTTAAACACAAAAAATAACACGAATACACAAATTTTTTTTTCTTACTTTTTTTCTATACACTAAAATAAAGTGGGATCCATAACAAAATGGAGCAAAAAAAAATTGGAGTAAAATGGGGTCCACAACAAAGTGGGACCCACAAAAAATTGGAGGGGGCGACGTGGCCACCCTCTCTTTGCTTCAAAAAGTGTAAGATTTATATATTGGATTCTGCCCTTTTTTAATTGGTCGATTGCTTATGAAATCTGATCCTATAAAAGAAAAAGGGTTTTGTTAACTAATGTTTTTAGATTTATAATAATAATATTGTATTATTATCCAAAAAAATAATAATATTATATTAAATGTAAAAGTTGATAATTTTATTTATCATTTTCAATGTATTGATTAAAGATATTATTATATTTAATAATCTTAAAAAATACCATTAGGACACTCGTTATCAAAATCCAAGATAAAATAATATTTGAGGAACAATGCTGCTTGGGTTTTGAATGTTTTTGTGAGTGGTTAATGATCAATAAAAAGTGCTTGCAACTCATAGAAGAATATTGGTGAGAACAGGAATAGCCAATGAATTGGTGCCAATATCTCTTTGTTCCTCTATTTTGTATCACTTCAGTTCTAGCTGCACTTAAATTTATGTGGCGTTTAAATCAAGATAATCAATACTGTATTTGTTGATGTATTATTTTGCTTGTATTGGTATCTATCGATATCTTTCGACGTATCATTTCGGGTTTATTAATAATTTTCAAATATTTTTTTTATATATATAGCTTATTTTCAAATTCCTTAATAATATATATATATATTATATACACATGCAAATATACCTCAATTACAAACATATATATATATATTTATATGCAAATATAAAATTATAAATATTTAATATCCAAAATTTTTAAATATCAAATAAATAAAATAAGTATTAAAATATATAATAAATTATTATTAATTAGGCTCAATAGTTTAATTTAACGAACATATTTTTTAATATAATTATGAAAAAAATAAAAATGATCATGATAGAAAAACATTAGAAATTAGTTTTTAAAAATCAAATAAGTGATTTTTTTTAAAAAAAAAATTAAAATCTTGTTTCTACCGGTACGGATCAATAAGTACCTATATTAGTCTATATTGACCGGTACAGATCGATATAAAAACTGAAATGATACGATGCTAGTATCATTTCGATTTACCTTAAAATTAGTACATACCAATCGTATATACAAACTGATACCGATATGATGCTGATTACATTGCTTTAAACCCTCTCAAACTTGTAAGAACTTAGTGTAAGAAATTGTATAATGAAGGGAAAACAAACTTAGATTCAATTGTGTTTAAAGATAGGTTTGTGATACCATTCTACATAACATGTTCATTTAACTATAAACTTAGAATAGATCACATACCATTTTGTTGAAGTATCAGTGTTACATCAATGAGAATGGATTTCTTTCCTTTTTTTCTCTTTTTCCTTTTCAGTTTGACAAGAGATCCAAAACTATTTTATTTGAAGAACAGTATTTTTTTTTTTAAGTATAATTGGTGCCAAGAAATCCAGGAAACCGAGGTTGAAAGACACAAATTAGATGCATATTATTTTTGAGTACTGCATTAAAGGCAAGTCAGCTTATCCATAATTAGCAAGGTTAAAAAAACAAGATCGGAGGTCGAACCGATCAGAGTTTCGATTTTCGATCCAATTAGTTAGATCGGCCGGTTTGATGAATTTTTGTTTTTTATAATTTAAACATTAAGTTTAATGTTAAATAAATATTAAATATAGTTAATAATTAACAAAAATATGCATTTGATTTAATGGTATGGCCTTTCGTATAAAACTAAGAGATTAAAGGTTCAAATCTCATTAATTACAAATAAAAAATTGAAAATATATATAATCGGTTTTTAATCGGTATGATCTTATCCAATTTTTTAATCAATGATAATTATATGCATGCATTAAGCCTTCAACATAAAACCTAACAAATTATTATAAGATGGAACATGTTTTTTAGTTTTAGCAGCCTAAATTGGGGAAAAAAGTTTGTGATGTTCCAGTTGTATATTCAAGCTGTTTTTAGATTTGATCCTTGTCCTATTGACCTTGCATTTCCTTGCTCATCTTCCTCTTTTCTCTTTAATTGTTTGTTTTTCTTTATTTCCTTATAAGAATGTAATGCCTTTTACTTTATACTCTTATAGTACCAGATCTACTTTTAGGAGCATAACTGAATGCTCCTATGTTTATTTTAGTAATAGCAGGTTTATGTATTTTTTTGGTTCTCAGCTTAACAGGCAGAAAAATGAAAAATACTTTAATTAAAGCAATACCAAGAGCCCAAAAAATGTCAAAATGTGGTACATATTGAATAACAACACTTAATTAATGTTATATCCAATCGTGTAAAACTACAGAACATAAAAATAAAAAAATAAAAATAAAAATGGTTAAGAAGAGGAAAGAGCGTAGTAACTATGAGAGATTGACTTTGCCCATAGTTGTAGGGAGTGAGGAGAGGGATTGTCAGAACTTTATTAGACAGACAATTTTTGGTGATAGTTTCTTGATCATCTTGTTGTGCTGCTTTTACTCTGCTTCCCATTTTTGTTCATCAAGTAACAAAAACTTATTTGTTTTGTTTTGCTTTGCTTTTATGTTTTGATTGCTAAAGAAGATAGGACAACGTCTAAATCCGAACACCATTTCGTGTGGGAATAGCTGATTTCAGATTATAGCATTGAAATTCAAAATTGTATTTTCAAACGTTATAGGTAGATAGGATAAGTTACAGTTTTTGAAGTTCAAATAATTAGGTAGATACGATAAGTTACAGTTCTTGTAACTATATATATACATCATAAATACAGTATTAAGTTTTTCAAGTGAGTTCAATACCTTATTTTTATACCTTTCAAATATATAATTAATCGTAATTAATTTATACATAATAATGAATACATTTCATTCTTCTCATAATTTATTTATATAACATCAAGTTACAGCAGCTCAGTAGGAATAGATTGAAGCAAAGCTAATAATAGCAAGTAGAGTTTAGCAGCATTGGTCATAAAATTCACTCTCGTCTTTCAGTAAAGCTTAAGCAGTTGATTCAAGAAATGGATAATCAGTGTAGCCAACAACAGGATCTAATGTGTAGAAGGTATCTCTGTTGTAGTGATTGAGAGGAGCATCGAGCTGGAATCTCCTTGGCAAATCCGGGTTGGCTAGAAACAATCGACCAAACGCAACAAGATCTGCGCGGTTTTCAGCCACTGCTTCGTTTCCATCTTCCCTGTCATAACCCCCAGCAACAATGAAAGTACCATTAAAAGCCTTTCTCATGGGAAAGAGACTGTAGGGACATTCAGATTTTTCTCCCACTTTTATCATTCTTGGCTCCACCATGTGACAGTAGAGAATTCCGTATTTATTCAAGGATTCTGCCATGTAGAGGCCTAATGCTTCAGGATTGGAGTCTCCTGATTCCATATAGTTTGCAAAGGGAGATAGTCTTATTCCAACTTTATCTGCTCCTATCTCATTACAAATGGCTTCAACTATTTCCAGACCCAATCTGCAGCGGTTCTCTAGAGACCCACCGTATTGGTCTGTTCTATCATTGATCTCATCTTTCATAAACTGGTCAATTAAATACCCATGAGCCCCATGAATCTCAACTCCATCGAAACCTAAGAATTGTAGAGCATGAGACAAAATAAATAAATAAAAGGAAGATGGTTGGTGCATCGTTTTATAATATCTCTTCTCTAATCCATCAATTCTGATCTATGTAACTCCGATTCTTCATTTTTTTTAAAATACCCGTGTCCGATGCATATTGCATATTCGAATATGGATATGGAGATGCGATCCCCCAAAGACCTTTCAAATACATGAAAAAACTTAAAATAAATCAAACATCCATGTCCAACACTCACACCTGAATCGGAGTAACATAGATTTTGATGACCCCTTCACGAAGCCATTATATAAGTAGTTATCAAAATAAAAAAAATAATGCCAAAATTGTTTCCTTTTTTGATAAAAATAATGCCAAAATTATAGCAGACACAAACTGCTTCTGTTCATTCACTTATAATGACCCTAAACCTTCGAATTCCTTGACTCAAAAAAAGCTACAGTAAGCTTTACATTTTGCCTAGGGTGTCAGATATCTGAGACTCTTATCACCTTAATTATTTGTGTTCGCTCACTTGTGGCGAAACTATCAGAAACGACCTTGGATTTACTTACTAAGAATGCGGTCCTATATCGATAATGATGGTGTAATAAAATCGATGTAGATGACCGACAACCCCAGAGAGCTAGGAAAGGCTTAGTTTCTTGTCATTTGATAGAGCATTGATAATTGTTGCTATAATATTTTCCTTTTTTTCCTCTCTCTAGCAATAAGTAATTTTGCTTTTAGTTGAAGAGCATTTTTCATTCCATCATACAGATAGTCAAAATTCACTTTTTTTTGTTTTCACATAAAAGTTTTTAAAAGTTGAAATTCTCACAATCTTTTGTTTATTTTAGTAAAAGAACTTACCAGCTTCCACGGCATTCCTTGCAGCAAGTCTAAAATCATTGACAATTTGAGGGATCTCATCTGTTCTTAACCGCCTTGGAGGTGAGAACCTCGCAACATCGACTCCATTTGCTCGAACCTGGGGCATCAATGGCTTGTCTGTACAGGAGATTGGAGCTTGCCCATTTGGCTGAAAATCTGCATGCATGGACAAGGGATAAAGGTTAATTAATATATCCAGATGAAAGAAACCTTGTTTTATAATCAATTTATGTGTGAGTGAGACCATCAGACAAATTTGACAAGAAACAATTACGCATTACTTGCTGATGGGAAAAGGAATTATACACTAGCTGAGGGGGAAAAAGGCATTAAATCAGTAAAGCTTCAAAAGAAAAGTTTGAGAGGAGATTGCTAATTAGAAAAAACTGGTTCAAAACCAAAAAGGGAGAAAAAAACCCATATGTTTCGGCTCTGTAATGAGAATGTCCAACTAATTTCCAATTTATATTGCCTTTTGATCTGCAGGCTTTCTGTAGTTAATGCTTGGAATACAACTTTTATAGCAAGCATAAAGGGAAATAGCAAATAGATCAATAAGATAATTCTTCTTCGAGGTGAAGTGTAACATCGGAAGTCTCATGTCAGAAAAATGCCAAGTGAATTGTGGAAATGTAAGGAAGAATGGACCGTGGGAGACTATGTTGCTCCAGCTCTTCATTTTTCTTAAAGCACTCGTGTCCGACACCTGTATCCGACGCATATCCGGACATGGGTAGGGGACACGACCCTCCAAAGACCCTCCAAATACATGGAAAAACTTAGAAAAATTGAACATACGTATGTCGGAGACATACCCATATCCGACATTCACATCCAAGTCCGAGTAACATAGCTGGGAGATAATCCTCTTGGAGAATGAGATAGCCAATACAAGACACATAGAAACTACTTATGACTATGAGTTCTAAAATCTAAAAGGTGCAGTTTATAATCTTCCTTACAGGATCCTCACATGCTAGCAAGCAGCCTGTGTTTAAAATCAAAACAAACAAGTAAACGTGCTACTTTGCTTCAGATCTTTCACTTCGATTGTTAGTTATATAATTCTTTTTCATAGAATAGCCTTGTCACCAGTATGGATATAACACCCCCCCCCCCTTTACAGTGGCATGAAGCTTCTTTTTCTTAGAAATCACCATGCCACCAGTGACAATGGATACATCAATATGTTCAAATGTTGAACACGAACAAATGTAGAAAATGAATGCACTCTTAAGCTTTCTAATATGGTCAAATACTGTGGTAAAAAAAACCCTTCATTGAGTCTCTAATCCTTCTGATTTATCAAGTGCAGACTTCCATTTGAATCAACAAAGCAATCAATGAGATTCATTGTGAAACTACAAACTAATCAATTAAAAAGCCATTACACATAGATCATATAACATGTATCATATGCTAATCTGTATTTCAAAATTCTTTTACCCGACCAAAAATAAGTAATGCAGCCCACTGATTTGAAATGTACATGCAAGACCTAGGTCCTTTATGTTAATAAGCATGTTGATGCCTAAATTTATAACCTATTTTTGGTTAAATTGAGTGCATTCAACAGCCACCTAGTGATGACTAATGCAATACTTAAACTGCAAAACTCTGTTCTAGATTTATCGTCTACTAGTCTACAAGTTATGTTATGCCATCAATTTCACCATACCTTTACATAGACTATTCAATGAAACATGTAGACCTATCACACTTTCTATTTAAACATGTTTTAACATATTGTTGATTAAAAGGTACATGTAGGCCCATCAACATCCCACTTTGGTGGTGAGTTATGTTACTCGGACTCAGGTGTGAGTGTCGGACACAGATATGTGTCCGACACGGGTATGTTCAATTTTTTTTTCCAAAATTTCCATGTATTTGGAGGGTCCTTGGAGGATCATATCCCCATACCCATGTCCGGATATGCGTCGGATAAGGATACTTCAAGAAAAATGAAAAGTCGGAACAACATAGATGGTGACTAAGAGGCACGCCCTATTTGGCACAAGTTAACTGATGCCTACCAAGGAAGCGCATCTTTGAATGTAAAAGAGATGCAGTAGGCAAACACATCTTTTGTTCCTCCATCCTTTTAATTACCAATAGAAAGTTTTGAAAGATCTGTTCCACCTCCCACTGGTACATCTAAAATTACTAACCTCGTGCTTTCTCTACAAGCATCAGCTGCAGTAGCATGCCATACCACTAAAATTAAGACTTCATTTTTCTTTAGTATGCAAATTCTGTATGCCTTTTGGAACTAAGTGTGAATGCATTTGAAAACATCACAAGTCTCCAGATTGACATATTCTTTAACTATTTAATTATGTAAAAATCTTTTAAAATACTCAAATCACTTCACCAGCCACTTTAAGATAATAGAGAAGACATACTAGAGGAGGTCTAAGACAAAAGCTCACCTTTATTTGAAACCCTTCCCACATGCCAAATCTGACAAAAGAAGATCCCACCTTTTGCATGGACAGCATCAACAATGGGTTTCCATGCCTCAACTTGCTCTTTTGTCCATATACCAGGTGTTTCTGGGCACCTTTACCCCGCAAGAAGCCAAGTATTTCATTAAACTTCGAGGTGATAAAAAAGTGCAAATCCAACATGTCCATGCATTTTCACATACATCATGTCTTCAATACAGTAATAAATCTAAAACAAGTTGGCAGTCCAACATATATATATAATTACCCTTGAGCTGTATCAGAAACTCCAGTAGCTTCAGCTATCAAAAGACCACCTTTGGAAGCTCTCTGCGAATAGTATAAAATGGCATGCGGCTGAGGAACATTGTTGTAAGATCTCTGTCTAGTCAATGGTGCCAATACAATTCTGAGAAACAAAAAGAAAAATTGATAAAGTAAATCAAACTCCGAAATTCTAATCGGAAACAAGGTACTAGTAAACTGACAGAATTACATGCATCTAGCCAGATAAACTTGATGGAAATTGTATGACTAAGTTGATCGATTATACAAATTTGAATCAATAAGCAAAATCAAACAGCTAATCCAGGTTAAGCATCCAACCTAAAAATCAATTGACAATAGGTGAAAAGGTTCAACTTGAATATAAGACCACAAACAATTCAAGATTTAACCGATGTAGTATAACACCACTTTAACAAACCCTCATCTCCGTGTGTAGACGAAGATAACAGACAGAAACAACATAACAAAACTTTGATTCTGATACCATGTTAAGCGTCCAACCTAAAACTAATGACAATAGGTTAAGAGGTTCAATTGAATATAAAATCATAGGCAATTCAAAATTTAATCGATATGAAATAACATTATTTTAACAACCCAATTTAGAATGATTATATGGTATGTCAAAATTTCACTTAACCAAGCAAAATTTCATTTTTTGCCCTAGTTAGACATATACATTAAGGAGCCACAAACAATGCATTCATGTTCCTTCCTTCTATTGACAAACTAGAAATCAATCAAGAGTCATGAATTTAATATCTGCCTCTAAAACTTGCAGTAGGAACAGATCATAAAGCTTCAGTTTCAATGTTAATGCTAACTAGGACTTTCAAAGTCTCTAAACCAGATTTTGCAAAAGTAAACAATAATGACAGAAAAGAGACATAACCCAGAAAAGTAAAGAGACTTAAATTAAGAAACTTCACTTGAACAAAACTTAATTAAAAAAAAAAAAACTTGGGAGATTTGTAAAACATTATCCAATCAGGTAAAAAGAAAGAAAAACTATATATAGTTGTAAGTATTACCTGTGAGAAAGATTGAAATTTCCCATTTTGTAAGGAGTGAGAAGAGGAATAGTAGGCAATTCATTAGACAGACTATTTTTGGTGATGGTTTCCATTTTCGTCTGTGGAGGAATACTAACAAAGAAAATCTTTGATTTGGGTTAGGTTTGTCCACGCTTCAGTTACAGGATTTAAAGACAATTATGATGACGTTTGAGATTACGTGAGCTCTTGTCTGCTCTTTCTTACATGTCTTTTCGAACATAATCAAAATATATCGGTGAGTCCGTGCGTTTCAGTTTTACCGAGCCATTCATTGCCCACAGGCGACATCCTTATCTACCACTGAACATGGACGGCATTCCGGCCCACATTAATGTTTCATATTTTCAATTTTTTACTAAGAATTCCTCTTTAACTAGAAAAAAAGCCCCGCTTTGTCGGGATATTGTAATTTTCTTATAATTTTGTAATTAATTAATAATAATAAATTAATTTATATTTATATTTATATTTATATTTTATTAAATAATAATTATTTATTTAAATATTATATTTTTAAATTGTGATAATATTATTTATTTATAAATTATATAATACAAATGCATTTTCAAATATTATTTATATGTTTTTTTAAAAATATTTAAATTTTATTGTACAGTATATATTTTTATTTATAAGAGATAAAAAATTGTAAATGAAAAATAAGAAAATAAAATTATGGTTTGTATTTTATTTTCTCGTAAGATCGATTTTCTCACATAGGTTAGTAGTAAATTCGTTTTTTTCTTTTTCTTTTTTCTCAAGTGGGTTGGGTACGGATCCTAAATCGACCCGCGAGTTAACGTGCTAACCAACCCCTTTAAAATACATCATTTAAAATTAAAATTAAAATAATTAATAAAATTTATTTATTTACTCTTCTCGAGCGGATTGGGTCACGGATTCTAAATCAACTCGCGAGCCAACGTGCGGACCAATCCCTTAAAAATACATCATTTAAAATAAATAAAAAATTATTTTTTTCTCGAGACGGTAAGGTACGGATCCTAAATTGACACGCGAGTCAACGTGTCAACCTCTTTAAATACATCATTTAAAAATAAAACATAAAACTAAAAATAATTAACAAATTTTTTTTTCCTCGAGTGGGTGGAATATGAATCCTAAATTGACCCGCGAGTCAACATGCAGACCAACCTTTTTAAATACATCATTTAAAATTAAAATAATTATTAAAATAACTCCTTTTTAAAAAAAAAATTTGAGACGGTCAGGTACGGATCCTAAATCGACCCGCGAGTCAATGTACGGACGAACTTCTTTAAATACATCATTTAAAAATAAAATAAAACTAAAAATAATTAATAAAATAAGGTACGGATCCTAAACCGACCAGCGAGTCAATGTACGGACCAACCCCTTTAAATACATTATTTAAAATTAAAATTAAAATAATTAATAAAATAAATTTTTTTTAGACGGTCGTGTACAGATCTTAAATCGACACGCGATTCAACGTGTAGACCAACTTTTTTAAATACATCATTTAAAAATAAAATAAAAACTAAAACTAATTAATAAAATAATTTTTTTTTGAGCAGATCGGGTACGGATCCTAAATTTAACCATGAATCAACGTGCGGACCAATACCTTTAAATACATATTTAAAAATAAAATAAAAAACTAAAAATAATTAATAAAATAAATTTATTTTTTTATTTTTTTCACGAATGGATCAAGTATGAATCCTAAATCGACCTATAAATTAACGTGCGAATTAACCTTTTTAAATATATCATTTAAAATATAATAAAAATCTAAAAACTAAAAAAAACTCGCTACATGTCTAGCAAAATAGCTCAACACGTGGCAAGTGGACCTATTATTTTTGGGTGTTATATAATTGAATGAAATTGTCCCTAACCTATTTCAAAATTTTCCTTTGAGTCCCACATACTCAATTTTAATATATAATAGACAACAAATCAAGCAAAAAAAAAAATTATTTGGTATACTCCTATCCTATGTTAGGAGTTTAGGATCCATCTATTTAGTGAAAAATGATCTTTAAAAAATAATTTAAAAAAAATAGATCTAAATTAAATTAATTAATTTTATTAAAATTTTAAAATATGTAAAAGTAAAATTTATTTATTTTTAAAAAATAAAAACAATTTTATTTTAAATTATATATTTTATAAAATATATCTAAAATATAAAAAGAAATTCAAAATTTTCCTTTCTTTAATTTTTTTTCTTTTTTTCATCTTTTATCTCTCCTACTGGCCAATCGACACTAACGAGTGTCGGATTTGGCCCAACCGACACCATTATAGCCTGTTGGAGCCAAATTGACCTTTACTGCCGTCAATTTAGCAAGGAGGGAAGGGATCGGTTTTCACTACCCAATGTCTTCCCCTTGCCATATCGATGACGATAAGCGCGATCTAATCTCAGCTTGCCATCATGGTGTTTGCTAGGCTAGATCTGACCCTCATCGGTGTCGACTAATCTTTGGTCGACGAGAGAGAAGGTGAGAGAAATAAAAAAAAAATGAATAAAAGAGAGAAAGAAAAAAAAAAAAAAACCCACTTATTATTCTTTTAACAAGTTAGTTGACATATGCCAATCAAGTATCATGTATGTAATATAAATGTCTACTACTAACATTTAATGTCAAATTTAACGAAAATTAGAATTAAGACCTTGCTTTCGTTGGGGTACTTCTAATTTTTTTTTAATTAATAATAATAGTAAATTATATTTTATTAAATAATAATAATTTATTTAAATTTTTATTTTTAAATTGTAATAATATTAATATAATTATATTTTGTTAATTACAAAAATTAAATTTATCATAATTGTTTGTTTATAAATTACGTAATACAAATGTATTTTAGAATGTTATTTTTTTATTTTTTTTAAATATTTAAACTTTATTTTATACTGTATATTTTTTTATTTATAGGAGATAAAAAATAAGAAACAAAATTGTGGTTTTTATTTTATTCTCTCGTAGGATCGATTTTTTCACATAGGTTAGCACCAAGTTCTTTTTTTTTTTTTCTTTTTCTAACTTTTTTTCTAAGCCGATCGAGTATGGATCCTAAATCAACTTGCGAGTTAACGTGCGAGCACTTTAAATACATCATTTAAAATTAAAATAATTAATAAAATAAAATTCTTTTTTAACTTTTTTCTCGAGTTGGTCTGGTACGGATCTTAAATTGGTCCACAAGTCAACGTGCGGACTAACCCCTTTAAATATATCGTTTAAAAAAAAATAAAAAACTAAAAATAATTAATAAAATAAAATTTATTTTTTATTTTTTTCCAGCGAGTCGATTACGGGTCCTTAATCGGCCCACAAGTGAACGTACCCTTTAAATGCATCATTTAAAAATAAAATAAAAGTAATTGTAAAATAATTTTTTTTCTTGAGCGGGTCAGTTATGGATCCTAAATCGATCTGCGAGTTAACGTGCAGACCAACCCCTTTAAATACATCATTTAAACTAAAAATAATTAATAAAATAAATTTTTTTTTAATTTTTTTCTCGAGCAGGTAGGTTACGGATCTTAAATCGACCCCCAAGTCAATGTGCGGACCAATTTTTTTTTAAATACATCATTTAAAAATAAAAGTAAAATAATTAATTAATTAGTAAAATAATTTTTTTTAAAACTTTTTTCAGTCCGGACGGATCCTAAATCGACCCGCAAGTCAACATGCGGACCAACCCCTTTAAATATATCATTTAAAAATAAAATAAAATAATTTAAAACTAAAAAAACTAAAAAAAATTAATAATATTTTTTTTTTAAAAATTCTCAAACAGGTCGGGTGCGGATCTTAAATCGACCCATGAGTTATCGTGCAGACCAATCTCTTTAAATACATTATTTAAAAATAAAATAAAAAAACTAAAAACTAAAAATTTTATAAAAAAAAACTAAAATGCTCTTAGGCTTTTTTATGTTGTAAAGGATAAAATTATTCCTAGATTATTTTGAAAAAAAAAATCTCGTCCCTATTAAAAAGAATAAAATTATCTCTGAATTAAAAAATTTCTTGGGTCTCTAGAACTGTAGATGTTAATAAAAAAATTATTTCATTGTAATATTAAAAGTATGTACCAATAGATTACTTTTTAAATTATAGGACCACAATTATACTTGTTCCATAATTTAGGCTCATGAATGTGATATCATCAAATCAAAGTTATTAATTAGAAAAAAAATGTGAGTCAAATCAAACTGTTTGAACAAAAACAAAAATAATTCATACATTTCTTAAAAACATTCCTCTCCATCATCTTCACCTCCTTGCAACTCTTTATGGCTCTACCTATGCTTTAATCCTCCCCAGTCCCCACCACCCTCTCTGATTACAGCGACGACGATAGCTCTCACTCGGATTGAAATTTCAGGCTATTTTTGAAGACACCCACTTCGATTTTCTTGTTGTTTTCTATGTTTTTTCTCCTGTAATTCTTTCTGTCTGATTAATATATTTCATCAAGTTTTAGTGATACCCAATTCTTTTTTTTGGTTGTTTTTGATGTTGTTGCTGTTGGATACTCCTCATCTCTTGTAAATTTTGGATTGAATATATCTTTTAATGGGTTTATTTCGTCTTCTTTGTTTGTTTACAAGGTTGAATTTTTAGATTAATTGGCATCTTTTGTCTCACGGATCTGGAACTTTGGCCTAACAAACTGTATGGATTCGAAAAATTAATTCTGAAGTAAAATACCAAACAAACAATCCCAGTTTAAAGCAACAACCCAAGAAAAAAAAAACAAAAAACAAAAGGTCTTGATTGGAACAATTCGCTTTAACCCCTATACAAACAACCCACAATAGACAACAAAGAACCACCCAATAGAGGATGAAATTAATATGGTTCAGCCTACATCACTCCAGTCAGGCTGATTTCTTCTGTCAAAGGCGCATCCTGTAAAGGAAGAAGGCCAGAATTGTCAATAGATTATGTGAATTAATATCAAATTTACAAAACTTAATGTTGAAACCTTGAAAATTTGGGGCTATAACATTAAACAACATTTAAAAAGACTGTAGTGCAATCAGTAGAGGATAGCTCAATATATGTATTAGTCAGTCAGTGCAGCTCAATATTAGGCAATATAAGAATTTTTACCATATTTTCTTTGTCCTCTTCAGCAGTCTCAACTGCAGCTGCAGGGCTAACTTGACCTGTAAATTAAACTACAAATGCATGTCATGTACGTACCCAAAGTAAGACATAGATGCTAAACCTAAACCTAAAATTTATCAACACACTTGCCTTCTACATTTGCTGATTTGGTTCCCTGTTTCTTGGTCTTGTCCTTTCCTTTAACAGGCTCTGGCTTGGTTGTATTCTGAGTTTTCTTCTGTAACTTACGACTCCCGGTGTCTGGAACAGACCTTGAATTTGAACTATTCTTATTCAAAACCCTATTCTTCGGAGTAGCCTTTTTTGCTGATTCGGCCACTGTCGATACTTGAGCAGCATCAGTATTCAAGGACTTGGGTTTCAGTTTCCTAGATCCCACTGCAGAAGAATCGCTGTGAACCTCATCATCAGATGACCGAGTCCCTTCCTCGGGCTCAGGCACTTGAGAACAGGTTTCAGACTCCTGTGGTTGATCCGAATTTTCTGAAATATTGTAGCTTTCAACTAGTTCCTTTATAGCTTCCCCATTTTCACCAAGATTATGGCGACGTACATAGGATTTAAGCTCATCACGCATACCCTGAAGGGGCTGGATTTGGAGTTATGATGAGATTAGACCAAAAAAGAGATAGGTTAGAATTCAATGCAAACAACTTGTATCCTATCTAGAATAGAATAGGCAAAAGTGAACAACAAATCCAATATACTAAACTACCAAAAAAAAAATGAAAGCCTTGAATACAAAGGATGATGCAATAACATAAACTTGAGATAATTTTAGCAAGAACTTTTGATGCAGCTATCCAATAAACCCCAATCCAGAGCAGTGCTGTCAAGGGCGCAAGGCGCACTCTAGGCGTTGGAACCCCTATATTGCTTGAGACGCAAGGCACAAAAGAAAACGCTCGCCTGAATGAAATAAGACGCAATATGTATATGTGTGTTTTTGTTTGTATATATATATATATATATATATATATATATATATATATAAGCTTAAGATATATAATTATGATAATAAACTCTAAAAAAACGATCCAATTTATCTACAAAATATGCAAAATTTTCTTCTTCTTTTGTTGGTTAATATGCATGATTCCCTTATGGTCCCATGTCTACAGTTAAATATTCAAATATTGAGAAGTAGAAAATATTATCACCTTTCTTACTAGTAAAAAGTACAGCTAATAAAAAAATTTAAAATAAATGAAATTAAAAAGAATTTCAATCAGAAGAGCTTTTTTGCACCTATAGCCTTACAAAAAAGTGCACCTGATCAAATGCACCTCGCCCGAAAAGGTCTGAGGCGTTTTTATTGTCTAGTGCAAAGGCACAACGCCCATGTGCGTCTAGACACACGCCTTGACAACACTGATTCAGAGTAGAAGCATGCAAAGTGAAGTGGAGAAACAATCGAACTAGCATACCTCACATCCAGCTTCTAAGGCAAGTTTGAAGAACCCAAGTGAGACTGAATGCATAGAAGCTGATTCAGAGAGCTTAATCTGCCGCAGCCAATATGATGCTGATGACAGCATACTGAACCTCCGTTGAGTTGCCGATCTAGAAGCATTGGAAAGAGGTGTGTCACTTTTTCCCCGACCATTTGTAGATTTCTTGGCTCTAACCTCAGATATAGGAGTGATTGTCCCAACTAATTTTGGAGATTGAGTCATAGTTGATTTGGTTGGAATAGAGAGCCTTCTAGGTGGCTTGGCAGATTTCTCCTTGGAAAGATCAAGAACAGCCACACTCTTGCTTACACTTGGTGTTGCCCTCCCCCTAAGAAGGCCAAACAAATAAAACCCAAATCATTTAGTAATACTGATAGTAACATGACAGCAACTAGGAAATTATTAACTGCACAGCCATATACTTAGCAATATTCAATATAAAACTGGGGAAGATTGTGGATAGATGGATGATTAACTTAAAACCTTTTTTTAGACCTGGGCCTTGGCAATCCGTGTATTCTTGTCATGTTCATGTTATTTTCTTATATCATAATCATGTTTAAGGTGTTACATATTTATATAAATTTTGATACATTAATAATTTGTATTATATAGATTTTGACACGTTTATGTATTCATGTTATTTTTTTTTTTCGTCGTGTTTTAGTTATTTTTCTCATATTGTGTTCTTGTCATATAATTGTGTCATATCCAAAATTACTAGGTCTACATTTTTTGTACATGCAACTATTTGCCAGAATGGCAATGAGCTTATTAACTATGGGAAATGTTAACCAGTGACTAGTAGTACTGATTAAAGTGATATATATATATATATAAGTGTAATTAATGACTTATTTTTCTTGAATTCAGTAAAAATAATGTATCAGATGCAAAAAAAAATTCCTAAACAGATAATTAAATAATTCTTAGCTAATGCTTATAGGTACCGGTTAAGCGGACTCATTAACTATATAAGCAAGTCTGTCCCATTTTTCAATCCCTTAAAATAGGCAATCATTAAACCCAAAAATCAAAAGGAATTACAGAATAAAAACTTTTGTATTTCCAAAACAACCTTACTTAGGGGTAGTTTAGCATTATTGTTGAAAAAAGCTTGGGTTGGAAAAAGCTCGAGTTGAAAAAAGTGTGTTTATAAAGTGTGATGAAAAAGTGTGGTTTAAAAAGTTTTAAGTGTTTAGCATTGCTGTAAAAAAATGTTGTAGGAAATTGAAATGTCAAAAAAAGATATGTTTAAAATAATAAAAGTGTAGAGATGTAAGGATAATAAAGTCATTTTATCCAAAAGCAGCTTTTAAAGTTCAAAAGCTATATTTTTTGGCTTTTTGGTTTGGCTTTTCAAACCATGGTTTTAACAGCATAAGCCAAATTTTTTTATCTGTTTAACATTGCGTTTGCGGTGAAAAGCAGCTTTTGACCTCAAAAACTGTGCCAGAAACAATGCTAAACGAGGCCTTGATGCCTTATATTTCCTAGTAAAAAAAAAAATTCACAATGCAAACTATATAATTCGAATACCTTCTTGATGAAGAAGAATTGGATAATTCAGACGCCAGTGGCTTCTCCTCCTTTGATCTCATCGAAGATCGAAGTGGATAGCGTAGCTTCGACTCCCCTGCACTCCCTGAAAACATCCCAAAAACGAAATTTAAAACCCAAAAGAAACCACCTTTAAAGCCAATGGAAACCTATAGAAATTGAGGCAGAAATTAACCTGAAATTGGAGCAGTCGGTTGTTGTTCTTTGACAGGCTCCTCCATTTTTTTTTTTGGCTTTGAAGATTTTCTCAAACGGAAATTCTTGCTTTTTTAAGGCACAAACAAGTCCAGAAGGCCAGAATTTGTGTTCGGATTTTATAAGGATTTTTTTTTTCTGTATCATTTATCCTTAAGATGATTCACTGCTGTCCTTTTGACTCTTGTCTTTCGGGCGGGAAAATTTAAGCAATTAGAAAAGAAAAAAAAAACTTTTATCTGTCATTTGTCCGACATCTGTTCCTATTCACGCTCTTGTTATGACGTGTCTTTTTCCCATTTGCTTGTGAATATAAAAACAGCTGTTCCAACGGCAGTTTAATCAAGAGAGAATTTTTTGAAAATAATTTTTTTTTTTTTGAAAAATGTGTAATCAAGAGAGAATTTTTTTTTGAAAGAATTACAAAAATGAATCAATAAATTAAAATATTTATTATATATTATTATATAATAAATAATTCTTAATAAGGAAGTAAAAAAGATTTATGTGAAAAAAAAAAAAAATTTGCAATTATATTTTATCTTTTGACTCTTACAATCGAAGAAAGTAAAATTGATTGGTAAAAAAATCGACTTAAGGTTTTATTTTTTGATGAATTTGTCATTTGATTTTAAAAAAAAAAATCAATTTTATAGATTTTTATTTTTATTTAAAATTTATTTGGTATTAATTTTTATTTATTTAAGAAAATATGTAATTTGAAATATTTAATTTTTATATTAAAAATATAATTTCTTAATACATAAATATATATTTAAATAAATAATTACTATTTAATATAATTAAAATTATATAAAAAAAATTTAACTCCCTAACGAAGCGGGGAGAGAAACATTCTAGTGCGAATGAAATAAAAATTAAAATAATAATAAAATTTATAATTATCTTAAAATATAAAAGAGAAAAAATGTAAAATAATATAAGTAAAGTTTTTTTTTATACAAATGAGATCACAGTCAGAGAATAGGAGAAGGGATTACAAATACTATTCGAACCCTAAAAAGTTTCTATATGTCACCTTTGAAGAGTAGTTACATGAATTATCTAGATTAAGCCTTTGGTTCGTAATTTTTTTTTTTTTTTGTGCCAAAACACATAAATTTTTATAATGGAGAAAAAATAGGAAATAGTGGATTTTAAAATTGAATTATCTCTACTTTGAAAAAAAATTAAATTACTACTATAACCTCATCAATACATACTAGTTTGGTATTTTTCTTTTATTGTGTTTAATATGAATAAAGATAACAATGAAATGGGAAAGGAAAGAAAAAGATTAGAGGTAAAATTGTAAATAAAATTATTAATTTAAGTTAAACGAAACTTTTCTTCTTACATTTGTAAGAAAAAAAAAAGTACAAATCTATTCTTTTTCTTTTTCTCTTTCTAGTTTCCTCCCATCAAACGTGGGAATTGATGAAAAATAATATTTTTTTTTCTTTTCACACCATTTTTTCCTCCTCTTTTTCTCCTACCAAACACAAAATAAGCACTACAGCAAATTGGTCTTTCAGCGGCGTTTTGTTATTGGAATAGCGGCGTTTATAAACGCCGCGAAAAAAATTACAGGCGTTTAAAAAAACGCCGCAACAAACGCCGGTAAAAACAGTGACGGGAAATTTAGCGGCGTTTTCCCGGAAAACGCCGCTAAATTAGTGGCGTTTTTAGGTACTTTAGCGGCGTTTATAAACGCCACAATTGAAGGTCCGAAATGGTAATACTTGAAACTTTAGCGGCGTTTTTTGTTCTCAAACGCCACTAAGTGTTCGGTTTTAGCGGCGTTTTTGAATATAAAACGCCGCTAAATTTTGTCTTGTAGCGGCGTTTTCTGATCACAAACGCCGCTATATTTTGTCTTGTAGCGGCGTTTTCTGATAAGAAAACGCCGCTATATTTGCAGGAATTTATATATATAGCGGCGTTTGCTATCAGAAAACGCCGCTATATTTGCAGAAATTTATGTATTTAGCGGCGTTTTTTTTCATAAACGCCGCTATAAATGCAGAATATTTTTTTAAAAAAATACTATTTATTTCCGCTGTAAATGCAGAATATTTTTTTAAAAAAATACAATTGAAGGTCTGAAATGCGTAACATTGTCGAATAATACACAAACAACACAAATTATAAAAAAATATATATAATATAAAAATATATTTAATATCAACCATACAATGTATTATTCAACACATCAAATCCACTTACAAATTCTTTAATCTGAAGTAGATGAGCCTCCTAAATTCTTTTGCTGCACCAAATTCATCAACGACTGAAACTGTGTCTGCAGCTCCTGATATCGTCTATCCTGTTCTTCTTTTTCAGCTTGTCTCTCTGCTTCCTTCTCCTCAAAACGTTTATTCATATTTTGCATTTCTTCTCTCAGCATCTGAACTTCATATGCACTGGAGTTTTGTGAAGAAGAAGCAGTAAACCGTTGAGAACCAAGTCCATAGTAGCTAGATGGTGTCGGACCCATTCCGACACTTCGAACCCGTCCATATCGTTCTTTTCCAGCTACTTCAGTGAATATTTGATTCTCCACATCTTGCATATTCGCTGATGATCCATCTGATGCTCCGATTTGATACTCAGCAATTTTATTTCGAGCTTTCTCCTACAAAACAATAAAATTAATAAAATCTTTTGTAAAACATATTTGTAAATGAAAACAAGTTTGAAGAAAATATACCACAATTTCCTGAGTCTCGATGTTCAAATAGGATCCATCCTTCTTAGTATGAGTTAACTGAAACAGTTCAACTCGTCCAATTTTTTCACCCCGCTCAATTTCCTACAAAACAAAAATAATTAATACTAAATTGTATTAAAATAATTGAAAACTAATATATTAATACATTATGAATGTAAACTTACTTTTTCATTAGCTTTTCTGGCAAAACTTTTTGAACCACTAGTGTGACTGTATTTCTGTTGTTGTCTACTGCTTACCCCTATCTTTTCTCGTTCCTGTACATTAGACAAAGCACGTTATAAAACTATACATATTCCATAAAATTGTATTATATCAAGTACTATAAGTAAATGACCAAAATAAATTATAAATGATACCTCTCCTTTTTTTGAATACCAGAATCTAACCAGTCTCTCATACTGCCACATAATCACACCACGCGGTATGGTTCGTAGTAAGACATTAGGATCAGTATTTCGATCGAAATACTTTTTCTTCAACTCATGCTTAAAGTCTTTCCATTTTTTCCCCAATGATTTCATAACGAATGATGTGGGAATCTGCAAAGAAAATCGTGACTGAAACGGAGAAGTTGTACAACGTTAGTTTCGATGATCAACAAAATTATTAAAATAATGCAATACTAATGTAACATGCTTATACCTCAATAAACTTTAACATCTCGACTTTCTCAGTATTCGGCACGTCACGCCATGACTCATAATGAATGGGACACTTCATCCCATTTCGAGCAATCAGGCCAAGAAAGCTAGCCAATAATTGTGCTTCTGGACCAATTGGCTGCTGCTCATTATTTGCTGCGACAACAATACGCTCTTCAGGAGGTAGTGCCCATAACTCCTTTAATGTCGTACGACCACGAGTTCTGCGTTGTCCAACATTATCAACTACACAAAAGCAAATATATTAGCAATTTCAATATGATTTTGCGTACTTTTAACACAAACGTCGTACCACGATACCTGCTTAGATCCCTCGTAAAGTTCTTCATTCATATCATCAAGCAACTTATAAAACTTTTCCGCTTCTCCATTGGGTTCCTGATCACCCATACCTCTTCCCGTTTCAGCAAAGTCATTCATGCCAACATTGAACCCATCATTCCCTCCAGGAACTTCTGGTGAAGATGTGTACAAACTATGGTTACGCATGTTAAATGCATCTCGCAACATACCTTCCATGTCATCTTGTCTAATAGACTGATGTTGATTGTTAGAATTACTTGGACGAACTCTAGAAGATGACGTAGAAGTTGCGGACTCTCCATGAAAAAACCATTGTCTGTAACCCGGGAGAAATCCTTCACAAATCAAATGTTCGAAAACAACTCCACGCATATGCCAATCAATATTGGCACACCTCGAACAAGGACATAATATCTTATTATCTTCGCTTGCGTTCTGAAAAGCGAAATCGAGAAAACTATGTACTCCATCTTCGTACTCTTGACTTAGTCTCGACTTTTGCATCCAACTCTTATCCATTTTTGTGCCAAATACCTTTTTAATCAAATTACATCATTAGCACTTGACCAACAACTTAGAGTTAAATCTGCCTATAAAATTTCCTATGAGTTTGTACATTTGTAACATTTGCACAAATTTCCTATAAAAACCATGTAGTTGTTTGGCTAATTAATTGCATGATCATCATCAAATGGTGGGATGGGAACAACAATTAAAAAAGATAATTAATTTATTTTCTTAAGCAAGTTTAAAAGTCAGATTTCACAAATCGGGCTTGGGCGGGTAGCCCAACCCTTGGACAGGTCTAGTTTTATTGTATTTTACATAATTTTACTAATTAAAATTTGCATTGCCAGGAACGAATTGAAAAACAAGGTTCAATGAGTAAAGTTTTATGAATGTCAAACAGACCCCACACACTCAAACTTCTTGATTAAGCAAACTAATAGTACGAAATATAAACTGCACAAAAACCTGTTCCAGTGTTGTCAAGGGCGCAAGGCACACTCTAGGCATTAGAACCCTTATATTGCCTTAGACGCAAGGAGCAAAAAAAGCACTCGCCTGAGTGAAATAAGGTGCAATATGTACATGTGTGTTTTTGTATATATATATATATATATATATATATATAATAAGCTTAAGATATATAATTATTATAATAAACTCTAAAGAATGGTCCAATTTATCTACAAAACATGCAATTTTTTTGTTGTTGGCCAATATGCATAATTTCCTTATGGTTCCATGTTTGTTGTTGAATACTTAAATATTGAAAAGTATAGAATTTGATACTATCCCTTTTTTACTAGTAAAGATACATTTAATGGAAAAAGTTAAAAATAAATTAAAGAAAATTTCAATCAGACGGGCTTTTTTTACGCCTATCGTCCTACAAAAAATAAAATAAGTTAAAGATACATCTAGGCGCACCAGGCGTGCGTTGCGCCTCGCCTAAAAGGGTCTAAGGCGCTTTTGTTGTCTAGCACTAAGGTGCAAGGCGTAGGTGCGTCTAGGCACACGCCTTGACAACACTGACCTGTTCTCGTATCATGAGGCCACTCGAGATAACTAAAGATACTTTAAACAAAAGGCACTTCAAGTTTCACAAACAACCCATCACTCTACAAGATGGGATAAGTCAACTACAACTCAAAGGCAAATGAAACACTAGTTGCAAATTAAACTGAGTACTATATTTTTAGGGAAAGGAGCAAAGAATCTGAATTTTTTTTAAGCACTAGACAAGCAAATTATACAAATTTAACACATTAATTAATTACGTAATGACAATATTTCTTTTTTTCAAACCTTTAAACTCAAATCATCACCACTGAAGTCTGTTTTCTCCAAAAAAGAAACAGTAAACTCCACCAACAAGGTAAATTTCTTAAAATCGTAGAACCCCTTCTCCTGGATAACAAGGTAAAAGCCTCTGGCTTCATTATTCATCAAGTTGGTTTAATTTAATTTCCTGTTTTTGCTAAAAATTTAGGTCGATCTGGTCCTTTTTGGACATGTACTTAACTTAGCTTAGATTTGACCACTTAGCTTAATTATTATATATAAGTTTTATGATTTGACAACAAAATTTTGGAATTACTAATTCTAACAACAAAACAGAATCAGAAACAAAAACAAAAACAAAAACAAAAACTCATCAGCAAATTTTGGAATTACTTACAATTTGACGATTTGGAGATGAATAGAGACAAATCGGCTTCGAGATTATGATTTTCGAGATGAAGAGAGAAAAATCGGCTTGGAGATTTAAAATTTCGGCTTGGAGATGTGTGAGAGAGAGAGGGAGAGAGAGAGAGAGAGAGAGAGAGAGACTCGGTTTGGTTTCTGAATTGGGGTTTAGGGTTTCATATTAGAACGAATAGCGGCGTTTATATCAACAAACGCCGCAACATTACAAGGTAAAACACATCGTTTTGTCTTAAGCCATAAATGAATGAATATAGCGGCGTTTCTATTATCCAAACGCCGCTATATGGAAATAATTAGCGGCGTTTATATTTACAAACGCCGCTATATCGAAATATTTAGCGGCGTTTATATTTAACAACGCCGCTATATTATATTATTTAGCGGCGATTGTGGACACAAACGCCGCTAAAACAAAAGCCTAAACGCAGCGTCTCGCCTCTAAATTTTGGCGCCCAAATTTTGGCTAAATTTTAAGAAACTGATAAAAATTGATTATACTTTAGCGGCGTTTGTATAATGCAAACGCCGCAATTAGTACAGATGTAGCGGCGTTTGTACACATAAAACGCCGCTAATTTACAACTTCCCGGCGTTTTCTATAGAAACGCCGCCGGGTATTCAAAAACACGGTACCCCGCGGCGTTTTTGAGTCAAACGCCGCTATATTAGCGCCACTGAAAACCAATTTGGTTGTAGTGAAGTGAACCCTTTTTACCTTGGTGTAATATTCAACTTGTTTTGTAGATCTAAAATAAATTTGTTAGGTTCACATAGTTTTGGTTTGAGGTAAACAGGTAACAAACTAACAAATTTTATCTTAAACAAATACAAACACCATTCAAATCCTTGCATAAAAACGACAGATATGTTGGAAAAAGAAGTGTTACTTTTCGTTTCTTTTTGCCCAAAAGGATTGTTCCATGTATCAGCCAACTCAATGTCTAAAGTTCCCCTTTGGGAGACCAGTCGGGTGCCTTGCACCATGCTGCTAAAAGAGCCTAAAGCCATTTAATATTGCTATTAATACCGTTTTTGAGGTCAAAAATTACGTTTTATCATAAATTTAATGCAAAAAAGATAAAAATTTTAGTTTTTACGGTTAAAATCACGGTTTGATAATCTTAACCAAAAAATCAAGAAAATAAAGTTTTTGAACTTTAGAAATTGACTTTTAAATAAATTGATTTTATTATTTTTCATCTCTAAATCTACTTTGACACAATGATCAAAAGCATCTCATCATATTAAAATATCGTTTTATAATTAAAACTTGTGGATTAAAAAGAGCATAATTCTATAAATTCAACCTTACATAATTGAAAAATGGCAACTACTAACTATAATTCATGATAGATAAGCAACGTTTGTTGACGAGTCCACACCACCAAACTCATTAAAACTTTTACCTACTGAACAGTTATTAGTCAGAAATCAAAACACTATCAATAAACTATTATTTTCCTACTCCATTGCCATTAGGTTGGTAGATATTTGGGGGGAAATAAAATTTGGGAGAAACCTAAAAAATTGATATTTTCCAACTCCATTGCCATCAATTTCTTATTGTTTTAACTGTGAAATTCCCTAACTAACTTTTAATATCCTTAATTATATAAGAGTTTTTTTTTTTTTTATTGACAATAAAGTTTTTTAATTTCATAATCGAAAATAAAAACTATCACATGTTTCATTTTTTTTAAATAAATAATTTTTTTATTTTTTAAATATATACTAAAGGTATGCATTATTTTGTTAATCCATTCATAAAATTTAAAAAATTCACTTACGGTGGATGAAATAATTTCTCTGTACTTAAATTATTTATAAAAGTTATGATTATAAGGAAATAGATTCATAATCCAGCTTCTTGATGTGGTTGCTTATATTTATATTTAATAAAGTAGTATGGAGAAGGTGAAGGTGTATTATCCAAAGGAGAGGTGGGGGTGGGGGATAATTGACTTGTGAATTAAAGGGCTTATTAAGATTAGACTTAGTAATATTGGACACGACACGAAAAAAATAATTAAAAACACGAACATGACACGAAAAGATAATACGAACACGACACGAATACACGAATGTTTCAAAATCTATTTAATACGAATTATTAATGTATCAAAGTTTATATAAATATAAAATACCTTAAACACGATTATAACACAACAAAATACACGAACACAACACGGATACACGAATTATCAGGTCTAATTAAGATTATTAATTACACTTTTCAAGCTTGTTAATGATAATGATAGAGGTTGTACAAGGTTAGATTGGCATTTGCATAGATTTTACTAAATTGGCCAGATTAAGAAAGAATAAGGAAAAACATATATATATATATATATATATATATATATATATATATATATATATATATATATATATAGAGAGAGAGAGAGAGAGAGAGAGGTGGAAACTGGCAGGCAGATAATTAGGAAAAATAATTAAAAATGAGATATAAATCGCTTGTGGTCCTTTTTCTTTCTTCACTTCTTTTGGGAATAATGGGTCCATTTATTACTTTATAATTATGACTTTGGACAAATAATTATTCCTTTATAAACAAATGAAAATAATGAGTAAGTTTGGTTCGGATAATATTAGATTATTTTTAATAATCTAATTTCAACTAACAAAATTATTAAGCATATTTTCGATAATTTAGATACTTTGTGTTTGATTCAACTGGTCGGAATATAAGATTCTTTTGTTTAATTTAAAAGAATATAAAAGTTAATGATATTTTTTATTAAATTGCTTTCTAAAACAAAGAGTTCGGTGTTCATTTGTGAATGATTTCATAATTTTAATTAGATCACTTATAAGTTATAACATATGTAAAATTTTATATTTTTTATTGAAAACATATTTATTTTTTATCTCAAAAGTCGTTTAATTGAAGAAAAAATTAGTCAAATATACTTAAAAAATGAAAAAGAAAAAGGATAGTTAAATGTACTTCCTCGGCAGTCGGCTCAAAAAGGATACCAATATAATCTTTCCAAGTTACATCATATCTTTGAGTTCAACCAAACAAATACATCGAGACCGGAGAATTATACAAGAAAATTACAAAATTTCAGGAGAGATTGGGTTTTAAGAGCTGACAGATGACTTGATTTTTCTCCGACCAACATGTATATAATTTTGATTTTCAGATGCAAAAGACACCTAAAGGTTTAGATTGATCAAATTTATTATAATTGACAAATTTCAGTGACTTATTTGAGACAAATTAAAAATCAGTGATCAAAATGAGAATTATATGAAAGTTTAATGATCATTTGTATAATTTACTCTTTGTTATTTAGATTTATTCACGAGTCGAGTGGTTTACTGGCTCAGCTGAAGTAAAATTATGGACAAAAATTTTCAAGCCTAGGCCTAGCTCGATCGTCCGATATATTAGTTTAATAATAAAAAATATTTTATTTAATTTTAAATTATATTTTAAATCTTGAAATATTAATCTAAAAATGATTTTCTAAACAAACAAGTATTGACAGATCCAATATGGAATCTGAATTTAAAGTTTTAGATAAAGTTGTAGATGAAGCGGAATTGCTTCGAAAGTTTAGAAGATATTCCAAGTTGGTCGAAACCTGTGCTTGCAATTTGTATACATTGCGATAGCCAATCTGCAATTGGTAGGGCATAGAGTAGTTTGTATAACGGTAAATCTTGACACATTCATCGAAGACATAATACCGTTAGACAGTTGCTCTCAAATGAAATTATCTCTTTTGATTATGAAAAATCAAAGGATAATGAAGCGCGCTTACGAAAAGTTTTAACAGGAGAGCAAGTATATCATCGAGGGGAATGGGTCTTAAACTTATAAATTAAAGTTACATAGTGGTAACCCAACCTAGCTGACTGGAAATCCCAAGATCTAGGTTCAAAAGGGACAACTGAATTATGTTAACTTAGTGTGAGCACTAAAAGAGTTAAACACTCTTATCCATTCCTATGATGATTTAGTGTTGTCTGCAAAGGAGTTAGGATAAGCTATGCTTTTAATGATTCTTATAGCTTGATAAAATCAAGTGGGGTATTGCAGGATACTCTTATTAAGCAATCACCTATTATGAGTAAAAACGTGGCCACTTTTATGAGAATTGATCAGGCTAAATCTCTAGAGTACTTATAAGAAACCAGGAAGTATTCGAGGCCAAAATGGACACAACCGTGAGAACCAAAGATGTTCGAAGAGGAATTGAGTAACATCTATTGTCTGGTTTACACGAAAGGATGAATAGTTCAAGACATCATGTTCACTAGTTAGCCGAGTAAATTCGATAGTTGTTCATATTGGAAGGTTCAAAGCCAAAAGCTACCTATCTTGATGCAATTACTCTTCAAAGAAAGTCTTTCTCAAACTCCGAGTCAGTTCGTCGTTTTAATCAGATAATTTTCATTCATGTGGGGGATTGTTGGATATCATAGCATATATTTTGTATATATATATGAAATACGTATTCTAATACGTAAGTTGTCGTAACTAGATACACGGTGTATAATTAACGTACACAATTAATATCAAAATTGAATGAGAAATTATTCTCTAAGTATCCACTTGAAGATGAAGAAAGTTGGTTGATGTAGTGTATGGTATGGAATCCTACATAGAACAAAGAATGGCTTAAGCTTGTTGTCTATAATGGCTTGTGTTCAATGTTGGGTTGGACACCAAGGAGCACCCAAGTTTTGTGGTGGGTGAGGACCTACACAAACTGGGCTGGACCAAACACGCGAGCAGCCGCTGCCAAGCCGGGCCGAGCTTGGGATGGGTCGGGTCGGGTCGGACAGGACCTGGGCTTGGGTCAGCACTGTGCTATTCTTTTTGTTGCTCAGTCGAACCAACTATTTATTATTGTCCGATTAATTCATGCCTTTTTGGTCTAGGACCGAACAGATTCGTGTTGTTTTCCAGAATCTGTTTTTTCGGTAAAGACATGCTGGTTCATCACCAATGAGTGTGCCTGTTCTGATCAAACAGATTCCTTCCCATGTGGTGTGTCTTTACCGAACAGGCAGATTGCTTGCTATTTATATACAGACTTCCTGTGTCTATTTAATTCACTTACAAATTCACTCAAATTATTCCGTATTCTAAGAGAGAGACTCAACATTCTTCTGGTTCGCTGTGTTGCATCCGAGGGTGCTCTCATTTGCAACGTTATCAAGGAAATTTGGGAGATGAATTGCAATAAGACTGTAAGCACCGTAAAGACAGGCAATAATCGTTTTAAGGTCAGAAATCCAACCTTAACTCGTTATCTTATTTTTTTTCTGCTTCTACCAAAACTGTAAGTATTCGTATTTTCAATATTCTATTCGAAATATGTTTATATATATAAATATGCAGTAATAAAATATTTACTAAGTGCGTATAAGATTCCCAACAACACCTCTACGTACGGAAGCAAACCCTAAGTGGAGCAAGATAATATATATGTCTATCACTTCTCTGAACCACATAAGAAGGGGGAGTCAGATAGCCATACTGTGCCATAGCCTTTTGGTTGTAGGCATTGGATCAGCTGCTTCTGACGAGACAAAGATTTACAGATAATTTCGATGTCAGGAATAAAGCTTGGTCCGAGACAATGCAACTCGGACCAAGCTTTATTCCACGCATAAGTTATCAAACATATCAATCAGTCAATATTGCCTTGTTTTGGTATGATCTACAGATTTACTCTATTTGAAAACAATTCAATTTCTATTAGCTTGTCATTATCAGAGTACACAACATGATTATGACTATTAGTGTTGTATAGACGATGACTAATGCAACTAAATTTGAAGAAGAAGAAACTTTAGGCAAGGCACTTCGAAAAATTATTTTAAGGATAATAGTTTTAACACTTATATGTAAATAGATTTTTAAAAACGTTATCTCCATAATACAATGTCTAAACGAAGAAATTCAAGATTACACATGAACAATGAACTAGAAAATGAGAGTGACAGGGAATGATATTATTTCTGAGATATTGGATGTAAAATTATGTTGAGATTAATGGTAATGGAAGTATTTATAAGCCTCAATCTATATTTGAAGCACCTCTTCATGAATAGTCATCACTTAAATGAAGAATCATCATTTTTTGAATGAATGGAACATGTCCAAAGAGACATATTTTTTGAATTTCCAAATAAAGCATTCAGATGTCAGATAAATTTTCACACAGAATGTCCAGTCCTACAAGGTATTCGTCTGCCTATCTCAAGACATTCGACTGCCTAAAGCTAAATTTTAGACATATATAATGCTTTTAAGTTTAACATTCAAATCCTTTTCAAATGGCATTCGAATCCCTTTGTTAATTTATCAACTTTCGATCATCATTTCTCAACAGATATGCATATAACATGAATTCTAAACTTAATTTTATTAAATAAAAAAAATATACACTTAATAAATATTTTAGCCGACTTCTCTATTGACTGCCAAGTTCCTGCAGAATATACAGTTTTATTGTCACATTTTTCATTATACGCGCCTAGTCCCTAAATTTGAAGCCATTGCATTTCATTCAGCTAGTGCCAGGATCAAACCACTTGGTTTGTCAGCAGCAGCTTTCTCAACTTCTTCGAGGAGTTTTAGAACTTCTTCTTTGTTTTGGGTTAAATCTTGTATCTTGGATTCTATCTTTTGAAGCTTAGCCCTTAATTTCTCAGGGTTGTTCTTATCTTCAGGCTTCTTTTCCTTCTTCTCCTTTCCACCATCTTCTTTATCCTCCTTATCTTTACATTCCTTGTCTTTCTTCTTCTTCGTATTCTTCTTCTCCTTTTTCTCTCCCCTTTCCTCCTTTTGATCTTCTCCCTCGAAATTCTCTTCTTTCTCATGCTTCTCCTCCATTTCCTTATGATCGCCATGTTTCTTAGTGTCCGCTGTCTCTCCCATAGTTTCCTAAGTGTAGATATTATTAGATTAATGAGCTTACTCTGTATATCAAAAACAAAGTTTGATTAGAATAATATATCCCACACCAGGGTAAACCAGTCATAAATTCAAAAAATGCAAAGAAAGGGGTGTGTTTATAGGTTTATTATGGATCATGAATTTAATTAACGGTCGTACGTGATGTTACAATTGTTATTTTGTAGTTTCGATTCTTTTCGCCGTCGATATTTACCACAATTGAAATGTAAATGGTTAGCTGTACATAACGGTTAAACTCGCAACAGTAAATGACATGTATTATGTATATAGATTCAATTTACAACTTGTGCATAGTTTTTTTTTTTTATAAATAAAAGATCATAAAGTGTCATAAATTATTTTAAAAATTATTAAAAAAGTATAACTACTATATTTTAAAGTAAGTTGTGCAAAATAAAAAAAATAAAAAATTTACGATCACAATAACCGTGATAACATTCGTTATATTGACAATCGCGATAAATACGATGCGATCGAATACGATCGCAATTTAAATTGATACTAATAAAACTTTGATAGGATGTAATATAATTGCTCTATAGTTGGAAGCATTGATGGATAGATTCAAAACATATGCATTTTCAGCTTTCTTTCCATTCATTTTCTAGATTCCAAACCGGCTTGAGACTAGTTTTAATTAGCAATAATAGAACATGAATGAATCAAATAGGAGAAAATGGATTGACAGACCTGGAAATCTCAATGAAATTCAGTTGTTGCACCTCTAGGGGATGCTGATTTACACCCTTGTATCGATCCTTCATGCAATTGCAGGGCAGGCTTATAATTTTAGTGCAATGATCAAACTCTTATAATTTGTGATCTTGACCTTATTTTTAGCATTTCAATGTCAATCCATCTAACTAATGGCTGATGAGGTGCCTTTGTTTCAGCGATAATTATGAATATCCACACATGAATTACTCGCCTTGTATGGTAAACATTCTCTACTTTATCTTCATACTATTTTTATTTTACAGGTTTTGGATTATTAATGGACATATTCAAAGGGCTAGGCCCATTCATCTAGATTATTTAGTCATTCAAGAAAATTTGGAGTTTTCAAAAGAGTATATATTGAGAGTGAGATGCAAAAGTATTTTGGATGTGCATGCAATGCTAGCCTATATGTTGGCCTTAAGTCAATTTTTTGGAAAATTATGTTGTGAAAGCTGCCAAGCAGATTTGGTATTTCATGTACTCGGATGGTGTCTTTATATATATATATATATATATATATATATATATATATATATTATCAGTTATGTAAAATAAACATAACAAAAATTATTTAATATGTCAAAATTTTAAATACAAATAAAATATGTATTAAACGTATCGTATTAATTGTGTTAATTATGTTTAAATATATCGTATCGTATTTATTAAATGTGTCATGTTTATGTCATATTTTTATATCGTATCTAAAATTACTAGATATATTGGCTAAGTGTCAACTAGACCAGCTCACAGGCCAGGCAGCCTTCCCGGCCTGGCCCGTATTGGGCTGGGCCTAGACAGAATATTTTTTATCCGGACCGATCCGGCCCAAAATAATATTTTTTTATTATAAAAATATTATTTTATTTAATTTTAATTATAAAAAAATATTTAAAAAAATAATATTTTATTATAATAAATAGTAAATTCAGATTTATGAACAGGGTCGGACCTAAACTTAGAATTTAAAAAAAAAAATCAGATACCTCCAGTGCCAACCATAGGTCTTGACTTCTACCACAACAATGTTGTTACTGTCTGACACCACAAGGTATTGTAGCTTATGTTTCAAACGGGATGCCCTGGATTTTGCAAGCCCATAATTTGTTGTTGACCCCATTGAATTAAATGAGAAAACTCAGACTGTAAACTGTGGAGATTGGAAAATAAGTTGTCCCACACTAAATGATATCATTTCAAAAGAAAAGTTAAAAACACTAGCACAAACCACGAAAAAGAAAATGGAGATTATGAATATATATATATATATATATATATATATATGTCTTTGAAAGATTCCACATTTTTCAGTAGAACATGCACCAGAGTTCAAGTGATTATGAAAATAATAGTAGTATGAGAACCAAGGCATGAAAGTGCTGACTGCTAGCAAACTGCATTTTCTCAATGGGAAAAATGAAAGATGATCGTAGCTGATCGAAGCAAAAATGGAAGTAAATGTATGCTTTTATTTATACTAGAAAAATGTTTGCGCTTCACGGGTATATTATCGAATTTGAATTGATATTTTATAATAAATTTGAAAAATAAAAAAGCAAGAGAAATGAAAATAATTTAGAAAAATAATTTCTATCATTATACGACACCTGATATAAAATTAAAAGTTATTTGATATGATCAATTAGATCTAGTAATTTAGGATAAAACATAATTATACGATACAAATATAACATGATAAAATAATTAAAACACGACACAATATGAAAAATAAGATGAACATGATACAAATATATGAACGTGTTAATAAAAAGATATTTTGATAATATTTTGTATTAATATTTTGAATTAATATTTTTTAATAATTTTGAAAGATAAAAAAGTAAGAGTAGTAAAGATAATAATTTAGAAAAATAATAATTCTTATTCTTATACAATATATGGTATAAAATTGAGAGTTATTTGAATATGATCAATTACATTCGGTAATTTCAGATACAACATAATTATACTATACGAACATAATATAAAAAAATAATTAAAACACGACATGACACAAAAATAACATGAATATGACACAAATACACGAACGTGTCCAAATCTATATAAAACAAATTATTAACGTGTCAAATTTTATATAAATATATAATACCTTGAATACGATTATAACAGAAAAAATAGCACGAACATGATGACGAGCGACACAAATTTGTAAGTTGTTTGAATAATGTCAATTAGACTCGACAATTTCGGACACAACATGATTATACGACTCGAAAACATGAAAAAAGTAAACACGACACGAAAAATATCATGAACACGACACAAATACACGAACGTGTCAAAATCGAATTAAACGAATTATTATCGTGAAAAAATTTATAATATTTTAAACACATAATAAAATAACACGAACACATAAAATTGAATCATTATAACAAATTATATAAAATATGAGATGAATTGAGACACGTTCGAACACACAAAACTTTCTCTTAATTGGATCACCATGATAAATTATGTAAAATATTTGGATGAATTGAAACATGATACGAATACATAAAAAAAAATTAAAATACGATTCGACACAAAAATAATATGAATACAACATAAATATACGAACGTGTAAAAATTTATATAAAATAAATTATTAATATATAAAAATTTATATAATAATATAATGCTTTGAATACAAAAAAATAATATAAACATAAAAAATAATATAAATACGATACAAATGAACAAATTTAAAAAAAAAAAAAAAAAATTGGCTTGCCGATATGACAAGCCAATTGCCCTAATTACAAATAAGAATTGAGGCTTTTAATAGATGGTATAGATGTTAGAAAACAATTTCAATAGTTTTACTTTTGTTCAGATCCATACAGTAATCAATTTCCCCTTTTTCATCTCAATACTCAAATTTCTCCCACCTCCTTTCTCTTATTGCGGACCCACTTTTTCCCATATTTGGCAACACAGTGAGCATCGGTGGACCCTTTGCCTCCGCCTTTGGATTTCATCGGGAGCAAGCACCGAGCCCCAAGAATCCCCAGCTCCAAAATCGCAATAGCCCGCTTCCAAAGCTGCTTAGCCGTGGGTCTAAAGTCGCTGCACACGTGCGCCGCTTCATCCAGCACGTGATAACAACCCTCTAAGGACAGCCGCAGTAGGACCCGCTCCCACCGCCGCCTACTCCTCCTTCCAACCCAAACCATTTAGATGCCACGTGGCGTTCATCTATCCCGTTGCTCGATTGAGATCAACGGGATCATGACGTGGCCAAGGAGAACGGCGTCCTTGTTCGTACGGCAATCCACTAACAGAATTAACGGATCTTCGAGAGGTTCGCCGACGACGAAGATCAAGTCCTCGTTCCAGTGCACAGACATACTATGATTGTTCATGTTTCCTCTCCTAGACCGTACAGATTGAAACCCTCGCTGCCCTTTGACTCGAATTTCAGGCACTGTTAAAGGACGTAGATTCGGCGGAATGTGAAGATCCTGAGCTTCGATCACAGTCAATCTCAAATAACAAAGCTTGGGCGATTAATAAACTTTCGATCGAGTGTGCGCCACGTATGGCGCGTCTAAACTCCTCGCTTCAGGGAAAGCCTCGTCGTTTTGAGTGCCGATCCAAACAGCAAGTTGGATATCACCGGAAACCCTAGCAGAATTCTGATCGACGCACCGCCTTCAAGCCGGAACCATTGCGGAGCTAAAGGACTATCCGGTGGCTCTCGTACGGGAACATCGGATAGATCGAAACAAACGCCGCCGAGAAAATTTTCTGTTGGAGAGTCCCAAACGGAGATCTCAAGCGTCGCGTTGGCTGATTCTTGTTTATTGTGACCTAAAGCGAACACCTCGCGCCACTCGGGCGAGTTAGTTGGTTCACCTGGAAGGTAAATCGTCGGCTTCGATTTAAAGTAATGGCTGGATGTACGGATCTTAACATAGGGGCATTCATTTGGAGCTAATCCACGCGCTTTAACGATTTTAACAAACAGATATTGCATCGGCTCAACTAGATCATACGGATGGATCCTCTCGGAGCCGCCATAACGGCCGCGGCGGTGTTGTCACCTTGACTTTTGTTAGCCCAATTTCTTTAGGTGAATAGTCTCCATTTGTTCTCTTCAAAACTCTTAACTCTCTCGCATCTTCTACTCTGCATGCTCCTCACTTCAGCAAAATGCACCTCAGGAACCGGAATTCCCGACGCCATATGTGGAGGCAGAGCCGTTGCCTCCGCTGGAGGCGGCAGCTCCTCGTGAACATGAAAAACATGTGGTGGAGATTCCTCGACAACCACAACGGGCGGCGAAGTATAACAAGGAACAGGACCGTGACCATAGCCATTAACTCCATGAGGAAACTCCATGTGTGCAGTAGGAACCTCAAAAACCCTACCTTCCCCCACAACAACAAGTACGGGAGCCGTGGCTGTTGCTGCTGCGGCGGCGGCGGTGGTTCTTCTGGCGGAGGCTGATCTTCAACAATCTCATCTTAGTAATAAATCCTAAGCCCAACTCACCTCTAATCCAACTAA
Organism: Fremontodendron californicum; assembly: GCA_030761205.1. Classification (NCBI taxonomy): domain Eukaryota; kingdom Viridiplantae; phylum Streptophyta; class Magnoliopsida; order Malvales; family Malvaceae; genus Fremontodendron; species Fremontodendron californicum. Next base: position 6,000,851 of record JAULJL010000032.1, read on the forward strand.
AAACACTTTTTTTCTCCAATGGAAAATAAACCAACCCTTCATCTCCTCGCTTAGCAAACTGGCTCCCGTACAACTTGACCCTCCCCAAAAAGTGGTTTTTACGGCCACTGCCAGTTCCGAATTTCTTATCATTAAAAACCTCAATTTCCAGCTCTTCCTCATTCATGTTTTCAGGATCGGACACCGTGAACTCCAACGCCTCGTTCCATACCGGATTAAGGTCCCTGTATTTCGTGGAAGTCTCTTTTTTTGACCGTCGAAATCGGCAATAACGTAAGGGGTGGAGCTTCCTTGACCGTCTTTGAGAAGAAGATCACGCGCGTCGAATACTTCCACGATCACTTTCCGCTCCGTCTTGGGCGGTGGATGCTGCTGAGACGACGTCATCATGGTCTCATTTTAATACTAGCAAACTTAAAATAAATAAAAAAATAAAAAAAAGGCTTGAGTGAGCTTTGGGCAAGTAAAGAAGAAGAAAAACGGAATTTTGTTTTGGATTTTTTTGGGGCAGAGAAAGAGAGAGTCCATGAAAAAGAAAGCGTTGATTTGCATTTGAGATTTGCTTTTTTGACTCAGTTTGCTGAGCATAATTTTGATTCTTAAATTTTGATTTTCTTTTATTTGGGTTATTTTAGAATTTAGATTCGAGAGAGACAGAGACAGAGAGCGAAAGAGAGAATATATGGGAGCAGTGCCTGTTGCTGGGGCAGTGGGAAATAGGATTCCATGCTCTCTCGCCAAGGTTTTGGATTTAGACTTTAGAGGCGCTTTTCGGCTTCCTTCCTTTACAGGTTCGTTCGTTCCTTTATTTTATTGGTACTAACCAAGTATAGTAATTTTTTAAATATTATTATGGGTAACAGCTTATATATATGGACTTTGTCTTAAACAAACCTTTACCTAGTTTTATAGGTCGGTTTAGCATTATTGACATAATTTTTTAGATTAAAAATTGCTTTTATCCTAATTTTAATATTAAATGATTAAATTAAACTATTAATAATTCAAATAAAAAAAATAAGAAAATGATGCTTTTATAATTTAGAAATTAATTTTAAATAAAATAATTTTATTATCTTTAAATTTTTAAATTTTATTATTTTAAACATATATTTTTTATTTTTCAATTTTCAATTTTTCACGCATTTTTTCACAATAAAATCAAATATTTAAAAAAATTTAAATCATATTTTTATATTATATTTTTTAAAACCCAATTTTTTTCAATAACAATACTAACTTTGATGCACTTAGCTAGATTTTCTCTCTATTGCCTCATCTTTCTCAATTTGGCAGGCTGATTATAATGCTCTGTTTTTTTCTTTAATCCTATATATTTTCTCTGCTTCATTTAGTTGTTAAAGATTTATATACTTCAGATGCATTTATTAGGTGTAAGAATTCTTGAGACTTGGGAGCAAAAAAGTTGAAATTTTACCACCCCTATGGCATAGCTTCATTTCTACTAACATTTTATGATAATAGTGGGTATGAATTGAGTAGTTCATAAAAGAGTTTGGGATACAAAGAGAAGCAGGATTGAGGAAATGAAACCAGTTACATATAGATTTTTTAAGGATCAAGCTATCCATTTAATTTTATGGATCCAACTCAAATTGGATTGAATCTGAATAAAAAAAAAAATTATAATTAGAGCCGGCCTGACTTGAATTAATATTTTTTATTTAAATTTAATTATAAAATATTAATATATAAATAAATAATTTTTTAATATTTTTTAAATAATAAAATAAAATTTTAAACTGATTCGAATCTAATCCAAAATAAATTTAGATTAAAAAAAAAAATTTCGAAATGCAACCCATTCAATCCATGGATAAATCTACTTACACAACCATACAAAGCACAATTAGTTGGATTTCTCTCTACAAGGCACATGACGGCCCTGTCCTTTTTGTCAAAAGCACTTGCATTTTTAATAAAGCCCACTGTCCACCCCCATAAAGCATCAACTTTCTTTCCTATTTTTCTTTCTTTCTTTCTCGGTTTCCCTTGTCAACACACCTCGAAGACCAAATTCTTACCATATCCATCGCATGATGCACTTGTGTTCTCTTCCCTCAAATTATGTTTTCCATTGCACTTTCCTATTAGGTTTTATTGCCAAGAAGATAAACTCACCTAATCCATTATTGGTAGTATGATCCATTTTAAGCATCAAAGTTACTATTTTGATCTCTAATCATTATTAATTATAAAGGTTGTACCCAGTGTTGAAGGCTCCTGTTATAAGCAAGGTCTAAGAAAGATCTCAAGGTACGTAGTCTTTCCCATGTTTACATAGAGAGACTGTTTCTACGCTTTGAACCCATGACTAAGAAAAATAATAAGTAGACACTTGACCATCGCGTGTCATGTAAATTTCCCAATATCAATCTTTGAAATATACGTATGTTTATTTACTTTCCTTTTCCTTTATCTGTTTGCTTTTTGGTTGAAGCCAATTTTGTTATTCTCTTAGACATAAGTTTACAAAAGTGACATGAAGCTGACTTCAACTACACAAGGGATGTTTTGAACAATATGTTATTGACAATTGATTTTTGTTAATGAGTTTATTTAGGATAGTTAGTCAACATTCTAATTATAATATATTAAATATAGTAGTTATCAAATTTATTCATTATTTTTAATATATTTAATGAAAATATTATTATATATATTAATATTAAGGCACAAAATCCATTGACATTAAAAAAATCTAATTACCCCCTAAAGCCTCCTTAAGAGACAACCCCACCAACCGGTGCTAAACATTTTTATTTTGGATCATAGGTCACAGCTTTTGGCACGTATGCCAAAGATGCTTCTCCCTCCCAAGTTCTTTTTAAATGGTACTAAATTAAACCCCCGCGCGATGTCGCGAAAATCAAATGTTAAATATACGATGACAACATTTCTAAAAACAAAAATTAACAATTAAACAAAAAAAAATTAATATTTTTTAAAATAGCAAAAGAGAACTGTCATAACAATTTAAAGTTATAAAGAATTTATAAAGTCAGCTTAAAAGATAAATCTAAGTGAAACAAATTTTATCTTAAATTGAATCACAATGACAAACTATGTAAAATATAAAATGAATTGAGACACGACACGAACACAATATAGAAAAAATAATTAAAACACAACACGAAAATTCAATAAGAATACACGGACATGTAAAAATATACATAAAATAAATTATTAACGTGTAAAAATTTATAGTACTTTATATATATTATTAACGTGTAAAATCTTATAATACTTTGAAGAGGAAAAAAACACGAACACGTCAAGAACACACAAATTTTACTCTAAATCGAATCATTATGACAAATCATGCAAAATATGTCATGAATTGAGATACGACACGAACACACAATTTTTTCTCTAAATTGAATCACAATGAAAAACTATGTAAAATATTAAATGAATTGAAACACGAATTATCAACGTGTAAAAATTTATATAAATATATAATACTTTAAACACAAAAAATAACACGAATACACAAAAAAATTTCGTTTTTTTCCTATTTTAAACACAAAAAATAACACGAATACACAAATTTTTTTTTCTTACTTTTTTTCTATACACTAAAATAAAGTGGGATCCATAACAAAATGGAGCAAAAAAAAATTGGAGTAAAATGGGGTCCACAACAAAGTGGGACCCACAAAAAATTGGAGGGGGCGACGTGGCCACCCTCTCTTTGCTTCAAAAAGTGTAAGATTTATATATTGGATTCTGCCCTTTTTTAATTGGTCGATTGCTTATGAAATCTGATCCTATAAAAGAAAAAGGGTTTTGTTAACTAATGTTTTTAGATTTATAATAATAATATTGTATTATTATCCAAAAAAATAATAATATTATATTAAATGTAAAAGTTGATAATTTTATTTATCATTTTCAATGTATTGATTAAAGATATTATTATATTTAATAATCTTAAAAAATACCATTAGGACACTCGTTATCAAAATCCAAGATAAAATAATATTTGAGGAACAATGCTGCTTGGGTTTTGAATGTTTTTGTGAGTGGTTAATGATCAATAAAAAGTGCTTGCAACTCATAGAAGAATATTGGTGAGAACAGGAATAGCCAATGAATTGGTGCCAATATCTCTTTGTTCCTCTATTTTGTATCACTTCAGTTCTAGCTGCACTTAAATTTATGTGGCGTTTAAATCAAGATAATCAATACTGTATTTGTTGATGTATTATTTTGCTTGTATTGGTATCTATCGATATCTTTCGACGTATCATTTCGGGTTTATTAATAATTTTCAAATATTTTTTTTATATATATAGCTTATTTTCAAATTCCTTAATAATATATATATATATTATATACACATGCAAATATACCTCAATTACAAACATATATATATATATTTATATGCAAATATAAAATTATAAATATTTAATATCCAAAATTTTTAAATATCAAATAAATAAAATAAGTATTAAAATATATAATAAATTATTATTAATTAGGCTCAATAGTTTAATTTAACGAACATATTTTTTAATATAATTATGAAAAAAATAAAAATGATCATGATAGAAAAACATTAGAAATTAGTTTTTAAAAATCAAATAAGTGATTTTTTTTAAAAAAAAAATTAAAATCTTGTTTCTACCGGTACGGATCAATAAGTACCTATATTAGTCTATATTGACCGGTACAGATCGATATAAAAACTGAAATGATACGATGCTAGTATCATTTCGATTTACCTTAAAATTAGTACATACCAATCGTATATACAAACTGATACCGATATGATGCTGATTACATTGCTTTAAACCCTCTCAAACTTGTAAGAACTTAGTGTAAGAAATTGTATAATGAAGGGAAAACAAACTTAGATTCAATTGTGTTTAAAGATAGGTTTGTGATACCATTCTACATAACATGTTCATTTAACTATAAACTTAGAATAGATCACATACCATTTTGTTGAAGTATCAGTGTTACATCAATGAGAATGGATTTCTTTCCTTTTTTTCTCTTTTTCCTTTTCAGTTTGACAAGAGATCCAAAACTATTTTATTTGAAGAACAGTATTTTTTTTTTTAAGTATAATTGGTGCCAAGAAATCCAGGAAACCGAGGTTGAAAGACACAAATTAGATGCATATTATTTTTGAGTACTGCATTAAAGGCAAGTCAGCTTATCCATAATTAGCAAGGTTAAAAAAACAAGATCGGAGGTCGAACCGATCAGAGTTTCGATTTTCGATCCAATTAGTTAGATCGGCCGGTTTGATGAATTTTTGTTTTTTATAATTTAAACATTAAGTTTAATGTTAAATAAATATTAAATATAGTTAATAATTAACAAAAATATGCATTTGATTTAATGGTATGGCCTTTCGTATAAAACTAAGAGATTAAAGGTTCAAATCTCATTAATTACAAATAAAAAATTGAAAATATATATAATCGGTTTTTAATCGGTATGATCTTATCCAATTTTTTAATCAATGATAATTATATGCATGCATTAAGCCTTCAACATAAAACCTAACAAATTATTATAAGATGGAACATGTTTTTTAGTTTTAGCAGCCTAAATTGGGGAAAAAAGTTTGTGATGTTCCAGTTGTATATTCAAGCTGTTTTTAGATTTGATCCTTGTCCTATTGACCTTGCATTTCCTTGCTCATCTTCCTCTTTTCTCTTTAATTGTTTGTTTTTCTTTATTTCCTTATAAGAATGTAATGCCTTTTACTTTATACTCTTATAGTACCAGATCTACTTTTAGGAGCATAACTGAATGCTCCTATGTTTATTTTAGTAATAGCAGGTTTATGTATTTTTTTGGTTCTCAGCTTAACAGGCAGAAAAATGAAAAATACTTTAATTAAAGCAATACCAAGAGCCCAAAAAATGTCAAAATGTGGTACATATTGAATAACAACACTTAATTAATGTTATATCCAATCGTGTAAAACTACAGAACATAAAAATAAAAAAATAAAAATAAAAATGGTTAAGAAGAGGAAAGAGCGTAGTAACTATGAGAGATTGACTTTGCCCATAGTTGTAGGGAGTGAGGAGAGGGATTGTCAGAACTTTATTAGACAGACAATTTTTGGTGATAGTTTCTTGATCATCTTGTTGTGCTGCTTTTACTCTGCTTCCCATTTTTGTTCATCAAGTAACAAAAACTTATTTGTTTTGTTTTGCTTTGCTTTTATGTTTTGATTGCTAAAGAAGATAGGACAACGTCTAAATCCGAACACCATTTCGTGTGGGAATAGCTGATTTCAGATTATAGCATTGAAATTCAAAATTGTATTTTCAAACGTTATAGGTAGATAGGATAAGTTACAGTTTTTGAAGTTCAAATAATTAGGTAGATACGATAAGTTACAGTTCTTGTAACTATATATATACATCATAAATACAGTATTAAGTTTTTCAAGTGAGTTCAATACCTTATTTTTATACCTTTCAAATATATAATTAATCGTAATTAATTTATACATAATAATGAATACATTTCATTCTTCTCATAATTTATTTATATAACATCAAGTTACAGCAGCTCAGTAGGAATAGATTGAAGCAAAGCTAATAATAGCAAGTAGAGTTTAGCAGCATTGGTCATAAAATTCACTCTCGTCTTTCAGTAAAGCTTAAGCAGTTGATTCAAGAAATGGATAATCAGTGTAGCCAACAACAGGATCTAATGTGTAGAAGGTATCTCTGTTGTAGTGATTGAGAGGAGCATCGAGCTGGAATCTCCTTGGCAAATCCGGGTTGGCTAGAAACAATCGACCAAACGCAACAAGATCTGCGCGGTTTTCAGCCACTGCTTCGTTTCCATCTTCCCTGTCATAACCCCCAGCAACAATGAAAGTACCATTAAAAGCCTTTCTCATGGGAAAGAGACTGTAGGGACATTCAGATTTTTCTCCCACTTTTATCATTCTTGGCTCCACCATGTGACAGTAGAGAATTCCGTATTTATTCAAGGATTCTGCCATGTAGAGGCCTAATGCTTCAGGATTGGAGTCTCCTGATTCCATATAGTTTGCAAAGGGAGATAGTCTTATTCCAACTTTATCTGCTCCTATCTCATTACAAATGGCTTCAACTATTTCCAGACCCAATCTGCAGCGGTTCTCTAGAGACCCACCGTATTGGTCTGTTCTATCATTGATCTCATCTTTCATAAACTGGTCAATTAAATACCCATGAGCCCCATGAATCTCAACTCCATCGAAACCTAAGAATTGTAGAGCATGAGACAAAATAAATAAATAAAAGGAAGATGGTTGGTGCATCGTTTTATAATATCTCTTCTCTAATCCATCAATTCTGATCTATGTAACTCCGATTCTTCATTTTTTTTAAAATACCCGTGTCCGATGCATATTGCATATTCGAATATGGATATGGAGATGCGATCCCCCAAAGACCTTTCAAATACATGAAAAAACTTAAAATAAATCAAACATCCATGTCCAACACTCACACCTGAATCGGAGTAACATAGATTTTGATGACCCCTTCACGAAGCCATTATATAAGTAGTTATCAAAATAAAAAAAATAATGCCAAAATTGTTTCCTTTTTTGATAAAAATAATGCCAAAATTATAGCAGACACAAACTGCTTCTGTTCATTCACTTATAATGACCCTAAACCTTCGAATTCCTTGACTCAAAAAAAGCTACAGTAAGCTTTACATTTTGCCTAGGGTGTCAGATATCTGAGACTCTTATCACCTTAATTATTTGTGTTCGCTCACTTGTGGCGAAACTATCAGAAACGACCTTGGATTTACTTACTAAGAATGCGGTCCTATATCGATAATGATGGTGTAATAAAATCGATGTAGATGACCGACAACCCCAGAGAGCTAGGAAAGGCTTAGTTTCTTGTCATTTGATAGAGCATTGATAATTGTTGCTATAATATTTTCCTTTTTTTCCTCTCTCTAGCAATAAGTAATTTTGCTTTTAGTTGAAGAGCATTTTTCATTCCATCATACAGATAGTCAAAATTCACTTTTTTTTGTTTTCACATAAAAGTTTTTAAAAGTTGAAATTCTCACAATCTTTTGTTTATTTTAGTAAAAGAACTTACCAGCTTCCACGGCATTCCTTGCAGCAAGTCTAAAATCATTGACAATTTGAGGGATCTCATCTGTTCTTAACCGCCTTGGAGGTGAGAACCTCGCAACATCGACTCCATTTGCTCGAACCTGGGGCATCAATGGCTTGTCTGTACAGGAGATTGGAGCTTGCCCATTTGGCTGAAAATCTGCATGCATGGACAAGGGATAAAGGTTAATTAATATATCCAGATGAAAGAAACCTTGTTTTAAAATCAGTTTATGTGTGAGTGAGACCATCAGACAAATTTGACAAGAAACAATTACGCATTACTTGCTGATGGGAAAAGGAATTATACACTAGCTGAGGGGGAAAAAGGCATTAAATCAGTAAAGCTTCAAAAGAAAAGTTTGAGAGGAGATTGCTAATTAGAAAAAACTGGTTCAAAACCAAAAAGGGAGAAAAAAACCCATATGTTTCGGCTCTGTAATGAGAATGTCCAACTAATTTCCAATTTATATTGCCTTTTGATCTGCAGGCTTTCTGTAGTTAATGCTTGGAATACAACTTTTAGCAAGCATAAAGGGAAATAGCAAATAGATCAATAAGATAATTCTTCTTCGAGGTGAAGTGTAACATCGGAAGTCTCGTGTCAGAAAAATGCCAAGTAAATTGTGGAAATGTAAGGAAGAATGGACCGTGGGAGACTATGTTGCTCCAGCTCTTCATTTTTCTTAAAGCACTCGTGTCCGACACCTGTATCCGACGCATATCCGGACATGGGTAGGGGACACGACCCTCCAAAGACCCTCCAAATACATGGAAAAACTTGGAAAAATTGAACATACATATGTCGGAGACATACCCATATCCGACATTCACATCCAAGTCCGAGTAACATAGCTGGGAGATAATCCTCTTGGAGAATGAGATAGCCAATACAAGACACATAGAAACTACTTATGACTATGAGTTCTAAAATCTAAGAGGTGCAATTTATAATCTTCCTTACAGGATCCTCACATGCTAGCAAGCAGCCTGTGTTTAAAATCAAAACAAACAAGTAAACGTGCTACTTTGCTTCAGATCTTTCACTTCGATTGTTAGTTATATAATTCTTTTTCATAGAATAGCCTTGTCACCAGTATGGATATAACACCCCCCCCCCCTTTACAGTGGCATGAAGCTTCTTTTTCTTAGAAATCACCATGCCACCAGTGACAATGGATACATCAATATGTTCAAATGTTGAACACGAACAAATGTAGAAAATGAATGCACTCTTAAGCTTTCTAATATGGTCAAATACTGTGGTAAAAAAAACCCTTCATTGAGTCTCTAATCCTTCTGATTTATCAAGTGCAGACTTCCATTTGAATCAACAAAGCAATCAATGAGATTCATTGTGAAACTACAAACTAATCAATTAAAAAGCCATTACACATAGATCATATAACATGTATCATATGCTAATCTGTATTTCAAAATTCTTTTACCCGACCAAAAATAAGTAATGCAGCCCACTGATTTGAAATGTACATGCAAGACCTAGGTCCTTTATGTTAATAAGCATGTTGATGCCTAAATTTATAACCTATTTTTGGTTAAATTGAGTGCATTCAACAGCCACCTAGTCATGACTAATGCAATACTTAACCTGCAAAACTCTGTTCTAGATTTATCATATACAATTCTACAAGTTATGTTATGCCATCAATTTCACCATACCTTTACATAGACTATTCAATGAAACATGTAGACCTATCACACTTTCTATTTAAACATGTTTTAACATATTGTTGATTAAAAGGTACATGTAGGCCCATCAACATCCCACTTTGGTGGTGAGTTATGTTACTCAGACTCAGGTGTGAGTGTCGGACACGGATATGCGTCCGACACGGGTATGTTCAATTTTTTTTCCAAGATTTCCATGTATTTGGAGGGTCCTTGGAGGATCATATCCCCATACCCATGTCCGGATATGCGTCGGATACGGATACTTCAAGAAAAATGAAAAGTCGGAACAACATAGATGGTGACTAAGAGGCACGCCCTATTTGGCACAAGTTAACTGATGCCTACTAAGGAAGCACATCTTTGAATGTAAAAGAGATGCAGTAGGCAAACACATCTTTTGTTCCTCCATCCTTTAAATTACCAATAGAAAGTTTTGAATGCTAATAAGATCTGTTCCACCTCCACTGGTACATCTAAAATTACTAACCTCGTGCTTTCTCTACAAGCATCAGCTGCAGTAGTATGCCATACCACTAAAATTAAGACTTCATTTTTCTTTAGTATGCAAATTCTGTATGCCTTTTGGAAATAAAGTGTGAATGCATTTGAAAACATCACAAGTCTCCAGATTGACATATTCTTTAACTATTTAATTATGTAAAAATCTTTTAAAATACTCAAACCACTTCACCAGCCACTTTAAGATAAGAGAGAAGACATACTAGAGGAGGTCTAAGACAAAAGCTCACCTTGATTTGAAACCCTTCCCACATGCCAAATCTGACAAAAGAAGATCCCACCTTTTGCATGGACAGCATCAACAATGGGTTTCCATGCCTCAACTTGCTCTTTTGTCCATATACCAGGTGTTTCTGGGTACCTTTACCCCGCAAGAAGCCAAGTATTTCATTAAACTTCGAGGTGATAAAAAAAGTGCAAATCCAACATGTCCATGCATTTTCACATACATCATGTCTTCAATACAGTAATAAATCTAAAACAAGTTGGCAGTCCAACATATATATATAATTACCCTTGAGCTGTATCAGAAACTCCAGTAGCTTCAGCTATCAAAAGACCACCTTTGGAAGCTCTCTGCGAATAGTATAAAATGGCATGCGGCTGAGGAACATTGTTGTAAGATCTCTGTCTAGTCAATGGTGCCAATACAATTCTGAGAAACAAAAAGAAAAACTGATAAAGTAAATCAAACTCCGAAATTCTAATCGGAAACAAGGTACTAGTAAACTGACAGAATTACATGCATCTAGCCAGATAAACTTATGGAAATTGTATGACTAAGTTGATCGATTATACAAATTTGAATCAATAAGCAAAATCAAACTACTAATCCAGGTTAAGCATCCAACCTAAAAATCAATTGACAATAGGTGAAGAGGTTCAACTTGAATATAAGACCACAAACAATTCAAGATTCAATCAATGTGGTATAACAACACTTTAACAAACCCTCATCTCCGTGTGTAGACGGAGATAACAGACAGAAACAACTAACAAAATCCAATCTAAAACTAATGACAATAGGTTAAGAGGTTCAATTGAATATAAAATCATAGGCAATTCAAAATTTAATCGATAAAAATAACATTACTTTAACAACCCAATTTAGAATGATTATATGGTATGTCAAAATTTCACTTAACCAAGCAAAATTTCATTTTTTGCCCTAGTTAGACATATACATTAAGGAGCCACAAACAATGCATTCATGTTCCTTCCTTCTATTGACAAACTAGAAATCAATCAAGATTCATGAATCTAATATCTGCCTCTAAAACTTGCAGTAGGAACAGATCATAAAGCTTCAGTTTCAATGTTAATGCTAACTAGGACTTTCAAAGTCTCTAAACCAGATTTTGCAAAAGTAAACAATAATGACAGAAAAGAGACATAACCCAGAAAAGTAAAGAGACTTAAATTAAGAAACTTCACTTGAACAAAACTTAATTAAAAAAAAACTTGGGAGATTTGTAAAACATTATCCAATCAGGTAAAAAGAAAGAAAAACTATATATAGTTGTAAGTATTACCTGTGAGAAAGATTGAAATTTCCCATTTTGTAAGGAGTGAGAAGAGGAATAGTAGGCAATTCATTAGACAGACTATTTTTGGTGATGGTTTCCATTTTCGTCTGTGGAGGAATACTAACAAAGAAAATCTTTGATTTGGGTTAGGTTTGTCCACGCTTCAGTTACAGGATTTAAAGACAATTATGATGACGTTTGAGATTACGTGAGCTCTTGTCTGCTCTTTCTTACATGTCTTTTCGAACATAATCAAAATGTATCGGTGAGTCCGTGCGTTTCAGTTTTACCGAGCCATTCATTGCCCACAGGCGACATCCTTATCTACCACTGAACATGGACGGCATTCCGGCCCACATTAATGTTTCATATTTTCAATTTTTTACTAAGAATTCCTCTTTAACTAGAAAAAAAGCCCCGCTTTGTCGGGATATTGTAATTTTCTTATAATTTTGTAATTAATTAATAATAATTAATTAATTTATATTTATATTTATATTTATATTTTATTAAATAATAATTATTTATTTAAATATTATATTTTTAAATTGTGATAATATTATTTATTTATAAATTATATAATAGAAATGCATTTTCAAATATTATTTATATGTTTTTTTAAAAATATTTAAATTTTATTGTACAGTATATATTTTTATTTATAAGAGATAAAAAATTATAAATGAAAAATAAGAAAATAAAATTATGGTTTGTATTTTATTTTTTCGTATGATCGATTTTCTCACATAGGTTAGTAGTAAATTCGTTTTTTTCTTTTTCTTTTTTCTCAAGTGGGTTGGGTACGGATCCTAAATCGACCTGCGAGTTAACGTGCTAACCAACCCCTTTAAAATACATCATTTAAAATTAAAATTAAAATAATTAATAAAATTTATTTATTTACTCTTCTCGAGCGGATTGGGTCACGAATTCTAAATCGACTCGCGAGCTAACGTGCGGACCAATCCCTTAAAAATACATCATTTAAAATAAATAAAAAATTATTTTTTTCTCGAGACGGTAAGGTACGGATCCTAAATTGACACGCGAGTCAACGTGCCAACCTCTTTAAATACATCATTTAAAAATAAAACATAAAACTAAAAATAATTAACAAAATATTTTTTTTTTCTCGAGTGGGTGGAATATGAATCCTAAATTGACCCGCGAGTCAACATGCGGACCAACCTTTTTAAATACATCATTTAAAATTAAAATAATTATTAAAATAACTCCTTTTTAAAAAAAAAATTGAGACGGTCAGGTACGGATCCTAAATCGACCCGCGAGTCAATGTACGGACGAACTTCTTTAAATACATCATTTAAAAATAAAATAAAACTAAAAATAATTAATAAAATAAGGTACGGATCCTAAACCGACCAGCGAGTTAATGTACGGACCAACCCCTTTAAATACATTATTTAAAATTAAAATAATTAATAAAATAAATTTTTTTTTAGACGATCGTGTACAGATCTTAAATCGACACGCGATTCAACGTGTAGACCAACTTTTTTAAATACATCATTTAAAAATAAAATAAAAACTAAATCTAATTAATAAAATATTTTTTTTTTGAGCAAATCGGGTACGGATCCTAAATTTAACCATGAATCAACGTGCGGACCAATACCTTTAAATACATATTTAAAAATAAAATAAAAAACTAAAAATAATTAATAAAATAAATTTATTCTTTTATTTTTTTCACGAATGGATCAAGTATGAATCCTAAATCGACCTGTAAATTAACGTGCAAATTAATCTTTTTAAATATATCATTTAAAATATAATAAAAATCTAAAAACTAAAAAAAACTCGTTACATGTCTAGCAAAATAGCTCAACACGTGGCAAGTGGACCTATTATTTTTGGGTGTTATATAATTGAATGAAATTGTCCCTAACCTATTTCAAAATTTTCCTTTGAGTCCCACATTCTCAATTTTAATATATAGTAGACAACAAATCAAGCAAAAAAAAAATTATTTGGTATACTCCTATCCTATGTTAGGAGTTTAGGATCCATCTATTTAGTGAAAAATGATCTTTAAAAAATAATTTTAAAAAAAATAGATCTAAATTAAATTAATTAATTTTATTAAAATTTTAAAATATGTAAAAGTAAAATTTATTTATTTTTAAAAAATAAAAACAATTTTATTTTAAATTATATATTTTATAAAATATATCTAAAATATAAAAAGAAATTCAAAATTTTCCTTTCTTTAATTTTTTTTTCTTTTTTTCATCTTTTATCTCTCCTACTGGCCAATCGACACTAACGAGTGTCGGATCTGGCCCAACCGACACCATTATAGCCTGTTGGAGCCAAATTGACCTTTACTGCCGTCAATTTAGCAAGGAGGGAAGGGATCGGTTTTCACTACCCAATGTCTTCCCCTTGCCATATCGATGACGATAAGCGCGATCTAATCTCAGTTTGCCATCATGGTGTTTGCTAGGCTAGATCTGACCCTCATCGGTGTCGACTAATCTTTGGTCGACGAGAGAGAAGGTGAGAGAAATAAAAAAAATGAATAAAAGAGAGAAAGAAAAAAAAAAAAAAACCCACTTATTATTTTTTTAACAAGTTAGTTGACATATGCCAATCAAGTATCATGTATGTAATATAAATGTCTACTACTAACATTTAATGTCAAATTTAACGAAAATTAGAATTAAGACCTTGCTTTCGTTGGGGTACTTCTAATTTTTTTTTAATTAATAATAATAGTAAATTATATTTTATTAAATAATAATAATTTATTTAAATTTTTATTTTTAAATTGTAATAATATTAATATAATTATATTTTGTTAATTACAAAAATTAAATTTATCATAATTGTTTGTTTATAAATTACGTAATACAAATGTATTTTAGAATGTTATTTTTTTATTTTTTTTAAATATTTAAACTTTATTTTATACTGTATATTTTTTTATTTATAGGAGATAAAAAATAAGAAACAAAATTGTGGTTTTTATTTTATTCTCTCGTAGGATCGATTTTTTCACATAGGTTAGCACCAAGTTCTTTTTTTTTTTTTTCTTTTTCTAACTTTTTTTCTAAGCCGATCGAGTATGGATCCTAAATCAACTTGCGAGTTAACGTGCGAGCACTTTAAATACATCATTTAAAATTAAAATAATTAATAAAATAAAATTCTTTTTTAACTTTTTTCTCGAGTTGGTCTGGTACGGATCTTAAATTGGTCCACAAGTCAACGTGCGGACTAACCCCTTTAAATATATCGTTTAAAAAAAAATAAAAAACTAAAAATAATTAATAAAATAAAATTTATTTTTTATTTTTTTCCAGCGAGTCGATTACGGGTCCTTAATCGGCCCACAAGTGAACGTACCCTTTAAATGCATCATTTAAAAATAAAATAAAAGTAATTGTAAAATAATTTTTTTTCTTGAGCGGGTCAGTTATGGATCCTAAATCGATCTGCGAGTTAACGTGCAGACCAACCCCTTTAAATACATCATTTAAACTAAAAATAATTAATAAAATAAATTTTTTTTTAATTTTTTTCTCGAGCAGGTAGGTTACGGATCTTAAATCGACCCCCAAGTCAATGTGCGGACCAATTTTTTTTTAAATACATCATTTAAAAATAAAAGTAAAATAATTAATTAATTAGTAAAATAATTTTTTTTAAAACTTTTTTCAGTCCGGACGGATCCTAAATCGACCCGCAAGTCAACATGCGGACCAACCCCTTTAAATATATCATTTAAAAATAAAATAAAATAATTTAAAACTAAAAAAACTAAAAAAAATTAATAATATTTTTTTTTTAAAAATTCTCAAACAGGTCGGGTGCGGATCTTAAATCGACCCATGAGTTATCGTGCAGACCAATCTCTTTAAATACATTATTTAAAAATAAAATAAAAAAACTAAAAACTAAAAATTTTATAAAAAAAAACTAAAATGCTCTTAGGCTTTTTTATGTTGTAAAGGATAAAATTATTCCTAGATTATTTTGAAAAAAAAAATCTCGTCCCTATTAAAAAGAATAAAATTATCTCTGAATTAAAAAATTTCTTGGGTCTCTAGAACTGTAGATGTTAATAAAAAAATTATTTCATTGTAATATTAAAAGTATGTACCAATAGATTACTTTTTAAATTATAGGACCACAATTATACTTGTTCCATAATTTAGGCTCATGAATGTGATATCATCAAATCAAAGTTATTAATTAGAAAAAAAATGTGAGTCAAATCAAACTGTTTGAACAAAAACAAAAATAATTCATACATTTCTTAAAAACATTCCTCTCCATCATCTTCACCTCCTTGCAACTCTTTATGGCTCTACCTATGCTTTAATCCTCCCCAGTCCCCACCACCCTCTCTGATTACAGCGACGACGATAGCTCTCACTCGGATTGAAATTTCAGGCTATTTTTGAAGACACCCACTTCGATTTTCTTGTTGTTTTCTATGTTTTTTCTCCTGTAATTCTTTCTGTCTGATTAATATATTTCATCAAGTTTTAGTGATACCCAATTCTTTTTTTTGGTTGTTTTTGATGTTGTTGCTGTTGGATACTCCTCATCTCTTGTAAATTTTGGATTGAATATATCTTTTAATGGGTTTATTTCGTCTTCTTTGTTTGTTTACAAGGTTGAATTTTTAGATTAATTGGCATCTTTTGTCTCACGGATCTGGAACTTTGGCCTAACAAACTGTATGGATTCGAAAAATTAATTCTGAAGTAAAATACCAAACAAACAATCCCAGTTTAAAGCAACAACCCAAGAAAAAAAAAACAAAAAACAAAAGGTCTTGATTGGAACAATTCGCTTTAACCCCTATACAAACAACCCACAATAGACAACAAAGAACCACCCAATAGAGGATGAAATTAATATGGTTCAGCCTACATCACTCCAGTCAGGCTGATTTCTTCTGTCAAAGGCGCATCCTGTAAAGGAAGAAGGCCAGAATTGTCAATAGATTATGTGAATTAATATCAAATTTACAAAACTTAATGTTGAAACCTTGAAAATTTGGGGCTATAACATTAAACAACATTTAAAAAGACTGTAGTGCAATCAGTAGAGGATAGCTCAATATATGTATTAGTCAGTCAGTGCAGCTCAATATTAGGCAATATAAGAATTTTTACCATATTTTCTTTGTCCTCTTCAGCAGTCTCAACTGCAGCTGCAGGGCTAACTTGACCTGTAAATTAAACTACAAATGCATGT
The DNA here is from genome assembly GCA_030761205.1 of Fremontodendron californicum. NCBI lineage: Eukaryota > Viridiplantae > Streptophyta > Magnoliopsida > Malvales > Malvaceae > Fremontodendron > Fremontodendron californicum. Next base: position 6,017,948 of record JAULJL010000032.1, read on the forward strand.
CATGTACGTACCCAAAGTAAGACATAGATGCTAAACCTAAACCTAAAATTTATCAACACACTTGCCTTCTACATTTGCTGATTTGGTTCCCTGTTTCTTGGTCTTGTCCTTTCCTTTAACAGGCTCTGGCTTGGTTGTATTCTGAGTTTTCTTCTGTAACTTACGACTCCCGGTGTCTGGAACAGACCTTGAATTTGAACTATTCTTATTCAAAACCCTATTCTTCGGAGTAGCCTTTTTTGCTGATTCGGCCACTGTCGATACTTGAGCAGCATCAGTATTCAAGGACTTGGGTTTCAGTTTCCTAGATCCCACTGCAGAAGAATCGCTGTGAACCTCATCATCAGATGACCGAGTCCCTTCCTCGGGCTCAGGCACTTGAGAACAGGTTTCAGACTCCTGTGGTTGATCCGAATTTTCTGAAATATTGTAGCTTTCAACTAGTTCCTTTATAGCTTCCCCATTTTCACCAAGATTATGGCGACGTACATAGGATTTAAGCTCATCACGCATACCCTGAAGGGGCTGGATTTGGAGTTATGATGAGATTAGACCAAAAAAGAGATAGGTTAGAATTCAATGCAAACAACTTGTATCCTATCTAGAATAGAATAGGCAAAAGTGAACAACAAATCCAATATACTAAACTACCAAAAAAAAAATGAAAGCCTTGAATACAAAGGATGATGCAATAACATAAACTTGAGATAATTTTAGCAAGAACTTTTGATGCAGCTATCCAATAAACCCCAATTCAGAGCAGTGCTGTCAAGGGCGCAAGGCGCACTCTAGGCGTTGGAACCCCTATATTGCTTGAGACGCAAGGCACAAAAGAAAACGCTCGCCTGAATGAAATAAGACGCAATATGTATATGTGTGTTTTTGTTTGTATATATATATATATATATATATATATAAGCTTAAAATATATAATTAAGATAATAAACTCTAAAAAAACGATCCAATTTATCTACAAAATATGCAAAATTTTCTTCTTCTTTTGTTGGTTAATATGCATGATTCCCTTATGGTCCCATGTCTATTGTTAAAGATTCAAATATTGAGAAGTAGAAAATATTATCACCTTTCTTACTAGTAAAAAGTACAACTAATGAAAAAGTTTAAAATAAATGAAATTAAAAAGAATTTCAATCAGAAGAGCTTTTTTGCACCTATAGCCTTACAAAAATTAATTCTGAAGTAAAATACCAAAAAAACTGTATTGTCTAGTGCAAAGGCACAACGCCCAGGTGCGTCTAGACACACACCTTGACAACACTGATTCAGAGCAGAAGCATGCAAAGTGAAGTGGAGAAACAATCGAACTAGCATACCTCACATCCAGCTTCTAAGGCAAGTTTGAAGAACCCAAGTGAGACTGAATGCATAGAAGCTGATTCAGAGAGCTTAATCTGCCGCAGCCAATATGATGCTGATGACAGCATACTGAACCTCCGTTGAGTTGCCGATCTAGAAGCATTGGAAAGAGGTGTGTCACTTTTTCCCCGACCATTTGTAGATTTCTTGGCTCTAACCTCAGATATAGGAGTGATTGTCCCAACTAATTTTGGAGATTGAGTCATAGTTGATTTGGTTGGAATAGAGAGCCTTCTAGGTGGCTTGGCAGATTTCTCCTTGGAAAGAGCAAGAACAGCCACACTCTTGCTTACACTTGGTGTTGCCCTCCCCCTAAGAAGGCCAAACAAATAAAACCCAAATCATTTAGTAATACTGATAGTAACATGACAGCAACTAGGAAATTATTAACTGCACAGCCATATACTTAGCAATATTCAATATAAAACTGGGGAAGATTGTGGATAGATGGATGATTAACTTAAAACCTTTTTTTAGACATGGGCCTTGGCAATCCGTGTATTCTTGTCATGTTCATGTTATTTTCTCATATCATAATCATGTTTAAGGTGTTACATATTTATATAAATTTTGATACATTAATAATTTGTATTATATAGATTTTGACACGTTTATGTATTCATGTTATTTTTTTTTGCGTCGTGTTTTAGTTATTTTTCTCATATTGTGTTCTTGTCATATAATTGTGTCATATCCAAAATTACTAGGTCTACAATTTTTGTACATGCAACTATTTGCCAGAATGGCAATGAGCTTATTAACTATGGGAAATGTTAACCAGTGACTAGTAGTACTGATTAAAGTGATATATATACATATATATATATATAAGTGTAATTAATGACTTATTTTTCTTGAGTTCAGTAAAAATAATGTATCAGATGCAAAAAAAAATTCCTAAACAGATAATTAAATAATTCTTAACTAATACTTTAGGTACCGGTTAAGCGGACTCATTAACTATATAAGCAAGTCTGTCCCATTTTTCAATCCCTTAAAATAGGCAATCATTAAACCCAGAAATCAAAAGGAATTACAGAATAAAATCTTTTGTATTTCCAAAACAACCTTACTTAGGGCTAGTTTAGCATTGCTGTTGAAAAAAGCTTGGGTTGGAAAAAACTCGAGTTGGAAAAAGTGTGTTTATAAAGTGTGGTGAAAAAATGTGGTTTAAAAACTTTTAAGTGTTTAGCATTGCTGTAAAAAAGTGTTGTAGGAAATTGAAATGTCAAAAAAAGATATGTTTAAAATAATAAAAGTGTAGAGATGTAAGGATAATAAAATCATTTTATCCAAAATCAGCTTTTAAAATCCAAAAGCTATATTTTTTGGCTTTTTGGTTTGGCTTTTCAAACCATGGTTTCAATAGCAAAAGCCAAATTTTTTTATCTGTTTAGCATTGCGTTTGCGGTGAAAAGCAGCTTTTGACCTCAAAAGTTGTGCTAAAAGCAATGCTAAACGAGGCCTTAATGCCTTATATTTCCTAGTAAAAAAAAAAAGTTTCACAATGCAAACTATATAATTCGAATACCTTCTTGATGAAGAAGAATTGGATAATTCAGACACCGGTGGCTTCTCCTCCTCTGATCTCATCGAAGATCGAAGTGGATAGCGTAGCTTCGACTCCCCTGCACTCCCTGAAAACATCCCAAAAACGAAATTTAAAACCCAAAAGAAACCACCTTTAAAGCCAATGGAAACCTATAGAAATTGAGGCAGAAATTAACCTGAAATTGGAGCAGTCGGTTGTTGTTCTTTGACAGGCTCCTCCATTTTTTTTTTTTTGGCTTTGAAGATTTTCTCAAACGGAAATTCTTACTTTTTTAAGTCACAAACAAGTCCAGAAGGCCAGAATTTGTGTTCGGATTTTATAAGGATTTTTTTTTTCTGTATCATTTATCCTTAAGATGATTCACTGCTGTCCTTTTGACTCTTGTCTTTCGGGCGGGAAAATTTAAGCAATTAGAAAAAAAAAAAAAACTTTTATCTGTCATTTGTCCGACATCTGTTCCTATTCACGCTCTTGTTATGACGTGTCTTTTTCCCATTTGCTTGTGAATATAAAAACAGCTGTTCCAACGGCAGTTTAATGATACACATGTCAATTAGGTAGGGAGAGTAAGCTTTTTCAGCAGCTTGGAGAGTGGGATTTTGATGAAGTAAGATGTGAGGGATTGAAGGGAGAAACTTTAAACGTCAGAGGGAGCTGGAAGTGGACCCACGCGCCAAACTTAGAAAGAGGAAAGGGGATAGGATCAAGAATTTCGAATTTCAAAATTCAAAAAAAGAAAAACCTTAAGAGTAATTTTAAATCTTTAGTGGGTCCAGTCCAAGTCCAACAACAAAATCCTCTGCATGGGATGAGATATCAAACATGTTTTATGTGGCCCAGTGTAAAAAAATTTATAAACAGTTACTTCTTATATATCTCTTTCACTCAAATTATGTCACGTAATTAAATTTAAAAAAAATAATTATTATTTATTACAAGAATAATTAATAAATTATTGAAATAAGTATTTATTATTTAATTATTACATATAATGTGTAATAAATAGTTGACTTTTTATAAAAATTTAATTACGTAATATGATTTAAATAAAAGAGATATATCTAACATAAAATAACCGTTTCATAAAATCTTTTCTCCCATAACTATATATTAGCCTTATGCACATTCATTATCTATACCTATTATATTAAAAGTATCCATAAGGGGATACTGTAGGAACAACATGCCCATACTAGGGATGGCAAAACCCGATCCGACCGATAGATTTCGCACCGATCCGCTCCGAATGGAGAGGTTTTTTTTTTGGAGCGGGGTGGAGCGGAGCGGTTCTGGTAAATGCTTGCTCCACTCCGCCCCGCCCCGACTTTTGAAATTACTATTTTATCTTTTAAAATATTTTATATTTTTCTTATATTTTTAATATATATTAGATATATATACTAAAACCATATATATATATATTAATATTTTATATCTATACTTTTAGTATATATGTATTATATATATTATATTAAAGATTTTTATATACTAAAATTATGTTCATGAATAAATTATAATATAATTTTTTACAATATTAAGTTAAAAATAATTAATATAAATTGGGGTGTAGCGGAATGGAGCACCGTGGAGCGGTTATGGATGTAACCGACATCCATGGATGTGGATGTTTCCAACATCCATGCAAGAGTGGGGTGGAGGTGGATAAGGCAATATCCGCCCCCGCCCCGCTCCATTGTCATCCCTAGCCCATACAGCGATAGCTGTATTTTTTTTTCGTTCTTTAGAAAAATTACATAATAGATTGTTAAAGTAAAACTTATATGTTATAGTTGTTATAATAAATAATTATTAATAAAAAAATATTTTTTTTTAGCTTTGTGAGTGATGGTAAAAAATTAAATATCCGATATTATTCGATCCGTTATTTTTGGATTTGGTTATTGCGGATTCGGATAATTTTTGAATTAAGATATTGAATTTACTGTCCAAAACGGATTCGAAAATGAACCATTCGATATCCGTTATTCGAAACCATTTTGATTTTGGTTCGGATAGTGTCGGATATTTAATTCGTTATCTGAATCCACTTTATTTATGCAAATAAAGGATTCGGATATCCAAATCCAATATCCATTTACATATTTTAGTTTTTTTTTTAATTTTATATTTTTATTTTTTTAAAAATAATTTAATAAATTCGGATATTTAGCAGGTTCGAATATCCGATGGATATTACTTTTTAAATCGGATACGGATTCGGATAGTAAGAGAATAATAAACAGATTCAAATTTTATATAAATCAAGCGGATTCGAACATTTAAAAAATTGTTGATATCTGATCCGATGTCATTTTATTTGTGATCAATTTTTTTGGAATAATTACAAAATTAATTAATAAACCAAAAATATTTACTATTTATGATCATAATAATAAATAATTATTAGTAAGGAAAGAAAATAAATTTTTTTTTTGAAAAAGGTGTAATCAAGAGAGAATTTTTTTTTGAAAGAATTACAAAAATGAATCAATAAATTAAAATATTTATTATATATTATTATATAATAAATAATTATTAATAAAGAAGTAAAAAAGATTTATGTGAAAAAAAAATTTGCAATTATATTTTATCTTTTGACTCTTACAACCGAAGAAAGTAAAATTGATTGGTAAAAAAATCAACTTAAGGTTTTATTTTTTGATGAATTTGTCATTTGATTTAAAAAAAAAAATCAATTTTATAGATTTTTATTTAAAATTGATTTAGTATTAATTTTTATTTATTTAAGAAAAATATGTAATTTGAAATATTTAATTTTTATATTAAAAATATAATTTCTTAATACATAAATATATATTTAAATAAATAATTACTATTTAATATAATTAAAATTATATTAAAAAAAATTTAACTCCCTAACGAAGCGGGGAGAGAAACATTCTAGTGCGAATGAAATAAAAATTAAAATAATAATAAAATTTATAATTATCTTAAAATATAAAAGAGAAAAAATGTAAAATAATATAAGTAAAGTTTTTTTTATACAAATGAGATCACAGTCCGAGAATAGGAGAAGGGATTACAAATACTATTTGAACCCTAAAGTTTCTATATGTCACCTTTGAAGAGTAGTTACATGAACTATCTAGATTAAGCCTTTGGTTCGTATTTTTTTTTTTTTTGTGCCAAAACACATAAATTTTTATAATGGAGAAAAAAATAGGAAATAGTGGATTTTAAAATTGAATTATCTCTACTTTGAAAAAAAATTAAATTACTACTATAACCTCATCAATACATACTAGTTTGGTATTTTTCTTTTATTGTGTTTAATATGAATAAAGATAACAATGAAATGGGAAAGGAAAGAAAAAGATTAGGGGTAAAGTTGTAAATAAAATTATTAATTTAAGTTAAACGAAACTTTTCTTCTTACATTTGTAAGGAAAAAAAAAAAGTACAAATCTATTCTTTTTCTTTTTCTCTTTCTAGTTTCCTCCCATCAAACGAGGGAATTGATGAAAAATAATATTTTTTTTTTTCCTTTCACACCATTTTTTCCTCCTCTTTTTCTCCTACCAAACACAAAATAAGTGAACCCTTTTTACCTTGGTGTAATATTCAACTTGTTTTGTAGATCTAAAATAAATTTGTTAGGGTCACATAGTTTTGGTTTGAGGTAAACAGGTAACAAACTAACAAATTTTATCTTAAACAAATACAAACACCATTCAAATCCTTGCATAAAAACGACAGATATGTTGGAAAAAGAAGTGTTACTTTTCGTTTCTTTTTGCCCAAAAGGATTGTTCCATGTATCAGCCAACTCAATGTCTAAAGTTCCCCTTTGGGAGACCAGTCGGGTGCCTTGCACCATGCTGCTAAAAGAGCCTAAAGCCATTTAATATTGCTATTGATACAGTTTTTGAGGTTAAAAATTATGTTTTATCATAAATTCAATGCAAAAAAGATAAAAATTTTAATTTTTACGGTTAAAATCACGGTTTGATAATCTTAACCAAAAAATCAAGAAAATAAAATTTTTGAACTTTAGAAATTGACTTTTAAATAAATTGATTTTATTATTTTTCATCTCTAAATCTACTTTGACACAATGATCAAAAACATCTCATCGTATTAAAATGTCGTTTTATGATTAAAACTTGTGGATTAAAAAGAGCATAATTCTATAAATTCAACCTTACATAATTGAAAAATGGCAACTACTAACTATAATTCATGATAGATAAGCAACGTTTGTTGACGAGTCCACACCACCAAACTCATTAAAACTTTTACCTACTGAACAGTTATTAGTCAGAAATCAAAACACTATCAATAAACTATTATTTTCCTACTCCATTGCCATTAGGTTGGTAGATATTTGGGGGGAAATAAAATTTGGGAGAAACCTAAAAAATTGATATTTTCCAACTCCATTGCCATCAATTTCTTATTGTTTTAACTGTGAAATTCCCTAACTAACTTTTAATATCCTTAATTATATAAGAGTTTTTTTTTTTATTGACATTAAAGTTTTTTAATTTCATAATCGAAAATAAAAACTATCACATGTTTTATTTTTTTTAAATAAATAAATTTTTTATTTTTTAAATATATATTAAAGGTATGCATCATTTTGTTAATCCATTCATAAAATTTAAAAATTTCACTTACGGTGGATGAAATAATTTATCTGTTATTAAATTATTTATAAAAGTTATGATTATAAGGAAATAGATTCATAATCCAGCTTCTTGATGTGGTTGCTTATATTTATATTTAATAAAGTAGTATGGAGAAGGTGAAGGTGTATTATCTAAAGGAGAGGTGGGGGTGGGGGATAATTGACTTGTGAATTAAAGGGCTTATTAAGATTAGATTTAGTAATACTGGACACGACACGAAAAAAATAATTAAAAACACGAACATGACACGAAAAGATAATACGAACACGACACGAATACACGAATGTTTCAAAATCTATTTAATACGAATTATTAATGTATCAAAGTTTATATAAATATAAAATACTTTAAACACGATTATAACACAACAAAATACACGAACACAACACGGATACACAAATTATCAGGTCTAATTAAGATTATTAATTACACTTTTCAAGCTTGTTAATGATAATGATAGAGGTTGTACAAGGTTAGATTGGCATTTGCATAGATTTTACTAAATTGGCCAGATTAAGAAAGAATAAGGAAAAACATATATATATATATATATATATATATATATATATATAGAGAGAGAGAGAGAGAGAGAGAGAGAGAGAGAGAGGTGGAAACTGGCAGGCAGATAATTAGGAAAAATAATTAAAAATGAGATATAAATCGCTTGTGGTCCTTTTTCTTTCTTCACTTCTTTTGGGAATAATGGGTCCATTTATTACTTTATAATTATGACTTTGGACAAATAATTATTCCTTTATAAACAAATGAAAATAATGAGTAAGTTTGGTTCGGATAATATTAGATTATTTTTAATAATTTAATTTCAACTAACAAAATTATTAAGCATATTTTCGATAATTTAGATACTTTGTGTTTGATTCAACTGGTCGGAATATAAGATTCTTTTGTTTAATTTAAAAGAATATAAAAGTTAATGATATTTTTTATTAAATTGCTTTCTAAAACAAAGAGTTCGGTGTTCATTTGTGAATGATTTCATAATTTTAATTAGATCACTTATAAGTTATAACATATGTAAAATTTTATATTTTTTATTGAAAACATATTTATTTTTTATCTCAAAAGTCGTTTAATTGAAGAAAAAATTAGTCAAATATACTTAAAAAATGAAAAAGAAAAAGGATAGTTAAATGTACTTCCTCGGCAGTCGGCTCAAAAAGGATACCAATATAATCTTTCCAAGTTACATCATATCTTTGAGTTCAACCAAACAAATACATCGAGACCGGAGAATTATACAAGAAAATTACAAAATTTCAGGAGAGATTGGGTTTTAAGAGCTGACAGATGACTTGATTTTTCTCCGACCAACATGTATATAATTTTGATTTTCAGATGCAAAAGACACCTAAAGGTTTAGATTGATCAAATTTATTATAATTGACAAATTTCAGTGACTTATTTGAGACAAATTAAAAATCAGTGATCAAAATGAGAATTATATGAAAGTTTAATGATCATTTGTATAATTTACTCTTTGTTATTTAAATTTATTCATGAGTCGAGTGGTTTACTGGCTCAGCTGAAGTAAAATTATGGACAAAAATTTTCAAGCCTAGGCCTAGCTCGATCGTCCGATATATTAGTTTAATAATAACAAATATTTTATTTAATTTTAAATTATATTTTAAATCTTGAAATATTAATCTAAAAATGATTTTTGTAATTTTTAAAATATAAGTAGGGCATGAACTTGTGCTTGATACTTAGAAATGCCAACCGAACCTAACTTAACTTGACCTAATATACACAACTCTATCGTTAACATAAAGCTATTTTTATAGGTCGGGTTAAGTCGAGTCAAGTTCGAATAGCAAAAAAAAATGTTTGTTCAGGCCCGGTTCGAAAGCTCATTTCACTGTTTCAAATATATTAAAATATTTTTAAAAATTATTTATATATTTTTATAATTAAATTTAAATAAATTTTTTATTGATTAAATGATATTCCGAGCTGAGCCAGGTCGACCTGGATTATAAGATATTTATCTCATGCTCGATATGTGGACACATCTACTACCAAGTAGCATTTTTAACATTATATTTGATGCAAAATCTATTCTACTTATTGTAGTCTAAACATTACCGAATATAAAAACAGTATATAATATATAAAAGAAATTACAAAATATGAAGAATAAACGAATTTCACTTTATATATATGAACATAGAAACTAAGAAATATGAATACTGACTTAACCGAACAACAAAGAAATAGAATCGAGTCAAGGTAGAACTTCTAACCTTAAGACGTTTTTTGCCTGTCTAAAGGTGCTTACAGTTTAATGCAAATTGTCTCCCAGGTTTCCTCGATAAACATTGCAAATGAGAGCACACTCGGATGCAACACAGCGAACAAAAGAATGCTTAAGTCTCTCTCTCAGAAGATAGAAAAATTTCTGTGAATTAGTGAGTTTAAACAGACAGAATACCCCAGTATTTATAGAAATACAAGGGACCGTTCGGAACAGACAAGTCTGTAGCAACGAACCGGTTCGGCCAATAGACAGCAGACAGCTCTGTTGGAATAGTTCAAACCGAACAGACACATTCTAGAAGGCATACAGACCGGTTCGGTCATATATGGAATAGGCAAAAAGTTTTGGACAAAGAGCTGGTTGGATAGTTGGGTTGGGCATCAAAAAGAATAGAACAAAGTAGGCCCAAGCCTAGCCCAAGCCCAGCTCGACAGCGACGCGCGTGTGGTCTAGCCCAAGTTGTGTACGTCTTTACCCACCACAAAACTTGGGTGCCCCTTGGGGCCCAACCCAACATGGAACACAAGCCTTTATAAATAACAAGCTAAGGCCAACTTTGTTCTATGTGGGATTGTATATCACACACAACTTGAACCAACTTTACTTCCTCTTCAAGTGGGTGTAAAATGAGACCATATTCTTATTCACATTTTGATATCAATTGTGTACGTTAATGTACACCATATATCTAGTTATGACAACCTACGTATTATAATACGTATTTCGTATGTATACACAAAATATATGCTATGATATCCAACAATCCTGATGCACCCAAAAGAGTGTATCTTTATTAAACTTTGCAATTAATATGATCAATTATAGTAAAGTAGCATGCAATGGTCGAATCCACAGAGATTGGTTTTTAGTTTATAAATTAATAGTTTAAAACTTAAATTCAAGAACAATAAAAGAAATGGGATTTTTTAAAGAGTTTTTTTTTTTTTTAAAATTAAGAAAACAAGAAAAGTAAGAAGCAAAAAAATAAGATGAAATCAAATATAAGAGAAATATGGTTAAGGTTTCATTCTCCACCACTAGACATCATTGAGAATCAATTTCAGATCTATCAACATCAATTAGCTATCAAAATTATCAACCATAGATAACAACAAGCTCTGTTACCTCAATCTTTTCTTAGTTCGTTGTTAAATAGAACAAGCTCTCTATTTAATCTCTAACCACTAGACAACCTAGAATAAGCTCTCTAGATTTAATGTAATTGCAGCTTTATGATGAGAAAGATAGGTTGATCTAGGCAACAAACACATAAGCTCGGATTGTTTAACCTATGTTATGTTCCACTTTGCAATTAGCGAAAACTTGACCATAATCATTAATCACAAATTGCCACTTATGAATAGGAAATCAAGACAATTACACGGATCAAGACTCCTAAACTAGCAAAACATAATTATCAAGATCTATCTAGTGTGCACCCTAAACAAATCAAGACAAAGATCATAAACAATTTTTATGGAAGAACATAATCAATTTTGATAGAAAACTAATGATAGATAAAATCTAAAAATCAATTACAAAACATGTCTAGGGCTTTGAATCACCTTTAACCAAAGAAAAGTTTAGCCTAGCATAGGCATAGATAATATATACATAAAACTAAAAATAAAATAAAAGAATGGAGAAGAATAAGAAGAAAAATAATGATGATCCTTGAGTCTCCTCAAAAGATAGATAGTTTGTAGCTCAAAAGATAGTATTTATAGAATTTTAAAACCCTGGGAACAAGTCCTTGCAGCACAAGTAAGGTTAGGGGCTGAAAAATCACGTTTTTCTCGTGTTTTTGCTGTTTTGGGGTGCCACGGCGCCGGATTTGGGTTAAGTCTAATTAGCACTATTCAAATAACTCTGAGTTTTGTGTTAGGTTATTGTTTTGTATCGTGTTAATAGATTTTGACAGATTCGTGCTTTCATGTTGTGTTAGTGTTAATTTTTTTGTGTTGTATTGTATTTTAGTTATTTTTCATGTTCGTTTCGTATCTGAAATTCTCAGGTCTAATTGGCACTATTCAAATAATTCCCAATTTTGTGTCAAGTTCGTTTTATATAAATTTCATACATGTTCGTGTATTCATGTAGTGGTCATGTTATTTTTTCGTGTCGTGTCGTATTTTAGTTATTTTTTCATACCATGTTCGTGTGTTACACTATTCAAATAACTCATAATTTTGTGTCACATATTGTATAATGATTGATTTTTTATTTTTAAAAAAAATAAAATCATATTAATTTTTTGATTTTTATATTATTAAATAAAAAATTATTGTATTGATAAGTTATCGATAACAATTAAAATATTAAATAATAATAATATGAGATGGGTTGATGTAAGTAATTTTTTTTTAAAACTTAGGATGTTGAATCAAAAGGAAAATATTATGATGATTAAATAGTAAAAAAAAAAAAAACTATGTTAAATGATATTATAAGTTATGAGTTATTATATGATAGTTATTAGGTCTATATTTTTTTATTATTTTTATTTCTTAATATGAATAGAAATAATAGATATCAATATAATTTAAATGAGTTAAATTTTGATATTCATTTTGATATTTTAACATATCATGTACATATAATAAATTTGATAAGTGTTTTTGTGTTATTTTATATCTATACATTTTTTAAAAGTTATCATCAAGTTGAAATATTTTGCATAGTTTATCATATAACTCAATTTTAATTCTAAATTCATGTTATTTTTTTGGATCATAATCATACTCAATGTATTATTAATGACAATAAAATCAAAGCAACGCAAGGATTCAGACACTAGTGTATTCAAAAACCTACCCACTCATCAAGTAATTTCTGTTTTTTTCAAAGTATATTTTTATTTTTTTTATTCATTTTTTTTTTTCACTCCCATAATGCCAAAACTTTGCCGCCATATACATTTTGTCTTTTTATTTTTCCTCTTAAATGATTTTTAGCCCATTTAATTTTGTTTTATTCTATGACAACTACCATGTAATAAAAAAAAAAAAAAGTGCTCACTAGTTTGTAGCAAAAAGAGTTCATTACGTAATTTTAAGGGTTAATATATAAATTGATCCTTGAAGTATACAATTTTTTATGATTTGGTACTTAAAAATATTAACGTTAGATATATGAATTTGTATTCCGTCAACCAAATTACCTCAAGTGACTAACGTTATTACATAAATGCTGACGTGAATTGGTCGACCAATAAAAAGTCGACACGTGTCATAGTCAACACCACATCAGCATTTTTTTTTTGGAGATTTGTTTTGAAAATTAAAAATAATTCAAAATTTATAATTCAAAATTTTTTTATTTAATTAAAAAAATAAAAAATAATATTTTTTTAAAAAATAATATTTTTCTAAAATGTTGATGTGGCATTCCTGACTTGTACAAGCTATCACGTGTCACATTTTTATTGGTAAAAAAAAGTGACATGTCATCCATGGACTAACGTGGGTGACGAAAGTAAAGTTTGAATATCTAATCTTGAATTTTTTTCTTTAAGTACCAAATCGTTAAAATGAATATAGTTTGAAGACCAATTTGTGTATTAACCTTAATTTTAAACTTAGCAAATTTTTGTGATCAGGGTTACCAACTTTTATTAGAATAAAGTGAACAAAAGAACATTTTTTTATCAAGTAATTTTCTTTTTTTCTTCTCAGAGATGTTTTTTTTTTCTTTTCAAAAGATAGCTTTTTTTTCCTATAAAACAACATAAATGTACGAATTTATCAAAATATATAATACGATTATAACATAAATACAATACATAATAATTATAAAAATTTTTAAAAAATTATAAGTGTTTGCCACGTGACAAGAAAGTAGCCCTCAATGGAGGGAATAAAATTGAGCATAGGATGAACAGTATCAATTTTGCAATCAATTTGGGACTACTTTAATTGTATTTATATAAGATTATAAGATGTAACTGGTGCCCAAATCTCTAATGTAACAATATTAGAGGTGTTTATATGTCTTGTTGGATCAAACCGGATCAAGCTTAATTGACATCTTTAAAGCTTATTTAATGCTCCACTTGATACATTTATTAAAACATGTTTAGACTCGTTATTATTCAAAACTAGAATTAACCCCCGCTTCGTCAGTTTTTTTTTTTAATATATTAATAATAATTTATTTAATTTTATAAAATAATAATAATTTATTTAAATTATTTATTATTTATTTTTAAATTGTAATACTATTAATATTAATATAATTATATTTTATTAATTATGAGAATTAAGTTTATGAGAATTATTTATTTATAAATTACATAATATAAATGCATTTTTAAATATTATTTAAATGTATTTTTTAAAAATATTTAGATCTTTGTATAGCTTATTGTATAGCGTATATTTTTATTTATAGGTGATAAAAATAATTAATAAAAAGTAAAAAATAAAATTATAATTTGTATTTTATTCTTTCGTTGGGTCGGTTTAAAACTAAAAATAACTAAAAAAAAAGAAAACTTTCCGTCAAGCAAATGAGCTTAACACATGTGTCACACTGATTATCAGCAAGTTCATTATATTTTATTTTTTAAAACTTTTTTTTCAAGCGAGTCGGGTATGAATTCTAAATCGATCTGTGAGTTAATGTATAGACCAATCCTTTAAATATATCATTTAAAAATAAAATCAAAATAATTAATTAAATAACTTTTTTTCTGAACGGATCGGGTACGTATCTTAAATCGATCCGCGAGTCAACGTACAGACCAATCACTTTAAATATATCATTTTAAAAATAAAATAAAAAAAGTAAAAATAATGTTTTTAAAAAAAATTTCCGAGTGAGTTGGGTATGGATCTTAAACCGATTCGCGAGTCAACGTTCGGACCAATCTCTTTAAATACATAATTTAAAAATAAAAATAAAAATTAAAACTAAAAATAATTAATAAAATATTTTTTTTAAAAATTTCGAACGGGTCGGATACGGATCCTATATCGATCTGTGAGTGAACATGCAAACCAATCTCTTTAAGTACATTATTTAAAAATAAAATTAAAAAAAATAACCTAAAATTAAAAAATTGCCACGTGTCAAGCAAAGAAGCTTGGACACGTGGCAACCCATAACCCCCTTAGGGGATTTTTTTTTTAAAGGATTAGTATAGATATTAAGAAAAAAAACTAAAAAAAGCGAATAAAAATATTTTGTCCCCATTTTTCAATCCCTATCCGTGCTTTCGTTCTCGTAATTAGTTACGAGTCTATTTTTTTGGTGTCGTTTTTTTACTCGTTTGTTTTCAATTTTTTAACGATGGCTATGAAATACAAATACGACCGATTGATATTTTACAGGTGATCAAATAGACGAATTTTACGATACCATCTCTTTTATTTGTATCGTCTTTGTATTCGTATTTTTTTTTAAACGAAATTTAATTTTTTATTAAATAAAAAATCGGATTAAATATTAAAAAACTATTTATAAAAAGAAAAAAAAAAGAATGCATTTTACGAGAGTGAAAATTCAGATAGAAGTAGAGAAATGGAGGATTTGGATTAAAAAAAGCAGCGGTTGCAAGAGAAGTGGCAAGTGAGATTGCAGGATGGCTATAATGGCCACATTGAACCTCTCGTGGGTTACCACTCATCATTTTTCTCAGGCACCTTCTCCACCTTCCCTCCTCAAACTCAACTTCACGCGCTCTTTCCTCCACGCTCCCGCACAACATTTCCCGTGAATCTGCCGCCACACACAAACGGCTCAGATCCACCACGCGCTGTAACACCCGCGTACTCCAACAAGTTTCTGGTAGAACGGTAGAAGCGTAATTTGGATATGCGTCAGAGTAAAGAAGTTGGACTCTTGTTCCCGAAGTAACTGCAGTTTGGGACACCCCCCCAACTCAACACCACCTCACATTTTTATTGGTCCCCAATCATCCCCTACTCCAACGCCTACATCTCCTCTCAATCCCAACCGTTAAATCTCACAGTCTGTGACAATCTTCGAAAATAGTATCTCTATCCGACGATCAACACCACACTATCCAAACACATTACACTAAATTTGGTTACACTAGATTAGGTGCCGTTATTTTTATTATTCATAATTTCCAAATTCAGGTGTTTTTTTGGAACTTCTCTCACTCTCGGTACAAAGACTACAGAGCAACAACCAAAAAAAGAAAAATCGAAGCGACTTTTTAATATAAATAAATCTCTCAATTTTTTTTTTTTTTGTTCTTCTTGATTTGCTTGCAAGCTTACTCACTCTCTCTCTTTTTTGGGCTAACTTTTTCATGGTACAATTTGCTTTCCATTTTATCGATTTTCGTATAAATATTTTTGGTGTTTCTTTCTCTCATTTCAAGAAAAAAATTTGAAAAACAAAACTCATGATTCAGTGTTTGGTTTGGTGTTTTTGAAATCAGGAATGGTAGATTTGAGCTTCGAAAGTATTGCATTTGCGAGGTAAGAATCAGATCTAGTTTAAATTTGTTACTTGTAAAAAAGCTTTCTTTTGTTTATTTTCTTTTGGCGCCATATCTGTTGCCTTTTGATTTCAATTTTCAGCAGATCGTTAATGTCAGGGTTAATTACTTTAATTTCTTCAAGTTTTCGAAATTTGGTTTTGAATTTGTTAGATCATTTGATTCTTGTTAGCTGATTCTAGTAATTTGCTTTGCTGATTTTTTTTTTTTTTTGGGTTTATAATCGTTTATATGACTTTTGTTTACAGTAATTTGTTATATTTAATTTCTATTTTTAATTTTGCGTTGTATTTTTCGCTTTGTTAGTGACTCTTTAATTTACGATTAATGTATGCTTAAGTTGTTACCACATAGAATGATGTTGAAAGTCGATTACAGGTATTTGCTGTTGCGCGTGATCTTCGCATTATGGGAAAATCACCGGGAAAATGGATTAAGACTGTGCTTTTTGGAAAGAAATCTTCCAAATCTAGTTATCTTAAAGGAAGGGAGGTAATATTTATTAGTAATTCTTGTTTGCAATGCTCTGATGTACTTAATAGGTGTTCCTTTAAACCATTTGGGTATGATGAGAATGTGTGTTCTATGAAAAGAACTTGATATTGCTAATTAGGATTCCGTTTCTTGATGCCCCTTTATCAATTGAGTTTCGCTGGTTTCAAGAAGCATTGCATTAAGAACTTGATCTAGATATTTCTTTCAGCCAAGAATTTCCCTTGTTGCTTATTAGCTTGTAATTTGTTGTCCTGTCTTAGGTTGAGAGCTAGTTCTTAAATTATGCCTTTCACGATGCAAGCTAAGTTTTCGAGTTTCCAACTTCTCATGTTGTGGTTTAATTTAACCAGTGTCTTGTTTCTCTCCTTAACTTATATCTGAATAATGTTCGGTTTATGGATGGTTCCTCTGTCGTATGATTTATTCTTGGTGGCTTAGTTCTACTGAGAAAGTTAACTACTCTAAGTAATTGTAAAGGATTAACTGATTTAAACATTAGCTGCCTGGAAAAGTTCTGTAGAGATTTTGCATTTAACATGGTTATTTTGATGCTTTGAACTTGAGAATATATGATTCTTTCCTGGAATTATGAGATAAACATGATATTCATTAGAATTCCTTACTATTTGATACTTGCTGCCATTTTCATCAGTAGTAAGCTTAATGCAACTTTATTATTCTTCCGCTAAGTACTGTTCATTCACTCTTTAGCACTGACTAATTAAAATAGTAGTGATTTGACATATCTCTCCCATTGATCCTAAAATAATTGGACTGTTATTTGCAGAAGGTTGCCAATGAGAGAGAGGTATTGGTTGCGGCCAGGGTGTCAGAAACTGATGTGGCTCCTCCCTTCTCTTCACAGCTGAATCCATATGCTACTGAGAGAGATGAAAGAATATTAGAATTGGAGAACAAGGAAACTGCAAATATCTCACATGATGATGGGACATCACTGCCAATGAGTCAAGACATAGATTCTCAAAAGTCCACCCTTCAAGATTCACCGTATGGACCAGAAAGGATAAAGCAAGAACAAGCAGCAACCATGGCACA
Source organism: Fremontodendron californicum (assembly GCA_030761205.1). NCBI lineage: Eukaryota > Viridiplantae > Streptophyta > Magnoliopsida > Malvales > Malvaceae > Fremontodendron > Fremontodendron californicum. The sequence goes on from JAULJL010000032.1 coordinate 6,035,824, forward strand.
GGCTGCTTTTAGGGGTTACCTGGTATTCTTCTCCTATTGTTTGTGAAATTTTACTATCAATTTTCAAAGAGTTTATAAAGCCAAGTGAGAACCTTTAGTTGATATTATGCCCACTCTAATATCATTTCTTTATGTGAAGGCTCGCCGGGCATTCCGGGCCCTCAAAGGCATTATAAGGCTGCAGGCACTTATTCGTGGCCACTTAGTTAGGAGACAAGCTATTACTACTTTGTGCTGTATGATGGGAATTGTCAAGTTACAAGCACATGTTCGCGGACTAATGGTCAGGCATTCTGATGATGGTCTTGAAGTGCAGAAAAAATGCAATCAAATGAACCTTCTGGTAATTTCTTTGAGAACTCTATCATGGCCCAGGTACTGGTCATGATTCATCTGGCAAATTCTTTTAGCAAATGCAGTCATTCTGGTTGCTAATAGTTGGAATATATCTTACAATCACTATTCTTGTCATTCAAATTTATTTATTTATTTGGATAAGTGTCATTCAAATTTATTAGGTGTATCTTATTTAACTCCTTTACTACTTTCATTCTTTTATATTCTCAAAATGGTGTTGGCCCTTAGATGGTCCATATGTAAAAGGAATTGACTTGCCCATCATCAACCAAGTTTAGTGAGAATGATTGAAAAAGGTCTTTGGCCTGAAGTTGTTTTTGACTTTTGCAACTTTTAACGTCACGTGCTTTGACTAGTCAGATGTAATTTGAATGCTGAAAAATGTTTTTGAAGCTAACCCATTGCCATTTGTTTGTAACCTTCTACTTTCAGTAATCACAGTATGCAGGATATAGTAGCATATATGAATTTTTAAGTGTAGAACATGTATTTCCACTTTTTTCCTCACTCTTCCTGCATTGAATTTGTATTTATTCAAGAAATAGGTAGGCTAGCTTATTTTCGTAGTCTAACCTTTATATCATTGTTCGGCAGGAGAGCAAGCTTGTAGTTTTTCTTGGAGCTAATATGCCTGCATGCATTGGAAAGTTATCGGCAAATGTTTTTGTTTGTAAGGTATGTCTGGTGTCATGCTTACAGTATTTCTTATTTATGGAATTGAAAATAAATAGAATTCACCTTGATATTGTGCCACCTCACTAGAGACGACTCAATGTATTGGCTACTATGCTTTGCTGGCTTTATTGTTATCCATAAGCTCCTTTTGATGGGGAAACATTACCTGGCCATTAGTTTTCTAATATTAATTTTGGGGTCAACTTCATTTTTCTCCATGAATCAAATTAATTGGTGAAGATAGATGAAAGCTACTATTTTGTTCCTGTTCAGTGAAGCTTCAACATGCTAACTAGCTTTCTTGCTCATAGATAGTCTCCCATGGTATTAATTGTAGGTAGGCCCAAAAATATCATCCAACTTTTCATGGCACCCAAAGGTATTGGGCATCAGAGACGTTTGGCAGTTTGATTAATGATTATCTGTCGCTAGATCACACATAGGTATTTTTCATAGTATCTTTAAGAAATCCGAATCTGTGGCACCCAAAAATATTCGGCATCCGAGACATTTGGCAGTATGCATGCATCAATTTTAATCAACCTAAATCTGTCTTGTTTTCTCATGGCACCTAAAAATGTTGGGTGTTAAGAGGCATTTGGCAAGTTGAGCGATAGTTAGCTTTCGCCCATTAGTAGACATGATTTCTTAAACTGGAATATCATTTTATTTTTGCCCCTGCCCTTTTTTGTTTCCTTTAAATTGGGCAAGTGACTGCTGGGTTTGTTGCTTTAGCTTGTTGCTTCATCACCTATAATGCCTTTGCACCTCCGTTATGATGCTGGGGAACCAAATTCTGTCTGGAACTGGTTAGAGCGCTGGTCAGTATCCTGCTTCTGGAAACCAGTTCCTCAACCGAAGAAAGCCTCTGATTATAAATTGCAGAAGAAGCAGGTTAATGGTCAAGCTGTTGAAATGGATACAGGTCGACCAAAACAGAGTGTTCGCAGGATTCCTCCTGCAAATCTGGATGGTACCTCTGTTCAAACAACCTCTGAATTTGATAAGCCCAAGCGTAACCTGAGGAAAATTTCCAGCCATCCAGCTGACTCCGTGCAGGAAAACCCACAAAATGAGCTTGAAAAGGTTAAACGCAACTTGAGAAAGGTTCATAATCCTGCAGTAGAAAATTCACTGCAATCAGAGGTTGAATTTGAAAAGCCAAAACAAAGTTTGGAAAAGGTCTCAAGCACTACAATTCTTGATATTGTGGAACAGAGCCTGAATAGTTCGGCTGAGAAGACAAACAAAGAGACGGCCATGACAGTAAATAGTTCAGCTGAGAAGATGAAGAAAGAGATGGCCATGACAGTAAATAGCTCAGATGAGAAGATTAGAGAAGAGATGGCCACAGTAAATAGCTCAGCTGAGAAGGTGAAGAAAGAGACGGCTTTGACAATTAATAGCTCAGCTGAGAAGATTAGAAAAGAGATGGCTACAGTAAATAGCTCAGCTGAGCAGATGAAGAAAGAGACTTCCATGACAGTAAATAGCTCAGCTGAGAAGATGAGACAAGAGACTACTAAAGTAAATAGCTCAGCTGAGAAGCTGAAGAAAGAGACGGCCTTGACAATTAATAGCTCAGCTGAGAAGATGAAGAAAGAGACTTCCATGACAGTAAATAGCTCAGCTGAGAAGACGAGACAAGAGACGACTAAAGTAAATAGCTCAGCTGAGAAGCTGAAGAAAGAGATGGCCTTGACAATTAATAGCTCAGCTGAGAAGATGAAGAAAGAGACGGCCAAGACAGTAAGTAGCTCAGCTGAGAAGATGAGACAAGAGACGACTAAAGTAAATAGCTCAGCTGAGAAGCTGAAGAAAGAGACGGCCTTGACAATTAATAGCTCAGCTGAGAAGATGAAGAAAGAGACGGCCATGACAGTAAATAGCTCAGCTGAGAAGATGAGACAAGAGACGACTAAAGTAAATAGCTCAGCTGAGAAGCTGAAGAAAGAGACGGCCTTGACAATTAATAGCTCAGCTGAGAAGATGAAGAAAGAGACGACCTTGACAGTAAATAGCTCAGCTGAGAAGATGAGACAAGAGACGACTACAGTTAATAGCTCAGCTGAGAAGCTGAAGAAAGAGACGGCCTTGACAGTAAATAGCTCAGCAGAGAAGATGAAGAAAGAGATGGCTGTGACAGTGAATGGCTCAGCTGAGAAGACAAAGAAACAGATGACCGTGGCAGTTTCAAAATCACCTGACATTGAAACTATGCCAGGGCCATTAGGGATGAATGAGACATTAGATTTAGTGCATGCTGACCCTGCGGCTGTTGACTCAAAGCCTTCCATAGATAGAACTGTTAAGGATGAGAAAACTCCCATAAAAAATGTGGAGTTGAACAGGAAGGACGATTCAGTGAATAATGAGAACCAGAAGTCTGGGAGGAAAGCTTCTAAACAAGATCGCACAGAGAATAGGCCTCAGGACAGTCCTGCACTGCCAAGCTACATGGCAGCAACTGAATCTGCCAAAGCTAAGCTGAGACTACAAGGCTCTCCTCTCTCTGGTCAGGATGGAGGTGACAAAAATAACCTCACTCATCGCCAGTCTTTGCCATCTTCAGTCAATAGTAAAATAAGCTCACAGTCACCAAGGGCACAGAGACTGGTTCATTCAGGGAAAGCATGGAGCAAAAGTGACAGATCTATGTTGTCATCCAGAGATGGAAATGGTATAAAATGCTGATTCTGGGTTAGAACTTCTTATCAGTTTTACTCACAGGTTATCTTAAAAGTTCACATGTTTCATAATGCAGCTGCCCTTAAGGGTGGCTCTATATTGGTTTACCTAGTAGACATATTTCAGCAATGTCCGTTCACAGTTAATCCAAGCCTTTGGCAATATTATAGATTCTCCCTTGTTCATGCTAAACAAATTGCCATGGATCTGGACAGTGTTTGTTCCCTATAGCTTCTATCACAATAAGAAGCTAAAGAATGCTTGTCATCTATGTTGCTCGGACTCGGGTGTGAGTGTCGGATACGGGTATATGTCCGACATGGATATGTTCAATTTTTTCTAAGTTTTCCATGTATTTGGAGGGTCTTTAGAGGGTTATATCTCCATACTCATGTCCGGATATATGTCGGACACGGATACTTCAAGAAAAATGACAGCTTGCCATTTATTTTACCAAGAACGATTACCTTTTTCCAATGTTAATGAATAAACCTTTTGTTTTTGTTCGATTTTGCAGCAAAGGCAACCCAAGTAGAGTGGAAGAGGTGATCTTTTGAAGTATTGTGATTTGAGGAGTTAAGATTAGTAGAATGTGTGGTGGAAGCTGAAACCGAGTCTCTAGTCAAAGGTGTGTGCAGGCGCCGAGTGCGTCTGAAAATTTGCTTTATTCTGGTTGTTTGTGAGTGAGTGTACATCAATAGATTATGAACTTTGAACATGCCACAATCATCATTGTTATTAAAATTTTCATTTGGTTTGTTCATAATTTGCATTGCCACTGATGTTCTCTATTGTTGCTATTGTTACCTGTTCTTGGCTTTCTTGCTGCTTATTATTAATTAGGTTCCTTTGATTTGGTATCCCAGCTAATTAATTTGAGGTAAAATGCAGTGAGCCACATTTGTTATTCCGCATTGTGTACGAGTAAACGCAAAAAATTACTCATTTACAGTTACAGGTTAGGTTATGTTATTGCGTCTACTCGGACAGCACGGGACAGACACAATGTTGCTAGTGCTTTAGTGGCTACCGTGCGTACTCAAAGACATAAGACACGGGTTTCTTTAATTTTTTTGTTTGGGTTTTGTTAACAGGTATTTATAGATATAAATTAAAAATTGGTTAATTATTATTTTATGAATTATTTTAATATATTTTTTTATTAAATTTTAAAAAAGAATGTATTAATTATATATTTTTATAAATATTATTTTAATGATTTTTTTTTATTTGAAAAGGGAAGTTTTCAAAAGTATTTTTTTTGAGTAAAAAATTCATACATTTATTACTAGACTAAATGCTCAAACGACATGGATGATAATGGAGCGGGACGGAGCAGAGATTGTCTTATCCACTTTCGTCCCACTTTTGCATGGATGTTGAAAACATCTACTTCCATAGATGTCAGTTACATCCATAATCATTTCATAGTATTTCACTCTGTAACACTCCAATTTTTATTAATTATTTTTAACTTAATATTATAAAAAATTATATTATAATTTATTCATAAACATAATTTTAGAATATAAAATTATTTAATATATATAATATACATATATTACTAAATATATAAATATATAATATTAGTATATATATGATTTTAGTATATATATCTAATATATACACTAAAAATATAAAGAAAAATATAAAATATTTTAAGGGTTAAAATAGTAACTTCAAAAAAAATCGGGGCGAGGCGGAGCAAACTTTTATCAAAACTACCTTGCTCCATCCTGTTCCCGCTCTTAAAAAAAAAACCTCTCCATTCGGAGCAGATCGGTGGGAAATCCATTGGTTAGATCGGATTTTGCAATGGAGTGGGACGGGGGCGGGGATTGCCTTATTCACCTCTGCTCCATTTTTGTATGGATGTTGGAAACATCCACTTCTATGGATGTCGGTTACATCCATAACCACTTCACGCTGCTCCACTCCGAAATATCCCAATTTTTATTAATTATTTTCAACTTAATATTTTAAAATATTATATTATAATTTATTCATAAACATAATTTTAGTATATAAAATTCTTTAATATATATAATATACATATATGTACTAAAAATATATATATAATATTAATATATATTATTTTAGTATATATATATATCTAATATATATACTAAAATTATAAGAAAAAATATAAAATATTTTAAGGGGTAAGATAGTAACTTCAAAAGCCGGGGCTGGGCAAAGCGAAGCAAGCATTTACCAAAACGGTCCCGCTCCACCCTGCCCCCGCTCTTAAAAAAAAACCCTATCTATTCAGAACAGATCAGTGCAAAATCTATCGAGCGGATCGGATTTTGTCATCCCTAACTTTGATATTTTAAGCTTACTTCTTCTTGATGGAGAGAAGAAACAAAAATCGAAATAAATGGCGTCGTATTCATAATTGAAATGAGCAATCTCATTTTGTAAAATTGATTTAGGCTTCGTTTGGATTTAAACAAAGTGCCATTAAGGCACGATTGCGGCACTTTTGTGCCCCAATCTTGCCATAGTTTCCATTTGGATAACAGGTGCAGCACGGTGAGACCGTGCTGGACCTGTTTTTCTCCACCGGAGTTTGAAGCTCTAGTGGAGAAGCTTTTTATATATATATATTTTATAATTATATAAGAAACTAATAAATATATTATATAATAATATAAATTAATTAAAAATAAATAATTATATAAATAATAAAAAAGTTAAATACAAAAAATTATTTGATATATTATTATCATTTTTACTAATTTTTTATCTATTAATAGAATAATTATTTGATAAAAATTTAAAAATTTAAAAATATAATTTTTAATTATTTATTAATTTCATAAATATCAAATAATCTAAAAGTTTCATTATATTTATATACACATTTTAATCTAATGTCCTTAATGGTCATTTTATCTCTCATTATAATTCACCACACCGTCATCGCTGCTTTTGAATCCAAACACATATTCCACCACTGATTTTAATCTCACCGCTATTTTTAATCTCACCGAAATCAATCTTACCGTCCATCCAAATGGACGCTTAGTAACCAACTATGTCTTACTTGTGTCACACCACATACTTTTACTTTGGACATGATATTATCACTTACTATGTTTTTTTTTTTTTTTTTTTTTAATTCTGTCAATTTCATGTTTCACACATTATTATAATACGGTGTTACTTTTTTAAAACCTTTTTAATTAAGGGTTTTTCTTTTTTTTTAATTGTTTTAGTCAAAGTACAAAATTTGATTAAAAAAAAGCACTTGTCATTAAACTAGGTGTTCAGTTGCAAATTATCATTATATTACTAGAATTCAGCCACCGCTTTCACTGGTTTTTTTAAATAATTTTTTATTAAATAATTGAAATTTTATTAAAAAATTATTATTTATTTAAATATTTTATTTTTATATTTTAATATATATTAATATTCATATAATCATATTTTGTTAATTATAATGTAAATATATTTTCAAGTGTTATTTATATGCATTTCAAAAAATATTTATATCTTATCATACAATGTATATTTTTATTTATAAGAGATGAAAAATAAATAAATAAAGAATAACAAAATAATATTATGGTTTGTATTTTATTTTTTCGTTGGATTGAATTTTTTCACATAGGTTAGTAGCAATTTTTTTTTTTTTTTTTGTTAAATTAATGAAGTACTAACTCATTTTTTATATTTTGCTTATTTAATTATTCAAAAAAATAATAAATGAAGAATAACAAAATAAAATTATGGTTTGTATGTTATTCTGTCGATGGGTCGATTTTCTCACACAAGTTCGTTGGGTTGACTTTTTCATATAGATTAGTAGCAAGTTCGTTTGTTTGTTTTCCTTTTTTTTTTCTTTTCCGAAACGGGTTGGGTGCAGATCCCAAATCGATCTGCAGGTTAACATGTAGAACTGTCAATTTAAATGCATCATTTAAAAATAAAAATAAAAATAAAATAAAAATAAATTATTAATATTAACTAAAAAAACCTAAAACTTAAAAAGAAGCTCGACACGTGTCGAATAAATTTTTCCTATTTAATTATTTAAATAAAAAATAATAAAATAAAATCGTGATCTGTATTTTATTATCTCGTTGGGTTAGGTTTCTCATACAGATTAGCAGCAAGTTTATTTTTTTTAAGCAGAAATCGACTCGCAAGTCAATATGCGAACTTGCACCTTTAAATGCACTATTTAAAAATAAAAAATAAATATAATAATGAAATAATATTAACCAATAAAACTAAAAAAAAGTTTAAACTTAAAAAAAACTAAAATTAAAAAAACTTGTTACGTTTCGAGGAAAAAAACTCAACACGTATCAAGCAGTTATGGCATTAAGCAATATTTTTTAATATATAAATAAATACACTAATTTAATATAATTTAATATTATATTTTGAAAAGATTTATCCAAAATAACAATTGCCCATTTTAATAATCACCCAGCCTATAAAAGTTCTTGGCAACAGAGCATATCTGTTTAGAGAAAGAGCAAGAAAAAAAAAAAAAATTGATCGCATCTTCGTGGTTTCGTTCTTATAAGTAACAAACTGTATATTGGAAATGAAATCCACAAAATATCATGTTTAACAATTTACTCAATCTGTTCAAAATAGCTAACCAAAACAATAAAAGAAAATTTTGGCACTTGGCACTTTCATTAATATACAAAAGATGTTACTCGTACTCTTCATTTTATAAAAATATTTATGTCTTACACTTGTATTTGATACATATTCGAATATAAATAAAAGATATGATCCTCTAAATATATGAAAAAACTTAAAAATAAATAAATATATTTGTGTCGAACACATATCTGTATTCAATACTTAACCGAATTCGATAAAAATAGTATAAAAGAATCAGAGAAATTAAATAAACAGAAATTCATATGCACGTAATGGTTTCCGAAACTTAATTTATAACAAGATTGGCGTTGCATAAACGGCATGAAACTTATTTTTAACTGAACTCAAAATTCACATGGTAAATTTAGTTCAACCTGATTTACTTTATTATGTTAAAAAAAGTTTCCATTCAGAATCAGTTATTGTATTCTGTCAAAATTTTGAATTTAACCTTCTACTGAAAGTAAGATAGTAAATTAAAAAAACCTAAGTGAATTCATGCCTGCAGGAAAATTCATGCTCATGGTGTCAATAAAAAATTGAGTTAAAACTAAAATAAAATTATTCTTATAAATCACAATCTGCAATTTTCCGCAACGTTATGATTTGTTTTTTTCGTTGGCAAAACACACGAGATGTTTATAATTTTTTTTAATAAAAACAAAAATATGATGCCAGAGGAGTCCTGTCTTCTTTCAAACTCTGCCTTGTCTTTATCTGCAATTGTATCCTACTCTACTGTTTTATTCTGTTTAAAAACCAACTCCCCTTCTTTTTATATATATATATATATATATATAAAAGAGGACTTACACTATTGTAAAATTAAAGTTATTTTACACATTTTTATAATTTTTTATATGATTTATATTTGTTTTATCCAACCGTCGTATTTCATGTTCTATTCACGTAGATCATGCACGTCGAGTTTCGAGCAAATTAAAAATATTTAACCATTTGTTCGATATAAAAAGTTTTCAAACGTTAAATATATATTGAAAAAGACAGTATTCTCGATCGATAGGATAGAGATATCGAATCGATTTGAAACTTTATGTGCACGACGAGTACAATCATATTGTTAAATCTAACGATCGGTTTATTGAAATATAAATCGTATAAAAAATTATAAAAGTGTGTAAAACAACTTTAATTTTATCTAATGTAATTGGATCCCTCCTCTATATATATATATATATATACACTCTGTTACCTGTCTGATAATTTGATTGATAAAAGGATGGGCAAGAGATATTTCCTCTCTGGTTTTCTTTTGCTTGCTTTGTTGTGTTTGTGTGAAGCACAGGAAGTTAAAGTGTATGAACTGAAGAAGGGAGATTTTTCTGCTAAGTTCTCCAACTATGGCGCAATTATGCTCTCTTATTCTCCCGGATAAAATTGGTATATATGCTGCTGCCTTTTTTTTTGGTATGAAAGGAGGCTGTGGTCCTGGAATATGGGACAGGCTTGTAGATGTTAGGGTTCGAATCACAGATCTGCTGGATATCATATTTTAAAGATAACTGCATGAATCAATTAAATTAAACCTTGGATTAGTGGCCCTTTACTTTAAATTCTGTCTTATACAATTTTTCAGAACTTGAAATATATAAAAACTATTTCATTTTTTTCAGGGAAATTGGATGATGTTGTTCTTGGATATGACTCAGTCAATGATTACAAGGTGGGGATTTATTCTTATTGTCATTCTTTCTTCCGTTCCCAGGCTATAAAAGATGGTGCTATTAACTTGGACATGTCAAAATCGATAATACTTGAATCCCTTTAGTTTATTTTGAATTTATTGCAGAATGATACAACCTATTTTGGAGCCATTGTAGGGCGAGTAGCTAACAGAATTGGAGGGGCTAATTTTACTTTAAATGGTGTCCTTTATAAACTAGTAGCTAATGAAGGAAAAAACACACTTCATGGTAAGGCTTTTTCTTGCTAGTCAAGTTTCAATTTTATGAATTCTTCCATGAATTCAAATTTGTTGGTATAATTGAGCTTTTCGATTTCTAATTCAGGTGGCAGCAAGGGATTTGCTGATGTTATCTGGACTGCAAAAAATTACAAAGAAGATAGCCATATAACATTTACTTACGATAGTTTTGATGGTGAAGAAGGTATATATATATATATATATATATATATATATATATATATATAATATACCTATGCTACTTGGATTCGGGTGTGAGTGTCGGATACGGGTATGTGTGTATTTGAAGGATCTTTGGAGAGTCATATATCCATACCCATGTTCAAATATGTGTCGGACACGGATACTTCAAGAAAAATACTTACAGAATTGTTGCTAATTAGACTAGGATTTCTCTTAATTTTGCAGGCTTTCCAGGCAAACTTTCAGTGTCAGTGACATATATGATTATAGGTAGTAACAAGCTAGGTGTAAAAATGGAGGCCAAGCCACTCAACAAGGGCACCCCAGTGAATTTAGCCTTTCACACACACCTACTGGAACCTTGGTGGCCACAGCAATGGCGACATCCTTTCACATGCACACTCTCCAGCTCTGGCTCTGGCAAACTAATCCCAACAGGCAAAATCGTTCCCGTTCAAGGAACTCCCTATGATTTTAGATTGGCAGCAAGTTCAACCAGTTGCGACCTGACGGATATGATATAAACTATGTGGTTGAGGAGTCGAGTCCTGAAGTACACCTGAAGAAGGTGGCGGTGGTGCAGGAAAGCAGCAAGTCTGGAAGAAAAATGGAGCTGTGGACGAATATGGCAGGAGTTCAGTTTTATACAAGTAATATGTTGAAGAATGAGAAGGGGAAAGATGGATTCGTTTATTCAATTCATGCAGGATTTTGCTTTGAGAATCAAGGGTTCCCTGATGCAGTTAATAACCCGAATTTTCCTTCTCAGATTGTAAATCCAGGAGAAACTTGCAAGCATTTTATGGTTTACAGGTTCACTGCTCCTTAGACTTTTATTATATTAGAATTTGTTGGAACAAGTTTTCTTTTCATTTCTCTTGAACTAGTTTAGTGATCAGTTCATGAAAAAAATCTGTCAACTTGATTTGATTCATAACTATGCCTAATTTTATTAGTCCAGGAAAATAAGGTTCAAATTATTCTGTTTTAAACTTTGGTTTATCATGATATTTTGTTATCATGTTAAACCTGTTGTTTGAAGTTTTAAACTTTACACGGGACATTGTATCAATAATTTTTTTATTTTTATATATTAAGATTTATATTTGATGTACTGACAGTGTATAAATCTATACACTATCAGTGAACCAGATGATGCAACCTCATTAAAAATAAAGTTACTTGTATTTATTTTTAAAAACTTTTAGATGAGTTGGCATCATTTGGTTCACTGACAGTGTATAAATCTATGATGTCACCTGATAACTCGTATAATTATATAGTTCTTAGTTATGTTTTATTATTGTTTTGTGTCAAATACGAGTTATTATTGCTTAGTCTAATTGTGTTTATATTTTTATGTAATTTGGTGTTTTTCACGAGTTTCTTTGAGTGATTTCAGATTACTAGGTTAAATCAAGAATTAAGGGCAAATCCAATTCAGTTCCAGTTCCGACACCTTTTGCCATATCAGCTATATCTGGAGTTTCACTGAAGCAATAAGGCTGAATTTTTTACAGTGCATATTTAAGAGGCATATCTATCTTTTTCATGTTTTACACTTCTTGAAACGGAGTCGTTTTCCCTAGCGAAATCGACCATCAAGTTGGCTGATGTGCAATGACGTCTGTGCTGACCTGTTTTGGTATTTTGACCATATCTTCCGATCCACATGAGGAAATGATCTGATTCCAACGGCTATGGATCCGTAACTGATAGGGGTATATTTTTATAGAAGACCATTTGATCAGATCGAGCCTCCAACATTGACAAAATCGACCATCAAGCTGGCTGATCAGAATTGTCATACAATATGACGAAAATTGTTAGAAAAATGCACCCACCTATTATACCTACCTTTGAAATTTATAAAGCTTGTCTCTTGTCATTTAGCTCTCCAAAATGTGTATAAATAGAGGGCCTTGGATGATTGTAAGAGTATCATTTTACATTGGTAGGATATTAGCCATTGTAATAAAATTCTCTAAGTTTTCTTCTTCTTTCCTTTCTCTAGTTTTCTTTTTTTATTTACTTATGCTTCTTACATTTCTTTTCATTTTATTCATATCTAGTATGTGTTGCTAATCATATTGTTGAGGTGATGAGGTGAAGCTTTTGGTAAATGCTAAGGTTAGTCTCTTAAACATGAGCTAAAATGAATCATCATTTATAAACACTAGTATAGATAATATTTTCTTTTGGTTTAAAATCATACTTACAAAGTAGGGATCTTGATTCATTATTGACAAGGAAAATGGCACAGTAAATGCTTGGTTTCATAACCTTGATTTGTTGTAGACATATACCTTGGCATAAGGAATGCTTGGACTCTTTTTATGAGTTTTGAGGATACCAAATGAACATAATATCATATGCTATGGACGTTGGACAATTTGGACTGAATTGCTAAACCTTCCGATTGGAACCTCCTTTATGTGTGGATTTCAATTGTGTAATAAAACAAGATTAATCTTAGCATAACACCAAGAGTGGATTCTCTAACCTCAACATCTTTTCTTATTGTTTTGTTTATATCTTGTTTAATTTCTTTTATGTTGTTTTGTTTATTTTGTTCTCTAATATCTTGTTTATCTTGTTTTGTTGTTGATTCCCTAATATCTTGTTTACTTTCTTTTTCTTATATATTTATAAACTTATACTTACTAATACGCTTCCCTGTGGTTCGACCTCGGACACCCGAGAATTTATTACTTGAACATAACCTGCACTTGGGTTTACAACTCTTAATTGAGTCTCCATCAAGTTTTTGGCGCCGTTGCCGGGGAGGCAATACTAAGTATATAAGTTTATAAGTATATTTATTGGCTGGTTATACCGCCTATATTTATTTTTATTGGCTGGTTATACCGCCTAATTTTCTATATATTTATATTTATATTGTATATTAACTTTGTTTATTTTTATTGGCTGGTTATACCGCCTAATCTGTATATTAACTTTGTTTTATGCTTGTTTGGCGACGTGATTTTAGATCTCGTCGTTTAGTTAGATTTTATTGTGAAACTTTTTCAGGTAATCTTTCTAATACAACTCCTACCATGGCTGACAATGAAAGTGTTCATGCTGAAGATGAGAACAGACAAGTACGCACCATGCGTGACTACTTGCAACCAACTCGAAGCTCATCACCCTCTTGTTTTATTTTTCCTCTCAATGCAAACAACTTTCGTTTTAAACCAGGTATGATAGCTTTGCTTCCAAATTTCCATGGGTTAGAATCGGAAAGTGCTTACTCGTTTCTAAAAGACTTCGAAGATGTATGTGTCACCTTTAATGACCAACAATGTACAAATGAAATTGTCAAGCTAAAATTATTTCATTTTTCTTTAAAAGATAAAGCAAAAATTTGGCTTCATAATTTAAAACCAAGGTCAATTGGCACATGGCAAGAATTACAAACTGAGTTTCTAAAGAAATTTTTCCCAGCACATAAAACTACTGCTTTGAAAAGACAGATTCAAAATTTCAATCAAAATCAAAATGAAGCATTTTTTCAGTGCTGGGAGCGTTTTAAAGATTTGTTAAGTTCTTGTTCACATCATGGTTTTGAAAAATGGCGTCTTATTAGTTTCTTTTATGAAAGTTTAACTCCCGAAACTAAACAATTTGTTGAAACAATGTGTAACGGTGAGTTTCTAGAAAAAGAACCTGAAAAAGCCTTTGACTACCTAGACCATTTGGCAGATAACTCTCAAGCCTGGCACACAGATAATTCCTCTGAAAGTTCCAATAGATCTAATCTTTTTTCTAACAGAGGTAAATATCATTTTAGTCAAGAAGATGAAATAAAAGCTAAAGTAGCTAATTTGGCTAGAAAGATTGAAGCCATGGAACTTAGAGAAGTAAAAGAAGTCAAAACGGTTAAAAATGAAGAAAGTTGTGGAATTTGTGAAATCATGGGACACCCCACTTCTGAATGCCCAAACATTCCCATTCTTAAAGAAGCGTTGCATGATCAAGTAAATTCCATAAACACATTTAAAAAGCCTTTTCCTTCTCCTTACTCTGAAACGTATAACCCTGAATGGAGAAATCATCCCAACTTCAGTTGGCGGAATAATAATCATGTTCAGGTACCACAATCTCAAAAGCCGGGCAACACTTTTTCCTATCAACCTTCACGTGTACAAACCTTGGAAGAGACATTGCAAGCATTCATGCAAACACAAGCAAATGTGAATAACCAAACTTCACAGGACATCAATGAGATCAAAAACACCTTGTCCACATTGACAGCTTCATTACGCACTCAAGAAAAAGGTAAGTTTCTTGCTCAACCTCAGCCTAACCCTTCTACTCAATGTCTTGTTTCTTGCTCCAATGAAACTCAACAGGAAAATGCCAGTTCTATCACAACTCTTCGAAGTGGAAAGACAATTGACAAAAACATTCCATCAAAAGATCAAGATCCTCCTTCCCCTCCGAAAAGTAATGGTAAGGATGATGGTAAGTCTGAACTTCTTGAAAATTTGGACAAAGAAAAAGGTATGCATCCTGCTCCTTTTCCTCAAAGGTTGCAAACAATAAGGAATTTGAATCAAAATGCAGAAATTTATGAACTTTTCAAACAAGTTAAGATTAACATTCCTTTATTGGATGCAATCAAACAAGTTCCATCTTATGCTAAATTTTTGAAGGACATGTGCACAGTTAAAAGGAAACATAATGTACAAAAGAAAGCATTTCTGACCAAAAGTGTGAGCTCAATCATTCAGCACCTTACTCCACCAAAATTCAAAGATCCTGGATGTCCAACAATCTCATGCATCATTGGAAACACTAGAATAGAACATGCATTGCTTGATCTTGGTGCTAGTGTTAATCTTTTGCCTTTTTCTGTTTATCAACAGTTAGGTTTAGGTGAACTCAAGGAAACACCTGTTACACTTCAACTAGCTGATCGTTCTGTAAAAATTCCTCGAGGGATAGTTGAAAATGTTTTGGTTCAAATTGAAAATTTTTACTTCCCTGTTGATTTTATTGTTTTGGACACACATCCTGTTTCAAATCCAAATGTTCAAATTCCTGTTATATTAGGCCGTCCATTTCTTGCAACTTCTAATGCTCTGATAAATTGCAGGAATGGTATTTTGAACATTTCTTTTGGAAATATGACTTTAGAATTAAATGTGTTCAACATTTGCAAGCAACCTGGTGATGATTCAGAAGTACATGAAGTGGATTTCATTGAAGAACTTGTTCATGAACATCTCACCACTACCACATTCCATGATCCTTTAGAAGCTTATTTAATTGAATGTGAGTTTGATAATGCTTCAGAAATTTCACACACTGATTCTTTGTTAAATTTTTTTCAGGATAAGCATTGTTGGAAACAAAAGTTTGAGGAACTTCCATCACTCACAAATGTCACTGTACCATCAACTATTGAACCACCCAAGCTGGATTTAAAACCATTGCCATCCGAGCTAAAATATTCCTTTTTGGGTGAGAATGAAACTTTTCCAGTCATAATTTCTTCACATCTTGATGAACTACAAGAAGGTAAGTTGTTACAACTTTTGAAAATGCACAAAAATGCATTAGGATGGACCTTAGCTGACATAAAGGGAATAAGCCCATTAATCTGCACACATAATATTTATTTAGAGGAAAATGCTAAACCCTCTAGACAAATGCAACGAAGGCTTAATCCTAATATGAAAGAAGTAGTGAGAAATGAAGTCATTAAACTTCTAGATAATGGAATCATTTATCCTATCTCTGATAGCAAATGGGTAAGTCCTACTCAAGTCGTACCTAAGAAATCTGGAGTCACTGTAGTTAAAAATGAAAACAATGAATTAATTCCAACTAGGACTGTTACTGGTTGGCGCATGTGCATTGACTACAGGAAACTTAACTTAGTGACGAGGAAAGATCATTTCCCTTTGCCTTTCATCGATCAAATCTTAGAAAGAGTTGCAGGGCATGAGTTTTATTGTTTTCTAGATGGATATTCTGGGTATAATCAAATTGCCATTGCACTTGAGGACCAAGAGAAAACCACTTTTACATGTCGTTTTGGTACTTTTGCATATCGTAGAATGCCATTTGGATTATGTAACGCCCCTGCCACATTTCAAAGATGCATGCTTAGTATTTTTAGTGACATGATTGAACGTAATCTTGAGATTTTCATGGATGATTTTTCTGTTTCTGGTGATTCATTTGATGATTGCTTAGCCAATTTGAAAAATGTATTGATTAGGTGTGAAGAAAAAAAATCTTGTTCTTAATTGGGAAAAATGTCATTTCATGGTCACTAAAGGTATTGTACTAGGTCACATTGTTTCTGCAAAAGGGATTGAGGTAGACAAGTCAAAAATTGAATTGATTGCTAATCTACCCACACCAAAGACAGTAAAGGACATTAGGTCATTCTTGGGACATGCAGGTTTTTATAGAAGATTC
Source organism: Fremontodendron californicum (assembly GCA_030761205.1). Taxonomy (NCBI): domain Eukaryota; kingdom Viridiplantae; phylum Streptophyta; class Magnoliopsida; order Malvales; family Malvaceae; genus Fremontodendron; species Fremontodendron californicum. The sequence goes on from JAULJL010000032.1 coordinate 6,052,739, forward strand.
ATAAAAGATTTTAGCACGATATCTAAACCTCTATGTAATCTTTTAATGAAAGACACTGCATTTGAATGGACTAAAGATTGTGAAGATGCTTTTGAAAAACTCAAAAATATGCTCACTACTGCTCCTATTATGAGATCTCCTGATTGGTCTTTACCATTTGAAATAATGTGTGATGCTAGTGACTATGCTGTTGGTGCTGTGTTAGGACAAAGGAAAGATAAGAAACCACATGTAATTTACTATGCAAGTAAAACTTTAAATAGAGCCCAAATGAATTATTCCACTACAGAAAAGGAATTACTTGCAGTTGTTTTTGCATTGGATAAATTCAGATCTTACCTTGTTGGATCATCAATTGTTGTCTTTAGTGATCATGCAGCTTTAAAATATCTTCTCTCTAAGAAGGATGCAAAACCTAGGTTGCTGAGGTGGATCCTTTTGCTGCAAGAATTTGACATCACCATTCGAGATAAAAAAAGAGTAGAAAATGTGGTGGCTGATCATTTATCAAGACTTGTTTGTGATGAATCTTTTGGAACCTCACCAATAAATGATACTTTTCCTGATGAACAACTTCTAATTGTCTCCACGACACCTTGGTTTGCTGACATTGCTAATTTTCTTGCTACAGGAAAAATTCCTTCTCAATGGAGCCCCCAAGATAAAAGGAAGTTTCTGAATGAGGTAAAGAAGTTCTATTGGGATGACCCTTACTTGTTCAAATATTGTTCTGATCAGATTTTTCGAAGATGCATTCCCGACAATGAGGTAAGTAGTGTAATTAAGTTTTGTCATTCCGAGGCATGTGGTGGTCATTTTTCATCAAAGAAAACTACTGCAAAAATTTTACAGTGTGGATTTTACTGGCCAACTTTATTCAAAGATGCATATAATTTTTGCAAGACATGTGAAAGTTGTCAAAAATTAGGTTCCATTTCGAAAAGAAACATGATGCCTTTGAACCCAATTCTTGTAATTGAAATTTTTGACTGTTGGGGTATTGATTTCATGGGACCATTTCCACCATCTTTTGGTTTCTTATACATTTTAGTTGCAATAGATTATGTTTCAAAGTGGATAGAGGCAATTCCATGTCGAAATAATGATCACAAAACAATGATTAAATTTTTAAAAGAAAATATTTTGAGTCGATTTGGAATTCCTCGATCTATCATAAGTGATGGGGGAACACATTTTTGCAACAAGGTTTTTGAAACATTAATGAAGAAATATGCCATTACACACAAAGTTGCAACCCCTTATCACCCGCAGACAAATGGACAGGTAGAATTAGCAAATAGGGAGATTAAACAAATTTTGGAAAAGACGGTTAATCCAAATCGCAAAGATTGGTCTCTTAGACTTAACGATGCATTATGGGCCTATCGAACAGCTTTTAAAACAGCATTGGGCATGTCTCCTTATAGGCTAGTTTATGGAAAACCTTGTCATTTACCTGTGGAACTTGAGCATAAAGCATATTGGGCCATTAAAATGTTCAACTCAAACCTTGATGACGCTTCTAATTTACGGAAATTACAAATAAATGAACTTGAGGAACTCAGAAATGATGCATATGAGAATTCTAAAATTCATAAAGAAAGAACTAAAGCCTTTCATGACAAGTTAATTTCAAGAAAAACATTTGATGTTGGGCAAAAAGTTCTACTTTATAATTCTAGACTTCACATATTTCTTGGTAAGTTGAGATCAAGATGGACTGGCCCATTTGTGGTTAAGCATGTGTATCATTATGGAGCAGTTGACATTGAGAATCCTCAAAATGGTAACGTATTCAAGGTAAATGGACAAAGACTCAAACTCTTTTTGGAAAATCATGTTACTCACGAAGAGGTTGTTTTTCTTTCTGATCCTTGTTTTGAAAATAACTAGATGTAAATATAATTTTTACTAATCTTCAAAAAAAAAAAAAATACATTTTTTTAACCCCGGTTAAATGGCGGATAACGGTACTCCGTGATTATTTAAGTCGGTTCCATCAGCTACCCACAAAACTGATATCGTATATAAATTTCTCTTTCAATTTCTCTTTCATTTTATTTTATTTTATTTTTTTCAGGATGGATGATATTCTCACAAGATTGCAGAAACGATTTCCTCCTTTTCCTCGAAATATTTTACTAAAGCTTTACCAAGTTCGATTTGAAAGATTAAGAATGCTTATGCACAAAGGGATTCCTGAAGACATACGTTGGATAATTGAAGCCAAGGTACGTAAAGATGAATATCTTCCTGTTTTGCATTTACCAGGTACAGGTAGAAGCACTTTTGCAAAGAAGCGACGAGCAAAGCGCATGAGTTCAAATTGCCACAAATGTGCACGATGGACGTGTAACGGTAAATGTCGTTCTATTGGGATTCCGTCCTCTAATCGAGATGATAAAATTGAATTCATTAAGGATGGACTGAGTAAGGAGAATTTGAGAATATCCAACTTTCTCTTGAGACGCATCCTAGTGGAGACGTACAAAGAGAAATTCTTGATTTATGGCCGCAATTCCAAAGGGAATGGCAACATCTTGGGAATCTGATGTTAAAAGATCCTGTTTGCCAGCTTGTAAGAAAACTGGATGGGAAGCATATCCTCGACTCATAGAAGGCGTTTAAGCCGTTTCTGGACGTAAAACCAGAGGAAGATGTGAGCCACAATCACAACTACAATAAATGACTTCTCAGCTTTTGGTTTGATTTGCAATAACTTCATTTCGGTTTAATTTACGTGTTGTTCGATTTGTGTAATTATTTTCGTTTTTTTTTGCATTGGTCTTTTACGGTTGATTTTTCTTCTCTTTTTGATTTTCTTCCTGAAATCACGCAAAAATCTTTTGTTAGGTTAACATTTTCTTCTGGCAGGTCAAATACACTTTCGGCGACATTATTACTCTTGTCTGATTCATTACTCAGTCCTCTATATATTACACCATGTACTCATTCTCTTTCAGGCACTTGAAAAAAAAAATGGAAAGTACTTCGTCCCAGCGCATTAAAAAAATTTGTGTCTTTGGAGGTGCTTATCCAGAGAAAAATAACATATTCGCTGATGAAGCCATAAGAGTTGGAGTAATACTTGCCCAACAAAAGATCCAGTTGATTTATGGAGGCGGTAGTACGGGTTTAATGGGAGCAGTCGCTACAGCAGCACACGCCGGAGGAAGTCCAGTTCTAGGAATCGTGCCACAACTATTCACAGGTTTTTGTGGACCTACCGTGGGTAAGGAAATACAAGTCTGGAGTATCCCTGAACGGATAACAATCATGTACCATTCTGCCGATGCATTCATTGCTTTACCAGGAGGTCTGGGTACATTGGAAGAAATAGCTTGCGTGGCTTCTTGGTCATCTTTGGTCACAAATAAGAAACCCATTGGTTTGCTTAATATTAATGGTTATTTTAGTAATTTGCTTTCATATTTAGATAATGCTGTGGATAATGGATTCATGTTTTCAGAGGCAAGGAGAACCATAATTTCTGCTACAACCATTGAAGATTTACTCAAAAAGCTCCAAGCTTATGAGTATTTATCTGCTACGGTTGTTTCGCAAACGCTCGGAAAAAGAAAAAGAGATATGGACGAGCAAGGAGTGGATTGCACTCTGTCTTTGTGACATTATCTAACATTTTGTTTGTTGTGTCTCAGTTATAATAAGTGGTTAGCAACCTCTGCAGGTAATATCTCCTAAATTCTACCTTTAGTAGGGGGTAAGGGACATATTTTGCTAATTTAAAAAAAAAAAAAAATTTGATGTGTTTTAAGCCATTTAGAAGTATTCATTCTGAACAAGGTCTGAGTAAGGGAGACTTGAGACTACCTTGTCAGTTTGATTTTAATCTTTTTATGTTTACTTGTTAATTTTTGTTTAGTATTTTAGGATTATTTAGGTTGCATGAGTTTGTTTTGTTTTGAGTCTTAGTTATTCCTATTCTTATGTTATTAGTTCTTTTCTCTTACACATGATTCTTTCATTTGGGTTAATAGACTTACATTGAGGACAATGTAAGAATTAAGTGTGGGGGAACGATTTAGGATTTCTTTTATTTTTGTCTACTATTTTTTTTTATGAGTCTTTATTATTATTATTATTTTTTTAATGTGTTCTAGTTCCTTTTTAATACAATGATGAGATATGAATTGCATAAGTCTAAAACAGATTTATTAGTGAGAAGATTTTCATGAGAATTGAGCTTGATGTCAACCTTTTTATGAGCCAATGTTAATATGATATGTTGATTGAGAAAGAAGCATGTTTAGATTTAATCTGACTTGTATAATCATCCTTGTGAGTTTTTGAGCCTATAATGATTGATGCATTATACAAATCAATCTGATTTCTTTCTTGAGTGCTCTTATGATTACATGATTCTCTAGAACTTGCTTTAAACCGTTTGAGACTATATTGATACATGTGACAACATGAATATGATAGAGGCATTAGGATTATAACCAGAGCCAAACAGCCATCCATTATTAATGTTCTAAGAGAACATCCCCACTAGTGAGCCAATTTGAGCCTACATTAAATATGCTATTTTATTGGTAACCAGAACTTACACCTAGCCTAAATATACTTATATCCTTACCCTTGTTCTAAAGATGGATTATATATTTTGAGACATATTGCAAAAACAAGGGATACTTTTTGAAAATTTGGGTTAGAACGAAAGATAAGTGTGGGGGAGGAGAGAGGCAAAAGTCAAGAGAAAAAGAAAGGGATCATTGTCAAATACATTCCCATATTAAAAAAAAAAAAAATCTTCTCTTGAACTTCTAGTTAAAGTAAAGAAAAAGATGTTACAAAGTTGGTTAGAATGAAGCAAAGGCTCAACATGAATATTTAGCCTATGTTATTATGTGCTTTATAAGAGTTTTGAGAAGTTTTATTTGTATGATCTTATTATGTCTCTAAACTCTATGAACTCTTTGGAACCTTTGTGATATCTTTATCCTTTTGTTCTTTAACCACATTATAACCCTTTGGCCCCATTACAACCTTGAAAAAAGACCTCTTGATTTATGAAGTTGTATGATCTAAATAGTGGAGAATAGGTGGACAAGCAAGCATATGGTAGAACTGTTTTCATGAGATTGATTGAGTGTAAACACTTTACCACTACTTTAAAGAGTAAAAATCATGAGAGTATAGTGAGAAGTTGAGATTAAGTTGAATATGCACTATTTTGATTGAAATATGTTATGTTAATATTGGCTTAACTCATTTATTTACATTCAAGCATGAATTTTTGTGAAATTCTTTGAGCTATTGATTAGTTTATAAGACTTGTTCAAAGATTGTCTCTAATTTATATTGAAAGGATTAGGAGTAAATATTTTTAGTGTATGTAGTTTACTTATATTTTAGTTTTTCAATGTTTGTGGGTATCGTTCTAGCAAACCCTCACGAGACTAAACTCGTCCACTAGGGACACCTAGGGGTTTAAAGGCTTGTGTCACATGCTAAGTGCCACCGTGATTTCCAACGAAAATGGATTAGATTAGATTTTCTTATTTTATTTTTATTGAGTCGTTGCTAGGGACTAGCAACAATCTAAGTGTGGGGGTGTGATAACTCGTATAATTATATAGTTCTTAGTTATGTTTTATTATTGTTTTGTGTCAAATACGAGTTATTATTGCTTAGTCTAATTGTGTTTATGATCTTTTATATTTTTATGTAATTTGGTGTTTTTCACGAGTTTCTTTGAGTGATTTCAGATTACTAGGTTAAATCAAGAATTAAGGGCAAATCCAATTCAGTTCCAATTCCGACACCTTTTGCCATATGAGCTATATCTGGAGTTTCACTGAAGAAATAAGGCTGAATTTTTTACAGTGCATAGTTAAGAGGCATATCTATCTTTTTCATGTTTTACACTTCTTGAAACGGAGTCGTTTTCCCTAGCGAAATCGACCATCAAGTTGGCTGATGTGCAATGACGTCTGTGCTGACCTGTTTTGGTATTTTGACCATATCTTCCGATCCACATGAGCAAATGATCTGATTCCAACGGCTATGGATCCGTAACTGATAGGGGTATATTTTTCTAGAAGACCATTTGATCAGATTGAGCCTCCAACATTGACAAAATCGACCATCAAGCTGGCTGATCAGAATTGTCATACAATATGACGAAAATTGTTAGAAAAATGCACCCACCTATTATACCTACCTTTGAAATTTATAAAGCTTGTCTCTTGTCATTTAGCTCTCCAAAATGTGTATAAATAGAGGGCCTTGGATGATTGTAAGAGTATCATTTTACATTGGTAGGATATTAGCCATTGTAATAAAATTCTCTAAGTTTTCTTCTTCTTTCCTTTCTCTAGTTTTCTTTTTTTATTTACTTATGCTTCTTACATTTCTTTTCATTTTATTCATATCTAGTATGTGTTGCTAATCATATTGTTGAGGTGATGAGGTGAAGCTTTTGGTAAATGCTTGGTTTAAAAACTTTTAGATGAGTTGGCATCATTTGGTTCACTGACAGTGTATAAATCTATGATGTCACCTCATTAAAAAATAAAGTTATCTGTATTTATTTTTAAATTTTTTTAATGAATTATCATCGAGATTTTAGCACTAATGGTCCTCAAACTTTAGGGTATATTTTATATTGGTTCTCAAACTTCAAAACGTATCAATCAGATCCTCGATCTTATAATTTTGTATCAATGTGGTCCTTCTACCAAAAACTGCTTGAGCAGTGACGGAAAAATCCGTCACCAAATGCTATAAATCCATCAGTGTTGTAATTAAGTGACGGAATTAGTGACGGATTTTTTCGACACGAATACCCCCTTACTGATAATACCGTCACAAAGTTGATTGATTACGTCACAAATTTGTGACGCTTTTTCGTCACAAACTTTTAAATTTTCGTCACAGTTTTATTTAACGCAGGCAGCTGCCCATCACCATATTCCGTCACAAAATTTAAGAATCCGTCACTATTTCTGTCACTAGATTTTGTTACAATTTTAAATGCTGTCACAAAATTCTGTCTCCATATAAATTCTGTCACTAGTTCCGTCACTATATCCTTTTTCATTCAATCACAAAATTTTTAGTATGTCATTATTTTTATGACAAAATTCTCACAATTTCAAATGTTGTCACAAGATTCTGTCACTATATTCTTACTAATAATCTGTCACTATTTAGGTTACAAACAAATATATGGAATAAATATAAGATACTCAATTTATTAGTCTAAGAACTAAATGTTTTTACATAATCTGTATACAATAAATTTAATTGAAATAAAAAATTACATAATGTTTTAAAGCATATTTACCCCTTGTAAATAAAAAAAAAAAAATCTCAATTATCTGGATTGATACTTCTTCACTCTTCCAAAATTATTTCTTTGCATGTTGCCTCTTCATATGCTGCAATACTTCTTTAACACCATAAACAAGCTACGTAATATGCAAAGAAATAACCAAAGAATATCATGAGAAATGACAAGATGTCACAGAAAACCATACAAGTTTAACCATATATTTACTTCTAAATGCTTTAAACGATAAAGATTAAATCAATTAATATGATGTTGCTTAAGGAATAAATAACCTTTAATTCTCTAACTTAAGGTTGGACATATATATTCTTGAAAACTGAATGATACTTAATACCATGCTCTAATTTATCAAATGTAGAATTTAAATTAATGTCACCTACAAATAGCAAAAAAAATAACAGCTTAAAAGCAATGGACCAACAATTCCTAAAGAAGAGCAAAGAACAAGTTTCTAGAAAGACTAGAAAATCAATAAGGAAAAAACACATAGGAAAGGTTTTTTTGTTTAATTACTGTTTTCAATTTTACTACAACATTGAGGGCTAGAGACTTGTGAAATAAAAAGTAATTCAAGTAAAAAAAATTAGATAACTTGCCTATTTATGTGAACATTGAGCCCAAAAGGTCTTGATATATATTTCCTGAAAATTTGAATTGAAAACAAAAGGAAAAAAAATCTAATTGCAATATATTAATTGTGTAATATATACACAATTACATGTATATACCAACAAACAACGATAAAGAAAGGCTTGAGTTTCAAGGATTAGTACTTTTTAGTCATATATGGAAAAATTGTATCAATAATTTCAAATCTCACTTCTCAAATCAGACTAGTACTCTCATCTATGTCATGTTCTTATCCGAATTTCATTTCTTAAAGCTATAACTATTTAAACAAAAGCAACTTAATTTCCATGGTTATGAATATTTGTTTCCAAATACAAATGGAAAGTACAAAAGTTCATTAATCTAGTTGCCTTCTTCCAAAGAATTTCTCTTCTCATAGTTAACTAATGGTCACAAGTCTTGAAAACTATAATAGGATGTCCACAATCATTTCTAACTTACAACTAATAGTTCCTATATAATTTAACAAGAATAAATACAAGACTGAGTGTATAAATTCTCATAATCTCTCATACATATCAATTTGAAAGCATATAAATTCAACTGTATCATCAATGATATATTTCCCAGATAGTTAATGAATTTCTCGGTATGCATGTATTGCAAGAGTATACAAACTCATGAATTGTGCTAATGGTTGAGTAGATAATTAGGAAAACTAACATATTAAATTAATAAATCAAACTTAAATTCAGCAACAAATAAAGAAGATAAAGAAGAAGCTACTAAAAACACACTGGCCATAGGAATAATACGTAATTCTTGAAAAACAAATATAAGAAATACGTAGACTTTAAGGCTTAAGCAACTTTCCAATGGGTTTAAGTTAACAGATTAATAAAATAGTATGTGTGAAAAAAACCAGGTAGATATTATCTTGACTAGAAATTAGTAAGATTGAATTAACCCAAGAAAGACACGTCTAAGGGTATAAATTATTTAAATATCATCCACCAAACTTAATTTCACAGTCAACTCAAACCCAATCATGCTCAATGCGTGATTGCAGTTATTTATTAAAACAAAAAAAAAAAACCCAAAAAATATAACTTATAGGTTCTTTCTTGATACAACCATATTTGCTCTGCATCTGTGCAAGATAATCATAGAAAGAATAAGTAGGACTCTATGACAATTGAAACTTAAAGACAATAAGTTGTGCCTATTCAACTTAAGAAAAAAATCAGTAATATCCAAAAGCAGTAGCTTTGATTCAAAGTAATGCGCCAAAGCCTTGGCAAGCATTTGCTGGTAAAGTTCTTCACAAGATTAAAATGCAAGCCATTAGGTTAAAAATGAACTCTGAAAGATGAATATCTTAATATAGAACTAGAGAAACAATTCCAGAAACATACCGGCAGGTCCCGAGAGCAAAATAGCTCTGTTAGACAGGGGAATGGTTCCACATTTGATACCGCTTAAAAGACCTAAAATATTTGCAAATTAAGTTGTAATTAATGGGTGAAACTTACTAAAAATTTGAAAAATATGTATCAACTATAACATATCTAAAACCTATAAATTAACAAAATTAAGCTTGAAGCCTGAGCGGGCTCTTAAAAAAACATGGTTTTATTTACAAACATACCACTTTTCTTTTTGAAATCATCATAGACATTGGAGCATCCACCATCAGACTAGCAATTTCTTCCACGATTTTCACAGTAATTACATGACGACGGGCAATCGGGTTCTTCCCATGTTAACATAATATCATCGAGATAGTAGTCTGGCCAATCTAGAGTCGGAAGGGGGACTAAAATCGTTGCTATCTCTAGACATGACCGCAACGAGGTCGACTGATTGTAAGCAATTGTGGGTATAGCCAAAACCGAAAAGTTTGTACCACTAAGGCATGACAAATGTATTGCAGGATAGCCTACTGATACCTTTAATTCATTCATACACTTAGAAATAAAAATGGACGAAATATCGACTGTGAAATTGTGAGAGAAGATATTACCTTTAGAGAAGAGAGGCGGACGGAAAGAGGACGAGTGGGTCGGTTATAGCGCCGCTGGAGAGAACGGGAGGAAAGAGAAACGACCCTGCATGACGACGACGGGGTGGCAGTGTAAGGCTGACGGAGTCGACGTCGGTGTGCTTTGGTTGATCGACGATGAGGATTGAGTTGGCCGGGGTTATTCCACCGCTGGATAGAGAAAAAATTAGAAATGGGGTTTAGGGTTAAAATATCGGAGGAAAATTGGAAAAGAATAGTAAGGTTATTTTGTTTTCAAACTCTGTGACGGAAAACTCCGTCACTGCATCAGTAACGGCAATACCGTCATTAAATCTGTCACAATAGTATTTTTAGGAAAATAAGTAAGTTGATTTAATCTGTCACAAACTTTTGTCACTATTTACAATTTCAACCCATGTCACGAAATCTTTCGTCAAATATTCTGTCTCTAATATAGTGATAAAAATTGTCAGAGTCCAAACAATATTTTTTTCATTTATAAAAAAAATATTTTTTTTACAAAATAAATAAATTAATTAAATCTGTCACAACTCCGTCCTTAAGTCCCAACAATATTTATGATTTCAATGATTGTGACGGAAGTTTCTGCCACAAAGTATTGTCGGGAAATTTATTTTATTTGCAACCAAAACGCTGTGAAGGAATCTTAATTCCGTCACGTTCCCGTCACAAGTCTGACTCTAAATTCTGTCACAAGGAATGATTCTCATTTAAAGATAATTTTCGTCACAACTCCGTCACTGTTAAGCTATATCATTGACGGAAAACAGTGACGAAGAAATTTTCCGTCACTGCTCAAGCAGTTCCTAATAGTAGAATAGACATTAAATGACAAATGACATGTGACGTGTGATGTGTAAATTACAAAAATATCATCCTGCTAATGTGGTCATTTTTTTTTGTCTTTTTTTCATTATTCCTTTATTCTTTTTCAAATTTTATATTTTCTTTTCTCTTTTTTTTTTAATAAATAAATACAAAAGAAATTTATTTATATAATAATTTAAATTATTTTTTTAAAATATAATTAATTTATAAACATATAAAATATTTACTTAAATTAATTTTATAAAAACGTAACTATAAAATATTTCATATTTTGTTTCTTCTTTAATATATTTTTTGTTTTTCTCCTCTTTATAAATAAAAAATAATAATTATATTATAATTTAAACTAATTTTATAAAAAATAATAATTTATAAAAATATAAAATATTTATTTGCATTCATATTATAAGTTTTTTTTTATATACTTTTTTTCCTTTTCCCTTTTTCTTCTTTATAAATATATAAAAATAATTTATATTATAATTTAACTTAAATTTTCAAAAATAAAATAATTTATAAAATATAATATATTTATTTACATTAATTTTATAATAAAAAGTAAATTTTATTTTTATTTTTATTTTTATTTTCCTTTTTCTTATTTCTTATTTCTTATTTCTTATTTCTTTTTCAAAATAAATTATTCTTTATAACAAATGAAATAATTTATAAATATAAAATATTTATTTACATTCATTTAATTAAAAATTCATATTTTTTATGTTGACTCCAATGCTGAAATTGAGGTGGCAACTACCTTGACCGAATCTCATAAAGCGCCAAATCGAACTCTCCTCGATCTAGCGCGAGGGATCAAATTTGGTCTCTTGCAATGCCTATCGAGCGTTATAAATGGCAGTCTGATCTTTCGCAGGGTCGGACTGACGGTGAGGAATCAAATTTCCCTTTTTCGATCGACGAGAGTTAGGTGGAGAGAATAGAAAGAAAAAAATTTAAAAAGGAAAGAAAAAGGAAAATATAATATATTTACAAAAAAAATTAATGTAAATAAATATTTAAATTTGATAAATTATTTAATCTTTTACAAAATTAATTTATTTATAAAAGGAAAGAAAAAAGAAAGAAAAAAAAGGAAAATAACTTTTTTAATTAATTAAAATAAATATATTATTTTATAAATTATTTAATTACTACAAAATAATTAATTTTTATTTAATTATTTATAACAGTAAATAAAAAAGAAAAGAAAAAAGAAAAGAAAATTTATTTTTATAAATTAATGTAAATAAGTATTTTTATTTTTTATATATTATTACTTTTTTCTTCTTTGTATTTATTTATTAACAAGAAAAAAGGGAAAAGAAAAAGCGAAAAGAGAAAAAAAAATTTTAAAATGTTTTTTTATAAAATTAATGTAAATAAATATTTTATATTTTTAATAAATTATTTAATATTTATAAAAATTAATTTAATATAATATAAATGATTATTTATGTTTTGAGTTTATTAATAAAGAAATAAAATAAATGAAAATGAAAAAGAAAATGAAAAGAAACAAAAATTATATGTTTATAAATTAATTATATTTTCAAAAAATTAATTTAAATTATAATATGAATTATTTTTTATTTTTTGTATTTATTTATTAAAAAGGAAAAGGAAAATATAAAATTTGAAAAAGAAAAAGAAAAAAGAATAAAGGAATAAGGAATAAAGATAAAAGACAAAAAGAAAGACTAAATCAACAGATGTCATTTTTGTAATTAACACGTCACATATCATCTGTCATTTAACGTCTACTCTAACGGTTTTGCTAACGGAATGACCACATTGATACAATATTATAAGATCGATGATCTGATTGATATGTTTTGAAGTTTGGGGGCCAATATAAAATATGCCCTAAAATTGGGGACCATTGGTGCTATTAACTCATTATCATCTGATTCACTAACAGTGTATAAATATATATACTGTCAGTTAGAGGTGCTCATGGGCCGGGCCATGACCCAAAACATTTCTATTTTCCTTGCCCAGGCCCGGCCCGCAGGTGTTGTCAAATTTCAATACGCAAGTGCACACTATCGCAAACAAGTAATAAAGTGGAAGTAGAGTGTCGTACCCACGGGGAATTGAATATTAAATTTGTTAAATACTAAAATTAAAATAACTTAATCTTATCCAAATAATTAATTGAAAATTTGTGAATTGAAACTAAATTAAAGAAAATACTAAAATAAAGAAAAGAAAATAAAAATTGGATTAAAATCAATGGAGAAAAGCCTAGGATTACAACTTCCCTCAACACTTTGCTTGGATGTCTTTTACCTCTTCACTTGATTAATGATCCTGAGTTGTTAACCTAGAGTTCTATCTTATTTATAAGCATCTGTTGATGGTCTTATAAAAATATCCTTCCTAACCAATTAACTATATATCTATGATAATTGAATTAAAGAAGAACTCATTAAGCTTAGGCTCTAACAATGGTTACACATGACAAGTAAGTATATTTTTACCCTACCTGCAGATCAATTCATCCTAATAAATGAATATAAAACATGTGTTATTCAATCCATGTCTAACACTAAACTCCCTATGTCTAGTTGTATTTAGGTTAACAAATCAGTTTAATTGGTGATCAAGCAATTCAAAGCATTAAGTACAAGAATGCATAAACAACTCAAATATCATTAAATCAAATTAAAGAGTAAAATAATCCAAACTATGTGTTGAGTTTCATTGCAATCCTAGAAAAGAAATTTAGTTCATGCTTGACATTGAAAACAATAACCAAATGACTTTCACCAACATCAAATTACAATAAAATAAAAGAAGATTAATGAAGAAGAAAAAACTAAAGGTTGTCAGTTCTTCAGTCTTTTAGTCTCCAAAATTGTTCTTGGCTTCTTGCAAGATGGTGATGGCTGCTCTCCTCTTTTTAAAAACTAAAACAAAAACAGACTAAGAAGCCTTTAAATAAAGCCTAAGGGTTCCTATTTATAGATCCTTGAAAGCCTGAAGAAGGGAAAGTTAGTGGCCAAGTAACTGCCTCCAGCTTGGACTTTCCATATATGAGTTGAGCTTTTCCTTCTAGCTTTAGGACTCTACAAAATTACAAAAGACATTAATTAATAACTAAAATAAAACATAAAATAAATAAATAAAACTAAATAAGAAATAAATAAAAATAACTAAAAAAATAGTAAATTAATAGTTTAAACTACAAGGACTTAGCTATTTTAAAAGCACAAAATAGGATTAAATAACTATATTTTATAGAGTTATCACACTCCCAAACTTAAGATTTTGCTAGTCCTCGAGCAAAACAAAACAAAACAAGACAAACTAATCAAAACAAAACAAAATAAAGCATAGCTAAAGATGAATGCACTTAACTAATGATTTCCTTAATTTTTCCTCAAAAGCTATCTCAAAATCTCAATTCAAAGTAAAACACAAACATAATCCAACTTTATGATTCAATTCAATCGTATGTTTCATGCTTCAATGAATTTCCAGTGTGTGTGAATAATCTCTTGACAAATCATTGCATGCAATCCGAATAAGTTTATGTCAATGCAAAATACGAATTATAGTACTAGATTCTCATATGTTTGCTTTTCATCTCTCTTTCCACTAATGTAGACTAACACTTTGTCAAGGATCAAGTAGGTCTTTATTAAGCTTGTAATGTAAGGCTAGGGTCAAGGTATGATAAAGGATATATTTCGGTTAAATTCACCCATAGACACTTACATTTTTATCAGGATTTTTATCACCCATAGACTATGGTCTTTTCCTCAAATTACATTCTCCATTCTTTCTTTGAATACACTTCCTTTTTGCTTCACCAATTTATTCAAATTTTTTTTTATTCACCACCAATTCACCCAAAATCAACATGGCTCATAATTGTTTCCTGTAATATCATCACATGCCTATGTAGTGAGGGTTAATCATGGTTTTTCTTATTTGGCTAGGCTAAAAGATGTGGCAATCAAAGAAAATAGATATATATCAATTAGGCTCAAAGAGGTAGACTAAGGATATTAATGTATAAAGGTAGGCTCGAAAGGCTCAAAACAATCCAAAGATGGCCTAAATCACTTCCTTAACTTAGTGTTGTCTAGGATTTCGCCTCGAGAGAGAATCAAACAGATTCTAGGTTCTAGACATAATCGCAATTCACAACAACATAATCAGTCTTTAAATTAAGCAATGCAAATCTAAGCAAGAGATTAAGTGCTCAATTTGTGAAAATCACATCCTAACATGAAACTAACAAAAGAACTTAACACAAATTCTTCTCATGCTTATGTTTTCCCCGAAAATCAAGATAAATCAATAACTAAAATTCATCATTGGATAAGGATTTCATCATGTCATAGTGCATCATATCTAAATATATATATATATATATTTTATGACTCCTAAATAACTATGTAAAATAAATTGAAAATAAAGCATAAGACACACAAAACATAATAAAACTAAAAACAAATAAACACCCCCCCAAACTTAAATCAAACATTGCCCTTAATGTTGGAAAAATAAAAGAGTTAGAATGAGAGAACTCCCCTGTCAATGAAGAAAACCCGAGAGCACTCTAATCTTCCTCTTCCTCGTCCGCTTCTTCTTCCTTATCATCAAAAAGTGGTGGTGGTGGCATAGTGGGGGCTTGGTGCATGTTGGCACCCATATGATAACCAAGGAAATGGACCATTTGCTTAAGGGCTTGAAAGCAGTCATCGTGGTGAGCACTACGGGCTTCCAATCGAGCTATGTGTTCCGTCATGGTCAGTTGTCGAGGTTGAGGAGGCCTGGGTGGAGGAGGAGCTTGTGATGAACTTGCACTGGGTCTTGAGGGTGGACCCTCCATGTCTCGGGTCAAGCGAGTATAATAGTGCCATTTATGGGACCCTTCGGATGTAACAATCTTCACTATTGCCCATTCGGACCCCTGCCTGGTCACACAATTGAGTGATTAAAGAAGGAAACCAAAGGCCTTCTCTTGGAGATCGAACACTATGTAGCACAGTCCGATAAATGAGCTGGCCAATATCAATTGTCTTGCTCGTGGTGAGAATATAGAGCAAGATGGCTCGATCTTTGGTGACATCACTAACATGCTTACAAGGAAGCATATTGGCAGCTAAAAAATGCAACCAAACCCGAATCTCTCGGTTTAAAGTGTTGTCCTTGAATGAAGCAAGTTCCCCATCCCTTGAAGTCTTCCAAGTCGTCCCATTGGGGTATAAATGTGCTGTGACAGCATCCATGTCAATTGGCCCATCCAAATACTGAGTATATTCATCAGTCTCAATATCCGGGGTCTGGTAATACCGATTAATAGTCTGCGGATCAAACGAAACTTGGCATCCACAGACAAAAATCGTATTATCGCTAAGTTCAAAGGCATTGGCATAAAACTCTCTGACAACCAAGAGTACGGAAGATGGCGGTGGAGCACAGAATTTCTGCCAATGACGTGAATTGATGACTTGTTGAAACTCAAAATGCTCATGTGGATCAATATGAAACCCCCTCTCCGGAATAGGGCTTTTATGTAGGAGAGAGTGGTTATGCCGTTGAACCGCTGCATCAGATACAAACTTGTTTCTATCAAAATTGGGTGCACTAGTGCCAGTTCGGGTTTTCTTCCTTGGTCCTATATTCTAGTTCTTGTTCAACAATTGACCCAAATCCAACTATTATCTTCACCAAGCACCCTAACCTAAGATATAATTATTAGCAAATTCTCTAATTCTCAAATATGCTCAACATAACCCAATCCACAACAAGCAAAGAAAATTCTCCAATAGTCAAATATGCTCAACACAACCCAATCCACAACAAGCAAAGTATCTTCTAATTTGGACTAATTCTCAAAAACCCACAATAACCCAATCCACAATAAGAGTAGTTGAAGCAAGAACAACCTTCAATACTAAAAATCAACCAATAACCCTCAAACTAGTATAATCTTTATGGAATTTTGAAAGACTTACTTGAAGAACTTGAGGATGATGGGATAGTCCCTTCTTGAAGATGATTAAAGAAATTTATAGTTGTGTAATGGGTTTGTGAAGAAAATTGAGATGAAGGTGTGTAGTTGGTTTTTATGGAGATAGATAGTTGAGAGAGAATGAGAGATTTTGAAGAAGAAGAAAGAGTTGGTTGTTGAGAGAGAAGAGGGAGAGGGTTTGGGAGAGAAAAGAGTTTTTGGTGGCTGCCAAAAAGATGAAAGTGTTTGGGGGGTTAGGTTTTTTTTTTTTAAAACCATAAAAATAATAAACTCTTTTGTTTTTTTACAAGCTGGAGCCACGGCGCCAGGATTCTGCGCCGCAGCGCCAGCTATACTGACTCTAATTTGAATTTTTTTTACGAGGTTTGGCGCTGCGATGCCAACCTCTCTGACTTTAAAAAGAAAAATTTTTACGTTTTTGGACGCTGCGGCGCCGACCTCTCTGCCATTTTTTTTTAGTAAAAACTTACAAAAAAAAGATGAAATTAGTAAACTAAAATTGAAATAAAAAATAAAATAAGAAAAATCAAAGAGTAAATATTAGAACTTGGGTTGCTTCCCAAGAAGCGCTTGATTTATAGTCATCAGCTTGACTATCTCAAGCTCATTCTGGATCGGCTAAGGTGATGGAGGATGTTTGACGATCAATATCGCCTCCTCAGTAATGCTTGAGTCGTTGCCCATTCACTTTAAAGTTGAGATTGGCTTTTTCATCAATTAACTCGACTGCTCCTTAATACTTTTGTGATTTTGAAAGGGCCGGACCATCGAGATCTTAGTTTTCTCGGGAATAGTTTGAGTCGAGAGTTGTAGAGTAAAACATATTGGCCTGGTTCAAACTGTCGCTCAATGATCTTCTTGTCATGCCATCTCTTGGTCTTTTCCTTGTAAAGCTTGGCATTTTCATAGGCTTGAAGACGGAATTCATCCATCTCATTGAGTTGCAATAGACGCCCCTCTCCTGCTACTTGAAGATCAAAATTCAACTTCTTGATGGCCCAATATGCATTGTGTTCCAACTCTACTGGAAGATGGCATGCTTTCCCGAAAACCAATTTGTAAGGAGACATCCCAATTGGAGTTTTATAAGCCGTCCTATATGCCCACAATGCATCATCCAATCTCTTGGACCAATCTTTTCTAGTTGGGCTGGCAGTCTTCTCCAAAATCCTCTTGATTTCTCTGTTAGAGACTTCGGCTTAACCACTTGTTTGTGGATGGTAGACGGTGGCAATTTTGTGCTTGACTCCATATTTAGCGAGGAGGGCTTCAAAATATTTATTGCAAAAGTGAGACCCCTCATCACTAATAATTGCTCTTGGAGTGCCAAATCGGGTGAAGATATTATTTTTCAAGAAGTTTAATACCACCATGGAATCATTGGTTGGCAAGGCTGTTGCTTCCACCCACTTAGATACATAATCAACCGCAACTAGAATGTAAAGATTGTTGAATGAGGAAATAAATGGACCCATGAAATCAATTCCCCATACATCAAAAATCTCTACCTCAAGAATGTTGTTTAGAGGCATCTCGTTTCTCCTTGAGATGTTACCCACTCTTTGACATCTATCACATCTGGCAACAAACTGGTGAGCATCTTTAAAGAGAGTGGGCCAATAAAAACCTGATTGTAGCACTTTTGCCGCAGTCTGTTCTCCTCCAAAATGTCCTCCATAGTCCGAAGAGTGATAATGTTGCAAAATATCATCAACTTCTTCTTTGGGTACACACTATCTAATAATTTAATCATTGCATTGCTTAAACAAGAAAGGTTCATCCCAATAATAACGCTTAACATCATGCAAGAACTTCTTCTTTTGTTGAGAATTTAAATCAGGTGGAAAGATTCTACTTACAATATAGTTCACATAGTCAGCATACCATGATGATTCCTGTTGAAGAACTAGAAAGAGTTGCTCATCAGGAAAAGTCTCATTGATTTGGATTGCATCGCCAACTTGTGCCCTTTTATCCCATCTTGATAGATGATCTGCCACTTGATTTTCTGTTCTTTTTCTGTCTCTGATCTCTAAATCAAACTCTTGCAAAAGAAGTATCCAACGGATCAAGCGAGGTTTTGCATCATTCTTATTAATCAAGTACTTGATAGCTGAATGATCGATGTAAACAATGACTTTGGTGCCCACAAGATAAGATCGGAATTTATCAAAAGTAAATACTACTGCAAGCAATTCTTTTTAGTGGTGGTGTAATTCAACTGAGCATCGGTCAAAGTTTTGCTTGCATAGTAGATAGAATGAAATATCTTATCTTTTCGTTGGCCTAAGACTGCAGCAACTGCAAAGTCACTAGCATCGCACATGAGCTCGAATGGCAGGTTCCAATCTGGAACAATAATGATAGGTGCTGAAATCAGTCTCTCTTTCAATGTCTTAAAAGCTGTTAGACATGTATCATCAAACTTGAAAGGGACATCTTTTTCAAGGAGTTTGCAAAGTGGCTTTGAGATCTTGGAAAAGTCTTTCATGAACCTCCTATAAAACCCGGCATGACCAAGGAAACTCCGAATACCTTTGATAGAGATTGGAGGTGGGAGCTTCTCAACTGTTTCAATCTTTGCTTTATCTACTTCAATCCCTCTACTAGAAACTTGATGTCCTAAAACAATGCCTTCTTGAACCATGAAGTGGCATTTTTCCCAGTTTAACACCAAGTTTGTTTCTTCACATCTCTTAAGCACTCTAGCAAGGTGATGTAGACATTCATCAAAAGAATCTCTAAAAACTGAAAAGTCATCCATAAATACCTCTAAACCTTACTCGACCATGTCGGAGAATATGGCCATCATGCATCTCTGAAAGGTAGCAGGAGCGTTATAAAGTCCGAATGGCATTCTCCGAAAAGCAAAAGTTTCATAGAAGCAAGTGAATGTGGTCTTTTCTTGATCTTCAGGAGCTATAGCAATTTGATTGTATCCCGAATATCCATCCAAGAAACAATAAACTCCTTACCAGCCAATCTGTCTAGCATTTGATCAATGAATGGCAAAGGAAAGTGGTTTTTCCTAGTGGCTTTATTCAGCTTTCGATAATCCATGCAAATCTGCCAACCAGTCACTGTTCTAGTTGGAATGAGCTCATTATTAGCATTGGCAACCACCGTCATTCCTCCTTTCTTGGGCACACATTGAACTGGACTTACCCATGAACTGTCAGAGATAGGATATATGATGCCTGCATCCAACCACTTAATAATCTTTTTTTTACCATTTCTTTCATGATGGGATTAAGTCTTCGTTGATGCTCTATGGCAGCCTTGTGATTGTCTTAAAGAAGGATTTTATGCATGCAAATTGAAGGACTAATCCCCTTAATGTTGGCAATCGACCAACCCAAAGCCCTCTTGTGTTCTTTGAGTACTCTAAGGAGTTTATTTTCCTGCTCAACATTAAGAAAGATGAGATAATAGCAGGTAATTAAGATTTTGCACCAAGAAAAGTATACCGCAAATGTGAGGGTAACTGCTTAAGCTCCAGGGATGGTGGCTCTTCAATGGACGGCTTGGTAGATGATGTTTCGCTTGTCTTAAGTCCCAATGGTTCAAATTGATGAATAGATCTTCCAATCGTGGATGAGCATTCAACAAATTTACACATTCAATAAAATCATCATCATCCCTTTCTGAAATACTTATCAAGGATGCCTCAAGTGGATCAACCAGATAGCTATTTTCAAAAAATTTAGTTGTAGCACTATCCACCACATTAACTGCAAAACACTCATCAGATTCATTAGAAAATTTCATAGTTTTAAAAACATTAAAAGTTACCTCTTGATCTTGAACTCTCATGGTAAGTTCGCCTTTTTCCACATCGATGAGAGTTTTATCGGTAGCTATTCCCAAGAATAATTGGTATTTCGCGATCCTCCTCCATATCCAATACAATAAAATCAGCTGGGAAGATAAATTTATCTACCTTCACTAATACATCTTCAACAATGCCTCTTGGATATGTGTAAGATCTATCTGCCAATTGTAGTCTGACTATAGTAGGCTTAACTTCCCCCAAACCCAGATTTCGATAGATTGATAAAGGCATAAGATTAATGCTTGCTCCCAAATCACATAAAGCTCTACCAATGAACTGATTCCCAATTGTGCATGGAATGGTGAAACTTCCCGGATCTTTAAGCTTAGGTGGAAGTTTCTTTTGGAGGATAGCACTGCACTCTTCAGAAAGTGCAACAGTCTCAAATTCACCCAATTTTCTTTTCTTAGACAATATATCTTTCATAAACTTGACATATTTTGGCATTTGTTCCAAAGCTTCAGCAAAAAGTATATTTATATGAAGCTTTTTAAATACCTCAAGAAATTTCTGGAACTGCTTGTCAAGCTTGTTCTTTTGAAGACGTTGAGGAAAGGATGGTGGTGGATAACATTGCTTCTTTTCCTCTTGAGTCTTTTTAACTTCTTTTTCCACCATATATTTTTCTTCAATTGGCTTAGGAGGCAATTCTGGCTTCTTGCTCTCCTCTTCTAACTCCCTTCCATTCCTAAGTGTGATGGCTATGCAATGTTCTTTTCCGTCTCCCCTAGGATTGGTTTTAGTATCACTTAGAAAAGATCCCCTAGGATGATTGTTAAGTGCATTAGCAAGCTGGTCCACTTGTGTCTCAAGATTACGAAGTGTCGCTGCTTGAGTCTGATTAGTCACTTCTTGATTAGCCATGAACTTTGTAAATATATCTTCCAATGATATCTTCTTTTTTGGAACAAGAGCATGGGCTTGTGATGGAAAACCAGGAGGGTTTGCTGGTTTAGCAGAGGATGAAGACCCTTGATTGTTATTCTAAGAAAAGTTTGGGTGATTTCTCCAACTCGGATTGTAATTGTTGGAATAAGGATTGTTTTGCTACCTATTATAGTTTCCAACATATTGCACTGACTCGGCATTGGTTGGGCAGCTATTACTGGTGTGTCCTTCTCCACATAATTCACAAGTTACTAATGGGCTCTGGACTGAATGCACACTCATAGCATCAATATTTTTGGACAAGGCAGCCATTTGTGCCGATAAGGCACTGATCTCATTTAACTGATAACTGCCTGGAGCTTTCTTTGGCAAAATTCTCTCAGTGGACCATTGATAATTATTTGAAGCCATTACCTCAATTAAATTATAAGCCTCATCAATTTCTTTCCCTATGAGTGATCCACCTGCTGCAGCATCTATAGAATTTCTAGTATGACCCATCAACCCATTATAGAAGGTGTTTACCTGAAGCCAGTCAGGTATCCCATGATGTAGACATCATCGGAAACCTTTCCCAAGCTTCATATAATGATTCCGAGTCATACTGCATGAAAGATGTGATATCATTCCGCATCTTAGCTGTCTTGGCAGGAGGAAAATATTTGGCAAGAAATTTCTGGGCCAGATCAACCCAAGTGGTAATGGAGCCAGTAGGAAGAGAGTTCAACCAACTCTTGGCCTTATCTCGAAGTGAGAAAGGGAAGAGTCTCAATCTAATGGCATCATCAGTAACACCATTTTGTTTGAAAAGATCGCAAACTTCCAGAAAATTCACGATGTGAGAATTCGGATCATCGTTCGGTAAACCGCCAAACTGAACTGAAGTTTGGATCATCTGAAGGATGGCTGGCTTTATCTTGAAAGTATTTGCCTGGATGGCAGGCCTCTGAATACTAGTTTGCAGGTCTTGCATGAGAGGAACCCCATACTCTCGCAAAGTCTTTGTCTCATTAGCTTCAGCCATTGTATGGTTGTTAGTTGCGATTTGTAAATTATCCCTATGATGTCAATGAAAAGTTCTTTTTTGGTTCTGGATCAAAAGGGGCAAGTTCGAAACTTCTAGATCTCTGCATTCAACAACCAAAATTACTTGAGAATAAGGAAAAGAAAATTTGAATTAAGACCAAGTATGCTTGGTATTAATATTAACAAAAAATAATAAAACAATTCCCCGGCAACGGCGCCAAAAACTTGTTCTCAAATTTCAATACGCAAGTGCACGCTATCGCAAACAAGTAATAAAGTGGAAGTAGACTGTCGTACTCACGAGGAATTGAATATTAAATTTGTTAAATACTAAAATTAAAATAACTTAATCTTATCCAAATAATTAATTAAAAATTATTGAATTGAAACTAAATTAAAGAAAATACTAAAATAAAGAATAGCAAATAAAAATTGGATTAAAATCAATGGAGAAAAGCCTAGGATTACAACTTCCTTGAATACTTCGCTTGGATGTCTTTTACCTCTTCACTTGATTAATGATCCTGAGTTGTTAACCTAGAGTTCTATCTTATTTATAAGCATCTGTCGATGGTCTTATAAAAATATCATTCCTAACCAATTAACTATATGTCTATGATAATTCAATTAAAGAAGAACTCATTAAGTTTAGGCTCTAACAATGGTTACACATGACAAGTAAGTATATTTTTACCCTCCCTGCAGATCAATTCATCCTAATAAATGAATATGAAACATGTGTTATTCAATCCATGTCTAACACTAAACTCCCTATGTCTAGTTGTATTTAGGTTAACAAATCAGTTTAATTAGTGATCAAGCAATTAAAAGCATTAAGAACAAGAATGCATAAACAACTCAAATATCATTAAATCAAATTAGAGAGTAAAATAATTCAAACTATGTGTTGAGTTCCATTGCAATCCTAGAAAAAAAATTTAGTTCATGCTTGACATTGAAAACAATAACCAAAGGAGTTTCACCAACATCAAATTACAAGAAAATAAAAGAAGATTAAGGAAGAAGAAAAAACTAAAGGTTGTCAGTTTTTCAGTCTTCTAGTCTCCAAAATTGTTCTTGGCTTCTTGCAAAATGGTGGTGGCTGCTCTTCTCTTTTTAAAAACTAAAACTGACTAAGAAGCCTTTAAATAAAGCCTAAGGCTTCCTATTTATAGATCCTTGAAAGCCTGAAAAAGGAAAACTTAGTGGCCAAGTAACTGCCTCCAGCTTGGACTTTCCATATATGAGTTGAGCTTTTCCTTCTAGCTTTAGGACTTTACAAAATTACAAAAGACATTAATTAATAACTAAAATAAAACATAAAATAAATAAATAAAACTAAATAAGAAATAAATAAAAATAACTAAAAAAATAGTAAATTAATAGTTTAAACTACAAAGACTTAGCTATTTTAAAAGCACAAAATAGGATTAAATAACTATATTTTATAGAGTTATCAGCGGCCTGAATTATTGTTCATCCCTTAATAATAATTCTTTTATATATATTTTTATAATTAAATTTTAAAAAAATAATATTTTTTTAATATGTGAACAGTGATCTGGGTCGGACTGGACCGGCCCGGATCACAAATATTCCTGCCCAGACCCGACCCAGTACGGGCCGGGACTGTCGGGTCGTGTGGGTTGCTCGGCCTGTGAACAAGTCTACTGTCAGTGCATAAGGTTTATATATGCCATTTCATTAAAAATCTTTACAATAAATATAGATATTTAATGAGGTGTCATCATTTGATTTACTGACAGTGTATAAATTTATATATATACTATCAATGTATCAAATATAAATCATATTATATATTACAATCCATAAGATAAATTTGTAATTTTTTGCACAAATTTGGAGTGGCCACGTTGCCACTTTCATTGGTGGCCATGTCGCCCCCTTTTTTTTTGGGTGGATCCCTCCATTTTTTTGGGTTGTTGAGGATAAAGAAACAAAAAAAAGAAAAATGGTAGAAAGGAAAGAGAAAAAAATTGAGAAAAAATTATGTGTTCGTGTTTTTTTGTGTGTGTGTTTAAAGTATTATAAATTTATATAAATTTTTACACGTTAATAATTCATTTTATCTATATTTTTAAACGTTCGTGTATCCGTATCGTGTTTGTGTTATTTTTCGTGTTGTATTTTAATAATTTTTCCTATGTTGTATTCGTGACGTGTTCATATTTGTTTTTTTTTCTTTTCAAAATATTATAAATTTATATAAATTTTTACACGTTAATAATTCATTTTATGTATATTTTTACATGTTCGTATATTCGTGTCGCATTCATGTTATTTTTCGTGTTGTGTTTTAATTATTTTTTTAATTTTGTATTCGTGTCGTGTCTTAATTCATCTCATATTTTACATAATATGTCATTGTGATTAAATTTAAAGAAAAATTTGTGTGTTCGTTTTCGTGTCTCAATTTATGACATATTTTGCATAATTTATTATAGTTATTCAATTTAATGAAAAAATTGTGTTCGTAACGTGTTCGTATTTTTTTTTTCTGTTTTCAAAATATTATAAATTTATATAAATGTTTACACGTTAATAATTCGTTTTATGTATATTTTCACACATTCGTGTATTCGTGTCGTGTTCATGTTTTTTTTTTGTGCTGTGTTTTAATTATTTTTTCTATGTTGTGTTCATGTCAAGTCTCAATTCATGAAATATGTTACATAATTTGTCATAGTTATTCAATTTAGAGAAAATTTTGTGTTCATGTTCGTGTAATTTTTTGGGTGTGTTTTTAAAGTATTAAATTTTATATAAATTTTTACACGTTAATAATTTATATAAAGTATTATAAATCTATATAAATTTTTACACTTTCGTGTATTCGTGTCTTGTTCATGTTATTTTCGTGTTGTGTTTTAATTATTTTTTTATGTTGTGTTCGTGTCGTGTCTCAATCATCTTATATTTTATATATTTTGTCATTGTGATTTAATTATTTTTTTTTTTGCGTGTTCGTATCGTGTATCAATTTTATGATATATTTTGCATAATTTGTCAAAGTGATTCAATTTAAAGAAAAAATTATATTTTCATAATGTGTTCGTGTTATTTTTTTTCTATTTCCCAAAATATTATAAATTTATATAAAAATTTTCATGTTAATAATTAGTTTTATATGTTATTAATTTATGTTCATAACATTGTTACCATTACTATTACAAAAATAGAAAATGAATCGTTTCACCCGCAACGTAGCACGAATTTTTTTCTACTTATAATGAATTTTGAATTAAAGCAAATTAAAGAGCATTGATTTTTTTTTTCTCTATTAATTTTAACATTTAACTAAAGGTTTTTTTATTCAAATATAGCCAAAAAAAATACGAAAATACCGTTGATTTCGGATTAATTCCCAAAATCCGCTTTTTATTTTTCTAGCTGAGAAATCGCCATCCCCCATGGCGATTTTCCAGTGTAAAAATTTGAAAATTTGCAAATTCCATGAAGGGAAATCGCCATGGGGGGTGGCAATTTCCCTTCATGTATTGTTTTTTTTTTTTTACTTAAAATAGAAAACAAATTTTAAAATTATTTTTAAATTTGTAAATTTTGTTTTTTAATTTTAAAAATTATAAATTAAATTAAAATATTTTTTAGGTTTGGTTATTGTTTTTTTAAATATATATTAAAATTAAAATTTAATTTATTATTAAAATTTTATAAAAAATAAAAATATATTTTTTATTAAAATTTAAAAAAGAAGATTATATTTCTTATTAAATTTTTATATCAAAAATTGTATTTTTTATAATTTTGTAATATTATAAAAAGCAAAATTTAATTTATATCAAAAATAATTTAATGATGTAAAATGTAAATAAAAATTTTTTTTAAAGAAATTTATCGAGTAACTTTTTTAAATAAAGAAGTTAATTTGAAGTTGGTATCGTAAAATACTTTTTTTAATTTGATTTTTTTTATTGAGTTGGTATTCGATTAACTCGTGACATCAATTTAATCATTGTTTTTAATAATAGTATAGATTGTTGGTATAATTTTAAAATTAAAAGTTATATTTTACAGTTTAAAACTGGATATTTGATAAAATAATTTTAATTTAATTTATGATTAAAATTTTATAAAAATAAAATTTTATTTCTTATTAAAATTTAAAAAAGAAAATTAAATTAAAATGAAAAAAAAAAGAAAATCAACTTATCATGTAATTTGGATTATTATTTTATTTAAAATGAAAAAAAATAAAAAAATATAACTCAATTATAATTTTTTTTACAATTTTTTAAATTAAATAACAACATTAAGATATAAATTAAAATAAAATATAACAATTAATTTCCCAACAAATTTAAAATAAATAACATGAAATGCAAAACATATAAATTTATATATTAGAAATTTAAAACACATTATTCTCGTTATATTGATAAAAGTACATTTATTCTAATTATTGCGTGGTGTAGAGCAACAGTGTCGAGCTCTTCTAGTGCGTGGTGGTTGCACCCGTCGTTCAACCTCGTCAGTGGCACGTATTCGCGGTCGACCACGACCTCCTGCTATAACCGCCACTGGTTCCGGTTGTATGTCATCAGTCATTTCTTCCGTATCAAAAATTTGAAACCCATTGCTGGATGAGCCAACACCTAGTTCACCCATAACGGGAACCTGACTACTAGATGCACCCATAAATGATGTACCATCAAATGCTGACGAAGGGGTTCCAAACTGATACATTGATGTTAGATATGCTGAACTTGGACTTAGGATGGGGAGCTGGTCATCTAACCTCGTTCTTGTCGGTAACACTCATCAACGTCATATCCGGGGTGACTTACGGAATAACGATGACTGGATGGTACTCCATGAACCCGTTCAGGTTCAGGATGATCAAATGACATCCTCGGTGCTGTGAACTCCGATGAGGTCGGTTGACGCGTTCGCCCACGTTGTCAGCGAGGTCTAGGAGCATCCATATCCTGTGTAGGAGGGACTGGAGCTGAAGTTTGTCCGGTAAATGGCATACTTCTAACATCCTCATACATCAACGGTGGACAAACGAAAGGCCGACCTTCATTTCTATACCATCCTATGTAATCATCAGATGGGTTGAAATTATTACCAACAATCGGGTAACCTGTCGGAATTCGTTGAAAACGTATATTCCACCAATGGATCCAATGTTCATGCTTCGCAGGCCAGAATTCCTCATGACGACCACGCATGTCGATCTTGTGAAGCTTATCAAGGTTCACCGGGGCTGTAGGAATTGGTTGTTGCATCCCAAATTGTCGCAACACCCTGTCAGCTTGGTGCCACTCTACATATGAAAAGCATATCAATGCTGTGTTTGCTTTCCATATATTACAATTATTGTAGGCATCCGATGGGAGGCATGCCATAATTTCACGCGAGGAATATGGCATCTGATAACTCGTATAATTATATAGTTTTTAGTTATGTTTTATTATTGTTTTGTGTCAAATACGAGTTATTATTGTTTAGTCTAATTGTGTTTATGATCTTTTATATTTTTATGTATTTTGGTGTTTTTCACAAGTTTCTTTGAGTGATTTCAGATTACTAGAATTAAGGGCAAATCCAGTTCAGTTCCAGTTCCGACACCTTTTGCCATATCAGCTATATCTGGAGTTTCACTAAAGCAATAAGACTGAAATTTGTAGCCGTGCAAAGCTAAGAGGCATATCTATCTTTTTCATGTTTTACACTTCTTGAAACGGAGTCGTTTTCCCTAGCGAAATCGACCATCAAGTTGGCTGATGTGCAATGACGTCTGTGCTGACCTGTTTTCGTATTTTGCCCATATCTGCTTATCCACATCAGCAAATGAGCTGATTCCAATGGCTATGGATCCGTAACTGATACGGGAACCTTTGTCTAGAAGACCATATGATCAGATCAGGCCTCTAATATTGACGAAATCGACCATCAAGTTGGCTGATGTGCAATGACGTCTGTGCTGACCTGTTTTCGTATTTTGCCCATATCTGCTTATCCACATCAGAAAATGAGCTGATTCCAACGGCTATGGATCCGTAACTGATAGGGGAACCTTTTTCTAGAAGACCATGTGATCAGATCAGGCCTCCAACATTGACGAAATCGACCATCAAGTTGGCTGATCAAAATTGTCATACAATATGACGAAAATTGTTAGAAAATTCACCCACCTATTATACCTACCTTTGAAATTTGTAAAGCTTGTCTCTTGTCATTTAGCCCTCCAAAATGTGTATAAATAGAGGGCCTTGGATGATTGTAGAGGATCATATTGTACATAGGTAGGATATTAGCCATTGTAATAAAATTCTCTAAGTTTTCTTCTTCTTTCTTTTCTCTAGTTTTCTTTTTCTTTAGAGAGAGCAAGAGGTTGGATAATTAATATTCTTCCTCTTCTTCTTTCTTTCTTTTATTTTCTTCTTAGATTTTCTTTAATTTTATGTTTATGTTTACAATGCCTATGCTAGGCTAAACTTCTATTTGGTTAAGGGTGATTTCAAAGCCCTAGACATGTTTTGTGATTGATTTTCAGATTCTATCTATCATTAATTTTCTATCAAAGTTGCTTATGTTCTTCTACAAGAATTGTTCATGATGTTGTCTTGATTTATTTAGGTGTACAACTAGATAGATCTTGATAATTATCTATTGCTAGTTTAGGAGTCTTGATCCGTGTAATTGTCTTGATTTCCTATTCATAAGTGGCAATTTGTGATTAATGATTATGGTCAAGTTTTCAATAATTGCAAAGTGGAACATAACCTAAGTTGAACAATCCGAGCTTATGTGTTTGTTGCTTAGATCAACCTATCTTTCTCATCATAAAGCTGCCATTAAATTGAATTTAGAGAGCTTATTCTAGGTTGTTTAATGGTTAGAGATTAAATAGAGAGCTTGTTCTATTTAACGACAAACTAAGGAAAGATTGGGGTAACAGAGCTTGTTGTTATCTACGGTTGTTAACTTTGATAGTTGGTTGATATTGATAGATCTGAAATTGATTCTTAATGATGTCTAGTGGTGGAGAATGAAACCTTAACCATATTTTTCATATTTGATTCTTCTTACTTACTTGTTTTCTTACTTTTAGTTTGCTTATTTTTTATATTTATTTTTATTGGCTGGTTATACCGCCTAATTTGTATATTAACTTTGTTTTATTTTTATTGGCTGGTTATACCGCCTAATTTAGTATATATATTTTTATTGGCTGGTTATACCGCCTTGCATCTTATTCTTATTATTTACTTTAGTTTAAATCTGGCTTCAAAAACCCCTTTTCTTTTATTGTTTTCTTTGAACGTAAGTTATAAACTATTAACTTATAAACTAAAACCCAATCCCTGAGGACTCGACCCTTGCTAACTACTATACTTACAATTGATCTTTTTAGTGCAAGGTTAAATAAGATACACTCTTTTGGGTGCATCAAATTTTTGGCGCCGTTGCCGGGGATTGTTTTCTTTAGTTTATTTGTTACTTGGTTTATTCTTATTTTCAGTTCTAATGAGTTTTATTTTCTTGTACATACGGATTTTTCTTATCAAATTTTGAAGAAAAAAAAAAAAAAAAACAAAACAATGGAATTGAGCAATC
This sequence comes from Fremontodendron californicum, assembly GCA_030761205.1. Classification (NCBI taxonomy): domain Eukaryota; kingdom Viridiplantae; phylum Streptophyta; class Magnoliopsida; order Malvales; family Malvaceae; genus Fremontodendron; species Fremontodendron californicum. The sequence goes on from JAULJL010000032.1 coordinate 6,082,839, forward strand.
TAACACTTGAAGAGTTGGTGGCATACATGAACATGGAGAATCAACAAGCCAGTCTCACATTCCCAGTTCAACAATTTGCCATGGGAGGATGTCAAGGCCATCAAGTGTTCCAAGACCAACAGTATGATCATTACTCAAACACTTACCATGAGGGATGGTGGGATCATACTAATTATGGCTACTCAGAAAATTACCAAGAAGTAGATCCTTATGCCAATTACACTCATCCATCTAGCTTGAATCAATCATGGTCTCAAGAACCAGATCTTCTTCAACCACCACATATGACTCAAAACTCAGGTACTTCTTTAGAAGATCTTGTCTATTCTCTTGTTACTGATACTTTGCAATTTCAACAGGAAACAAGGGCAAGCATCCAGAGTTTGGAAAAACAAATGATCCAATTGACTAGTAGTATGGTGGGATGGGTAGCACAAAGATCTGAAGAACTCCCAGCCCAAACGATGATTAACCCAAAGGAGAATGCTACTATTGTAACCTTGAGAAATGATGAACAAGATGAGGATGAGACAAAATTAGAGATGAATTCTATTCTTGAGGATAATGAAGCCAATGATCCAAATAAGAGTATTTCGGCACCTGAGGTAACGTTTGAGATTCCAATTTTTACTAATGTTTCTTCTCCACCTTTTCCTAGTAGATTCGCAAAGTTCAAAGAGGATGAACATGAACAAGACACGCTGGAAACCTTAAACAGTTTGTTTGTGGATGTCATTCAACAAGTACCAAAAGATGCACCATTCCTCGATGAGATATGCACCACCAAGGATGATGGAATAATACTTGTAATGGAGAATACATCCACTGTTGTGCAAAGAAAACTACCTCTCAAACGCATAAATTTGGAAAATTTCATGTATGAGCCTGACAAGCGTAAAAAGCCAAGAAAGGGTGTTGGTTAGATTCAAAACACTAACTCAAGTGTTAATTGGGAAGGCAGCCCAATTAAAGATGAAATTGCCAACCTTCCATACTCAGATTTGCTCTCTTTTTCTTTATCTTTTTCTTATGTTTCTTTGCTAATTGTGTTTAGTGTTTCTAAGTTCATTTAGGCTGCATAAGTTTATTTTGTTTATTAGTTCTTTTCACTTACACATGATTCTTTCATTTGGGTTAATAGCATTACATTAATGACAATGTAAAAATTATGTGTGGGGGGAAGAATTTAAGATTTTATTTAGAGTGTTTTGTTTTTGAGTCTTCTTATGCTGTTTTTCTTTCTGATCCTTGTTTTGAAAATAACTTGATGTAAATATAATTTTTATTTTTTTTACCCCGGTTAAATGGCGGATAACGGTACTCCGTGATTATTTAAATCGGTTCCATCAGCTACCCACAAAACTGATATTGTATATAAATTTCTCTTTCAATTTCTCTTTCATTTTTTTTTTCATTTTTTTTCAGGATGGATGATATTCTCACAAGATTGCAGAAACGATTTCCTCCTTTTCCTCGAAATATTTTACTGAAGCTTTACCAAGTTCGATTTGAAAGATTAAGAATGCTTATGCACAAAGGGATTCCTGGAGACATACGTTGGATAATTGAAGCCAAGGTACGTGAAGATGAATATCTTCCTGTTTTGCATTTACCAGGTACAGGTAGAAGCACTTTTGCAAAGAAGCGACGAGCAAAGCGCATGAGTTCAAATTGCCACAAATGTGCACGATGGATGTGTAACGGTAAATGTCGTTCTATTGGGATTCCGTCCTCTAATCGAGATGATAAAATTGAATTCATTAAGGATGGACTGAGTAAGGAGAATTTGGGTAATATCCAACTTTCTCTTGAGACGCATCCTAGTGGAGACGTACAAAGAGAAATTCTTGATTTATGGCCGCAATTCCAAAGGGAATGGCAACATCTTGGGAATCTGATGTTAAAAGACCCTGTTTGCCAGCTTGTAAGAAAACTGGATGGGAAGCATATCCTCGACTCATAGAAGGCGTTTAAGCCGTTTCTGGACGTAAAACCAGAGGAAGATGTGAGCCACAATCACAACTACAATAAATGACTTCTCAGCTTTTGGTTTGATTTGCAATAACTTTATTTCGGTTTAATTTACGTGTTATTCGATTTGTGTAATTATTCTCATTTTTTTTATTTGTCTTTTACGATTGATTTTCCTTCTCTTTTTTATTTTCTTCCTGAAATCACGCAAAAATCTTTTGTTAGGTTAACATTTTCTTCTGACAGGTCAGATACACTTTCGGCGACATTATTACTCTTGTCTGATTCACTACTCAGTCCTCTATATATTACACCATGTACTCATTCTCTTTCAGGCACTCGAAAAAAAGAAAAAAAAAAGAAAAAAAAAATGGAAAGTACTTCGTCCCAACGCATTAAAAAAATTTGTGTTTTTGGAGGTGCTTATCCAGGGAAAAATAACATATTCGCTGATGAAGCCATAAGAGTTGGAGTAATACTTGCCCAACAAAAGATCCAGTTGATTTATGGAGGCGGTAGTACGGGTTTAATGGGAGCAGTCGCTACAGCAGCACACGCCGGAGGAAGTCCAGTTCTAGGAATCGTGCCAAAACTATTCACAGATTTTTGTGGACCTACCTTGGGTAAGGAAATACAAGTCTGGAGTATCCCTGAACGGATAACAATCATGTACCATTCTGCCGATGCATTCATTGCTTTACCAGGAGGTCTGGGTACATTGGAAGAAATAGCTTGCGTGGCTTCTTGGTCATCTTTGGTCACAAATAAGAAACCCATTGGTTTGCTTAATATTAATGGTTATTTTAGTAATTTGCTTTCATATTTAGATAATGCTGTGGATAATGGATTCATGTTTTCAGAGGCAAGGAGAACCATAATTTCTGCTACAACCATTGAAGATTTACTCAAAAAGCTCCAAGCTTATGAGTATTTATCTGCTACGGTTGTTTCGGAAACGCTCGGAAAAAGAAAAAGAGATATGGACGAGCAAGGAGTGGATTGCACTTTGTCTTTGTGACATTATCTAACATTTTGTTTGTTGTGTCTCAGTTATAATAAGTGGTTAGCAACCTCTACAGGTAATATCTCCTAAGTTTTCTTCTTAAAAAAAAAAAAAAAAAAAAAAATTTGTTGTGTTTTAAGCCATTTAGAAGTATTCATTCTGAACAAGGTCTGAGTAAGGGAGACTTGAGACATATCTTGTCAGTTTGATTTCTTCTTTTCAAAAAAAAAAAAAAATGTTATGTTTTAAGCAATTTAGAAGTATTCATTCTGAACAAGGTCTGAGTAAGGGAGACTTGAGACACACCTTGTCAGTTTGATTTTAATCTTTTTATGTTTACTTGTTAATTTTTGTTTTGTATTTTAAGATTATTTAGGTTGCATGAGTTTGTTTTGTTTTGAGTCTAGTTATTCCTATTCTTATGTTATTAGTTCTTTTCTCTTACACATGATTCTTTCATTTGGGTTAATAGACTTACATTGAGGACAATGTAAGAATTAAGTGTGGGGGGAATGATTTAGGATTTCTTTTATTTTTGTCTACTATTTTTTTTATGAGTCTTTATTATTATTATTATTATTTAGTGTATTTTAGTTCCTTTTTAATACAATGATGAGATATGAATTGCATAAGTCTAAAACAGATTTATTAGTGAGAAGATTTTCATGAGAATTGAGCTTGATATCAACCTTTTTATGAGCCAATGTTAATATGATATGTTGATTGAGAAAGAAGCATGTTTAGACTTAATCTGACTTGTATAATCATCCTTGTGAGTTTTTGAGCCTATAATGATTGATGCATTATATAAATCAATCTAATTTCTTTCTTGAGTGCTCTTATGATTACATGATTCTCTAGAACTTGCTTTAGACCTTGTTGAGACTATATTGATGCATGTGACAACATGAATATGATAGAGGCATTAGGATTTTTAGCCAGGGCCAAACAGCCATCACTTATTGATGTTCCAAGAGAACACATCCTTAGTGAACCAATTTGAGCCTACATTGAATAAGCTATCTCTTTGGTAACCATAACTTGTCCCTAACCTAAATATACTTATATCCTTACCTTTGTTCCAAAGATGAATTAGCATGTTTTGAGACAAGTTGCAAAGACAAGGAAGATCTATTGAAATTTTGGGTTAGAAACAAGAAATAAGTGTGGGGGGGGAAAGAAAAGAAAAGTCAAGAAAAAAGAAAGAAATGGAATACTGGCAAATACATTCCTATGTAAAAAAATATATATATATATGAATCATCTCTTGAATTTGGGGAAAAAGAAAAAGATGTTACAAAGTTGTTTAGAATGAAGAAAAAGCCCAACATGAATATCCGGCCTAGGTGACTATGTACTTGTAAAGAGTTCTGAGAAGTTTCTTTGTATAATCTTTTTATGTCTCTAAACTTTATAAACTCTTTGGAACCTTTGTGATATCTTTATCCTTTTGTTCTTCAACCACATTACAAACCCCTTGGCCCCATTACAACCTTGATTAAAGACCTCTTGATTCATGAAGTTGTATGATCTAAATAGTGGAGAATAGGTGGACAAGCAAGCATATGGTAGAAGTGTTTTCATGAGATTGATTGAGTGTAAACACTTTACCACTACTTTAAAGAGTGAAAATCAAAAGAGTATCCCATGTGAGAAGTTGAGATTAAGTTTGAATATGAACTATTTTGATTGAAATATGTTATGTTAATATTAGCTTAACTCAAACTATTTACATTCAAGCAAGATTTTTTGTGAATTTCTTTAAGCTATTGATTAGTTTTTAAGACTTGTCCAATGATTATCTCAAATTTATATTGGAAGGATTAGTTATAATTATTATTTTTAGTTTTTCTTATGTTTTCAATGTTTGTGGGTATCGTCCTAGTAAACCCTCACGAGACTAAACTCGTCCACTAGGGACACCTAGGGGTTTAAAGGCTTGTGTCACATGCTAAGTGCCACCGTGATTTCCTACGAAAATGGATTAGATTAGATTTTCTTATTTTATTTTTATTGAGTCGTTGCTAGGGACTAGCAACAATCTAAGTGTGGGGGTGTGATAACTCGTATAATTATATAGTTTTTAGTTATGTTTTATTATTGTTTTGTGTCAAATACGAGTTATTATTGTTTAGTCTAATTGTGTTTATGATCTTTTATATTTTTATGTATTTTGGTGTTTTTCACAAGTTTCTTTGAGTGATTTCAGATTACTAGAATTAAGGGCAAATCCAGTTCAGTTCCAGTTCCGACACCTTTTGCCATATCAGCTATATCTGGAGTTTCACTAAAGCAATAAGGCTGAAATTTGTAGCCGTGCAAAGCTAATAGGCATATCTATCTTTTTCATGTTTTACACTTCTTGAAACGGAGTCGTTTTCCCTAGCGAAATCGACCATCAAGTTGGCTGATGTGCAATGACGTCTGTGCTGACCTGTTTTCGTATTTTGCCCATATCTGCTTATCCACATCAGCAAATGAGCTGATTTCAATGGCTATGGATCGGTAACTGATACGGGAACCTTTGTCTAGAAGACCATATGATCAGATCAGGCCTCTAATATTGACGAAATCGACCATCAAGTTGGCTGATGTGCAATGACGTCTGTGCTGACCTGTTTTCGTATTTTGCCCATATCTGCTTATCCACATCAGCAAATGAGCTGATTCCAACGGCTATGGATCCGTAACTGATAGGGGAACCTTTTTCTAGAAGACCATGTGATCCGATCAGGCCTCCAACATTGACGAAATCGACCATCAAGTTGGCTGATCAAAATTGTCATACAATATGACGAAAATTGTTAGAAAATTCACCCACCTATTATACCTACCTTTGAAATTTGTAAAGCTTGTCTCTTGTCATTTAGCCCTCCAAAATGTGTATAAATAGAGGGCCTTGGATGATTGTAGAGGATCATATTGTACATAGGTAGGATATTAGCCATTGTAATAAAATTCTCTAAGTTTTCTTCTTCTTTCTTTTCTCTAGTTTTCTTTTTCTTTAGAGAGAGCAAGAGGTTGGATAATTAATATTCTTCCTCTTCTTCTTTCTTTCTTTTATTTTCTTCTTAGATTTTCTTTAATTTTATGTTTATGTTTACAATGCCTATGCTAGGCTAAATTTCTATTTGGTTAAGGGTGATTTCAAAGCCCTAGACATGTTTTGTGATTGATTTTCAGATTCTATCTATCATTAATTTTCTATCAAAGTTGCTTATGTTCTTCTACAAGAATTGTTCATGATGTTGTCTTGATTTATTTAGGTGTACAACTAGATAGATCTTGATAATTATCTATTGCTAGTTTAGGAGTCTTGATCCGTGTAATTGTCTTGATTTCCTATTCATAAGTGGCAATTTGTGATTAATGATTATGGTCAAGTTTTCAATAATTGCAAAGTGGAACATAACCTAAGTTGAACAATCCGAGCTTATGTGTTTGTTGCTTAGATCAACCTATCTTTCTCATCATAAAGCTGCCATTAAATTGAATTTAGAGAGCTTATTCTAGGTTGTTTAATGGTTAGAGATTAAATAGAGAGCTTGTTCTATTTAACGACAAACTAAGGAAAGATTGGGGTAACAGAGCTTGTTGTTATCTACGGTTGTTAACTTTGATAGTTGGTTGATATTGATAGATCTGAAATTGATTCTTAATGATGTCTAGTGGTGGAGAATGAAACCTTAACCATATTTTTCATATTTGATTCTTCTTACTTACTTGTTTTCTTACTTTTAGTTTGCTTATTTTTTATATTTATTTTTATTGGCTGGTTATACCGCCTAATTTGTATATTAACTTTGTTTTATTTTTATTGGCTGGTTATACCGCCTAATTTAGTATATATATTTTTATTGGCTGGTTATACCGCCTTGCATCTTATTCTTATTATTTACTTTAGTTTAAATCTGGCTTCAAAAACCCCTTTTCTTTTATTGTTTTCTTTGAACGTAAGTTATAAACTATTAACTTATAAACTAAAACCCAATCCCTGAGGACTCGACCCTTGCTAACTACTATACTTACAATTGATCTTTTTAGTGCAAGGTTAAATAAGATACACTCTTTTGGGTGCATCAGCATCCATAGAAACTGCGAATAATTATTACAAATTATTAGTTTCATATGGATTAAATAAAAAAAAAAAACTTCAATGTAACAATCGAAATATTTACCTTATCATATCCTACTCGATCTAGTCGTACTCTTATACTTGCAAGGTCGCTCGGAGTCTCTGTAAAATCTCTACTCGTACTCCTACTCCACCTATTAAAATGCATATAATATCTTAATGACCTATAAAAATACAAGTTCGTACAAAATTAATAAAATAGTAAAGATTATTACCTGCTTGCAAGGGGGTATATAGCCGAAATATCCACGCGCGGAGCAAGAAATGGTAGCCGATACCAAGCCCATGATTGTAGAAGCACTAAACATCCACCTATGTCATGGCTTTTTGGAACTGTAGCCCGGCAAAGTTCTCTATACAAAACCGCCAAACATGCAGAACCCCAACTATAATTTGCCGCATGCTCTAAATCACGTAGTAATGGAAGATACATTAAATGTATCCGACTGCTCGATTTGTCAGGCATCAGTAATCCTCCAATCAAACGTAAAATATATGCTCTAGCAGCATATTGTATCTGTTGTTCAGTTGCATGTAATGGAAGATTTTGAAACGATTTCAACCAATTTAGTCTCACCGTTGAGCCAGATACATACTCATCTGGAGGTACCGAGCCCAATAGATCTTGACACACTTCATTCCAATCTAGCAAGCTTCCGCCTGTAACTGCATCGCCATGGATCGGAAGTCCAAGTTGCAGCGCAACATCTTCGAGAGTTACCGTGCATTCACCAAATGGAAAATGAAAAGTGTGCGTCTCGGGTCTCCATCGTTCGACCAACGCATTGGTTAAGTCGGGTTGTATCAAAAATCGTTGAATTTGAGTTGCGTGATAAAATCCGACTCTTCTTAAGTGGTCGATAATAGATGGATGCGGGTCCTCCAATGTAAATTTCCTCGAACGTAACACGCGACGAGTTTTCTATTATAATAATAAAAATTAATATATTATAAAACTATAACAATTAAAAATTAATAAATAAAACTATAAAATAACAAAACAATAATAATAAAAAATTTAAATTTTTTTATATAATTATTAAATAATTCAATTATATAATAAATAAATAACTATAAAATTAAAATTAAAAGACAATAATAATTACAAAATTATAAAACAATAATAATATAATATAAAATTTAAAATTATATAAAACTATAAAATGAAAAAAATAATATTAATTAAACAATTATAAAACTATAATAATACAAAATAATATAATATAAAATTTATAATTATATAAAACTATAAAATGAAAAAACAGTAATAATTACAAAATTATTATTCTATATAATAATAAAAAGACCATTATAATATAAAAATTAAAATTATATAAAACTATAAAATGAAAAAACAAAAATAATTAACAAATTAAATAACTATAATAATAATAAATTAAACAATATAAAAAATAAATAATTATATAATTATGAAATCAAAAAACAATAGTAATTAATAAATGATAAAACTATAATTGAAAACTATAACATTAAAAATATAAAAATTATAAAACAATAAAACTATAAATTTACAAAATTCTAATCAATAAAAAATAACTAAAAATGTATAATGTAATACAAATAATATTATAACAATTTACTTACCTCTTTAAATATAACCTACGATATGTGATTTTCTTGCAACCTCAATTGTGATGATGAAGCCATTTCTAAATATTGTTGTAGAAAAAAAAATATTGTTGTAGAAAGAAATTTTGTTGGTAGAAAGAAATTTAATTGTTGAAAGAAGAATGAAAAATGAAGGAAGGGAGGGAGGTATTTATAGAGAAGAGTGGTGTGTGTGTGGGGGGGGAGGGATTTGAAGGCAACGGTATTTGACCGTTGCCTTCAAAAAAATTTGAATTTGAATTTGAATTTGATTTTTTTTTTTGTTTTTGTTTTTGTTTTTGTTTTTGTTTTTATCTAATTTGTTTTTTCTTTTTAACAAAATTTACAAAAAAAAAATTCATAAATTTAAAATAATAAAATATACCTTACGAAATTTCTTTTTTTTTTTTAAATTATAAAAAAAATATTTTAATTTAATTTATAAATTTTAAAATTAAAAAAAATTTACAAATTTAAAAATAATTTTAAAATTTGTTTTTTAATTTAAATAAAAAAAAATAATACATGAAGGGAAATCGCCACCCGCCATGGCGATTTCCTTTCATGGAATTTGCAAAATTTGCAAAAAACACCAACCTTGGTGTTTTTTGCAAATTTTCAAATTTTTACACTGGGAAATCGCCATGGGGGATGGCGATTTCCCAGCTAGAAAAATAAAAAACGGATATTGAGAATTAATCCGAAATCAACGGTATTTTGATATTTTTTTTTTGGCTATATTTGAATAAAAAAAACCTTTAACTAAATGTGCTATAATTATTAGAATGATGTGATTTTACCTCTAAGAGATACTCTCCGCAACTTTCACTACTCAGCATTGAATGACACATGTACAATAACATATGTATCCTTCCTCACCCTTGCCAGAAATTTTTTTATTTTATTTTTTTATGAATCCTGAAACCTTTTTCTTCAATAATCTAATAATTCTCAAACCTTAACTTGTATTCTCTTTGTATTCTCTTTGTATTCTTAAGACTAGAGGTATCCATAAGTCTAGTTAAGTTGGCTGAAATAAAAAAAATTTGCTTGCTAGTTTTGATCTAGTTTGAGGATTCATTTTACTATTTAAATATTAATATTTAAATATTTCTATAATTAAATTTAAATAAAATATTTTTATTATTTAAATAGTAATCTGAATCGAATCGGATTACCAAAAACCTATTCTAAATCTGATCAGTAAATATGTCTATTGAGGTGTATGTGAAAATAGATGTAGCCAATGTCACTATTTGATTTAATTTGTTGCTATATCTTCTAATTAAAGAATAAACCATGCAGATGGGATTCGACATAAACCATATCAGGACGTTAAGAAATATAGCTAAAAAACCTATCACTGCTAACAGGTGTTACCACCAAAGCTTAATGATAAGAAAAAAAAAAATGTTAATCGATATCATTAGACATTGGTTAAGGTGATTAAAAAAAAAGAAATTAATAAATTTTTTTAATTCAGTAAAAATAATATATTAAATACAAAAAAAATTAAATTAATAATTAATGGGTTCGCTTAATGGTACCTATAGGTTTATTTAATTATCAATTTTGAAATTTTTTTTTATTTAATTTATTACTTTTACTGAATTTAAAAAAAAAATTAAACTATTAATTACACTTTTCTTTATACATATCACCTTAAACCTATAAGTTCTATTAATGCTTGATAAGCCTTTGTTAACACTTAACAGCCAAATTTAACAAGGGCGAGCTTCAAAAATGGTTAGCGTTGAAGGAAAAGCTTTCATTGTTTGGATAAAAAAAAAAAAAAAAATCAGGCAAGAGTGAGTGAGGAGGGAATGACATTTTGTTTGTAATCATAAAAAGTTATATCATTCTATACACTACCTATAAAAAAATCTCTTAAGGGATCTCAACTTGACATGTGTCGAGCTTCTTTGCTCGACACGTGACAAGGTTTTTTTTTTTTTTTAAATGATGTATTTAAAAGGGTTAATCTGCATGATTATTCGCAGATTGATTTAAGATCAGTACTCGATCCGCTAAAAAAAAGTTAAAATTTTTTTATTAATTATTTTTAAATGATGTATTTAAAAGGGTTGGTCCGGACATTGACCCGCGAGTTGATTTAAGATTTGTACCCGATTCGCTCGGCAAAAAATTAAAAAAAGAAAATTATTTTATTAAATTTTTTTTAGTTTTAGGTTTTTTATTTTATTTTTAAATGATCTATTTAAAAGGTTAGTTCGCACATTAACCAGCGGATCGATTTAAGATCCATACTCGATCCATTCGGAAAAAAATTAAAAAATTAATTTTATTATATTTTAAATAATGTATTTAAAAGGTTGGTCCGCACGTTGACCTGTGAATCGATTTAGAATACGTACCCGACCCGCTCGAGAAAAAAAGTTTAAAAAAGAAAAAAACAAACTTGCTACTAATGAGTGTGACGCACATGTTAAGCTATTTTGCTTGATTGTTGCTGCTGTGACACACGTGTTAAGCTCATTTGCATGACAACGAGCTTTTTTTTTAACTTTTATTTATTTATTTTAAAATTTTAGTTGTTTTTTGTTTTAAGTCGACCCCGCAAAAGAATCAAACCACAATTTTATTTTACTATTTTTCATTAATTATTTATTAATTTTAGTTGTTTTTAGTTTTCATTTTAGTTGTTTTTAGTTTTAAGAACCCCAACGAAACGCGAGATTTATTTCTAGTACATATAGAAAAAAAACATATAAATGTGCATATAATTGATTTTTCTCGTATCAATCTTTTTAATCTAATAAAAAAATAAATATTTTTCAAAAATATTATTACGAAACAGATGTATATATATATATATATATATTTATATGTATGTGTAGCATTGTCCTTTGAAATATTACCAAAACGACAATATTTTGGTTATAAAAACTAAAAGCGGTGAACTGGTGACGTGGAAAATTATTAGCATAAGATTAATGTTATTGTATAGTAAAAGTGTCTACTACTTTTTATGTACTGGAGAGTTACAGACCTTACGTAGATCGGAAGAAATCATGTTGCTGGTCTAATTACATAAGATAAGATTGCTCAAGTTGAATGCAAATATTGAAAACCTGAGTCTCCTCGGTTTTGACATTGTGGGAGGAGTTTCAGTCTTGTCTGGTACAAGGTTTATCCTCCAATCATTGTTTCAATAGTTTTGGGGCTGATTGAGTTTAGTGGCTAGTGGCTTTTTCAGTTGAGAAGGATGGCAGAGGATCTAGTAGAGGGCTGGAGGAACTTTACCCTTACGGAGGAAAAGAAGGACTAGGTGGGTATTGGCCCAGAGCGGGAGATCAAGCAAAGTCAGAGACAGGAAACTGGATGGTGGGCACAATCAAGACCAATAGAGATTTCAACAGGGATGCGATGATTAACACATTCAGGAGGGTCTGACATCTGATGAATGAAATGTGAGTTATGATACTAGATGATAATCTATTCTTATACAAATTCGGATAAAAAAAATGACAAAATTAGATACTTGGACGGTGCACCATGGTCATTCGACAAGCATATCCTCTTAATACAAGAGTATGATGGGAACCTGAGGGCTGTTGATTATGTCTTCACTACAGCAACCTTTTGGATGCGAGTATATGGCCTACCATTGAAATGGATGAATCGTGTCGTCGGGGAAAGGATTGGAAATAAGTTGGGGACGCTGAAAGGAATTGACAACAGCCTGGAGACAGTGGGGTGGGGTAGATTCTTACAAATCCGAGTGAAAATCGACATAACCAAACCACTACGAAGAATTATCAATCTGGCAAATGGGAGCAAGGGAGACGTAGTCAGTGCAAATATCAAATATGAAAGATTGCCCACGTTCTGTTAAGAGTGTGGAGTATTAGGACACTCTGATATAGAATGTACTTCTTTGGCTCATGAAAATAATACCACAGGCGACTCCATGGAATATGGGGACTGGCTAAGAGCATCACCACTAAAGAAGGCCCATCACTTTAATGGTGTTGGCTCAGCTAGGCAGGGCCAGAAGAACACCCAATCTCTAGCCAAACAAAGGGGTGCTCTAGATAGGGAGGATGATAGGGGATTCAGCAACCGGCGCAACGCCGTGAATTAGTCCGGCAGCGGCGAATCAGCAAGGAGAAATTTAAATTTGGAAAGTGATAATATTAATGCAAAAAATCAGGTAAATGATCCCAACATTACAGGGATTCAAGAGACCAGATCGGATAAGGAAAGGCAGGTGCAGAATATCAGGACTAATGATGGGGAGCAAGATCACGGTAATCAAGGAGATATTCTCTATCAAGATGAGGCACTAGATGGAGTTAAGTTGGGGACAATATTTGGAAGTAAACAGATGACAAAATTACGAACAGATTACGTCCCAATCATTGACTGTGGGCAACAAATGATGCTGATGTGGCTATTCTAGAGGTGGCGTAAAGCAACCAACCAAAACAGAGGAGTACAAAACAGAGAAGTCCAGATAAATTAGGAAACATCCTTAGAGAGGGGCCATCACCTACTTTCAGCACAATTGCAAAGTTGGAAAAAAAGGCAAGGAATGTAGGCCAAGTTTCAATGCCATCAGAAGCAGTCTTGGGTAAGAGGAAAGGGGATGATCAGCGTGAGACGAACAGTGCAACAAACAAATGCAGGAAGCTTGGAAGGAATGAGGAAAACACGGTTTATGAATCGGCGAGGGCTAAATCTCAGCCCCTTCGAGACCAATGAGATGCATAGCTTGGAACTGTCGTGGGCTTGGGAACCCACGAACAGTTCGATGTCTTCGGCATCTGCTAAAAAGGGAAGATCCCCATGTAGTGTTCCTTAGCGAGACCAAGCTACATGTACAAAAACTGGAAAAAAATAAAGAGAAGTTGTGGGATGCATGGTTGTATAGGTGTGAGTGCCGACGGGAGCAGGAGTGGCTTAGCAATGTTGTGGAAAGAAGGACAGACCTGAAGCTACTGAGTTACTCAAACAATCACATAGACATGGAAGTAACCGAGGAACAAGGAGAGCAGAAGTGGAGAATAACCGAATTTTATGGACATCCGGATACCCGGCATCGTCATGAGTCTTGGAATCTTCTTAGGCAACTGGCAACACATTCTAACCATCCCTGGTTGTGTTTTGGGGATTTCAATGAATTGATGTGGACATATGAGAAGACAGGATGTCTTAGGGGAGAGACGCAAATGGAAGCATTTAGGTTGACATTGGAGGAGTGTGGATTGGAGGATTTGGGCTTCTCGGGGAAGTGGTATACATGGGAAGGGGTAAGAGTATGACCAACAACATCAAGGAAAGGCTGGATCGCGGGCTTGCAAATAAAGAATGGTGGGATCTGTTCTCGCTTTATGCAATGCAACACTTAACATCTGCTGTGTCGGATCATTGTCCTATCCTAGTAAACACTGAAGGGAGAACAAGGAGACCTGCAAGGACAAGGAAGAGAAGAAAGGCATATTTTGAAACAATGTGGGTTAAGGAAGAGGATTGTGCAAGGATTGTTGGCCAAGCCTGGGTCGATAGTAATGGGAATCATATCACCGAGAAGATCAAAACAACCACTACCCAAATGAGAGAATGGCATAAAGAGAAGTTCAAGGGTAGACAGGAAGCTATTGATGGAATGAATGAGAGACTAAGGTTACTAGAGAGCCTTCCAGCAACAGATGATAATCTTGGCAAAGTCTCTCAAACCAAAGAAGCTCTTAATGCGGTAATGGAAAGGGAGAAAAGTTACTGGGCACAGAGATCTCGAATAAATTGGCTTCGGGAAGGGGAACGTAACATGACCTTCTTTCACGCTAAAGCCACCCAGAGGAGAAAAATCAACACAATCAAAGGATTGGAAACTGATGACAGGTTATGGTGAGAGAGAGATGAAGACATTCAGGATATAGCCACTAGCTACTTTAAAAAACTCTTTCAGTCACAAGGAGTTAACTATTGTGCAAAAATTCATAATGGGGTGAACCGTTGTTTCACGGACGAGATGAACACTTATCTCATTTCGAAGTTCAAAGCAGAGGAGATCACCCATGCCATCAAACAGATGCACCCCTCCAAAGTGCCCGGACCTGATGGTAAGCTTGCTCTATTCTACCAAAATCACTGGCACATAATTGGCACTAATGTCATTAATTTTCGTCTCTCAGTTTTAAATGGGCACGGTAATATTGGTTGTATTAATGAAACCCATATTCTTTTGATTCCTAAGAAGAGAGAGGCCAAACACATATCACACTTTAGACCTATAAGCTTTGTAATGTTCTTTACAAAAGTATTGCTAAGGTCTTAGTCAATAGGTTTAAAAAGGCTTTGCAAGACTGTATTGATAGGTCCCAGAGTGCTTTTGTCTCGGGTAGATTAATTACTAATAATGTCCTGGGGTTGCTTATGAATTGTTTCACACTCATAAGAATAAAAGGAGAGGAAGGGGAAATTATTTTGCACTCAAGGTTGATATGAGCAAAGCCTATGATCGAGTAAAATGGCATTTTCTTAAGGATATAATGGAGAGTCTAGGTTTCCATTCACGATGGATATCCATCATAATGGCTTGCGTCACATCTGTTTCTTACTCAGTTATTGTCAATGGCAATATTACTAACACCTTTCACCTTAAGCGGGGATTCCACAAGGTGACCCTTTGTCCCCATATTTGTTTTTGATATGCAGTGAGGGTTTATCGGTATTGGTAAACAAGGCAAGAAGAGATGGTTCAATCAAAGGAGTGCAAGCCAGTCGCAATGGACCTAGAGTGTCACACCTTTTCTTCGCAGATGATAGCTTGCTTTTTGCACGAGCGAAAGTGAGAAGGTGAAGGAAATCCTAAAGAGCTACGAAGAGGCTTCAGGTCAAATGATCAATTTTGAAAAATCAGCACTATTTTTCAGTACCAATACTGAAGGTAACCAAGGGAGCTCATTCAACAGTGCTTTGGGGTTCAGGCGATGTTGAACATAGATAAATACTCGGGGTTACCTACTCTAGTGGGACGAGGTCGCAAACGAGCATTTAGAAATCTAAAGGAAAGAATGAAAGCAAAGATGGAAGGATGGAGTAACAGATGTTTGTCACAGGGCGGCAAAGAAATTTTTATCAAGTCAGTACTTCAGGCAATCCTGGCATATGCCATGAACTATTTCAGGTTGCCGAAAACTTTTTGCATTGAACTTAATAGTATTATTAGTCATTACTGGTGGGCGACAAACACTCCTAAAAAAGGAATCCACTGGCTTGCATGGCACAAAATGTGCCAAAATAAGAGTAGGGGAGTGCAGAAAATCAGGAAAAGATTCTTAGGGATTTGTAAATCCTAGAATTAAGGTAGCATAATGCAGAAAATCAGGAAAAGATTCTTAGGGATTTGTAAATCCTAGAATTAAGGTAGCATAATGCAGAAAACCTGGAAACAGATTTTTAGGCAGAATTATTGGCAGATTTATAGGCAGATTTGTAGGTTCTTTTTTCTCTATTTAAACCTTGTAATTTCAGCATTGTAAAGATAAGCAGAAATATTATCTTTTCTCTCTTTTCTTCACTGCTGCACTCATGGTATCAGAGCCTTGAGGAAGAAATCCTGATGGTTAAAACAGCCATGACCGGAGAAAGAGGTTTACCATCCTCTGGTGTCAACACCAGTGGAACTTCGGTAAACCCTGCTGTGCAAATAAATGGATATGATAATCCATCTCTCCAATTAATCGTTCACAAATTGAACGGTAAAAACTATCTAGAATGGGCACAGTCAATCAAGCTCATGATCGACGGCAAGGGAAAATTTGGCCACTTGACGGGCGAGACAAAGAAACCTGCCGAAGATGATCCTTCGTTCAGAATATGGAGGTCAGAAAATTCATTAGTCACTGCATGGCTGGTCAATTCCATGGAGCCAACAATTGGAAAAACATATATATTTTTGCCAACCGCCAAAGATGTCTGGGATAGTGTTCGTGAAATGTATTCAGACTTGGAGAACTCTTCCCAAATCTTTGAATTGAAGACAAAGTTGTGGCACTCCAAACAGGGTGATCGTGATGTGACGGAATATTACAATGAGATGAGGGGACTTTGGCAAGAGTTGGACTTATGTTACAATGACATGTGGGAGAATGCTAATGATCATGTAAGATACATGAAAAGAATTGAGAATGACAGAGTTTATCTATTTCTGGCAGGTTTGAATAGAAGTTTGGACGAGGTACGAGGTCGTATACTTGGAAAACAGCCACTGCCATCTCTTCATGAGGTATTTGCTGAAGTTAGAAGAGAAGCAGGAAGAAGGAAAATCATGTTAGGAGACAGTAACCAATCTCCTACCGAAGCCTCTGCTCTTGTTACTAAAGCCAACCATAATAACCCTCGACAATCCAGAAAGGGAGACAAAGTGTGGTGTGATCATTGCAACAAACCACGCCACACAAGGGAGACATGTTGGGAGCTACATGGAAAGCCTTCGAATTGGAAACCACGATCATTCAACCGTGACTCAAAGGCATTCCAAACAAGCACTTCAGAACAAGAGGCTTCGAATGGTTCAGGGGGAATTAATGAGACATCTTCTTTCAGTAAGGAACAGTTAGACCAACTGTATAAACTTTTTCAATCCACACAATTTTCAAATGTGTCTTCCTCTTGTTCCCTAGCCCAAAAAGGTAATTATCTTCAAGCCATAGCATTCAATGTGTCTGTTAACTCTAATTACCCATGGGTCATTGATTCAGGTGCAACTGATCATATGACAGGATGTTCTAAACTGTTTTCCTCTTATAGTCCATGTGCAGGCAACCAGAAAATTAAGATTGCTGATGGTTCTCTTTCAGCAATTGCTGGAAAAGGATCTGTAGCCATCTCAAAAACTTTTGTCATTCATAATGTCCTTCATGTCCCCAACCTCTCTTGCAATTTGTTATCTATTAGTAAACTAACTCATGACTTAAACTGTTGTGCTAAATTTTTCCCAAACCACTGTGAATTTCAGGCACTGGATTCGGGGAAGATGATTGGCAATGCTAGGGAAAGTGATGGACTCTATTATTTTGAAGATGAAAGTTCCATACGTAGACAAGCACAAATAACCGGTCTCCGGTCAGTTTCTATTTCTAGTAACGATGAAGTAATGTTATGGCATTTTAGACTAGGCCATCCAAACTTTCAATATTTGAAGTACCTATTTCCAAGCTTATTCAAGAATAAAAATCCATCTTCATTTCAGTGTGATATTTGTCAAATTGCTAAACATCATCGAGTTTCTTTTCCAATTCAATCTTATAAGTTTTCTAAACCATTTGCTCTCATTCATAGTGATGTGTGGGGTCCTTGTAAGACTGCAACAATTTCTGGTAAAAAATGGTTTCTAACCTTTATTGATGATCACACTCGTATTTGTTGGGTCTATTTACTAAAAGAAAAATCAGAGGTAGGAAACATTTTCAAATCCTTTTACAATATGGTTGAGACTCAATTTCAAGAAAAAATTCAAGTTTTTCGAAGTGATAATGGAAAAGAGTACTTTAATCATATTCTGGGCAACTATTTTTTGGAAAAAGGAATTGTTCATCAAAGTTCTTGCATTGATACACCACAACAAAATGGAGTGGCAGAAAGGAAAAATAAACATCTCTTAGAAGTGGCTAGGTCCTTAATGTTTACAACTAAGGTACCTAAATACTTATGGGGGGAAGCTATTCTCACTGCTACATACCTAATAAACAGAATGCCATCAAGAGTTTTGAATTTTCAAACACCAAAAAACAGATTTAATGAGTTGTTTCCTTTGACAAGGCTGATTTCTAACTTACCTCTAAAAGTGTTTGGTTGTGTTGCATTTGTTCATATCCATAGTCACAACCGTAGTAAGTTAGACCCAAGAGCTTTAAAATGTGTTTTCCTTGGTTACTCTCCAACACAAAAAGGATATAGGTGTTTTGATCCTCAAACAAAAAAAAATTTTGTCACTATGGATGTCACATTTTTTGAATCCCAAAGTTTTTTTGACACTCCTCTTCAGGGGGAGAATCAGTATGAAGACTCGTTAATTGAACTTGAACTTGGAAAAATTGACAGTGTTTGTGATCTTGAGCAAAAATCACACCTACCCACTAATTCACATCTACCCACTGATTTTAACATCTTGGTACAGCCTATCAATAATAACTTGGACAGTTTAGAATCAGGTAAATCACCTATGAAAGAAAGGCAGCTTACTTTAATGCCACAACAAGACATTGAAACTAGACCAGAAACTGAGAAAAATTCTGAGCTTCGTGTCTACTCAAGGACAAAACAGATTCAAAATAAGGGAGCAATCACAACTATGCAGAACCAGAAGTCTGTCCCGAACCCAGAACCAGAAATCTTTGATCCTCCAAATTCAGGTATTCCATCTGAGTCATGTCCCTCACAAACTGACAGTTTTGATTTTCCTATTGCACTTAGGAAAGGTGTCAGAAGTTGTACTAAACATCCATTGTCAAAATATGTGTCTTATGAAAAATTGTCACCCTCTTTTCTTGCTTTTACCTCACAATTGTCTAGTGTGGATGTTCCAAAGAATATACAGGAAGCTCTAAAAGTTCCCGAATGGAAGGAAGCAGTCTTTGAGGAGATGAATGCACTGAAAAAAAATGGCACATGGGAAAAGGTCTATTTACCCAAAGGGAAGACACCTGTGGGATGCAAATGGGTGTTTTCAATAAAGTTCAAATCAGATGGAACTCTAGAACGTTACAAGGCAAGACTGGTTGCAAAAGGCTTTACACAAACCTATGGGATAGATTACCAGGAGACATTTGCACCAGTGGCAAAACTAAACACAGTAAGAGTACTTTTATCTTTAGCTGTGAATCTTGAGTGGCCTCTACACCAACTAGATGTTAAGAATGCCTTTCTTAACGGAGAATTAGAAGAAGAAGTTTTTATGGATGCTCCTCCAGGATTTGAAGATCAGTTTGGAACTAAAGTGTGTAAGCTAAAAAGGTCACTGTACGGATTGAAACAGTCTCCAAGAGCTTGGTTTGAACGATTCACAAGGTCAGTAAAAAATCAAGGCTATTGTCAAGCACAAACTGATCATACAATGTTCATAAAACATACAGGTACAGGGAAGATTGCCATTTTGATTGTCTATGTTGATGATATAATTCTTACTGGAAGTGATGATAATGAGTTGGCTAGATTGAAAAAATGTCTTGCTGCTGAATTCGAGATCAAAGATTTGGGATCCTTACGATATTTCTTGGGAATGGAGGTTGGAAGATCACAAAAAGGCATTGTATTATCCCAAAGGAAGTATGTCTTAGACTTGCTAAGAGAAACTGGAATGAGTGGATGTAAGCCTAGTGACACACCAATGGATACTAATCAAAAGCTTGGAGGAAAGACAGAAGGAGTACCAGTGGAAAAAGGGATGTATCAACGTCTTGTTGGGAAATTAATTTATCTGTCCCACACAAGGCCTGACATTGCTTTTGCAGTCAGTGTGGTAAGTCAGTTTATGCATTCCCCATATGAGGAACATTTAGAAGCTGTCTATCGAGTTCTTAGGTACTTAAAAGGTACGCCTGGAAAAGGATTGTGGTTCAAGAAAGGGGATTCAAGAACAGTGGAAATATTCACAGATGCAGACTGGGCAGGATCAATTACTGACAGAAGATCCACCTCTGGCTACTGTGCATTCCTATGGGGAAACTTAGTAATATGGAGGAGCAAGAAGCAAAATGTGGTTGCTCGAAGCAGTGCAGAAGCTGAATTTCGAGCTATGGCTAATGGTGTATGTGAAATAATGTGGCTAAAGAGAGTGCTTGAAGAACTAAAGCTAAGTCCAGAATCTCCTATGAAATTGTTTTGTGATAATAAAGCTGCTATTTGCATAGCTAACAACCCAGTTCAACATGACAGAACAAAGCATATTGAGATTGACAGACATTTCATTAAGGAAAAACTGGAAAGTAGAATATTATGTATGCCATTTATACCCACAGATCAACAGCTAGCTGATGGTTTGACTAAAAGCTTGCCTAGAACCAATTTTGAGACACTAATCAGCAAGTTGGGCATGATCGACATCTATGCACCAACTTGAGGGGGAGTGCAGAAAATCAGGAAAAGATTCTTAGGGATTTGTAAATCCTAGAATTAAGGTAGCATAATGCAGAAAATCAGGAAAAGATTCTTAGGGATTTGTAAATCCTAGAATTAAGGTAGCATAATGCAGAAAACCTGGAAACAGATTTTTAGGCAGAATTATTGGCAGATTTATAGGCAGATTTGTAGGTTCTTTTTTCTCTATTTAAACCTTGTAATTTCAGCATTGTAAAGATAAGCAGAAATATTATCTTTTCTCTCTTTTCTTCACTGCTGCACTCAGGGAGGTCCTGGATTTAGATAAATGGAAAGTTTTAACCAGGCGCTGCTTGGAAAGCAGGGATGGAGATTGTTCAAATGCACTGACACTCTCGCTTACCAAGTCCTAAAGGCAAGATGTTTTCCTAGTTCTGACTTCCTGGGTTCTAAATTAGGCAGGAACCCGTCCTTGACTTGGAGGAGAATTTGGGAGTCAAGAGAAATGTTGGAAAAGGGAATCAGATGGAGGGTGGGGAACGGTCAGGATGTTCATATCTGGGATGATAAGTGGCTATCAAATACAAGCACTTTCAGGGTATCATCACTAAGGAACCCGTTGATAAAACTTGTGGCTGAGTTGATAAACATGGACACAATGCAATGGAACGAAGAACTCATTTGAAGCATGTTTAGCAATACATAAGCAGATGATATATATGCACTATACCTCTCAGCAAGTTCAGAAACGAAGACACTCTGGTATGGCACTTCGACAAACAGGGCATATATACAGTTAAAAGTGCTTACAAACATTTATGTACAAGAGCTCAATCACCATAGGGGACTCACAGTGTGCTACAAATCAACAATAATCTTGTGACGCTACAAAGATTATGGGGGACTACAATCCCCAACAAGATCAGAATCCTTGGATGGAGGGTTTATAGTGATATCTTACCCGTTTTGGAGAAATTGCATAAAAGGAAAATAATTGGAAGACGAATAGTGCTTCAGATATGGACTAGGAGTGGAATCAACAATCCATGCACTCAGAGACTGCCCTGTATAAAATGAAGTTTGGAATCAGTTGGGATTCCAATGGGGAAATATTATGGACAATCTCACTGACCCAGGTGACTGGGTAGGCCAGGTCTGTAACTCTCGCAACCTAGAGGGTATCAACCTATTTTTGGTGGCGCTATGGGCAATTTGGGGGAATAGAAATGCAGAATGGCATGGTGAAAAGAGGAAAAATGCGATTGAAGTGGCGACATTCACAAGAAAATACCTTGGGGAATATGAGGCTGCACAAATTCAACTGGTAGCAAGACCTGAACATGACTCGGGGAAATGGCAGGCACCTAATGCAGGGAAGTGCAAAGTTAACTTCGATGGGGTGCTTGATAGGATCCAAGATGACCCAATCCCATGGCAATTTTTATTTGGGCCAAGATCCAAGAAGATCTAGGAAACATGGCAAGAATGTATGGAATTCACTTGGGCCATGTTGCAAGTTATTCAAGAAAGGCTTCAACATGCAAGATGGGCTGCATCCAAGTTTGGTCCATGTGGTTCAAGAACACAAGATGGCACATTAAGAGGGCTTATTTGGGCTTATTTTAATTTTTATAATTACTTAGACATTTGGACCTATATTAGGTAACATGGACATCTTTTAATTATTTAGGTTTGGGTTTGAGTATGTTCAGCCCATATTTTACATATTATTAATTAGTAGATTAGGGTTATTGTAGGGAGGCTATAAATATATGTCTTAGCCGCCTACTTCAATTATATTTTGATCAATTAAGTCTGATTTTATTCAGTAAGAGTTTTCTCTTTTTAGTTCTTAAAAGAACTTAGGAACTTATCAAAGAATTCATTCTTTGTGGCGTTCAACCTATCAAACTTAGGTTCTTGAAACGAGAGTTCTTAGGGTTTAGATTACATGCTTAATCTAGGTTCTTTGAAACAGGCTTTTAAGGGTTTAAGTTTTCTTTGCCTAAATCTTGGCTTTTCTGGGTTAGGTATTTCAATTTGTTAGTGGGTTTTAAGGGTTTAACCTCTAGGGTTCACATCAGTTGGTATCAGAGCTTAGGAACCAATCAGGTCAAATCTTTTTATCTTCTGGTATTGGAGTTTTTCTCAACTTTTTTGTTTTGGGGTTTCAGACATACTTGTCATAGGGGTTATAGCTTTAGGCATTTTTTTGTCTAATAGTTATAGTTTTTAGGGCAATTTTCGTTTGAGGTTTCATTTTTGGAAGTTGGTTTAGATACTATCATAACGAAATCAATAACAAGATTTTGGGGTTTCAGATATTCTTGTCTTGGGGTTATAGTTTTAGGTATTCTTTTGCCTTAGGTTATAGTTTTTAGGCAGTCTAAGTTTGGGGTTTCAGTTTTGAAAAGTGGTTTAAATCAAGATTTCGTTTCTTGAATTCTTGATCTATTAAAAAAAATTCTTGTTGATTCTTGACCAGAATCTTGAAAAAAAAGAAAAAGAAGAAATTCATCCGAGATTTCAAGAAAATCAAGAAGTCTCGTTCTTGAAAAAAAAAAAAAAGAAGAGTGTTCGAATAGGCAGAAAAAGAAAGAAAGATTCGAAAAAGATTGAAAAAAAGAGAAAAGAATCGATATTCTTTTTTTTTTACTAACCAAATTTGTTTTGCAGCAACTTTAAGATGTCTCTCACATTATGCGACGAAGTAAAGCAGGCTCTACAAGAGATGAAAGAGATCACCTTATCGTTTGAGAGGTTTGTGCAACAAGAGGAAGAAAGATGGAGAAGAAAAAAAAGAGAAAAAGAGAGAAGAAAAAAAGAAAAAAAAGTGAGGTGGCTGCAAATAAAGAAAAGCAAGAAGAAACGGAGAGTAAAAAAGAAAGTGAAAAAGAAATAGAGGTGGTTGAAATTAAAGAAGTAAGAGAGGATCCACTAGTAGAAAATGAGACAATTCCTGTTGAGAAAAACTCCAATACCCTCTGGTAAAGAAGATAAAAAGATTTGACCTGATTGGTTCCTAAGCTCTGATACCAACTGATGTGAACCCTAGGGGTGAAACCCTTTGAACCCACTAACAAATTAAAATACCTAACCCAGAAAAGTCAAGATTCAGGCAAAGAAAACTTAAACCCTTAAAAGCCTGTTTCAAAGAACATAGATTAAGCATGTAATCTAAACCCTAAGAACTCTCGTTTCAAGAACCTAAGTTTGATAGGTTGAACGCCACAAAGAAGGAATTCTTTGATAAGTTCCTAAGTTCTTTCAAGAACTAAAAAGAGAAAACTCTCACTGAATAAAATCAGACTTAATTGATCAAAAGATAATTGAAGTAGGCGGCTAAGACATATATTTCTACTAATTAATAATATGTAAAATATGGGCTGAACATACTCAAACCCAAACCTAAATAATTAAAAGATGTCCATGTTACCTAATATAGGTCCAAATGTCTAAGTAATTATAAAAATTAAAATAAGCCCAAATAAGCCCTCTTAATGTGCCATCTTGTGTTCTTGAACCACATGGACCAAACTTGGATGCAAGCCCATCTTGCATGTTGAAGCCTTTCTTGAATAACTTGCAACATGGCCCAAGTGAATTCCATCTATTCTTGTTATGTTTCCTAGATCTTCTTGGATCTTGGCCCATATAAAAATTGCCATGAGATTGGATTATCTTGGATCCTATCAGTGCTGGACAAAGCAACCAGAACTGGTGGTTTTGGGGTGGTGATTAGGGACTCAGCAGGCTTAGTCCTGGGAGCGTGTGCGACAAAAACAGGAAATGTGATAGATCCTTTTATTGAGGAAACCTTGGCAGCAAATCAGATGCTGCAATTGGCGGCGAACATGGGATTTCGAAACATTGTGTTGGAAGGTGATGCGCTGACTGTAATCAAGAAACTCAACTCTTCAGGTACTGATCTATCCCTGATTGGGCTATTGATTGACGAAGGAAAGGCAAAAGCATCAGTATTCTCAACCTGCATAATTTCTCATACACCAAGGACAAGCAATGGAGCAGCACATTCCCTGTCAAAAATGGGTCTATTGGGGGAAGGGGAAAGGGTCTGAGAAGGTGAATGTCCAGAATCTATTGTTCACATTATTCAATCTGAATGTATTGCTGAGTAATTAATGAAAGTACCTACTATTCCCAAAAAAAAAAAAAAAAGATTGCTCAAGTTGAATTAATTGCTCAATTTGAATTAATTAGAATCAAATTTAATCTTTATCCAATTATCTGAGATAAAATTATCCAAATTTGAAAAATCCTATCAAATCTCTATCCTCCGATACAAATAGAAAATCCAAAATATTTGGTTGCTTGTTTAGTTTTTCAGGGCTATTCCCTTCATATACAACCAAAATATATATATATATATATAAATATAAAAAAGTTTTTAAATTAAAACTAAATAACCATCCAAATTCTTATCGTTTTATTGCAATTAATTAAATCTTCAAACATTTATTTTCACCCAATTGAACTATTGATTAAACAAAAATAGGTTAAAAGACTATAATCAATTTTTATCTAATCGAGAGCTCGATTAGATAAAAATAGATGTTTGAGGATTGAAATTGATGAAAATAGATGTTTGAAAACTCAAATGGATAAAAATAAATATTTGAGAGCTTAATTAATTGTAATAAAATAATAAAAACTTAAATGATTATTTAATTTTAATTCCACATACTATTTTATACTTAGCCAAAACACTTTTGGTTGCTTGGGTGATATATAGCACATGGACTGAGACATATACAATTCCATGATTTGCCAAAGTCAAGTTGAGAGTCTGCTAAGTGGTAACATTATGAAGGAATTGTTGCGAAAGAAAGAAAAGAGATAAGAAAACCAAATCAAATCGCTTCAACGTAACAGAGTAAGCTGAAATCTTGTTAACTTTACCAATAATTCTACAATAGTATTAATTATCATATTGGAAAAAGCTAAAATAAAATTGTAAGAGAAATTAGACCCAATTTCACAGATGAAGTAGGCATCTGAAATGGACAAAGTGGACAAAGATTGCTTTTCAACAACCATCTGAAGATGCAACCTTGATGATACACATGACATGGGAGCAAGGCATTCGACTAGCTTTCAACCGATCCAAAATCTCTTCCAAACAAATAACACACTGAAGTGTAAAATTATTACCTTCAACTTTAACCTTCTCCAATGACCCAACCCAATGGCTCTCTTGCTTACACCCCTCAACCTGAAAACCTGCAAAAGCCTCGTACTTATGATCAGAAAGCAGTGCTTCCTCCTCTGATAGTCTTACAGGACAAAGAGTGACGATAATAGGAATGTTGTTTCGTTCACTGCGGAACGTGCACATTAATCAATGATCTTTTGTATCACCTAAAGGGTACTTGCACTAGATATAGCCGACCAGGATGTGCTGGGCCTGCTGGGCTGTGTCAACTGAGCCTGTGGCAGCAAAAGCTGTTGCATGATGGTTGGTTGATGAGAAACAATGTTAGCAAAGATTAATTCAATAAAAAACACAGGGCAAATCAGTGAGGAATTTTCCACTTGCATCAGATCATGATGAACATGTTCACCATCTTCAGCCTCAATCTGCCATGCCTCACATTGATAGTAAGACATTTTTTGGTGGAAAAAGCTGATATATATATATATATATATATATATATATATATATAAGACAAAAAAATAGAAGAGGCTTTGATTAAGAAACAAGAACCCAACAAAAAATTATATGTTGGGTGGATTACTTAATGGTTATTTATTGAAGGTTAGAAGAGTGGATGAATATTTCCTAATTAATAGAACTTGATTTGTAAGATTTGCAATTCAACCAACTTAGGGAAAGGAGTCTTTTAATGATTTTGATCTTGATTTGATGAATTTCTTGTTGGTTGGTGATTATTGATGGGATCCGATAATTCCTATATTCGTGTTGTGTTTATGTAGTTTTTCGTGTTTAAGATATTATATATTTATATAAATTTTATTACATTAATAATTCGTGTTACATAAATTTTGATAAATTCGTGTATTCGTATTGTGTTCGTATTATTTTTTTGTATCGTATTTTAATTATTTTTCTTTGTCGTATAATTATATCGTGTTCAAAGTTGTCTGGTCGAATGGGTACTCAGCAAGGTAGATATAGTTACGAATTCTATAACAAACATTAGGAGAGAAGTAACTTGGAAGCTAAAAAAGGAAGCTATTAACTTGGTTAGGACAGTTGAGGTTTCTAATTCACACGTTATTTTCTTGATTAAGGACTTTGAAGCAGAGGACAATATTCTTAATATTTGGTTGGAATTAGAAAGGTTATAAAAGGAGGAGACATTGTTTTAAATACGTCTTTGAATCCAACACAAAGATTTTCTATTTTCTTTGAAATTCTGAACCCATTATTAAAACCCCATTATTCTACGTTGGATATGTCCGGTCAAATTTAGATAGAATTTTTTTTTTACTTACCTAAATTTAATTTGAAAATTCGTTTTATTATCTAAAATATA
The DNA here is from genome assembly GCA_030761205.1 of Fremontodendron californicum. Lineage (NCBI taxonomy): Eukaryota > Viridiplantae > Streptophyta > Magnoliopsida > Malvales > Malvaceae > Fremontodendron > Fremontodendron californicum. The sequence goes on from JAULJL010000032.1 coordinate 6,110,140, forward strand.
TTAAAATATTTTTATATTTTTTTATAATTAAATTTAAATAAAAAATATTTTATTATTTAAATAATAATTCGGGCCAGGTTGGCACAGATTACAAAAAAATTATCCCAGGTTCGGCTCAATTCGGATCGAGCTTATCAAGCCGTATGAGTATCCTGATTCTTGGACAAGTCTATTTTATATTTTAAATAAGTTGGATTTTCCATTTGATTAAATAGATTTTTTCTAACAATCAAATTAAACAAAATTCGTCAATTCACATAAGCTAAAACCAACATAAATGATCAAATAGCTAAATATGAAAAACAAAATTAAAAAAAAAAATGATTTTATCTCTCTAAACACCTAATTTTGTTCGGACCCCTAAATCAGGTACATTTTCTTCCTAAATTGATGTTTCAGAATGCTAAAAAGCTTTTCTCATCCTACAGATGGTACTCCGAGGCTTAATCTAAGAAAGCAGACAGAAAAAGTCAAACTAAAAAAAAGTCAACCCTAGAAAAGTCAACTACTGAAAAAGTCAACCCACTTTGAAAGATGGTGAAAGAATTTTGATAATCCGAGGTCTACATTGAAAGCTATGGAGTTCGAAAGTTGGGTTACGAAGATTTAGTAGAAAGGAAACCCTAATTCGGAAAAATTGGGGAAAAGTGCTTAAACGATCAAATTGGTCGGAATTGAAGGTTCCAAATGAAAGATAAGCATTGAATACGGGTAATGGAGAAGCCACTTGGAAGAAAAACTGATATAAAAGTTAATTCGGAAGAAAACTGAGAATTAGGGTTTTTTTGGTGGATTTCGGTGAAATTTGGAAGAATTACAGAAATGACCCGATTTGGTAAGACTAAAGCCCCTAATTGAGGAGGAGTGATTAAACAAGGATAGCCCAATGCTCAGTTTGAAAAAAATCTGAAAATCAGACTTGTTTTGAGCAAAACCGGGTTTCGGAGGCAAAAGGGCAAAATTGGAAAATATGGGAAAAAATAGCAAATGAACTCCAAAAATTCTGAAAATTTGCAAATCTCATTCTTAAATCATTTCGAAGAGATTGGCGAAAGAAAATCTTGATTCGGAGTTCGTTTGCAAAATGGCCAAATCCCGGGCCCACTATGTAGAAATTCAACAGGATAAATCCCGAAAAATAGAAAATGAACTCCAAAAATTTTGAAAATTTGCAAATCTCATTCTTAAATCATTTCGAAGAGATTAGCGAAAGAAAATCTTGATTCTTAGTTTGTTTGCGAAATGGCCAAATCTCGGGTCCCCTATGCAGTAATTCAAGCAGATAAATCCCGAAAAAATAGAAGAGCTCCAAAAATTATGAAAACTTCCATATCACATTTTCAAATTATTTGGAAGAGATTGGTGAATAAAAATCTTGATTCGGAGCTCGTTTAAAAAATGATAAAGTTCGAGTGCATAAAAGGAGCAATTTTGAAAATAAATCCGAAATAAATAGAAAATGGACTCGAAAATTTTTGAAAACTTTCGGAATTCAATTTTTAATATTTTGGAAGTATTGAAAAAAATAAAATTTGAATTTGGAGTCCGTTTGCTATTTATTTAGGTTCGGGGGGCAAAAAGGTCATTTCACCGAAGAAACCAAAAAGAGCAAATTTGTAATTGTGGAAAATATGAAAGAAGAAGGAATTGCTGGGATTTTTCTTCCTTTGATCAGCCAGCATAGAGGAGAAGAAGGAAGCTTGAACAATTTAATTCCTTAGTCACTATCAAGCCACATGCTACCACTAACACTTTGCAAATGGCCCCCCCTTCATCCAATGGCTTAGGTGCCTTGTAGAAAAGTTGAATGCACCATCCAATGGACAAATTTAAATGCCAAGATGACATTTTTATTTGTCATGAAAGAACCCTCATCTAATGGCCAAGAATGGAAGAAAAAAGATGATCACAATTCATCCAAAGGTGAGCATCCATTCGGCCAAGTAAGGTAGTGCATGGGATTGTCTCTTTTCATCCAATGGCTTAGGCCATCTAAAAGGGATGAGTACACATGTTGAGGGCTGGATTTAATCTACAAGATATCATTTTTATGTTGTCCTCATCCAATGACCAAGAATGGAAGAGCACAACTCATCCAAGGGTAGGCACTCAAGGGGGCAAGCAAGGGAGTGCATGGGATTGGTCCTCTTTTGCATCTAAGGGCTGAGGTTACTACAAGGGCTGAGTACACATCTTAAGTGCAGCTATCAATTGGCAAGATGACATTTTTATGTTGTCATCAAAATATCTTAATCTTAGGGCCAAGATTAGAGGAGAAAAAGTGAAAATTTCATTCAAGGGTGAGAGGGCCATTCGGCCAAGCCATTAGAGGGGGTTTGGTTTCATTTTTTCATAAGTTTTTGGCTGAAGTCAGTAGCTAATTTAGCAAAGAAAAAGGTTTTGAAAGAAAGAAAAAAAAGGTTTTCAATAGGAGAGCTTAAAGGTAGTCATCTCTACCAAGCTCTAGCATGGTTTCTTCTTGTTTTCTATGGTGATTTCTTGATTTTCTATCTTTTTTTCCTACTACATTTTTCATAGAAATAAAGTTTTTTAAATGTTTACTTAAGTTTTCATCTCTTCTTCTCCATCAAAATGATTGAAAACATTTTTTTTTACATAGTTTTATGCTTGGCCGAGTGTGGATGTTTATTGGCTTTAGTCTTTTTTTTTTCTTCCTTGCATGTTGTTTTGAGAAAAATGATTTTTAGAAGGTTTGTTTAAGTATTTTATATTCTGATTTTTTACAAAAAGATGAAGCGAAAAAGTTTGAAATGGCTAAATGATCTTGGCAAGACCAAGTGACCATGGTTAGAGGAGAGGCTATGCCCAATTTTACCTACCATGAAGCTCACCTTAATTTTGCTGTTTAGCATGGTTTATTTTCTGATTTTTGAAATGGAAAGGCTTCATGATCTTGGCAAGACCAAGTGATTATGGTTAGGTGAGAGGTTATGCCCATTTTATACCAACCATGGAGCTTAACTTTCCTTGTTTTATGTACTAGTTTTGCTTGTTATTTGCTTTGCATGTTTATGTTTAATTTTATATATGTTCTTTACATTATTTTCTATGCTATATTTGTTTCTATATTTCATTTCCATGCTTGATATTTTTTTCCTTGAAGATTCGATCATTGTGTCTATTGGAATCATGTTGTGCATTTTTTTCATATATCATGTCTTATATTATAAACATGTTTGCATTTTTATATTTGGTCACATAACCATTCGGCTACTCCATGTTGCTATGCCTTACATGTGCATTTTCATCTTGCTTCTTGACTTGTTTGCATCTCCATGCCATGAGCTTGTGCATTTTAATTTTAGTATGTCATATGCTTGTGAAAATTTCATGACATTATGCATCTTGATATGATTTGTCATATATTTGTGTCATTTACTAGATAGGATTGCATTAGAGTCTTATGTGACCATTCGGCCTCTTCATGCATTCTTTTCCTTGTCATGCATTTGCATTTTTGTTTAGGTAACATGCTTTGCATTATCATATCTTGAAATTGTGTATTAGTTGCTGTTTGTTCCAGCATTAGCATTAGTTTCATTGGTCATTGTATGTTCATAGTATTGCTATGCATTTTCATTACATTTTAGGTCTAGGCCATATTGGTATTGCCATGCATATTGGGTCTTAAATCATATTGGTATTGCCATGCATTGCTATGCTACTTAGGTCTTAGGTTACATTAGCATTTTCATGCATATTCATAACATATTAGGTCTAAGTCATATTTGCATTATCAAGCATTGTATGCATATTAAGTTAGGATAGCATTTATTGTCATGCAAACTCATGCTAGGCATTTATGTTATTTTGAATTGTCATGCATTTCCTTTACCATTTATGCTTTAGACCATGCATTTCATACATTTCATTTGCTGTATGTTCATGCATTCCATGTCATTGCCACATGATTTATGACTTAGGCCAATCAATAGCTCAAAGTCATGCTCTCTTGAGCATGCTTGTGGAAAATTAAAGGGTTGTCAATTTGATTATTCTACCTTTGTGATTTTTTTTTACTTAGAAAATTTTTGTCCAAGGTTTTTAAATGTTTTAGCTACTGTTTGTAGGTATTTAGGATGATCTCCAACAATTTTACTTTGATTTTTAAACGATTTTATCAAAGGAAGAAAAAAACGTGTTTCGACAAAACAGTTTTTTTACCCAGTACTCGAACTTCTCCGATTTTCTGGGTAGTCATATTTAATCAGAAAATTAAGACAATTTTTTCGTGTATTTTTACATGTTATAAGTCTCCAGTATTTTTTTTAGATTTTTTTGAATTTTTAAAAATAGGCTAAAAAATCGTGTGTCAAAACGGGACAGTAGAGGCAGATTTGAAATCAAAAGAGAAATAATGGTTGAATTTGGCTAAGGCATTTAGAGGGGGTTGGTTAGAAGCTTTAGCTACTGTCTTAGGGTAGTTTCTAAGCCTTTTTAAACTTTAAAAATGATTTTATAAATCTCGGGTTAAGCGTGGTCAAGTCTGGGATTTTAAACTTAGTAAATTATAGCCATTTTAAAAGGGCTTGGTAGGGGTTTTAATCTTCATTCAAGTTTTTATTCAAAATTGTTTTCAAACAATCACAAAATTTTGTTTTTAGAAAATCTAATTTGACATATTTTCCTAAGGTAGCCGGATATCTTTTTAGATATACGGATTTCTTTATTTAAAGGAAAAAAAATACTTTTTCATGCATTGTATTTAATATGTGATTTTTGCTATGATATTTTTCATGGTATTATTATTACTTTGATTTACATTTTATGATTTTGAATATTTCATGCTATCCTATATTTTTTATTTAGTTATTTATTTTTGTCACATTATTTAGCATATACTATGTTCTTGCATTTTTATTTTATTTTCATGCATATTTTATAATAACATTATTTTATGTTTCATGTCATTTCTTGTCACTTAGATCATATTCCATGTCATTTTAGGTTATATTATTTAGAATATGCCATGTCATTAAAATATGCCATGTCATTTAAATCATTTTATTTCATTTAGAATATACCATGACACTTAGGATTTTTCATTTCATCTAGAATATACTATGTCATTTAAATTATGTCATAGCATTTAGGTTGCATTATATTATCTAGACTTTGCTATGTCATTTTATTTATGTCATACATGTTCATATTTATTTTTTAAATGTTTTTATATATATATATAAAAAAGAAAGGATAATGATTTTCAATAAAAAATAAAGTTATTCCCGAGTTAAAATAATTCATGAGTTATCTACCGGGTTTGCAGGAGGGAATATCATCAATTATCATTAATAAAGGAATATCTTTCTTTAAAAAAACGAGAATGATTCGGAAAGTTTTCCAAATAAATAAAAATTTCTATATTTTGCCGATTTTGTCGGGGAATATAGGAAAATTTTGACTTAATAAAGTCCGGATCATTTTCAATTAAAAATGAAATTACTTTTTTTTTTAAATTGGGAATTAACTTGAAATACTAAATTAAAAACCAACTTTTTACCGAGACTTGAGATAACACATGATTAATAAGGTACCGTTTTATAAGGGCATTGTAGAGGTGCTAATCCTTCCCCGTACGTAACCGAGTCCCGAGTCCCGAACCCGATTCTTCGATTTTCTCTGGTTTATAACACAGACTTGAAATTGGTTTTAAAAATATTTTAATTAATTTTAAAATATTTTATAAAACCGATTTTAATAGGTGGCTGATCACACCTAGCCAAAAAAGATTGGTGGCAACTCCATGTCTTTTTACGAGGCCATTTTCATACCCTCGACCTTTTATTTCAATCTAGAGGAATTAAGTCGTCTTTTCCTCTGCTTCTGTTTTCCCGTCACTCGAACGGGTCCCCGCGATAGGGATCACGTATCGACAGTTTGGCCACTCCACTGGGGATTTTTTAGAGAGTCAGGCTTAGAATTAGTCGTGTCTTATCTAAGTCTCAGTTTTGTTGGTCTAGTTGGTATTTAATTTTAATTCCCATATTTTTGAAATAATAAAGAGAATTTTGAAAATAATAAAATGTTTTAAATATGTCCATCTTCATGTGCATTCATACTATTATTGTTCTCTGGTTATTTTGTTGCGTATATTTATATGTTTGCTTGACTAATGCTTTACATTGTTTGACTTTGGTGGGGAATTTAGAATAAGGGGTGTAGAATAGGTGGTGACAGGTTTGTTTTGTTCCTCCGCACACACTATATTTGTATTTGCATAACATGAACACTCTACCCGGGTTCCGTCCTTTTAAGTGGGAGTAAAGTAACTATGCCTTCGTGATGATCCTCCGTATGGGCTAGTGAAACACTTTCGGAGTATAAAATACCTAATGCCTTCGTGATAATCCTCCGTACGGGCATAGGAAAATATACTCTAATGAATTGAACCCGCTTTTATCGGGGTGCCTTACTAGCCTTCACAGGCGACTGTGAGGAACAATTCGGGGCCTTAGAACCGATTCACCTTCATATAGTGAACCTAGGTGAAGCCATTCCGGATTTCTGTTAGATACCCGAAGTTTAAAAACACATGGAGGAACATTTCCAACCTTTTACCATCTTTCTATATGTTAGATTTTACAAATTGGGTGATGATGAACGAACATCATATCGCTCGTAATAAATTTATTATTTTGTCCCAAAGGCGTCATAATGCCGAAGCTCTGTTAAAATTTTCGAGACATTTTTTTTAAAAGCATGTTGTTATTTATGCTATATTTGTGAATTCATTTCTTTACTAATCTATTTTTTTTTGTTTTCTTTTCTTTGACATGCATCATAGACATCATCATACATTTGAAGTTTATTGGCCTCGGGATAGTCATCAACCCAAAGGACTTTCATGGAGTGTCAGGTTATTTCAGTGATAGAAGATCATGTAGTGGTTACGGCACGGTCGAAAAAAGATCAGAGGGAGGATGGTGATTGCCTGAAGAAAGATTATGTGTCAGTATTGCCGGAAAGGGTCAAAGTGGATTCCAGACAGAATAATCTTCGAGGATTAGTCGATTTGGAATCTGTAGAATGTATCAGAGAAAGAAACCTTCACTTAGAAATATGGAGATATAGCACTCTTAATTCCGATTAGGGTCAATAGTGGGTTGATTCAGGCTATGGTACAGTTTTGGAATCCTGTTTATAGATGTTTTACTTTTAACAAGGGGGATATGACCCCTCTGATTGAAGAATATTCAGCACTGTTACGTATTGAATGTCCTAATCTTGATCGGGTATATTTGAAGGAAGTGAAACCTTCAGGTTTTAAGAGGAAAGTGGCTAGGATCACAGGAATGGATACAACATGGGTTGAGAGTTATATGGATACAAAGCAGAAAAATGGATGCATTTCGTGGGGAACTCTCCGAGAATTGATATTGGGTTATTCCGACAAAGAAAAAGCCAGGGACATCTTTGCTCTAGCCATCTACGGATTAATCATATTCCCGAAGATATTGGGTCATGTGGATATAGCCGTGTTTGATTTCTTTGAAAAGTTGGAATAGAAAATCAACCCATCTCCGGCCATCATAGCTGAAACTATCTGATCTTTGAATTTTTGTAAAAGGGAAGGACAAGAGAGAATCAAGGGGTGTGTACAACTCCTTTATATTTGGATTCAAAGTCACTTTTGGAAGATAGAAGAGGTTTCCTTCAAACCATACATGAAGTCTTTAGTTCTGATTAGGGAATTCCTTCGAAATGATTGGCCTGAAGATTGAGATGAAGAGAAATGGATCAACATGTTCAGGAATCTAAAAGGGGAGATGGTAACTTGGAGAGCTCCATGGATGGTTCCTATGTCGATTATGTATAAATGTGGGGACAACCCGGGAGTTCCACTACTCAAAATTTGGGGGTCTGTGAGTTATACACCAATGTTGGTGCAAAGACAGGTTGAGTCTCGGCAATTCACACCCGTGACTCATAAGCTAGGATCATAAGAGTTCACTTATGGAGAGGATGGGTATTCTGGAAAGGTGTGGGCAGTGATTGAAGCATGGAAGAAAACTCACCGGATAAAAGTGTCCAGCTATGCCGACATCGTCACACCTGATTACTTGGTATGGGGGGAATTAAGGGTTAATGATAGGCTGTTGACATCAAATGGGGAAGAGGTCTAGTTCATGAATTCGCCACTGAGGGAAATGCCATCAGAGCTAGAAATCGCAAGGGCGAAATTTGAAAAAGAAAAGGCCCAGATGAGCAAGGACATTGCCCGACTACAAAAAGAGCTTGAGGACATGAAAAATAGGGAATCAGCTCGAGAAACAGAAAAAGAAAAGATCAAGAAAGAAAGGGACACTGCTAAGGGCGATCTTCGGGAATTATACTTGGAGAACAAGAGGTACCGCTTTGAGCTCAGATTTGAGGGGACCCTCAAGACTTACGGGGAATGAGAACATGAGGTCAAAAACCTCAAGAAGGAGAATAACTACTGGAAAGAGAGAGCTAAGCATGAGGAAGCCCGAGCCAATCAACTGGAGAAGCAAGCTAAGGAAAGCTTACATGACGATGCTTCTACTAACATGTCAAGGGGCTGTGAACAAGTAGGGATCAGATTGAAGAGCAAGGCAATCAAAAGGAGACTGTGAAAGAAAGTCCAAGATCCGAAGAAGTCACTATAGGACTAGTTTTGTAATATCACTTTGAAAGGTGAATTACGGATTTATCTTAGGCAGTGATCTTTTTATTCTATCTGTGGTGTATTTAGTTTCAGGAAATCAATGAAAGACCGTTCAGTTGAAATTATCCCGGGGCCAATACTTTCAAATGCATTCATATTTTATATATTTTGTTTGTTCATTCGTACATTTACTCATATTTATAATCATTCATTTTTGAAATTCATTCATATTCATACACTTAACCACTTATTTATTCTTTTTACTTGTTCATTCATATTCATACACTTAACCATTTATTTATTCATTTCACTTGTTCATTCATTTATTCTTTCATATTCATATACGTAGTCATGTACTTATTCATTTTATTTGATTCATTCATTCACATCTAGTCATTCATTCATTCATTCATTTTTTATAAAACATTAAAAAAAAAAGATGTGTCGATAAATTCTAATTCATGGTTTTCAAAACTAAAGGTACAATTGGTCGCACTCAGAAAGAATTGGATTTTTGACACCCTTACAATACTCGATCTCAAGCCAGAGCTATGGAGAACGATAAGCTTGCTAGAATTGAAAGAATGGAAAGAACTCAAAGGGAACTACAGGAACAGTTGGCTAAATATCATGAGGAGTCACGAGAACAGATGACTAAACTCATGAAAATGATGAGTGCCATGATGAAACAAAAAGGGCTGGGAGAGAATTCGATCACCGGGAAAATAATGGTAATTGAAGAGGATCAACCTGAAAACATACAGCCAAAGGGTCAAGAGCTACCAATTAGGGCAGCCTCCTATGTTTATATCCAGCCAGCTGCTGAAACATAGAACTATGTTCCCGGAAGAGGTAATATGGGAGCTGACCCAAATGATGTTAACATTCCAGACTTTGATGAACTAGCTGAAAAGGAAAAAGCAAAGATGACTGAGCTGAAGAGGGTCGAAATGGCAGAATCACAGAAAAAATATCAATTGTTGGAGGAAAGGCTGAGAGCCGTTGAAGGGGCGGAGTTATTTGGCAGTCTGGATGCCAAAGAGATGAGTTTAGTACATGATCTAGTAATTCCCCCGAAGTTCAAAGTACCAGACTTTGAGAAATATAATGGGACTACCAACCGGTCAACACATCTGACCATGTACTGCAAAAGAATGACGGGACACGATGATAATGAGAAACTGCTTATCCATTGTTTTCAGGATAGCTTGACAGGGTTTGCGACCCGATGGTACAATCAACTGAGTCGTACCAAGATTCGTTCATAGACGGATTTAGCCAGGGCTTTCATGGAGTATTATAACTGTCACTACAGAACATGAAAAAGAGGACCACTGAGAGTTTCAAGGAATACTCGCAAAGGTGAAGGGATCTGGCCACACAAGTGCAACCCCCTTTAACTAGCAAAGAAACTTCAGTACTTTTCATCAATACCTTGAAAGCACCATATTATGATAACTTGGTGAGAAGTGCCACCAAGGACTTTGCAGACATGGTGATATCCGGGGAGATGATAGAGTCGACTATTAAGAATGGGAAAATGGAAGGGGGTGAGTCTTCTACTCCGAAAAAGGTATTCCCTGCTAGGAAGAAATAGGAGACCCACGCAGTTAGTATTAACCAATACCCATATACACCTCCCACACCATATACACCACCAAGGCCCTATACTCCTACTACATCTTATGCAAAATCCCTATTACATCTTATACTCCTACAGCCTACACACCTTACATGGGGTGTAATCCTTATTACCCCAATGTGAACCACCTTACCCAAAATCCCTTCCCTTATACCAATATACCACAACAGCTGTTTCCAACTAGCATATCCCCACAGATAAACCTTCCCCGAAACACTGTTCCAAACACTCAGGGAGCCAGACTCAATGACCAACATTCACCAAAGAACGATCAAAAACCTTAATTTGATCTGATTCCTACCACCTATGGTGAACTATATCCCAAACTATAGCAGGGTCAACTTGTTGCACCCGTATACCTCAAACCTTTGACACCGCCATATCCATGGTGGTATAATGCAAATACTAACTGCGCGTACCACGCAGGAATTCAAGGGCATTCGGCTGAAGATTGTTTGGCCTTTAAAAAGAAAGTCCAAAGCTTGACCAACGCCGGAGTTGTGAAGTTTGGGTCAAAGAATGGGCCGAATATAGCGGGAAACCCATTGCCCGATCATGCTGAGAATCGGGTAAATGCAGTATGGACATGGGAAGTCAGAAGGGTAAAAAATGATGCCAAGAAAGTCAAGACTCCAATGTTGACAGTATGGATCGAGATGGTTAAAGCAGGAATGGTGGGGGATGCAGACAGTTTAAAAATGGTTGCAAAAAAATTACAGAATTGGTGCCCGTTCCATAAGTGTGGAGGTCATATCATACAGGACTGCGGGGACTTTCTGGCTAAAGTACAAAATATGATGGATGATGGGGAGGCCCATTTTTACGAGGAGACAGAGTAGGAAGTAGGGTTATTGAGAATGCAGCTGGCTACGGGATAGGAAGACCCTTGATCATCTATTATGATTAACCAGAGGAGAAAGTTATGCCAGTCGTTGAGAAAAGTGCGCCTAAGTTAATCATTGATTTGCTTGTTTCCTTTTCATACAAGGAAAACAAAGCTGCACCATGAAAATACGACTGCAGCATGGTTATGCCTGGGTCTTTGAGTCATAAAGATATCACAGGTGTGGGGCACTTAACACGAAGTGGAAGGTGTTATGCTCCTGAGATTGTTGAACAGGGATTAACAGGAAAAGCTAGAGGAATGGGCAAAGGCAAGAAAGTAGCTGAACCAATCCATATTGAGATGGATTTCTCAAAAGAAGTAGAAAAGGGGTCAGCCTCAGTAAACAGGATAAAAGAGCCAATGAATGAGAAGGAAGCCTGTGAGTTCTTAAAATTCATAAAGCATAGTGAGTATAGCGTGGTTGAGCAACTGCAACGTCAACCAGCTAGAATTTGAATCTTATCTTTACTTTTGAACTCGTAGCAACACAGAAATGCCCTGTTGAGAGTGTTGTATCAGGCATATGTGGCTAACAACATATCAGTAGAAAAATTAGAAAGGCTGGTGGGAAACATCGCGGCAGACGACCATATATATTTCAGTTATGAGGAGATACCACCCAATGGTATTGGGTCAACAAAGGCTCTTCACATAACTACCACTTGCAAGGGGCACATATTACCAAGGGTCTTTTTGGATAATGGTTCTTCATTAAATGTGATGTCTTTGGCAACTCTGTCCAAATTGTCAGTGGATATTTCTTATATGCTGCCAAGCTGCACGATGGTCAGTTTCTTTGATGGTACCAGGAGAGATGTAATGGGGACTATTGAGGTTTCTCTAGAGATAGGCCCATGCACTTACACGGTGAACTTTCAGGTCATGGATATTAGTCCGTCTTATAATTGCTTGTTGGGAAGGCTGTGGATACATTCAACAGGGGCTGTACCTTCATCTCTCCACCAAAAGCTAAAATTTGTGATAGAGGGGCGTTTGGTCACTGTATATGGAGAAGAGGAGTAATAGCCTCTACATCTACTGAATCTCCTTATGCTGAACCCAATGAAGATGTCGTAGAATGTTTCTTTCGGTCTTTAGAATTCGTAAATGCAGTTTTCATCGCTGAAGGATGAAAAATTCCAAAACCAAGGCTATCCATGAACACAAGGCTGGGGGTAAGAATTACCGTGGGAAAAGGCTGCAGGCTGGAAAAGGTCTCGAAAAATATCTTTATGGGATATCCCGAATAATGGAAGGAGTGGGAAAGAAAAACAGGTTTGGCCTAGGGTATCTTTCGAAGGCCCATGAGAAAAGGAAACAAGTTGAACAGAACCGACAAAAGAGGATGGCCCGTCTCGCGGGTATGGATATTGAGTGGGACCTTATGACTTTCCCACCTATCCTTCACAGCTTTCACTCAGCCGGTTCTCTGTTCGGAGAAAAGAATTATGATAATGTACTCGTAATGACCGAGCAAGTCTTCAAGAGATTCCAGGTGAATAGGGATGAGCAGATGTATGATATGGAGATCTGCATGACCGGGGAAGAAAAGATTGAAATTGGGAATGCTAACTGGATGGTGCGACCTTTTTCGCCAGGATATAGATTGACTAATTGGAGTGCAACCGAGCTACCCATAGTTTTTAGGTCTATTCCAACATAAAGCTTTTAAACAAATCTTAAATATCTTTGCCCGAAGATATTAAGAATTTCTTTTGTAATGGGCTTTTGTTTAAAAGTTTTCATTCTATAAATAACAACACGATGCATTTCGTTCATATTGATGTGTCCATATTCTTTCATTTATGCTATTTATTTTGCTTCGATTGTATATATGTTTTCCTATATTGTTTCTTCCCCACCTATTTACAGGTGTACGGATGCGAAATATTAGGACCTTCCTGTTAGTAATTCTGAAATTGATTTTGAGAGGCCTATTTGCACGGGTGATTTTGAGGCCGATGAAGATATTGAGGATTATGGTTTACCTCCGGACTTATTAAGAAAAATAGAACAAGAAAAGAAACAAGTACTTCCTCATGAGGAGTTGTTGGAATTGTTGAATTTGGGAAATGGTGAGGAGATAAAAGAGGTTAAAATTGGGACTACATTGTCGTCATCAATAAAGGGTGAACTCATAGCCTTGCTTCGGGAATATGTAGATGTATTGGCATGGTCATACCAAGAAATGCCGGGTCTGGATCCAAATATTGTGGTACATAAGCTCTTTTTAAGGCCAGAGTAAAAGCGAATTCAGCAAAAGTTGAGAAGAATGAGGTCGGACATGCTGTTAAAGGTAAAAAAGGAGGTGAAGAGGCAATTTGATGCTGGATTCTTACAGGTGGCAAAATATACAGAATGGGTGGAAAACATTGTTCCAGTACCAAAGAAGGATGGAAAGGTGCGTATGTGCGTCGATTACCGAGATTTGAACAAAGCCAGTCCCAAAGATAATTTCCCTTTGCCTCACATTGATACTTTGGTGGATAATACGGTGAAGAGTTCCTTGTTTTCTTTCATGGACGGATTCTTGGGATATAATCAGATTAAGATGGCACTAGAAGATATGGAGAAAACCACATTTGTTACAATGTGGGGAACATTTTGCTACAAGGTAATGTCGTTTGGGTTGAAGAATGCTGGGGCAACATATCAGAGAGCCATGGTGACCTTGTTTCATGACATGATGCATAAGGAAATTGAGGTATATGTTGATGATATGATTGGAAAGTCACAAGGAGAAGATGAGCATATTGCGAATCTTAGGAAACTCTTTGAAGACTAAGAAAGTTTCAACTCAAGCTAAACCCAGCAAAATGCACTTTTGGAGTCACTTCGGGGAAATTGTTGGATTTTGTTGTTAGCAAAAGGGGAATTGAGATTGATCCGGATAAAGTGAAGGCCTTCTAGAATTTGCCACCTCTACGTACTCAAAAAGAAGTAAGAGGTTTTTTGGCAAGATTGAATTACATTGCTCGATTTATTTCTCAGTTAACCGATAAATGTAATCTAATATTCAAGTTACTTCGAAAACGTGATCCAGGAGAGTGAAACGAAGGGTGTCATATTGCTTTTGAAAAGGTTAAACATTATCTATCAAACCCACTAGTATTAATGTCACCGGCTTCGGATAAGTCGATGATATTGTATCTATCAGTATTTGAGAGATCTATGGGTTGTGTTTTGGGGCAGCTTGATGAGACTGAAAAGAAAGAACAGGCAGTTTACTACCTCAGCAAGAAGTTCACAGATTATGAGTTGAAATATTTGTCGGTAGAAAAGTTGTGTTGTGCCTTAGCTTGGACTACTTGGAGGCTTAGACAATACATGCCGTACCACACGACGTGGTTGACCGCTAAGCTAGATCCAATCAAGTACATGTTGGAAGCACCTTCTTTGTCAGGGAGGGCGGCAAGATGGCAGGTTTTGTTGTCAGAATACGACATTGTATATGTAAGTCAGAAAGCTATCAAGGGCAGTGCAGTGGCTGAATTTTTAGCAAGTCGGGTAGTGAAAGAATATGAGCGTTGAACTTTGATTTCCCAGACGAAGATTTGAAGTATGTTTTGCAAGAGGATGAGGTTCCCTTAAAGAAGAAAGTATGGAAGATGTACTTTGATGGGGCATCCAATACCATGGGGCACAAAATAGATGCAGTGCTCATATCCCCAGAAGAAGATTATTATCCTTTCACTGCCATATTGGATTTTGATAGTACAAAAAATACTACAAAATATGAGGCACGTACTATGGGCCTTCGTGCTACCGTAGACAGAAAGATAAAAAAAATTAGAGGTTTTTGGAGACTCGGCTTTAGTGATATATCAATTGCGTGGAGATGGGGAACCCGAGATACAAAATTAATCAGATACCGAGAACTCATAGTGAGTTTATTAGAGGAGTTTGAAGAAGTGACTTTTAATTACTTCCCCCGAGAAAAAAATCGGATTGCGGATGCTCTGGCTACTTTGTCGATCAAGATGAGCATATATGAGTCTCCTGCCCACTACTTGAGTATTGAAGAAGAAGCAGATGGTCTCCTTTGGTACAATAACATCTTGCAGTACATCAAGAATCAACAGTACCTAGAACGAGCAACATAAAATGACAAGAGAACTCTGAGAAGGCTAGCAATGGGTTTTGTTCTAGATGGGGAGATTCTCTACAAGAAAGGGAAAGATCAAGTCCTATTGAGATGTGTCAGGTCTGCCGAAGCTCGGAGAATCAGAGGAAGTCCATGAAGGGATATGTGGCACCCATGCCAATGGTCACATGCTTGCTAAGTAGATTATGAGGGCAGGATATTATTGGCTGACAATGGAAGGAGATTGTATCAGTTATTCCCGGAAGTGTCATAAATGCCAGATCTATGCAGATAAGATTCATGTGCTGCCATCGCCATTGCATGTCATGACCGCACCATGGCCGTTTTCAATGTATGGAATGGATATGATTGAGCCCATTACTCTGAAAGCTTCAAACGGACATCGCTTCATCCTGGTGGCCATAGACTATTTCACAAAATGGGTGGAAGCTGTTTCTTATACAAATGTAACGACGTCATTGGTATGCAGATTTGTTAAGAAGGAAATCATATGCCGATATGGATTGCCAGCAAAAATTATTTTAGATAATGCTCTCAATCTGAATAATAAGATGATGAGAGAGGTATGTACTCAGTTCAAGATCACACACCATAATTCGGCACCTTATCGTCTGAAGATGAATGGGGCAGTAGAAGCAGCAAACATAAACATCAAGAAGATTATCGAGAAGATGACTGATGTGTACAAGGATTGGTATGAGATCTTGCCTTTTGCTCTTCACACATAACGCACTTCGGTTCGCACATCTACAGGGGCAACGCCGTTTTCTTTGGTATATGGTATGGAAGTAGTGTTACCTATTGAAGTTGATATTCCTTCACTTCGGGTTTTGATGGAGGTTGGCCTAGAAGAGGCATAATGGGTTAGAGCTCATTATGAACAGCTGAATCTCATCGAGGAGAAAAGATTGAAGGCAATTTGTCACAGGCAGTTGTATCAAAAAAGGATGATTCAAGCCCATAACAAGAAGGTTCGACCCAGACAGTTCCGAGAATGAGAGTTGGTACTGAGGAAAATTCTCCCCATAGTGAAGGATTCACGAGGAAAATGGGCTCCAAATTGGGAAAGACCCTATGTGGTAAAAAAAGCTTTTTCTGGAGGAGCACTGATTCTAACTCGGATGGACGGGGATGATTTTAGACATCCCGTGAATGCTGATGAACTGAATAAGTATTATGCTTAAAAAAAATGTGATACTATGCACATGGGAATTCGAATGATTCCAAGTGTAGAAATGGAAATTCTATATATCTACCCCCTTTGAGAATTGCTTTGCAAAGAGAATATTCATGTTTGGTGTGATAAATGGCCATCTTTTATATTCCCTTCACTAAGAAGAAATTATCACTAGTCACCCCTTTGAGCCTTGGGAATTATTTCTTTCATTAAACCCTGACAATTGCTTGTTTCATATTTTTTTTTTCATACATTTTTTAGATGCATTTTGTTTGTTATTAAATTGAATAATGATTAGTAAACATAACTTTTTTTTAAATAAAAGGGAGTTTAAAAGTATTACTAAGGAATAGATCTAAATCTTAGAAAAGGTTTGGAAACCACTAATCCTGATGGAAAATTCACCAAGTAAAGGAAAACAGTGAATGTGTTGGAGACTCCGTCATGAAGTCAGAAATTTGTGAATTTCAGCGAAGTCAGAAACTGAGACTGTTTGACAATTTATCTTGAGTAAAGGATTTCTTAAGTGGGGCATTAGTGAACAATTGAAGACTCCGTCATGAATTCAGATGATCTGTGAACCTCAAAGAAACCATGGATTAGAAATCATGACACAATCATTTTATTGCATTCATCCTCAGAAAGCACACAAGCATTTGCAAAGCATGTCATTCTTATCATTGCATTTAGCTAACATTGCAGGAATCACGAAAGCTTTGGCTTCCCGAAATCGAACTCGTTCTGTTTCTCAAATGAGTCGAGTCCCGAGACCACCGTCGAGGTATGTTTCTTTTAAATCGAACTCGTTCTGCTTCTCAAATGAGTCGACCCCGAGACCACCTTCGAGGTATGTTCCTTTCATTTTTAAGTTAAATTTATTTTCCCAAAAGAATCAAACCCAGGATCATTCTTAGCATTTCTTTTTGTTTAAATGGAATTCATTCTGTTTTATCAAATGAGTCGACCCCGAGACCACCGTCGAGGTATTTCTTTTTGTTTTAAATCGAATTCATTCTATTTTATCAAATGAGTCGAGCCTTGAGACCACTGTCGAGGTATTTCCTTTTGTTTTAAATCGAATTCATTCTGTTTTATCAAATGATTCGAGCCTTGAGATTGTCGTCAAGGTATTTTCATCACGGGTAAGGCCTTCGGGCACCATTTTTAAGACCTCCGAGCATAATTTTTCAAATCATGGGTAAGGCCTTCGGGCAACATTTTTAAGACCTCCGGGCACCATTTTTAAAACCTTCGGGCACCATTATTAAGACCTTCGGGCATTATTTTTAAAGTCGCATACAACGTATTTTTTTTTAAATCACGGGTAAGGCCTCCTGGCACCATTTTTAAGACCTTCGGGCATCATTTTTAAAGTCGTATACAGCATAATTTTTCATCACGGGTAAGGCCTTCGGGCATCATTTTTAAGACCTTCGGGCACCATTTTTAAGAGCTTCGGGCATAATTTTTCAAATCACGGGTAAGGCCTCCGGGCACCATTTTTAAGACCTCCGGGCATTATTTTTTAAGACCTTCAGGCATAATTTTTTCTTTTGCAAATCGAACTCGTTTCCTTAAGACGGGTCGAGCCTTGATTAGTCAAGGAATTCAATTTAAGGATAAAATCTTCTATTTTATAGCTTTTTCCAAACGAAGAAAAAAAAAACTCTCTTTCCCTTCTCTTCACATGTGATATCACTAACCGGACAAAATTAGTACTTGTTTATCTTTGTCTGATTCTTGATTCTCAGTAATAGCCAAAGAGAGGCAGCTGTAGACACCTAATTTTGTTCGGACCATAAATCAAGTACGTTTTCTTCCTAAATTGATGTTTCAGAATGCTAAAAGGCTTTTCTCATCCTGCAAGTGGTACTTCGAGGCTTAGTCTAAGAAAGCAGATAGAAAAAGTCAAACTCAAAAAAAAAGTCAACCCCAAAAAAGTCAACTACTAAAAAAGTCAAACCACTTTCAAAATAAAGGTTTGAAGTTCAATTGAAATATGGTGAAAGAATTTTGATAATCCGAGGTCTACATTGAAAGATATGGAGTTCGAAAGTTGGGTTACGGAGATTTAGTAGAAAGAAAACCCTAGTTCGGGAAATTTGGAGAAAAGTGCTTAAACGATCAAATTGGTCGGAATTGAAGGTTCCAAATGAAAGATAAGCACTGAATACGGGTAATGGAGAAGCCACTTGGAAGAAAAACTGATAGAAAAGTCAATTCGGAAGAAAACCGAGAATTAGGGTTTTTTGGTGGATTTCGGTGAAATTTGGAAGAATTACAGAAATGGCCCGATTCGATAAGACTAAAGCCCCTAATTGAGGAGGAGTGATTAAACAAAGATAGCCCAAGGCTCAGTTTGAAGAAAATCTGAAAATCAGACTTGTTTTGAGCAAAATTGGGTTTCGGAGGCAAAAAGGCAAAATTGGAAAATATGGGAAAAGTAGCAAATGAACTCCAAAAATTCTGAAAATTTTCAAATCTCATTCTTAAATCATTTCAAAGAGATTGGCGAAAGAAAATCTTGATTCGGAGTTCGTTTACAAAATGGCCAAATCCCGGGCCCACTATGTAGAAATTCAACAGGATAAATCCCGAAAAAATAGCAAATGAACTCCAAAAATTTTGAAAATTTGCAAATATCATTCTTAAATCATTTCAAAGAGATTGGAAAAATAAAATCTTGATTGGAGTTCGTTTGCACAATTGCCAAATCCGGGTCCCCTATGTAGTATTTCAAGCAGATACATCCCGAAAAAATAGCAAATGAGCTCCAAAAATTATGAAAACTTCCAGATCACATTTTTAAATTATTTGGAAGAGATTGGTGAAGAAAAATCTTGACTCGGAGCTTGTTTAAAAAATGGTAAAGTTCGGGTGTATAAAAGGGGCAATTTTGGAAATAAATCCAAAATAAATAGCAAACGGACTTGAAAAATTTTGAAAACTTTCAAAATTCAATTTTTTATTATTTTGGAAGTATTGAAAAAAATAAAATTTGAATTTGGAGTCTGTTTGCTATTTATTTAGGTTCGGGAGGCAAAAAGGTCATTTCACCGAAGAAACCAAAAAGGGCAAATTTGTAATTGAGAAAAATATGAAAAAAGAAGGAATTGCTAGGATTTTTCTTCCTTTGATCAGCCAGCATAGAGGATAAGAAGGAAGCTTGAAAAATTTAATTCCTTAGTCACTTTCAAGTCACATGCTACCACTAACACCTTGCAAATGGTCCCCCCTTCATCCAATGGCTTAGGTGCCTTGTAGGAAAGATGAATGCACCATCCAATGGCCAAATTTAAATGCCAATATGACATTTTTATTTGTCATGAAAGAACCCTCATCTAATGGCCAAGAATGGAAGAAAAAAGATGAGCACAATTCATCCAAAGGTGAGCATCCATTCGGCCAAACAAATGAGTGCATGGGATTGTCTCTTTTCATCCAATGGATTAGGCCATCTACAGGGGATGAGTACACATTTTGAGGGCTGGATTTAATCTACAAGATGTCATTTTTATGTTGTCCTCATCCAATGATCAAGAATGGAAGAGCACAACTCATCCAAAGGTAGGTACTCAAGGGGGCAAGCAAGGGAGTGCATGGGATTGGTCCTCTTTTGCATCTAAGGGCTGAGGTTACTACAAGGGCTGAGAACACATCTTAAGGGCTTCTATCAATTGGAAAGATGACATTTTTATGTTGTCATCAAAATATCTTAATCTTAGGGCCAAGATTGGAGGAGAAAAAGTGAAAATTTCATCCAAGGGTGAGAGGGCCATTCGGCCAAGCCATTAGAGGGGGGGTTGGTTTCATTTTTTCATAAGTTTTTGGCTGAAGTCAGTAGCTAATTTAGCAAAGAAAAAGGTTTTGAAAGAAAGGAAAAAAAGGTTTTCAATAGGAGAGCTTGAAGGTAGTCATCTCTACCAAACTCTAGCATGTTTTCTTCTTGCTTTCTATGGTGATTTCTTGATTTTCTATCTTGTTTTCCTACTACATTTTTCATAGAAATAAAGTTTTTTAAATGTTTACTTAAGTTTTCATCTCTTCTTCTCCATCAAAATGATTAAAAACAATTTTTTTTACATAGTTTTATGCTTGGCCGAATTTGGATGTTTGTTGGCTTTGGTCTTTTCTTTTTTCTTCCTTGCATGTTGTTGTGAGAAAAATGATTTTTAGAAGGTTTGTTTAGGTATTTTATATTCTGATTTTTACAAAAAGATGAAGCAAAAAAGGTTGAAATGGCTACATGATCTTGGCAAGACCAAGTGACCATGGTTAGGGGAGAGGCTATGCCCATTTTTACCTACCATGAAGCTTACCTTAATTTTGCTGTTTAGCATGGTTTATTTTTTGATTTTTGAAATGGAAAGGCTTCATGATCTTGGCAAGACCAAGTGATTATGGTTAGGTGAGAGGCTATGCCCATTTTATACCAACCATGGAGCTTAACTTCTTGTTTTATGTACTAGTTTTGCTTGTTATTTTCTTTGCATGTCAATGTTTAATTTTATATATGTTCTTTACATTATTTTCTGTGCTATATTTGTTTCTATATTTCATTTCCAAGCTTGATTTTTTTTTCCTTGAAGATTCGGTCATTGTGTCTATTGGAATCATGTTGTGCATTTTTTCGTATATCATGTCTTATATTATAAACATGTTTGCATTTTTATATTTGGTCACATAACCATTCGGCTACTCCATGTTGCTATGCCTTACATGGGCATTTTCATCTTGCTTCTTGACTTGTTTGCATCTCCATGACATGAGCTTGTGCATTTTGATTTTAGTATGTCATATGCTTGTGAAAATGTCATGACATTATGCATCTTGATATGATTTGTCATATATTTGTGTCATTTACTAGATAGGATTGCATTAAAGTCTCATGTGACCATTCGGCCTCTTCATCCATTCCTTTCCTTGTCATGCATTTGCATTTTGTTTAGGTAACATGCTTTGTATTATCATATCTTGAAATTGTGTATTAGTTGCTGTTTGTTCCAGCATTAGCATTAGTTTCATTGGTCATTGTATGTTCATAGTATTGCTATGCATTTTCATTACATTTTAGGTCTAGGCCATATTGGTATTGCCATGCATATTGGGTCTTAAATCATATTGGTATTGCCATGCATTGCTATGCTACTTAGGTCTTAGGTTACATTAGCATTTTCATGCATATTCATAACATATTAGGTCTAAGTCATATTTGCATTATCAAGCATTGTATGCATATTAAGTTTGTGATTTTTTTTACTTAGCCAATTTTTTTCCAAGGTTTTTAAATGTTTTAGCTACTGTTTGTAGGTCTTTAGGATGATCTCCAACAATTTTACTTTGATTTTTAAACGATTTTATCAAAGGCAAAAAAAATGTGTTTTGAAAAAACAGTTTTTTTCACCCAGTACTTGAACTTCTCCGATTTTTCTGGGTAGTCATCTTTAATCAGAAAATTAAGCCAATTTTTTCCGTGTAGTTTTACATGTTATGAGTCTCCAGTATTTTTTTTAGATTTTTGTGAATTTTTAAAAATAGGCTAAAAAATCGTGTGTCAAAACTGGACAGCAGAAGCAGATTTGAAATCAAAAGAGAAATAATGGTTGAATTTGGCTAAGGCATTTAGAAGGGGTTGGTTAGAAGCTTTAGCTACTGTCTTAGGGTAGTTTCTAAGCCTTTTTAAACTTTAAAAATGATTTTATAAATCTCGGGTTAAGGGTGGTCAAGTCCGAGATTTTAAACTTAGGAAATTAGAGCTATTTTAAAAGGGTTTGTAGGGGTTTTAATTTTCATTCAAGTTTTTATTCAAAATTGTTTTCAAACAATCACAAAATTTTGTTTTTAGAAAATCTAATTTGACATATTTTCCTAAGGTAGCCGGATATCTTTTTAGATATACGAATTTCTTTATTTAAAGGAAAAAATACATTTTCATGCATTGCATTTTCCATGTTCATGCATTGTATTTAATATGTGATTTTTGCTATGATATTGTCCATGGTATTATTATTACTTTGATTTACATTTTATGATGTTATATTGTTTGCCATATGATTTTGAATATTTCATGCTATCCTATATTTTTTATTTAGTCATTTATTTTTGTCACATTATTTAGCATATACTATGTTCATGCATATTTTATGATAGCATTATTTTATGTTTCATGTCATTTCTTGTCACTTAGATCATATTCCATGTCATTTAGGTTATATTATTTAGAATATGCCATGTCATTTAAAATATGCCATATCATTTAAAATTGTCATGTCATTTAAATCATTTTATTTCATTTAGAATATATCATGACATTTAGGATTTTTCATTTCATCTAGAATATACTATGCTATTTAAATTATGTCATAGCATTTAGGTTGCATTATATTATATAGACTTTGCTATGTCATTTTATTTATGTCATACATGTTCATATTTATTTTTTAAATGTTTTTTTTTATAAAAAAAAGAAAAAAAAAAGAAAGGATAATGATTTTCAATAAAAAATAAAGATATTCTCGAGTTAAAATAATATATGAGTTATCTACCGGGTTTGCTGGAGGGAATATCATCATTTATCATTAATAAAGGAATATATTTCTTTCAAAAAACGAGAATGATTCGAAAAATTTTCCAAATAAATAAAAATTTCTATATTTTGCCGATTTTGTCGGGGAATATAGGAAATTGACTTAATAAAGTCCGGATCATATTCAATTAAAAATGATTTCTTTTTTTTTTAATTGGAAATTAACTTGAAATACTAAATTAAAAATTAACTTTTTACCGAGACTTGAGATGACACATGATTAATATGGTACCGTTTTATACAGGCGTTGTGGGGGTGCTAATCCTTCTCCGCACGTAACCGAGTCCCGAACCCGATTCTTCGATTTTCTCTGATTTATAACGCATACTTGAAATTGATTTTAAAAATATTTTAATTAATTTTAAAATATTTTATAAAATCGGTTTTAATAGGTGGCCGATCACACCTAGCCAAAAAAGATTGGTGGAGACTCCATGTCTTTTTACAAGATCGTTTTCATACCCTCGACCTTTTATTTCAATCTAGATGAATTAAGTTATCTTTTTCTCTGTTTCTGTTTTCCCCTCACTCGAACGAATCCCCACGATCGGGATCACGTATCAACAATCTCATCATATTATTTTCAAAAAACAAAATACTACACTTGCACATGAAAAAAAAAAAAAAAATTGGTTCTCAAATTTCTGAACACAAAAATAAATGGAAAACTGAAAATCATAGATATTTGCTTAAGCCATTGATATAAATAATCATATCCTTTCTTTATATTGATTATTCAACTACGAAAGCTTCCTCCATTTATTTTTTTAAATATAATTATCATCACTTATGTATGTGTAAAACTCATTTATAAATTCTGAAAATTATAAATGTGAATACTATTTAAAGATGTATTAAAAATAATTAATAAGAGTTAGACAAATATATATAAAAAAAAATTATCTATACGAAAGAACTGTAACCAAACCCACTAATTTGTCAAAAATAGTAGTTTGTGATGGGCACATTATCATGTCTAGGGATGGCAATTTCACTCGTATTTGATGAATATTATGTTCTTCGAGTTAAGGGTTGAGCCACATGTAATTTAGTGGAGTCACTTGATTCTATTGGAATTTTATATATCTTTAAAATATATCTATTATTTTAGAAAATAATTTTAAATTGACCTATTTGGAAAATTTGGGGCCAATATGTAATACCAAAACAACTTATTAAGAGTTGCAAGTTGTCATTTTAAAAATTCAAAATTTAAGAAAATTTTACAACTTTAATAGTTAGCGGACAATGATACCCACCATATAACTTTGATTTTTTTATAAAAAAAAAAATTATAAAAAAAAAAAAAAAAAACGTCTCAGCTTTCTTTTCTTTTTTTTTTTATCTCAAAATGGAAATTTTTTTTTTCTTTCATCAATTAAAATAAATAAATATAAAAGAACTTTTGACATTTTCTATATCATCAACTTACAGAAGCTAAAACATAATAAAAACTAGAGAAAAGAAAAAGAAAGGAGAAAGAAAGGAAAAAGAGAGACGTGAAGAAAATAATTGCTACTTATGGAGTTGTGAATTGTGATTCTCAATATAAAGAGGTTAGAAATAAAAGTCTTCCTATGGAGTGGGATAAACTGATCTGGTTTCCATTTCATATTCCTAAACATGCACTGGTAGCTTGGATGGCTATATTGGACAAACTGCCTACAAAGAACAGATTGATGTCATGGGGCATGCAGGTGGATGGCAAATGTGAGCTATGTCAAACTGAGCAAGAAACCCGGAATCATATATTTTTTGAATGTGACTATTCAAAGGAAATCTGGGGGCATATACTATGCTTATGTCAACTTCATAGAAGCATAAGGAGCTGGCAAGCAGAGCTGCAATGGGCAGTAAACAGAATCAGAGGAAAAACTCTCATTTCTGTTATTTTGCGTTTATCATGGAGTGCCTTTCTTTACTCGATCTGGAGAGAGAGAAATAATAGGTGTTTTAATCGCCTTCAATCCACACAAGGAGCCATCATCGAGCAGATAAAAGAGATCATCAGAATGCGATTGTTGGGGCTCAAGAACATTAGTCCTGATGAAGTGAACCGAAGATTGGATGCAGATTGGGGACTGTCACTTTTTTCCTAGGATCTTTGTCCATTCTGGAATAGCTTTAAGTATTGCTGAAGTATGTTGCTATTGTTCTCTGATTGATTAGTGGTCTTAAGTTTTGTTCAAGTATTGTTTAAGTATGCATAGCTTTAAGTACATGTTGCACATGATGTTGGATGTAGCAGTTTAACTGCTTTCTGGATAAATAAAATACTTACTTATCCAAAAATAAATAAAAGTCTTCCTATTACAACGTCTGTTAATTTTGAAAAAATCAATATGCAAATTAATTTTAAAACTACATTAGAACTTGGATATAAGGAGTTTCAAATTCGCAATTGGTTAATTATTTATTTTAAGTGAAGTAAATCACTTTATATTATGATAATCAAGCTGGAATTTACAATATGAAAATTAAATGATATTTAATTAAAAGCAAACACAATAAAATGTAGGTAAGGTATAACCGACGAATAAAATGTAGCGAATCCCCTTGTTAAATTCTTATCGAGTGATAAAATTGTTAATACAATGAGAGATATGTGACAAATACCTGTTACTAGAGATGATCTTGATTGATACCGACTCTATCTCATTAATGTCATTTAGAAAATTAATCCTTTAAATTAAAGTATAATCTCCTCATTTGAAAATCATTGTGAATAAGAGTTCAAAAGAATTTTAAGCATTAATTGTCCAAGAAATTTATATATGAGATATATAATATTCCCAATGCATCGGTACTTGAAATAGTAGGGTACTTAAAGTAAAGAACTATTTCTTATAAAGTTTCATATCTAGATGCATTATTAATCCACAAGAAGGTTGAATAATAGTTCTTAATAGACTTATAGCTTGTGAGTAGAGTGTAAAGTAAAAATGATGTTATAGACACTCTTGATAAGTCTACTTATCAAGTAGAGAAGTGGGAGGTCGCTTCATTTAGATTTTCGATTAATCCTAGAATACTTGCTAGAATGGGATAAAATGAAGGCCCAATAATGCGTTGCCCTTTGAGGAACGCATGAACCAATGTAAGGTGTGAATATGTTTCCTTTAAGTTTCATTCAATCTAAAGCTTCAACCTTTGATCACCTCTAGACATACATTTTACATAAGAACCAAATTCCATATTTTCTCTTAAGGTTGTATACATTTGCATTATATGGTAATAAGTGGAGGATTGCTATATATATATTATCAATAACTTATCTTTTCTAAAGTGTTTAAAGTGTTTTTATAAGATTCAAAATTTAAAATTCATGTATTATGTATTAGTGTAGAAGAATGATGTTTGGAAGTTGATCAATAGGCCTACCTATCAAGAATTCAAAAAATATGCCCCTTAAACATGTCACTTCATTCCAAAAAGTGGTGATTCTTCATGCAAGTTACGTATGCTCATGGAGAGGTGTTTCAAACAAAAAATGATGAGTTTTCATCCAAGTCATATATGCTCATGGAGAAGTATTTCAAACACCTTTTGAGACTTAGAAATACTTCCATACATGTTTATTTCAGGACACTTTTGCATTCAATCTCTCAAGCACCAAATCATTCTCTCTCATTCTCATTTTTTATTTATGGTTCATGTGTGTTTGAGAGATTCTTGAAGTGCAATCTTGATTCTCTTCGTTTAGGCAATGTATCTTGGGGATAACATTTTCAAAAGTTCATTTGTACCACAGTAGAGAAACTATTATCCTAAAGAAAGCTTCTTAGAAATGTCTTACCTAACTTTTCTCCATTTCTTCTCCTTTCATTGATTGCATTAGTCCAATTCTACATACAACATGTATATCTATGTGTGTGTGTATATATATATATATATATATATATATATATATATTGAAGTATTTATATATGTATTTTTTTGTATAAAGGGAGGTCGAAGTCTAGAGGATAAGAGAAAGGGAATTGTAAGTGCTGGGATCGAACCCTGACTTTGCGAGAATTCATCTCTTAAGGGAGGTGAGTGAACAATTTGGATTAAGCCTCAAATTCTCATTTATGTATCTTAGGGGTCGTTTGGCGTTGTTGACAATTTTGTGTTTTATGTTTTTGAAAATTTTTGTTTTGTTTTATTTTCAATTTATTGAATTTGAAAACATGTTTGGATGAAATTTTTTGTTGTAGAAATTTGTTCATGAAAATTTATAATAGAAAGTGGCTAGAATTTTAGATTTTTAAAATGGCAAGGTTCAAATCTTGCCCCTAGCAACTTTTCAACAATCTTATGCTTTTAAAGCATTAAAATTGGCTCTGTATCCAAGCGCATGAACAGGGCCCGTGCAGTAATGGTGCTTAAAACGTTTTCAGAATTTTGGAAACATCATTTTTTTCACTTCTAACCATTTTCAAAATTTTTTGAGACTTTGTTCCAGTTTTTTTTTTTTTTTTTTTTGAAAACAAAACAACTTACCAAACATTTTTTTTTGTCAATTTTCAAAAAAAAAATGAAAAAAAAAATGATACCAAATGTACCTTAGTTACTCATTTCCAAGTTCTTGCTTCCAAAGTACTTTTCCAAGTTCTTGCTTCCAAAGTACTTACTTTTCAAGTTTTCTATTTGTCATTAAGGATTTAAATAACGGTGGAATAACAGTTTAATAATCGTTATTTTGTGGTAATGCCACCAATTGCCACCGCTATTCAATAAAAATTGTTGTGAATTTTATTCATGTTTCGTAGTGTGTCACACCGAAGAAAAATGACATAACGACGACCGTTATTGCTACTACACGTTTTTTTTATCCAAATCTAAAAATCCTAACCCAAAAATACCAAATAATAGTAGAAAAAAAAAATCTAAGTCCTAGAAACTTCATCCTCCAAAAGTAGGAAACAACACAAGAATAACAAGAAAAACACACGAAAAAATTAGAAAGGTAAGATATTAAAAGGAAAGAAGGGGACCACTAGAGGCGACGGCGACGATGGTGGTTCATGATAGCGAGGGTGTTTCGAGGCTCTAAAAGCATTGAAGAGGAAGAGAAAGTGGTGTCAACCTTTTAGGAGCGGTGGATGACAGTGAAAATGGAGGTTGTTGTCGTGGGTTTAAGTTGTAGATTTAGGCTTTAGGCGATTTTGAGAAAACCAACTAGAAAATAAGAAACAAGAAGAAATGGGAATTTTTGGAGTGGTCTTTTGTGAAGATCAAACATCAGCCGATGGCGGTGCAAAAGCCGAAATCTGGGTTTGGTCACCTGGTTTTGTGTTGGAGTTGAAGTTTTTGGTGGCTTGTTTGAAGCTTTAGATAGATTGAGAGACGATAGAGAGAAAAAAAAATCTAGAGAGAGAGAGAATAGGAAAAGTGAAGTAGGAAAAAAGTTATATAAATAGGGTACCAAACCATACCATTTAGGAAAAAGGGAGGAAGGAAGGAAAAAAAAAAAAAAAAAAAGAAAGAAAAAAAGAAGAAATATTTATAATTATTTATTTTATAATATTTTTTAATACCAAAAATTAAATTTTAAATGATGAAATGTGAAATAAAAATTAAATTGTGATTATTTGATTAAATCTTTTGAAAGAATTTTTTTACGAAAATCTGAAAGCGTTTTTGGATTCCTAATTATTTTTGAGTAAAAATAATTTTTGAAAACATTGTCAAAGCATGGGGAACCTAAAGATTATTTTACAAATTTTATGAGAGTGAAAATCTAAAATTAAAAATAAATAAATAAGAATTTTTGATAGAGAAATTTGATAAGGAAGGATTTGATGAAAATTTAAGGGGGAAAAGACAGCGAAAAAAAAATAAGAAAACTTTTTATATAACTTATATGAAAAATAATTAAATTAGATTATTTTCATTGTTGTTAACTTTTGGTATTAGATTAATTTTTTATTATTTTTATGTAATTAAATAACAATGAGAAGATTGCATCTCTTAACGAAAAGGTGGAGCAGTTTGATCCTTTTAGCCTTGATGAGAAGGTGGAGCCATTTGATTCTATTTTCATGGTGGTAAATTTGGGTTGTTTTCTTTTTATCAGGTTGTTAGAACAATTTCTGTTTTGCTCTGTTTTTTTATCTTCTTTCTGTTGGGTCTTGTACTGCGTACTTGTGGTTGTGGTTATGCTTTGAGTTTGTTTGACTATAAAATGGTTTTGGCTTAGAAAAAAAAAAAAAAAAAAAAAAACAATGAAAAATGTTATTCATTATATAATAAATTGAAAAAAATTTTGTAATAAAAATATTAAATCAATTAATTTATAAAAAATCAATTACTTAATGAATTGAACATTACATAATTAAATAATGTATAAACTACTTTAAAAATCATTGGAAAAAAGTTTTTATGATTATAATTATAATTATTTATATCTTACAACGATTTATGCAAAAAAAAAAAAAAATTCATGACCGCAAGGATCATAATGACCACAATAGTTTTTATTATATTCGCAACCGTAATAAATACGACGTAATAAAAAACATAATAGACCGCAATTTAAATCCATACTTATCATTACTTTTCAACAAGTTCTAAATACTTTTTTTTTTTCTTCAAGTTCTCACTTTATAATTCCGCTTCTTATCTCTTTTGCCTGTCATGGCAATCGGCATGCGCTTAGTATACTCGACTCTTCCCCCTTGCTACTCCTACTCCTCGCAATTCATTCATTTGCAAGTTGCAACACATCCTCCTCCAAAATATATATATATATATATATATATATATATATATATCTTCAAAGGATCTTTTTCATTATCAATTAAAAACCTTTTATAATTTTCACTTCCTTGTAATCTACATCATAATTAAGTAGATAAATACATAACTTAGACCTGTCCAAAGATCGGATTATCCGTCCAATCCGACAGGTCTGGTTCATATTGGATCAGATTTGGACATAAATTTTTCTAATTCGGACCGATCCGACACAGTCCGAATTACTGTTTATGAATAAAAAATATTTAATTATAAATATATAAATATTAATATAAAAATAATTTTTTTAATATTTTGTAAACAGTGAAACGGATTTTTGGACCGACCAGACTCAAGTAAAAAAATTAAAAAAAATTCAGACCATGACCCAAACCTAGCTTCATGTTAATTACTATTTATGTATGACTTCATGAATTGGTATGTTTCTAAAAATTAACTAGCTAACCTGCATTTCATATCAGTGCTTTAGCCTTAATTATCGACAAAGGCTATATATGTTGTGAAGTGCTCAAAGTTGTCCTCTCCTAGGGTTTAGATACCATAATTTTCACTAAGCAAAAGCAAAATCCAGTGACGGGACGCTCTTCGGGTATGAAAACCCTAGCTATTTAGATATATATATATATAATATATAATATATATATGTATATATATATATAATTAAATTTGGTTATCCTGTGTTTGAATTATATATATATATATATATATATATATATAAATAAATGTGAGTGGCTCTAATTTGGGGGACACAAGAGATCTTGAACCAGAAGAAATTGAAGAGAGAAAGATTGTTATGAAGGAATTGTGTCGAGCGTTGAAAAGCAAAGAATCAATGTGGCGTCAGAAATCAAGAATGTTGTGGCTTAAAGAAGGAGATAGAAATACTAAATACTTCCATTGCAAGGCTAACATTAGAGCTAAAAGGAACTCATTATCTGGTTTGTTCCATAATAATTGTTGAGAGTCAGACCCTAGCAACATGAAAGTAATCATTTATGATTTTTTTAGGAATCAGTTCTCTAAGGATTCGTGGGACCATCTTGTAGTGGCACAATTACCATTCAAAAAAGTATCAAAATCAGAAGCAGATGCTCTCGAGCTTCCATTTTCAGCTGAGGAACTGAAAGCGACTATTTGGGACTGTGATGGATCTAAAGCTCCAGGACCGGATGGATTCAACCTTAATTTCTACAGGAAAGCATGGGATTTCGTAAAGGATGATCTTATGGCGTTTTTATCTGAGTTTCATAAGTCAAGCAAATTGGACAAAGGTCTTAATTCCTCTTTTATTACTCTCATCCCTAAGGTGGAGAACCCTGAAACCTTGAATGATTTTAGACCTATCAGCTTGGTTAATTCGATGTACAAAATACTTGCTAAGATTCTGGCTGGAAGATTGAAACTCGTATACGGGAAACTTGTAAGTGATACCCAGTTTGCTTTCATTACTGGCAGGCAGATTTTAGATGGAATTCTACTGGCAAATGAGGTGATTGACTCTATGAAGAAAAGTAACAATATGAATGGGGGGTGATCTTGAAGCTGGATTTTCAGAAGGCTTATGATTGTGTTAATTTGGATTTTCTGGATTACGTGTTAGCCAGTATGAATTTTGGAGAAAAATGAAGGAGTTGGATCAAGGAATGTCTCTCAACAGCAAGGATCTCTATACTGGTCAATGGGTCTCCTACTCAAGAGTTTCAGATGCATAAAAGGTTGAGACAAGGGTATCCACTGTCCCCTTTGTTGTTCAATCTGATCGTTGAAGCCCTCTACTTATTTCTGGTGAAAGCTGAGGAACTTCAGATTATTAAAGGTGCGTTATGCTTTTCTGGTCTTGTATCCATTTCCCATTTACAATTTGCAGACGATACCATACTGTTTTTGGAAGCTAAAAATGAGGTGGTGGAGAACACGAGGAAGCTTCTGATTATATTTCAACTGTGTTTTGGTTTGGAAATTAATTTAATAAGTCCACTTTGGTTCTAATTGTGATAGTGATGAATCTGCTGAGAATTTGGCTAGGGTAGGAGGTTGTAAGGTGGGACAATTACCTTTTAAATATTTAGGTATCCTTTTGGGTATTAACCCGAGAAGAATTTTTGTTTGGATCTTGTCATAAGAAGAATTCAGGAGAGACTCTCTTTGTGGAAGAATAAATATTTATCTTTTGGAGCACGTGTGACGCTGATTAATTCTGTCCTTTCTAGTCTCCCCTTGTATTTTATGTCGATATTCAAAGCCCCGGTTAGTGTGATAAAGAAGATTGATCAAATCAGGAGGAATTTTCTATGGGGAGGGGATGATAAAAAGAGAAAAATGGCAAAGGTTTCATGGGCCAATGTATGCAAACCAAAGAGATGGGGAGGCCTTGGCATTTGTAATCTGGAGACTAAAAATTCTGCTATTATTGCTAAATGGTGGTGGAGGTAGGCTACTGAGGAAAACTCTTTGTGGAGGACGATTGTCGACTCGAAATATGGTTCAAATGAGCAGAAATGGATCCCGTGTGTTAAAAACAAAAGGAAAATGTTAGCAATATGGAGAGAGGTGATTTCCTCTAGCACTAAGCATAATGTTAAACAGTATGTGGGACACGACAGCTTTAGGTGGCTTGTGGGGAATGGTACCGATACTCGGTTTTGGTTTGATAGGTGGGGAGTTGATAAACCCTTTAAGGATCTTTTCCAAGACTTTTACGTTTGGCGATCAATAAGTATGCAAAAGTGGTGGATTATAGTGTCCAGAATTGTTTTTGTCATTTGAATTGGAACTGCTTCTTCTCAAGACCTCTTTTGGAAAGAGAACAACATTGGATTAAGGAGCTGTTGCAATATCTTGAAGGTTCCAAACTGGTCTCTTCAACAACAACAAAAAAAAAAAAAAAAGATTATATGGGAGTTCGACAGACATGATATGTTCTCTGTCAAAAAACTGTCACCTTTGCTCGACCATTGCCATAATGAGTCTTCCAATTTTGATTGGTGTCAGCTATGGAAATTTAATATTCCACCAAAAGTACATTGCTTCTTGTGGTTGCTTATCCTGAATAGAATTCCAACTAAAATGTTCCTGGTCAATCGCGACCTTCCTATCCCCACGAATCAAGGTTCTGCCCCTGGTGTTCGGATGTGGAGGAAGATGCTAATCATGTTTTTTTCGATGTGCTCGGATCTATCATTTTTGGTGGCGTTTCATGTCTTGGTGGAATATTATGTGGTGCCCTCTCTCTTCTCTTTATCATTTTGTTCTTGGTTGTTTGGATTCTCCTTTTACGGGAAATCTAAAATATTGGTGGTTAACTTTCTGGTCCGCTGCATTGTGGTCCTTATGGTTGGCTAGGAATGAAAGGGTGTTTGAGAATAAAAGAATTACGGTGGAAGATATCATGTTTATTGTTAAACTACGATCTTTCAGTTGGATCAAAGCTGGGAATAGTGAACTGATAATTGAGGAGTCAATATGGTGGTTTAACCCAACTTGTTGTGCTCCATCTTCATTGAGAAACCGAGGCAGAATTGTTTCTTTCTGGTCTCCACCTGAAACAGGATTCCTAAAATTCAATGTGGATGGCTTGGCTCGCTGTAAACCAGGGCCAACTGGTTGTGGGGGGTGTCGCAACCTAAAAAAAATAATGACGAGTCTCATCGCAAGACTTTATTATTCGTTAAGCGTGACATTTAAAAAAAAAACGAGGAAAAGTCGACTTAATTCCTCTAGAAAAATGAAGGTTTTGAAAATGACCTTAAAAAAGACATGGAGTCGCCACCAATCTTTTTTAGCTAGGTGTGATCGGCCACCTATTAAAACCGGTTTTATAAAAATATTTTAAAAATTAATTAAAATATTTTTAAAACCAATTTCAAGTCTGCGTTAAAACCAGAGAAATCAAAGAAACGGGTTCGGGAGTCGGTTACGTGTGGGGAAGGATTAGCACCCCCACAACGCCCGTATAAATCGGTACCTTATTAATCGTGTGTTATCTCAAGTCTCGGTAAAAAGTTGGTTTTAAATTTAGTATTTCAAGTTAATTCCCAATTTAAAGAAAAATAATTCCATTTTTTTTATTGAAAATGATCCGGAATTTATAAATTCAAAATTTTCCTATATTCCCCAACAAACGTGGCAAAATATAGAAATTTTTATTAGTTTTGGAAAATTTTCCGAATCATTCTCTTTTTTGAAAGAAAGATATTCCTTTATTAATGATAATTGATGATATTCCCTCCAGCAAACCCGGTAGAGAACTCATGAATTATTTTAACTCGGGAATATCTTTATATTTTTTTTATTGAAAACCATTATCTTTTTTTGGAAACATTTAAAAGAAATGAATATGTATATGCATGACATAAATAAAATGACATAGTACAGTCTAAATAATATAATGCAACCTAAATGACATGACAAATATGAATGGTATGGCATATAATTTAAATGACATGGAATAAAATAATGCTATCATATAATATGCATGAAAATAAAAATGCAATGCATGAAATGTATTTTTTTCCTTTTATTAAGGAAATCCGTATATCTAAAAAGATATCCGGCTACCTTAGGAAAATATGTCAAATTAAATATTCTAAAACCAAAATACTTTGTGATTGTTTGAAAACAATTTTGAGAAGCTTGAATAAAAACTGGGCTAAAATTTTTTTAAATGGCTCTAATTTCCTAAGTTTAAAAATCCGGACTTGACTACCCTTAACCCGAGACTTGAAAAACCATTTTTAGAGTTTAAAAAGGCTTAGAAACTACCCTAAGTCAGTAGCTAACCCTCCTAATCAGCCCACTCTAAGTAAATTAACCAAAACAGAAAAATGGTTTCTCTTTAAATTCAATTCTGACTCCACTGTCCAGTTTTAATCCACGATTTTTTACCCTATTTTTAAAAATTCCAAAAATTCTAAAAAAAATACTGGAGACTCAGGACATGTAAAACTATATGAGAAAAAATCGGCTTAATTTTCGAATCAAATATGAATTCCCAGAAAAATCAGAGATACATGAGTTTTTGGAGGAGAAAAAAACTGCTTTGTTTTTCTTTAAATTCAATTCTGACTCCACTGTCCAGTTTTAATCCACGATTTTTTACCCTATTTTTAAAAATTCCAAAAATTCTGAAAAAATTACTGGAGACTCAGGACATGTAAAACTACACGATAAAAAATCGGTTTAATTTTCTGATCAAAAATGAATTCCCAGAAAAATCAGAGATGTACGAGTTTTTGGAGGAGAAAAAACTGCTTTGTTTTTCTTTAAATTCAATTCTGACTCCACTGTCCAGTTTTAATCCACGATTTTTTACCCTATTTCTAAAAATTCCAAAAATTCTGAAAAAATTACTGGAGACTCAGGACATGTAAAACTACACGATAAGAAATCGGCTTAATTTTCTGATCAAAGATGAATTCCCAGAAAAATCAGAGATGTACGAGTTTTTGGAGGAGAAAAAAACTGCTTTGCCAGCACATTTTTTTGTCTTTGATAAAATCATTTAAAAATCAAAGTAAAAATATTTGAAACTCATAAAATGACTTGAAAGCAGTAGCTAGGACTTTTTGAAAGTTAGATAAAAAATGACTAAGTAAAAAAAATCACAAAGGTAGAATAATCAACTTGACAAACTTAATTTTCCACAAGTGTGCTCAAGAGAGCATGACTTTGAACCATCAATTGGCTCAAGTCATTATTCAAGTGGTATGAACATGAAATGCATGAAATAATGCAGCAAACATAATGCATGAAATGCATGGATTTAAAACTAAATATAAGGAAAATGCATGACATAAATAATATGGCCTAGACCTAACATGAACTTGCATGGCAATAAATGCAACCTAGACCTAAGATATGCATGGCATTTTCACAAACACAAGGCATGCTTAATTCAAAAATCCAACCAAATATCATGCAAATGCAAAAACCTAACAACTAGCATGACAAAAATACAACACACAATGCAAAACACATGGAGTAGCCAAATGGCCTCAAGCTCCAACAAGCATGGCATTTTCACAAACACTTGGTATGCTAGCATGAAAAACTAAGTCATAACACAAAAATCACACAAGCATTTTCACAAACACCTAATATACCAAATCTAAAACATGCTCACTAAGATATAAAACAAGAATCATGCAAAGAATCACACAAGCATTTTCACAAACACTTAATATGCTAACTCTAAAACATGCTCAAATTTAAACAACATGAAAACAGAAAATTAAAAATGCAAAAACATGATATCTAAGACATAAATGGCAACAAACAAAGCAACCAAATTAAATATAACTTAAGAACATGAAATAACATAACACTTAAAACATCAAAAACAAAGAAAATATCATAAACAATATGGTAAAATGAATTGAAACAACAACTTAAAATAAATAATGTAGGCCATTTGGCCATGGTGAGTTTATTGTAAAAAAAAATGTAAAAAAAAATACTTAAGAAAGGAAATGAAGGAAGAACAAGAAACATTATTTTAAAATGAAAACTCACCAAGTAGAGATTAAAATAGCAAAAAACAAGAATAGAAAATGAAAGTGCAAGAGTTGGTGCTCAAGAGCAACCTCAAGAAGCTAATATTTCAAGCTTTTCTCTTCAAACTTTCCTTTTTTTCTAAACTTTTCTTTTTTTGCTCTCAACCAAGAAGATAAAAACTAAGAAAAACTAAGAGAAATCAGCCAAAATGGAAAAGAAGAAACCAAAATCTGCCTCTCCCCTCCTTAGGGCTAGCCTTAATGCATGGTTATATAGCCTCCAAGATGTTGTCATTTTTGTGTAACCTAATTTCCATCAAATGGCCAATAATTCAAGATGAAAAGTCATGAAATTACCACCTTTAGATTAGCATCTCAGCCCTCTCAAATTACAGCTATGCAAAAATAATGTTGACATCTTTCTTAACCTATGTGGTTTAATCACCATGGCTTGATCAAAGAGAATGGTTAACTAACTCTTGATTTTTAACCACTTGATTAAAAAAAAAAAAATTAGAAGCTTCCTCCTTTCTTTGGGCTTGGGTATGCCAGCACATCTCTTTTCCAGCCCAACTCTGATTTTTTGAAGGGCCAAAAAAAGCCCTTTTCGGTTGCTTGGGTGAAATGACCATTTTGCCCCCCGGATGCAAGTAAATATCAAACGGACTCCAAATTCAATTTTTCTTTTTTTAATACTTCCAAAATAATAAAATATTGAGTTCTGGAAGTTTTCAAAATTATCCGAGTCCGTTTGCTATTTATTTGGATTTTTTCTTCCCAAAAATGCCCTTTTATGCCCCTACATTTTACCATTTTTTAAACGAGCTCCAAATCAAGATTTTTCTTCACCAATCTCTTCAAAATAATTAAAAAGTGTGATCTGGAAGTTTTCATAATTTTTGGAGCTCATTTGGTATTTTTTCGGGATTTATCGGCTTGAATTACTGCATAGGAGGCCCGGGATTTGGCCATTTTGCAAACGAACTCGGAATCAAGATTTTCTTTCGCCAATATCTTCCAAATAATTTAAAAATGAGATTTGCCAAATTTCATAATTTTTGGAGTCCATTTGCTATTTTTCCGGGATTTTCCTTTTTGAATTAGTGCATAAGAAGCCCGGGATTTGGCCATTTTGCAAACGAACTCGGAATCAAGATTTTCTTTCACCAATCTCCTTCAAATGATTTAAGAATGAGATTGACAAATTTTCCATAATTTTCGGAGTCCATTTGCTATTTTTCCCAAATTTTTCCAATTTTGCCCTTTTACCTCCGAAACCCGGTTTTGCTCAAAACAAATCCGATTTTCAGATTTTCTTCAATCTGAGCCTTGGGCCATCCTTTTTAACCATTCTTCATCCATTGGGGGCTTTGGTCTTAACAAGTCGGGCCATTTCTGTGATTCTTCCCGATTTCACCGAAATCCACTAAAACCCCTAATTCTCGGTTTTCTCCCGGATTGACTTTTCTTTCGGTTTTTCTTGCAAGTGACTTCTCCATTACCCGTAGTCAGTGCTTATCTTTCATTTGGAACCTTCAATTCCGACCAGTTTGATCGTTTAAGCACTTTTCCCCAAATTTCTCGGATTAGGGTTTCTTTTCTACTGAATCTCCAAATCCCAACTTCCGAACTCCATATCTTTCAATGTAGACCTCGGATTATCAAAATTCTTTTGCCATTTTTCAATTGAACTTAAAATCTTGATTTTGAAAGTGGGTTGACTTTTTCAGTAGTTGACTTTCTGGGGTTGACTTTTTCGGGGTTGACTTTTTTTAGGGTTGACTTTTTTTCAAGTTTGACTTTTTGTGCTCGCCCTCTTAAACTAAGTCTCGGAGTACCACCTGCAGGATGAAAACAGTCTTTTTACACTTGGGAACATCAATATGGGAAGAAAACATACCTGTTTAGTGGTCCGGACAAAATTAGGTGTCTACAGCTGCCCCTCTTTGGCTATTGCTGAGAATCAGGAATCAGGCAAAGATAAACCGACACTAATTTTGTACGGTCAGTGACATCACATGTGAAGGAAAGGAAAAGGGGTTTCTTTTTCTTTTTCTTTTTCATTTTCATTTTTTTCATTTTCTATTTTTCTTTTTTTCATTTTTTTCTTCTTTTTTCTTTTTTCCTTTTTTTTTTCTATTTTCTCTTTTTCATTTTTTTTATTTTTTTAAAACAATAAATTGAAGATTTTGTCCTTAAATTGAATTCCCTGCCTAAACAAGGCTCGATTCGTCCTAAGGGAATAAATTCGATATTCAAAAGAAAAATTTATGCTCGAAGGGCTTTAAAATTGGTGCCCGAAGGTCTTAAAATGGTGCTCGGAGGTCTTACCCCTGAAAAAAGTTATGCCCGGAGATCTTAAAGATGTTGCCCGGAGGTCTTACCTGTGATATGAAAAATTAAGCCCGGAGGTCTTACCCCTGAAAAAAGTTATGCCCGGAGGTCTTAAAGATGTTGCCCAGAGGTCTTACCTGTGATTTGAAAAACATTATGCCCGGAGGTCTTAAAAATTGGTGCCCGGAGGTCTTACCCCTAAAAAAAAATAATGCCCGGAGGTCTTAAAGATGTTGCCCGGAGGTTTTACCTGTGATTTGAAAAATTATGCCCGGAGGTCTTAAAAATGGTGCCCATAGGCCTTACCTCCGAAAAAAAGAGTTATGCCCGGAGGTCTTAAAATGGTGCCCGGAGGTCTTAAAAATTGGTGCCCGGAGGTCTTAAAATGGTGCCCGGAGGTCTTAAAATGGTGCCCGGAGGTCTTAAAAATTGGTGCCCGGAGGTCTTAAAAATTGGTGCCCGGAGGTCTTACCCCTGAAAAAAGTTATGCCCGGAGGTCTTAAAGATGTTGCCCGGAGGTCTTACCTGTGATTTGAAAAATTATGCCCGGAGGTCTTAAAAATTGGTGCCCGGAGGTCTTACCCCTGAAAAACGTTATGCCCGGAGGTCTTAAAGATGTTGCCCAGAGGTCTTACCTGTGATTTAAAAAAAATTATGCCCGGAGGTCTTAAAAATTGGTGCCCGGAGGTCTTACCCCTAAAAAAATAATGCCCGGAGGTCTTAAAGATGTTGCCCGGAGGTCTTACCTGTGATTTGAAAAAAAAATGCGCTGTATGCGACTTTAAAAATGATGCCCGGAGGTCTTAAGAATGGTGCCAGGAGGCATTACCCGTGATTTGGAAAAAATACGCTGTATGCGACTTTAAAAATGATGCCCGGAGGTCTTAAGAATGGTGGTGAAGAATTGTTGAAAATTAACCTAAAGATTTTGAGAAGATGCGAATGCTTTTTGATGCAAATGCATTTGTTGAATAAGATACGAAATGACTTAAACTGGTGCAAATATCTTTAATGCAAATGTAAATGACTTGGATTGATGCTCATGTTTCATGATGCAGATGCCCCTACTAATTGTGTTCATGTAACTGGTTTATGAATGGTGTAACTACCATTACCACACATTAATGAAAATGCAATGATTCTAGAAATGATGTAATTGTTTGAGATGACACAAATACGAATTCCATGAAGAATGTAAATGTAAAGGTAAAATACAGATGCTTATGGAATAATGCCAATGCAAATACCCATGAATGATGCAAATGCTTGCCGACACTGTGTAGATGCAAAAGCTCGATAAAGAGATGAGTGCTCATGAGTGATGCAAGTGCCCCCAGCTGTTTTTCTAGACTTTGGCTTAGCCTTTCAAATTCATTTTTCCTCTTCAAATCAGAGTATATCTTCAATTCATTTTGGCTATTCTCTTTGCCCCAATAGTTTTTCAAACTTTCATCAACAGAGATCTGAACCGGGTTCTATTTCTTCTTCTCATATCTGGAAGTCAGGACCTATCCTGGCAGTTCTATACCTTTGGGTTAGAAAAACCCTTGTCTCATGTCATCATCAAAAATGGGTATTTCAAAAATATTTTTATTTGTTTTCGCATTTTGAAAACTTCTGAACAAAAAATATTAACCCCACAATATGTGATGTACAAATCTTTTGAAGACTGATGATCGTTGTTAGAAATTTCTCTAAGTATCAATCTGGTTTTTTTCAACTGGGATTGGCAAGGCTTGGTATAACAAGATTCTGGCTTTTCCAGGAAAACTTCATGACAAAAATGTATATCCCTTCTAGGCTCACAAATGGAACAGGTTTTATAAATCATGAATTCATTGAGAACCAAGCAAATTCAACATTCTTTTAGTTTCCATATCAAGGCTTTTTGACAAGCGTCAAGATTGGCTGGGATGTTTAAATCGGAAAGTTTGATCTTGGAGGAAAAAAGTTTCAGTTTTTTTAAGACAATCCTCCGAATGAGAGCTGACAATTTGGGGGGTTCAGGAATTCCTAGATGTTCCTCGATGACCACCTTTTTTTAAGATGACCTTCTTTTTTTTTTTGTTTGGGTATCGGCACAGATGGCATCGAAAATTTCCAAATTTACTCTAGACCGCCCGTTTTTGGGTTT
The DNA here is from genome assembly GCA_030761205.1 of Fremontodendron californicum. Lineage (NCBI taxonomy): Eukaryota > Viridiplantae > Streptophyta > Magnoliopsida > Malvales > Malvaceae > Fremontodendron > Fremontodendron californicum. Next base: position 6,150,886 of record JAULJL010000032.1, read on the forward strand.
TCGCCCTAGAGTCCCATTCTTTCCATTTTTTTTCATTTTTACCATACACTTGAGAATTCTAAATTCTTCCTTAGTGAAATGATAATTCGATGAAATGGGATAAAATCTGAGAAAAAACCTTTCAAATTAAATATTCATGCTTGATCAAAATGGACTTTTAAAGCACGTAACGTAGGCCATGGCTTAGGGTTCAGAAAGAAAGGATTAATAGGCCCAAAATATGTGTTTGAGGGTAATCAGATCAAGGATCTATTTTTTTTAGGAGGATTCTCTTTGAAGCATTTGTTCCTTCTTGGACATTTCTTTCCTTTTGACTTTGCTTTTTTTTTCTTCTTTGCTTTTGGCTTTCAATTTGCCATATCTTTCACACATTTTTCCTTTTTTTTCTTTTTTCATTTTGCCCCCCTTCTTTTTCAACGGAGTGAGCCCGTCTTTATTCGGGGCTCCATTTGCTTTGCATCTGTCCTTGAGCTATCACTCATTTCTCAATGATCTTTGAAAAGATCTTTCCTCGCATTTGCCCCCCAGTGTAGAGGGTAATCCTTGATCAGGGTTCAAAGAAGAAAGAATTCTTTTGGCTCAAAAGGGGTGACTACGGATAATTTCTTTTTGTGTGAAAGGGATATGAAAGATGGCCATTTCTCATGTCAAGCACGAATATTCACTTTGAAAAGCAATCGCCAGGGGAAATAGATATTCAGAATTTCATTTTGCACTTTGGAATCATCCGAATTCTCATATGCATGATATCACGATTTTTCTTTTTTTTTTTTTTTTTTTGTTTTTTTTCGTCGCATCCCCCCAATGATTCATGCATTAGCCCATCCTTCTTTACCATGTGTCCATCATTTCCATATATGATGCCCCAATTTGATTAACCATGAGAATCTGTATCAACGAGGAACATAGCAAGTCTAGGTCTATTTTGAAAATGCTGAGTTTCCAATCTGAGTTTTTTTGAAGAGATAAGGAAAATATGACCCAAAAACGGGTTTTCTCTGGGACAAGGGATAATCTAGTTTAATCATTGTGCCCCAGGATGTCAATCATGAAGTGATGTTTGGGCAATTAGTGTTTTGTGGTTATTGGGAAAGGTCATGAATGGTTTTAGCACAATCTTGACACACACCAAATTATCAAAATCTAGACTCTTGAAAGAATGTCTCATTTGTTTGATTTTCAAGGAATTCGAAAAATTTCAAAAAGTTCGTTCCTTTGTTCATAGCCTAGACTAGGATTTACATCCTTGCTTATTTTGCAATGACAATGCTTCTCTTTTTTCATTCATTTTTCCTTGAAGCATTAGGTCTTTCAAGTGTTATTGATTCAAGGTTTAGGTATAAAGAAGCCCAAAAAAGAGGGGGATGGTGTTGGGTCAGTTCTAACACTGATCATCAATCTTCTTGAGACTATCCATTATTAAAACTTCCTCAATGCTTGTTTTTGCAAATTCTCGTTATTGTTAAAACACAACAAACACAAAGCATTTAAAATTCATTTAATTCATGTAGATGTTAACATGAGACAAGTGCTTTCATCATCATAGTGTATAAAACTACATGCGTCAAAAATGCTCCTATTGACATCCTTCAAAGGTAGTAATTCTCCCCCTAAAACCCTGAAAGAAACTGATTTAGGGCTAAGCGGCCTTCCATTGATCGATAAGCTCCGGTGTCAAAATACCATCACGGATAAGACTTTCAATCCTTTCCTTCAGTTGTCTGCATTTTTCAGTTGAATGCCCAACTACCCCTAGGTGATAATCACACTTGCTGTCAGGGTCATAACTCATTGCTGATGGATTCAGAGCTATTTTCAAAGGTACCGGGGTAAGGTACTGATTCTTTATTAGTAATGGCAGTAAGTCAGGGATGGGGATTGGAATTCTTTCTTGATTTTCCCGCGATCGTTTTCTGGAAGTAGGCCTTGTTGCAAGGGCTGGTATAGGATTAGATGTTTGGGTAGGTAGGTAAGGATAAAGGCTTGGAGATACCTCAGTAGGGTAACATGATTGGTATGAGGGAAATTGGGAATATGGGATGAAATCTCCCATAGTTTGGACATCTTCCTCTTTCTTTCTTGGTGCCTTATTTCTCTCGGTATTGGATGTTCCTTCTCTTTCAAGTTTCCCACTCTTGATAGCATTCTCAATCATCTCCCCTGAAATTACCATGTCCACAAAATTCTTCGAAGCATTGCCGACGAGTCTGTCATAGTACGGGGCCTGCAGTGTATTCACAAAAAGGATAGTGATTTCCTTTTGTGTCAAGGGCGGTTGTACTTGGGCAGCCAGGCTCATCCACCGTTGTGCATATTCTTTGAAGCTCTCAGTAGCTTTTTTCTCCATATTTTGCAAAGTGAGACGATCAAGTGTCCTGTCGGTCATATGCTTGTACTGGTTTAGAAAAGCCCTAGCCAAATCATTCCAAGAGCGAATCTGATCCTTGCTCAACTGACTATACCACCTAATTGCGGACCCGCTGAGGCTATCCTGAAAGCAGTGAATTAAAAGCTTATCATTATCTATCTGACTTGTCATCTTTCGGCAGAACATAGTGATGTGGGCTGATGGATCGGTCGTCCCGTCATATTTCACAAAGTCAGGGATCTTGAACTTAGGAGGAATGACTAAATCGAGGACCAAGCATCGTTCTTTCGCCTTCACACTCCCGAATACATCTGTTCTTTCTATTGCCCGAAGCCTTTCATCTAACAACTGATATTTCTCTTGGGAATCTGCCAACTCAACCTCATTTACTGCAACCCTTTTCAACTTTGCCTGTTTAGCTGGATCATCTGAGTTTAGGACATTGACGGGGTTAATAGTGTTCTGGGCATCACTTATTGCAACCTCATCTTGGCCCTTTTGTACCTCTAACCCTTCTCCGGCGACAAAGTTTTCGGTGTATCCTTTTCCCTTGATTACAGCAGACATTAGCTCCATCAGTTTAGTCATCTGATTCTTAGATTCTGCTTGAGATTTTGCTAGTTGTTCTCGCAATTCTCTCTGTTCCCTTTCCATTTTTTCCATTCGGGCAACTTGTTCATCCTCCATAGCACCAGCCTGTATTAAAAGTGTACTCAGTACTTCTTCTGATTTGAAATGGAAATTCTTTCAAAGACTCCTAAAGCCAAGCCAACTTCTATTTTATTTCCCCCAAATGTATGTCATGATGAATGAGCCATGAATGCAATTTGATGCATGTGAAGCCTAAACAATATGATGTATGGATATGTACAATGGAAACATGCTGACAATATATGTGATAAATGCAATCACAATGCCAACATGTTGCAAACAAAGAATAAACAGATCAACACATGAATATATGCAATGACTGCTCATGTATTTTAGCATGTTTCCCAATGAATGATCACATACACTATGAATGCAACACGGTGTCAATTATGTAAACAATGAATGGTTGATACAGAGTATATATAAAGAAAATCATGCTAACCATGTGTGTCATGAATGTGACCTAATGCTAATCATGATGTATGTAATAAGCAAATTAATGCATGGATATATACAGAAAAATCATGCTGATTATGAATGCATGAATGCAACCTGACAAATAATTGATGGGATGCAAAATGCAAAGGGGAAGATATCACGGAGGAAATAAGAATCGGAGGAACTTAATCATCAACATCTTATAAATTTGAAGCATACTCAATTCATTCCCATATCAATGTTCACAATGGTATAAACCATGTTTTAAAATTTGAGCAGTAGTTAAAACTGTCTTTACAAGCACTTTATTCTTCCTAGCATCCTAAGGCTATAAGAACCGGCTACTGAAAAAGTGAAATCCTATTACATCATATAAGACCGAAGTCTTTCCACCTCAATGCTGTAAATCTCCCAATCCTAATGGCGTTTTCCCAGTCCTTTATCAATCAGTGTCGTTGGATCCAACCACTTGGCATCTATGAGAGCTTGCACTTTCCTTTTGACTGCTATACAATCTTCGATGCTATGGCCAACAATTCCACAGTGATAATCACATCTTTCATTTGGATTATACCACATTGGATATGGTGGTAATAGGGGTTTCAATGGGACACAGGCAACCATGTGATTTTGGATCAGTATAGGGAGGAGCTCTTGGTAGCTGATTGGAATGGGATCAAAATGCATTTGGGTCTTATTCTGGGATCGTTTCTTAGTCACACATGGCCTAGGAGTTGGGGCACTTGGTGGTGGCACTAAGGTTCGAACCGGAGTGTTTACATGGGGATGTGGTGGAACAGCATGGTAAGGGTACGGATTTGGACACGGGGCCTTTGGAGGTTGTACATAGCTCGAGGTTCCTATCCCAGGTACTGGATAAGGTGATTGATGAGGGAAATAGTATGAACTGGTAGTTGGTAACGATGGAGTCGGATTCAGGAATCCCGTAGTGGTCGTCCCAATGGACGATTGGACCATAGTAGGGTGGGGATACTGGTTTGGACCTAGAACAGTTTGCAGGTATGGTACTGGATTCGAGGTTTCTGTCTTTGGTATCAGGCTTTCAGGTTTAATTATTTTCATGATTTTGTCCACAATTTCATCAGGATTGCAACCTTTGTGGCATTGACAAGTGCAGGATCCAGCAAGGATTGTATGTTCTGGACCTAATGGTTTTGGTTGATCCGAAGATGATGCGAAGCCCTGAGAAAGTTCACCTTTACTGTTACCCATATCCTCAACCATTTTCAGCAATTTGGCAAGTTGTTCCTTCACCTCTCGGATTTCATGTCCATATTCATCTTGATTGCGTTCCAAAGCACCCAATCGTTCCTCCGATTCATTCCTCATATCTCGAACCCCTTTCATGCAAATGAAAATGTCATGAGATTAAGATTATGAATGTACACGCTCTATTCCTATGTGCATGAATAAATTGATGATTAATGCATGAACATATACAGAGAAATTATGATGACTATGTATGCTATGGATGCAATTTAATGCCAGGTATATACAGATAATGACTATGCATGTCATAAACGTGTCCTACAATGAATGACCATGCATGCTATGATGTCAAAATGATACATGCTAAGAATAAATGAATTAATACAAAGGTAGGTACAAAGAATGACCATGTATATCACAAATGTATTCTACAATGAATAATCATGCATGTTATGACTGTAACACGATGTCAAAATGACACAAATAAATTAACCAATGATTACACGAAATTGGTGGGACCTAAATCTTGATTATTCAAAAATCTCATTATGCAAGATTTGCCTCCTAATTTATGATTTTTTTTTTAACATGCTTTTTTTTGTGTTTTTTTTTTATTTATGAAAAACCAATCACATTATTTTCAAAAGAATTTCAGGGTGGATCCCACTATGGTACCATATGCAAATGTTCATGTGACACTACCGGTTTTATGAAATCATCAAATGAAATTACCAACTGTTTATTGCAAAGAATGAGATCAATAACACAACCAAAAATGTACATGCTCTATTCACACATGTATGAAATGTGCAACATGCAAAATGCTTGAAAAAAGATTTTTTTTTTTTTTTTTTAAAACAGCTAATGAACATCTGCCCCAGCAATATCTGCTTATTTAGGCATCACGATGTCTTCGAGGCGGAGTATCACATTTATTACGGGCGATGTACGTACATCGTTGCCCGATCTACCACACTTATTCGGAGTGTAAAACAGGTAACAAAAAGTTTAGAAATGTCCCTCCATGTGTTCCTATTTTCGGTATATCTAACGGAAATTCGGGATGGCTTCGCCTAGGTTCACTATATGAGGGTGAATCGGTTCTAAGGCCCCGAATTGTTCCTCACTGTCGCCGGTGAAGGCTAGTAAGGCACCCCGATAAAAGCGGGTTCAATTCGTTAGAGTATATTTTCCTATGCCCATGCGGAGGATCATCACGAAGGCATTAGGTACTTTATACTCCGAAAGTGTTTCACTAGCCCATACGGAGGATCAATCACGAAGGCTTAGTTACTTTACTTCCACTTAAAAGGACGGAACCCGGGTAGAGGATTCATGTTATGCAAATGCACGTGTAGTGTGTGTGGAGGAATAACAAACCTTTCACTACCTATTCTACAAACCTTATTCTAAATGCCCTAGCAATTAAAACATTCAAGAATAGTGTAACGCATCAACCAACAAGCAATTATAATATACAACCTAAATAACTAGAGAACAATAATAAAATGCATGCACATGAGAATGAACATTTTTAAAAACATTTTATTATTTTCAAAATTCTCTTTATTAGAAAAATGTGGGAATTAAAATTAAATACCAATTAAACCAACCAAAACTGAGACTTTGATAACACACGACTATTTCTAGGCCTGACTCTCTAATAGTCCCCAGCGGAGTCGCCAAGCTGTCGCAACCTAAAAAAAATAATGACGAGTCTCATCGCAAGACTTTATTATTCGTTAAGCGTGACATTTAAAAAAAAAACGAGGAAAAGTCGACTTAATTCCTCTAGAAAAATGAAGGTTTTGAAAATGACCTTAAAAAAGACATGGAGTCGCCACCAATCTTTTTTAGCTAGGTGTGATCGGCCACCTATTAAAACCGGTTTTATAAAAATATTTTAAAAATTAATTAAAATATTTTTAAAACCAATTTCAAGTCTGCGTTAAAACCAGAGAAATCAAAGAAACGGGTTCGGGAGTCGGTTACGTGTGGGGAAGGATTAGCACCCCCACAACGCCCGTATAAATCGGTACCTTATTAATCGTGTGTTATCTCAAGTCTCGGTAAAAAGTTGGTTTTAAATTTAGTATTTCAAGTTAATTCCCAATTTAAAGAAAAATAATTCCATTTTTTTTATTGAAAATGATCCGGAATTTATAAATTCAAAATTTTCCTATATTCCCCAACAAACGTGGCAAAATATAGAAATTTTTATTAGTTTTGGAAAATTTTCCGAATCATTCTCTTTTTTGAAAGAAAGATATTCCTTTATTAATGATAATTGATGATATTCCCTCCAGCAAACCCGGTAGAGAACTCATGAATTATTTTAACTCGGGAATATCTTTATATTTTTTTTATTGAAAACCATTATCTTTTTTTGGAAACATTTAAAAGAAATGAATATGTATATGCATGACATAAATAAAATGACATAGTACAGTCTAAATAATATAATGCAACCTAAATGACATGACAAATATGAATGGTATGGCATATAATTTAAATGACATGGAATAAAATAATGCTATCATATAATATGCATGAAAATAAAAATGCAATGCATGAAATGTATTTTTTTCCTTTTATTAAGGAAATCCGTATATCTAAAAAGATATCCGGCTACCTTAGGAAAATATGTCAAATTAAATATTCTAAAACCAAAATACTTTGTGATTGTTTGAAAACAATTTTGAGAAGCTTGAATAAAAACTGGGCTAAAATTTTTTTAAATGGCTCTAATTTCCTAAGTTTAAAAATCCGGACTTGACTACCCTTAACCCGAGACTTGAAAAACCATTTTTAGAGTTTAAAAAGGCTTAGAAACTACCCTAAGTCAGTAGCTAACCCTCCTAATCAGCCCACTCTAAGTAAATTAACCAAAACAGAAAAATGGTTTCTCTTTAAATTCAATTCTGACTCCACTGTCCAGTTTTAATCCACGATTTTTTACCCTATTTTTAAAAATTCCAAAAATTCTAAAAAAAATACTGGAGACTCAGGACATGTAAAACTATATGAGAAAAAATCGGCTTAATTTTCGAATCAAATATGAATTCCCAGAAAAATCAGAGATACATGAGTTTTTGGAGGAGAAAAAAACTGCTTTGTTTTTCTTTAAATTCAATTCTGACTCCACTGTCCAGTTTTAATCCACGATTTTTTACCCTATTTTTAAAAATTCCAAAAATTCTGAAAAAATTACTGGAGACTCAGGACATGTAAAACTACACGATAAAAAATCGGTTTAATTTTCTGATCAAAAATGAATTCCCAGAAAAATCAGAGATGTACGAGTTTTTGGAGGAGAAAAAACTGCTTTGTTTTTCTTTAAATTCAATTCTGACTCCACTGTCCAGTTTTAATCCACGATTTTTTACCCTATTTCTAAAAATTCCAAAAATTCTGAAAAAATTACTGGAGACTCAGGACATGTAAAACTACACGATAAGAAATCGGCTTAATTTTCTGATCAAAGATGAATTCCCAGAAAAATCAGAGATGTACGAGTTTTTGGAGGAGAAAAAAACTGCTTTGCCAGCACATTTTTTTGTCTTTGATAAAATCATTTAAAAATCAAAGTAAAAATATTTGAAACTCATAAAATGACTTGAAAGCAGTAGCTAGGACTTTTTGAAAGTTAGATAAAAAATGACTAAGTAAAAAAAATCACAAAGGTAGAATAATCAACTTGACAAACTTAATTTTCCACAAGTGTGCTCAAGAGAGCATGACTTTGAACCATCAATTGGCTCAAGTCATTATTCAAGTGGTATGAACATGAAATGCATGAAATAATGCAGCAAACATAATGCATGAAATGCATGGATTTAAAACTAAATATAAGGAAAATGCATGACATAAATAATATGGCCTAGACCTAACATGAACTTGCATGGCAATAAATGCAACCTAGACCTAAGATATGCATGGCATTTTCACAAACACAAGGCATGCTTAATTCAAAAATCCAACCAAATATCATGCAAATGCAAAAACCTAACAACTAGCATGACAAAAATACAACACACAATGCAAAACACATGGAGTAGCCAAATGGCCTCAAGCTCCAACAAGCATGGCATTTTCACAAACACTTGGTATGCTAGCATGAAAAACTAAGTCATAACACAAAAATCACACAAGCATTTTCACAAACACCTAATATACCAAATCTAAAACATGCTCACTAAGATATAAAACAAGAATCATGCAAAGAATCACACAAGCATTTTCACAAACACTTAATATGCTAACTCTAAAACATGCTCAAATTTAAACAACATGAAAACAGAAAATTAAAAATGCAAAAACATGATATCTAAGACATAAATGGCAACAAACAAAGCAACCAAATTAAATATAACTTAAGAACATGAAATAACATAACACTTAAAACATCAAAAACAAAGAAAATATCATAAACAATATGGTAAAATGAATTGAAACAACAACTTAAAATAAATAATGTAGGCCATTTGGCCATGGTGAGTTTATTGTAAAAAAAAATGTAAAAAAAAATACTTAAGAAAGGAAATGAAGGAAGAACAAGAAACATTATTTTAAAATGAAAACTCACCAAGTAGAGATTAAAATAGCAAAAAACAAGAATAGAAAATGAAAGTGCAAGAGTTGGTGCTCAAGAGCAACCTCAAGAAGCTAATATTTCAAGCTTTTCTCTTCAAACTTTCCTTTTTTTCTAAACTTTTCTTTTTTTGCTCTCAACCAAGAAGATAAAAACTAAGAAAAACTAAGAGAAATCAGCCAAAATGGAAAAGAAGAAACCAAAATCTGCCTCTCCCCTCCTTAGGGCTAGCCTTAATGCATGGTTATATAGCCTCCAAGATGTTGTCATTTTTGTGTAACCTAATTTCCATCAAATGGCCAATAATTCAAGATGAAAAGTCATGAAATTACCACCTTTAGATTAGCATCTCAGCCCTCTCAAATTACAGCTATGCAAAAATAATGTTGACATCTTTCTTAACCTATGTGGTTTAATCACCATGGCTTGATCAAAGAGAATGGTTAACTAACTCTTGATTTTTAACCACTTGATTAAAAAAAAAAAATTAGAAGCTTCCTCCTTTCTTTGGGCTTGGGTATGCCAGCACATCTCTTTTCCAGCCCAACTCTGATTTTTTGAAGGGCCAAAAAAAGCCCTTTTCGGTTGCTTGGGTGAAATGACCATTTTGCCCCCCGGATGCAAGTAAATATCAAACGGACTCCAAATTCAATTTTTCTTTTTTTAATACTTCCAAAATAATAAAATATTGAGTTCTGGAAGTTTTCAAAATTATCCGAGTCCGTTTGCTATTTATTTGGATTTTTTCTTCCCAAAAATGCCCTTTTATGCCCCTACATTTTACCATTTTTTAAACGAGCTCCAAATCAAGATTTTTCTTCACCAATCTCTTCAAAATAATTAAAAAGTGTGATCTGGAAGTTTTCATAATTTTTGGAGCTCATTTGGTATTTTTTCGGGATTTATCGGCTTGAATTACTGCATAGGAGGCCCGGGATTTGGCCATTTTGCAAACGAACTCGGAATCAAGATTTTCTTTCGCCAATATCTTCCAAATAATTTAAAAATGAGATTTGCCAAATTTCATAATTTTTGGAGTCCATTTGCTATTTTTCCGGGATTTTCCTTTTTGAATTAGTGCATAAGAAGCCCGGGATTTGGCCATTTTGCAAACGAACTCGGAATCAAGATTTTCTTTCACCAATCTCCTTCAAATGATTTAAGAATGAGATTGACAAATTTTCCATAATTTTCGGAGTCCATTTGCTATTTTTCCCAAATTTTTCCAATTTTGCCCTTTTACCTCCGAAACCCGGTTTTGCTCAAAACAAATCCGATTTTCAGATTTTCTTCAATCTGAGCCTTGGGCCATCCTTTTTAACCATTCTTCATCCATTGGGGGCTTTGGTCTTAACAAGTCGGGCCATTTCTGTGATTCTTCCCGATTTCACCGAAATCCACTAAAACCCCTAATTCTCGGTTTTCTCCCGGATTGACTTTTCTTTCGGTTTTTCTTGCAAGTGACTTCTCCATTACCCGTAGTCAGTGCTTATCTTTCATTTGGAACCTTCAATTCCGACCAGTTTGATCGTTTAAGCACTTTTCCCCAAATTTCTCGGATTAGGGTTTCTTTTCTACTGAATCTCCAAATCCCAACTTCCGAACTCCATATCTTTCAATGTAGACCTCGGATTATCAAAATTCTTTTGCCATTTTTCAATTGAACTTAAAATCTTGATTTTGAAAGTGGGTTGACTTTTTCAGTAGTTGACTTTCTGGGGTTGACTTTTTCGGGGTTGACTTTTTTTAGGGTTGACTTTTTTTCAAGTTTGACTTTTTGTGCTCGCCCTCTTAAACTAAGTCTCGGAGTACCACCTGCAGGATGAAAACAGTCTTTTTACACTTGGGAACATCAATATGGGAAGAAAACATACCTGTTTAGTGGTCCGGACAAAATTAGGTGTCTACAGGGGGGTGCTCAGAGATCCTAGTAGCAATATTGTGGCTGTGTTCTCTTGCCTTTTAGGAGTCTGTGATTCAAATGAAGTAGAACTAATGGCCATCAAATTTGCACTCGAAATTGCTGTGGATTCTGGTAAATGTCGTAGTGTTGGCCTGCTGGTTGAGTCTGATTCTTTTGTTGCAGTGAACTGGTGCACTAAGACTGAAATCCTCCCTTGGAAGTTGCGGAAAATTTTCAATGCTATCGATGATCTTCTTATTAAGATTAAGGATGTCAGACTAACCAAGATCCCTAGGTGTTTCAATGGTATGGCTGATTCCTTAGCCAAGGTAGCTGTGGACAGAACAGAGAACCTTATTGCATGGTGGTAGTAGTTCCTCTCACTGCTTTCAGTATGGGGTAAGGATTGTTTTCTGTTAGATGATACTATGTAACTCATCCCCTGGCTGTTGTATTTATGTGTTATTTTGGACTTTATTCTGGGGAGTTTCAACTTTGTTCTCTGTAATCCTATCCCTTTTAATAAAATATGGCTTAGCAAAAAAAAAAATTGGAAGTGGAGGACAAACACAAAGTCAAAGCTGCTTATCCCATGCAGCTTTTGTGCTTATTTTGAGTGCTTAAGGCAGGGGGCTACCCATAACCCTCCACCCCACCCCATAAAGAAGAAAGAAAAAGAAAAATTGCACTCATACTCCCAATACTGAAAGACAATTAATAGAGAGAATGGAAAGAGGTCAACCTTTCAAAAGGAGCAGAGATTTTGGAACTCATTTTGGTCGGTCACTCTGCAAACAAAGGTTATATGCATGCTAGCTGCCCCATGCATATTGGTATTTGTTTTTGAGGGGTGTTCTCTTTTCTTCATGTTAATTGGATATACTATATAGTTTGAGAATCTAAACTCAAAAGTGAACACACTGTTTATATATATGTTTGCCCATCTTCTATACATGGAAAAAGTTGAGCCCATATACAATAATATATACCAATATTGGAGGTGGCAAACAGACGACTTCGAATTCAGGTTTGGACGTTTTGGATTAAAGTTATTTCGAGTTCACATCATCATTTTGAGTTTATGCCTTTTTAGGTTTGGGTTTTTTTTAGTTCGATCAGGTTCAAGTTCGAGTTATTCAAATTCAAATCATTTCGATTTTAATTTTTTTTGAGATCGAATTTTTGATTTTTTTAATCAAGTCAAATTCGATCGGGTTAGAGTTAAGTTTTAGAGTTCAAGCTTTTTGAATAGGTTTTCGATTTTGAGTTCATTTTGTCACTACTAACCAATATTGAAAATTTTAAGTTAAGAAGTCTTGAAAGATTAAATTTAAAAAATATTTATTTTAATACCGAAGACACCTTATTAATAAATTTTAGCCGATCTTAATTACTACTTTCTCACTGGACTCTATTGGACTCAGACTCGCTTTGTGGTCCAAGGCTAAGTGGCCTTCTGAGGAAGGGCTGTTTTCGCAGTTCAAGTAGTCACCTGCTATTTGTCGATTGAAGAGGGAAATGAAAGTTGGCATTGACATGACTTGGAATAAGCCACCTGCCGGCTGCCTTAAGTTCAACGTCGATGGTTCGGCGCGTGGTAATCCCGGTCCTGCGGGGATTGGCGGTATTATGCGCGACAATCAAGGTATGGTGAAAGCAGTTTTTTCTAAATCTATCGGCTTTGCTAAGGCATATGAGGCTGAATTAAGGGCTGTCAAAGAAGCCTTCCTCATTTTTGGTGCTTCGTCTTGGGCGCTATCGCATAAACTTATAATTGAATGTGATTGCCAGATGATTGTTGCTTGGGTTAAGAATCCGAGTAGAGCCCCATGGCGGATTTCGCGAAGTATAAGGGCTATAGAGTTTGTACGAACTGCGGTTCAGAACTGGGAAATTGTTCATATTTTGAGGGAGGCTAATGGTGAAGCTGATAAGCTAGCCAAATCTGGTGTAAACAGGGTGTCAGATTTGTTGTTTTATAGTCCTTAGTTTTGTCTACAGCATGCTATTTTCTGGTTTGTAAAAAGGACATCTTCTTAATTGCAATAAATCATGCTTTTCAAAAAAAAAAAAAAATTACTACTTTCTCCGTCTCATAAATATTATCTTGTTTGCATATATTTTATTTTTCAATGATCTCAAATTAAAATCTCTTGAAAAGTAAAAAAATAAAAAATCATTTTTACTTTTTCTTATGACCTTTAACTATGATAACTAACTTTTTTTTCAAGTCAATAGTAATTTTGTAAAATCAAATTTATAATCAATGAAAATCAAATTTAATTTAATTTAATTTTGTGCGAAGTTAAAATCAGACACAATATATGACAAAGGGAGTATGACAAGAAAATTTTCAATTTTGCTCATAAATAACCAAGTATTGTTTTTCTATATCTTGTTATTGTTTTGTTCACATTATTACTACACTATAATTAATTAAAGAGAGCCTAATGCTAAATTAATATTTAGAAAAGCTTTGTATTTTTCTTTCTTATTTTAAAGGACCTAGTTCTTCTAACCCACTTCATCTTTCTCAATCATTATTTTTTATTCATCTTTGTTTTTCATAAAGGAGTTGCAAGATTGGCAATTGATATCAAACTTTCACAACATTGATCAAAATATCTTAATTAAACTGTTAACTATTAGTTAACTAATTGCTTCGGGTTAAGATTTTGGCTTTTAACAGCTGAATATATGTATTTTAACATTAAGATATACCTATTTGATACCAAAAATTACTATACACTTAATATATCCTATGCTGACATCTTATTAAGTAAAAAATTAAGTGTCTCTAGAAATAAATACTAAAAAGTATTTAATTGAACAAAAACAATTGTAGTAAATTAATTTTCAAAGAGTCTTAACTTTTTAAATTTATTAATTAATGAAGTGTCAACATATGATATATATTGATAGTGTGTAGAATGCATACATGAATAGTTCATCAAATATAAACTCTATAATAATTATCATTCATGATTCAACTAATTAATTAAGGATTTATATTTTATGCCTTATCAATGTATAAATTTATATATTGTCAATTAATCACATGATATACTTATTAATAAATAAAATTATTTATATTTATTTTTACAGACATCAAAAAATTTATATTTATTTATTAATGAGGTGAAATCATGTGATTCACTAACAGTATATAAATTTATATATATATATATATATTAAATATAAACCCATTAATTAGTTGTCAAAAAATGCTTTGATTATGTAATAGTTTAATATCTCGAAATTGGTATTTTCATCAGGTTTGCACGTTGAGAGAGGCTTGATGAGTGGATCAAGAGTACTTCTCTTATTATATTAATATAAATTCCTTAAATTACCACAGCTTTGCACAAAGATTGATTTTCTAGTCATTGAACTTCTTCAACTAGTGAGAAATCCCTAAAAAAAGAAAGGATAAATTAAGATAGAAATGCAAAGATAGAGAGAAAGCAAAGCAAAGCAGCCTATCACAAAAAGTAGTTATGAACCCATCCTAATATAATAAAAATTTTGCCCCCCATAATTAACTGATCTATTGCAGAAGCAAACTACGGATTATGGCAGCTTGGGCATTGTCAGCTGTTGCTAGTAGCTCTGATAGTCTCTCGCTAAGATCATCAACCTCTCTATGCAAGCTTCTAATGTAGTTGCAAGTCTCTTGTAACACTTTGGCAGATGAAACCTGTCAAATATATATATATATATATATATATATATATATATATGTATATATAACCATCATTAATCCTTATAGTTATTTATCAAAACAAATCCAAACAGCAACTAGGTTTTCCTTTCTTATCATTTCTAAATTTCTTTAATTAAATAAATATTGGCATGAATAACAATCTTCTGTAGTTATTATCTATCTGTGATCTTCAAGATTAATTGTTAGCAAAGTGGCATAATTAAAAAATAACCTTGAGATACTCCAAATTTTATTAACATTAATTCTTCCTTTTGTCGATTAAATAAAAACAAAATATATGCATGGGAAATTGTCTAAATATATATATATAAAAACTATATAAGTCATATTCCATAGCCCCAATTTTCTTTTCTTTTCTTTTTTCAGTTAATTATTGCTAGGTCTTAGGTAAACAAGGGTTCGGTCCTTCTTAGTTTCTTAAGAGGTTGAAAATCCTTTTTCATGACCTTAATAATTAAGGACTAATTTATCGTTACTGTTCAAAAAAAAAAACTTAAGTTAGAAAATATTTGGGTTAAAAAAAGTGCGTTTAAAAAGTGTAATAAAAAAATTTAGTTTAAGAATTTTTAAGTGTTTGGTATTGGTGTGAAAAAATGCTGTGAAGAATTGTAACGTAAAAAAGGAGATATGTTTAAAATAATAAAAGTCTAGAGATGTAAGGATAATAAAATCATTTTATCCAAAGCATTTTTCAAACCGTAAAAATTTCATTTTCTTGGTTTTTTTATTTGGATTGTCAAACCATAATTTTAACCGCAAAAACCAAATTTTTATTACCCGTTTAACATTGCGTTTATGATGAAATATAATTTTTAACTTCAAAAACTGTGTCAACAGCCATACTAAGGCCTGAATATAACAAGTTATATCTAGCATCTACAACTCTTTCCACCATCTTAGACTGTTATACCCAAAAAAAAAAACGACAAAGAAAAAAGAACTAGGTAGCTAGAAGGAGGTTGAAAATACCTTATCTGAGTGCCTGTTACGAATCTCAGGAAGAAGTTGCTGCAATTTAGTAACAAGATCATTGATCTGATCATCAGTTATTCTTGAACTTCCTGATTGCCTTGATCTTGATCTTCTGCTAGACATCTTACTTATTAGGATAATAATAATAATAATAATATAGCTAGGAATTAAAGAAGAAGTGCTGATTTGTTAGGGTGCAAGCAAATATTGCAAAGCAAGAGATATATATAAATATATGATACAATTAACTTAAAATGAGATGAGCCCAGGAACACAAAGGAGTGGTATTGAGGGAGACAAGTTATGGCGGAAGAGATAGTGGGAGAGAAGACAATTTGCATGGGGGAAAAGGAGTTGCTAAAGCTTTGTATTTAAATAGAGTTTTGGAGGAAGAAAAAGAAAAACAAAAAACAAAAGAATCAACTCCCTCTGGATTCGCCATACTGTCTTTCTTTGGGTCTGTTCCCAATTTGCTTTTCAAACTTATTTTTGATCTAAACACTGCTTTCATCTTCTCTCTCTCTTTCTTTCTTTGTGTTTGTCAGTGGCTCAGAGTACACGCAATACCATGTAATTTTATTATTTTAATCACTGTTAAAACCAAGATTTAAATAATGGCAGCCACGCAAATAGACTTATTTATGAGTCAAATTGTGATCCGAATTTATTTTATTTTATTTTTTATTTAAGTTCGAGTCAGGTCAATTTTAAAATTCATTGTTTAAAATAATATAAAAAATATATAATTAAATTTAAATAAAAAATATTTTTTTTATTGATGAACATTAATTCGGATCAGGCCGGACCAATCTGAATCAGAAAAATCCTTGTTCAAGCCCGGCCCAATATAAACCGGGTCTGTATGGTCGAACGGATAGTCCGACCTTTGAACAGGTCTAGATGCAATTATTATTTTACGATTTTAATTTTTTTATTATTAATATTTATCGTAATTGAACTTGAATAATTAACGATTCGTAGTGGTTAAGTTCATAATTATAAATTACATGTATATGAATTCAATTTACAATTTGAGAATAATGTTATTCTTTTATAAATAAAAAATCATAAAGTGTCATAAATTATTTTTAAAAATATTAAAAATAAGCTTTATGATTATAATTATAATTACTATATTTTACAATAAATTATGCAAAATAAAAAATATTTACGATCGCGATAGCATACGTTACGTTCGTAATCACGATAATGAAAAAGTGTCCGCTACTATAATTTAAATTGCTGATTAAAACTCAAAAATTCAGCTAATCACTTTCTGATCATGATGATGTAATTCATTAATGTTTACTTTAATGCTATTTTATAAAAGTTTGAAATTTAATCGTGAAATATATACAATAAATGTATAAAAGAAACTTTCATTTTTTTGTGTTAAGTTTATGAATTTTCTTTTAATATTCACTTATGTTATAAGGTTATAAGAGAATAGACCCCAACAAGAAGAAGGATTTGAGATTCGACCTCAAGTTTGCTAATAATACTTTTGGATTTTTTTGTCAAAGTTTTAAATATATCATTTTAGAATGACAAACTTCGGTCTGCACCTAACTGATTTCACATTATCTACATTAAATGGAAAGTTTTTTTTTTTTTTTTTAAGTAAGACGTGTGGAGTAAGACGATTTTGATAAATACTCACTCTATCTCATCTCATTTTTTGAAATTACTATTTTATCTCTTAAAATATTTTATATTTTTAATATATATTAAAATTATGTTCATGAATAAATTAAATATATTTTTTATAATATTAAATTAAAAATAATTAATAAAAAATAGAAAGAAACGGAGTGAAACGGATATAGATGTAATCGACATCTATAAAAACAAAAATTTTAAACATGCATGCAAAAACATCTCCGCTTCACTCAATTACCATCTTATTTTTATATTAGGGTTTTAATTAAAAAAAATTAAAACGAGGGAAAATAAATGAAAAAGAAATTATAAGAGAAAAAAACAGGGGGAAAATAAATGAAAAAGAAATGAAGCAAGTGAAGATAGAGGAAGTAAAGATGAAGGGAGTTGACTGGTCAAGTCTAAGAAAAGCAGCAGCACAGCATGTTCTTTGCACCTCACCACCACACGTGTTATCTTGGAGACCCCCAATCCTAAGCCCAAGCGTTGCACTTACACCGATCCTGTTCCAGGGCAATGGGTTCTTATATTCTCACATCTCACCTCAAACAATATATATAAAAAAGGGTTTTAGTTTTATCCAATTTTTCTTTATGATTTTGTGGCTTTCATAGTTCCAATTCATCCTCTTCTTTTTTTTCTTTTTTTTTTCTTTTTATGAGTTTGTGGTTCTCATGGTTCCAATTCTATGCATTGTGCGGTGAATGGCGGTTAAAGCAAAATTCCACAATGCCATTTTTTATAGGCACCTAAATTCGAAGTAGTATTGAAGCGTGTGTTCGGATGAGAGATTTGAATGAGGGATTTTATTTCAATTAAAGTTTTCAAAAGTTTAAAATTGAATTTACTTGTTTGAGTAAAAAAAAAAGAGAGAATTTTAAAATTTATAAAGAATTTCAAAAGGGGATTTGAGTTTTAAAATTCTACCTAAAGAGGTGGTTTTTCAAAATTTCTTCAAATCCTCTCTCATTTTATTCCAAAGTGGTCCACTATAAAATACAAAACTAAAAAAATAAATTATCATTTATTTAATTATGATATATATTTTTATATTATTAATAATATCTATATATTTTCTAATGATACTCATATTGCATATTTTTTTTATACATATATGTATTTTTATTTTTAATATCATTATTCTTATTTTATAATTATTTTTTTATTTGATGAAATTTCAACTGTCTAAATTTTCTTCTAAAAAAAATTATCCAAACAAAATAATTACAAATTCTAACATTTTGAAATGATGCATTTTTAAATGCCTTCATTTTAAATTTTTTTAGAATTTTAAAATTTTTCATCCAAACATTGTTCAAATTAGACCATGTATATTAAAATCGAGTTTTTAATGAATCATTCGATTTTCCAAGTTACTATTATTATGTTTGGGTCCCGTTAACAATGCTTATAGTCACCAATTAAAAGTTATTTAATAATGAGTTTATATTTAATGCATTGTCACTGTATAAGTCTCATACACTGTCAATAAATCACAATAAAACATATCATTAATGAGTAAAACAAAAAATAAGAAAGAGCTTATAAATATATATTAATGAAATGTCTTGTTTCTTTTTATATCGGTTTCTATATTTATTTATAAGCCTTTCTTTATTTTTTGTTTTACTTATTAATGAGGTGTATTGTTATGGTTTACTGACAGTGTATGAAACTTATACATTGTCAATGCATCAAATATAAACTCTTTAATTATTATTTAAAAAAAGTTATTGTGTTTAATACATTACTTTTACTGAATTAAAAAAAAGTAATGCATTATTACATTTTTTTATTTATAAATATCATCTTAATCAATGCTTTCCATTATTTTTTTATTAAAATTTTTTATAAGTGGTAGAACTTGAAGCTTTCGCCTTTTAGTTTTATTTTAAAGGCTATGCCATTAAACCAAATATATCTTTTATTTAATATTTATTAATATTTAAATTATATATTTAATATTTAAATCTCTTTTTAATTGAACCGACCAATTGAATCGATTGAACCAATAACTTTATTCAATTTTTGATCCAATTTTTCATTCATTAACGGCAACTAGAGGTGCTCATGGGTCAGGTCATGGTCGGGTTTGGGTCGGGCTTAAGTATGGTATCAACACCATATATACTTGCCCAAGCCCGGTCCGAAATATGGGTCTCAAATTCTATCTAAGCTCGCCTATATTTGTAAATGAGTAGTCCAAACCCGTTTAGGCCCGCCCATATTATTTTTTTTCTAAAAAAATTTAAACAAATAATTTATTATTATTTAATTTTTAATAATTTTATCTCTTTTTTTTCTTTTATTAAGTTCTAAAATATGGATAACTTAAAATATTTTTAAATGTTTACACTATAATATTATATATTTATTTTTTATATGATATAAATTATATAATATATAAAATATAAAAATAATATATTATATAAATGAAAAATGGGCCGGGTCAGGCATGCCAAAATCGGGCATTGATTGTTAAAGCCAAGGCCTGGCCCAAAATCGGGCATTAATATTATATATTTATTTTTTATATTTTTAAATAGGTCTCATTTTTTTGTCCAAACTCATATTCCAAGCCTAATATTTTTGTTCAAACTCTCCAAAATATGAGCGGACCTTCGAACTTTGACGAGTAACTTTGCCCTTGAGCAGGTCTAATGTAACTGTCTATTAATTCTTTGATGCCTACCGGTTAATATATATCAACATTAATTATTAAACAATTCATTAAACTATGATCTCAAGGCAGGCAGCAGTATCTCCATGATTTACTCTATTAACTAATATAAATATTGCTAATAATTTAATACTAAACAGGTTGGCACTTGGCAGATATAATTAATTAAGAAGGGTTTAGTACAATCTTATTGGACGAAATTATATTTAGTGAGAATTTGAAAATTTTAAACTTATGTGAGATTGATGCAATCTTGAATAAACCTCGCTATGCTTTGCTTGCTGCCAGTCCATTGAATTTTATATGAAAAAAATTCCTGCATGAAATTGATTTTTCATAAATACGTGCTTGTGACCTGCCAATAGTAGAAAAGGAGTAGAGTTTTGATTAATTAATGCATATGTAACCATGTCTATGTACGATTAAAAGGGATTGTATAAAAAGATTATTTTCTATCAGTTTATATCCCTTCAATTCAAATCATGTAATGTGATCAGATTAAAAAAAAAACTATTTATTATGCATTAAATATAATAATTAAATGATAAATTTTATTTTAGCAATTCATTAATGATTCTTGTAATAAATAATTGATTTTTTTTTTTTTAATTTGATTACGTGACATGATTTTAATGAAAAAAAATATATTAACGTAAAATAATCGTTTATACAATTATTTCTCGTATGATTAATTATATAATTAACTTTTTCATACCAAATAAGAAAAAAGAAATTAGTTCTTCCAGTTTCGAACCTTTTTATATAATCAGATTCTCAAGTAATTGTAGTGAAGTTAAGATCCGATGCACTAGCTAAAGCTTTCAACAAGAAATTTCTTAAAAGATAAATTTTGAGTACCTATACCATCTTGCAAGATATTTATTAGTACAAGATTATCAACAATTTTTATAAAGGAAATTGCAATTTGAGAATAGTGGAAGAATTGCAGATATTTGAATTCGAATTTCAGACTTATAAATTGTCATCTCTTAAAAATGATTACATAAACTAATTGGATTAAATTTCGGATTTCGATATCAATTAACTCAATGATTGATGTATTTATATCTTGTTTCAAGAATTGAATTCAAAATTTTTTCCTAAAAAAAAAAAAAAAAGAAAATCAAATTCAGGTGCTAATGCGTGCTTAGGCCTTGTTTGGTGTTGACTTTCAATACCATGAAAATTCAGTCTCCCGAATGAGACTCAAATATTAAAAAAAAATGAATTTTCACGGCACTAAAGGTCATTGTCAAATGGACCCTTATCCATTTTATCATGATGTTAAACCAGTGCAACCAGGTAGATAGCAAAATTTTATACCAGGTGGAGCTTTCTAGAATTAGAAATAATAGCGATTCTCCTGAACC
Organism: Fremontodendron californicum; assembly: GCA_030761205.1. NCBI lineage: Eukaryota > Viridiplantae > Streptophyta > Magnoliopsida > Malvales > Malvaceae > Fremontodendron > Fremontodendron californicum. The sequence continues at coordinate 6,172,472 of JAULJL010000032.1, forward strand.
TATATATTATCACTTTGGTAACTTCAAGGACATCGATTCATCAATAAGCAATTATAATAATACAAATAAACAAATTAAAAGAGAAACAATATTAGGTCTTTGATGATCAAAGGATCTGATCAATCTCAGATGTTAAATATAGAGTGAGGTGCTCAGCGTGCATCTCGATCGGCGCACATGACCTTGATCCAGTGGCCAGCGAGGACTGTGCTCGAAGTCACGAGGACCCTTCATTTCTTTATTTCTTTCTCCCCTCAGTTAGAAAAACAAAAACAAAAAACAAATAGAATATATACTGATGAGTTTAGACTAAATATTTGAGACTCCCAGAAACATGTAAAGGGATCTTCTTAGCATATGCAACTCTGTACGATTTTTGTTCATATTATTTTATTTATTTCTATATAAACTCAATATTGTCTTAAACGTAACATGCATTTGTTTATCTCTTAGATGTGGTTAGATTTAATAATTGGTTTACGTATCTCGTATTTTATATTTTTTTATGTCAACCGTGTAAATATAAACACAACACAAATTATTAAATGTGTCAAAATTTTAAATACGGATACAATACGTGTATTAAACATTTAATATTAATCGTATTAAACTTATTGTATTATGTCATGTTTTCATATGGTGTCCAAAATTAACAAATCTAAATATGACCAATATATTAATGAAAGATCTCATTTTCTGTCTTTTGTCTTAATTTCGCTCATCTTTAAGTCGGTGAAGGGAGACCTTGGAATGGTGAGCTGAGCTGAGATGATTGATTAAGGCTTAATTACTTAATTAAGCAAGATTTTAACCGTCGAAATTAACTGATAGACACCGACCAGAAGAGGGTGCATGAAGATTGTTTTAGTTTAATAAGTTAGAAATGTGGGAACCTAAGCTAGACCTGCTTAAGCTAGACCCTGCTCAAGAGCAGGGAAAAGCATGCACCAATCAATTGAGTCAAAGACTCTTGTGTAACTATAATTATAATTGTCAAAAAAAAAATTATAATTATAGTTATAGTTATAGCACAAAATTTTGTTGGCGTTGGAGAGATTTTGGTCAACAGCCAAGCCTATATTTATAAATTACAGTAAACATATGATGTCAAAATTAAACTAGAAAATTCGTGGAAGAATTAATCATCATCTTCTAAAAGGTTGTTTCCAGAGAAAGTCCTTAATTAGCATTCGTTTCCATTAACTCAATTCGATATTGGTTTTCAATCGAATGTAGACAGCTTTGTTGATGTTTTTTTTAGTGACAAGTTCACCTGCCTGACGATCTAGTCTTAGGTGGTTTCGGGTTCCTGTTGAGATAGAAAGAGAGGTAAGAGGGCATCGGAGTTGGGCCTCCGAGACACAGTCCGACGCTAAATCAGTAAAGGATTAAGGGAAAGTGGTGGGGGCTGAAAGGATGTTGGAGAATTGTATATGTTTTAGTGTGTATATATCTATCCGAGAAGAACTTTTATTTGGTTATTTATATCTAGATCGGGGCATTCTTGAAGACGCCACGTGTTGTCTGCTGATGTAGTTTGATGATTTTAGATATGAGCGGCCTTCTCTCGACAGTGAAACTCGACTTTAACCTCTGTTAAACAAGATGATGGCCACATTTCTTATGTACTGTTGACTTCAACTAACTTGTGCTTTAATAGGCTTAACAAGCTTTTCTCAGGGCTAATCATTTCAAGCCATGCAGCTTCACATATATACTTTATCTTCTTGTTGAAAACTTTTATCAGCACTTTAAATATTGCTTTATTAACTACACATATACTTTTTACTACAAGAAAGCTGTATTAATATTTGAACGTACATAACCTAGAATGACACTTGATGACTGAAAATTTAGAAGTTAGAACCATATATATTTATCTTATTTTTTGGTTGAATTGGAAATTGCATCAAGAAACTAACATAGGTTGAGGTACATAATAGTTCTTGCCCAATCACGGGTTAACAAGTCAAATAAATTCAGGTACATGATTAAAGACGAACCCGGAGCTTAGCTCATTTAATTCATGCAACCACTTTTAAAAATGTAGCATCTAGCAGGATTTCGAATCTCAATATCAGTAATTCATTCTTCTATCTCTAGATTGCGATATCTTTTGTACCTACATAGGAATTAGCCTTCTTTAGAAAGAGTATCAAGACATGAGTTGGCCTCTCTATAGGCTATAGCTGTGAAGGACTTTGAAATCATCAAATCTCTTGAAGAGTGTTCCTGCAAGTGCAATCCACAGCAATGAGAGAGAAATATATTACTATCATTAGCATATATAGCACCACAAAGAAGAGATTTGATAGATAAGGCATCCACTTGAAGCTCAATTTTTAGAATATATTCCCAGATGTAATGCTAATTTCAGACCATCCCTAACTAGCTATCCAGAGTTCTGCCATAACATTTTTACAGCAACCAAGGCTTCTGATAAATCCTGAGACAAGGTGTTAGCTCCTGGATTACCAATGGAGCTGGGTCCATCAGTACCGTTCCAAGTAAAAGCCTCAGAACTAATATTGTGGCAAGGTTTTGGTTGGCAATTTGAAAGAGCAAAATGATTGTTGCCAAGGATCCTTCCTTGAGCAATATTATCAAAACAGATTGTGTTTCTCGAAAGCCAAATACCCCAAATTAATAAGAAGAGGAAAAAAGAAAAGCCCAAGGAATGCGAGGATTATTGATAAAAATACGGGCAGAGCGGTTTGTATGTAACCATGCATGAAGGGAGATTTAGGGAAAAGGATGGTTTCAAGGAGGCAAGAACAGAACAGGCCAACTGTCCCAGAGACGCTTAGGGATTGGGTAGTCTCTTAAAAGGTGGATGTGGATACAAGTTTCGGGTGCTGAGCCTGAGAGACACAAAGGGGGCCGGCAGATGTCACACCCAAACATATGGCGCGCTCAAGTAGTAAACTTCTGACAAGCAGTCCGTCAAGGCAACATTTCCAAATGAAGAACTGGATTTCTGGGATTATATGTGATTTCCGGATCCAAGTCCATTGATCATTATGCATGTCATTCGGTGGCAAGTTCATAAACACTAGAGAGCCATGTTATACGGACTCTTTATTTTTTTTTTTAAGTATTCGCATCTGATATTTATGTCCGATATATATTCGAATATAAATATGGAGTATAATCTTTCAAATATATAAGAAAACTTAAAAAAAAAAAAAATTGACTATACCCATATCGAACACATATTCATAGAAGACACTCACCTCCAAATTCAAGAAACAAAACTAGAGTGTGAGAAAATGTCATGCTTTGAAAATGGCCAGAAGATGGCATCTTGCGAGTCATTAAACTACAAGAAAGGAATTGCATGGAGAAAATCCATTGTATCTTAGGGAAAATATTCCAAGTGCTTTTTTATCTGTTTAAGATCTGCGTAATAGTCATTGTTGCTTCCTCAGGTTGGAGTGGTTCATGAACAAGGCCTTGTAAGGGACTCATACCTAGGGATGGCAATGGAGCGGAGTGACGGTGGATATTGCTTTATTCACTTCCGTTTTACTCTTGTATGGATGTTAGAAACATCCGCCTCCATGAATGTCGGTTACATTCATAATCGCTCCATGTTGCTCCACTCTGCTATATTTCAATTTTTTATTAATTATTTTTAACTTAATTTGTAAAAAATTATATTATAATTTATTCATGAACATAACTTTAATATATAAAATTCTTTAATATATATAATATACATATATATATATATATATACCAAAAGCATATATATAAAATATTAGTATATATGTAATTTTAGTATATAAAATATATACTAACAATATAAGAGAAAATGTAAAATATTTTAAGAGATAAAATAGTAATTTTAAAAAACGGAAGGGGAACTGTCCAATCTTCCTCCCTTAAAATTGATTCTCGATCCGTTCTGCATGACCCATCTAAACCCTTTGGCGACAATCTTTTCACTGGCAGCCATTCCTTTCCAAATCAAGGAAGCATTTCTACTAGAATTCCGAGAGAGGTATATTTTTCACGCATTAGGAGTGCCCAAGTGGCTTGATGATCATGAAGGAAGCGCCATACAAGCTTTGCCATGAACTTCAAAGTTCTAGGCCTTGACTCCCAATTCCATGTCCACCCAGATTTATGGGCTTGGGAACAGTTGGTTAACCAACAGATGCGGTCCGTGTATTTTAAAAAATGAATTTATTTATAAAGAGGTTTTCAAAATTTTAAAATAAAATTATTTTGTTTAGTAAAATTAAAATTAAAATTATCAAAATTTTTGGAATTTGAAAAATGAATTTTAGAGGTCTCAAATTCCATTTCAAGAGGTGGAATTTGTAGAATTTTTTATTATTTTTTTTTAATAAGATATTAATATTTATTATATTTTTTTATGCAACTTTAATTTTTTTTCAATTCTAACTACAAAAAAACTCATTTTAATATATATTTTTTAATTTTTTTCATGTTATTAGTAATACCTATATATTTTTACAAATATAATGACACAGATGTTGCATTTTTTTCTCAATATTTTCTTATTTTATCTCACATATTATTAATTTTCTATTATAATTATTTTTTATCTCATCAAATTTCAATATTCAAACTTTTTAAAAAAAATATTTATCCAAACAATACAATTAAAATGTTAGTATTTTGAATTGATATATTTTTAAATGTTAGCATTTCAAATTTTTTTAAAAAAAAAAAATTAATATTTTTCATCCAAATGCACCCTTAAAATTTCCAGAATTGCTCCAAATAAAATTTCTCACAATGCGGTCAAGCTCATTACAAATGGAGACAGGTATAGGTGTTCATGGGTCGGGCTGGACTTAAGTATGGTATCAACACTATATATATTTGCCCAAACCCGGCCCGGCCCGAAATATAGGTCTCAAATTTTGTCCAAGCCCGCTCATATTTGTAAATGGGTAGTCAAAACTCGTCTAGTCCTACCCATATTTTTTTCTAAAAGAATTTAAATAAATATGTTATTTTTTATTTAATTTTTAATAAAATTATCTTTTTATTTTATTTTATTAAGTTCTAAAATATGAACAACTTAATATGCTTTTAAATATTTAAATTATTATATTATATATATTTATTCTTTATATGATATAAATTACATAATATATATAAAAATAAAAATAAAAATATTATATTATATAAATGAAAAACGAACTAGACCGGGTTTGGGTCTTGATTGTTGGAGCCAAGACCTGGTCCATTTTTTAAACAAACCTCATTTTTTTGCTTAAACTCATATTTCGGACCTAATATTTTTGTCCGAATCTACTTAAATATCAAACAAACATTCGGACTTAAGTGGATAACCCGGCCCAGTTCTAAATATAGGTAACGGGTTTCTTTGCATGTAGTAAGATGGAATAGAATTAAGAGTGGATTTAATAAGGGCATGTCTCCCTGCCACTGACAGAAGTTTTCCCTTCCAATTAAGACATGAGTTTGGATCTCACTTTGTTCACAAGGAAACTGTAATCATCTTTTATGGTTCTTGTAGCGTGGAAGGGAAAGCCCAATCCAAATATCTCCCAATAGAGTTGGTGGAGCCAATGCCAAGAATATTACAAAGATTGTTGCTCAAATATTCATCACTGGTTGTTTTCGAGAACAGGACTTCACATCACAGCAATTTTAGGTTTTAATAGAATATTTTTTACGACATTTCATTTAAAAACACCGTCAATTTCCATGTTTTTTTAAAAAGCTAGTGGCGTTACGCCGCAAAAAGAATAATTTAGTGGCGTTTATTTACAGAAAATATCATTAAATTATATAAATAACGGGGTTTATAAAAAATAACGTCATTAAATGTTTATAAAAAAATTCCTGATTTTTTTTTAGAATTTATCTTTTTAAAACGAAAAATGCATCCAAAGTTAATTTTTAGTCCACAAATACTTGAAAATTTTCCTAGGACAGTTGGGCATTAGCTTCTCCAAATAAAAAGTAGGTCATCAGTGAAGAACAAGTGTGAAAAAATCATGCCACCTCTGGTTGCTTTGTAAAGCTACCACTCTGTATTATCACATGCCTCATCTATAAGAAGACCAAAGAATTCCATACAAAGGATGAAGATGTAGGGGATACAGGGTCTCGTAGGTGCGAAGAAGGGAGCGGTTTTGCAGCCATTGACAATAAAAACACTATGTTACATGGATTTGGATATCAGTATCACACACTAGTAAGTGTTCGCGTGTCTAATTCCTCTTTTATACGTGCGAACACTACAAACAAATTGCCATATAGTGACGGTCCAAAAAGCGTCAGTAAATCTTCAAAATCCGTCGCTAAAAGTCCTAAAACTCTATACCGACGGTCAAAATGACTATTCCGACAAAAAATTAAGCGACGGTAAAACCCTCGCCGGTATAGACCTATACCGACGGAAAAGGTGACCGTCGGAATAGGATGTATAACCTATACCGACGGTTTTAGGCGTCACTAATGTTACTACCGTCAGTATAGCCTATGTTGGGGTAGCCCCTTTTACACCTTACCTATACCGACGGATTTTGTATCCGTCGGTATAGATATCGCATCTATACCGACGGCTGTTGTAGCCGTAGGTATAGATACCGTATCTATACCGACGGATTCTATAGCCGTAGGTATAGATATCGCATCTATACCGACGGCTTTTGTACCCGTCGGTATAGATACCGTATTTATACCGACGAATTTTGTAGCCGTAGGTATAGATACCGTATCTATACCGACGGATTCTATTTCCGTCGGTATAGATACCATTGATATACGTATACCGACGGGTTTTTTTTGCGTCCGTCGGTATAGATTAAAATGTAAAATATACAATTAACCTATAGCGACCATTTGTCGTAAATTAACTGACGGTTTACTCCATCAGTATACTATACATTTTTTGTTGTTATATGAACTGTCAGTATAGAGGTCAGTAAAAATAAATTTTTTTCATATTTTCAATTACTAATATTGATATATTTATAATTTAATCCAAGATAAAAAAATCCATTATAAGAAAGTACAAAAACCATTATAAGAAAGTACAAAATATTTCATAATATTAAAAATAAAATTACAAATAAATTGTCTTAATTATATAACTTTTACAAGCTAAATAGAAGTCGCAAGCTAAAGTCATAATACAGTGAAATAAGCAATCCAAATCTCATGAATATTCCTATCGAGCAACATCTGCATAAAATTGACAAATATTAACCAATGTGCAGCAATTAAGTAATGAAGTCAATATAGAAGAATAAAATAATCAAGTAGTTTACCATCTTCATTTTCATTAACTTGATGACTAGAAGTTGAAGACCTTATTATTGGTGACAAATTTGGAGCACTACCAGCATCAGGTACCTAAAAAGTATATGTTATATCAATATACATTTATTGAATTAAGCTCAAAAGGTAAAAATATAATTAAATAAAAATAGTAAAAAGTTCTTCCTTTTCTTTCCTGTTACAGTTTAATGAAACCGACCAAAATAAACAAACTAAATTGTCCAAGAAGCTGTAAATGCAATAACTGTAAATAGAGATATCTTAGATTTTTGAGACATAGTTAAACTGTAAGGCTTGTACCTACTGTGATGATGTAGTAGATTTTGCTCTACTGAAATCTACCAACCCTATGTTCATAACCAAAACCGACTTGATCCAATCGATTATGTCGATTATATCAATTCCAGACTTTGTCACCTTCTCAATGCAAACTCCCACCTCTCAATTGTGGTAACTGATATAAGTTATCTGTTTTTCCTTAATCCACTCTCAGCATGACTGCCTCATTCTATGTTACAGATATGCAAATTAGTGAATGGTGGTGATGCAAGAGTGGTGCAAGTTGGTAGAAAATAAGGTTGGAGTTTTATCCCCATTTGTGACCAAGTAATGGAATGGAGATCAAAGAGAACTTAATTAGTATTGGAAAATAAAAGCATCTAAGAGCAGCAACTTTTTTTTTTTTTTTTTTTTTTTTGACTAGTGAATCCTTCCATTTATGTAAAGAACAAAACCTGCTAGTGTTAGCTACAAGCCTACAACTACAACAATTTCTTTCGTATAAGCAAAAAAGAAGCCTAAAACAGAATGCCTGACAAAACCTTTGTGTCTCCGGATTCCAGTTAATCTGCCCAAAGTACTCTCAACCTGTCATTAACAAATCTAAGACAGACTAAGAGCAAATTTTTCTCTAAATTCACTAAAGTATTAAAGCAATTTAAAAAAAGTGAGAAAATTTATCTGACAAAGATGCATTTTGTTAAAAACCTTGGAAGATAGTCATCACAACAGAAGAGGGCACATTTGCACTACTAATGAAGGGATCCTATACCGCCTGAACCCCAAAACAAAAAAAAAAACATGAATCACAAGCAATTATGAGTCAGTTTCATGCACCACTGGAATCAACATGAACCTCTGGTATCCAGGACACTAAGGTTACACGTGAGCAAACACTATAACTCTATAAGATCTACAAGAAGGCCACAAAAGCAAGAAGAAACCTATTTAAAGAATAGAGATCATTAGCAAAATCAATTTAAAATTTAGGTGGAAACAATAGTCACTATACTATAACACTTGACCATATACCTCTCAATGGGATACATCCACCGATATATGACTGGACCGGCAATTTTTGCTTCATTTGCCAAATAGATAACTAAATGCACCATCACTGTGAAAAAAGATGGAGGAAAAATCTTCTGCAATTCACATAGAATTAATGCAGCCCGAGACTCAAGTAATTCAAGCTCACGTTCTTCAAGAACTTTAGAACAAAGGTCTTTAAACCAATTGCACAAGTCTATTAGAACCGAGCATACCTTATTAGGTAAAGAACATCGTATTGCTATAGGAAGAAATTCTTGCATTAAGAGATGGCAATCATAACTTTTGAGACCTGTAAGCCTCCGTTGTTTAAGTTGCACACAACGTGAGACATTGGAAGAGTATTCATCCGGAGTTCTCATTTCCTTGAGAATCTTCAAAAAGACATTTTTTTCATTCAAGCTCATTTGATAAGAAGCTTGAGGCAAGTATTGGGTGTTACTCCCAGGACGAGTCTTTGGATGAAGAACGCTCCTTAAACCCAGTTCTACAAGGTCAAGTCGTGCTTTATAGTTATCCTTTGACTTCCCCTCTTGTCCAATCAATGTGCCAAGAATGTTATCACAAACATTCTTCTCTATATGCATCACATCGAGATTGTGACGCAATAAAAGATGTTCCCAGTAAGGCAATATGAAGAAAATGCTCTTTTTCTTCCAAGGTCCATTTTCATTACCATTCCAGTTCTCCAATTGTCTCAAGACAACACTACCGGAAGGTGGTGAAGGAGCACTTCTAAATTCTTGACTCCCATCAAAAGATTGTTTATCATTTCGAAACTTATGATCAGCTTCTAACCACCTGCGATGACACATATAACAATACTTTCTACCATGCCGTAACCACTTGGATTCAGTAGCGTATCCACAACAAGGACATACGTATTCCCCCCTTGTACTCCATCCAGACAAATTGGCATATGCAGGAAAGTCATTAATGGTCCAAAGTAATGCTGCACGTAGTCTGAAGTTTTCATTTTTGGAAGCATCAAAAGTGTCAACATCAATTTCCCAAAGTTCTTTCAATTCTTCTATCAAAGGCTGAAGGTATACATCTACATTGTTTCCAGGACCTTTTGGACCAGGAATGAATAGGGAAAGCATAAAGTTTGATTGCTTCATGCACATCCATAAAAGAAAATTATAAGGTATCAAGATAACAGGCCAAGTGCTATGAATCACACTCATTGTTTTGAAAGGGTTAAAGCCATCAGAAGCTAATCCTAAGCGAACGTTGCGAGGGTCAAACGAAAATTGAGGATATCGAGAGTCTAATTCTTTCCAAGCAGGAGAATCTGCCGGATGTCTTAGACGTCCATCCTTAGTTCGCTCATGCTCATGCCAAGTCATTAAAAGAGCAGTTTTTGAAGACATGAATAACCTTTGTAGTCTTGGAATTATAGGAAACCAACGCAAAATCTTTGCAGCTTTCTTCTTTTTTACAAAAGTATCTTCAGTATCACTTTCTACATCATTCACGCTCTCTTTCCACCTAGAAGCACCACATTTATGGCAAATTTCTTCATTTGCCTTATCCTTCCAAAACAACATGCAATCATTGGGACAAGCATGAATTTTTTCATATCCCAAACTTAAGGAAGAAATCATCTTTTTCAATTCTTTATAAGACCCTAGAAATGTATTACCTTCTGGTAGAGCAAGTTTCAAAACCTCTAATAATGTATTGAAAGATTTGTTAGACCATCCATTAAAACACTTAATGTGGAACAAATAGACTACAAAAGAGAACTTTGTGAAGTTTTTGCAATTTGGATATAGTTCCTCCTCTGCATCTTTAAGTAAATCATAGAACTTGTCACTATTAATTCTTCGACCATGATGTTGGTCTCCATAAGCATCTCCCGATTCTATGCTACCCACATCAATATTCCTACCTCTTTCGGCCATCATATCATGCAATATTTCATTCACATCATGACCGAACTCTCTATCTTCCTCATTAGTTCTAATAGTAGCAGAGCTAGCATCCAAGACCTCCCCATGAAAAATCCATCGAACATATCCTTTCAGAAAACCTTTACATATAATGTGATCAAATGCCTCTACCCTAGATACTCTATATGTGTTGACACATTTAACACAAGGACACCAAATTTTTCCATTTTCAGATGATCTTGCAAAGGCAAATTCTAAGAAATTGATGACCCCATTAATGTATTCTTCACTTGCTCTGGACGTAAGATTTATCCACGTCTTATCCATAGAATGTGAAATGATTAAAACTGTAATATAAAGACATTTAGTTATCTCACATTCCAACTAGATATATTGCACAAACATGAAACGTATTGCTATGAATAAACCTACGCAATCATATAATTGACAAACATTTTATACAAAGTAAAAAGAGGGAAGGCACGTGGCTAGCTAGTTTATCTTTAATGCAATTTTTTCCTTTTCCTTTTCATATTTATGTGAACTAATAATAATTATCACTTAACCTAATCTCCATATATATATATAAATATTATAAAATATTTTTTATTATAAAAAGTGAATAACCAAAAGTTCTTTTCTTCCCTTTAAACTTCTTGAAATGTATCAAAAGTGAATAACCAAAGGAGCCTTACATTTTTCATTTTGGGTATAGCTAATCTATTGGAATTTGAGTTACAGAGAAAAGGGGCAGCTTATTATCATTTTATGTATTACTCCTAACCTCTTATATATCTCGATATTTGATTTTGAGACTTTCAAGTTAAATATGTTAATCTTAGTTATATTTTATACATTGAGAACTTATTTTTCCACAAAACTAATTAAAACTTCTACATACATACCCTACTACATGATATTATTATACATTATTTATTTACTAGAACATACATACATACCCTACTAGAACATACATACATAAATCCAATATGCGTTTCAATAAATCTAAACTAAAGGTAATGCCAGCCAAAGTTCGAGATTAATACAAGTGGGACATAGTGAGGATATTGATTTTTAGTGAGTGTAGGCAATGGGAATCTAGATTGTGAAGTGAGAAGTCGGGAATGTCCACCATTTTTCAACTATTTATACTACCAATATACTAGTGCTCGAATTAGCTATTCCTATTCTAGAATATAAGTTTGGGCCAGGCAATCCATGGCCCAAACAGTTAAATCAGATTAAGAACCTGACAAATCAACCCTAGAAAATCATATAATGCGATAATGGTCAGAATAAATTTAAAGTAAAATACTTAATCTCATATATTTTGAACTGCAGATATTTTCTGTTATCTTTTTCATTTATATTTAAGCTGGTTGAACTGTTTTATACCCAAAAACTTAAGCTATGGATTAAATTTGTCATCAAGTGAAATTAATGTGATTTGGTCCCTATGCCTATCTTTGGTTTGAAAATTTTCAATCCCAGATGCAGACTTCTATACCACATTAATTATTTTCTTTTTTGATTGGTTGTATTGTTGACCAACAAAATAATAGGGGTTGGGGTGTAAGTAAGCAAAGCTTGTGTTAATGTGGATCGAATTCTATAGTAATATCTAGGTGCTTTTGTCTTGCTATAGAAGATGATTAGCTTAGGCAATGGCTCAACATTTTTGGGTTTGCAATCTGGTTTTACATGGTTGCAGTCCAGTTTGAAGTAAAGTGTGGTTTTTAAGTCATTTGGTTGATCAAACAGATCATTCACTACTTTCAATAATATTGAGTTTGCGATAAAAAAAATAATTTTTGAGGATGCTAAACAATAAAGCTCTTTGGGATTCTGTGCCTAGTGTTCCTCCACAAACCACAGGTACAATTTTGTTCACTTTTTGGCAGTCCTTTTGATACCTGCCTGCCACGACGCCAATGGCTACCTTCTTCTTTGTCCTACACTTTGTTTCTAGTTTCTTAGGCACAGATATGGAACTACTTGATCTGTCTCACATTGATGCTTAAGTTCAGAAAGCGTGAAAATCTAACAAAAATTTACCTGCACCGCCTGCACCCTTTCGACATGCTTATAAAGTTGGTCAGAGATCAGAACCTAGACTTCCTTATTTTACCACCAATCAGATGTTCATACCTCTTTATACTACCGTGAACTTGATCTCACCAGATCTTGATCCTTACAAGCAAAAGTAAACTACGAAAACGAGAAAAACCGTCCACATCCTTAGTTTATGTTAGATTAGAAGAGAAACTTAGAACGCCCCTGTATATTTTTGCTACATTAACATTACGCATCCTTAAATCTATGTAACCTTCAAAAAAATCCGCTAATAAAGCTTCAAGAAATTAACAAACTAGGTGCATTGAGTACTAAGGGTAAGTGCTACTAAAATAAACACAGATTAGTACTAGGTGCAGTCCAGTATAAATTGCTATGATCCAAGGGGGAACTTGCACAACAATTCCCGAGTTCAATTACATGGGAAGGAAAGGAAGAAATATACTAAAATTGGTTCCATTTGTCTATCTCTGGCAAGAGAACTGCAATCTGGTCAGCTATTTCACAGTCTGACAGAGATGGTTTTCTTAAAGGATGTAAAGGGAAAAAAAGAAAATAAAAAAGGAAATGACAAAGAAAAGCTGTACTAAAGACCAGTCTGATGCTAGCTGTTGTTGACACAAGGTGAAAGTATCTAAACTCCTTTCGTCTCCAGAAAGCGAACCACCAGATTTGACTCTAAATTTCTATCTAACCATGTTTCAGTTTCAAGATGAATGGCATTGAACCACCAGATTTGACTCTCAATTCAGGTTACAACGGTGCTCATCAACTTCACCATAATTCTTACACAGATCGATGCACTCAAAAATCTAACAATAGTTGATTATTCCAACAATTCAGGTTACAACAGTGGGATTATTCCAACAATAGTTGATGAATTGTTTAAGGAGAAAGATATTAAAAAAAATAAAAACTCAGACATTAAAAAAAAAAAAACTCAGACATAAAAAAATAAAAAAATAAAAAAATAAAGAAAGAGCAACAGACCTTCTCTAAGAGAAGAAATGGTTTCTGTGCTTTGTGATGCTGAGGTTGCCCTTATCATCTTCCCTAGTCGTGGCAAGCTCTACGAGTTAGCAAATCTGATGGCTTTTCTCTTAATCGATGAAGGAATTGGTGATGAAACCAGTAGATTACCGATTGAAAAGGAATTGGTGATGAAACCAGTTGATTACCGATTGAAAAGGAAATGATGATGAAACCAATTGTTGATTACCGATTGATGAAACCAGTGAAAGAGAGGGACTGAAAGAGATAAGGGGGAAACAAGGGGGAAAGTATAACCTAATAAAAGAAAGGGCAAATCCGTCATTATAGCATTTTTTTCGGGAGTGACCTATACTGACGGATGACAAAACCCGTCAGTATATCTTATGACTATACCGACGGTCCATAAAAAACCGTCAGTATACGGGATATCTATACCGACGGCCAATGAGTAACCGTCAGTATATGGGGTATCTATAGCGACGGAAAACAAAGTGTCGATATATGTTAAACATATACTGACGGTAACAAAAATCCGTCATTATAGCATTTTTTTCGGGAGTGAGCTATACTGACGGATGGCAAAACCCGTCAGTATAACTTATGACTATACCGACGGTTAATAAAAAACCGTCAGTATACGAGATATCTATACCGACGGCGAATGAGTAACCGTCAGTATATGGGGTATCTATAGCGACGGAAAACAAAGTGTCGGTATATGTTAAACATATACTGACGGTAACAAAAATCCGTCGCAATAGATCATTTATACCGACGGATTTCTACCGTCAGTATAGGTAAGTGTCAGTATATGGCAATTTGTTTGTAGTGAAAGTTGTTAAAAAAGATTCAAAAATTAAATACGAGTACGTGGATACGTCTTATAACAATGTTTTAAATAAAGATACCATATATAAATAAATATGTTTATTTACTTTAATATTTATCTATATAATTTTATATAAATTATTCATATTTAAATATGTTTTGTTTGATTTAATTAATTTCATTTAAAATATTTTTTATATCATTGTATTCATATTTAAATACAATAAAATTTTTAAATTTACTTTGCCAAAAGTACTCATTCTTTAACAGTCATAATTTCAATCTAAACACCAATATTATCTAATACATTTTGCCTATTTCATCAATCAATCTTCCATTCTCATCTCTAATTACTACTTCAACTTCAGTTCAAACAATCTATAAGATTAATGGTGTTGTTCAAGTAAAGCTGAATATTCATGATACGGAAGAAAAATCGAAAAGAGATAAGGGAGTTGATATATATGGATCAAACCACAAAAATTAACCAAACTTCTTCTTCTTCCTCCTCCTCCAATTGCAGCAGTCACAAAGATCACGTCGACTTTTGTGATGAAGTGTCTATTTTTATGATGAAGTGTCGAACACATATTCTGTGTCTTATCCTACCGATGAAAAATCGGACACAAATACGACAACCAAAGAATCTATGTAATAGAGTATAAACATATTATGAAATGAATGATATTAAAAAAAAAAAATACAAATTATAACACATGTACATAGATTATCATGTCTAAATAATTGCAATAACTTCAAATATCTTGAATGAGGGTGTAAATGTTCAAACTATTTGTGAGTTACGAGTGGTTGAACTCGATTTGTAAAACCACGCTTGAGCATGTACCATTCGGGCCCAAGTCTACGCCCACTTTAAAGTCAATCCAATCTTGGGTTGATCCGATACCAACCCGAATTCGAGACTTTTTTTTTGTGCTAAGAATGGGAGTCAGTATCTCCTCCACGGAGGCAGCGGATCAACCGATTCTGGTCCACTTTCTCTCTCACCTCAGTCCAGTCCGGAACTTCAAAACTCCCAATAACCCTCCTTTCCCTATCAAATTTCCCTCGCCGCCCAACTCCTCCATGGCTTGACCCGAAAACCCGACCCAAATGGACTCTCTGCAAAGTCTCCCTCCTCTCTCGACTCTCTCCACCTCAGCCTCTTCCATCCTCAATGCTAAACTCGGCACCGACCACGACCTAACTCAAGCACCGAGTCTCGTCTCCGAGTTTCTGACTCAGTGTAATGATTTGGACCGAAGCCTAATACACCTCAATCGCACCCTCGAATCAAGCCTCGCATCTTACGCTTCCTTCTCCGATCGCATCGGCGACCTCTTCGGCGAGGTAAATTCGAAATTGACCGATCTCGGATCTTCCATTTGTTCTCGGAGCTCCCTTTCAGGTTCGAACCAATGTAGAGTTATGATTTGATATTGACTTTGTCTAATTTTGTTGGAAAGTTTAGGCATTTTTGGAATTTGTGCCATGGAGACCATTGGTTTTATTTTTTATTATTATTTTTCTTTGTGGAAATTGCTGTGTTATAGATGGAGAAGGATTGGGAGAGGAGTTGCCGGCATTGGCGAAGGAGGTGGCAAGGGTGAAAACTGTCCGAGCATATGCCGGTGAGGGTTCTAAAAGATCATAGCTTATAGGAATTCTGAACTGCTGATTGAATCTAAAGAAAGAACGAAACTTTTTTTTTTCTAAACGACTTAAGAATTATCATTGTTTATATTTTTCTGGGATTTCAGTTTTTGTGTTTCAATATAAAAAGAGGTGGTTTTCTTGTTCAATGGTTGAAATTAAGGCAAACTTTTTCATATTAAGCTGATTGATGCTTTTGCTTTTTTTTTTTTTTTTTTTTTTTTGCAAAAGATAAATAGAAAGCAAAAAATTAGAAAATGAATATAAAACAAAAGGCAAATAGCAAAAACATCAATCAAACAAAGTCTTCTATTCATTAAGAATTGTTTCATACTTCTCTTATGGTAAAGAAGTTATCCATAGCCAATGAGGCCTTTTCTCAATGACAAGGAGGTAAGCCTCTATTTCCAAGGTTCAAGTCTCCGTGTTTGCGGTTTCTCCTAACTTTATATTGGTTCATCGATTTGTTTTTTTTGGCTTGTTTATTGGTTTCTTTTACCGGATACATGTTAAAAACTGTTTGATTATACTTGTAATTTCTATTGATACATGTAACTTCATTTAAAGAAAGGTCATGTAAATGGAGAGATATTCATGGGTGGACTTATATAGAATTATTAGTTATCCTAGTCTCAAAGCTCAAGTAATTCAAGATATTGCCCCATAACTTTTTTGATCCTTTAGTGGCCTTAGATTAATCCAAGCCTCAAAGCTCAAGTAATTCAAGCTATTGGATTCCACATCTGGACTACGTCACTGTGGGTTTTCCTTTTATTGACTTATGAGTCTTTTTCTGATATAATCTGCTAATCTAATCTGACTATCGTATTTGGAATTGCTTTGATCTGTGTTTCTTTTGGGTCTATCAATGGTGGTCTAGTCTTTTAGCCACCAGTGACACATCAGCGTATATCTATCTTGCAGCAAAATATAGCAATTGGGTGTAATGGGCAAAAATTATATTTGGTGGCCAATGTTGTAGTCTTATTTGTTCAGTATCCTTATAGAATCCATATATTTAATAGATTGAGCACTATGTTGCAGCTAGAGTTGTTGTGTCATAAGTGTGCCTTTTGCTGCTAAGGGCGTGGTTAGGATGGTCTGGTGTTACAGATATCACTATTGCAGCTGCTGATCTGCTGATCTCTTTTTTAAGCAAAATGGTATTTATATCAGTGAAAGTTGTTTGCTGGAACCGGTTAGCTATTTCTTAATGTTTTTCATGTTTCAAATTAATTATACAAAGGTGCCTCTGCCAGTCTGCCGGGCTACATCCACCTGTACTTTAATTTCGCGGTTAGATCTTTGATTAACAGTGTTTTTTGCACCAATTGTGAAGTATAGTAGAATCTATATAAAATATGTCATGTCCATTGTTGCTTTAAATTTCTATGCTTTATGATATGGTATCATCCAATAATTGTCCAAATACAGACTCTCTTTAGATTTGAGAACCATGAGGCTAATCATCATGGTGAATTGGCACATAATGTTTGATCCAATGAAGCTAAATATCTTCTTGCTATCAACTATAGATGCTCAATGGTCCTGTTAAGAACTTTCTTCCTTCTAGGTTCCTTTCTTGCTTTTAGAGTTCAAGATGACATAATTTTATGCTAAAGATAGGACTATTTCTTCATGAAATTGGATGAAGAGGATTGCTTTGATTGGGAAAAAAACCAATTAGCAAGAATGCAAGATCTTAAATAATGTAGCTAAATTTTTCTTCTATTTTTAATTTTAGCTAGATTTTCCCTTTTGTTGTTACCTTTTGTTGCCTCTGTATACAATTGTGATGTAATGCTCTCACCCATCTTTTTTTTCCTTGAAATGATCTTTTCTCTCAGAGATAGCGTCAAAGCTTGATAATTTAGTTGGTGATATTGAAGATGCGGTCTCTTCTACTATGAACAAAAATTTAAGAAAGGATTCTTCCAGACGAAATTCAGAAGTAAGTACCCACATTAGAAAAATATTCAGACACTCTTATGGAAACTATTTTCTTGCATAAATCTTTATCTTTCTTAATGTTGCAGGAAACCCGCCTGATTGCTATTAAAACACTCAAACTGACAGAAGACTTGTTAACTTCAGTCTCAAAGACACGCCCTCAATGGGCACGTCTAGTCTCAGCTGTTGATCACAGAGTAGATCGAGCTCTAGCAATATTAAGACCCCAGGCAATCGCAGATCATCGAGCCCTTCTAGTATCCCTTAGATGGCCACCACCACTTTCCAATTTGACTTCCTCAAGTCTGGATACAAGGAAATCAAGTGAAGTCCCAAATCCTCTTTTAACAATGCAGGGTGATCTCAAACACCATTACTGTGAAAATTTTATTGCCCTGTGCCGCCTGCAGGAGTTGCAGAGACGAAGAAAATATCGGCAACTTGAGGGCCATAATCGGAAGGTTGCTCTTCACCAACCACTTTGGGCAATTGAAGAGCTTGTCAATCCTGTATCTGTTGCATCCCAAACCCATTTTCCAAAGTGGATTGATAAGCCAGAATTCATTTTTGCTCTGGTATATAAAATTACACGGGATTATGTTGATTCTATGGACGAGTTATTGCAACCACTGGTTGATGAAGCAATGCTAACCGGGTACAGTTGTAGAGAAGAATGGGTTTCAGCAATGGTAGCCTCCTTATCAACATACTTGGCAAAAGTTATATTCCCTATTTATGTTGGTCAACTGGAGAAAGAGAGTGTGACTGGTATTACATCACAGGCTAGGACATCTTGGCTCCACCTTGTTGACTTGATGGTCTCTTTTGACAAACGAATAAAATCTCTTGTAGAACAGTCTGGGATCTTGCTTTCCCTTCAGGAAGATGGGACCCTGCGTAAGATTTCCTCCCTCTCTGTCTTCTGCGATCGACCTGACTGGCTTGATTTATGGGCAAAAATAGAGCTAGCTGACACACTGGAAAAACTAAAACTGGAGATGGATGAAGAGAAAAACTGGACTAAGAAAGTTCAGGGGGCAGTTCTCTCTAATTCTGATGATTATAAATGTCCTGCAGTTTCCAGCTGCATTTTTCAGTGTTTATCATCTTTGGTTGATAGATGTGGATCATTGCCTACAGTTTCCTTGAGGTCAAGGTTTTTGAGGTTAGCTGGTATACCAGTCATAAAAAATTATTCTGATTGCCTACTTCTCAGATGCCAAGAAGCTGAAGGATTGACTGCCTTAACAGATGATGATGCTCTAATTAAAGTTGCAAACTCCATTAATGCAGCTCACTATGCTGAATCTATTTTAAAAGAATGGTCTGAGGATGTTTTTTTCCTTGAGATGGGATTAGATCAAGGTGATGAGCTTGGAGAGTCTCCAATTGAAGAGTATGGAAATGGTATTTTCCATGAGGAGATTGTTAAGTTTGAGGATTTCAGAACACAGTGGATTGAGAAGATATCTATAGTTGTTTTGAGAGGATTTGATGCCGGATGCAGAGATTACATGAAAAACAGGAGACAATGGCAGGAAAAAAGTGAAGAAGGTTGGACGTTATCGAAAACATTGGTTGGGGCCTTGGATTATTTGCAGGGGAAAATGTCAGTAATAGAAGAAAATTTAAACCGGCTAGACTTTGCCGGTATCTGGAGGAGTCTGGCAGCGGGGGTGGATAGATTGATTTTTAATGACATTCTTATGAGCAATGTGAAGTTTCGTGATGACGGGGTGGACAGATTCGGGCATGATTTAGAGGTCATATTCGGAGTTTTCAGGGCTTGGTGTTTGAGGCCGGAAGGTTTCTTCCCCAAAGCAAGTGATGGCTTGAAGTTGTTGAAGATGGAAAAGAAGCAACTTGAAGGTAGCCTGAGAGGAGGGGAGAAATGGATGAAGGAGAATGGAATTAGGCATTTGAGTATAGCTGAGGTTGAAAAGATTGGGAAGAACAGAGTATTTACAAAGTAGAAGGGCTTTTGAATTTTGGTTTCATTTCTTATCATTGTAGCTGAATACACAGTGGACTTGGACATAGAACTAAGAACAGAGAGGTTAGGTCTTTTGTTGTGCATAGGCTCTTCTCTTCACCTCTTTGATTAACCCATTTGTTTCTGAAAAATAATACAATAATAATGAAATTGCTTTGTTATTTTTTGAGCATCCTTGTCATTTGTGAATGCTAGATTCTTAACGCTTAACAATCCAAAGAAATTGGACCAACTCCAACCTTGTATATATAACCTTACCATACAATATGAATACGACATGTTAAATAAATATGTAATATAATAAACACGACATTTTTAAATACGATTAACAGGATACGTTTAATATACATATCATATTCGTATTTAAAATTTTGATATATTTAATCATTTTTGTTGTATTTATATTTACATGATTTGTACGAAAAAAAATACGAGACATGATATGTATTCACAAATTATCATGTTTAACAAATAGCCATAAAATGATAGTTTCCACCGTGCCACGACTCGATTTTTTGGAGATCTTTTATCGAAACCCGATCCGAATTGGGCCCAAGCCGGAAGCCCGTTTCACTATTTAAAATTTAAAAAAAAAAATTATTTTTATTATTAAACCGTAATTCAAATCGGATACACCAAAATTAAGAAAATCTATACGGCCCAATTTAAACCATAAACGTTTCTTGCGAGTCAGCGATGGGATTCTGAAGGCAAGTTATCGAGGTGATGAACATTGAGGCCTTATCAGAAGCTTGAAATGAATGTTGTGGTTAGTATTGAAGATTGGCAAAGATCAACCTGATACAGTTAAAGTGAAAAATGTAGGGGATTTCTAATAAAAACAGAGCAACCGATCTGAACAAGACCCTATTTATGCTGCCTTTGTCACCACCCTCTTTTTCTTCTTTTTACAAGAAAACACCTTAAAGAGAAATTATTATATTTATTGACAATAAAAATTATTAGATTATACAAACAGGATTAACGGGATGACATATATTTTTTGGTATAATAAAAAAAATTAAAAAAGAAAAATAAAACATGTGATAATTTGTTAACCCACTTGTGGAGTTAAAAAATTATACTTTAATATTTCAAAAATGAACTCAACATCTTAAATCGGATATAAACATTGAAAACAGAATGACATCGTTTTCGCGAATACGCATCCGGACATATATCATTGGACAAACAATCAGATATTAGATTTTTGTAGATTAAATTTCAAGAGACAAAATTTATGATTGCAAAATCTTTATATAGCTATCAGATTTACACAATTATATTTGCACCAACTTACAAAAGAAAAAACTTTCTTCAGAAGGTGATGGTTCAATTAGGGGTCAACCCACATAGCCATGTTGGATCCAAATGACACCGGCTTGTCATCCTTCCACTGCAAAAGGTGGGAGGTTTTCGCTGCTATGTGAATCCAGCTCATTGTATCGGTGGACGTATCGTTTTTATTCTGGTATTGATATGTTAGGTGTGTTTTGGTATATCGTTTCGAGTTTATAGATATTTTTCAAATATTTTTTTATATATTTCAAATTTTTTAATAAAATATATATTATATACACATGATCCATTACATGCATATATATATTTTTATGCAAATATAAATTTTAAATATTTAATATTTAAAATTTTTAAACATCAAATAAGTAAAATAAATATTAAAATATTAAATAATATATAGTAAATTATGATTAATTATATTCAATAGCTTAATTTAATGAACATATTATATTTTTAAATGTAATTATGAAAAAAATAAAAATGATCATGACATAAAAAATTTTAAAATTGATTTAAAAAATTAAATAAATGATATTTTTTATAAAAAAAAATTTAAAAAATCAAAATATTGAATCAACCGATACAGACCAATACGTATTAATATTGACTGATACAGCTCGATACGATTGGACCGATAAACCGAAATATACGAGATTGATACCGACCACTACCGGTACCATACCAATTCCATTGATCCAGCCTCATGCAGTATCCTCTATGCTAGGAGGCACGAGACCCAGAGCCCATGGGCGATGGCTCAGCTCCTTGCTTGGAACTTGGAACGGGCAAGCCACTGTGGAACCGACACGGTGAGTAGAACCAATGTCCCATCACCATCATGGCTCCACTCGGGTAACAGGCTGGCGTTATTTAGCTCGGCGAGCAGATGTGGTTTTTGGGCTTAGTACACAGATTATTTTAATTCCCGATGCGGACTTTTATTAAAATTTAAATATAGTAATAATTAAGTTATTTTTTATCGATTTAAAATAATTAATAATATAAATTAATATGATATCAAAATTTTTGTATTTAAATCTTGACAATTTTTAATTTTTTTTTTTTTCACTTTGTGTTTTATTACCTATCAAATTATACGTTACTGTTTTAATATTTTTTTAATTTACACTTTTTTAAATTCATATACAAATTTATTAATTATTCATCCCATTTATATATAAAACACGTTTTAAATTTTAAATATAATAATTGAATTATTTTTTATCAGCTTAATATTTTGGATAATTGGTAACCCAATAAGCTTGCTTCCTCTTTTCATGTGTATCTTGTCGACTGGTGACATTGAGTTTGAGGTCTTACCTGAAGCCTAAAATCTATGTTCTAGTCAAAGATTGACGATTGCCATAGCTCAACTAGATTTTTAGAGATTTAGTTTTCTGAAGTACAAAATAGCACAAAGTTCCAGCAGAAGCTAACTTAAAACTCAAAAGAAAGTACAAAATTGTAAGAAGTTTTCTGTTGTGGGGAATCTACATTGGTCCGATAGGAAGAAAATTACACTTTTAAGCAAATAAAAAGAAGAAAAACTATCTCTTATTAATTAATTATGTTAAACTAAGTATTAACATTGGCTATTTTCAAAAAAAAAAAAAAAAGTATTAACATTGGCTAAAATAGTAAAAGAATCCTTAAACTTTATCATTTTATCTAGATAATTTTTTATATTTTTATTGCATTCAAATAAATTTTTAATTTTTAATTTATATCCATATAAGCTCATGTTTAATTTATATCGAAATAAACTTTTAACCTTTAATTTATATTTAAATAATCTCTTAACATAAATCAATATTTCATTTGAAATAAAAGTTTATTTAGATACAAAAAATTTATTTGAATATAATAAAATATAATGACATATTTTAAAAAATAAAATAATTTAAGATATTTTTTTTAATATTTTAGCCATTAACATTCTACACTATCCATTTAATGATTAATTTACTTATTAATAAATTTTATAAATATATCTTAATAATATACATGTCAATTTTTTAATAACTTTTTGTGGGAACTTAAAAAATTTACCTTAATGTAGTTTTCCTTAAAATTAATATATTTTAAATTTTATTGTATTTTGAGTTACATACCAAAAAAATAAATCCCATATAGATCTTCTTCTTTTTTCAAAATTTAAACTTGGAAAATTTCATATCAAAAGTGTAACATGTCGGCTTTTCATTATTTTTCCTCTCTTTTTTATATTAATATAGCATATAAAGAGAGAAAAGAACAATAAAAAAAGAACTAATGCAAATTAGAATCTAAAAATTGAATTAAAAGCATATTGGATAAACTGAAAAATCAAATAAAATTATATCATAAAAATATTTGATATGTTATAAAAAATTAAATACTAAATAAATTTTAATTGCATTTTTGACAAAATACATATATGATTTTAATATGTTTTATATAAAAATATAATAAAGGAGTCCCACTATGTGTTTTTGAGAATAAAAAAAAAGAAATATTAACCAAAAAAAAAAAAAAAAAAAAGAGAAATTCCTTCCCACATTAAAAGGGTCGGTGCCAGCCAGACAGGCATTGGGTTTCTTTCTTCTGCTTTCGATTTTCTGCTTCAGATTTCAGCCATCCATTTCTTTCAATTTTTTCAGTTCTAAAATTCTAATAAATTCAAAATCCAAAATTGAAAATCATTTTCAAAATCCCTTCCTTGAATTACGCCTTAATCTTTCCTCTAAATAACCACATTATTCTCTCTCTTTCTCTTTTGAGTTTCTTCTCTTCTTTTCTTTTTATGTTATGAGAAAGATTTTTTTGAATTTGTGAGGCTAAAGAAGAGAGAAAAAATGGCGTCGAATATAGGAATGATGGATAGTGCTTACTTTGTTGGAAGGAATGAGATTTTAACGTGGATCAACAACAGACTTCAGCTTAATCTCTCTCGTATTGAAGAAGTAATTTATGTTTTCAAATATATATATATATTTATAATTATAGTATATATAATTTTTTTTTATTTTTTTTTATTTTTTATGGGTAATGCTTGTTTTTATCAATGATTGGTACTTTTTTTTTTGTGAATTTTATGGCTTTCTATTAAATTCTCCATGCAAATGTAAAATCTCTTTCGTTTTGGGTTTTTGGTCTTTTGATGGGTAATGTTGGTTCTTATTAGAAATGATTAATTTTTGTTAATTTTAATGGAAAGAACAGAGATTGCTTTTAAATGGGTTTTTTTTTTTTTTTTTTTTTTTCTTTCTTTTGAATGAAACAAGAAAGAAAGTTTTTTATTTAATTTTTTTAATAAATGTTTAATGTTTTGACAATTTACTGGTGCAAGGTAGCATTTTATTAAAGGTCTCCTGATGTTTGAATTTATTTATTTATTTTTTTTGTTAATCTTACTTTGACTTACTTCAATAATGTTGGTTTTCTGCTTTATTTTTGCCATTCATAGAGAAATGTTACTAGTAATATTTTAATAATTTCACTTTTCAACCTTAGTGTAGATTTTTTTTTTTTATTCCTACATATTAATCAATCCCTTTTCTGCATATGATTTGAGACTTTATTTATCATTATGGATGGACAGTAGTGAGTTCACCCAGTGATTCCACTTATATAGACAGAAACAGAGAAATAATTTCAGATACAATCTTCCTATGCTTGCTTTTGTAGATTAGGATAACTTTGAGATGATATTGCCATTTTATTATGTCTATTGCAAATGATTTTCACTGTCCTCCTGCTAGATGGGATGATAACTAGGATAACTTGAGGAACACATGGAATTTAAATTAGGACCAAAAGTGGGTGATAATTCGCTTATTTCTAATATTATGATCCCTAGTGTTCAGCCTCCCTGTCCCGATTAAGGTTCTAAGAGGGTTGATTGGGACATTGTGCTATCCTCGTATGTTTTTAAACTTTAAAGTGGTCACTCTTGGGACTCAGGAGCTTTTGCGGTTTTTCACCCAAAATATTGGCCCTAAGGGATTGATTGGTTTAATAAAATAGACGATTGTTGTTTGGCTTTTCATATATTCTATTGGAGACGTGGATTATTCATATGACTATATGAGGACTTTTGCTTCAGCTTTATGCCTTCATTTCCAATTTTTACTGAACTGAAAAGTTGCCGGTTTATGGCTAGCACAGTCATTGTCGTTCACTGATATAATTTTACTACGCTTTTTAAAGTTTATTCTCTTAATATTGACGTTCATTATTTTTCTTCACTTAAAACTACTTGTTTCCAGGCTGCATCTGGTGCAGTGCAGTGTCAGATGATAGATATGACCTATCCAGGAGTTGTCCCAATGCACAAGGTGAGAATTAGCCGATTTGTTTTCATCTTCCTCATCTCTTGTGCTCAATTAATTTTCATCACTAAATAATTCCCTGATTTGAGTTGGAATGCAGGTGAATTTTGATGCAAAGACAGAATATGATATGATTCAAAATTACAAGGTTCTACAAGAAGTATTCAACAAGTTGAAAATTGAAAAGGTAATTCCATCTCTATTTACCGTACATTTTCTTTTTTAATGCCTAATGTATGAAGTTTTTTGTCCTTTCTTTTACTAAACATGTTTTAAAAGAATAAAAGAAAAAAACCTTGAGTATGCTTCATCCCGTTTGGTTGCATATGGGTCACTGAAAACCTATTAAAGTAAGCATAAAGTTGAGTTAATTTATGGCATTTTAGAAAACTCGATGACATTTCATCTGATATGCTCCAATGCGAGTTGCAGTTCTTTTGGTTGGTAGGCCAAAATAAAATTGTGGCTGAATGCTGATAGAAAATAGAACAGAGTTATGATGCCATTGGTGGGGTTCTTAATCAGAATTCAGAACCAGCATTTTGCATTTGGCCTCACTTGCTTTTGTTGTGTTGTTCGTTGCTATTGGCAAATGAGCATATGTTAGCACATGAATAGGTCTCTATGAATTAGATTTGCTGGTGGTTTTTCTGAATCTTAACGTGAAAAAGTAGTATTTGCTAGTTTTATTGCGATTATTTAGATAACAAATTATTTCATCGATAATTTTGCCATATGCAGCATATTGAAGTCAATAGACTTGTTAAAGGCAGACCTTTGGACAATTTGGAGTTCTTACAATGGCTGAAACGGTATTGTGATTCTATGAATGGTGGAATTATGAATGAGTAAGTTATTCTTCCTGTCATTATATTAATATTCTCTCCTCCTCCCCCTTCCTCCCTCCCTCCTGTTCCTTCCTTGACATGATTAGTGCGTTATAATTGAATTATTTCATTTCTTTTCTGTGACTTCAAAGGAATTATAATCCTGTTGAAAGAAGACTTAAAGGTGGAAAAGAGCGGAACTCGAAGGTTTATAATAAGAGCTCAAAATCTCTGCAAGCAAACAATCTCCATAACTCTGCCTCTGGAGATACCGCTGGCACTAATAGAAACTATGGTCTGCTTGTGCAATGCAATTTCTTTTGCATTAATATCATAATTTATATTTTTTATGCATTTAATTCTCCTCACGATTGTTTCATGCTTATGACTAACTCTTCTCACCATTGTTTTGTGTCAGTTTCTAAGCAAGGGAAGACGGGTGTAGCAGCAGCTTCAGGGGATGTCCTGGCTTTGTCCAAGGAGGTACTAGCATTTGAGCTCTCCTTTATTTTATTTTTTTATCATCTATTTATTTATTTTTACCATGCTTTTAGTGCTTAGGATGGCTGTCTGACCTGGATTGTTCCCCTTTTATAATTGTTTGGTGATAATTTGCATCACTCTGTAAATTTGCCATTGCGCATTTATTTTGTATTACATATAGAGTGGAAAAAACAATTGTGTGAAGCAGTTTTTAGTCTCTCGAATGCTTTTCCCCCTTCTCAATGTATGCATATTGCAGTTAGGAAAGTTGAGTAATTCACTGTCTGGACAATGAAAATAATATTATGTTATGATTTTGTCATGTGCTGTGATTTAATATCGTTTCATGTTTCTCTTGTACAGGTTACTGATTTGAAGCTCTCTGTCGACCTTTTGGAAAAGGAAAGAGATTTTTACTTTGCTAAATTACGGGATATTGAAATACTTTGTCAGACTCCTGAAGTGGAGAATCTTCCGGTAAGAGTTCCTGTTAAGCCCTTCACGTTTTCTCAAGTGTGTATATGCATGCATACATACATGTGTAGTCATTAATTTTTACGGGAGCATTTCCCATCATCATTTTAAATCCATGGAGCATACATCTTGATCTGATCCATTAGCTGCCCAATGGTGGATCTGTTCCCAACTCTAGTTGCTTGTACTCAAACCTAGGACATAAAGAAAGGTGATATTATCCCTCAAGTCTATGTTGCTTCAACTTTTCATTGTTCTTGAAGTACCCATGTCCGACATCTGTGTCCGACGCATATCCGGACATGGGTATGAGGATATGATCCTCCAAGAACCCTCCAAATACATGGAAATCTTCGAAAAAATTGAACATACCCGTGTCGAACACATATCCGTGTCCGACACACCCGAGTCCGAGTAACATAGCCTCAAGATGATTGGCAGTGTCATATACTTTTATGCTATGTTACATGGACTCGGGTTCGGGTGTCCGACACGGGTATGTATCCAAGGGTCAGACTCGTTTTTTACTTAAAGTTTTGGACATTCGGAGTCGGCTAAAAAGTGTCCGGAAATAGGATACAGATACGGGGATACGTTATTTAAAAATATCACAAAAATATATTAGTACAAAATCTTATATAAATAATTTTTTTTTTAATTTCTTTTTCCAAAACCTATTAAAAAGCTTTTTTTTTTTAAATATTTAAATTCAATTTTTATAATTAATGTTAATTTTAAATATTAAATATTTGTATTTAATAATCTTTGATATTAGATGTTATATCAAAGATTTAAAAGGCCTAAGATCTTTGATATTAAAAGCCCAAAAAACAAAAATGGCCTACAACTCTTTTTTTTTTTCCTTTTTGGGCCGGGCAAACTTTCTTTTCCTTTCTTTTCTTTTTTTTTTCTTTTTTTTCTTTCTTCTCCTTTTCAACGTACCTCATTCTCTCTTCTCTTCAAATTCTCTCTCTACAATCAGCACAGCAGCACCTTAAAACCCAGAATCTGGCGGTGGACTGCCACGCTTGCCGCCACCTACCGGCGTCGGATTTTCTTCAAATCTCACCAACATATTTCCCTTTATCTCCTCTTTCCATTTTTTTAGCTAGATTTTTGAAAAAAGTCTCCAAAAAGCCTAGATCTAGAATCAAAATCCGCGGCAACTACCCCAAAACATCTCATTCTGCCACTGCAGATGGCCTGATTTTTTAATATGTTATTCTCCACGACTTGCTCTTCTTCCTCACACCTTTTGAAGCTTCAAAACAGTCTAACTGCTGTAATAAGCCGCCATTACCGACTTCGCCGCCACCTCTAACAGCCCAAATAGACGAGTCGGAATGCACAGCATCGAGTCCGACACATATTCCGTGTCCGTACCCGTGTCGTGTCGTGTCGACACGGGTACGACACCCTAAAGTGCCGAGTCCATGTAACACAGCTTTTATGTACTAATATGATGTTTGACAATGA
The DNA here is from genome assembly GCA_030761205.1 of Fremontodendron californicum. NCBI lineage: Eukaryota > Viridiplantae > Streptophyta > Magnoliopsida > Malvales > Malvaceae > Fremontodendron > Fremontodendron californicum. The sequence continues at coordinate 6,201,345 of JAULJL010000032.1, forward strand.
ATATCCTTAATAGTTAAGTTTATACGCGCCCACTATGTTAATTTGTAACCCTTGTACCCCTTTAAATTAGGATTGCTCTGTATTGATTTTATGTGAAATACCTAAGCAGGAAATCTGATTTTTTATCGGACCTTCCTTGGACTTTAATTGGATTTTCGTACCCCACATTTTCCTTCTTATTCATCCAAGTAGGCTTCCTCTCTCTCGATATGATGATATGTGTCTGTAAGGACTTCAATTGCACTTAGAGTGCATGAATTAAGCTGAAGGATCTTGAGGTAAAAGTCAGAAATGTAGCATAATTGTTCTTATAGGCTTGCATTGTTTATATGGTATATGTTGTTCGTCATGATTATCGAAGTGAACTTGTGCTGCCCGGGTTGAAGTATTTTTCTGATTACATGCATATTGAAAAAAAATGCAGATGGCAGTAGCAATAAAGAAAATACTGTACGCGGCTGATGCGAAAGAATCTGCACTCGAAGAAGCTCAAGAGTATATTAGCCAATCTGCCGATTATGGTGAAACAGAGGAAGGAAATGACGATTGAGCTTCGACAAACAGATTAGTTCTTGTATTGATTATGAATGCTAGACTAGGGAACTCCGAAAGTACCTTTAAATGTAACCCTGTAACATTTTTCTCCTCTCATATGTGCTGGATTACTATGAATTTAAGTACTGAATAACACTTACTAGTGAAATAGTGTTAAGAAAACAGCTCTAGTTGCTGCTGTTTCCAGGATTTTGTGTTCCTTGTTGGCTATATATAATCTGAGTCCATATTTATTCTATGCTCAGAGTCTGAATTTGGTCTTTTTACTATATCAATTATAGACCTGCTCATGGGTCGGGTTGTGGTTCGATTTTTTTTTTACCCAAGCTAGACGTTGAGCGGGTTCGGGCTGCCTTGCCGAGGTTTTTTTTTATCCTAATATAGCTTTTTATTTTTGTTTTTTTTTTTCAAATTACAGATTTTTTTTAATTATCGAAATACGTTTTATTTAAAATCTGTTGAGAAATTACTATGGGTCATGGTGATTTTTCAACTGGTTTATCAATTAAAAAAAAAATACAAATTAATACAATTCTCTTGTATGTTTAAAAAAAATTTAAATTTTACAGTATGGAAGTTGCCATCTCTCAAGGTGACTTTCAAACTTTTTTATTTTTTATTTTTTTCTTTAAAAAATTAAATAACAAAATTAAAATTTATATAATTTTAAAAAATAATAATGTAATAAATTTTAAATTACAAAAAAAAAAATACAAAAAATATAATTATATAACATGTATTGATAAAATAAAAAACTTGCATAACATGAAATACAAAACATGTAAATTTATACATTATTATACAAAAATACACTATTTACGTTATATTATACAAAAGTATATTTATTCTAATTATATATGGAGGAGCTCTCTTATCGCGTGGTATTGAGCAACAGTACGGAGCTCTCCAATTGCGTGGTGGTTGCACCCGTCGTTCAATCTCGTTAGTGGCATGTACTCGCGGTCGACCTTGACCTCTTACTGTATCCGCCACTGGTTTTGGTTGTATGGTATTTGCATTCTCATGGACGATGCTGTAATAACCCACATCAGTCGATGGAAACTCAAAATTGGAGGGACCCATATCTTTTGTATCTAAAAATGAAAACCCACTGCTGGAGGAGCCAACATCTAGTCCACCCATAAAGGGAACCTGACTACTAGATGGATCTACAAATGATGTACCACCATATGCTGACGCAGCAGGGGTTTCAAACTGATAAAGTGTACTTAGATATGTTGAATCTGAACTTCGGGTGAGGAGCTGGTCATCTGACCTCGTCATTGGCGGTAATGGTCGGTAACACTCATCTCCCGGGGTGACTGATGGAATAACGACGACTGGATGCTACTCCATGACCCCTTTCAGGTTTAGGATGACTAGCTGACATCCTCGGTGCAATGAACTCATCCACATGTGATGAGGCCGATTGACGCGTCCGCCCACGTTGTCGGCTAGGTTTAGGAACTTTCATTTCCTGTGTAGGAGGGACTGGATTTGAAGTTCGTCCGAGAGATGACGTACTCCTAACATCCTCAAACTCCGAATGATGGAGAAACAAAATGTCGGCCTTCATCCCTATACCATCTTATGTAATCATTAGATGGTATGAAATTATTACCAACAATGGGATAACCTGTCGGAATTCGTTGATAACGTATATCCCACCACTAGATCCATTGTTGATGCTTCGTAGGCCAGAATTCTTCATGACGCCCACGCATGTCAATCTTGTGAACCTTATCAAGGTTCACCGGTGGTTGCGAAATTAGTTGTTGCATCCCAAATTGTCGCAACACCTTGTTAGTGTGGTGCCACTTTACATATGCAGAGCATATCAATGCTATATTTGCTTTCGATATATGCAATTATTGTAGGCATCCGATGGGAGACATGCCATAATTTTATTTGAAGAATATGGCATCCACACAAACTACGAATAATTATTACAAATTATTAGTTTCATATGAATTAAATACAAAATTACTTGAATGTAACAATCAAAACATTTATCTTATCATATCCTAGTCGACCTAGTCGTAATCTTATACTTTCAAGGTCGGTCGGAATATCGATATGATCTTTTCGATGACTCCACCTGTTAAAATGCGTATAAAGTCTTAATAGACCTATAAAAAATACAAGTTCGTACAATAAAATAGTCAAGATTATTACTTGCTTGCAAGGGGTATACAGGCGGAATATTCATGTGCGGAGCAAGAAATAGCAGCCGATACCAAGCCCATGACTGTAGAAGCATTAAACATGCACCTATGTCATGGCTCTTTGGAACTGTAGCCCGGCACAGTTCTCTATAAAAAACCCCCGAACACGCAGAACCCCAACTATAATTTGATGCATGCTCTAAATCACGAAGTAATGGAAGATACATTAAATGTACCTGACTGCTCGATTTGTTAGGCATCAACATTCCTTTAATCAAACGTAAAATATATGTTCTAGCAGTATATTTTACCTCTTTTTCACTTGTGTGTTCAAAAAGATTTTGAAAGGACTTCAACCAAGTTAGTTTCACCGTTGAGTCATATACATACTCTTTTGGAGGTACATCGTCCAATAAATTTTGACACTCTTCATTCCAATCTAGAAAGCTTGAGCTTGTAACAGCATCGCCATCCACTGAAAGTCCAAATTAAAGCGCAACATCTTCTAGAGGGACCGTGCATTCACCACATGAAAAATGAAAAGTGTGTGTCTCGGGTCTCCATCGTTCAATCAACGCACTAATTAAGTCGGGCTGAAGCAGAAATCGTCGAATTTGAGTTGCATAATAAAATTTGGCTCTCTTTAAGTGGTCAATAGTATATGGATGCGGGTCCTAAACAGAAATTTTCCTCGAACGTAAGACGCGACGAGTATCCTGTTGATAATTAATTAAATTAAATAATTATAAAATTATAAAAATGTAATATAGATAATATTACAAATAATTAACTTACTTCTTGAAATATAAGTGAGGATATGTGATTCTCTTGCAATCTCAATAATGATGATGAAGCCACTTTTAAATCAATGCTAAGAGATTTTGTATGGAACAATGAAGAACTTGAAAGAAATTTAAAATTTTTTTGTATGAAATAAGAGGAGATTGAGATTTTTTTGTATGAAATAAGAAGAAGAAATTTGAGTGTATGTGGAAGAAAGAATGAGGGGGTATTTATAAAGATTTATGGGGTTGTGGATTTTGAAGGCAACGGTCAAGTGACCGTTACCTTCAAATTTTTTTTTTAACCGTTGCTCAACGGTTCAATTTGACTAATTTTAAAAATAAAATTGTTTGGAAGTCGCCATGAGGGATGGCGACTTCCAAGCGGTAAAATTTATTATTATTTTTAAACATACAAGGAAAATCGCCATGGTCCATGGCGATTTCTCTTGTATTAATTTGTATTTTTTTTTAAAAATTGATTAAGGAAAATCGTAATGGCCCATGGTGATTTTTCTTGATCAACGTTAAAAAAAAATTGATAAACCTGTTGGAAAATCGTCATGGGCCATGGCGATTTCCCAACAGGTTTAAAAAAAGAGCATATTTCGGCAATATTAAAGAAATAAAAAGCTATATTAGGATAAAAAAACCCTTGCCGATCTATTTTACTATTTAAATAATATTAAAAAAAATTATAATTAAATTTAAATAATTTTTTATTATATAAACAGTGATTCGAGTCGGTTCGAATTGAAAAAACTTATACCTAGGTTTGGCCCAAAATGAATCTGTTGGATCGGGCGGGTTATTCGGTCCTTGAGCAAGTCTAATCAATTATGTTGTTTTCATTTTTGAATCTTTTTAATGAATTTAATTTTTATAATTTTAGAAAAAGTCGATTTAAGGAAGATTAATAATGTCATTAAATTTTAATTAAATTCCGTTTATGTGTTTTTTTCATTGATGATGTAATATGTTAATTAGAACTTAGAAAAAAGTTAATTTAAAATATTAAAAAATTGTTTTTTAGAATTTAAAAAATATTAATTATTATTTAATTTAAAGTAAATATGATATTTTATACTGATATGTGTTCAAAAAATTAATTCACTTTTACATGCCCAGTAATTATCAAAAGTTTATGTTATCCAATCTTAATATGGGTACCAACTGTTTTAAAATTTATTTTTAATAAAAGTATATGATTAAATTTATTAAAATTGGAGTAGAAAGATTAGAACAACATAATTGAAATAATGAACTTGATGCTTACTTCAGTTGTTCATGCAATCATTCTTACATCCTCAAATTACAGTCTCCTTTATAAAAAAAAAAAAAAAAACATTTAAAATAATAAAAAACCAATTTCAACTTTAACCTTTATCCGATCCTCTTTAAGATTTCCTTTGGTGCAAAATGCATCTACCTCTATCTTTAATTTTCAAAACATATTTTTTTATTAATACAAGATATGTAAAGGGCAAGTAAAAAGTTCTACGGCCAAGCTACCAGGTTATCATGAATCGAAGAAAACCAAGGAAAAAGTGAAAAAAAAAATAGCTCTGCCATTCTCAATACACGTTTTTGTTTTTGGATTTTTGTTGTTCATTTTTTTTAATTGATTGCCTTTGACTAATGTACAATACAAATGTCTTCATTTATCACCATCATATATAAAATTATAATTTTATATTGCAAAAAAATAAAAATAAAATCAAATAAAAAATTTGTTTGAATGAATATGAAAGAATAAGATTTGTTCACATCTTCATTACAAAGATTTGCCCGTATCTTTTTACAAGATATTGAAAGATTTGCATCATTTTTGTTGTTTACAAATAGCAACTCAAAACTCATCCTAAAGCCTAGTAAAGGAAACCTCCCAAAAAAAAAACAATCAAAAATCTCAACACATACATGCACCACAGAAAAAAAAAAAAAACACACAAAAAAAAAAAAAGAGAAGAGAAGAGAAGAGAAAGAAGAATTTCTCTCTCGTAAGGTTTTAGTTTTAGGTTGTAAAATTTGGTGAGGAGAAAGGGCTTAAAAAGGGGAAAGACATTTGAAATTGGAGGTTTTTGGAGTGATTGAGGGTAACGAAATTAGACTTTTTTCTACATGTTAAATTTGTAGATCTATGATCATATAAATGTTTTTCTGTAAAACCAACTAAATAATTAGTGTAGACACCTAATTTTGTCCGGACCCCTAAACAAGGTACGTTTTACTTCAATATTCGAGCTTCTAAATTTTACCTCGATTTCATGACCTAAAGGCTTGACACTTGGGCTCGGCAAGGTGGGTAAAGCCGGTTTTGACACTTTCATTTGAAAAGTCAACATTGGAAAGTCAAAATTGAAGAAGTGAAAGTTGACCAAGAAAAAATCAAAGTCAAAGTCAAAAATGAAAAAAGTCAACTTTGGAAAAATCAAGATTAGAAAGGAAAATAGATGGTGAAAAGGTAATATTGATAATTGAAGAGCCACGATTAAAACTGGAGGGGTGAAATTGAAATCATTAAAGAGGGAAAATAGTAAAAAGTTGGTGAAAGATGGAAGTCCATTTTTTTTATCCAAGTGGTAGAAAATTTGGTGGAAGTTGGAAGCCCATTTTTTAAAGAGCCAAATGGATAGGAAGTTGGGTAGTAGTTGGGAGCCAAAGTTGCAAGAATATTGTGGAAGGCCCAACTTTAAAGGTCTAAGAAGAAAGAATTTTGTTGGAAGGCCCAATGTTAAAATCCATGTAGGAAAATGAATGGAAGAAAGAGGGTTGAAATTAGAAACAATAAAAAAGTTGAAGGAAAAATATAGGAATATGACTAAGGTAAACTTGTAATAAAATGGAAGAGTGAATGATGCTTTTGGAAGGCCAAATGACAACTTAGTAAATAAGTTAATGAGTCACATGAGGAAGGACATGACTCATCAAGTTGATACATGAGTTGGCATTGACTAGCCAATAGGAGTCAAACTTGTGGACCAAGATGGAAGAGGATTGGCTAGCCAATAAGAGGTGGACTTAATGAGGAAGGCTTGATGGTCATTGGCTAAGAAATGAGAGGATGCCATATGGTTTATTGTGGTGCACTCTTGATGTTTGATGATTTTCTTCTTCTTGAAAAAGTGGGTTATGAGCTTGATGATCTTGGAGCAATTTTTTGTTCTAGGTGATAGTTGAGCCGGATTTGCAATCCATGAGGCCAACTTTGAGCCAATCTCTTTGTTTTCCAAAAACATGGTTTTCAAAACATTCCCAAAGGATTTTGGTTTGGATTAATCAATAGTCCATGACCAAAGTCTTGTTTTTCAAAGTGTTGGGTATATTAAAGTTTTGAAGGTTGTATATGGAGATTGTGAACTACATAAGTCTAGGCATTTTTGTAAAATAAAAAATTGTTTTGTCTCTTAAAAAAAAAAACCCTTGGTCGAACCGTCATGAGGGATTTAAAGTTGATTTTTTTTTTTCCGGATTTTCAAGATTTACAAACAAGGTTTTGGAAAGCGAACTTGGATAGCTAAAACGAGCTTTAAAACGAGTCAAATTTTGGTTTTTTACACTAGGTGACAATCGGCCAACATGTGTTTTTCCTTAACAAAATTGCATCTTTTTAGCTTTCTTCAGTTTTCACAACGTTGCATTAAGGCTAATCGAGGGGCATTAGGATGTCTAAGCAATAGCATTCGAATGCTCATTTTTTTCGAGTCAACTGGCTTGAACTTGCCTCGAGGCATCCGGATATCTTTCCCATGGTATTCGGATATCCCTTAGGCAAAAATTTCATGCCCAAAAATCTGTTCTTTTCTAAGTCCGATCAAAGTTTCTTCTATGGTATTCGGATACCTCTATAAGTATTCGGATGTCCTCTCCTCAAGGGAGAAACACATTTCTGATAATGGTCTAGTTTTAGTGCATTTCATGTTTTCTTGAAAAATATTTTAAAACATCACAAAGACGTACTCTCTCGATTACATAAATATTAGGCGAAAGAATAATTTCCTAGGCTCTGCAGGGTTTGCCGAGGAGATTAAGAAATTCTACTACGCACATGTTCATGTAATCGTAAAGTATGGTTTTCGCTTTATTCGGAATTACGTAAGTGTTAGGCGAAAGAATTATTTTAAGCTTTGTTGGGTCTGCCGGAAAGTTCGGTAAAATTTTTCGACGTTTTCCATTTATGTAATTCCATATAAAAAAATTCATGAAAAAATATTTTCAAATCAAGGTTGTGTGCATATTTCCATATTCATGCTATTTTATGTTCGATATTCATATTATTATCTTGTTTATGCTATTCGATGCTTAATGTTCAAATTACTTCTTTTATGTTTGCATTTTAGTAATGTTTTGCGTATTCATTTTCATAATAAACAAATTTAATGAAAATTGACGTTTTCATACTAAAACGAGACAATATTCCCGAGTTAAAATAATTCATGAGTTCTCTGTCGGGTTTGCCGGGGAGGATTTCATCAATTATCATTAACAACGAAACATCATTTTGAAAAGAGAGAACGATACATATGATTTTTAAATAAATTTTTTTTTATATTTTGCCGAGTTTGCCGGGGAATATCGAAAATTTTGTGGTAATAAAATTATGGATCATTCTTAAATAATATGACTGTTTTTTTAAGGGAATTATTTTAAAATACCGAAATCAAAACCAACTTTCATCGAGACTTAAGATAACAATGATTAATAGGTACCGTTTTATACGGGCGTTGTGGGGGTGCTAAAACCTTCCCCGCACGTAACTGATTCTCGAACCCGCTTTTGTTTTTCTTTGATTTTAAACGCAAACTTTAAAATTGGTTTTAAAAATGATTTGAATTAATTTTAAATTTCTTTATAAAAATCGGTTTTAATAGGTGACTGATCACATCTAGCTAAAAAAGATCGATGGCGACTCTATTTCTTCGATATTCTTTAAAACCCACTATTATCATCAATGACCTATTATCTTTTTAACCCCCAACATTTTAGTGGTCGTGAGATCGTTATGACAACTAGAAAGAAGAGGAAAGGAGGATTTCTCTAGTGAAATTTGGAGAAGAAAAGACATCGACTAGTGGTGGCCATCGACGGTTGACAAAGGCCGACACAATGGCCCATCGTCGAAAATTGGGTTTGTTTGAAGATGGCCGGCAAAGCTAAAGAACATGGGAGAGAAGTTGAAAGAGTTTAGGGAGAGAGAAAATTTGAAAATCTGAAGAAAAAAAAAAGAAACTTGTCTTTTATATAGCGTCTAAACTGTGGGTCAAGAACAGCTTGAAGACCCGAGGCCAGATTCGAGATCTGCGCGCTTGACTCGACTCGAGAAGAAAAAGAGGGAGAAAAAAAAAGAAAAAAAAATAGATTTGTTGTTGGAAGCCCAGCCCGATGCGACTTAGGATTTTGGACTTTCGGTATTTTGGGTTGAATTTCTTTCTCTTTAAATTTTAATTATTTATATTTTATGATTATTTAAATATAATTGTTTTTATTTTAATGCTCATAAAAATTAATAAATAAATTATGTATAACTTAAAAAGATAATTTTCTAAAAATGAATTTTTTAAATTAATAAATAAATTATGTTGTATTTGTACTTCCCTTGAATTTGGGTAAATTATTCATCTTTTTTTACCCGTTCGTATCTCTTTTTTCTTCACTGAGTGTTTCAATAGTTGGTTATATAGTTAGTGATTATGGCTGTTGGATGTGGGCGAATTTCTACTTCTTGGTTCTTCCTTTTGTTCTTGAGCGTTGGATGTGGCTATTATATATATGTATTTCTCAAACGTTGTTTTGTTCAGGAGTGGTTCGTCTCGCATGCGTAAGTTTTTAATTCTCTTTTATATGGCCTTTTAGCATTGGATTTAGAAACATTGAACGAGGCATGAGATTTTTGACATTTTTTATTGTTCCAGTAAACTTTAAAGACTATGTACATGTTGGAATTCTTTAAATTTTATTAATATATTGATTTAACTGATTTCTTTAAGTGTTAATTATCTTTGTTTATGATAGGAAAATGATGTTCTACAAATGTTCTTCACCATTGTTCTGCTTTACAGATGTTTTTTGTGAACTTGAATTTAATTGGGAAAATTGGAACTCGATTTTCATAGAAATTAATTGATTGTCTAGCATTTATACATGTGCATTATTTTTGAAGTATTATGGCCGTAATGAAGGAATTGAAACATCCACTACCTTCACTTTGCTTGGAACCTATTTATGTTTTTTTGGACCATTTTGACTTTGATAATATTTATCATTGGGAGTATCATAGACTTAAAAGGACGGTTTGTTATCACAATACATGAGAGAGAATTGAAGAAAGTCATTGAAACACCCAATCAAAAACGCAAAGAGATAAAAATCTAAAAAATAAATAAAATTATTCAAATTCAAATAAAGTACACGTACAATAAGAGAAAAAAATTAAAAGAGACTAGAAGATGAAGTTGAAAGCACCAACTAAAAAAATTAAAAGAGAGTTTAAGTAGAAGGCTTATGGGAAGCCGAAAGCTTTCCCTATCATTTGACAAGATTTTTTTTGTCTAAAAACATTTTTCAAATTTAACATTATGGTTGGCTTTTATATTTTCAAATTTTTAGCATTGATTAGCATATAAATTTTATCTTTTTTTTTTTTTGTTGCAAATCTCGACCTCTTAGGCAGGGTAAATAAAATTTTCTCTTTGAACAAAAGTAATGGAGGAATGACTTTCAACTTGCCCTTTACATATATTTGAATTGATTCCATTAATTATTGTTCAAGTAACACATTTAATATTAGATAAACATATTTTTTTATTGGATTCTCTATAAAACAATTTAATATTAAATAAACACATATTTAACTAAGAAAAAAGCTTAACTAAATGCCTTTAAGATAAGTAAATTGCCTTTAACATAAGCCCAACAATTGAATAAAAAAAATCAACTAAGATTAACAATTAATTAAGAAAAAACCCAATTATATGTCTTAGTTATTTTAACATGTTAGATAAATGTATATTAACTTTACTTATCATCTAAATGATTACCGAGCATTAATATACTCGCCGCGAAGCACGAGTATTTTGCTAGTTAATTATCAGTAGTGATGGACATTGAGATACTTGGCGACAGGCCAACTTTTATCATTTCCTTAAGTTTTTTCTAAATTTTTTAATATTTCTATATATTTATAAAAAAATATATATCGAGTTAATCACACAAAAAGTACTTAAATAATAGCTTAATGTTCAAATTGGTACCTAAATTTTAAAAATGAACAATGTGATACTTGAATTAATAAATTATTAATAGATTTACTACTTGAACTAACATCGTTAGTGAATCGTTAGTCAAAACTGATGAGTGACTTTCATCAAATAGAAACATGATATGTGTAATGTCACATATAAAATTAATTTTTGATTAATGAAAAAAATTCCATATCAACATATATGGGACATATCATTATTGATTCAAAAATTTTGAGCGACAATTATTTTACTAAGGAAAAGATTATTTTCTTCAAAAAAAAAAAAAAATTGAACTAAAATCCTTAATTAGAAACTTATATTTGTATCACTATGTTTGGTTTATTTTATATATAAAATATAATTTTGTTTATAAAACAATTTCATTAATCAGTAATCTGTATTGAATTTGGCGAAAAAGAATCGTTTTTTTTTTATAAGACATAAAAGAGTTAAGTTTTTTTTCTCTCTAAAACATGGTTTTACTTTTTTTTTTGATTAAATGTTTTTTTTTCTTTTGAAAAAAATAATTTTTTTTCTTGGAAAGATTATTAACACCCAAAATTTTATTGACCAATAATGATATGCCATGTTTATGCTAATATGAAATATGAATCAAAAATAAATTTTATTCGTTTATGAAACAATTTTATTTATGAATAATCTACATTGATTTTGGTAAACAAAAAACCCTTTTTCTATTTTAGGAGAGAAGTTTTTCTTTCTCTGAAAAATGATTTTACTTTTTTTTTTTAATGTTATTTTTTTCTTGTTTAAACAATTGCAGTCCAAAATTTTATAGGTCAATGATGATATGTCATGAGTATACTAACAAATTTTTTTATAAATCAGAAATGAATTTATATGTAACATTATATATGTCATACTTTTTATTGAATGAAAGCCAATTTATTATTTTTTACTAAAATTTACTAACAATATTAATCTAAGTATCAAATTTTGTTAACATTTTAATAGTTCAAATACCAAATTGTTTCTTTCAAAATTCAAGTACCAATTTGAACATTTAACTATGTAAAGTACTCGATGCACCTCAAAGAGTGTATCTTAATTAAAATCTTGTACAAAAAAAAAATCAATTGTAAAATATAGTAGAAGCAAGAGTCGAATCCTCAGGGATTGGGTTTTAATTTAAGAATTATCAGTTTATAATTAAATTTAAGAAAAACAAAGGAAAAATGGGTTTTGAAATAATTTTAAAACGAAAATAAACAAGAAAATAAAAAGCAAGCAAGTAAATAAATAAAGAGAGGTAATCAAATATGAGAAAGTATGGTTAAGATTGCATTCTCCACCACTAGACAATGTTAAGAATCAATTTCAGACCTATCAATATCAATGATCTATCAAAGTTAACAACCGTAGATAACAACCTCCCGTGTTACCCAAATCTTTCCTTAGTTCGTTGTTAAGTAGGACAAACGCCACTACTTAATCCCTAACTACCAAATAACCTAAGATAAACATCTATAGATTCAAAGTGATATCAGCTTTAAGATGAGAAAGATAGGTTGATCTAAGCAACAAACACATAGACATGGATTCATTCAAGAGTCATCAAGCTTCAACAAGCCTTTCGTGTACAATATGTCTGTGTAATTCGATCCCTTCATCAAATATCTCGAGATAAGAAAGAGCATGGTTCAGTGTATACTCTTAATCCCATTCCATATTAGATCTGCAGCTTTAATATTAACTCCTTAAGTATTGCTTTGGCCAAGGACTTCCATAAGTTAATATAAGTCAGATATATGTGAGATATATCCCCTCATATCACTTGGGTGATGAATCCTCTCTGGACCACTCATTCATCTTCGTATACTTCATGTCATACCCAATAACACCCTACTATAAGCATCCTCATGATTGAGACCCTTTCGTGATGAAATCTAATTATGACAGTTCACATACAAGATGACCTGATGTCACAAGTCAAAAGATTACTTACACTATTGACACATTAGAGTATTTTCCATAGACACTTGAGTGAAATACCAAATGGAACTCTCATAGCGGGTCATGTTCAGTGAACTTGTTCAACTAACAAGTACCCATATGTTATCCCCAAGTATCTCTATACTTTCAACCTATGAGACCGGTTGTATGCATCAAATGCATGAAGGCTTAACATATGCCAGTCTTTAAGCATTGTCAATGCCCTATCTTGACAATACAATGACCAGGAACAGTTTTAGAAACACGACATTGATGTATAAGGATCATCATAATTGTAACTCCTTACAATTCCTTTACAATGCCATTGTGTTTCATGGGTTTTATCTTCACAAGTTATTTATAACAATTATAACAATACTTATGGATAAAGAAATACCTCAATTATAATTAATAAACTATAATATGCAATACATGAATATATAAATAGTGTTTTACAAGCCTAACTAGATTGGCTTGTAGGGCTTACACCAACAATCTCCCACTAGCACTAAAGCCAATCGCCCATGTACTTAAGCCCATGTGACGATTGTGTTTCTGCTTGGACAGAACTTTAGTGAAAGGATCAGCTATATTATCCTCTGTAGGTACCCTTTCCATACTTATACCAGCTCTTTAAATTATATCTCTAATCAAGTGATATTGCCGCAATACATGTTTGGATTTATGATGAGACCTTGGTTCCTTAGCTTGCACTATGGCTCCATTGTTATCACAGTAAAGTGGTACTGGATCAACAATGCTTGGAACCACATCAAGTTCAGTTATAAACTTCTTAATCCAAACAACCTCATTTGCTGCCTCACACACGGAGATGTATTCTGCCTCTATTGTTGAATATGCAGTTGTAGTCTGTTTGGAACTTTTCCAACTGACTGCAGCTCCATTTAAGGTAAATACGTAACCGCCCTGCGATTTACTGTCATCCTTATCAGTTTGGAATCCAGTATCTGTATAACCCCTAACTTGGAGTTCAGCCCCTCTATAGACCAAGAAAATATCCTTAGTTCTTCTCAAGTACTTGAGGATGTTCTTCACAACAGTCCAGTGAATTTCACCAGGATTGCTTTGGTATCGGCTTGTGACACTCAAAGCGTACGATACATCTGGTCTTGTGCACAACATTGCGTACATGATAGATCCTATTTCCGAAGCATACGGGATCCTATCCATCCGTGTCTTTTCTTCATAAGTTTTAGGACACATCTCTTTCGAGAGTTGTACACCATGCACCATAGGCAAGTTACCTCTTTTGGAGATATCCATGCTAAACCTCTTTAGCACCTTGTCTATGTGAATGGATTAGGACAATCCAAACAGCCTTTTCGATCTATCTCTATAGATCTTAATTCCCAGAATATATGCTGCTTCTCCCAAATCCTTCATGGAGAATTGTTTAGAGAGCCAGACCTTGGTCGTCTAAAGCATAGGTACATTGTTTCCTATGAGCAATATGTCGTCGACATATAGCACTAGGAACACAACTGCATGTCCGTTTACCTTCTTGTAAACACATGGTTCATCAAGATTCTTAATGAAACCAAATTATTTAATTGTTACATCAAACCTAATGTTCTAACTCCGAGATGCTTGCCTTAGTTCATAAATGGACTTTTGCAGCTTGCATACCTTATTAGAAGTGGCCTTGGATGAAAAACCTTCAGGTTGTGTCATATACACTTCCTCTTCCAAATTCCCGTTAAGGAACAGTTTTTACATCTATATGCCATATCTCATAATCATGGTATGCAGCAATAGCAAGCATAATCCTAATGGATTTTACCATGGCAACTGGTGAAAAGGTTTCTTCAAAATCAATGCCTTCAACTTGATTATAACATTTTGCAACCAATCTGGCCTTATACGTTTGTATGTTGCCATCCATGTATGTATTTATCTTGTAGACCCATTTACACCCTATGGGTTTTATCCCTTGAGGTGGATCAAATAAAGACCAAACTTGGTTAACTTCCATGGCATCCATTTCTGATTTCATGGCTTCAAGCCATTTCTTGGAATTGATGTCTGACATCGCTTCCTTATAGGTAGTAGGTTCATTATCAATGGGCAAACCATCTCTTTCCAAAAGAAATCCATATCTTATTGGTGTTTGCCTATCCCTACTAGACCTTCGGAGTACTTGTGTTTCTTGAGCATCAGTCTGAGCATCTAATTGCTCGACTGATGGCTCAGGTTTCGAGGGAATATTAAGTTATGGTTCTTGAACTTCTTCAAGTTCTACTTTACTCTACTGAATCCTTCTAGTAGAATCTCTTTCTCTAGAAAAGCAGTGTGTTTTGACACAAACACCTTTTGATCAGTAAGACTATAAAAGTAATATCTAACAGTCTCTTTAGGATATCCCACAAACTTATATTTTTCTTATCTAGCTCCCAGCTTATCAGAAGGTACTTGTTTCACATAAGCAGTACATCCCCAAATCTTTAGATAAGATAAGTATGGCTTCTTGCTATACCACATCTCATATGGTACCTTATCCAACGATTTGCTTGGAACCCTATTTAGAAGGTAAGCTGCAGTTTCTAAGGCATGTTCCCAAAAGGATATTGGAAGGTCAGCCTTAGACATCATGGATCGAACTATGTCCAACAAGGTTCGATTTCTACTCTCGGATACTCCGTTATCCTGAGGAGTTCCAGGTAGAGTCCATTGCGATAGAATTCCATTGTTTGTCAAATGATCCAAGAAATCATGGGTTAAATATTCTCCTCCTCGATCTGATCTAAGAGCCAGAATATTATTCCTAATCTGTTTCTCTACTTTAGCTCTGAATTCTTTGAACTTTTCAAAAACTTCAGACTTGTATCTCATTAGATACACATAACCAAATCTTGAATGATCATCAATAAAGGTTATGAAGTATGAGTAATTACCTCTAGCAGTTGTGTTTAATGGCCCACATACATCTGAATGTATTAAGCCCAACAAAACACCAGCTCTTTCATCCTTTCCTGTAAATGGAGTCTTGGTCATTTTACCAAGGAGACAACATTCACAAGTCCCATATGATTCATAATCAAAGGGTTCCAAATAACCATGTTTATGCAATTTGGAAATCCTTGTCTCATTGATATGACCAAGTTTATAGTGGTAGATGTAAGTCTTACTTGGATCACCCTTTCTTGTTTTCTTGACATTTATATTGAACACAGGAATCTCTGGATCCAACACATATAATCCATTATGTAATGTTTTCGATCCATAGTGAATGTCTTTAAGAATGATGGAGCAACTATTGCCCTTCATTCTTATCTCGAAACCATCATTAACAGTGAGGTACGAAACCGAAATGATGTTTCTAGACAATACTGGAACAAAGTAACAATCTTTCAATTCCAACTTCATGCCAGATGGCAAAGATAAAGTACATGTTCCAACGGCCAATGCTGCAACTTTTGCACCATTTCCTACTCTTCGAACTACTTCATCTTTGCTTAACTTTCTACTTCCTTTCAACATCCTTATGTCATTACATAGACGTGAAGCGCATCCCAGATCAACTATCCAAGAATTAGATTTAACAGTAGAAAGATTCAGTTCAATCACAAACCCGGTCAACCCAGAAACTTCTATATCTTCTTGACTTGTCAAGTGAGCAACCTTCCTTTCATTGAGAACGCTTCTCAATCTTTTGTACCAATCCAAACATTTTGGACTAATGGCATTCATAATGCCGTGCAGTGCAGTTAAAATATTAACCATTTTCAACAACCTAATATGGAAAAAGTATATATCAGTTATATTCATGCATTTTTACCAATTCAAGATGAGGTATTAAATCTCTTATTGGTTTTCCCACTAATTTTTCGAGATAATAGCCCTCACTATTATTCGGAAATCTCATCAAGGTATTTCTAGTATGTTGGGATCCCTTTCAACATGTTGCAACCTTGAGTGACTCAACAAATTACAACAAGCCTAGTTGGGTAAATAACATAGCTTATCAATTGCATCTTGATAACTCGTATAATTATATAGTTTTTAGTTATGTTTTATTATTGTTTTGTGTCAAATACGAGTTATTATTGTTTAGTCTAATTGTGTTTATGATCTTTTATATTTTTATGTATTTTGGTGTTTTTCACAAGTTTCTTTGAGTGATTTCAGATTACTAGAATTAAGGGCAAATCCAGTTCAGTTCCAATTCCGACACATTTTGCCATATCAGCTATATCTCGAGTTTCACTGAAGCAATAAGGCTGAAATTTGTGGCCATGCAAAGCTAAGAGGCATATCTATCGTTTTCATGTTTTACACTTCTTGAAACGGAGTCGTTTTCCCTAGCGAAATCGACCATCAAGTTGGCTGATGTGCAATGACGTCTGTGCTGACATGTTTTCGTATTTTGCCCATATCTGCTTATCCACATCAGCAAATGAGCTGATTCCAACGGCTATGGATCCGTAACTGATAGGGTAACATTTGTCTAGAAGACCATGTGATCAGATAAGGCCTCCAAAATTGACAAAATCGACCATCAAGTTGGCTGATCAAAATCGTCATACATGACGAAAATTGTTAGAAAATGCACCCACCTATTATACCTACCTTTGAAATTTGTAAAGCTTGTCTCTTGTCATTTAGCCCTCCAAAATGTGTATAAATAGAGGGCCTTGGATGATTGTAAGGGATCATATTAGAGATTGGTAGGATATTAGCCATTTTAACAAAATTCTCTAAGTTTTCTTCTTCTTTCTTTTCTCTAGTTTTCTTTTTCTTTAGAAAGAGCAAGAGGTTGGATAATTAATATTCTTCTTCTTCTTCTTTCTTTCTTTTATTTCCTTCTTAGATTCTCTTTAATTTTATGTTTATGTTTATGATGCCTATGCTAGGCTAAACTTCTATTTGGTTAAGGGTGATTTCAAAGCCCTAGACATGTTTTGTGATTGATTTTCAGATTCTATCTATCATTAATTTTCTATCAAAGTTGCTTATGTTCTTCTACAAGAATTGTTCATGATGTTGTCTAGATTTATTTAGGTGTACAACTAGATAGATCTTGATAATTATCTATTGCTAGTTTAGGAGTCTTGATCCGTGTAATTGTCTTGATTTCCTATTCATAAGTGGCAATTTGTGATTAATGATTATGGTCAAGTTTTCAATAATTGCAAAGTGGAACATAACCTAAGTTGAACAATCCGAGCTTATGTGTTTGTTGCTTAGATCAACCTATCTTTCTCATCATAAAGCTGCCATTAAATTGAATTTAGAGAGCTTATTCTAGGTTGTTTAATGGTTAGAGATTAAATAGAGAGCTTGTTCTATTTAACGACAAACTAAGGAAAGATTGGGGTAACAGAGCTTGTTGTTATCTACGGTTGTTAACTTTGATAGTTGGTTGATATTGATAGATCTGAAATTGATTCTTAATGATGTCTAGTGGTGGAGAATGAAACCTTAACCATATTTTTCATATTTGATTCTTCTTACTTATTTGTTTTCTTACTTTTAGTTTGCTTATTTTTTATATTTATTTTTATTGGCTGGTTATACCGCCTAATTTGTATATTAACTTTGTTCTATTTTTATTGGCTGGTTATACCGCCTAATTTAGTATATATATTTTTATTGGCTGGTTATACCGCCTAATTGAGTATATATATTTTTATTGGCTGGTTATACCGCCTTGCATCTTATTCTTATTATTTACTTTAGTTTAAATCTGGCTTCAAAAACCCCTTTTCTTTTATTGTTCTTGAATTTAAGTTTTAAACTATTAACTTATAAACTAAAACCCAATCCCTGAGGACTCGACCCTTGCTAACTACTATACTTACAATTTATCTTTTTAGTGCAAGGTTAAATAAGATACACTCTTTTGGGTGCATCAAATTTTTGGCGCCGTTGCCGGGGATTGTTTTCTTTAGTTTATTTGTTACTTGGTTTATTCTTATTTTCAGTTCTAATTAGTTCTATTTTCTTGTACATACAAGTTTTTCTTATCAAATTTTGAAAAAAAAAAAAAACGATGGAATTGAGCAATCTAACACTTGAAGAGTTGGTGGCATACATGAACATGGAAAATCAACAAGCCAATCTCACCTACCCAGTTCAACAATTGGCCATGGGAGGATGTCAAGGCCATCAAGTGTTCCAAGACCAACAGTATGATCATTACTCAAACACTTACTATGAGGGATGGTGGGATCATACTAATTATGGCTACTCGAAAAATTACCAAGAAGTAGATCTTTATGCCAATTACACTCATCCATCTAGATTTAATCAATCATGGTCTCAAGAACCAGATCTTTGTCAACCACCACATATGACTCAAAACTCAGGTACTTCTTTAGAAGATCTTGTCTATTCTCTTGTTACTGATTCTTTGCAATTTCAACAGGAAACAAGGGCAAGCATTCAGAGTTTGGAAAAGCAAATGAGCCAATTGGCTAGTAGTATGGTGGGATGGGTAGCACAAAGATCTGAAGAACTCCCAGCCCAAACGATGGTTAACCCAAAGGAGAATGCTACTATTGTGACCTTGAAGAATGAGGAACAAGATGAGGATGAAACAAAATTAGAGATGGATTCTATTCTTGAGGATAATGAAGCCAAAGATCCAAATAAGAGTATTTCGGCACCTGAGGTAACGTTTAAGGTTTCACTTTTTACTAATGTTTCTTCTCCACCTTTTCCTAGTAGATTTGCAAAGTTCAAGGAGGAAGAACATGAACAACACATGTCGGAAACCTTAAACAACTTGTTTGTGGAGGTCATTCAACAAGTATCAAAATATGCTCCATTCCTCGATGACATATGCACCACAAAGGATGATGGAATAATACTTGTAATGGAGAATGCATCCACTGTTGTGCAAAGAAAGCTTCCTCTCAAACGAATAAATTTGGGAAATTTCATGTATGAGCCTGACAAGCCTAAAATGCCAAGAAGGGGTGTTGGTTAGGTTCAAAACACTAAATCAAGTGCTAATTGGGGGAGGCAGCCTAATTAGTGAAAGAATTGCCAAACTGCCATCCTCAGATTTGCTCTCTTTTTCTTTATCTTTTTCTTATGTTTCTTTGTTAATTGTGTTTAGTGTTTTTTAAGTTCATTTAGGCTGCATAAGTTTATTTTGTTTAAAAGTTCTTTTCACTTACACATGATTCTTTCATTTGCGTTAATAGCATTACATTAATGACAATGTAAAAATTATGTGTGGGGGGAAGAATTTAGGATTTTATTTAGAGTGTTTTGTTTTTGAGTCTTTTTATGTTGTTTTTCTTTTTGATCCTTGTTTTGAAAATAACTAAATGTAAATATAATTTTCATTTTTTTTAACCCCGGTTAAATGGCGGATAACGGTACTCCGTGATTATTTAAATCGGTTCCATCAGCTACCCACAAAACTGATATTGTATATAAATTTCTCTTCCAATTTCTCTTTCATTTTTTTCATTTTTTTTCAGGATGGATGATATTCTCACAAGATTGCAGAAACGATTTCCTCTTTTTCCTCGAAATATTTTACTGAAGCTTTACCAAGTTCGACTTGAAAGATTAAGAATGCTTATGCACAAAGGGATTCCTGACGACATACGTTGGATAATTGAAGCCAAGGTACGTGAAGATGAATATCTTCCTGTTTTGCATTTACCAGGTACAGGTAGAAGCACTTTTGCAAAGAAGCGACGAGCAAAGCGCATGAGTTCAAATTGCCACAAATGTGCACGATGGACGTGTAACGGTAAATGTCGTTCTATTGGGATTCCGTCCTCTAATCGAGATGATAAAATTGAATTCATTAAGGATGGACTGAGTAAGGAGAATTTGGGTAATATCCAACTTTCTCTTGAGACGCATCCTAGTGGAGACGTACAAAGAGAAATTCTTGATTTATGGCCGCAATTCCAAAGGGAATGGCAACATCTTGGGAATCTGATGTTAAAAGACCCTGTTTGCCAGCTTGTAAGAAAACTGGATGGGAAGCATATCCTCGACTCATAGAAGGCGTTTAAGCCGTTTCTGGACGTAAAACCAGAGGAAGATGTGAGCCACAATCACAACTACAATAAATGACTTCTGAGTTTTTGGTTTGATTTGCAATAACTTTATTTTGGTTTAATTTACGTGTTGTTCGATTTGTGTAATTATTCTCGTTTTTTTTTATTTGTCTTTTACGGTTGATTTTTTCTTCTCTTTTTGATTTTCTTCCTGAAATCACGCAAAAATCTTTTGTTAGGTTAACATTTTCTTCTGACAGGTCAAATACACTTTCGGCGACATTATTACTCTTGACTTTTACGGTTGATTTTTCTTCTCTTTTTGATTTTCTTCCTGAAATCACGCAAAAATCTTTTGTTAGGTTAACATTTTCTTCTGACAGGTCAGATACACTTTCGGCGACATTATTACTCTTGTCTGATTCACTACTCAGTCCTCTATATATTACACCATGTACTCATTCTCTTTCAGGCACTCGAAAAAGAAAAAAAAATGGAAAGTACTTCGTCCCAACGCATTAAAAAAATTTGTGTCTTTGGAGGTGCTTATCCAGGGAAAAATAACATATTCGCTGATGAAGCCATAAGAGTTGGAGTAATACTTGCCCAACAAAAGATCCACTTGATTTATGGAGGCGGTAGTACGGGTTTAATGGGAGCAGTCGCTACAGCAGCACACGCCGGAGGAAGTCCAGTTCTAGGAATCGTGCCAAAACTATTCACAAGTTTTTGTGGACCTACCGTGGGTAAGGAAATACAAGTCTGGAGTGTCCCTGAACGGATAACAATCATGTACCATTCTGCCGATGCATTCATTGCTTTACCAGGAGGTCTGGGTACATTGGAAGAAATAGCTTGCGTGGCTTCTTGGTCATCTTTGGTCACAAATAAGAAACCCATTGGTTTGCTTAATATTAATGGTTATTTTAGTAATTTGCTTTCATATTTAGATAATGCTGTGGATAATGGATTCATGTTTTCAGAGGCAAGGAGAACCATAATTTCTGCTACAACCATTGAAGATTTACTCAAAAAGCTCCAAGCTTATGAGTATTTATCTGCTACGGTTGTTTCGCAAACGCTCGGAAAAAGAAAAAGAGATATGGACGAGCAAGGAGTGGATTGCACTTTGTCTTTGTGACATTATCTAACATTTTGTTTGTTGTGTCTCAGTTATAATAAGTGGTTAGCAACCTCTACAGGTAATATCTCCTAAATTTTACCTTCTTAAAAAAAAAAAAAAAAGTTTGTTGTGTTTTAAGCAATTTAGAAGTATTCATTCTGAACAAGGTCTGAGTAAGGGAGACTTGAGACATACCTTGTCAGTTTGATTTCTTCTTTTCAAAAAAAAAAAAAAAAAAAAAAAAAGAGTTTGTTGTGTTTTAAGCAATTTAGAAGTATTCATTCTGAACAAGGTCTGAGTAAGGGAGACTTGAGACATACCTTGTCAGTTTGATTTTAATCTTTTTATGTTTACTTGTTAATTTTTGTTTAGTATTTTAGGATTATTTAAGTTGCATGGTTTTGTTTTGTTTTGAGTCTTAGTTATTCCTATTCTTATGTTATTAGTTCTTTTCTCTTACACATGATTCTTTCATTTGTGTTAATAGACTTACATTGAGGACAATGTAAGAATTAAGTGTGGGGGGAATGATTTAGGATTTCTTTTATTTTTGTCTACTATTTTTTTTTTTTGAGTCTTTATTATTATTATTTTTAGTGTGTTTTAGTTCCTTTTTAATACAATGATGAGATATGAATTGCATAGGTCTAAACTGGTTACTAGTGAGAAGATTTTCATGAGAATTAAGCTTGATACTAATTTTTATGAGCCAATGTTAATATGATATGTTGATTGAGAAAGAAGCATGTTTAGACTTAAAACTGACTTGTATAATCATCATTGTGAGTTTTTGAGCCTAAAATGATTGATGCATTATACAAATCAATCTAATTTCTTTCTTGAGTGCTCTTATGATTACATGATTCTCTAGAACTTGCTTTAAACCGTTTGAGACTATATTGATACATGTGACAACATGAATATGATAGAGGCATTAGGATTATAACCAGAGCCAAACAGCCATCCATTATTAATGTTCCAAGAGAACACACCCTTAGTGAACCAATTTGAGCCTACATTGAATAAGCTATCTCTTTGGTAACCATAACTTGTCCCTAACCTAAATATACTTATATCTTTACCTTTGTTCCAAAGATGAATTAGCATGTTTTGAGACAAGTTGCAAAGACAAGGAAGATCTATTGAAAATTTGGGTTAGAAACAAGAAATAAGTGTGGGGGGAAAAGAAAGAAAAAAGTCAAGAGAAAAAGAAAGGGATCATTGTCAAATACATTCCCATATTAAAAAAAAAAAAAAAAAACTTCTCTTGAACTTCTAGTTAAAGTAAAAAAAAAAAAAAAAAAGATGTTACAAAGTTGGTTAGAATGATGCAAAGGCTCAACATGAATATTTAGCCTATGTTATTATGTGCTTTATAAGAGTTTTGAGAAGTTTTATTTGTATGATCTTTTTATGTCTCTAAACTTTATGAACTCTTTGGAACCTTTGTGATATCTTTATCCTTTTGTTCTTCAACCACATTACAAACCCCTTGGCCCCATTACGACCTTGATTAAAGACCTCTTGATTCATGAAGTTGTATGATCTAAATAGTGGAGAATAGGTGGACAAGCAAGAATATGGTAGAACTGTTTTCATGAGATTGATTGAGTGTAAACACTTCACCACTACTTTAAAGAGTGAAAATCATGAGGGTATCCCATGTGAGAAGTTGAGATTAAATTTAAACATGCACTATTTTGATTGAGATATGTTATGTTAATATTGGCTTAACTCAAACAATTTACATTCAAGCATGAATTTTTGTGAAATTCTTTAAGATATTGATTAGTTTATAAGACTTGTTCAAATATTGTATCTAATTTGTATTGAAAGGATTAGGAGTAAATATTTTTAGTATATGCAGTTTATTTATATTTTAGTTTTTCAATGTTTGTGGGTATCGTTCTAGTAAACCCTCACGAGACTAAACTCGTCCACTAGGGACACCTAGGGGTTTAAAGGCTTGTGTCACATGCTAAGTGCCACCGTGATTTCCTACGAAAATGGAGTAGATTAGATTTTCTTATTTTATTTTTATTGAGTCGTTGCTAGGGACTAGCAACAATCTAAGTGTGGGGGTGTGATAACTCGTATAATTATATAGTTTTTAGTTATGTTTTATTATTGTTTTGTGTCAAATACGAGTTATTATTGTTTAGTCTAATTGTGTTTATGATCTTTTATATTTTTATGTATTTTGGTGTTTTTCACAAGTTTCTTTGAGTGATTTCAGATTACTAGAATTAAGGGCAAATCCAGTTCAGTTCCAATTCCGACACATTTTGCCATATCAGCTATATCTCGAGTTTCACTGAAGCAATAAGGCTGAAATTTGTGGCCATGCAAAGCTAAGAGGCATATCTATCGTTTTCATGTTTTACACTTCTTGAAACGGAGTCGTTTTCCCTAGCGAAATCGACCATCAAGTTGGCTGATGTGCAATGACGTCTGTGCTGACATGTTTTCGTATTTTGCCCATATCTGCTTATCCACATCAGCAAATGAGCTGATTCCAACGGCTATGGATCCGTAACTGATAGGGTAACATTTGTCTAGAAGACCATGTGATCAGATAAGGCCTCCAAAATTGACAAAATCGACCATCAAGTTGGCTGATCAAAATCGTCATACATGACGAAAATTGTTAGAAAATGCACCCACCTATTATACCTACCTTTGAAATTTGTAAAGCTTGTCTCTTGTCATTTAGCCCTCCAAAATGTGTATAAATAGAGGGCCTTGGATGATTGTAAGGGATCATATTAGAGATTGGTAGGATATTAGCCATTTTAACAAAATTCTCTAAGTTTTCTTCTTCTTTCTTTTCTCTAGTTTTCTTTTTCTTTAGAAAGAGCAAGAGGTTGGATAATTAATATTCTTCTTCTTCTTCTTTCTTTCTTTTATTTCCTTCTTAGATTCTCTTTAATTTTATGTTTATGTTTATGATGCCTATGCTAGGCTAAACTTCTATTTGGTTAAGGGTGATTTCAAAGCCCTAGACATGTTTTGTGATTGATTTTCAGATTCTATCTATCATTAATTTTCTATCAAAGTTGCTTATGTTCTTCTACAAGAATTGTTCATGATGTTGTCTAGATTTATTTAGGTGTACAACTAGATAGATCTTGATAATTATCTATTGCTAGTTTAGGAGTCTTGATCCGTGTAATTGTCTTGATTTCCTATTCATAAGTGGCAATTTGTGATTAATGATTATGGTCAAGTTTTCAATAATTGCAAAGTGGAACATAACCTAAGTTGAACAATCCGAGCTTATGTGTTTGTTGCTTAGATCAACCTATCTTTCTCATCATAAAGCTGCCATTAAATTGAATTTAGAGAGCTTATTCTAGGTTGTTTAATGGTTAGAGATTAAATAGAGAGCTTGTTCTATTTAACGACAAACTAAGGAAAGATTGGGGTAACAGAGCTTGTTGTTATCTACGGTTGTTAACTTTGATAGTTGGTTGATATTGATAGATCTGAAATTGATTCTTAATGATGTCTAGTGGTGGAGAATGAAACCTTAACCATATTTTTCATATTTGATTCTTCTTACTTATTTGTTTTCTTACTTTTAGTTTGCTTATTTTTTATATTTATTTTTATTGGCTGGTTATACCGCCTAATTTGTATATTAACTTTGTTCTATTTTTATTGGCTGGTTATACCGCCTAATTTAGTATATATATTTTTATTGGCTGGTTATACCGCCTAATTGAGTATATATATTTTTATTGGCTGGTTATACCGCCTTGCATCTTATTCTTATTATTTACTTTAGTTTAAATCTGGCTTCAAAAACCCCTTTTCTTTTATTGTTCTTGAATTTAAGTTTTAAACTATTAACTTATAAACTAAAACCCAATCCCTGAGGACTCGACCCTTGCTAACTACTATACTTACAATTTATCTTTTTAGTGCAAGGTTAAATAAGATACACTCTTTTGGGTGCATCACATCTCTATGCAACTCCCTTATCAGTTAGGTGACAACTCCTTGTCTAAGCACATCATATGTACTTCGCCTAACTTTGCCTCTAACACCATGCGGTCAAGTTTGACGCATCCGGACAACATGACATTAGTTGAGTAAGACCCAACTTCATAACTCAAACATATTCGTACAGTAGTTTGACCTTGAGTGACTCAACAAGCCTCATACTGGAAGAACTCTGGTTATCTTGTTATGATGATGGAAGGCAACTTTATCATGCGAAACATCTGACTCAATATTGTAAAGAGGGATTTCCTTTATTCTTATTTAGTCTCATCATATCAGGCATTCATAGCATTTATAATATCGCATAAAATAAATCTATAACATGCTTTCTACTT
The DNA here is from genome assembly GCA_030761205.1 of Fremontodendron californicum. Lineage (NCBI taxonomy): Eukaryota > Viridiplantae > Streptophyta > Magnoliopsida > Malvales > Malvaceae > Fremontodendron > Fremontodendron californicum. The sequence continues at coordinate 6,227,489 of JAULJL010000032.1, forward strand.
GGATGATTATGGACTTTTCTAATCTAGTTTCCTTGAGCCATAAAAAATAAATTAGTTGGTCAAATTCCTAGGTGATTACATAAATAGTCTTCAAAGCTTGCTTGTAATCTCCTTATCTTCATGGCGCCTTTGATCTCCATCTTTAAGTTACAAAAATTATTCATAGCTAATCCTAATTTTACACTTTGATGTAACTAATTACATTTGCAATAAAGAAACCTCAAGTTACATTTGAGGGGAATTAGGTAAGGAAAGAATTTTTACAACTCCGAAAAATGAGAGATAAGGCAGGGCATGCAGTCCCTATTTAATTAATAAAAACCATAAAAATAAATTCAACCATCCACAATCATATTGGGTCTAAGTCCATAATCATCCCATACATTCACAAACAATTTATGAACATATAAATCATGCTTTAATCTCTAGTTACCATTCAATAATTATATTCGATCCATAATTTAATTTAGAGAAAATAATAAACATTTATTCTAATCTCATTAGACCAATTAGGACTATTTTATTTAATTAAATTATCATCCAATTAAACAATTTAATTGAATATTTATGTAAATTCTTATTTTGGTGATTTAATTAATTTAACAATATTACCATGGTTACTAATTCAAGTGTTGTAGTTCAACTAGGATACTACAACATTAGCAATTCAATATTGTTAAATCCACAAGCTGTGAAAATCTAAGAGAAGCAAAAACCCTAGCAAGGGAAGGCGCAGGCTGCGGTTACCAGGGTATATAGCCGTCGCCTCCCTTCTCCCTACAGCCTCTCTATCCGCTTTTCACATCTTTCAATTTTTCAATGTCAAATCAGTTTTATGATTTTTCAGGCTAGCCAAGAATAATTCTAAGCAATTATAAATCATAAAAATCATCAAACCATGCATTAAAAGAAGCAAAGAAAAATCTACAAGTTTTTCTGACTCAAATCACCAAATTTGTGCAAAGCAAGCAAAAACAATTCGCAATTGCTGCCAAACTTTCGCTAGTTGCATTAATCAGTTTAAAACAATTTTAAATCAATTAATCAACAAGAATTCACCATGATAACCTGCTGCCTTCACCGAAACACTACAAGTGCAAATTCTCACAATTTTGGTTAGTGACATTCGGATCAAAACAACTCAAAGAACAAAACAATTTTGTTAAAGGTAATAATCAAAGCATAGATTGTATAGGAATAACATAAGTGAGGCTCAGATACCACTGTTGGGATTCGGCTCATGCTCAAACATAGATAATGTAGATTTTAATCATCAAGTTAAACATTCAACGCAGCGGAATAAAATAAAACAAAGAGATACCGAATCCCTCTATGGATCTGCCTATGAATTTAAAACGATCATCCTATCAAGAACAGATAACAATCAAAATCTCATACCTCTGTAATGGAGATTGCCAAAACCTCAAGACAGATTCTTGATGTTCTTGTTCTTGTAAACAAAACCCGCTTGTCGCAAACCAAAGCCATCCAATTGTCCGGCCTCTAACAGTAATCCATACAGGTGACTCGAAAACCTTCACAAGGTTGAGATTATGTTTTGCCAAGACGATGCTAGTAGTCTAGATTGTGAGAAACCTTCCTCCTCTTACACTAATTAGCCAAAAAAAAGCAGGCAAGAAGAAAAGGAATTCCTCTTCTTCTTTTCTCTATGCGCCGGTTCTCACAGAGAGGTGAGAGAATACGGCTACCAGGGTTTTTCCTCTAGGGAGGCGGCAACAACATAAAGCATATATATAATCAGGTTTAGTGCATGCCAATTATTGGACTAACTGCACTAAATCCCTTATACATATTATTAAATATTCACAATAAGCCCACAACACTTAATGAATATTTAATCTAGCCCAATCTCATTTTAATTTCATTAATCATATTTTGTGTGTAACTCATTGGGCCCTTAACATGTTGGCAATAAATATAATAAATTCAATTAAGAATTTCCTATTTATATTTATAGATCATGAGCGGCATCTAGCAATTCATCATGACCATCTAAATGCCAAAAGAGTCATCAAGCTTCATCAAGCCTTTCGTGTATAATATGTCTTTGTAATTCGATCCCTTCATCAAATATCCCGGGATAGGAAAGAGCATGGTTCAATGTCTACTCTTAATCCCATTCCATATTAGATCTACAGCTTTAATATAAACTCCTTAAGTATTGCCTTGGCCAAGGACTTCCATAAGTTAATATAAGCCAGATACATGTGAGATATGTCCCCTCATATCACTTGGAGTGATGAATCCTCTCTGGACCACTCATTCATCTTCGTATGCTTCATGTCATATCCAATAACACCCTACTATAAGCATCCTCATGATTGGGACCCGTTTGTGATGAAATCTAAGTATGACAGTTCACATACAAGATGACCTGGTGTCACAAGTCAAAGGATTACTTACACTATTGACACATGAAAGTATTTTCCATAGACACTTGAGTGAAATACCAAATGGAACTCTCATTGTGGGTCATGTTCAGTGAACTTGTTCAACTAACAAGCACCCATATGTGATCCCTAAGTATCTCTATACTTTCAACCTATGAGACCGATTGCATGCATCAAGTGCATGAAGGCTTAACATATGCCAGTCTTTGAGCATTATCAATGCCCTGTCTTGACAATACAATGACAAGGAACAGTTTTAGAAACACGACATTGATGCATAAGGATCCTCATAATTGTAACTCCTTACAATTCCTTTGCAATGCCATTGTGTTTCATGGGTTTTATCTTCACAAGTTATTTATAACAATTATAACAATACTTATGGATAAAGAAATACCTCAATTATAATTAATAAACTGTAATGTGCAATACATGAATATATAAATAGTGTTTTACAAGCCCAACTAGATTGGCTTGTAAGGCTTACACCAACACTAAGATGGTCCGCAATCACGTTGTCACTCCCTTTCTTATCTCTTATTTCCAAGTCGAACTCTTATAAGAGAAGTATCCACCTAATCAACCTTGGTTTGGCATCCTTCTTTGTGAGTAATTACCTAAGAGTTGCCTGGTCAAAAAAGATAATTACTTTAGAACCAATTAAATAAGAACGAAACTTCTCTAAAGCAAAGACAACTGCCAAAAGCTCTTTTTCAGTATTGGAATAATTTAATTGAGCATCATTAAAAGTTTGGGAGGCGTAATAAATGGCATGTGAGGTTTTGCCAATCCGTTGGCCCAAAACAGGTCCAATGGCGTAGTCACTAGCATCACACATGATTTCAAATGGTACATTCCAATCCGGTGGTTGCATGATAGGTGATGATGTCAAGAGTCCCTTCAAGGTTTCAAATGCCTCTTTGCATTTATCATCAAAGTGGAAAACCACATCTTTTTGTAGCAACTTGCAGAGAGGTAAAGTTATCTTTGAGAAGTCTTTGATAAATTGCCTATAGAAACCTGCATGACCAAGAAAAGAACGAACCTCTCTCACATTTGTGGGAGGTGGTAAGGAATGCAAAATATCTATTTTAGATTTATCAACCTCTATCCCTCTAGAAGAAATAACATTGCCTAAAACTATCCCTTGTTCTACCATAAAGTGACATTTTTCCCAATTGAGTACAAGGTTAGTTTCCATGCATCTTTTAAGTACAAGTGTAAGATTCTCTAGACATCTATCAAAAGAATCACCATAGACACTAAAATCATCCATAAAAACCTCAATGATGTTATCTACATAATATGAAAATATGCTTACCATACACCTTTGAATGTAGTTGGGGCATCGCAAAGACCAAATGGCATGCATCTATATGCGAAGGTACCAAATGGATACGTGAAGGTGGTTTTCTCTTGGTCCTCCAGAGCAATTGCAATTTGATTGTAACCTGAAAAGGAATCGAGAAAACAATAATGAGAATGACCCGCTAACCTTTCAAGTATTTGATCAATAAAAGGTAAAGGAAAGTGGTCTTTAAGAGTTGTGGAATTTAGTTTGCGATAATTAATACGAACTCGCCACCCTGTTTGAATCCTAGTAGGAACAAGTTCATTCTCATTATTTTTTTACAACTGTTACTCCGGACTTTTTAGGAACTACTTGGACCGGGCTCACCTATTTGCTATCCGAGATGGGATAGATCACGCCAACATCTAGGAGCTTCAGTATCTCCTTTTTAACAACCTCCATCACAAGAGGATTCAATCTACGTTGTGCTTTTCTTGTTGGTTTTGACCTCTCTTCTAACAAAATCCGGTGCATGCACATGGATGGGCTTATTCCTTATGATATCGACAATTGTCCAACCAATTGCTGTCTTATGTGTTGGGAATACACTACCTCGGGCTCATGCAAAAACATGATAATCAAAGTGCAGCGAAAATAAACAAAAAAGCACCTGAAGTACAACAGGATCTTAGGCTTGTGTTTGCATAGGTTTATAACATTCAAAACGATTAAATCACCCATATGATTTAGAAGTTACCTACTTAAGATATTTTAACCTTAAGTTGTAGATCCAAATCTCAAATAGCTTTCGAATCCAAGATCTACAAAGCTTCCAACTCGTCCAAGACCACAAGAAGCATAATTGTCCTTCCTCTAGAGCTAGTCCACACGAACAGCTGATAGATCCTTCTCTAAGGTATGGCGATTCACTTGTGCTAGCAAGTTGATCCTAAGATCACAATCAAAAGGTCTATATCCTTGTATCTTTCTCCCTTAATCGATCTCACTCAAGTAAATGAAGAAACGGCAAGAAGAACACCAAGAAAAGAGGAACTACGGCAAGTAGAAAGGGGCTTAGGGAGGTTCGATTTCAACTTTTTGCTTAGGAGGGGTTCTCTTCTTGAAACCATACTTTTTCTTAAGCAAAATCAGAATATCACAAGTAGTATCAAACTCTCTTGGGCAGCTACAGCCTCTATATTAGATTATATAGTGTAGCAAACCCTGATCCCTATCTCTCGATGCTTGGCCGGCCACCTGTAACTTGTTGCACAAGATTTTCATTAATCCACTTGGACTTAAACTATTTAATTCTAAGATGGATTAATAAGCCCATTATATTATCTAATAATAATAATGGTCCAACAATCTTAATGCCTTAAGTTGGGACAACTATCCTTAATGGACAATCCTAAATTAGAATAGTCACTTTGGACCCATTCTAATTTATCATACTTATTTATTAGATAGATTAATTTCTAAACGAAAGTAATTTAATTCTCAATTAAATTTCTTTCTCCTTATGAACAATTCATTTCATTAATCTATTAATATCATCTCATGATATTATTCCAATATGGTATAGTCATTCGCAATTCACTTTCCACATCTCTATGTCAAAGTCAGCTATACTAGATAAGACCTCTTTATTCCTCTTATCTCATTAAGACATTGTCCTTGGATTTCTCAAATCTCAATTATGTCCTAATTCATCTCAATTGAACTTCTTCAATTAAGTCCTTAATATAGATCTTTTATTCCATTAAGTTTTACCTTAATAGAATATCATGTTTAATCCATACATATCTGTTCCTATGTGTGTGACCCTCTAGGTTCCCAATATGTGGCAATGAACATAAGTTAATCTCATTAACTTGCTTTCATAGATCAAGAGCGGGATTTAGCAACCCATTATGACCACCCAAATATTGTGAAGTCAGCGTGACCTTTTAGAACCTTTCAGCAACCAGTCTGTCAGTGTAATACGATCCTTTCACCATATATCCCGAATAGTGCATGAGCATGGTGCAGTGTCTACTCATGATCAATCCATATTAGTTCTTCGCAACTTATGATTAACCTTATGAATTTAGAGAAACAACTTTCTCCTAAATCCATCATGCTTTGGCCAAAGACTTAATCAAGTTAATCGTAGTCAAGAACAAATGAGATATGTCTCCAATATCACAGGGAATGGTGAATCCTCTCAAGATCACTTATTCATCTTCGTATGGTTCATGTCATACCCAATAACACCCTACCATAAGCATCCTCGTGATTGGGACTCGTTCGTGGTGAAATCTAAGTATGACAGTTCACATACAAGATGACCTGGTGTCACAAGTCAAAGGATTACTTACACTATTGACACATGAAAGTATTTTCCATAGACACTTGAGTGAAATACCAAATGGAACTCTCATTGTGGGTCATGTTCAGTGAACTTGTTCTACTAACAAGCACCCATATGTGATCCCTAAGTATCTCTATACTTTCAACCTATGAGACCGATTGCATGCATCAAGTGCATGAAGGCTTAACATATGCCAGTCTTTGAGCATTATCAATGCCCTGTCTTGACAATACAATGACAAGGAACAGTTTTAGAAACACGACATTGATGCATAAGTATCCTCATAATTGTAACTCCTTACAATTCCTTTGCAATGCCATTGTGTTTCATGGGTTTTATCTTCACAAGTTATTTATAACAATTATAACAATACTTATGGATAAAGAAATACCTCAATTATAATTAATAAACTGTAATGTGCAATACATGAATATATAAATAGTGTTTTACAAGCCCAACTAGATTGGCTTGTAAGGCTTACACCAACACTAAGATGGTCCGCAATCACGTTGTCACTCCCTTTCTTATCTCTTATTTCCAAGTCGAACTCTTGTAAGAGAAGTATCCACCTAATCAACCTTGGTTTGGCATCCTTCTTTGTGAGTAATTACCTAAGAGTTGCCTGGTCAAAAAAGATAATTACTTTAGTACCAATTAAATAAGAACGAAACTTCTCTAAAGCAAAGACAACTGCCAAAAGCTCTTTTTAAGGATTGGAATAATTTAATTGAGCATCATTAAAAGTTCGAGAGGCGTAATAAATGGCATGTGAGGTTTTGCCAATCCGTTGGCCCAAAATAGGTCCAATGGCGTAGTCACTAGCATCACACATGATTTCAAATGGTACATTCCAATCCGGTGGTTGCATGATAGGTGCTGATGTCAAGAGTCCCTTCAAGGTTTCAAATGCCTCTTTGCATTTATCATCAAAGTGGAAAACCACATCTTTTTGTAGCAACTTGCAGAGAGGTAAAGTTATCTTTGAGAAGTCTTTGATAAATTGCCTATAGAAACCTGCATGACCAATAAAAGAATGAACCTCTCTCACATTTGTGGGAGGTGGTAAGGAATGCAAAATATCTATTTTAGATTTATCAACCTCTATCCCTCTAGAAGAAATAACATGGCCTAAAACTATCCCTTGTTCTACCATAAAGTGACATTTTTCCCAATTGAGTACAAGGTTAGTTTCCATGCATCTTTTAAGTACAAGTGTAAGATTCTCTAGACATCTATCAAAAGAATCACCATAGACACTAAAATCATCCATAAAAACCTCAATGATGTTCTCTACATAATATGAAAATATGCTTACCATACACCTTTGAATGTAGCTGGGGCATCGCAAAGACCAAATGGCATGCATCTATATGCGAAGGTACCAAATGGATACGTGAAGGTGGTTTTCTCTTGGTCCTCCAGAGCAATTGCAATTTGATTGTAACCTGAAAAGCCATCAAGAAAACAATAATGAGAATGACCCGCTAACCTTTCAAGTATTTGATCAATAAAAGGTAAAGGAAAGTGGTCTTTAAGAGTTGTGGAATTTAGTTTGCGATAATTAATACGAACTCGCCACCCTGTTTGAATCCTAGTAGGAACAAGTTCATTCTAATTATTTTTTACAACTGTTACTCCAGACTTTTTAGGAACTACTTGGACCGGGCTCACCTATTTGCTATCCGAGATGGGATAGATCACGCCAACATCTAGGAGCTTCAGTATCTCCTTTTTAACAACCTCCATCACAGGAGGATTCAATCTACGTTGTGCTTTTCTTGTTGGTTTTGACCTCTCTTCTAACAAAATCCGGTGCATGCACATGGATGGGCTTATTCCTTTGATATCGGCAATTGTCCAACCAATTGCTGTCTTATGTGTTGGGAATACACTACCTCGGGCTCATGCAAAAACATGATAATCAAAGTGCAGCGAAAATAAACAAAAAAGCACCTGAAGTACAACAGGATCTTAGGCTTGTGTTTGCATAGGTTTATAACATTCAAAACGATTAAATTACCCATTTGATTTAGAAGTTACCTACTTAAGATATTTTAACCTTAAGTTGTAGATCCAAATCTCAAATAGCTTTCGAATCCAAGATCTACAAAGCTTCCAACTCGTCCAAGACCACAAGAAGCATAATTGTCCTTCCTCTAGAGCTAGTCCACACGAACAGCTGATAGATCCTTCTCTAAGGTATGGCGATTCACTTGTGCTAGCAAGTTGATCCTAAGATCACAATCAAAAGGTCTATATCCTTGTATCTTTCTCCCTTAATCGATCTCACTCAAGTAAATGAAGAAACGGCAAGAAGAACACCAAGAAAAGAGGAACTACGGCAAGTAGAAAGGGGCTTAGGGAGGTTCGATTTCAACTTTTTGCTTAGGAGGGGTTCTCTTCTTGAAACCATACTTTTTCTTAAGCAAAATCAGAATATCACAAGTAGTATCAAACTCTCTTGGGCAGCTACAGCCTCTATATTAGATTATATAGTGTAGCAAACCCTGATCCCTATCTCTCGATGCTTGGCCGGCCACCTGTAACTTGTTGCACAAGATTTTCATTAATCCACTTGGACTTAAACTATTTAATTCTAAGATGGATTAATAAGCCCATTATATTATCTAATAATAATAATGGTCCAACAATCTTAATGCCTTAAGTTGGGACAACTATCCTTAATGGACAATCCTAAATTAGAATAGTCACTTTGGACCCATTCTAATTTATCATACTTATTTATTAGATAGATTAATTTCTAAACGAAAGTAATTTAATTCTCAATTAAATTTCTTTCTCCTTATGAACAATTCATTTCATTAATCTATTAATATCATCTCATGATATTATTCCAATATGGTATAGTCATTCGCAATTCACTTTCCACATCTCTATGTCAAAGTCAGCTATACTAGATAAGACCTCTTTATTCCTCTTATCTCATTAAGACATTGTCCTTGGATTTCTCAAATCTCAATTATGTCCTAATTCATCTCAATTGAACTTCTTCAATTAAGTCCTTAATATAGATCTTTTATTCCATTAAGTTTTACCTTAATAGAATATCATGTTTAATCCATACATATCTGTTCCTATGTGTGTGACCCTCTAGGTTCCCAATATGTGGCAATGAACATAAGTTAATCTCATTAACTTGCTTTCATAGATCAAGAGCGGGATTTAGCAACCCATCATGACCACCCAAATATTGTGAAGTCAGCGTGACCTTTTAGAACCTTTCAGCAACCAGTCTGTCAGTGTAATACGATCCTTTCACCATATATCCCGAATAGTGCATGAGCATGGTGCAGTGTCTACTCATGATCAATCCATATTAGTTCTTCGCAACTTATGATTAACCTTATGAATTTAGAGAAACAACTTTCTCCTAAATCCATCATGCTTTGGCCAAAGACTTAATCAAGTTAATCGTAGTCAAGAACAAATGAGATATGTCTCCAATATCACAGGGAATGGTGAATCCTCTCAGGATCACTTATTCATCTTCGTATGGTTCATGTCATACCCAATAACACCCTACCATAAGCATCCTCGTGATTGGGACCCGTTCGTGGTGAAATCTAAGTATGACACTCTCCATACAAGATGACCTGGCATCACAAGTCTGATGACTAATTTACACGACTGGTACTAAGAGAACATTATCATAGACACTAGAGTGATATATTACCAAATGAAGTTCTCTTGGCGGGCCATGTTCAGTGAACTTGTTCAACAGACAAACACCTATATGTTATCCCAAGTATCCCATACTTCAACCTATATGAGATCGGTTGCTTACTTCGCAAGTAAGAAGGCTTAACATATACCAGTCTTTGAGCATTGCCAATGCCCCATATTCGCAATACGATGACCAAGAACAGTTTGAGGAATGAAACTTTGATGCATAAGGATCTCATAATTATAACTCTTTATAATTCCTTTGCAAGGCCGTTATGTTCCATGGGCTTCATCCGATTAGTACTTAATAACTCCTTATTATTGTACTAACATGAAGGAAAACCAAGTATCACTATAATCATAGTGAAGGGTATGCTTTATTGACTATGTATCCCAAGCTCAATCCGATTGGCTCTAGGGCATACGCCAACAATCTCCCACTTGCACTAAGCCAATCACTAACGCATCCAATGTCAAACTCTTTCGATTAGCAATTGTGTCTCTACTAGGACATAGCTTAAGTGCATAGAGAATTTGTTTTGTCATATACATGATAATCTCATTATCAAGGTTGATAATTCGGATCACAACAAGACCTAGATTCCATTCATATGGCTCAGTTGTATCTAAAACAACTATTGGAATCTACTTGTTAGCTAGTAGCTAATGATCCAAATATAACTCCTTTTGCAAGCCAAAACAAAAGAGTTAGCCTTAAAACCCTTTAATATAAACGTGCAATCTTTTCTAGTATGGAACATTTCCTACTAATTGCATTTTTCAAATATGGCAATTTATCATAACATTTTACCATTCAAAAAGTTAGTAATAGCTCCCACTAGATCCTACATATGTAGAAGATGTTAAGGGTCTGATTCAATAACAATTCGAATTCCATATCACTAAGCTAAACGGTATTCAAAATACTTTGCAAGTTGTATAATATATAAAACTATGTTATAGAACTATTCTATAACTGATTTATTAAGAGGAAATTAAATAAGCATGGCATCCCATGCCAGCAAAATAATATATTTCGAAAACATAAATAAAATATCCTCAACATTGGCCTATAATGCCAATGAAAACATCAAATGTTTCTAAATAAATCATAACTAAAAGTCTTATTAAAAACCCATAAGATCGACAAGCTCTGATGCAGTATCAAACTTGGTTGCCATCTTCATGGTACAACTTCACTACTCTTTCCTTTGGTCCCTACAATATGTCATACATATTTAATACCAAATGATAGGTATCATATTCCAAGAGGAGTGAATCAAATTATACCTGAAGTTGAAACTCCTTTCAGCTTCTTTCCCTTGTTAGACTCAAGGTACTCCTTGCAATTGTGTCTCCAATGACCAGTTTTCCCACAATGGAAGCAAGTTTTGTTAGCATTATCTTTATCTTTTGCTTCCTTTGCAACACCATCATCGGGCTTCAAACTCTTTGAAGTAGGAGGTACATCCCATCTAGTCTTCCTTTTCTTCCTACCTTTCAGTTTAGAGGAGGAGACTAAACGGACAGATGACTTGTCCTTAGCAATGGTTTGCTCGGCCTGTGTGAGCATATTCAATAACCCAGAAAGGGTTGCCTCCAAGTGTTTAATGTTGAAGTTCAACACAAACTGCGAATAGCCCTCAGGCAGTGAAGAAAGGATTAGATCAATGCTTAGATCATGATCCATAACCCATCCTATCTTCTCCAATCGGGTAATCTACATCATCTTAAGCACATGAGGCCTCACTGGGCTTCCCTCTGACATCTTTGTTTGGAACAATTCCTTTGAGATGTCAAATCTCTCAGTGCGATTCTCCTTAGCGAACAGTTCTCTAAGGTTAAGGATGATATCCTGAGAATTCGTGGCCTCATGCTGCTTTTGGAGATCAGGTGCCATACTAGCCAACATACACATGTTGCTTGTATGAGATCATCTTTATGAACTCTATAGGCCATCCTCTCTCCTCTTCAGTTGCATCAGCAGCAGGCTCATCTGGGATGGGCTCATCAAGAACATAAGCTTTCTTTTCCTGTTTCAAGACAATCTTAACATTGCGAAATCAGTCAACGAAGTTCGGTCCAGTTAACTTATTAGCATCAAGTATGCTTCTCAGTGATAATGCATTTGCCATTTTAGCGTTTATATCCTATATGAATCAAAACATTTAACAGTCAATATATAGCAAGTAGTAATCATTTATGTCAGGCTTTAATACTTAAATGATTATTCTCATTATTTTAACAAAACAATAGCCCTCATCTACTATTTCAAGAAATTTAACTCTTAAACTTCTTAATGAGCTAGGACCCTTTTCATTCCAGCATAACCCTGAGTGCCTCAATCAGCTATGTTGAAACTAATTGAGTAGGTAACTTAGTTTACCAATTACGTCTCTATGCAACTCCTAGATCCAGTTAGGTGAGAACTCTTTGCCTAAATACATCATATGCATTTCGCCTAACTATGCTTCTAAATGTCATGTGATCAAGTTTTACGCATCTGGATTACATAACACTTAGTTGAGTAAGACCCACCTTCAATAACTCAAACATGTTCGTACATAAGTTTGACTCTGAGTGACTCAATAAGCCTCCGAATGGAAGAACTCTGGTTATCTTGTTATGATGGTGGAAGACAACTAATCATGCGTAACATGGACTCAATATAATTTAATGAGGGATTTCATTTAACTTTTATATCGGTCTCATTAATTTCATACTTGATTGGCATGCATAACATTCATTCAATTACATATATCGCATATACATAATTCAAAATAAATCTATCACATGCAATCTACTAGGATGATTATGGACTTTATTCTAATCTAGTTTTCTTGAGCCATTAGGAAACTAGTTGGTCAAATTCCTAGGGGATACCATACATAGTCTTGGAAAACTTTGTTGGTAATCTCCTTGGTTGCTTCTTCTTTGCGCTATATCTCCTAACAAACTTGGAATTTACATAAATTCTACTTCCTATCCTAAATCTAAATCTATAAAGAATATAATAGTTACATTGCTTTATCAGAAACCTCGAGTTACATTCGAGGGGAGTTAGATGAGAAGAGAATTTACAACTCCAGAATAAAAAAGAGAAAGCAGGGTTCGCAGACCCTATTTATAAAATACCAATAAGAAAATTCAACCATACATTCCCTAGTCATACTAAGGTCTAGTCCATAACCATCCTTCATGCATACATAATCATATTATAAGCATGAATTAAAAACATGCATAGTCAATATCACCTGGTGATCTTGTGTACTATTTGCATAAATGTCACCAAATAAATTTGAGACAATTTATCAAATCATTCTAGCAATTTCGGTTCCACCAATTAAAATACTTTTAATAACATCTTAACAATTAAGAAAGCTATCTTGAAATCGGACTTTACCTAATTATTAGGTTGCTTGTCTTAATTAGGACAAAAATTCTATCATGCTTAAACATCTTAAACCTTTTAGGACATCTTTGTTTGTCTTATACCGAGTCTTTAAGTTTGAAATCCATCCTAAATCTTTAGGAACTTAAAGTCTCATTAGGTAACTCTTACTAATCATACTACATGTCTCTCCCAACCTTTAGGATTCACACTCCAATTAGGAAACGGTTTCCTTGTTGGTGTAGGACTCTAACTTTTAGTGTCCTAGGCGCAGGCAATCTCTTTGGCCATCGAATGGCCGTTGCTAGCCTGTGATTAGACTATTGTATACCATCTAAAGTGGCTACTAGATGCCCTAAAAGAGCTTAATGTCCTCCCCTTACAGCTACACTCAATTCGGCAACTATTGCCTCCTTGGTGTTGCAGTTTGGCCTACTAGCGTGTAGCAACAATTGCCACTTTATCCAGTCATGTTCCATGCCTAAACCAGCCATCATAGATGAATCATATTCACCTTAGTTGCTGTCCAAAATTCATAGCAAACATGTGGAACATTTCCACACTTATGCCCAAATTTTATGGCATGCAAACACCTACAAAACAGTCCAGAAAATTTCAGCATTGTAGTAACAACGTTTCATGTCTAGAAACAACTCCGCTTAAACGTTTTAAGCTCAAATCAGTTTTGTAACTTCAATGGCAGCATGTAATATAAAATTTCCAAATCTAAAGCATCTAAAAAATCAATTTTATATCATCCCCAAATCAGCTTACAAAACTTGACTCAAAACTATGTTTTTGACATCAAAACTTGTCGGGTTTACTAAGACATGTCAGGGCTTTAATCCTTGTTGATTAAAACAATTTTAATCTACCGTTTATACAATATTAAACATGATTAAAGTCATTATATAGCTGCTGTCCATATTTAATAAAATAAAGAAAACAACTTTTCTTTTCAAATATAGGAACCAAAATCATGCCAAAATCAATACACAACACATTAACTTGTATATCACCAATAATTGACATGCACAAACCTCATGTAAACAACATAACCTGGGCTCTGATACCATTGTTGGGAATACACTACCTCGGGCTCATGCAAAAACATGATAATCAAAGTGCAGCGAAAATAAACAAAGAAGCACCTGAAGTACAACAAGATCTTAGGCTTGTGTTTGCATAGGTTTATAACATTCAAAACGATTAAATCACCCATATGATTTAGAAGTTACCTACTTAAGATATTTTAACCTTAAGTTGCAGATCCAAATCTCAAATAGCTTTCGAATCCAAGATCTACAAAGCTTCCAACTCGTCCAAGACCACAAGAAGCATAATTGTCCTTCCTCTAAAGCTAGTCCACACGAACAGCTGATGGATCCTTCTCTAAGGTATGGCGATTCACTTGTGCTAGCAAGTTGATCCTAAGATCACAATAAAAAGGTCTATATCCTTGTATCTTTCTCCCTTAATCGATCTCACTCAAGTAAATGAAGAAGTGGCAAGAAGAACACCAAGAAAAGAGGAACTACGGCAAGCAGAAAGGGGCTTAGGGAGGTTCGATTTCAACTTTTTGCTTAGGAGGGGTTCTCTTCTTGAAACCAAACTTTTTCTTAAGCAAAATCAGAATATCACAAGTAGTATCAAACTCTCTTGGGCAGCTACAGCCTCTATATTAGATTATATAGTGTAGCAAACCCTGATCCTTATCTCTCGATGCTTGGCCGGCCACCTGTAACTTGTTGCACAAGATTTTCATTAATCCACTTAGACTTAAACTATTTAATTCTAAGATGGATTAATAAGCCCATTATATTATCTAATAATAATAATGGTCCAACAATCTTAATGCCTTAAGTTGGGCCAATCATCCTTTAATGGACAGTCCTAAATTAGAATAGTCACTTTGGACCCATTCTAATTTATCATGCTTATTTATTGGATAGATTAATTTCTAAACGAAAGTAATTTAATTCTCAATTAAATTTCTTTCTCCTCATGACAATTCATGTCATTAATCTATTAATATCATCTCATAATATTATTCCAATATAGTATAGTCATTCGCAATTCACTTTCTACATCTCTATGTCAAAGTTGACTATACTAGATAAGACTTCTTTATTCCTCTTATCTCATTAAGACATTGTCCTTGGATTTCTCAAATCTCAATTATGTCTTAATTCATCTCAATTGAACTTCTTCAATTAAGTCCTTAATATAGATCTTTTATTCCATTAAGTTTTACTTTAATAGAATACCATGTTTAATCCATACATATTTGTTCTTATGTGTGTGACCCTCTAGGTTCCCAATATGTTGGCAATGAACATAAGTTAATCTCATTAACTCGCTTTCTTAGATTAAGAGCGGGATTTAGCAGCCCATCATGACCACCCAAATATTGTGAAGTCAGCGTGACCTTTTAGAACCTTTCAGCAACCAGTCTGTCGGTGTAATACGGTTCTTTCACCATATATCCCGGATAGCGCATGAGCATGGTGCAGTGTCTACTCATGATCAATCCATATTAGTTCTTCGCAACATATGATTAACCTTATGAATTTAGAGAAATAACTTTCTCCTAAATCCATCATGCTTTGGCCAAAGACTTAATCAAGTTAATCGTAGTCAAGAACAAACGAGATATGTCTCCAATATCACAGGGAATGGTGAATCCTCTTTGGATCACTCATTCATCTTCATATGGTTCATGCCATACCCAATAACACCCTACCATAAGCATCCTTATGATTGGGACCCGTTCTTGGTGAAATCTAAGTATGACACTCTCCATACAAGATGACCTGGTATCACAAGTCTGAGGACTAATTTACACGACTGGTATTAAGAGAACATAATCATGGATACTAGAGTGATATATTACCAAATGAAGTTCTCTTGGCGGGCCATGTTCAGTGAACTTGTTCAACAGACAAGCACCTATATGTTATCCCAAGTATCCCATACTTCAACCTATATGAGATCGGTTGCTTACTTTGTAAGTAAGAAGGCTTAACATATACCAGTCTTTGAGCATTGCCAACGCCCCATATTGGCAATACGATGACCAGGAACAGTTTGAGGAACAATAATTTGATGCATAAGGATCTCATAATTATAACTCTTTATAATTACTTTGCAAGGTCATTATGTTGCATGGGCTTCATCCGATTAGTACTTAATAACTCCTTATTATTGTACTAACATGAAGGAATCACTATAATCATAGTGAAAGTTATGCTTTACTGACTATGTATCCCAAGCTCAATCTGATTGGCTCTAGAGCATACACCAACATTATGTTCTCTAAGCACCCAGATTACTTTCTCTTCTTGCAAAGGTGTGAGTTCTTTGGCAATGTTGACCGGTAGTGTGTCCTTCTCACCTAAGAACACATATTTCAAGTGGTCCGGTAATGGTTTCAACTGTAAGGTTGGTGCCTGCAAGATGGAAGGTAGAAGTTTCTAGTTAGATAAAGGAAAATCAATAAATGAAATATCAAACCTTCTATCTTTAATTGGCAACACTTGTAAAGATGCCAATGCCTCTTTCACATGTTCACTCGAAGTTAGGCCTTTTTTACATTCAAATTTCTCCAAATCGAGATGCTCATTAATGGCTACTTCCAAACTATCTTCACCATCTAACTCATATACTTGCTGCACTGGATCCTTGCATTTGGATGGGATTTTCTTTTGAAGAACAACGGAAATGTTTTCTCCCACCCTTACCTTTTCATTACCTTTAAGCTTTTGTTTAGAAGTGCACAAATCTTTAAGAACTTTGCATAGCGGGGAAATTGCTTAATGGCATCTAGTAGAGGAATGTTTACCTCTATTTTTCGGAAGGTTTCCAAAATCTCCTTCTCTTTCTCCTCCTTTTTGGATTTTGCCAACCTGCTTGGAAAAGGTTGAGGAGTCATATAAGAAGGAAAAGATGGTTTATGATTTACCTTAACAAGTGGCTCATTGGGTTGTTAAGATGATGCATTGGTGTTGTCTTCCCGTTGAGAACTATCCTTTTGTGGTGTCTCAATCTGTTTCCCACTTCTTAGAGTTATGGTATTAGCATTTTCTCTAGGACTCACTATAGTTTGAGAAGGTAATTTTTCGGAATCCCTTGCTTGTAATTGGCTTATTGCCTTTTCCATTTGTCCCATTTGAGTCTCTAATTGACTCATCCTTGTTGCCATTTGTCTGTTTGTTTCCCTTATTTCTTGTTGCATTTGCCTTTGGTTAGTAGCAAGGGATTTGACAAGATCTGCTAGAGACTCACTTGAATTTTGTGGTGGTGGCACTTGCTCTCCAGGTTTGATATGGTTGTTGCATTCTTTGCTGGAAACCCGGTGGTTGATTGTCAAAGGGTGGAGAAGCAACTTATAATCGATTCCCCCATAATTGAAATTGGGATGATCCCTCCATCTTGGATTGTAAGTGTTTGAGTAGGGATCATACTTTCGAGGTTGGCCCGAAAATCCACCCATAGCATTAACATGTTCATTAGGATCATCATGAAGTGTTGGGCACATATCAGTTTGGTGCCCTATGTTTGAACATATACCACAAGCTTTGATTTGTTGCATCTGTCCTACAACTATTTGTTGCACAAGAGAAGTAAGTTTATCAAATTTTTATTCAAGAAATGATGTACTTACCTCATTTACTTGCTTTGGATGTGGTGGTGGTTCATCTCTCATGGAGAATTGTTGTGAGTTGGTTGTCATGTTGGAGATGAAAAGTCTAGCAACTTCGGGAGTCTTATCAACCAGAGCTCCCCCACTTGCTGCGTCTATCATACGTCTCTCCATGGGAAAAAGCCCTTCATAGAAGTACTGGATGAGAAGTTGTTCACTTATCTGATGGTGTGCGCAGCTTGCACAAAGCTTTTTGAACCTCTCCTAATACTCATACAAGGACTCTCCAATGTATTGCCGAATCCCACATATCTCTTTTCTAATGTTGGCAACCTTAGATGCTGGAAAATACCTTTCCAAGAATGCTTCTTCATTGCATTCCATGTAGTGATGGTCCCGGATGGTAGATAATAGAGCCATTCCTTTGCCGAGTCAGCTAGAGAGAATGGAAAGGCTCTCATCTTAATTTGCTCTTCGAGATCCCAGTTGGTCTCATGCTTGAGCATACTACATGGAATTCCTTGAGGTGCTTATTTGGATCCTCTCCTGCAAAACCATGAAACGTTAGGATAAGAAGAATTAAACCAGATTTGAGTTCAAAAGCTACCTCAAGTTCAGGATATGTTATGCATAAAGGTTGTTGGTCCAAATCCGGAGTGGCTAGCTCCTTAAGAGTTCGGTTGTTTGTTTCCATCTCTTCTTGCTCCTCTTGGATAGTTTGGATCAACTCTTTGTTTGTTATATGGTCGGAAGCTATGTATTCCAGAATTCTCCTAAGTCCTAAGTGAGGTTCTTCTTCTTTGGGAGATTGGGACATTTACTGAAAAAGAAAACAAGAAAATAAACTAATTAAAACAGAAAATAAGAATCAACCAAATAACTAATAAACTAAATAAAGCAATCCCCGGCAACGACGCCGAAAATTTGATACACCTAAAAAAGTGTATCTTAATTAAAACCTTGCATTAAAAAGAAAATCAGTTGTAAAATATAGTAGAAGCAAAGGTCGAATCCTCAGGATTGGGTTTTAATTTAAGAATTATCTGTTTATAATTAAATTCAAGAAAAACAAAAGAAAAATGGGGTTTTGAAATAATTTTAAAACTAAAATAAACAAGAAAATAAAAAGCAAGTAAGTAAATAAAGAGCGGTAATCAAATATGAGAAAGTATGGTTAAGGTTTCATTTTCCACCACTAGAAAATGTTAAGAATCAATTTCAGACCTATCAATATCAATGATCTATCAAAGTTAACAAACGTAGATAATAACATGTGTTACCCCAATCCTTCATTAGTTCGTCATTAAGCAGGACAAACGCCACTACTTAATCTCTAACTATCAAATGACCTAAGATAAACATCTATAGATTCAAAGTGATAGCAGCTTTAAGATGAGAAAGATAGGTTGATCTAAGCAACAAACACATAGACATGGATTCATTCAATTTAGGTTATGTTTCACTTTGCAATTAGCGAAAACTTTAACATAATCTTAACCACAAATTGCCACTATTGAATAGAAATCAAGATAAGTTACGTATCAAAACTCCTAAACTAGCAATAGATAATCATCAAGATCTATCTAGTTGCCCACCTAAACAAATCAAGACAAAAATCATGAACAATTCTTATGGAAGAACATAAACAACTTTGATAGAAAATCAATTTATGATAAGGTTTAAAAATCAATTACAAAACATGTCTAGGGCTTTGAAATCACCTTTAACCAAGAAAGAGTTTAGCCTTGCATAGGCATAGTAAACATAGACATAAAACTTAAGAAAATCAAGAAAAGGAAAACTAAAAGAATGAAGAAGGAGAAGAAGAAGAATATTGATAATAATCAAGGCATAGCTAGATTGTGGCTCGAAAAATGGTATTTATATAGCTTTAAAATCCTGAAAACCCTTTTTTGCTGCACAAGTCAGTTCAGGAGGCAAAATTGCATTTTTTTTTCTATTTTAGGCAATTTTAGGGTTCGTGCTAGTGCTGTAGCGCCAGCTTTCCAGCGTTGGCTCTCGACATGTTTGGGGCGCTGTGGCGCTAGACACCGACGCCGCAACGCTGGTCGCTGATTTTTCTAATGCACTTTCTCGTACTTCTTCAGCTAATTTGGATGATCATTTCTTGTCTGATTTGGGCGTGTAAACTACCGTTGGAAAGGTATTCAAGCCATATTCAAAAGTCAAGCAGGAATTTTCTTCAAATAAATAATTTCATATCATGTTTTCCTTGTAACAAGATCCGGATGTCAAATCTGCCTTCTTGCTTTGCAACCAGAAATTGATCTTTTTGACTCCCAAGTCTTCTTCCATCTTGTGATTATGATTTTATAAGCTCTTTAACATCATAATTGACATCTTCTCACTTCATTATCCTAAATATACCTAAAATTGGAAAATATAATATAAGTAATCAAAATAAAGATCGAAAACATAACTAAAACTAAGAATAGAAATGGCACAAAATGTGTATTTTATGAGCTTATCAAATACCCCCACACTTAGCTTTTTGCTAGTCCTCAAGCAAAACAAAATAAAAATAAATTAAGAAAATCTAATCTAATCCACTTTCATAGGAAATCACGGTGGCACTTAGCATGTGACACAAGTCTTTAAACCCCTAGGTGTCCCTAGTGGACGAGTTTAGTCTTGTGAGAGTTTACTAGAACGATACCCACAAACATTAAAAACAAAAAAATAAAACTAAAATATACTAAATAAAAATTCCTAATCCTTTCAATATAAATTAGAGAAAATCATTGGACAAGTCTTATAAACTAATCAATACCTTAAAGAATTTCACAAAGAATCATGTTTGAATGTAAATTATTTGAGTTAAGCCAATATTAACATAACATATCTCAATCAAAATAATGCATATTCAAACTTAATCTCAACTTCTCACATGGGGATACTCTCATGATTTTTTACTCTTTAAAGTAGTGGTAAAGTATTCACACTCAATCAATCTCATGAAAACAGTTCTACCATATGTTTGCTTGTCCACCTATTCTCCATTATTTAGATCATGCAATTTCATGAATCAAGAGGTCTTTATTCAAGGTTGTAATGGGGCCAAGGGTTTGTAATGTGGTTAAAGAATAAAAGGAAACTGATATTACAAAGATTCCAAAGATTTCATAGAGTTTAGAGACATAATAAGATCATACAAATAAAACTTCTCAAAACTCTTATGTAGGCACATAATAACATTGGCTAAATATTCATGTTGAGCCTTTGCTTCATTCTAATCAATTTTGTAACATCTTTTCTTTAATCAAAAGTTCAAGAGATAATTTTTTTTTTCTTTCTTTCTTTTTTTTTTCATTATGGGAATGTATTTTTTTTTTTCATTTTTTCTATGTTCTCTTTTCTTTTTCTCTTGACTTTTGCTATCCTTTCCCCCACACTTATTTCTTGTTTTCAATCCAAATAGTCAATCGATCTCCCTTACTTTTGCAATATATCTAAAAACAATCTAATTCATCTTTTTTCGGGAAAAAATTTGGTGTCGGCATGTGGCTTTTTTCGGGAAGGAAAGAAAAAAAAGAAAGGAAAGGAAAGAGAAGGAAAAAGGAAAAGAAAACAAAGAGGGAAGAAAGAAAAGAGAAAGGAAAGAGAAAAAAGATAACAAAAATTTGTGTTCGTGTTATTTTTCGCATGTTTAAATTTATATAAATTTTTATAATAATTCTATTTATGCATATTTTGAAACGTTCATGTATTCGTATAGTGTTTATGTTATTTTTCGTGTTGTGTTTTAATTATTTTTCCTTGTATTCGTATTGTTTCTCAATTGATTTCATATTTTGCATATTTTGTCATTATGATTCAATTTAGAGAAATATTTGTGTTTTCATGTCGTATCTCAATTCATGACATATTTTGCATAATTTGTTATAGTGATTCAATTTATAAAAAAATTTGTGTGTTCGTATTTGTGTTATTTTTATGTGTGTTCAAAGTATTATAAATTTATATAAATTTTTACATGTTAATAATTCGTTTTATATAGATTTTAGTACGTTCATGTATTAGTGTTATTTTCGTGTTGTATCGTGTTTTAATTATTTTTTCATGTTATGTTTGTGTCATGTCTCAATTCATCTCATATTTTGCATAATTTGACATAGTGATTCAAATTTAACTCTAAATTCATTTTCTTATGATATTAAAATATAAAAAATATTTAAATAAATGATAATTATTTAATATGATTCAACTTAAATTTATTTGTGATTATTAATTTAGTTAAAATTTTATATAAATTTTAAAAAAATTCCAAAGGAAACGAGAGAAAAATTCTAACATCTAATTATTGTTAGTTATATATGGATGTTGGTGCAAGTGTCACGTGCCACGTCCCAAGTACTAGGATTGCACGAGGGTTTAGAAGGTGTTAATCAGCCAGATCCTTCATACATATATCTTGTAGAGTCATTAGGAAGTCACTAGTCATTCAAAGCTAGAAGGATTATAAAAGACCTAGATATACTTTAGTGTTGAAGTATTCTAGAATCCTTAGGTGGCTCATTCTTTGAGAGAGGCTTCTCCTATATAAAGTGTATCTTGCTACTTATTTGTATCATTGAGAGAAATCTTTAATAATAAATTAGTATTGCGTTATTTCCTTGTATAATTGCATATATAATATATTTGGCAAATTTTATCTCCTAAAACAAATTTAAATTGTCATGAATGATTAAAAAATAAAAAAAAAATTAAATCATAAATAAAAATAAAACATTGAAAATGTCATGAATTAATTACAAAATTTAACATCATCTTTTCTTTCTCATTAATGATCAAGTCAATTTTTATTATTCTAATTCTATTCATTTTCTCACGAAATTGTGACAAACAAATCACACAGGTGACATTATGTTTCAAGTACTTGAGAGCTTCATACTAACACATATGAAGTAGCAAACACTTCCTAGTTAGAGTGCAAGTCTAATTTAAATTTAATTTTGTGTATCAACATTTGGAGAATTAATTTTTTACTATTTGTATTTTTGGTATTTGTTGTTTTAACATTATTATTTAATATTTTGACCTACTTGATCTAATGATCTATTTAATTCCGATAAAAAAGGATAATATTAATTATATTTCATCTCTTTAACAACTTTACAAGTTTTGTTCTTTTAGTATTATTATTTTATCTTTTAATTTACTTGGTCTAATTCTTCTGCTCACTTATTCAATCTCTGACAAAAAATATATATATGGATTATATTTCATTTGGCCTAATTCTTCTCTTAGGGTCTATTCAACCTCTGATAAAAAATATATCTCAATTATATTTTATTTTTTCAGCTAGTATAATAATGAATAGAATAGCACAATGAGAAGAACTTGTGATTAACTTTTCAATTAAAAAACATTTAAGAGCGTTTGGTACTTTCTTATTTTATAATTTCAATGGAATGTGATTGATGAAAATTAAATTGCTAGAAAGATAACGTTCCAACATTTGGTATATATAAGAAAGTTAAACTAATACTTTTGATTCACTAAACACTTTATCAAAAATGTAGTAGTAATTTTCAAAATTACCCTTATCAAATAACTTTTTAGATTTTATAAATAATATTATAATTTTATTTTGCTATATATGTATATATTATAATCATTACATTTGAATTAGAACTTCTCTTTGATAAGCTATGTTCTTAGTCGTACAGGATTTAAACAAAAATATTAATTCATTTCTTTCACACTTATATGGTTATAATTGAGTTTTTAATCAATTTTTTGAGTGAAATATTTTTATTTTAAATTTATTAGTGATTAAAATACAAGAAGAAGACTTTTATCAACAAATTTTGAATGAAGTAATTTTTGTTTTCAAATTTTAATTAATAAAATGTTTTTAAGAAATTTAAAAGAATCGAAATAATTTAATAAAAAAAAAAGAAAAAAATTGTGACAACTTTATGTGAAGAATGGGTTATTTTATTTTAAATCTATTGATGTCATCAGTACATAAACAGATAAAAAGAAATAAGTTTCTCAACAGAAAAAAAAAAAAAGAAACAAGTTGTAAACTTGTCAAAATAATAAACTCGTTATTGTGAGTAGTGAGGGAAAATAAATTACATTACAATACGATCTTCATTTACCATTGAAACAGAAAATTTAATTAAAAATAAAATAAAGTTTGTGTAATTAAATTTAAAAATAAAATCAAATTTTAATTCTACAAGCTCTTCTACCTCTCATATTTAAGATTTGTTAACTAATTGCTAATAAATACAACTTATCATTCTTTTGATAAGATTGAAATGACAATTTTATCATAAAATTTTATTTTAACTTTCTCACAAGGGAAAATAATTTTACTAACCTTTTTGGACGGAAAGAGATTTTCATGATTCATAATAATGTGATGCCTATAGAAAAATTACATTTTCAAAAATGCACCGTACCAAACATGAGAATATATTTTCCATCAATTAAAATTCCAAAAATGTGAGCACATTCTTACATTCCAAATGCCCTCTTCCAGACTATACAAAAGGCTAATAACTAGCCTCCAAAATTAACCTAAAAATCAAATTAGCAAATAAATGTTAAAAAATTATAAGAAATAAAAGATAAAAACTTGAATGTGTCAAATTAATTAGTTCAAACAAAAAATTAACTTTATCTTGAAGTTAAAAGTAGACAATAAGTCCAAAAATCTGTTTTGTCTTAATTCAATTATTAAATTTATAATCTTTCCTATATATTCTTAAAGCTTTGATGTAGGTAAAATGGCTTAAGAGTAAGGGGCAAAGTTTTGATGTAGTTCTCAAGAAAAATCTTAATGCTATATTTGAAAATATGAATTTGAAAATTCGGATTTCAATTTCATTTGTTATATAAATTGTGAGAATGAAATGTATACATTATGTATAAATTAGTTATGATTCAATATGATTATATATTTGAAAGGTATAAAAACATGAATTTCAAATTCACAAATAACTATAGGTATCTCAAATTCAAACTAAATAGACATCCAACAAATTCATGAATTTGAAAAATAATTATCAATGTTATATTTACATGTGTTTTATTATACAATTTACACTATTTTTGACATCCAAATTCATTTTTTAAAATTTAAATTCTCAAAAGCAACCTAAAGGAAACTTCCATATCTCCAATGGCCTTTTTTCTATTTCTTGTCATGTTTCTTTCTGAAATCTCTGATCTCAAAATGACAAATATTTACTGTCTTAGATTGTTGAAAAGTGGATGTTAAGTTTCAAGTTTTTGAACTTATTTTTCAGAAAATCAATAAATATTTTTCATCCATACTAAAATTGAATAAAGCTACAAAAAAATAATAATAAAAACCTCAAAATTTCATCTAATTTACTGGAAAAAATTTTATCAAGCAAACATATAAGCTTCAGACAAGTCTGTTGAAATCAGGGATTGACTGAAATCCCAAGATTCTAGTACTAATTAGCTGTAAATTAGTATAGCATAATTTTAGGAAGTTAGTTGTGAAAGGGACTGTAAATAGGGTTGTAAATTAGGGTGTCAATTTCCTATCTTCTAGGTATTTAGTAAAACCTTCTTAGAATACCAATATCCTCATGTATAAATATCTTGTAACAGATTATTTTCAAAATAGAATTGAATTCCAGAATTCTCTTAATTCTCTTCATGGTATCAGAGCTATAGGCTCAATTTTTTTTATTTTTTTCTGGGATCTGAAATCTGTCCAAAACAGAATTTCTGTTCAATTTTTTCAGCCTTTATTGCTGAATTTCTTGTCACTGATCAGCAGTCTTCATTGCTGAATTTTTGCAACAAAAAAAAAACAGCCTTCATTGCACTTTCAAAATGTCTTCCATGACCAATAATGCTTCTATCGCCCAATCCAAAGAGGTGGCTCTCAATCAAACAACTGGAAAACATAATGAGCTTAACAAAAATGACATTGAACTGCTGAGATTACTTATTGATTCATTAGAAAAGTCTACAGGTACCTATTCCTTGGCAAATTCGGGTAAGTCCCATTCTTTATATGCTTTAAGTGCCTCCGGTTCTGAATTTTCAAACTCCTGGGTTATTGACTCTGGGGCATCCGATCATGACCCATTCTTCACACAAATTTCTTACATACCATCCTTGTCCAAGCAACAAAAAAATAGTCATTGCTGATGGATCCCTTGCCACTGTTGCAGGCCAAGGAGACATTGTTCTGAGCCCATCCATAGTTCTTAAAATATGTTACATGTACCTAAGTTATCTACAAATCTTGTGTCTGTTTACCAACTCACAAAAGACCTAAACTGCAGTATGATATTTTCTCATATTTCTTGTGTAATTCAGGACCAAGTTACGAGGAGGATGATTGGACATGCTAAGGTAAGACATGGCCTTTATTATCTTGAGTTACCTAGTGACCAAGTGAACAGTGGGAACTTATCACCTCTCTTATTTCTGTCCAGCAACTCTCATTCCAATAAAGACAAAATTTGGCTTCACCATTTTAGACTTGGACATCCTTCCTTTAGTGTTCTTAATGTCATGTTTCCATCTTTGTTTAAGAATGTTAATCTGAATGAGTTTCACTGTGAGGTTTGTGAATTTGCTAAACACCGACGTGTGTCCTTTCCTTTGAGTAATAAAAGAACTACTATTCCTTTTTCCTTGATCCACAGTGATATTTGGGGTCCATCTCGAGGTCCAAACATTTCAGGAGCTCGTTGGTTTGTCTCGTTCATAGATGATTTGTACTCGGGTCTCATGGATTTATTTGCTAAAACAAAAATCTGATGTGAGCAACATTTTTCCTATTTTTCATACAATGGTCAAAACTCAATTCAATGTTAGAATTAAGAGGTTGAGGACTGATAATGCTAGAGACTACTTTAATCAAACTTTGTCTCCATACTTTCAAAAAGAGGGAATTATTCATGAATCTTCTTGTGTTGACATACCCCAACAAAATGGAGTTGTCGAAAGGAAAAATGGTCATTTGTTAGCCTCTGTCCGTGCTCTTTTGTTTGAACAAAATGTTCCAAAAACTTTTTGGGAGGAAGCTGTCCTTACTGCAGCTCATTTAATAAATAATATCCCGTCTCGAGTCCTTGATTTTAAAAGTCCAATGGAGGTGTTTTCTAAGTATTTTTCAGATTTCAATATGTCAACGAAGTTAGTCCCTAGAGTTTTTGGATGTGTCTCATTTGTTCATGTTCACTCTTATAGTCGAAGAAAATTAGATCCTAGAGTAGTCAAGTGTGTCTTCATAGGATATTCACCCACTCAAAAAGGGTAAAAATGCTACAATCCTATCACTCGTAAAACCTATATCTCTGCTGATGTCACTTTTGCTGAACATGAAAGCTATTTTTCTAGCCCTTATCCTCAGGGGAGACATCATCTATGGAGGATAAGGATTTGTTTTTTAGAGAACCATCAATGGTAGTTAAAATATCTCCTGTACAAATAGAACCCACTTTTGAAATAGAACTTACCTCTGAACCTTCTTAACTCATTTTTGAAGCCAAGTCTATTGAGTCACTTTTACCTTCTAACTTTTCCGAAGAACCATCAAAACTAATAAAACCTATATCTCTGCTGATGTCACTTTTGCTGAACATGAAAGCTATTTTTCTAGCCCTTATCCTCAGGGGAGACATCATCTATGGAGGATAAGGATTTGTTTTTTAGAGAACCATCAATGGTAGTTAAAATATCTCCTGTACAAATAGAACCCACTTTTGAAATAGAACTTACCTCTGAACCTTCTTAACTCATTTTTGAAGCCAAGTCTATTGAGTCACTTTTACCTTCTAACCTTTCCGAAGAACCATCAAAACTAATAAATCCTACTCTCACAAAGCCACTACAGGTCTAGTCAAGAAGGATAAAGCCCGTGATCAATCCTGTGCAAGTTCAAGAAACCAAATCGTCACTTGGGACTGAGGTAAGTCCTTCTACTGAGATATCACCTACTGTTCTTGATTTGGATCTGCCCATAGCCACAAGAAAATGTGTTAGAAAATGCACACAACACCCTTTATCCCATTTTGTGTCATTTGAAAAATTATCAACCCCGCACAAAAACTTTCTTACCCATCTAAACACTGTAGACATCCCACAGACCTTATCTCAGGCACTTGGCAAAGAGGAATGGAAGCATGCAATGAGAGTAGAAATGGAGGCCTTGGAGAAAAATAAAACATGGGAACTAGTGGAATTACCAACTGGAAAGAGACCAGTAGGATGCAAATGGGTCTTCACAGTGAAGTATAAGTCGGATGGATCCATTGAGAGGTATAAAGCGAGACTAGTAGCCAAGGGATATACACAGACCTATGGGGTGGATTATCAAGAGACATTTGCACCATTGAAGAAGATGAACATAGTAAGGGTATTGCTATCTCTAGCAGCAAATTATGATTGGCCTTTACAACAGTTCGATGTAAAGAATGCCTTTTTACATGGTGATCTTGAAGAGGAAATTTATATGGAAGTACCACTTGGTTTTGGCATAAATCTGGATAAAAACAAAGTGTGCAAACTGAAAAAAGCATTGTATGGGCTCAAACAATCTCCCCGGGCATGGTTTGGAAGATTTACCAAAGCAATGTTGAATATGAAGTACAAACAGAGTCAGGGTGATCATACATTGTTTATCAAGCATTCGGCTTCAGGGGGAGTCACGGCATTGATAGTTTATGTGGATGATATAATTGTAACTGGGCATATCCAGATGAAAATGAGGCTCTTCAGAAGTATTTAGCAAAAAAGTTCGAAATAAAGGACCTTGGAAAATTGAAGTACTTCTTAGGAATAGAAGTAGCTCGGTCTAAGGAATGAATCTTTGTTTCACAGCAAAAGTATGTCTTTGATCTGTTAAAAGAAACAGGAAAGCTTGGTTGTAAACCATCAGATACGCCTATTGAGCCAAATCATAGATTAGGAGAGTCTATGGAAGGAGAACCAGCTGACAAAGGCATGTACCAAAGACTTGTGGGGAAGCTAATCACACACGACCTGACATTGCATATGTAGTGAGTGTTGTGAGTCAGTTCATGCAAAATCCTAAGGGTGTCCATCTCGCTGCAGTATACCGGATCTTACAATATTTGAAAGGCAACCCAAGAAAAGGGATTCTCTTTAGAAAAGGCACAAGTATGGAACTAGAAGTATGCAAAGATGCTGATTATGCTGGCTGTGTTACTGATAGAAGATCAACATCTGGGTATTGTACTTTCATTGGCGAAAATTTGGTAACCTGGAGGAGTAAGAAAAAACCAGTTGTAGCAAGATCTAGTGCAGAGGCAAAATTTCTATCAATGGCACAAGGTATTTGTGAACTGTTATGGCTCAAAATTATCCTAGATGACTTGAAGATTAAATGGGAGACTCCAATTAAGTTGTATTGTGATAATAAGTCTGCAATCAACATAGCTCATAATCCAGTTTAACATGACAGAACTAAACATTTGGAGGTTGACAGACATTTCATTAAGGAGAAACTTGAAAGTGGATTGATTTGCACTCCCTATATTTCTACAGAGAACCAGCTAGCAAATGCTTAACTAAAGGACTGATGAGTTCAGCTTTTTAGAAGATTGTAGGCAAGCTAGGGATGGAAAATATCTACTCCCCGGCTTGAGGGGGAGTGTTGAAAATTAGGGATTGACTGAAATCCCAAGATTCTACTACTAATTAGCTGTAAATTAGTAGAGCATAATTTTAAGAAGTTAGTTGTGAATTAGGGGCTGTAAATAGGGTTGTAAATTAAGGTGTCAATTTCCTATCTTCTAGGGATTTAGTAAAACCTTTTTAGAATACCAATATCCTCATGTATAAATACCTTGTAACAGATTATTTTCAAAATAGAATTGAATTCCAGAATTATCTTAATTCTCTTCAAAGTCTCGTCATTTTCTTATCAATCAAAAAGGGCAACTTGAAAATCACAAAATCATCCATCTCAATAAAATTTAAAAAAAAAAAAAACCCAAATCAAAATCAAAGCCAACCAAAAAGAAGAAAGAAAAGAAATAGTATTAGTAATATAAAATATAGTAGTAGTAAAGAAGATAAGAATAAAACCAAAAAGAAAAAAAAAATATGGAAAATGGTTTTATACATTGTTATAATCTTATAAATTTGTAGTGTGTACAGATCATTTTTGGATAAACTTTAAAATGATTTTCCTTCAAGATTACAAAAAGTAAGAAAAAGAAAAAGTATATAAAAAGCAAGATTAGCTATTTGTTTGATAGGCTCTAAACATAGTAGTGCAGAATACTGGCCAGGATAAGATGAAATGTGCTTAAAATTACATCTGAATTTGGAACTTCAGATTGGTTCTTGTTCTTGAGCAACCCAGTTGGAAGCTGCGCACCTTCATTCTTCCATTTAAGGCAAGGGCCAACACATCATATTCCTCCACATACCAAAGCTCCGACACCATCGCCTGAATCATATTTGCACGTCAAAACCAAACCAAACCAAATCAAATCAAACCAAACCAATCATATTTATTTACATTTTTGTACAAAAAAGACTGCTGCCTAGGAATAGGAGAAAAGATTACTGATGTTGGGATTCAAACTCTACATATACTGGATACCACCTCTTAAGGGCTATGTTGCTTGGAATTGGGCGTGAATGTCGGACATGGGTATGTTCAATTTTTTTCAAGATTTTCATGTATTTGAAAGGTCTTTGAAGGATCATATCCTCATACTCATGTCCAGATATACATTGGGCACCGATACTTTAAAGAAAAATGAAAGAGTCAGAGCAACATAGCTTAAAAGTGGCTGCATGAACCAATTGGGCAAAACCCTAATTCACCAATCATATTTATTGATGCGCATAGAAACACAAAGGAAAAACATAAATGGTATTTGCATACAATAATGCCTGTTGCAAGTAACCTAATGCTATGGTTAGTAGTACATGAGGATTTGTGCTTTCGTTGTTTATGTTCCTTGACTATGTATTTACAGTCACAGAGCTCCAATGCTTGAGGAATTCCTAAGACAGAAGAATCACATGTTAACTAAAGAAAAGAGAGGAAAAAGAATTGATAATCAGATACCATTCTCTTGATATTCTTCCAGCAAATGAACTCTAAAAAAGATTGTGCCATGGCCATGTTTCTACTTGTTGCCAGTTTCCACAGCTCAACATCAAAGTGTTTAGACATAGAGGAACATAACACAATTTACTTAATAGTCTTTGAAAAAGCAGCCATTACCTCACTTTTAGCCAAAGTTAAAAGGTCTATTCCCAAGTTAGCAACAAACGACCGATAATCACATTTTCATCTTCGATAAATGCACCTGTTATAGAATCATTTTTATGCATATCCCATCCAATTGTTGTTATTATTTCAGTTTTTGCAAATAAATTTACATCATATTTCAGAGGAAGAACCAAACCTATGTTACTCGGACTCAGGTGTGAGTGTCGGATACAAATATGTTCAATTTTTTCCAAGAGTTCCATGAATTTGGAGGGTCCTTGGAGGATCATATCCCCATACCTATGTCCGGTTATGCATCGGACACGGGTACTTCAAGAAAAAGAAGAGTCAGAGCAACATAGAACCAAACTATAGTGTGTGTGTCTATCATATATATGCTTTATGTTTACTTTTAAACAATCCTAGTTACCATTGAATGCCTTTCCTACCAAAAAATCCAACTATCACCAAGTAGCTCCGATTGGCTTGTTAGCACATGATTTTCTCAACATAGAAATTTGGATTCTATTTCCTCATTGAGAAGGTTGTAACTAATAAGAAAATATTTGTATTAAAGAATAATATCAAGCAAACCGTGTAAAAAAATGAATTTTTAAAAACTTATAAAGAGAAACCAATTACATGGTATTTAGGAAAAAGAATTTGTGAGAAGCAAAATATTTATACATGGAAAAATTTGAAAGTACCCAAGATGAAAGGTGAAATTCAGATTTTGAAAAAGCCACGCCCCCCTGACTCTGTCCTTGAATGTCAACAGTTAAGAGGAACCACCATGACTGTCAAGTTAGGGTTGCCTCTGAGCTTATGTTACTCGGACTCAGATGTGAGTGTCGGACACGGGTATGTGTCTGACACAGGAATATTCAATTTTTTCCAAGATTTCCATGTATTTGGAGAGTCCTTGAAAGATCATATCTCCATACCCATGTCTGGGTATGTGTCGGACACGGGTATTTCAAGAAAAATGAAAAGTCGAAGCAACATGGCTTCTGAGTGAGTTGGATCATGCACAGTAGCATGCGATGATTTCCCGCATAAGCAACTAGTCTAACACATGAAAATGCACATGACAAGTAATGATACAAAGTATACCAACTTGCCTTAAATCCACGGATTTTATTGTGTAGTTGAGTTACTAGCTTATGGAAGAGTTCGAGCTGATTTGAAGTATTATGAAGGTCCTGCATAACACATGAATGGTATACATATACGTAAAAATATGAGCTTGAAACCATGATTCATGAAAACTTTTATTTGCCATTTGATTTAGAACAAGGACTATAAAAATATAACCACTTTTCCCAGACATTTTTGTGCCCATGTGTGGCATAAAATCACAGTTTACTCAAACAAGAGTCAAGGGGAACCTTATGATGCTCAAGTCCATTAAGTTGCCACACATTTTCCAAAGAGGCAATCATCAATCTACCAAATCACAATGTGCCATACCAATACAAATGGTCGTTCCCCATATTAGAAAAGCAGTTGCCATTTAGCCATTCATGGTTCAACTGTCATGGCAATATGAGAAGGCATAAAAATACCCACGTTTACCTATTTGTTGTGGGATCAAATTGGCTGATGACAGACAAGTTGCAAAAATTGTCACAAAAATAAAATAAAATAAACCTGTGGAGCATGACTGGATGGCTCAGAAGATCTGGACATGATTCAAACTACATATAGAAAAGTGGTCTCAGAAAATACATTGACAGTTAGGGGTGAGCGTTCGATCGAGTCGAGTCGAGTGAAAAAAATTCGGATTAGTCGAGTTGACGAGTCCTATTTTGTCAACCAAACTCAATTTGAAATTTTAGCGAATCGAGTCGAGTTAAAACAAATTCGAGTCGAGTCGAATAATTTATTCGAGTTAAAATGTTATCTTGTAAATGTTGATTGACTAAATCATGTTACTGTTATCTTGTAAATGCATGTATATCTATAATTTTGAAATTTAGTTCTATGAAATTACAAATATTTTTTTTTTTGTTCTATCTTTTCTTATAAATATAACTATCAAAGACTTGTCATACTAAATAAATAGCCTACTATTGACCTTTAAGAAAAGAGAATTCATTATCTTTTGAATTTCATCGTATGGTTAGCTTGGTAATGTGCATGATATCAACCAAAAGCTTCAATCTTTAACTGAATGAAGCATTGAGTGATAGTCTTCCCCTTTTGAAACTCAAAAAATTCAATGTAAACTTTCAATCTAGACCTGTCAATTTCAAAGGGGAAAAAAAAATGAATGATAAAACATTAAGACAATAAGTATGCAGTCAACAGCTCATGTGAATTTATTTTTTTAATGAATGGTGACAAACAACAAAAATAAATGATCAAACAAAAATGGGCTAAAGAGTAAAAAGGGAAGACGAAATAAGGAAAACGCAAAACCCAAGTTTAGTATCAAACTCAAATGAGTAAAACGACGTCGCATAAAAATATCTTATTCGGATTTTCGAGTTATTCGAGTTGTATAAATCAAATCCTAGCTAAACTATATAACTCAAATTACTTAGTCGAGTTGATCCGAAAATCCGAATAACTCTAATAAACCGAACTATTTAATTCGAAATTTGAAATTTTTTTCGGTTTTTTCGAGTCGAGTCGGATTTTGCTCACCCCTATTGACAGTTATCCAAGGATAGAAACCTAGGAAGCATGAACACGCAATACTGGTACGACACGGACACGGTGACACGGAAATTTCTAGAAAATTAAGACACGGATACGACAAGACACGGTAACAAAAAATATTTTTTATGTAATAATATACAATAAAAATGTAAAATTGATAGTTTTCAATTAAATATTAACATGCAAATAGCTTTTCAATTTTTTAAAATTATTTTTGAATTTAAAAACTTGAACCTTAAAAAACCCTTTAGAACCAAATTGCTCATTATTGATTCCATATTTGGGAGAAAAATGCAAAAAAAAAAAAACCTTCATCGCATGTCCGAGACTGTCCAACCGTGTCTCGACCATGTTTTGACCATATCCGATTTTATTTTTCATTTTTGACATGTCCGACACGTATTCAGCCGTGTCCGTGTCCGACACTTGGACACTTCCCTGACAGAAGTGTCCGTACTTCATAGATAGAAACAATAACTTAGGAGTCCAGAAGTATCGATGCAATATAAGTGATTATACCAAAAATCCTATATAAGACTTGCAATACAGGGAACTTGTGAAACTTTTCTATTCATGCCAAAAAAAAAGGTATTCAATTTTCTGAAGCATGGTGTGGTATTACTCTGCAGGCTTATTTTAAAGTCAGCTGTTAAACTCAAGAGAACCATAAATTTAGTGTAACTAAATAAAACTTCAAAATAATACCATGAGTGAAGCTTTAGGGTGACCGAGAAGCCTTGCAAAAGATGTGTGAAGAATAGCAGCATCATACTGCAATAGTAAGCAGACAAGTGTTAAAAAAAACATTTCTTCACAGCCAGCTACATACTCATTATTTTCTTATCATTGTCAAACCAGATGGACAGAACCCAACAATGATATCAAACAAGAATTAACAAGCCATGTTAATATCTCTTAAGTCCACAATGTTGCCATTTATTATTTACTAGTTTAACAGCAATTGGATTTTCATAAAGATCTTACAAGTTGCTTCTCTGGTGCTCGTGGGAGTATCGTTCTCAATTTAGCACGAATGCTTAT
This sequence comes from Fremontodendron californicum, assembly GCA_030761205.1. Classification (NCBI taxonomy): domain Eukaryota; kingdom Viridiplantae; phylum Streptophyta; class Magnoliopsida; order Malvales; family Malvaceae; genus Fremontodendron; species Fremontodendron californicum. The sequence continues at coordinate 6,262,188 of JAULJL010000032.1, forward strand.
GGGATCTGTTCCAGAAACTACCTAAAGAAAAGAATAAGCGTTAATCTCTGCGCTACAAAATCTGTTTTTTTTTTTTTTTTGAGGGGTCGTTGATGCAGGAGCATCGACTTTAGTATAAATACTTATGCTTATTTACTTAGTTTTATTTTAAGTAGAAGTCTTATGCTTTTAAGTATTATTTAGGTCATGTGTTAGGCATGTGACTTTTAATAACTAGGGTATTATAAATACCCCAATTTAGGGTAGCAGCCGATAGCTTTATGATTGTTATTATCAGAGTTTTAACTCTTTCAATAAAAGATTTAGCAGATTTAAACCTAAACCTAGTGTCCTTTTCGATTAAACAGCCTACTCTTCCTAATTTGTTTACTGTTCAAGATCTTACCCTGCATCAAATTGGTATCAGAGCCTAACAAGATCCTTGTTTCGTGTCGAGAATCACCATCAACCATGGTTGGACGAGGTAGAGGTCGTGCCAGGAGAAATCAAGGGCAGCAAACTGATTTGACTGAGATGAGGCGGATGATTGAAGAATTGTCGCGGGCTGTTCAAGCCTTACAGCGACCAGGACTAGTGGGAGCCCAAATGGAGATTCCGGAAGGTGACCACGACCCTTTTGATTTACCGGAAGGTGGTCAGGAGGAAGAATCTGATGAGGGAGAGGCTGAGAACCCCTTCCATAACGCTGGACCTGCGAATCTGGCAGCAAGAGGTGGATTGGAAGATAGGTTGCTATATGCCTTGGACTTGAATGGTGGAGGAGTGAGGATCCAAGTGGATGATTTCCATGGGGAATTACACGCTGAAGATTACCTAGATTGGGAAGCCACGGTGGATAACTATTTCGAATGGAAGCCCATGGCAGAGCCTCGAATGGTATTGTTTGTGAAGCTTCACTTGAAAGGTGCAGCACTTCAATGGTGGAAGAGAGTTGAAGAGCAGCGAGCACGTCAAGGAAAGCAGAAAATTGATAGTTGGGAACATATGAAGAGCAAGATGCGGAAACAGTTCCTACTAGTAGATTATGCCATGGAACTTTATCGAAAATATCATCTACTCAGACAGAATGGTAGGTCGATTGACCAATACACCTCTGAATTCAATAATCTGTCTATTAGAGTCGGTTTGAAGGAAACCAATGAGCAGTTAACATCTCGCTATCTTGCGGGAATGGATCTAAGCATTAGAGATGAGTTGGGGGTGGTTCGATTATTCAATTTAGAAGATGCGAGACAATCAGCCCTGCAAGCTGAGAAAAGGGTGTTACGCTATGGTGCAAGGAGGCCTATTTTTACCAAAACAGATTCTGTCTCCCACGGCAATTTCAGTGGAAAAAGAGCTGCCTCAACCAGTAAATTGACTGGCAGCAACTCAATGGGCAGCAGCAAAGGTTACAAGGGGCAGAATGAGTTCAAGGGCGGCACACAGTCAGGTTTTGGCAAAACAGGAGGCGGCACACAGTCAAGTTTTAACAAAACAGGAGGTGGAAGTCAGATTCGGTGTTTCAGTTGTGGAGAAAGAGGACATGCTTCTTACACATGTCCTAAACGAAGGGTGAATCTGATTGAAATAGATGAGGATGGTCAAGAATTATCGGAACCAATCTATGATGACCGTAATGATGATGATGATGATGTGGATATTTATCCGGTACAAGGAGAGTCTTTGATGGTTCGGAGAGTTATGACAACAACCGCCAAAGATGATAAGAAAGATTGGAAGAGGCAAAGCATATTTCGAACCCGCGTTCTTTGTGGTACCAAAGTATGCGACGCTATTATTGATAATGGGAGTTTGGAAAATTATATTTCCAAGGAAACAGTCGACAAATTACACTTGCCTACAGAGAAACACCCTCACCTATACAAGATCCAATGGGTTAAAAAAGGCTTTGAGATACCGGTACAATCTCAATGCTTAGTTAAATTTGTTATGGGCAGTAATGTGGATGATGAGGCGCTATGCGACGTTGTGCCAATGGATGCTTGTCATATTCTTTTGGGTCGACCTTGGTTATATGATCATGATATGCAACACTTCACCAGAGAAAACACATATTCCTTCCATAGAGCGGGTAAAAAGTACACTCTACATCCTCATAGAGAAGTTGCAACACCCAATACTAGCAAGTTGAATGGGTTTCTAACAGCTGAAGAGTTGGAGGATGAAGGCAGGAAAGCAGGAGTGATGTTCGCTGTTATCAGCAAGGTTACAAATTGTGTCGGCAGTGATGGGGACTGCAAGGAACAACCTATGGCAGTTCAAAGATTATTAGATGAGTTTGCTGATTTGGTTGATGATACCTTGCCACAAGGCCTACCACCAATGAGGAGCATTCAACATGCCATGGATTTAGTACCGGGAGCTTCTCTACCGAATCTGCCAGCACACAGAATACCGCCTGCACAAAGGCTTGAGATGCAAAAACAGGTTGAAGAGTTGATGGAAAAAGGGCTAGTGCGAGAGAGCAAAAGTCCTTGTGCTTGTCCGGCCTTTCTTGCCCCTAAAAAAGATGGTTCTTGGAGGATGTGTGTTGACAGTCGAGCCATAAACAAAATCACAGTCAAGTACAGGTTTCCAATCCCACGATTGGAGGACATGCTCGATCAGTTGGCAGGTTCTAAGGTATTTTCTAAGATTGACTTGAGAAGTGGATATCATCAAATCAGATTGAGGGAAGGAGACGAATAGAAGACTGCTTTTAAGACCCCAGATGGCTTATATGAATGGCTAGTAATGCCTTTCGGTTTGTCAAATGCTCCTAGCACATTCATGCGCATCATGACTGAGGTACTCAAACCTTTTCTGACACGTTTTATTGTCGTTTATTTTGATGATATTATGATTTACAGTCGAAGTGAAAAAGAGCACTTAGTGCATTTGCGCCAAGTTCTGGAAGTCCTACAAAAAGAGAAGCTTTTTGTAAACTTGAAGAAGTGCTCATTTTTACAAACAGAAGTGGTGTTTTTGGGGTTCATTGTTTCTGCCGAAGGGCTGAAACCAGATCCGGGAAAGGTTCTAGCAATTCAAGACTGGCCAGCACCACAGTCAGCTAAAGAAGTGAGGAGTTTCCATGGGTTAGCTTCATTTTATAGGAGGTTCATAAGGAATTTCAGCTCCATTATGAGTCCTATCACATAAACTTTGAAGAAAGAGCACTTCGACTGGACCAATTCAGCTCAGAAAGCTTTTGAGCGAATTAAACTTCTGTTGACAGCCGCACCAGTCCTTGCTTTACCGGATTTTGATAAATTATTTGTTGTGGAATGTGATGCTTCCCATAACAGGATTGGGGCTGTTCTTAGTCAGGAAGGAAAACCTTTGGAGTTTTTTAGCGAGAAATTGTCAGATTCTAAGCGAAGGTATTCCACTTATGATCTGGAGTTTTATGCTTTGGTGAGAGCCATTCGGCATTGGCAGCACTACCTAGCTTATAGGGAGTTTGTCGTTTATTCAGACCATCAAGCCCTAAGGTATTTGAGTTCGCAAAAGAAGCTCAATGACCGTCATGCTAAATGGAGTTCTTATTTGGATGAATTTAATTTTTCTTTGAAGTATAAGACAGGGAAGACAAATGTGGTGGCGGATGCCTTGAGTCGGTGATCGTTAATTTTAACTACAATGAGTTCCCAAGTTATTGGCTTCGAAGAGCTCAAAAATCAGTATGTTACTGACTCCTATTTTAATCAGATTGTGGCAGAATTATAAGGACCAGAAGCTGACAAGCGGTTGCCATACAGGTTGCATGAAGGGTATCTCTTTAAAGGTAATCAGCTTTGTATTCCTGAAGGGACTTTTCGAGAACAGATTATTAGGGAACTTCATGGGAATGGTTTAGGTGGACATTTTGGCAGGGACAAGACAATAGCGCTGGTGACAGATCGCTATTACTGGTCGCGAATGTATAAGGATGTGAGCAGGTTTGTGCAACGGTGTTCTATTTGTCAGTTCGGCAAAGGGACATCCCAAAACACTGGGTTGTACACGCCATTACCGGGACCAGAGGCACCATGGATTCATTTAAGCATGGACTTTGTGTTGGGTCTTCCTAAAACATCCAAGGGGTATGACTCTATTTTTGTTGTGGTGGATAGATTTTCTAAAATGGCACATTTCATTCCCTGCTCCAAAACAACGGATGCCTCCCACATAGCAGATTTGTTTTTTAAAGAAGTGGTACGTTTGCATGGTGTTCCTACTTCGATTGTTTCTGACAGGGATGTCAAGTTTGTGGGTCATTTTTGGAGGACTTTGTGGCGGAAGTTAGGAACTGAATTGAAGTATTCCAGCACTTGTCATCCACAAACAGATGGTCAGACTGAAGCCATTAATAGGAGTTTGGGTAATTTGCTGAGATGTTTGGTTAGAAACCATGTGAAGGGCTGGGATTCAGTTATACCGCAAGCTGAGTTTGCTTACAACAACTCAGTCAATAGAACTATAAAGAAGACTCCTTTTGAAGTTGCTTATGGTCTCAAACCTCAACATGTGTTGGACCTAGTGCCATTGCCGCAAGAACATAGGGTGAGTGAAGATGGAGAAGCCTTTGCTGACCATGTCCGCAAGCTTCATGAGGAAGTGCAAGCAGCTCTAAAAGCTAGCAATGCGGCATATGCTGATGCTACCAATCAGCATAGGCATTTCAAAGAGTTTGAAGGAGATCTAGTGTTGGTCCACTTGAAGAAGGATAGTTTTCCTAAGGGTACTTATCATAAGCTAAAGTCCCGGAAGTTTGGCCCGTGTAAGGTATTGAAGAAGATTAGCTCAAATGCCTATCTAATTGAGCTACCTGGTGAGTTGCTAATCAGCCCCATTTTTTAACGTTTCAGATTTATATTCTTTTGAGGGGTTTGATGAAGAGGATGTGACTACAATTGAAGACCAAGCTGATCAACTTCCTACTAAACAATCTGATGTTGTCCAAGAAGTTCTAGATGTCAGGGAAGTGAAGTCTAGAAGGGGTAATGCTTATAGACGATTCCTAATAAAGTGGTTGGGCAAACCAGCTTGTGAAAGTACATGGATTGCCGAGGAAGAGTTAAGGAAGATTGACCCTGAAGTATATGCTGAAGCAGCCAAAGTTTATTCTACGGATTCAGCTCCTTTTTAACAAGGGGAGATTGATGCAGGAGCATCGACTTTAGTATAAATACTTATGCTTATTTACTTAGTTTTATTTAAGTAGAAGTCTTATGCTTTTAAGTATTATTTAGGTCATGTGATAGGCATGTGACTTTTAATAACTAAGGTTATTATAAATACCCCAATTTAGGGTAGCAGCCGATAGCTTTATGATTGTTATTATCAGAGTTTTAACTCTTTCAATAAAAGGTTTAGCAGATTTAAACCTAAACCTAGTGTCCTTTTCGATTAAACAGCCTACTCTTCCTAATTTGTTTACTGTTCAAGATCTTACCCTGCATCAGTCGTGCAGGAGAAAAAGAGTATAATTGAAGGAGTAACCTGCCAGCAACCAAGAAGCACACCAGTCGAAGTTAAAACTACCCTGTCTAAGACAATTTCTAAAGGGCATAGCCCCTCTGCAACAGCTCTAACAGCAGCTGCTTCAGCTTCAATCTGACAAAACAAATGAGGTTTCAAAACTTAAACCCAGCATCTAACAAGAAGAAGAAATGAGGTTTCAAAACTTAAACCCAACATCTGACAAGCACAAAATAGCTCCAACAGGCAGTTTACCTCAACTTCAGAGGCAGGGACAGGTACAATATGATGCGAGGCGTGGAACATGCTGAAATGGTACAAACTAGAGTTCTGAAACCAGATTACTAACCAAAATATATAAGCATGTGAACATATGAGAATAAATACAGAAAAGAAAAAATTATCAAATAACTAAAGGAATAAACAAAGACACTGGCCTGAACTGTTATTGGTATTAAAAAAGTATCAAATAAATTAAAAAGATAACTTTAAATTGTGTAGCAAACATCACTGTAAATATATATTTCCTTCCAACAGATTACCTTTATCAAAGTATGGGTCAAATACTTGTTTTACAGCCTCCCTGCGACAAGCAAAGCATGAATATGACATTAAATAGAAGGCCACATCAATTATCTTGAAGTCCTATAAAATATAGAAAGCCTTTCTCAACTGTCCAAAGGTTTTCATATCACAAAGCTAAGCTCATCCAACTATTAGTTACAACTAGCTCTTAAATGGCCCTATAAAAGTAGATGTTTCAATTTATCCTTACACTAATGCAACATGATTGAAAATCCCATATAACTAAGATGAGATTAAAAGTACTAACATAGGAATTTTAGTTCTGAGGTCTATGTTTTGTTAAGAAACAAGTAGGTCATAAATTTATTAATAACAAAAAAATAAAAACATATTCCAAAGGACACAAAATTCTTACGAGATGGGCACAGAGTATTCTGTGCTCATGTACAAAACATTGGCTCGTACAGGAGGATGTGCTGCCTGCAACGAGGAGGAAAGCCATTATTCACTGTTCATACAGGAGGATTGATTATAGCTCAGTTGACTCATATATTACCTTCAGTACAGGTGTTACAGATCCATCTTTGAAAGTAAAGAGATCTGAAAGTGACAATGACTGAGAAGTTTCACCATGTTTTAGAAAAGCTGCTCCATGCTCATCCAAATCCCTTTCCATTTTATCATACAATGTTGATCTTCGGTTGGTATTTGAAATATCAGAATCTGATAGGGATGTCCCTGACAAAGTTAGCATATTCTAGTCTACATTCTAGAATATGTTTCGAGCACCACTTTAGAAATAATCTTGCCTAAATTTATGCAAACTTCTGTTTATATATATAAAAGCTGTCAATTTAATTTCTGATCAAGAATTTGATAGAAATCTTACAAAAAAAGGGTTTTTAGAGCTAAGGCAAACATGATAAATTAACACCTTCAATTCACAACTGGAAACATGATGTTCAATGGATTTCAAACCTAAAATCATCAAAAGAACGTCGCATCGTTGTTGCTGAAGCAGTCATCCTAAAAGTTCAGCCTTTTAATGCATAATTATAAAAGCAATTTTAAGAAGTAAAAGTAAAGAGGGAACAATATCCTCTCTTTTCCTTGTCAATCAATAAAAGCCACAACATTTACAATCAAAAGTCCCAAGTCCCAGAAAGAAAACATGAAGTTTCATCAAATGCCAGCAACAACAACTCATACATCCAGGATAATTAAATAGATCATATGAAAAATTATAATTAAGATCTCATGATAAACAACCAAGTTTTTCATCAATTATAGTAAGCTAAACTGCCCTAAGATCTTAAAAGTTCCCATCTTTTTCCTTCATCAAACTTCATTCTTTTCAACTTTAATTACTAAGAAATCATTGAAATGAATATGGAATGAGAAATTAAAAACTTCCCAGAGGAAGAAAGAAGTGGCAGAGATTACCTGAAGAAAGAGAAGGAGAAGAAAAGGAGGTGATGGAATTCTGGAGGGCCATTTGGAAGAGAGAGTAAAATAAAGCAACAGAGAAGAACCAGATTAAAGCAACAGTTTTTGAATGGCTCCAATTTCTAACTCTACCCATCACCTTTTCTTTGCTTATCTTTATCTTTTTCTTTCTTAAATTAACACCCAATGAATGGATGCTGCCATTCCTGGAGAAAGGATCAGAGAATGGTACACTATTAACTATTTCTAATTTTCTATGGACTATGTGGAAGGTTTTTAGTAGGAAAAAGAAAATGGAAAAGATCCAACACAACAGAACATGGCCAGGTCTTTCACATGGAGGTTTTTGGGCCCTTAACTTTGCTTTTCACTAGGATGCCTACAGGCTACAGGTTACAGTTACACTTTTTTTTTGTCTTGGAAACTGTTCATTTTCTATTTATTTCTTTTTTGTAATTCTATAAGCATTTGTTGGTTAAATTTCATAAAAGTAAATAGTAAATAATGATCATTTTTCTTCTACTTGTGCAATTTTAATACCCACCCACCCAATTAATTATTATTAATATATTATTATGTAGTTAATTAGCAGTAGAGATGCAGAAACCTCTTTAAGAGCATGCACACACTTCTTTAATGGACATCTGTTTTTTACACACAATTTTGATAAACATATCAAATCATCCTTCTGGACACATTTCTGGCAAAATCATAATATTTAAAGAAATTATTTTTTTAATGACGTTTTTAATTTTACAAATAGAATTAATAAATGATACATATTTTTTAAAATATATTTAAAATTTTAAAAATTATATAATAATCTCGTAACTTTATTTATAAAATTAAATTTTTTTTACGATTAATTAATATATTAAAAATAAACTCTAATATTTAGGGGTCTTTTCAATCTTCATATATTTATGATTCAATATTGGGTTTGGTGGCAAACAGACAGCAAACAACATTACGCATGCAAACCCAATTTAACTAGGCTTCACTTCACTTTTTGCCAGCTTCCCCTTTTCATTGCTACTTTATATCACATGAAATGTCTGGTGTTTGATATGGGATGGTCATTTTAAAAGTTATGGTGATTTATACATGTTAAATAGATTATATATTTGACAATTACTCTGTGATTTTATGTGGCAGTAATCTTAGATCATCGAGAGTGATTCATTGTCTTGGAGGATGATTTAACTCCGGTGGTGTTTGGTATGGGGTGATTACTTCAAAAATTATGGTGATCTACATATGGTGAATAGATTACTATGTTTGGTAAATATTCAGTGATCCTACGTGATAGTGATCTTAGATCATCGAGAATGATCAGATCACTGCCTTGGAGGGTGATCTAATTTTCATCTAAAAGGGTAGGAAACTTTTATCACAAAAGTGAATTGATATGTAAAATCAACTATATTCAATATTACCCATTTAATAAGTGAATTAAAAATTTACTTTCTCTCAAAACTATATTTATTTTATAAATTTTTATATTTTCAAACTAATATTCATTTTACCAAGTTCAAAAAATAAATTTAGTGTTAATTTTCTTTAATTATGCTTTTAATAGATATAAGTGTTATTTTCTAATTCAAATGTTTTTTTTACATAACTTATATTATAAATATTAGTTTACTTATAAATAAATATATTTGTTAATTTTATAATTAATTATACCTAAGAAAAGATTACTAATATTTTACAAATTATTATTTTTGAATAACATTAAAATCATTAACTTATGTAATTATTACAATATGTATGGTTATTTTGGTACTTTTGAATAAAATAATATTTGATGTTTAGTAACACCAAACACAATGATTTTTAATTTTCAAAAATTAATGATTATTAACCAAACAAAGTGATTACAAATCAAGAATGATAAGATTATCTTAGTGATAAGTTCACCTCGATGATTAAATTACCATGATGATACTAAAAATGATACCGAACGCTACCTAAAATGATGGAAAACTTTTATCACCAAAGTGAAGTAATATGTAAAATTAATTATAGTCAATATTTTCCATTTTATATGTGAATTAAAAATTTACTTTCTTTTAAAATTATATTATTTTATATTATAAATTTTTATATTTTCAAACTAATATTCATTTTACCAAGTTCAAAAAGTAAATTTAGTGCTATTTTTTTTTTAACTTTTTTCTTAAAATGTTTTATATATATATAACAAATCTTTTAGTTTTCTTTAATTATGATTTTAATAGATATAAACGTTATTTTCTAATTCAATATTTTTTACATAATTTATATTATAAATATTAGTTTACTTATCAATAAATATATTTATTAATTTTATAATTTAATTATATCTAATTATGAAGTAAATAAAAGATTACTAATATTTTATAAATTATTATTTTTGAATAACATTAAAATCATTAACTTGTGTAATTATTACAATATGCACGGCTATTTTGATGCTTTTAAACAAAATAATATTTGATTTTTAATAACACGAAACATATATAATGATCTTTAATTTCCAAAAATTAATGATTATTAACCAAATAAAATGATCATAAATCACGAGTGATAAGATCACCTTAATAATGAGATCACTTCGGTGATTAGATTACCATAATGATATTAAAAATGATACCAAATGCTACCTTATAGTTTTTTTTTTTTATGGATAATTAATTAGAGATTATATTAGGATGTTAATGGAGCGGGACGAGGATTGTTTTATCTATTTTCACTCATTTTTGGGTGAATGTTGGAAACTTTCATCTCTATGAATGTCGGTTACATTTATAATCGTTTCACACTGTTCTACTCCGCTCCACCCAATTTTTTATTAATTATTTTTAATTTAATATTATAAAAATTATATTATAATTTATTTATAAACATAATTTTAATATATAAAATTCTTTAATATATATAATATACGGGTATATATATATATATTAAAAGTATATACATAATATTACTATATATATGATTTTAGTGTGTACACATAATATATATTAAAAATAGGGATAATGTCATGAATGGCCCCTGAAATTTATCAAATTTGTCAATGTAGTACTTATACTATAAAAATGTCTATTTTGGTATTTAAAGTTTACCCTCCGTGTGCTATTGTAGTACCTGTCAGTAACACCGTTAAAAATTGATGACGTAGCTTTTGTATCGAATGAAAACTTGACACGTGGCACCATATAACGATGCCACGTGTACTAACTAAAAAATTATTATTTTAATTTTAAAAATAAAAATAAAAATAATATTATTTTAAAAATATAATGATGACATGTGGCACCATATAATGATGCCACGTGTATTAACTTAAAAAATTAATAAATATTTTTAAAAAATTTAAAAAAAATTTAAAAAATTTAAAAACTTTAAAATTTTAAAAAATAAAAAAATAAAAAAAAATTAAATTTTTTTTAAAAATTTAGAATTTTAAAAATTTTAAAAAAATTAAAAAAATTTAAAAAAATCATATTTAATTTTTGTAGTTTTTGTAATTTCCAAAAATAACTTTTTTTAAAAAAAAATTAGATATTATAAATGATTTAATATTTAATTTTAAAATATTTTATATTTTAAAAATAATTTTAGTTAAATATTTTAATTTTGTTACTTTTTAAAATTTTGAATTTAAAAAAATAGAATTTAATTTTAAAAAATAGAATTTTAAATTTTATTATTATTTTAATATAATTATTTAAGTTTTTTAAAAAATTAGATATTAATTTTTAAAATTTTTTTTTTATTTTTAAAATATTTTTTTTATTTTTAAAATATTTTTTATTTTTTATCACAAAAATTCAGATATTAATTTCTAAAAAATCAGGTGATGCCATGTGTCATCACCTGATTGGTCAATGCCACATCATCATCTATATTTAACGGTGTTAAGTCAAAGTACCACATTGATACACGGTTTGATAATATAGGTACTACATTGAACATTTTTAAAGTATAGGTACCACATTGACAAATTTGATAAACTTCAGGGGCTATTCATGACATTATCCCTTAAAAATATAAGAGAAAATATAAAATAGTTTAAGTGGTAAGATAATAATTTCGAAAAGCGGGACGAAATAAACATTTATCAAAACTATCATGCTTCACCCCACCCTCTCTTTTCAAAAAAAAAATCTCTTCATTCGAAATAGATCAATGCAAAATCCATCGACGAATCGGGTTTTGTCATCTCTAGATTATATACTCAAAATTTGGTTAAAGTAATTAAACAGTCCCTCTAATATAGTCAAAAGTGCATTTTAGTCCATGTACTATAAAAAGTGAGTAATTTAATCATTGTACGTTTGAAATTGGTGCAAAGAAGTAAAATTGGTAACAGTGTTAATGAAAAATCGTCTAAACACTGACATGGACATGTGAAAACTGAAATAAAATATGACTTAGAAAAAAAATGATGATGTATCATATTTTTTACATAAGTGAAATTTAAAAAAACATAATTTTTTTTACCCGAATCCCTTCCTTACCCGTAAAAACATGTCATCATTTTTTTTCAAAGTCATCTATTCTGTTAGTTTCTAAATTTCACCTTTGACATGTCATCATTTTTTTCCAAATCATCTATTATATCAGTTTCACATGTCCATGTCAGTATTTAGACGGTTTTTCATTAACATAATTATCAATTTTACTTCTTTGAATCAATTTCAAATGTACAAGGATTAAATTACTCACTTCTATAATACAGAGACTAAAATACACTTTTAACTATAATACAAAAACTATCTAAATACTTTAACCTCAAAATTTTAAGGTAACAAGTCATAAAATTAACAACATATAGCTCTTTTCTTCTTGGATTAATTGGTTTCTCTTCATTACTACCTTTTCAATTAATAAGATTCATTTATCAGAATTATTCACACATGTGAAAAAAATTAACAATTTACAAATGATCTGATTTACTTGTGAAAGATTGTATTGAAAAAAAAAAATTTTAATACAATTAAGAATATCTTCAAATTTTGTTTGGATTTAATTTTTTTTTTAGTGATTTTAAATTGACAGTATTCAATCCTTAATTTTACCTTTTGATTTTTTTTCTTCTAAATTTTACTCAAATAACTCCACCAAAGAGGATTCTAAATTCATGGATTAATAATTATACTCTCATGTCTTAATGTTTGTGGTTAATTAAAAAGATCTAGCCATAAACATATGGCTTTAATGAAACAGTTTATCAACCAGTTTTTTTTAGTTCTAAAAAAAATTAAGTGCCAAATGTAGGAGCTAAAAACGATGTCCCTACCATGAGAGCACTGTCAAAGCCTTCTATTATATTGTCAGGTTGAATTATATCTAAATTTGTCAATTTTGATCCAAATTTAAAAAATTTGTTTAATCTTTTCGAATCAGAATTTGATTCAATTCGATTTGATTATAAAAGGCAACAATACAAATCCGTCCAACCCAAACACAAAACAATCTAATCCGAAAATGCCTTGAATATAAAATAATTTAAATTCAAAATGATCCGAATTTAAAACAGAGGAAGTCCCAAAATCTGACAACAATTAAGTTGGTTTGGGTTGATTAATGTTGTTGGTGGGTCTTGACAAAACCTGCCTCTATGTGCTAACCACCAACCCACTGCAGGCAAAATTGGCAGTAGGTACAACTCTAAGCAAAGCAGCAAGATTGTATGCTTATCAAATCGTGGAATAAGGATTAAGAGATCTCCTGGGCCCAAATAAGGCATTTAAAAACTGGCATTAAGGGATTTCCTGGGCCAAAATTAAAAGAACCTGCTGATTGTTATCAGCCACTAAGCAACACGAGTTGACTACTTGCAATCCCCAAAGCCAAAAAACCCTTACCGACTTGTTGGTGCAACCTAAAATTGATAATATTGAATACGATACGATTACACTACACGAATACAATTCGAAAAAAATAACTAAAACACGATATAACACGAAAAAAATAATACGGACATGACATTAATATACAAATGTGTCAAAATCTATATAACACAGATTATTAATACGTTAATATTTATATAAATATAAAATACCTTAAACACGATTATGATAAAAAAAATATATACGAACACGATATAGATACGAATTACTAGATCTAATGCAACCTCCGAAATATACATGGTTGAGATGGTCTAATCATGCCATTTTGGGGATACAAAGGGGCCTTTTTCTTTTTCTTGTGATTGTCCCAAATGGGGTTCTCAAGTCCATGTGCAGCAATCGGTACGAACCAGACCGCTTCCTTTACTCGATGATGGTTTAATTTTTGAAACCTTTACCTACACAAACATCCACCCAATGCTCAATTAATGCCCAAACATGTGCTTGTATTAAATTGGAATCAACGTTTAATTGCTTCCCTTCTTAGCCCATTTTTATACCATGCAGGAATGCATCGTGCTTATAAGTACTAATTAAAAAATATTTAATTATTTTTTAGAATTTTTTTTATATTTAATGTATTATTTTCATATTTCGATGATATTTATAATCATATCTAAGTATATATATGTGAGATGTGTTAAATGATTTGAATTTGAAAAAAAAAAATACAAAAGCAATAGTATAGGGTGTAAAAATATAATTTTTAAAATGACATATTTAATTTCTTTAGTTTTTGAACCTTTAATTAACAATATTTCTCTATATATGTACATTCCGGGTATTAGTTTTGTATTTTTGTTTATTCTCCCTAGCATTGGAACAAATAGGAGTAGTATATTTATATTAATTATAAAATGTTGACTAAATTTGATGTTATAATTCAAATAACATCAACTCGATTAAAAAAGAAATACAAAAAAGGAAATAAATTATAATATCAAATTATATAATAAAAATATTTATATCTCTTAATTTTTTATATAATATTTTTTTTGAAAAAGAATTACCTATTTATTTCTTAAATAACTACACATTTTTTTATTAAAAAAATGCTTATAAATAACTTCTTTTTATTTCAAAATATTTTTTTCATACAAAATTTGTTTCCACCGATAACGTGAGTGTACAAATTTCTAATATGTAGTAGTGCTATATGCAATAAAAATTGGGTTTTGCTAATCTTTAAGATTATCCTATTAGATAATTTATTATTTTCAATGCATTAAAATTTATCAAAATAACTATTATATTTAATATAAAATATTATTATTATAAATAATAATTTAACTGATCTTAATAAATATCTTAAAAACAATCGTTAATAAAATATATATAAATTATATTTTGATGACTGTATGAACTGATATAATCTTAATTATTTCTTTCTATTGCATGCAATCATTGAATAACAGAGATTATTGGCAGTTTGAAATAACAATATACAAAATAAAATATTTTTTTATTTTAAAAAAATAAAACTTCAATTTGCTGTAATAATTGATAGTACCATATATTCTTATGTTTACATTTGTAACATCTCAAAATTAATTTGAAAGAACATGGAAACTAAAAAAAAGGGTTAATATTCTCTTTTTTATTTTTTTGTGAGACATGAATATTACTTCTTGAATTTAAGATTTTTACCTAAAATCTAATGTTTTAATTGTCGGATAAAGGGTCGGATGAAAGATTTATTTATTTTTCTCCTTTTTAATATGATTCTAAAGGTGGGTTTCAAAATGAGGATGAGATTAATATGAGATATTTTGTATGATGTGGTGTCGGTCATATATGAAGAAGACATTTTAGAAAAAAAAAAGTCTCTTTTATATTAATTATAAAAAGATTTTGGTTACGAATCAAGTAAAATTAATTCAATTAATAAAAAATTTAAATAAATTATAATATCAAATCATACGATAATAAAGTATTTATATTTTTTGATTTTTTTATAATATATATTTTTTAAATAATTATCTACTTCTTTCTTAAATAATTACTCGCTTCTTCTTTAAAAAAAATACTTATAAATAACTTATTCTTATATTTAAAAAAAAAATTACTCAAAATTGTTTTTTTCCCTTTCGCGCAACGTGGGTGTATAAATTTTTAGTTTTTTGAATGCTCTTATTTATATCATTATTTAAGTGTTTGGCTATGTTTGATATTATAATTTATTAAGAGTGTACCAACTCAATTAAATAAATTACCAAAAAATAAAAAATAAAATAATAATTAAAATATAAAATAGAGTATATATATGTAATTTTTATTGATAAAATAAATATTTTTATTCTACATGTATTTTAAAGAAACTATTCACTCATGACGTAATTTTCTTTAAAAAGCTACCCACCTATCACATTTTTCTTATTTTAAAACATAATTTTTATTTTTTTTTCAAATAAATTATAGGCGTCCCAAAATCTAATACATTATGAATATCTCTCACTCTCACCACCAGGACATCAACACATAAACATGGCTGTTTGTTATTATCAAAAGCAAAAAACAAAAAGGCAAGTAAGAATAATTTGAATTATCTGTTTATAAAACACTTTTACTATTAAAGTTAAATAAAATACTAATTTAAAAAAATTCTTTAATAATATAATATTTTCATTAATTTCATTTTTTTATATATATAAATATCATCTTCTTAACGTATTTCATTTTCTAAATTGAAAGAATTGAATTTTTTTTTTTAATTCTGAAAATTGGAGGGTGATGGGATTGGGGAAGGCTAGGGAATAGGGATAGCAAAATTCAATTAGCCAAACGAATTTCGTATCAATTCGTTTCGAGTGAGAAGTTTTTTTTTGGAAAAGTCAAGATAGGGTGGAACGAAACGATTGGTAAATGTTTGTTCCGCCCTTCCCGACTTTTGAAATTATTATTTTACCTTTTAAAATATTTTATATTTTCTTTTATATATATATATATATATTAGATAGATATATACTAAAATCATATATATACGTACTAATATTATATATATGCTAAAGAATTATATATTGTAATTATGAATAAATTATAATAAATTATTTATAATATTAAATTAAAAATAATTAATAAAAATGGGGTGAAGCGGTATGAAGCGGCGTGGAACGATTATGGACATAATCAATATCCATGAAGACGAGAGTTATTAACATTCATATAAAAACGGGACGAAGGTGGATAAAACAATTCTCATCCCACCATGCTTCATTGCCATCCTTAAGCTCCATTTTCAACTAAAGAAAAAGAAGAAGAAGAAAATTTCTCTGAAACAAATTTGAAGACAGTAAAAACTTGGAAGTAAAAGTGTTCATGGCCCGGCTAGGGTGGATTCGGATTTTAGGTATAGTATCAATATTATATTTATTTGTTTAAATTTGGTTCGATAATTCAGATTTTAAGTTCTATCCAAACCTATCTAGATTTATAAATGGGTAGCCTAGATCAGCTTATATTATTTTTTATAAAAATATAAAAAATGTTATTTTTTATTGAATCTTTAGTAATTTTATTTTTTTCTTTTATTCAATTTTAAAAAAATAAATAACTTAAAATATTTTCTAATATTTATATTATAATATTATATATTATATATTTATATGATATGAATTTCATAATATATAAATATAAAATAATATATATTATATTATATAATTAAAAAATAGGACAGATTACTGGATTTGGACTTTAAATGTTGAAGTCAAGGTTCGATCATTTTTTAAACAGTTTTATTTTTTTGATCAAATTCATTTTTCGAGCTTGATATTTTTGTCCAAACTAAGGGTGTAATCGAGCCGAGTCGAGCTCAAGCAGTAAGAAATTCGAACTTGACTCACAATTTGAGGCTTGAAACTTGGCTCAAGCGCGATCGAGCTTCATTTTTAAAGTTCGAATTAGATTCGAAATGAAAATCGAACTGCTCGTTTATCTAGTAAAAAATGAGCTCGATTCCAATGCTCAACTTTAAACTCAATTATTTGTGCTCGAGCTCGAGTTCGAATTGAGATTTTTTTTTAGTATTAGTTAAAAATAAATATATATATATATATTAAAAATAAAATAAAATAAAATAAAAACTCAATTAAGCTCGCAAGTTACTTGAGTCAAGCATTCAAATATTTGAGTTCGGCTCGGCTCGGCTCGGCTCGCTCAGTTCGAGCTCGACTCAACAATAACCGAACCAAAATTGAGTTTCTTTTAACCGAACTCGAGTAGCTTATGAATACAGATATCTCGTTTACACCCCTAATCAAACCCTTCAAAATATCAAACAAATCTTTAAACTTAATGAATAATCCAATTCATCTATAGATCTACTTGAAAGAGAAGAAGAGAAGAGGGAATAGTATTTGCATAGGAAAGATTTAAGAAAGTGAAAACTCCAGATTCCACATTTTTATTTTCAAAGTTCAAACAACAACTACTACTACTGATCAGCCCCAATCATTCCATGTTGCCCATCAAAAAGGGAATGCCATGCCCCCACAGCCAGAAAAAAAAAAGAAAAGAAAAAAAAAAAAATTTGAACGGTCCATGTTAATGAGTTTTGATGGCAACCCCTTTTTCCTTTGTCCCTAAGTAGGCTCATTAAACACCCACCACCGATCTCTATGTCTATGGTGCCAGCAAACAACAACTCTCTCTCTCTCTCTCTCTTTCTTTTTCTTTTTCTTTTTCTCTCTTATTAAAAAAGAGAGGAGGAAGAATGATCCACCTGTTTGTCAGTGACAACTTACATTGGTTTGGGCAATGAACAGCAGCTGAGACCCACCACCTGGAACTGATTAGGTCTCCCCCCCCCCACAGTCTATTACGATTTACCCCCCTCCCCTGAAAAATCTTAATCATTGATAGCAGTAAAACCTTGAGATTCATGACACAACTTAGAATCAGAATTAAGAATTTAAATTACGATTACGAATACATTTTCGATCACGTTGTATTTATTGTGATTGCGGATATAATGAATGTTATCGCGATCAATTACGATAAATATCGGTCATGAATATCAAAGGTGAAAAAAATCAAAACCGCTAAATAACGATCATAACGTCGCGTTGCGACCACTATTTAAATCTATGATCGAAATAAAATTTTAGGGTTTTGGTTTTTTCTAGTATTAATATTTATGTTGTAATAATATTTATTATATCCATAATTGTAATTAAAAATGCATTGATGCTCGTAATTTAAATCCTTGCTCTTTACTAGCTACTACACAAACTTTATGACCTTTTTACCACTGAGAGTGAAAGGAAAAGAAAAAAAAAATTATCAATTGCTGGTTAGGTAGAAGACTTATCATATCATATGGAAGGTATATAAGTAAATTTTCTTTTTCCTCTCCAACATAATACATAAAGATTACATAAGTAATGCCTTTTTTGACCTCTTCGAAAAAGAATTGCACAAACAAATGATGAAATAAAATTAATAGTGTAATAAACCAATATAAAAAACCCCAAAAACAAAATAGACTTTTAGTTTTTTTCAGTCAAACCAGCTAATACATAATGTCTTACTATCTCTCAAACCCTAAAAGAAAGAATCACATGATATTAATCACACCAAAAAATTAATTTTTCTTTTTTTGGGAATAATGAAAACTCAATTCTTCTTTTCTTTTTCTTTCAAAAGAGCAATCAAACCTCACGTGTGTGACACATGAAACTACACAACTGGTCAAAAGAAGCAAGGATGATGCATGGTGATGATCATGATCTCTACGAGTGATGATTAGTTGTATCATTTCGGTCATCACCGTCGCCACCTCCGCCATGATGTGAATGGGACCCGCTCGCTTGTGATTCCGATACGCCGGCGCCGGAGACTTGCCAATAAGGATTCAATCCGGTTAACATATTTAAATGTCCACTTATGCCACTGGCACTTCCACCATCACCACCCCCATTAGTAACACTGCTTAAACCCAATTGTTGGCCTGGCAATAAGGCCATTGGAGCTGGAAAGTTCATGAAATGCAGCCCACTAGACATGTTACTCCTATACGAAGCAGTACTGTTATTAACTGAAGGAAATGTCCATATCGGGTCACCACTCATAAGTTGATTATTAGAATTAGTTACCATCCAAAAATTAGCTGGAACTTGACCATGACTTGCTGGAGTAGTTGCCCCCCCTGTGCTTGACTGCAACAAGTAACTACCCATTTGATGTTGTGAAGATAAATCTTGTTCGTGTCTTCTTTTCCTTCCTAGATTACCTTCTTCACTAGTTTCTGATATTTCCAACGAATTACTATTGTCACGCAACTCTTGCTTAGCTTGGAGCATGGAATTCAAGTTACTACCAGATTGGAAGTTAAGAAATGTTGGGGTTGTTTCTACTCCAATCCCGGGGAACAAACTTCTACGTTGTTGCATAGAGAAGTTGGAGTTGAAACCTGAGGATCGTAATTGAGAAGGAGCTGACATGCTTGAGCCTGAGCTACGGAGAGAGATGTTGAGGGAAGTGAAGTTTGCTGGGATAGTGCCAGTGCCCGTGGCGGCGATCACAGCTGGTTCAGCTTGTTGGAGTAGCCACTCGATTGTTTCACCATCGGATTTGTGGCCTAGTTCACGAGTGAGTTGAAAAACCCTAGCCGCACAAAGAGCTGGCATGCGGATTCTACGACCACGTCCATCCACCTTGGTGTGTCGGTCTTTGGTTGAAGTGCGTTTAGGGGGTGGTTTCTTGGAAGGTTCCAGGGAGATTTGGAGGCTTGAAACGGAACGACTTGTCTTGGCTTGATCGGCAGCTGAAGAGGCTGGGAGGGAAGGGAAAGGAGAGGAGGAACAAGGCAGCTGGTTATCTTCTTCTTTCTTCTCCAGCAATTGGAATGGGAAATTAGGGCGGTGGTGAAGGTGGTGGTGGCGGTGGTGGTGGAGTTGATGATCATCACTACCTCCTCCTTCCATGATAGCATGAAACTAGCTAGTAGGTTTGTTTTTCTTTATGACAGAGCCTAGCCTAGCCTAGGCCGAGCTAGCTACTTGTGGTGATCAATGAGGACTGGAGTCTTTAACTTAAATCTTTTGGTGGCTCTTTTTTATCTTTTTTCTTTTGTGTAGACTAAATGTTTAGATCCTCTCCTCTCCTCTTTTGATTTTGCTTTCTTTCATCAAAATCTCCTCTTTTGGGGTTTAGGGAGGTTTCCTGAGAATTGATGTGTTTTGTTTGAGAGAGAGGATAAGGAAGAAGGCAAGCTTTAAGCAACAAAAGATAACGACTGAGAATTATATGGGTGAGCTTTATGGCTTTGTTGATGTCTTGGGAGGGAGGGTATTGATTTTCTTTTTTAATTTTGAAAAGAAATTAAAAAAAAAAATTGAAAATCTGGATTTTTGGTGTTTTTTTTTTTTTTTGTTCTGTAATTTATGTGAATCTGAGAGGGTCCTCTTTTTATTGTGGTTGGACAGAGCTTTTGGATCAGACTCCACGTGAGGTGCTCTTTTTTATCATTCAATCCATGAAGACAATGGTGGCCGAGGTGGGACCCTATCCCAAGTCAAAAAGATAAAAAATAAAATTGAGAGAAACGAAAGATGATCAAATGGGACCCATCTCATTCAAGTAATCATCTCATTTTGCCTTTGGCCCTTTCCCTTTGTTCTGCTGCCACCTTTGCTGCGGAACTTTGGGATTCCTCAAAGTTTGCCTTCCCCTCGGCCCTTTTCGTTAGGGTTAGAACTTAGAACATAGGGTTAAAAGGATTTCCCAAACATCAATTTCATTCATTCTTGGCCTCCTTTTCCTTGGGTTTTGCCAACAAATAAAAAGAAAACAAAGAGAGCAATCACTTTGAATTAAGATTTTTTTTATAAAAGAAATCTTAATTTAAGATAAAAAAAAATATATATTACAGGGGTTAAAATTTAAATTACAAATTTATTAGATGTCATTTTTTTAAAAGTAATTATATAAATCAATTAAATTAATTTTCGGGTTAACCATTTTTTCCTCATTAGTTTTGATACAAAATAAGTCATAGTCTGAGAATAGTTTTTTTTTTTTTTTACAAATATTAAAATTTGAATTTAGATTTATTGAATATTATTTTTTTTAAATAATTGTATAAACCAATTGAATTAAATTTCGGATTCATATTTTTTTCCTCGTTACATGTCCTCCCACGCGTCAAAAATTGTGATATGTTTGAAAGAAAAGAAAATTGCGTTTCTAATTAAATTCAACAATCGAAATTTCAGTTCTTCATGATTTGGGTAAACTGCTCCAACACAGGAACCAAGTTAAACTTGCAGCAGCAACCCATATATATACTGATCTCTGAAAAAGAAAACAGTAGTACATATATAATTTTATTTATTTGTTTTTTCTTTTTTGACACATTGAGGGGATTTTGAGAATTCGAAAATGGGATTATTCTTCTGAACCCCAAATGTAAAAAGCCTGTGTCAATCCCATAAACATCGAAGCTGATGGATTCTTTGATCTGTTTTATTACCCTGAAAACGTTGCAATGATGATCCTACTACTGCATGGAATGGAAGGCAGGCAAAATCTAGCTAAATCATTTTAATTAGTTGGAACTCCTTTAAGGCTCTCTTCACTGCTCCTGTCCCGACTTTCATTCATTTGAATTTGAACAAAATTGATTGTGCAAGCATTTTCGATTAGGTCGTATTTATCATGGTTATAGATATAATGAATGTTATCATAGTTATTATGATTATTACAGTCATAATTTTTTTTTTACTATGACTTATTTTTTTTTACTATGACTTATTTTTTTTTAATTCAATAAAAATAATTTATTAAATACAAAAAAAAAAAATGGTAATTAAATAATCCTTAAATTGGATACTTAGTATGAAAAATCCAAGAATACTATTCGGTTGTCTCTAGAGTAGTGGACTAGTTTTATTTCTTTAAATGCAATCTGTCCCTTCCCATTATTTTCAAAGTCGTTAGCACCTGCTTCACTAAATTTGTTGATCAAAGTTTTTTCTCTTTTACTTTATATAGTAAGTAGGATAAATTTGTCACTAGGAAATGCTTTTGCGGGATTTAATGTCAATCTTATATCTAGCTTTAATTAATAACTAGAAAATATCCGTGCTATGCAGCGGGTGGACTATGTTGAGAAAAAAAAAATCTTCATTATAAACCTCAGTTTTGAAATTATATAGTACGCATCTGTGTTAAAAATTGAAATTAGGAAGGGATAAATAAGTTTTTGGAATGAAAATAAGTAAGATGATTCGAATATTATTAAAGAGAATTAATCGATAAACTTATTTCCCTAAGGTATCCGAATCTTGAATGCCTTGCATAAATTTTGTTCAGTATGAAATTTTATTTATGGCATTGGTGGACATCCTAAATCTTTATAGGATTTTGAATTTCGAGCGAAAATTTGCTTAATGCATTCGAATTCCATTGATCGGACATCCAAATGCTTATTTTGAAAATTCAAAAAATGTTCGTTGGACATGTAACTTCATTCCAAAATGCTTCTTCATCAAAGACATGTTTAATCATAAAAGGGCATTTCTAATACTGATTGAGAGTCATAAATACTTTTATTTAAAGTTCATTTTACACAACTTTTCAGTTTTCATCCAATATCTTAAAAAATCATTTCTCTTATTTCATTTTCATTTTCTGGTTCAAGGTTCGTATGTGTTCAAAAAAATTGTTGAAGTGCAATATTAAATTTCCTTAATAGACATTGAATTTTAGGGATGATGTTTTCAAGAATTCATTTGCATCATAAATATAGTGAAAAAACTATTATCTTAAAGAAAATTTTCTGAAAATGACTTACCTCTAAATTTTTTATTTCTTCATTTCTTCTTATTTATTTCTATTTGATTGCATTAATCAAAACATTTTCATACAATATATAATTCTTGTCCTCTGCCTTTTGTAGGAGGAAATTAGAGAAAGAAAAATGAGAAAAGAAACAAAAAAAAAGGAAAAGAAATACATACTATTGTAATAGTAAAAAAATATATATCCTGGCCCATAACATAAGACATGACAACCACATAAAAGAAAAAAATAGTTAATAATAAAATAGTAGTAGCAGTCTCTCTCTTTGTAATCTAGTGCTGAATTTAGTGATCTCATGCAAATATATGTGACTAAGATGTGAGGCAAATTCCACTGCCTCAAATGCGTGGGGTGGACTACTGTGCGGATACATGATCTGCTGGATGTGGTGCCAGCAGGGATGAACTAATAGTTGCCTGTGTCCCACCAAGTTCTGCCAAGAGCTATATGGGATGAGATCGAGGTGACTAATTAGCCCAATGTTGCCTTTTCTCAGACCACATGCCTTGCCATTTATCTATGCTGATCTGAAGAATATAGTTTACCTGATTTAAATAGCGGTCATAATCCGATATTAAATATGACCGTTATTTTGCGGTTTTGACTTTTTTCTTTGGGTGTGCTTGTCTTGTGTTATTTCAGTCCCATGAGCATAACAAGTTACAACCTCGTGCGCATCTTTGTTGCTTTCTAGGATATGGTATCGAACATAAAGGGTATAAGTGTTGGGATCCTATCTCTAATCGCCTTCGCATTTCTTGACATGTCATTTTCTGGAAAAATATCATGTTTTCTTCATTATTTCGTTTTCATACCACTTCTCTATTACTTACTAATATGTCTTATGAATTATTTCTAAATACTTTTGATGCACGTACAGAAACTTCCAATATTACGGTTCATCCTTCAGATTCTCTCCCAGATGATGGACCTGCACCACCTTCCACCTTTGAATTGCCTGTTGAGTCAACATCCTGGTCTACAAGAGTAAGGGTACCCCCTGTACACCTTCTTGATTATCATTGTTATTCTACTATTTCTACCTTATATGAGCCTCAATCCTATCGGGAGGCTAGTACTGACCCTCTTTGGCAGCAAGCTATGCAAGAAGAACTTCATGCTTTGGAAAACACTCATACTTGGGATTTGGTTGATCCTCCTAAAGACAAAGCTCTTGTGGGATGTAAGTGGGTTTATAAAATCAAAACCAACTCAGACGGGACTATTGAATGATACAAGGCTCGTCTTGTTGCTAAGGGATTCACACAGGAATATGGTATTGACTATGAAGAAACTTTTGCACCTGTTGCCCGTCTTACTTTTGTGCGTAGTTTACTTGCTGTTGCTGCAGCCAAACAATGGCCTTTATATCAGATGGATGTTAAAAATGCATTTCTCAATGGAATTCTGGATGAAGAGGTTTACATGAAATCACCTCCAGGTTATTCTCATCCTGCCAACAAAGTCTGTCGTTTCCGTCGAGCTTTATATGGCTTAAAATAGGCCCCTCGTGCTTGGTTTTCTACCTTCAGCAGTACTGTATGTGATTTAGGCT
The DNA here is from genome assembly GCA_030761205.1 of Fremontodendron californicum. Taxonomy (NCBI): domain Eukaryota; kingdom Viridiplantae; phylum Streptophyta; class Magnoliopsida; order Malvales; family Malvaceae; genus Fremontodendron; species Fremontodendron californicum. The sequence goes on from JAULJL010000032.1 coordinate 6,286,854, forward strand.
TCTCTTCGAGTGCATATGATTCTGCCCTCTTCATCCAGCAAACTGATCATGGTATTATTCTGCTTCTTCTTTATGTTGATGACATGATCATTACTAGTAGTGATACTATTGGAATTTCCAAATTCAAGCAATTTCTTTGTAGCAAATTTGACATGAAAGATCTTGGTGTCTCAGTTATTTCTTGGGACTGGAGGTTACTTCTACATCCACTGGCTATTACTTGTCTCAGGCAAAATATGCCTCTGACCTTCTTTTTCGTTCAGGCATTATAGTTAATAAAATTGCTTACACTCCTCTTGAACACAATGTGAAGTAGTCTCCCACTGATGGAACTCCTCTATCTGATCCCACTCTATATCGACAATTAGTTGGTAGTTTTGTTTATCTTACTGCAACTCGCCCTGACATCTCTTATGTTGTCTACATTGTTAGTCAGTTTATGGCTGCTCCAAGATATTTTCATCACGCAGCTGTTTTACACATTCTTCGTTATTTATTGGCTGCTTGCAGTACTACTGACAATTGACTTGCATTTGCAAATATTGTGGCGGCATTCAATTCTGTAAAATCAGTGGGATTAGTTAAGCAAATCCTAATCTCCTAATATTACTAGGTCAGGATGATGATGTTTGAAATATTATGTATTTTAAGTCAACTTAATTAAATCAGACTATTTTGTCATATAGTTTTATTTTTATAATATGAAAATGAAAATGTGCTTTTACCCGTGAGCTCATAGTTCAACGGTACTGGTCCTACTGGAGTCGGTTTCAGAGTCCAGCATCTTGAATTGGAATCCAACCCTAATTCAAAAACAAAAACAAAAACAAAGTGCTTTTCTGAGCAGTATTTTTAAGCTTTGAAATTAGGGTCATCAGATATAAGATATATCAATTCTCTTCTTTCTTTTTTTTTTTTCAATTATTTTATGGGAAAAACGAAGCCAGAATATTAGTAGTAGACTTACTCATGTGTTGGGCCGAATCATAACTAGCCCGTAACCCGTTTTGCTAATTAAATAATATTAAAAAAATTAAAAAATATATTTTTTATATTAATATTTATATATTTTATTATTAAATTTATTTTTTTAATTATATAAACGATGATCGGGTCGGGCCAAGCCGAACCGAGCTAAAATGAGAAAACTCTGCTTAGGCCATGTTCAATATAGACGAATTGGATGGATTACCCAACCCTTTAAGTAAGTCTGATTAATAGAAACTAGAAAGTATTGTCAAAGTAGCCTAATGCGCATGATTTAATTTTGATTTTGGGCTGAATTCAAATCCACCAAATTAGGCTTGAACAAGCCTAATTAGTCAATTGTTCTTATATGGTTGTCAATATACTTGTTAATTCGTATATTTATATCGTGTCTATATTAATTTTATGTCATAATCGTATTTAAGGTATTATATATTTATATAAATTTTGATACATTAATAATTCGTGTGATATAAATTTTGAAATATTCATAATTTTTGTCGTGTTCGTGTTATTTTTTGTGTCGTATCATATCATATTTTAATTATTTTTTTATATTGTGTTCGTGTCATGTCTTAAATTACCCTTTATTTCTCAAGCTTAATAAGAGAATTTGACATACAATAACAATGGGAAACTTGAAATCCGTTTAATAAAAAGCTTTGGTAATTACGTTTGAATATTTAGTTAATGATAAATGTATGAAATTTTTATTTAAAGAGGTAAAATTTGAATTTTTTATTTTCAAATAAAAACATACATAATGTCTAGTATTAAAGAATTCTTTCTTTTTCCATTTCCTTTTCTTATTATACTCTCTGTTTTTTTTCTCTTTGTAAATTAAAAGCCGACTTTGTTTTTCCTTTAGTCTTTTTTGACTATGACAGTTATTAAGTAGAAAAAAATTGAAAAAAAAAAAATAAATTCATTAATTTTGGACAAGATATAAAAATAGGATACAAACAATTAAACATAACACGTTTAATAAATATGAAAATATAATATGATATATTTAAACATAATTAAAATGACACGTTTGATATCGTATCGTATTTAAGATTTTGATATATTTAATAATTTATATATTTTTATATTTACATAATAAAAATAAAAAAAATACAAAATATAATACATAAATAAATTATTGATTTTACCCAGCCACAAGGAAGGGCAGCTGTCTACCCATCTTTATTGATGTTTTTCCTTCACCCAAAATTGCAAACAAAGGATTGTTGAAAGTAAGACGACAGTTGGAATCTTTGTATTCCTGGGGATGGATGGGGGGCCAAAAAGGAGGAGAATGGGGCTTAGCTTAGCTGACGCCATCCATTTTCTCAAGAAATTTCAAAGAAACAAAAGTAGTAGTAGTTGCCAGTTGGGTCACATCATTTCCCTCACTTTTTGGGCCAATCCCTCCAATTTTTTTTTTTTTTTTTCAATTAGATATATATTATTTTATTTTTAAAATTATATTACTAAAGATTTTCATTATCTATCCATATGCAATCCAAACATCCAATCCTTTCCTCAAATTTTTATTTTGTTATTTTTTCCAATTGGATATATTTGGATATTTTTTAATTAGTCAATTATCACATTGCTGCCAAACTAGATTGATGAATGGCGATTCATATATTTGTATTATATATTTTTTTTATAATCGTATTTAAAATATTTTATATTTTATATAAATTTTAGTGTGTTAATAATTTACGTTATATAAATTTTTGATATGTTTGTATATTTATATCATATCTGTATTTTTTTCATCTCGTATTTTAATTATTTTTTTCATGTCATGTTCGTGTTCAATATTATCAAATCTATAAAAACATGATGTAAAGGCCTGATATAGTATAGAAAAATCAGTTTGGACTTAGATTTTTGTGATTTTTATCAATCTACAACAACAAAACTCATTGTTGAATTGGTTGCCATAACTAGACCTAACAATTCGTATGTTAGTATCATATTCGTGTATTTTATCATGTCTTTAATCGTGTTTAAAATATTTTATATTTATATAAACTTTAATACGTTAATAATTCGTATTATATAAATTTTAAGACATTCGTGTATTCAATTATTTTGTTAATAATTTGTATTATATAAATTTTAAGACATTCGTATATTCATATTATTTTGTTATGTCATAATAGTTTCATATCCAATGTTGCAGTTTTACATAACTCATGGCTCTTGTAATTGTTTTGGCAAACAACAGTCAGAGCAGGCTTCAGTTCATTATAGAAACAATCACTAAATAAGGCTCAAGATGTCAGCTCAATGCCGACAGCTATATTCGGCATTTACTCTTTCTTCTAATTAATGGAATTTAAACAAAAATATAGATAAAAACATGCCTTCCCAAAAGGGAGGAAACCAGAAAAACAAAAACATAGATAAAAACATGCCTTCCCATAAGGGAGGAAACCAGAAAAACAAAAACATAGAAAAAGATCAAAAAGAAATGAGTCAGAGCTATGCTGACAATAAATGCCAGTTGCTTGTACAGCAAAGAAAGCTATCTTAAAGATGGTCATCTTCCCCATAACCTTACTTAGCAACCACTATGAGACAACTTTACACAAGCTCTTACTAAAGCAAGGCAAGCAAGCAACTAAGATAATTAAGGCCAGAAGTGATTTTAGTTAATCATCGTCACCATCTTCTTCTTCATCATCATCATCATCATCCTCATCGTCATCTTCATCTTTCCCCTGTCGATGGACAAAAATATAAGAGAACAAGATGCACAAAATTCCAGTGTTGAAAAAACTAGACTGGACTGGCCGGTCGGACCGGTTCAACAGGAAACCGATGGCCTGTCCGGTCCGGCATATACCAAAAAACCAAAGATTCAATGAACCGGTAAAAAACAAACAATAAACCAATAAAAAACAGGTTTTTTTTGTTATTTTTTTGTTAAAATTATTTTTGTAAGTGATGAAATTTGAACATTTAACCTCTTAATCATATATTAAAAACCATACCATTAAGACAATACATATTTTTATTAACAAATTACTATATTTAATACTTACTTAATATCAAAATCACATATTTAATATTTAATTTATTTTTTAATTGAATAATCCGGTTCCAACCGGTTGGACCGGTGACCCAGAGGTCACACCTGTTTGACCTCCGGTCTAATTTTTTATTCATTGCAAAATTCTATCTCTTAAGCAATGAGTAGGGCTCAATGCTATGCTATTCAACTTAAGCGTGCTTGCTGCAAACTTTAAACAAGCTTGAGACAATAAGAAAGAATGACTTTATTTAGTATAAAAAAAAAAAAAACCAATCTGACTTAAGAATGTGCATATAAATGATCTAAACGTATAAAGCATCAGCACGATGAGTATAAATAAACGAAATTTTGTTTGTCTCTGTTATTTAACCATCTTTAAACAGCACAGATAATTAAAACATTGGCAATTAACCACAATGTTTTTATGTCTGACAAAATTCAAAAGCAGTAGTTAAGGGTTTCAATAGAGCTATACCTAAACAACAGTGACCTAGATGCAAGTACTCAGTAGAATAAAGAGAAAATGCATCTAATGCTTTCTCAAATCATCACAATTTCCACTATTGCTATTTCAACCTCATTCCCACACTTTCCTCTATACCACTAAATCAATATTCCAAACTATAAATATCTTCATTCTGAAACCTGAATCTTTAATTTGGTCAATGATCATTCATCTTCTCACAACAACTAAACTTTCTCTACATGAAATGCATTCCAAACAATTACCATAATCATCTCAAATCATACTATCAGACACCTGCCACCTGCAAGCTCAAAGTGCTTCTTCATCCAATGTAAGATTCCAAACATGCTGAATTCGGTAAAGAGTTCTAGAGCTAAACTGATCCAAAGTAATCTAAAAGGCATGCACACAAGACATAAATCCACATATCCATCCCACTGATTTGGGTCAGTAGGATAAGACCTTCGCCCAATGTGTCTACAGAGCACTCAAGTATCCCAAGGCCATAACAAAGAATACATGTTTTGACTTTTGAGAGGTAGAGACATGGACCTAGTCCCTCCCACTATCCTGATTCAGCGGGCTTCTCCAGGATTAATATGGAAAATATTGACATAATGCCAATCGGTTACTTCCGCATTATTTTAGTATAATCAGTACAAGAATCTTATCAAAAGAAACCATCATCTTAAACCATCCACTAAATTGTAGAGTACCAAAGAGCGCTCTAGGTTATAAAGAAAAGAACCGTAATTTCCAACATAAACTAAATCGTCTTCAATAACTAAGTAGCATATGATTATTAGAACCAGTTATAAACTATGAATACCTAAACCATATAAGGCAAATGTTAAGTCCAACTGCAGGTACACAACAAGCAAATTCATACAGCAAGCTCTTGGAAGTACATCTCACACAAATGTCACCATAATTCACAACCACCCCAGCAAAAGGAAATGAGCAATTAAATCCTCATCAACGTATACTTCGAAGTAAAAGCATGAATCCTTTGCAACCATTTGATAAACCCCTAAACCCTAGTAATTGCTGTCTATATTCACATTTTTGTTATCACCAATTCCTGATTCAATTGATAAATTCACATTTTAACTGCAAGAAAAACTCTATTAAATATACTTCTCCTAAACATATCTAGCACAAAAATGAACAAACTACTCAACCTTTGGTGAAAAATAAACAAAAAAAAGTTAAAATAAAGACCAAAAAACCTACAGCCATGCAATTTTGATCTGAAAAGGAATAAAAAAAAAGGTAGTAAAAACGGTACTCGGAAGGCATGTATTAAGTTTTTCAAAGAAATAAGATGTACCTCTTCATCACCTTCATCACCATCAAAATCCTCTTCATCAGCCTCCTGTATCAAGGAAGTTACCAATAACAATTAGCAAAGGAAGCAAAACAGGATTTTAAGCAACAGGCATGTAACAAAATCTGGGGAAGAAGCCAGAAGAAAAAGAAGTTACATTGTTGAAATAAGTAAGAGGATTGGGCCATAAATCCTCCTTGATAATCTCTGCTACCTGTGATGGTTATCAAGTGAAAGCATAGACCAGCTCTGTTACAAAAGGATAAAAAAAAAAGAACTACAGATAGATGGCACGTAAATATAGAATTTACCTCATCATGAATTTCATCCATGTCATCTTTCTGCTGAGCATCAGTAAACCAGGTAAAGAAGCTGCATTCACGTGTTAGAAATTTAGCACAATATAGGCTGATTTGCAGCGTGACTAAGTGAGAAACTAAGAATCAAATACAACTCTGGCATAAATGGATGCAAACTTTATAACACAGCAAATGACTAGCATGTTGAAGTTATAATGCAACTTATAAGAAGTAAGAAACTAAAAATATGTATAAATAAATACCATTTATAAGCACACTAAACAATGTTTGCCAAGAAATTACAATGCATAAAGCTTTACTAGAATAGCTAGACCACGATTAGATAATACAGAATGCATGTATAAATGCTAATTTGTCTCTCATCTATTCAAAAATTTGAACCAGCCAATATCTTTAAGTTCAAAAGTCAAAACCTAGTTCTAAATGCTAGGATTTCCTCATTTCTAATGAGTTGTTTTTGAACAAAATTCAAATAATTTTAAAAATGTAACATATATCCCCTTAATTATCAATCTTAAATATATTTGAATTAATATTAGGATTATATATTCTCATATATTTATCAAGAGGACATATATATTCGGTTTATGCATTCTCTGGTTTCCCCTGTCTTTTCCCTTATCCCCATGATTTCATTTTCCTTTGATGCTTTACATTTTGCAATTTGAACTTAGAAGATTCATATAAAAAGGAAACTCAATCTGTCAAGGTTTGGCTCAATAAAACAGAAGGACGATGACTCGTAAAAAAAATGAGATTCTTATAAAATGCTAGGCTAAAATACACAAAAATTATTAAAAATATTGAGAAAATTGTAACAAAGTGACTACATTTCACAACCTGAAGTTGTTTCTGAAGTCCTAAGATGAGAGAAAATTGATTGACAGGTATGATAAACAAACCTTTCTTCAGCAAGTTGCCGCTTGTTTCCTTTCTTCTCATGATTAACTCCATTTGGCAAGCCCTTGACATTTAAGGAGAGTAATTTTATTAAAACAGATAACAAGAAGATTAATAGACATCATAAGAGGAGAAGCCCTCACCATGCCCTCTTTCCACTTGATTTTGGTGGCAGTAATTTTGGTTCCCTCATCAAGGAAGGTAAAGGTCTTCGTAAGCTTTGTATCTCCAAAATATGGATTAGGGTTGAAGTTCTGAAAAATTATAATAAAAGTCGGTCAACAAATCACCAGGACCGATTAGAGCATGAACTAATGTTTCTTCTATCAGCAGTTGAGTGCAAGAAAAAGAAAGTAAGAGCAATTTCAATTGCCTACAAAAAAGGTAAAAAAAAAAAAAAACATAAATGAACTTACAAATGTAATATAGTATCCAGATTTCAGATCTTTAAAATCCTCCACTTCAAGCGAGCTAATATGCTTGAATATCTACCACGTAATAATAATTGAAAAGATGAAGAAATCAGAAAGCAGTTAACTAAAATTACATAACAGGCAAACATCCAGAAACTTCTTTTTTTTTTTCTTTTTTTAAAAAAAAAAAAAAGAAGAGAAAATTGAAGAAAGAATCAATTTTGCAAAGTAAAATAAGTGCAAAACCCATTTCAGTTTGAGAAAGAAGTGACATTAAACCTTCTGATCCTCTTCAGTCAAAAGTTCACCAAGTGCAGGATGACTCAAGAACTGCACACGAAGAATGTGTGTCAATTTAAAACCTTCTTCTGCACATGGAGACAGCTTTAAAAAAAGTCCCTAAATTAATAGGAAAGTTAATATAACTAACAGCTGTTAACCAGAAATCAGGAATTGACTTGACGATGTCATTCCGCTTATCATAGACCGGCTTGCGTATCTCATTGTACTTCTGCTCCACTTCCAAGACTTTCTCACTCGCCTCCTCATTGATCTACAACATACCAAAAAGGAACAAAAAAATTAAATATAGAAACACCCCAGTGTAACAATTTACCAATTCATCGATAAGCTCATAAGCAAACATATCCATATTAAATCACCTTCTCCACAGCAAGACATAATAACCAAACATATAACGAAGCAAGAGGGACGATTAGACACGCGGTAGAGAACAATTAAAGGACTCGAGCTTTCTACAATAATTCAGATATATCCCACATATAAACGACATTACAAAGCCAATTAGGTACATAAATTAACAATCACAGAAATAATATTTTTAACATTTATTTCATTGGCCCACAATTGAAATTACAACAAATTCAATACTTAAGACACTTCAAAGTTCAAACAACATTCAATAAAAAATTATCCCAGAAAAACAAAAGGAACTCCAAAATAAAATAAAAAAATAAAAACCAAATTTAGCTAGCATATTTTCCTGAATTTTTCTCACAAACCCTAAACAAGCAAAAAAAATAAAAATCAACATAAACATAAACATGAATGGATATATAAATGAAAGTAAAATGAAAATAAAAGAAATAGACCTTTTCAAGCTCATCTTGGATCTCTTGAAGCTTCTCGATGGAAAGGACGAGGTCTCCATCGATTTGTTCAGAGTTCTCTTCTTCTACTTTCTCTGCTACTTTCATCTTCTTTCCTTTGTCTGCCACCATTTTTTTTCCTTACAACAAACCAAAAAAAAAGAATAACCTAACCCTAAAAATTTTGCCCCCTCTCTCTTTTTTGCTCTCTGTTTTCTCTTCTCCCTAAAACCCTAATATTATTTCTCTCACTTGATATCTACAAAGGAGAAAAGTGAGAGAGTGAGAGGACAAAACGCTAGGGTTTTGGGAGTTTATATCTGCTCTGTTAGGGGATATTTTCGGATATACAAATGGATCATTTGGAATCTGACAGCTCGAAAATTAGGGTATTATAGTCATTTCAATACTATTTATAAGGGTAACATGGAAAAGACAAGGAAATATTTCATTTCAGTGTTTGGACACAGAATCTTCTTAAGTACTTAAGTAGAGGTGGCAATTGGGCGGGTTCGGGTCGGGTTCATTCGGGTTCGGGTTCATTCGGGTTCGAGCTCATTCGGGTTCGGGTTCGGGTCCATCCGGGTTCGGGCTCATTCGGGTTCGGGTCCATTCGGGTTCGGGTTCATTCGGGTTCGGGCCCATTCGGGTTCGGACCCATTCGGGTTCGGACCCATTCGGGTTCGGGATCGGACCCATTCGGGTTCGGGTTCGGGTTCGGTCTGGGTTCGGGTTCGGGTTCGGTCTGGGTTCGGGTTCGGGTATGTTTTACATCATTTTATTTTATATTAGATGTAATCATTTTTACGTAATTTAAATATTTATATCTAAAAACAAATTATTAATTTATTATTATTTTTATACTTTTGCTATTATATGATATTTTTAATTATATTTATTTTTTAAAATTAATATTTGTTAGCACCAAAAGAATAAGAAAGTAATTTGTTATATAAAATCAAATTTTGAAATAATTTATTATAAAAAATATGATATATTATAAATTAATTATATTGATATTTAAAATAATTGATTTGATGAACTCGAATTTCAAAATATAAATACATTATAATTTATATTCACTATAAAATAAAAAACTTTTAAAAATAAATTCTGGCCTTCATCTATTCGTTTATATACTTATAAAATGCAAAAAATTTATGCTTATAGTCAAGATATATATATATCTATCGAGTACTTATATTTTTTTTCATCAGTATAAAGTATAAATTATAAAGTAGTACTAAAAAAATATAATTTATATTTAAATTATACGTAATAAATATATAATTAATATGATTATTTATTAATATATAATAAATATACCCAAAACCAAAAGGCCATAAAACCCAAAACCCCATTAAACCCACCCGCTAAAATAAAATCTCATGAAAGCCATAATCCAATTAAACCCACTCTAACCTAACCGTATAAGTATAACCCAAAAGGCCAAAATAATTGAATTATTGTCAAATTTTTTTTTTTCACATCTCTAAAATTTTCAAGAATTTAAAATATTTAGATTGTAAATTCATCATGATATGAGACGTTAAAGTTATAACTTATAAGTACAAAATATAATTTACTTTTTGATAAAATTATTATTTCATCATCATCATATATATATATATAATATATATTAAATTTTAAATTTTAATTAAATTATTAAAAAAAATTAGAATAAAATTAATAATTAAAGTTAGTGCTTTGTAAAAAAAAAAAAAATTAATTGCAATTTGATTATTTTTATTTTTAGTATTAAATTCGGGTTCGGGTTCGGGCCGGTCTCGAGTTCGGGTCCATTCGGGTTCGGATCCATTCGGGTTCGGGCTTATTCGGGTTCGGGCCCATTCGGGTTCGGGTCCATTCGGGTTCGGGTCCATTCGGGTTCGGGCCCATTCGGGTTCGGGCCCATTCGGGTTCGGGCCCATTCGGGTTCGGGCCCATTCGGGTTCGGGTTTTTTCGGGTTCGGGTTTTTGACTTTTTGGTCAAATCGGGTTTGGGCGGGTTCGGGTTCGGGTTTTCCTGGACGGGTTTTCGGGTTCGGGTTCATTTTGCCACCTCTATACTTCAGCAAAAGGCGTTACATTATATTAGAATTTGTCACTACCACCATGGGTAGATAGTTTTTTTTAACAAAAATAGTTATTTTTTAAATAATTTTTAATATAAAAATAGATAATTTTTTTAAATAAAAATTTTGTTTAAAAAAATATTAAAAGATATTAATATCCTTAATTTATAATCATTATAATTTTTTTAAAATTATTTTTTGATAATTTCATTAAACTGATTTGATATCACTTAACTCAGCATTCCCTTTATAATGTATAGATATTTGATTTCTTTTAGCATTAACAAGCACTTTCAAACAAATAAATATATTTTAATTAGAATTTGATAAATCCACTATGTTGGTGAATTTTTTTTTTAATTTTTCATTTGAAAATATGCATTAAAAAGGTGGGTAATTTTTTTTTAAATGGATAGTTAATTATCTTTTAAGTGAAAAGACACAAATGCTTTTAATTTTATATTTGTTAAAATAATCTTATTTGATTTTTTAGTCTATACAATTGAGTTGGTGTCAATTGAATTAGTATCACTTAACTTGTAAAACTAATTCAATAAAACATTTTATAATAATATAGATAAAGTTCAAATAGAAAGTTTTATGTTAACATTTGTCCATCATTTATTGGTTTATGAATAAAATAAATTGTTAAATAAGGGATTTTGGCATTAGAAAACGACATCGAATCTTTGTTTTACAAAAAGAGAAAACACGTAAAGCTTCAAAAAAGAGAGAGTTGGAATGAAAACAAATTAAACTTGCTTTAAAAAATCGGTATGGGAGAAAGAAGTGTAACCAAATACACCTCTAATCTCATTTATAGTACTTTTTCAAATGAATCATGTTTCAAGTCTTGGGAATTTGATTGTCCCCCAGTGCAATTCTATACTTTGAAATCAATCACTTTGGAGACTTTATAGGGGATTTCCCAATTCTGTGATAGTTTTTTTTGCTCGCATGCTAGCCTACTTTCTTTGCAATTTTGTAGAATCAGGTCGTCAACTTGGAAACATCGGTTTTTGATTTCAGAATTATAATACTTGGCTACATGGTGTGCCCGCACAGTAGTGTTGACTTCAGCCAAATCCATTGTCTCTTAAAGGAGATCAAGATTAGCTTGTATCGCTCTATGGTTCAGTTGAGGATCATAGTGCTTTTTTAGCAATGTTTGCACCCCTATTTAGCTAGGATTGCTGCCTCAGTGACAGAAGTTAGGCTGAACAGGGATTCACCAGTGGAGGTGTGATTTGTTCTTCTGATAGCCATAATATGCCAGGGTTTCTTCTATTCAAACTTCTTTTGAGTCATCAAGCTTCTTCTTGAGGTCTTGGAGGATTTTTTTGTTCATAAACTCAACATGCCCATTAGTCTGTGCATGCGCTACAGAGCTATGAACTAGCGATCTTAAAGCTTTCGCAGAATATTTTGAGTTTGTCAACTTGGAACTAGGAACAGTTGTTTGCAACAATAATATTTGAGAGATCGAATCTGTAGACTACAAATTTCTAAACAAAAGTTTCTATCACCCGTTCTGTTATAGTAGCTACAGGTTCAGCTTGAAGACATTTGGTGAAAGTAATCACACGTCACTATTAGGAAATTTTTCTAAGCGATAGCGATAAAAATTGTTTCAGTATGTCAATCCCCAACATGGCTAACAGCCATGGGTTGAATAGTTGCTTCAAAGCCTCTGCGAGCTGTATGAGTACCCTGGCGTACTTCTGACACTTATCGCATTTTTTCACGAGATCTGTAGCTTTTCTTCTCATTGTCGGTCAATAAAATCCTTGCTATAAACCTTTCTGTGCTAATGCCCTGCCCTCCATATGACTGCTACACACTCCTTCGTATATTTCTTGAAGCACATAATCAGCTTCCTCTAGGTCAAGCATTTAAGTAGTGGTTGAGTGAAGGATTTTTTATACAGTTTCTCTTCAAAGAACATGTATCTTGTCGCTCGCTTTGTTAGGCTTCTAGCCAACACTAGGTCAAATGATATAGTACCCGTTTATAGAAAATAGATTATTGAGGTCATCCAGTTATTTATTGTGATATGCACAATACCTACTTTCTACGATTGTAGCTTGGACATTATACGTGTTTTAGCAAGATTTTTCCTCTTTCTTTAATCTCAATCGTCGATGCCAATTTAGATAAAGAGTTTGCTTTTGTGTTATAGGTTCTCGAGATTTGCTGGATTATCATCTACTCAAAATATTTCCACAAGTTGCTGACAAGACCATGACATTTCTCAAATGTGATTTTCTTTTTCATTTTCTCATTGTCCAGTCCTCTGTTGCTCCAACAATTACATTAATAACCCATTAAATGAGCATTTTTTCCTTTTGCCTTTATTTGGTTTGTATCTTGGTGCTAAGTGGATAGGCGATCACTCGCCTTGTGTACAGCCTCTCTATTGACAAACTGTTTTATTTGCCCTTTTTGAATTGCATGCTCTATGGTGTCTTTGAGGCTAAGACACTTTTTTTAGTATGGTCGGTGTCTGCATGGCAAATTCAGCGTTTGGGTTGGCTCGTAGGGGTGGAGGTGAGTCTAGGATTCCTTCTTTGATGATCACGTTAAGTACATGGGTCCGAGAGGTATTCAAGGGGTGTAGCTTTAAAATTTGTTATATGTTGGTGCCCAATCTTGCCTGTGAGGTTGCTAAGCAGTAGAGCTTTTCGGTGAGCGTCTGATTTCGTAGTTTTGTCTGTTGTAAGATTGTTCATCTTGCCTTTGTCGATTCTATTATAACACTCATTGGGCGAATTCTCTTTCTCCATTTTCAGCGTTTCTCTTGATTAACTTTTTTTTCTTCTGCTTCTGCAAAGTTTTGTGCACGTTTATAAGTGTGCTACAACTTATTTGGCCTTCTGTCCACTTAATGCATAACGAGATGCTCATGTCTCAAACTGCTATGAAGGTTTGGATGGCCCAATCACCAATCAAGTCTATAACCTCGAGGGTAGACGTATGTTGTAACACCCTGTCCGGATAATCTACCTAAATCCGGCAAAGTTTTCTTTCTATCTCAACTATAACCCTCCTGCAATAACATCAATTCATATCCTCAACCAGCAATATTTCTCAATACTATTACCACATATATCCATGCATATTCAAAAATTATCATGATCAATTTATGCTCAAATCAAAACATATTGATCTATTGTCTCATATCTTCAAATATATACAATATATCCAGAAATAAACCTATCTCAGCAAGGTTACTAGAAAAAAAAAACATCAAAAGACCAAAATCTTCTAGAATTTAGATATGATACCCACCACGTCAATATATTCTTGAAGCAAAGAGTAGAGGAAGGCAGCAATCCCGACACCTAACTGTGTCCTGAAAATGAGAAATAAAAAGAGGTGAGATATATGAATATCCCAATGAGTAGACAACATTTAAAGCGTGTGAAAACTATAATGGTAATCTGTAAAGCATAATTGACATTTTCAAAATAAATAATAATAAAACCATAATGAGTAATTCAAAGACGTAGCAAAGTTTTCAAATGTATAACAATATTATAATATTAAATCAATATATAAAATATGTGAAGTAAATCAAGTTACGTATAGCTGGGCTCCAACTTACTGTCATGCATAAGAATACATCCATGAGATAACCAGGCAATATCCATGTAGGCATACTAGTAGCCGGCCCCAAAGGCCAATACCACCATAGGACGCCCCAAAGGCATATGTGTCACTATGATGTGCCCCCAAAAGGCAAATATAACGGGATAGGGACTCTGGAGGTGGCTCCCACTACAAAGGCGTAGCACGCAGCTCCCATACCCCAGTCCAATATCACGGAATTGGGACTCTGGAGGTGGCTCCCGCCACAAAGGCGTAGCACGCAGCTCCCGTATTCCGGTCAAGGAAATAATCTCATACATTAAGTCAGGTGGAGCCAAAACCATGTATGTCAAATTCTATGTATAATCATATTTCATAAATCAACCAACTTACTCGATATAATATTTCTTGAAATAAATGTACTTTAATAACAAATCAATCCATATGATTATATATCATATATACATTTAATACGTAAAATAAATATCGTGCTAAAAATATATATTTATATATAATTATAATTAAAGAGATTTCAAATAACTATAGTTGTCGTCTACTCACAATCCTTGAGATGATCTCACTGTACACCTCGACCTGAAACTTCGGGATCCACAGGTGACGTCGGATCTACGTGGCCTAGAGATTAACAATAATTAGTATCTATACATGCTCAAAGCATTACAAAATTTTTTAATGCAACTTAAGTCCCATTAATCTACCCCATATACTAATTTCTCATACTCAAAACAACATATCCTTAATTTAATATCATTTCCATAATCAATTTCTCCATAACTCAACTCCATAATCATGTCCTTATCAAATTCCTTTCTAGTATTCCATGCCTTAGAGATTTTCATAATCCATAACCATCCTTTGGTACTATATTTCTCTTAAGCAATAAATTCCTTAATATCAAGTTAGATTAGAAAATCATAACTTGAGTTTGGTAAGGAATTTGGAAGTGATTCCAATTGGTTTATTTCAACCAATATGTGTAATTTATGAATAAAATAACTAACTTATACAACTATAACAAAATTTTGATCAAATTTGATAAATCCCGAAACCATGCTGAAACAGGGGTCAACACTGAACAGCCAACTTCACCGAATTTTATCTTTTTAACCGCTTATCGGTTTTGGGTGATTCAAAAACCAAAATTCTCATATTGAAGTCTAGTTTCTAGGAAAAATATCAAAAAAATACAAACCCTAATGTGTCGAACCCAGAAAATCCGAACAGCAAGCATGCTCAACTTCCCCTGTTTTGCTTTTTCTTCCCATTTTCTTGTTCATGCTTTCAAATCCTTTTAATTCTTACCAAGTTGTGTAAAATTCATACTTAATAGATGGATTTCAGACCTTAATATGTTTATGGAGCTAAAATCTTAGCATCCTCAAGTGGAATATCTAAAGAAATAGAAGAATTTATCAAGAAACTAACCTTGGATGTAATTATTGTAGAGATTTTTGGTTGAGTTGTTTGAAGAGAATTTTGAGAGAGAGGGATGATGGGAGCCGGCTGCCACTTGAAGAATGAATGAAAGTTTCTAGAGATTTCGGGAGAGAAAAATGAACATAAGAGATATTTTTTTGTTTTTGGTATAATTGCATATTAGTCCCTCAACTTTTTATAAATAACCATTAAGCCCCTAAACTTTTTAATATGTTCAATTTGATCCTTTCTTCTTTTATTTCCTTCACTTATAACTTCTTACCAATTTCCAAGTTCGTCTTTAAAATTTTCGGGATTTAACTTTACATGATTATACGTAACCTCGGTTGTTACAACTTACCCCCCATAGAAAAATTTCGTCCTCAAAATTTACTTACCAACTTGATTGAATAAGTGAGGATATTGAGTCTGCATATCTTCCTCCCTTTCCCATGTAGCTTCTTCGTATAAATGATTCCTCCAAAGAACTTTCACTAATGGAATAGTCTTAGTCCTTAGAACTTGGTCCATTCTATCCAAAATCTCAACCGGCTGCTCTTCATAAGTTAAGTTTTCCTCAATTTCCATAGGCAAATCCTTCAATATATGTGAAGAATCGAAAATGTACTTTCGGAGCATGGAAACATGAAACACATTATGAATTCGTGACAATTCTCCTGGTAAGGCCAATCGATAAGCAACTGGGCCAATCCGTTCAATGATCTCATACGGCCCTATATATCGAGGGCCCAACTTTCCTCGTCTTCCAAACCGGATTTCTCCTTTCCAAGGAGTCACTTTTAGAAACACCATATCACCAACTTCAAACTCTAAATCTTTTCTCCGATTATCTGCATAGCTCTTTTGTCGATCTTGAGCTATTTTTATCTTTTCCCGAATTACCTTAACTTTGTCTGCAGTCATCATAACAATTTCTGGACCTAGTAATTTCCTTTCATTTGTATCATCCCAACACACTGGAGTTCTGCACTTCCTTCCATACAAAGCTTCAAACGGAGCCATGTCGATGCTGGACTGATAACTATTGTTATACGCAAACTCTGCTAGGGGCAAGTGTTCATCCCAGTTTCCTTTGAATTCCATAATACAAGATCTGAGCATATCTTCCAAAATTTGAATTGTCCGTTCAGATTGTCCATCTGTTTGAGGATGAAAAGCAGTACTGAACTTGAGTTTTGTGCCCATAACATTCTGTAAACTTGGCCAAAATCGAGATGTGAATCGGGGGTCTCGATCAGATACAATCGATACTGGGGCACCATGTAACCTAACAATTTCGTTCACATAAAGTTTAGCCAATCTTTCCATGGAAAAAGTCTTCTTGACTGGCAAAAAGTGAGCTGATTTTATCAGACGATCAACAATCACCCAAATGTTGTCATAACCAGACTGTGTTCTTGGCAATCCCGAAACGAAATCCATAGCAATATCTTCCCACTTCCATTGAGGAATAGGTAGGGGGTTCAATTTCCCAGAAGGTTTTTGATGCTCGGCTTTAATTTGTTGGCATACCAAGCATCTAGAAACAAACTCAGCTATGTCCCGTTTCATACCTTGCCACCAATAATGTTCTCTTAAGGTTCGATACATCTTCACACTACCGGGATGTAACGCATATGGTGCATTATGAGCTTCCTCCAAAATCACCTTCCGGAGTTCTTCATCCTGAGGCACACAAAGCCTATTTTTCATTATCAGTACATCATCATCCTTTATTTGATAGTCAGTCCTCACACCATCCCTTACTTCTTGCTTTAACTTTACTAGCATAGGGTCATTATTTTGTGCTTCACGTATCCAATCAATATGAATCGGTTTAACCTTCAAGTGGGCTATCAGGAGATTATTCTCATCAATCATCAATTCTAAAGGTAAAGACTTCAACTCATTTTGTAAGGGTTTCTGAATTGCTCGGATATGAGCAAGAGAACTAGAAGATTTTCTACTAAGAGCATCGGCCACTACATTGGCCTTTCCTGGGTGGTAGTCAATTACACAGTCATAATCTTTTATCAATTCCAACCATCTCCTTTGCCTCAAATTTAATTCTTTCTGATCCATCAGATATTTCAGACTCTTATGATCAGTGTAGATTGTACATTTTTCTCCAAATAAATAATGCCTCCAAATTTTCAGTGCAAATACCACTGCCGCCAACTCTAAATCATGAGTGGGATAGTTTTGCTCATGCTGTTTCAGTTGTCGAGAAGCATAAGCTATCATCTTCCCATGTTGCATCAAAACGCAACCCAAACCTCTCCTCGAGGCATCACTGTATACCACAAAGCTTTCAGTCCCTGATGGTAGTGTAAGAACTGGTGCTGTGGTCAATCTACGCTTGAGCTCTTGGAAAGCTTGCTCACATTCGTCAGTCCACTCAAACTTAGCATGCTTCCTTGTTAATTTTGACAAAGGAGAGACAATCATGGAAAATCCTTCCACGAATCTTCGATAGTACCCTGCCAATCCGAGAAAGCTCCTAATTTCTGTAACATTAGTGGGTCTTTCCCAAGCAACTACAGCTTCTATCTTTTGTGGATCCACAAAAATCCCTTCCTTAGATACTACATGACCAAGGAATGCTACTTTGTCTAGCCAGAATTCACACTTGGAAAATTTAGCATAAAGTTGCTTTTCACACATAGTCTGCAACACCGTTCTCAAATGGCTTACATGATCATCCTTATTCCTGGAATAAACTAGGATGTCATCGATGAAAACAATAACAAACTTATCTAAGTAGGGCCGAAACACCCTATTCATCAAATCCATAAAGACTGCAGGTGCATTAGTTAGCCCAAAAGGCATAACTAAGAATTCATAATGACCATATCGAGTTCTAAAAGCAGTCTTTGGAATATCAGATTCTTTAATCTTCAATTGATGATAACCCGATCTTAGGTCTATTTTGGAGAACACACTTGCACCTTGCAACTGATCAAACAAGTCATCAATCCTTGGCAAAGGATACTTATTCTTAATGGTGACCTTGTTCAATTGCCGGTAGTCGATAAACAATCGTAAAGATCCATCCTTTTTCTTTACAAATAAAACCGGTGCTCCCCACGGTGAAGTACTAGGCCGAATGAAACCTCTGTCAACTAGGTCTTGCAACTGCACTTTCAGTTCCTTTAGCTCCGAAGGTGCCATTCTATAAGGTGCCTGAGAAATAGGAGCACTGCTAGGGATTAAGTCGATAGTAAACTCCAATTCCCTGTCAGGAGGTAAACCGACCAATTCTTCAGGAAAGATCTCAGGAAACTCTTTGACCACAGGTATAGTTTCCAACTTTGCCTCATATATGTCCTTGTTAATCACATAAGCAAGGTAAGCAGAATACCCTTTTTGCAAGTATCTATTGGCTGCCATCTTGGAGATAAGGAAAGAAGGTAAAACTTTCCTTTCTCCTTGAAAAGTAAACTCCAAATCTCCTGACTTCTTAAAAGTCACAGTTTTGGAAAAACAATCTATCACTGCATTGTGTTTAGACAACCAATCCATTCCCAAAATCACATCAAAATCATACATTCCTAATGGAAACAAATTAACTGGTAATTCATGCTCCTGAACCATAACGGTACAATCCGGATAAACCACATCAATTTTCAAAGTTTCTCCCATTGGGGTACTAACAACCATAGGGATGTCTAACCTTCTAGACTCTCTACCCAAATGCATGACATATGAATTAGCAACAAAAGAATGAGTTGCACCCGGATCTATTAAGATCCTAGCATTTGCCTTAGAAATTGGGAGAGTACCTGTAACCACTTCAGGAGTAGCCTGAGCCTGTTGTTGGGTCATAGCATAAATTCTGGCTGCAGTTCGAGGTCTACCAGGCTGTCCACTCTATCGAGGGCCAGTAGATGAACCAACTTGAGATTGTACCCCAATTCTATCTCTAACTGCTGTCGGCTGGTGTGCAGCAGTAGGTTGGGTCCTTTCTCTTTGACCCACTGACAACTGACTAGTAACTCCCTTGTTCTCCAGCTTGGGACAATCCCGTTTCATGTGTCCCGGTTCTTTGCAGTAAAAACACACACCCTGTAGTCTCCAACATTCACCAGGGTGATTCCTCCCACAATGGGGACACAGAGGATAAGTCAATGTACGAGGTCCTCCTGACCTCCCAGGTGGCAATCTAGTCTGCTGTTGAGGTCCAATGATAAGTCTGCTAGAAGAACCACTAATAGGCTTTCTGTCTAATCCCTCCTGAAATCTCAAGGGTTTGGAACCACTGACACTGCTTTCTACATAACTTTTCTTAGGCCTCACGTCCTCACTGGAGAACTGCCCTTTTCTTTTTCTGAACATCTCTTCTCTATCTTTCATTTCTTTCAGATTCTGTTCAGCTTTGATTGCCATGTTAACCCATTTATTAAAGTCATCTGTATCCAGGGTCGTCAACCTATCTCGAATACTAACATGTAGCCCATCTTGGAATTTCTTGCATCTATCAGCATCGTTGGCTACTATCGATGGAGCAAATTCTGATAGTTCACTGAATTTTTGCTCGTACTCTGCTACTGACATACCACCCTGTTTTAAATTCATAAACTCAATCCATTTCTTTTCCCGCAAGGCCCGAGAATAGTATTTTTCTTCAAACTCTCTTCGAAAATCGGCCCAGGTTATGGAAGGACGTCCAGCATACCTTTGCACTGTAGTTTTCCACCATGTGTGTGCATGATCCTCCAAAAATTGCACCGCACATGGTAACCTCATAGGCTCGGGAATCTGAAGAGTAATGGAAGTAGTCTCAAATTTTTGTAGTCATGACCAGGCTAAATCTGATTCCAAAGACCCCGTGAAAATCTTGCAACCCATATTCTTCAAATCCTTACAGTAATCAACTATCCCCTTTTCAGCAGGGGTAGTCAAAGCGGGAATTACTCTTGCCAAGGCCGCAACTGCCTCAGCTAAATTAAGATCAGCTGCTGGAGGTGCTGCTGAAGGTGCAGCAACAGAAGATGAACCAGCAGCTGAAGCTTGTTCTCCAATTTGCTCATCAATATTCACATTTCTATTCCTATCCCTATTTTGGGGTAGGGGATTGATTCTAGGCCTTCCTCTTCGACGTGGTGGCATCGTGTCTGATTTTCTGCACAAGTGACCATATTTTAATACTTCAACAAACAGTTCCTAAGTCTACAGGACCTATAACCTTGCTCTAATACCAAATTGTAACACCCTGTCCGGATAATCTACCTAAAATCCGGCAAAGTTTCCTTTCTATCTCAACTACAACCCTCTTGCAAATAACACTCAATTCATATCCTCAACCAGCAATATTTCTCAATACTATTACCACATATATCCATGCATATTCAAAAATTATTCATGATCAATTTATGCTCAAATCAAAACATATTGATCTATTGTCTCATATCTTCAAATATATACAATATATCCAGAAATAAACCTATCTCAGCAAGGTTTACTAGAAAAAAAAAATCAAAAGACCAAATCTTCTAGAAATTTAGATATGATGCCCACCACGTCAATATACTCTTGAAGCAGAGAGTAGAGGAAGGCAGCAATCCCGACACCTAACTGTGTCCTGAAAATGAGAAATAAAAAGAGGTGAGATATATGAATATCTCAATGAGTAGACAACATTTAAAGCGTGTGAAAACTATAATGGTAATCTGTAAAGCATAATTGACATTTTCAAAATAAATAATAATAAAACCATAATGAGTAATTCAAAGACGTAGCAAAGTTTTCAAATGTATAACAATATTATAATATTAAATCAATATATAAAATATGTGAAGTAAATCAAGTTATGTATAGCTGGGCTCCAACTTACTGTCATGCATAAGAATACATCCATGAAATAACCAGGCAATATCCATGTAGGCATACTAGTAGCCGGCCCCAAAGGCCAATACCACCATAGGACGCCCCAAAGGCATATGTGTCACTATGATGTGCCCCCAAAAGGCAAATATAACGGGATAGAGACTCTGGAGGTGGCTCCCACCACAAAGGCGTAGCACGCAGCTCCCATACCCCAGTCCAATATCATGGAATTGGGACTCTGGAGGTGGCTCCCGCCACAAAGGCGTAGCACGCAGCTCCCGTATTCCGGTCAAGGAAATAATCTCATACATTAAGTCAGGTGGAGCCAAAACCATGTATGTCAAATTCTATGTATAATCATATTTCATAAATCAACCAACTTACTCGATATAATATTTCTTGAAATAAATGTACTTTAATAACAAATCAATTCATATGATTATATATCATATATACATTTAATACGTAAAATAAATATCGTGCTAAAAATATATATTTATATATAATTATAATTAAAGAGATTTCAAATAACTATAGTTGTCGTCTACTCACAATCCTTGAGATGATCTCACTGTACACCTCGACCTGAAACTTCGGGATCCACAGGTGACGTCGGATCTACGTGGCCTAGAGATTAACAATAATTAGTATCTATACATGCTCAAAGCATTACAAAATTTTTTAATGCAACTTAAGTCCCATTAATCTATCCCATATACTAATTTCTCATACTCAAAACAACATATCCTTAATTTAATATCATTTCCATAATCAATTTCTCCATAACTCAACTCCATAATCATGTCCTTATCAAATTCCTTTCTAGTATTCCATGCCTTAGAGATTTTCATAATCCATAACCATCCTTTGGTACTATATTTCTCTTAAGCAATAAATTCCTTAATATCAAGTTAGATTAGAAAATCATAACTTGAGTTTGGTAAGGAATTTGGAAGTGATTCCAATTGGTTTATTTCAACCAATATGTGTAATTTATGAATAAAATAACTAACTTATACAACTAGAACAAAATTTTGATCAAATTTGATAAATCCCGAAACCATGCTGAAACAGGGGTCAACACTGAACAGCCAACTTCACCGAATTTTATCTTTTTAACCGCTTATCGGTTTTGGGTGATTCAAAAACCAAAATTCTCATATTGAAGTCTAGTTTCTAGGAACAATATCAAAAAAATACAATCCCTAATGTGTCGAACCCAGAAAATCCGAACAGCAAGCATGCTCAACTTCCCCTGTTTTGCTTTTTCTTCCCATTTTCTTGTTCATGCTTTCAAATCCTTTTAATTCTTACCAAGTTGTGTAAAATTCATACTTAATAGATGGATTTCAGACCTTAACATGTTTATGGAGCTAAAATCTTAGCATCCTCAAGTAGAATATCTAAAGAAATAGAAGAATTTATCAAGAAACTAACCTTGGATGTAATTATTGTAGAGATTTTTGGTTGAGTTGTTTGAAGAGAATTTTGAGAGAGAGGGATGATGGGAGTCGGCTGCCACTTGAAGAATGAATGAAAGTGTTTAGAGATTTCGGGAGAGAAAAATGAAGATAAGAGATATTTTTTTGTTTTTGGTATAATTGCATATTAGTCCCTCAACTTTTTATAAATAACCATTAAGCCCCTAAACTTTTTAATATGTTCAATTTGATCCTTTCTTCTTTTATTTCCTTCACTTATAACTTCTTACCAATTTCCAAGTTCGTCCTTAAAATTTTCGGGATTTAACTTTACATGATTATACGTAACCTCGGTTGTTACATATGTATTCTCTCAAAGTTTCCCCATGGTTCTGCTTGATGGCCATCAAACTGGTTGGTGCTCTAGTTGATATTCAAATGGTAAGGAAGTGTGCCATAAATTGACAGCTAAGAGACTCAAAATGACAATCGAACCAAGCGCCAAGGAGTAGTTCATGTTCTGGCGTGGCCCTTCAGGGTTGTAGGGAAGACTTTACATTTCATGGTGTCTGTAGCCTTATGGAGTTTCATGAAAGACTTGTAATGATCCAATTGATCATGGGGGTCTTTGTTGGTGCCACCGTACACCTCATTCAGGAGTTTTAGATTGGATGGGGCCTCTTTTTGCCTAGCAACCAAAGAGAGTGGATTATATTTCTCTTCGAGCTATTCTAACTCATCGCCTTTGGTTTTCTTGAGGCTTTTGATTTCTGCTCGTAAATCTTCGATTTGCTTTTTTAGTTATGGGCTTATGCCCTTTTCATGTATATATTCTTAGAGGGTAATATTCTTGTCTTCAGTTCACCTTAGACGATCATTATTCCGTTCATTTTTCTTGGACGAGGAGAAGCTTTCTTGTGCATGTGAGTGCTTTTTTTTTTTTTTTTTTTGAATTTGGGAAAGTTGTTGGTTTGCTTGTTGGAGAGCTTATTGCTATGTTGCCACTTGGGCAGTGAGCATTTGCATTTGGGCATGGAGGTTTTGGTAGTTATCTACTATTTGGGGCACGAAGGGTACGCCAAAAGAAAAAATTGGTGGTCGTCACATAGGTTAGGGCAGGTATGAGGGCTAGAGTAATACTTGGCTCAGCCCTGAAACATGTGTATTAGCTTGGAGTTAGACGTTGAAGACTGACAATGTAACAGGTGGAAGGCTGGCTACCAGTGGTAGGTTGGAGATGGAGGGCGTAACGGGAGGAAATTTTCAAGCCTGGTGATGCTCGTCGTGGTATTTAAGGGAAGAGGTGTGTTGCCTGAAGCAACTGAGCTGTAGCCATCGTGGAAAGCGTAGTTGCTAGTAGAATGGGGTTTGTTTGGATGGAAGTCGATAAACTGAGAAAAATGGTGAGTAGTCATGAAAAACCCTTTGGTAGTAGCTCTGAGGTTACGACAACCATGTACTTAGAGATGTTGGCGAGTAGGGGTAGGGAGAGACATATTCATATATTGGTTGCCGGAGGAGGCTCTCCAAAGTTGGCATGCCACTCAGACTAGGAATGCTGGTGGGAATGCTAGGTGAGAGAGTTGGTGGAAAAGCGTTTGTGCTAGGGTTAGCAAAATAACTCGTCGGGTTCCGACCCTATAAGGGCGGATTTTTTTTTAAATCGAGTTTGGGAGCAGGACGGGTTAGTTTTTTATTTAAAAAAATGGGGACGGGTCGAGGGCGCTTTCAGATAACATCCGTCCCGACCCGGGATATTTACTAAGATACCCCTCTTCTAATTTTATAATTATTTTTTTATATATTTTAGTTAGGGTTCCTTAACTTTTCTCCCAACTTTCTTTCTTCCCTAACCCAGCCGTTCCTCTCTAACATGAAAGTGGACAACCACTTTGCTTATACAATGAAATTCTTACACTTCAAGCATTAGCTTATGCTTTTTACTTTCATTCCCCTTATTTAGTTTTATTTTTTGTACAACTTTTGCTGCTGTGTTGTTGTTTTCAGCTTCTGCTTGGTCTTTCTTTTTGTGTGCAGTCATCATCCATTCTTATCCGATATTTACTAAAATTCATCACTTCTTTATTTCCATGATTTGTCTCTATAACCAATTGAATTTGCTTCAGGAGCCACCATTGCCTATAGGTAGTTTGCAAGTTTTATGAGACTTTATCACATGTATTTTGTTTAGTTGGTAGATTTCTGTAAAGAAAGCTTAAGTTTCGGGGATGGAAGGTTCGGGATTGGGGGGATTTCTTCATTTCAGGGTCGGGTTCAGGTGCTAGAACTCAAGTTAAATTCAGGTTTAGAGCTGGTATCGGGTGGAGGTGTTTGAAGGTTAGGTCGGAGGCGGGGCAAGCAAAAAATCTGTCCCGACCCGTTGTCATCCTTAGTTTGTGCTCACTAAGGCGGAGGAGGTTATGATGGGAGAAATAATGTTCACAGATTGTGATAAAGACATGACTATCTTTTCCACAAACAACGTAAATTGTTGAGGGGTTTTTAGGTTGTATGAGAAGAGCTGGGAGAAATGGATCACTTGGTAGTAAGGAAGACCTGTAAAGAAGAGCAAACAATCAAAGAGATGTCGGAGTTAGGTCTCGGGTGTGCTCCGATGCCTAAGTCAACAAGTATTCAAGAAGGAGAATAACGACTTCAGGAACTAAAAGCTGTTGGAGAATTAAAATATAACCTAGAGTTTAGTGTCTTTATCTCTTTCTTTTAGATCTAAAATTCTGTGCAACTAGCAATAATTAGGATTGTCCTTCTTTATTTATGAGCCCTACCAGATTGATGACCGGACCTAATTTAAACTTTTAACCGTGTTATCATTGGGCATAACAAACATCATCATCATTTCATAAAGGGAACAACTTTATTTTTTTTTTATAAATTGGTAATCACATTTTTCAAGTGAATAAAATTTTCTTTTTTGCAAAAATATCCAAAAAAGAGAAAAAATAGAAAAATTGGATACCCTTTAAGGGACAAGACAACTTCCTCAATGAAGAGATTGAACATAAAAACTATAAGATCGATAATAATGGAGTTAAAAGAGAAAAGAAAAAAAAGAAAAAAAGATCTTTCTTGCCTGGATAACTACACTATGTCTGTAGCAACAACTCTTCCAGTCATTTTTATCCTCATTCACAACATTATAGTACTAATTGATAAATGAGTTCTTAGCCCACTACAAGGGAAACTCAAATTAGTGAAGGAACTATTTCCGACGGATATTTTTTGTCAGAAATAGTCCAATTTACCAACGAAATCTAGAACACGACCGACGAAATTCAGTCGGTAATGTTTATATATATTACCGACGAAATTCTGGACTATTACCGACAAAATTTTTGTATTATCGACGGAATATTTACAACTGAAATATTCCGTCGATAATTTCTATCGATAATAATTTGGCTCGAATCTAATTGGTTCTCGCCAACTTATTACAGACAGAATATGATTTTTTACCGATGAAAATTTTCGTCAGTAAAAAAAAAGAATTTTTATAATTAAAAAATTAAAATTAAAAAATATTGGTAATAACTTATATCGACAAAATATCAGTCGATAATATGAAAATTCTGTCGGAGTTGCTATTTCCAACGGAATTCCGTCGAAAATAGTATTTATGACTGAATTTTTCTGAAAATAAATTTTTTAAAAAATTAAAAATATATTATTTATTAAAAAATTAAAAAAATATATTTATTTATAGAAAACCATTTGTGACGAAATTCCGTCGCTAATGACTGAGACTCCGTCGCTAAAATGTTTTGGCAAAATAAAATCTGCCCGAGCCCTTTCCCTGTCTTCTTTTTTCTCTCTTCTCCCTCTTCCCTTCGCGTCACTCGAGCTGACCGTCCTACCTCTCGCCGTTCCGTCGCCCGCCCGACCAGTCCAACCAGACCCCTCTCCTCTCCGACGCCGTCCGCCGCTTCTAGCAGGTCTGCCCACCCTATTTTCTCTTTTCTCTCTTTCTCTTTCTTCATTCTTTTATTTTTTCTTCCTTATTGCTTACGCATCTGAGAATTCATCCCCAATAACATCGACGCCAATGCCACCACCGAATCCGACACGGATGCATCTGGCGATTCTTCATGCGATTACTCCGACGGGTCGTGGATGAGATACCAACATTGGTACTTTCTGATGGAAGCCTCGTAACTGCCATCTCCCGCCGTCCGATCCGCTCAAATTTCTTCACACTTATAGAGATACCAACATTGGTACTTTCCTCTCTCTGTCTCTCTCGCGAGATTTCAAATTAGAGAAATTACGAGCAAAATCCAGTTGTTTGTTAGTATATATTTGAAGTTAGTTCATTTAAGAAGTTAAGGTTCTGCTATTTTTCACTCTTCTCCCTAAAAAAAGAAACATTTATAATGAGATGTAACTATGTTCGACTTTGGGTTGAGATATATTAAGCTGTTCATAATTGTGTGTGCTTGGTGATTTTATCTTTATTGATAGAGTCTTGAAAGAATTGGATTGGTGGAGTAGGAAGCTCGAAATTTATTGAAGTTTTGCATAAGATTTTTTGGATCTCTGAGATTTATTGATTGTGTTTAATGAAGGATTTTGAGATGATATTATTATTCTTTGATTATTGAGATGGTATAATGGAGTGAAATTTGGGGATGATTCTTGGAAATTTTGTGGAAGGCTGAATGCTGTCATATTATTAACTTGAGATAGCTTTATGCTCTTTGACTTTTGATAGTTTGGGTGATTTAAAGTTTGGACTGCTTTGTTCTTTGAGATGGGTTTTCTTGTTTTTTTGTTTGTTTTACTGGCGATTTCTCTTTTTAATTGCTATGATGGGTTGCAAATTGGATGGTTGATGTTTTAAGTAAAAACAGATTTTAGCATGGTGCACTTGGATTGGATGAAGATCTTTGGTTTGGATGATGAAAAATGATAAACCCTTAGGGGAGTTGAGTTAATTTGATCAATTGGGGGTGATTGTGCTTTGCAGGTTTTTGGCTTTGGCTGGAGTTACTAGAAGTGTATGAGAAACGTGTGCAGGATTTATCAAAAGCTGTTGAAGAATCTCAAAATGACACTAATCAAGTAAGCTTGAAAGGAGATTTATTGATTGACATTGAATCCAGATTTCCCTTTTCACTTTCTGAAGTGCTTATTGCATCTCTCTTTGTCTTGGAACTTCATTTGGAATTAATGGGTTATGTACTTGAATTTAGTTGTTGGGAGAATTGCACGAGAAGCAAAAGCAAGAGTCGAAAACACAAGAAGAGTTGGAGTGTCTTAAAAATGCCTTGAGGAAAGAGAAGGAAGACTTGATGGAGGTTATGTTGGACCGTGATAGAATTAGATCATTATGTGAAGAAAAGGATTGCTCTTCAGGCTAGTATATTTAATCTTTTAAAATTGGTGTTTATATCACTTTTCCTTGTACTTTACCTGCTTTTACATTTGGATATTGTAGGCTGCTCTATTAGAGAAGAAGATGATGGAAGTTAGGTTGGCTAAGTTAAGTAATCTAGCTTTAGAGAATAATGCCAAAGGGGACATGACGGGAACATTGAATGAGGTAGGACTTGTAAAGAGAAGTATGATGCTAGTAAATAACTCTCTTTCTCATCTGTTTGATTTTATATATGATAATGATATATTTGTTTACTTGGTTTGTAATTGATGAACCCTTTTGCACTATGGTTTATTGTATAGTCACTGCACAAGCTCCAAGATGAGTTGAAACTTCATAATGAGGAGTTGCAAATGGCTGAGGAAAACACAAAAAGATTAACAAATGAGAAGGGCATTTTGGAACATAGGATTACTGGACTAGAAAGGAAGAAAGATGAAGAGGTAGTATTGTAAGATTGGAATTATATTTGTACAAGTAGTTGATTTACATAGTAATGGGATTGATGAATTGACTATTGAGTGGCACACAAAATACAGGTGAAAATTCTGAAGAAGAGCTTTGAGCAAGAATGAAAATTCTGAATTTTTTATTTGCATGATATGGTACCATATGTTTATGTGCTTGTTTGTTGGTCTTAAGTTGTTTTTAGCATTTTTATCCTATTTTCATGTTAAATGAAAATGACCAAAAGTGGATTCTAATGACATGAACATGATAAATTACCAAAGTCGGATGTGGTTTTGTCGAGTTATATGCAATCATCAAAGCATTTTGGCTCTAGCTGTGGTCATTTGTGGATGTCTTATATGTTTATATTGGTTACTGGTCACGATTTCTTGTTATACTAATCCATATGTTTCCATTTTGTTATTAGAGATTTTCTGGTCGCTTGTTTGTCGATGTCTTATAGAAGCTGTGATCTTGATTTGCCAGTATGGTGGTGAATTTGTGACAAAAGATGACGGATCCTTGTCATATACTGGAGGAGAGGCACATGCCTTAGATATCAGTTCTGAGACATTATTCGATGATATGAAGTGCAAATTAGCTAAAACATGTAACTTTATTGCAAAATAATTATAACAACAATATTAATTATTGGATTTAATTTTATTGTACAAGTTAGTTATTATAATTATATAAAAATTACAAATTAAATTTTTTTATTTATAAAAAAATATTATCGTCGGTAATAAAAATTGCCGACGGAATGACTAAACAAGATGGATATCTTATTACCGATTTAAGAATTATCGATCGAAGTTTTTGATAGAAATATCCGTCGGTAGAAGTCTTTACTGACGAAATATGAATTTTTTTCGACAAAAAATTTCGTCGGTAAAAATCCGTTCTCTTTGTAATTGCCATCCGATGGCTAAGGCCGGGATTCCTGCTAGAGGAATTGAACTACCAATGGTATGTTGAAGATTGAGGACCACCAATTTTTGTAACTCTAGTCCTCATACCCGCCCTAACCTATATGACGACCACCAAAAATTTTTTTTTTTTTGGCATACCCTTTGCACCCAAACAATAGATAACTACCAAAACTTCCATGTCCAAATGCAAATGCTCACTGCTCAAGTGACGACATAGCAACAAGTTCTCCAAAAAGCAAACCAACAAAAATAAGTGAAATAATTTAACTCTTCCCACATTTTTATTTAGTGATGGACGGCCTCAAGGGAAAGTTTGTGAGACACAAGAAACAACCATGAATTGTAAGGAAATGAGAGTAGCTTTGCTATCGTACAATAATAGAATCCACTTCTTGTAAGGGTGAAAAACTGAGTTACAAGAGGCCGATACACATGTTTCCGGGCTGAGAGTTAGACATTGAAGATTGATAATGTAACAGGTGGAAGGTTGACTACCAATGGTATGTTGAAGATTGAGGACGTAACGGGAGGAATGTTTTCAAGCCCAATGACGTTCGTCGTGGTATTTAGGGGAAGATGTGTGTTGCCTGAAGCAGTTGAGCTATAGCCATCATGGCAAGCATAGGTGCTAATGGAATGGGGTTTGTTTGCATGGAAGTCGATGAAACTGAGAAAAGTGGTGAGCAGCCGCAAAAAAACTTTGATAGTAGTTCTGAGGTTACAGTATCCATGTACTTAGAGATGTTGGCGAGTGGGAACAGGGGAGGCATATTCATTCATATATGGACTACAGGAGGAGGTTCTCCAAAGTTGGCATGCTTCTCAGTCCAGAAATGTTGGTGGGAATATCATATGAAAGTGGCACGGGTAAGAATTAGACTCGTTTACTTAGTAAAATGAGCTCAATTCTAATTCGAGTTTGAATTGATAATTTTTTTTTTCAATACTAATTAAAAATAAAATAATTTGATTAGGCTCACGAACTGTTCGAGTTAGTCATTAGGATACTCGAATTCGACTCGCTCGATAACTCGAGTTACTTGAGCTCGAGCTCGACTTGATAATGATTGAACGAAATTCAAGTTTTTTCTAAATCAAACCCGAATAATTTGCGAACACAGATGTCTCATTTACATCCTAGCAGTTACTAAACACTAGAAGAGCACTTTTGACAAAATGCCTCTTTGATGATAAAAGATAAAGAGAATTGACCCAAAAAAAAAACCTCTACGAAGATATATGAAGGACAAAGACTAGAATGAGGAAACCTCAAAATTGGTTTACAGTCGACATTCAGACAAGCCTGAATCGAGTACAAAGAGAGAAGATGTGTTTTGACAAGAGAAAACAATAAATTAATAAAAAAAAAATTTGAGAATCAAGAATATGAAACTTTCTGAAAGAGGGTAGCCTAATCTAATTTTTTTTTTTTTTTTTTTTTTTTCCCTTTCTGTTTTGAGAAGAACACAGGCTAATCAATCACAGAGAATGCTGGTGCTTGATCACAACCTGCATTTTACTTGCTAAGATGCATACAGGTGTTGCCATCAGTTTCTTGGGTGAACGAGAAATAATAGCATTTCAGGATATCAGTCAAGAGCTTCCTCAGTTTACTAAACAGCTTACTCCAAGGATGTCGAATTATTTTGGGCAGCAACCCAGTATTTTTTTACTGAAAATAGTATCTTTTCTGAGACAAGGGGGCCATCCTCATGATCCACCATTCTTGTATTCCATCTCATTCCTCCCACAATTTTCTTTACCTTGATTAGCACGTCAACTTGATCACGGATTATGACTGTCCCTTCAGGCCGTAAAATTCTATCCATCTCCAGAAGAATATCTTCAGCTTTACATCTGCAACACAGTAGAACACAAATATAAGATCCCCATAGAAGTTAGAAGCAGTTCTGCTGCCACCAAAAGTGGTGCACAATCTATTGAAAAATCTGGACAAAAGATGCTTTCGAGGAGAAGTCATTTAAAATTTAATTTGATTTAAGGTACCCTCACCATCTATGTTACTCGGACTCGGATATGAGTGTCGGAAACGGGTATGTTCAATTATTTTCTTAGATTTTCATGTATTTGGAGGGTCCTTGGAAGATCATATTCTTATACCCATGTCCGGATATGCATCAAACACAGGTGTCGGACACGGATACTTCAAAAAAATGAAGAGTTGGAACAACATAGCCCTCCATCATATGCATATCCCAAATGCTGAGTTCTACAATTGTTACTAAAAAGAATAAATTATTCTCTATCAGAACATAGTGAGGTCTAGTGTTAGAGCGAATACTTACTTATTATTATACAAGCTGAAGATACCGTTTGCATGAATGAGGTCGTATGTCCTAGGATATGTGGAGAAAGCTTCACACCTGGCATAAAGATAAGTGTAAATTGTTCAATAATGAAAACCATTACAGAAAAATATACATGTCAAAGCTGTAGTAACTCGACTTAAACTTCAATAAACCCTTTTTCATGCTCTTTTGTAAATTTAATATCTTAAGAACCAAGATCTTCAATGACTTGAAATTCTAGGCACCCCTGTCAAAAGAATGACAAGCACAAGCTAGCAAGGCTGGTAAAGCCTGCTGGATCCTGGGTGAGAAAATTTAATGAAATTAAATCTCAACCTGTTCTCTACCTTCCTGCTTATCACAAAGAAAAACGAGAGGTACAAAGTTCGAAAGGCTTCTAAAGTTTTACATGGGATAAAACTGAAAAGGACCATTTCTTTTCCTCCCCTTGTATTTTTCAACCAATTCTACCTTTTAATTGTGTTTCACATTGAAATCCAGATAACTGTCTAAATGGTAAAACACAAAGGAAATTTATAGAATTATGTAGATAATTTGTCCACGTTCTGCAATCTGTCAACGATTGAAATCACTGGCTTGCATTCCAGGTATTGCAGTAAATGCACTATTCTCTAAGACCAGGTAATTGATTATGAATTCCAAAGTACCATTAACAGAAAGAGAAACAGTGATATATTATAGAAGATCTTTCTGTTTTTATCCCTTTAAATGCAGTATTTCCAAGAAACTATTGCTTAGAATAAATGTGCCCTGGGACTTTAGCTCAGTCCATAAACGTATAGAAAAGTGAATGGTTGGGCTCAGATTCAAATCTTGCCGAAGGTAAAAAAGAAAAAAAAAAAAAAAGAGAGAAGAAGATATCACGAGTAGCATTATTGAACTATGTTACTCGGATTCGGGTGTAGGTGTCGGATATGGGTATGTGTCGGACACAGGTATGTTCAATTTTTTTTTTAAAAGTTTTTTCATGTATTTGGAGGATGCTTGGAGGGTCATATCCCCATACCCATGTCCGGATATGCGTCGGATAAGGGTGTCGGACACTAATTCTTCAAGAAAAATGAAGAGTCGGAGCAACATAATTATTGAATTTTCAGCTTGTATAAAAGGAGATAAAGATATCACCACTTTAGGGGAAGGCAAAAGTGACTGAAGAGAAAGTTTTGAAGACAGACATTTAACAGTGATCCCTCATGTGACTGCAGGCTGGATAGGTAAGAAAAAAAACGTACTTATAAGTTAATTTTGGCTGAAATGATGAGCTGGAAGAAGTTAGAAAATGATCAGAAAGATTGAAACAACAACCAGTAGCAGACTCAAGTAGGATCTGAGTTGACAATGCCAGAAAGGAAAAGGGAAGACCAAAAATATAAGAACTATTGGAATATCGAGGGAATAATTGCTTACATATTCCATTGAAAGCATGACAATTATAGAGCGGAATCAGTTCTAAAGTTTTTAGACAAGACCTTTTTGAGTTGCTACCTAAAAAATAAAACATATAATTGGACATGCAACAAGGTTTGTCATGGTGAGTTTAATGATTATTTATTCGCATCAAACCCAGCCTAAGAAATAATAATAATAGCAGAGCAATCAAAAAATGGAAGAGAAGTTACCAGTCATGATATATGCCAATCAATCCACGTTCATAAATAACCCCCAGTGTGTCTTTCTCAGCTATTGTTGGCATAACATTCATAACCCACAATTTTGGAGATTCAAGGGCAGCAGCAAAGCTTCCTAGACCAGCATTCATGTCCATGACGTTGCGATACCTCCCCGAGTGAATGATATTGTTAATCCTCTTATAAGCTTTCACATGCTTCTCCCATAACCGCTTATCCTCCTCATATGTCTCAACAGATATTCCATGGACAGATCCACTAGATATTCTGAAAGGAACAGCATTAAGCCTCTCAGGAAATTGCTTCCAGTCTCCACCAGCAACTTTATCTGCTTCAGTTGTCTCAGGATAAGGAGTTACACATGCTTCCATTTTCTTGTACCTATGTTCCAGGAAAAAAAAAAATACAAGGATTCTTCAAACATGCAATGTTATTCCATTATTCAAATAATATTTTATTTGATACTTTTAATTTGCTTCCTTTCCATATTCACAAAGTGAACAAACTTTGTGGCTCAGGATAGACAAGTGATGATCTAGAAACTAAATGAAAGGGAAAATAGGGAAAAACAGTATTTCTGCCTCATATTATTACAACTTAGAAGAATAGCATGCAGCAATGCTGAGAGTAACAAGCAGAGCACTGAAAGTTGGTTCCATAGATTCTTGCTATGTTGCTCCGACTCTTCATTTTTCTTCAAGTACTCGTGTCTGTCCGACATATATCCGGACATG
Organism: Fremontodendron californicum; assembly: GCA_030761205.1. Taxonomy (NCBI): domain Eukaryota; kingdom Viridiplantae; phylum Streptophyta; class Magnoliopsida; order Malvales; family Malvaceae; genus Fremontodendron; species Fremontodendron californicum. The sequence continues at coordinate 6,321,223 of JAULJL010000032.1, forward strand.
GGTATGGGATATGATCCCCTACATGGAAAAACTTAGAATAAATCAAACATACCCATGTCGGACACCAAACCGTGTCCAATACTCAAACCCGAGTCCGAGTAACATAGGATTTTTGTGCTCAAGTCATAGCAAGCTTTGACTTGCTGCAGTAAGAGCAGGGTGCATCTAACTTTTCCTGAAATTTGTCATTTCTGTTCAGCCAATAAGCATATGATATATTTGTTAGAAGGAGAACGAGTAAATGGAATGAATACTATACCAGGCATCATCTGGATTTCTTGATTCGCATAAAGTAGGTTTTGTATCTTGCTGGCGGCATAAATCATAATTTGTTCTTTTCCTCCAAACAGCAATCTCACCCATCTCATGCTTCTTTTCCCAGCAAAGGAGTTTTGCAGTCTCTTCAATCTTCCTTTGTTCCTCCTCCAGTTCCTCCTTAGGCCGCTGCCATGCTTGGTAATTATTCCTCCAGTTAATGGGAGGACCAGAAAGCACCCAGTAACCACCAGGTCTAAGAACTCGATCAACTTCCATCATGTACATTCCATCTGCAGAAACATGTCCAATAACAATGGTATAAATGGTCTATGTTACTCGGACTCGGGTGTGAGTGTCGGACATGAGTATGTGTCCGACACGGGTATGTTCAATTTTTTCCAAGATTTCCATGTATTTGGAGGGTCCTTGGAGGATCATATCCCATGCCCATGTCCGGATATGTGTCGGACACAGGTGTCGGACACAGGTACTTCAAGAAAAATGAAGATTCGGAGCAACATTGTGAATGGTGTTTATTAACTAGTAGAAATGATATTATGATTGTCAAATAAAAAGAAGGAAAAGAAATCATTAAACATGGACTGCATTGAAATAGTAAAAAGAAATAAAAATAAAAACTATATCACTTGTAATAAATCTAGTAGTCAAAATTGTTTAAACCTATGTTACTCGGATTCGGGTGTGAGTGTGGGATATGGTATGTGTTCGACACGGGTATGTTCAAAATTTTCTAAGTTTTTCATGTTTTTGGAGGGTCCTTGGAAGGTCGTATCTCCATACCCATGTCCGGATATGTGTCGGACACGGGTGTCGGACATGGATACTTCAAGAAAAATGAAGAGTCGGAGCAACATAGGTTTTAACTGGATCTGAGCATTCAGCATTAACTAAAAAAAGTTGGATCACACTTGATTCAAATTATGCCACATAGGAAGCCAACCTTAGAAAGGCTCAGCTGATCCAACTGGACCATAATTAATTATACAGGTATATATTAGCATATTTAATGACCAAGAGAAAAATTATTAGGTGTTACACTTAGCTGGCCAGGGCTTTTGAAAAACCACCTCAAATATCAGAAGCCGAAATCTTTTTTATCCTCACCATTTGCACCCCATGGAATCAAACAACGAGAACAGTGAGCCATGTCAAAAGCCCTTGAAGGAAATGGCATCTTTATAGTTCCTAGAACTCCAATAACAGCCGGCACACCTCTTTCTAAAGCAAATTGAACTTGTGCTTCATGAGAGTCTCTCGGTGCAAATGACATTGTTAGAACATTCTTTTTGAATAGATATGCACCCAGACTTGCAACCTAAACACCAACCCAGGGAAATAAATCAACTGCTACAGAATAACATAGAAGCCATCTAATCAAATATATATTTCATAGGGGAAGAACAAAAAATATGAATCTGAAAATGCATATTAATTCTGCTGTCAGAGGAAGAGGTGTTCATAAATGTAGATGATCCATCCATCCAGACAAATAGGTACAAAGAAAAATGCTCGGAGTGGTTTCATGCACCAAAGACACTCAAGATTTTAGATTACTATTGCTACTTGGCTGCAGTTTGATAAGAGTAGAAAGTGTAGGATGTTAAAAGTTTCAGTGCTTTAATTTTTATTTTTTTTTCAGCATATTCCTTGATTCACATATGTGAATAGTTAATAGAATGTTTCAAGTGAACAAGTGTTGGAAACTGAAAAGTGAGAAAAAACTATATTTCCTTTTCTTTGAAAACTTTCAATACAAAATACAGATAGTAAAGTTTTTTTGGCAGTGACTACTATAGACCCTAAAACTGTTACAACAATTTCTATTTATGTTGCTCCGACTCTTCAATTTTCTTGAAGTAACCGTATCCAAAACCCGTGTCTGACGCATATCCGGACATGGGTATGGGGGATATGATCCTCCAAGAACCCTCCAAATACATGGAAATCTTATAAAAATGTCAGATACACACCCGAATCCGAGAAACATAAATTTCTGTTGCCTGAATTACCCCATAATACTATAACAAATTGCTTTCTAATCTGTTAACATTCATCCTTTTATATCCAATTTGATTATTACAATTTGCAGTCATCAAACAATTTAAGTGAATTTCATTCTTAAGTTTCAGAACAGTGTAAAATATTTGTTATCTAACTTCAAAGCTTATAGTAGTCATGATTAAACAATTGAAAGCATAATTTGTTTAAATTACATCAAATAGCATGTTAGTTGAAGAATGAAAGAGAAAATCACAGAATGTAAAAAATTCAACTTACCCCACATCCAGTATCTAATGCAGTTCTGACCGTCCCATCGTCTATTGGAATCACAGATGCAAGTTGATTAATATACGTATCTGCTCCTTGAGGAAACTGAGTTCCTCCACCTGGGAACCTAAACACATTTCCCTCATATTGAATCCAGTTCTGTACAGCCTTCTCAACTGTCAAGCTCTTATAAGGAGCATTTGCGTAGTGCACATAGTCCCTACTCTGTGGCCACGGAAATGGGGTTGCATATCCTTTAGGCGCTGGAACAAGGCAATGCAGCTTCTCTTCTTCAGGTGGGCAATGTCGTTCCCTATACTTCATATTTTCTCGTGGAAATGTCATTGCCCTCATTTGATCTTGACAGGGTGTGTAATCAATATACTTATCATCACATGATTCGAACTCTTTGGCTGCTGAGTCGTCTGAACCATCGTCCACGTCCGACGTCACAGCATCACCACCATGATGAGTTTCATAATTAAGATTGGAAAGGATGTTGCAATCAGTTTGTCTGGTGATTGCTGAGGCTATCTTGTCACCCTTGCCAAAACCACTTTGCTGCCACGCTCCCAATATATAGAAGAAACAGCATAAACCAACCACTATAAAAATAGACACCGACCTCCTGGTTTTCAGCTCCCCAGGGTTCCCTTTAGTTGCCATGATGCACCTTAAAAACTGCTACCTACAATGGAAAAAGAAAAACAAGAAGAAAAACTTCAATAAATGCTAGATAAAACTATATCTAAACCAGTGTTGTCAAGGGCACAACGCGTACTCTAGGCACTAGAATCATTGTATTGCCTGAGGAGCAAGTGCAAAAAAACACTTGCATAAGTAAAGTAAAATGCAATATTTATATGTGTGTCTCTGTATAAATATAAAATAAGCTTAAGATATATAATTATGATAATAAACTCTAAAGAGTGGTCCAGTTTATCTTACAAAACATGCAAAATTTTCTTTTTCTTTTCTTGACCAATATGCATGATATTTTTATGGTCTCATGTTTGTTATTGAATACTCAAGCATTGAAAAGTAGAGAAATTGATATTGTCCCTTTTTTTACTATTAAAGGTACGGTTAACGAAAACTTATAGAGGCCTTTAATCAGACCGGCATTTTTGCACCTATTGTCTGACAAAAAAAAAAAAGTGCCTAATCGTATCAAACGTGCGCCTGATCACATGTGTCTCACCCGAAAGGATTTGAGGTGTTTTTGTTGTCTACACTGATCTAAACATAAAAGGAATACAATTAAATCCCAGGTTTTGGGACATGACAATTGAAATACAATTAGACTATTACTGTTACAGATATAATTAAGATGGAAAGAAATAAAACAATCAGCTTGATCAAATCACAGAAAAAAAAAAATTATGAAGAGATTTGGATTTGATCAAACAAGATAACCTACTAAAAAAAAAAACCTTGATTAGCTAAACAAGTTGTTGAAAATTTTAAGCATATAAAGAACTAGTCATTAGTCCACACGCAAAAGTGATTCTACCAATATATATATATATATATATATATATATATTCCTCCAAAAATATCAAAGTTATGAAGTGGCTTGGACAAATTCAATGAAAAGCCAAAGCTTTAATGACATTCAAAGGCAAAGGTTGAAGCTTTTGAATGAATCAAAGTTCAGAATTATGAATAGTTCAACAATGCATTAAAACAAAAACAACCCATAAAGAAAATGATTGAATTAACATGTTAGAAAGTAAAAATGAAAAGAGAATTGAGAATTAAGATCCAAAGTTCTTACAGATCACAGAACTGAAGAAGAAGAAGAAGAAGAAGAAGAAGAAAAAGGAAATGGGATTGAAGTGGAATCCAATTGTGATTAAATCATGATCATTGATTTTGTTTTTGTTTATGGCTTTGTTGCAGTGTGGGAGGAGATTCCTAAGAAGACAAAAAGGGAGTTTTCTGAATTAGTTATTGTTTGTAGTTTTGTGGGTAAGTTTAGTTCGTTGAGAATCTCGCTCTCTGTTTCTCGGAGGAAACTAGGAACTTGTTATCTTCTATGTCCAATCAGAAATACCCCACTTTTTTCGGTTTCAAAATAAGAATTAGTAGATTGAAAATTTTCCAAAAGGAAAAAAATCAAAATGAAAAAGCTTGAATGTGGAGAGTGGGATTTGAACCCACGCCTTTTCGGACCAGAACCGCCTTAGACCAACTCGGCCATCTCCACCTCTGTTGCCCCCGGATTACATTTATATTTTTCCATTTTGGAATGGGAAATCCTGAACCCCATGATGGAAGAACTGCTGGGAATTCTCTGAAGAAATAGATAAGGGATTAGATTATTAGTTAGTAACTTCTCAAAGGCAGAATCATAGGACTGTTAATCTTATTTTAAGAAAGTTTTGTTGTCCCAACTTATGTTACTTGGACTCGGATGTGAGTGTCCGATACGGGTATATTTAATTTTTTCTTTGATTTCGGATCATATCCACATACCTATATCCGAATATGCGTCGGACACAGGTGTCGGACACGGATATTTTAAGAAAAATAAAAAGTCGGAGCAACATAAATCTCAACTCCCGAAAGGCTTTTCTAAATGAAGTACATCATGTTGCTGCATTCATGTTACATAAAAAAATCTCAAGAAGCAAAATAAACGATGAATTGAATGCGATTGAGGAGAATATAGGAGATATGGTTGCTGGATGGATTTCTTCCATTGATGACAACAGTTTGTGGATTCTAGAAATATCCGGATTCGGGTGAGTGTCAGATACGAGTAAGTGTCCGACACTAATATGCTCAATTTTTTTTAAAAAAAAAAATTCATATATTTGAAAGATCATATCTATATCCAAATATTTGTTGGATAAAAGTGTCGGACATGAATAAACGATGACTCCATAACTGCGTCTAAACAAAGCTATTGAAGAAACCTTTGGTGTGAAAATTGTGGATGAAGAAAAGAGACTCCAATGCTATGTTCGTGGATTAATGCTTTTGATCAAGTGCCTGTGGTGGAGTGGAAGAGACAATTGCATTGCACCAAAGGAAAAGCTGGTGAAACCCGATCCAATTTTGATCAAACAACTGCCAAAGGCAGTTTAATTTTCCCTCCAATGGTCGTTAACTGCCAAGACATTTTTAAATGTGTTTAAAATGTTGGCAGTTAACAAAAGAAAAGATAAATAACTTTCCTGAGATGATAGTTTTTCGGTGAAAATAGACAACTTCCGTTTGTGATTTTGTCTTCAATCAGTAAATCAAAACGATTTCCGCATTGAAAAACATCCTGTAAGTCACGTTTAATTTTGTATTTGTTTATAAATTATATACGATAATCAACAGGAATGATGAGCCTGGTCTTTGGGATTAGGTAAGGGGAAGAAAACAAAAGGCATGCATGTTACAAATTAAAATTTGTTGAAAAACAGGCTATGTATGGTGCCACTGCTATAAATTATATGACTGTCATACAGGGTTGGAAACAAAAGAAATTAAAAAGAAAAAGAAAAAAGATTTACTAATACTATTTTCTTTCACCTGTTGCTGGATAAAGCTTGTTCTAATTCCAAGGATTATTAGGCAGGAGTTGTGGACCATTTTTCCAGGCTTCCATTAGCGACTCAACTGTGTAATATAGTTTTCCACTGAACAACAATCACTCATATTTGGCACCATTTAACATTGTTGTTGGCAAAAATTTTTAGATCAAAAGTTGCTTTTCATCGCAAACGCAATGTTAAACTGGTAAAAAAAATTAACTTTTGCGGTTGAAATCATAATTTGACAACTCAAATTAAAAAGTCAACATAACGGAGCTTTTAGATTTTAGAAGCTGCTTTCGGATAAAATTATTTTATTATCATCACATCTCTAAACTTTTATTATTTTAAACATAATTTTTTTTTTTTTGAGATTTCAATTTCTCACAATATTTTTTCAGAGTAATATCAAACACTTAAAAATTCTTAAATAACATTTTTTCACCACATTTTTTTTAATCCAAATTTTCAATGCTATACTAGTTAATGGGGTGTTGTTCATCAAAGTTTCTTCCACATTCTCAAATGGCATACCTTTAAGCTTAAGAGCCAATTCCAGCCTCCTAGTTTTAAATAACTTAAATTGGACTGGTGGAAGCTCTATCTTCTGTAACTTAACTCTTAAATCTTTGCTCACCCATGCCAAAAAGGAAATGGTATGACCTAAGCGAGCCACTGATCAACAGTAAGCACCTAGCAAAATTCCAGCTCATTTCTTTTAACCCTTTCTAAGATACCAAAAGTCAGATAGCATGTAAATTTTTTTTTTATTAACAAAAGAGATTGCAATTGAGAATATAAAAAGAAGTCGTAGACATTTTCGAATTTCAAACTTAATGAATGTAATTTGACTGCATTAATTAATTGGATTAAGTCTCGAATTCAATATCTGTATTTTATCTTCATTGGTGCTAAGCTCGTTGATCAAGTTCTAATACCACAGCAGCATCATAAGAAATCCGAAAACAATAAAAAAGTACATAACTATTGAATTAGTCGATTAACAACTAAAATATTAATTGCTATAACCAAAAATCATTGGAGCAACTTGTTGTCTAGTCCCGTAACTTCGGGAGAAGTGGTGCCTCCTTATAAAAGGGGTCACAGTGATCAGATCCGGACGACTGTTTACCAAAAACACAGGTCTTCACAAAGTCGTAAGACTATGTATAAGGACTGATGCATGTCTAGTGCCAGAAAGTTAAGGAAGTTGGTGACCTGATGATAGGGGAACCGACGACCGAAGCCTCGATGAACGGCGGCGGTTGTTAGATATCAATATATTTATTTAAGTGTACTTATACGAAATATGCATTTCAATACGTAGGATGTCGTAATTACATACACGGTGTATATTTACATACACAATTGATATTAATTTGAATGAGAAATTAGTCTCATTGGACACCCACTTGAAGAAGAATAAAGTTGGTTGAAGGTGTGGTAGGTAGTATATCCCACATAGAACAAAGTATAGCTTTAGCTTATAATTTATAGTTTATATAAGCTAGTGTTCCATGTTTGGTTGGGCACCAAGGGGCACCCAAGTTTTGTGGTGGGTGAGGACCTACACAACTTGGGCTGGACCACACACGCGCGCACCACCGAGCTGAGCTGGGTCGGACCAGATCGAGCCTGTTGCATTATCTATCTTTTTGCTGCCCAACCATCCAATCAGATTTTTGTCCGAATGATTATGTTTGTTCGGTCCTTGACCGAACCGGTGTTTCTAGAAGATTACCTTTTTGGATTGGTCAAGTCGGTTCGGTGTTGTGCATGACCGAACCGGTTCGGTGCTTGGGACCTGTCTGTTCTGACCGAACAAATTCCTCCCAACAGATGCACTTTCTCCGAACAGGTTTTCTGCCCTCTTTAAATACAGACGTTTTGTATCTGTTTTACTCACTCAATCAGATTAAAATATTTCTTCTCTTCCTTCGGTTCTTTTCTTTGCTGTGTTGAGAGAGAGTCCGACATCTTCTTGGTTCGATGAGTTGCTTGGAGTGTGCCATCTAGAGCAACGTTTATCGAGAAGGCCTGGGAGACGATTTGCATATATCTGCAAGCACCTTTGAGGCAGGCAAAATTCGTCTTAAGATCAGAGGTGAAACCTTGACTAGATATTGATTTTTTCAAATCAATTCCTGTAAGTTTTTCGTAAATTCGATTCTGTACTTGTTTGAAGTCGGTGTTATATTTCTTGTAAGTTCTTATTGATTTATATTGAAATTCATTTCTTTATTTCTGTTTCTTTATATATGTTTTTATTTTCGGTATTTGTAATAATTAGTATATTTTATTCTCCAACATTCTTAAGACGGATTTTTCTTTTATTCTTTTTATATCGGTTTTAACATTACTGTTTGTTAACTTATTTCATACTGACTTCTTTGAATTATTTGTTCCCGCATATTATTTACAATTGTTTGCTGTTTATAGTACATGTAGTTATAATTTTGCTACTGTTTCGTTTATTAACAATCTTTGGTTGCGTCATTGTTATAACTTGCTTATTGACTTCGGTTTGTTTGTGTGATTTTCATATTGTTATATCTCTTTTATACTATTTTGTTTTGTTGAGTTATATATATTTTTATATATATTTCCACGTACTGTTAGTAACAGATTTTATAGTTTCTGTTTTCTTTAATATATTTATATATATATATATATAGTGTATTCTTTTTGCTTATTAAATACATTACTTTTTAGTAGTATATTTTTATAAACTATTCGAGTTGGTCCTGTTATTCTTGAAATAACAGATGGCTGAAACATCTACCAATACTGCTAGTGTGCCTGTTGCGCCACAACTTCTACATGTCTCACATGGTGAGAGATCCGAAAAGTTCAATGGTCTGGACTTTAAACGACGGCAGCAAAAGATGTTGTTCTATCTGACCACCCTCAATCTAGCCAAGTTCTTACGAGAGGAGGCTCCGACTTTGAACGAGGGAGAAACCGATACTACAATTGTAGCCTCGGTAGATGCATGGAAGCATCCTGACTTCCTATGCAAGAACTACATCCTCAATGGTTTGGACAAGACGTTATACAACGTGTATAGTCCAATAAAGACAGCGAAAGAGCTGTAGGAGTCCTTGAAAAGGAAATACAGAACCGAGGATGCCGGCACAAAGAAATTTATGGTTGGCCGGTTTCTGGATTTCAAGATGGTGGACTCGAAAACCATTATAAGTCAAGTCCAAGAGTTTCGATTGATTCTCCATGAGATTTTTGCCGAGGGAATGACTCTTAGTGAATCATTCGAAACGGTGGCTTTGATAGAGAAACTCCCTCCTTCGTGGAAGGATTTCAAGAACTATCTAAAGCACAATCGAAAGGAGATGACTTTAGAAGACTTGATCATTCGGTTAAGGATCGAGGAGGATAACTGTGGTTCAGAGGGGAGGGTCAAAGTCCAGACCATGGAAGCCAAAGCGAATGTTATTGAACATTCGAAAAAGGCCAACAAGAGGAAATTCGTTGGTTCAAGTTCTTCCCAAGCTAAGAAGGGAACGGATTTTCGGAAGTTCACGGGAACTTGTTTCAATTGCAACAAGTCCGGACACCGTGCAAATGACTGCCGACAGAACAAGAAGAAGAAAGCTCAAGCCAACCTGGTTGATGATTTTGAGCTCGCTACTGTTGTATCACAAGTGAACTTGGTGGAGAATCCTAAGATGTGGTGGGTTGATACCGGGGCCATTTGTCATGTATGTTTTGATAGGAAGAGTTTCACCCAATACAAAGAAGCTGCTGCTGATGACAACTGTTTATGGGAAACTTTACAGTCTACAAGGTACGAGACCATGGAAAGGTGGTTCTCAAGATGACCTCCAGGAAGGAACTTACATTGAACAATGTTGTTCATGCTCTCGAAATCCGAAAGAATTTGGTTTTTGGCTCTCTGTTGAGTAAAAATGGGTTTAGACTCGTATTCGAGTCAGATAAATTTGTACTCACGAAAAGTGGGATTTTTGTGGGTAGAGGCTATTTATGTGATGGGCTTTTTAAGCTCAATATTATGATTGTTGTACCTAAAAACAAAGTTATTAATAAAGCTATTTCTTCTGTTTATATGGTTGAGTCATCTAAATTGTGGCATGGTAGATTAGGTCAAGTTAATTACAAGACCTTAAAGAGAATCAGTAATTTGGATTTGCTTTCGAATTTTGTCATTGATAAAAATAAAAAATGTGAAATTTGTGTGGAATCCAAATTAGCTAAGGCTCCTTTCTATTCAATAGAAAGAAGTAGTGAACCTCTAGATTTAATTCACACTGATATATGTGATTTAAAGTTTGTGCAAACTAGAGGTGGTAAAAAGTATTTTATTACTTTCATTGATGATTGCACAAGATATTGTTACGTCTATTTGCTAAGAAGCAAACACGAGGCCTTGGAAGCTTTTACGCTCTTTAAGAATGAGGTTGAAAATCAACTAAGCAAGAAGATAAAAATAGTAAGGAGTGATAGAGGTGGTGAATATGATTCATTGTTTAATGAATTTTGTTCGGATAATGGAATCATCCATCAAACCACTGCTCCTTATTCACCTCAACAAAATGGTATTGCCGAACGCAAGAACAGAACGTTGAAAGAGATGATGAACGCTTTGTTGATAAGTTCAGGGTTACCTCAGAACTTGTGGGGGGAAGCTATTTTATCAGCGAATTACATTTTAAATAAAATACCTCACAAGAAGTTAGACAAGACACCATATAAGTTGTGGAAGGGTCGAAGACCATCCTACAAATATATGAAAGTGTGGGGGTGTCTTGTGAAGGTAGCTATTCCTCCACCTAAAAAGGACAAAATAGGACCTAAAACTGTTGATTGCGTATAATCGGATATGCAAACAATAATACTGCTTACCATTTTCTTGTGTTCAAGTCGGACATTCCCAATATTCATATCAATACGATAATTGAATCAAGGAATGCTTCGTTCTTTGAAGGTATTCTTCCTTACAAGGAAAGACAAGAAAACAATACTACTAAGAGAGCTCATGAGTCCTCAAGTAGTAATCCACATAAGGATGAAGAGAAACAAGAGGAACCTAGAAGAAGCAAACGGGCTAAAGTATCGACTACTTATGGTCCGAATTTTCTAACATATCTGTTAGAAAATGAACCTCAAACTTTTAAGGAGGCTATGTCATTTCCAGAAACACAATTCTAGAAAGAAGCCGTTAATAATGGAATTGAATCCATCATGCAAAATCATACATGGGAACTGGTGGATCTTCGTCAAGGGCATAAGGCGTTAGGATCCAAATGGATATTTAAGAGGAAGATGAAGGCAGATGGATGGATTGATAAATATAAAGCTCGGCTTGTAATAAAAGGATACAGGCAAAAGGAAGGGCTCGATTATTTTGATACGTACTCACCAGTTACGAGAATAACATCCATTCGAATGTTAATAGCTATGGCAGCTCTCAACAATCTTGAAATACATCAAATGGATGTTAAGACAACTTTCCTGAATGGAGATTTAGACGAAGAAATCTATATGGAACAACCCGAATGGTTCAAAGTTTTGGGACAGGAAAGGAAGTTCTGTAAGCTTGTTAAATCATTATATGGTTTAAAACAAGCTCCTAAACAATGGCATAAAAAATTTGACAATACAATGTTGTCAAATGGTTTTCGTATTACTGAATGCGATAAATGCGTATACGTGAAGAATACATATAAGGGATATGTCATTGTTTGTCTATACGTAGACGATATGTTGATCTTAGGCAGTAACGATGAGATCATAAAAGCTACCAAAGCATGGTTGACCAGTAAGTTTGATATGAAAGATATAGGTGTAGCTGATGTGGTTTTAGGAATTAAAATTTCTAAAACACAAGATGGCATGGTAATATCTCAAGATCATTATGTAAATAATATTCTTGAGAAGTTCAATAAGAATGATACCAATATAGCCAAAACACCCGTAGATGTTAATTTACATCTAACGAAAAATACTTGTGACGCAATATCTCAAATTAAATATTCGCGGATAATTGGTAGTCTTATGTATCTCATGAACTGCACAAGACCAGACATAGCATACTCAGTTAGCAAATGAGTAGGTTCACTAGTAATCCTGGAATGGATCACTGGAAGGTCATTGTGAGGGTACTCAGATATTTGAGATACACCTCAAATAAGGGACTGCACTATACAAGATATCCAGCTGTACTTGAAGGGTACACTGATGCAAACTGGATATCCGATACTAAAGATTCGAAATCCACTAGCGGATTTATCTTTACTATTGGAGGAGCTGCAGTGTCATGAAAATCTTCTAAACAAACTTATATTGCCAGATCCACCATGGAATCTGAGTTTATAGCTTTAGATAAAGCTGGAGAAGAAGTAGAATGGCTTCGAAATTTTTTAGAAGATATTCCATGTTGGCCGAAACCTGTGCCGCAATTTGTATACATTGTGATAGCCAATCTACAATTGGTAAGGCACAGAGTTGTTTGTATAACGGTAAATCTCGACACATTCGTTGAATACACAATACCGTTAGACAGTTGCTCTCAAATGGAATTATCTCTATTGATTATGTAAAATCAAAGAATAATACTGCGGATCCGCTAACGAAAGGTTTAACAAGAGAGCAAGTAGAAAAATCATCAAGGAGAATGGGTCTTAAGCCTATAAATTAAAGTTACATAATGGCAACCCAACCTAGCTGACTGGAGATCCCAAGATCTAGGTTCAAAGAGACAACCGAGTTATGTTAACTGGATGTGAGCACTAAAAGAGTTAAACACTCTAATCCATTCCTATGATGATATAGTGCTGCCTGCAAAGGAGTTAGGATAAGCTATGCTTATAGCTTGATAATTATCAAGTGGGGTATTGCAGGATACTCCTAATAAGCAATCACCTATTATGAGTAAGAAACGTGGCCACTTCTATGAGAATTGATCAGGCTAAATTCTCTAGAGTACTCATAGAAACCAGGAAGTGTTCAGGGCCAAAATGGGCACAACCGTGAGAATCGAATATGTTCGAAGAGTAATTGCGTGATACTTATTGTTTTGGTTTACATGAAAGGCTGAATAGTTCAAGACATCATATTCACTAGTTAGCCGAGTAAATCCGATAGTTATCGCTATGGAAGGTTCAAAGCCAAAAGCTACCTATCCTGATACAATTACTTTTCAAAGTTACTCTCTCTCTTTTCTTGAGTCAGTTTGTCGGATTATTCAGACAATTTCCATTCATGTGGGGGATTGTTAGATATCAATATATTTATTTAAGTGTATTTATACGAAATACGTATTCCAATACATAAGTTGTCGTAACTACATACACGGTGTATATTTACATACACAATTGATATTAATTTGAATGAGAAATTAGTCTCATTGGACACCCACTTGAAGAGGAATAAAGTTGGTTGAAGGTGTGGTAGGTAGTATACCCCACATAGAACAAAGTATAGCTTTAGCTTATAGTTTATATAAGCTACTGTTCCATGTTGAGTTGGGCCCCAAGGGGCACCCAAGTTTTGTGGTGGGTGAGGACCTACACAACTTGGGCTGGACCACACACGCGCGCGTCGCCGAGCCGGGCTAGGTCGGGTCGGGTCAAACCGGATCGGACCAGGCTTGGGCCTATTGCATTATCTATCTTTTTGCTGCCCAACCATCCAACCAGATTTTTGTCCGAATGATTATATTTGTTCGGTCATTGACCGAACCGGTGTTTCTAGAAGATTACTATTTCGGATTGGTCAAGCTGGTTCGGTACTGTGTATGACCGAACCTGTTCGGTGCTTGGGACCTGTCTGTTCGGGCCGAACAAATTTCTCCCAACATATGCACCTTCTCCGAACAGGTTTTCTGCCCTCTTTAAATACAGACGTTTTGTATTTATTTTACTCAATCAGATTAAAATATTTCTTCTCTTCCTCCGGTTCTTTTCTTTGCTGTGTTGAGAGAGAGTCCGACATCTTCTTGGTTCGGTGAGTTGCTTGGAGTGTGCCCTCTAGAGCAACGTTTATCGAGGAGGCCTGGGAGACGATTTGCATACATCTGCAAGCACCTTTGAGGCAGGCAAAAATCGTCTTAAGGTCAGAGGTGAAACCTTGACTCGGTATTGATTTTTTCAAATCAATTCCTGTAAGTTTTTCGTAAATTCGATTCTATACTTATTTGAAGTCGATGCTATATTTCTTGTAAGTTCTTATTGATTTATATTAAAATTCATTTCTGTATTTCTGTTTCTTTATATATGCTTTTATTTTCGGTATTTGTTATAATCAGTATATTTTATTCTCCAACAGCAGTAACTATAACGGTCCTTAAGTAGCGAAATTTCTTGTCAGATAAGTTTCGACCCGCACGAAAGGCGTAACGATATGGTATTGTCATAAAAGTCATCCAAAATTATAAATTACTGTTCTATTGCTTTTAACTAGAGGGAACACCAATCCCCGGTATAAGAAAAGGTTCTATTGGAACTATTATTTATTTGGGTGTCTTGTTTCTCTTTTTTTTTTTTAAGTAAAAAAAGAAAAGAAAAGAGAAAGTATGAAGATATTGGAACTTAAATTTGGAAGAGATGGTGGAAGCAGGAGTTCATTTTGTTTATTCATGACAAGCTTTGAAGAAAGACTATTCAATTAGTAAAGGAACTACCGTATACACTCTTTATATATAGCTCCAGAAACATGAACCGTGAGTACATGCAAAGTTTTTGAAAGAAAGAGAGAACTAAGAGAAATGGGAGAAGAAAATAAAGTTATGCTACTTGTTAAATGGTATAGCCTTTTGTTAAGATTGTTCAGCTTGGTCCTGACCCTTTGAGTATGTGGAAGAAGATTTGCAGAATAAAAGCCCCCCGCTGCTCAAGTACAAACCTGTTCACAAGAAGGTTCATGTTGTTGTTCATGATGGAAAGCTATATTATCAGAATTTTTTATTTTGCTTAAAGTATTCGTGTCTGATACTTGTATGCGACACATATCCATATGTAGGTACAGAGGTATGATCCGATTCAAATATATAAGAAAAAACTTATAAAAATTTGAATATACCCATATCGGACACATACTCATATTCAACACTCACCCTTGAATCCGAATAACATAGATGAAAAAGCCAATTGTGGAATCACTCATCACTGCGGAATATATTGATGAAACCTGAAATAATAGTGTCCTTATTTCCCAAGGATCCATACAAAAGAGCCAAAGTTCCCTTGAAAAGCCAAAGTATTGGCTTCAAGGACATCGATCGACATTGAGGATAAGAAAGAATTCTCTTTAACTACAACAGATCTTTGGGATATCTTAATCATGTTATCATACTAGTCAAATTGTAAATTTGGCACTGAACCAATTAATTGGATTAGACTTCGGATTTCAAAAGATTATAATAGCTCATAACACATATTTGGTTGTATAAATTTCCTATTTGTAATATGAAACAATAATTTGGATAATGCTAAAATACTAAAAAAAAAGTCGATGAACTATGACATTTAATTTTGAATAAGCTCTTATACTTATATTGTACCTAAATAAGTATTTATCCTTTGATTTGCGTCTGAATAAGTCTTTATTTCAAATGAAAAGTTGATTTATGTTAGACCTGCTCATGGGTTGCCCGGCCCGGTAGGCCCTGCCCGTATTGGACTGGGACTTGATATGATTTTTGATGATCCGAGTCTGCCCGTCCCAAATTACTGTTCATGCATTAAAAGTTATTTTTTTTATTTAAATTAAATTATAAAAATGATTTTTTTTTTTTTGGAATAATGATCGGGGCCGATCCTAGGCTAGGTAGAAAAAAATCCGGGTTGTACTCCGGCCTATGAGCAGGTCTAATTTATGTTAAGAATTTATTTAGGTATAAATTAAATGTTAGAAGCTTATTTGGATACATGTTAAAAGTTAAGGATTTAGTTGAGTATAAATTAAAGATTAGTGGTTTAGTTGAGTGTAATAAAAATATAGAAAAATAAAATGATAAAGTTCAATTTTTTTTTTTATTATTTTAACCTTTGAATAACTGAAGGTGTGGCAGGATGGGAAGCTCTCCACCGCGGAGTTTAGTAAGATGAAAGAGCACAAAACGCAACTTCGATAAAATAAATTAATTTTCTAACCTATCATATTCTTTTCTTGTTTTGTTATTATGAATGTTATGAAGACTCAAATCCATAGTATAGTATACTGCTATATTTTATTTGATGTATTAACATTTATTTATATAATGTTTAGTTTGACCCCTTGGAAAAATATTTTTGGATCCATCCCTGTTAGTGTAGTGTAGGGTTTAAAATCCAATATTAATAAAATGTTTGTTTTGTCAAAAAAGACTATAATAATGGACAAAAGGCAAACCCAGACATTAATTTTTCGAGACTATTCAAGAATCAAACTACTCGTCCAATCCGACAAATCCAATACGTATTGAACCGAATTTAGACATAAATTTTCGTAATTCAGACCGGCTTGACCCAACCTGAATTACTGTTTATTAATAAAAAAATTAAATATAAAAATATTTTTAAAAAGTAAAACAAACTTCCGAATCGATCCAAACCCGACTTGAGTAAAAAATCTAAAAAAAAATTGCGGACCCAACTTCTTCCTTTTCTTTCTTTGATTGATAAATTAATAAGTTTTTCATAAAATCGTTCCATGTAACGATTGATCGTACAAGCACACATTCATTCAAATGACCAAAACACGCAACCCCCACAGAGTCTAAAACGAATCAACAAGTTACCTTTTCATGGATAAAATAAGCTACAATTTATTGGAAGTAAAAGTAACACATTCTTAAACCCAAACCTTTAATTAATTAGATGAGCGTTGGTGCAGGCTTTGCTTTCAACCCCATTACTAATACTATCCAGAGCAGCATTAATGGGGTAGAGTTGATTGAGTGCTAATCAGAATCATCATAGACTTCACCATCATCAGAAAGCTCATCAAATGATCTCATGTCAAGCTGGTATCGAAGGATGCCTCCAATCCCACCAAACCCCCTGCAGAACTGAGAACCCTCCTGTGATTTGTTAGTAACGAACTCAAGACTACAACCAAACCGCTTGTATTCATTAGCGAACCACTCCAAAAGCGGCATCTTCTCCTGAACCTCCATATCAGCAGAGGTGTCTGAATCGCGGAAGTTGCTCTCATTTGCTTCCTGCTCCTTGTTCAGATGTTTTATGACAATTTCACCAGTAACGCTGTTCTTCAGCACATACCTATTTATGTCCAGATTTTCCCACACAATAAGTATCTCAACAGCTCCCATCTCCAAGGCCTTCAATGTGTCCTCCACGCCGAAAACATACTTCCCGGTATCTTGACTGATCTCCTCAAAGTATTTCCCTATTAAGCGCTTCTCCTGTATGAATTTCACATTCGACAGGATTTCTGAGGAAAGCTCAATTGCCTGGTTGAAACCATTCTCTCCTCCATAAGAGACATCAACCACATTCAGAATCTTAGCCTGAAGCCGCTGATCAAACATATCTGATTGACTCAGCTCAGTTTTGAAATCAGCTGATCCAGCCAGTATCAATCCAGAAACGTTAGGCTGGCTGGTGGCAGGGTTGATAAAAAACTGTGTGGCAAGTTCAGCAGTCTTCCTCACATAGTTGTGGCGCTTTTCCATTCGCAGTCGAGCAAAACGAAGGGCTGATTGTCCTCCTCTCCCATGCTTCTTTGGAAGGTCAACGCTGAACTTATGAAGCACCTCTCTGGTGTTACCACTTAATGTCCCGAAAAGAGTCCCATTACCATCCATCACAATAAAACCAAACTTATCATCTGATTCCAAAAGTTCATTCAGTGCCTCTGTGTGAAACTTGTTGTCACAAAGATAGAGGGATGCATTTATAGGCCTGAAAGGCTCAAAATCAAATGTGACTTTCTTCTCCTTCCCATCTTCAGTCACAATTGTTCCTGTGTAGAGCACAAGCCCGTTGGGAGGAACCTTACTATAAAGTTTGAGCCTCTGCTGTGCAGAAGTGATTGCACCTAACACAGATTGACGGTTGACTCTGCTTTTGATGTTTGAAGCAGTTCCAAATTCATCTCCCAGCATCTTGGTAACCCTCGATATCTGATCACGTGGAGGCATTATGAGAGATATCATGCTGGTGCCATTGCCTCTAGCAGCTTCAAGTGCTTTAATCAGCTTCTTGATCTTCCATATCTCAATATTCTTATCAGTTTCGTTACTGTCTGCCATTGCTAGGTAAAAGTAATAATTGCGCGAAAACAAGCAGCTACAAAATTTACCTGAAAAGCCACAAAAGTATTAACAAACTATAACTGAAAAGTATTCAAATCTAGCACTCCGGGAATATAAGACCTGAATTTTTTTCTCAAGAGTATAAATCAATCAAACAAAAGATTCATGACAACATGAATATTAACAAATAAAAGATCTACATCCAATAAACTGCCAAACAGAAAGCGAGTGTGAATCAAATCATAAGCACCATCCAGTCTAGGTCAAAGCAAGGATCAAACAATTGTATATATACCTGCGCTTGCAACACATCTAATTTGTTTGTATTAACAAAAGCAAGTTCCAATAACCCAAAATAATTGAGACAAATCTAGTATTCTTCAAAGCTACATTACCTGAACTCAGGAGTAAGTATCTGATATGATTATGTGTCCGACACGAATATGCTCACTTTTTTGTAAGTTTTTCCATATATTATTATATTTAAAGGATCATACCTGTACCCATGTCCGAATATGTGTCGGACACGGGTACTTAAGGAAAAATGAAAAGTCCAGATAATATAGTTCAAAGAGCCATCACAAACTTCAAATAAACTAAAGAATCAAGAAAAAAAGAATAACATGCGCAGCGTAGTAATTGGTAATACTAACAAACAAGATCTCAATTAATCAGTTAAAATTAAGCAGACATCAAAACATGTACTAATATACTCGTAATACCTTTGCCTCTGGTTTTATAGAAAGTCCAAACAAATTGAAAACAGTTACAAAGATGTTAAATACTCCATAAAACAGGAAGAAATGCTCTAGTAAGATGCTAATATTTCCTATTAATATATTTCAAAAAAGCTTCCGATAAAATAATATACTTAGTTCCTAATTATATATTTTAATAGATATTCGCCAAAAAATAATGCTACTGACGCTTTTCCAATTTATTTATCCTTGTTATTTGAAAAGAATAGGCAAAGTTAAACCCTAAATTTGGAAAACAAAAATCAAGAAAAACAACTGAAATTCGAAGCGATTTATGCGCTAGAAGGAAACAAATTTGAGGGATATAATTCATATTTAATTCCCAAAGTTGCTTTGTCTTTGAGAAAAGATCGAATCAGAAATCAGAACGGAGATCAAATAGGAAAAGCAAAAAATAATTAAAAAAAAAAAACAACGTCTCCTTCGAATTGGTAAATAAGATTAGCAAAAAAGGAGAAAATTAGAAAGGGAGAAAGAGAAAAAACCTTAGGGTAAATTGCCTCCAAAGGGATTGAAGAAAGAAAGGCTACGAATTTGTTTGCTTGGGAGCGCAGTCGGATATAATTTATATTAGGGAGAACTACAAAAAGGCAATGTTGGGGAAAACATTTACTGATTGGTATAATGTAAAAACAAATTAATAGAAGAGAAATGTGAATTTATAAATTATGAAATAAAAGTTACATGTTTTTTAATCTTTTACATTAACTCACGTCACGTTTATTTGAGAAAAATAAAAGAGTTAATTTTGGCAACATAATTTTCCTTTTTCTTTTCTTCCTTAACTATTTTATTCAAATTCTTTCATTCTTTCACGAAATTAAGGATGATGACAATGGATTAAATATTTATAATTTTTTAAATATTTGAATTCGTTTAATTTATTTAAAATTCAAATTTATTTATTATCTGAATATTATTATTCGAATTCATATCTGATTTAAAAAGTAATATCCGTGGGATATCCGAATCCGTGAAATATATGAGTTTATTAAATTAATTTTATTAAAAAAATAAAAATTTTAAACTTGCTGAATGTTATCTAAAAAAATAATTGCATGAATCAAATGAATTAAATTCGAATTACTTCTTTTTTTTTCAACTTTCATTAAGGTAAGAAAAAAATTAAACTCGTTTACTTTCCATTAATTTCAGAATTTTTTTATTTCTTTTTCAAATTTTTTTTTCAACTTTCATTAAGGTAAAAAAAAAGTTAATCTCGTTTTCTTTCCATTAATTTCAGATTTTTTTTTTCTTTTTCAATAATTTTTTTTGGAAGGTTCGATTAATAAATATTTATATTACACCAACGTATTTTCTAATTCTCCCAAATGTATGTTCCATAAAGCTATCTAATTAACTAGTAAATTAAATTTAACTATGTATAATTAATGCGATTAACTTCAAAAATGAAGCTGAAAAATAGGATAACAATAAATAATAAATAATTAGATATCGAACAGTATTTGATTTGATTTTTGTAGATTAAAATTTTTTAGATTCGGATACTTTTTGGATTCAAATATTAAATTTACTATCCATGACGGATTTCGATAAAAAATCTTTGATATCCAAATCCACTTTGATTTATGTTCAGATAATATTGAATATCCGAATTTGTTATCTAAATTTATTTTATTTATCGGATATTTGAATTCACAGATTTAGATATTCGAAGAATATTACTATTTAATTCGAATTTTGATTTGAATAATAATATCAAATAATAAATAAATTTAAATATCATGTAATAATCAAATTCAAATTTAAATATTATAAAAAAAAAAGATAAATTTGAAAAACATACCATCAACAATACAACAATTGTTAAATAGTCTAATGAGCAAAAATTATTTAAAAAAAATAAATTAAAAATTATTAAAAAAATTGTAAAGATAAAATTACCCTTAATACAGACAAAATTACCATTTAACAAGAAAATATTATTATTTTTAAAAAATTCTAATTAAAAATAAATTTAAAATTTAAAAATATTTTTTATTTTTAATTAAAAATATAAATTAAAAAAAATATTTATTTTTAAAATTTAAAAAAATTTCTATTCTAATAATCTTTTCATTTTTTCATTTTTTTAAATAATTTTTTTTTATTAGATCATTCAACAATTATTATATTGTTGATGATATATTTTTCAAATTTATCTTAAAAATATAGTAGAGATCCATCCAATCTAATCCGATCCAATCAATCTTTATTTGTGAAGTGCTGACTAAAAGGTAATTATTTTAATAAAAAACCATTGCCTCCCCTCCACCCTGTTTCTCTCTACAGTTCCCAATCGAACGATTCTTCACTCCATGAGCAGGCCCCTACCCCCTAAGCTACTTTTTTTTTAATCTATTTTTCTTGCAATTTTTCTGCTACCCATTTCTGCAAATAATCTAACTCAATGCCTAGATGATAAAGTTCTAATTTTCTACACTATTTTCATGCAAGTTTATATATATATATATATATATATATATATATTGTTGTTTTAATAGTTTTTAAGATTTTTTATTTTTGGGATTTTCTTTTGAAGTGTAGCTGTTCATATTCTTGTATGAGATTAAACGAACTGTCTTTTTGAGTGTTCATTTTTTCTTCTTCTGTGTTGCAGATTAATGGTATTTTGCTTTGATGAGCAATACAAATAGAGAAGAAGCTTATGGTTCTGAGAGGTACAAATTCTGTGAGTCAATCTAGTTCATAGAGTATAATCTGTGGACAACTTTACATGTAAGGAATATCTTTTACTTAGATCAGTGGGTTGGGATGTGTACAGAAAGCTGGTCTCTTTAGTACTAGAAAATTTCATAGAAGAAAGACTCCTTCAACTCTTCTAGGTTTAAAGAAAGAAATTGGGTTTTAGGTAGGGATTTAAATAACGGCCATAACGTAACGTTATCGTCGTTATTTTGTAATTTTGACTCTTTTCATCGCCGATATTCACAATTGACTATAGTAACATTTATTAAGACTGCAACCATGATAAATGTGAAAAGACAGAAAACGTGTCCTCCTAGTTCTGCGCTAACTAAGTAGCAATAAGTGGTTACAAATTGAATGGAGACATCAGTTTAGCTGTTTAGCTAGAACTGAATTGGTTCCCTTCTTTTGCTTGTTTGTTTTATTCTCTGAATTTATTAGATAGCCTGATTCTTTTAGATATCTTTGAAGTTGGAAAAGGGCATCTTTCCCTCAAGGTTTCTTTTTTCTACATAATAACCATCTCAATGTTTCTTTTGATCCTTTCTTCTATGTTTCTTCAAAAATTTGGCAATATTTCTCTTATTACTCGCTCAGTTTTCAAATTAATTCTTCTCAATGGCACGGTGGTTTACTTAAAACCCAATGTCAAAAATGAGCAAATAAAATTACCTTTCTTCTCCTCTCAATCTTCACAAGTTGATGTTCAAATACCAATAAAAAATGGAGTTATCTTGTCAGAAATCCAGTTATGGGAAGAAAATGTGTGCTTCCTGGCAACAAAAAATTGCTCATATGGGTTATAGCAGAGTTCTTCGAAAAAAAAATGGCATAGTGACATTTTTGATCAACTATGTAAAAAGAGTCATTTTAGCCATCACTTTTTATTGGGAGTCAATTTGGCCTCTATCCTTTTATTTCTAGTCAAATTGACCAAATTTTAACGGAGTTAGTCATGTAAGGTCATGTGACTAACGGTTCTATTAATGCTGCCACATAGACTGACACATCAGCATATTCTGCCACGTGTCAGTCCACATTGCAGTGGTTCCCATGTGTCAGTTCAGTGGCAGTGGGTTGCCACGGGACAGATGACGTGGCTGTGTAAAATGTAAATTTAAAAAAAAAAAAAAAAGAATAAAAAGCCACCAACACTGACACTCACGGACAGCTTTGTCCGAAAATCCGAAAAAAAAAAATCCCAAAAGCTTTACCGACCATCCGATCCTCAGTGCTGGATCTTCGCCAGCCAAGCTTCACCAGCCGAGCTTCTCCGACAAAAAGGAAAAACTTGGTTTCTCCTTCTCAGCAGGTTTGATCGAATGCTTTGATGCAATTCTATTTCTCCTAGTATTAGATTCCAACACCAAAGATGCAACAATAGAAGCACATGTTAAAAATCCAAACATAACTTTGAGAAGTATTTCAATTCCCATGTGCTGGTTGATCCCCTTCAGTGGATTCACTTCTTCAAAATTGAGAGCAACGGATTTGCCCCCACCTCTCTAGCATAGTATTAGTAACTGCACTTGCCATGCTTATGGCATTTCAAAATCATATAATTTTTACCTTGAACTTGAACCATTCGTTGTGAATTTCTTCACCTGCTTCCTTAGAAACCACCCTTTCTTTCTCTGAAGAATCTGTTGTATTAGATGCACCCTCCCGGTGATCAGTCCCTTGAGTTGACACAACAGACTTGCCTGATCGATCACCTTGTAAGAAATTCAATCTCTCCTCCTGCACTACTTTCTTGTCCCAGCAGTTCAATATCCCCAACCATCTCATCAGAAACTTCTCCTCTTCAATTACATCTTCACTTTCTCCATTTTCTTTTACATCTTCATTCTTCAATATGTTCCCCACGTGGACTGACATGTGACTACCACTGCTGCATGGATTGACATGTGGCAGTATGATGTGGCAGCTCTAACGGAACTGTTGACTGCACGTGCCTAACTCCGCTAAAATCTGGTTAATTTGACCCAAAAAATAAAAAAAATAGGAGCCAAATTGACCCCAATAAAAGATGAGGGGCCAAAATTACCCTTTTTGCATAATTTGAGGGCCAAAATGTCGTTATGCCAAAAAAATCCTTTGTGGGTGCTCCAGTTACTGCAATTTTTTGGTTCAGTTTTGGGAAAAGGAATGTAGTAATTAGTAGGCACATCTTTTTACCAAAAGGAGCTCCCAGGTTCAGTTCTCCCCTCCCCCAAAATTTTTCATATTCATAGGGTTAATATAAGTATCTTGGAAAATATTTAAAATCTTGTAGGCACTTAAGCACTAGAAGATGAAATTATAACTTTTTTTAATGTTAACCAAAAGCAAAAAGCTGTTTCATTCTTGATGGACCACAGAGGAAACTGATATGGAACAGAAGATAATGGTTTATTTAACATCTTTATCTTATTTCAAATGCAGATTAGAGAAAAGGGAATAACTGCCATGGTTCTTTTATAGCCCTCTCAATTTTCCTTCCTATTCTCTTAAGTGAAACCAGCAGTAACATTTCTCATTTCACTTTCTTGCTAATTGAATTTGAGTTTGAACTTCTCATATTGAGATGTGCCAAGTTAGATTTCTCTCTGTAAGTATAATTTTTTATCGGAAAATTTTCTTTCGGGGAGGAGCCATTAGCCAAGAACTGTATTTCTTTCTCAAAGATGAGAAAGATGTAAACTTTGCATTTGGCACCATTCAAGGGAATGGAGTCAATCAGGCCAGGCAAGAGATGGCCTCATCCAAATTCTGCCTCAATATTGCTGGTGATACGCCTTCTTCAAATCGTCTGTTTGATGCTATTGTCAGCCATTGTGTTCCTGTGATTCTAATTGACGAGATTGAGTTACCATTTGAAGATGTCATCGACCACACACAATTTTGCATATTTGTTTATGCATCAGATGCTGTGAAGAAGGGATATTTACTGAACCTTCTTAGAGGAATTAAGAGAGACCAGTGGACCAAGATGTGGGAAAATTTGAAGGAAATTGTTCGGCACTTTCAGTATCGGATATGATTTGGGGGGCAATTGCACGTAAAGTTGCTTTAGTATGATTTAGAATTCACAGGGAGAACAGATATTGCAGATAAAATGACAAACAACCAGTCGAAAGATTAAGATTATTTTAACCTTGCATTCTATGGAGAATATCAGATTTACAGTTGGTTGTGCATTGTTTTTTTAATTTAATGAGAAACAAACATGGTTTTGTTGAAGATATGTAAAGGCCTTCTTTTGACTCCTTTATTCATGCTCAGCATTGAGTATATTTTATAGGTCCATGTTGCTTCTTAGAACACAAATTCCATCGTTTGATTGTTTGAAGGAAAAAAAAAAGTTCATCTGCTTATACATTTCGTTCTCTGAAATTGATGCACAGGCTGAATTGAATACCCAAGAGCACAGCACAGGTGAGTATACAAAAGATTTTGCGAAGGCTACGTTGGTGTGTATTGAAGCTTTGAGAATTGCATCATGCATTACTTTGTAAGTTTTAAAAGATGAAAGTTTGAATGAAGATTGCATCTTACCAAAAGGAAAGAAAAGAAATTGAGTATTTCATTGCCAAATTCAAAAACTAAGATGAGTAAATCCTCAGAAAACTAGGGAGATTGCTACATTTGTGTATAATAGAAAGTACAATCATACTTAGGTACTATGTGACTTGGATTCGAGAGTGTCGAGTATGTGTCTGACATGGACTATGTTGTTCCGACTTTTTATTTTTCTTGAAGTATCTATGTCCGACACTCGTGTCCGACGCATATCTGATAACTCGTATAATTATATAGTTTTTAGTTATGTTTTATTATTGTTTTGTGTCAAATACGAGTTATTATTGTTTAGTCTAATTGTGTTTATGATCTTTTATATTTTTATGTAATTTGGTGTTTTTCACAAGTTTCTTTGAGTGATTTCAGATTACTAGAATTAAGGGCAAATCCAGTTCAGTTCCAGTTCCGACACATTTTGCCATATCAGCTATATCTGGAGTTTCACTGAAGCAATAAGGCTGAAATTTGTAGCCGTGCAAAGCTAAGAGGCATATCTATCTTTTTCATGTTTTATACTTCTTGAAACGGAGTCATTTTCCCTAGCGAAATCTACCATCAAGTTGGCTGATGTGCAATGACGTCTGTGCTGACCTGTTTTCGTATTTTGCCCATATCTGCTTATCCACATCAGCAAATGAGCTGATTCCAATGGCTATGGATCCGTAACTGATACGGGAACCTTTGTCTAGAAGAACATATGATCAGATCAGGCCTCTAATATTGACGAAATCGACCATCAAGTTGGCTGATGTGCAATGACGTCTGTGCTGACATGTTTTCGTATTTTGCCCATATCTGCTTATCCACATCAGCAAATGATCTGATTCCAACGGCTATGGATCCGTAACTGATAGGGGAACCTTTTTCTAGAAGACCATGTGATCAGATCAGGCCTCCAACATTGACGAAATCGACCATCAATTTGGCTGATCAAAATTATCATACAATATGACGAAAATTGTTAGAAAAATTCACCCACCTATTATACCTACCTTTGAAATTGGTAAAGCTTGTCTCTTGTCATTTAGCCTTCCAAAATGTGTATAAATAGAGGGCCTTGGATGATTGTAGAGGATCATATTGTACATAGGTAGGATATTAGCCATTGTAATAAAATTCTCTAAGTTTTCTTCTTCTTTCTTTTCTCTAGTTTTCTTTTTCTTTAGAAAGAGCAAGAGGTTGGATAATTAATATTCTTCTTCTTCTTCTTTCTTTCTTTTATTTTCTTCTTAGATTCTATTTAATTTTATGTTTATAATGCCTATGCTAGGCTAAACTTCTATTTGGTTAAGGGTGATTTCAAAGCCCTAGACATGTTTTGTGATTGATTTTCAGATTCTATCTATCATTAATTTTCTATCAAAGTTGCTTATGTTCTTCTACAAGAATTGTTCATGATGTTGTCTAGATTTATTTAGGTGTACAACTAGATAGATCTTGATAATTATCTATTGCTAGTTTAGGAGTCTTGATCCGTGTAATTGTCTTGATTTCCTATTCATAAGTGGCAATTTGTGATTAATGATTATGGTCAAGTTTTCAATAATTGCAAAGTGGAACATAACCTAAGTTGAACAATCCGAGCTTATGTGTTTGTTGCTTAGATCAACCTATCTTTCTCATCATAAAGCTGCCATTAAATTGAATTTAGAGAGCTTATTCTAGGTTGTTTAATGGTTAGAGATTAAATAGAGAGCTTGTTCTATTTAACGACAAACTAAGGAAAGATTGGGGTAACAGAGCTTGTTGTTATCTACGGTTGTTAACTTTGATAGTTGGTTGATATTGATAGATCTGAAATTGATTCTTAATGATGTCTAGTGGTGGAGAATGAAACCTTAACCATATTTTTCATATTTGATTCTTCTTACTTATTTGTTTTCTTACTTTTAGTTTGCTTATTTTTTATATTTATTTTTATTGGCTGGTTATACCGCCTAATTTAGTATATATATTTTTATTGGCTGGTTATACCGCCTAATTTAGTATATATATTTTTATTGGCTGGTTATACCGCCTTGCATCTTATTCTTATTATTTACTTTAGTTTAAATCTGGCTTCAAAAACCCCTTTTCTTTTATTGTTCTTGAATTTAAGTTTTAAACTATTAACTTATAAACTAAAACCCAATCCCTGAGGATTCGACCCTTGCTAACTACTATACTTACAATTTATCTTTTTAGTGCAAGGTTAAATAAGATACACTCTTTTGGGTGCATCAAATTTTTGGCGCCGTTGCCGGGGATTGTTTTCTTTAGTTTATTTGTTACTTGGTTTATTCTTATTTTCAGTTCTAATTAGTTCTATTTTCTTGTACATACAAGTTTTTCTTATCAAATTTTGAAAAAAAAAAAAAAAAAAAAAAAACGATGGAATTGAGCAATCTAACACTTGAAGAGTTGGTGGCATACATGAACATGGAAAATCAACAAGCCAATCTCACCTACCCAGTTCAACAATTGGCCATGGGAGGATGTCAAGGCCATCAAGTGTTCCAAGACCAACAGTATGATCATTACTCAAACACTTACCATGAGGGATGGTGGGATCATACTAATTATGACTACTCAGAAAATTACCAAGAAGTAGATCCTTATGCCAATTACACTCATCCATCTAGCTTCAATCAATCATGGTATCAAGAACCAGATCTTCTTCAACCACCACATATGACTCAAAACTCAGGTACTTCTTTAGAAGATCTTGTCGATTCTCTTGTTACTAATACTTTGCAATTTCAACAGGAAACAAGGGCAAGCATCAAGAGTTTGGAAAAGCAAATGAGCCAATTGGCTAGTAGTATGGTGGTATGGGTAGCACAAAGATCTGAAGAACTCTCTGCCCAAACAATGATTAACCCAAAGGAGAATACTACTATTGTGACCTTGAGGAATGATGAACAAGATGAGGATGAGACAGAATTAGAGATGGATTCTATTCTTGAGGATAATGAAGCCACAAATACAAATAAGAGTATTTCGGCACCTGAGGTAACGTTTAAAGTTCCACTTTTTACTAATGTTTCTTCTCCACCTTTTCCTAGTAGATTTGCAAAGTTCAAGGAGGATGAACATGAACAAGACACGCTGGAAACCTTAAACAGTTTGTTTGTGGATGTCATTCAACAAGTACCAAAAGATGCACCATTCCTCGATGAGATATGCACCACCAAGGATGATGGAATAATACTTGTAATGGAGAATGCATCCACTGTTGTGCAAAGAAAGCTTCCTCTTAAACGCATAAATTTGGGAAATTTCATGTATGAGCCTGACAAGCCTAAAAAGCCAAGAAAGGGTGTTGGTTAGATTCAAAACACTAACTCAAGTGTTAATTGGGAAGGCAGCCCAATTAAAGATGAAATTGCCAACCTTCCATATTCAGATTTGCTTTCTCTTTCTCTTTCTTTTCCTTTTTCTTTTATTATTTTTATTTTATTTCTTATGTTTCTTTGTTAATTGTGTTTACTGCTTTTAAGTTCATTTAGGCTGCATAAGTTTCTTTTGTTTAATAGTTCTTTTCTCTTACATATAATTCTTGCATTGGGGGATAATAGCATTACATTAATGACAATGTAAGAATTATGTGTGGGGGGAAGAATTTAGGATTTTATTTAGAGTGTTTTGTTTTTGAGTTTTTTTATGTTGTTTTTCTTTCTGATCCTGGTTTTGAAAATAACTAGATGTAAATATAATTTTTAATTTTTTACATCGGTTAAATGGCGGATAACGGTACTCCGTGATTATTTAAGTCGGTTCCATCAGCTACCCAAAAAAAACTGATATTGTATATAAATTTCTCTTTCAATTTCTCTTTTATTTTTTTTTTCAGGATGGATGATATTCTCACAAGATTGCAGAAACGATTTCCTCCTTTTCCTCGAAATACTTTACTGAAGCTTTACCAAGTTCGATTTGAAAGATTAAGAATGCTTATGCACAAAGGGATTCCTGCAGACATACGTTGGATAATTGAAGCCAAGGTACGTGAAGATGAATATCTTCCTGTTTTGCATTTACCAGGTACAGGTAGAAGCACTTTTGCAAAGAAGCGACGAGCAAAGCGCATGAGTTCAAATTGCCACAAATGTGCACGATGGACGTGTAACGGTAAATGTCGTTCTATTGGGATTCCGTCCTCTAATCGAGATGATAAAATTGAATTCATTAAGGATGGACTGAGTAAGGAGAATTTAGGTAATATCCAACTTTCTCTTGAGACACATCCTAGTGGAGACGTACAAAGAGAAATTCTTGATTTATGGCCGCAATTCCAAAGGGAATGGCAACATCTTGGGAATCTGATGTTAAAAGACCCTGTTTGCCAGCTTGTAAGAAAACTGGATGGGAAGCATATCCTCGACTCATAGAAGGCGTTTAAGCCGTTTCTGGACGTAAAACCAGAGGAAGATGTGAGCCACAATCACAACTACAATAAATGACTTCTCAGCTTTTGGTTTGATTTGCAATAACTTTATTTTGGTTTAATTTAAGTGTAGTTCGATTTGTGTAATTATTCTCGTTTTTTTTTTATTTGTCTTTTACGGTTGATTTTTTCTTCTCTTTTTGATTTTCTTCCTGAAATCACGCAAAAATCTTTTGTTAGGTTAACATTTTCTTCTGACAGGTCAGATACACTTTCGGCGACATTATTACTCTTGTTTGATTCACTACTCAGTCCTCTATATATTACACCATGTACTCATTCTCTTTCAGGCACTCGAAGAAAAAAAATGGAAAGTACTTCATCCCAGCACATTAAAAAAATTTGTGTCTTTGGAGGTGCTTATCCAGGGAAAAATAACATATTCGCTGATGAAGCCATAAGAGTTGGAGTAATACTTGCCCAACAAAAGATCCACTTGATTTATGGAGGCGGTAGTACGGGTTTAATGGGAGCAGTCGCTACAGCAGCACACGCCGGAGGAAGTCCAGTTCTAGGAATCGTGCCAAAACTATTCACAGATTTTTGTGGACCTACCTTGGGTAAGGAAATACAAGTCTGGAGTATCCCTGAACGGATAACAATCATGTACCATTCTGCCGATGCATTCATTGCTTTACCAGGAGGTCTGGGTACATTGGAAGAAATAGCTTGCGTGGCTTCTTGGTCATCTTTGGTCACAAATAAGAAACCCATTGGTTTGCTTAATATTAATGGTTATTTTAGTAATTTGCTTTCATATTTAGATAATGCTGTGGATAATGGATTCATGTTTTCAGAGGCAAGGAGAACCATAATTTCTGCTACAACCATTGAAGATTTACTCAAAAAGCTCCAAGCTTATGAGTATTTATCTGCTACGGTTGTTTCGCAAACGCTCGGAAAAAGAAAAAGAGATATGGACGAGCAAGGAGTGGATTGCACTTTGTCTTTGTGACATTATCTAACATTTTGTTTGTTGTGTCTCAGTTATAATAAGTGGTTAGCAACCTCTACAGGTAATATCTCCTAAATTTTACCTTCTTAAAAAAAAAAAAAAAAAAAAAAAAAGTTTGTTGTGTTTTAAGCAATTTAGAAGTATTCATTCTGAACAAGGTCTGAGTAAGGGAGACTTGAGACATACCTTGTCAGTTTGATTTCTTCTTTTCAAAAAAAAAAAAAAAGAGTTTGTTGTGTTTTAAGCAATTTAGAAGTATTCATTCTGAACAAGGTCTGAGTAAGGGAGACTTGAGACATACCTTGTCAGTTTGATTTTAATCTTTTTACGTTTACTTGTTAATTTTTGTTTAGTATTTTAGGATTATTTAGGTTGCATGAGTTTGTTTTGTTTTGAGTCTAGTTATTCCTATTCTTATGTTATTAGTTCTTTTCTCTTACACATGATTCTTTCATTTGGGTTAATAGACTTACATTGAGGACAATGTAAGAATTAAGTGTGGGGGGAAGGATTTAGGATTTCTTTTATTTTTGTCTATTATTTTTTTTATGAGTCTTTAATATTATTATTATTTTTAGTGTGTTTTAGTTCCTTTTTAATACAATGATGAGATATGAATAGCATAAGTCTAAAACTGATTTATTAGTGAGAAGATTTTCATGAGAATTGAGCTTGATGTCATTTTTTTGAGCCAATGTTAATATGATATGTTGATTGAGAAAGAAGCATGTTTAGACTTAATCTGACTTGTATAATCATCCTTGTGAGTTTTTGAGCCTATAATGATTGATGCATTATACAAATCAATCTAATTTCTTTCTTGAGTGCTCTTATGATTACATGATTCTCTAGAACTTGCTTTAGACCTTGTTGAGACTATATTGATGCATGTGACAACATGAATATGATAGAGGCATTAGGATTTTTAGCCAGAGCCAAACAGCCATCCCTTATTGATGTTCCAAGAGAACACACCCTTAGTGAACCAATTTGAGCCTACATTGAATAAGCTATCTCTTTGGTAACCATAACTTGTCCCTAACCTAAATATACTTATATCTTTACCTTTGTTCCAAAGATGAATTAGCATGTTTTGAGACAAGTTGCAAAGACAAGGAAGATCTATTGAAAATTTGGGTTAGAAACAAGAAATAAGTGTGGGGGGGAAAGAAAAGAAAAGTCAAGAGAAAAAGAAATGGAATAGTGGCAAATACATTCCTATGTAAAATATATATATATATATATATATGAATCATCTCTTGAATTTGTGGAAAAGGAAAAAGATGTTACAAAGTTGTTTAGAATGAAGAAAAGGCCCAACATGAATATCCGGCCTAGGTGACTATGTACTTGTAAAAAGTTTTGAGAAGTTTCTTTGTATGATCTTTTTATGTCTCTAAACTTTATGAACTCTTTGGAACCTTTGTGATATCTTTATCCTTTTGTTCTTCAACCACATTACAAACCCCTTGGCCCCATTACAACCTTGATTAAAGACCTCTTGATTCATGAAGTTGTATGATCTAAATAGTGGAGAATAGGTGGACAAGCAAGAATATGGTAGAACTGTTTTCATGAGATTGATTGAGTGTAAACACTTCACCACTACTTTAAAGAGTGAAAATCATGAGGGTATCCCATGTGAGAAGTTGAGATTAAATTTGAACATGCAATATTTTGATTGAGATATGTTATGCTAATATTGGCTTAACTCAAACAATTTACATTCAAGCATGATTTTTTGTGAAATTCTTTAAGCTATTGATTAGTTTATAAGACTTGTTCAAATATTGTCTCTAATTTGTATTGAAAGGATTAGGAGTAAATATTTTTAGTATATGCAGTTTATTTATATTTTAGTTTTTCAATGTTTGTGGGTATCGTTCTAGTAAACCCTCACGAGACTAAACTCGTCCACTAGGGACACCTAAGGGTTTAAAGGCTTGTGTCACATGCTAAGTGCCACCGTGATTTCCTACGAAAATGGATTAGATTAGATTTTCTTAATTTATTTTTATTGAGTCGTTGCTAAGGACTAGCAACAATCTAAGTGTGGGGGTGTGATAACTCGTATAATTATATAGTTTTTAGTTATGTTTTATTATTGTTTTGTGTCAAATACGAGTTATTATTGTTTAGTCTAATTGTGTTTATGATCTTTTATATTTTTATGTAATTTGGTGTTTTTCACAAGTTTCTTTGAGTGATTTCAGATTACTAGAATTAAGGGCAAATCCAGTTCAGTTCCAGTTCCGACACATTTTCCCTTATCAGCTATATCTGGAGTTTCACTGAAGCAATAAGGCTGAAATTTGTAGCCGTGCAAAGCTAAGAGGCATATCTATCTTTTTCATGTTTTATACTTCTTGAAACGGAGTCGTTTTCCCTAGCGAAATCAACCATCAAGTTGGCTGATGTGCAATGACGTTTGTGCTGACCTGTTTTCGTATTTTGCCCATATCTGCTTATCCACATCAGCAAATGAGCTGATTCCAATGGCTATGGATCCGTAACTGATACGGGAACCTTTGTCTAGAAGACCATATGATCAGATCAGGCCTCTAATATTGACGAAATCGACCATCAAGTTGGCTGATGTGCAATGACGTCTGTGCTGACATGTTTTCGTATTTTGCCCATATCTGCTTATCCACATCAGCAAATGATCTGATTCCAACGGCTATGGATCCGTAACTGATAGGGGAACCTTTTTCTAGAAGACCATGTGATCAGATCAGGCCTCCAACATTGACGAAATCGACCATCAAGTTGGCTGATCAAAATTGTCATACAATATGACGAAAATTGTTAGAAAAATTCACCCACCTATTATACCTACCTTTGAAATTTGTAAAGCTTGTCTCTTGTCATTTAGCCTTCCAAAATGTGTATAAATAGAGGGCCTTGGATGATTGTAGAGGATCATATTGTACATAGGTAGGATATTAGCCATTGTAATAAAATTCTCTAAGTTTTCTTCTTCTTTCTTTTCTCTAGTTTTCTTTTTCTTTAGAAAGAGCAAGAGGTTGGATAATTAATATTCTTCTTCTTCTTCTTTCTTTCTTTTATTTTCTTCTTAGATTCTATTTAATTTTATGTTTATAATGCCTATGCTAGGCTAAATTTCTATTTGGTTAAGGGTGATTTCAAAGCCCTAGACATGTTTTGTGATTGATTTTCAGATTCTATCTATCATTAATTTTCTATCAAAGTTGCTTATGTTCTTCTACAAGAATTGTTCATGATGTTGTCTAGATTTATTTAGGTGTACAACTAGATAGATCTTGATAATTATCTATTGCTAGTTTAGGAGTCTTGATCCGTGTAATTGTCTTGATTTCCTATTCATAAGTGGCAATTTGTGATTAATGATTATGGTCAAGTTTTCAATAATTGCAAAGTGGAACATAACCTAAGTTGAACAATCCGAGCTTATGTGTTTGTTGCTTAGATCAACCTATCTTTCTCATCATAAAGCTGCCATTAAATTGAATTTAGAGAGCTTATTCTAGGTTGTTTAATGGTTAGAGATTAAATAGAGAGCTTGTTCTATTTAACGACAAACTAAGGAAAGATTGGGGTAACAGAGCTTGTTGTTATCTACGGTTGTTAACTTTGATAGTTGGTTGATATTGATAGATCTGAAATTGATTCTTAATGATGTCTAGTGGTGGAGAATGAAACCTTAACCATATTTTTCATATTTGATTCTTCTTACTTATTTGTTTTCTTACTTTTAGTTTGCTTATTTTTTATATTTATTTTTATTGGCTGGTTATACCGCCTAATTTGTATATTAACTTTGTTTTATTTTTATTGGCTGGTTATACCGCCTAATTTAGTATATATATTTTTATTGGCTGGTTATACCGCCTTGCATCTTATTCTTATTATTTACTTTAGTTTAAATCTGGCTTCAAAAACCCCTTTTCTTTTATTGTTCTTGAATTTAAGTTTTAAACTATTAACTTATAAACTAAAACCCAATCCCTGAGGATTCGACCCTTGCTAACTACTATACTTACAATTTATCTTTTTAGTGCAAGGTTAAATAAGATACACTCTTTTGGGTGCATCAATATCCAGACATGGGTATGGGGATATGATCATCCAAAGACTCTCCAAATATATGGAAATCTTGAAAAAAATTGAACATACCCGTGTCGGACAGATACCCGTATCCGGCACTCACACCCGAGTCCGAGTAACATAGGACATGGGTATGTTCAATTTTTTAAAGTTTTTTCCATATATTTGGAGGATCATATCACATATTCATGTTTGAATATGTGTCGGACACAGGTGTTGGACACGGATACTTTAGGAAAAATGAAGAGTTCGGGTAAACATAGCTTAGGTATTCTTCTATTGGTTAGGAGTTAGGACCTAGTTTTATACAATGTAGAGCGAGAAAATTCTGGCTAACAGAGGGAATTTTAGCTGCAATTCTTCAGCTCAAGCCAAAAACTTTGGACTGAAACAAATGACAATGTAGAAAATCCAACAAACCCACATGGAGAAACAACTGAGAAAGCAGAAATCCCTTGGTTTTTCTTTGCATCAGTTATAGCCTGAAGCCATCACATCCTTCTTTGCAGACAAACTGCCTCGCCAACTTGTGTCTGTCAACATCTGTTGTGAATGGGGTCCGATCCTTTTCTAACTCTTCTCTTGTTTGACTGATTAGGATCAAACATCATTGAAGGTGCAGGTGCCAAATTTTGTCTGGTTTGCAAAGAGTCGACAGCCTTGAGACTGCGTGAATTTCGAACAAATGGTAACAACCCTGTATCCCATCTGAGAGCAAGATCAATGCCTCTCAAGCCAGAAACCATCTCTGGTTGAAGTACCAAGAGACCAATACAAGCGAGAACAACGAACCCCCTATTAACTGAAAAAGCCATGTTTATGTTCAAAGAGAAAAAACAAGAGAGACAGAAGACAAGACAAGACAAGACAAGAAATATCTCTTGCTGGAGGGTGTTGTCTGAGACAGCACCAGCCTATTTACTATGGCTTTATATCTGCAGGAATGAGGCTGAAGTTTATCTTTTATGGGATTTGCAAGACTAAAAGCATAAAGCAGGAAGGGGCCCTGTAGGGAAGTTTTAGATTCACCTCAATCATAAGCCTGCAACAGAAGCAATATAAAGGCTGTATAAGAAGACTCTGACAGGTTTGAACAAAAAGTTATAGTTGGAACACTATTCTTGGGAAGACAAGTATCTTT
Source organism: Fremontodendron californicum (assembly GCA_030761205.1). Taxonomy (NCBI): domain Eukaryota; kingdom Viridiplantae; phylum Streptophyta; class Magnoliopsida; order Malvales; family Malvaceae; genus Fremontodendron; species Fremontodendron californicum. Next base: position 6,357,171 of record JAULJL010000032.1, read on the forward strand.
TCATTTTGGTTTCCCTACGCTCCGATTCTTCATTGTTCTTAAAGTACCAGTGTTCGACACCCATGTCCGACGTATATCCGGACATGGGTACGAGGATATGATCTTTCAAAGACTCTCAAGATATATGAAAATCTTAGAAAAAATTGAACATACTCATGTCCGACACTCACATCCGAATCCGAGTAACCCTACATCTCCTTATCATTTGCCTTGGCTCTTTTTTACCAATCAAAGACCAACCCTCTTGAATCATCTCCATGCTGACATCTAGTTGTTCCATGTCTTCAACTATGCTTGTTGGCTAACATCTTACATAAATTTACGTGGCTGCTTCATTTCATTTTTCTTTGGATAGGTTAAATTAAATACAAAGCAATTCTATATATTTCCATGATTGCAATATTAATACTAATATAAATACTTTGGTAAGTGCTTTGATATGTTCATATTTGCAACCTTTTTTGCAAATCTTAATAAATCAATCCCTTGAATGCATGAAACTACATAAAACAACCAGGTTTGATTAGCCATGACGATAAAATTATTGAACCATTAAGAAGGATCATTTTCTTTTGGTCTGCTATGCTAGGAAATGTGTTGAGCTATGTTACTTGGGCTCAGGTGTGAGTGTCGGATACGGGTATATGTCCGCTACGGTATGTTCAATATTTTTCAAGATTTTCATGTATTAGGAAGATCCTTGGAGGATCATGTTTTCATACCCATGTTCGTCGGACAAGGATATTGGATACAAATATTTCAAAAAAAATAAAGAGTCGGAGCAATATAGATATTGAATTAATTACTTTATTAGCCATGAGAACTAAAGTGACTTTGGGTAGGCAAAGCAAGCCATGAGCCAGCCAGCCAGAATTCAGATAGGTACAGTAACAAGAAAGCCATTAAAAGTAGAGATGTGAGGGGAAGGGTGAGGAACAGTAACATCTCCATAAAGAAAAAAAAAAACCAATCACCTGCTTTATGCTAAAACCCAACTTTAGAATTCCAAGCTCTTCTCTCCATGCAACAAAAAATCAGAGTCTTGGTTCCTTGTGCTTAATGGGTTTCCTTTATGCTTTTTCTTTCCTTTGCTCTCTCTTCTTTGGTTTGCCCAACTCTTACTCACCATTTCTGTATCTAAATCGTATTCGTATTATTTGTTTGTGTAATCGTGCTTTAAGTTTTATATATTTATATAAATTTTAATAAGTTAATAATTCGTACTATATAAATTTTAACACATTTGTATTTTCGTGTTATGTTCATGTTTTTTTTATGTCGTCGTATTTTAATTATTATCTTTTTGTCATATTCATATCATATAATCGTATTTTCAAAATTGCCTAATTTACTCTCCATGGCTCCATTCAAAGTTCCAAAGAATACCACCCATTTCAGGGCTTCTCTCTCTTGTTTGGGCCTCCCCTCTTGTCACCCTATTGCTTTTCTTTATTTTTCGTGTATCCATGTAGACCCACAACTTACAAAGGATTGATATATAGGGTTCCTTTTTAAATCTGCTGAAAATTACATAATAATAATAACTTTTTTTTTTAAATAAAAGATGTCTTAACTTAAAAATAAGAGAAAATGTTAGAAATGTTAAAATTTGAATCTTAAATCTACATCAAATATTATCTTTTAAGAGATTATATGAACCAACTAAATTAAATTTCGAGTTCATCTCATTTTTATTCTTTATGCATGGTATTTTTTATCCCAGGTTTAAACCTTCTTTACAGAAACAAAAACACACACCAAAATACATGGTTATAGACAAAATTATACAGATTTTTCAAGTTTTCGACATGTCGAAAAAGGAAGAATGTGCCTGTATTGTTCGTTGGAAGGATGGGGACAGGTCGTGGTCCAAACCTAATACAGAAAAATCTAAAATTTTGAATGAATTGATTGCTTTCCCAAATCATCATTCACCATCAATCATTTATGTATATATCACCCTTTAATACTCTTACATGATCTCACTCTCATATGCATTCATCATATAGACATATATATATATATATATATAATTTTACAAGTTTTTATAATTTTTTATATTATTTATATTTATTTAATTTGATCATCATATTTTATGCTCTATTCATGTAGATAATACACATCGAATTTTAATTTATATTTATTTAATCTGAATGTCCTATTTCATGCTCTATTCACGTAAATCATGCACACTGAATTTCGAATAAATTAAAAATATCTAACCATTTGTTCGATATAAAAAAAATTTCAACTGTTAAATATATTTAAAAAAAAAAAACAATATTCTCAATCGATATGATAAAAATATCGAATCGATTTGAAACTTTACTTTCACGATAAGTATGGTTACATTGTTAAATCCAACGGTCGATTTGTAAAAATATTAATCATATACGAAATTATAAAAGCATAGGAAACTAATTACTCTTTCTCTCTCTCTCTCTCTCTCTCTCTCTCTCTCTATATATATATATATATATATATATATATATATATATATATATATCATCTTCACATATTCAGGCTAAAGCGCATATAAAATGTGGCATGTTACACAATATCAAACCCCAAAACCATCAGATTCCCGTCATCCTACCAGCAAAGATGTAATAATAATATATGAATATCTATGTTACCCGAACTCATAAGTAAATTTTGAATACGATTATGTGTCCAATATAAGTATACTCAATTTTTTTTCAAATTATTTTATATATTTAAAATATCATATCTCATATCCATATTTAAATAGATATCAAACAGAAATATCGAACACAAAAAGAACTTATTTTTAGAGACTTTGCAGATTGATTGGTCCTAAACTAATATAGCTAGGATTTGACAAAAAAAAAAAAAATTCGAAAGAAAACCAGACTCCAGACTATCTGTTCGAGAACTATGATTCTATCCCAATTTTGATTCATCAGGGTCCACCAATTATTAGAACAAAAGAACTGGAAAAAATGAGTAAAAGCAGATAATAGACTGACGCTTTTTCATGGCAAATAACAGTAATCAAATACGTTATTTACTTATTTATATAACCTAGTAGAAAAGATTGAGAGTTCCTTTGGATTCAATTAAAGCACATTTTCGATAAAAAAAAACTGTGACTTAAAATTTTTAAATGTTTGACATTATTGTGAAAAAATATTGTGGGGAATTAAAATGTAAAAAAAAAAAAAATATTTAAAATAATAAAAGTGTAGAGATATTAGGATAATAAAATCATTTTATTTAAAAGCCAATTTTTAAAGCCCAAAAGCTATATTTTTTGCTTTTTAAACTATAATTTCAACAGCAAAAGCTAAATTTTTTTTACCTGTTTAGCATTACGTTTGCGGTGAAAAGCAATTTTTGACCTCAAAAACAGTTCCAAAAACAATGCTAAACAAGGCCTTAAAGGATCATACCTCTTCCTTCGTAACCCTCGGAACTTCTTCGTAGTGGCTCCGTTCCATGCCTCATTTCATAGGGAACCTCAAAGTGGCTCTATTTCATTATATTCCATCCAGATCCCAATTCCATTTTTATATTGTCATTGACATGACATAAGAGATGTCGGTTCTAGTCTATCTTTTTCTATTTCTATATATGTATATGGAAAGTTCAAAAATCATCATATTATAATCCAGAAATAGAAAAGAAAAAATGGAGGTTAATGATGATTTTAAAATCTTTTATACCAGATATTATAAATATAATAAAAAAATAAAAAAAAATGCAAAAAATATAATATAAATATATAAATATAAATTTCATAAAATTAAAAAATGAAAATAAAGTAGTAAATTACTAAAAAAATTAATACATAAAATAAATACAATAATAGATAAAGATGTTAGATACAGATGCTTTATAGAAAATGAAAAATCAGTGTAACATAGATGAAATGTAAGGCCAGTAATGCTGAACTAAGAAAACAGCATGAGGAAAAAAAAAAAAAACAAATATAACAGTGCAGAAGTAGTAAATAACTAAATATATAAGTACCATTGAAGCTGGCAGATCGAAATTTAAATGCAATTGCAAAGCTCATAAAAAGTGGTAGAACCTACAAACACAAGAATGAAAAGAAAAAGGATGAAACATAATCTTAAACAGGATTTTTAAATACATTAGAATGCTGTTGATTAATTTTGTAGCACCCAGCATCCCCTAGGTAGCAAAGATTCAACAACTAAGATTTATTAAACCAGGCTAATACTCACATGACAGTAACAGCAGCTACAAAGATTATGACAACAAAGACAGACAATGATGTTAGTTACAAATTTATGATAATAACCCTAACAGGAAACCAGCAGAAGATGGCAACAAGAGCAATCAATTTCATCTCCATAAACATGATTGTATTATGACATGATTGGGTAAGTTGAACATGAAAAGATAAAACAGAGTATATCTATGTTACTCCGACTCTTCATTGTTCTTGAAGTACTCGTGTCCGACACTCATGTCCGACGCATATCTGGACATGGGTATGGGGATATGATCCTCCAAATACATGAAAATCTTAGAAAAAATTGAACATACCCGTGTCCAACATTTACACCCGAATCCGAGCAACATAGGAGTATATATAAAAAAGGGAAAACCATTTACAGTAAGAATAAAAAATGCCTACGTGTTATTGAAGATTTTTCGAATGCGAAGAGTCTGCCTCAACCTCACCTGAAACTTTGGAGTATCCAAGAAAGTTCGGACTTATATTTCAGTGAAAACAACGCCAATCCTCATGCAGATAATGAGGCAATATGATTCAAGATCTATGTACAAACACAAACAGAGAAATTGATGCCTTTGAATGAGGAAAAACATTTTCAGGGTATTCTGAATAACAATTAGAAGTACAACATAACAAATGCGAGGAACACAACCTCCGCGTTTTCTTTCACAGATAGTAGAATGAGTAAGACAATTTACCCATAGTATCATTACTATCTACCTACTTACCAGAGAAACGTACTGTCACATTATTGAAGTGGCTCCTGATGAGGAGTCGCTGCAGGTCCTGGTGCTATAGTGAACTGTACACCCCGATGTTGCCCTGCCTGTATCATAAATGCAACTTCAGTTGCTGCAAGAGCTGCTGCTTCCTGTTTCCATAGGGGAAAGATAAATCAATTAGTTACCAAAAGAAACCAAGCAATATACAATTTCAAATAATCTTGAACCAGCTAAAACAGCATGAGTCAACTTTTTAGCTTTTGTTTATGGAAACTGCAAGAATGTGACAACGAGTATGAGTGACAAACTTAGCTTCTAATGCATAAAACCTATGTTACTTGGACTCAGGTGTGAGTGTCGGACACGGGTATGTTTGATTTATTCTAGTTTTTTCATGTATTTGGAGGGTCCTTGGGGGATCATATCCCCATACCCATGTCAGAGTATGCATCGGACATGGGTACTTCAAAAAAAATAAAGAGTCGGAGAAACATAGCATAAAACTACCTAGAACCAAACAGTTTTGATGCAATATTTTCTTTATAAGTCTAAAGCTTGTTGAGCATGAGGAGTGCATATCTCAAAAGGTAGACAAGAATCTACATTTTCAGTTTTCTTCTTCAGTGATCTAGATCAACTAACCTCAACATGCTTATGTAAAATTGTTCTTTCATTTTTTAAGAAAACAAGACCTTACCTGCCTCTGCCTTCGGCGCTGCAATATGCTGATAGCCCAGGCCATGATGTAACATGGGAGAATAAAGCTGGCAGCACGAAGCATGAAAAGCTGCATAGCATAAAAAAATTTTTGAATTAAACTACAAAACAATGTAAATTACTAAAAGATTAATGCAAATTCCTGCGATGCTTACAGAGAAAAAAGTAGATGCATCATCATCCCCATGTCCATCCGTTAGGTACAAAGCATGCCTCAAGAGCAGAAGAACAACTAGCTGCAAATAAACAGAGAAAATAAGATCTAAACAGAACTAGAAGAAGAAAATTGACAGCAATTCCTATTATTGATTGGGTAGGGACAAGACAAAAGAACGGGAAAAATGTATTATCCAACTGAGAACCAAAGTCTGATTTTGTTTGCCTCCAAAAACAAAAATTAGAAATTCTGGATTTAGGATCCAACTCGACATGCCAGTTCAAAGGAAATGAAAGGAAGTAAAAACCACCAATTTTTTTTATTAAAACATGCCAATTAAGTAAGAACAGCTAATGAATAGTTTTATTTTTTATAGAGGAACAAAAGCTTACAATTAGGGCAGCAGAACGGCAAAATGCAGCTCCACTAGCATTGGTATCAGCATATTCATCATAATCTGCCTCCAAAAGATGGCGTTCTGCAGCTGCCATTGCTAAAATTCGAGGATCACGCAAATCCAAAGGAGCATCAGAGATTGTCCAACCCTCACTGTATCAATACAAGAAATAGGATGATAAGAGGTCAAAAATGATGAGCATACAATAGCAACCCATCCTACAGATTACCAAACAGCTTTTGATATAGATGGGTCCTCAGATACAGAAAAGGCTCTTTAAGATATCAAAGTTTCAATTATGGTTACAACACCAACATCGATAAAAAACACCAAGAAGAAAAAAGAGAGCAAAGTTAGAGCGACACTGATCTTTTATCATGTCTATCTTCTGGATAATTAAGTGCACACTCAACACTTGCCTGATATCAATTGTTGCATCCTCTGACTGAAGGGGAGAGGGCGGCGCAGTATATCCCGGTTGGTAAGGCTGCAAATCAAAGATTTTTTGCAGGAAAAAGTCGGTAAATTGGTCCATTATTCAACTCAAAACTAAACCTATTTCAGGTAAGGGAAACATAGTTATCATATGAATCTTCCGACAAAAAAGAAGAGCATATTTTTGTCTTCCAAAAATACACATGCATATTTTGATGCATTACATGGATAGCAAAATCACCAAGTAGCAGCTAGTAGCAGATTACTACCTATGAATGCATCTGATAACATGCACAGAGCATTGTGGCACAAATATTAGAAGATACACTCCTGTCATTTGAAAACATGCAACATCAAAAAAAACAATTTTATCAAAAGCTTGATGCATATTTATTAGCAGGCAAAACTAAAATTTAAACCAGACACACATTTTTTAAGTCTCCGACACATAAAACCAAACCCATGTCATGTTGAACATAGAAGAGATAGATCAGCAGCATTCAACCTTTAAGCACAAAGTACACAGAAAAATGGTGCTAAACAAAATGTTTATAACAATATATTCTTGCATACAGGTAGCTAGCAATCTGTTACTCAAGTCATTCAGATCAAATCACAGTTTTCACAAGGCTTGGTTCTCAAGAGGAGGCTGCTGATATACTTCTCATTTTCCACTTACATAAAAAATTTACTTTAGACAACATATAGGTCATGAATATTGCCACAACATATTCTATAGATTCACTGCCTCTATGGCAGAAACTTGATTCGGGATCAGAGTACAATTTGCCAGTTGACAACAACTAGGTAGATGAAGTTATATGAGAAAGACCAAGTGAACAAAATACTATGGTGACTGATTTTTGGGCTATACCAGCTGTCATTCATACAACGAAGGATCAATACGCTCCAATTTTCTTAGAATAAAGGACCAGGGTTTGAAAGGAACCTTTTATTAATATGATTGTTAATTCTACTAAAAGAAAACAGAAGAACTACAGCCTCATTTTACTTGAATGGTTTCATCCAAACACCTTGAAACAGAAAGATTATCCATATTTCACACATTAAAGTTAAATGCTTTTGGACTTAGAACGCTTCAATGACAACTGATTTTACATTCGGGGTTAAAAGATGAAGCCTAGAACAACTTAAAGAAAGGACAAATCACAACCTGGACTAGAGGTGTAAACGAGTCAAGCTATTCGTGAGCTACTCGTGTTCAACTCAGTGAATACTCGAGCTTGAATCGTTCACTATCTAGTCAAGCTCGAGCTCGAGCTGCTCGAGTAGAGACTCGAATCGAGCCGAGTTTTGAGTATTTTAATACCCGACTCTCAAGAGGCTCGCAAGCCTGATCAAGCTTATTTTTTAATTATATTTTAATATATTATTATGTATATATAAGTAAATTACGAAAATGTCGTGTTTAATGTCTATATTTACGATTTTACCGAGTCTAATTGAGCCGAGCTCGAGCTGCTTGAGTAAGTTATGAGCAGAGCTAAAGTATAAAAAATGAAGCTCGGTTGAGCTCAAGCTGAGCCTCGAGTTTTCGAATCGAGCAAAGCTCGAAAGTCGAGCCTGACACTAAATCGACTCGACTTGATTACACCCCTAACCTAGACAAAGAGCCAAAATTTTCTAATGGAAATAAAATCCACTAAAAAGTTCCCCTAGGATACCAAACAGCATAAAATCCTTGAGCATTTAAGACTGTTGCTAGCATAAAGATAACAACAAACAATTCAATACCATCAGATGAAATGCCATGACAAGTCAAAATAAACACACAAGCAACAAAAAGGTAAAGTTGGAAAACTTCCTTCAAGATCAGGGAGTCCAAACATTAAGGAAAAATAAAGCTACCATATGACAAGTGTACAGTCTTTCCGCATCTGAAATCGAAAAGAGACAACATAAATGTTTTACCCCTCTTTAAGTACTTGATAAAAAACATCATACAACCAAGTAAATGTGCAACTATACACCAGTGTTGTTAATCAACGACTTAACTAGTAATTCATCAACAAAAAGAAAAGTAATTTAAAACTGTTACCCTCTAAAACCAGGCACTTGTTTATTCTCATGAATATGCGAAATTGACGTGGGACAAATATAAATACAAAAGGCAACAGATTTCTTCCTCATAGATGAACTGATAAGATAGCAACAATTCCAGATTCATATTAAGAGGTTTACCTGATGACATATCTCACAAGTTATATCTCCTTTCTCATTGCACCAATGCTGAACACATTTCCTGTGGGCAAACTGGATAATGAAAATTAGTCTGCTAAAGCTATTATACCACAAAAATATGAAGATGAGCCAATGAAATCATATCATGATTTAAAAAGAAGTGCTTAGAAGTAATCTGAAAATAAAAAAGAAAGAAAAACCCCATCAAGCCCTTTCTCCACATCATGATGGCACTCTACATAGATCACAAATATCTTTCCACAAAAAAGGAATTTTATAATACTTATAGCTAACGGTAATTGCAAAATTATGAAGCTGAAAGCATACATTAAATGGAGCAGAAAAGAGTTAAGTGTCAAAATGCTCCAAAAAATGAATACCTTCAAACTGCCACTGCATGCACAAGGTGTCTCCAAATTCTTAATGCTGTCCTCCTCCTGGCAGATTCGGCATTCAACTGTCAGGATAAGTGGTTCTTCTTCATCACATGAACCATGTTCTTCCACTTCCTTAACATCAATAGCACAAGCATGTGGCTCAGCGCCTTGAGAAGAACCTTCACCAGAAGATCCCAAAGCCTCAGCTTCTTGCATTGATTGCAAACTTTCAGGTGTTATGAGACGGTCACCGCATAAAACCAGATGATCACCCATTTTTATCCAAAAGGAAAGGTCCTTATAACAAACAATAATGCAGCAAAAATTCCGGTTAAAGTCAGAATAATATGCGAGGCTATAACTGCAAAATTTACTTCCAAAACTAACATACAAGTGTTAGACTTTAAAACCTAATGCTAGGTTCAACTGTTTGGAATATAATAAATTCAGCAATAAGAAATCGAAATCTTAATTTTTTTTTTTTTTTCTAGTGTCAGTGCTGAAACCCTTCGGATATGAACATCAGATGCTAAATATTCTCTCTCTCTCTCTCTCTCTCTCTTATTATTTATATTTGCATATAGATTCAAAATCTTCCCTTTTATTTATTTTTTAAAATTTTCTTCGTATAGGCTATACCCACAAAAATATATCCAAATAAAAAAAAAAAATAAACCAACTATCACAAAACTTTCAGCTTTACACATCCTTTTTTTTTTTTAAATCAGCTTTTACTCAAAATCTTCAGTTTTTTTTTTTTTTTTCAATTTTCCACCGAAAATGAAGAAGAAAAAAAAGCCCAAATTATTTCCTTCATTTTCTCAGCAACCAAACAACCCAATCCAATCCAACCCAGCCGAAATTCCCAAAATCAATTCAAACCCCCCAAAAAAATACAACAATCATGATCGGAATTGAACCAATCCATTAATTAAAAAACCAAAACATAAGGAGTATAAAATATTACCTGAAAATGGTGCTTGTTTTTGGAGTCTGAAAACGTTTGTTCTGATAAGGATAAACCTATCTTCAACAAGAACACATGATCTCAAACTCTTGTACTGATAAGATCATTATCAGCTCCTCCTAAGTTATCTCTACTACTGTCATTAGTTATCCTAAGTTCTCTCTACTGCTGTCATTAGTTATCTAGATATCTTACAGCTTTAACAGCATTACTAAACATGTATATATATATAGACAGTGTAAACTATGAAGAATGCAAGATGAACACTTACAATTCAGCCATTCATCGACTCTAATATGGTATCAGAGCCTCTCCTGCTTTAACAAGCCTATACCAAGTTCACCATGGATGCAAACAACTCAGTTACATCCTCAACCCCTGTCTCCATAAATGCAACAGCCCAATTACCTCTCAAACTAACTCCAACAAATTTTCCCTCATGGCGTGCCCAATTCGATGCCCTCCTAACAGGTTTTGACCTGATGGGTTATGTTGATGGTTCCACCTCATCTCCACCTATAGAAACTCAAAAAGATGGACAACTGATCTTGAATCCATCTTACAGTCATTGGTTTCGACAAGACAAACTCATTCTTCATGCGATCATTGCATCCACATCAGAATCGGTTTTACCTTTCATAGCATCGGCAAAAACCTCTCTTGAAGCATGGCAGAAGCTCACAAAGCTATATGCCAACAAAACTCGATCCAGAATAATGGATCTCAAGAACACTCTCACTCGTACCAGACGAGACAACAAATCTGTCAGCAACTACCTGCAGACCATGAAAAATATAGCAGAGGAACTTGGATTGGCTGGAGCTCCTCTAGATGAAGACGACCTCATACTACACATTCTAAATGGTCTTGGTTCAGAATATAAGGAAATATCTACTGCAATGAGAGCTCGTGAAAATCCTATAACATTCGAAGAACTTCATGACAAGTTAACAGCCTTTGAATTATTTTTGAAACAAGAAGCTGATCACATAGAAATCAGCACACCAACTGCACACTACACCAGAAAATCATATGGAAACCAATCTGGCCGTCATAACATGTCAAGAAATCGATCCTTTGCTCCAAACAGATTCAACAGCACAGGTAATAAGAACACCTACTCAGGAAACTCATCTCACTATCAACAACCTCGACCCATATGTCAGATATGTGACAAACCTGGTCATACTGCCAAACAGTGTTACAAAGGCAAGCACTTCTTCTCAGCATCACCAACAGCTCAGTATGCAACCTCTACCAACAATGCCAAAACTTGGTGCATGGATTCTGGGGCCTCTCATCATGTCACAGCAGACTTAAAAAATCTATCAATCAATTCAGACTATGATGGTACAGATGAAATAATTATAGGTGATGGTTCAGGTTTGTCCATAACACACTCAGGTTCTACAACTCTTCACTCTCAAAATAAATCATTCTCATTACATGATGTGCTATGCGTACCTGATATCAACAAGAATCTATTGTCTGTTTCTAAATTCTGCAAATCTAACATGGTGTCTGTTGAATTTTTCTCTGATTATTTCTTGGTGAAGGATTTACACACCCGGGAGGTTCTAACTCAAGGCCTGAACATTGATGATGTTTACCAACTTCTGTCCTCTGTTCCCATTTCATCAAAGTCACCAACAGCCCTATCAAGCATTCGTGTCTCACCTTTTGACTGGCACATGAGATTAGGACATCCTTCTAGTTCAATTCTCAAATGCATCTTAAAGAACTATTCTCTTCCTTCATGTTCCACATCCTTTTCCACTTGTAATTCATGTCAGTGTAACAAGAGTCACAAGCAACCATTTGCTGTAACAAGTCTGTCGAGTAATAAACCTTTAGAACTCATTTACACTGATGTATGGGGTCCTGCTCCAACAAAATCTATTGATGGTTTTTCTTATTATGTAATTTTCATTGATCATTTCACCAAATACATATGGTTTTATCCAATTAAACACAAATCTGATATTTTTGTTCTATTTCCCAAATTCAAGGCACTGGTTGAAAAATTCTTTAACACTCCAATCTTATCTATGTATTCAGATGGAGGTGGTGAGTATGAAAAATTAAAATCATTCTTTCAGTCCCATGGCATTTCCCATTTACAAACACCACCACACACCCCTGAGCATAATGGTGTTTCTGAACGTAGACACAGACACATAGTAGAAACAGGTCTTACTCTTCTTCATCAAGCCTCACTTCCACCTGAATTCTGGTCATCTGCCTTTCGAACAGCAGTGTACCTAATCAATAGAATGCCTACTCCTATTCTGGGTCTTAAGTCACCATTACAATCATTATTCAACAAGGATCCAAATTACAGCAAATTAAAAGTTTATGGTTGCTTGTGTTACCCTTGGTTACGACCCTATACCAAAAACAAACTTGAATCTCGTTCAAAACCATGTATATTCCTTGGATACTCTCAGCATCAAAGTGCTTATTACTGTTTTGACCCAGAGTCTAGAAAGACATACACCTCTAGGCATGTTACTTTTGATGAAACACAATTCCCTGCCAAGTCACACTTCACCTCTGCAAGTCCTACATCATCTCAAATACATCCCTCATCCTCCTCCTAATTCCTATCTCCCAACCTTATAGTCCTTCAACAACCTAATTCTACCTCTCTTGGTGAAACATCATCAATGTCGACTGCCTTGCCCACTCCCAGTGTAACTTCATCATCAGAGATACATTCACAAACTCAACAACCAACCACTACACCTCCACTTACCCAAACCGCTCATCTATGGTCACACGGTCCAAAAACAACATCTTCAAAAGAAAACAAATTCACTCAACCACTAAATATCCTACAGCCACACCACTTGAACCATCATGTGTCTCTCAAGCAATGAAAGACATCAATTGGCGCAAAGCCATGTCTGAGGAGCTGGATGCTCTAGTTCGAAATGGCACTTGGCAATTGGTACCTCCATCTGAGAATCAGAACTTAGTTGGAAGCAAATGGATATTCAGAATCAAAAGGAATCCTGATGGTACTGTCTCTAGATACAAAGCTCGACTAGTGGCAAAGGGTTTTCATCAAAGACAAGGTATTGATTACTCAGAAACTTTCAGTCCAGTGGTGAAACCAACTACAATCAGACTAGTACTCACTATTGTGCTGCAAAACAAATGGCCAGTCTATCAATTAGATGTCAACAATGCTTTTCTGCATGGAACACTTTCTGAGGATGTCTATATGCAACAACCTCCAGGTTTTTCTGATTCCTCTAAGCCATCTTATGTTTGCAAGTTACAAAAAGCAATTTACGGTCTGAAACAGGCCCCAAGAGCCTGGTATACAGCACTGAGCTCCTTTGTTCTTTCCTATGGCTTTACTCAGTCAAAATCTGATTCATCACTGTTTATCTACTGCAAAACTGGGATCACCATCTATTTCTTAGTATACGTTGATGATATAATCCTCTCTGGCAGTGATGATAATCAGGTCAAAGAATTTGTTCAGGCTTTGTCTCAGAAATTCTCCTTGAAAGATCTTGTTCCTTTAAATTATTTTCTTGGAATCGAAACAACCCTTACACCAGCAGGTATGTTTCTCTCCCAACAAAAGTACACAGTTGATTTATTGACACGAACCAACATGATTGATGCTAAGGCTGTTGCTACTCCTATGTCCTCTTCTACATCTCTAACCTTGACTGATGGTGAAACATTACCTAATGGGAAAGACTACAGAAGCATAGTTGGAGCTCTACAATATCTGGTTATTACAAGACCAGACTTGTCATTTGCAGTCAATAAATTGTCTCAATTTATGCATCAACCAACCACCATTCACTGGCAAGCTCTCAAACGAGTCTTACGCTATCTCAAAGGAACAATCTCTCATGGCATTTCACTTAAGGGTCAGACTGCCTCTACCTCTCAAGTTATTGCTTACACAGATGCTGACTGGGCAGCTGACAAAGATGATCGAAAATCAATCTCTGCCTACTTAATTTACTTTGCTGGCAGTCTTATTTCCTGGAAATGTACCAAACAAAAGACAGTTGCTAGGTCTACCACAGAGGCCGAATATCGATCCATTGCCAGTACTGCTGCAGAACTCTCCTGGATCACCAATCTGTTATCAGAATTGCATGTTCCAGTTTCCACTGCTCCTATTATATTTTCTGACAATGTTGGTGCAACATATGTTTCAGCTAATCCAGCACTACATTCTAAAATGAAACATATCTCTATTGATTTCCATTTTGTTCGAGATAAAGTCTCCTCAGGCAAGCTCAAAGTCTGTCATATTTCCACTCAAGATCAACTTGCTGATGCTCTAACAAAGCCTCTTCCTCGACCAAAATTCCTTGAGCTAAAGTCCAAGATAGGAGTCTCATCAGGAGACTCTATCTTGAGGGGGCATGATAAGGATAAACCTATCTTCAACAAGAACACATGATCTCAAACTCTTGTACTGATAAGATCATTATCAGCTCCTCCTAAGTTATCTCTACTACTGTCATTAGTTATCCTAAGTTCTCTCTACTGCTGTCATTAGTTATCTAGATATCTTACAGCTTTAACAGCATTACTAAACATGTATATATATATAGACAGTGTAAACTATGAAGAATGCAAGATGAACACTTACAATTCAGCCATTCATCGACTCTAATATGTTTGTTCTTCTCTTATAAAGCTTTTAATGAAAAGTCTGAGGCTGCTTTTGTTACCTTTCCATTTATGACCGGAAAAGTGATCGCTGGGAATTAAAATTTTGAGAAGATAGTGTTCGCTATATATGGAAAGTGCTAATTAAAATTATGGGAAAGTAGCGTCGACATTTTAGTGAATTAAGCATTTTATTGAGAACTAGACCAGTCACACTACTATGCGTAATTGAGAAGAACCTATTTAATGGTTATTGGTTAAGAATTAAGAAAAAGCCGGAAGTTTTTTAAAATATTTAATTTTTAAAAATAATAAAAGATATAAATATTTTTATAAAAGGTTTTGTTAACAAATTTTTACTTTATTCATCGTTCCGAATGCATTGAATAAATATATTATTATATTTAGTAACATTAAATAATATTTTTAGATATTCGTTAATAAAATTTTTTATAAAAATATTTTTTATTTTTTTATTTTTGTGTAATTTTTTAATTAAGTTGATGTCACTTGATTTGTGATACCAAACTCAATAATTGATTTTATAATAGTAGAGATGTGATAATTTCGAAAAAAAAAATTATCACATTCATCGTTAATAGAATTTTTAAATTTTACAAGCAAAATTAACAGAATGACACATACACCTTAGATATATTTAAAATTAAAAAATTAATTTAAAAAATGATATATATGTCAGTCTTTTAATTCTGCTTATGAAATTAAAAAAAAAAAAATTTCATTACGCGTGTATCAAAGATGAACTCTTCCCAAAATTATCTTTTTAAGTAAAATGTAAATTATATTAATTTTAATATTTTTAATGATATATACTATTAACAAATATTTATATTAAATACTTAAAAATATAATTTCCATAAGTATTATTGGTAATTTATGAAATTATGCTTTTCAAAATGCAAGTAAAATATATACGTAAGAAAAACATATTTTGTATATCTAAAAAACAACCAACAAATTTTCATACTTAAAAACAATATTTGAATATTATAATAAAGTTCTAATATTGCAATTTAACTAGAATTTTTCCTCGCTTCGCTGGGATAGACTTAGACCTATTTATATCGTGTTCGAATATTTTTTTGTGTCATAATCGTATTTAAGATATTTTATATTTATTTAAATTTTGACGTGTTAATAATTTGTGTTATATAAATTTTAACATGTTCATAAATTCGTGTCGTGTTTCATGTCGTGTTTTAGTTATTTTTTTCATGTCGTATTCGTGTCGTGTAATCGTGTCATGTCCATGATAGGTCGGTATTTTTTAATATTTATAAAATTTTAATCAAAATTAACAATCATAAATAAATTTAAGTTGAATCATTAAATAATTATTATTTATTTAAATATTTTTTATGTTTTAATATTTTGAGTAAATGAATTTAGAATTAAAATTGAATCACTAATTCACTATGACAAATTATGCAAATATGGAATGAATTGAGACATGACACAAACACAATATGAGAAAAAAATTAAAACACGACATGACACGAAAAATAATATGAACACGACACGAATATACGAACGTGTCAAAATCTATATAAAATAAATTATTAACGCGTAAAAATTTATATAAATTTATAATACTTTGAACACACTAAAAAATAACTCGAATACTTCATGAACACACAAATTTTTCTTTAAATTGAGTCGTTACGACAAATTATGCAAAATATGTCATGAATTGAGACACAATACGAACACACAAATTTTTCTCTAAATTAAACCATATTGATAAATTATGCAAAATATGAAATGAATTGAGACACGACACGAACACAACATAAGAAAAATAATTACAAAACAACACGAAAAATAATATGAATACAACACGAATACACGAACGTGTCAAAATATAAATAAAACAAATTATTAACATGTAAAAATTTATATAAATTTATAATACTTTAAACACACGAAAAAATAACACGAACAAAATATGGGATGAATTGAGACTAGGGATGACAATTTAAAATAAGGATTCGGATATCCGTGGATATCCGATCGGTTTTTTGTGAATTCGAATTTGCGGATATCCGATCCGTTTTTTTGCAGATTCAAATTTGCAGATTCGGATAAAAGTCGAATTAGGATAAATGTCGGATTCGGATATTATAATTACTATCCGCAGCAGATGCGGATATGAAACCTAGGATATCCATTATCCGAATCCGCATTCATTTTGCGGATTCGGATTGCGGATTCGGATATCCGAATTCGAATCCGCTTATTTGTAAAACACATAAATTTTGTTTGATTTTATATTTTTATTTTTAAAAAAAAATTGATTTATTAAATTCGAATTCTTAGCAGATTCGAATATCTGGCAGATAATGTTATTTAATTCGGATTTGGATAGTAATATGTGGATTAAATGCGGATAATTCGCAGATTCGGATTTTAAAACAGTTTTGCTGATTCTGATTCTGATTCGGATAGTACAAAAAATGCAGATATCCGACCCGCTACCGTCCCTAATTGAGACACGACACAAACACAACATGAGAAAATAATTAAAACACGACACACAAAATAACATGAACACGACACAAATACACGAACATGTCAAAATCTATATAAAATGAATTATTAACGTATTAAATTTTATATAAATTTATAATACTTTGAACAAAAAAAAAACACGAACACGTCATGAATACACAAATTTTTTTTCTAAATTGAACCACTACGAAAAATTATGCAAAATATGTCATGAATTGGAACACGTCACGAATAAACAAATTTTTCTCTAAATTGAATTATAATGACAAACTATACAAAATATGAAATGAATTTAGACACAAACACAACATAGAAAAAATAATTAAAACACTATACGAATACACGAACGTGTCAAATATATATATAAATGAATTATTAATGTATAAAATTTTATATAAATTTATAATATTTTAAACATGTGAAAAATAATGCGAACACGAACACAAATTTTTTAATTTTGTTCTCTTTCTTTTCCTTTCTTCTCTCTTTCTCCTTTTTTTTTATTTTTATTTTTTATTTCTTGAATTCTAAAAAAAGATACGATACACATGGCAACACCAAAATGGAGGACATGTGCCACCACTAAATTACTTTGTGTAGTTAACTTTATATTAACTAGAATGATTCTCGCGCGATGCCGCGGATATCAAATGTTAAATATACAATGACAACATTCTTAAAAACGAAAATTAACAATTAAATAAAAAAAATTATAAAATAGTAAAAGAGAACTGTGTAATAACAATTTATAAAGGCAGCTTAAAAGATAAATCTAAATCAAACAAAATTTTTCCTAAATCGAATCACAATGACAAATTATGTAAAATATAAAATAAATTGAGACACGACACGAACACAATATAAGAAAAATAATTAAAAACACAACACGAAAAATAATATAAACTCGATAAGAATATACGAACATGTAAAAATATACATAAAATAAATTATTAACGTGTAAAAATTTATATAAATTTATATTACTTTATATAAATTATTAATGTGTAAAAATTTAAATAAATTTATAATACTTTGAAGAGAAAAAAAAACACGAACACGGTAGGAACATACAAATTTTTTTCTAAATTGAATCATAATGACAAACTATGTAAAATATTAGATGAATTGAAACATGACACGAACATAAAGATGAAAAAATAATTAAAACACAACACGAAAAAATAACATGAACACGAACATAAAGATGAAAAAATAATTAAAACACAACACGAAAAATAATATGAACACGACACGAATATACGAACGTGTAAAAATATAAATAAAACGAATTATTAACGTGTAAAAATGTATATAAATTTATAATACTTTGAAAGAAAATAACGGACACGAACACGTCACCAACACAACATAGGAAAAATAATTAAAGCACAACACGTAAAATAACACAAACACAATACGGATACACGAACGTTTAAAAATATACATAAAACGAATTATTAACATGTAAAATTTATATAAATTTATAATATAAATTTATATAAAAAAATAACACGAATACATAAATTTATAATATTTTGAAAAACAAAAAAAATAAAACGGATACGAACACGTCACGAACACAACATAAAAAAAATAATTAAAACACAAAAAAAAAAAAAAACACAAACACAAACACGATACGGATACACGAACGTTAAAAATTATACATAAAACGAATTATTAACGTGTAAAAATTTATATAATTTTATAATACTTTAAACACAATAAAAATAACACGAACAAACGAATTTATAATATTTTGAAAAACAAAAAAATAAAACGGATATGAACACGTCACGAACACAATATAAGAAAAATAATTAAAACACAATACGAAAGATAACACAAACACGATACGAATGCACTAACGTTTAAAATATATATAAAACGAATTATCAACGTGTAAAAATTTATATAAATATATAATACTTTAAACACAAAAAATAACACGAATACACAAAAAAAAAATCGCTTTTTTTTTTCCTACCATTTTTTGTCTCTACACTAAAACAAAGTGGGGTCCACAAAAAAAAAACATCAAGGGGGCGACGTGGCCACCTCTCCTTGCATCAAAAACTATAAAATTTATCTTTTAGATGTTAGATACTTATCTGTGTCAAAGTTTGTATGAATATATACCAAATTCCCATATTCTTCCAAGAGCAGTAGATAACAAAGTTCTAATAAGCTAAGAACAACAAAAGTTTTAATAGAATTTTAGTTGATAGCAAATCACATAAACCGACCAACTTAACAAATCCAAACTGCTTTACATAGAGCCATTAAGCAAACCCTTGACATAATTTTTTTTAGATTATCTGGAATTGAGAAAATGTAGTTAGTCTTCCCAAAATCAATGGTGATAATGGCTCCAAGCCTAACAACATTTTCATTAGTCAGCCTTTTAATGCCAGATATGACTCCATAAAATTGCATTTTCCTTTATGCATTATCAGCAAAATATTGAAAATAATTGGTCAACCTACCAATTTCTTGTTTTGCACCTTCACAGATATCCCACGGCTTTTCCATATTGCTTATAAATGCTTCTTCAGCTTCAGAAACATTTTCCTTTCCAATGGATCTTTGATCTTTTTCAAGCTACCTCTGTCTCTTCTTGAATTGCATTCCTCCTAGTTGTACCAGTGGAGGACTTACTGTTGGCAGCTTAGCTAAAGGACATTGCTTCTTGAATGTTTTCTAGGTGGACTTCATTATTGATTCCATCATAATCATCAAAATGCAGTGCATTGAATGCTTCTGAAGCTACCTTTGCTGTTGACACTATTTCTTCCTCTTCTCTATGTTGTCCACTACATCAGCTCGGGACTATGCTCATTCTCCAGTGCCCTACCCTTCTCTTTTAAATATAATGGTCAACTGGTCAAAGTGAGGGGAAGGCTTGTTTCTAAGTCCTGCAGCAGTTGGGTGACTCTGCATTCTAATTATAAACACATAAACATAAAACAACATCACATAAGTATAAATATACAAACAGTTCATGTTTTTATTACCTTAACCCATGAATTCCAAACATCAAGTTCACAAGTCACGCATTTATTATATCATCCAAACTAAAATCAGAAGCAGCAGGGCTTAATATCTCAGCAACTTCCTTATATTGAGTCTTAAGGATCTTGATTCTGGATTATAGGAATCTTTTCAACCATCCATTTCTCAAGTTGTTGCAAGTAACCAGGTTGAAACCATTGTCTTTATTCCACCCTTGGTTGACAAGATCAATGAGACAGACAATCAAAATGGCATCTTTAATAAGGGTACATTGATGGATGGATCTTTTGCTTGCCTTCCCTAAGCCTTCAGATGATGAACTTCCATCTATAACAAAACAAATACAGTAGGAAAAAGTATATATAACACATAAAATATATATTTAAAAAAATCGTCAATTTATGATATAAGACCAATTTAATAAAAAAATCGTCAATTTATGATATAAGACCAAACAAATATACTAAAGAAAATATAAAAACAAGTTTGAGAACAAACAAATTAAACATACAAACATTATTCATCCAAATACATAAATTTATTTTATGTCTAGAAACCAGCTAATCATTCCACATTTTTGTGCCGATCTCTCTGTAAGTAGTCCATGCATTACAGGCCTAAATATATTGGATCATCTTTGGATTTTGCATTGCTTCTGGTTCCACATATCCTTCATCAATTTTAGCCTCAAGCGGATCAAATGTCATCTCCCATCTTATGTGATTGTGTAAAAAAAGTACAAGCATAGATAATTCTACATTTTGTCTTGACTGCATAGTAAGACATCTCCCTAAGTATTGCCCATCTCATTTTAAAGAATCCAAAACATCTCTCAATAACATTCTTAGCATCATAATGTTTGTAATTAAACAATTCTTCTTTTGATCGTGGAGTGTGATTTTGTCTCCATTTATTCAAATGATAATGTTGACATATATATGGAGTTAAGAATCCTTCTCTATTTGTATATCCAACATCACACAAGTAGTAAACCTATAGTAAAACAATTATTATATTCAACTTATAATATGTCAATCTAGATTCAAACCCTATAATTAATCTCATTCTTCCTTGTCCTATATCTAGGCTTATCAATTTTCAAGGCTTGAATTTAATGTAAGTCCCATCTAAAGCACTTAAACCATTCTATTATTTCCAATAGAAAAAATTTACACAAACATTTAATTATTTAGTTGCATTTCTAAATATGATAATTTTAAACTACAAATTTGTTTTGAATTTTAGTTTACCTTAAACCATTTTCATCTGTTGTCAGTTGAACTCTCTTGTACAGGCTCTGGCCTCTTTATCAATAATGCTTGCAATCTCAAAACAGAATTTAAAACAACACTAGATTGTCTTGTCTATTCATTGTCTCACTACTTCTAACAAATTCTCTCCTTTATGATCCTATTCTTTGCATGATGAGAAATGATGTACAAAAAGATAACCACCATTTCCTCAACATTTATGTTCTCTGTGGGTGCAAGTCTATCAATGCTTTGAAGCATATTACATAGTTTATAGAATGCATGCCTATCCTCTAGTATTTTCAATGCATGCTAAATCAGAATCAAACACCATCCTCCTAACATTCAATTTCCTAATGAGATGCCTCTCATAACTATTACTCTTGGATCTTTTACGCTTTCTATTATTCATATAAGTATGATAATATCCTCCAACCAATGCATTAATCATCACTATTATGCTATACATCTTTATACCAAATGCAAAAGCAGTCACGACCATTCCAAGATGCTCTTCAAAAAACCCTTCTATTATGCGAACTAAACAATAACCATAGTAAAGTTAACTTGGTATGCCATTCTTAATATTGTTATTCTCTAAAGAATATTAACTAAAAAATAAATAGAAAAATATACAAAAGATTCCATGATCTACGGACAATTGAATAGTACTAATTAGAAAGGGAAAAAAGTAATAAGAAAAACTATCCCATTGATGTATGGACATCATCTTCTCTTTATTCTTTATTAAAGATTTGTTCTTTGTGTAATTGATGTAAAATTTTATGTATAGCTGCTAGTTAGCATTGAGGGGTTACAAGAAGTCTTATTTATTTGATTTCACAAGTTCATTAGCCTTCGTTCCATTTTGCATGCTTTAGACAAACCAAACATCTAGCTCAGAAGCCAAAATGAATAAAAGAAGCATAAACATGGAAACTACCTTAGCATGGCCTTGAAAAATCAGCTTACACCATAATACCCCTAGATTGAATAATTATTCCATTTGCATGACCTGTTTGTAGACCTGTCCAAGGATCGGGTTACCCGTCCAAGCCCTAAGGTCCGCCTGATATTTGAGAGGGTTTGGACAAAAATATTAGGTCCGAAAAATGAGTTTGGGTAAAAAAATGAGACCCGTTTAAAACATGGATCGGGCCTTGGCTCCAACATTCAAGGCCGAGCCCGACCCGTTTTCTAATTAAATAATATTTTTTTATATATATATATTATGTAATTTATGTCATATAAGATTAAATAAATATAATATTATAGTGTAAACATTAAAAAATATGTTAAGTTGTCCATATCTAAGAACTTAATAAAAGAAAAAATATATAAAATTACTAAAGATTAAATAAAAAATAATATTTTTTTTTTAAAAAAAAATTAGAAAAAAAATGGGCAGGTCTAAACGGGTTTAGACTATCCATTTACAAATATGGGCGAGTTTGGGCACAATTTTAGGCCCATATTTCGGGTTGGGATTGGACAAGCATATATGGTATTAATAGCATACATAGGCCCGGCCTGAACCCGACCCATAGACACCTTTACCTGTTTGTTCATCAACTTTCTTACACTTACTTTTGTTTGCACCAAGTTAACAAGTATAACCATAAGAACACACTATTTGATTCTAAATTTGCCACTGCCTCGGCTATATATCCTTGTTTCAGTGTAGGATTGTAAATTGAACTAGGGCTCAAAATATTTGGATAGGGTTAAATTTCATTTACAATTTGTTATTAGAAACCAAACCCGAACTCAATTAGAAAACTCATAAAACGTCAAAACGAAAAAAAAAATTTATTGGCTTCTATAACTATTCATCTAGTTTGGTTTCAAAAAGGAAAAACTGAAATTTTTATAGATGAAAGTTTCATTCAAGTTGAATTGTGCACACTCCTAGCTAAGTACAGTAGCAACCCAAAAACTAACTTCAAAATATTTCACAAAAATAGTTTAAAAAGAAATATGTCACAAGCATTCTCAACAAGTTGCAAGTAAACTACATTTTTACACAAGATGAAAGAATTCAACAGGCCTCTCTCTTTCTTGGATGTCAGCAAAAAGGCTCTTTACATCTTTTTTATTTAAAGAATCATTAGCTGTAATCGAAAAACCTTCAACATTTAGTATTTTCTGAGACTTTTTCCTCTTATTCCACTCTCCAATATCAGATTAGTTATCTGTCACCAAATGATATTTCACCAAAATAATGATGGAGAATTGGGGCAACAACCAAGGTAGCAACTCAACGAATAAGGCTTTTTTAGTGAAGTGAAGAAAGGTAAAAATGAGAAAGGGTAGAAGGAGTTTTCGCTTTTGACAATATTGAAAGAATCTTAAGTTTTTAATTTTTTATCACATGGAAAAGTAACTCTCCCACCTCTCCCATGGGAATCAAATTGCCATACGAAACATGAGAACTTGCTTCCCAATGAGCATGTTCCACCATACCAAACAAACGTCACCTAAGATCTTTCTTTTTCTTTTGCTTAAAAATGAAATAAATTGACAAAAGAAGAGTTTCCTTTTCCTTTTCCTTTTTCTTTTCCTTTTTAAATATAATTTAGTAAAATTAAACTAAAAACAAAAATATAAGAATTTTACTATTTTAGTATTTGGATAGACATTGAGGCTCGGTTTAAACGAAGCTTTGTAGTTTAGGCTCGGTAACATCCGTCCAAAGATAATGATTATTACGTAATTTTCGACTGTTTGGTTGAGTTTTTTTTTTGAGATAGTAGAGTATTTTAAAATTTTTATTCTTTAATAAGAATAGTTTTAAACTTTACATGTTAACTATTTTTTTAGTCGATATTGTGCTAACATGTTTAAACATCCTAAATAAAATATTATCAGTGCAAATAAAAAAGTAAGAAGGGTAAAAAAGTATCCAATGTTAGAGAAAAGTTGAGAGCTGTCGAGCTAGAAGACAAAAGAGCTATGGTGTTTCAATGTTGTTCTAAAAAAGAACTATTCTCACCAACAGGCTGAGAATCAAGAATGGGTGTCCTTTTTAGCAATTTAACTTGGTATTGAACGAACGTGTTTTAAAATGACCTGATCCGTTCATTAAAGGTTAGTTTAGCATTGCTGTTGGAAAAAGTTTGGGTTAGAAAAAGTTCGAGTTGGAAAAAGTGTGTTTATAAAGTGTGGTGAAAAAGTATGGTTTAAAAACTTTTAAGTGTTTAGCATTGCTGTGAAAAAGTGTTGTAAGAAATTGAAATGTCAAAAAAAATATGTTTAAAATAATAAAAGTGTAGAGATGTGAGGATAATAAAGTCATTTTATCCAAAAGCCAGCTTTTAAAACCCAAAAGCTATATTTTTTGGCTTTTTAGTTTGGCTTTTCAAACCATGGTTTCAACAGTAGAAGCCAAATTTTTTTATCTGTTTAGCATTGCGTTTGCTGTGAAAAGCAGCTTTTGACCTCAAAAACTGTGCCAGAAGCAATGCTAAACGAGGCCTAAGTGCTCAACACCAATTAACCATCGAAAAGTTTAGGTGGGTCTTTATCTATGTGCTTATTGTTCTTTTCTTTTTGGGGTTGTTACTTTAAAAGTGAACTTTGGGCTTTCATCTATGTGCTTAATTTCTCTTTTTATTTTTGGGATTGTTGTTTGGAAATTAAACTTCAAGATTATTTTATTAATCATGTATAGTAAGATATATTGTAAAAGAATTTATGGTTAAAAGGTAAATAGTTTGGTTATTTTGTATGTACTACAAGTGTTTGTATTTATTCCTCGAAGAATGTGTCTTGGTTTAGTAATTGAAAATAAGAAATCATTACCATAGCAGTACTTTATATCAAAGCAAAAAATTTATATGAAGTTAGCAGTACTTATAGCAACACTATTTAGGGGTTATTTTGGTTAATCATACTCCTTTTTATCTTGCTTAAATATGATAATAATAAGCATGCTTGAATTGTGGCTTTGTTGCAAGATAAGTGTTACGAGATTTGATTTGTGTTGATATGATTTTTATACTTTTTGAAGAATGTTTTTGTTAACGAAGTTGCTCCCTTTTAAAAATATGATTAACATTACATTTTTTATATTCTTATTAATTTAGGATGATATATTCATTCATGTAGTTAGTTATGTTTGAAAGAGATATTTTAGTTTTTCGTTACTGGAATGGTAACATTTCATAAGGATCAAATGACTTCTATTATGATGGTCCTCTTTTGAGAGTAATTAAACTGAAGCTTAAAACGAAATTCAACGTTAGATGAGATGTACTGTATTACCGATTACGGGTTTGATAGAAAGTGAGCACGACTAATTTGGTTTATCGATATCTAACAATAGTGCAATCATCGATGATTAAGTATATTCGCTTACCTATTGTTAATGATGGTAGTGTAGATATCATCTAAGAAATTCCATCTATTCATCTTTTTATCAGCAATATTGAATTGTATTTAAAAGTGAGATGTATATCACACTCGCAGTCTACATGAATTAGAACTGAGATGGATTCGTTGCAGACTTTGCAAACAACCGGGCTTGACCGAAGGACATGTCAAATGAAAAGGCATAAAGATAAAATGAAGCTGCAATTTAATTTTGTTTTCAACTTGTTGATTTTATCTTTTAATTATATTATGAAAATGTTAATTCCTTATGGTTTTACTGGTTTCAAGAAAATAAAATCAAGCGCATTTACTGGTTTGAAAGTTTTTCTATTATTTGATTAATAATATCCCATACTTTTATCATTGCTTCATTTACTAATGAAAGTTTAAGAGGGAATCAATTAGATTGAAACTGATAAAATGTTCTGTACAAGATTCATGACTTCAACTCTTAAAAAAAAAAAAAAATTGCTTACTATACACCTCTTCATAAAAATTTAAAAATGGATTCCAACAATCTTTTTGGAGGAAAGCTTGCATTGCAATCAAAACCGTAACAAGGGATTTCGTAACAAAAGTTATTAATGGTGCTAGTGAGATTTTTTGGAACTTTCTGTACAAGTGAAGTTGGAAAGACAAGAATCTTCTGTAATAATTTGATGCTTTTGAATTGAATATTGGGTAACAACAACCCGCTTCTGTATAAATATCACTCACCCTAGCACTTTTCATACAATTGTACACCAAAACTTCTATAATAGAGTTTAAAAACCAATCTACAAAACATCAACCTATCTCTCACTTTTGTAGACTGAGAAGTGACAACAGCTTTTGAACATGGTTAGGAACATTTCTCCCAAGTTTGAAATTGTCCCGCATTGTTTCATTTCTCCTCTTTATTAATGGCATGACAATGATCAATATTAGATATACTTGAGCCCCATTAGCGACTTGAGCTCGTGTGTCGCAAGCAAAATAATGGCATTGCATTTTAAAGGGATATTTATTGTTTACATTTGAAATGGAATGCTAAGTTTAAGAGCACCCAACAATTCTAAAATTAGAAAAATGTATAATGAAAATTTTTTTGCTCCAACAACTTAGCCACTTAAAATAATCACTCTCCTTTACATCACTTTAGGAAAAATGACAACACAAATACATATATTTATTGAGGAATAATTACAAACACTAATAGGTATTAAGGTACATACAACTTAAAATTATTTATGCTTTTAAATTGTTAAAAGGAGACAACAAGATTCACCCGTTCCTGATTATTAGTTTATCCGTAAAAATAGTTCACTTTTCAGAATAATGGTGTCTTCTACCTCAAAAGCACTCAGCTTTTTTTTAACGTTGGATACTGTCTCTCTGTTTTTTTACCTTCCTTTTCTACTTTTTTATATCGATAATATTTAATTTAAGGAGTTAAATATGTTAGCAGAGTAACAACTAAAAAAACAATTAACATGTAAAAAAATTTGACTTAATTTATTCTCCTTTATTTGTATAATTGTTTTATTTATTTATAAAAAAATGACATGATAATGATGTGCCTTAAAATAACTTATCTATGAAAATAAATTTAAAATTACTCCTATTAAAGAATAAAATTTTTAAAATACTTTACTAGCAGAAAAAAGCTGTTATTTGGTTTATTAACCTTTTTATGGTAACGGACGTCAAGGTTATGGTCGGAATTCTCTTGCATACCCTTTCACTAAATTTCGGACAAATATATGGTCGGAGAAAGTATGGATTTTTTTTAGTTTTTCCTAAAGAATAGGATTATATTATAAGGTAATTGGAGATAGAAACAATTAAATGAGAAATAAATTATATAAATCTTGAAAAAATATTTTATATATGGTTTGAGATTCATTCGAAATAAAACTTTTTAAAATTATTTAGTATTTATCAAATTTGATAAGAAATTCTTTTATGAGTTGATCCAAATTTTTAGACATGTTTTAAATAAATTTTGATTGAAATTTGAAGCAAATAAAATTTGGGTTATAAAACTAATTTAATATCACTATATAATATTTATTCACTCATATTTTATAAATTGTAGTATGATTTTTAAAATATTATAAATGGTTTTTAAAAGATTATAAATTAAAAAAAATAAATTATTTCCTACAGCGTTAGTAGAGTTTTTAGACTCACACGAAATATTGATGTGATTGCCCGTTTGTATCCTTCTCCAATCTAATTCTATCTATCTATACCATACATTAAAAAAAATTCGTAAGAGGTTACTTACTCAACACGTTTAGAGTTATTTTACTTGACAGGTGGTGATTTTTTTTTTTAAGTTTAGTTTTTTATTTAAATTTTTTTGGTTTTAGTTTTTTATATAGTTTTAAGTTTTTTTTTTTGCTTTTTAGTTTATATTATATTATAATTTATTTTTAGCGATACTGGCGGATTGAATATCTGCAATTTTTTAAGTATTCGAATCTGAATCCGTTTAATTTTGAAATCTGAATCTAGTTATTATCTTCTTATCATCCACATTTTTTAAATCATTTTTAAAAGATAAAAATATAAAATTAAATAATAATTAAATATGTAAATGGATATTGAATTCGGATAACTGAATTCGTTATCCATATAAATAAAGCGGATTCGAATAACGGATTCGAATATTTGACACTATCCAAACCAAAATTAAAGCAGATTCGGATTACATATATCAATGGGTTCAGATCCGAATTCTCTTCAAATTTGTTGCGGATAGTAAATATAATATTCAAATCCACAAATTATCTGAATCCGCAAAAAACAGATCAGACAGTATCGAATATCCAATTTTTTAGTATCCATTGTCATCCCTATTTTTTATTTTATTTTTAAATAATATATTTAAAGGGATTAGTCCGCATGTTGACTCTCAGATCGATTTGGGATTCATACCCGACCCGCTTAGAAAAAAAAATAAAGAAAAAAAGAACTTGCTGCTAATTAGCATGAGAAAATCGATCCGACAAAAGAATTAAATATAAACTATAGTTTTTATTTTAGTTATTTATTATTTTTATTTGAATAATTAAATAGGCAATATAAAATATAAAAAAGAGTTAGTAGTTTATTATTTAACAAAAAAGAAAAAAGAAAAAAAGGAACTAGCTACTAACATATGTGAGAAAATTGACCCAACGACAGAATAAAATACAAATCACAATTTCATTTTTTTATATTTCATTTATTATTTTTCACTTCTTATAAATAAAAATATACACTATACAATAAAATCTAAATATTTTAAAAAAATACATATAAATAACACTTGAAAATATATTTATATTACGTATTTTATAAATAAACAATTATCATAAATTTAATTTTAATAATTAACAAAATATCATTATATTAATATTATTAAAATATAAAAAAATATTAATAATTATTATTTAATAAATTTTAATTTATAATAAAAATTTTATCATTAATTAATTAAAAAATATAAAAAAAACCAGTGAAACGAGGACTTAAATACTTAATCCTAATAAAATCTTTTTTTTTTTTCTAACTTGCATTATCTTTTTTTTATCTTTTTTTTTTACATTTATTTTTAAAATTCATTATTTTTTTCTCTTCAATTGGTTTTTTGGAGTCAACAATTAAAAGGGAGATTTCATGTGTCTCTACACACATTTAATTAATCTTATACAACCAAAAAAAAAAGTTGCATTAGAATAATAGTAGTAAAATTTATTTAGGATAATATCCAAATAACCTCCGAACTTGACTAAGAATTAAAATTTTATAATTTTAAATTAGTAAGTAGAGGAGCTTCCTTTTTTGTTAATCGGATTCGATTTTTGTGTGAAATACTCCGAATGTAGAATTCTAAATATATTAAATCAATATATAAAAAAGGCACTTTTAAAATTGTTTGGATCTTGAATTAGATCTAACCCCAAGCAAATCTCATATTATTCTTCCCGGATTCGATTTTCTTGCTACTCGCATAATCAGACGCATATCTACACGCATATGATATGAGTTAGTATCACTATCATAGAACTAGCCTCATATGATTCTTCCTTGGAATTAGAGATGATAAAAGTTCACCCGATACGAAATACTTGTCTAAATTACATCAATTATTTTTAATACTTTTGAAGTTCATACTTTTATACATAAACTAATATTTGTTATCACATGCGTTCGGATATGAATGTTCATTTATTTATTTATTTATTTTTATTATATAATTATATATTTTAAAATAAATAAAATTAATAAAGTATATATTAATTAAAATTTGTATTAACATGTAAAGTTTGTTTATATGCAAATTATATCAGATTATTATAAAGTTTATTATTTTAATATTAATATAAAATTAATTATGTCAAATAAAAAAATTCAATGTAAATTTGATTTTTTTTTTATTTATACCAAATAAATGGACTTACTTTTTAAAATTAGTGAAAAATTAATTTTTTTAAAATAAAGCAATTTCATATAAAATTTTAATTCTTTTTATTTATTATTAAATTAATCCATTTAACAAAAGTGTTTTAATAAAATTAAACATTTTAGTCATAAATTAGATAATTTTATTAATAATAAAAAATATTTATAATGGCAATATAAAAATATAGTGAACAAACATAATCATTTCTGTTAATTCAAAAGATTATTTACATTTGTGCTTTTATATGTACTAGTCATTGTGTCAATTGCGTTGCATATGATATTACACATTAATTATTTTATATTTATTAAATAATTTATGTTTAACAAACCAAATAAAAAAAAATATTTATCTATTTTTAAAAAATAAAAACTCCCAAACATTTTTCCTACTTTATGCAATGAATAGTTTAAAATCAAAAGTTGTCATAATATATATAATCACATGAGATTTAGTTACTGTAAATCATAAATTTGCAATTATTGTTTGATAAATTAGTTAAAAGTTTTACACATAATTTAATTGTTAAAAGCATTATCTTAAATATTCTAATAATTATTTTTTTCCCTAAAAATCGTAAACAAAAATGAAATAAATCTATTACTATTGATAATATAAAATATTTATATTATAAAAAACTTATTTTTTTTTTATAAAAAATTATATATTTGAGCATAAAGTTACTTATTAATAAATAATCAAAATTTGCATTAACATTACAAATTAGATTATTATGTTTTTTTTTTAAAATTTTTAATGTTAATAAAAAATTATAATTTTGAAAATAAAATAATTCAATATAATTTTAACTCTTTTTTATTTATTATCAAACAAATCCATTTAATTAAAGTCTAGAATTATAATTTTGATTTATAAATAGGATAAATCTTATTAATAATAAATAAAATTTGTAAATAAAAATGGAATAAATCTTATTACCATTTATAATATAATATAAAATATTTATATTATAAAAAACTTATTTATTTATAAAAAACATTAATATAACTTTTTTATTTTTTAAGTTTAATAAAAAATTATAAATTTTTTAAAGATAAAGTAATTTATTGTAAATTTTAACTCTTTTTTTTAATTATCAAATAAATCTATTTAACTAAAGACTTTCAATAAAATTAGAATTCTTATTTATAAATTGGATAAATCTTATTAATAATAGAAAATATTTAAAATGGTAAATTAGTAATATAATGAACAATAATGGGTATTTTTGTCAATTCAAAAGATTATGTACTTTCGTGCTTTTATATATACTAGTATTTGTTATAACATGCATTCGCATGTGAATGCTAGTTGATTTATTTATTTTTAAATATATAATTATATATTTTAAAAATAAAAAAATACATATTAACTAAAATTTACATGTAAATTTTGTTTCATGTACAATTATTATATTATTTTGAATAGTGTAAAATTAATTATGAAGATAACACATTTAATGTAAATTTTAACTTTTTATTTATATCAAATAAACTAATTCACTTTTAAGATTAGTGAAAAATTAAAACTTTTAAGATAAAACAATTCTACATAATTTTTAATTTTTTAAATTTATTATCAAATTAATTCATTTAAGAAAAGTCTTTTGATAAAATTAAACTTCTTACTTATAAATTAGATAAATCTTATTATAATAATAAAAAATATTTATAATGACAATTTAGAAATATAGTGAACAACGATAACTATTTTTGTCAGTTCAAAAGTTTTCCACATTGATACTTTTATATATTAATATATATATATATATTATTATATTATAGATAGATAAATATATATATATATATATATATATATATTTGGAATAAATTTGAATGCCTACTACTTTAGAATGTAATGTTCATTTGAACAAACAATTTTGTTCTGCTATTGTTAAAGGTTAAACCTTTTTTTAATTGGACATTAATGGTATTACATTTGCAATTTTGCATTCTAGTAATTTCTAGTGAAACTCTAGCCGATATTGCATATTCATTGTACTGATCTACTATTACAGATTTATAATATTTTTAATTCTTAAAAAGCATTTTTTGCAAATAATATACTAGAATATTATTATTTACAATATTTTTAACGAATCCAAAAATGTTTCAAAAAATATATCATCAAATTTATTGAAATTTAATTTAATATTTCTAACAATTTACTAAAGAAACTTTTAAGTCTCAATTTAAACCATACTCAAATATTTAAGTTAATTCAAGTGAAGCATTCGAGTATTTGGTTTAATAATTAATGCATATAATCTTTTTATTTAAAGAGCAAAATTTGAATATATTTTTTATTTAAATAAAAAAGTTAATCCAATTGAAATATTTTCTTTAATCTTTCTCACATAAAAAATTACAAAATATAAAATAAACTCAATTACTCTGAACCTAAAATAATTCAAACTCAAAATGATTCAACTTTTGCTTATCCAAACTCGATTTAAACTGAAATGATTCCACCCTAAATTACTTAAAATTTTCTTGGTCCAAACCTCAAATGATCCAGTTTTTCTATGACCCAAAATAACCCAACCCAAATTCAATAATAATTAGGGTAAATATGAAAAACATGCCTTCCAAAGGAAGTATTTATTAAATGGTATAATGAATAAAAATTATTTGAAAAAAGAAATGAATAATTAGAAATGATTATAAAAGATATTGTAAAGACAAAATTATCTTTGATAAAAAAACCTTCTCCTCTTTTTTTTTTTTAATTTACTTTTTAATTAAAAAATAAATATTCTGAAAATAAATTTTTTTTAATTTTAAAAAATAAATTTTTAAATTTTTATTTACTTTTTTTAATTAAAAAATTTTAAAAAATAAAAATAATATGCCTAAATTAATTTTTCTTTATTTTTTTAAATTTTAAAAGAAATATATATTTAAATATTTTATTTTTAAATTTTTTTTTAATTAAAATTTTTAAAAAATAATATTTTTTTAATGAAAAGGAAAGAAGAAGTAAATTTTTTCATTAAAAGTAATTTTGTTTTTACAATATTTTTTTATAATAATTTTTAATTATTTATTTTTTTTAAATAATTTTTATTTATTAGACCATTCAACAATAACTTTTTATGGAAGGCATGTTTTTCATATAAACCCTAATAATTAACCAAAAAAATCCCCAAAACACGATTTTAACGCCGCGTAGACTTGCCCTACCGCTTTGGCTGCTGATATTCTCTCTCTCTCACTGTACAAAGTTTATTTCTAGGTTTCCTTCGAAACAAAGCAAACTTAACAAATCTTTTCAAGTTTACTTTTCCTTCGCCTCTGCTTCTTTGGTACGCTAATTCTCTCTCTCTCTCTCTCTCTCTCTCTCTCTCTATATTCTTAATCCCTAATCTTTTCCATTAAATCTGCTTCTTTTCTGCAATCTTGTAATTGTTTGTTTTCTATCGATTAGGTTTTGCTTAATTGCGTGTTGGCTTCAGATCTGACTAATTGAATTCTTTTATAATGCTTTTAAATGCAATCTGTTATTTTTAATCGGTTAGCAGATTAGGAGTGTTTAATTATCGAATTTTAAAGTAAGTTCTGGAATTATATTCGATTGTTGATAAGCTATTTAAACATATTTGTTGCGGATTCTTTTTAGGGTTTTGTGAAAACCTGAAGTGAGACAAATTTTGAATTTGAATGTGTACTGTTAGTTAATTCAGGGTTGATTGAGATGGTGCACAAGTTCATTCACATGGTTGATAATATTGTTAAGATGACACAATTGATGATTAAGAAAGGGGGGATTTTCTTTCTCTTTTTTGATCGAAGGATATGCGGGCTTTCTTAATTTCAGTGATTAATGTACAGTGAAGATTTGTGGCCATTACAGGCCAAGCCTGTTTTTCGGTTGTTGTTCTGCTAGCGATAGCATTTTGCTACCGGGAGCAAAACAAATACTAATACTTTTGAATAGTTGAAAAGTGAAAACTAAAATTTCTAAACCAGCTAAAGGCAAGATTTTCACTTTTAATATCGAGCAATCGTAATTGATAAGCTATTTAAACATATTTGTTGTGGACTCTTTATAGGGTTTTGTGAAAACCTGGAATGAGACAAATTTTGAATTTGAATTTGTACTGTTAGCTAACTCAGGGTTGATTGAGATGGTGCACAAGTTGATTCACATGGTTGATAATATTGTTAAGATGACACAATTGATGATTAAGTAAGGGGCTATTTTTTTTCTCTTTTTTGATCGAAGGATATGCGTATCGGGCTTTCTTAATTTCAGTGATTAATGTACAGTGAAGATTTGTGGCCATTGTAGGCCAAGCTTGTTTTTTGGTTGTTGTTCTGCTAGCAGTAGCATTTTGCTACCGGGAGCAAAACGTAAGAACTAAGAAGTGCCTTTGTATATACAAAAACAAATACTAATACTTTTGAATAGTTGAAAAGTGAAAACTAAAATTTCTAAACCAGCTAAAGGCAAGATTTTCACTTTTAATATCGAGCAATCATAATTGAATATGCGTTGGGTTTTAATTATTTGCTCTTTTTCAATAAAGTATGATTTTTTATTTTTATTTTTATCATTTGCTTTTCCTTTTTAGCAACACTTCTGGAAGCATAAAAGCAACAGCCAAGCAGTGCCTAATGTTTTCTATTTTGAACTTGTTTAACTGAAAGTAATTAAGTGATTTTGTTATATGTCATTCGTTTAATTCTTTTATTACCAAAAAATTTGGTACCTTTAACCATTTTTATTTCTCATAAGTGAAGAAAATTGATTCCTTGTTGTCTTTGAAGTTTTAACAGTCATAAGTTGCTTCTTATTCTTTTGGTTGCTCATACTTTGAATTCTTTGTGCTCTATCCTTATTAATTTTTTTTTGAGCATGTTTCCTTGCTGATCTGGTGATGGCATGTTTATTCCAAGTAGATATCTCAAGTTGATATAACACGCGTGTGCTAGTGGATATTTTTTTGTGTTGATGTTTTTTTGCTGGAAAAAAATGCAGCTTACAGTATGTCAGAAGACGTAGAATACCGCTGTTTTATTGGTAACCTTTCATGGACAACATCGGATAGGGGGCTAAAAGATGCATTTGGAAAGTTTGGAAATCTTCTTGATGCTAAGGTAATGAGTCATGAAACTCTCTTTTCATGGCAATGATGGCATCTCTTCTCTTCTCTTATTCGTTTTTTATTTTTTAAATACTTGACTTCACTGATTATGCACTATGAAGCATCGACATGGGGGGAAAACCCCTCGTATCGGTGTCGTACCGATGTTCGACACGGCATGATACGTACGGGACACGCCAAAAAAATAAAAATCAAATCAAACATGGTCTTGAGTCTTGACACGGGTATCACAGAAGGGACACAGGGATGAAGAATTTTTTTGCCCAAGTTATTTTCCAGCAAAGAATCACAGCCCAGAAAAATTAACAGACACTTCCAGCAAACAATCAATGATAAAATCATAGAAAAAAGAAGTAAAGAAATTTATAAAAATCAAGAATCACCTGTTAATTTCTTGAACTACTGAAGATTGAAGTCTTAAAGCCTTTGAGATTCCAGTGTGTTGCAATCGGCTCATCTCCCTTAGCACTGTAGTTGCCTTTGAGAGAAAAATGATAGATGAAAAAAAGGGAAAGAGAAGAATGAAAGCTTGCATGACACTGTCGGGAGAAAAATTGAGAGAAAATGGGATGAGGATGAAGATGGGGAGTCGAGAGAAAAATGGGTTCAAGGGTGAGGGAAGAAAATGCTTGCAGTGGGTTTACCGCTTTAGCATTTGTTTTTTCTTATTTTTTTTAATTTTATTTTAATATATATTATTGTTAAAAACTACATTATTTGATAAAAAACATGGGTTTTCCTTGCATTATTTTATATGAAGTTGCTTCATATATATATATATATTTTATTTTATTTTTACTTTAATAAAATAATAATAAATTTAATTAATTTAATTGAATTTGCTTCACATATATTTGATAAAAAAAATATTAAAAACTGCTAATACAAAATTTGAGTATATGTTAATGAAAAGTATCACTATTAAGATTTACATTGAGTGTCTTTGTTTTCACTTCCATGATGCCTTCTGTCTCTAAATGCAAGACCCATCTCCCTTTCGAAAATTATTCTTCTACCTCCGGGTGCCAGTTTATTCTTTAATTTAGAGTGAAAGCAATGCAAAACCTGAAAGATTTAAGTACTTTGGATGAAAATTATATGTTTTACGGAACAAAACTAGTAATCGTGTTAGCCCTATTTGTTTTAAGCATTATAACTGATAAACTGTTATGGAATATTATTTTTTAAATGCATTAGGCATTAATTTTTCTGGTTTTTGGCCTGCACTTCTAACTATATTTTATGATGTTTTAGTTAATCATCAAATAGATTTGAGTGAGAACTTTCATTTGATTCAGGTTGCTGTTGACAAGTTTTCTGGCCGTTCTCGTGGATTTGGGTTTGTCTCTTTTGATGATAAAACGGCAATGGAAGAAGCTATTGAAGCAATGAATGGAATGGATTTGGATGGGCGGAATATAACTGTTGATAGAGCTAAGCCTCATCAAGGGTCAGGTAGAGATTATGATGGTGACCGTGATCGTGGACGTGGACGTGATCATGACCGTGATCGTAACCGGGGCCATGATAGCGGGCGTGGATCTAATGGTGGGGAGTGTTTTAAGTGTGGGAAACCTGGACACTTTGCTCGGGAATGTCCTAGTGACGGGACTAGGGGGGGCAAGTATGGTGGTAAGGGGGATCGTTATGGTGGAGGTGGTGGCGGCAGCGGTGGTGGCGGCAGTGGTCGTTATGGTCCTGATCGGAATGGAGATCGATTTGGTGGGCGCAGCAGGGATGCAGGTAGTCGTGGGGGGCCTGGAAGTGATAGATACAATCGTGATCGTTCTGGACCGTATGAGCGTCGTGGAACCGGAGGTCCTCGTTAATAAGATGACTGGTTGTGGTATGCGTAATTTAGTTTCTTTATTCTTTTTTCTTGCTAATTTCTTCTTTTACTATTTTGAATTCAAACTTATGAGTATCGTTGTACTGATGAAAGCATACTTTGATTGCAGCTGATGAACTTGGGTTGCTGCTTTTATGAGGGAAGCATGAAGTTTCTCTTTTGCAGGATGTGCTCTCTTCGTTGTTGTCTGAGTGGAACAATATAATAGCTCAGTCCTTTGAAGTGTGAAACTTGGCACAAATCTACGACTATTTATGTGTTCCTAAAATGATGTGTTCGATGTTTTGGTCCGATGGAGTCTTGTGCTTTCTTGACATGCACTTTCAAATATGGTCTTATGCTCTCTGAATGCTCCATTTTTTGTGACTCATGCATTGTCGACAGCCATTGCCATTACTTCTGTCCAACATCTCATTGAGTTTTTAGAATTTATGGAAGATGGTTTGGTCTTTTGCATGGGTATATGGAAGAATGATGGGGAGGGATCCACCATTTGGGTTTTGCTTCTTCTCACTTGAGGAGTAGAATCTTTCTTTAGAAGTAAATGCCCATTTTTGGCTGCCCTGTTTTCAGTATCTTACTAAATAAACAGGAGTCAAGCGGGTAACTTATTTTTCTTACATACTGCTTTGCTCTGTTGTGCTAGTTATCTAATTAATAGTTTGTGCAGTATTAATTCTGTTGACCTTTTGGCAGGATGCTTGGCTATTTCTGGCCTTTATGGATACTTGATTGGGTTTCTTTGTTGCTAATTGGACATGGTTTTTATAAACTTTAAAATTGCGAGTTTTTAGGGCGGAAGAAGGGATCTCCATACTAACTGCATATAAGCACACCCCATGTTCTTCATGGTGCACTGATGGAAGAGTTTCATTTGCTCTAAACACAAGGCAGGTTGTTTGGAAGCTCTTTGATGAGTTCAGCAACTGCTGTTATTTTGTTCCCATGAGTCTATACTATGTTGCTCGGTTTGGTTGCAGATTACCATTCTTGCCTTGTTTGTGTACCGGGGGGCTCTAGTGTCTTGATCTTTTTGGCTAAAAATTCAGAAAAAAAAGTGGTTAAATATATACTTCTTTCAGCTCAGATCGTGCTTTCCAAGTCCTTTATGGTTCCTAGTGTCCAAACTCTTCGAGATTTGAGGGTTGCTCTACCTCTGGCCGTGTAGGAGATTGATGCCTCGTTCTTAGCTCTCTCTGAAATATTGCTGAAAGGAAATTGCTCTTTGGTTCTTCTCCTAGGTCTTCAATTGTTGTTATTTTTCCCCTCTGACCTTTAATTATTGGAGTGTGCTATGGGTAGGCATGATGGAATATTTTCTTGGTTTACCTGCATTGCTGCTAGATCTTACAATTCGTGTTGTGTTTGTGTTATGATCGTATTTAAAGTATTATATATTTATAATTTTGATATGTTAATAATTCGTATTATATGGATTTTGATACGTTTGTGTATTCATGTCGTGTTTGTGTTATGTTTTAGTTATTTTTTTTGTGCTTACATGCTTGAATTGTTTGTTGCTTTTGTTTTTGTCTTTTTTTTTTGGGATTATGTCTACGTGCTTGCTTCTGCCATAGGACCTGCCTGTTATTTTTTTTTTTTTTGGGGGCCAAAATAGGACCCTGCCTGTTTGATTGGTATGATCACTGAATATTATGTGTAGATATGGATGTTAATTTGAATATCCCATCAAAGGGATGATACATGGAAAGAAATTGAAAATTTCAAGCTCGAATTAAATATTTGTTAAATATATATAAATGAATCTCGGACACGGATACAAGGTGGGTATTTCAAAATCATACAATCTTCATTCTCGGATAAAATAATCGGATCTTATATCGAATATGAATAAAATTGACATCTTTGGATAAGCAATGGTATCATTTATATATTGATCTAAAAAAATGTACTAATATTGTTCAAATCTCGCATTTCTCAATTCGATTTTTTTATTTATTTTCGAGTTACGGTCTGTTTTGTAAAAAAAAAAAAAACAAAAAAAAGAACAGAAATTTTGTATCAAAACGAAAAAAAGAAAGAAAAAGAAATTAAACATCAAAACCAACAACACTCCATCACTTCCATTGATGAATCCTGGAAAAATAAAGAAGATAGCAAAGCACGACTCTCCCTTGGGAATAAACAACCTTTTTTTCACTTGCATAACATTACAATATTGTTATATAAGTAGCTGGGTGCTTTTGTCTCAAGACAATTATGTTGTAGACTAGAGGTGACTTTTTTCTTCAAATACATGCATAAAATAGCCAGAATTCCAAGTTACTGCCCAACTGATTTGGCAGCTGCTGCTTCTCTGTCTTGTTTCCATCTAATTCTACTCCTTTCATCTCTGCGTCCAATATTCGAGTGAATATGAACCTCGTTGCTTTACTACAGGCCTCAGTTACTATCCCTGCGAAAGTAGTATTACTCGCCAGCATTTCTTTCAAGTCCTCCCTGAGTTTCGTTTCGTAACTCTTCCATTGACTTGTTTCAGTAGTTGCCGACTCATCATCATGATCTCCAGGTTCTTGGCAGTGACTTTTGTTAGAATAATTCTCATTTCTGAACAAATTTTTTAGATCATTGGGTGATGGTGGGTTGGCAGATGGTGGTGCCATATCCATGAAGTGAAGAAGTACTTCAAAGTTAATTGTGGAGGCCAGGGAAGAAGAAACTAATTAGCACTGGTGCGTGCTTGTGGAAGACACGAGCCATGAATCTTGGAGGCCGGGCATTTATAGAATGAGATTTATCTCATTCATTATTGGTGTCGTCTGTCGTGTTGTATAGCCTTTAAGGTGGGGATACTGTAGAAGACACATAAGCTCCTCAAACTTGCATTTAATATATGGATTATTATCTTGTACATTAATATTGAAATTTTTTTAACTTTATAAACGGCATTAAAAAACTATCATATATCCGTAGATTATATTTAAAAACATAAAAAAAAATAAATGAGACATATATATATATATATATATATATATATATGTATATGGTTTTTTGGTTGCTATTGGTTTAGGTTTGGTCTGATTCTTCCAGAATTTACTTTTGGGTGCCCTAGGTGTTTTCTGGAAAGGAAGGTCCGATAGCTTTTTGCTAGTCAGGAGTTATACAAAATTCAAATGGATAGGCAAAACTAGAGTTGTCCGGATTGAATCAGATTTGGATAATAAAATAATTTGCTTGATCAAGGTTTTGCCCAATCGATAGCTCGACCTTTAAACAAGTTTAGGTAAAACCACTTCCAAAAAGTTATGTTAAATAAGGATAGTCACAAAAATTGCTATTCAATAGATAAAATGTCTTAAAAACTCTCTTAAATAATTTGAATCCAATCCAATCCAAGCCAAGTATACTTTACATTGTTCTCTTCGTTGGCTATGTTGGATCTTTCAATAGATTACCTTGATTCTCCTTGATATTAGCTCTTGATAAGCTCCTTGATAGTATTCGGAGACTCGAAATCATCTTCATTACTGCTTCAAAAATGATATTTGGATACTCTCTTCATGATATTCGGATGGTCAAAATCATTTCATTATTGTTTCAAAATGATTATGGGTATTCATATACCCCATGAATTCAAACAAAAGTTTCGTGCCTATAAATGGTATTCAGATACCCTATGTGATTTGTCATATTGTAAATAATCTAATAAATTAAGAACATTTTCACATATAAATACCTCAACATTGTAAATTTGATATAACACTCAAAATTCAAATTCCTCAAACACCCTTGTATACACTTCAACTCTTTCAATATTTAACATATGCATAAATCTTGTCATATATATATATATATATATATATATATATATAAAGAGTACATATTTGTGCACATATATATTTTTCTTCATAATTTAATTTTTGTAAAGATCAAATGTGCTTGGCATATTTTATAATTGGCACCTTTACAGACCTCTGCCAACTTTTGTCAAATGAAATTATACAAATCAAGAAGATTGGTTGATGAATAATGGAGCACTTAGCGCAGAGAGAGAGAGAGAGAGAGAGAGAGAGAGAGAGAGAGAGAGAGAGAGAGAGAGAGTTGTGCTGGCAAAATATATACTAACTGCTAGAGTGTGTGCTTTCCACACGAAAAGAGAGTTTTATTCTTCTTTTTAATGAATTTTGCTAGAGTGTTTTAAAGATATTTTTTAAGGTTATTATATACAATAATAGGATATAGTTGATGGGTGTCTATAGGCATCAATTAAGAATGATTTAATTATCATTTTAGAAATTTTTTTATACATTTAATACATTACTTTTACTGAATTAAAAAAAATAATGCATTAATTACATTTTTTCTTGACCAGCAAAATGAATGTATGTATTATCTATGTTTTGCTTAGATTGTGCTTTCAAACTTTCAATAAATAAATTTGAAAGAGTGGGAATTCCACATGACAGCCACAAGCATTTTTTTATAAAACTATTATAAACAACAAATATATGTGGGTTATACAGAAATTTTCTTCCTTTAACCTATTTTTATTGAAAAACATCTCTAGTCATCAATTTTAAAAGTATAAACTACTAAAAAGAAGCTAGGTAAGTGCTGAAATCTGAATAGACAAGCACTCAAAAATGAAATGGGAAGTAATTTTTTGTATGATTAGGGAATTAATTAATCAAGTTTAGATCTGCCGAATATCTTCTATCAAAATCTTACTTTCCACAGTGATTATAAATTATAAAATTATCAAGAGTGTGCATTCCACACGAAAGTTAGAGAAAGGAGATGGCTGCTATTGCTCGTGACTATACATTAATTGGTACATAAATTATCCTCATAAAATCACAACCAAGAACAAGAATATAATACTCAAAGTTGGAGTTATCTATAGATAGGATCAAACTTAAATAATAAAAAATTATTTATCCAAATTTAATTGAATTTATCAAATCAAACAAATAGTTCGATTCTTAAATAAATTTAATCCAAATCATAACTATTCATTAATTGGTATGTACATCAATTATCGAGAATCAATATGAGAGAGAAAAAAAAAATTATTGAGAATCAATATGAGAGAGAAAAAAAAAAAAAGAAGGCTTTTGCCTGAGAAGCTTGCCTATTAGGTTTAGAAGTTTTAAGGTTTAGGGTCCTAAGCGGGATAGAAACAGAAGAAATTACGAACCAAAGGTTTAGTTCAGTTGGTTCATGTAATCACCTTTAAAATGTGACATTTAGTAGGTTTGGAGTTCGAATCTTAATACCCGCAACTCTTTCCCTTATCCTTTAGATTGTGGCCTCCTTTGCAGTGGTGTAAACAAGGGGACAGACAGGGACCTTGCCCCCCCTAAATTTTTTAGAATACCTTACATAATTATTTGAAAATAAGGTATATTTATGTTTGGCTTAGACTTGCTCATGGACCAGGCTGTCCGTATAAACTCGAAGGCCCGCCCGATATTTAAGAGGGTTTGAAAAAAAAATATTAGGCCTGAAAAATGGGTCTGGACAAAATTTAGAGCCTATTTTCACTACAACCAAATTGGTTTTCAGTGGCGCTAACATCGCGGCGTTTTCCTTAAAAACGCCGCGGAGTACCGTGTTTATGAATACCCGGCGGCGTTTCTATAAGAAACGCCGGGAAGTTGTAAAGTAGCGGCGTTTTATATATACAAACGCCGCTAAATCTATACTAATTGCGGCGTTTTCATTACATAAACGCCGCTAAACTAAAATCAATTTTAATAACTTTAGTAAAATTTGGGCGCCAAAATTTGGAGGCGAGACGCTGCGTTTAGGCTTTTGTTTTAGCGGCGTTTTTATATATAAACGCCGCTAAAAACTTAGATA
Source organism: Fremontodendron californicum (assembly GCA_030761205.1). Taxonomy (NCBI): domain Eukaryota; kingdom Viridiplantae; phylum Streptophyta; class Magnoliopsida; order Malvales; family Malvaceae; genus Fremontodendron; species Fremontodendron californicum. The sequence continues at coordinate 6,400,396 of JAULJL010000032.1, forward strand.
CAGCGGCGTTTGTAAATATAAACGCCGCTAAATATTCGGACATAGCGGCGTTTGGTAATAAAAACGCCGCTATATTGATTCATTTATGGCTTTAGGCAAAACGATGTGTTTTACCTTGTCAATTAGCGGCGTTTGTTGATACAAATGCCGCTATGTTTGTTAATATGATTCAACCCCGAAAACAAAAACCTAAACCTGTTCTCTCTCTCTCTCTCTCTCTCTCTCACAGATCTCCAACCCCAAAAACTCATCTCCAAGGCGATTTTTCGCATTTCATCTCCAAATCATCATCTCCAAGGCGATTTGTCTCTCTTCATCTCCAAATCCGTTCAAATCGTAAGTAATCCGTTCTAAGTTTTTTTTCCTTTTTCTGATTTAATTAGGTAATTCGTTCAAATTGATGCAAGTTTTTTTACAATCCACTGGATCTCTATATATAATCAATCTATTACAACTTGTATAGCGTTTTGATTCATTCTTTGTTATTGCTTACTTTCTCTGGTAGATACAGAATGCTACAAAGTCCAGGGTTTTCATTTCACATTATTCTGGATTCATTACTAATTATTCATTGTATATATTGAACTTGAAGTAGAGATTCTGGCATCATTTGAGAACAATTAGAGTGAAAGGGAAATGCCAAAATGTATATTTTGGCTCTATCTGATCGCTTGGAATGTGGATCCCCTGGAAAATTTTCAGTACTCTTGCAGCAAGAGAGCAAGCATACATGATCAAATGAATTTCATAAATGATTAGAAATGGATTCTAGGTGGCAAAACTGGTGGAAAATTAGCTTTCCTTATTTCTTTCACGTTGAAAAGGAAGCGTAGTAGTGTTTCAAAGCTTAGGTATCAATTAAACCAAGGATTAATTGCTGTAGAAGCAAAGCTAAACAGCAATAGTAATCTTCCCTGCAATCTTTCTTTAACCCTAGCTTCTGCAGAAAAACATTGATATTTACATAACTACATTCTTGTTTTGTAGTCATCCATATTCACCCTAATTGTTAAATTTTATGTTGCTCCGACTTTTTCATTTTTCTTGAAGTATTTGTATTCGATATTCATATTCAACGCATATCCGGACATGGGTATGTATAAGGATATAATCCTTCAAAGATCCTCCAAATACATAAAAATTTTGGAAAAAATTGAACATAACTCATATTGGACACATACCCATATTCGATACTCACATCTGAATTTGAGTAAGATAGGGTAAATTTGTTAGCAATTTAAATGTTTAGGATTGAAATGAGTAAGAAATAAGAATCAATAGCAATTTAAATGTTTAGGCTGGGATCAATCATGTAATTTACAAATGAAAAAATTATCTCAAATGTTATCGAATAAGAGTAATCAAGATGTCTCAGATTCTCATGCCTTACTGAGTTTTTTTCTTTTTCTTTTTTAAGTAACTAACTTCAAGAGGCATATATATGTTGCATGAATAAAAACAGAAGAGGTAGAACTATACTTGTATAATCAGAGGAGCAGTTTACAATAAGTAAGCACATATATATATACTATAACAAATAACAGATGCTTTAACCTTTCCAGGGAAAGCCAAAAATGAGAAGAACTAGTTAGCTTAGTACTTACGAAAAGAGGTTGGGGTGGTTCCATTCATCTATGGTAGATACTTGATGATCGGTTTGAGTTACCAGAGAGGAATATTTAACATACTGCTCTTGAACCTTATGGTGAGGATGAAGATTTGCAGACTCCATAAATGGTTATAGTTAGTATAGTAACACTTGAAAAATATATATATATAGGCATATTTGTAGGGCTATCATTCTAAAGTTAAAAATATTAGGTTTTTAAATCATATATAGCCACTATGAAATATGATAATTAATTAGTTTATAATTACAGTCCTTGTATTACAAGAGAAAATGGTATACTTTGTATGGCTAGCTGTTTGTATGTGAGCAGACTTTTGGTTAAACAGGCAATACAATATTCTTATGGCAATATTAAAGATTAATGATAGTTCTGATCAATTTAATTAGTGTAGTAAATTTCATTCTTCTATATATTTTATTTAGTATTATATAAGAAAAATACATATATAAAATTATATTATATTATCATTTACATATGAAGTTTATTGACTGTGTCATATTCTGAACTAAAAAATAAATATAGAAAATAAAGAAACCAAAATGCAAAGAATATAATATAACATTACTTAGCGAATAGTCGAATTCGGATTTATCATACATAAGAATAAGATGTACGTGCAAGAACTATTAATGCAAGGTGAAGAACACATGCAAAACCCATAAGCTAGTTTAAGCTCCCATTATTTGTCAAATGGCAGCTGGTAATATAAGCAAATAATGAATCCGAAAAGTTAGATCACATTTCGTATTGGATAGTGGCAAATTCCAGTTCAGTAGCTCCCAGCTTCTCTTTAGTCATCTCGGTTAATTCACACCGGACAACAACTGATTGACGAACCTTATGTTTTTTCATCTCAAGTCAAACAAGTATTTTATTCCGAAGATCCGAATGATGCGGGTTGGTATGTTGTACTCCGTAACACACCTAGAAACCTGTTTGATATGGGTGATAAATTTCAAGATGATATTGAACAAAGAACTGAATGCTTGCCATTTACGGATCAAAACATGGATGAAAATATCCCCAGTACCAATACAGATGTTCGGTGGGTTCGCGAAGATGTTGATGAAGACATTTATGAAACTTGATGAAAAAACAAAATCTAGTAAGATTATTTTGAAACAAATACTCTGTATATAATATGTTTTTATGCTTTCTAATATTATTATTAATGTTTTTTACATAATAGTATTTCATTCTTATACTAATGTTGTTTACTTAAAATTGATGCAGATAGCATGGCGAGGAAAAGATTAAGGGATATCAATATCATTCAGACTGTTGAGGGTGACACTAGAGTGACGCCTTCAGAGGTGCCGAATGCGTCTACTGCAAATGTTAACCCACCAGAGTTGTCGACTGCCTCCATAGCTGCAGAAACTGCAGTTCATACAAACTTGAATACAGGTATCGTGGTACGGCGTTTGTGTTAAAAGTACGCAAAATCATATTGAAATTGCTAATATATTTGCTTTTGTGTAGTTGATAATGTTGGACAGCGCAGAACTCGTGGTCGTACGACATTAAAGGAGTTATGGGCACTACCTCCTGAAGAGCGTATTGTTGTCGCAGCAAATAATGAGCAGCAGCCAATTGGTCCAGAAGCACAATTATTGGCTAGCTTTCTTGGCCTGATTGCTCGAAATGGGATGAAGTGTCCCATTCATTATGAGTCATGGCGTGACGTGCCGAATATTGAGAAAGTCGAGATGTTAAAGTTTATTGAGGTATAAGCATGTTACATTAGTATTGCATTATTTTAATAATTTTGTTGATCATCGAAACTAACGTTGTACAACTTCTCCGTTTCAGTCACGATTTTCTTTGCAGATTCCCACATCATTCGTTATGAAATCATTGGGGAAAAAATGGAAAGACTTTAAGCATGAGTTGAAGAAAAAGTATTTCGATCGAAATACTGATCCTAATGTCTTACTACGAACCATACCGCGTGGTGTGATTATGTGGCAGTATGAGAGACTGGTTAGATTCTGGTATTCAAAAAAAAGAGAGGTATCATTTATAATTTATTTTGGTCATTTACTTATAGTACTTGATATAATATAATTTTATGGAATATGTATAGTTTTATAACGTGCTTTGTCTAATGTACAGGAACGAGAAAAGATAGGGGTAAGCAGTAGACAACAACAGAAATACAGTCACACCAGTGGTTCAAAAAGTTTTGCCAGAAAAGCTAATGAAAAAGTAAGTTTACATTCATAATGTATTAATATATTAGTTCTCAATTATTTTAATACAATTTAGTATTAATTATTTTTGTTTTGTAGGAAATTGAGCGGGGTGAAAAAATTGGACGAGTTGAACTGTTTCAGTTAACTCATACTAAGAAGGATGGATCCTATTTGAACATCGAGACTCAGGAAATTGTGGTATATTTTCTTCAAACTTGTTTTCATTTACAAATATGTTTTACAAAAGATTTTATTAATTTTATTGTTTTATAGGAGAAAGCTCGAAATAAAATTGCTGAGTATCAAGTCGGAGCATCAGATGGATCATCAGCGAATATGCAAGATGTGGAGAATCAAATATTCACTGAAGTAGCTGGAAAAGAACGATATGGACGGGTTCGAGGTGTCGGAATGGGTCCGACACCATCTAGCTACTATGGACTTGGTTCTCAACGGTTTACTGCTTCTTCTTCACAAAACTCCAGTGCATATGAAGTTCAGATGCTGAGAGAAGAAATGCAAAATATGAATAAACATTTTGAGGAGAAGGAAGCAGAGAGACAAGCTGAAAAAGAAGAACAGGATAGACGATATCAGGAGCTGCAGACACAGTTTCAGTCATTGATGAATTTAGTGCAGCAAAAGAATTTAGGAGGCTCATCTACTTCAGATTAAAGAATTTGTAAGTGGATTTGATGTGTTGAATAATACATTGTATGGTTCATATTAAATATATTTTTATATTATATATTTTTTTTATAATTTGTGTTGTTTGTGTATTATTCGACAATGTTGCGCATTTCGGACCTTCAATTGTATTTTTTTAAAAAAAATATTCTGCATTTACAGCGGAAATAAATAGTATTTTTTTAAAAAAAATATTCTGCATTTACAGCGGAAATAAATAGTATTTTTTTTAAAAAATATTCTGCATTTATAGCGGCGTTTGTGAAAAAAACGCCGCTAAATACATAAAATTCTGCAAATATAGCGGCGTTTTCTTATCAGAAAACGCCGCTAAAAGCCAGAATATAGCGGCGTTTGTGATCAGAAAACGCCGCTAAAAGCCAAAATTTAGCGGCGTTTGGTATTCAAAAACGCCTCTAAAATCGAACACTTCGTGGCGTTTGAGAACAGAAAACGCCGCTAAAGTTTCAAGTATTACCATTTCGGACCTTCAATTGTGGCGTTTATAAACGCCGCGAAAGTACCTAAAAACGCCACTAATTTAGCGGCGTTTATGGTGAAAACGCCGCTAAATTTCCCGTCACTGTTTTTACCGGCGTTTGTTGCGGCGTTTTTTAAAACGCCTCTAATTTTTTTCGCGGCGTTTATAAACGCCGCTATTCCAAAAAAAAAAACGCCGCTGAAAGACCAATTTGCTGTAGTGTTTCTAATTGGGTCGGACTTTGGGTATAAAATTTTAAATTTCTTATAATAAAATAAAATTTTTCAATTTTCAAATATTATAATTTCAATATGTAAAAAATTAATAAAAATTAAAGTCTCAATGTCAAAAAAAATTATAGTATAGGCATAGAATTATTTTATATTACAAAAGAAAAACATAAGATTACATATACATTTAAAAAAAGTAAAATAAGTTAAATGTATAATTTGTATTAAATATTGTAATGGTTTAACTTTCTTTATTTTTTTTTCTTATAAGCATAGAATGAAAAATATTAACTCAATCATTAATGTAAATATACTTATTTGATTGTTTGAAAAGATAAAGAGAGAAAATTAAGTTAATAATAATGAATGAGGTTTAAACCAAAAGTGTCATCAAATTTATCATATCAAAGTACAAATTTTACAAGGAATCAAATTAAAAAAATTTGGAGGGGTCAAACACAAATATACCTTATTTTCAAATAATGATACAAGGTATTTAAAAAAAAACTCAAAAAAATTAAGGGGCAAAACTAGACCTGCTCATGGGCCGGGCCAGGTTCAAGCCGGGCCCAAACAGGATACTAATAAATTTTGTTTCTGTCCAGGTTTGACCTGGCCCGGAATATGGGCAAGATTTATTGACCAGGCTCGGCCTTTATTGCTAAAGGGATACCCATGCCTGGCCCAACCCGTCCAGTTTTTTTTTTTTTTTTTTTTTGTGAGATAAACCCAGGAAAATAAAAAGGATTAGCATTGCATACAACTATACTCAAAAGCATAAAATTAGAAGAATCCAGACTAGATATGAAAATTTCAAGATAAACCCAAATCAAAATTCAAGCATAAAATTAGAAGAACCTAGACTAGATATGAACATTTCAAGATAAATCCAAATCCAACTTCAAGTAAACAAGACAAAATTCACGAATTTAGACCAAAGAAAGATTCAACTTTACAACCAAATTTGAATATTTCATACATGTGAAGTGAATAAAGAGATAAAATGGGAAGAAAGAATGGAGCTTACAGTTACAATTTAAAAGAGTAAGACAAAAAAATAGATCTGAACTTTTTATGTTTCTCTGAAAATAAAAAGAGACAAAGAACGAAGAAAAAAATGACAAAAGAATATATAAAATAAAAAATAAGTACAAAAGGAGAGAGTGGTCGGCTTCAAAGGAGGGATTAAGGGTTTTTCAAGTTTTAGAAAATTTTCAGAGGATTTTTATATATATATATATATATATATATTTTATATGGAATTGGTTGATTTAATAGGTTTTGGAAACTACTGCAGCCTTCTGCTATACCTACCTATCTATTAATTAAATTACTACACCTCAAGTTTATAAATTATAACCATCTAGTATTGTAGACACCTAATTTTGTCCGGACCACTAAATCAAGTTTGTTTTCTTCCTAAAGTGATGTTTCAGAATGCAAAAAGCCTTTTCTCATCCTGCAGTTGGTACTCCAAGACTTAGTTTAAGAAAGCAGACATAAAAAGTCAATCTTGAAAAAGTCAACCTCGAAAAAGTCAACCCTTAAAAGTCAACTATTAAAAAAGTCAACCTACTTTCAAAATCAAGATTCAAAGTTCAATTTAAAAAATGGTGAAATAATTTTGATAATCCGAGGTCTACATTGAAAGATATGGAGTTCGGAAGTTGGGTTACGGAGATTTAGTAGAAAGGAAACCATAGTTCAGAAAATTTGGGGAAAAGTGCTTAAACGATCAAATTGGTCAAAATTGGAGGTTCCAAATGAAAGATAAGCACTGACTAGGGTAATGGAGAAGCTACTTGAAAGAAAAACTGAAGGAAAAGTCGATTTGGAAGAAAATTGAGAATTAGGGTTTTTGGTGGATTTTGGTGAAATTGGGAAAAATTGCAGAAATGACCCGATTCGGTAAAATTAGAGCTCCTAATTGATGAGGAGTGAGTAAACAAGGATAGCCCAAAGGTCCAGTTTGAAGAAATTTCGAGAAAAGAGCCGATTGGAGAAAAAAATGGAAAAATGAGGAAATTCCCGATAGTAAAAAAAGGAAAAATCAAATCGGAGGGGAATTTGATTGTAAAAATTGGGATTTTTAGGACCAACTCCAATTCATTATATGAAAAAGGCCCAGAAAAAGAAAATCTAAAAATCAAACTTGTTTTGAGCAAAACCGGGCTTCGAAGGCAAAGGGGCAAAACTGGAAAATTCGGGAAAAATACAAATGAGCTCCAAAAATTCTGAAAATTTGCAAATCTCATTCTTAAATCATTTAGAAGAGATTGGAGAATAAAAAATCCTGATTCGGAGCTCGTTTGCAAAATGGCAAATCTCGGGCCCATTATGCTGAAGTTCAAGAGGATAAATCCCAAAAAAATAGCAAATGAGCTCCAAAAATTTTGAAAATTTACAGATCACATTATTAAATTATTTGGAAGAGATTGGCGAAAGAAAATCTGGATTCGGAGTTCGTTTGCAAAATGTCAAATTTTGGGCCCACCATGCAAAAATTCAAGCAGATAAATCCCGAAAAAATAGCAAATTAGCTCCAAAAATTCTAAAAATTTGCAGATCTCACTTTTAAATTATTTGGAAGATATTGGTGAAGATTTTTTTTATTTGGAGTCCGGTTGCTATTTAATTTGGTTTGGGGGTCAAAAAGGTCATTTCACCGAAGAAACTGAAGAAGACCTTTAAAAAATTGGAGATTGGCTGGATTTTAAAAGAGCAATCAGCGAAGCCCACAATGGAGAGTGATGTTGTTGAGATTTTAGATCAAAGGGCTAAGAGTGAAGAGGAAGGTAGTTATTTTTCTTGATCAAGTCTTTGAAATTGCAACACATGGACCAACGGATGGAGAAGAATGATATCATATTTATGATCCTATTTATGACATCATCTTCATGACATTATATTTAGGAGCTGATTATTCCAATCTAAGGATGATAATTCTATATAGAAAGCATCTTGGATTGAAGGCCATTGGATGAGAATTGGTGTAAAAAAACCTAGAACCTTCTACACTACTAAGGGCCATTCGGCCATCACTATGAAGGGGGCTGATTTTTTTTTTCCACAAGTTTAGAAGGCTGAAAAGAGGGTAGTAGCTAGGGGAAAAGGAGAGAAAAAAGAAAGGAAAAAGAGAAGAGAAAAAAGGAGAAGGAAAAGAAAGGTTTTGGCTTGCTTCTTCTTGATTTGGAAAGCTAGAGCAAGGTAGCTATGTTCTTTCATGGGTTTTCCATACTTTATTGACATGATTTTGCTATTTTGATTTTTATTTTATTCTCTTTTATGAAATAAATTTGTTTTTAAAATAAGTTCTAAGGAGCTTCTACTTTGTTTTTTTAAAAGAAATCAAGAAAGCAAGTTTTTTTTTTCTCTATTTTTCATGTTGGCCGAATGGGTTGTTTTTTGTTAAATGATTTTGTGTTTGATTTTACTCATGTGATTTGTTGTGGTAGGTTAGCTTTCTTGTATTAGATTAGCTTACTTGTTCTAGATTAGCTTGATTGTGGTGGGTTAGCTTGATTGTGGTAGCTTAGTTCTAAACCATGCCATGTGTTTGTTAAAATGCCATGTTAGAATACCATCATTGTAAGCATGTGCATTCGGCCTCCTCCATTTTCTATGCTTTGCATGAGCATTTTCATCTTGTTAGTTGATAGGTTTGCATTTCCATGCTATGATTTTATGTATTTTGATTTAGTGTGCCATGTGTTTGTGAAAATGCCATGCCCATTTAGGCCTATAGACCATTCGGCTACCTCCCCTTTTTTATGTCTCCTATGTGCATTTTCGTCATGCTAGTTGATAGGTTTGCATTTTCATGCCATAACTTTGTGTATTTTGATTTAGCATACTATGTGTTTGTGTTATTGCCATGCATTCTTTAGGTCTAGGTTTCATTTGCATTGCCATGAATTTCGTTCATATTTAGACCTAGGTTGCATTTATTGCCATGCAAGTTCATTTTAGGTCTAGGCCATATTCTATATGCCATGCATTTTTCATGTCGTTTAGGTTTTAAATCATGCATTCAATTTGCTGTATGTTCATGCATCTCATATCATGCCACTTGATTTATGACTTAGGCCAATCAATGGCTCAAAGTCATGCTCACTTGAACATACTTGTGGGAAATTAAAGAGTTGTCAAATTGATTATTCTACCTTTGTGATTTTTTTTACTTAGCCAATTTTTGTCCAAGTTTTTAGAAGTTTTAGCTACTGTTTGTAGGTCCTTAAGAGAGTCTCCAATATTTTTACTTTGTTTTTTAAATGATTTTATCAAAGGCAAAAAAATGTGTTTTGGCAAAACAGTTTTCACCCAGTTTTGTAACTTTCCCGATTTTTCTGCAAAGTTATCTTTAACCATAAAATTAAATCAATTTTTTCCTGTGTATTTTTACATGTTTTGAGTCTCCAGTATTTTTTTTTAGATTTTTTTTTTTTGAAAATTTAAAAATAGGTTAAGAAATCATGATTTAAAACTGAACAGTAAAAGCATATTTGAATTCAAAAGAAATACAATTGTTGAATTTGGCTAAGGCATTTAGAGGGGTTGGTTAGGAACTTTAGTTACTGTCCAGCTTGGTTTTTAGACTATTTTAATCTTTAAAAAAGATTTTATAAAGCTCGGGTTAAGGGTGGTCAAGTCCAGGATTTCAAACTTAGGAAATTAGAGCTATTTTAAAAGGGTGGTTCGGCTAGGGTTTTAATTTTCATTAAAGTTTTTCAAAATTGTTTTCAAACAAATCACAAAGTATTTTGATTTTAGAAAATTTAATTTGATATATTTTTCTAAGGTAGCCAAATATCTTTTTAGATACACGAATTTCCTTAATTAAAGAAAAAAATAAACTTTCATGCATTGCATTTTCCATGTTCATGCATACTATATAACATGTGATTTTTGCTATGATAATTTCTATGGTATTGTTATTATTTTGATTTATATTTTATGATGTTATATTGTTTGTCATATGGTTTTGAATATTTCATGCTATCCTATGCTTTTTATTTAGTCATTTATTTTTGTCACATCATTTAGCATATACTATGTTCATGCATTATTATTTTCATTTTCATGCATATTTCATGATAACATTATTTTACATTTCATATCATTTCATGTCATTCAGATTATATTCCATGTCATATAGATTATATTATTTAAAATATGCCATGTCATTTAAATTTGCTGTGTCATTTAAATCATATCATTTCATTAGAATATATCATGTTACTTAGGATATTTCATTTCAATTAAGAATATATCATGTTACTTAGGATATTTCATTTCATTTAGAATATGCTATGCCATTTACATTATATCATACCATTTAGGTTGCATTATATTATCTAGACTATATGCTATGTCATTTTATTTATGTCACACATATTCATATTTTTTTTAAATGTTTTGAAAAAGATAATGATTTTCAATAAAATAAAGATATTTTCGAGTTAAAATAATTCATGAGTTCTCTGCCGGGTTTGCTGGGGAGGATATCATCAATTATCATTAATAACGGAATATCTTCTTTAAAACGAGAATGATTCGAAATTTTTTTCAAATTAATAAAAGTTTCTATATTTTGCCACGTTTGTTGGGGAATATAGGAAAATTTTGAATTAATACATTCCGGATCATTTTCAATTAAAAATGGAATTATTTTTCTTTAAATTGGGAATTAACTTGAAATACTAAAATAAAAACATACTTTTTACCGAGACTTGAGATAACATACGATTAATAAGGTACCGTTTTATATGGGCGTTGTGGGGGTGCTAATCTTTCCCCACACGTAACCGAGTCCCGAACCTGCTTCTTTGATTTCTCTGGTTTAAAACGCAGACGTTTTAATTAATATTAAAATGTTTTACAAAACCAGTTTTAATAGGTGGCCGATCACATCTAGCTAAAAAAGATTGGAGGCGACTCCATGTCTTTTTCAAGGTCATTTTCAAAACCTTCATTTTTCAAGAGGAATTAAGTCGACTTTTCCTCGATTTTTTTAATGTCACACTTAACGAAATATAAAGTCTTGTGATGAGACTTTTTATTTTTTAGGTTGCGACAGCTTGGTGACTCCACTGGGGAAATTTAGAGAGTCAGACCTAGAATTAGTCGTGTGTTATCAAAGTCTCGATTTTTGGTGGTTTATTTGTATTTAATTTTAATTCCCACATTTTTAAATAATGAGAATTTTGAAAATAATAAAATGTTTTAAATATGTCCATATTCATGTGCATACATACATATTATTATTAATTCTCTGGTTATTTTGGTGCATATATTTATTCTTTGCTTAATTAATGCTTTACATTGTTTAATTTTGTTGGGCACTTAGAATAAGGGATGTAGAATAGGTGGTGAAAGGTTTGTTATTTCTCCTCACACACTACTCGTGCATTTGCATATCATGTGCCCTATACCCGGGTTCCGTCCTTTTAGGTGGGAGCAAAGTAACTAAGCCTTCGTGATTAACAATCCGCATGGGCTAGTGAAACACTTTCGGAGTACTAAATTACCTAAACTTTCGTGATTAACAATCCGCATGGGCTAGGAAAATAGACTCTAACGAATTGAACCTACTTTTATCGGGGTGCCTTGTTAGCCTTCACCGGCGACAGTGAGGAACAATTCGGGGCCTTTTAGAATCGATTCACTTTCATATAGTGAACCTAGGCGAAGCTCTGTCGAATTTTTGATAGATATACCGGAGTTAGGAACACATGGAGGGATACTTCTAATCTTTTGTTACCTATTTTACATCTCAAATAAGTTTTGTAAACCGGGCAAAGATGAACATACATCGCCCGTAATAAGTATGATAATCCGCCTCGAAGGCATCATGATGCCTAAGTGAGTTGATACTGTTGGGGCAAATTTTCATCAACTTTTTGAAATTGAAAATATATAAAAAAAAAATTTAAAACATTTTGCATTTTGCACATTTCATGCATATGTGAATAGAGCATGTACATTCATGGTGGTGTTATTAATCTCATTCTTTGCAATAAATGGATGGTGATAATAATCTCATTTGATGATTTCATAAATATTCATTGGTTGAATAGGAATTGTAGACCGGTAGTGTTGAATGAACATTTGAACATTATACCATAGTAGGATCCACTACCCCGAAATTCTTTTGAAAATAATATGATTGGTTTTTCATAGAGAAAACATGTTTCAAAAAACTCATAGATTAAATTTGGAGGAAAATCTTGCATAATGAGATTTTTGAGTAATCAAAATTTGGTCCCACCAATTTTCGTGTAATCATTGATTTCTTTGTATATACCTTTGTGTTAATTCATTCATTATTTGCATGTATCATTTTGACATCATGTTACAGTCCTAACATGCATGGTCACTCATTATAGAATACATTTGTGATATACATGACCATTCTTTGTATATACCCTTGTGTTAATTTATGAATTCTTTACATATATCATATGGACATCATGTTACAGTCATAGCATGCATGCTCATCCATTATAGAATACATTTATGACATGCATGATCATTATTTGCATATACCTGTATATCAATTTATTTATTCTTTAAATGCATCATGTTGGCATTAGATTGCATCCATGGCATACATAGTCATCATAATTTCTCTGTATATTCTCATGTATTAATCATTAGTATATTCATGCATATAGGAATAGAGCATGTACATTCATAATTGTATTCTTGATCTCATGGTAATAATGTCAATTTCATTTGCATGAAAAGGGGTTCGAGGTATGAGGAATGAATCGGAGGAACGATTGGGTGCTTTAGAATGCAATCAAGAGGAGTTTGGACATGAAATTCGAGAAGTGAAAGAACAACTTGCTAAATTGAGGAAAATGGTTGAGGATATGGGTAAGAGTAAGGGGGAACTTTCTCTGGGCTCTACATCGCCTTCGGATCAACCAAAACCATTAGGTCTAGAACATAAAATCCTTGTTGGATCCTGCGCTTGTCAATGCCACAAAGGTTGCAATCCTGACGAAATTATGGACAAAATCGTGAAAATGATTAAACCCGAGAGCCTGATACCAAAGATAGAAACCTCGGATCTTGTACCATACCTGCAAACTGTTCTAGGTCCAAACCAGTATCCCCACCCTACTATGGTCCAATCGTCCACTGGGATGACCACTACGGGATTCCTGAATCCCATTCCATCACCACTGATTGGCAGTTCGTATTGCTTCCCTCATCAAACACCTTATCAAGCATCCGGGATAAGAACCTTGAACTATGTACAACCTCCAAGGGTCCCGTATCCAAATCCATACCCTTACCATGCTGTTTTGCCACCTCTCCATGTAAATACTTCGGTTCGAACCTTAGTGCCACCACCAAGTGCCCCAACTCCTGGGCCGTTTGTGACTAAGAAACAACCCAAGAACAAGACTAAAGAGCAGTATGATCTCATTCCAATCAGCTACCAAGAGCTTCTCCCTATATTGGTACAAGATCACATGGTTGCCTGTGTCCCGTTGAAACCCTTGTTACCACCGTATCCCAAGTGGTACAACCCAAGTTCAAGATGTGATTATCATTGCGGAATTGCTGGCATAGCATTGAAGAATGTATAGCCTTCAAAAGGAAAGTGCAGTCTTTTATAGAAGTCAAGTGGATCGATCCAACGACATTGATTGATAGAAGGCTGGGAAAGGGTAATTAGGAATAGAGATTTACGATAATGATGTAGAAAGACTCTCTGTCCATCCGAGTTAAAATCAATGCTCCTCCAGAAAAAGATCTTTTTACCACATAGGGTCTTTCCCAATTCAGAGCCCATTTTCCTCGCGGGTCCTTCACTATAGGGAGAATTTTCCTCAGTACCAACTCCCCCTCTCGGAACTGTCTGGGATGAACGTTCTTGTTGTGGGCTCGAATCATTCTTTTCTGATACAACTGCCCGTGACAAATTGCTTTCAATATTTTCTCCTCGATGAGATTCAACTATTCATAACGAGCTCTAACCCATTCTGCTTCTTCTAGGCCAACTTCCATCAAAACCCGTAATGAAGGGATTTCAACTTCAATAGGTGCTTCCATCCCATATACTAAAGAAAATGGCATTGCCCCTGTAGATGTGTGAACTGAGGTACAATATGCATGAAGAGAAAAAGACAAGATTTCATGCCAATCCTTGTACACAGCAGTCATCTTCTCAACAATCTTCTTGATGTTCTTGTTAGCTGCTTCTACCGCCCCATTCATCTTCAGACGGTAAGATGCCGAATTATGATGTGTGATCTTGAACTGAGTACACACTTCTCTCATCATCTTATTGTTCAAATTGAGAGCATTATCCGAAATAATTCTTGCTGGCAATCCGTAATGGCATATGATTTCTTTCTTAACAAATCTGCATACCACCGACTTGGTTACATCCGCATAGGAAGCAGCTTCTACCCACTTTGTGAAATAATCTATGGCCACCAAGATGAAACGATGTCCATTTGAAGCTTTTGGGGTAATAGGTCCAATCATATCCATTCCCCACATTGAAAAGGGCCATGGTGCAGTCATGACATGCAATGGCGATGGCGGCACATGAATTTTATCTGTATATATCTGGCATTTATGGCACTTTCGAGAATAACTGATATAATCTCCTTCCATTATCAACCAATAATACCCTGCCCTCATAATCTGCTTAGCAAGCATGTGACCATTAGCATGAGTGCCACATATCCCTTCATGGACCTCTTCTATAATTCTCCGAGCTTCGGAAGATCCGACACATCTCAAGAAGACTTGGTCTTTTCCTTTCTTGTAGAGAATCTCACTGTCTAGAACAAAACCCATTGCTAGCCTTCTCAGAGTCCTTTTGTCATTTTTTGTTGCTTGTTCTGGATACGGTTGAATCTTGATGTATTGCAAGATGTCGTTATACCAAGGAGGCCATCTGCTTCTTCTTCAATACTCAGACAGTGGGCAGGATACTCATATATACTCATCTTTTTGGCATAACTTCAGCCCCTTCATTCACTTTAAACATTGATGACAAAGTAGCCAGAGCATTTGCCATTCGATTTTCTTCTCGAGGGAAGTAATTGAAATTCACTTCGTCAAAATCCTCCAATAAACTCAGTATGAGTTCTCGATATCAGATTAGCTTTGTATCTCGGGTTTTCCATTCTCCCCGTAGCTGGTATATCACTAGGGCTGAGTCTCCGAAAACTTCCAATACTTTGATCTTTCTGTCCACTGTAGCGCGAAGGCCCATAGTACACGCTTCATACTCGGCAGTATTGTTTGTACAATCAAAATCCAATCTAGTAGTGAAAGGATAATAATTTTCTTCTGGGGATATGAGGACTGCACCGATTCCATGCCCCATGGCATTAGATGCACCATCAAAGTACATTTCCCATACTTTCTTCTTAAGAGGAGTATAGGGCCTGAGAGGTGTGTATGTTGTAGGAGGTGCATAGGAGTATTGATTGAAACTGACTGCATGTGTCTCATTCTTCTTCTTTGCAGGGAAAACCCTCTTCGGGGTAGCAGACTCACCCCTTCCATTTTCCCGTTCTTAATGGTCGACTCTATCATCTCCCCTGATATTACCATATCTGCAAAGTCCTTGGTGGCACTCCCCACCAATTTATCATAATAAGGTGCTTTCAGGGTATTGATGGAAAGCACTGTAGTTTCCTTGTTGGTCAAAGGAGGTTGTATTTGTGTAGCCAGGTCTCTCCATCTTTGAGAATATTCTTTAAAGCTTTATTAGCTTTCTTTTCCATGTTTTGCAGAGTTAGACGGTCAGGCACCATGTCCGTCACATGCTTGTATTGTTCCATGAAAGCTTTGGCTAGATCCATCTAGGAACGGATCTTAGTACGGGTAAGTTGGTTATACCATCGAGTTGCGGACCCTATCAAGCTATCAGGAAAACAATGGATAAGCAATTTTTCATCTTCATCATGTTCGATCATCTTTCGACAGTACATGGTTAGATGCGCTGATGGGTTGGCAGTTCCGTTCTATTTTTCAAAGTCTGGTACTTTGAACTTTGGAGGAATCACCAGACCGTGCACTAAACCCATCTCTTTGGCATCCAGACTGCCAAATAGCTCTGCCCCTTCAACTGCCCTCAATCTTTCCTCCAGCAGCTGATAATTTTTTTTGGGATTCTACCGTTTCAACACTTTTCAGCTCAGTCATCTTTGCCATTTCCTTTTCAGCCAATTCCTCAAAGTCTGGAACGTCCACATCAATTGGATCAACCCCAATATTACCTTTTTAGGACCAAAATTATGTACTTCAGCCGCTGGTTGGATGTAAACATAGGATGCTGCCCCAGTTGGAAGTTCATTTTCCACATGCTGGGATGTCTGGCCATTCTGCTGTACCACCTCTGGTCTGTCTTCCTGGTTTACTTCCCCCATTCCTGTAACTGAATTTTCC
The DNA here is from genome assembly GCA_030761205.1 of Fremontodendron californicum. Taxonomy (NCBI): domain Eukaryota; kingdom Viridiplantae; phylum Streptophyta; class Magnoliopsida; order Malvales; family Malvaceae; genus Fremontodendron; species Fremontodendron californicum. The sequence goes on from JAULJL010000032.1 coordinate 6,417,044, forward strand.
CTTGGCCATTTTTGCCTCATCATGGTATTCATCATCTCCATGAGTTTGGCCATTTGTTCTCGTGACTCCTCCTAAGACTTAGCCAACTGTTCCAGCAGTTCCGTTTGAGTTCTTTCCATCCTTTCAATTCTAGCAAGCTGATCGTTCTCCATAGCTCTGGCTTGTGATCGAGTATTGTAAGGGTGTCAAAATCCTAGTCTTTCTGAGTGCGAACAATTGTACCTTTAGTTTTAAAAACCATGAATTAAAAATTATTGACACATTTTTTATTTTATTTTATAAAAATGAATGAATGAATAAATGTTAATGAATGAACAAATAAGTAAATGACTAAGTGTATGAACATGAATGACTAATTATAAAGAATAAATGAATGGACAAATAAATAAATGACTAAGTGTATGAACAATTTATAAAGAATAAATGAATGAATGATTATAAATATAAATAAATGAATGAACAAACAAAATATATAAAGGAAAGAACAAATGAATGATGAATGCATTTAAAAGTATTGGCCCCGGGATAATTCCAACCAAACGGTCTTTCATTGATTTCCTGGAACTAAATACATCAAAGAAAAAAGATCATTGCTTAAGACAATCTGATAATCTGTCTATCCTAATTTAAAAATGCTATTACAAAACACCGGTCCTATAGTAACTCCCTCGGTCTTGGACCTTTTTTACTATCCTCTTTTGATTGCCTTGCTCTTCAATCTGACCCCTACTTGTTCACGGCCCTTTGACATGTCAGCAAAAGCATCCCCGTGTAAGCTTTCCTTAGCTTGTTTTTCCAGTTGATTGGCTTGGGCTTCCTCATGGTTTGCTCTCTCTTTCCAATAGTTATTCTCATTCTTGAGGTTTTTGGCCTCTTGCTCCCATTCCCGAAAGTCTTGAGGGTCCCCTCAAATCTGAGCTCGAAGTGGCACCTCTTGTTCTCCAAGTGTAATTCCTGAAGATCGCTTTTAGCAGTGTCCCTTTATCTCTTGATCTTTTCCTTTTCTCTTTCTCGAGCTGATTCCCTATTTTCCATATCCTCAAGCTCTTCTTGCAATCGGGCAATTTCCTTGCTCATTTGGGCCTTTTCTTTTTCGAAATCTTCCTTTGCAATTTCTAACTCTGATGGCACTTCCTTAGGTGGTGGACTCATGAACTAGACCTCTTTTCAATCTGATGTCAACAACCTATCATTAACCCTCAATTCCCTCCATACCAGGTAATCAGGTGTGACGATGTCGGCATATCTAGCTACCTCCACCCGATGAGTTTCCTTCCATGCTACTATAATCTCATGTACCTTTCCCGTGTATCCGTCTTCTCAATAAGAAAATTCCAAAATCACTAAGGTCATGGGTCGTAGGAGTAAACTGACGGGATTCTGATTGTCTTAGTACCAGCAGTGGTGCATAGCTCACTCCTCCCCATACTCTCAATGATGGAACAGAAGCTTTATCTCCGCACTTGTACAATGTCGGCATAGGAGCTATCCATGGAGCTGTCCAAATTATCATCTCAGCCCTGACATTCCGGAATATGTTGATCCATTGTTCCTCAATCCTATTTTCAAGCCAATCCCTCTTAAGAAATTCACCAATTGGTGCAAAAGACTTCCAATACGAGCGAAGAGGGAAATTCTCCTGTTTACAAAAATGGCTCTGAACCCATATGTAAAGAAGCTGTATACAACCTATAAAACGCCCTTTTTCTTCCCGTCTACAAAAATTTAGCAATCGGATTGTTTCTGCTATAATTGCCGGGATTGGGTTTATCCTCTGCTCAAGCCTCTCAAAAACATCAAATACCGCCACATCCACATACCCTAATGTCTTTGGGAAGATAACTAAACCATAGATAGCCAAAGCAAAAATATTCCTAATTGTCTCCTTACTTGAATGGCTATGGATTAAGGTCCGTAAAATACCCCATGATATACAATAGCTTACCCTTTTTCGAACAACATGGCTTTCGACCCAATTTCTTTCCACTCCCAGAATCTTAGACACCTTTTTCTTGAAACCCGACGTCTTTGTATCCTTCAAATAAATATGATCGAGAATAACATTCTCAATATGCAGCACGGTCGAATATTCCTCTATGGTTGGAGTCATATCCTCTCGGTTAAAGGTAAAATACCGATAAGCGGGATTCCAGAATTGCACCACAGCCCGGGTCACCTCACCACTGATCTTAACTTGAACTAACAATGCTATGTCCCTATAAGTATGAGAGAAGGCTTTTTTTTTCTGATATGTTCCATTGATTCCATATATTCATCAATTCTCGGAGATCATTATGCCTGATAGTAAGATCAACCTCGGCTGGCAATACTGACACATATCCCAATTTCAAACAATCCCCATTATCCTGCTGACCTTTCTCAGACTGTTTCCTAACCTCTAAATACTTCTCGACCATTGAGACATTCTGACCCTCCATGGAAGCCTTTTTGGTTGAATATTATCCCGAGACCAATAACCTTCCACGTGCAAAAAATGATGACTAGAATGCAAAAAAAAAAAAAAAAAAAGAATTAGTAACGGGAATAAATTCGAATAATACAAAAAACATATAATTCAGAATAATAATTATCCCTGAGGATGCCAACAAAATTTCGGCATTATAACACCTTTGGGACGACACACCAATACTTATTATGGGCATTGTGATGTACGTTCATCATTGTCCGATTTTCAAAAATAAACTTATTCGGAAAGTAGAATAGAAGGTAAAAGGATTGGAAATATTCTTCCATGTGTTCTTAACTTCGGGATATCTAATTGGAAATCCGGCATGGCTTCGTCTAGGTTTACTATATGAAGGTGAATTAGTTCTAAAAACCCCTAATTATTCCTCACTGTCGCCAGTGAAGGCTAGTAAGGAACCTCGATAAAAGCGGGTTCAATTCATTAGATTCTATTGTCCTAGCCCATGTGGATTGTTAATCACGAAGGCTTAGGTAATTTAGTACTCCGGAAGTGTTTCACTAGACTATGCGGATTGTTAATCACAAAGGCTTAGTTACTTTGCTCCTACCTAAAAGGACAGAACCCGGGTATAGGGCTCATGATATGCAAATGCACGTGTAGTGTGTGAGGAGAAATAACAAACCTTTCACCACCTATTCTACATCCCTTATTCTAAATGCCCCAACAAGATTAAACAACATAAGTCATCAATTAATCAATAAATGAATATATGCACCAAAATAAACAGAGAACAATTATAATATATATGCATATGAATATGGACATATTTAAAAATATTTTATTATTTTTGAAATTATCCTTATTTTTATAAAAAAATGGGAATTAAAATTAAATACCAATTAAATCAACAAAATCGGGACTATAACACACGACTAATTCTAGGCTTGACTCTCTAATATGTTCCCAGTGGAGTCGCCAAGCTGTCGCAACCTTAAATATAACAAGTCTCATTGCAAGACGTTAAGCGTGACATTAAAAAAAACCGAGGAAAAGTCGACTTAATTCCTCTAGAAAAACGAAGGTTTTGAAAATAACCTTGAAAAAGACATGGAGTCGCCACCAATCTTTTTTGGTTAGGTGTGATCAGCCACCTATTGAAACCAGTTTTACAAAACATTTTAAAATTAATTAAAACATTTTTTTTAAAACCAATTTCAAGTCTGCGTTTTAAACCATAGAAATAAAAGAAGTGGGTTTGGAACTCGGTTACGTGTAGGGAAGGATTAGCACCCTTACAACGCCCGTATAAAACGGTACCTTATTAATCGTGTGTTATCTCAAGTCTCGATAAAAAGTCGATTTTTAATTTGGTATTTCAAGTTAATTCCCAATTTAGAGAAAAATAATTCCATTTTTAATTGAAAATGATCCGAAATTTATTAATTCAAAATTTTCCTATATTCCCCAACAAACGTGGCAAAATATATAAACTTTTATTAGTTTGGAAAACTTTTCGAATCATTCTTATTTTAAAGAAGATATTCCGTTATTAATGTAATTGATGATATCCTCTCCAACAAACTCGGTAGAGAACTCATGAATTATTTTAACTCGGGAATATCTTTATTTTATTGAAAATCATTACCTTTTTCAAAACATTTAAAAAAATATATGAACATGAATATGTGTGACATAAATAAAATGACATAGCAAAGTCTAGATAATATAATGCAACCTAAATGGTATGATATAATTTAAATGTCATAGCATATTCTAAATAAATGAAATATCCTAAGTCATATGATGTATTCTAAATGAAATGAAATAACCTAGGTAACATGATATATTCTATATGAAATGAAATATCCTAAGTCATATGATATATTCTAAATGAAATGAAATGATCTAAGTAACATAATATATTCTATATGAAATGAAATATCCTAAGTCATATGATATATTCTAAATGAAATGAAATGACCTAAGTAACATAATATATTCTATATGAAATGAAATATCCTAAGTCACGTGATATATTCTAAATGGAAATAAATGATTTAAATGGCATGGCAAATATAAATGATATGGCATATAATCTAAATGATATGAAATGACATGAAACATAAAATAATGCTCTCATGTAATATGCATGAAAATAAAAATAAAATAATAATGCATGAACATAATATATACTAAATAATGTGACAAAAATAAATAACTAAATAAAAAGCATAGGATAGCATGTAATATTCAAAACCATATAACAATTAATATAATATTAAAAATTTAAATCAAAGACAATAATACCATCATGAAAATTAACATAGCAAAAATCACATATTATATAGTATGCATGAATATGAAAAATGCAATGCATGAGAATGTATTTTTCCCTTTAATTAAGAAAATCCGTATATCTAAAAAGATATTCGGCTACCTTAGGAAAATATATCAAATTAAATATTCTAAAACCAAAATACTTTGTGATTGTTTGAAAACAATTTTGAAAAGCTTAGATTAAAAATAAAAACTTAGCTAAACCCTTTTAAATGGCTCTAATTTCCTAAGTTTAAAATCCTGGACTTGACCATCCTTAACCCGAGATGTGAAAAATCATTTTTAGAGTTTAAAAAGGCTTAGAAACTACCCTAAGTCAGTAGCTAAACTTCCTAATCAGCCCCCTCTAAGTAACTTAACCAAAACAGAAAAATGATTTTCCTTCAAATTCAATTAATCCTCTACTGTCCAGTTTTAAAGGACAATTTTTCACCCTATTTTTAAAAATCGAAAAAAATCTAAAAAAATACTGGAGACTTAGGACATGTAAAAAAACACTGAAAAAAATCGGCTTAAGTTTCTGATTAAATATGTCTACCCAGAAAAATCGAGAAAGTACGAGTACTGGGTGAAAAAACTGTTTTGCCAAAACACATTTTTTTTGCCTTTGATAAAATCATTTAAAAATCAAAGTAAAAGTGTTAGAGACTCTCCTAAGGACTCACAAATAGCATCTAAGACTTTTGAAAAGTTAGGCAAAAATTGGCTAAGTAAAAAAAATCACAAAGGTAGAATAATCACTTTGACAACTCTTTAATTTTCCACAAGTATGCTCAAAATGAGCATGACATTGAACCATTGATTGGTCTAAGTCATAAATCATGTGGAAATGGCATGAAATGCATGAAAATACAGCAAATAAGATGCATGAAATTCATGATTTAAAATCTAAATGACATGAAAAATGCATGGCATCAATAAAATGACCTAGACCTAAATGAACTTGCATGACACTTAATGCAACCTAGGTCTAAAATACATGAATATGCATGGCAAAGCAAGCCAATCCTAAACCTAAAGAATGCATGGCAATAACACAAACATATAGCATGCTTAAACAAAATACACAACCAAATATCATGAAAATGCAAACCTATCAACTAGCATTATGAAAATGCACATACAAAGCATACAATATGAGGGGTGGCCGAATGGTCCCATAAAAATGAGCATGGCATTTTCACAAACACTTAACACAATAACATGCATAGCTAAAGAATAATACTCAAATCATGCAAATATAAAGTAAAGGCATGAAAACCAATAGGCATTTTCACAAACACATGGATTAACAAAATGTAAAACATAAACAAACTTAAACATTTTGAAAACATAAAATCAAAAATGCAAGACAAGTAAAATAAACATATAACAAGACAATAGACTCAAAAATGGAAACAAGCAAGCAACCAAATTAAAACAAGCTTCATCTTTATGTATTTGAAGAAGATTTAAAGTATCAAAACTTGTTAAATATCACTAGTAAAATGAAATAAAGAAGCAAAACAGCAACTATACCAAACAGTAGGCCATTCGGCCAACCCAAAAACAAAAGAAAAGAATTTTTTCAAAGCTTTTTCCAAGAAAGTAAGAAGAACTTAAAGGAGAAACTTAAAAACACTTATTTTAAAGAAGAAAATCAAAAGAAACTCACCAAAATAGAAATCAAAACAGCAAATGAAGAATAAAAAATCAAGAAAAGTGCGAGAGTATGGTGCTTAAAGCAACCTCTAGAAGCTATATTGCAAGCTTTTTTTCTTCTAACTTTTCTTTTCTTTTCTAAATTTTTCTTTCTGCCTTTCTAAAATGGAGAAAAAATCAGCCCAAACAAGAGAGTGAATAGCTAAAAATGAAAGAGAGACCCCCTCCCCTTTGTAGTGGCCGAATGGCCTTCTAAATGCTAGGATGTTGTCATTTTTCCTTTAACCAATTTTGATCCAAAGGCTATTAATCCAAGATGTTTAAAATGTGAAATAATCACCCTTATATTAGGTAATCAGCTATCCACAATTACAGTTGTTCAAGAATCTTAAGCCATTATGTTAACATTCTCCCTCATCATGCATTGGTCCATGTGGCTCAATTACAAAGGGTTGATAAAAAAAATAACTACCTTCCTCTTCATTGTTGGCCTTTTGATTAAAAATAAGAAAATATTTGCCCACCCTTGGGCCTTGGCCATCTGACCCCTCATCTTCCAGCCCAATCTTCATTTTTTTAAAAGGCAAGAAAAGCCCTTTTCGGTTTCTTGGGTAAAATGACTTTTTTGCCCCCCAAACATAAATAAATAGCAAATGGACTCCAAATTCAAATTTTCATTTTTCAATACTTCCAAAATAATAAAAAATTTAATTCTAGAGATTTTCAAAATTTTCATAGCCCATTTGCTATTTATTTGGATTTTTTCTTCCAAAATTGCCCTTTTGTGCTCCCAAACTTTACTATTTTTTAAACGAGCTCCAAATCCAGATTTTTCTTCACCAATATCTTCCAAATAATTTGAAAGTATGATCTGGAAGTTTTCATAATTTTTGGAATTCATTTGGTATTTTTTTCGGGATTTATTTGCTTGAATTACTACATAGTGGGCCCGAGATTTGGCCATTTTGCAAACGAACTCCGAATCCGAATTTTCTTTCTCCAATCTCTTCCAAATAATTTAAGAATGAGATCTGAAAATTTTCAGAATTTTTGGGGTTCATTTGCTATTTTTTTGGGATTTATCTTCTTGAATTTCTACATAGGGAACTCGGGATTTGGCAATTTTGCAAACGAACTCCGAATCCGAATTTTATTTCGCCAATCTCTTCGAAATGATTTAAGAATGAGATCTGAAAATTTTCAGAATTGTTGGAGTTCATTTGCTATTTTTCCCAAATTTTCCAATTTTGCTATTTTGCCTCTGAAACCCGATTTTGCTCAAAACAAGTCCAATTTTCAGATTTTTTTCAAACTGAGCCTTGGACTATCCTTGTTTAATCACTCCTCATCCATTAGGGGCTTTAGTCTTACCGAATCGGGCCATTTCTGTAATTCTTCCAAATTTCACCGAAATCCACCAAAAATCGTAATTCTCGGTTTTCTTCCGAATTGACTTTTATTTCAGTTTTTCTTCCAAGTAGCTTTTCCATTACCCGTAGTCAGTGCTTATCTTTCATTTGAAACCTTCAATTTTGAGCAATTTGATCGTTTAAGCACTTTTCCCTAGATTTCCCGGACTAGGGTTTTCTTTCTACTAAATCTCCGTAACCCAACTTTTGAACTCCATATCTTTCAATGTGGACCTCGGATTATCAAAATTCTTTCACCATTTTTCAATTGAACTTCAAATATTGATTTTGAAAGTGGGTTGAATTTTTTAGTTGTTGACTTTTCAGGATTGACTTTTCGGGGTTGACTTTTTTAAGTTTGACTTTTTATGCTCGCCTTCTTAGACTAAGTCTCGGAGTACCACTTGCAGGATGAAAAAAGTCTTTTTACATTCTGAAACATCAATTTAGGAAAAAAATATACCTGTTTTAGTGGTCCGGACAAAATTAGGTGTCTACAAAGACCACTTGGAAAACCTAATGCTTCAAGGAATATGAATGATTGAACTTCATAAAACCATTATCATCATAGAATAAGCAAAGATATAGATCCTAGTCTAAGCTATGAACAAAGGAACGAAGTTTTTGAAATTTTTTCGAACTCCTTGAAATTTAAACAAAGGAGACATTCTTTCAAGAATTTAAATCATGGTAATTTGGTGTGTGTCAAGGTTGTGCCAAAACCATTCATGTCATTTTCAACAAAAAAAAAAAAAAATTGCCCAAACATCACTTCATGATTGACACCCTAGGGCACAATGATTAAACTAGATTATCCCATGTCCTAGAGAAAACCCGTTTTTGGGTCATATTTTCCTTGTCTCTTCAAAGAACTCAGAATTGAAACTTAGCCTTTTCAAAATAGACCTAAACTTGCTATGTTTCTCGTTGATACAAATTCTCATGGTTAATCAAATTGGGGTATCATATGTGGAAATGATGGATACATGATGAAAAAGGATGGAACTAACGCATGAATCAGTGGGGCATGCGACAAAAAAAAAAAAGAGCAAAAAAAAAAAAGAATAAAAAAAGAAAAAGGAAAAATTGTGATATCATGCATATGAGAATTTAGATGATTCCAAAGTGCAAAATGAATTTCTGATTATCTATTTCACCTGGGATTGCTTTTCAATGTGAATATTCGTGCTTGACATGAGAAATGCCCATCTTTGAAGTCCCTGTCACAAAAAGAAATTATCCATAGTCACCCCTTTTGAGCCGAAAGAATTCTTCTTCTTTAAACCCTGATCAAGGATCACCCTCTACACTGGAGGGAAAATACGAGGAAGGATCACTGAGAAATGAGTCCTAACTCAAAAACAGATACAAAACAAATTGAGCCCCGAATAAGTATGGGTTCACTCTGTCAAAATAAAGATGCAAGAGAAAAACAAAAACAAAAAAGTGTGAAAAAGTATGACAAATGAAAGTCAAAAGCAAAGAAGAAAAAGGGCAAAGTCAAAAGGAATGAAAAGTCCAAAAGGGACAAATGCTTCATAAAAAATCCTCCTCAAGATATGATCCTTGATCTGATTACCTTTAAACACATATTTTGGGTCCATTTATCCTTTCTTTCTGAACCCCGAAACCATGGCCTACATTACGTGCTTTAAAAGTTCAATTAAGTATGAATATTTAACTTGAAGGGTTTTTCCTCAGATTTTATCCCATCTCATCGAATTATCATTTCACTAAGGAAGAATTTAGAATTCTCAAGTGCATGGTAGAACAAAAAAAAAAAGGAGAAATAAAAAATGGAAAGAATGGGACTCTAGGGCGAAAACCCAAAAATGGGCGGTCTAGAGTAAGATGGAATTTTTTATGCCATTTGTGTTAGTGCCGATACCACAAAAGAGAAGGTCATCTTGAAGAAGTGGTCATCGAGGAACATCTAGGAATTTATGAACCGCCTAAATTGTCAGCTCTATTCGGAGGATTGACTTCAAAAACTGAGATTTTTTCCCTCCAAGATTAAACTTTCCAGTTTTAATATCCCAGCCAATCTTGACGCTTGTCAAAATGCCTTGATATAAAAACTAAAAGAATGTTGAATTTGTTTGATTCTCAATGAATTCATGATTTATAAAACCTATTCCATTTGTGAGCCTAGAAGGGACATACATTTTTGTTATGAAATTTTCTTTGATCAACCAAAATCTTGTTATACCTAGCATTGCCAATTCAAATTGAAAAACCCAGATTAACACTTAGAGAAATTTTTAACAATGATCATTAGTCTTCAAAAGATTTGTACACCACACACTGTGGGTTAATATTTTTCTTTAGAAGTTTTCGAAATGAGAAAACAAATAAAGATATTTTTTGAAATACCTATTTTTGATGTTGACATGAGATAAGGGTTTTTCTAACCCAAAGGTGTGGAACTACTAGGGTTAATCTTGATTTCCAAATATGAGAAGAAGAAATAGAACCCGGCCAGCAGACTTCTGTTAATAAGAGTTTGAAAATTGTTGGGGCAAAGGAAATGGCCAAATATTGAAAAATGAATTGAAATTATACTTTGATTTGAAGAGGAAAAATGAATTGACTAGGTTAAGCCAAAGTCTAGAAAAATGATCAGGGGCATTTGCATCTTTTCATGAAGCGTTTGCATCATTATCGATCTTTGTATTTGCATCATATAGAAGCATTTGCACATTGTTGACCTTTGCATTTGCATCCTTCTGTGAAGTAATTACATTATTTGAGGATCATTTGCATTTGCATCATTTAGAAGCATCTGCATCTTATTCAAATCTGCATCTGCATCAATAAGCATTTGCATCAATCTAAGCCATTTGCATGTACACCATGAAGCATCTGCATCAGCATCAAGAAACATTTGCATCAATTCAAAACATTTACATTTGCAATATGAGGCATGTGCATCTTGTTAATCATTTGCACCAGCATCAAAAAGCATTCTCATCTTCTCAAAATCTTCAGGTTAATTTTCAAAAATTCTTCAAAGATCATTTTTAAGACCTCTGGGCACCAGTTTTTAAAATCATAGATTAGACCTCCGGGCATCATTTTAAAGTCACATACAGCGCAATTTTCCAAATCATAGATCAGACCTCCGAGCACCATTTTTTAAAGATCTCTGGGCATCAATTTTCCAAATCATAGATCAGACCTCCGGGCATCATTTTAAAGTCGCATACAGCAATTTTCCAAATCATAGATCAGACATCCGGGCACCGTTTTTTAAAGACCTCCGGGCATCAATTTTCCAAATCATAGATCAGACCTCCGGGCATCATTTTTAAAGTCGCATACAACGCAATTTTCCAAATCATAGATAAGACCTCCGGGCATCAATTTTCCAAATCATAGATCAGACCTCCGGGCATCAATTTTAAAGTCGCATACAGCGCAATTTTCCAAATCATAGATCAGACCTCAGAGCATCATTTTTAAAGGTTCCAAATCATAGATCAGACCTCCGGGCATCGTTTTTAAGACCTCTGGGCATCATTTTTAAAGTCGCATACAGCGCAATTTTCCAAATCATAGATCAGATCTCCGGGCACCGTTTTTTAAGACATCCGGGCATCATTTTTAAAGTGGCATACAGCGCAATTTTCCAAATCATAGATCAGACCTCTGGGCACCGTTTTTTAAGACCTCCGTGTATCATTTTTAAAGTCGCATACAGCGCAATTTTCCAAATCAGAGATCTGACCTCCGGGCACCATTTTTAAGACCTCCGGGCACAATTACTCAAAATCATGGATAAGACCTCTGGGTGCCATATTTAGAAAGTACCTCTAGTTTCACCCAGGTCTTTTTCGACTTCTGGTTTCGCCCAAGTCATCACCTTGAAAATTATCTATAGTTTGGCCTCGATAACTTTTTGACTTCTGGTTTCGCCCAAGTCATCACTTTGCAAAACGAACTCGTTTCCTTAAGACGGGTCGAGCATTGATTAGTCAGAGAACTCAATTTAAGGACAAATCTTCAATTTACAGCTTTTTAAAAAAAAAATGAAAAAAATGAAAAAAAGAAAAATGGAAAAAAAATGAAAAATGATGAATAAAAACTCCCTTTCCCTGTTCTTCACATATGGTTTCACTAACCGGACAAAATTAGTGTTTGTTTATCTTTGCCTGATTCCTGATTCTCAGCAATAGTCAAAGAGGGGCAGCTATAGACACTTAATTTTGTCTGGACCACTAAATCAAGTATGTTTTCTTCCTAAAGTGATGTTTCAGAATGCAGAAAGGCTTTTCTCATCCTGCAGGTGGTACTCCGAGACTTAGTTTAAGAAAGCAAACATAAAAAGTCAATTTTGAAAAAGTCAACCCCAAAAAAGTCAACCCTAAAAAGTTGACTATTAAAAAAGTCAACCAACTTTCAAAATCAAGATTCAAAGTTCAATTGAAAAATGGTGAAAGAATTTTGATAATCCGAGGTCTACATTGAAATATATGGAGTTCGGAAGTTGGGTTGCGAAGATTTAGTAGAAAGAGAATCCTAGTTCGGAAAATTTGGGGAAAAATGCTTTAAACGAACAAATTGGTCGAAATTGGAGGTTCCAAATGAAAGATAAGAACTGACTAGGGTAATGGAGAAGCTACTTGGAAGAAAAACTGAAGAAAAAGTCAATTTGGAAGAAAACAAAGAATTAGGGTTTTTGGTGGATTTTGGTGAATTGCAGAAATGGCCCGATTCGGTAAAACTAAAGCCCCTAATTGATGAGGAGTGAGTAAACAAGGATAGCCCAAAGGTTCTGTTTGAAGAAATTTCGAGAAAAGAGCCGATTGGAGAAAAAACGGAAAAATGAGGAAATTCCCGACAGTGAAAAAAACAAAAATCAAATCGGAGGGGAATTTGATTGTAAAAATTGGGCATTTTAGGACCAAATCCAATTCATTATATGAAAAAGGCCCAGAAAAAGAAAATCTAAAAATCAAACTTGTTTTGAGCAAAATCGAGCTTCGGAGGCAAAAGGGCAAAGTTGGAAAATTTGGGAAAAATACCAAATGAGCTCCAAAAATTCTGAAAAGTTTCAGATCTGATTCTTAAATCATTTGGAAGATATTGGCGAAGAAAAATCCAGATTCGAAGCTCATTTGCAAAATGGCAAATCTCGGGCCCACTATGTTGAAATTCAAGAGGATAAATCCCGAAAAAATAGCAAATGAGCTCCAAAAATTTTGAAACTTTGTAGATCACATTCTTAAATTATTTGGAAGAGATTGGCGAAAGAAAATCTGGATTCGAAGTTCGTTTGCAAAATGTCAAATTTCGGGCCCACTATACAGAAATTCAAGCAGATAAATCCCGAAAAATAGCAAATGAGCTCCAAAAAATATAAAACTTTGCAGATCTCACTTTTAAATTATTTGGAAGATATTGGTGAATAAAATTTTGGATTTGGAGTCCGGTTGCTATTTAATTTGGTTGAGGGGTCAAAAAGGTCATTTCAACGAAGAAACTGAAGAAGACCTTTGAAAAATTGGAGATTGGCTGGATTTTAAAAGAGCAATCAGCCAAGCCCACAATGGAGAGTGATGTTGCTGAGATTTGAGATCAAAGGGCTAAGAGTGAAGAGGAAGGTAGTTATTTTTCTTGATCAAGCCTTTGAAATTGCAACACATGGACCAATGGATGGAGAGGGATGATGTCATATTTATGATCCTATTCATGAAATCATCTTCATGACATCATATTTAGGAGCTGATTATTCCAATCTAAGGGTGAGAATTCTACATAAAAATCATCTTGGATTGAAGGCCATTGGATGAGAATTGGTGTGAAAAAACCTAAAACCTTCTACACTACTAAGGGCCATTCGGCCATCACTATGAAGGGGGCTGGTTTCATTTTTTTTTTCACAAGTTTAGAAGGCTGAAAAGAGGGCAGTAGCTAGGGGAAAAGGAGAGAAAAAAGAAAGGAAAAAGAGAGGAGAAAAAAAGAGAAGGAAAAGAAAGGTTTTGGCTTGCTTCTTCTTGATTTGGAAAGCTAGAGCAAGGTAGCTATGTTCTTTCATGGTTTTTCCATACTTTATTGACATGACTTTGCTATTTTGATTGTTATTTTATTCTTTTTTATGAAATAAATTTGTTTTTAAAATAAGTTCTATGGAGCTTCTACTTTGTTTTTTTAAAAGAAATCAAGAAAGCAAGTTTTTTTTCCCCTCTATTTTTCATGTTGGCCGAATGGGTTGTTTTTTGTTAAATGATTTTGTGTTTGATTTTACTCATGTGATTTGTTGTGGTAGGTTAGCTTTCTTGTGTTAGATTAGCTTACTTGTGTTAGATTAGCTTGATTGTGGTAGCTTAGTTCTAAACCATGCCATGTGTTTGTGAAAATGCCATATTAGAATACCATCATTGTGAGCATGTGACCATTCGACCTCCTCCATTTTCTATGCTTTGCATGAGCATTTTCATCTTATTAGTTGATAGGTTTGCATTTTCATGCTATGATATTTTGATTTAGTGTGCCATGTGTTTGTGAAAATGTCATTCCTATTTAGGCCTATAGACCATTCGGCTACCTCCCTTTTTTTATGTCTCCTATGTGCATTTTTATCAAGCTAGTTGATAAGTTTGCATTTTCATGCCATAACTTTGTGTATTTTGATTTAGCATACTATGTGTTTGTGTTATTGCCATGCATTCTTTAAGTCTAGGTTTCATTTGCATTGCCATGCATTTCATGCATGTTTAGACCTAGGTTGCATTTATTGCCATGCAAGTTCATTTTAGGTCTAGGCCATATTCTCTATGCCATGCATTTTTCATGTCATTTAGGTTTTAAATCATGCATTTCATGCATTCAATTTGCTGTATGTTCATGCATCTCATGTCATGCCACTTGATTTATGACTTAGGCCAATCAATGGCTCAAAGTCATGCTCACTTGAGCATACTTGTGGGAAATTAAAGAGTTGTCAAATTGATTATTCTACCTTTAAGATTTTTTTTTTTTTTTTTTTTTTTTTTTTACTTTAGACAATTTTTTTCCAAGTTTTCAGAAGTTTTAGCTATTGTTTGTAGGTACTTAAGAGAGTCTCCAATATTTTTACTTTGTTTATTAAATGATTTTATCAAAGGCAAAAAAATGTGTTTTGGCAAAACAGTTTTCACCCAGTTTTCTAACTTTCTCGATTTTTCTAGGAAGTTATCTTTAATCATAAAATTAAACCAATTTTTTCCCGTGTAGTTTTACATGTTCTGAGTCTCTAGTATTTTTTTAAGATTTTTTTGAAATTTTAAAAATAGGTTAAAAACATCGTGATTTAAAACTAGACAGTAGAGGCAAATTTGAATTCAAAAGAAAAATAATTGTTGAATTTGGCTACGTCATTTAGAGGGGGTTGGTTAGGAACTTTAGTTACTGTCCTAGCTTGATTTTTAGACTATTTTAATCTTTAAAAATGATTTTATAAAACTCGGGTTAAGGGTGGTCAAGTCCGAGATTTCAAACTTAGGAAATTAGAGCTATTTTAAAAGGGTGGTTCAGCTAGGGTTTTAATTTTCATTCAAGTTTTTCAAAATTGTTTTCAAACAAATCACAAAGTATTTTGATTTTAGAAAATTTAATTTGATATATTTTCCTAAGGTAGCCGTATATCTTTTTAGATACACGGATTTCCTTAATTAATAGAAAAAATACACTTTCATGCATTGCATTTTTCATGTTCATGCATACTATATAACATGTGATTTTTGCTATGATAATTTCTATGGTATTGTTATTATTTTGATTTATATTTTATGATGTTATATTGTTTGTCATATGGTTGTGAATATTTCATGCTATCCTATGCTTTTTATTTAGTCATTTATTTTTGTCACATCATTTAGCATATATTATGTTCATGCATTATTATTTTCATTTTCATGTATATTTCATGATAACATTATTTTACGTTTCATATCATTTCATTTCATGTCAATTAGATTATATTCTATGTCATTTAAATTTGCTATGTCATTTAAATCATATCATTTCATTAGAATATATCATGTTACTTAGGATATTTCATTTCATTTAGAATATTCATGTTACTTAGGATATTTCATTTCATTTAGAATATTCATATTACTTAGGATATTTCATTTCATTTAGAATATGCTATGCCATTTAAATTATATCATACCATTTAGGTTGCATTATATTATCTAGACTTTGCTATGTCATTTTATTTATGTCACACATATTCATATATATATATATATATATATATTTTAAATGTTTTGAAAAAGATAATGATTTTCAATAAAATAAAGATATCCCCGAGTTAAAATAATTTATGACTTCTTTGCCGGGTTTGCTGGAGAGGATATCATCGATTATCATTAATAACGAAATATCTTCTTTAAAACAAGAATGATTTAGAAAATTTTTCAAATTAATAAAAATTTCTATATTTTGCCACGTTTGTTGGGGAATATAGGAAAATTTTGAAATAATAAAATTCGGATTATTTTCAATTAAAAATGGAATTATTTTATCTTTAAATTGGGAATTAACTTGAAATACTAAATTAAAAACCGATTTTTATCGAGACTTGAGATAACATACGATTAATAAGGTATTGTTTTATACGGGCGTTGTGGGGGTGCTAATTCTTCCCCACACGTAACCGAGTCCCTAACCCGTTTCTTTGATTTCCCTGGTTTAAAACGCAGACTTGAAATTGGTTTTAATAATGTTTTAATTAATTTTAAAATGTTTTACAAAACCGGTTTTAATAGGTGACCAATCACACCTAGCTAAAAAAGATTGGTGACGACTCCATGTCTTTTTCAAGGTCATTTTCAAAACCTTCATTTTTCTAGAGGAATTAAGTCGAATTTTCCTCGATTTTTTTTATTGTCACGTTTAACGAAATATAAAATCTTTCGATGCCACTTGTTATTTTTTAGGTTGTGACAAGTATTATTAAATATAAAATTATATTTATTATATAATAATATAGAATCTGGGCCTGGGCCCGAGTTTAAAATTTTTGTTTGCAATTTTATTATTATAATTTAATGTTTTTATACTAAAGCTGTTCATGGATCGGGTCAAGCCAAGCTCGAATAGCAAAAAAATTTGCTTGTCCAAGGCCCAATCCAACCCGTCTAGCCTTTAAGGCCCTTTTTTTTAATATTAAAAAAAAAATTTATATTTTATTTTAAAGATATTTTATAATTAAAATTAAATAAAAATATTTCAAATTAGAAAATACATGGTACTCACAATTTTCATCTATAAATTATCACAATTTTCAATTAACAACACGGTACTCACAAGTAGGGATGGCAATTCGGAGTGCGGATTCGGATATTATAATTACTATTTATAGTGGAGTCGGATATCCAAATCCGAATCCGTTTATCTGTAAAACAAATAATTTTTTGCTCTTGGAGAGACTTGAACCTTGGCTTGCAAAGTTAAACACCAAAGACTTAACCAAATGAGCTAAGCTTAACTTTTGAAAAAATATGCTACTAAAATTATATTATATCAAGTATAATGAAATATAATAATAATATTTTTTTTAAAAAAAAATGAAATATAATAATAAATTAATTAATTATGTTAAATACCTTTAAATTTAAAAAATACATGGTACTTTTATAAAGTAATATTTGATGACTAAATCTGCTTAATTAGTTAAATCACTCTAATGACAATATTTATTTTATTTTTTACAAAATGACCTTGTAATGAAGTTATGTACTTATGTTAATTAAAATATAATTTTTTTCTAATACGACATAAATATACATCGATGTTTCTAATAAATATTAAAATATATATAGATGTTTTAAGTATAAACCTTAAGAATCAAACTTTTATTAGCTTAAAAAAAAAACATAAAATCCGCTTTCATCTTTTATTCTTTAATTTCATTGGACAATATAAAAATAAATTTTATCTAATACGATATAAATATTTATTTATATATATGTTTTTAAGTATAAATATTAAGAATCAAAAACTTTTATTAGCTTCAATTATCCAAAAAAAAAAATTTTATTAGCTTAAAAAATTATACATAAAATTCTCTTTCATCTTTTATTCTTAATTTCATTAGACAATATAAAAGTATAATGATAAAATAATTCAAAAATTAAATTAGTTAATATATGTTAAATGTCGCAACCTAAAAAATAACGGCTCATCGCAAGACTTTATTATTCGTTAGATGTGACATTAAAAAATCGAGGAAAAGTCGACTTAATTCCTCTAGAAAAATGAAGGTTTTGAAAATGACCTTAAAAAAGACATGGAGTCGCCACCAATCTTTTTTAGCTAGGTGTGATCGGCCACCTATTAAAACCGGTTTTATAAAATATTTTAAAAATTAATTAAAACATTTTAAAAACCAATTTCAAGTCTGCGTTTTAAACCAGAGAAATCAAAGAAGCGGGTTCGGGAGTCGGTTACGTGTGGGGAAGGATTAGCACCCCCACAACGCCCGTATAAATCGGTACCTTATTAATCGTGTGTTATCTCAAATCTCGGTAAAAAGTTGGTTTTAAACTTAGTATTTCAAGTTAATTCCCAATTTAAAAATAATTCCATTTTTTTATTGAAAATGATCCGGAATTTATAAATTCAAAATTTTCCTATATTCCCCAACAAACGTGGCAAAATATAGAAATTTTTATTAGTTTTGGAAAACTTTCCGAATCATTCTTCTTTTGAAAGAAAGATATTCCTTTATTAATGATAATTGATGAAATTCCCTCCAGCAAACCCGGTAGAGAACTCATGAATTATTTTAACTCGGGAATATCTTTATTTTTATTGAAAACCATTATCTTTTTGAAAACATTTAAAATAAATGAACATGTATATGCATGACATAAATAAAATGACATAGCAGAATCTAAATAATATAATGCAACCTAAATGACATGGCAAACATGAATGATATGGCATATACATTAAATGAAATGGAATATGAAATAATGCTACCATATAATATGCATGAAAATAAAAATAGAAATAATAGTGCATGAACATAGTATATGCTAAATAATATGACCAAAAAAATGACTAAATAAAAGCATGGGATATCATGAAATATTCCAAATCATATGATAAACCATATAACATCAAAAATATAAATCAAAATAATAACAATATCATAGAAATTATTATAACAAGAATCACATATTATATAAAATGCATGAATATAAAAATGCAATGCATGAAATGTATTTTTTCCTTTAATTAAGGAAATCCGTATATCTAAAAAGATATCCGGCTACCTTAGGAAAATATGTCAAATTAAATATTCTAAAACCAAAATACTTTGTGATTGTTTGAAAATAATTTTGAGAAGCTTGAATTAAAAATAAAAACTGGGCTAGAATTTTTTAAATGGCTCTAATTTCCTAAGTTTAAAAAATCCGGACTTGGCTACCCTTAACCCGGGACTTGAAAAACCATTTTTAGAGTTTAAAAAGGCTTATAAATTATCCTAAGTCAGTAGCTAACCCTCCTAATCAGCCCACTCTAAGTAAATTAACCAAAACAGAAAAATGGTTTTTCTTTAAATTCAATTCTGACTCCACTGTCCAGTATTAATCCACGATTTTTTACCCAATTTTTAAAACTTCCAAAAATTCTAAAATAAATACTGGAGACTCAGGACATGTAAAACTACACGAAAACAAATCGGCTTAATTTTCTGATCAAAGATGAATTCCCAGAAAAATCATAGATGTACGAGTTTTTGGAGGAGAAAAAACTGCTTTGTTTTTCTTTAAATTCAATTCTGACTCCACTGTCCAGTTTTAATCCACGATTTTTTACCCTATTTTTAAAAATTCCAAAAATTCTAAAGAAATTACTGGAGACTCAGAACATGTAAAACTACACGATAAAAAATCGGCTTAATTTTATGATCAAAGATGAATTCCCAGAAAAATCAGAGATGTACGAGTTTTTTGAGGAGAAAAAACTGCTTTGTTTTTCTTTAAATTCAATTCTGACTCCACTGTCCAGTTTTAATCCACGATTTTTTACCCTATTTTTAAAAATTCCAAAAATTCTAAAAAAATTACTGGAGACTCAGGACATGTAAAACTACACGATAAAAAATCGGCTTAATTTTATGATCAAAGATGAATTCCCAGAAAAATCAGAGATGTACGAGTTTTTTTGAGGAGAAAAAACTGCTTTGCTAGCACATTTTTTTGTCTTTGATAAAATCATTTAAAAATCAAAGTAAAAATATTTGAAACTCATAAAATGATTTCCAAACAATAGCTAAGACTTTTTGAAAGTTAGATAAAAATTGTCTAAGTAAAAAAAAATCACAAAGGTAGAATAATCAACTTGACAAACTTAATTTTCCACAAGTGTGCTCAAGAGAGCATGACTTTGAACCATCAATTGGCTCAAGTCATTATTCAAGTGGTATGAATATGAAATGCATGAAATAATGCAGCAAACATAATGCATGGATCTAAACCTAAATGTAAGGAAAATGCATGACATAAATAATATGGCCTAGACCTAACATGAACTTGCATGGCATTTAATGTAACCTAGACCTAAAACATGCATGGCATTTTTACAAACACAAGGCATGCTTAATTCAAAAATCCAACCAAATATCATGCAAATGCAAAAACCTAACAACTAGCATGACAAAAAATGCAACACACAATGCAAAACACATGGAGTAGCCAAATGGCCTCAAGCTCCAACAAGCATGGCATTTTCTCAAACACTTGGCATACTAGCATGAAAAACTAAGTCATAACACAAAAATCACACAAGCATTTTCACAAACACCTAATATACTAAGTCTAAAACATGCTCACTAAGATATAAAACAAGAATCATGCAAAGAATCACACAAGCATTTTCACAAACACTTAATATGCTAACTCTAAAACATGCTCAAATTTAAACAACATGAAAACAGAAAATTAAAAATGCAAAAACATGAAATCTAAGACATAAATGGCAACAAATAAAGCAACCAAATTAAATATAACTTAAGAACATGAAATAACATAACATTTAAAACATCAAAAACAAGAAAATAGCATAAACAATATGGTAAAATGAATCAACACAACAACTTAAAATAAATAATGTAGGCCATTTGGCCATGGTGAGTTTATTG
This sequence comes from Fremontodendron californicum, assembly GCA_030761205.1. Lineage (NCBI taxonomy): Eukaryota > Viridiplantae > Streptophyta > Magnoliopsida > Malvales > Malvaceae > Fremontodendron > Fremontodendron californicum. The sequence goes on from JAULJL010000032.1 coordinate 6,437,997, forward strand.
TAAAAACAAAATGTAAATAAAATATACTTAAGAAAGGAAATGAAGGAAGAACAAAAAAAACATTATTCTAAAATGAAAACTCACCAAGTAGAGATTAAAATAGCAAAAAACAAGAATAGAAAATGAAAGTGCAAGAGTTGGTGCTCAAGAGCAACCTCAAGAAGCTAATATTTCAAGCTTTTCTGTTCAAACTTTCCTTTTTTTTCTAAACTTTTCTTTTTTTGCTCTCAACCAAGAAGATAAAAACTAAGAAAAACTAAGAGAAATAAGCCAAAATGGAAAAGAAAAAAAACCAAAATGTGCCTCTCTAGGGTTGGCCTTAATGATGTTTATATAGCCTCAAAGATGTTGTCATTTTTGTGTAACCTATTTTCCATCAAATGGCTAATAATTCAAGATAAAAAGTCATGAAATTACCACCCTTAGATTAGCATCTCAGCCCTCTCTATGTAAAAATAATGTTGACATCTTTCTTAACCTATGTGGTTTACTCACCATGGCTTGATCAAAGAGAATGGTTAACTAACTCTTGATTTTTAACCACTTGATTAAAAAAAAAATAATTAGAAGCTTCCTCCTTTCCTTGGGCTTGGGCATTCCAGCACTTCTCTTTTCCAGCCCAACTCTGATTTTTTGAAGGGCCAAAAAAAGCCCTTTTCGGTTGCTTGGGTGAAATGACCATTTTGCCCCCCGGATGCAAGTAAATATCAAACGGACTCCAAATTCAATTTTTATTTTTTTAATACTTCCAAAATAATAAAATATTGAGTTCTGGAAGTTTTCAAAATTATCCGAGTCCGTTTTCTATTTATTTGGATTTTTTCTTCCCAAAAATGCCCTTTTATGCCCCTATATTTTACCATTTTTTAAACGAGCTCCAAATCAAGATTTTCCTTCACCAATCTCTTCAAAATAATTAAAAAGTGTGATCTGGAAGTTTTCATAATTTTTGGAGCTCATTTGGTATTTTTTCGGGATTTATCGGCTTGAATTACTGCATAGGAGGCTCGGGATTTGGCCATTTTGCAAACGAACTCGGAATCAAGATTTTCTTTCGCCAATCTCTTCCAAATAATTTAAAAATGAGATTTTCCAAATTTCAGAATTTTTGGAGTCCATTTGCTATTTTTTCGGGATTTTTCTTTTTGAATTACTCTATAAGAAGCCCGGGATTTGGCCATTTTGCAAACGAACTCGGAATCAAGATTTTCTTTCGCCAATCTCCTTCAAATGATTTAAGAATGAGATTGACAAATTTTCCATAATTTTCGGAGTCCATTTGCTATTTTTCCCAAATTTTTCCAATTTTGCCCTTTTACCTCCGAAACCCGGTTTTGCTCAAAACAAATCCGATTTTCAGATTTTCTTCAATCTGAGCCTTGGGCCATCCTTTTTAACCATTATTCATCCATTGAGGGATTTGGCCTTACCAAGTCGGGCCATTTCTGTGATTCTTCCCGATTTCACCGAAATCCACTAAAAACTCTAATTCTCGGTTTTCTCCCGGATTGACTTTTCTTTTGGTTTTTCTTGCAAGTGACTTCTCCATTACCCGTAGTCAGTGCTTATCTTTCATTTGGAACCTTCAATTTCGACCAGTTTGATCGTTTAAGCACTTTTCCCCAAATTTCTCGGATTAGGGTTTCTTTTCTACTGAATCTCCAAATCCCAACTTCCGAACTCCATATCTTTCAATGTAGACCTCGGATTATCAAAATTCTTTCGCCATTTTTCAATTGAACTCAAAATCTTGATTGTGAAAGTGGGTTGACTTTTTCAATAGTTGACTTTCTGGGGTTGACTTTTTCGGGGTTGACTTTTTCAAGTTTGACTTTTTGTGCTCGCCCTCTTAAACTAAGTCTCGGAGTACCATCTGCAGGATGAAAACAGTCTTTTTATACTCGGAAACATCAATATGGGAAGAAAACATACCTGTTTTAGTGGTCCGGACAAAATTAGGTGTCTACAGCTGCCCCTCTTTGGCTATTGCTGAGAATCAGGAATCAGGCAAAGATAAACCAACACTAATTTTGTACGGTCAGTGATATCACATATGAAAGAAAGGGAAAGGGGTTTTCTTTTCTATCATTTTTTTTTTGTTTTTTTTTTTTTTTTGTTTTGTTTTGATAATAAGCTGTAAATTGAAGATTTGTCCTTAAATTGAATTCCCTGACTAATCAAGGCTCGATCCGTCTTAAGAAAACGAATTCGATTTTCAAAAGAAAAATGGTGCCCGGAGGTCTTTAAAACTAGCGAAAATATATTGACGACAGTCTCAGGGTTCGACTCATTTGATAAAACAGAATGAATTCGATTTAAAACAAAAGGAAATACCTCGAAGATGGTCTCAAGGCTCGACTCATTTGATAAAACAGAATGAATTCGATTTAAAACAAAAGGAAATACCTCGACGATGGTCTCAAGGCTCGACTCATTTGACGAAACAGAATGAATTCGATTTAAAACAAAAAGAACTACCTCGACGATGGTCTCAAGGCTCGACTCATTTGATAAAACAGAATGGGCTCGATTTAAAACAAAATGAACTACCTCAACGATGGTCTCAAGGCTCGACTCATTTGATAAAACAGAATGAATTCGATTTAAAACAAAAGGAAATACCTCGACGATGGTCTCAAGGCTCGACTCATTTGACGAAACAGAATGAATTCGATTTAAAACAAAAAGAACTACCTCGACGATGGTCTCAAGGCTCGACTCATTTGACGAAACAGAATGAATTCGATTTAAAACAAAAGGAGATACCTCGATGGTGATCTCAAGGCTCGACTCATTTGATAAAACAGAATGAATTCGATTTAAAACAAAAGGAAATACCTCGACGATGGTCTCAAGGCTCGACTCATTTGACGAAACAGAATGAATTCGATTTAAAACAAAAGGAAATACCTCGACGATGGTCTCAAGGCTCGACTCATTTGACGAAACAGAATGAATTCGATTTAAAACAAAAGGAAATACCTCGACGATGGTCTCAAGGCTCGACTCATTTGACGAAACAGAATGAATTCGATTTAAAACAAAAGGAAATACCTCGACGATGGTCTCAAGGCTCGACTCATTTGACGAAACAGAATGAATTCGATTTAAAACAAAAGGAAATACCTCGACGATGGTCTCAAGGCTCGACTCATTTGACGAAACAGAATGAATTCGATTTAAAACAAAAGGAAATACCTCGACGATGGTCTCAAGGCTCGACTCATTTGACGAAACAGAATGAATTCGATTTAAAACAAAAGGAAATACCTCGACGATGGTCTCAAGGCTCGACTCATTTGACGAAACAGAATGAATTCGATTTAAAACAAAAGGAGATACCTCGATGGTGATCTCAAGGCTCGACTCATTTGATAAAACAGAATGAATTCGATTTAAAACAAAAGGAAATACCTCGACGATGGTCTCAAGGCTCGACTCATTTGACGAAACAGAATGAATTCGATTTAAAACAAAAGGAAATACCTCGACGATGGTCTCAAGGCTCGACTCATTTGATAAAACAGAATGAATTCGATTTAAAACAAAAGGAAATACTTCGACGATGATCTCAAAGCTCGACTCATTTGATAAAACAAAATGAATTCGATTTAAAGCAAAAGAAAATACCTTGATGGCAATCTCAAACTCTGAATCTTTTGAGAAGCAAAACGAGCTTCTTCTTGGGGAAGTCCAAGCTTGCCTGATATCTGCACTGTTAACTAAATGCAATGATGAGAATGCTATGCTTTTGCAAATGCTTGTATGCTTCCTAATAAATGCAATCAAATGATTATGCCATAATTTCTAATCCATGGTTTCTTTGAGGTTCACAGATTATATGACTTCAGGACAGAGTCTTCAACTGTTCATTGATGCCCCACTTGAGGGATCCTTCACTCAAGATATCTTGTCAAATAGTCTCAGCTTCTGTCTTTTGCTGAAGTTCACAGATTTTCTGACTACGCAATGGAGTCTCCACCACGTTCACTGTTTTCTTTTCTTGGTGAACTTTCCAAACCTTTCCAAGATTTAAATCTATTCCTTAGTAATACTTTGAAATCCCTTTATTTAAAGATTTTTATTACTAAACATCATTCAATTTAATAACAACCATAATGCATCTAAAAGTATATGAAAAAGAATATGAATCAATAAAAAATTGTCATGAAAAGGATGACAAGAATTTATTGAAGAAATGTTTTAAAATGGTAAAAATAAATGTCAAGGATATAAGAAACAAATATAAGGTTATAGGCTGTAGATGCCCCGGATGCGGAATATCTTGGACCCCTCCTTTTTCAAACCATCTGAAATTTCTCTTGAATGAGCAATTCACTTGGGTAACCTCTTAACTTCTGTAGTTACATCAGACTGCATTGTTCCCCTTTTCTTTGATTGTAAGATGCTTTCTTCCCCATTACACGGAGCATTGATTAGTACTTAAGCTGCCTTTTACAGGTTTTCAACTCAAGTTTCCTCCGTTCGGTATTAAGTCGCCCTTTGGGGTTTTCGGCTTAAACCTCTCCTTTTTTTTTTTTTTTTTGGTTCTGCATTTGAGAATTCTAAATGCTTCCACAGTAAAAATATCAATCCAAAAGATGGGATGGATTCTGAGAAATATCTTCCAAATTAAATATCCCTGCTTGATCAAAATGGGCTTTCAAAGCATGTAATGTAGGCCAAGGTTTAGTTTTAGAAAGGAAGGATAAATAGGCCCAAAATGTGTTTAAGGGTGATGGGATCAAGGATCACTTCATGAGGAGAACTCATTCTGGAAACATCTGTCCCCTCTTTTTTTTTTTGATTTTTTTGATGGCTTTCTTTTTGCCATGATTTTTTATTATCTTTCCTCGCATTTGCCCTCCAGTGTAGAGGGTGATCCTTGATCAAGGTTCAAAGAAAGAAATAATTCTTAAGGCTCAAAGGGGTGACTAAGGATAATTTCTTCTTAGTGGAAGGAATATGAAAAACGGCCATTCATCATATCAAGCATAAATATTTTCTTTGAAAAGCAATTCTCAGGGGAAATAGATATATAGAATTTCTATTTTTACACTTGGAATCATTCGAATTTTCATGTGCACAACATCACAATTTTTTTTTTTTTTTTTTTCAAGCATAATACTTCTTCAATTCATCAGCATTTACGGGATGTCTAAAATCATCTCCGTCCATCCGAGTTAGAATCAATGCTCCTCCAGAAAAAGCTCTCTTTACCACATAAGGTCCTTCCCAATTTGGAGCCCATTTTCCTCTTGGATCCTTCACTATAGGGAGAATTTTCCTCAATACCAACTCCCCCTCTCGAAACTGTCTCGGACGAACTTTCTTGTTGTGGGCTCGAATCATCCTTCTCTGATACAACTGCCCGTGACAAATTGCTTTCAATCTTTTCTCCTCAATGAGATTCAACTGTTCATAACGAGCTTTAACCCATTCTGCTTCCTCTAGGCCAACTTCCATCAAAACCCGAAGTGAAGGGATCTCAACTTCAATAGGTAGCACTGCTTCCATCCCGTATACTAAAGAAAACGGTGTTGCCCCTGTAGATGTGCGGACCGAAGTACGATATGCATGAAGAGCAAAAGGCAGGATCTCATGCCAATCTTTGTACACATTGGTCATCTTCTCAACGATCCTCTTGATGTTCTTATTAGCTGCTTCTACTGCGCCGTTCATCTTCGGACGGTAAGGTGCCGAATTATGATGTGTGATCTTGAATTGAGTACACACTTCTCTCATCATCTTATTGTTCAAATTGAGAGCATTATCCGAAATAATTCTTGCTGGCAACCCATAACGGCATATGATTTCTTTCTTGACGAATCTGCATACCACCGACTTCGTTACATTTGCATAAGACGCAGCTTCTACCCACTTTGTGAAATAATCTATGGCCACCAAGATGAAACGATGTCCATTTGAAGCTTTTGGGGTAATAGGCCCGATCATATCCATTCCCCACATTGAAAAAGGCCATGGTGCAGTCATGACATGTAAAGGTGATGGCGACACATGAATCTTATCTGCATAAATCTGGCATTTATGACACTTCCGGGAATAACTGATACAATCACCTTCCATGGTCAGCCAATAGTACCCTGTCCTCATAATCTGTTTAGCAAGCATGTGACCATTACCGTGGGTGCCACACATCCCTTCATGGACCTCTTCTATGATTCTTCGAGCTTCGGCAGACCCGACACACCTCAACAAGACTTGATCTTTCCCTTTCTTGTAGAGAATCTCGCCATCTAGAACAAAACCCATTGCTAACCTTCTTAGAGTCCTCTTGTCATTCTCTGTCGCTTGTTTTGGATACTGTTGACTCTTGATGTACTGCAAGATGTCGTTATACCAAGGGAGACCATCTGCTTCTTCTTCGATACTCAAGCAGTGGGCAGGAGACTCGTATATGCTCATCTTGATCGGCACAACTTCTGCCCCTTCATTCACTTTAAACATCGATGACAAAGTAGCCAGAGCATCCGCCATTCGATTTTCTTCTCGAGGAAAGTAATTGAAATTCACTTCTTTGAACTCCTCTAATAAACTCAGTATGAGTTCTCGGTATCGGATTAGCTTTGAATCTCGGGTTTCCCATTCTCCTCGTAACTGGTAAATTACCAAGGCTGAGTCTCCATAGACTTCCAATACTTTGATCTTTCTGTCCACCGCGGCACGAAGGCCCATAGTACATGCTTCATATTCAGCAGTATTGTTTGTACAATCAAAATCCAATCTAGCAGTGAAAGGATAACAGTCTTCTTCTGGGGATATAAGCACTGCCCCGATTCCATGCCCCATGGCATTAGATGCGCCATCGAAGTACATTCTCCACACTTTCTTCTTTAGGGGAATCTCATCTGCTTGCGACACATACATCAAATCCTCATCTGGGAAGTCAAAGTTCAACGGCTCATAATCTTCCACTGCTCGACTTGCTAAGAATTCCGCCACTGCACTGCCTTTGATAGCTTTTTGACTTACGTATACAATGTCGTACTCTGACAATAAAACCTGCCATCTTGCCGTCCTCCCTGACAGAGAAGGTGCTTCCAACATGTACTTGATTGGATCTAGCTTGGCAATCAACCACGTGGTGTGGTACAACATATACTGTCTGAGTCTTCGAGCAGTCCAAGCTAAGGCGCAGCACAACTTTTCTACCGACGAATATTTCAACTCATAGTCTGTGAACTTTTTGCTGAGATAGTAAACTGCCTGTTCTTTCTTTCCCGTTTCATCAAGCTGCCCCAAAACACAACCCATGGAACTTTCAAATACTGATAAATACAGTATCATTGGTTTATCCGGGATCGGCGGCATTAATACTGGTGTGTTTGATAAATAATGCTTAACCTTTTCAAAAGCAATCTGACACCCTTCATCCCATTCTCCTGGATCACGCTTTCGAAGTAACTTAAATATTGGATCACATTTGTCGGTCAACTGTGAAATAAACCGAGCAATGTAATTCAATCTCCCTAGAAAGCCTCTTACTTCCTTTTGAGTGCGAGGTGGTGGCAAATTCTGAATGGCATTCACTTTATCTGGGTCAATCTCAATTCCTCTTTTGCTGACAACAAAACCCAACAACTTCCCCGAGGTGACTCCAAAAGTGCATTTTGCCGGATTTAGCTTGAGTCTAAATTTCCTTAATCGTTCAAAGAGCTTCTTAAGATTCGCAATATGCTCCTCTTCTCCTTGTGACTTTGCGATCATATCATCAACGTAGACCTCAATTCCCTTATGCATCATATCATGAAACAAGGTCACCATGGCTCTCTGGTATGTTGCCCCAGCATTCTTCAATCCAAATGGCATTACTTTGTAGCAGAAGGTGCCCCACATTGTAACAAATGTGGTTTTCTCCATATCTTCCGGTGCCATCTTGATTTGATTATATCCTGAGAATCCGTCCATAAAAGAAAATAAAGAACTCTTCGCTGTATTATCCACCAGAGTATCAATATGGGGCAAAGGGAAATTATCTTTAGGGCTGGCCTTGTTCAAATCTCGATAATCAACACACATCCGCACCTTGCCATCCTTCTTCGGTACTGGAACAATATTTGCCACCCATTCTGGATATTTTGCCACCTCTAGGAATCCAGCATCAAATTGTTTCTTCACTTCCTCTTTTATCTTTAACAGCATATCAGGCCTCATTCTTCTCAACTTTTGCTGAATTGGCTTGCATTCTGGCCTTAAAGGGAGCCTATGAACCACAATATCCGGATTTAACCCTGGCATATCTTGGTATGACCATGCAAATACATCCACATGCTCCTGGAGCAAAGCTATCAATTCACTTTTTATTAATGGTGACAATGAAGTTCCAATTCTGATTTCTTTTATCTCTTCATCATTTCCCAAATTTATTGTTTCCAATAATTCCTTATGAGGAAGTACTTGCTTCTCCTCTTGTTCTATTTTTCTCAATAAATCCGGAGGTAGATCATAATCCTCAGTATCTTCATTAGCCTCAAAATCACCCGTGCAAATGGGTCTTTCAAAATCAATTTCAGAATTACTGACAGGAGGGTCCTCATATTCTGCATCCGTACACCTGTAAATAGGTGGAGAAAAACAATATAGGAAAATATATATATATAAAAGAAAATGAATAACAAAAATGAAAGAATATGGACACATCAATATGGATAATGCATTGTGCTTGTTATTTATTGAATGAAAATGCTTGAAAAGCCCATTACAAAAAAAACTTAATATCTCTGGGTAAAGATAATTAAGATTGCTTTTTTAAAAAGTATTACTTTGGAATAGACTTAAAGACTATGGGCAACTCAGTCGCACTCCAATTGGTTAGTCTATATCCTGGTGGACAAGGTCGCACCATCCAGCTAGCACTTTCTCTTTCAATTCTGTCTTTCCCAGTCATGCAGATCTCCACATCATTCATCTGTTCATCACCATTCACCTGGAATTTCTTGAAGGCTTTCTCTATCATCACAAGTACATCATCAGAATTCTTTTCTCCGAACAGAGAACCAGCTGAGCGGAAGTTGTGAAGGATAGGTGGGAATGTCATAGGCTCCCACTCAATATCCATACCCGCAAAACGGGCCATCCTCCTTTGTCGATTCTTTTCAACCTGTCTTCTTTTCTCATGGGCCTTTGGAAGATACCCTAAGCCAAATCGGTCCTTTTTTCCTTTTACCTCTATGGCTCGAGCCATCCCCTGAAGATATTTCCCGAGACCTTTTCCTGCCCTGCAGCCTTTTCCTACGGTGGTTTTTACCCCCAACCTTGTGTTCTTGGACAGCTTTGGTTTTGGAATTTTTTGTCCTTCAGCGACAAAAACTGCATTTACAAATTCCAAAGACCGGAAAGAACACTCCACGGCCTCTTCATTCGGCTCCACATAAGGAGATTCAGTGGATGCGGAGGCTATTATGTCTTCCTCCCCTGATACCGTAATCAACCGACCCTCCATCACAAATTTTAGTTTCTAGTGAAGAGACGAGGGTACAGCCCCAGCTGAATGTATCCATGGCCTTCCCAACAAACAGTTATAAGATGGATTGATATCCATAACCTGGAAGTTCACTGTATATGTGCACGGGCCTATTTCCAAAGGAACTTCAATGGTTCCCATAACCTCCCTCCTGGTTCCGTCAAAAGCTCTGACCACCGTGCAACTCGGTATCATATAGGATAAATCCACTGGTAACTTGGATAAGGTTGCTAAAGGCATCACATTTAGTGAAGAACCGTTGTCCAGAAGGACCCTCGGTAATATGTGCCCCTTACAAGTAGTGGTTATATGGAGAGCTTTTGTTGATCCAATACCATTGGGTGGTATTTCCTCATAGCTGAAGAATATGAAGTCATCAGCTGCGATGTTTCCCACCAACCTATCCAGCTTTTCCACTGATATATTATTGGCCACGTACGCTTGATTTAATACTCTCAATAAAGCCTTTCTGTGTGGTTCTGAATTTAAAAGCAAAGATAAGATTGAAATCCTAGCTGGTTGACGTTGCAGTTGTTCAACCACGCTATATTCACTATGCTTTATAAATTTCAAGAACTCACAAGCTTCTTTTTCACATACTGGCTCTTTGATTCCATTAATCGGGGCTGATCCCCTCTCTGTTTCCTCCGGCAAATCCTTCTCAATGCGGATTGGCTCGACGACCTTCTTCCCTTTGTCAATTCCTCTGTCTTTCCCTGCTACCCCTTGTTCAATGGCCTCCGGAGCATAACACCTCCCACTTCGGGTTAAATGCCCCACACCTGTAATATCCTGTTGGCCTGAAGACCCGGGCATAACCATACTGCAGTCATATTTCCATGGTGTAGCCTTGTTTTCCTTGTATGGAAAGGAAACAGGTAAATCAATGATTAATTTGGGCGCATTTTCTTCCATGGCTGGCATAACTTTTTCCTCCGGTTCATCATAGTAGATGATTAGGGGTCTTCCTATCCCATAGCCACTTGTATTTTCAATGACTTCTATTTCCCCTTCTATCTCCTCATAGAATTGGGCTACCCCATTATCCATCATTCTTTGGATTTTAACCCGGAAGTCCCCACAGTTCTGTATGTCATGGCCTTCACTCTTATGGAACGGGCACCAATCATGCACCCTTCTTGCTACCATTTTCAGATCTTTCGTACCTTCCACCAATTCTGCCTTGACCATTTCAGCCCATATTGTCATCATCGGAGTCTTAACCTCCCCAATATCCCTCTTTAATCTTCTGTCCCCTCCGGTCAATATTGCATTCATTTGATTCCCAGCATGATTGGGCAACGGATTTCCAGCTACGTTCGGCCCATTTTTTGATCCAAACTTCACTACCCCTGAATTAATCAAGCTTTGGACTTTTCTTTTGAAGGCTAGGCAATCTTCAATTGAATGTCCTTGGATTCCCGCATGGTATGCACAGTTGGTGTTTGCATTGTACCATCTTGGATATGGAGGTGTCAAAGGTTTTAGGTACACAGGTGCAACAAGTTGACCCTGCAACAGTTTTGGATATAGATCACCGTAAGTAGTGGGAATTGGATCAAATTGGGTTCTTTGATCGTTCCTTGGTGAACGTTGGTCATTACGCGCAGGCCCTTGTGTGTTAGGAACAGTATTTCTAGGAAGGATGATTTGAGGAGATATGCCAGTTGGGAATGGCTGTTGTGGTATATTGGTATAAGGGAACGGGTTTTGGGTAAGGTGGTTGATATTAGGGTAATAAGGATTATACCCCGGATATGGTGTGTATGGTGTAGGAGGTGTATAAGGTGTGGTAGGGGTATAAGGCCTCGGTGGTGTGTATGGTGTAGGAGGTGTGTAAGGGTATTGGTTGAAGCTTACTGCATGGGTTTCTTCCTTTTTCTTTGTAGGAAAAGCTCTTTTTGGGGTAGCAGACTCACCCCCTTCCATCTTTCCACTCTTAATGGCTGACTCAATCATTTCTCCAGATATTACCATATCCGCAAAATCTTTGGTAGCATTTCCCACCAATCTGTCATAATAAGGTGCCTTCAATGTGTTGATGAAAAGCACCGTGGTTTCTTTGTTGGTTAAAGGGGGTTGCACTTGTGTTGCCAGGTCCCTCCACCTCTGTGAATACTCCTTGAAGGTCTCATTGGACCTTTTTTCCATGTTCTGTAATGACAGCCTGTCTGGTACCATATCAGAAACGTGTTTATAATACTCCATAAAAGCCCTGGCCAGATCCGTCCATGAACGAATCTTGGTACGACTGAGTTGGTTGTACCATCGGGTGGCTGACCCTGTTAAGCTGTCCTGGAAGCAATGAATAAGCAATTTTTCATTATCCTCATGCCCTGTCATCCTTCTATAGTACATAGTCAGATGAGCTGATGGGTTGGTGGTCCCATTATACTTTTCAAAATCTGGTACTTTGAACTTTGGTGGAATTATTAGATCATGTACCAGGCTCATCTCTTTGGCATCTAGGCTGCCAAACAACTCTGCTCCTTCCACTGCCCTTAGCCTTTCTTCCAACAACTGATATTTCTTCTCAGATTCAGCAGTTTCGACCCTCTTCAGTTTAGTCATTTTGGCCCTTTCCTTTTCTGCCATTTTTTCGAAGTCTGGAACCTCAACCTCAATTGGATCAACTCCGGTGTTACCCCTTTTTGGACCGAAATTCTGTGGTTCGGCCGCCGGCTGGATGTAGATGTAGGATGCTGCCCCAGTTGGAATTTCATTTCCCATAGGTTGGGATGTCTGGCCATTTCTCTGTACCACTTCTGGTCTATCCTCCAGATTTACTGCCCCCATTCCAGCAGCTGAATTCTCTCCAGGCCACTTCTGCTTCATCATATTGCCCATCATCTCCATGAGCTTCGTCATCTGTTCTCGTGTATCTTCTTGAGACTTAGTCAACTGTTCTTGTAGTTCTTTCTGGATTCTTTCCATTCTCTCAACTCTGGCAAGCTGATCATTTTCCATGGCTTTTGTTCGAGACCGAGTATTGTAAGAGTGTTGGAAATCTGGTTCTTTCTGAGTGCGACCAATTGTACCTTTATTTTTTTAAAAAACCATTGATTAGAAATTATTGACACAATTCTTATTTTATTTTATAAAAAATGAATAAATGAATGAATGAATCAGTGTTAATGAATGAACAACTAAGTAAATGACTAAGTGTATGAACTTAGATGACTATTTAAAGTATTGGCCCCGGGATAATTCCAACCAAACGGTCTTTCATTGATTTCCTGGAACAAAAGATCATGATAATCTGTCTCTCCTAAAAACTATTACAAGATACTAGTCCTATAATAACTCCCTCGGATCCTGGACCTTCTTCAATGTCCTCCTTTAACTGCCTTGCTCTTCCATCTGATCCCTACTTGTTCACGGCCCTTAGACGTGTTAGCACAAGCATCACCCTGTAAGCTCTCCCTAGCTTGCTTCTCAAGTTGATTTGCTCGGGCTTCCTCGTGTTTTGCCTTTTCTACCCAATAATTCTTCTCCTTTTTGAGGTTTTTGACTTCTTGTTCCCATTCCCCGGAAGTCTTGAGAGTCCCCTCAAATCTGAGCTCAAAGCGATATCTCTTGTTCTCCAAATGCAATCCTCGAAGGTCGTCCTTAACGGTGTCCCTTTCTCTCTTAATCTGTTCCTTCTCTTTTTCCCGAGCTGATTCCCTTTTTTTCATGTCTTCAAGCTCTTCTTGCAGTCGGGCAATTTCCTTACTCATCCGGGCCTTTTCTTTTTCAAATTCCGCTCTTGTAATTTCTAATTCTGATGGCATTTCCCTCGGTGGCGGATTTATGAACTGGATCTCCTCCCCATCTGATGTCAATAGTCTATCATTAACCCTTAATTTCCTCCATACCAAATAATCAGGTGTGACGGTGTCGGCATATCTGGCCACTTTTATCCGTTGAGTTTTCTTCCATGCTTCGATCGCTGCCCGCACTTTTCCAGAATATCCATCTTCCCCATAAGTGAACTCTGATGATCTTAAATTATGAGTCATGGGTGTGAATTGCCGAGACTCCACCTGTCTTTGCACCAACAGAGGCGCATAACTCACAGACCCCCAAATTCCGAGCAGTGGAACTCCCGGGTTGTCCCCACATTTGTACATAATCGGCACAGGAACCATCCATGGAGCTCTCCAAGTCACCATCTCCCCTTTTAGATTCCGGAACATGTTGACCCATTTCTCTTCATTCCCTTCCTTAGGCCAATCATTTTGAAGGAATTCCTTAATCGGAACTAAAGTCTTCATGTATGGTTTGAAGGAAACATTTTCTATCTTCCAAAAGTGACTTTGAATCCAAATATAAAGGAGTTGTACACACCCCTTGATCCTCCCTCGTCCGGCCTTTTTACAAAAATTCAAGGATCGGATAGTTTCAGCTATGATGGCCGGAGATGGGTTGATCTTTTGTTCCAACTTTTCAAAGAAATCAAACACGGCTATATCCACATGACCCAATATCTTCGGGAATATGATTAACCCGTAGATGGCTAGAGCGAAGATGTCCCTGGCTTTTGCTTTGTTAGAACAACCCAATATCAACAGTCGGAGAGTTTCCCACGGAATGCACCCATTTTTCTGCTTCGTGTCCACATGACTCTCAACCCATGTTGTATCCATTCCAGTGATCCTAGCCACTTTCTTCTTAAGACCTGAAGGTTTCATTTCCTTCAAATATATCCGATCAGGATTAGGACATTCAATACGTAACAGTGTCGAATATTCTTCGATCAGTGGTGTCATATCCTCCTCGTTAAAAGTGAAACATCTATAAGCAGGATTCCAGAACTGTACCATAGCCTGAATCAACCCACTATTGACCTGAATCGGAATTAAGAGTGCTATGTCTCCATATTTCTGAGTTAAGGCTTCTTTCTCTGATACATTCCACTGGTTCCAAATGTCGGCTAACCCTCGGAGATTATTCTGTCTAAGATCCACTTTGACCCTTTCCGGCAATATTGACACATAACCCTTCTCGAGGCAATCTCCATCCTCCCTTTGATTTTTTTCTGACTGTGCCCTGACTACTGCATGATCTTCTATCACTGAAATAACCTGGTCCTCCATGAAAGTCCTTTGGGTTGATAACTATCTCGAGGCCAATAAACTTCAAGTATATGATGATGTCTATGATGCATGCCAAAGAAAAGAAAACAGAAAGAAATAGATTAGTAAGGAAATGAATTCACAAATATAACATAAATAACAACATGCTTAAAAAAATGTCCCAAAATTTAAACAGAGCTACGGCATTACAACGCCTTTGGGACAAAATAATAAAAAATACGAGTGGTATGATGTTCGTTCATCATCACCCAATTTGTATCTAACATATAGAAAGATGGTAAAAGGTTGGAAATGTTCCTCCATGTGTCTTAAACTTCGGGTATCTAACAGAAATCCGGCATGGCTTCGCCTAGGTTCACTATATGAAGGTGAATTGGTTCTAAGGCTCCGAATTGTTCCTCACTGTCGCCGGTGAAGGCTAGTAAGGCACCCCGATAAAAGCGGGTTCAATTCGTTAGAGTATATTTTCCTATGCCCGTACGGAGGATTATCACGAAGGCATTAGGTACTTTATACTCCGAAAGTGTTTCACTAGCCCATACGGAGGATCATCACGAAGGCGTAGTTACTTTACTCCCACTTAAAAGGACAGAACCCGGGTAGAGGATTCATGTTATGCAAATGCACGTGTAGTGTGTGTGGAGGAACAAAACAAACCTGTCACCACCTATTCTACAACCCTTATTCTAAATACCCCACTAAACATAAACAATTTAAAGCATCACTCAAACAAACATATAAATATACGCAACAAAATTAACAGGGAACAACTAATAATATGAATTCACATGAATATGGACATATTAAAACATTTTTTTTATTTTCAAAATTCTCTTTTTTTTTTTATTTTTTTTTTCAAAGAAATATTGGAATAAAAATTAAATACCAATTAAACCAACAAAATCGAGACTTTGATAACACACGACTAATTCTAGGCCTGACTCTCTAATAGTCCCCAGCGGAGTCGCCAAGCTGTCGCAACCTAAAAAATAACGGCTCATCGCAAGACTTTATTATTCGTTAGATGTGACATTAAAAAATCGAGGAAAAGTCGACTTAATTCCTCTAGAAAAATGAAGGTTTTGAAAATGACCTTAAAAAAGACATGGAGTCGCCACCAATCTTTTTTAGCTAGGTGTGATCGGCCACCTATTAAAACCGGTTTTATAAAATATTTTAAAAATTAATTAAAACATTTTAAAAACCAATTTCAAGTCTGCGTTTTAAACCAGAGAAATCAAAGAAGCGGGTTCGGGAGTCGGTTACGTGTGGGGAAGGATTAGCACCCCCACAACGCCCGTATAAATCGGTACCTTATTAATCGTGTGTTATCTCAAATCTCGGTAAAAAGTTGGTTTTAAACTTAGTATTTCAAGTTAATTCCCAATTTAAAAATAATTCCATTTTTTTATTGAAAATGATCCGGAATTTATAAATTCAAAATTTTCCTATATTCCCCAACAAACGTGGCAAAATATAGAAATTTTTATTAGTTTTGGAAAACTTTCCGAATCATTCTTCTTTTGAAAGAAAGATATTCCTTTATTAATGATAATTGATGAAATTCCCTCCAGCAAACCCGGTAGAGAACTCATGAATTATTTTAACTCGGGAATATCTTTATTTTTATTGAAAACCATTATCTTTTTGAAAACATTTAAAATAAATGAACATGTATATGCATGACATAAATAAAATGACATAGCAGAATCTAAATAATATAATGCAACCTAAATGACATGGCAAACATGAATGATATGGCATATACATTAAATGAAATGGAATATGAAATAATGCTACCATATAATATGCATGAAAATAAAAATAGAAATAATAGTGCATGAACATAGTATATGCTAAATAATATGACCAAAAAAATGACTAAATAAAAGCATGGGATATCATGAAATATTCCAAATCATATGATAAACCATATAACATCAAAAATATAAATCAAAATAATAACAATATCATAGAAATTATTATAACAAGAATCACATATTATATAAAATGCATGAATATAAAAATGCAATGCATGAAATGTATTTTTTCCTTTAATTAAGGAAATCCGTATATCTAAAAAGATATCCGGCTACCTTAGGAAAATATGTCAAATTAAATATTCTAAAACCAAAATACTTTGTGATTGTTTGAAAATAATTTTGAGAAGCTTGAATTAAAAATAAAAACTGGGCTAGAATTTTTTAAATGGCTCTAATTTCCTAAGTTTAAAAAATCCGGACTTGGCTACCCTTAACCCGGGACTTGAAAAACCATTTTTAGAGTTTAAAAAGGCTTATAAATTATCCTAAGTCAGTAGCTAACCCTCCTAATCAGCCCACTCTAAGTAAATTAACCAAAACAGAAAAATGGTTTTTCTTTAAATTCAATTCTGACTCCACTGTCCAGTATTAATCCACGATTTTTTACCCAATTTTTAAAACTTCCAAAAATTCTAAAATAAATACTGGAGACTCAGGACATGTAAAACTACACGAAAACAAATCGGCTTAATTTTCTGATCAAAGATGAATTCCCAGAAAAATCATAGATGTACGAGTTTTTGGAGGAGAAAAAACTGCTTTGTTTTTCTTTAAATTCAATTCTGACTCCACTGTCCAGTTTTAATCCACGATTTTTTACCTTATTTTTAAAAATTCCAAAAATTCTAAAGAAATTACTGGAGACTCAGAACATGTAAAACTACACGATAAAAAATCGGCTTAATTTTATGATCAAAGATGAATTCCCAGAAAAATCAGAGATGTACGAGTTTTTTGAGGAGAAAAAACTGCTTTGTTTTTCTTTAAATTCAATTCTGACTCCACTGTCCAGTTTTAATCCACGATTTTTTACCCTATTTTTAAAAATTCCAAAAATTCTAAAAAAATTACTGGAGACTCAGGACATGTAAAACTACACGATAAAAAATCGGCTTAATTTTATGATCAAAGATGAATTCCCAGAAAAATCAGAGATGTACGAGTTTTTTTGAGGAGAAAAAACTGCTTTGCTAGCACATTTTTTTGTCTTTGATAAAATCATTTAAAAATCAAAGTAAAAATATTTGAAACTCATAAAATGATTTCCAAACAATAGCTAAGACTTTTTGAAAGTTAGATAAAAATTGTCTAAGTAAAAAAAAATCACAAAGGTAGAATAATCAACTTGACAAACTTAATTTTCCACAAGTGTGCTCAAGAGAGCATGACTTTGAACCATCAATTGGCTCAAGTCATTATTCAAGTGGTATGAATATGAAATGCATGAAATAATGCAGCAAACATAATGCATGGATCTAAACCTAAATGTAAGGAAAATGCATGACATAAATAATATGGCCTAGACCTAACATGAACTTGCATGGCATTTAATGTAACCTAGACCTAAAACATGCATGGCATTTTTACAAACACAAGGCATGCTTAATTCAAAAATCCAACCAAATATCATGCAAATGCAAAAACCTAACAACTAGCATGACAAAAAATGCAACACACAATGCAAAACACATGGAGTAGCCAAATGGCCTCAAGCTCCAACAAGCATGGCATTTTCTCAAACACTTGGCATACTAGCATGAAAAACTAAGTCATAACACAAAAATCACACAAGCATTTTCACAAACACCTAATATACTAAGTCTAAAACATGCTCACTAAGATATAAAACAAGAATCATGCAAAGAATCACACAAGCATTTTCACAAACACTTAATATGCTAACTCTAAAACATGCTCAAATTTAAACAACATGAAAACAGAAAATTAAAAATGCAAAAACATGAAATCTAAGACATAAATGGCAACAAATAAAGCAACCAAATTAAATATAACTTAAGAACATGAAATAACATAACATTTAAAACATCAAAAACAAGAAAATAGCATAAACAATATGGTAAAATGAATCAACACAACAACTTAAAATAAATAATGTAGGCCATTTGGCCATGGTGAGTTTATTGTAAAAACAAAATGTAAATAAAATATACTTAAGAAAGGAAATGAAGGAAGAACAAAAAAAACATTATTCTAAAATGAAAACTCACCAAGTAGAGATTAAAATAGCAAAAAACAAGAATAGAAAATGAAAGTGCAAGAGTTGGTGCTCAAGAGCAACCTCAAGAAGCTAATATTTCAAGCTTTTCTCTTCAAACTTTCCTTTTTTTTCTAAACTTTTCTTTTTTTGCTCTCAACCAAGAAGATAAAAACTAAGAAAAACTAAGAGAAATAAGCCAAAATGGAAAAGAAAAAAAACCAAAATGTGCCTCTCTAGGGTTGGCCTTAATGATGTTTATATAGCCTCAAAGATGTTGTCATTTTTGTGTAACCTATTTTCCATCAAATGGCTAATAATTCAAGATAAAAAGTCATGAAATTACCACCCTTAGATTAGCATCTCAGCCCTCTCTATGTAAAAATAATGTTGACATCTTTCTTAACCTATGTGGTTTACTCACCATGGCTTGATCAAAGAGAATGGTTAACTAACTCTTGATTTTTAACCACTTGATTAAAAAAAAAAATAATTAGAAGCTTCCTCCTTTCCTTGGGCTTGGGCATTCCAGCACTTCTCTTTTCCAGCCCAACTCTGATTTTTTGAAGGGCCAAAAAAAGCCCTTTTCGGTTGCTTGGGTGAAATGACCATTTTGCCCCCCGGATGCAAGTAAATATCAAACGGACTCCAAATTCAATTTTTATTTTTTTAATACTTCCAAAATAATAAAATATTGAGTTCTGGAAGTTTTCAAAATTATCCGAGTCCGTTTTCTATTTATTTGGATTTTTTCTTCCCAAAAATGCCCTTTTATGCCCCTACATTTTACCATTTTTTAAACGAGCTCCAAATCAAGATTTTCCTTCACCAATCTCTTCAAAATAATTAAAAAGTGTGATCTGGAAGTTTTCATAATTTTTGGAGCTCATTTGGTATTTTTTCGGGATTTATCGGCTTGAATTACTGCATAGGAGGCTCGGGATTTGGCCATTTTGCAAACGAACTCGGAATCAAGATTTTCTTTCGCCAATCTCTTCCAAATAATTTAAAAATGAGATTTTCCAAATTTCAGAATTTTTGGAGTCCATTTGCTATTTTTTCGGGATTTTCCTTTTTGAATTACTCTATAAGAAGCCCGGGATTTGGCCATTTTGCAAACGAACTCGGAATCAAGATTTTCTTTCGCCAATCTCCTTCAAATGATTTAAGAATGATATTGACAAATTTTCCATAATTTTCGGAGTCCATTTGCTATTTTTCCCAAATTTTTCCAATTTTGCCCTTTTACCTCCGAAACCCGGTTTTGCTCAAAACAAATCCGATTTTCAGATTTTCTTCAATCTGAGCCTTGGGCCATCCTTTTTAACCATTATTCATCCATTGAGGGATTTGGCCTTACCAAGTCGGGCCATTTCTGTGATTCTTCCCGATTTCACCGAAATCCACTAAAAACTCTAATTCTCGGTTTTCTCCCGGATTGACTTTTCTTTTGGTTTTTCTTGCAAGTGACTTCTCCATTACCCGTAGTCAGTGCTTATCTTTCATTTGGAACCTTCAATTTCGACCAGTTTGATCGTTTAAGCACTTTTCCCCAAATTTCTCGGATTAGGGTTTCTTTTCTACTGAATCTCCAAATCCCAACTTCCGAACTCCATATCTTTCAATGTAGACCTCGGATTATCAAAATTCTTTCGCCATTTTTCAATTGAACTCAAAATCTTGATTGTGAAAGTGGGTTGACTTTTTCAATAGTTGACTTTCTGGGGTTGACTTTTTCGGGGTTGACTTTTTCGGGGTTGACTTTTTTCAGGGTTGACTTTTTCAAGTTTGACTTTTTGTGCTCGCCCTCTTAAACTAAGTCTCGGAGTACCATCTGCAGGATGAAAACAGTCTTTTTATACTCGGAAACATCAATATGGGAAGAAAACATACCTGTTTTAGTGGTCCGGACAAAATTAGGTGTCTACAGCTGCCCCTCTTTGGCTATTGCTGAGAATCAGGAATCAGGCAAAGATAAACCAACACTAATTTTGTACGGTCAGTGATATCACATATGAAAGAAAGGGAAAGGGGTTTTCTTTTCTATCATTTTTTTTTTGTTTTTTTTTTTTTTTTGTTTTGTTTTGATAATAAGCTGTAAATTGAAGATTTGTCCTTAAATTGAATTCCCTGACTAATCAAGGCTCGATCCGTCTTAAGAAAACGAATTCGATTTTCAAAAGAAAAATGGTGCCCGGAGGTCTTTAAAACTAGCGAAAATATATTGACGACAGTCTCAGGGTTCGACTCATTTGATAAAACAGAATGAATTCGATTTAAAACAAAAGGAAATACCTCGAAGATGGTCTCAAGGCTCGACTCATTTGATAAAACAGAATGAATTCGATTTAAAACAAAAGGAAATACCTCGACGATGGTCTCAAGGCTCGACTCATTTGACGAAACAGAATGAATTCGATTTAAAACAAAAAGAACTACCTCGACGATGGTCTCAAGGCTCGACTCATTTGATAAAACAGAATGGGCTCGATTTAAAACAAAATGAACTACCTCAACGATGGTCTCAAGGCTCGACTCATTTGATAAAACAGAATGAATTCGATTTAAAACAAAAGGAAATACCTCGACGATGGTCTCAAGGCTCGACTCATTTGACGAAACAGAATGAATTCGATTTAAAACAAAAAGAACTACCTCGACGATGGTCTCAAGGCTCGACTCATTTGACGAAACAGAATGAATTCGATTTAAAACAAAAGGAGATACCTCGATGGTGATCTCAAGGCTCGACTCATTTGATAAAACAGAATGAATTCGATTTAAAACAAAAGGAAATACCTCGACGATGGTCTCAAGGCTCGACTCATTTGACGAAACAGAATGAATTCGATTTAAAACAAAAGGAAATACCTCGACGATGGTCTCAAGGCTCGACTCATTTGACGAAACAGAATGAATTCGATTTAAAACAAAAGGAAATACCTCGACGATGGTCTCAAGGCTCGACTCATTTGACGAAACAGAATGAATTCGATTTAAAACAAAAGGAAATACCTCGACGATGGTCTCAAGGCTCGACTCATTTGACGAAACAGAATGAATTCGATTTAAAACAAAAGGAAATACCTCGACGATGGTCTCAAGGCTCGACTCATTTGACGAAACAGAATGAATTCGATTTAAAACAAAAGGAAATACCTCGACGATGGTCTCAAGGCTCGACTCATTTGACGAAACAGAATGAATTCGATTTAAAACAAAAGGAAATACCTCGACGATGGTCTCAAGGCTCGACTCATTTGACGAAACAGAATGAATTCGATTTAAAACAAAAGGAGATACCTCGATGGTGATCTCAAGGCTCGACTCATTTGATAAAACAGAATGAATTCGATTTAAAACAAAAGGAAATACCTCGACGATGGTCTCAAGGCTCGACTCATTTGACGAAACAGAATGAATTCGATTTAAAACAAAAGGAAATACCTCGACGATGGTCTCAAGGCTCGACTCATTTGATAAAACAGAATGAATTCGATTTAAAACAAAAGGAAATACTTCGACGATGATCTCAAAGCTCGACTCATTTGATAAAACAAAATGAATTCGATTTAAAGCAAAAGAAAATACCTTGATGGCAATCTCAAACTCTGAATCTTTTGAGAAGCAAAACGAGCTTCTTCTTGGGGAAGTCCAAGCTTGCCTGATATCTGCACTGTTAACTAAATGCAATGATGAGAATGCTATGCTTTTGCAAATGCTTGTATGCTTCCTAATAAATGCAATCAAATGATTATGCCATAATTTCTAATCCATGGTTTCTTTGAGGTTCACAGATTATATGACTTCAGGACAGAGTCTTCAACTGTTCATTGATGCCCCACTTGAGGGATCCTTCACTCAAGATATCTTGTCAAATAGTCTCAGCTTCTGTCTTTTGCTGAAGTTCACAGATTTTCTGACTACGCAATGGAGTCTCCACCACGTTCACTGTTTTCTTTTCTTGGTGAACTTTCCAAACCTTTCCAAGATTTAAATCTATTCCTTAGTAATACTTTGAAATCCCTTTATTTAAAGATTTTTATTACTAAACATCATTCAATTTAATAACAACCATAATGCATCTAAAAGTATATGAAAAAGAATATGAATCAATAAAAAATTGTCATGAAAAGGATGACAAGAATTTATTGAAGAAATGTTTTAAAATGGTAAAAATAAATGTCAAGGATATAAGAAACAAATATAAGGTTATAGGCTGTAGATGCCCCGGATGCGGAATATCTTGGACCCCTCCTTTTTCAAACCATCTGAAATTTCTCTTGAATGAGCAATTCACTTGGGTAACCTCTTAACTTCTGTAGTTACATCAGACTGCATTGTTCCCCTTTTCTTTGATTGTAAGATGCTTTCTTCCCCATTACACGGAGCATTGATTAGTACTTAAGCTGCCTTTTACAGGTTTTCAACTCAAGTTTCCTCCGTTCGGTATTAAGTCGCCCTTTGGGGTTTTCGGCTTAAACCTCTCCTTTTTTTTTTTTTTTTTGGTTCTGCATTTGAGAATTCTAAATGCTTCCACAGTAAAAATATCAATCCAAAAGATGGGATGGATTCTGAGAAATATCTTCCAAATTAAATATCCCTGCTTGATCAAAATGGGCTTTCAAAGCATGTAATGTAGGCCAAGGTTTAGTTTTAGAAAGGAAGGATAAATAGGCCCAAAATGTGTTTAAGGGTGATGGGATCAAGGATCACTTCATGAGGAGAACTCATTCTGGAAACATCTGTCCCCTCTTTTTTTTTTTGATTTTTTTGATGGCTTTCTTTTTGCCATGATTTTTTATTATCTTTCCTCGCATTTGCCCTCCAGTGTAGAGGGTGATCCTTGATCAAGGTTCAAAGAAAGAAATAATTCTTAAGGCTCAAAGGGGTGACTAAGGATAATTTCTTCTTAGTGGAAGGAATATGAAAAACGGCCATTCATCATATCAAGCATAAATATTTTCTTTGAAAAGCAATTCTCAGGGGAAATAGATATATAGAATTTCTTTTTTTACACTTGGAATCATTCGAATTTTCATGTGCACAACATCACAATTTTTTTTTTTTTTTTTTTTCAAGCATAATACTTCTTCAATTCATCAGCATTTACGGGATGTCTAAAATCATCTCCGTCCATCCGAGTTAGAATCAATGCTCCTCCAGAAAAAGCTCTCTTTACCACATAAGGTCCTTCCCAATTTGGAGCCCATTTTCCTCTTGGATCCTTCACTATAGGGAGAATTTTCCTCAATACCAACTCCCCCTCTCGAAACTGTCTCGGACGAACTTTCTTGTTGTGGGCTCGAATCATCCTTCTCTGATACAACTGCCCGTGACAAATTGCTTTCAATCTTTTCTCCTCAATGAGATTCAACTGTTCATAACGAGCTTTAACCCATTCTGCTTCCTCTAGGCCAACTTCCATCAAAACCCGAAGTGAAGGGATCTCAACTTCAATAGGTAGCACTGCTTCCATCCCGTATACTAAAGAAAACGGTGTTGCCCCTGTAGATGTGCGGACCGAAGTACGATATGCATGAAGAGCAAAAGGCAGGATCTCATGCCAATCTTTGTACACATTGGTCATCTTCTCAACGATCCTCTTGATGTTCTTATTAGCTGCTTCTACTGCGCCGTTCATCTTCGGACGGTAAGGTGCCGAATTATGATGTGTGATCTTGAATTGAGTACACACTTCTCTCATCATCTTATTGTTCAAATTGAGAGCATTATCCGAAATAATTCTTGCTGGCAACCCATAACGGCATATGATTTCTTTCTTGACGAATCTGCATACCACCGACTTCGTTACATTTGCATAAGACGCAGCTTCTACCCACTTTGTGAAATAATCTATGGCCACCAAGATGAAACGATGTCCATTTGAAGCTTTTGGGGTAATAGGCCCGATCATATCCATTCCCCACATTGAAAAAGGCCATGGTGCAGTCATGACATGTAAAGGTGATGGCGACACATGAATCTTATCTGCATAAATCTGGCATTTATGACACTTCCGGGAATAACTGATACAATCACCTTCCATGGTCAGCCAATAGTACCCTGTCCTCATAATCTGTTTAGCAAGCATGTGACCATTACCGTGGGTGCCACACATCCCTTCATGGACCTCTTCTATGATTCTTCGAGCTTCGGCAGACCCGACACACCTCAACAAGACTTGATCTTTCCCTTTCTTGTAGAGAATCTCGCCATCTAGAACAAAACCCATTGCTAACCTTCTTAGAGTCCTCTTGTCATTCTCTGTCGCTTGTTTTGGATACTGTTGACTCTTGATGTACTGCAAGATGTCGTTATACCAAGGGAGACCATCTGCTTCTTCTTCGATACTCAAGCAGTGGGCAGGAGACTCGTATATGCTCATCTTGATCGGCACAACTTCTGCCCCTTCATTCACTTTAAACATCGATGACAAAGTAGCCAGAGCATCCGCCATTCGATTTTCTTCTCGAGGAAAGTAATTGAAATTCACTTCTTTGAACTCCTCTAATAAACTCAGTATGAGTTCTCGGTATCGGATTAGCTTTGAATCTCGGGTTTCCCATTCTCCTCGTAACTGGTAAATTACCAAGGCTGAGTCTCCATAGACTTCCAATACTTTGATCTTTCTGTCCACCGCGGCACGAAGGCCCATAGTACATGCTTCATATTCAGCAGTATTGTTTGTACAATCAAAATCCAATCTAGCAGTGAAAGGATAACAGTCTTCTTCTGGGGATATAAGCACTGCCCCGATTCCATGCCCCATGGCATTAGATGCGCCATCGAAGTACATTCTCCACACTTTCTTCTTTAGGGGAATCTCATCTGCTTGCGACACATACATCAAATCCTCATCTGGGAAGTCAAAGTTCAACGGCTCATAATCTTCCACTGCTCGACTTGCTAAGAATTCCGCCATTGCACTGCCTTTGATAGCTTTTTGACTTACGTATACAATGTCGTACTCTGACAATAAAACCTGCCATCTTGCCGTCCTCCCTGACAGAGAAGGTGCTTCCAACATGTACTTGATTGGATCTAGCTTGGCAATCAACCACGTGGTGTGGTACAACATATACTGTCTGAGTCTTCGAGCAGTCCAAGCTAAGGCGCAGCACAACTTTTCTACCGACGAATATTTCAACTCATAGTCTGTGAACTTTTTGCTGAGATAGTAAACTGCCTGTTCTTTCTTTCCCGTTTCATCAAGCTGCCCCAAAACACAACCCATGGAACTTTCAAATACTGATAAATACAGTATCATTGGTTTATTCGGGATCGGCGGCATTAATACTGGTGTGTTTGATAAATAATGCTTAACCTTTTCAAAAGCAATCTGACACCCTTCATCCCATTCTCCTGGATCACGCTTTCGAAGTAACTTAAATATTGGATCACATTTGTCGGTCAACTGTGAAATAAACCGAGCAATGTAATTCAATCTCCCTAGAAAGCCTCTTACTTCCTTTTGAGTGCGAGGTGGTGGCAAATTCTGAATGGCATTCACTTTATCTGGGTCAATCTCAATTCCTCTTTTGCTGACAACAAAACCCAACAACTTCCCCGAGGTGACTCCAAAAGTGCATTTTGCCGGATTTAGCTTGAGTCTAAATTTCCTTAATCGTTCAAAGAGCTTCTTAAGATTCGCAATATGCTCCTCTTCTCCTTGTGACTTTGCGATCATATCATCAACGTAGACCTCAATTCCCTTATGCATCATATCATGAAACAAGGTCACCATGGCTCTCTGGTATGTTGCCCCAGCATTCTTCAATCCAAATGGCATTACTTTGTAGCAGAAGGTGCCCCACATTGTAACAAATGTGGTTTTCTCCATATCTTCCGGTGCCATCTTGATTTGATTATATCCTGAGAATCCGTCCATAAAAGAAAATAAAGAACTCTTCGCTGTATTATCCACCAGAGTATCAATATGGGGCAAAGGGAAATTATCTTTAGGGCTGGCCTTGTTCAAATCTCGATAATCAACACACATCCGCACCTTGCCATCATTCTTCGGTACTGGAACAATATTTGCCACCCATTCTGGATATTTTGCCACCTCTAGGAATCCAGCATCAAATTGTTTCTTCACTTCCTCTTTTATCTTTAACAGCATATCAGGCCTCATTCTTCTCAACTTTTGCTGAATTGGCTTGCATTCTGGCCTTAAAGGGAGCCTATGAACCACAATATCCGGATTTAACCCTGGCATATCTTGGTATGACCATGCAAATACATCCACATGCTCCTGGAGCAAAGCTATCAATTCACTTTTTATTAATGGTGACAATGAAGTTCCAATTCTGATTTCTTTTATCTCTTCATCATTTCCCAAATTTATTGTTTCCAATAATTCCTTATGAGGAAGTACTTGCTTCTCCTCTTGTTCTATTTTTCTCAATAAATCCGGAGGTAGATCATAATCCTCAGTATCTTCATTAGCCTCAAAATCACCCGTGCAAATGGGTCTTTCAAAATCAATTTCAGAATTACTGACAGGAGGGTCCTCATATTCTGCATCCGTACACCTGTAAATAGGTGGAGAAAAACAATATAGGAAAATATATATATATAAAAGAAAATGAATAACAAAAATGAAAGAATATGGACACATCAATATGGATAATGCATTGTGCTTGTTATTTATTGAATGAAAATGCTTGAAAAGCCCATTACAAAAAAAACTTAATATCTCTGGGTAAAGATAATTAAGATTGCTTTTTTTAAAAGTATTACTTTGGAATAGACTTAAAGACTATGGGCAACTCAGTCGCACTCCAATTGGTTAGTCTATATCCTGGTGGACAAGGTCGCACCATCCAGCTAGCACTTTCTCTTTCAATTCTGTCTTTCCCAGTCATGCAGATCTCCACATCATTCATCTGTTCATCACCATTCACCTGGAATTTCTTGAAGGCTTTCTCTATCATCACAAGTACATCATCAGAATTCTTTTCTCCGAACAGAGAACCAGCTGAGCGGAAGTTGTGAAGGATAGGTGGGAATGTCATAGGCTCCCACTCAATATCCATACCCGCAAAACGGGCCATCCTCCTTTGTCGATTCTTTTCAACCTGTCTTCTTTTCTCATGGGCCTTTGGAAGATACCCTAAGCCAAATCGGTCCTTTTTTCCTTTTACCTCTATGGCTCGAGCCATCCCCTGAAGATATTTCCCGAGACCTTTTCCTGCCCTGCAGCCTTTTCCTACGGTGGTTTTTACCCCCAACCTTGTGTTCTTGGACAGCTTTGGTTTTGGAATTTTTTGTCCTTCAGCGACAAAAACTGCATTTACAAATTCCAAAGACCGGAAAGAACACTCCACGGCCTCTTCATTCGGCTCCACATAAGGAGATTCAGTGGATGCGGAGGCTATTATGTCTTCCTCCCCTGATACCGTAATCAACCGACCCTCCATCACAAATTTTAGTTTCTGGTGAAGAGACGAGGGTACAGCCCCAGCTGAATGTATCCATGGCCTTCCCAACAAACAGTTATAAGATGGATTGATATCCATAACCTGGAAGTTCACTGTATATGTGCACGGGCCTATTTCCAAAGGAACTTCAATGGTTCCCATAACCTCCCTCCTGGTTCCGTCAAAAGCTCTGACCACCGTGCAACTCGGTATCATATAGGATAAATCCACTGGTAACTTGGATAAGGTTGCTAAAGGCATCACATTTAGTGAAGAACCGTTGTCCAGAAGGACCCTCGGTAATATGTGCCCCTTACAAGTAGTGGTTATATGGAGAGCTTTTGTTGATCCAATACCATTGGGTGGTATTTCCTCATAGCTGAAGAATATGAAGTCATCAGCTGCGATGTTTCCCACCAACCTATCCAGCTTTTCCACTGATATATTATTGGCCACGTACGCTTGATTTAATACTCTCAATAAAGCCTTTCTGTGTGGTTCTGAATTTAAAAGCAAAGATAAGATTGAAATCCTAGCTGGTTGACGTTGCAGTTGTTCAACCACGCTATATTCACTATGCTTTATAAATTTCAAGAACTCACAAGCTTCTTTTTCACATACTGGCTCTTTGATTCCATTAATCGGGGCTGATCCCCTCTCTGTTTCCTCCGGCAAATCCTTCTCAATGCGGATTGGCTCGACGACCTTCTTCCCTTTGTCAATTCCTCTGTCTTTCCCTGCTACCCCTTGTTCAATGGCCTCCGGAGCATAACACCTCCCACTTCGGGTTAAATGCCCCACACCTGTAATATCCTGTTGGCCTGAAGACCGGGCATAACCATACTGCAGTCATATTTCCATGGTGTAGCCTTGTTTTCCTTGTATGGAAAGGAAACAGGTAAATCAATGATTAATTTGGGCGCATTTTCTTCCATGGCTGGCATAACTTTTTCCTCCGGTTCATCATAGTAGATGATTAGGGGTCTTCCTATCCCATAGCCACTTGTATTTTCAATGACTTCTATTTCCCCTTCTATCTCCTCATAGAATTGGGCTACCCCATTATCCATCATTCTTTGGATTTTAACCCGGAAGTCCCCACAGTTCTGTATGTCATGGCCTTCACTCTTATGGAACGGGCACCAATCATGCACCCTTCTTGCTACCATTTTCAGATCTTTCGTACCTTCCACCAATTCTGCCTTGACCATTTCAGCCCATATTGTCATCATCGGAGTCTTAACCTCCCCAATATCCCTCTTTAATCTTCTGTCCCCTCCGGTCAATATTGCATTCATTTGATTCCCAGCATGATTGGGCAACGGATTTCCAGCTACGTTCGGCCCATTTTTTGATCCAAACTTCACTACCCCTGAATTAATCAAGCTTTGGACTTTTCTTTTGAAGGCTAGGCAATCTTCAATTGAATGTCCTTGGATTCCCGCATGGTATGCACAGTTGGTGTTTGCATTGTACCATCTTGGATATGGAGGTGTCAAAGGTTTTAGGTACACAGGTGCAACAAGTTGACCCTGCAACAGTTTTGGATATAGATCACCGTAAGTAGTGGGAATTGGATCAAATTGGGTTCTTTGATCGTTCCTTGGTGAACGTTGGTCATTACGCGCAGGCCCTTGTGTGTTAGGAACAGTATTTCTAGGAAGGATGATTTGAGGAGATATGCCAGTTGGGAATGGCTGTTGTGGTATATTGGTATAAGGGAACGGGTTTTGGGTAAGGTGGTTGATATTAGGGTAATAAGGATTATACCCCGGATATGGTGTGTATGGTGTAGGAGGTGTATAAGGTGTGGTAGGGGTATAAGGCCTCGGTGGTGTGTATGGTGTAGGAGGTGTGTAAGGGTATTGGTTGAAGCTTACTGCATGGGTTTCTTCCTTTTTCTTTGTAGGAAAAGCTCTTTTTGGGGTAGCAGACTCACCCCCTTCCATCTTTCCACTCTTAATGGCTGACTCAATCATTTCTCCAGATATTACCATATCCGCAAAATCTTTGGTAGCATTTCCCACCAATCTGTCATAATAAGGTGCCTTCAATGTGTTGATGAAAAGCACCGTGGTTTCTTTGTTGGTTAAAGGGGGTTGCACTTGTGTTGCCAGGTCCCTCCACCTCTGTGAATACTCCTTGAAGGTCTCATTGGACCTTTTTTCCATGTTCTGTAATGACAGCCTGTCTGGTACCATATCAGAAACGTGTTTATAATACTCCATAAAAGCCCTGGCCAGATCCGTCCATGAACGAATCTTGGTACGACTGAGTTGGTTGTACCATCGGGTGGCTGACCCTGTTAAGCTGTCCTGGAAGCAATGAATAAGCAATTTTTCATTATCCTCATGCCCTGTCATCCTTCTACAGTACATAGTCAGATGAGCTGATGGGTTGGTGGTCCCATTATACTTTTCAAAATCTGGTACTTTGAACTTTGGTGGAATTATTAGATCATGTACCAGGCTCATCTCTTTGGCATCTAGGCTGCCAAACAACTCTGCTCCTTCCACTGCCCTTAGCCTTTCTTCCAACAACTGATATTTCTTCTCAGATTCAGCAGTTTCGACCCTCTTCAGTTTAGTCATTTTGGCCCTTTCCTTTTCTGCCATTTCTTCGAAGTCTGGAACCTCAACCTCAATTGGATCAACTCCGGTGTTACCCCTTTTTGGACCGAAATTCTGTGGTTCGGCCGCCGGCTGGATGTAGATGTAGGATGCTGCCCCAGTTGGAATTTCATTTCCCATAGGTTGGGATGTCTGGCCATTTCTCTGTACCACTTCTGGTCTATCCTCCAGATTTACTGCCCCCATTCCAGCAGCTGAATTCTCTCCAGGCCACTTCTGCTTCATCATATTGCCCATCATCTCCATGAGCTTCGTCATCTGTTCTCGTGTATCTTCTTGAGACTTAGTCAACTGTTCTTGTAGTTCTTTCTGGATTCTTTCCATTCTCTCAACTCTGGCAAGCTGATCATTTTCCATGGCTTTTGTTCGAGACCGAGTATTGTAAGAGTGTTGGAAATCTGGTTCTTTCTGAGTGCGACCAATTGTACCTTTATTTTTTTAAAAAACCATTGATTAGAAATTATTGACACAATTCTTATTTTATTTTATAAAAAATGAATAAATGAATGAATGAATCAGTGTTAATGAATGAACAACTAAGTAAATGACTAAGTGTATGAACTTAGATGACTATTTAAAGTATTGGCCCCGGGATAATTCCAACCAAACGGTCTTTCATTGATTTCCTGGAACAAAAGATCATGATAATCTGTCTCTCCTAAAAACTATTACAAGATACTAGTCCTATAATAACTCCCTCGGATCCTGGACCTTCTTCAATGTCCTCCTTTAACTGCCTTGCTCTTCCATCTGATCCCTACTTGTTCACGGCCCTTAGACGTGTTAGCACAAGCATCACCCTGTAAGCTCTCCCTAGCTTGCTTCTCAAGTTGATTTGCTCGGGCTTCCTCGTGTTTTGCCTTTTCTACCCAATAATTCTTCTCCTTTTTGAGGTTTTTGACTTCTTGTTCCCATTCCCCGGAAGTCTTGAGAGTCCCCTCAAATCTGAGCTCAAAGCGATATCTCTTGTTCTCCAAATGCAATCCTCGAAGGTCGTCCTTAACGGTGTCCCTTTCTCTCTTAATCTGTTCCTTCTCTTTTTCCCGAGCTGATTCCCTTTTTTTCATGTCTTCAAGCTCTTCTTGCAGTCGGGCAATTTCCTTACTCATCCGGGCCTTTTCTTTTTCAAATTCCGCTCTTGTAATTTCTAATTCTGATGGCATTTCCCTCGGTGGCGGATTTATGAACTGGATCTCCTCCCCATCTGATGTCAATAGTCTATCATTAACCCTTAATTTCCTCCATACCAAATAATCAGGTGTGACGGTGTCGGCATATCTGGCCACTTTTATCCGTTGAGTTTTCTTCCATGCTTCGATCGCTGCCCGCACTTTTCCAGAATATCCATCTTCCCCATAAGTGAACTCTGATGATCTTAAATTATGAGTCATGGGTGTGAATTGCCGAGACTCCACCTGTCTTTGCACCAACAGAGGCGCATAACTCACAGACCCCCAAATTCCGAGCAGTGGAACTCCCGGGTTGTCCCCACATTTGTACATAATCGGCACAGGAACCATCCATGGAGCTCTCCAAGTCACCATCTCCCCTTTTAGATTCCGGAACATGTTGACCCATTTCTCTTCATTCCCTTCCTTAGGCCAATCATTTTGAAGGAATTCCTTAATCGGAACTAAAGTCTTCATGTATGGTTTGAAGGAAACATTTTCTATCTTCCAAAAGTGACTTTGAATCCAAATATAAAGGAGTTGTACACACCCCTTGATCCTCCCTCGTCCGGCCTTTTTACAAAAATTCAAGGATCGGATAGTTTCAGCTATGATGGCCGGAGATGGGTTGATCTTTTGTTCCAACTTTTCAAAGAAATCAAACACGGCTATATCCACATGACCCAATATCTTCGGGAATATGATTAACCCGTAGATGGCTAGAGCGAAGATGTCCCTGGCTTTTGCTTTGTTAGAACAACCCAATATCAACAGTCGGAGAGTTTCCCACGGAATGCACCCATTTTTCTGCTTCGTGTCCACATGACTCTCAACCCATGTTGTATCCATTCCAGTGATCCTAGCCACTTTCTTCTTAAGACCTGAAGGTTTCATTTCCTTCAAATATATCCGATCAGGATTAGGACATTCAATACGTAACAGTGTCGAATATTCTTCGATCAGTGGTGTCATATCCTCCTCGTTAAAAGTGAAACATCTATAAGCAGGATTCCAGAACTGTACCATAGCCTGAATCAACCCACTATTGACCTGAATCGGAATTAAGAGTGCTATGTCTCCATATTTCTGAGTTAAGGCTTCTTTCTCTGATACATTCCACTGGTTCCAAATGTCGGCTAACCCTCGGAGATTATTCTGTCTAAGATCCACTTTGACCCTTTCCGGCAATATTGACACATAACCCTTCTCGAGGCAATCTCCATCCTCCCTTTGATTTTTTTCTGACTGTGCCCTGACTACTGCATGATCTTCTATCACTGAAATAACCTGGTCCTCCATGAAAGTCCTTTGGGTTGATAACTATCTCGAGGCCAATAAACTTCAAGTATATGATGATGTCTATGATGCATGCCAAAGAAAAGAAAACAGAAAGAAATAGATTAGTAAGGAAATGAATTCACAAATATAACATAAATAACAACATGCTTAAAAAAATGTCCCAAAATTTAAACAGAGCTACGGCATTACAACGCCTTTGGGACAAAATAATAAAAAATACGAGTGGTATGATATTCGTTCATCATCACCCAATTTGTATCTAACATATAGAAAGATGGTAAAAGGTTGGAAATGTTCCTCCATGTGTCTTAAACTTCGGGTATCTAACAGAAATCCGGCATGGCTTCGCCTAGGTTCACTATATGAAGGTGAATTGGTTCTAAGGCTCCGAATTGTTCCTCACTGTCGCCGGTGAAGGCTAGTAAGGCACCCCGATAAAAGCGGGTTCAATTCGTTAGAGTATATTTTCCTATGCCCGTACGGAGGATTATCACGAAGGCATTAGGTACTTTATACTCCGAAAGTGTTTCACTAGCCCATACGGAGGATCATCACGAAGGCGTAGTTACTTTACTCCCACTTAAAAGGACAGAACCCGGGTAGAGGATTCATGTTATGCAAATGCACGTGTAGTGTGTGTGGAGGAACAAAACAAACCTGTCACCACCTATTCTACAACCCTTATTCTAAATACCCCACTAAACATAAACAATTTAAAGCGTCACTCAAACAAACATATAAATATACGCAACAAAATTAACAGGGAACAACTAATAATATGAATGCACATGAATATGGACATATTAAAACATTTTTTTTATTTTCAAAATTCTCTTTTTTTTTTTATTTTTTTTTTCAAAGAAATATTGGAATAAAAATTAAATACCAATTAAACCAACAAAATCGAGACTTTGATAACACACGACTAATTCTAGGCCTGACTCTCTAATAGTCCCCAGCGGAGTCGCCAAGCTGTCGCAACCTAAAAAATAACGGCTCATCGCAAGACTTTATTATTCGTTAGATGTGACATTAAAAAATCGAGGAAAAGTCGACTTAATTCCTCTAGAAAAATGAAGGTTTTGAAAATGACCTTAAAAAAGACATGGAGTCGCCACCAATCTTTTTTAGCTAGGTGTGATCGGCCACCTATTAAAACCGGTTTTATAAAATATTTTAAAAATTAATTAAAACATTTTAAAAACCAATTTCAAGTCTGCGTTTTAAACCAGAGAAATCAAAGAAGCGGGTTCGGGAGTCGGTTACGTGTGGGGAAGGATTAGCACCCCCACAACGCCCGTATAAATCGGTACCTTATTAATCGTGTGTTATCTCAAATCTCGGTAAAAAGTTGGTTTTAAACTTAGTATTTCAAGTTAATTCCCAATTTAAAAATAATTCCATTTTTTTATTGAAAATGATCCGGAATTTATAAATTCAAAATTTTCCTATATTCCCCAACAAACGTGGCAAAATATAGAAATTTTTATTAGTTTTGGAAAACTTTCCGAATCATTCTTCTTTTGAAAGAAAGATATTCCTTTATTAATGATAATTGATGAAATTCCCTCCAGCAAACCCGGTAGAGAACTCATGAATTATTTTAACTCGGGAATATCTTTATTTTTATTGAAAACCATTATCTTTTTGAAAACATTTAAAATAAATGAACATGTATATGCATGACATAAATAAAATGACATAGCAGAATCTAAATAATATAATGCAACCTAAATGACATGGCAAACATGAATGATATGGCATATACATTAAATGAAATGGAATATGAAATAATGCTACCATATAATATGCATGAAAATAAAAATAGAAATAATAGTGCATGAACATAGTATATGCTAAATAATATGACCAAAAAAATGACTAAATAAAAGCATGGGATATCATGAAATATTCCAAATCATATGATAAACCATATAACATCAAAAATATAAATCAAAATAATAACAATATCATAGAAATTATTATAACAAGAATCACATATTATATAAAATGCATGAATATAAAAATGCAATGCATGAAATGTATTTTTTCCTTTAATTAAGGAAATCCGTATATCTAAAAAGATATCCGGCTACCTTAGGAAAATATGTCAAATTAAATATTCTAAAACCAAAATACTTTGTGATTGTTTGAAAATAATTTTGAGAAGCTTGAATTAAAAATAAAAACTGGGCTAGAATTTTTTAAATGGCTCTAATTTCCTAAGTTTAAAAAATCCGGACTTGGCTACCCTTAACCCGGGACTTGAAAAACCATTTTTAGAGTTTAAAAAGGCTTATAAATTATCCTAAGTCAGTAGCTAACCCTCCTAATCAGCCCACTCTAAGTAAATTAACCAAAACAGAAAAATGGTTTTTCTTTAAATTCAATTCTGACTCCACTGTCCAGTATTAATCCACGATTTTTTACCCAATTTTTAAAACTTCCAAAAATTCTAAAATAAATACTGGAGACTCAGGACATGTAAAACTACACGAAAACAAATCGGCTTAATTTTCTGATCAAAGATGAATTCCCAGAAAAATCATAGATGTACGAGTTTTTGGAGGAGAAAAAACTGCTTTGTTTTTCTTTAAATTCAATTCTGACTCCACTGTCCAGTTTTAATCCACGATTTTTTACCCTATTTTTAAAAATTCCAAAAATTCTAAAAAAATTACTGGAGACTCAGAACATGTAAAACTACACGATAAAAAATCGGCTTAATTTTATGATCAAAGATGAATTCCCAGAAAAATCAGAGATGTACGAGTTTTTTGAGGAGAAAAAACTGCTTTGTTTTTCTTTAAATTCAATTCTGACTCCACTGTCCAGTTTTAATCCACGATTTTTTACCCTATTTTTAAAAATTCCAAAAATTCTAAAAAAATTACTGGAGACTCAGGACATGTAAAACTACACGATAAAAAATCGGCTTAATTTTATGATCAAAGATGAATTCCCAGAAAAATCAGAGATGTACGAGTTTTTTTGAGGAGAAAAAACTGCTTTGCTAGCACATTTTTTTGTCTTTGATAAAATCATTTAAAAATCAAAGTAAAAATATTTGAAACTAATAAAATGATTTCCAAACAATAGCTAAGACTTTTTGAAAGTTAGATAAAAATTGTCTAAGTAAAAAAAAAATCACAAAGGTAGAATAATCAACTTGACAAACTTAATTTTCCACAAGTGTGCTCAAGAGAGCATGACTTTGAACCATCAATTGGCTCAAGTCATTATTCAAGTGGTATGAATATGAAATGCATGAAATAATGCAGCAAACATAATGCATGGATCTAAACCTAAATGTAAGGAAAATGCATGACATAAATAATATGGCCTAGACCTAACATGAACTTGCATGGCATTTAATGTAACCTAGACCTAAAACATGCATGGCATTTTTACAAACACAAGGCATGCTTAATTCAAAAATCCAACCAAATATCGTGCAAATGCAAAAACCTAACAACTAGCATGACAAAAAATGCAACACACAATGCAAAACACATGGAGTAGCCAAATGGCCTCAAGCTCCAACAAGCATGGCATTTTCTCAAACACTTGGCATACTAGCATGAAAAACTAAGTCATAACACAAAAATCACACAAGCATTTTCACAAACACCTAATATACTAAGTCTAAAACATGCTCACTAAGATATAAAACAAGAATCATGCAAAGAATCACACAAGCATTTTCACAAACACTTAATATGCTAACTCTAAAACATGCTCAAATTTAAACAACATGAAAACAGAAAATTAAAAATGCAAAAACATGAAATCTAAGACATAAATGGCAACAAATAAAGCAACCAAATTAAATATAACTTAAGAACATGAAATAACATAACATTTAAAACATCAAAAACAAGAAAATAGCATAAACAATATGGTAAAATGAATCAACACAACAACTTAAAATAAATAATGTAGGCCATTTGGCCATGGTGAGTTTATTGTAAAAACAAAATGTAAATAAAATATACTTAAGAAAGGAAATGAAGGAAGAACAAAAAAAACATTATTCTAAAATGAAAACTCACCAAGTAGAGATTAAAATAGCAAAAAACAAGAATAGAAAATGAAAGTGCAAGAGTTGGTGCTCAAGAGCAACCTCAAGAAGCTAATATTTCAAGCTTTTCTCTTCAAACTTTCCTTTTTTTTCTAAACTTTTCTTTTTTTGCTCTCAACCAAGAAGATAAAAACTAAGAAAAACTAAGAGAAATAAGCCAAAATGGAAAAGAAAAAAAACCAAAATGTGCCTCTCTAGGGTTGGCCTTAATGATGTTTATATAGCCTCAAAGATGTTGTCATTTTTGTGTAACCTATTTTCCATCAAATGGCTAATAATTCAAGATAAAAAGTCATGAAATTACCACCCTTAGATTAGCATCTCAGCCCTCTCTATGTAAAAATAATGTTGACATCTTTCTTAACCTATGTGGTTTACTCACCATGGCTTGATCAAAGAGAATGGTTAACTAACTCTTGATTTTTAACCACTTGATTAAAAAAAAAAATAATTAGAAGCTTCCTCCTTTCCTTGGGCTTGGGCATTCCAGCACTTCTCTTTTCCAGCCCAACTCTGATTTTTTGAAGGGCCAAAAAAAGCCCTTTTCGGTTGCTTGGGTGAAATGACCATTTTGCCCCCCGGATGCAAGTAAATATCAAACGGACTCCAAATTCAATTTTTATTTTTTTAATACTTCCAAAATAATAAAATATTGAGTTCTGGAAGTTTTCAAAATTATCCGAGTCCGTTTTCTATTTATTTGGATTTTTTCTTCCCAAAAATGCCCTTTTATGCCCCTACATTTTACCATTTTTTAAACGAGCTCCAAATCAAGATTTTCCTTCACCAATCTCTTCAAAATAATTAAAAAGTGTGATCTGGAAGTTTTCATAATTTTTGGAGCTCATTTGGTATTTTTTCGGGATTTATCGGCTTGAATTACTGCATAGGAGGCTCGGGATTTGGCCATTTTGCAAACGAACTCGGAATCAAGATTTTCTTTCGCCAATCTCTTCCAAATAATTTAAAAATGAGATTTTCCAAATTTCAGAATTTTTGGAGTCCATTTGCTATTTTTTCGGGATTTTCCTTTTTGAATTACTCTATAAGAAGCCCGGGATTTGGCCATTTTGCAAACGAACTCGGAATCAAGATTTTCTTTCGCCAATCTCCTTCAAATGATTTAAGAATGAGATTGACAAATTTTCCATAATTTTCGGAGTCCATTTGCTATTTTTCCCAAATTTTTCCAATTTTGCCCTTTTACCTCCGAAACCCGGTTTTGCTCAAAACAAATCCGATTTTCAGATTTTCTTCAATCTGAGCCTTGGGCCATCCTTTTTAACCATTATTCATCCATTGAGGGATTTGGCCTTACCAAGTCGGGCCATTTCTGTGATTCTTCCCGATTTCACCGAAATCCACTAAAAACTCTAATTCTCGGTTTTCTCCCGGATTGACTTTTCTTTCGGTTTTTCTTGCAAGTGACTTATCCATTACCCGTAGTCAGTGCTTATCTTTCATTTGGAACCTTCAATTTCGACCAGTTTGATCGTTTAAGCACTTTTCCCCAAATTTCTCGGATTAGGGTTTCTTTTCTACTGAATCTCCAAATCCCAACTTCCGAACTCCATATCTTTCAATGTAGACCTCGGATTATCAAAATTCTTTCGCCATTTTTCAATTGAACTCAAAATCTTGATTGTGAAAGTGGGTTGACTTTTTCAATAGTTGACTTTCTGGGGTTGACTTTTTCGGGGTTGACTTTTTCGGGGTTGACTTTTTTCAGGGTTGACTTTTTCAAGTTTGACTTTTTGTGCTCGCCCTCTTAAACTAAGTCTCGGAGTACCATCTGCAGGATGAAAACAGTCTTTTTATACTCGGAAACATCAATATGGGAAGAAAACATACCTGTTTTAGTGGTCCGGACAAAATTAGGTGTCTACATTAAATATTTATAAATTCTAACTATACATGATATTTTTTACATAAATGTATAAATGTATAAACCTTAACAAATTATATACATATATGTATATATATGTATATTTCCTTGGAATCCTTTACATGACATGAATACGATTAAGGATGGCAACGAGTCAAATAATTAAACACGACATAAAAATAACACAAACACGACATGAATACATGAACGTCTCAAAATCTATATAAGACGAATTATTAATGTGTCATAATTTATATTAATATATAATACCTTAAACACGATTATGAAATGTGTACACAATCATGAACGATATGTATCGCAACCTAAAAAATAACAAGTCTCATCGTAAGACTTTATATTTGTTAAGTGTGACATTAAAAAAAATCGAGGAAAAGTCGACTTAATTCCTCTTGAAAAATGAAGGTTTTGAAAATGACCTTGAAAAAGACATGGAGTCGCCACCAATCTTTTTTAGCTAGGTGTGACCGGTCACCTATTAAAACCGGTTTTGTAAAACATTTTAAAATTAATTAAAACATTTTAAATACCAATTTCAAATCTGCGTTATAAACCAGAGATAATCGAAGAATCGGGTTCGGGACTCGATTACGTGTGGGGAAGGATTAGCACCCCCACAACGCCCGTATAAAACGGTACCTTATTAATCATGTGTTATCTCAAGTCTCGGTAAAAAGTCAATTTTTAATTTAGTATTTCAAGTTAATTCCCAATTTAAAGAAAAATAATTCCATTTTTAATTGAAAATGACCCGAAATTTATAAAGTCAAAATTTTCCTATATTCCCTAACAAACGTGGCAAAATATAAATTTTTTTATTAGTTTGGAAAACTTTCCGAATCATTCTCGTTTTAAAGAAGATATTCTGTTATTAATGATAATTGATGATATCCTCCCCAGCAAACCCGGCAGAGAACTCATGAATTATTTTAACTCGGGAATATCTTTATTTTATTGAAAATCATTATTACCTTTGTCAAAAAATTTTAAAAAATATGAATATGAATGTGTGTGACATAAATAAAATGACATAACAAGGTCTAGATAATATAATGCAATCTAAATAGTATGATATAATTTAAATGTCATAGCATATTCTAAATGAAATGAAATATATCCTAAGTCATATGATATATTCTAAATGAAATGAAATGACCTAGGTAACATGATATTTTCTATATGAAATGTAATATCCTAAGTCATATGATATATTCTAAATGAAATAAAATGACCTAGGTAACATAATATATTCTATATGAAATGAAATATCCTAAGTCACATGATATATTCTAAATGAAATGAAATATCCTAAGTGACATAATATATTCTAAATGAAATGAAATGACCTAGGTAACATAATATATTATATATGAAATGAAATATCCAAAGTCACATGATATATTCTAAATAGAATAAAATGATTTAAATGACATGTTAAATATAAATGATATGGCATATAATCTAAATGATATGAAATGACATGAAACATAAAATAATGATAACATATAATATGTATGAAAATAAAAATAAAAATAATAATGCATGAACATAGTATATGCTAAATAATATTACAAAAATAACTAAATAAAAAGCATAGGAGATCATTAAATATTCAAAACCATATAATAAACAACATAACATCAAAAATATAAATAAAAAATAATAACAACACCATGGAAATTATCATAGCAAAATCGCATATTATATAGTATGTATGAATATGGAAAATGCAATGCATGAGAATGTATTTTTTTTAATTAAGGAAATCCGTATATCTAAAAAGATATTCGGCTACCTTAGGAAAATATATCAAATTAAATATTCTAAAACAAAAGAACTTTGTGATTGTTTGAAAACAATTTTGGAAAACTTAGATTTAAAAAAAAAAAAAAACCTAACTAGAGCCTTTTTAGATGGCTTTAATTTCCTAAGCTTAAAATCACGGACTTGACCACCCTTAACCCGAGATTTATAAAATTATTTTTAGACTTTAAAAAGACTTAGAAACTACCCCTAGACAGTAGCTAAACTTCCTAATCAGTCCCCTCTAAGTAACTTAGCCAAAACAGAAAAAGGAATTTTCTTTAAATTCAAATCTGACTCCACTATCCAGTTTTAGAACACGATTTTTTAACCTATTTTAAAAATTCAAAAAAATCTAAAAAAGATACTGGAGACTTAGAACATGTAAAACTACATGGGAAAAAATGGCTTAATTTTATGGTTAAAGATGACTGCCCAGAAAAATCGGGAAAGTACGAGTATTGGGTGAAAAAACTGTTTTGCCAAAACACATTTTTTTGCCTTTGATAAAATCATTTAAAAATCAAAGTAAAAATGTTAGAGACTCTCCTAAAGGCTCACAAACAGTAGCTAACACTTTTGAAAAGTTAAGCAAAAATTGGCTAAGTAAAAAAAATCACAAAGGTAAAATAATCAATTTGACAACTCTTTAATTTTCCACAAGTATGCTCAAAATGAGCATGACTTTGAATCATTGATTGGTCTAGGTCATAAATCATGTGGCAATGACATGAAATTCATGAAAATACAGAAAATCTAATGTATGAAATGCATGATTTAAAACCTAAATGACATGGAAAATGCATGGCATCAATAAAATGATCTAGACCTAACATGAACTTGCATGACATTTAATGTAACCTAGGTCTAAAATGCATGAAATGCATGATAATGCAAACACAACCTAAAGCTAAAATATGCATGGAAAATACACAAACATATAGCATACTTAAACAAAATACACAACAACATATCATGGGAATGCAAACCTATCAACTAGCATAATAAAAATGCACACAAAGCTAAAAAAAAGGGGTAGCCAAATGGTCCAATGAACAAGGTCATTTTCACAAACACTTAACACAATAACATGCATAGCTAAAGAATAATACTTAAATCATGCAATATAAAGTAAAGGCATGAAAACCAATAGGCATTTTCACAAACACATGGATTAACAAAATGTAAATCATAAACAAACTTAAACACTTTGAAAACAGAAAATCAAATATGCAAGACAAATAAAATAAACATGATAACAAGATAATAAACTCAACAATGGAAACAAGCAAGCAACCAAATCAAAAAAAGCTTCATATTTATGTATTTAAAGAAGATTTAAAGCATCAAAACTTGTTAAATACCACTAATAACATGAAATAAAAAAGCAAAACAACAACTATACAAAAAAATGAGCCATTCGGCTACCCCTTTAAATCAAGAGAAAAAAAATTCAAAAAGCTTTTTTACAAGAAAGTATCAAGAAGGACTTCAAGAAGAAACTTAAAAACACTTATTTTTAAAAGGAAAATCAAAAGAAACTCACCAAAATATCAATGAAAACAGCAAATCAAGAATAGAAAATCAAGGAAAGTGCAAGAGTATGGTGCTTAAAGCAACCTCTAGAAGCTATCTTGCAAGCTTTTACTCTTCTAAC
Source organism: Fremontodendron californicum (assembly GCA_030761205.1). Classification (NCBI taxonomy): domain Eukaryota; kingdom Viridiplantae; phylum Streptophyta; class Magnoliopsida; order Malvales; family Malvaceae; genus Fremontodendron; species Fremontodendron californicum. Next base: position 6,480,564 of record JAULJL010000032.1, read on the forward strand.
TTTCTTTTTTTTTCTAAACTTTTCTTTTTGCCTTTCAAAAATGGAGAGCATTCAGCAAAAATCAGAGTGTGAATGAGTGAAAATGAAAGAGATACACCCCTCCCCTTGTAGTGGCCGGTTGGCCTTGGAAGAACCTAAGAGGTTCTAGAATTTTTTTAGTCCAAATTTCATCCAATGGCCTTCAATCCAAGATGCTTTCTATGTAGAATTCTCACCCTTAGATTAGAATCATCAACCCTTGATTATGATTTCATAAATATACTCTCTCTCCAACCATTGGTCCATGTGTTGCAAATTCAAAGGTTTGATCACAAAAATAACTACATTCCTCTTCATTGTTGGCCTTTTGATTACAAATTAGAAAATATCTGCCCACCATTGGGCCTTGGCTGGCTGACCCTTCCTCTTCCAGTCCATGCTTCAATTTTTTTAAAACAAGAAAAGGCCCTTTTCGATTTTTTTGGTAAAATGACCTTTTTGCCCCCCGAACATAAGTAAATAACAAACGGACTCCAAATTCAAAATTTATTTTTTTTAATACTTTTGAGATAATAAAAATTGAATTCTGGAGGTTTTCAAAATTTTTCGAGCCTATTTGCTATTTATTTGGATTTGTTCTTCCAAAATTACCCTTTTGTGCTCCCAAACTTTACCATTTTTAAACAAGCTCCAAATCCAGATTTCTCATCACCAATCTCTTCCAAATAATTTAAAAGTATGATCTAGAAGTTTTCATAATTTTTGGAACTCATTTGGTATTTTTTTCGGGATTTATCTGCTTGAATTACTACATAGGGGGCCCGGGATTTGGCCATTTTGCAAACGAACTCCGAATCCGGATTTTGTTTCTCCAATCTCTTCCAAATAATTTAAGAATGAGATCTGCAAATTTTTAGAATTTTTTGGAGCTCATTTTGAATTTCTGCATAGGGGACCCAAGATTTGGCCATTTTGCAAACGAACTCCGAATTCGGATTTTCTTTAGCCAATCTCTTCAAAATGATTTAAGAATGAGATCTGTAAATTTTCAAAATTTTTGGATTTCTTTTGCTATTTTTTCCAAATTTTCCAATTTTCCAATTTTGCCTCCGAAGCTCGGTTTTGCTCAAAACAAGTTCGATTTTTAGATTTTCTTCAAACAGAGCCTTGGGCTATCCTTGTTTAATCACTCATCATCCATTAGGGGCTTTAGTCTTACCAAATCGGGCCATTTCTGTAATTCCTCCAAATTTCACCGAAATCCACCAAAAACTCTAATTCTCGATTTTCTTTCGGATTGACTTTTCTTTCAGTTTTTCTTCCAAGTAGCTTCTCCATTACCCGTATTCAGTGCTTACCTTTCATATGGAACCTTCAATTTCGACCAATTTGATCGTTTAAGCACTTTTCCCCAAATTTCCTGAACTAAGGTTTCCTTTCTATTGAATCTCCGTAACCCAACTTCCGAACTCCATATCTTTCAATGTAGACCTTGGATTATCAAAATTCTTTCTCCATTTTTCAATTGAACTTCAAATCTTGATTTTGAAAATGGGTTGACTTTTTTAGTAGTTGACTTTTTGGGGTTGACTTTTTGAGGTTGACTTTTTCAAGTTTGACTTTTTATGCTCGCCTTCTTAGACTATGTCTCGGAGTACCACCTGCAGGATGAAAAAGGTCTTTTTACATTCTGAAACATCAATTTAGGAAGAAAAACATACATGTTTTAATGGTCCGGACAAAATTTGGTGTCTACAATATGAATACATGGATTTAGCACTAGTGGGAGAGTGGTGACTAGCCATCGAAGTAGACTTCATCTAGACACATTAGAGGCATTGATGTGCTCCTAAAATTGGTTGAAGAATGAAATAAATGGTAAATAATACACTACTTATACTATTATTTTCATTTTTTTTTTCAAAAATAAAATCTATTATATTTCATCTCAAGAGTTAAATTAATGTTTAATTTTTTTTCTTTATGTAGTATCCAATTCAGCTAGAGATTCAGCTAGCGCATGTGTTGTTGAGGAAGAAGAGTAATCTTTCATAGTTGATATAACTAAGTTTTATGGTTGTTTTTAGTTTATGAAACAAATGATTTTAGTTTATGAAACTAATTCCTTATATTACCTAAGTTGTTTTTTGTATTTTGGAATTGTTATTTTGTTATCTAAGTTGTTTTTGTATTTTAATACGTGTTTTGTTGTTAATTATGAGTGATTTTGAATTTAAAATTAATTTTTGTTTGATTTTATATTTTTATTTTTAAAAAATTGACTTACTGGATTCGGATTTTTTGCGGAGTCGGATATCCGACGGATAATTTATTTAATTCGAATTCTGATAGTAATATGCGGATTAATGCAGATAATAAAGGATTTGAATTTTAAAGCAGATTTGCGAATTCGGATAATACAGAAAAAGGCAGATATCCGACCCGCTGCCATCCCTACTCACAAGTCATAATTATGATGTTAAATTGGTATGTCAAGATGGAGGAGATTATAAACAAAGATTTTGTTAATGAATCTTTAAGGATATTCTTTAAGGTTATTATATATAATAATATTTTCATTTAATGCGTTGAAAATGATGAATAAAGTTATCAATTATTACATTTAATATTCAATATCCAGTGATATTGGTTAAGGTTATATAAGAAAAGGTACCGATTAAGAGGACTCTATTATAAATAATATATTAATTAATTTAAAAAGTGTTTTAAAGGTACTTGTTAATAAAATTATGTAAAAAATTGAATTTTTTTATTTGGCTTGGTTTGGTTGAGAATATTGTTGATGTCTATTTGCGTCGAGGTGGTGCTCCTGGTGGTCGAAGGTCTTGCGAGCAAGGAAAGAGGGTCAAAGGGGGTCGAAGGTTGAGCTCCGGGACTCGCTCCGATGCTAAAATCAGTGTTTGGAGGAGAAGGTCTGAGAGAGAGTGTGTGTTCTTTGAGAGAGAGAGATTACCCTTGAACAGTCCCCGAGAGGGCCATATATACCTATTCGGGCGACCTGTTGGTTCCACGTGTTCGACTCTGGTTGGACATTGGGAGTAAGTGGCCTCGGGGGGCCTTGTCGAGGAGACGGTGCATTTAATGCCCGTCGAGGAGAGGCTGCAGCATGTAATACCCTGCAATGCCCCAGGATGGCGCCGAGGCGACTAGTGATGTGACCACTGGGAGAGGGGGAGGCGACCACGTGTCTTAGGGCCTTAGCATCTGATAGCCATTGGGCCTTGACTTTGGGCCACTCTATTTGGGCCTGCGTATGGCTCTATGGCTAGGACGCCTTGGCGGGCTGGGCTTTGTGAGCACGTCTGGCAGGCCTTCGGCTTAGCGGGTCTAACAATTGCCCCCCAAGCGAAGTGGAGGTTATAAAGTGATCGCCGATGAGCCTGTGACTGGCTTTGGGAAATATCATGGCGGGCTCCCATATGGCGGCGAGGAGTTATGGTTCAGAGATGCTTGGTCGCCTTTAAGTTCAGGCGAGGAGGTATTTTGAATTTTATTGTTGTCCTTTGGTTGGTACGATGCGACGTTTGACGTGCCCGTCTTTAGTGGCAGTCTTAATGGCTGGGCGTGCTGTTCGAGGTATGGCCACGTGTTGACCATTAGGTGGTGTGATGGGCGGCTGGCTAGTTCCCTGCTATAAATAGGGGACTTGGTTTGGGTTGTTCTCACTTTCTCCGATTTTGCTGTCGAAGTGCTGTCGGTTTGTATCCTCACGGTGCTTTGTGCTCAGATCTACTTACGTCGTTCTCCGATTTGCTGTTTCGTGCTCCGACGAGGTCATTTCGAGGCTGTATAGGTATGTTTGGTGCTGTTTCCTTGCTTTTGTTTTGATTTTTGTGTTTGCTTGTGGTGGTTTTTGGTGGTTTCTTCAAAATGTTGATGACTGATAGCGACGATTCTGACGCGTTGAAGGGGATGTCCTATGGTGGTGGTGCCCAGAATATCGAAAACGTGTTGGATGATATTGATCGGGATATCGAGGAGGGGCCTGGGTGGCTGCTGGTGGTGGCGCTGAGTCGAGTGGTGGCACTAGGGTTGTTGGTGGTGGTGCTATGCATGTAGACCAAACGTCTCCTGAGGGGAGAGGGGAGGTGCCGATGATGATGGCATGGAGTGGAATGATGATATTCCCTGCACCATGATCGACGAGGAGATTGGTGCACTGTTGTTGACTCGTGGTATCTATCTCCCCAACTACCGTTATGAGTTTTACGTCCCCGTCGAAGGTCGGCGTTCTAGCCAGACCGAGAATGGTGGGAGAAATGTGATCTTCTTCGAGCATAAGTTCAAAGAGGCTTCCACGTGCCCTTGAACCCTTTCTTCGCCACTTGCCTCGAAGGGAATGGTGTCTACAGTTGCCCCTCTTTGTGCACTTGCTGAGAAACAGGAAGTGTGCAATGATGTAGACACCCTTATCCTCAGACATCACTATGATCACTGACCTTTTAGAACTACTCCTCTCAACGAGGCATAAACTTTAAAAATTCCCAACGTAAAAAAGAAAATGCCCTTCCCAACGAGGCATAAACCTTAAATTCAACCAACGTGAAAATGCTCCTCCAAACGAGGCATAAACTTTAAAAATTACCCAACGTAAAGGAGAATGCCCTTCCCAATGAGGCATAAACCTTAAAGATTCCCGAAGGTTTTGAAAATGAATACCCTAAAATTTTGAAAAAATGTCCTCATGAGAGGCTTTGAAAATGTCTGTGTGGAAGGCTTTGAAAACGTCCTCATGAGAGGTTTAAGAAACATTCTCTTAGAGGCTTTGGAGACATCCTTGTGAGAAGCTTTGAAAACATCCTCGAGAGAGGCTTTGAAATATCCTCGCGAGAGGTTTTGGAAATGTCCCTCGTGAGAGGTTTTCCAGATATCCTCATGAGAGGCTTTGAAAATGTCCTCATGAGAAGCTTTGAAACGTCCTCGAGAGAGGCTTTGAAATATCCTCATGAGAGGTTTTGGAAATGTCCATCGTGAAAGGTTTTGCATATATCCTCGTGAGAGGCTTTGAAAATGTCCTCGTCAGAGGTTTTGCAGACGTCTTCGTGAGATGTTTTGAAAATTTCATCCATTTTAAAAATACTCCTCATGAGAGGTTAAAATCTTATCTAACCTTCGAAAAAGTTTATCTTGCAAAAAGTTTTCAAATGAGATTCAAAAATCTTATCTTGAACAACTTTTCTCAACTGAAGTTCAAAAAATACCTTGAAAAGAATCCTCCGCAATCGAGGTTTCAAAATTCTTGCGAAAGAGTTCTCTTCAAGAGAAAAAAATCTCAATATTTTAAGTTTGACTTCAAGATTTATAAATCAAAACAAAAATCCTTCTTATATGTTAAATGCATGCCATGAATGACATGAATGCCATGTAATGTAATGCATGAAGGAAATGTCATGAATGTCATGTAACGCAATGCATGAGGTGAATATCATGAATGCAATACAATGCATGAGATACAAATGCTCCAAAAAAACAAAATCATGTACTTTCAATCATGGTAACAAGGATTCTCAAGCTCATCCTTTTCATCTTCTTATCATCTCCCAAATATACATCTTAAGAACTGGCTAGCAAGTTCCATAAACTCGAATGATCCTTCGTTGATCTCATCATGTTTTGTTTTTCGAAAAGGTATCTCCTTTGATTCCCAGGTCTTGAAATTTGTATGTTTCCAGGTTTTTCATTTATCTTTCTGCCCCTAAATGTCATCTTCAATTACATTCAAACTTGAAGTATGGCAATGGAATACCTTCAATGATGATAATCATGTGCTTGATTTGTCACTCACTGACCCCAATCACTCTTCATATAAAAGAAAACCCATGGGTTTTTCTTGACAATGGTCATTTATATTAGTATTCTTCTTGCCCCAAAATGTTAATCTCAAATTTTTTATCAAAATAATGCAAGGATCTTTCATGATTTATCATTTTAATTTATTAATCATCATTCCAATTTCATGACAAATGCAATGCATCACACATTTCCTCTATTCATAAAGGATGCAAAGTTGGCAACAAAGAGTGGCAAGAAGCAAAGTAAATTGGAAAAATAGGTCTTTATCATTGAAAGGAAAAAAAAAAACAAATCATGCCAAAGCACAATGGGCAAATCAATTATCACAAGGATATTTGGATGGGGTCTCAGCATCCCAAATAATAAATATGTTGACTCTCTTGAGCAATTTAATCCATGATTCTTTTTCGAAAATCAATCCAATCGGTATCTTGATCTTTCTGAGTTATCAGACCAAATCTTTCCCCAATGAAATTTTCAAACAATACTGGTATTTCTTGTACCTAAGCCGCCCTTTCAGGTTTTCAACTTAGATTTTCCCATATGATTCAAACTGCCCTTTTCGGGTTTTTAATTTGAGTCCTCCTTTTCTCTTTTTTTTTCTTCTTTCTTTCACCTGTCCTTTTCAAAAGAAGCATTTCTCCACAGTGATTGGCAAATTATCTTCATTCATTTTTTCATGCTTCAATCGAAAAATCTTTTCCTTTCATAAGACTCCACAACTTGATCTTCCATCGTCTCCAATAGTCTTGTGATTCAAGATAAGCTTATTCAAAACTAATTCTCATTTTCAAAGTGTCAAGAGAAAACTTTTCTCACCATGTATTTGTATCCATCTTCTTGGAGGCAATTGAGCATATCAAAGTGTTCCAAGCTTTCTCTTTCTTCTTTGGAGCTGTTTTCAAGCAATTAAGCTTCATTGTCATTTTGATGAAACCACAATCATGTCATAATTTAAAATAGAATTCTTCAATTCGAATATTCACATTTGATCAAAATGGTCTTTAAAAGGTATGTAATGTAGGCCTAGGTTTACGGTCATGAAAGAATGGATAAAACAAGCTCAAACATATGTTTAAGGGTTGTAAACCAAGGATCATTTCTTTGAAGCGTCAATCTTTATATCTCTTTCATCACTTTTTTTTTACACATATTTTTCGCATCATTATTCACTTCTTCTTTTTTTCAACATTCACTTATCTTTTTTTCTTTCACGAAGGGGAAATTTCTTTGCCCCAAAAATCTCATACAACCTTTGCTTCCTTTTTGTGAACAGATTTCTTTCTAAATTTTGCCCCCAGGATGGAGGGTGATCCTTGGTTGGGTTTCTTTTGAAAGAATTCAAAAGGCTCAAAATGGGTAGCAAATGGATGACTTTATTCATGTGAAGGATAAAAGAAATATGGCCATTTATCATCTCAAATGTGAACATTATCATTGAAGAACCTTTATTGAAAAAGCTTGCAAATATTCACCACAAGGAATTCACGAACTTGTGAAGGAGTCCTACAACAATTCATCATACTTGTGAAGCAATTCTACCAACCTTGCCAAAACTGCATATCAACTTTCATCTTTCTTTTCTAATCAAATGGCAGAGTATGGTCATCTATGCTCAAATTCACCAATAGGGATACGATTTTCAAAATTGAATCTTAGATTATTTCCACGATTGTCTTCCCATTCATCATTTGGAAAGTTGAAAATGGGTGAAATTGAAAGGGTGTGAAAAATATATAAAATCAAAGGATGAAAGAAAATATGAAAGAAAATATGAAAGAGGAAATGAAAATGCATCCAACTTGTCAATTTATTGAAATGATGAATGACAAATTAAGCTTAATCATAAAAGATTTCCTTAATGCTATCGAGCACAAACATTTAAGGATCCTAAGAAAGTTCAAGGGTAATAAAACTCAACTATCTCCTCACAAGCTTTTCTCAACAGAAACCTTTCTTCTATCATGCCCCTGTATGGTCTGGCGCCAGCACTTGGCTATGTCTTCCCTTCAAAATTTAGTAGACCCGCTTTGACTAAATTTTGCATCTTTCGCTTCAAAGCTTCGTATTCTTCTGTGGAATGGCCCGAGCTACCAAGGTGATAACCAGATATAGCATTGGCATCATGCCCCTCAGGGTAAGGAGGCTTTAGCAGTTCCGAATGGATTGGTGAAACTAGATTCTCTTGGATGAGTTGGGGGAGTAAATCCGTGTACAACATCGGGATTGGCTCAATGGGAGTTATATCTCGATTATTTTGTTGTCTTCTTGGATTACTCACTGGATTATTTGGCTGAGCAGCGGGTCTAACTAATGACATGGATGTTGGGCCAGGCATTTGATGGTGAAAGTTTGGTTGTGGCATTGGTAGATAATAGTTCGATGCAATATTGTTTATGGAAGGGTAGTAAGGTTGGTACATGGGGTATGACTAGTGAAGAGGAAAGTTTCCAACATATTGCCCCTCATTATTCACAGCTTGGGCTTCTCCTTCTTTGTTCTTGGAGACCTTGCTTTTCTTCATGTTGGATGTCTCCCCAACTTCAAGCTTTCCACTTCAGAGAGCATTTTCTATGATTTCTCCAAAATCACCATATCAGCAAAGTTCTTAGTGGTAATCCCAATCATTTTGTCATAGTATGGTGCCCGAAGAGTGCTGACAAACAAAACAGTAGTCTCTTTCTCAGTGAGAGATGGTTGGACCTGGACAGCCGCATCCCTTCATCTTTAGGCATACTCTTTGAAGCTCTCAGTAGGTTTCTTTTCCATGCTCTGCAAGGACAAACGATCTGGGGCCATATCAATAATGTTCTTGTATTGAGCTATGAATGCCCTTGCCAATTCTTTCCATGAGCGAATGCAGTTATTGTTAAGCTGAATGTACCATCAGACCGCTGATCCTGCGAGACTATCCTGGAAGACATGAATCAACAACTTGTCATCTTGTAAATGAGCAACCATCTTCCTGCAATACATGGTAAAGTGAGTTACAGGACAAATTGTGCCATTGTACTTCTTAAAGTTTGGAGTCTTGAACTTTTGCGGGATGACAATGTCAGGTACCAGGCACAGTCCTGCAGCATCTACGAACCCAAAGAAGTCCATCCCTTCTAAAGCTCGGAGCCTTTCTTCTAGAAGAATTATCTTTTGGGACTCAGAATCATCTTTTACTTCCCCGGAGTAAAACTTCGCCTCTTCTTTTGGATCGCCTAGGTTGGGCACATAGATTGGATCTGATGGTTTTGATCCCAATGCGGGAGTAGCAAATCTTGGAAATTGAAGAGGTGTTGTTGTAGATGGCATTCCTAGGTACGCCGCAGAATGTGCTCTAGTGATCGGCTCATGTTGTGGTTGTCGAACAGACTTAGGTGGGCACACATGATCTTCAGCACTTTGACCCTTCTCTTGCATGATAGCTTTATTTTCCTTCCTTTTTTCTTTACTCAACCCCCTAATTATTTCCATCAACTGGGCTAAATGTTCTTTCATTTCTTCCTGCACCTTTTCCATTCTCTCGATCTAGTTGGTTTGTTCTTGGGCCATTTCTTTAGCTTGTAAGTGAGTGTAGTAGGGATGTCCCAAAATCTTTGACTGTTTAAGCTATCCTCGAACCTTTGTTACCACAATTTTTAAAACTTAAACCTCATGTTTTCATGAAATGCATATATATGCATGAATTATGAAGGTGCAAAGTAGTTAATGATGCAAATGAATGAGATGGAACATAAAAAATTTACACATAAAAAATTTACCTATAAATAATCACAAATATGCGAAGAAATACACAAAGGTAAGAGGTGTTCCTTCATGTGTCCTATTTCGGGTTACTTTCTGCAAAAAGGACGAGTATGGCTCTATCCTAATGTTGATTTCTTAAGTGTTGTCTATATGCTGGGTTTAGGATATTTGAACCAATCTAAAAGGTCCCCAAATTGCTCCTCACTGTCATCCTTGCGGACCAGTAAGGCACCCCGATCCTCACCCATTACAGGTTTCAAACAAAAAGGGTTCAATTTGAGTGGTTGTATTTCTCAAGCTGCTGCGGATGTTATCATCTTACGAAAGCTTTGGTACTTTGCACCCTGAGGGTGTTTTGCTAGCCCATGCGGAGGTTATCACCTCACGAGACCGTAGTTACTTTACCCCCTCTTAAAAGGACGAGTTCGGGTGTAAGACTTATGTTATGCACATGCATGTGTAGTGTGTGTGAAGGAACGAACAAACTTTAATTCAAAATCAAATTTCCCCATCATGGAAAATAAGAAAATTAATAATAAACACATAAAAATAATCATAAAAATAAAATAAATGCAAATTAAGACCATTTATTAGGACCTAAAGTATTACAAGGCTAACTATGGCTCGACTCTCTAATGTCCTCAGCGGAATCGCCAAACTGTCATAATGTGCCAAATGCTAATTCGGCATGCTAGACGCAAATGTGGAGTCGCCACTAATCATCTTTGCTAGGTGTGATTAGTCACCTATATGAATCTATTCTTTCTAAAGTGATCCTAAGCTCGACTAAGATACCTTAAAAAGAATAGGTTCTGGTCTGCGTTCAGAACTAGGTTCGGGAGTTCGGTTACGTGTGAGAAAGGATTAGCACCCCCCACAATGCCTATCCAGGGATAGTACCTAAGTAGCCTAATGTTATCCTAAAGGTCCTAAAATCTAATGGTCTTTTATTTCTTAGTTTAATATTTAAATATTGGAAAAATTTTCCAAAGAATTCTCCATCATGCTGGTGGAATTTCGAAGAAAATTTCCTCACCTCAAGAGTATTCAAGAGAAACCATTTGCTCTCCTGAAGAGGCTCCGTCATCGGATTTAACAAGTATTTTATGGAAGGAGGATAATTGTTAATCCTAAATTAAATTATTTTTTATTTTAAATTATTCAAATTAAAAATATTGGAAAGATTCCAAAAATGCTTTCCACCATTCGAGATTGATTTTTGAAATCCAACTCACCTTGGGAATTTTCAATAGAAACCATTCGTTCTTATGAAAATCCGTCGTTATTTTATGCAAATTTAATTTTAAAGAGACTAAGAATTAAAAATTAAAAATATTAGAAAATTTTTAGGTTACTTTCCACCGTTCGGGTTAGATACCTAAAAATTCCCTTCACCTAGAAATTCTTAAAGATTGACCATTCGCAATTTTCAAGATTCCATCATCGGTAATATCCAAATTTATTTAATTATTTATGAGAGTAATAAAATATTATACAAGAATAAAATTATTTTATGAATTTTATTTTATTTTATTTTATCTTATCTAAAATCTATTAATTTTATGAACCCAAAAGATTAAGAATATTAAAAATAATAATAAAAACAATCCTAAAAAGAATTAAAATAATAAATAACACAAAAAAGAATTAAGTAATTAAATAAATACATGATAAATTAAATATTAATAACAAATAAATAAATGAAATAATTTAAATATTAATAATGAAATATAAAATAAAGGAAAAAAAAGAACTTGCACGCGGGTCAGCGCCTGACCTGACTAGAACCTTATAAAACCTATTTTTTTTTTCTTTTTCAATTCATTTCCTCACCTTCCAAAAGAAAAAAAAAATCTTCACCTCTCTTTTCTCCTTAACCCAACCAAGAATAGCCACCATGGTGTTCTTGACTACCCAGATTCTAGAGGATCTTTCGCCGTTCACGGTCATTTTCGTCGCCAGTGCCCGTCGTCAGTGAGCCCAAAAATTCACCAAATTCATCCAAAATCTTCTCTTTTTCCTTCTCTTCCCGATTATCCAAACACTTTTCTCAAAATCAACACGAAGAAGCCTAGATCTAGAATTTAAGTCAGCGGTTTCTAGTCTCCCGATCTCCTCCAACGAATGTCGGACGGTCAGGAATTCCTCACCAGGCCTTCCCCTAGTTTGCCTCTAGGTTTCCACCATAGGGAACTTCCAAATAACGATTCTAGCCCCAAAACCCTTTAAACCCGAATCAAACCCTTTATCAAAAAAAAAATTCTTTCGGATTTTTGTTGTCTCTTTTGTGATTGTGCTCTCTGTTTTTTTTTTTTTATGTGATTCAGATTTCCCTCTGGTATTTTTGATCTCTCCCCAGATTGTGTTTTATTTTATTCGGCTCCCCCTTTTTTGTATGAATTGTTCCTATTTATATGAGCAATCGTATTAGAAAATTTCCAAAATCTGTCTCGATATTTAGCACATCCAGCTTTTAGTCTTAATTTCTTTCCTTTAAAAACAGATTTGGTCTTTTAATTAGGTTTAGAAATCAAAATTAAATCCCCTAATTTTAAAGTTTGAATGCTGTTGTAATTTTGTGGATTTGCTGGAGATGGAAAGGAAAATTTGGATGAAACGCATTTACACCGATTTTGGAGTTTGTGTTTGAAGAATTATCGAGATTTGATCTCAATTAACTATGGAATGGAGCCGGTAATGGGGGAGAAGAAATAAATTATTATTTTTGAATAAAAAGATAAAAACATAAAAAGATAAAAATAAAAATAGAAAATAAAATAAAATAAAATAAAAATAAAGATTTTTTTTTTTATGTTGGGCTTAAAGCCCGAGAATAAACTAAAGATGGACCAACTTTAGGTTCGAGAAATAGCTCGGTAAAAATCGGGTCTCTGCAGTGTCCTTCTTCATTTTCATCCAATAAAAACCTTGTCTCAGTGTCTTCTATGCGAGCGACCTGCCCCTATGTGATTTCCACATACTCCCTCATGGATTTCCTGGAGGATGCAGTTGGCCTCCGTTGGTTCTAAACATCTCAGTAGGGGCTCGTTGAACTACTTTCTATATAAGGAGCCGCCCATTATCGCGTATCTGGCGGCCCTTCTTCTCAGCCTTAGCTGCTCTTTTGGGTAGCCTAGTAGCATTCCTTCCCTTAGGAAATTCACGATGGGGGTTAACCAACTCTGACCGTCGGTTAGCTGAAGGAGGTCTTCCCCATCTTGGTGGCTTGGTGAGGGGCGATGTTCGAGAAGAATCTTTCCCCTTTGTTTGATCTCGATGGTGGAGGTGCGCTTAGACAGCGAGTCAGCCCTTGTATTCTCTTCTCTGGCGATTTGCTTCACTGTTAGATGACTGAACTGCTATTTCAAATTTATCACCCGCTTATGGTACTTTACCAAGCCTGGCTCCCTAACTTCATACTCCCCGTTGACTTGGCCACTAGCTGGGAGTCAGTCGACACGAGTAGCTTCTTCGCCCCAAGCTTTAGTGCTAGCTCTAGCCCCGCCAGCAGGGCCTTGTACTCTGCCGCATTGTTGGAAGCGGGAAAGCCAAAGGATAACCCGTATTGCCATTCGCTTCCCTGGGGTCGGTTAGCAGGATTCCAGCCCCTGATCCCTCATTTCCTGAGAATCCATCCACATATAGCGTCCATGTCTCGCCAGTGGCGGGCTCCGATTGCTTTGGCTTCTGTATTAGGGTTGGTTCTGGGAGTGGTGGTGGCGTCTCTTTGTCGCTGGGGAAAAGCGGGAGCTCTTCCGTGTAGCGGACCGGTGCAGTGATGGAGCTGGTGAATGAGCATTCGGCTATAAAATCTGCTAAGGCCTGGGCCTTGATAGTCTTCCTTGGCCTATACTCCAGACCAAATTCACTCAGCTCGACGCTCCACTTGGCCAATCTGCCTGATGTGTCTACCTTCTGCAGGACTTCCCTGAGCGGCTGATCCGTCAACACTGTGATAGGGTGGGCCTGGAAGTACTGCCTAAGGCGTTTGGATGCCACTATCAAGGAAAATATGGTTTTTTCCAGCTGAGTATAGTTAATTTCCCTGTTCTGCAGGGCTCAACTAACATGGTAAACTGGGATCCGGCGGGCTTCCTCTTTCTTAAGCAGCATAGCTGCCACGGTTTCATCTGAGACTGTTAGGTAGATACATAGCTGATCTCCTGGCAAGGGATTGATGAGCAGGGGTGGCGAGCACAGATACTTCTTTAACTCTTCGAAGGCCTTGTGATAATTTTTGGTCTATTGGTACTTAGAGGCTCCCCTGAGTACCTTGAAGAAAAGGTAGGCACTTTTCGGCGAGTTCGGAGACAAATCTATTAAAGGCGACCACTATGCTCGTGAGCCTTTGCATTTCCTTGGTTTTTTTTGTCGGGCACATGCCCAAGATCGCCTGAATTTTTTCTGGATTTGCTTCTATTTCTCTGTTGGAGACCATGCAGCCAAGGAACTTCCCAGCCCCTACTACAAACGCGCATTTTTCTGGATTCAGTCTCATATTGTGTTTTCTGATAGAGGTGGCAAACGGGCCAGTTCGGGCGAGCTCGGATCGGGCTTTCATCGGATTCGGGCTATTTCAGATTCGGATTCATTTCGGATTTGGATATTTTCGGATTCGGATAATTTTGGATTCGAGCTTTTTCGGGTTTAGATTATTTCGGATTAGGATTGGTTCGAGTTCGGGCCGGCTTAGACGGATTCAAATAATTTTGAAATTTTATAAGCTATAAATGTTTTTTTTTTTTAATTTTGAATGTAATAATTAATTTTACTTTTTACATAGTGACAAAAATAATAAAATTAAAAAATATTTATATAAATATAAAAATAGATAATAATTTTATTTATACATTGAGTATCAATATTTTATTTTTGAATATTGTCCATTATTTTTGGTACAATATCTTTTAAGTTCAAATAAAAGCTAAATATATAAGTTCGATATATCTACTATAGTATGAATAAAAAATAATTTATACATTTTGATATTTATTATTATTTTACAATGATTATATACTTATATTTTTTTTATTTTTATGTTATTTAGTACTGAATAATGAATATAGTTATAATTAATAATTATATAATTTTTCATATTTTATAAGTGAGCTAAAATAAATATAAAATAACACTATAAAAAGTAATATTAAAAAATCATTGAGCTACAATTTAAAAAAATCATTAGAATGAAATAAGTTATAAATAAAATTCGCTAAACATTTATACAATTACTTTTTACTTTTAACCACTAATTGAGCTTAGTCACTTAGTCCAACAAGTCATAATATTTAAAATTATTTAATATAAAGTTAATAATAATATATTAAATTTAGTTTGTTTAAAAACTAAGATATTTAAATTAATTATATTAAAAATATTAGTAATATAATATACCTATAAATTATACTTTAATTAAATATTAATAATTTATTTATTTTTTAATAAAGATTAATAAATTAATTCAATCAAAATAAATATTAATAAATCAATTCAGCTAAACAAAATTATATAAAATTTAGATTTAAATGTGGAAGAAGTAAATAAGAAGATGAAGTTCAATTATATGTCTGAAATTATATGATATTTTTGTATATTTGAATTATTATTATATTAAAATTAAGATTTAAATGTGGAATAAGTATAATAATATATTGTAAATGATTATTTATAATAGAATCAAATGTCAAATCAATAATATTATTTTTTATTTTTTATGTTTAATAATTATAAATATAATAAGGATAGTATTAAAAGATATTTGATATTTATAGTTAATGTGTTTCAAGTTAAATCCAATTTAAAGATATACTTTTAATTATTTTTGTTAATAATATATTATTGATATAATTGTATAATAATTATAAATATACTTTTACAAATTAAAATTTTTTATTTAAAATTTTTATCATTTATATATTTTTTATTTTAAATAAAATTATATAATTATAGTTTAATGTTTTTTTTCAATTATAAATTCGGTTCTTTACAGGTTTCGGATCAGATCGATCTCAGGCACGGATCGTAGTGGATTCGAGATTTTACGGGTTCGGATTTTTTTGGATTCAGATTTTCTCGAGTTCAGACTTTTTCGAATTTGGGTTTTCTCAGGTTCGGAATTTTTCGGATTCATATTTTTTCGGATTCGGGCCTTTGACTTTTTTAGTCAATTCGGATCGGATTCGATCTCGGATCGACTTGGGTGGGTTCTCGGATTCGGGCCTGCTTTGCCAGCTCTACTTTCTGATGACGCCAAAGACTTCCTCAATGTCGATGACGTGTTGGTCTAGATAGGAACTCTTAACCAGCATATCATCCACATACACTTCCATGTTTCGCCCAATCTGGTCTCTAAAGAGCATGTTTACTAACCTCTTGTAGGTGGCTCCTGCGTTCTTCGACCCGTAGGGCATTACATGATAATATAATAGACCTTCCTCCGTGACGAATGACGTTTTGTCCTGATCGTCGGGGTTTATCCTGATCTGATTGTATCCGGAGAAGGCATCCATGAAGCTCAAATACTTGTGTCCTGTTGAAGAGTCTACCAGGCTATCTATTGTGGGCAGGGGAAACTGTCTTTGGGGCAGGCTTTGTTCAAATCTGTATAATCCACACGCATTCACCATTTTCCACTTGCCTTTTTCACCATTACCATGTTGGCGAGCCATTCTGGGTAACTCACCTCTGCTATAAAGTCGGCGGTGAGTAGTTTCTCCACTTTTTCTCTGATTGCTTTGACTCGCTCTGGGGCAAACTGATGCTTCTTTTGTCTGACCGGCTTCGCCGCTGGGTTGACATTCAAGGAGTGGGTGATGATCTTCGGATCTATGTCAGGCATGTCGGCCGTCGACCATGCAAATGTGTCGGCATTTTCTTGTAGCATGGTCACCAGTGGCTGTCTTTCTTTTTTCCCCAAGGAAGACTCGACCTTGTTTGTTTTAGCTGGGTCTTCCAGACATAGAGGAATCGTCTTCGTCTATTCTGTGGGCTCCGCTTTGTACTAACTTGTCTCTTCTCTATTGTCCAGGCTTTCTAGGGTGAGCATGGTTTTTCCGATGAGGTTAACTTGGGCCTCAGCTAACTGCCCCCTGTCTCTTCCTTGTGCCCCCTAACTTTCGTTGTCTCTAGATCAATTTCGACCCCTTGACTCCTCTTGGCGAGCTGTATTGACAACACGTGGCATTGCCTTGTCGTTTGCTAATTCGTTTTTATGAGCCAATTCCCATGGGTGTTGGGAATTTTACTTTCAGGCAGTAGACGACAACCACCATTCTTGCTTTTCTCATTACGAGCCTTTCAAAGATGGCGTTATAGGCCAAGGGTTGGACGACCACAAGGAACTCCGAGATGATGGTGAGAATGTGATCGCCATCTCCCATTGTTACTGGTAAGGTGACCGAGCCTTTGACGGTGATTGGCTGATTGGTGAAGCCAAATATTGGGCTTGCTGGCATCAGATCCTTCTCTGAGATGTCCATCTTCTTAAAGGCTTCCCTTTGGATAACTTCCACTACACTACCATTGTCGACGAGGACCCTTTTTACTCAGAAGTTCCCAACTGTGGCCGCCACAACAATTGGGTCACTTTCGTTGTCCTCTAAGATATCGACATCGTTGTCAGTGAAGTCTACCATCCAGTCTTCACTCTGTTTCACCCTCTTAAGGGCTGTATCGACTGTCATTGCACTTCTGAGGTGGGCCTTTCTCTTGGAGTTACTGTTGGTCCATTCTTCTGCGCCCCCCACTATCATTGTCGCAGCCTCCTCAAAAAAAGGTCCAAAAATTATCTACCCCCGTCGCGGGGACAATCGTCCATTCGTTAAAGAGGTGATATTAGGGGGAAAATAAAAGAAAAGACGACTTAATTTCTCTAAATTAAAGGTTGAGGGTATGAAAACGATCTCGAAAAAGAAATGGAGTCGCCACCAATCTTTTTTGGGTAGGTGTGATAGGCCACCTATTAAAACCGATTATAAAAACATTTTAAAATTAATTAAAACATTTTTTAAAACCAATTTTGAAGTCTGCGCTTTGACCCAGAGAAATCAAGTGCACGTTCGGGAGTCGGTTACGTGTAGGGAAGGATTAGCACCCCCGCAATGCCCGTATAAAATGGTACCTTATTAGTCGTGTGTTATCTCGAGTCTCGGTGAAAAGTCAGTTTTAAATTCGGTGTTTGAAAATAATTCCCCAAAAAAAATCATATTTTATTTGAAAAAGATCCGAAATTTATTAACATAAAATTTCTAATATTTTTCGACAATCTCGGCAAAACATGGAATTTTTTCTTGATTTTGAAATTCTCCGAATCACCCTCGTTTTTTGGAAAAAGTTATTCCATCGTTAATCGATGATATTCTCCCCGGCAGACCTAGTAGAGAACTCATGAATTATTTTAACTCGGGAATAATCTTATTTTATAAAAAAATATTTAATAATATTTCATGCGTTTTAAAATCACAAATAAATGATCATGAAAATGCAAGAACAGTACTAAGATAAAAATTAAACAACATGCATATTTAAACATGGCAAGGCAAAAGAAATAATGACATGGCGTGCTTGACATGGCAAAAATTTGAACGACATGGCATAAAGAAAGAATGACATGGCACATGATTAAATGTCATGGCATATGAATGGATGATATGACATGTTTGACATGGCAAAATCCTAATGACATGGCTAAAAGAATGGATGACATGGCCTATGAATGAATGACATGACATGTAAATCAATGACATGGCATAATCTAAATGGCATGGCACATGAATGAATGACATGGCATATGAATGAATGACATCGCATAATTTACATGATATGGCACATGAATGAATGACATGGCATAATTTAAATGATATGACACATGAATGAATGACATGGCATATGAATGAATGACATAGCATATGAATGAATAATGTGGCATAATTTACAAGATATGGCACATGAAAGAATGACATGGCATAATTTAAGTGAATGACATGGCATAATTTAAATGAATGACATGGCATAATTTAAATGATATAGCACATGAAATGGCATAGCATGTAAATTAAATAATCAATCATAGAAATGACATCATCATAGAATATTCACAATCACATCATGATCACATGCACACATCATTATTTTGAAATGGATTATTCATATGAGGAATCATATAAATGGCATATGTCGAAAAATATTATTGTGCTTCCCGGCAAACCCGGCAAAGCTTGAAAAATAATTCTTTCATATGATATTTATATGATTCCAAATAAAACAAAATCCGTGCCTTGAGATTTCATAACCACGTGCGTTGAATAATTTCCTAACCTCCCCGGCAAACCTGGCAAAGATTAAGAACTAATTCTCGCCAAATGTTTAAGAAATCGAAAAGCGTATTATTATGCCAAATTAAGTAAAAACATTTTAAAACATGCAATGCATGAAGATGTATTTCTTCCATGAAGTAAGGACATCCGTATACCTAAAAAGGTATCTGACTACCTTTGAAAGAAACTTAAATTGGATTTTCAAAACCGAATTATCTCGGGCTCGGATTTTAAAAATTTGAAATTTTTGGAGCAAAAGAAGGCCTTGGCCAAACCCCCCTAAAAAAAGGTCTAGTTTTCCCTATTTGGAAACCCGGGTTGACCACCCTTGACTCGATTTTTGTAAAATCAAATTTTATTCTCTGAAATGACATGGAAACTAACCTAATATAGTAGCTAATGACCCAAATTAACCCCCTCTTTGTATACAAATATAAACAGAAATTTATTAGTTTTAAAAAAATAATTTTGACTCCCAAAACCAGTTTTGAAAAACTATTTTTTTACCCTTCATAAAAAATTCAAAAAATTCTGGAAAAATTAGTGTAGACTTAGAACATAATAGTATACATGGAAAAAAAATCATCTTAATTTTTTGACCAAGGATGCCTTGACCAAATTTTTACCAAAATCAGAACAGTGAGCTAAAAATTGTTTTATTGAAAACCATTTTTCCAACCCTGATAAAAAAAATAAAAAAAATCTTGAAAAAAAAATGTTAGGGCATACTCCAAAGGTCTAATACATGTGTTAAAAATTTCCTTTTATTTTGACAATAAATGAGTAGTGAAAAAAAATCTCAAAGTCAGAGTATCCAACCTAAACAATCACTCTTTCAACTAGCATAGACAAGGGATTTTTGGCTAGAGATCATTGGTGATCTTAGCCAAAAACCTAGTTGAAGATGGCATGAAATGCATGATTTTACAGCCAACAAACATATGACAATGAATCAATCATGAGTTAAAAATATAAACAAACAAACAAGCAAGAATAATCAAGCAAGAACAAGCACAAAAACTCCCCCTAGGTTTAGGCTAAAACAAGGAGGATATAAAAAAATTTGTCAATTTGGTTATTTTGTAAAGAATAAAGAATAAAGGAGAGAAAACCTTTAAATTTTATTTTTGAAAACCTTTTATTCAACAAAAAGATTAACAAATCACATGGAAAAAGAGAAGAAAAAGAATATGATATCAAAGAAAATAATTGAAGAATAAGAGAGGGAATGGCAGCAATTGCTTTCTAAATCAACCTCTCTAAATTTCCCTTCCTTCTCCTTCTCCTTCTCCCTCTTTCTCTTTCTCTTTCTCCCTTTTTATTTTTCTTCTTTTCTCCTCCAAGAGTGTAGTGAAAAAATGCCTTGAAGAAAAAAAAATCCCCTTTTTTGGTCTGGCCGGCCCTTGGTATTCTATAGGGAGTGTATTTTTATTTTTTTGCCCTTTGTCATGCTTTGCATGCTCTCCCAACATCCCTTGCCACATGGATAAAAATTTCCCTCATTGCATGATGCTTTCCTTAAATTAACGGTGTTTGTCCCCTATTTGCATGATGCTTCCCTTAAATTAAGGGTTTTCTAGCCTCTCATTGGCCAACAATGCCACCTAGATTATTCTTGTCTCCTATCTCTACAAAATATCTAAGCTACTTGTCATGATCATATGACTTACTATTAAAATATCTTCCTAGGTGGCAATTTTAATCCTACTTGGCATCATCTCATAGCCTTCACATGCTCTTCATATGGCCTTCACATGGCTTTGCAATTTGGAGACCTCCTATTGGCCTAAAATGCCATATAGGCAAAGTAGTGGAGAATCTTGTCCTTTTAAAAATGTCATCTTGCTATTCAACCTTGACCATTTGATTCAAGATGATCATACCCCTCCCTCTAATCAGCAGGCTGACTGAAATGGCCTGGAAATTTCCAGGCCATTTCTCCTTTTTTATTTGCAAAATGGTCATTTTTTTCGATAAAATTGTATTTTGGCCCCCAAACTTAATTTATTTGCAAATGGACCCCAATTTTGGATTTTTAGTTTCCAATTTATCCCATCCAATATAAAATTCATTTCTTGAGGTTTTCATATTTTTTCGAGCTCGGATTCTATTTTTCTCGAATTTTTCTCTAAAGTTTCGATTTAGTGCCTTCCAAACTGTCTTTTTCCATTTGAGCTCCGATTCTGGATTTTTCTTCTCCAATCCCTTCATAAAATATATAACTCAGATCTGGAAGTTTTCATAATTTTTTGAGCTCATGTTCTATTTTTTCCAGAATTTTCTCTTGGAATTTCGGATTAGTGCACCCGAACTTTGCCTTTTTTTCATTTGAGCTCCGATTCTGGATTTTTCTTCTCCAATACCTTGCATAAAATATAAAACTCAGATCTAGAAGTTTTCATAATTTTTCGAGCTTGCCTTCTATTTTTCCTGGAATTTTCTCTTGGAATTTCGGATTAGTGGACCCGAACTTTGTCTTTTTTCATTTGAGTTCCGATTCTGAATTTTTCTTCCCCAATCCCTTCCATAAAATATAAAACTCAGATATGGAAGTTTTCATAATTTTTCGAGCTTGTCTTCTATTTTTCCCGAAATTTTCAAAATGGCCCTTTAAACCCCAAAACCTCGATTTTACTCAAAACGAGCCCAATTTCTGGATTTTCTTTTTTCACTGACTTTGTTAGATATTGAATTGGAGTTGGTCTAAAAAGGCCCAATTTTTACATCCAAATTCCTCTTCGATTTAGTGTTCTCATTTTCTCAATATTGAGAATTTTCTTGTTTTTCCTCCAACCGGCTCTTCCTTGGGATCCACCACAATTGGGACTTGGGATTTTATTTATTTATCCTTTATAACCTAGGGGCTTCAATTTCACCAAATTGGGCCATCTCTACAGTTTTTCCAAATTTTGTGGATTTCCTATTTATTGATTAAATCTTTATTTTCCTTTTTTCTCTTCAAACCAATTTAACATTCAACTCCGTTTCAAAATTGGACCTTCCAATATCCGTATTTATTGATCTTATTCCATTTGGAACTTTCAATTTCGTCCAATTTGATCGTTTATGCACTTTTCCCCAAATTTGCAAAATTAGGTATTTTCTCTACACTGACTTTCTGCAACCTGTCTTTCAAACTCTTTATCTTTTGTTGTAGACCTCCGATTATCAAAATTCCTTCACCATTGTTCAATTCAACTTCGAATCTTGATTTTGGCTGAGAGTTGATGTTTTCAGTGGTTGACTTTTTGAGGTTGACTTTTTTAGGGTTGACTTTTTTTGTTGACTTTTTGTGTGGACCACCAAAACAAAGTCTTGGAGACCCATCTGAGGAATGGTGGAAGTTTCCTTGCACTCCAGGAAGTTGAAAAGGATAATTTGCCTTGTTAAGGGGCCCGGACAAAATTATGTGTCTACAGCTGCCCCTCTTTGACTATTGCTGAGAATTAAGAATCAGGCAAAGATAAATTAGACAATAATTTTGTCCGGTTAGTGAAATCACATGTGCTGGATAAGAAAGAGAATTTTCTTCATTTTTTTCTTCATCATGTTTATGATTTTTTTCATTCTTTATTGTAAACTGTAAAATAAAAAGGTTTGTCCTTAAATTGAGTTCCTTGACTAATCAAGGCTCGACTCATCTTAAGGAAACGAGTTCAATTTGCAAGAGAATAAAATACCTCGGCAGAAGTCCCGAGCCTTACCTCATCTTGGTGGAGCTTTGACCAAAACAATAAGATGTGCCCTTAAATTGAGTTCCCTGACTAATTAAGGCTTGACCCGTCTTAAGGAAACGAGTTCGATTTGCAAGAGAAGACAATACCTCGGCGGAGATCCCGAGGCCTTACCTCATCTTGGTAAAGCTTTGTCTAAAACGATAAGATTTGTCCTTAAATTGAGTTCCTTGACTAATCAATGCTCGACATGTCTTAAGGAAACGAGTTCGATTTCATTTTTAAAACTTGGATGTCTTGTCCGAGAAATCTGGTTATTTTTCCCAAGAAAATTTGGATGTCTTGTCCAAAAAATGTGGTTGTCTTGTCCAGTAAAATTTTGGATGTCTTGTCTGAAAAATCTGGTTGTCTTGTCCAGAAAAAATTTGGATGCCTTGTTCAAGAAATCTGGTTGTCTTGTCCAGAAAAAAAATGGGATATCATGTTCGAGAAATCTGGTTGTCTTGTCCAGAAAAAAATGGGATGCCTTGTTCAAGAAATCTGGTTGTCTTGTCCAGAAAAAATTTGGATGTCTTGTCCGCTTACTCCCTTTTGTGCCAATTATATTGGGCTTAAGAAAGAAAACTTTCCATGGTTTCTGCAATGTTAGTCAAATGCAGTGATACTGATGACAGGTTTGCAAATGTTTGTAAGATGCATGTTCCCTAGGGATGAATGCAATTACATGATTGTGTTATAAGTTTTAATCCATGATTTCATTGAGGTTCACGAATCTTCTCAACTCCACTGTTTGCTCTACTTGATGAGCTTTTCATCATTATGGATTCGTTGAGACTCACGAATTTTCTGACTTTGGGACGGTGCCTTCAGCCTATCCATGATTTGCCCTTCTTGAAGGGCTCTAACCGACGGTTTCACCGTGATCCACAAGTTTTGACTTTGTGACGGTGTTTCTATCCTATCTCTGATTTGTCTCACTAGATGAGTTCCTCAGTATCGTGGGTTGATGTGTTTAGTCCATCCAATGTTTGCCCCACTTTATGAGTTTTTCAGTATTATGGATTGTCGCGAGTTTCTCCAAATTTTAGTGGTTTCCAAACCTCTTCTAAAATTTAAATCTACTCCACAGTAATGCAAAGAAAACCTTTTGTTTAAAGATTTTTATGTGTACTAATCAGCATTCAATTTGATAACACTCAAAATGCATCACAACATATATGGAAGGTGGTATGAAACAGCCAAATGCCATGAAAGGGCGAACAAGAGTTCATTGCGAAAAGGTTTAGATAACAAAGATGAATATCAAGGATTTAAAAGAAAAAAAATGTAAAGGAAAAGGAAAAGGTATAGATGCCCCAGATGCGGAATATCCTGGACCCTTCCTGTCTTAGTTCCTCTGAAATATCTCTTGGGTTTGCCATTTGCTTGTGGGACTTTTCGGTTTTCGCTGTTTCTTCAAACTTAGCTTTACCCTTTTTCTCTGATTTTTTGATATTTTCTCCCATTTTACACGGAGCATTGATTCAATCTTTGATCAGTACTTGGGTCGCCCTTTGCGAGTTTTCAACCCAAGTGTCCCCCATTCGGTTTTAAGTCACCTTTTTTGGGTTTTTGTCTTAAACCTCTCCTTTTACATTCTTTTTTCATTTTTCGTGTTCCACCATGCATCTAAAAATTCTAAATGCTTCCATGGTAAAAATGACATTTCAAAAGATGGGATGAAATCTGAGAAAACCCCTTCAAGTTAAATACCCATGCTTGATCAAAATAGACTTTAAAAGCACGTAATGTAGGCCAAGGTTTGGGTTTAGAAAGAAAGGATAAATAGGCCCAAAATGTGATTGAAGGTGATCAGATCAAAGATCATTTCATGAAGAGGATTTCATTTTTTTTGAAACATTCGTCCTTTTTGGATTTTTCTCTCATTTTTTAACTTTGTTTCTTTTCATTCTCGGCTTTCATTTGCCTTTCTTTTTCACACATTTTTTAGTATTTTTTTTATGGCTCTTTTCGCCATGAGTTTTTTTTTAAGGAGATTTTTCCTCGCAATTTGCCCCCCAGTGTGGAGGGTGATCCTTGATCAAGGTTCAAAAAAAGAAAGAATTTCTAAGGCTCAAAGGGTTACTAGGGATAATTTCTTCCTAGTGACAAGAATATGAAAGATGGCCATTTCTCATATCAAGCACGAATATTCTCATTGAAAAGCAATCCTCAGGGGAAATAGATAAATAGAATTTTCATTTTTGCACTTGGAATCAATTAAATTCTCACATGCACAGTATCACATTTTTCTTTTTTTCTTCTTCAAGCATAGTATTTCTTCAATTCATCGACGTTCCCGAGATTTCTCAAGTCATCACCATCCATCCGAGTTAAGATCAATGCTCCTCCAAAAAAAGCTCTTTTCCCCACATAAGGTCCTTCCCAATTCGGAGCCCATTTTTTCGCGAGGATCTTTCACAATAGGGAGAACCTTCCTTAGTACCAACTCTCCCTCCCGAAATTGTCGGGGGTGAACCTTTTTGTTGTGGGCTCGGATCATCCTTTTTTGATACATCTGCCTATGGAAAATTGCCTTCACCCTTTTCTCCTCGATAAGATTCAACTGTTCATAGCGAGATCTAACTCATTCTGCCTCTTCAAGGCCAACTTCCATCAAAACACGAAGTGAAGGGATTTCGACTCAATAGGTAGCACTGCCTCCATTTCGTATACCAGAGAAAACAGCGTAGCACCCATAGATGTGCGAATTGAGGTATGATACGCGTGGAGAGCAAAAGACAAGATTTCATGCCAATCTTTGTACACATCAGTCATATTTTCAACAATCTTCTTGATGTTCTTATTGGCTGGTTCTACTACCCCATTCATTTTCGGACGATAAGGTGCCGAATTATGATGCTTGATCTTGAACTGGGTACATATTTCCCTCATCATCTTATTGTTCAGGTTGAGAGCATTTTTCGAAATTATTCTTTCCGGAAGTCCATATCGGCACACAATCTCCTTCTTAATGAATCTGCACACCATTGACTTTGTTAAATTGGCATAAGAAGCGGCTTCCACCCATTTTGTGAAGTAATCTATAGCCACCAGGATAAAACGATGTTCGTTCGAAGCTTTCAGGGTAATGGGCCCGATCATATCCATTCCCCACATCTAAAATGGCCATAGAGCCATCATGACATGCAGCGTTGATGGCGGCATATGAATCTTGTCTGCATATACCTGGCATTTATGGCACTTCCGGAAATAATTAATACAATCCCCTTCCATTGTTAGCCAATAGTATTCTGCCCTCATAATCTGTTTAGCCAGCATGTGGCTGTTGGCATGAGTGCCGCATATCCCTTTGTGGACTTTTTCGAGGATTCTCTGAGCTTCAGCGAAAATGACACATCTTAACAGAACCTGATCCTTCCCCTTCTTGTAGAGGATTTCATCGTCTAAGACAAAACTCATCGCCATTCTTCTTAGGGTTCTCTTATCGTTTTTCGTTGCTTGTTCAGGGTACTTTTGACTTTTGATGTATTGCAAGATGTCATAATACCAAAGGTGACTATCTGCTTCTTTTTTGATACTCAAGCAATGGGCAGGAGACTCGTATATGCTCATCTTGATTGGCACAACTTCGGCCCTTTCATTCACTTTAAACATTGATGATAAAGTGGCTAAAGCATACGCCATTCGATTTTATTCTCATGGCAAGTAATTGAAACCCACTTCTTCGAACTCCTCAATCAAGCTCAGTATAAGCTCTCGATATTGGATTAACTTTGCATCCCGAGTTTCCCATTCTCCGCGCAGTTGGTATATCACTAGGGTTGAATCTCCGAAGACCTCTAGTGTTTTGATCTTTCTTTCTATGGTGACACGAAGACCCATAGTACATGCTTCATACTCAGCGGTATTGTTTGTATAATCAAAATCCAATCTGGCAGTGAAAGGATAATAATCTTTTTCAGGGGATATGAGCACTGCACCGATTTTATGCCTCATGGCATTAGATGCACCATCAAAATACATCTTCCAGGATTTCTTCTCAGAGGAAGTCTCATCTTCTTGCGAGACGCAAATTAGGTCTTCATCAGGGAAATCAAAATTCAGAGGCTTGTAATCCTCCATCGCTCGACTTGCTAGGAATTCGGCTATTGCGCTACCCTTTATAGCATTTTGGCTCACATACACATTATCATATTCGGAAAGCAACACTTGTCATCTCGTCGTTCTTCCTAACAACGAAGGCGCCTCGAATACGTATTTGAAGGGATCTAACTTTGCATCAGCCATGTCATGTGATACAGCATGTACTATCTGAGCCTTCGGGCAGTCAAAGCTAGGCACAATAAAGCCTTTCTACCAATGAATACTTCAACTCGTACTCAGTGAACTTCTTGCTGAGATAGTAGATGGCTTGTTCTTTCTTTCCGGTTTCATCATGTTGCCCCAACACACATCCCTTGGACCTTTCAAATACTGACAAATACAATATTAGCGGTTTCCCTGGGACTGGTGGCATTAGTAACGGTGGGTTTGACAGATAATGATTGACCTTATCAAAGGCTATCTGGCATCCTTCATCCCATTCCCCTGGATCTCGTTTTCGAAGTAGCTTGAATATCGGGTCACACTTATCAGTCAATTGAGAAATGAACCAAGTGATATAACTCAGCCTACCCAAAAAACTTCTTACTTCCTTTTGAGTACGAGGTGGAGGCAAGCTCTGAATAGCATCCACTTTATCTGGATCAATCTCAATCCCTTTCTGGCTAACAACGAAGCCTAGTAGCTTTCCTGAGGTGATTCCAAAAGTACATTTTGTCAGGTTAAGTTTAAGTTGGAATTTTCTCAACCTTTCACAAAGCTTTTTCAGATTCGCAATATGTTCGTCCTCTCCTTGCGACTTTGCGATCATATCATCGACATAGACTTCGATTCCCATATGCATCATGTCATGGAACAAAGTTACCATAGCTCTTTGATATGTTGCCTCGACGTTCTTTAGTCCGAATGGCATCATCTTATAGCAAAAGATTCCCCACATCGTCACTAATATGGTTTTCTCCATATCTTTCGGTGCCATCTTAATCTGATTGTACCCTGAGAACCTGTCCATGAAGGAAAGCACGGAATTCTTGGTGGTATTATCGACTAGGGTATCAATGTGAGGCAACGAAAAAATTATCTTTAGGGCTTGCCTATTCAGATCCCGGTAATTGACACACATCCGTACTTTTTCGTCTTTCTTCAGAACTGGAACAAAGTTCGCTACCTACTCTGGATATTTTGCCATATCAAAAAATCCAGCATCGAATTGCTTTTTCACTTCTTCCTTTACTTTTAAATGATATGGCACATGAATGAATGACATGGCATAATTTAAATAATATGGCACATGAATGAATGACATGGAATAATTTAAATGATATGGCACATGAATGAATGACATGGCATAATTTAAGTGAATGACATGGCATAATTTAAATGAATGACATGGCATAATTTAAATGATATAGCACATGTAATGGCATAGGATGTCAATTAAATAATCAATCATAGAAATGATATCATCATAGAATATTCATAATCACATCATGATCACATGCACACATCATTAATTTGAAATGGATTATTCATGTGAGGAATCATATAAATGGTAAATATTACCGTGCTTCCCAGCAAACCAGGCAAAATTTGAAAAATAATTTTTTCATATGATATTTATATGATTTCAAATAAAACAAAATCCGTGCGTTGAATAACTTTCTAACCTCTCCGACAAACCTGGCAAAGATTAAGAACTAATTCTCGCCAAATGTTTAAGAAATCGAAAAACACGTTTTTATGCCAAATTAAGTAAAAACATTTTTAAACATGCAATGTATGAAGATGTATTTCTTCCTTGAAGTAAGGACATCCGTATACCTAAAAAGGTATCCGACTACCTTTGAAGAAAACTTAAATTGGATTTTCAAAACCGAATGACTTGGGCTCGGATTTAAAAATTTTGGAATTTTTGGAGCAAAAGAAGGCCTTGGCCAAACCCCCCTCTAAAAAGGTCTAGTTTCTCCTATTTTTGAAACCCGGGTTAACCACCCTTGATCCGTTTTTTGTAAAATCAAATTTTATTCTTGAAATGACATGGAAATCAACCTAAGACTAATGATCCAAATCAGCCCCCTCTTTGTATACAAATAGAAAAAGAAAATTATTATTTTAAAAACAATTTTGACTCCCAAAACCAGTTTTGGAAAACTATTTTTTTACCCTTCATAAAAAATTCAAAAATTTCTGGAAAAATTAGTGTAGACTTAGAGCATAATGGTCTACATGAAAAAAAATCAGCTTAATTTTTGGACCAAGGATGCTTTGATCGAATTTTCACCAAAGTCAGAACAGTGAGCTAAAAACTGTTTTATCAAAAACCATTTTTTCAACCTTGATAAAAAAAATCTAAAATCTTGAAAAAGATGCCAGGGCATTGATAACTCTAAGAAATATAGTCATTCTACCACCTTTTATGCATTTAAATCGGCTATGTCCTTGATTCTTTTATTAGGATTTGATTAGTTTTAGATGTTTTTAGATTTATTTTATTTATCCATTTTATTTTTAAAATAGTTATTTAGTTATTATTTATGTGTTTTATAGGTCCGAGGTGATCTGGAGCTTCAAGGTGCAAAACGATGAAAAATGGTGCAAAGCAATGAGCAGGCAGATTCGACTTCCGGATCTTATTTCAAGGAAAACTTGATCTTAAAGAATTCATTTGAGAAAACTCCCTTCTTAACTTTTGAAGCTGACTTCCATACCTTTACAACGGTCTAAGACTCATCAAAATTGGACAATGTGTGCCTACTCAAAACAGCTGATGAAATACATGAAAATGGTGGAACCAACCCAAGACAGATCAGAGGAGTTGGCGCCATAGGTCAGTAGCACTGGCACCGCGACGCCAGGCAAGAACAGTAAACTTGGAAAAAAATGTTGATACTTACCTGTTTGCTTGTGTGCGAAGTTTCGGACTCCAGGAGGCCTTGGACACTTTAAATAGGACTCTTTTAGTTCAGAATAAAGGGGTATTGGAGTTCTAAAAACCTAATTCTCTCAAGAGGATAGTTGCCACCAAAAGCTCTCAAGAAAATTTGAAGTTTGGTGAAGATTGAAGAATTGACAACTCTTAGTTTTCTCTTTTCTTTATTTTTCTTGTGTTGTTGATGATGGTGAAACTATTTGAATATTTGTTTTCATTAATTATCATGAACTAAATTTCTTTTACTAGGATTTCAATGGAACTCAACATGTAGTTTGAATTTACTTTCTCTCTATAGCTTGATTTAATAGTTTGTTGAGTTGTTTGTTCAATCTTGTTCTTATTGCTTCTAATTGATTGGCCACCAATTAGATTGATTTGTTAACCTAAATACAACTAGACATAGGGAGTTTAGTGTTAGACATGGATTGAATGACACATGTTTCATATTCATTTATTAGGATGAGTTGATCTGCAGGTAGGGTAGAAATATACTTACTTGTCGTGTGTAACCATTGTTAGAGCCTAAGCTTAATAAGTTCTTCTCTAAATCAACTTTCATAGTTGGTTAGTTAATTGGTTAAGAAGGATATTTTTATTAGACCATCGACAGATACTTATAAATAAGATAGAACTCTAGGTTAACAACTCAAGATCATTAATCAAGTGAAGAGGTAGAGAGAGATTCAAGCGAAGTGTTGAGGAAAGTTGTAACCCTAGGCTTTTATAATTAATTGAATTCATCCTTTTAATTTACTTGATTTCAGTATTAGTTTCTTTTAATTTAGTTTTTAATTACCATCTTTAAATAATTGTTTAGATAAGATCAAGTGTGTTAATTTTAGAACTAAGCAAATTTAGCAACAATTCCTTGTGGGATCGACACTTTACTTTTCATTATATTACTTGTTACGTTACGTGCACTTGCCGATAATTTCGACAACAGGCATCCTCCAAAGGTCTACTACATGTGGTAAAAAATACATTTTATTTTGACAAAGAATGAGTAGTGAAAAAAAATCCCAAAGTCAGAATATCCAACCTAAACTATCACTCTTTCAACTAGCATAGACAAGGGATTTTTGGCTAGAGATCATTTGTTGATCTTAGCCAAAAACCTAGTTGAAAATGGCATGAAATGCATGATTTTACAGCCAACAAACATATGACAATGAATCAATCATGAGTTTAAAATATGAACAACAAACAAACAAGCAAGCATAATCAAGCAAGAACAAGCACAAAAACTCCTCCCTAGGTTTCGGCTAAAGGAAAGAGGATGTAAAAAATTTTGTCAACTTGGTTATTTTGTAAAGAATAAAGAAGAGAAAACCTTTAAAATTTATTTTTGAAAATCTTTTATTCAACAAAAGATTAAAAGTGTGTTTATAAAGTGTGGTGAAAAAGTGTGGTTTAAAAACTTTTAAGTGTTTAGTATTACTGTGAAAAAGTGTTGTAGGAAATTGAAATGTCAGAAAAAAATATGTTTAAAATAATAAAAGTGTAGAGATGTGAGGATAATAAAGTCATTTTATCCAAAAGCCAGCTTTTAAAGCCCAAAAGCTATATTTTTTGGCTTTTTGGTTTGGCTTTCCAAACCATGGTTTCAACAGCAGAAGCCAAATTTTTTTATCTGTTTAGCATTGCGTTTGCGGTGAAAAGCAGCTTTTGACCTCAAAAGTTGTGCCAGAAGCAATGCTAAACGAGGCCTAACAAATCACATGGAAAAAGAGAAGAAAAACAATATGATACCAAAGAAAATAATTGAAGAAGAATAGAGGGAATAGATACCTAGCAATTGCTTTCCAAATCAAGCTCTCTAAATTTTCCATTATTCTCCTTCTCCTTCTCCCTCTTTCTCTCTTTTTCTTGTTTTCTCCTCCAAGAGTGTAGTGAAAAAATGCCTTAAAGAAAAAAAAAATCCCCTTTTTTGGTGTGGCCGGCCTATGGTATTCTATAGGGAGTGTGTTTTTTATTTTTTTGCCCTTTGTCATGCTTTGCATACTCTCCCAACATCCCTTGCCACATGGCTAAAAATGTTCCATCCTTACATGATGCTTTCCTTAAATTAAGGGTGCTTGTCCCCTATTTGCATGATGCTTCCCTTAAATTAAGGGTTTTCTAGCCTCTCATTGGCCAACAATGCCACCTAAATTATTCTTGTCTCCTATCTCTAGAAAATATCTAAGCCACTTCTCATGATCATATGGCTTACTATTAAAATATCTTCCTAGGTGGCATTTTTAATCCTACTTGGCATCATCTCATAGCCTTCACATGCTCTTCACATGGCATTCACATGGCTTTGCAATTTGGAGACCTCTCATTGGCCTAAAATGCCATGTAGGCAAAGTAGTGGAGAATCTTATCCTTTTAAAAATGTTATCTTGCTATTCAACCTTGACCATTTGATTCAAGATGATCACACCCTTCCCTCTAATCAGCAGGCTGGACGAAAATGGCCTTG
Organism: Fremontodendron californicum; assembly: GCA_030761205.1. Classification (NCBI taxonomy): domain Eukaryota; kingdom Viridiplantae; phylum Streptophyta; class Magnoliopsida; order Malvales; family Malvaceae; genus Fremontodendron; species Fremontodendron californicum. The sequence goes on from JAULJL010000032.1 coordinate 6,512,583, forward strand.
AAATTTCGAGGCCATTCCTCTTTTTTTATTTGTAAAATGGCTTTTTTCGATTTTTTCGGTAAAATTATATTTTGGCCCCCAAACTTAATTTATTTGCAAATAGACCTCAATTTTGGATTTTTCCTTTCCAATTCATCCCATCCAATACAAATAACATACACACACACTCTCTCTCTCAGACATTCTCTTCCAAACACTGACTTTAGCATCGGAGAGTGTCTCGGAGCTCAACCTCTTGCGCCTTTTGACCCTCTTTTCTTGCTCTCAGAACCTCCGATCACCAGGAGCACCACCACGACTCAAATAGACATCAACATATTTGGCACTGTCTATGGAAAACGACAAGCCATGTCTTTACCACCATCCCAGCAAACCACCTCACCTAGAGGCCCAAACATTACCCCCCTAATACCAACTCCTCCACACCCCCAGTTACGGGTAACTTCCAGTCTCCACCCCCGCGAACCTTCCTCAACTCGACAGCACCTGGAACCAACACCCTACCTACCCAACTTCTGGCTCCAACAACCGTATTACCCCCATAACTACTACCAAAACTTACTCACAGCTACCTCTCCGATATTCTCCACCTTCCTGACTCCAACGCTGGACCTTCCCCCAACCACCCAACAAGCCACCCACATAACTCCATCCAATCCCTTAGAAACCCAGCTCAACACCACAGCACAAACGAACATCTCCTTTACACCTGGAGTCGACCCCCCACCAGCCGGCCAAGAAAACACACCATCCACACTACCACCAAACACTTCCACAGGACCCCCAACAGTGCTCGGACCCACCATCCAACCACCCAACACCACATTCTACCCCCCAACACTGTCGTACATCGACCCAACGTACCAAATGCTCATGAATCAGATACAAGCTCTCCAGGCTCAGTTGGCCGGGCGTCAATAGGCTGCGAGAGAAATCAACTAGAATGCCAGCAAATCCAAAATAGCAATGATAACCAAGAAGAGAATTCCGCCAACTCATTCTATCGAGGCAGCCATCTGACGATCGTAAGTAGGGCGCGTAGGCACAACAAGGAACAACGCTTTGAGGAGCGACCCTAGAATGAAGAATACCCGCCCGCCAATAAGGAGATCGCCGTGGGCGCTGTCGAGGCCCAAATGGCAGCCCTTAAAAAAGAGGTCCATGGCATGATGAAGGAAAAAATAGAAGAAATAGAGTGGATGACGGATGACAACAGCCCCTTGACCTTAGAAATCCGACGGGAGCAGGTGCCCAAGAGAATCAAGCTTCCAAAAGAAACCTACAATGGCACTAAGGACCCCACGGACTACCTCATCCAATACAAAAATTATATGGACCTGTTGGGGGATAGCGATGCCCAGAAGTGTCGAGTGTTTCCTACGACACTCAGAGTCCACGCCAGAACTTGGTACCATTCACTTCTGGCGGGATCCATTTATAGCTTCCAGAAGCTGGGAAGGACGTTCACCCACTTCCTCGCCAATAAGGCTACTTTCAAAACATCAGTTAGCCTACTCGCAGTAAGACAAAATAAAAGCGAGACTCTGAGAGAATACATCCGCAGGTTCAATTCTGCCACCATGAAAATTAAGACCTACACGATGACTGGGCCATACAGGCGTTCATTTCTAGTGTCTACCACGAGCACCTTCGGTATGCTTTGACCGACGAGAAGCCAAAAAAACTCTACAACCTGTATGAGAAGGCCCAAAGGTACACCGAAACAGAGGAAATGAAACTGGAAAAGGCACCCAAAGAAAGAACCAACTACCAACAAAGCCAGGGGCATCCCCCGAAAAACAGGCAGGGATATCAAGACGATAGGAGGCAATTGGGGCTTGACTCACACCGTCATAGGTCCAGGTCGCCAGATAGAGTGGCTCACTAGGATAACTCTGACAGGACTACACAAAGTCATGGACGGAGAGGGGAAAGAGCCCCATACTCCAAATTTGAAGAATATACCCCCCTCAACGCCTCAAGGGCGTATATCCTGAACGCAGTGGCCCATGAGGGCATACTGGGAGCGCCATACCCCATGAGAGACAACCCAGCCCGCCTTAATTCCAAGGAAAAGTTCCATTATCACAACAATGTGGGACATAACACTGAAGAGTGAAGGTTTGTAAAGACGCAATCGAGACTGCCATCAGGAAGGGACAGATCAAACAATTTGTGAGGAAGTCAGGGGCATTCGTTGGTGAACAATCAAAGGGACACAGGCAAGGCAGAGGGGAAAAAACCGGTACAGGGGGTCATAAACATGATTGTAGACATCTAATTTTATCCGGGCCCCTAAACAAGGCAAATTCTTCTTTTCAACTTCCTGGAGTGCAAGGAAACTTCCACCATTCCTCGAATGGGTCTCCAAGACTTTGTTCGAAGGTCAACACAAAAAGTCAACTTGAAAAAAGTCAACTCTAAAAAGTCAACCACTGAAAAAATCAACTCTCAGCCAAAATCAAGATTTGAAGTTGAATTGAAGAATGGTGAAAGAATTTTGATAATCGAAAGTCTACAACGAAAGATAGAGAGTTTGAAAGACAAGTTGCAGAAAGTCAGTGTAGAGAACATAGCTAATTTTGCAAATTTGGGAAAAAAATACGTAAACGATCAAATTGGACGAAATTGGAAGTTTCAAATGGAATAAGATCAATAAATATGGATATTGGAAGGTCCAATTTTGAAGCAGAGTTGAAGGAAGAATTGGTTTGAAGAGAAAAAAGGAAAATAAACTTTTAATCAATAAATCGAAAATTCACAAAATTTGGGAAAAACTACAGAGATAGCCCGATTTGATGAAATTGAAGCCCCCAGTTGATAAAGGATAAATAGATAAAAATATCCCAAGTCCCAATTTGAGGTGGATCCCAAGGAAAAGCCGGTTGGAGGAAAAACGGAAAAAGGAGAAAATTCCTAATATTGAGAAAAAGGGAAAACTAAATCGGAGAGGAATTCGGATGTAAAAATTGGGATTTTTTGGACCAACTCCAATTCAATATATAACAAAGGCAGCGGAAAAAGAAAATCTGAAAATTGGGCCCGTTTTGAGTAAAATCGAGGTTTCAGGGTTTAAGGGCAATTTTGGAAATTTCGAGAAAAATAGAAGACGAGCTCGGAATATTATGAAAACTTTCAGATTTGAGTTTTATATTTTATGGAAGGGATTGGAGAAAAAAAATTCCAAAATGAGAGCTCAAATGAAAAAAGACAAAGTTCGGGTCCACTAATCCGAAATTCCAAGTGAAAATTTTGGAAAAAATAGAAGACGAGCTCGAAAAATTATGAAAACTTCCAGATCCGAGTTTTATATTTTATGGAAGGGATTGAAGAAGAAAAATCCAGAATCGGAGCTCAAATGAAAAAAGGCAAAATTCGGGTGCACAAATTCGAAATTTCAAGTGAAAATTCTGGGAAAAATAGAAAACAAGCTTGGAAAATTATGAAAACTTCCAGATCTGAGTTTTATATTTTATGGAAGGGATTGAAGAAGAAAAATCCAGAATCGGAGCTCAAACGGAAAAAGACAAAGTTTGGGAGGCACTAAACCAAAACTTTAGAGAATAATCCGAGAAAAATAGAATTCGGATTCGAAAAAATATGAAAATCTCCAAAATTGAGTTTTGGGCTTAGTGGGTCTAACAAATATGATGAGGTCTTTCACTCTGCAAGTTTGCATGGCTGCTACGTGTATTACCTATGTTTACGGGCCTAAGGGGACAAGAAGACAGCAAGCTGGCCATTGTTTATAATCAGCTTATATATTATATCCAATAGGGGTGAGCGTTCGATCGAATCGAGTGAAAAAAATTCGAGTTAGTCGAGTTTACGAGTCTTATTTTGTCAACCGAACTGAATTTGAAAATTTTGCAAATCAAGTCGAGTGAAAAAAAATTCGAGTCGAATAAATTTATTCTAGTTAAAATAAATTTTCAATTATATTTAAGCATGATAAAACAAATTCTATAAATTTTCAATTATATTTAAGCATGATAAAACTAAATTTTGGGTAAATGAAATTGTTCAATTCTCTAAATCAAAATCAATGAAAATGTAAGTAAATATCAAAAGTTCAAGGCTTATGGTGAAATTTAAATTGCTTACTCAACTAAAAAAATTCAAAAATTAGATACGGATACGTGAATACATCTTATAACTAATATAATACCATATATAAATATTATTTTTCTTTATAATTTAAAAAAAATTGAAAAAAAATTTATTTACCAAATTCATTTTAATTATTATTAATTTCAATGATTTTGGACCACATTACTCGTAAAAGAGAGATAGAGACCGAAGAGAAAGAGAAAAAGGGAGGGAAACAGAAGGGGGGACACAGCAGCAAAGAGAGGAAAAGAAAATTGGGTAAATTTGAAAAACATGTTGCCAATAACCAAATTATTGTTAAATGGTATAATGGATAAAAATTATTTGAAAAAGAGAAATGAACAATTAGAAATTATTGTAAAGGATATTGTAAAGACAAAATTACCCTTTATGAAAAATGCTATTTTTCCTTTCTCCTACATTAAGAAAATATTATTTTTTAAAAATTTTAATTAAAAATAAATTTAAAAAATAAAATATTTAAATATTTAGTTTTTAAAAATTTAAAAAAAATAAAGAAAAAGTAATTTTAGAAAAAATAATGTTATTTTAAAAAAAATTAATTAAAAAAATAAATAAATAATTTTTAATTTTAAAATAATAATTTTTAAAATTAAAAAAAAATTATTTTCAGAAAACTTTATTTTTTAATTAAAAAATAAATTAAAAATAAGGGAAAAAGGAAGGAGAAGATTTTTTATCAAGGGTAATTTTGTCTTTACAATTTCCTTCTTAATAATTTTTTTTTTATTTCTCTTTTTCAAATAATTTTTACTCATTATACTATTTAACAATAATTTGATTATTGACAGTATGTTTTTCAAATTTACCCAAGAAAATTAAACCCTAGTTCAAAACGACGTCATTTTGGATTTTACTATTCGGATTTTCGGATAACTCGAACTGTGAAATCTAAATTCGAGCTAAATCGTATAACTCGACTTATTTATTCGAGTCGATCCGAAAACTCGAAAAACTCGAATAATTCGAACTATTTAAACCAAAATTTGAAATTTTAATCGGTTTTTTCGAATCGAGTCGGATTTTGCTCACCCCTAATATCCAAAACCCACTAAACACTACTTGGGTCTCCTTAATCATTAGTCATTACTATTAGACTTGGGGTTGAATTATTATATTGGTAACCTATAATTTTGTTAGAAAGAAAGAAAGAGAAGGTACATATATGAATTCTGTTTAAAAAGTGTCTTTAAAATATTTTTTAAAATTATTATATAAAATAAGTTACTATTTTTAATACATTAAAAATCATTAAATTAATTATTAATTATTGTATTTAATATAAAAGTATTACTATAAATAATAACTTAATTAATTTTAACAAGTGCATCTAGGATGATCGTTAGTAAAATTCATATATATATATATATATTAGTGTAAAACTAAATTAGTTTTACACACTTTCATAACTTTTTATAGGAATCAACCGTTGAATTTAACAATATAATTACCCTCGTCGTGCACATAAAGTTTCGAATCGATCCGATATCTCTATCATATCGATCGAGAATACTGTCTTTTTCAATATATATTTAACGGTTGAAAGTTTTTTACAACAAATAGTTAGACATTTTTAATTTACTCAAAACTCGACATGCATGATCTACGTGAATAGAACACGAAATACGACTATCGGATTAAATAAATATAAATCGTATAAAAAGTTATCAAAGCGTGTAAAACTAATTTAATTTTATATTAGTGTAAGTAGATCTCTCCTTATATAAATGAGGGATATAATGTTCTAGTTATATATAGAAATAAAAGTGTAGTTAATGCATAACTTTTTATTAAGTTCAATAAAAATAATATACTAAATGTAAATTTTTTAAAAAAATAATAAATAAATAAATAATATGTCTATAGATACTGGTTAAATCAAATTCCATTTTTTGTTGAGCTCAAGCTTTGTAATTGTTGGATCTAACGTACCAATAATCACTCGAAATTAAATTAGGAGTTCACTTCACTTATCATATAGAAGAAGAAAAAGATGGAGATGAAATAATTGGAAATTTTATTTGAATATTGATAAAAAAAATATTAATTTTCAAACTACTTATAATTTTGTTTTATTTATCAAAATACGCTTTTTCGTCTGGCAAAAATTCAACAAAGAAAGTCGCCATATCATTTTAAAAAAACAACGCACGGAAGTCGCCATATCATATGATGACTTCCGTGCTTTACTTTAAGAAAAATTTAATTTTTTTCATTGAAAAGTCGTCATAGGAAAGTCGCCATATGATATGACGACTTCCCAACGTTTTTTTATTTTAAATTTTGTTTTCTTGAGTTGCCAACTTCTCACTCTTTTTTTTTTAAATTTTTTTTTAAATTTATATATTATTATTTTATATATAATTTAAAAATTTTATATATACAAAATATATATATATAATTTTTAAAATTTTTTAAAATGTATATTCTAAATTTTTATTTTAAAAATTTATATAATTTTTTTATTTAATTTATAAAATTTTTAAAAATTCGTATTATATAAATTTTGAGATATTCGTGTCTTGTTCATGCTTTTTTTTCGTTTCGTGTTTTTATTTATTTTTTCGTGTCGTGTTCGTGTTGTGTCCAGTGTTGCCAGATCTAATACAACTAAAGCACACTGATATAACTGACTTTGTAATATTAGTATGCTTTAGTTGTGTTAGACCTGGTAACTAGAGGTGCTCATAGGCCGTGCCGCAGCTCAGAACTTTTTTATTTTTCTTGCCCAGGCCCGGCTCTGGGCGGGCCCAAATTACTGTTCATCCCTTAATAAAAAAATAAATTTTTTTATTTTTTAATATATTTTTATAATTAAATTAAAAAAAAATAATATGTGAACAGTGATCAGGGCCGGGCCGGCCCGGATCACAAATATTAAGGCCCTAGCCTGGCCCGTGAGAAGATTTACTGACAACATTGGACACGACACGAACATGATACGAAAAAAATAACTAAAAACACAACACGAATATCTCAAAATTTATGTAATACGAATTTTTAAATTTTTTATAAATTAAATAAAAAATTTATATAAATTTTTAAAATAAAAATTTAGAATTTATATATATATTTTTTATATAAAAATTTTAAATTATATATAAAATAATAATATTATAAAATTTTAAAAAAAAATGTAAGAAATTGGGAAGTCGCCATTTGAAACTGCGACTTCCCAACTCAATGGAACAAAAGTTTAAAATAAAAAACGTTGGGAAGTCGTCATATTATATGACGACTTTTCAACGTAAAAAATTAATTTTTTTTAAAAAAAGTTAAGCACGAAAGTCGCCATATTATGGCGACTTCCATGTGTTGTTTTTTTTATTTTTTTTTTAAATGTATCAAGGAAAGTCGCCATATGATATGGCGATTTCCGTTGTTGAATTTTTGTCAAAAGAAAAAAAGCATATTTTGATAAATAAAAAAAATTATACGTAATTTGAAAATTAATTTTTTTTTTTTATCAATATTCAAATATAAACACCTGAAATAATTTGTTCTTTATTAATAAAGGGGGAGTTATATACGTTTGAAAGATATGGCTTCTCTTAAATATGATCATAACATTCTCTGTATGATTTAAGTGTTCCCATTAATTGCAAAATGATGAGGGCTGTAGATATATATATATATATATATATATATATATATATATATATATATATATGCACCTGTTAACATATATATATATATATATATTTTATCAGTGAGTATTCCTAAAATATTATTTAAAATTATTAAATATAATAATATTTTCATTCATATAGTAAAAATAAAATGTATCGAAAATAATAAATTAAATTAAATTATTATATTTAATATGATTTTATTATTATATATAATATATTAATTAATTTTAAAAAATATCTTAAAGAAATCTGTTAATAATATATATATATATATATATATATATATATAACTTCTTACCTTTTAAGCTTTTATTATGAGGGAGTTACCTTGAAACACTTTTATTCAGACTAGGGCTGTAATCGAGTCGAGCCGAGCTCGAATAGTGAGCTGCTCGAGCTCGAGCTCGACTCGAAACTCGCTGCTCGAAACTCAGTTCGAGCTCGACCGAATACCATTTTTCAAGCTCGAGCTCGGCTCGAGATATAATCGAACTATTCGAGCTCGGCTCGATAAAGCTCGTTTACTCAATTTATGTACTCGAGCTCGAGCTCGTTTCACCACCATACAGTAGCATGTGCTGCTGCAGAAGAAACATGTAAAATATCACTAATTCCATATTGTGCGGCATCATCACGGCTGGAAATATTCAAAGGAAGAGGCATAGGTTGTAATCTCAAGATATTTATTATTAAGGTTTTTTTTTTTTTTGAAAAACAGATATTCAGGCAAAAATGCCATTTAAATTGAAATAGTAACTGTAACACAAGAACTCACATTCTGAACACATAATCTCAATAACATATAAATGAAAAAATGGTTTTAAAAATCAAAGTAAATCGAGAATAGACTCAAAGAAGTCCTATCTTAGAAGAACAGGACCGAGCCACCTAAGACTGCCAAAACCAGCTGACTCCATATGCCCAAGTTCATAATCCTATAAGATGATGAAGTTGAAGCTGAAGACTTGGGTGAAGAACCAGTTTCTTTGGATTCTGCTGATGGATTCTGCCCAAGTTTCTTTGGATTCAGCTGAAGACTTGGGTGAGGGTGAGGGTGAGGGTGAGGAGCGGCTGAGGGTGAGGATGAGTGAAAAAATTTATTAAGTTTTAGGGTTTTAAGGATATATATATATATTAATTTACTATATTACCCTTAATATATATATATACACTAAGGGTAATATAGTAAATTATTATAAAAATATATATTATAAAATCAAAAGCTCGATTAGGCTCGCGAGCCGCTCGAATCGAGTATTGAGATACTCGAATTCGGCTCGCTCGATAGCTTGAGCTGCTCGAGCTCGGCTCGATAATGACCGAATCGAATTCGAGTTTTTTTCGAGCCGAACTCGAATAGCTTGCGAGCACCAGTGTCTCATTTACACCCCTAATTCAGACTATAATCATTAATTTGCAGTTACAGAAGATTAATTCTTTTATTTAAATGAAAAAAAAAATGAGTTGTTATTAACCCAATGAGCCTTTAAAGACTACTGATTGGTCAACTTTTTTTTTTTTTACTCATTGAAAACCCCTTTTTTCTTGGGAAGATTCATATATAGAAAACCCTTTTCGTGATTTAAGTCATGGATGGATACACAGTATTGTGCTTAGGAAAAAGTTTTTTGATCTGACAACAGTCGTATTCTTAATATCGTATGATTTATTAATAGACGATAATGGTTGTATATATACACATCTCATGAATATATATTTATACATGTATATATGAGTTCGCTTAAATGATGTTTATAGATATGAATTAAGAATTATTTAATTTTTATTTTTTTATATTTAATATATTATTTTTATTGAATTAAAAAAATACATTAATTATATTTTTTAAGAATCCCTTTAATTGGTGCTTATATTAAAGATTATTTATTTTGATTTTTTTTTTAGCATTTAATACATAACTTTTACTTAATTTAAAAAAAAAATGTATTAATTACATTTTTTTGGTATGTATATCACCTTATCAATGTCACTAGATACTAATTAATATTTTTCCTTTATATATATATTTATTTAATTATTTAAATACGATAATTGGATTAAACAAATATAAATCATATAAAAAGTTACGGATGTGTGTAAAACTAATTTAGTTTTACACTAGTTTAAGTGGATCCCTCCTTATATATATATATATCGTATAAAAAGTTACAAAAGTGTGTAATACTAAATTAGTTTTACACTAATGTAAGTGGATCACTATATATATATATATATATATATATATATCATCTTAATCAATTTTATTAAACACCAGTTAACATTTATCCATATATATAATCTGATATAGCAGAGGAAATGGAAATTTAAATTACATCAATTCACTCATAATTACATTTTTTGGGGCTTTATTAAAAGGAAATCAAGCATGGCAGAATCTACAAATTGTTTCGATCAAATGTGAAAAAAGTTGAAGTAAGGTATTCAGTACTGTATCAGTGAGCGTATTATTTTTGTTTTGGTATTGATACATATCGATATCGGTATGTTTCGGCATATCGTTTGGAGTTTACCAATATTTTCAAATATTTTTTCATATATATATATATATATATAGCCTATTTTCAAGTTTCTTAATAAAATATATATTATATACACATACAAATATATATCCATTACATGCATATATATGATTTTATACAAATATAAATTTCAAATATTTAATATCTAAAATTTTTAAACACAAATAAGTAAAAAAAATGTATAAAAAAATAGTAAATTATTATTAATTATGTTCAATAGGCTAATTTAATGAACATATTTTATTTTTAAATGTAATTATGAAAAAAATACAAATGATCATGACACAAAAAATATTGAAATTGGTTTAAAAAATCAAATAAAAAAAAATTTAAATAATCAAAATTTTGTACCAACCGATACGGACCGATACGTACCGATACGTACCGATATTGACTGAAATTGATCGGTATAGACCAGTATAGGCCGGTACAAAAGTCGAAACAGTACGAGAAAGTACTGTTTCGATTTACCTTAAAAATAGTACGTATCGATTAGTACGACAGATATCGATATGGTATCGATAACCCTAACCCTGGGTTGAATCCATCATTAATCTCTCTCATCAGTCAATATTTTCAGTCTCTTTCAATAACCTAGTGAATCTCACAAGCACACACGGCAAGTATTAAATAAGCAAAGGTCATTGGTTCATGCATATCTGGCCAGTTTTATCCATGACGGCGCACCACCTTCCACAAATCAATAATCACTTCCCTTCACTTCACTTCTTCTCTATATATACAGTACTTACCGAATTTCGATTTTTTTTTAGTATTCATTAAATTCACAATCGCGTTTAAATGCGACATGATAAAAACACATCCACAATTACAATTTAAATCCCGTTCTCTACTTAACTTCATGGTTTCTTTCTTTTCTTCTTATGAATTTTTTCTGCTTAAAACTTTTTCAGTGCAAGTGTGTTTTATAATTCGGTGGATAGGCAGCAAAATCATGAGTTTCCCATCCAAGAGAGCTTTGACGATGCTGTTCCTTTGATGAGCAGTTTCTATTTATATGCTTCATTGGACATTGAACAAAGTCCAATTCTAACTCAAGGTGATTTTATATATATATATATTCATACACTACAAAATTAAGGAATTTTTTTATAATTTTAGTAATCATCTTTGCAGAGAACGACATATATACTAGGTTATGAAAATGGAAATGGGTTTTGGAATGAATTGGGTGCCTTGTTTGAACCCAACAAGCCAAGGTAATAACAATGAAGACAGTGGAGAAGAATTGAAGGAAGACTAGAGAGGAAGGCTAAAGGTGCAGGCAGGGAAAACAAATGCAAAAGTACTGCGAAAATGCTGTCTAGGAAAGTTATCTCCCAAATCCCAATATTTTACATGCCTATAATTCAAGCGGCGAAAGAGCTTAACGTTGGGCTGACACTGTTGAAGAAAAGGTGTAGGAAACTCAGAATCCATCGATGGCCTCACCGCAAGCTTATGAGCCTCCAAACTCTTATCAAGAACGTTCAGGTACATTTCATCCTTGGTTTGATCCTCTTTTCGTCAGTTTTGGACATGACATTGAAAAAATAGTTAAAATACATGAAAAAATAGTTAAAATGCATGAAAAAATAATACGAACACGGAACGAGTACAAGAAATTGTTAGGTCTAAGGCTAATGGAGTAATGTTGGGCTAATGCAGGTGTTGCAAAAGGAAGAAGGGGAGGAAAGTGAAAGGAAACTGAGGGAATAAGCATTGGAGGTTTTGGAAAGGGAGAGGAAGATGTTGGAAGAGATGCCGGACTTGCAATTGGAAGACAAAACCAAAAGACTTAGACAAGCCTGGTTCAAGGCAAATTACAAGAAGAGAAAGGTGATGACAATGATGGATCAGTCACAACCATCTTCTGGTGGTAGCCTAGCAAGTTTGGGTTTAAGTAGAGCTTATGGCCTGGAAAATGAAGAGAAGAAGTAGAAGAAATGGAAACTCTTTTATCTGACTCTTTTTCATCAACCAACTTCATCTCTAGCAATGTTTGTGGTTTATGTTGTTTTCTTTTGAACAAGTTGCTAGTTACATGTACATAGATACTATGAACAAGGATTTAAATACCGGTCGTAATGCGACGTTACGATCGTTATTTTGCGATCTCATTTATCGCAACTGATCGCGATAGCATTTTTTACATTCGTAAATGCGATAAATACGATGCGATAAAAAATCATCCGTGACTGCCATTTAAATCTCTGACTATGAATATTGATCCTTGTATCCTATTTTGTCCTATTTGTTTGCTCTATATATGCTAATATGTTAATTGGAGGGGCAACAGTTTAGTGGACCATTGGACTTCAATGGAGGGGGGAATTTCCTCTTTTATCTTCTTCATTATTTTTTTAATTTTTAATTATTTTTATTTTATTAATTTACTTTAATATAAATATAGTTTTAATAATTATTTTATTATTTAATATAAATATAATTTTAATAAATTTTAATTATTTATTAAAATATATACATATTTTAATCTAATATCATTAATGATCATTTTTTTTCCATTATAATTCACATTATCGTTATTGCTGAATTCGAATCCAAACACATATACCACCACTGATTTTAATTTCACCAGCACCGCTATTTTTAATCTCAATGTAACCAATCTTATCGTCCATCCAAATAAAGCCTTAAACCCAATTTAGCATCGAGATTGGTCACATTGTAACCTTAATGCTAAACGAGTAAAAAAAAATCGTGATTGAAATTATAGTTTTGAAACTCATCAAAAAATGAAATGATTTTATTATACTTTTATCTCTAAATTTTATTATTCTTTTGACATTTTAATTTATTGCAATATTTTTCAAAATAATATCTAAACATTCTAAAATTTTAAAATATACTTTTTTTTTACTAAACTTTTAAAACACAAAAGTGTAGGAACATCAAGTTTTTATTCAAATACTTTACTTCCTTGAACAAGTGGTGGAAAATTAATCCCAATTAGATAAATTGACAGCAATCTTCTTTTTCATTTTATGCCTTATTAATTTCCAATAAAATTTTGCAACAGGTATAGTTAATTTCTTTAAATTTGTTTTGCAAACATAATTTCTTCTAGATATAGATGAAAATGAATTATCATTGGAGAATAGAGATGGGGAGAGAGACATGGTTATAATAATTTTGTTTCAAACAAGCTTTTCACTTTTTTTACTTCGAAAATAAAATTACCAATCAAATTGAATTTTAATAATATTATTTTTCAAAAAATCTATATCTATATATAAAAACTATCCCCTAAGGGTTGTGACAGCAACAGCTGTTTCTTTTCTTTCTTTTTTTTTTTTTTTTTTTGAATTTTTTAGTAAAATTATAAAATAGTTTAATCAATAAAAATTATTTATAATTTTTGGTCAATATTATAAATAATTATTAATTAGGAAATATCATTTTTTTCTGGAAATGGATATTAAGGATTAAGATAATTTGCGAATTCAGATATTGAATTTACTTCTTCATCGGATTCAGAGAGGATTCGGATATAAACCCTTGGATATCCGTTATCCGAATCCGCTTTAATTTTGGTCCGGATAGTATCGAATATCCGAATCCGTTATTCGCTCCAGTTACATATTTAAAGCCATAACAGTATTTTTTTCAATATTTTAGGAAAATTACAAAATAGATTGATGAATTAAAAATATTTATAATTATTATAATAAATAATTGGTAATAGGAAATAGGAAATAGGAAATATAATTTTTTTAGCTTTTGTGATTCGATCCAATTTTTCGGATTTGAATATTACTGATTTGGATAATTTGCGGATTCAGATATTAAATTTACTATCCTCATCGGATTAGGATAGGAACACTTGGATATCCGTTATCCGAATCTGCTTTAATTTTGATCCGGATAGTGTCGAATATCCAAATCTGTTATCCACTCCTGTTATATATTTAAAGCGATAGCTTTTTTTTTTCCAGTGTTTTTTTAAGAAAATTACAAAATAGATTGATCAATTAAAAATGTTTATAATTTATAGTCATTATAATAAATAATTATTAATAGGAAAATATTTGTTTAACTTTTGTGATTCAATCCCTTTTTTTCAAATTTGGATATTACGGATTCGGATAATTTGTGAATTTGAATATTGAATTTACTATCCTTCGGATATGAACCCTTTGATATAGTTATTTGAATCCGCTTTAATTTTGATTCGAATAGTGTTGAATATCTGAATCCGTTATCCGCTCCATTTACATATTTAGTTCTTACTTAATTTTATATTTTTATTTTTTTAAAAATTAATTTAATAAATTGAGATTTTAGCGGATTCAGATATGCGATGGATATTGTTCTTTAAATAGGATACGATTCGGATAATAAACGGATAATAAACAGATTCGAATTTTGGATAAATTAAGCGAATTTAGATTGGGATATTTAAAAAAAATACAGATATCCGATCTACTATCATCCTTATTTGTGAAAAAAAAATTGGAATAATTATAAAATAAACTAATAAACCAAAAATATTTTGATATTATATATATTTTCTAAAAAATGTGTAATCAAAAGAGAAAAAGTTTTAAAAAAATTACAAAATGAATCAATTAACTAAAATATTTATTATCTATTATAATAAATAATTATTAATAAGAAAATAGAATAAATTTATGTAAAATAATATTTTGCAATTATTTTTTATCTTTTGAGAGAAAAAAATACCAACAAGAGTAATTGATCGATTTGAACTCTCACAACCGAAGAAAGTGAGATTTTATTAGTAAAAAAATCGATTTAATTTTTATTTTTTGATGAATTTGTCACTTGATTTTAAAAAAGTTAAATTTTATAGTTTTATGTTTTTTTTTTTTGTAATTTAAAATTAATTTAGTAATAAAAAAAAATATTTGTGAGAAAGATGTAATTTGAAATATTTAATTTTTATATTAAAAAATATAATTATTTTATATATAAAATATTAAAAAATATTTAAATAAATAATTACTAATTAACATAATTAAAATTAAATAAAAAACTTTAAATCCCTAACGAAGCGGGGGGAAAATATTCTAGTATTAGTATAATGAACATCTCTTTTTTTTTTTTTTTTTATATAGATAATACTCTCTTGTTAATCTTTTAATCTCATCCAAAAAAAAAAGCTTTATATGTATATTTGAAACTAAATTTAGTAATTTTGGACACGACACGATTATACGAAATAAATACAATATTGAAAAAATAATTAAAACACGATAAGACATAAAAAAATTTATACGAACATGATACGAATAAACAAATATGTCAAAATTTATATAACATGATATGTCAAAATTTATATATATATAAAACGTTCTTAAACACGATTATAACACGAAAAATATAAAAAACATGATATAAATATTTGAATTGTCAAATCTATAATAAGCATAATACTATATATTTACTCCCAAAATATTTGGATGTTGGCAATTCAAAGTAGACAAACCGTTGGCCAAAAAACAGACAGAAACTACCGTTATATGCCGTCGTTGTCAATTTCATATTCTCAAATCTCTGTGTTAAGGGCTTAAAACAAGAAAAACCAAAAAGCAACCTTAAAAATGACACAAACATCACCACTCTTCTTCAACGCAAAGAAATACAACTCCTCCCTCAAGTTCTTCGTCTCTTCTTTCACAACCACAAGCACAACCATCCCAATTCGTCAACATTTCAACCCCAAAACCTTCCTAAAAACATGTCCAAACAACAATCAACAACCAAAACTAAAACCCACCTCAAAAAAAAACTCTCTTTCCAAAACCCAACAAAACATGGTTTCAATCATAAAATCTAGTTCCCATAAACCCCATTTACTCCAAATCCACGCTCACCTTATCCGTACATCACTTCTTCAAAACCCCACTTTTTCCCTCCACTTTCTATCCTCCCTTTGTTTCTCTGCCTTCCGTGATCTCCGCTATTACCGCCTTTTTTTCTCTCAAATCAAAAACCCATCAGCCTCTCACTACAACACCCTCATCAGAGCTTACTCTTCCAGCAATTCACCTAAAGAAGCCTTTTTTATGTACAAAGAAATGAGACAAAAAGGCCTAAAGCCTGACCCCATATCATTTTCTTTTGTCATTAAATCTTGCATTAAGTTTCGTTCGTTTTTTTGTGTTTTACAGGTTCATGGAAGGATTTTAAGAGATGGGTTTCAATCAGATTGTCTTTTACTTACTACTTTGATGGATTTTTATTCGAGTTTCGCGAGCCGGGAGGAGGCTTGTAAAGTGTTTGATGAAATGGCTCAAAAAGACACCGTCGCGTGGAATGTATTGATTTCTTGTTATTTGCGTAATGGGAGGACTAGGGATGTTCTAATGTTGTTTGATAGCATGAAAAATGAGAGTGTTTGCGAACCTGATGATGTTACTTGTCTCCTCATGACACAGGCTTGTGCTAATTTGGGGGCGTTGGAGTTTGGTGAAAAGGTTCATGGTTATATTAAGGAATGTGGTTATGGGAATGCTCTTAATCTGTCTAATTCGCTTATAGCAATGTATTCTCGGTGTGGATGTTTGGATAAGGCTTATGATGTTTTTAAGGGAATTGGAGAGAAGAATGTTGTTTCATGGAGTGCTATGATATCGGGTTTGGCAATGAATGGATATGGGAGAGATGCGATTCTAGCTTTTGAGGAGATGCAGAGAATGGGAATTGCCCCGGATGAGCAGACATTTACGGGAGTTCTTTCCGCTTGTAGTCATTGTGGTTTAGTTGATGAAGGGATGGAGTTTCTTGAACGAATGCGCAAAGAGTTTGGAATAGTGCCTAATATTCGTCATTATGGTTGTGTGGTTGATCTTTTAGGTCGTGCTGGTTTTCTTGATCAAGCCTATCAGATTATAATATCAATGAGGGTTAAGCCAGATGCAACAATATGGAGGACTTTGCTTGGGGCTTGCAGAATTCATGGCCATTTTACCCTTGGAGAACGTGTAATTGAACATTTGATTGAACTTAAGGCTCAAGAAGCAGGGGATTATGTTTTGCTGTTGAATATTTATTCATCAGCTGGTAACTGGGAGAAGGTGATGGAATTGAGGAAGTTTCTGAAGGAGCAAGGCATCCAAACAACACCTGGCTGTAGTACAATTGAGTTGAAAGGAGTGGTACATGAATTTATTGTGGATGAAATTTCACATCCACGAAAATATGAAATCTATGATAAGCTAGATGAGATTAATCAGCAGTTGAAGATTGCTGGCTATGTTGCTGAAATAACATCTGAATTACATGATTTAGGTGCAGAAGAAAAGGCACATGCACTCTCTTATCACAGTGAGAAGCTGGCTCTTGCGTTTGGGGTTCTGGCAACTCCACCTGGCACAACAATAAGAGTTACCAAGAATCTTCGTATTTGCATTGATTGTCACAATTTTGCAAAGTTTCTTTCTGGGGTCTATAACAGGGAGGTAATAATCCGAGATCGCACCAGATTTCATCATTTCAGAGACGGACACTGCTCTTGTAATGACTATTGGTAGGGAAGTTTTCAAGGTTGGACCAAAAAAATGCTCAAATCATACTATAAAATGGGGAAGAAATGTGGGATTTGTTGGCAGATTGCCAGAGCTGACCTGAGTGTTAGCTTTCATCCGTTGTCTAAATCATTTCAGTTTCTGCTCAATTGACTTTAGAACAGGTATATCCATTACTGACTTGCTGAGTTGCATGTTCTCCATATTTGCCTCTGTTGATCAACTGCAGAAACTAAATAGGACGTCCTTCCTTGGATCTATTTCTATTCTGTATTCACGGCATGTAAACCATCATAAACCCTGAATCTGTGAAGCGTAGCTTATAATAAAAGATTGGCTGCAAAATAAGTGACAAACATTCTCTTCTGGATTGTGTGAAATAATTAGCCCTGCATCTTGGTTATGAAACCTCAGTGAAGATGGTTGTCTTCAAAGGAAATTGCAGAAAGCTCAATTCTTAGTCATGATTGAAAGAGAAAGATGAGTTTTTTTTTTTTTTCACTTGATTGTACAGTGACAGAATCATAGATGGTTCTGCAAGAAGAGTTTTAGCCAAGGGGAGAGGAACTATGAAGAATAACTCTTGGCCAAAACTTAAGACTGAAGCAGGGGGGAAACAAGTAGACTTTGTATGTCTGTTGACCAAACTCCGGTGCCTTCTAACCTTTCTCTTTCTCTACAAGAGTTCAGATCACCAAGGCAATCACCTCGACCTCAAAGGACATCAACAATGTCTTTAACAGAAGACGTGGATGGGTTGAAAATTTGGATCAGCACAAGTATTTCTTGATTGGTATGATTATAATTAAAGCAGTGTCTGTAAACACATTGCTGCTATGTTAGACAAAATCACAGATTTCAGTGATAAATATTCCTCAGTAAGCTAGCATTTAACTATAAGTTGTTTGTTTCTCTTTCTAGTGAAGGACAAGATTTACAAGTTCTTTTGTTATTTGTATGAATCTAATCCTGGTTTTTGTAGTTTGTCATCACTATTGGTAAAGATAAGATGGATAGCAATGGCAACTTATAGTATTGTTCAGCAATTCAAAGTTCTGTAATGGCGGATGGTACTTTGGATAGTTAGAGAAGAAATTTGGAATTGGAGAGGAAGCTTAAAATTGGTCATATGCTTCACCTGTGGGATATATCCGAGTCGGATATGTACATCCATCTAGACTTAGTAATTCGTGTATGTGTGTCTTGTTTTGTATTTTTTTTTTTCGTATCAATCGTGTAAACATGAACATGATACAAATTATTAAACTCGTCAAAATTCTAAATACAAATACGATGCGTGTATTAAATGTGTCGTGTTAATCATGTTTGTAGACACTTAATTTTGTCCGAGTCCCTTAAACAAGGTAAGTTCTCCTTTCAACTTCTCGGAATGCAAAGAATCTTCTCTCATTCCACAAATGGGTCTTCAAAACTTTGATTCGGAGGTAAACACGAAAAAGTCAACTCTGAAAAAGTCAATCATTGAAAAAGTCAACTCTCATGGAAAATCAAGATTCGAAGGTGAATTGAATAATGGCGAAGGAATTTTGATAATCGGAGATCTAAAATTGAATATAGAGAGATGGAAAGACAAATTGTAAGATCCAGCGTAGGAGAAAAGCATGGAATTTTCAAATTTGGAAAGAGTGCGTAAACGATCAAATTGGACAAAATTGAAGGTTCAGAATGGAATAAGATCAATAAATAA
This sequence comes from Fremontodendron californicum, assembly GCA_030761205.1. Classification (NCBI taxonomy): domain Eukaryota; kingdom Viridiplantae; phylum Streptophyta; class Magnoliopsida; order Malvales; family Malvaceae; genus Fremontodendron; species Fremontodendron californicum. The sequence continues at coordinate 6,532,105 of JAULJL010000032.1, forward strand.
AGATATTGGAAGGTCCAATTTTGAAGCGGAGTTGAAGGAGGAATCAGTTTGAAGAGAACAATGAAAATAAAGATTTAATGCATAAATAGGGAATTTGGCGAAAACTACAGAGATGGTCCGATTCGGTAAAATTGAATCCCTAGATGTGAATGATAAATAAGTAAGGGTACCCCAAATTCCAATTTGAAGTGGATCCAAAGGGAGAGTCGGTTGGAAGAGAAACTAAAAAAATCGAGAAAATTTCCAATTTTGAGGAAAAAGGAAAAACTAAATCCGAGAGGGATTCGGATGTAAAAATTGGGCAAAATTGGTCTAACTCCAATTCAATATATGACAAAGGAAATGGAAAAAGAAAATTTGAAAGATTGGCCCATTTCGAGTAAAACCGAGGTTTCAAGGGCTAAAGGGCAATTTTGGAAAAATTCGAAAAAAATAGAATCCGAGCTTGAAAAATTGCGAAACTTTCCAGAATTAAGTTTTAGGATGGAAAGAAGGAAATGAGAAGAAAAAACCCGAAATTGGGGCAGAAACGTAAATAGGCTAAATTCGGGGGATTAATCCGTAGTATTAGAGAAAAATTCAAAAAAATAGAAAACGATCTTGAAAAATTATGAAAACTTTCAGAACTGAGTTTTTTTATTGGATAGGATGGATTGGAAAAGAAAAATCCAAAAACGGGACTAAAATGAAAATGGGCATAGTTCGGGGGCACTAAACTGTACTATTAGAGAAAAATTCGAGAAAAATGAAAAACGAGCTCGAAAAATTATGAAAACCTTCAGAACTGAGTTTTATATTGGATGAGATTGATTGGAAAAGAAAAATCCGAAATTGGGGTATTTGCAAATAAATCAAGTTTATGGGCCAAAATGCAATTTTACCGAAAAACTGGAAAAAAAACAATTTGCAAATAAAAAATAGGAATGGCCTAAAATATTCCAAGCCATTTTCGGCCAGCGTAGAGAGGGAAGGGAGAGGTTTGATCATCTTAATCAAATAGCCAAGATTGAGTAGAAAGATAACATTTTTAAGAGAGGACAAGATTCTCCACTACTTGCCTACATGGCATTTTTGGCCAATGGGAGGCATTTTAATTGCAAAGCCATGTGAAGGCCATGTGAAGGCTATGTGATGATGCTAAATGGAATAAAAATGTCACCTAAGAAGATATTTTGGTAGTAAGCCATATGATCATGACAAATGGCTTAGATATTTTGTAGAGATAGGAGACAAGATGATGCACCCAAAAGAGTGTATCTTTATTAAACCTTGCAAATAATATGATCAATTATAGTAAAGTAGCATGCAAGGGTCGAATCCACAGAGATTGGTTTTTAGTTTATAAATTACTAGTTTAAAACTTAATTTCAAGAACAATTAAAGAGAATGCGGTTTTGAAATAATTAAAAGTAAAGAAAACAAGATAAGTAAAAAGTAAATAAATAAGAGAAAATCAAATATAAGAGAATTATGGTTAAGGTTTCATTCTCCACCACTAGACGTCATTGAGAATCAATTTCAGATCTATCAACATCAATTAGCTATCAAAATTAACAACCGTAGATAACAACATCCTGTGTTACCCCAATCCTTAGTTCGTCGTTAAGCAGGACGAACGCCACTACTTTATCTTCTAACTATCAAATAACCCAAGATAAACATCTACATATTCAAAGTGATAGCAGCCTTAAGATGAGAAAGATAGGTTGATCTAAGCAATAAACACACAAACATGGATTTATTCAACTTATGTTATGTTCCACTTCATAATTCCTGAAAACCCAACATAACCATGAATTACAAATTGCCACTTATGAATAGAAAATCAAGACAATTATACGAATCAAGACTCCTAAACTAGCATTAGATAATTATCAAGATCTATCTAGTTTGCAACCTAAACAAATCAAGACAACATCATGAACAATTCTTATGGAAGAACATAAGCAACTTTGATAGAAAACCAATGATAGATAAAATCTAAAAATCAATTACAAAACATGTTCTAGGGCTTTGATATCACCCTTAACCAAAAAGAAGTTTAGCCTTGCATAGACATAATTAACATAAACATAAAACTAAAAAGAAAATAAAATAAAATAAAAGAATTGAGAAGAAGAAGAAAATTAATGATGATCCCTTGAGTCTCCTCAAAAGATAGATAGTTTGTGGCTCAAAATATGGTATTTATAGAGCTTTTTGACCTTGAAAACCCTTTCTTGTTTTGTCAAGGAAGCTAGGAGGCAAAAAAGTGCAAATTTGGCAAAATTATGATTTTTCCCGATTTTTCAGGTTTTGGGCCGCCCGACCAGTGCTGCAGCGCCAGCTCTCCAGCGCTGCAGCGCTGGCTCATGAAATATTTTGGGCACTGCAGCGCCAGACACCGACACCACGGCGCTGGTCGCTAATTTTTTTGAAGCACTTTCTCGCACTTCCTTGGCTGATTTGGATGATCATTTCTTGTCCGATTTGGATGAGTAAACTATCTTTGGAAAGGTATTCAATTCAGATTTAAAAGTCAAGAAGTAAGTTTTGCTTTATTGTGCTTGTCTTTTGCTTGATTTTCTTGCTTGCATATTGATTGTGGGTTTCACCATTGTGGTAGGATAGATTTTCTCTTTTGATTTTCTTTAAAAAAATGAAATAAAAAGGTTTAAGAAGGTTGAGAATCTTGGTTTTACCAAGTGATTTTGGTTAGGTGGAACTATGTCCAAAGAACCAACCATTGAGCCAATCTTGATTTTTCTTTGCTTGTTTGTTTTTTTAGCTCATGATTGATATTTTCATATGTCTGTTTTTTTGGAAAATCGTGCATTCATATCATTCTCAACTTGATTTTTGGCTAAGACCAATCAATGGTCTATAGCCAAAGTCTCTTGTGCAAACTAGTTGGAAAAATGATGATTTGTAAATTGGATAGTTTGATTTGGGCAATATTCTTCCTAGGTATTTTTGGTCCGAATTTAAAGCTGATTTTTTCTCATATATTTCATCATGTTTTAAGCCAAAAAAAAATTTCCAGAATTTTTAGAATTTTTGTTCAAGGTTAAAAATAAATAGTTTTCAGTAGAGCAGTCTTTAACTAGTATTCTGTATATGGGAAATATTCATCCTAGGTATTTTTGGTCCGAATTTAAATATTATTTTTACTCATATATTTAATCATGTTTTAAGTCAAAACTAATTTTTTTCAAAATTTTTAGAATTTTTCTTCAAGGGTAAAAAAATGATTTTTTGTAGATCAGTTTTTAACTAGTATTATGTTTTTGGGCAATATTCTTTCTAATTATTTTTGGTCTGAATTTAAAGCTTATTTTTCCTCATATAGTACATCATGTCTCAAGTCAAAACTGATTTTTTTAGAATTTATTGAAATTTTTATAAAGGGTAGAAAAATAGTTTTCTAAAACAGGTTTTTAGAGTCAAAGTGAGTTTTTTAAACTAGCAAATTTCTGATTTTATTTGTAAAAAATGAGGGGTTGGCTGGAGTTATTAGCTACTGTTTTAGGATGCTTTATATGTTATCTCAAGGATAAAAATTGGTTTCACAAATATCGGGTTTCAAAAAAATTTTATTTTTCTTAATCCAAGCCCAAAATCATTCAACTTAGAGATCCAATTTAAGTTTCTTTCAAAGATAGTCGGACACCTTTTTTAGGTGTACGGCTGTCCTTACTTCAAGGGAGAAACACATTTTCATGCATTGCATATTTTAAAATGTTTTTATTTAATTTAGTGTAAAAACGTATTTTCGGTTTCCTAAACATTTGGCGAGAATTAGTTCCTAATCTTTGCCGGGGAAGTTAGGAAATTATTCAACGCATGTGTTTATGGAATCGAAATGTATGGTTTTCGTTTTACTCAGAATCATGTAAATGTCATATGAAAGAATTATTTTACAAGCTTTGCCGGGGAGTACGGTAATATATTTCGACATATGCACTCATGTGATTCCTCACATGAAAAATCAATTTCAAAATGATGTTGTGTGCATATTCCATGATCATGCATATTCCATGATTGATGTCATTTTATATTCATGATGCTAGTGTGATCATAATGTGATTGTAAATATTCTATGATGATGTCATTTTGTGATTGTTGTCTATATGATCTCTTTGTATGCCTTGTCATGATTTGTTTTGCTATGCCATAATAGGATTTGCCATGTCAAGCATGTCATGTCATTTATTCTTTTGGCCATATCATTTAGATTTTGCCATGTCAAACATGTCATGTCATTAATTCTTTTGCCATGTCATAATAGGATTTCCCATGTCAAGCATGCCATTCATTCATTCTTTTGGCCATATCATTTAGATTTTGTCATGTCAAGCATGCCATGTCATTAATTCTTTTGCTATGTCATAATAGGGTTTGCCATGTCAAGCATGCCATGTCATTCATTCTTTTGGCCATGTCATTTAGATTTTGCCATGTCAAGCATGCCATGTCCATTCATTCTTTTGACCATGTCATTTAGATTTTGCCATGTCAAGCATGTCATGTCATTAATTCTTGTGCCATGTCATAATAAATGTTTGCAATGCCATGATAATTTTACATGTTGTTTGAATTACATTGTATCTTAGTATTGATTTGCATGTTCAAGACCATTTTTTTATGATTTAAAATGCATGAAAAATAATTAATGATTTTTTATAAAACAAGGTTATTCCTGAGTTAAAATAATTCATAAGTTCTTTGCTGGGTCTGTTAGGGAGGATATCATCAATTATCATTAACGACGGAATATCTTTTTTCAAAAAACATGGATGATTCGAAGATTTTTCAAAATGAGGGAAAATTTTCATGTTTTGCCGAGTTTATTGGGAAATATGAAAAATTTTATGTTAATAAATTCCGGATCGTTCTCAAATAATATAATTGTTTTTAAAAGGGAATTAATTTTAAATGCCAAACCTAAAATCGACTTTTACCGAGACTCGAGATAACACAGGATTAATAAGGTACCGTTTTATACCGGCGTTGTGGGGGTGCTAATCCTTCTCTACACGTAACCGACTCCCGAACTTGTTTTCTTTGGTTCAAAGCGCAAACTTCGAAATTGGTTTTATAAAATATTTTAATTAATTTTAAAATATTTTACAAAAACCGATTTTAATAGGTGGCCGATCACACCTAGCTAAAAAAGATTAGCGGCAACTCAATTTATTTTCCTCTGTTCCCCCACTTATTATTATTATTTTAAAACGTAGCTTAACAGTCGCGAGATTTGTTGCGATAGCTTGGTCACTCCGCTGGAGAAATTTAGAGAGTCAGGCCTGAAATTAGTTGTGTGTTATCAAAAGTCTCGATTTGTCGGTTTTATCCGGTATTTAATTTTAGTTCTCACATTTTTTTTAATAATAATAGGGAGAATTTTGAAAATAATAAAATGTTTTTGAATATGTTCATACTCATGTACATGCATATTATTATGTTCTCTGGTTATCTTGGTGAATATTATTGTTCTCTGCTTAATTAATGTTTTATATTGTTTAATTTTGTCCTTAATATATAGTCAGGGTATTTAGAATAAGGGGTGTAGAATAGATGGTGAAATGTTTATTGTTCTTCCTCACACACTACACTTGCATTTGCATAACATGAGCTTTATACCCTAGTTTCGTCCTTTTAAGTGGAAGAAAAGTAAATACGTTATCGTGATGATCCTCCGCATGGGCTAGCAAAATACTTCAAGAGTATAAATTACCTAAGCTCTCATGATAATCCTCCGTATGGGCTAGGAAAATAACTATAACGAATTGGACCCGTTTTCATCGGGGTGCCTTACTAGCCTTCACAGACGAAAGTTAGGAACAATTCAGGCCTTTTTAGAACCTCATTCACCCACATATAGTGAGCCATATAAAGCCAACATAGGCGAAACCCTACCGAATTTTTGATAGATATACCGAAGTTAGGAACACATGGAGGGATATTTCCAACATTTTGTTACCTATTTTACATTCCGAATAAGTTTTTCAAATAGGGCGATGATGAACGTACATCATGTCACTCGTTCAATATCCCGCCCCAAAGGCATCATGATACCTAAATAAGTTGATATTGTTGGGGCAAGTGTTCATTAACTTTAAAGTTATAAATAAGAAAATTCATTCTTCAAGCATTTTGACATCTTGTACATTTCATGCATTAATGCATATGTAAATAGAGCATGTACATTTATAATTGTATTTTTTATCTCACGGTGATAATAATCTCATTTTTTAATTGCATATACATTTGTTGATTGATTAAAATAGAATTGTAGACCAGTAGTGTTGAATAAATATTTAGACACTCGTGCCATAATAAGACCCACAACCCCAAATTTTTTTATAAAAATTGGTTTTGGAAAATAATATATTTGATTTTTACGGGGAAAACATGTTTCAAAAAATTCTTGGATTAAATTTAAGGGCAAATCTTGCATAATGAGATTTTTTTTTTTTTGAATAATCAAGATTGGTCCCACCAATTTCGTTTAAATCATTGATTAATTTCTTTGTATATACCCTTGTGTTAATTCATTTATTCTTTACATGTATCATATTGACTAGAGGTGATCATGGGCCGGGCCGCGGCCCGGGTTTTTTTTTCCTCTGCCCAGGCCCGGCCCTGGGTAGCCCAAGCCCGCCCGTTTAGGCCCGAAACACTGTTCATTGGAATAAAAAAATAATTTTTTTTATTTTTTTATAATTAAAATTAAATAAAATAATATTATTATAATAAAAATCACTGTTTCGAGCCGGGCCGGGCCGGCCCGGAACATAAAATATTCTGTCCAGGCTCGTGAGCAGGTCTAATATTGACATCATGTTACAGTCCTAACATGCATGGCTATTCATTGTAGAATAGATTTGTGACATACATGGTCATTCTTTGTATATGCCCTCGTGTTAATATATTTATTTTTTACATGTATCATTTTGACATCATGTTACAGTCCTAACATGCATGGTCATTCATTGTAGAATACATTTGTGACACACATGGTCATTCTTTGTATATACCCTTATGTTAATTCATTTATTCTTTACATATATCATATTGACATCATGTTACAGTCCTAACATGCATGGTCATTCATTTCAGAATACATTTGTGACATACATGGTCATTATCTGTATATACCCGTGTATCAATTTACTCATTCTTTACATGCATCATGTTGGCATCAGGTTGCGTTCATGACAAACATAGTCAGCATGATTTCTCTATATATGTTCGTGCATTGATTTGTTTGTTCTTTACATGCATCATGTTGGCATCAGGTTGCATTCATGACAAACATAGTCAGCATGATTTCTATGTATATGTTCGTGCATTGATTTGTTTATTCTTTACATGCATCATGTTGGCATCAGGTTGCATTATGACAAACATAGCCAGCATGATTTCTTTGTATATGTTCGTGCATTGATTTGTTTATTCTATACATGCATCATGTTGGCATCAGGTTGCATTCATGACAAACATAGTCAGCATGATTTCTTTGTATATGTTCATGCATTGATTTGTTTATTCTTTACATGCTTCATGTTGGCATCAGGTTACATTCATGACAAACATAGTTAGCATGATTTCATTGTATATGTTTATGCATTAATTTGTTTATTCTTTACATGCATCATATAGGCATCGTGCTACATTCACGATATTCATGGCTCATTCATCATGACACACACTTGGGGGGATAAAACAGCAGTTGGCTTTTTGAAGAAATTTCCATTTCAAATCAGAGGTATAAGAAGTACTGAGCACCTTTATAACACAGGCCAGAGCTATGGAGAATGAACAAGCTGCTCGGATGGAGAGAATGGAAAGGGCACAAGCAGAATCTAAAGATCAAATGACTAAGCTTATGGGACTAGTGTTCGCTACAATCAAGAGAAAGTGATACACTGAAAACTTGTCCACCAAAGAAGGGTCGGAGGTACAAAAGAATCAAAGTGAGGTCGTAATGTTGGATGGCCAGTCTTTTAAGAACACAGCTAATCCTGTCAATATCCTGAACTTAGATGATCCAGCTGAACGGGCAAAGTTGAAAATGGTTGCGTTGAATGGGGCTGAGTCAGAAAATTCCCAAGGGAAATACCAGCTATTAGATGAAAGGCTCCGAGCATTAGAAAGCACAGATGTATTTGGGAGTGTAGATGCAAATGAACGTTGCTTGGTTCCCGATGTAGTCATTCCTCCTAAATTCAAGGTTTTCGACTTTGAGAAATATGATGGGGCAACCAATCCATCAGTCCACATCACTATGTTCTGTCGAAATATAACGGGCCATACAGATAATGATAAGCTTTTGATCCACTATTTTCAGGATAGCCTCCGCGGGTCCGTAATTAGGTGGTATAATCAGTTGAGCAAGGATCAGATTCGCTCTTGGAATGATTTGGCTAATGCATTTTTAAGCCAATACAAGCATGTGGCTGATATGGCGCCTGACCGTCTCACTTTGCAATATATGGAGAAGAAGGTTATTGAGAGCTTCAAAGAGTATGCTCAGAGGTGGAGGGACATGGCTAACCAAGTACGACCGCCCCTAACTCAGAAGGAAATCACTATCCTTTTTGTGAATACACTGCAGGCACCGTACTATGATAGACTCGTCGGCAGTGCCACTAAAAGTTTTGCAGACATAGTAATCTCCGGGGAAATGATTGAGAATACTATCAAGAATGGGAAACTCAAAGGAGATAAACATTCAATGCAAAGAGAAACAAGACACCCAAAAAGAAAGAGGAAGATGTCCAAGCTATGGGAGGCTTTGCCCCTATCTTCAGGCCCCCTCATACCAATCATTCTGTCCTGCTATGAACAACATATCCCAGGGTCCATATTCATATCCGCTGGCCTTTCAATATCCAGCAAATCTTCAACCTCTTGTCAGCCAGAGAAAGCTGAAGAACATCCGAAAAAAGAGATCGGTTTGAGCTATTCAACATGTCTTACTCTGAACTATTGCCCCAGCTGGTCGAAGAGCAACTCCTCACTAAAGTTCCAGTGGAGCCTATTCAACCCCCATATCCGAGTTGGTATGACGAGAATGCATATTGCGATTATCATTCTAGGATTCGAGGACATTCCATAGAAAATTGCATATCTCTAAAATGGAAGGTTCAAGCACTCATCAATAACGGACGATTAGATGTGGGTAAGAAACAAAGGTCAAACAGCATGGAGAATTCACTAAATGGGCATGATGGGACCATTGTGGATGTCATAATGGGGGAGGAAGATGAAAAGGTTGAAAAAAGTATCGAGGAATAGACGGTTTGAATTATGGGAAAACATGTCAAGAGGGGAGTTTCTGATGCATGTAGTTCTATGCCCCATGATGAAAGCACTTGTCTTATGTTAACATCCATATAAAATATAAATAAAAAATTGAATTTTGAATTTTAAAATGTTTTGTGTTTATTATGTTTTAACAATAATTTGAATGTGCAAAAACAAACATTAAGGAGGTTATGATAATAGAAAGTCTCGAAGAATATTGATGATCATTGTTAGAGTGGCCCAATACCCTCCCACCTCTCTTTCGGGCTGTCCTATGCCTAAATCCCTTGAAAGACCTAATGTTTCAAGGAATATAAATGTTGAATTTAACAAACCATAGTCACTGTGAAATAAGGAAAGATGTAGATTCTAGCCTAGGCTATGAACAATGGAATGAACTTTTTGAAAAAATTTCGAACTCTTGGAGAACTCAAACAAATGAGACATTCTTTCAAGAATCTAGATCGTGGTAATTTGATGTGTGTTAAGGTTGTGCCAAAACCATTCACATTCTTTCCAATAACCCCAAAACACCAATTGCCCAAACATCATTTCATGATTGACACCTCGGGGCACAATGACTAAACCAGATTATCCCATGTCCCTAGAGAAAACCAATTTTGGGCCATATTTTTCGTTGTGACTTCAAGCAAACCCAAGATTGAGACTCAGCCTTTTCAATATAAACCTCGACTTGCGATGTTCCTCATAATGATACAAATTTCCATGGTTAATCAAATTGGGGGCATCATATGTAAATGTGGTGAATATGTGGTGAATAAGGATGGATTAACGCATGAATTATTAGGGCATGCGACCAAAAAAAGGGAAAATTGTGATATCATGCATATGAGAATTCAGATGATTCCAAGTGCAAAATGAAATTCTGATTATCTATTTCCCTGAGGATTGCTTTTCAATGAGAATATTTGTGCTTGATATGAGAAATAGCCATATTTCATATCCCTTCCACACAAAAAAAATTATCCATAGTCACCCCTTTTGAGCTAAAAGAATTCTTTCTTCTTTGATCCCTGATCAAGGATCACCCTCTACACTGGAAGGCAAATGCGAGGAAAGATCTTTTCAAAGATCATGGTGAAATGAGTTAACTCGAAGACAGTACAAAGCAAATTGAGCTCCTAAATAAATAGGGGCTCACTCTGTCGAAATAAAGATGCAAAAGAAAAAGGAAAATGTAGAAAAGATGGCAAAATGAAAGCCAAGAATAAAACAAAAAAGAAAAAACGTGAAAAAGATGGCGAAACGAAAGCCAAGAACAAAGAAGAAAATGAGCAACAGTCAAAAGAAGGAAATAAAAATCCAAAAGGGGCAAATGTTTTAAAGGGAATCCTTCTCAAGAAATGATCATTGATCTGATTACCCTCAAACACATATTTTGGGCGATTTTAGCAACAAAAATAAAAACATATTTTGGGCCTATTTATCCTTTCTTTCTGAACCCCGGACCTTGGCCTACATTACGTGCTTTAAAAGTCCATTTTGATCAAGCGTGGATATTTAACTTGAAGGGTTTTTCCTCAAATTTTATCCTATCTCTTCGAATTATCGTTTCATTTTGAAAGAATTTAGAATTCTCAGATGCATGGTGGAACAATAAAAAAAAATAATATTAAAAAAAAAGAAAGGAAAAAAATGGAAAAAATGGGACTTTAGGGCGAAAACCCAAAAATGGGAGGTCTAGAGTAAAATGTGAATTTTCGATGCCATCTATGTTAGTGCTGATGCCACAAAAGATGAGGTGATCTTGAAGAAATCAAGGAACATCTAGGAATTATTGAACCTCCCAAACTGTCAGCTCCCAATTGGAGGATTGACTTTGAAAACTGAATCTGTTTTTTCCCTCCAAAATTAACTTTTCAGTTTAAACATCCTGGCCAATCTTGACGCTTGTCAAAACGCCATGATTTGGAAATAAAAAAAATGTTGAATTTGTTTGATTCTCAAGAAATTCGATTTTTATAAAACCTGTTCCATTTGTGAGCCTAGAAAGGACATACATTTTTCTTATTCTGAAGTTATCTTGGATCAACTATAATCCTGTTGTACCAAGCCTCTCAAATTCAAGTTGAAAAAAACAAATTGACATTCAGAAAAATTTCTAACAATGATTATCAATCTTCAAGAGATTTGTACATTACACACTATGAGGTTAATATTTTTGACTCAGAAGTTTTCATTAAATGAGCAATTCTTTCTAAAAACGGAAAACAAATAAAAAAATAAAAATATTGTTGGAAATAACCATTTTTTATGTTGACAAGAGTTTTTTAACCCAAAGGTATGGGACTGCTAAGGTAGATCTTGACTCCCGAAAATGTGAAGAATGAATGAACATCCGGCTCAGACTTCTGTCGATAAGAGTTTGAAAACTGTTGGGGCAAAGAGATAGCCAAAGACTGAAAAAGGAATGATCTCTTATGAGGCACGAGTGTTCAAGATACACTCTGATTTGAAAGGGAAAAATGAATTGGAAAGGCTAAGTCGAAGTCTAAAAAAACAATCGGGGACATTTGCATCATTCATAAGCACTTACCTCTTTATTAAGCTTTGCATCTGCACCGTGTCAGGAAACATTTGCATCATTCATGGTTATTCACATTTGTACCATTCCATAAGCATCGGCGTTTTACCATTATATTTACATCCTTCATGGATATGTTCATATGCATCATCTCGAGCAATTGCATCATTTTTAGGATCATTGCATCTCCATTATTGTGTGGTGACTGTAGTTACACCATTCATGGACCATTTACACGAACACAATTCGCAGTTGCATTTTCATCATTCAGAAGTATTTGCACACTATTAATCTTTGCATTTGCACCATTCAGAAGCATTTGCATCAATCCAAGGACATCTACATTTGCATCATACATAAGCATTTGCACACTATTAATCTCTGCATTTGCATCGTTCAGAAGCATTTGTACAGTGTTGATCTTTGCATCTGCATCATTCCATGAAGTTAGTTGTATCAATCCAAGGACATCTGCATTTGCATCATGCAGAAGCATTTGCACATTGATAATCTCTGCATTTGCATATTTGTTAGTCTTTGCATCTGCAACAAGAAGCATTTGAAACTTTAATTTATGCACTTGCAACAAGAAGCATTTGCATCTTTAATTTTTGCATTTGTATCTTTATTGATCTTTGCATTTGCATCAAGAAGCATTTGCATCAATCCAAGACATTTGCATCTGCATTATGAAGCACTTGCATCATGAAGCATTTGCATCTTTAATTTCGCATTTGCATCTTTAATTTCTGCATCTGCATCAAGAAGCATTTGCATCCTCTCAAAACCTCCAGGTTAATTTTCAACACATTTTCAAAAATCATGAATAAAACATCCGAGCACTGTATTCAAAATATTCCTGGCTTCACCAGATCTCTTCCCAACTATTGGTTTCGCCAAGTCATCTCTTTGAAATTTTGGTTCCGCCCGAGTCATCTCATTTGAAAATTATCTATGGTTTCGCCTAGATAACTTTTCGACTTTTGGTTCCGCCCAAGTCATCTCATTGAAAATTATCTACGGTTTCTCCTAGATAATTTTTCAACTTTTGGTTCCACCTAATCATCTTATTTGAAAATTATCTATGGTTTCGTCTAAATAACTTTTCGACTTTTGGTTCCGCCCAAGTCATCTCATTTGAAAATTATCTACGATTTCGCCTAGATAACCTTTCGACTTTTGGTTCCACCCATGTCGTCTCTAAAAATTATCGATGGTTTCGCCTAGATCACTTTTCGACCTTTGATTCCGCCCAGGTCACCTCATGTCAACTTCTGGCTTCATCCAGATCTTTCTCAACTTTTGGCTTCACCCAGGTCATTTCAATTTTTGGACGAGACATCCAAAATTTTCTAAAAGAGACATCCAAAATTTTTCTGGACAAGACATCCAAAAATTTTCATGGACAAGACATCCAAAATTTTCCTTAACAAAACATCCAAAATTTTACACCAAAAATCGAACTCGTTTCCTTAAAACGGGTCGAGCCTTGATTAGTCAGGAAAATCAATTTAAAGACAAATCCTTTTATTTACAGTTTACAAAAAAAATGAAAAAAAAAAAACTCTCTCTTCTCTCCTTCGCATGTGTTCTTACTGACGGACAAAATTATTGTTTATTTTATCTTTGCCTGATTCCTGATTCTCAGCAATAGTCAAATAAGGGCAGCTGTAGACACCTAATTTTGCCCGGTTCCCTTAAACAAGGTAAGTTCTCCTTTCAACTTCTTGGAATGCAAAGAATCTTCCCTCATTCCACAAATGGGTCTCCAAGATTTTGATTCGAAGGTCAACACAAAAATATCAACTCTGAAAAAGTCAACCACTAAAAAAATCAACTCTCAAGAAAAATCAAGATTCGAAGGTGAATTGAATAATGGCGAAGGAATTTTAATAATCGGAGATCTACAATTGAAGATAGAGTGGTAGAAAGACAAATTGCAAGATCCAGCGTAGGAAAAAAGCATGGAATTTCCAAATTTGGGGAAAAGTGCGTAAAAGATCAAATTGGACAAAATTGGAGGTCCAGAATGGAATAAGATCAATAAATAAGGATATTGGAAGGTCCAATTTTGAAGCGGAGTTGAAGGATGAATCAATTTGAAGAGAAAAAGGAAAATAAAGATTTAATGCATAAATAGGGAATTTTGCAAATTTGGCAAAAACTACAAAGATGGTCCTATTCGGTAAAATTGAAGCCCCTAGTTGGTGAATGATAAATAAACAAGGGTACCCCAAGTTCCAATTTGAAGTGGATCTAAAGGGAGAACCGGTTGGAAGAGAAACTGGAAAAATCTAGAAAATTCTCAATTTTGAGGAAAAAGGAAAAACTAAATCGGAGAGGGATTCAAATGTAAAAATTGGGCAAAATCGGTCAAACTCCAATTCAATATATGAAAAAGGCAATGGAAAAAGAAAATCCGGAAGATTGGCCCATTTCGAGTAAAATTGAGGTTTCAGGGGCTAAAAGGCAATTTTGGAAAATTCGGGAAAAATAGAATCCGATGTCGAAAAATTACGAAACTTTCCAGAATTAAGTTTTAGGATAGAAAGAAGGAAATGAGAAGAATTAGAACCCGAAATTGGGGCCGAAATGCAAATAGGCTAAATTCGGGGACTAATCTACAATTTTAGAGAAAAATCCAGAAAAATAAAAAACGAGCTCGAAAAATTATGAAAACTTCCATAACTTAGTTTTTTATTGGATAGGATGGATTGGAAAATAAAAATCCAAAAACGGGACTGAAACGAAAATGGGCAAAGTTCAGGGGCACTAAACTAGATTTGTAGAGAAAAATCCGGGAAAATGGAAAACGAGCTTGAAAAATTATGAAAACCTCCAGAACTGAGTTTTATATTGGATGAGATTGATTGGAAAAGAAAAATCTAAAATTAGGGTTCATTTTCAAATAGATCAAGTTTAGGAGCCAAAATGCAATTCTACCGAAAAACCGAAAAATGATCAATTTCCAAATAAAAAAGAGGAATGGCCTGGAATATTTCAGGCTATTTTCGGCCAGCATATAGAGGGAAGGGAGAGGTTTGATCATCTTAATCCAATGGCCAAGATTGAGTAGAAAGATGACATTTTTAAAAGAGGACAAGATTCTCCACTACTTGCCTACATGGCATTTTTGGCCAATGGGAGGCCTTTTAATTGCAAAGCCATGTGAAGACCATGTGAAGAGCATGTGAAGGCTATGTGATGATGCCAAATGGAATAAAAATGCCACCTAGAAAGATATTTTGGTAGTAAGCCATATGATCATGACAAATGGCTTAGATATTTTGTAGAGATATGAGACAAGAAATAATAGAGGTGGCATTGTTGGCCAATGAGAGGATAGGAGACTCTTAATTTAAGGAAAGTATCATGCAAAAAGGGGACAAGAAATGGCCATGTGGCAAAGATGTTGGAGAGCATGCACAAGGCATGACTAAGGCTAAAAAAAAAAAGATGAGCACTCTCACACTATTAGGATACCAATCGGCCAAGCAAGCAAGAGAGGAGTTTTCTTTCATTTTTCATAGGCTATTCACTATATTTTGAAGGAAAAAATCAATAGAAAAAAACCTCTCAAGGGAAAAAAGAAAAAGAGAGAAAGGAGAGAGAGCTTGAGAGCTTGATTGGAAAAAGCTTTGCTAGGTAATATTTTCTTCTCTTCTTTTAATTTATTTTCTTTGATTTCATGTTCTCTTTCTCTTCTTTTCCACGTGATTGTTAACTTTATTTTTTTTTCATAAAATATTTTCAAAATAAAATTTTAAAAGGTTTTCTTCTATTCTTTACAAAATAACAAATTTTGCAAAATTTTCCTCTACATTTCCTTGTTTGGCCGAAAACTTAGTGCCTTATTGTGCTTGTCTTTTGCTTGATTTTCTAACTTGCATGTTGATTGTGGGTTTCACCATTGTGGTAGGATATATTTTCTCCTTTGATTTTCTTTAAAAAAATGAAATAAAAAGGTTTGAGAAGCTTGAGGATCTTGGTTTTACCAAGTGATTTTGGTTAGGTGGAACTATGTCCAAAAAACTAACCATTGAGCCAACCTTGATTTTTCTTTGCTTGTTTATTTTTTTAGCTCGTGATTGATCATTTTCATATGTTTGTTTTTTTGGAAAATCATGCATTCATATCATTCTCAACTTGATTTTTGGCTAAGACCAATCAATGGTGTATAGCCAAAGTCTCTTGTGCAAACTAGTTGGAAAAATGATGATTTGTAAATTGGATAGTTTGATTTGGGCAATATTCTTCCTAGGTATTTTTGGTTCGAATTTAAAGATAGTTTTTCCTCATATATTTCATCATGTTTTAAGTCAAAAATAATTTTTCCAGAATTTTTAGAATTTTTCTTCAAGGGTAAAAAATGGTTTTCGGTAGAGCAATCTTTAACTAGTATTCTGTTTTTGGGCAATATTCTTCCTAGGTATTTTTGGTCCAAATTTAAAGATGATTTTTCCTCATATATTTCATCATTTTTTAAGTCAAAACTAATTTTTCCAGAATTTTTAGAATTTTTCTTCAAGAGTAAAAAAATGGTTTTCGGTAGAGCAGTCTATAACTAGTATTCTGTTTTTGGACAATATTCTTTCTAGGTATTTTTGGTCCGAATTTAAAGCTGATTTTTTCTCATATAGTCCATCATGTTTCAAGTCAAAACTGGTTTTTTCAGAATTTATTGAATTTTTTATAAAGGGTAGAAAAATAGTTTTCTAAAACCGATTTTTAGAGTCAAAATGAGATTTTTTAAACTAGCAAATTTCTGATTTTATTTGTAAAAAATGAGGGGCTGGTTGGAGTCATTAGCTATTGTTTTAGGATGTTTTCTATGTTATCTCAAGGATAAAATTTTGTTTTTACAAAGATCGGGTCATGGGTAGTTAATCCGAATTTCAAAAAAAAATTGCATTTTTCTTAATCCAAGCCCAAAATCATTCAACTTAGAGATCCAACTTATGTTTCTTTCAAAGGTAGTCGGACACCTTTTTTAGGTGTACGGATGTCCTTACTTCAAGGGAGAAACACATTTTCATGCATTGCATATTTTAAAATGTTTTTATTTAATTTAGTGTAAAAATGTATTTTTCGGTTTCCTAAATATTTGGAGAGAATTAGTTCCTAGTCTTTGCCGGGTTTGCCGGGGAGGTTAGGAAATTATTCAATGCACGTGTTTATGGAATCGAAAGGTATGGTTTTTGTTTTACTCGAAATCATGTAAATGTCATATGAAATAATTATTTTCCAAGCTTTGCCGGGTTTACCAGGAGTACGGTAATATTTTTCGACATATGCCATTCATGTGATTCCTCACATGAAAAATCAAATTCAAAATGATGTTGTGTGCATATTCCATGATATCTATATTGTCATCTGAATTATGCAAATGCTATGTTTATGAATATTCCATGATTGATGTCATTTTATATTCATGATGCTACTGTAATCATAATGTGATTGTAAATATTCTATGATGATGTCATTTTGTGATTGTTGTCTATATGATCTCTTTGTATGTCATGTCATGGTTTGTTTTGCTATGCCATAATAGGATTTGCTATGTCAAGCATGCCATGTCATTCATTATTTTGGCCTTGTCATTCATTCTTTTGGCCATATCATTTAGATTTTGCCATGTCATTAATTCTTTTGTCATGTCATAATAGGATTTGCCATGTCAAGCATGCCATGCCATGTCATTCATTCTTTTGGCCACATTATATTTATTTTGCCATGTCAAGCATGCCATGTCATTAATTTTTTGCCATGTCATAATAGGATTTGCCATGTCATTCATTCTTTTGACCATGTCATTTAGATTTTGCCATGTCAAGCATGCCATGTCATTAATTCTTGTGCCATGTCATAATAAATGTTTGCAATGCCATGATAATTGTACATATTGTTTAAATTACATTTGTATCTTAGTATTGATTTGCATGTTCATGACCATTTTTTTTAATGATTTAAAATGCATGAAAAATAATTAATGATTTTTTATAAAACAAGGTTATTCTCGAATTAAAATAATTTATGAGTTCTCTGTTGGGTCTGTCGGGGAGAATATCATCAATTATCATTAACAACGGAATATCTTTTTTTTTAAATAAGGATGATTTGAAGAATTTTCAAAATAAGGAAAAAAAATTCATGTTTTGCCGAGTTTGTCAAGAAATATGAAAAATTTTATGTTAATAAATTTCAGATTATTTCTCAAATAATATAATTATTTTTAGAAGGGGACTAATTTTAAATGCCAAACCTAAAATCGACTTTATCGAGACTCGAGATAATATACAATTAATAAGGTACCGTTTTATACGGGCGTTGTGGAGGTGCTAATCCCTCCCCACACGTAACTGACTCCCGAACCCGCACTTGTTTTCTTTGGTTCAAAGCGCAGACTTCGAAATTGATTTTAGAAAATATTTTAATTAATTTTAAAATATTTTACAAAAATCGATCTTAATAGGTGATCGATCACATCTAACCAAAAAAGATTGGTGACGACTCTATTTCTTTTCCTCTGTTCCCTCACTTATTATTATTATTATTAATATTTTAAAACATTGCTTAATGGTCGCGAGATTCGTTGCGGCAATGTTTAAATGCTTGTCTAAATACTTCACATATCCTAAGAGTATGTATCATCATGCTAACCCGCTTATAAAATATAAAAACTTCACTAGCTATTGATATAAATAATTACTCACTTAGAGTCGTTTTTGATATATTTTTTTTAAATTAGATTTTTTTATCATTTTAAACATATTCTAAAAAAAATTGTAATCTTACTAATCCGCTTGTAGAATCTAAAAACTTCATATATGGTAGAATCTAAAAACTTCACATATCCTAAAAATATATGTCACCTATTAACCCCATTTATAAAATCTAAAAACTTCACTAGCAATTGATATAGATAATTTCTCACTTAAAATTCGTTTTTGGATACATTATCGGTGAAATATATACATGCACCAATAAAATCTGGTTTTCTAATGTATATAATAAAATCCAAATTGATGGGTTGTTCTTTCTTCTATCTAATGTGAACCATTTTCAACTTTCAAGCCACTTTCTAAAAGAAACTTAAGATAATGTTTGGTAACATCATCACTTGAACATTATTATGATCTATGGAATTAAATAGAAATGCAATAACTTGTTCTTCAAAATACAATGATAATCTCCCTCTCACAAGCAAATGGTAAGAAGGAAAGGAACATCATTTTAACAAAGACCAGTTATCCGAAACTAGTGATATATTTATCTCATACGTTTAGCTTTTCCATTTCCTTCCTAAGTGCATTGGCTCTCACCAAGCTCCCGATGGTATTCACAGCCAACTTCAGATCCTCCAATGGATTCCCGGGCACCACCGTCTTGTACAAGTAACTGTCGAATGTCATCTTCTGCACGTACTCGTCCGCACACATCTCCACGAAAGCTTCCCTTGCTGGATTTGATCTGTAGAATACCTTCTGCAAGACATCTAGGACCTTGTAAGTAGGCCAATATGCTTTGTCCCACTTTTCCAAGTACTTCCTCAAGTCCCCTTCATCCACCATCTTCTTCCCTTGCTGCGACCCTTCGACAATGGCTTCAGCACACATTCTCCCACTCTTAGCTGCAAAGTAGATGCCTTCACCTGAGCATTTTGTCACATATCCAGCTGCATCCCCAACTAAGGCTACTCTCCCTGATAACCTACGCGGACGAGGGTGCTCGGGAATCGGGTGTGCTTCGACTCGTATAATCTTACCGCCGAGGATCTTGTCCTTTGCTCTGTTTCTGGTGGCTAGCTGGAATTTCTTGATGTCACTCTTGTGAGTCACTGTGCCAGTTCCAACTGCAACATGATCACATTTTGGGAACACCCAACCATAGAAATCTGGTGAGACATCATCACCTACATACATTTCAGCAAGATTCTCGTAGTACACCATTTTGTCATCAGGGATTTTGATTCTCTCCTGTAATTACAATGAGATTTTATGAATCATTCAATGATCAAGTTATTGAACATTCAGATCCATGACATATTAGAAATCTCCATGCACAATGGCCAGACAAATTCCTAATGGCAATAACACCTTACCCAAAAAGGATGTATCATCATTGACAAAGAGCAAAGTACTCGGATCTGTATGTTTTTTTTTTAATACAAAGGAGGCCTAGGGATAAGAGTTTATGGATAAGAAAAAAAATTGCAAATGTTGGGATTCGAACTTCAGACCCGTTAAATGTTACCAAGGTGACTGCATGAACCAATTCAGCTAAACTTCGAGTTCTTTCAATACATGTTCTTCACTTAACCATATATTTAACTCCATAGATTAGTGTCTAACTTCTTCAAATTTAGTCTAAAATAACACTTGAGTAGGAAAGGAGCCCCATAAATGAAAGATTTTGTGCTTAATTATATGAGAAATTATCCCATCCAATTTCCTAATTAGTACCATATGTTAAAGGATGTTAGATTATTCATCCATGGATCCTCTGCAAAAATAAACACTTCAACAACAATAACTCAAAAAAGAGAAAGATTAAAAAGAAAGAAAAAAAAAATAAACCTGAAAAGCAATAGCATAGTCATAATCGCCAGCATTAATGGCTTTAGCAACTCGAGAATTAGCCCCATCAGCTCCAATCACAGCATCAACTTCCAAAGTAACTTTCTCCCCCATAGCACCCTTCTTCCCGTCATACTCGGTGTAATGCAAAACATAAGGCTCATCCCAGTGCTTAGGCTTATCCATCTTCAAGAACAACCCATTTATGACATTAGCCCCATTCTCCTTAGCTCTGTCTCTCAAGTAAGCATCCAGCACTTCCCTTCTCACCATCCCAATATACTCATGCGGCTTCAGCGTTTGACCGATGTCAACAGCTATGTTGGAAGGCGAAATCATCTTCATTTTGGTGACTCGCCGGTCGATGATGTCCAATGGCAGGTCAAATTCACCCACCATGCAAAGTGGGATGGCTCCACCGCAAGGTTTGCAGTTGTCGAGTTTTCGCTCGATGAGGAACGTTTCGATGCCACCCTTCGCCAGCGTTTCAGCGGCTGCGCCTCCTGCCGGACCACCGCCTATTATGGCTACCCTTAGGTTGCGGTTGCTTAGTTTCGGAGAGGTTTTGGCGGCTGACACATGGAATTTAATTACGGGTTTGGAGAGGGTAGTAGTGGTGGTGCTGGTGGTGGGCACGGCGGAGCTACAGCGGAGGCCGGTGAAGGGTTTGAAAGCAATGGAGCTCATTTTGAGAGTGTCAGCAATAAGAGATGTACTTTCGAGTGTTTTTGTAACAATAAAAGGGTGGATATGGTTGGGGATATGAGTGGGAAATGGCCGTTGGATTTGGAGAATGGACGGTTAGGATTGGATTCTGGATAATGTGGGGATAGATTTTGATTTTTGTCTTACTTGTCAATGGAGAAATGGATGTTTTTTATGGCTAGTATTGCGCCACGTAATTTTCATGCAGCTCTGCCTTAGAAAGCTAGACATTCATACGATGTCACGTGAGTGAACCAATTTTTATTTTTTATATATGAATTTATTCATGTATTCAATTTTTCTTACAAATAAAGTGTAAATTAAATTAATTATCTTGAATAAATAAAAATTAAAAAATGTGGTGTTAATAAAGAATAATATTAGTACCTAACAATTTTATACACATCCGAGCATAATATAAAAAATAATTAAAATATGATATGAAAAAATAACATAAATATGATACGAATACACGAACATATAAAAATTTATATAAAAATGAATTATTAACTTATCAAAATTTATATAATTATATAATACCTTAAATATAATTATGACATAAAAAAATATATATTAATACGACACAAATAAATGAATTATCCTATCTAACCCTAACCTTAGAACTACAATACAACAAGCGATACGTTGCAAACATAGGGTTCGACACTAGTGAGGATGTCAATTTTCCCTAAATTAGATGGATTCAATTTGTTATTTGAATGAGACAAGTATGAGTTAGTCGAGCCGAGTTGAGCTCAAGTTGTAAAAAGCTCGAACTCGATTCGAAATTCGGTTCGAGCTTAATCGAGTTACATTTTTAAAATTCAAACTCGATTCGAGATAAAAATTGAATTGCTCGATCTCACTCGATTAGGCTCGTTTATCTAATAAAAAATGAGCTCGATCGCATGCTTGACTTCAAACTCAATTATTTGTACTCGAGTTCGAATTGAAAATTTTCAATACTAATTAAAAATTAAAAAAGAAAATAAAAAACTCGATTAGACTCGCAAGCTACTTGAGTCAAGCATTAGGATACTCGAATTCGATTCTCTTGGTAGTTCGAGCTGCTCGAACTCGAGCTCAACTCGACAATAACCGAGTCGAATTTGAATTTTTTTCGAACCAAATTCAAATAACTTGCGAGCACAAATGTCTCGTTTACACTCCTAATATGAGTATTAAATTTTGGAAATGAAAATGATATGATTTTAAAATATTCGTTGAATTCGAGTACAGAAACGGGAATGACTCTGCCTCGTAGTACACGAAATATATATAATTTTATATATTTAATAAAGAAAATTTTATTTTCAAAAAAGGAATAAATTTTTATTTTAGATTTAGGGTTTTAGAAATCTTGTTTCACTTTTTGATAGCATTAGTCACCATTTCGGCAATAAAACACTTTGTTTCAAACTCTTTCTCTCTGTCTTTAACTTTAAGGAACTCTTCTTCTTCAGTTCTTTTCTTCCTCCATTTCGTCCTCTTTTCTTCCTCATTACCTACATTCATTAACTAAGTTACCATATGACAATATGGTAATATGTCATGCACATCAACTGTTTATTACAATATATGTCAAGAATTTCTCTCTCTATCAATCCTCGAAATTAAATGCATGTTACTTGATAACATTGTCGGCTAAGACAATTCTTACCCTTAATTCTATTACAAAGTTGTTGATTGTATTTCCTTTGTTTTTTAAATAAAAATGTATTATTTCGTATAACAAAATTAAAGATTTTCATTGGAATTATTAAAAAATTTGTGTTGTTTTAATAAGATTTTTTTTAAAGAGACATCCATACCCTTTAGAATTGTGATGGAGATGGATATAATTTTTTTTCCCAAAAATAAAGATGGGAACATAGATGGAGATATTTAAAAAAAATCATTGAGGAATTTGGGGTTTAGTTCATCTGATTCGTATAATCACATTTAAGAAATGATATTCGACAAATTTAAATTTTAATAATTTATAACTTTTTTATTTAGGTTTTATGACTTTTTTTAAAATAAAAAGAAAAACCGGGATGGAGAATACTTTAACCGTTCCAAACTCGTCCGTTGACATTCTTACTTGAGAATTGACAAATAAACAACTTAAGACTTGAGCTGGTGGTGTTGGGTAGAGGTGGCAAAATGAACCCGAACCCGAAAACCCGTTCAGGAAAACCCGAACCCGAACCCGTCCAAACTCGATTTGACCAAAAAGTCAAAAACCCGAACCCGAAAAAACCCGAACCCGAATGGGCCCGAACCCGAATGGGTCCGAACCCGAATGGGCCCGAACCCGAATGGACCCGAACCCGTATGGGCCCGAACCCGAATGAGCCCGAACCCGAATGGACCCGAACCCGAGACCGGCCCGAACCCGAACCCGAATTTAATACCAAAAATAAAAATAATCAAATTGCAATTAATTTTTTTTTTTTTTTACAAAGCAATAACTTCAATTATTAATTTTATTCTAATTTTTTTAATAATTTAATTAAAATTTAAAATTTAATATATTATATATATATGATGATGAAATAATAATTTTATCAAAAAGTAAATTATATTTTGTACTTATAAGTTATAACTTTAACGTCTCATATCATGATGAATTTACAATCTAAATATTTTAAATTCTTGAAAATTTTAAAGATGTGAAAAAAAATTTGACAATAATTCAATTATTCTTAAGGGTAAAAAAAATTGATAATAATTCAATTATTTTGGCCTTTTGGGTTATACTTATACGGTTAGGTTAGGGTGAGTTTAATTGGATTATGGCTTTCATGGGATTTTATTTTAGCGGGTGGGTTTAATGGGGTTTTGGGTTTTATGACCTTTTGGTTTTGGGTATATTTATTATACATTAATAAATAATCATATTTATTATATATTTATTAAGTATAATTTAAATATAAATTATATTTTTTTAGTACTACTTTATAATTTATACTTTATACTGATGAAAAAAATATAAGTACTCAATAGATATATATATATATATATCTTGACTATAAGCATAAAATTTTTGCATTTTATAAGTATATAAACGAATAGATGAAGGCTAGGATTTATTTTTAAAAGTTTTTTATTTTATTGTGAATATAAATTATAATGTATTTATATTTTGAAATTCGAGTTCATCAAATCAATTATTTTAAATATCAATATGATTAATTTATAATATATCATATTTTTTATAATAAATTATTTCAAATTTTGATTTTATATAACAAATTAATTTCTTATTCTTTTGGTGCTAACAAATATTAATTTTAAAAAATAAATATAATTAAAAATATCATATAATAGCAAAAGTATAAAAATAATAATAAATTAATAATTTGTTTTTAGATATAAATATTTAAATTACGTAAAAATGATTCCATCTAATATAAAATAAAATGATGTAAAACATACCCGAACCCAGACCAAACCCGAATCCAGACTGAACCCGAACCCGAACCCAAATGGGCCCGAACCCGAATGGGCCCGAACCCGAATGAGCCCGAACCCGAATGGGCCCGAACCCGAATGGGCCCGAACCCGAATGAGCCCGAACCCGAATGGACCCGAACCCGAATGAGCCCGAACCCGGATGAGCCCGAACCCGAATGAGCCCGAACCCGGATGAGCCCGAACCCGAATGAGTCCGAACCCGAATGAGCCCGAACCCGAATAAACCCGAACCCGAATGAACCCGACCCGAACCCGCCCGAACCCGCCCAATTGCCACCTCTAAGTGTTGGGTTGGGTTAGCTCGTAGGATGGGTTGGGTTCTACGAATCAATAAATCCTTCAATCAAGTGCATTTATCTCCTAAGTCCTATCATATATGTCTAAAATAAATAAATATCAAGTTGGGAAAAACACCTTTGGGCAGTTGCAGTGGAGGAGTTACACGGAAGTCGATGGGACTAGATTTAATAATTTTAAATATAATATAATTATACGATACGAATATAATATATAAAAAAATAATTAAAATATAATATGACATGAAAAAATAATACAAATATTATATGAATACACAAATATATCAAAATATATATAATAAAAATTATTAACGTGTCAAAATTTTATAAATATATAATACCTTAAACACGATATGTCATAAAAAATAACACAAATACATAAATTGTCAGATCTAATGGGACCATGGTTTTCTCAAAAAAATTGAAATTATATATATATATGGTGTAATGTGGATTTTATTAGATATACTTTCAAAATAAGTGAGTAGCCCTCCAAAATATAATTATTTTTAATTTTTATTTGTACTTTTCTAACTCATTAAATTTTTAAAATAGTTAAAAGTATATTTTTTTTTTCAAGTTTAACATGTAAATTTTGTCTTCTCTAAAAATGAAAAATCTATATAATCATATTTTTTAAATTTAATGTATATTTGCAAAGTGAGAGGATTTTTATTTTATAAAATGATTTACTCATTTATTTGTATTGTCAATAAATAAGTTAATCACTTTTAATTTGAGAAAAGAATGATTCAAATTATGCTTTTTGAGTGAGCAATTAATCATGCATCAACTACTAAATCAAATATTCGAGTTAAATAAACTAAACACTTTAATATTAAAAGATAAAATAGCAAGACATATGAATTTTCAAGTAAAATTCGTGAAACTAACGACCAAAAATGGTTTACATGAAAACTACGGATGAAAATCAAAACTAGTACTAATACTATAATTTAAGAGTTTTGATTAGATTATTTACTTGAAAATTTTGAATGTTTTAAAACTACAAAGTATTTATCTATTTATTAAGTTCTATTAATCTATTGATTTTGATTTTAAAATTTTTCTTTTTCTTTTTCATTGTTTTTTAATTAAAAACTAACTAGTTTCTTAAAAAAAAAAAAATACTTAATTAGTTTTTACTATAATTAGCATTAATTTTACCAGCTGTTGTCACAATTATAGAGGGACATTTTCAACTATGAAAACCATAAAAAGATTGGTTAAAAAGTTAAAATCAAATTTAAGAAGTTGAGTTAAATTTTTATTTTTATTCATTATAATTTTTTTTTCAAATTATCCTTACTTTAAAAAATGAAAAGAAATTGAATAGTTATAGTTAACGAATAATAAAAAGGTAAAAAATACTTTTTTTTTCAAACTAGACATTTTTTTTGGACAATTAAAGATATACAAGCACACATTTAATCCAACTGGAATTTATCCAAATGGTTATTTTATTATTATTATTATTACTTTTTTATTATTATTACAGTAAAATTTTATAAAATAATACTATTAAAATTTTTTTTAAAATTATTTTACAGAGATCATTTAATTATCGATAAATGAATAAAATATTCATTTATCGATAAATTATTATTTATTAATTTATAAAGAATTTTGTGTATTAAATCATTATACATGTATATATTTTTTTTATTAAAATACATGAATAACTTATAAATGAAAAACACTAGATACAATGATGGAATCACCTATAGATCAAGAAATTATTCAAGGGATCATGAATATGCCTACTAATGATGATCAAGATCCATATGATAGATGTGCTTTACTAACTGTTTCTCCAAAAGAGGGGTTTCAAGCAATAGTCACTTTAAATAGTTACTTGCTACAACATGAAAATAATGTACCCAATGTGATGTGTGTATTACAGAAAAATTAAGGATCAGGTTCAGTTTGTTTAAGTACAAAGAAAAAACAAAAATTAAGCATGATGTTCAGTTTGGTTAAGTACAAAGAAAAAAAAAACAATTTTAGATGCATAATTTGAGAAAAAACTTAAATGAGAAGATAAAAGTTATTAAGTGAAAATTTTCTTATAGTATTATATGAACTTTTATATATTTTTTATTTTTTAGAAATTATTAATTTATAATTTGTTGGATCTAAGGAATTATAAAAAAAAAAATTATTATTTTATACATTTAGCAAGATTATTATTTTAACACATTGACCCGAGTCGTGATTGCGAGATTTTATTAATTAATTGAAATTATTAATTTATCGAATATTCATTTATTGATGTTTTATTGAAATTATGAAAAAAAATTGTGTTGTTTTAATAAGATTTTCTAAAGAGATACTAGACCTGCTCACAGGCCGGGCAGCCCGCCCGGCAGGCCCGGCCCGTATTGGGCCGGGCCTGGGCAGGATATTTTGTGTCCCGGCCCGGCCCGAAACAGTAATTTTTATTATAATAATATTATTTTATTTAATTTTAATTATAAAAAATTAAAAAAAATTATTTTTTTATTCCAATAAAAAATTATTTTTATTATAATAATATTATTTTATTTAATTTTAATTACAAAAATAGGTGTCTACACATCTATGTTTCCATCTTTATAATTTTTTTATTTAATAATAATACAATTTTTTTATTATAATAATATTATTTTATTCCAATGCTCATGGGCCGGGCCTGGGCAGAGAAAATAAAAAAAAAACGAGCCGCGGCCCGGCCCGGCCCATGAGCAGCTCTAAGAGATACCACACCCTTTAGAATTGTGATGGAGATGGGTATATTTTTTTTCCCAAAAATAAAGATGGAAACATAGATGTGTAGACACCCATTTTTGTCGAGATGGTTTTAATTTTAACTTTTAATTTTGATTTTTACTTGTATTTTCAGAATTAATAAAAAAAATGAAAAAAAAAAGAATTAAATTTTGTTTAAACCTAAACTCTCTAGAGATTGAATTTTCAAATTTTTTGAGATATTATTAAAAGAGTTTTGTTTGGGTTAAAACAACACTTTGATTAAGATAAGAACTCCAACTTAAATTATACTAGGACTCTAGATAATCTTCTCCTATATAAAGAGATTCAGTTTTCAGCATTTCAAGTTTCAACTGTTCAAGTTTCAACGATTCCAAACTATTCCAAACTATTCTGATCGGTCTGGTCTGTTGTCTTCTTTATGGTCTGATAAAGTGTAGACTAGTATTAGAAATTAGAGAGAGGGTAAAGGAGAGATTGCTGGAAAAAACTCCCTTATTTTTCTTCTTGGCCGAGACAACTAAGACAGATAGAGAGAGATCAAATTTGGTAGGAGTTAGGAGGGGATCAGGAGCAGACCCGAGAAAAGCAACATCATCAATAGAGAAGAGGAACATCGTGAAGTAGAAGGGGCTTCGGCTTTAAATTTTTGGGGTCACGCACAAGAAGAAAAATATCATCCCAGAATCAGACTCAGGTTGTAATTGACAACTAAGGTCTCCCCTGTCTCAACAAATTTCTCTCCCATAACTACAAAAAGAGTATCAAGAAAGAGGCCTGTGGGACAATTTCAAATATCACTGTTGGAAATAGAAGTCAAATGCAGGCTGTTATTGAAGCAAACATAATTAGTCCCCTTGTTCACCTACTTCAGCATGCCGAATTTGAAAGAGGTTGCATGGGTTATTTCTAATGCTACCATAGGGTCCTGAGAACAGATTCAATACTTGGTGAAACAAGGTTACTTTCCGATCTACTAGTCTGCCCTGATACGAGGATTGTGATAAGCCATGACAACAATGAGGAGGCTGCTGAGATGAACAAAAGGTCATTCAAATATGCTTGGGTGCTTGACAAGCTTAAGGCTGAGCGTGAACGTGGTATTACCATTGATATTGCCCTGCGAAAGTTTGAGACCTCCAAATACCATTGCACTGTCATTGATGTCTCTGGACACCGTGACTTTATCAAGAATTGACAAGCTTGTAATTGAAAGGTGAGAAGGAAGATTGATGAGGTTTAGTTTTTTTTATGATTTTTTTTTATTTATTTGTATGTTTAATTTATTTTTTAGCTTATTTATTTAATTTTTATTTGTTTATTTATTCATTTGTTTTATATATCTTGATTTTGATTATTATTTATTATTTGTTTATTAGAAGTATGATTATTAGGGTTATTATTATTATTATTATTTAGATAACTTTGCATTTTTTTAGGAATTAATATATGATATATTTTTATTTTTAGATGATAATTAGGTATTATTTTTATTATTTTTAGAAGCATGATTATTAGGTTTTATTTTTTAGAATTTGCATGAGTTAGGTTTTATTTTATTTTTTAGAATTTGCATGAGTTAGGTTTTTATTTTTAAGAAGTATGATTAGTTTTATTATTTTATTTTTAGTTGGCATGATTTTAGGGTTTATTGATTATTGTTATTATTTAGATAGCATGATTTTAGGATTTATTATTTTTATTTTTAGTTGAATGATTTTAGGATTATTTATTATTTTTTTTATTTTATTTTTGCATGTTTAGGAATTTTTATGATATTTTATTTAGGTTTTTAGGTTTTTGCATGCTTTAGGATTTTATATGATATGATTTTGTTTTGTTTTTGCATGATAAATATGATTTTATTTTATTTTTATATTATTTTGCATGATTAGAAAAAAAATTGATTTAGATAGATTAATTAAGACCATTTAGATAAGACCATTTTAGAATAATATGTGACTGATGTGGTACTATTTTTATAGGCGTTGTGAGGGTGCTAATCCTTCTCCACACGTAACCGACTCCCGGACCTAGTTCTGAAATATAGATCGGAACCTATTCTTTTTAGGATATTTTAGTCAAGCTTAGGATCACTTTAAGAAGAATAGATTTATAAAGGTGACTAATCACACCTAGTTAGATGATTAGTGGCGACTCCATGTATGTGTCTAGCGTGTTAAATTCGCATTTGACACGTTATGACAAGATGTAGATATTCTAAAAAATCAAAGATGAATTTGAGATTTAATCTAATTAATTTGTATAATTATTTTTAGAAGATAATATTTAATAATTTTAAATTTTAATAACCTGTAAATTTTTTCTTATATTTTTTTTTAAAAAAAAAATAAAAGAAAAAGGGGGATGGAGAATACTTAAGTCTTTAACCGTTCCAAACTCGTCCGTAGACATTCCTAACTCAGTAACTCTATATAGTCCTTGACTCTTGAGAATTGACAAATAAACCACTTAAGACTTGAGCTGATGGTGTTGGATTGGGTTGGGTTGGTTCGTAGGATGGGCTGGATTCTACGAATCAATAATTCCTGCAATCAAGTGCATTTATTTCTTAAGCAAGAATGACAATAAAGCGGAGCGGAGACGAGGATTGTTTTATTTATTTTTTTATTTTTTATTGATGTTGAAAACATTCATTTTTATGAATGTCAATTACATTTATAACTGCTCCACGATACTTCATTCCACTTTTTTACTAATTATTTTTAATTTAATATTAAAAATATATATTATAATTTATTCATAAACATAATTTTAGTATATATAATTTTTTTAATATATATATATAATATACATATATGTAAAATATATATAATATTAGTATATATATGATTTTTTTTATATCTAATATATATTAAAAATATAAAAGGGATATATAAAATATTTTAAGGAGTAAAATAGTAATTTTAAAAGACGAGGTTGGACGTAGCGAAGCAAGTATTTATCAAAACTGTTCCATTCCACTCCGTCCCCACTTTGCAAAAAAAAAAATCTCCAAATACGAAGAGGATCGATGCGAAATCCGTGGAGCGGATCAAATTTTGCCAATTCATACTCTTAAGTCCTATCATAAATGTCTAAAATAAATAATATCAACTATCAAGACTAGAGGTGCTCATGGGTCGGGCCGGACCGTAGCCCGATTTTTTTTTCAACTTCTTTGCCCAGGTATGACCGTGGGCGGTCCCGGGTCGGCATGTGAGCCCAAATTTACTGTTCATTATATATAAAATATATATTTTTATAATTAAAATTAAATAAAATAATATTATTATAATACATAAAATACTGTTTCGGGCTGGGTCGGGCTAGCTCGGATCAAAAAATCCCTGCCCAGGCCCGGCTCATGAGCAGATCTAATCAAGACCAAGTTGGGAACACCTTTGGGCAGTTGCAGTGGCGAATCTACACGGGAGTCGATGGGACTAGATTTGATCATTTTAGATACGATAGGATTATACAACACTAATATAATATGAAAAAAAATAATTAAAATACGACACGACATAAAAAAAATAATACGAGCATGACGCGACTGTATAAATTTATCAAAATATATATAACACAAATTATTAAATTGTCAAAATTTTTATAAGTATATAATACTTTAAATACGATTATGATACGAAAAAATAACAAAAGCACGACACGAATACATAAATTATCAAATTTATGTGAATCCATGGTTCCCTCAAATTTTTTTTGATATATATATATATATATATATATATATGGTGTTATGTGGATTTTATTAGATATATTTTCAAAATAAGTGAATATCCCTCCAAAATATAATTATCTCTAATTTTCATTTGTAGTTTTTTAACTCATTGAATCTTTAAAAAGTTAGAAGTATAATTTTTTTTCTCAAGTTTAACATTTAAATTTGGTCTTTTTAAAAAAAATGAAATATATATATATATAATCAATAGTTTCTAAATTAATATATGTTTAGGATGTGAGGATTTTTTTTTTATAAAATGATTTACTCATTTAATTGTAGCGTCAATAAATAAGTTAATCACTTTTAATTTGAGAAAAGAGAGATTCAGCTCTTTGAGTGAGGAATCATGCACCAACTACTAAATCAAAGGTTCTGAGTGTGTAGATAAACTTAACACTTTGATACTAAAAGATAAAATAGCAAAACATATAAATTATTAAGTAAAATTTGTGAAATTAATAACTAAGAATGGTTTACATAAAGACTATGAATGAAATTAAAATTAATACTCATATTATAATTTAAAAGTTTTGATTAAATTGTTTACCTGAAAATTTTGAAAAACTTTAAAATTATAGAATACTAGAACGGTGGTCCCGCTTTGCGTGGGTCACTTTTTGAAATAAAATTATATAATAAAAGTAAAAAAAATAATAATTTTAAGTTGAACAATATATTGTATATAATACTATATTAATAAGACTATTTATTATAAAAAAAATTGAAATTTTTAAACTTTCATGATAATAATGAAAGGATTATGAATCATTCTATTTGAACAATATAATTACAATTAATTATAATTAGCTTTAATTTTTAATATCATCATTATTGTCTTCATAAAAGCAATGAAAAATGTTTACATTTTAATAAAAAAATTCTCATGTTATGAAACATTTATTTTATTTTTTAAAAAATTAATTGATTAAAATATTTTTATTATATTTTTTCATTATTTCAAATGATTACAAACTTAAAAAAATATTGAAATATTAAAATTTCTAAAAGTAATTTTAATTATCTTTTTATTAAAATGACTATTTATCTTAAATTATTTTTAAATTAATTGGTAAAATGATTGTATTTGATAAATTTTTATCTTGAAATGAAATTCTTTCTTAAAGACATGCATAATAATATAATAAAATATAATTACAACAACTGTCATATAATAACTCATAACTTATAATATTATTTAATATAAATTTTTTTATCAGTTAACCACCATAATATTTTTCTTTTGATTCAATACCTAAAGTTTTTTTTTTTTTAAGTTTTCACTTACATCAACCCATCTTATATTATTATTCAATATTTTAATTTTTACCGATCATTTAAGAATACTATAATTTTTTAATTCAATAATATAAAAATCAAAAAATTAATATGACCTTATTTTTCAAAAAAAAAAATTAAATAACCGATCATTGTACGATAATGACACAAATTTGAGAGTTATTTGAATAGTGCAAATTTGATCTGGCAATTTCGAATACGACACGGAAAAAATAATTAAAACACAATATGACACGAAAAATTAACATGTACACGACACAAATATGCAAACGTGTCAAAATCTATATAAAACGAATTATTATCGCGTCAAATTTTATATAAATATATAATATCTTAAATATGAATATGATAAAAAAAATGAACACAACACGAACACAAGATTTTTTTTTTTTTTTCCTTTCTCTTTTCTTTCTCTCTCTTTTCTTCCTTTATTCTAGAAAAAAAAAAATAATGCTTGGCACAAACGTGGCAAGCAAATAAAATCAATTGTCGTTCAATTGCTTGTGCAATTGAAGGACTAATTTAGATATAGATTAGAAAAATGCCCGCGCTTCGTTGCAGGTATGTTATCGAATTTAAATTGATATTTTATAATAAATTTGAAAGATAAAAAAGTAAGAGAAGTGAAGATAATTTAAAAAAATAATAACTTCTATCATTATAGGACACCTTATATAAAATTGAAAGTTATTTGATATGATCAATTAGATCCGGTAATTTTGGATAAAACATAATTATACGATACAAATATAATATGATAAAATATTAAAACACGACACAACACGAAAAATAAAATGAACGTGATACAAATATATAAACGTGTTAATAAAAAGATATTTTGATAATAATTTGTAATAAATTAATAATTTGTATTATTATTTTGTAATATTAATATTTTAAATTAATATTTTGTAATAAATTTGAAAGATAAAAAAGTAAGAGTAGTAAAGATAATAATTTAAAAGAATAATAATTCTTATTCTTATACAACATATGGTATAAAATTGAGAGTTATTTAAATATGATCAATTACATCCGATAATTTCAGATACAACATAATTATACGATACGAACATAACATGAAAAAAATAATTAAAACACGATATGACACAAAAAATAACATGAATACGACACAAATACATGAACGTGTCCAAATCTACATAAAAATAAATTATTAACGTGTCAAATTTTATATAAATATATAATACCTTGAATACGATTATAACAGAAAAAATAACACAAACATGATGACTCGAGATACAAATTTGTGAGTTATTTGAATAATGTCATTTAGACTCGACAATTTCGGACACAACATGATTATACGACTCGAATACAACATGAAAAAAGTAATTAAAATACGACACGAAAAATAACATGAACACGACACAAATACACGAACATGTCAAAATCGAATTAAACGAATTATTAACGTGTAAAAATTTATATAAATTTATAACATTTTAAACACACAATAAAATAACATGAACATACAAAATTGAATCATTGTAACAAATTATA
Source organism: Fremontodendron californicum (assembly GCA_030761205.1). Taxonomy (NCBI): domain Eukaryota; kingdom Viridiplantae; phylum Streptophyta; class Magnoliopsida; order Malvales; family Malvaceae; genus Fremontodendron; species Fremontodendron californicum. The sequence continues at coordinate 6,566,287 of JAULJL010000032.1, forward strand.
TAAAATATGGGTTGAATTGAGACACGACACGGACACACAAAATTTTCTCTTAATTGGATTACCATGACAAATTATGCAAAATATTTGAATGGATTGAAACACGACACGAACACATAAAAAAAATTAAAATACGACCCGACACAAAAATAACATGAATACAACATAAATATATAAACGTGTAAAAATTTATATAAAATAAATTATTAATATATAAAAATTTATATAATAATATAATACTTTGAATACAAAAAAAAATATGAACAGAAAAAATAATATGAATACGACACGAACGTACAAAATTTTCTCTCTTTTTTTCTTTTTTTTTTTATTTTCTTAAAAAAAAAATAGCTTGCTCACGTGGCAAGCCAATTTGAAGGAATTGCCCCAGTTACAAACAGTAATTGGGGATTGCTTTTAATAGATGGTATAGATGTATATAGATTTATCTCTATTAATCTATCGGTTTTTATTTTAAATTTTTTGATTTTACATTGTTTTTATTAAAAACTCACTATGTTTCGTGAAAAAAAATATATAATTAATTTTGTACTATAATTAGCATTAATTTTACCAGTTGCTGTCACAATTATAGAGGGGCAATTTCAATGATGAAAATCATAAAAAGATTTTATATACTCCCTCTGTCTCATCTGTCATCCGTATATCATGTTATATTTCGATTTTGCATAAAATTTAAGAAGTTGAGTTGAATTTTGATTTTTATTGATTATAATTTTTTTTTCTTCAAATTATCCGTACTTTAAAAAATGAAAAGACAGTAGTTAAAGAATAATAAAAAAGTAAAAAATGCTTTTTCTTTTTTTTTTTCAAATGAGACAAATTTTTTGGACAATTAAAGATATACAAGCACACATTTAATCCAACTGAATTTATCCAAATGGTTATTTTGTTGTTATTATTATTATTAGTATTATTATCCAAATGGTTATTTTATTATTATTATTATTATTATTTCCTATAGAGTTGTCATGTTTTACCTGGATCTAAACTTGTTCAAGGGTCGAATTATCCGTCCAAACTCGAAGGTTCGTTCATATTTTGAAGGGCTTGGGCAAAAATATTAGGCTCGAAATATGAGCTTCACTACAGCAGAATAGATTTTTAGCGGCGTTTTTTTTTTTTTTGTACATTAGCATGCCACTAAAAATTTAGCAGTATTTCCCAAAAGGGCCGCAAAATGCGTTGGGAAAAATAGAGTCGGGATTTTAGCAGTCGTTAATTTGGCTGCATTTTTGGGGATATTTACTGGCGTTTATAAACGCCATAGAAGGACTTTGGATGGGTGTTGTATTAGAACATTTAGCTGCGTTTGTCTCCATAAACGCCGCTAAATATTTTTCTCTGGTTTTTTAAATTTCATTAATTTAGCAGCGTTTGTGTTCTTAAAACGCCGCTAAATTTCTAGAATTTTTTTTTTAAAATTTATTTCTTTTATTTAAGAAATTGTAATTAATAATAATAGTAAAATATTTAAATTAAACTTTACAATCAACACATAACATAAATTATAAAAAAGATAATATAAAAATATATGAAAAATTAAATAGTATATTAAGATTAAATCAAATAAATGGTATGAACATTTAACCCAAGATATAAAGAGGTCAAGTGCATTATTCTAAGAGTATTCTTCACTAGCATACATTGAAAATGATATAAGAAAGGGAAGTTCTATAAGACAAAGTTGTTTGATGTGATAAGCTGAAGAGTAACTATACCATGCCTCCATTCCACATCCATTAATGATGTCAAAGCAATCCCTCCAACAATCTATTCTTCAACTAGGACACCCAAATTTTTTACCTGTAGACATTACAACAACAACAAAAAAGAAAAAAAGATTAGGACTATAAAAGGATAAGGGTTGGGAGGTGGCAAGAAGGGAGAAAAATGGATGAAAACAAACCAATGATATCAACTCGATTTTTCCACTGTGGAGGAGAACTTCAACACCATAACCCAAAGCATAGCAGTAGGAGGCAACAAAGTTAGTTAGCAAACCACATCTTCCTTCATATCTTCAGATTATAAATCAGATAAGGAAATATGTTGCCAACATAATCAAGTTATTAAAATTGATACCTTCAAACGGGAATCTTCAAGGAATGAAGGAAGAAAATGATTCGGGGAGAGGAATGGGATGAAGAGAGAGGGAGAGAATGAGAGAATTTTTGATTTGGGGAAAGAGGGAGGGGGCTAAATCTGACTAAAATTAACCAAATAGCGGCATTTCTCTCAAAAAATGCCGCTAAATCCCAAGACAAAACACTGCGTTTTGTCTTGGGGTTTAATAATTCACACATAGCAGTGTTTTCGATAGCAAAACGCCGCTATTTTTTCTTATTTAGCAGTGTTTCTGAGAAACGCCGCTAAACACAAACAACAAATCATATTCGACCTTTTGAAAAGAAAAAAAAAGGCAGTACACTTTGGCGCTCAGATGTTGAATTTATCTCTATTTAGAGGCGTTTGTATACTAGAAACGCCGCTAAATCTATTCACCTCGTTTAAAAAAGCGGTAAATTTTGTCGCTAGATTTTTTTCGATATTTAGCGGCGTTTGTATACATGAAACGCCGCTAAAATGAAACATTTAGCTGCTTTTATGAAGACAAATGCTACTAAATGTTCTCTTCTGGTTTTTTTAAATGTCATACATTTAGCGACATTTCTCATACAAACGTCGCTAAATTGAAACATTTAGCGGCGTTTCTCAGACAAACGTCGCTCAATGAGAACATTTAGCGGCGTTTCTTATAACAAACGCCGCTAAATACACTAATAAAAATGTTGCGTTTCTTTTGATAGAAATAGCAGGTAATTTTTTAGCGGTAAAAAAAAGAACCGCGTAATTTGAGAAACATTTAGAGGCATTTTTGGTTCTAAACGTCGGTAATTTATCTCATTTAGCGGCGTGTCTTCCTTAAAAACGCCGTTAAATTAATTTTTAGCGGCGTTCGGGGTAGAAATGCCGCTCTCTTTACAAAAACACGGTACCTGACGGCGTTTTTAAGTAAAACGCCGCCAGTAAAATGCCACCAATTTTGTTGTTATTATTATTAGTATTATTATCCAAATGGTTATTTTATTATTATTATTATTATAGAGTTGTCATGTTTTATCTGGATCTAGACCTATTCAAGGGTCGAACTACCCGCCCAAGCCCGAAGGTCCGTTCATATTTTGGAGGGTTTGGACAAAAATATTAGGCTCGAAATATGGGCTTTAGGCAAAAAAAATGAGGTCCATTTAGAAAATGGGCCGAGTCTTGGCTCCAACAATCAAAGCCCGGGCCCAGCCCGTTTTTTGTTTATATGATATATTATTTTTATATTTTATATAATTTATATCATATAAAAAATAAATATATAATATTATAGTGTAAACATTTAAAAATATGCTAAGTTATTCATATTTTAGAATTTAATAAAAGAAAAAAAGAAAGATAAAATTACTAAAATTAAATAATAAAAAAATATTTGTTTAAATTTTTTAGGAAAAAAAATAATATTGGTGGGTCTAAACGGGTTTGGACTACCCCATTACAAATATGAACGAACTTGGGCATAATTTGAGGTTCATATTTCGGATCGGGCCACACTTGGACAAGTGTATATGATGTTGATACCATACCTAAGCCCGACCCGAACTCGTCCCGCCCCATGAGCACCTCTACCTGGATCTAACTCAGCAAGACTTTATTCAAATGGTTTTTTTTTGTGTGACATATTCAAATGGTTATATGTTATATAGTTTATGCAATTGTTAATGATTTAAATTCTTTTATACTTTTATCTTACAAAAGATTATTATAGTTGAGGGGTTTTGAGATAGTAAGAGGAGAGTTTGCTCGATAATAAGGAGGATTTGTAAAGAAGAACAAACAATAAAAAATGCGTTGGAGTTTGGGTTTCGGATTACGGTTCGATGCTTAAATCAATAAATGTTCAAGGAGGAAAGAGGAGAATAACGGCTCAAAAAAGTAAAAACTATCACGGATTCAAAATGTAACATAAGATTATAAGATTTAATGTCTTACCTCATTCTTTTTATACTTGAAATTTCGTGCAATTAACAATAATTAAAATTGTTCTCCTTTAATTTATTGATCTCGTCAGGCTGACGACTATGCTTGATTTAGACTTTCAAGTTTCAACCAGGTTAATTATTGAGCATAACACATCTCAAATTAAATATTCATAATTGAGATGTGTTGAAATTATATAAATAAAGTGCAGGATGAATCCATGATTTATATACAGTGGGGCAAATTATTAGGTAATAATTGTTTACACTATTTTATTTATATAAAAAAAACTATTATAACTTAAAATGAATTTCATTAAAACACATAATATCAAATACAATAAAATATTTACATAAAAATGAAAAAGCGTGAAAGCTATTTTGTATTAAAAAAAAGCTCTCTACAATATATATATATATATATATTTACATTTTCTCATAGTTGTTTTAGAAAAAAAAGTTTTGATCCAAAGTTCAAAGGAACAATATCCAAGTTAACTTTTGAGTCATAATTAAATAAATTAACTCTAGAAGCAATAATTAAATATATCACAAAACATCAAAAAATAAAATAAAAAATTTCGATAACTTCATATGATAATAAAACTTTATATCATGCTATCAAAATTAATCTAACCCTAAGAACTTAAACAAAAGCTCTCTTTCCCTTTCTTTACTCGGGGTTTATTTGATAAATTATTGAAATTAAAAATTTTCAATGATTTTATTTTTCAATGTATTTGATAAAATTATTTTAAAAAATCACTTAATGGAAGATTTTCATTGTAAAAGTGTTGAAAATGCTTAGTAGCTTTTAGCTACTTAATGTATTATAAGTCAATTTTATTTAAGGGAAGATATTACTTCATTATATTAATCTTATGTTCTTTCTTTTTAATTATTTATTCTTCGTTTTTAATTTTTACCAATTAAAAATAATTATAAAATCTATCTCTCTTTTATAAAAATTAATAAAAAATAAACTAAACATTTAATTCAATAGAATATCAAACAATTTTTATATCATAAATTCAATATTTAAAATTTTCAAAATTTAAAATTAAATACTTAATTTTTCAATGTTGAATTTGTTCAATTTATTAAAGAGCCTCTTAGTTGTTGGATTCCTAACAAGTAGTTCTCTTTCCATTTTTATTTACAATTTCTTTTTATTTTCCATTTTTATTTGTTAAGTAGATTTTTATTGACTATTCTTATAATGTTGGGTGACATTTTGTTAAATAAATTATAAAATTTATCTTAACCCAAGAAAAAATGAAAAAGAATAAAGAATAAATGGTACATTTGTATTTCATTTTAAATTATCTCAATAAATAATACCTCAGGATTAGCCTATTTTTCACAAAACCTTTTTTTATCAAACCTTTGAACATTAAGTGTATTTTACCTTCTTTTTTTTAATAAAGGAGGTCACAACCTATAAAAAAAAAAGAGTTACAGATAGTAGGATTTGAATACTAAATTTGTTAAATGTCATTTTTAAAAAGTGATTGTATAAATCAATTAGATTAAGCCTCATTTTTTTTTTTTTAAAAGAATGTCAAACTTAAAAGTATCAATTGACGAAAATGGATTGGTTTTATAGTAAACATTAAACATATCTGATGAGTTTTGGGTTTTTTTTTTCTATATTGATATTGCAAGTAAGTTGATTCAAATATAGTTTCACCAAAGTTTTAACAATGTTGTTGCCCAACATTTTTTTTTTTAACAAGATTGTTGCACGACATTTGAAAGAGGAGGCTCCAATTCTCCCATTCAAGATATTCAATATGTTAGGTAAACTCAATTTAACCCCGCTTAAAAGAAAAAGAAATCCGGCCACCCACTTTCTAAATAATTGAGAAACACCTTTCTCATTGTCCGATCTAATATTTTTGAACATCATAAAAAAAATACGATACAAATATAATACATTTATAAATGATTAACACGATGCATTTATGTTTAAAATTTTAATACATTTAATAATTTGTAGTGTTTATATTTATACAAAAGACACAAATACGCCATACACTTAAATAAATCTGTCCACGGATCAGGTAGCCTGATAGGCTCGGCATGTATTAGGCAAGGCCTGAACAAGGTTTTTTATAATTCGGGTCAGCCCGAATTAGTATTTATTAAATAATTTTTTTAAAATTTAATTATAAAATATACATTAATATAAAAATAATTTTTTTATAATTTATAAATAATAAAATGGATTTACGAACTTGTCCAAACCCAATCCAAAATAGACTAGCGTAAAGGAAAAAGAAAATTCGAGGCCCGTGGACACCTATGACGTAAACGAATTGTCATATTTGCTCCCTTGGATTTTGTATTGGATAAATATGAAAAATATGTCCTCAATAATTAAATAATTGTTAAATGGTTTAATAGTTAAGAATTATTTGAAAAAAATAAATGAAAAAGTTAGAAATTGTTAGGAAAGATATTGTAAAGACAAAATTATCTTTAATGAAAAAACTTCATTTTTCTTTCTCATTCCATTAAAAAAATATTATTTTTAAAAAATTTTAATTAAAAATAAATTTTAAAAAAATATATTTAAATATTTATTTTTTAAAATTTTTAAAATTTAAAAAATAAATTAATTTTAGAAATATTATTTGTATTATTTTTTATTTTTTTAATTTTTTTAATTAAAAAAAGTAAATAAAAAAATTATGTTTTAAAATTAAAAAAAAAATTAGAAAATTTTATTTTTTAATTAAAAAAAGTAAATTAAAAAATAAGAGGAAAAATGAGAAGAAATTTTTTTTATCAAATATAATTTTGTCTTTGCAATTTTTTCCTAACAATTTTTTATTTGTTTCAAATAATTCTTACCATTACATCATTTAATAATTATTGTATTGTAAAAAATATGTTTTTCAAATTTACCCAAGTATTTTTAGTATCAAAAGAAAGCTCACGTGTCGTACACGCTCTTTTTTAGCAAGTCAAATGTTGCACCAAGCCAGTGTCTCCAATGGTTTTGTTGTGTTCTTGGTCAAAATATTGTTAATCAAAATATATGTTGGGATAGACAGTTGCAACAAGAAAAAGGGTAGTTATAGTTAGGTCTGAAACCCGCCAACAAAGTTGGTTCAGCAGACAATGTAACCATTCCTTCCAAAATTAAAATTCAAAGTTTTCTTGCTGGTTCCACCTTTCCCAGGCTCTCATATTTGTAGCTAGACATGTTCCTTTTAACAGGGAAATTCACGTAAGTTTAAAACCCAAACTTTATAGTTTCAATTTTCCAGACAAACTTTTTTAAAGGCCCTGGAAGACACTGCATGCCCTGTCTGTCAAACATGAATTTCAATGTGGCATTGACTTTACTACTCTTGAGCCTTGCAGGAATTGCCATTCAGGGTGTTCATGGCAAGGTTGTGCAGTTTATTTTCGGGGATTCCTTGTCTGATGTTGGTAATAACAAGTACCTTTCTAGAAGCTTGGCTCAGGCCAGCTTGCCTTATTATGGTATTGATTTTGGCAATGGTCTGCCTAATGGAAGGTTCACGAATGGCCGAACGGTTGCTGATATAATAGGTAATTGATTAACTAGTAGAAGTTAAATTGTCAAAAGTTTAAGCTCACTGGTTTAGAGGGCAATTGACGCTGCGGTGGCTATTTTGCAGTTTCAATTCCTTCCGCCATTGATATTACTTCCGCAATCACGATAAATGTGATGTGATCCGCGACCGCAATTTAAATGTCTGCTGCTTTGTCTTTGAGAATTCTGACCACTTTCATGTTACTTTCTGTTGGTTTACATCTGCAGGTGACAACACTGGTCTCCCAAGGCCACCAGCTTTCTTGGATCCATCTTTGACTGAGGATATGATATTGGAAAATGGGGTAAATTATGCCTCTGGAGGAGGTGGGATTTTGAATGAAACAGGAGGTTACTTTGTAAGTTGCATTAATCTTAAGTTTCTTGCATTTTTGTTCCTAGGAAAAAAGGGTGTCTCACCAGCTCTTAAAACTATATTTATAACCTGTTTGCTGTTTTCAGATTCAGAGGTTCTCTCTTTGGAAGCAAATTGAGCTATTTCAGGGGACAACTGAATTGATTAAGAACAAACTTGGCAAGCAAGCAGCTGAGAAGTTCTTTCAAGACGCTCGCTTTGTGGTTGCTTTAGGGAGCAATGACTTCATTAACAATTACTTAATGCCAGTTTATAGTGACTCGTGGAAGTATAATGATCAAACTTTTGTTGAATACTTAATGGAAACACTTCAAAAACAACTCCTGGTAAACTGATTATGATCACCAATTGCTTTCTTACATTCATTTACAACTACAAGGCTAATTAACTCTCTGTATATGGGTGTTTTTTATTTTTATTTTTTTTTTAAGATTTTACATAACTTAGGAGCAAGGAAGTTAATGGTGTTCGGTCTAGGACCGATGGGTTGCATACCACTGCAAAGGATCCTAAGTACATCTGGACAGTGCCAGCAAAGAGCAAACAAGCTGGCTCTTAGCTTCAATAAAGAATCAAGCAAGTTATTAGCCAATTTGGAAACTAAACTTCCCAATGCTACCTTCAAGTTTGGAGATGCTTATGATGTTGTAGATGATGTGATTCGCAATCCATACAAATATGGTGAGTCCATGTTCCCACGATACCAATTTTGCCTCATGCTATGTTGCTCCGACTTTTTTTTTTTTTTTTTTTTTAAATACTTGTGTCTGACGCATACCCGGACATGAGTATGGGGATATGATCCTCCAAGGACCATCTAAATATGTGGAAAAACTTTAAAAAAATTGAACATACTCGTGTCGGACACATATCCATATCAGACACTCAAACCCGAGTCTGAGTAACATAGGCCTCATGGCAAAGAAAAAGTTAAGATTTGGTAAACAGGCATATTCATTTTTATGATTAAAAAAAGAATCAAGCCTTCCTATAGGTCATGAGGGTGATGTAGGTGAAACTTTTTCCAGGATTTTATCTGCATTTATGATGATTGATATTCTGACAATTCGATCTTTGCAGGATTTAATAACTCTGATTCGCCATGTTGTTCATTGGGAAATATTCGACCTGCTCTCACATGCATACCAGCATCAACATTGTGTGGAGATAGAAGCAAGTATGTGTTTTGGGATGAGTACCACCCATCTGATAGTGCCAATGAGCTCATTGCTAATGAGCTTATCAAAAAATTTGGGTTCACAGGTGTTGATTCAAATGCTCCTGCCCCAGCTCCAGAATCTGCCATTGCTCCATCTCCAGATGAATAGCATATTGTAAAAGAAGCTGCTTGCTTTAACAGCTTTGATGAGTTGGTTTAATGTAATAAGTATTTAAATTGTTTCACAATTTTCATCTGTTTAGTATAAATAATCCCTTTTAGATTGTAACCTAAAGACTTCCCACCCCCATCCCCATCCCCATTGCCATCTCTCTTTCTTTCAATTTTATATTCCCTTAAGTCTGGATCTAATTCTATCAAGCATGTAATCACAGAAGGGTACTGTAACGTGGTTCATGTCATGCAACTAAATGCAATTCATTATTGGTATATCAATTGAAACGTTTTAGTTTGGATAGTTTTTATATAATTCTACCCTTCCAAAGCTTTCACTTCTAGGACATGTTAACATGCAATACTACGGCTGATAGTTTGATGATATTTTCCTATATTATCCGGACTCGAGGTGAATGTTTGAGAAAGGTATGTGTCCGACATGAATCAATTTTGCTAAATTTTTTCATATATTTGGAGAATCATACTCATATCTACGGATACTTTAAGAAAAATAAAAAGTCTGAATAACATAGATATCCCCTTCAATACAAGCAGTTACATGAAATCCATAGCAAATAATGATTTGCTACACTAGTAATTGAATTATCAGAAGTTTAAAACTGTGAAGAAACTTATTAGCAGCATTAAAGCAGTGTTTACTCCTATGTTACTCAGACTCGGAGACAAATGTCGAATATGGCTATGTGTCCTAAACGGGTATGCTCAATTTTTTTAAAGTTTTTTTTTTATATATTTGGAGAATTATACCCCTATACCCTTGTCCGAATATGTGTTAGAACATGGATGTCGGACACGAATACTTCAGAGAAAATGAAGAGTCGGAGTAACATAGGTTTACTTCTTTGAATGTGGGTGTAAGCTTTATATTCGTCAAATATAATTTAACTAAGCATAATTGCAATTTTTGACTAGAAAATCCTTGTCCTGCTGGCTGATTTGTTCTGAAACTCCATACCAGGTAATGCAGATTAATCAAATTACCTCTGTTAAAGAGTTAAGCTTCCTACACAAGCATTCAATTGATCCCTTCTGGAAATAAGAAATATTCCGAAGATAATTCCATGGCTAAAAGCAATACTATAAGAGGTTAGTCCCAGGCAGCAGCATCCTGGGAAAAAGTGCCAAAGGACACCATGTTAAATAACCTGATCTAGTATTGTTTTTCTACGTTACTTGGATTCGGGTGTGAGTTTCGGACGCGGATATGTTCAATTTTTTTTTTAAAGATTTCCATGTATTTGGAAGATCTTTGGAAGATCATATCTCCATACCCATGTCCGGATATGCATTGGATACGAGTATTTCAAGAACAATGAAAATTAGGAGCAACTTAGCTGTTCTTTACTTTGAATCTGGAAAGGCCAGGTAGCTGAAGTATTTTGTGAATTTTAACTGAATGCTTCCTGTTTAGACCAACTTCCTCAATCAAACCATTTTCCTTCAATTGGGTAATTTTATTGATAATTCTTAGAGGCTGGTCCAGACTTTGTACTAATGATTCAGCAGGATCAAGTTTTGAGCCTGAACAAATACAGGTTTCCTCATAATTTTTTTAATGCTTCCCAAATTTTCTTCCCAGTTGCTGCTACCACATATATTTTGATCTGCATGAAGTTGATCTTTGGTGGCTTCTGCATTTGATCTGGTTAGTTTATGCCAACAATCCAGATTACTTCTTTTCGTTGTAGTCTTGGACTATGTTACTCGGATTCTTCATTTTTTCTAAAATATTTGTATCCGACACATAGTTAGACATGGCATAGGTACGGATATGATCTTCCAAATATATAAAAAAAAATTTAAAAATTTGAGTATACCCGTATCGAATATATATCTGTATCCAACACTTGTCCTCGAATTTGGATAACATAGATCATAGATACATTTGTATAATTTTCTTGTGATAATGTTTAAGATATTATTAAATATTATGTTGCCATCCATTTAAACACATTTGTTCCCACCAATGTTTAAAAAACGGATCGGAGGTCAAACTGGTAAGACCCCCGGTTATCGGTTCAATTAGTTAGTCCAGTTGAACCGGTCGGTTACATTAAAAAAGAATTTAAATATTAAATAAATAATTTTAATATTAAATATAGTAAATATTTAATAAAAATATGTATTTGGCTAAATCGTATGATTTTTAATATAGATTCAAGGAGATTAAAGGTTTAAACCTTATCACAAACAATAATTTTTAAAAAAAATTGAAAAATAAGTTTAAAATTGGTTTTTTCGGGATTTTTTACCAGTTCGGAAAATTTTCAATTCTATGATATACACCGAACTGAATAGGTCACCCATTCTCATTTCAACTTATCGATCCAATTCAATTTTTTTTTTAAAAAATGCCTTGCAAAATGATATAATATTGACCATCTCCAGGGGACATACAAAAAAGACCAAGCAGAATGGAAAAAGTAGTGGTAATTAAGAAATTGAATGCTTAACACATCAGACTCCACTTTCTCCACTAAAAACACAAAGCACTTGTAAAATCTGCCTTCAGATATTTACAAGGGCTTTATGAGTGGTTCACCTAAAAGGTTGCTTTAAAGAGTGCATATTGGTTCTAATGAACTTTTTAAGAACTTGGTTGTCCAACACCAAACTGCAAAAGTTATACATTTTCACTATTTTACTCGCATTGTTATGTTAATCGAATTTGGAAGAAAGTGTTAGATACGAGTATATGTTCGATATAAGTATCTTCAAATTTTCTAAGTTTTTTCGTATATTTGAAGGATCATACCCGTAATCATGTTCGAATATATGTCGGATATTGACTTTTTAGGAAAAATAAAAAATCCGGATAACATAATCGGGATTGTACTCTTTTTTAACCCAAATAACTGTAAAGCACATTGCAAGGACAAGCATTTTTGAAGTCAAAGTTTGCAGAAATTTAGGTTGGCCAGCACCATTGCTCCAATTGAATTGTTTATCGTGTAACCTATAATGCAAGCAGGTCGTGCCTTTTTTTTTTTTTTTTTTCCTTTCTTTCACTTTTGAGCAAATCCTGCAAGACAGAGGATGTTGAGTTATCCTTGATTCCATCATCCATGTTAAGCATCCAAACTTTAAATCAATTGGTTATAGGTGGAGAGACCCAACTTGAATATAAGACCATATAGAAACAACAGAAAAGAACCTGGGTTCTGATACCATGTTAAGCAACCAACCTAAAACTAATTGGTTATAGGTAAAGAGGCCCAACTTGAATATAAGACCACAGACAATCCAATACTTAACCGATGTGGGATAACCCCACTTTAACAATCCAACTAAGATACATCTTTCCTGTACTGCAAATTTTCTTATTGATTTTGAAATATGATTAGTTAACTTACTCGGACTCGGATGTGAGTGTCGGATACGGGTATGTGTCCGACACAGGTATGTTCAATTTTTTTAAATTTTTTCATGTATTTGGAAGGTCCTTGAAATGGATATGTGTTGAAACGGGTATTTAAAAAAAATAAAGAGTCGGAGCAAATAGCTAAGAACAATAGTTGCTTATTGGAGCATGAAAACTAAGAGATACTGACATTGAGAGGGAGTCAAGTTTGAATCTCTAAGACTTTACTTGGTAAGGTTGAAAGAAAATTGAACATACCCGTGTAAGGAGGCAGTTCAGTTTCACTACATGACATTTTAAGAGACGATCAGAAACATAAAACATACATCAAAAAACAGGAAATCTGGCACTAAAGATATGAACTGCTGAATTCAATCCAAAGCTGCCAAGAACTTTCAGTTGTATTCCAAGCAACACAAAGGAAACGGCTTCCCCTTCTTCTGGAGAACTTAACAGTTCCAAAATGGAAAGACTGCCATTGGACAATCGAAGCCACTGTCTTGGATTTTTTTTAATTGAAACCAGAACAGATTCTACTTGTTGAGCAGGATCATTACAGCTTCTCTTCAGTTCTCAGCCTTGCTCTCTTCCCCTTTCTCTTCAGTACCATTACAGTCTATGTTGCTCCGACTCTTATTTTTTGCAAAGTATCCGTGTCCAACGCATATTCGGACATGAGTATGGGCATATCACCCTCCAAGGACCTTCCAAATATATGAAAAATTGAACATACTCGTATCTGACACTCACACTCGAATCCGAGTAAAATAGATTTCAGCTTCTCAAAATATCTCTCAATACGAGTTAACTTCCCAACTCTCAATTTATCAACTCCGCCCACAGAAAAAGAGACAAGAAAAACAAATTCAAGAAGCTAAACGAATTGAGAGATTACAGATCAAAACCATGTTTATATCTATCTTAACATTGTAGTATAATATGAAGAAGATACATACACCTACTAGGCTACTACTTAGAGAAACTAACTAACAATCAGCAGCAAATCTGCCAAATTACGGCCATGGAGTGTGGCGGTTATTAGCTCCTGACCCTGGATAATCATTCAGCTCCACATCCATCCTCCCCTTAATGATTTCTGCCTCTGAACTTTTCTCTGCAGTTACCTATGACAAACAAAGATATGTCACTCTTCTAGCATATATACGAAGAAAGATGTATTTCAAATGCTTTGTTAATAAAGTACCAGGTGAGTATTCTCTGGAAGTTGATGAACTTGAGGTCCATGCATTAGGCTTTCGATTCCTGTAAGCAAAAATGAACATGTTATGGCATGCAGAAGAATTAATAAGAATAAGATAGGTAAGAGATTGAGGTTATAATTTTACAAAATATTTACTTGTAACTGGGACAGCATTCAAGCATATAATGTGAGATAAACCCAATAGAACAAAAACAAGAAGTAGGCGAAAGAGAGTACTTTCCATGTCTGACTTGCTATGGCAGTCTTTCTAGTTGACAACTTCAATGCATACTTAAAGCTACTACTCAATATATACATTTACATCATAGACTTTTCTAGACGTTTATGATGATGATGATGGAGGGTAACAACCATATTCCAAAGTCAAAATGTTGACAATGTTTGATATGTTGACTTAAATTATAATTGAGATATTTCATTTTGAATTTAGTTGGTTAGAGAATTATTTGGTAGTTAAGTTAATTTAGTAATAAATATTTTTAATAGGTAAGAAATTTGAGTGAATATGAATTTTTGGTGATAAGTAATAAGTTTTATAAATATTAGAATGAGTCTTAGCTTTTAGAATTAACGAGAGAGATGTAATATTTATGGATTTTTATGTAGGACATGTGAGGAAGAGTTTGGGAAAACATCGGGTTAATGGAATAAAGGGTATGCATGGAAACTAAGTTTGTTTTAGGGCTCGAGTTTAGTATTTGTTTATAACGGATTTTTCTCACTCATTCGTGGATATAGATAATCAGAGCTTAACCACGTTAAATATTATCTTTTATGTGTATGATTTATTTCGTGTGGTCTCCCTGTAAATATGAACCATACATAAGAAAATCACATACTGTATACACTGAGGCTAAGTGGAGTGAGATATCGTGATAATTATACTCAAGCCACAAGGTGAGTTAATATGGAGCACATTATGCAAGTGGAAGGTGACAAACGAATGATGGTGTTGCATTTATTTTAAGCCTAACCTAAGGTATATGTTCGGAAATTATCATTAACAATTATGGATATTCGGATATCCAAGTTTTCTGCTAACTATAAATCCTCTCGTTTACATATTACTCATAGCTGTTCATAGATTTTTACTCCTCTGTACTATTGGTTCTCTTTCTATCTATCATGGTTTAGTTTTCACCGGCTATGTTATTCGGATTCTTCATTTTTCTTATAATATTCGTGTCCGACAATTGTATCCGACACATATTCGAACATTCATGGAGTATGACTATGATCTTCCAAATATATAAAAGAACTTTAAAAAAAATTGAGTATACTCATATCGAATACATACCCGTACTCGACTCTCACCCCCAATCTGGATAACAGTAATTAAGTTTAATCGACAATATTTCAGTTTTGACAGCATATGATGCTGCGAAAAAGTCTAGCTATCTTAGTAGTATGAGAAATATTCAAGAATGCTAGGAACTTGCAATGAGATTGAGCAAAATTTCTGTCTGTTTTTCTTGGTCAATCAAGAAAGATAATTTTTCACTTTCATCTAAAAAGTCATTAATAGTTATGTTATCCGAATTTAAGAATGAATGTCGGATACGGGTATGCGTTTATTCTAATAACATCTTGACGTCCTGTTCATGAAATTTCCTTGCTGTTTCTTAGAAAAACCATAGCTATAGTTCTGTTCCAACATTTGATAGTTGCTTGCAAACTACTTTTTAATCCATCAGTGAAAAGGTTGACTTATTAACAAACAAGAGCAAAAGCTTTGATCCTTGAAACAAAACAAATGGTTAATAAAAGTTAAAAGGTTAAAATACCAACAACAAAAAATGGCACCTTTAGCCTATATTGAAAGCCATTTTACAACTTTCTTTTTTTATGATAATATCTTTGAAGAACAGCAAGTCAACTCATGGAAATTAGTGGCAGATTATGAGATTGTATGGCGAAAATGCTGAGAATTGAATTACCTCATGTTTAAATTTGATTTTTGGAAAGAAGAAAAGGTAGGATTGTTATGTATTTAGTCATACAAAGCTGCTAATTTTTATAATTTTTTTGTCAAATATAGTTAAATACACATTTGATCCTGAACTAATCACTTCCATCAAATTAATATCTAGAGAATAAAAATAAATTGAGTATTCGAAATTTACTTCCGTTATACACTTGATCCTTTTGACTAACCTGTTAGTTAATTGGTTGGCGTGGTAAGAATATCAAATAAAGTCATCATATGTGAGAAAAATATCACATCATTTTTATTTTATATCATGATACCGGTCATCGCCTCCCCTCTCCCTTTTCCCTCTCTCTCCGACTTTTCCATTTACTAGTTAGGCATTGTTTAGCATTGCTTCTTGCACAGCTTTTGAGGTCAAAAGCTGCTTTTCACCGCAAATGCAATGTTAAACAGATAAAAAAATTTGGCTTCTGCTGTTGAAACCATGGTTTGAAAAGCTAAACCAAAAAGCCAAAAAAATATAGCTTTTGGGCTTTAAAAGCTGGCTTTTGAATAAAATGACTTTATTATCCTCACATTTCTACACTTTTATTATTTTAAACATATCTTTTTTTGACATTTCAATTTCCTACAACATTTTTTCACAGCAATGCTAAACACTTAAAAGTTTTTAAACTACACTTTTTCACCACACTTTATAAACACACTTTTTCCAACTCGAGCTTTTTTCAACCCAAACTTTTTCCAACAGCAATGCTAAACTAGCCCTTAAAGAAATTTAAATCCGACCTGAAAAGCTAATTTGTAAGCTTGAGAGTCTAATAAGAAATATAAGCCACACTTAGATACAAGAGGTAATCAATGTGGGACTTTTGACACCCTCTCTTAAAAGATACTTAACAAAATCGATATAAAACAAACAACCCAAAGGAACGTGCATGGGACCTAACTCTAATAACAAGTTAAAGAAACTCAAACTTTACTTCAAAAGTTAACTTGTAAAGTAGAGAGTTTAATAAAGTATATGAGTTACACTCAAGTACAAGAAATAGACAATTAAGACTTTTATCAATCCTTTTCTCTCCCTGATTTCCTTCTCTCTTTCTTATTTATTTTTAAATTTTGAATTTTAAATTTTTTTCCATATTGTAATTTTTACAAAATTTTCAGACTTTGAATTTTGTTAAAAAAAAAATCTAGATTTTTAAAAAGTTTTAATTTTGAATTTAAAAAGATCATAGTTTTTGAATTTTTAAAATATTTTACAAAAATTTCTATATTTTTTTTATCTTTTTTTTGGAATTTTTGGAATTTTTTTTCTTCTATTTTCTATTTTCCTCTTTATGTTGATGTAAGAGTGGACCCATTAATGGCATGACAATTATTAGGCAATTACCTTACAGCTAACATTTTATCATTGGCCAAGTAAGTCACGTCATAACAAAATTATCCTTTGAGAATAAAATACATGACGAATGTAAATATAAGTACTTAATTGTGAATTTCAATTTTTTAAGTATTAAATTGACAAAAATTACATAATACATAAACCAAACGAGTATTTAACTCATTAATGTACTCATGTCATTTTTGGTAAAACGGAGGTTTTGGATAATAAGATGTAAGCTAAAAAAAAAAAAAAATTCTAAAATATTTCACTTTTCTTAAATAAACTTCTATATTTTTATTGTATTCAAATAAGCAATTATCTTTTGATTTGTACTTAAATAAGTTTTTATTTCAAAGAAATATTGATTTATGTTAAAAATTTAATTAGGTTTAGATTAAAGGTTAGGGACTTATTTGAATACAAAGTAAAGATTAAAGATTTATCTGTGTATAATAAAAGTATATGAGTTTATTTTAATAGAATGATAAAGTTCAAGGGTTTTTTTTTTATTATTATTGTAGACTAAGATATAACTTTATCACTGGTAGTCAAGCCTTATCCATAGTAAATTGAAGGGAAAAAAGTAATTAAAAAGTTTACCAATTATTTAGTGAAAAGTCCTTTATCTTAGCATATACCAAGTTGTGGCAATGTATTATTCCCTTTTATCTTTGGTTCTTGGTTTTATCTGTTTTGTGGGACAAAACAGGTTTTAAAGTGAAGAAAAAGAAAAATTCTGTAACAAGAATATGAGAATATAGATCCTGATTTTCTAGGCTTGTAAAACCCAAAATAGCCAGGGGATTTTGCTAGGATCTTTACAATTTGGTCAAAGGCCCAAAGCTGAACATATCAAAAAAATTAGTAAAATTATAATTCGAGTTTAATTCATACAATTATTTTTAAAAAAATGATATCCGACATATTTAAAGTTTGAATTTTAATTTATGCAATCACTTTTTCTATACCAAATTGCAACTTTTATTATATCAAAAAAAGAAAAAAAAAGCTGTTAAGCTTGTGAGCTATTTTGGCAAGTAGATGGCTACTCGAACTAAGCAATGCAGGAGAAAAATCTTAATGTCGTCCGGATCAAGGTTGACATTACCTAAGAAATCTATATATTCTTCAATTGTTCTGATTGGTAAAGTAAAATGTTGAAGGTGAAATACTGCTGTATATGGCAAATCATCTCGCCAGGAAATTGACATGGTTAGGCAGGCTAGACCTTCTAGTTCTTTAGCTGGTGTCAGCTGCCCAGCAGTTTTTTACCACAACTTAGGCTTTGATTAATTGATAGAACCTACTGCAGTCTCTGCAGGTGTCACGGCCTGAGCCTAATCGAGTTTAGATATGATATCAACATTATATATATTTATTTAAGTTCGGTTCGATTCGATTCGAAATAACCTTAAATTCTGGTTCAAGCCCATCCATATTTATAAATGGATAGTCCAAACTTGTTTAAACCTATTCATATTTTTTTTTCTAACAAAATTTAAACAAATACATTTTTTATTATTTAATTTTAGTAATTTTATCTTTTTATCTTTTATTAATTTCTAAAACATGAATAACTTAGCATATTTTTAAATGTTTATACTATAATATTATATATTTATTTTTATATGATATAAATTACATAATATATAAAATATAAAAATAATATATTATATTATATTATATAAATAAAAAAGGGTCAGGTTCGGACCTCGATTATTGGAGCCAAAGCTCGACCTATTTTTTAAATGTGTCTTATTTTTTTTTTCAAACTCATATTTCGGGCATAATATTTTTGATCAAACTCTCTAAAATATAGACGGATCTTCAAGCATAGACGGATAACCCGACTCTTGAGCATGTCTAGCCTCAACTCAAAATGATAGCTAATTAGGTGAAGTGGTTATCTTTTTATTTAAGTTCAAGATCACTTCAGTACACATTCAACGAGGACTTAAATGCTAGTTTAACATTAGTATTGAAAAAAAATTAGGTTGAAAAAATATGTTTAAATAGTATGGAGAAAAAAAATGTAATTTTTAAATTTTTGATATTACTGTGAGAAATTAAATTTTAAAAAGTTATATATGTTTAAAATAATAAAATTTTAGTGATTTAAAGATAATAAAATCAATTTTATCCAAAAGTCAACTTTTACACTGCAAAAATTTTATTTTTTTAGCTTTTTGGTTTGGGGTCATTTTGAGCTTAGATTATTTTAGATTCAATTATTTCAGATTTAGATCATTCGAATTTAATACTTAAATTATTTAGGTTCGATTCATTCAAGTTCGAGTAATTCTTGTGTTCAAGTCATTGACTTTTAAAGTCAAACTAAATTGGATCTTGAATGAATTAGTTAGATAAAGTCAAATTTTATCAACTGTAATTAAATTATTTAAAGTTGTATTTTTATCAATTTGTAGCATATCTTCAATTTTGATTTTTTATATCATAAAAAATTTTATTTATGATATATAATTATAAAAAATTATTATGTTGTATAATTTTATAAATTTAATTTAATTATAATAATATAAAAATTATTTTTTTAATCCTTTTTACTTGTAACTAAGATATACTCATAATTAATTAAGAAAGATAATACACAATTTATAAAAATATATAATAAAAAAAATTAAAAGATAACTTAAAGTTATTAAATATTAGTAGACTGTTAATTTATGTTATATTTATTATTTCAATTAAATTATTATTTTTAATAAATAAAATTATTTTTAATTTAAGTTTTGATGATTTCAAGTCATTCGGGTTTGAATCATTAATTTAGGTTCAGGTTAATTTATATTCGAATTATTTCAGATTCAAATCATTTCAAATTCAAGTTATTTTCAAATTTGAGTTATTTTAAATTCGGATTAATCAAATTCGATTTGTTAACTTTTTTTATAAATAAAATTCGATCAAATTTAAATAAATTGAACGAGTTTTTCGAATTTGAGTGACAGCTCTAAACACAAAGATTCGGGCTCAACTCTAGTTCAATTGGGTTACTTTAGTTGATATTCAAGAGTACTTTTCATCCATGACTTGAGATTGAAGCACCTCGAACCTAGTTCCTCTTGCTTAATTCTAGATAAAGTTAATTCATCAAAGCCATATATTCCATAATTCTATATATTCAAGTTAGGTATTATCCTCGTATTTTATTTTTTCATGAGAAAAAAAGTTTCAAATACAAATATTTCTCTTTCTATTATATTGTTTTCTCCAAACACTTAAATTAAATGTTACATTCTCAATATAATTTGAATTTTAACACTTTTTTAACTTTTTCCTAATTAAATATTTTTATTACAATTTACTTTTAGTTTGATTTTTTTTTATATCATATCACATTTTTTTTCTCTTTTCACTTTCTCAGTTGGACAATTTTTTCTTGTTTCATATATGGCATGATAGAGCAGTGAACTTCTAATTTTGGTGATCAAAATTTAATCTCAATCAACCTTAAATATATATAAAAAAAATGTGCAAACAAATTATGATAAAGTATATTCTTAAGAATTGTCTTAGCCAAAGTGTATTCAAAAGTTCCAACTTTATCAACATATCCAAATAAAAAAGCTTAACTTAATCTTAATCTTAATCTTGAAATATTAAGAAAAGTATGGTTGTTAGACTGTTAACCGCCCAAGTGCCCATCCCATAATAATCTAATCTATAACTTTAATCAACCAAAAAAGTTTACTTTCTGAATTAGAAATGTTATTTAAAAGAAAATGTTAATTAGTGTTTAATGATATTAATTTAGATGATTTTTTTGAAAAAAAAAATATATATAATTAATATATAATTTTTTAACTTAATAAAAATAATATATTAAATATAATTTTTTTAAAATAGTAATTAAATATTTTTTATTCGGTGTCTATAGACACCAGTTAATCGAATTTATAAAAAAAATCTTTAATCGATTCTTATAAGCATTGATTAACTAGACAATTTTTAAATTTTTTTTAATATATCCTTAATTTTTCAATCCTTATCTACTTAACTAAAACGATTCTTATAAACACCATTAATTAAATAGTTTTTTTTTAAAAAAATTAATATATCCTTAATTTTTTCAATTCTTAGCTACTTAACTAAAAGAGAACATTACGCGCTACAATTTTTTCCAACCCATAATTTTCAAGAATCTATACAACATGCATTTGATTAAATTAAGCCAATAATCAATTACCCTATTTTACACCGAAAGATACAAAGATGCATTAGCTACCTTTTTATCTCTTACGTGTACCAATTTACAACATTTAATATAAAATAAAAAACCAAAAAAAGGAGGAAAATTCCTCCACTAAGGGGACACGTGTCTTGATCTGGAGAGACCTTCACAAAGGCCAAAAAGAGATACGGCAAGTGTCAAACTCTTGAATGAGTTACACGTGTCCGACAGTGGACACTTGTCGAAAACCCATTGCCGTATTCTATGCATCCAATAAATTTGGGTGGGTTGGAGACCCACTTTGAAATTAGTATGGAGCTGACGTGGCTAAAGGACGCGTTTAATTAATCAAAGCTTAAATTGCGATTTGTGAAGCTGAGCTGGAACGATTGCAACGTGTAGAAAGAAAATAGTCCAATAGGAGCATGCCACGTAGAGAAATGACTAATAAACTAATTAGTTGCACTTTTTCTTTTCTTTTTTTTTTTTATTGGTTGCTAAAATATTAAAAAAAAACTTAATTTTTTTTAAAATTTTTAAATAAGTCTTTATCATTCTATTTTAATTAATTGAGTCTTTAAAATATTATTTTTGTTTGATTAAATTCTTATAGAGTTAATAGCACAAATGATCCTCAAACTGTATGGCATATTTTATATTCGTCCCTAAACTTCAAAACGTATCAAATTGGTTTTTGATTACAAGTATCATAACAAATTGGTTCATTCCGTTAGCTTTTTCGTTACCTTTACTGTAGTAATCAGTAAGTTAATTTATATTTATAAATTATTTAATTTTTAGAAAGTTAATTTAATTTAATTTAAAATATAGTATAATATACTTATATATATATTTTGTATTTGTTTATAAAGAAGAGAAAAAAGAAGAAAGGGAAGAAAAAAAAATAACAAAATTTCTTTTTAAAATATTAATGCAAATAAATAGTTTTATATTTTTTCAATTATTTGATTATTACAATATTAATTTAAATTATCATGTAAATTATTATTTAGTTTTCAATATTTATTTATAAGAAGAGAAAAGCAACAAAAAAAAGGAAGAAACGAAAAAATTAAAAATATTTTTTATAAAATTAAAGTAAATAAATATTTCATACTTTTTAAATTAATTATATTTTTACAAAAATTATTTCAATTTATAATATGAATTTTTTTTTTTGTATTTATTTATAAGAAAAAATCAAAGAAAAAATAAAAAAGAAATAAAGAAAAAGGAAAAAGAATGAAGAGACAAGTTAGAGCAATCAGCTAGTGACACGTTTCATTATCTGATTACTACAGTAAAGGTAACGAAAAAGCTAACGGAATGAACCAATTTGTTATGATACTTGTAATCAAAAACCAATTTGATACGTTTTGAAGTTTAGGGACGAATATAAAATATGTCATACAGTTTGAGCATCATTTGTGCTATTAACTCTATAAGAATTTAATCAAACAAAAATAATATTTTAAAGACTCAATTAATTAAAATAGAATGATAAAGACTTATTTAAAAATTTTAAAAAAAATTAAGTTTTTTTTTAATATTTTAGCAACCAATAAAAAAAAAAAAAAGTGCAACTAATTAGTTTATTAGTCATTTCTCTACGTGGCATGCTCCTATTGGACTATTTTCTTTCTACACGTTGCAATCGTTCCAGCTCAGCTTCACAAATCGCAATATTTTATATTGGTCCTCAAACTATAGGGCATATTTTATATTGGTCTCTAAACTTCCAAACGTATCAAATTGGTCCTTACTTACAAGTATTATACAAATTGATCCCTTCCGTTAGTTTTTTCGTTACTTTTACTGTATCAATCAGCTTAGTGACACGTCTCACCAGCTGATTGCACCACATTTCTCTTCACTTTTTTTTTTCCTTTTTCTTTATTTTTTATTATTTTTTCTTTGATATTTTTTAATAAATAAATGTAAATAAATATTTTTTTTATAAAATTAATATAAATAAATATTTATATTTTATAAATTATTTAATTATTAAAAAATTAATTTAAATTATTATTTATCTTTTGTATTTATTTATAAAGAATAATAAAGAAAAAGGAAAATTTTTCTTAATAATTAAATAATTTATAAAATATAAATATTTATTTACATTAATTTTATTTTAAATATTTTTCTTTTACTTTTACTTTTACTTTTACTTTCACTTTTACTTTTTCTTCTTTCTTTCTTTTTATAAATAAATTTGTTTCTTAAAAAGTAAATAATTTATAATTTATAATTATAAAATATAAAATTTTTATTTACATTCATTTATTAAAAATATAATTTTTACTTTTTTATTTTCCTTTTCTTTCTTTTTTCTTTCCTTTTTTTTCCTCTTTTCTTATAAAATTAATGTAAATAAAATATTTTATATTTTAAAAATTAATTTAAATTATAGAATAATTTATTTTTTATTTTATTTTTATTTATTTACAAACAAGAGAAAAAGAAAAAAGATAAGAAAGGAAAAAATAAAAAACTTATAAATATAAAATAATTATATTTTATATTTATAAATTATTTAATTATTAAGAAAATTTTCCTTTTTCTTTATTATTCTTTATAAATAAATACAAAAGATAAATAATAATTTAAATTAATTTTTTAATAATTAAATAATTTATAAAATATAAATATTTATTTATATTAATTTTATAAAAAAAATATTTATTTACATTTATTTATTAAAAAATATCAAAGAAAAAATAATAAAAAATAAAGAAAAAGGAAAAAAAAGTGAAGAGAAATGTGGTGCAATCAGCTGGTGAGACGTGTCACTAAGCTGATTGTTACAGTAAAAGTAACGAAAAAACTAACGGAAGGGACCAATTTGTATAATACTTGTAAGTAAGGACCAATTTGATACGTTTGGAAGTTTAGAGACCAATATAAAATATGCCCTATAGTTTGAGGACCATTGGTGCTATTAACTTATTCTTATATGGCATGAAAAAAACTAAAATTTGTTAAAAGAAAGAGGGTTTAATCAAGCAAAAATAATAGTTAAAAAGTTTTATTAGATAAAATAGTACTTGTAATTGGATACAATAAAAATAAAATGATAGAGAATTATTTAGAAATTTTGGAAAAATAATTTTTTTTTTTAATATTTTAGCTTTTATTTTGTTTGTTTGTTTGTTTGTTTATTTATTTATTTTTTGTTTATACAATTAGAATTAGGACACTTTTGTTTTTCTCTTCTTTCTTTTTTGGATTTTTATTATCTTTGATTTTGAAATTTTGGTCATTATAACATAGGTCAAATTATACTATTAGTCCCTGTACTATAGAGAAAATGCGGATTTAGTCCCTCTACTGTAATTCGAAGAATTTTGCTACCTCTACTTTTTGGGATTTTAAATTTCAAACCAATTACAAACGTTTTCTATTTCCTCGGTTAATTTTAATGACGTGGTTTTTACTTTGCTTATGTGGCTTTTATTTCACTTATGTGGCATTTTCAACTTAGCAAAAAATAAACTGAAGTGGAAAAAAAAATAACTTATTTCTCTCCCATCCTCTCTCTAACCTAGACACACTCTTTCTTTAGATTTAAAAAAACTCAAAAATCGAGACTGTTACCCAGAATCCGATCAGCTTCTACTATGTCCGCCGCTACTCATCATCGCCAATCACCACTCACTGGTACCGAAGTTCCTCCAAAAGCTATCCGAAAACTCCCATTTTCTTCTTTTTGCTTTTTGCAAGTTAGATTTATCTAAAAACTGTTAAAAAAGTCTAGATCTAAGCCACAAACCGCGGCTGTCGCTCCCATTTTTGCCATTTTCCACCACCTAAAACCACACCTAACCTAAAGACTCCTTCCTGTAACCTTTCTTTACCCTTCCATGCCTAAACAACTTTGAAACTTAAATTTTTTTCTAAAACCCAAAATCCTAACCCTCTCTACTGTTGCTACCACCAATCTAAAAAAAAATACTTGATTTTTTTCTACTGAGAGAAGAACTTGAATCTTAAAGATCATGACACAACTCTTTTTATTATTTATATGTTATAAAATAGAGAGAGATTTGAAGAAAGTTTGATTTTGATTTTGAATCTGATTGTTATTGTTTCTATAATGTATTTTTTTTGTCCGGTTCTAGTGTTGTTAAAACTTGAATACTTTAATGTATATTGTTTGGATTTTTAAACTTGAGATGGTCTGGTGCATGCCTCAGAGTTTAGGGAACAAATGAGTTATGAGTATATTTATTTTTAGAAAAAAAAAAATTCATTGTTGATTGCCTTGCAGTTTTCCAATGTAGAGTTCATTTCAGTTTTTTCTTTTTGAAAGTCATGGTTTGTTGTTGCTTCTTAGAAGCATTTTCAGTGTTGAAATTAGGGGAAAGAGAGAGAAAGAAAAAAAAAATTGGGTTGAAATTAAGAGAGAAAAAAAAAAGAGAAAGAGAAAGAGAAAGAGAAATTTTATGAGTTGAAATTAAGAGAGAAAGAGAAGTTTAAGAATTAAGAGTGGACTAGGCATTTTTCATTGTTGGAATGCCAGTTCGGTAAGAAAAAAATACCATGTCAGCTGTCAGTTGGATAAAAAAATGCCATGTCAGCTCACTTAACGGAAGAATATTAACAGACTTAATATTTGGACTGAAATTTTGAATCATGAATAGTATAAGGATTTGATTTGATCAAATTATTTCATAAGGACTAAATCCGCATTTTGACTAAAGTAGAAGGATGAATCACGTAATTTAACCTATAACATACATTGAATTGAATCATAGTCTCTTTAGTAGGGATGGTAAAATCCGATCCAACTGATCGATTTCGCATCGATCCGCTCCAAATGGAGAGGTTTGTTTTTTTTTAAAAAAAGTGGTGTGGGATGGAACGGGGGCGGTTTTGATAAATTCTTACTCCGCTCCGCCCCACCCCGCCCTTTAAAATTACTATCTTACCCCTTAAAATATTTTTTTCTCTCTTATATTTTTAGTATATATATTAGATATAAACTAAAATCATATATATACTAGTATTTTATATACATGTATATATTATATATATTTAAAAAATTTATATACTAAAATTATGTTCATGAATAAATTATAATATAAGTTTTTACAATATTAAGTTTAAAATAATTAATAAAAATTGAGATATAATGGAGTGAAGCACTATGAAAAGTTTATAAATGTAACCGACATCCATATAAGAGTGGGGTGGAGATGGACAAGGTAATTCCCACCCCCGCTGTCACGGACTAAACTTTGCCTTAGTTAAATATTAGTCCGTGCGGCACTTGGATGGACGCTTACACACAAGTCAGCCAAGATCTCTCGATTATCTGATTGAACAACAACAAGTTCTTAGTTAGTCTCAAGGCCACTTCTCAATATCGCGGGGCATAGCGGGTGCACACCGGCGACCCCCGATGCCTCCAAAAAAAAATGTTTTATTAATTTTGAAAAGAGTACAAAGGTTTACAAAAGATCATCAAGTCTTCCCCACCATCATTCGGGCCATAGGGGCAGCCCTAGATGGTGGCCTAACACATACCTTAACCAATGAGGCAACCCAACAATCCACCGACTGCTCACCCCCTATAAAGAGCTTAAGAGCTTTTACAAGACTTCTACCAAGAACCATTACAATGTTTGAAATGGGGACACTTTTTTCTAAGACAAAATGGCTACCCTTCCCTGGAACCTCTACCGGTTATGGCCCTATACAAGGTTGGCTCATGACATCCTCCCCCACTCAATCTGTCGACGTCCTCGTTGACTTGGTTGCTAGGAATTCTTCAATCTTCTGCTTGAAGGCTCGCAAGTCATGCTCTCTCCCCCAATTGATCTCCTCTGGACCTAATCCCTCCCATTTGACTAGATACTCCTTAATAGTCCTCGTAGACACTATGGTTACCCTGTCGGCTAAGATTTCTTCAACTTGTCGCTCTGAAGGAGGCTTCATGCTGATGGCTTCTCTGGTTGTCTGACTACGACTTGCATCTGAGAGATCTGCATGATAAGGTTTCAAATTGCTCACATGGAATACTGGATGCACCTTCATCCACTTGGGTGGATCAATCTTGTAGGAAGCATTTCCCACTTTGGAAAGGATAGTCACTGGACCTTCATATTTACGCACCAATCTTCGATCTCTCTTTCGCAGGAACCTTAGCTGTTCGGGCACTAATCTGACAAGCACACAATCACCAACCGTGTAGTGTTGTGCCCTTCGACCCTTGTCTGCCCACTTCTTCATGCGTTTGGAGGCCTTCTCTAAGTAAGCTCGAGCAATCTCCGTGTTCTGTCTCCATTCTTTTGTAAGGTTGAAGGCTCGAGGACTTTTCCCTCGATAGGGCTCTGTGGATATGTGGGGTAAACTGGGCTGTTGTCCGAAAACAATCTCAAAAGGACTCTTGTTGGTGGAGGAACTCTTCCTAGCATTGAAGCAAAACTGGGCCACATCTAACAATGGGGCCCAATTCTTCTGATTTGCTTGCACAAGATGTCTCAGATACTCCTCTAGCAGCCCATTGAATCGTTCGGTTTGCCCATCTGTTTGTGGATGATAACTGGATGAGATGTTCAGTTGTGATCCTAGTAGTTTGAAGAGTTCTCATCAGAAACTCCCCGTGAATCTTGGGTCTCTATCACTGATGATACTTTGTGGTACTCCCCAATACTTGACCACATTCTTAAAGATTAGGCGAACCGTGTCTTCTGCCGTGCAATACTTTTGAGCTGGAATAAAGGTGGCATATTTGGAGAAGCGATCAATCACCACCAAAATGGACCCGAGATCGCAAACTTTAGGGAGGCCAAAAATGAAGTCAAGGGAGATACTTTCCCAAGGTCGTGTAGGCACTGGTAAGGGTTCAAGCATGTCTGCGGGTTTTCACTTCTCTACCTTGTTTTGTTGGCAAATGAGGCAAGTCTTGGTGTAGGCAACCACATCTTCCGCATTCATGGCCAGTAGTAACCTTGTTTTAGTAGGGAAAAGGTCCGTTGCCAACCCGGATGGCCGGCCCAAGGTGTATCATGACATTCTCGCATGAGTTTTTGTCTCAAATCCCCTGCTCTTGGCACAAACAAACGTGGCCCCTTTGTCAATAGGGCCCTATTCTCCAACCAAAAGTACTTGGACTTCCCGTCTTCTACTAACTTCATAATAGAAACGGCCTGCGAGTCTTTCTTCAGATTCTCCTCAATTGATTTCGTGCATCTGTGGTTACCTTAATAGCTGACATTGGGGCGACTCTTCTAAGTGCTGCAAATTCTGCTCGTCTACTTAGTGCATCGGCCACTTGGTTGGTCTTTCCCGCTTTGTGTTCAAAACAGAAATCAAACTCGGCCAGAAACTCTTGCCATCTTGCTTGCTTGGCCGTTAGCTTCGGTTGGGTAAGGAAGTGGCTAACTGCTGTATTATCAATCTTGACAACAAAATTGGAGCCTAACAGGTAGTGTCGCCACGCCCTTAAACAATAAATCACAGCTAGAAGTTCTTTCTCTTGGGCGGTGTATCTTCTTTCAGTCTCACTCAACTTCCTGCTCTCGAAGGTGATCGGGTGTTTCCCTTGTAGGAGTACCCCTCCAATGGCAAAATCTGATGCATCTGTTTGAACTTCAAAAGGCTTTTCAATATCAGGAAGAATCGTAGTTGGTACTACACATAGACGCTCCCCCAAGAAATAGACAACTAGCAGCGGGAATCGGGATGGCCTAGGCCGCTATCATGAAATCTAGTCCTAAGATAACATCAAATTCGTCCATGGAGGAAACAGTGAAATCAATGCCTCCTTCCCATGGCCCAAGTTTGGTCATCACATTCTTGGAACTTCCACTGATTGCCAAGGCTGGTGAGTTCACTGCTTTCATTTGCCCAAAATCCTTGGTAACCTTAAGGTCGCACCTCTTCGTTTCTTCGGGTGAGATGAAGGTATCGGTCGCACCTGTGTCCACCATTGCCTTCGTTGCCTTACCATCCAACACTACCTCAACATACATCAGGCCCCGCTCCGGTTCCTTCTTCAACTTGCTCAATTGGGTATGCAAGGCATTAAGGAACCGTATGGAGCCCATCCTGACTGGCTCATTCTCGACTTCTTCAACTGATTGGTGAGAGTGGCCTCCTTCTTGTGACGAGGCAACTAAGGCATTCAAAGCACCTCTATGTGGACATTCAGCTACTCGATGCGGTCCCTGACACAGGAAGCAAGCTAATGGTTGTCTCGACTTGAAACTCGATGCATTGTTTGTCTTTGGTTAAGGTGTATCTCTACCAGGTGGTCTCCTATCTGCTCCCCTACTAAAGGGTCTATCCACTCTGGCCATTTTTCCCCCACTTCCAAAGCTAGAGCTACTGCCACTTGATGGAGGGGCTTTACGCTTTGATGGGCCATCATTGTAGTCATTCAGACGTTTGGCGACGGCCATGGCCATGGCCACATCTTGCACCTTTTGTCTTTGTAACTCAGTCCTGGCCCACGGCTTGAGACCCTCAAGGAAATAGAACATTTTATCCTTTTCAGACATGTCCCTTATATCTAGCATCAAGGTAGAAAAGCCCCTGACAAACTCCCGCACCGTCCCTGTTTGCACCAATTCTATGAGCCTTCGTCGAGCCATGTATTCCAGATTCTCAGGAAAGAATTGGCTTTTCAGTTCTCGCTTGAGGTCGCCCCAAGTTTTGATAGGGCATTCATTATTAACAAATTTCGAACGCCACCATAGCTTGGCATCCCCAGCAAGATACATTGCGGCCATAGCAACCTTGTCTTCCTCTGAGTCTGTGCGCATGGCCCGAAAGTATTGCTCAATATCAAACAAGAAATTCTCAAGCTCTTTGGCATCTCTTGCCCCCTCATAGCGTCTAGATTTCGGCACCTTGGCCCTTTTTCCTTTGTCCACCGAACTGGAACCAACTCTGCCTATGGCCATTTGTAACACGCTGACCTGAGCCTTGAGTTCCTCGAACTCTCTTTGGATGATGCTTATGGCATCCCTTGTTTCTTCACCCAAATTGTTCAGCGTATCGGACAGCTCCCGCTGGACTGCCTCGATATCTCTTGCTTGATCATGGGTGACCGTATGAGCTTTTAAAGCGGCCACCGAGGCCTCAAGCTCCTCAATCCTGTCTCGGTCCTCTGACCCACCTCGAGTCGTAACCATTTTTGCTTTCTTGCTAGCACTTCTCAACTGTGCTCTGATACCACGTGTCACGGACTAAACTTTGCCTTAGTTAAATATTAGTCCGTGCGGCACTTGGATGGACGCTTCCACACAAGTCAGCCAAGATCTCTCGATTATCTGATTGAACAACAACAAGTTCTTAGTTAGTCTCAAGGCCACTTCTCAATATCGCGGGGCATAGCGGGTGCACACCGGCGACCCCCGATGCCCCCAAAGAAAAAAAATGTTTTATTAATTTTGAAAAGAGTACAAAGATTTACAAAAGATCATCAAGTCTTCCCCACCATCATTCGGGCCATAGGGGCAGCCCTAGATGGTGGCCTAACACATACCTTAACCAGTGAGGCAGCCCAATAATCCGCCGACTGCTCACCCCCTATAAAGATCTTAAGAGCTTTTACAAGACTTCTACCAAGAACCATTACAATGTTTGAAATGGGGACACTTTTTCCTAATACAAAATGGCTACCCTTCCCTGGCACCTCTACCCGGTTATGGCCCTATACAAGGTTGGCTCATGACTCCATTGTCATCCTAGGGCAAAAAAAAAAAAAAAGCCTTTGGTTACTCTTCATCAAATAAGCGGGCTCAAACCTATGGCAAAATCATGTTTACTTATGATTTATGTTCTCAAATAACTAGGAAAGACAATGCAATGGGGAACTATTTTTCTTTTTAAAAAAATGGGGAACTATTTTCAATCTCTAAATATTGCATGTCAAAGGAAGGAATTTCTAATTAAGCATATCCATTTTTGGTTTTTTCTTCATAGGTTTAGTCTAATTTTATGTTAGTTTGCTTATTAAATTCTCTCATTTATATATAAGGATTATCATTGCTAGTGAAATTATAAAATTTTCACAATTTTAAAATATATTTTTAAAATTAATAAATTAATATAACAAAAAAACACGTGATAACATTTTAACTTCATTTATAAAATTTAAAAATTTGATCATGTGTAAAAAAATAATTTATAAGAACTTATAAGTTTTATAACAAAATGAATAGATATGACACTTCGTGTATGCGTGTCATGACTTGTGATTTTTTTCATGTTAATCATACAAATATAAACACAACATAAATTATTAAATATATCAAAATCTTAAATGCTAGTACGATACATGTATTGAACATGTCGTGTTAATCGTGTTTAACGTATAGTGTCATGTTTATTATACTATTTTTATATTTATTAAACGTATCATATTTATATCATATTTTTGTATTAAAATTGACATGTCTAAAAATAAATAAATAGATAAGATCAATTAGGAAAAATCATTTTGTCAAAATTTGGATCAAAATTTTTATGGGAAGAGAGTTTACGGTAAACTCCTTATGGAGAGTTTACAGTAAGCTCCATTACATAAAAATATGACAAAATTACATAAATCATTAAAGAATATTGTCATGTATTTATGTAACTAAAAATTATTATGTATTTATGTAATTTTTTTTTACATATAAATATGATAAATTACATAAATTATTAAAAGATATGTCATGTATTTATGTAAACTGAAAGTTATCATATATTTATATAATTTTTTTTACATATAAATATAACACAAATTATATATAAATATGATAAATTACATAAATTTTTAGAACCTACCAAAAATTTATTTTAAGTGATTTTTTTTTAGAATTTTCCAATTTTCATCCAACTAAGCAATTTCAAACAAGTGAAATTTGGGTGACGTGGCAGAAGCTTCCTTTTTTGGTTTCAGCTAAAAGATTCAACAAAACACCCCAAAGATATAAAGTTAGTACTTAGTAGTATAGAAGTAGCATCAAACCACACAGAAACACTTTTATCCTGCTTCCCACCAATCCCATGCTTCCACGTCATAAAAGCAGCCAAAACAGCCATAGTTGCACAAACTCTCCATCCTACTACCCTATAACAGAATCAAAAGAAAAAAAAACCAAAGAAAAAGAAAATCTAAGGCCACAAGAAACTTGTGGCTGAGAATCAAACCATGATGCTGATTTGGCATCCACCTCTATTTTAAACGGATCAAAAACAATCTTTTACATTTCGTTTCCAATGTCAACAAAGAAAAAAACATCTCCTTTAATTTCTTAAACCCAAAAAAAGGAAAGAAAAAAACAACCTACGAATTGTCTCGCGCGTTTTTCCATTTTTTGTTTTTGTTTGGTTGTTGAGAAAATGCAAGAAAGTAAATACCCTGGGATCAAGTTGTTTGGTAAGAAGATTCGTTTAGCTGCTGATGAAGAGATTTCAACCATCTTTGTTGATCACTTTGACAAGGCAAAGTGTGGGAACAGAGTAGTCGAAGAAGAAGAAGAGAAACAGAAAGAGAAAACAGAGAAGGTAGGTGAATTCAATAAGATTTTAAGGTTTTTTTGGAGATTTTGATGATTACCCA
Organism: Fremontodendron californicum; assembly: GCA_030761205.1. Classification (NCBI taxonomy): domain Eukaryota; kingdom Viridiplantae; phylum Streptophyta; class Magnoliopsida; order Malvales; family Malvaceae; genus Fremontodendron; species Fremontodendron californicum. The sequence goes on from JAULJL010000032.1 coordinate 6,599,292, forward strand.
TTTCTTGAAATGGTGAAAATATTAGTGGGTCAATTTTTTTTTTTTCCTTTTTAAAAGAAAAAAAAAAGTTCTTGAATTTTGCATTTTTCATCGTACTTGTTTGGCTAGAACTAGCTTTTTTTCCCTTTCTTTTTAACTTTTTAACCAGAAAAAAAAAAAAAACTTTCTGGAGTTCTTAAAATTCTTGTTCTTAGAGCAAAATTTTCACACTAAATTTTCTTGGTTTATGGTATCATCAAAACTACTCTTAATTGACTTTTTTTATGCTTCATTTTTACCTTTTTTTTTTTTTTTTAGCTTTACGAATTGATCTCCAACCTTTTCCTTAGCCAACAAAAGATTGAAAATTGATGAGTTAGAACCAAAATCTTTGTCTAAAAATGTGTATTTTTTTTATGTTAAAAACAACTTAAAAATAAAGTATTTCCTTGGTAAAGTATAAGCATCAAGTTTTTTGACCTTTGATATACCTGCTTTCCACTCACAATCTGGTTATGTCTAGGTCATTCTTTTTTTTTTTTTTGTGGACAGGATTGAACTTAATTTGATTTACCCATTTTCTAGTATGGGGTAAGGTTGATTATACTAGAATTTTGAAGTCCTCCTTCTAGCAAAAGTCTGTTTTTACCTTCTTCTTTTTTATTCTTTTCTAATCTCAAAACGCCTTTTGATTTGGTGCTTCTTAGCCAATCAATGTTTTCCAGACTCCACAGCTACAGATCCTTTAACTTTGAAAGTCACCCCTGCTAGGTTTTCGATATCTGTTATATTCCTTCCATTTGCACTTTTCTTTGGGTACAAAGAGATTTGGGATAAGCGAAGGGTTGTAGATGCAATTCAAATCTGTTGGAAGTTATCTTTTAAGGATGATTGCATGAATTAATAGAGCAAAACCCGGGTTTTCCATTTGCACTATTTAAATCTTTGTTAGCATTGTTTTTGTTAAAAATCTTGATAAGTTGTAGTTTAGTAACTGAATTGTCCTTTTTTATAGAAACTTCAAGGAATATCTTATTGTTAATATATATATATATATATATAGCCTTGATTATATCAATAAAATCATAAAATAGTATGTGATTGAGAAAGAGAAATTAATTTGTTAAAAAGGAGTGGGGGATGTTTTTAGAATTCTCATCATATTTTACTTGTTTGTTTCTTTGGAAATTTCTGTTTTTCTTGGTTTAGAAGGTTTTGTTCAAATTTCTTATTAGGAAACCATATTGAATTTCAGGATTCTTTAGCAGAAAAGGCCATTGAGAGCGGACAAGAAGATGAGATTCCCCCATCGAGTAAAGAGGAATCAACAAATCCTGAAACCCCGCCGGAGCCTGATGTAAACCCCAAAACTCCCTCTATTGATGAAGAAACTGGGAAATCAAAGACAGGCAAAACTGATAAAGAACAAAGTGGTGGTACCAATTCACAAGAGAAAATACTTAAAAAGCCAGATAAAATACTTGCATGCCCTCGCTGCAAAAGCATGGATACGAAGTTTTGCTACTACAATAATTACAACGTCAATCAACCCCGTCATTTCTGCAAAGCCTGTCAAAGATACTGGACTGCAGGTGGTACCATGAGGAATGTGGCAGTGGGAGCTGGGCGACGCAAGAATAAGAACTCTGCTGCCTCGCATTATCGTCACATCTCCTCCATCTCCGAGGCTCTTCAAGCAGCTCGAATTGATGTTCCTAATGGAGCAAATCACCCTGCATTGAAAAGCAACGGCAGAGTCCTTAGCTTTGGCTTAGATGCTCCCATTTGTGATCCCATGGCTTCTGTCTTAAATGGATTTCATGGTATGGAAGAACAAAGAATTTCGGTTCCATACAGAGGGGAAAATGGAGATGATTGCTCAAGTGGATCTTCTATCACGGTTTCAAACTCAATGGATGAAGGAGGTAGTAGAAGCTGCATTCAAGAAGCAATGATGGGGAATATTAATGGCTTCCCTTCCCAAGTTCCTTGGCCTTATCCATGGAATTGTGCAGTGCCTCCATCAGCTTTTTGTCCATCTGGATTTCCTATGCCATTCTATCCTGCTGCAGCTTATTGGAACTGCGGTATTCCAGGCACTTGGAACGTTCCTTGGTTGTCTCCTCAGTCTTCTTCTTCTTCTTCTTCGAACCAGAAGACTCCAACCTCCGGTCCGAATTCTCCAATACTAGGGAAACATTCAAGGGAAGGGGACAATGTTAAACTAGATGATTCAGAGAAACAAAGACCATCTAAACAGAAGAATGGATGCGTTTTGGTTCCAAAAACTTTAAGGATTGATGATCCTATTGAAGCTGCAAAGAGTTCCATATGGGCAACACTTGGGATTAAGAATGAATCATTTAGTGGAGGAGGGCTTTTCAAGGCCTTCCAGCCAAAGGGTTTTGAAAAGAATCATATAGCTGAAACATCTCCAGTATTGATAGCAAACCCTGCAGCCTTGTCTAGATCCCTCAAGTTTCATGAAACCTCTTGAACTGGTGCTTGATATAGGGCCAGAAAAAACTTTGAACCACTTACCAGCATCTAGTGGGGATCAGTTTGATGACTACCTTTTTTTCTCAGTAGGATGAGAAAAGCTCAAGGAAACTAATCCTCTTCTTGTAATAACTGTATAAACAGTAAACGTGTGCCTTTTTTTTAACTTAGTTTGCTCAGTTTGTTTTTCATGTACATATCTCTCTATATGTGTAAAAATACTGTGACAGAGTTGGAGACAAATCTTTAGATGTACTGAACTAAATTTTCATACTGAAGCTGAAGAGTGGAAGTGTTTTTCCTCCTTATCCATGCTGCTTTCCTATGTTACTCGGATTCGGATGTGAGTGTTTGACACTGTAGCAACTTAATTTTGTCCAGATTAGGCCTCGAGTTACGGATCAAACTCGAGACTAGATTTAGATCATATCCCAAAACGAGTCTTAAATTAGAATTTTGAAAACAATTCAAGTGAAACATTAGTTCATTCGCAAATTCTTCTCATGGTCCACTTGCTCGTTAGTCTGAGTCCGATATTCTTGTATGCACTGATCACGTCAAATTATTTGAAATGGATTCAAGTTTCGAGTTTGATTAAGGTGTTGATTAATTTGGGCCCATGTCCGGTTTAGCTTTGCCAATTCGATTTGTCGGGTCTATTAGGCTTTGTTACTTTTATTATTATTAATAATTTATTTTTAATTTTCGTGGGCCTGAAGGCCCAAATCCAAATACTCTTTCTCCCATCTAGATTGGGCCGACCCAGCAACAGGCCCACTAGCAACTTACCCCCAACAGACTTGTAGGCCCAACAAGGCTCTAGGCAGCCAACAAGGCCCATTCGGCCTACCACAAACCTTACTGGGCCTAATGGCCCAGCATGCTCCCACAGACCCCAAATGCTGAGCCCCCCACTTGCCAAGCAGGCCTGTTCAGCCCAACAGCCCCAACAGGCCTGCTCACCTGGCCCAACAGGCCACAAACCCTAGCAGCTTTTCCCCACCTCCTCTGTTGCCCTAGTCGCCTCCCCATCTCTCCACCGCATTCACCAACCGCCACCGACACCCCAGCTAGACTGACACCCCCCACTTGCCCTTGTCAGACCCTACCCACTTGCCCTAGTCGCCCCTACCCTTGCACCTATTTGCCCTACCAGCACCGCCCACCTAGAACCCTAGCCCCACTGTCACGACCCCCCTATAAAAACCCCAACCCAAAACCAAAAAAAAGGGATCTAAAATCGGAATAAAAAAAAAACCTGCAAACACAAACCCACAACCAACAGCCACAACCAAAAAAGGAAAGATATACAGAAAAAAAAAAACAAAAATGAAGATCGGGAGTTGAGGAGTCTCGAACTTCGATCCTAGATCTACACGAATTGGGAGAGGTTCGGACAAAACCAGTAGGGGATTCGGGAAGAGGAGAAGGAGAAGGTTTTGGGCTCACTCAGAAATGAAAAACACATTGGAGCACGACGGTCCATGGCGGAGCCACCACCGGAATCTAGAAATCTTGAAATTTTCGGTTGAATTTGAAGAACAGGGGAGAGGAGAGAGAAGAGAGAGCTTCGGTTAGAGAGAGAGAGAGGATTCTGAAATCTGAGGGAAAAAAAAGGAAATTTTTGGGTTTTATACCCGCAGCAAAATGCTGCATTTTGGGGAGCTCGGATTCGCGCGGCTGCCCGACCCGGATCCGACCCAGGTGCAGCGACACGGCTAGGAAGAAAAAAAAAAGAAAAAAGGGGAAAAGAAAAAAAAAGATGACAAAAAAAGGAAAAAAAGAAAGAAAGAGAAATTCTGAAAGCATTCAGCGAGTCCCAATTTTGCAATTTTTGAGGTAAGCTTTATTATGTTCATTTATTTATTTATTTTTCTTTATCCTATTTTCTTCCTTTATTTATTTCATGTATTTAATTATTTATTTATTTTTACTTCTATCTTCAATTAGTCTTTCGGTAAAATTTTAATTTTTAAATTTCTTTGTAATAATAGTTATTATTTTTATGCGGATCCTATTATACTTCCAGTTTTCCTTTTATTGTTATGTATATATATTTTTTTCTATTTTTATTAATTATTAATTATTTTTTTGTTTGTTTATCATTTATTTTTATTTTTATTTTTATATAATTTTATTATTATTTTCTTTACATATATGTATATATTATTATTATTATTATTTTAGCTTTTTATTTTAAGAAAAAAAATCAACGATGGCATATTGGTAAACCTGTCTATGGGCGGGCTGCGGCCCGAAATTTTTTTTCTTCCATGCCCAAGGCCATTCGGGCCGAGTCCGAGCCGGCCCGTATAAGCCCGTTTCACTATTCAAATATATTAAAATATTAAGAAATTATTTTTTATTAATATTTATATATATTTTATAATTAAATTTAAATAAAAATTAATATTTTAATACTTAAACAGTGATCGGGCCGGGCCGGATCATAAAAAACTATGTCCAGGCCCGGCCCAATACGGGCCGGGCCAACCTGACCGGGCGGGCTACCCGGCCCATGGACAGGTCTGCATACTGGTATACGTGGATGAAATTGTGCCCTTTAAATTATTTTCGTTAAAAGAAATTCTCTAAAAATGAAACTCTTTCTCGGAATGGTCGGAATATCAATCGTTCATCGAAACGGTTTGTGTAAAAATAATTATCGAAACATTATCGAAAGTATCGGAGTGATTCAGGAATTATTTTTACATAGGTAATTTCTTTTATCCCGGAATTAATTATAAAATGATATATATTTTTTTATTTTTATTAATTTCTCCGCAAATAAAATGTCTTTTTAAAATAATTTTCAATAAATGAAATTTTCTAAAAACGAATTATTTCTCGAGATGGTCGGAGTATCAATCATTCCTCGAAACGGTTCAAGTAAGATTCGTCGTCGAAACATTGTCGAAAATATCGAAGTGATTGAAAAATTAATTTTACATAGACAATTTCGTTTATTTTGGAAATTAAATTTTAAAAAGACATCTTTATTAATTTTTGTTTTCTTCCAGCAAATAAAATATATCTTTTGAAATTATCTTCGGTAAGTGAAATCTTCTAAAAATGGATTATTTCTCGAACGGTCGGAGTATCAATCGTTCCACGTAACGGTTCGAGTAAAATTAGTTACCGAAACATTATCGAAATTATCGGAGTGATTCGGGAATTATTTTTACATAGATGATTTCTGTTATCTCGGAACTAATTATAAAAAGACGTTATATTTTTTATTATTATTTCTCCACAAACAAAAAATGGCTTTTTTTAGATTTATTTTTGGTAAAGAAAATTCTCTAAACACGGATTCGTTCTCAGGATGGTCGGAATATCTATCGTTCCTCAAAACGGTTCATGTAAAAATAGTTATCGAAATATTATCGAAAGTATCGAAGTGATTCGGGAATTATTTTTACATGAGTAATTTCTTTTACTTCAAAAATGATTATAAAAAAAACATTGTCTCTCGTTCGTTTTAAAATATTTTTTTGAATAAAATGTACTATGAAAATTATTATTAAATATTAAAATTAAAATAACTTTTTCAAGATTAAAGATAACACGCGATTAATTGGTACCGTTTTAAAACGGACATCTTGGGGGTGTTAATCCTTCCCCACGCGTAACCGTACTCCCGAACCTAATTTTTGTTTCGCAGACCAAAAATTATCTTTTTAATATATCTTAATTAATTTTAGGATATTATTAAGAGAATAAGTTTTCATAGGTGACCAATCACACCTAACCAAAAAGATTGGTGACGACTTCCTGTATTTATTTTAAAAATCGTCTAGCGGTCGAAAAAACCGTTATGACAGGTATGTTTAATTTTTTTTCAAGATTTTTATGTATTTTGAGGGTCCTTTGAAGGATCATATTCCCATATTCATGTCCGGATATGTGTCAGAGATGAGTATCAGACATGAATACTTCAAGAAAAATGAAAAATCGAAATAACATAAATGCTTTCTATACTTTCCTGGTAAGATTTATATAAAACGGAAAGAGGGAAACATGGAAAATTTGTTCTGATGGAAGGATTCAAAATATTTCAATTGTGCGTGATGGTGCCAAAAGCTGAGGAATTGCTAACAACCATGTAAGAAATAGTGCTGAAGGTAGGGGTGAGCGTTCGATCGAGTCGAGTCGAGTAAAAAAAATTCGGATTAGTCGAGTTGACGAGTCTTATTTTGTCAACCAAACTCAATTTGAAATTTTAGCGAATCGAGTCGAGTTAAAACAAATTCGAGTCGAGTTGAATAATTTATTCGAGTTAAAATGTTATCTTGTAAATGTTGATTGACTAGATCATGTTACTGTTATCTTGTAAATGCATGTATATCTATAATTTTGAAATTTAGTTCTATGAAATTACAAATATTTTTTTTTGTGTGTTCTATCTTTTCTTATAAATATAACTATCAAAGACTTGTCATACTAAATAAATAGCATACTATTGACCTTTAAAAAAAGAGAATTCATTATCTTTTGAATTTCATCGTTTGGTTAGCTTGGTAATGTGCATGATATCAACCAAAAGCTTCAATCTTTAACTGAATGAAGCATTGAGTGATAGCCTTCCCCTTTTGAAACTCAAAAAATTCAATGTAAACTTTCAATCTAGACTTGTCAATTTCAAAGGGGAAAAAAAATGAATGATAAAACATTAAGACAATAAGTATGCAGTCAACAGCTCATGTGAATTTATTTTTCTACTGAATGGTGACAAACAACAAAAATAAATGACCCAACTAGGGGTGAGTTCGGTTCGGTTCGGGTCGGTTATTTCGGGTTTTACAAACCGAACCGAGGAATTCGGTTTTTTCAAATGGGTAACCGAAACCGAACCGCAATAATCAAAAAATCGGTTATAACCGAACCGTCGTATCTCGGTTCGGTTCGGTTCGGTTATCGGTTTTCCATATTTTTTTGGGCTTTTTGGGCTTTTGAGAATTTGGGCTTTATTACATGCTATTTTAATAGATTATTTATGCCTAACATGCTATTTCCACAATCAAAGTATCTTAATTTTTAAAATTTTTAAAAATTATCTTTTTTTTATAGTATTTTTAATTTTTTTTCACTAATTTAGAAATAAAATATTTATTTTTATATTATAAAAATAAAAAAAATAATTAAAAAATCAATTAAAAAATAAAATTCGGTTTGGTTCGGTTAATTGCGGTTTTTGGACTTACGAACCGAAAACCGAACCGAACCGAAAAAATCGAACTAATAACCGAACCGAATTTTAACCGAATTAAAAAAAACCGAACCGAAACCGAACCGAACACTACGGTTCGGATCGGTTTTCGGTTTTCTCGGTTTTTTTGCTCAGCCCTAGACCCAACAAAAATGGGCTAAAGAGTAAAAAGGGAAGACGAAATAAGGAAAACGCAAAACTCAAGCTTAGTATCAAACTCAAATGAGTAAAACGACGTCGTATAGAAATATCTTATTCGGATTTTCGAGTTATTCGAGTTGTATAAATCAAATCCTAGCTAAACTATATAACTCAAATTACTTAGTCGAGTTGATCCGAAAATCCGAATAACTCTAATAAACCGAACTATTTAATTCGAAATTTGAAATTTTTTTCGGTTTTTTCGAATCGAGTCGGATTTTGCTCACCCCTAGCTGAAGGGGCCCCTGGTGACCCTATTATGGATATTGTGCCAAGCAAAAATCGAATTTCTTTTTAGGTCCTCCCTTCCCTTTTCCAAATAGACATCGGATATTTTTGCAAACAACACGATTACACGATATAAAAAAATAATTAAAACACGATTCGAATAAAAAAAATATAAACACATTATGAATACATGAATATATCAAAATTTATATAACACAAATTATTAATACGTCAAATTTTATACAAATATAAAATATCTTAAACACGATTATGATACGAAAAAATACATAAATACAATTCGAATACACGAATTATCAAATCTATTTGATTCAGATAAGCTTGAATTTATTTCAAAACAGGCCAAGTAACTTTCCTTTTCAGTCACCAATGGCCCAAAGCAACTTGCACAAACGGCAGAATGCTTAGATGATGAAGTTCCCTGATATTTCTTTTCACATTCTCTTTTATCTTCCATTTCCTTTTCTTTTCAAAATCTTCCTTTATACTTTGTGCAGTGTCAAATGATAAATAAAACCAACTTGAAATCTTGAATTAATCATTCATGAATCTTAAAGTTTTTCAGAATGCATTATTCTCTATTTTGTTGCAATGAGAAGACAAATCAAGCATTAAGCTGATTCCCAATGAGATATATAGGTCAGTTTTTCGGATTACAAGAGTCTTAAAATATTAGTAGGAGAGAAGGGTATTCTAATTAGAGTGATTCAAGATCAATGCTGTTTTTTTTGTTACAAGTAAGGTCGTAGAATTGTAGACCGGAGAAAATGTTGCAGATATTGAAATTTGAAATTTAAATTTACTGGATACCACTTTTTAAGAGTGGTTGCATGAAACAATTGGACTAAACACTGGGTTTGATAATGTACTGCTGTTAATAGACTGATAGGTTGGTCTAACTAGTGATGGTTAAAGTACTTAGACAGTCCTTATACTATTGTCAAAAGTGTATTTTAGTCCCTGTACTATAAAAGTGAGTAATTTAATCCTTGTACGTTTAAAATTAGTGCAAAAAAGTAAAATTGGTAACGGTATTAATGGAAAACCGTCGAAATGCTGACGTGGACATGTGAAATTGACAAAATAGATGACTTAAAAAAAATGATGACCTGTCAATTTTTTTTGCTCAGGTGGAATTTAGAAATTCACATAATAGATAACTTGAAAAAAAAATGATGATATATTTTTACGGATAAGGGAGGGATTTGGAATAAAAAATTTATTTTTTCGAAATTTTACCTAAGTAAAAGAATTAACACGTCATCATTTTTTTCAAATTATCTTTTTTTGTTAGTTTCGCATGTCCACATCAGCATTTAGACGATTTTTCATTAACACTATTATCAATTTTACTTCTTTGCACTAATTTGAAACGTATAAGGATTAAATTACTCACTTATATAGTAAAAAAACTAAAATACACTTTTGATTATGATACAAGAAGTGTCTAAATACTTTAATCAACTAATGACAAATACACATGATGCCTTTTTCAACTGATAAGAATACTATGGATATGGTAAGAATTTATGCCCACCTTGAAATGTATTCATCCAATTTTCTTTAGGCAAGCACTTAATGGTTACATCAAAATCAGGTCCATCAGCAGGAAAAAAATGTTTAGATATTTTGTTGCAACCAGCAAATGCAAGCCACATCTTGTGTAGTAGATGAGTTGTTATGGGACCCAAATCAACACTATGCCCATAAATCCTTTTTGGTATTCTCTGCTGCTTTTGCTTTCTTTCCTTTTTGCTTCTTTCCTATGAAGGCAAATGCCATTTCTTTTCATCCATATGCCTAATTTAAGTTTATTCAAGCACTACAAGAGAAAGCTTTTTGACGACGGAATTATTTTTGATGGAACAATTCCGTTGAAACGTATATTTCTGACGGAAAAGTTTCAGACTTTTAACGATGAATTTTTTAATTTTTAATGACGAAAATTGAGTATTTATGATAGAATTTTTGCGATAAAAATTTTTATCGCAAAAAAATATAATCAATTTCAAAAAAAAAAATTTAGACCAAAATGATTTTCGACAAAAATTTTCATCGAAAATATCAATTCCGATGAAAATTAGACTTTTTCCATCGGAAAAAGTCCTTTCTTTTGTAGTGAAGGTGTGCTACTGTGGATCCTCATTTTCTAGCCATTTGGTTGAATATCTTGATGGTTTACAGGATCCCTATTTTCATTACTCAAAATTAAAGTTAAAAATGGTAGCCTGAATGTAACCCTCAATTATCTATGCTGTGAAACACACAACAATTCCACTAATGACTAGTTTAGCATTATTGTTGGAAAAATTTTGAGTTGAAAAAAATATGATAAAAAATATGATTTAAGAATTTTAAGTATTTAGTATTGTTATGAAAAAAGTGTTGTGATGTATTAAAATATAAAAATAAAAAATGCATAAAATAATAAAAATTTAAAAATAAATAGAAAAAAGCCCCTCTTTGTCGGCGTATTTTAAATTTTCTTTTATAATTTTTTAATTAATTAATAATAAAAAATTAATTTTAGTTTATATTTTATTAAATAATAATTATTTATTTAAATATTATATTTTTAAATTGTAATAATATTAATATAATTATTTTTTTAATTATAAAAATTAAATTATGATACTTTTTATTTATAAATTACATAATACAAATGCATTTCAAATGTTATTTATATGTATTTTTTAAAAATATTTAGATTTTGTTGTACAATATATATTTTTACTTATAGGAGGTAAAAAATAAGAAAAAAAATTATGATTTGTATTTTATTCTCTCGTATGATCGATTTTCTCACATAGGTTAGCAGCAATTTTTTTTTTTTTTGACTTTTTTCCCGAGCGAGTCGGGTACGAATTCTTAAGTAGACCCGTAAGTCAACATGCTGACCAACTCCTTTAAATACATTATTTAAAATAAAAAATAATTAATAAAATAAATTTATTTATTTACTTTTTCCCTAGCGGATTGGGTCACGGATCCTAAATCGACCCGCGAGTCAACGTGCGAAGCTACCCCTTTCAATACATCATTTAAAATTAAAATAAAAATAATTAATAAAATAATATATTTTTTAATTTTTTCTCGAGCGGATCGGGTACGGATTCTAAATCAACTCGCGAGTCAACGTGCGGACCAACCCCTTCAAATATATCATTTAAAATTAAAATTGAAATAATTAATAAAATAATTTTTTTTTATTTTTTTCCGAGATGGTTGGGTACGGATCCTAAATTGACACATAAGTCAACGTGTGGACCAATCTCTTTAAATACATCATTTAAAAATAAAATAAAAAACTAAAAATAATTAATAAAATAATTTCATTTTTATTTTTTTCGGGAGCGAGTCGGGTACAGATCCTAAATTGACCCGCGAGTCAACATGCGAACCAACCCCTTAAAATACATAATTTAAAATTAAAATAATTCATAAAATATATATTTTTTAAAAATCCGAAACGGTCGGGATGGATCTTAAATCGACCCGTGAGTCAACGTACGAACCAACCTCTTTAAATACATCATTTAAAAATAAAATAATTAATAAAAAATAAAAATAAAAATAATTAATAATTTTTTATTTTTATTTTTATTTTTATTTTTTTCTCGAGCGGGCTAGGTACGGATCCTAAATTGCCCCACGAGTCAATGTGCGGACCAACACCTTTAAATACATCATTTAAAATAAAAATAAATATAATTAATAAAATAAAATTTTTATTTTTTCCAGAGACGATCGGGTATGGATCCTAAATCGACACACGAGTCAATGTGTGAACCATCTTTTTTAAATACATCATTTAAAAATAAAATAAAATAAAAAACTAAAAAAATTAATAAAATAATTTTTTATTTTTTTCTCGAGCGGTTCGGCAGATCCTAAATCGGCCCGCGAGTCAATGTGTGGAACAAGTCTTTTAAATATATTATTTAAAATTAAAATAATAAAAAAATTAACATTTTTTTTCGTACGGATCGAGTACGGATCCTAAATTGATCCGCGAGTCAACGTGCGAACCAATCCCTTTAAATACATGATTTAAAAATAAAAAACTAAAAACTAAAAAAACTAAAAATAATTAATAAAGTAAATTTATTTTTAAATTTTTTTTCAGTACGGGTCGAGTACGAATCTTAAATTGACTTGTGAGTTAACGTGAGAACCAACCCTTTAAAATATATCATCTAAAAATAAAATAAAAAAAATCTAAAAACTAAAAAAATTCGTCACTTGTCGAGTAAGATCCATTACATTTTTGGTGTTATATAGCAGGATGGAATTGTCTCTAGACTATTTAAAAAATTTCCTTTGAGTCCCACTGACTCAATTTTAATATATAGTAAATAAAGTTATTTTACGTCAAAAATCAGTTTGAGAATTGAAAAAAAAAATATTTAATTTTTTAATTTTTCGATTTGAATTGTCAAATCATAATCTTAATAATTAAAATCAAAATATTTTTCTTATTTAACATTATGATTACGATGAAACGTAATTTTTGATCTCAAAATTTATGCCAAACGAACCTATGTGTTCTTTTTTTTTTTTTTTTTTTTGATAATTGGGTAAGGGGAGGGGTTGCTTGGGTTTGAACCCAAGACTTCATGCCCCTAGGCTCTTTAACCATTTGGCCAAGAGTTGGTTGGCAAAAACCTATGTGTTCGCCAACAAGCTCTTGGCTGAGTGGCTAAGAGTCTTGGGGGCATGAAGTCTTGGGTTCAAACCCAAGCAACCCCTCCCCTTACTCAATTATCAAAAAAAAAAAAAAAAAAAAAAAAAAACCTATGTGTTCTTTCATGCTTGAATGTCTGAAATCTGGCTCCTAGCTGGTACCCAAAATGGGGCTGCTGGCACAGTTAGTTAATGTCATGAAATGAAAGGAACAAGGAGTCGTGTTAGTTTTCGATATAGAGTAAAAGTGGCAAGGCCGTAAAGCTTCAAGTCCATTTATTCGAATGCCTTAAGTCGTATAAATTCAAGGGAAAATTTGAAAAACGTATCATTTTTAATACAATAATTATTAAATTGTATAATGAGTAAAAATTATTTGAAAAAAAAATAAAATATAAAATTATTACGAAAAAAATTGTAAAAATAAAATTACCCTTGATAAAAAAAAATTCTTCTCTCTTTTCCTTTTATTTTTTAATTAAAAAATATTTTTTTTCTAAAAATATTTTTTTTAATTTTAAACATAATTTTTTTTAATTTACATTTTTTTAATTAAAAAATTAAATAAATAATACAAATAATATTTCTAAAATTAAATTTTTTTATTTTTTAAAATTTTTAAAAAACAAATATTTAAATTTATTTTTAATTAAAATTTTTAAAAAATAATAATTCTTTAATGAAAAGAGAAAGAAAATTTTTTTTTTTTATTAAGGGTAATTTTATATTTATAATATTCTTTCTAACAATTTTAACTCTTCATTTTTTTTTTTTCAAATAATTTTTAACTATTATGGAAAAAGACTCACCACTAATGTAACAGGTTTAAAGTAGGAACTCTTCTAACAAGCTGGGATTCATAAAAACCAGCCAAATCACATGGTTCAGCGTTCATGGGTTGGGTCGGGTCGCGGTTTAAAATTTTTTTCTCATTCAAGTTGGTTCGGGTCAGGCCGGATCGATCCGAAAAGTCATTTCACTATTCAAAAAATATTAAATTTTTTTTATATTAATATTTTATATATTAAATTTAAATAAAAAAATATTTTTTATTTAATAAATAATAATTTAGGTTGATCCGGCTCAAATTGCCAAAATCCTTATCCAAACCCTGCTTAATTCGAGTCGGGCCTGTCGGATTGCCCTGCCCTTGAAAAGGTCTAGTTTAGCCCTCTCACTCCACATATTTCAAGCTTATTTTCCTAGGAAGGTCCTCCTTCTCTCCTAATGGCAGAAAATGAGGTCTTACACATGTGAATGATTAACATATTAAAAAATAATGAACAAAAAAAATAATAAACTGGATCTTAATCTCTGAAAATGGATCCAATCAACATGGAATTAAGTAAAAATGAGTTTTGTTTAGTACATTAAGTTAATGAGTTTAATCTGACATTAACCAGTAAACTTCCAATTCTTTTATGTTAAGCTAATGTTTATCTGGCATAGGTGCAGTTTGGCATGAACATAAAGATCTAGCAATTTTTTGTATTTATGTTGTGTTTGTGTATTTTTTGTGTGTAATAATTGTGTTTAAGGTGTTTTATATTTTTATAAATTTTGACGTATTAATAATTTGTGTTATATAAATTTTGACATGTTTATGTATCCATGCCGTGTCCGTATTTTTTTTGTGTTGTGTCGTGTTTCGTATCGTATTTTAGTTATTTTTTTTAGTATCGTGTTTATGTCATATTTTAATTATTTTTTTCGTATCATATCCAATATTATCAATTGGCCAATCACTTAATGTTGACTTTAATCTGAAAAATAAAGCTTGAATAATTGGGACTCAAAGTCAACCTCGCAGTACAGCTTATCACTTAATTTAGTGCTTTTTAATGTTGTTTAAACTTTAAAGTGGAGATATTTAGGTGAAGTGATGATGTTAAAAGCACATATTTTTCCCCAAAGGCATTGCCTCATTTTTAAGCCATTTTCTCAGCAGAAACTATTAACTCAAGACAAACCTGTCTAATGAGAAAAACCCAACTTCCAAAGCAGATAAAAAACCAACCTGATTTGGAGTTGAATCTGGAAAGAGGCTAGAATTTTAATAAAAATTGTGTATTTTTTTTAATGATATAATCATGTTTAAAATAATATATTTATATAAATTTTGACACTTTAATAATTATATATATTTTAACATATTCATATTAATAATATTTAGAATATATAAACATATCAGAATATTTAAAATTGTCATGTCTCTGTTCCATTGGACAATTAAAAGCAATTGCACATTTTGGAGGTCCAATAAAGTCAAAAGGCAACCCTTTTCCAATAATAATTTGCATTTGAAAAATTGAAATTTAGGCTACTTTTCAACCAAGAAAATGCACAGTCATTGCTTCCATAACTATGGGTTTTGTGGGACACTTTGTATGGCATTCGATAGAGGTTTTCATCGAGGATGACCAAAGGCAAAAATCAGTTGTGTTGTGTCACTTACGTTTCTTTTTATATATAACATTGGTATGAAGATGAAGTGCCTCAAAAAGAAAGGAAAATTCTAAGGTCAACATGTTGCTTGCTCCTGGCTAGCTCCAAGTTAGAGATGTGTTTTTTATTTACTTGGGAAAATTCTAATAGGAAAATAATAAAGTTTTCAAAATAAAATATGAGCATAGATTTTGTAGCTCTTTTACTAATATTAGAGGTGTCCATGAGCTGAGTCGAACTGAGTTAGGGTCGAATCTAAGTATGGTATCAACACCATATTTCGTTTGCTTAAATCTGGTTAGATTCGATAATTCGGATCTCAAATTCTGCTCAGGCCTGTTCAAATTTATAAATTGATAGTTCAAACTTGTGCAGGCCCATCCATTTTTTTTTAAATAATAAAATTTTTTATTTATTTAATTTTTAGTAGTTTTATCTTTATTTTTCTTTTACTAAATTTTAAAACATAGATAACTTAAAATATTTTTTAATGTTTACACTATAATGTTATATATTTTTATAATATGATATAAATTACATAATATATAAAAATAAAAAATAACATAGATTATATAATAAAAAAAAGGATCTAATCGGGCTCGGACTTTGAATGTTGGAGTCAAAACCCAACCCGTTTTTTAAACATACCTTATTATTTTTGCCAATCCCATTTGTCGAGTTTAGTATTTTTGTTCAAACCTTTCTAAATATTAGACGGACTTTCGGACTTGAACAAATAACACGACCCTTGAATATGTCTAACTAATACCATAAGTGTAGTTTATATATCAATGTTGCAAATAGTGAAGCTTACATGATGGTTTTACATGGAAATCTGTTAACTTCAACATACAAATTTGAAGAAAAAAGCACATTAATACCATTTTAAAAGTGTAGGAACTCAGTTAAACAAATTAAAGATTAAGAATTACTATGGAACCCAATAAAAAAGTTTGGGATTATATACGAGTAAAATTTACCCTCCAAAAAATACTAGTTCTTTTAGGATTTGACCTCAACATCAATTCGTAAAACTATTAGGTGTGAGTACTAGTCGGATGAACCGATTAAATTGATCAAAGTCAATCTTAATCAGTTTATTCGGTTTCAGTAAAATTTGATTAGGAAAATCTGTTTAAATAGATTTATTCGATCGATTTATGGTTTTTTATTTTCCGAACCGACCGAACAAACCGATACCTAATTAAAAAAAAATATTATATATTTTTATTTATATTGACCATATTCAACCCAACTATCTTACCCAACCCATAACCATATTACCCAATTTCATAAGCTCAAAACAAAACCCAAACCGAGTAATTTCGATTCAATTATTTCGGTTTCTTGTATAGAGTTCGATCGATTTCAAGTTTTATCGATTTATTCGGTTTTTAAAATTTTAGAATCGAACCGACCGAATGCTCACCGCTTAAAACTATCAATCCTGGAATCAACACTATGACAAGTTACTACAGCAGACATTGATTATTGAATTCTACACCACAGCCCTGAATCCTCCACATTGCCATAAGCTGAAAGTTCAATAAGATCCATGTGATGACCTAAAGTTCAATGAAAAAATTGAAAGTCTCCTATTAGCTAATCCAGTAGTCATCTTATCAGAAAAACCATTTATCCTACAAAACTTGCATTACCTGAAACCCTACAATAAGAACTTTTCTGAATAAGATCAGCTCTAGACAACTCAGTCTGATTTCCCTTTGATCGATTAACAGTTGCCTAAAGTGATTATTGAGACAAAATCCCAAACATCAGAAAAAATTTCTGAGTGATTCAAAACTATTCACTAATTAAAAGGTACTGATACAGCCAGCATTAGAACAGGTTTAATTTCACTGCATCAGCTGATTCTGGAAATGAGGCTTAGATCCTCGCAAATGCGGATCAAGGAACACATAATGCAGAAGATTCAGCAGCCAAATACAGAATAGCATGTTTCTAAATATACATTATACAGCAATATCTTCTAAGAACTATCCTTGTATAAATGACTCAGAGACTGAAAATGCATTTAATCAAACAGTTCATGCACATTGTTGTTCTTCGAATATAGTTTGCCACTTGGAGAGGCCAAACTGAAAGAGCTCTAACATCCCCTAGAATGTCTGGAATGTGATATTAACCAAGGAAAGAAAAAAGATAAATGAAAATTTAAGATGCGGGAAAACCTCATACCTGCAGTGAAACCTGACAGTTTTCCAGCGTGCTTTTTCCTCCCTGAAATTCATAAAAATTATTCAAATCAAGGGTCAAGCAGCAGATCCAGAACAAAGATACCTGGGATTTCATGCATATTACAAGAATTTAAAGACTCAAAACACAAGGAATTCAAAAGAGATTAGAAATTCCAGACAGTTTTTTTTTTATTTTATAAAATAGATCGCAATTTAAGAAAAAAGCAAGGTATTGAAGAGGATTCGACCCCAAACTTATTGAATATTATCTTTTAAAAATGACTGCATAAAACAACTAAACTAAGCTCGGAATTCAATTCTCTATAGTCTTTGAATAACAAAGAGACAAGAGAGTACCATTAGAAAGAGAAAACAGCAATATATGTAGTATGCATTAATTGAATATTACCCAAGCAAACAATAGAAATGAAGGTCATGATACAAAAGAAAGTTATATATATGGTAGTACTTTGAATTGGATCGGTTCGGTTATAATCGAATTAAATAATTATTAATTGAATTAATTAAATTAATCGTTAATCATTAATCGAATTCAATTACAAAAGACTTACTTTTAACCAACCAAAATTATTTTAATTAATTCGGTAAGTTACCAAATTAACCGAACTTCAATTGTTCTATCATTAATAAGTTAAAATTATATTTTAAAATCTTAAAATTTTTTTTTTTTTTTTCATAATTCAAATAAACATAATCATACAATAAATATTCAAACGCCAAATAAAAGTAAAAGGAACATCCATAATAAGTCAAATGATTCAACAATATAAAACTTAAAACATTTAATAAAGATTAAAAATATAATATTTTATATATATTTCGAGTAATTCAGTTAATTCAATTATTTTTGAATTTTTAATCGAATTAATCGATAATCGAAATTTTTAAAAATCTTATACCGATAACCGACCAATTTTTTAGTTAATCGATTAATCAAAATAAATTCAATTTCGATCGATTAATTCAGTTTTAACTGAAAACGAAAGCACATGAAAAGATCTCAATATTGGGCTTGATTTTTTTGTTTATGTGGACAACCCAAATTGATTATCTGATCCTATAAAAAGTATTTTGAATTAAAAATGATTTTTTTTGGAAAAAAAAATTTGTGGGTCTTTCTTTCATTTTTTATTTTGTTTGGTTTTAAGAATAATTTTTAGGGTTTTGTAACTTTGATTAAAAAATCCTGTAATAATTGTCTCATGTATTATTTTCTCCCAAAAAATAATAAAAAATTTTGCTCCATAAACATATATACAATTAATTGAACCAAGTAAATTTTTGTATCTTAATTTTTTTTCCGTTATTTTTTCTCTATTATTTTTATTTCTCTATTTCTCTACACATGCATCTGGACTACATTTAACTCAAAATATTTAGGCTTCAGACACAACTTTGTCAATAGTAGATGGAAGGTGTCCTTCGAATACAGGATGCTATGATCCTATTCAAACATTAAACCTTTGGGCATACGGCCTAACAGCTTAGGATTCTATATGTTAGATATCATAATATATATTATGTATATATATATACGAAATACGTATTTTAATACGTAGGTTGTCGTACATAAATGATATCAAAGTGAATGAGAAATTAGTCTCATTATTTACCCACTTGAAGAGGAAGGAAAGTTGGTTGAAGGTATGTGTGGTAGTCAATCCCACATAGGACTAAGAATGACTTTAGCTTATAGTTTATATAAGCTAGAGTGTCATGATGGGTTGGGCCCCAAGGGGCACCCATGTTTTTGTGGAGGGTGAGGACCTACACAACTTGGGCTAGACCACACGCGCGCGCCGCCGGGCTGGGTCGGATCGGGTCAGGGTCAGTAAATAATTTTTTACTGCCCAACCGGATTATTTTTTCCAAACCGAACCAGCTCAACACCAAGCAGCCGAACCAGCTTAAATCCAACCAGCTTTATGTCCGAATAATTCTTCTTCTAGAATGTGTCTGTTCGGTTCCTTGCCTTTTTCTGAAGTGTCTTGCCTTTTGGATTGAACCGGTTCATTGGTTCAGACTTGTCTTTTGACCGAACTGGTTCATGTCCAACAATTGTGTCTGACCGAACAGACTTCTATGTATCTATAAATAGGACTGCTTGTATCTGTTTTAAATCACTCATTCACCGAAAATTTTCTTGCTTTCTGAGAGAGAGACTTCAACATTCTTCAGTTCGTTGTGTTGCATCCGGGTGTGCTCTCATTTGCAACGTATATCGAGGAAACCTGGGAGACAATTTGCATCGATACTGTAAGCACCTTAGACAGGCAAAAAACGTCTTAAGGTTAAAAGGTCCAACCTTGACTCGATATTGATTACTGTAAGTGTCCTTATTCGTTTTTACATATTTGTTCTAATCTGCTTCTATATATATAGATCAAGTTCTTCTTTTATTTTCTGTTTATATTTTTACAGTATATAGCATATATATTTTGAATAACAATCTTAAGACGTTTTTCTTTTTATTTGCTATATACTGTATATATGTTCGTATGCTATATAGTCTATTGTTTGTTTTACTCATTACCTATAAATTTATAGATACGGTTCGATCTATTAGCATATTCTTTCTGTTACTATTATATATTTGTTTTAATATATATTTAGTTTCATAAGTTCTTTTGTACTTACTGTGAAACATCCTTGTTTAATAAAAGATGTGATGGTTCAGTTTGGTAACCAACACACCGAGCCACCTTTTCCCAAAACGTTGTAAGTGAAATCATAGGCTTCGCAATCTATCAGAGGGGAGTTACCACCCTTTTGAAACAAGCCCAATTTTTTGCTTTGCTTTATAATATATATATATGCATGTATATATACTTTGTTATATCGATTTACTTACTGTTTGTTTAGTAATATATATTGTGATATTTTACTTATATATGCTATATGTGATCATATATATATTATTGATCGTGTGAGATATATATATATTTACGTGGTTATAATATTTTATACCTTTGGCAGAATATTTGTTACAACGTCATTTCATATGTTATAATATATATTTTTTAATGCTTATGTTATATTGTTTTAAGAGCATATATTTGTTATAATATATTGTTAAATTAGTGATAATATATATATATATATGTATATATTTTTTGTTACTGTTTTGTAATATATATTGTTGTGAGCATTATATATTTGTGTTGTTCGTTTATTATATATATATTTATATAATATTCCTTTTGATTGTTGCTTTTATTATATATATATTTTGTTTGAATATATATATATATAGTATATTCTTTTTTGTTTATTATATATATTGTTTCGGTGATAATATATATTGTTTATATATATTTTTGGAATATTTAGATTTTGTGATATTTTTATACTACAAGTGTTTATTTCTTAGTTACATTATTTTTGTAGTATAATTATATTTGTATATTTTGTATACAAGTTGAACCTATTATTCTTGAATAATAGATGGTCGAAACATCTACCGGTATTGCTAGAGCGCCCGTAGCGCCACAACCTCTACATGTAACACATGGTGAGAAACCCGAGAAGTTCAATGGTCAGGACTTCAAACGATGGCAGCAAAAGATGCTGTTCTATTTGACCACCCTCAATCTAGCCAAGTTCTTACGGGAGGAGGCCCCGACTTTGAACGAGGGAGAGACCGATACTACAATGGTAGCCTCGGTAGATGCATGGAAGCATTCTGACTTCCTATGCAAGAACTACATCCTCAATGGTTTGGACAACACGTTATACAACGTGTATAGTCCGATAAAGACAGCGAAAGAGCTGTGGGAGTCCTTGGAAAGGAAATATAGAACCGAGGATGCCGGCACAAAGAAATTTGTGGTTGGCCGGTTTCTAGATTTTAAAATGGTGGACTCGAAAACCATTATCAGTCAAGTTCAAGAGTTTCAATTGATTCTCCATGAGATCTTTGCCGAGGGAATGACTCTTAGTGAATCATTCGAAGCGGCAACTTTGATAGAGAAACTCCCTCCTTCGTGGAAGGATTTCAAGAACTATCTAAAGCACAAACGTAAGGAGATGTCTTTAGAGGACTTGATTGTTCGATTGAGAATCGAGGAGGATAATCGTAGTTCAGAGAAGAGGGTCATGGTCCAGACCATGGAAGCCAAAGCGAATGTTGTTGAACGTTCGAAAAAGACCAACAAGAGGAAATTCGTTGGTTCAAGTTCTTCCCAAGCAAAGAAGGGAACGGATTTTAGAAAGTTCACGGGAAATTGTTTCAACTGCAACAAGCCCGGACACCGTGCAAAGGACTGCCGACAGGACAAGAGGAAGAAAGCTCAAGCCAACCTAGTTGATGATTTTGAGCTTGCTGCTGTTGTTTCACAAGTGAACTTGGTGGAAAACCCTAAGACATGGTGGGTTGATACCGGGGCCACTTGTCACGTATGTTCTGAAAGGAAGAGTTTCTCCGAATATAAAGAAGCTGCTAATGATGAGCAACTATATATGGGAAACTCTACGGCTTGCAAGGTTCGAGGCCATGGAAAGGTGGTACTCAAGATGAGCTCCGGGAAGCAACTCACATTGAACAATGTTGTTCATGCTCCCGAAATCCGAAAGAATTTGGTTTCCGGCTCTTTATTGAGCAAGAATGGGTTTAGGCTCGTATTCGAGTTTGATAAATTTGTACTCACCAAGAGTGGGATATTTGTGGGAAGGGGATATCTTTGTGATGGGCTTTTTAAGCTCAATGTTATGACAATTGTACCCAAGAATAAGATTATTAATAATAATATTTCTTCTGTTTACTTGGTTGAGTCCCCTACTTTATGGCATGGTAGATTAGGTCATGTAAACTACAAGACCTTGCAGAAAATCAGCAATTTGAATTTGCTTCCGAAATTTGTCATTGACAAGAATCACAAATGTGAAATTTGTGTAGAATCCAAATTAGCTAAGGCTCCTTTCTATTCAATAGAAAGAAGTAGTGAACCTCTAGAGTTAATTCACACTGATATTTGTGATTTAAAATTTGTGCAAACTAGAGGTGGTAAAAAGTATTTTATTACTTTTATAGATGATTGCACACGATATTGTTATGTCTATTTGCTAAAAAGCAAAGACGAGGCCTTGGAAGCATTTAAGCTCTTTAAGAATGAGGTTGAAAATCAACTAAGCAAGAAAATAAAGAAAATAAGGAGTGATAGAGGTGGTGAATATGATTCATTTTTTAATGAATTCTGTTCGAAAAATGGAATCATCCATCAAACCACTGCTCCTTATTCACCTCAACAAAATGGTATTGCAGAACGCAAGAACCGAACGTTGAAAGAAATGATGAACGCTTTGTTGATAAGTTCAGGGTTACCTCAGAACTTGTGGGGGGAAGCTACCTTATCAGCTAATTATATTTTAAATAAAATACCCCATAAGAAATTAGACAAGACACCATATGAATTGTGGAAGGGTCTAAGACCAAACTACAAATACATGAAAGTGTGGGGGTATCTTGCGAAGGTAGCCGTTCCTCCACCTAAAAAGGTCAAGATAGGACCTAAAACTATTGATTGCGTATTCATTGGATATGCAAACAATAGTGCTGCTTACCGTTTTCTTGTATTTAAGTCGGACATTCCCGATATTCATATCAATACGATAATGGAATCAAGGAATGCTTCGTTCTTTGAAGATGTTCTTCCTTATAAGGAAAAACAAGAAAACAAGACTGCAAAGAGAACTCATGAGTCCTCGAGTAGTAATCCACATATGGATGAAGAGGAACAAGAGGAACCTAGAATGAGCAAACGGGCTAAAGTACCGACTACTTATGGTCCAGATTTTCTAACATATTTGTTAGAAAATGAACCTCAAACTTTTAGCGAGGCTATGTCATCTCCAGAAACACAATTCTGGAAAGAGGCCGTTAACAATGAAATAGAATCCATCATGCAAAATCATACATGGGAACTGGTGGATCTTCCTCAAGGGCATAAGCCTTTAGGATCCAAATGGATATTTAAGAGGAAGATGAAAGCAGATGGAACGATTGATAAATATAAAGCCCGGCTTGTAATAAAAGGATACAGGCAAAAGGAAGGGCTCGATTATTTTGATACGTATTCACCAGTTATGAGAATAACATCTATTCGAATGTTAATAGCTATAGCAGCTCTTAACAATCTCGTTATACACCAAATGGATGTTAAGACAGCTTTCCTAAATGGAGATTTAGACGAAGAAATCTATATGGAACAACCCGAAGGGTTCAAAGTTCCGGGACAGGAAAGGAAGGTCTGTAGACTTGTTAAATCATTATATGATTTAAAACAAGCTCCTAAACAATGGCATCAAAAATTTGACAATACAATGTTGTCAAATGGTTTTCGTATTAATGAATGTGATAAGTGCGTTTACGTAAAAGATACGAATAAGGGATATGTCATTGTTTGTCTATACGTAGACGATATGTTGATCTTAGGCAGTAACAATGAGATCATAAAAGCTACCAAAACTTGGTTGACCAGTAAGTTTGATATGAAAGATATGGGTGTAGCTGATGTGGTTTTAGGAATTAAAATTTCTAAAACACAAGATGGCTTGGTAATATCTCAAGATCATTATGTAAATAATATTCTTGAGAAATTCAGTAAGAACGATACCAATATAGCCAAAACACCCGTAGATGTTCATTTACATCTAAAGAAAATACTGGTGACGCAATATCTCAATTAGAATATTCGCGAATAATTGGTAGTCTTATGTATCTTATGAACTGCACAAGACCAGATATAGCTTACTCAGTTAGCAAACTGAGTAGATTTACTAGTAATCCTGGAGAGGATCACTGGAAGGCCATTGTGAGGGTACTTAGATATTTGAGATACACCTCAAGTTATGGACTGCACTATACAAGATATCCAGCTGTACTTGAAGGGTACACTGATGCAAACTGGATATCCGATACTAAAAATTCTAAATCTACTAGCGGATTTATCTTTACTATTGGAGGAGCTGCAGTGTCATGGAAATCTTCTAAACAAACATGTATTGCCAGATCTACTATGGAATATGAGTTTATAGCTTTAGATAAAGCTGGAGAAGAAGCAGAATGGCTTCGGAATTTTTTAGAAGATATTCCATGTTGGCCGAAACCTGTGCCGGTAATAAGTATACATTGCGATAGCCAATCTGCAATTGGTAGGGCACAGAGTAGTTTATATAACGGTAAATCTCGACACATTCGTCGAAGACACAATACCGTTAGACAGTTGCTCTCAAATGGAATTATCTCTATTGATTATGTAAAATCAAAGGATAATATTGCGGATCCGCTTACTAAAGGTTTAACGAGAGAGCAAGTAAATACATCATCGAGGGGAATGGGTTTTAAGCCTATAAATTAAAGTTACATAGTGGAAACCCAACCTAGCTGACTGGAGATCCCAAGATCTAGGTTCAAAAGGGACAACTAAATTATGTAACTGTGTGTAAGCACTAAAAGAGTTAAACACTCTTATCCATTCCTATGATGATTTAGTGCTGCCTGCAAGGTAGGATAAGCTATGCTTTTAATGATTCTTATAGCTTGATAAATAATCAAGTGGGGTATTGCAGGATACTCTTAATGAGCAATCACCTATTATGAGTAAGAAACGTGGCCACTTCTATGAGAATTGATCAGGCTAAATCCTCTAGAGTACTCATAAGAAACCAGGAAGTGTCCGAGGCCAAAATGGACACAACCGTGAGAACCGAAGATGTTCGAAGGAAAATTGTGTGATAATTATTGTCTTGGTTTACACCAAAGGCTGAATAGTTCAAGACATCATGTTCACTAGTTAGCCGAGTAAATCCGATAGTTATTCACTATGGAAGGTTCAAAGCCAAAAGCTACCTATCTTGATGCAATTACTCTTCAAAGAAAGTCTCTCTCGTACTCCGAGTCAGTTTGTCGTTTTATTCAGACAATTTCCATTCATGTGGGGGATTGTTAGATATCATAATATATATTAAGTATGTATATATATATATGAAATACGTATTCTAATACGTAGGTTGTAGTACACAAATGATATCAAAGTGAATGAGAAATTAGTCTCATTATTTACCCACTTGAAGAGTAAGCAAAGTTGGTTGAAGGTATGTGTGGTAGTCAATCCCACATAGGACTAAGAATGACTTTAGCTTATAGTTTATATAAGCTAGAGTGTCATGATGGGTTGGGCCCCAAGGGGCACCCAAGTTTTTGTGGAGGGTGAGGACCTACACAACTTGGGCTAGACCACACGCGCGCGCCGCCGCCGCCGAGCTGGGCTGGGCTGGGTTGGGTTGGGTTGGGTCGGGTTTGGGTTTGGGTTTGGGTCAGTAAATAATTTTTTACTGCCCAACCGGATTATTTTTTCCAAACCGAACCAGCTCAACACCAAGCAGCCGAACCAGCTTAAATCCAACCAGCTTTATGTCCGAATAATTCTTCTTCTAGAATGTGTCTGTTCGGTTCCTTGCCTTTTTCTGAAGTGTCTTGCCTTTTGGATTGAACCGGTTCATTGGTTCAGACTTGTCTTTTGACCGAACTGGTTCATGTCCAACAATTGTGTCTGACCGAACAGACTTCTATGTATCTATAAATAGGACTGCTTGTATCTGTTTTAAATCACTCATTCACCGAAAATTTTCTTGCTTTCTGAGAGAGAGACTTCAACATTCTTCAGTTCGTTGTGTTGCATCCGGGTGTGCTCTCATTTGCAACGTATATCGAGGAAACCTGGGAGACGATTTGCATCGATACTGTAAGCACCTTAGACAGGCAAAAAACGTCTTAAGGTTAAAAGGTCCAACCTTGACTCGATATTGATTACTGTAAGTGTCCTTGTTCGTTTTTACATATTTGTTCTAATCTGCTTCTATATATATAGATCAAGTTCTTCTTTTATTTTCTGTTTATATTTTTACAGTATATAGCATATATATTTTGAATAACACTATATTTGTAAAATATAAAAAAATTATCTGAACTCGTGTTACTTAAACGGATATCCGAATTCGATATCTGTTTTTATATTTATAAAATATAAAAAATTTATGTATGTGAAAAAGAAATTCAAACCTTGGCATGTTAGATAATAAATAAGCTCAAGTGGCCATCTTTGGCCAATGATATTATTGGAGTTAAAATTTTGATTTAAAGTTTTTATTTATAAAATTGATTTAATAATTCAGATAATTAGTAGATTTTGAGATCCTACGGATATTGCTATCTAAATCGAATGCAAATTCAAATAGCAATATTTGAATAATAAGCGAATAAAAAACTAATTTGGATATCATATAAAATAAACGAATTCAAATTTAAATATTTTAAAAATTACAAATATCCGATCTGCTATTATTTCTAAAATTTTGCGAAACCAGAGCAGTTATGTAATCATGGGTCACTTGAGCTTTAGCTTTATCTTAGGCGATAAGTCTTTGGAGAATAATGAACATAACATGGAACTGACGTAATAGTTGCTACCTAGATCTGTTCACGGATCGGGCAGTCCGTCCAGTCAGACCCGTATTGGGCCGGGTCTAGATAGATCTTTTAGTAATTCGGGCCGGACTGGTCCGGTCCGGATCACTGTTCATTTAATAAAAATAAATAAATTTAATTTTAAATATATATAAAAAAAATTTAATATTGTGAACAATGAATATGGGTCGACGGGTCGGACCTGGGTAAGAAAATAAAAAAAAAATTGACCGAGGCCCGGCCCATTTGCTGCCTATACCTTTAATTATAACCATAATTAAAAAGTAAATTTTAGTTAGAAATTTCTTGGTGTTCATATTGTACAAATATCTTTTTTTTTTTTTGTCCACATTAGATTTAGTATCCATATATATATATAAACTAAATATAATCTCCTGTCATGTGATATATTCTCCCAAGAAATTTCCATGAACATATTATATACAAGATTCTACCCATTTCCCACATTTTCTCGTCACAAAGATCAGGAAAGTACTATGGATTATTTGCACTTTTCCAAGTAACAAGAAATATATTTAAAGAACCCGAGACTTAATTCAATTGATTCATACAATCATATATTCATTAGATTTAGAATTAGAATCTCAATATTTAGAATCTTTCTTTTATTTTCAGACTGCCTCCATTATATATATATATATATATATATATATATATATATATATATAAAGAGATCAGGAAAGTGCTATGAATTTTTTGCACTTCTCCAAGTAACAAGAAATATATTTAAAGAATTCGAGATTAATCTAATTGATTCATGCAAATACTTTTTAAGAGGTGACTTCAGTAAATTTGGGATTTGATTCTCAATATCTACATTTTTTTTATTATTCTCAGATTGCGGTCCCTTTTATAATATATAAAGTAGAGTCTAATTAATAATAAGCCTCAATGAGAAGAAATTTGGGATGATACCAGCATTGTTTTTCCCCGTCTTTTCCCGAAGATTTCTTATATCCAAAGCAAAATTAAACTCTCCGAATATATATATATATATATATATATATATATAGCAATAATTATGGATACACACTTGACAACAATTTGCAGTTCTTCTTCTTATTTTGTTATCGAAATGGAGAAGGCAGCGGTAATTTTACTACAGGATTTCTTTGCATGTTTTCGTTGCATAGTAAGTATCTTCAAATATTTCCTACGAATCTTTTCTTGTATTTGGAATGCTTGGGCTGCTGCAACACCAACTGCTAAAGTACGTCCAATTGAGATTAAACTACGAAGAGATCGAAATCTGTCTTTATTGGAAGTGAGAAAGGTGAACGAGGGAACTTCGTACGACTTAGAAGCAGAAGATCATAAAATTGGTGGGCTGTTCGAGGAAGAGGAACCAAGTGTAGAGGAAGTTAAAGAAGCTTTTGATTTATTCGATGAGAATAAGGATGGGTTCATAGATGCAAAGGAGTTGAGAAATGTCCTGTTTTCGTTAGATTTCATGGAAACTTCGGAACAAGACTGCAAAAGAATGATCAAAGGGTTTGACGATAATTTGGATGGACGGATTGATTTTAATGAATTTACAAAAGTTATGGAAAGAAGCTTCTGCTAATGATTTACGGTTTATTTGGAATTGGATGGATGATGAAATTTTTTTTATTGCATCCTAATTATAGTTTGTCGTTAAAATATTCAGTGATCACTTTATTGGATACTCAATAATCCAATATTACTAAGTAAAATAAAGTTTTTTTTTTTTTTTTTGAAAATAAGTATAAAAAAAAAAAAAAAAACCGCACTATCTACTATATTTATTTTTGAGACTCAATAGATATTTTTAAAATAGACTATGGACAATTTTGTTCTGCTCTAAATATAATTTTCTTTTTAGTTTTTTTTTTTATTTTATTTTAATGATGTATTTAAAGGGGTTGATTTATACGTTCACTTGCGAGTCGATCCGTACTTGATCCGTTCGGGGAAAAAAATTATTTTATTAATTATTTTTAGTTTTTTATTTTATTTTTAAATCATGTATTACAAGGGTTGGTCCGCACGTTGATTCCGAGTCGATTTAGGATCCGTACTGACCCGCTTAGGAAAAAAATTTAAATTTTTTTTTATTAATTTTTTTTATTTTATTTTTAAATCATGTATTTAAAAAGATTGGTCCGTATGTTGACTCACGGGTCGGTTTAGGATTTGTATCCAACCAATAAGGAAAAAAAGTTAAAAAGTTATTAATTATTAATTATTTTTTTAATTTTTTAATTATGTATTTAAAGGAGTTGGTCTGCATGTTGACTCGCGGGTCTATTTAAGATCCATACCTGATCCGATCGAGAAACAAATAAAAAAAGTTATTTTATTAATTATTTTAAGTTTTAAGTTTTTTATTTTTTTAAATGATGTATTTAAAGGAATTGATCCGCACGTTGACTCGTAGATCAATTTAGGATCTATACCCGACCCGCTAGAGAAAAAAAGTTAAAAAAAGAAAATTATTTTATTAATTACTTTTATTTTAACTTTAAATGGTGTATTTAAAGGGTTGGCTTATACGTTCACTCGTGGGTCGATTTAAGATCCGTAATCGACCCGCTTGAAAAAAAAAATTAAAAAAGAAATTTATTTATTAATTATTTTTTAGTTTTTTATTTTATTTTTCTTTATTTTATTTTTAAATGGTTTATTTAAAGGGATTGATCCGTACATTGACTGGCAGGTCTATTTAAGATCCGTATCTGACCCGCAAAGAAAAAAAGTTAAAAAATAAATTTATTTTATTAATTAGATTTTTATTTTATTTTTAAATAATGTATTTAAAAGAGTTAGTATGCACGTTGACTCGCAGATCAATTTAAGATCCGTACCCGATCGATTCGGAAAAAAAGTAAAAAAAATTATTTTATTAATAATTTTATTTTTATTTTAAATGATGTACTTAAATGGGTTGGTCCACATGTTGACTCGCGGGTCGGTTTAGGATCCGTACTCGACCGGTTCGGGGAATAAGTTAAAAGAACTTATTTTATTAATTATTTTAATTTTAAATGATGTATTTAAAGGGGTTGGTCCGCACGTTGAGTCGCGGATTGATTTAGGATCCGTACCTGATTCGCTCAGAAAAAAAAAAAAAAAAAAAACAAAACAAACTTGCTGCTAACCTATGTGAGAAAATCTTTAAAACAATTAGTATTATTACAATTTAAAAATAAAAAATTATATTTTATTTAAAATTAATTTATTATTATTAATTAATTAAAAAATTTATAAAAAAAATAAAAGTACCCCGGCAAAGCGGGGTCATTTTTCTAGTCTTTTATTATTAAAACTGAGTCTTGACACGCTCAGTTGAAATTTCTTAAAAAGTTTTTTATTTTTGTTTGATAGTGGGGTAAAAAAGTACTCTATTATACATATTTTCGAGTTGAGATTTAAGGAAGATTTTTTAAATAGGTTAGTGACAATTTTGTCCTCTTTTATAACATAATTTTTTTAAAGTTTTTTTTTTTTAAAGATTTTTTAGTTTTAATTTTTTAATTTTATTTTATTTTTAAATAATACAAATTTAAAGGGGTTGGTCCGCACGTTCACTCGCAGGTCGATTTAGGATCCGTACCGACCGTTCTGGAAAAAAATTATTTTATTAATTATTTTTAGTTTTTTTAAATCATTTATTTAAAGGGGTTAGTCTGTACGTGGACTCGCGGGTGGATTTAAGATCCGTACTCGACCCGCTCGGGAAAAAATTTAAAAAAGAAATTTATTTTATTAATTATTTTTAGTTTTTTATTTTATTTTTAAATGATATGTTTAAAAGGATTGGTCCGCATCTTGACTCGCAGATCGATTTAGGATTTGTACCCGACCAACACGAAAAAAAAAAGTTAAGAAAAGAATAATTATTAATTATTTTTAAAAAATTTAAATTATGTATTTAGAGCTTGGTCTACATGTTAATTCGAGGTCGATTTAGAATCCATCTCCGACCCGATCAAGAAAAAAAGAAATTTATTTTATTAATTATTAATTATTAATTATTTTTAGTTTTTTTCTTTTTTTAAATGATGCATTTAAAGGGGTTGGTTTGCACATTGACTCACGGATCGATATAGGATCTATACCTGATCCACTCGAGAAAAAAAAATTAAAATTTTATTTTATTAATTACTTTTATTTTAATTCTAAATGGTATATTTAAAAGGTTTGACTATACATTCGGTCGAGGGTCGATTTAGGATTCGTAATCGACCCCTTCGAAAAACAAATTAAAATTTTTAAAATTTATTAATTATTTTAGTTTTTTATTTTATTTTATTTTATTTCATTTTACTTTATTTTATTCATAAATGATGTATTTAAAGGGGTTGATCCACACATTGACTCGCGGGTTGGTTTAGGATCAGTACCCGACCCGCACGGAAAAAAAGTTAAAAAATAATTTTCTTTAATTAATTAGCTTATTACTTTATTTTTAAATAATGTATTTAAAAGGGTTAGTCCGCACGTTGACTCGTGAGTCGATTTAGGATCTGCACCCGATCAGCTCAAGAAAAAAGTTAAAAAAATAATTTTATTAATTATTTTTATTTTAATTTTAAATGATGTATATAAAGGGCTTCGTCCGTACATTGACTCGCGAGTCGATTTAGGATCTGTACCCGCCCGACTCGGGGAAAAAGTTAAAAACAATTATTTTGTTAATTTTTTTAATTTTAATTCTAAATGATGTATTTAAAGAAGTAGGTTCATACATTGAGTTGCAAGTCGAGTTAGGATCCGTATCCGATCCGCTCGGAAAAAAAATAAGAAAAAAAGGATAAAACGAACTTACTGCTAACCTAGGTGAGAAAATCGATCATACGAGAGAATAAAATACAAACCAAAATTTTATTTTATTTTTTTATTTTTTTAACTCCTATAAATAAAAATATACAACATACAGTAAAATCTAAATATTTTTAAATATATATAAATAACATTTGAAAATGCATGTATATTACGTAATTTATAAATAAACAAATATCATAAATTTAATTTTAATAATTAACAAAATATTATTATATTAATATTATTATAATTTGGAAATAAAAATTAAATAAATAATTTAAAATTATTTTATTATTATTAATTAATTAAAAAATTTATAAAAAAAATAAAAGTATCCGACAAAGTGAGGTCTTTTTTCTAATGCTAATTAATTAAGTGAGAAGAGTGGAGGATGATGCTTTTTGACACTTGCCAAAGACCCCAAAATAGATACTATTATCTTGTTCTTTTTAAATTTGAGTAATGGATTCAGATTTTAGATTTTTATTTTAATTTTTTGATACTAGTAATTGATGAATTATTTAATTAAAATTAATACATTGTTTGAATATATATGATTTTATACTTTAAACTGAATAATTAATTTAACTAACACTTTGTTAAACTCACAAGGCCCAGCTCGCTAAGACCTCTTGACCACAACCATCCACAGGCCCAAACATGTTGGTCCAGGGTCAAAGCCAAATCCAGCAAGCCCAACGGCTACTGAAACCTAAGACCAAAGGACACGTGATCGCCTCCCCCTTTTTTTGCGGTCACGTCACTAGTCACCTCGGCGTCCACCTGGGGCAGTGCAGGGCATTAAATACCGCAACCTCTTCCCGACGGGCATTAAATGCAACTGTCTCCTCGACAAGGTTCCCCAAGGCCGCTAACACCAGATGACCAACCAGAGTCGGGCACGTGGAACCACCAGGTCGCCCGACTCACTATATATAGTTAACCCGAGGACTATTCATGGGATCTCTCTCCCTCTCAGACCTCTTTCTCCTTCTCCAAACACTGACTTAAGCATCGGAGCATGTCCCGAAGCTCAACCTCCAGTACCCTCTGACCTACTTTTCTTGCTCGCAGCACCTCAGACCACCAGGAGCACCACCTCGACACAAATAGACATCAACATTTGGCGCCATCTGTGGGAAACGACAAGCCATGTCTTTACCACCAACCCAACAAACCACCTCACCTGGAGGCCCAAGTATCATCCCACCCAACACTAACTCCTCCACAGCCCCGGTTACAGGCAGCTTCCATTCTCCTCCCCGGCGAACTTTCCCTAATTCCCCAAGACCCGGCACCAGCTACTAAACACCCTACATACCCAACTTCTAGCTCCAATAACCATACGACCCCCAGAACTACTACCAAAACTTACTCACAGTTGCCTCCTCGGCATTCTCCACCTTTCCCACTTCGACGCGTGATATTCCCCCAACCACCCAACAAACCACTCACATAACCCCATCCCATCCCTTAGAAACTCAGTTTAACACCGTGGGACAAGCGAGCATTTCCTTCGTTCCCGGAACCGACCCCCCACCAGCTAGCCAAGAAAACACACCAGCTACACTACCACCAAACACTTCCACAGGGCCCCCACCGATGCTCGATCACACCATCCAACCACCCAACACCACCTTTCACCCCCCAAAGCTACCGAATGTCGACCCAACATACTATATGCTTATGAGCTAGATACAAACCCTCCAGGCTCAGTTGGCCGAGCAGCAGCAGGCCATCCGGTAGGCCAACCAAAAACGCAACAACAATCAGGAAGAAAACAACGCCAGGTCGTCTTATCGAGGCAGCCATCGAACAGCTGCAAGCAGGGCACACAGACAGAACAGGGAACAGCGCTCTGAGGAGCGACCACAAAATGAAGAGCACATCCCCGCCAATAATGAGACAGCAATGGGAACTGTCGAGGCCCAAATGGCAGCCCTCAAAAAAGAGGTCCACAGCTTGATAAAGGACAAAACTGAGGAGATGGAGTGGATGACGGACGACAACAGTCCTTTGACCCTTGAAATTCGACCGGAGCTAGTGCCCAAGACAATCAAGCTTCCAAAAGAAACCTACGACGGCACCAAGGACCCTACGGACCACCTCATCCAGTATAAAAATTACATAGATCTGCTAGGGGCCAGCGACGCCCAGAAGTTTCGGTGTTTCCTATGACACTCAAGGTTCACGCCAAAACCTGGTACCATTCACTGTTGGCAGAATCCATCGACAGCTTCCAGAAGCTCGGTAGGACCTTCATCGCCCATTTCCTCACCAACAAGGCCACTTTTAAAACCCCAGCCAGCCTTCTCGCAGTAAGACAGAAGGAAAATAAGACTCTCAGAGAGTACATCCACAGGTTCAACTCCAGCACCATGGAAATCAAGGATCTACATGATCACTGGGACATACAGGCGTTCATCTCCGGTGTTCGCCACGAACACCTCTGATATGCTTTGACAGATGAAAAGCCGAAAAAACTCTATAACTTGTATGAGAATGCCTAGAGGTACGTTGAGACTGAGGAAATGAAACTAGCAGAAGGGCCCGAGGAAAGAGAAAACTACCAGCACGGTCAGGGGCGCCCCCGAAAAACAAGCAAGGATACCAAGATAACAGGAGGCAGTTAGGGCTCGACTCATATCACCAAAGGTCAAGGTCGCCAAACAGGTCTGCCCGCCTGACTAACGCGGACCGAACCACGCAGGGGCACGGACGAAAAGGGGAAAACGTCCCATTTTCTAAGTTTGAAGAATATACCTCCATCAACACCTCAAAGGCGTACATCCTAAATGCGGTGGCCCACGAGGGCATCCTGGGAACGCCATACCCCATGAGGGACAATCCAGCCCGACTTAACTCCAAGGAAAGATGCCACTATCACAACAATGTGGGGCACAACATCAAAAATTGCAGGTCTCTAAAAGACGCAATCGAGACAGCCATCAAGAAGCGTCAGATCAAACAATTTGTGAGGAAGACAGAGGCCCATCAGGGGCAGTCGTCGGTGAACAATCAGAGAAACATAAGCAGGGCAGAGGGGAAAAAATCGGTACAGGAGATGATAAGCATGATAATGGACAGCATAGAAGAATGGACCGCCAGCAATTCCAAGAGAAAAGTTCACCTCAGAACTATAATAGCGATCGATATAACTCCCAAGCGAGCAAAATAGACTGAAGACTAGATGGTAGACTTCATTGATAATGACGTCGACATCTTGGAGGACAATGGGAATGACCCTATTATCGTGGAAGCCACAATCAGGATCTTCAGAGTAAAAAGGGTCCTTGTTGACGGTGGTAGCGTAGTGAAAGTTATCCAATGGGAAGCCTTCACGAAGATGGGCATTCCCGAGAATGACTTGAAGCCAGCAAGCCCAATTTTTGGCTTCGCGAATCAACCGATTACAGTCAAAAGATCAATAACCCTACCAGTAACAATGAGAGATAGCGACTACACTCTCACCGTCATATCTGAATTTATAGTTGTAGACCAACCTTCGGCCTACAATGCCATCTTCGAAAGGCCTGTGATGAGAAAAGCAAGGATGGTGGCCACTGTCTACTGCCTGATGGTGAAATTTTCAACGCCAATGGGAATTGGTTACATGAAGACAAATCATCAAATGACACGACATGCCACGTGCTATCCATACAGATCGCCAAGAAGAATCAGGGCGTTGAGCTTGACCTTGACATAACAGGATCAGAGGGCAAACGAAAGAAATTGGGGGCAGCTAACAGAAGTTCAGGTTAACCTGATCGACAAAACTATGCTCACCTTAGAAAGCCTAGACAACAGGACGGAGACAAGTCAATATAAGGAAGAACCCACAGAGCAAACAAAAACAATCCCCCTGGATCCAAAAAACCCATCTAAAACAACCAAGGTCGGGTCTTCTTTGGAAAGTGAAGAAATACGGCCCTTGGTGGCATGTTGCGAGAACGCTGACATCTTTGCATGGTCAGCGGCCGACATGCCTGGTATAGATCCAAAAATAATCACCCACTCCCTGAATGTAAACCCAGCAGCAAAATCGATCAGACATAAGAAGCGCTAGTTTGCTCCTAAGCGAGTCAAGGCGATCAAAGAAGAAGTTGAGAAATTACTAGCCGCTGACTGCATAAAGGAGGTGGTTTACCTAGACTGGCTCGCTAACGTAGTGATGGTAAAAAAGGCCAGTGGTAAGTGGAGAATGTATGTGGATTTCATGGATTTGAACAAAACCTGTCCCAAGGACAGTTTCCCCTTGCCAGCCATAGATCGCCTAGTAGACTCCTCGGCAGGTCACAAATACTTGAGTTTTATGGACGTCTTCTCCGGCTATAATCAGATCTAAATGAACCCCGACGATCAAGACAAGACGTCATTTGTCACAGAGGATGGTCTATTTTGTTACCAAATGATGTCCTTCGGGCTAAAGAACGCAAGAGCCACCTACCAGAGACTGGTAAACAGACTCTTCAAAAACCAGATAGGGAGGAATATGGAATTATACGTGTCGCAACCTAAAAAAAATAACGACGAGTCTCATCGCAAGACTTTATTATTCGTTAAGCGTGACATTTAAAGAAAAAATCGAGGAAAAGTCGACTTAATTCCTCTAGAAATGAAGGTTTTGAAAATGACCTTAAAAAAGACATGCAGTCGCCACCAATCTTTTTTAGCTAGGTGTGATCGGCCACCTATTAAAACCGGTTTTATAAAATATTTTAAAAATTAATTAAAACATTTTAAAAACCAATTTCAAGTCTGCGTTTTAAACCAGAGAAATCAAAGAAGCGGGTTCGGGAGTCGGTTACGTGCGGGGAAGGACTAGCACCCCCACAACGCCCGTATAAATCGGTACCTTATTAATCGTGTGTTATCTCAAGTCTCGGTAAAAGTTGGTTTTAAATTTAGTATTTCAAATTAATTCCCAATTTAAAGAAAAATAATTCCATTTTTTTTTTATTGAAAATGATCCGGAATTTATAAATTCAAAATTTTCCTATATTCCCCAACAAACGTGGCAAAATATAGAAATTTTTATTAGTTTTGGAAAACTTTCCGAATCATTCTCTTTTTTTGAAAGAAAGATATTCATTTATTAATAATAATTGATGATATTCCCTCCAGCAAACCCGGTAGAGAACTCATGAATTATTTTAACTCGGGAATATCTTTATTTTTATTGAAAATCATTATCTTTTTTGAAAACATTTAAAAGAAATGAATATGTATAGGCATGACATAAATAAAATGACATAGCAAAATCTAAATAATATAATGCAACCTAAATGTCATGACACATAGAAATTATTATGGCAAGAATCACATATTATATAAAATGCATGAATATAAAAATGCAATGCATGAGATGTATTTTTTCCTTTAATTAAGGAAATCCGTATATCTAAAAAGATATCCGGCTACCTTAGGAAAATATGTCAAATTAAATATTCTAAAACCAAAATACTTTGTGATTGTTTGAAAACAATTTTGAAAAGCTTGAATTAAAAATAAAAACTGGGCTAAAAATTTTTAAATGGCTCTAATTTCCTAAGTTTAAAAAATCCGGACTTGACTACCCTTAACCCGGGATTTGAAAAACCATTTTTAGAGTTTAAAAGGCTTAGAAATCACCCTAAGTCAGTAGCTAACCCTCCTAATCAGCCCACTCTAAGTACATTAACCAAAACAGAAAATTGGTTTTTCTTTAAATTCAATTCTGACTCCACTGTCCAGTTTTAATCCACGATTTTTTACCCTATTTTTAAAAATTCCAAAAATTCTAAAAACAATACTGGAGACTCAGGACATGTAAAAATATATGAGAAAAAATCGGCTTAATTTTTTGATCAAAGATGAATTCCCAGAAAAATCATAGATGTACGAGTTTTTGGAGGAGAAAAAAAAAACTGTTTTGTTTTTCTTTAAATTCAATTCTGACTCCACTGTCCAGTTTTAATCCACGATTTTTTACCCTATTTTTAAAAATTCCAAAAATTCTGAAAAAATTATTGGAGACTCAGGACATGTAAAAATACACGGGAAAAAATCGAATTAATTTTCTGATCAAAGATGAATTCCCATAAAAATCGGAGATGTACGAGTTTTGGGTGAAAAAAAAAACTGCTTTGCCAACACATTTTTTTGTCTTTGATAAAATCATTTAAGAATCAAAATAAAAATATTTGAAACTCATAGAATGACTTGAAAACAGTAGCTAGGACTTTTTGAAAGTTAGATAAAAATTGGCTAAGTAAAAAAAATCACAAAGGTAGAATAATCAATTTGACAAACTTAATTTTCCACAAGTGTGCTCAAGAGAGCATGACTTTGAACCATTAATTGGTTCAAGTCATTATTCAAGTGGCATGAACATGAAATGCATGAAATAATGCAGCAAACATAATGCATGAAATGCATGGATTTAAACCTAACTGTCATGAAAAAAATGCATAGCATTCATAAAGTAACCTAGACCGAAATGAACTTGCATGGCATTTAATGTAACCTAGACCTAAAATATGCATGGCATTTTCACAAACACAAGGCATGCTTAATTCAAAAATCCAACCAAATATCATGCAAATGCAAAAACCTAACAACTAGCATGACAAAAAATGCAACACACAATGCAAAACACGGAGTAGCCAAATGGCCTCAAGCTCCAACAAGCATGGCATTTTCACAAACACTTGGCATAGTAGCATAAAAAAACTAAGTAATAACACTTAAATCATGCAAAAATCACACAAGCATTTTCACAAACACTTAATATACTAAATCTAAAACATGCTCAACTAAGATATAAAACAAGAATCATGCAAAGAATCACACAAGCATTCGAACAAGAAGAGAAAAAGAGACAATATTTTACGTGGTTCGACCCTCTTGGTCTACATCCACGATCCCATAAGGATATCATTACTACAAGCTTTTGTACGGATAAAGCTACAAACCTTCTTACAACATACTTGTAGCTTTTGCACGGATTAAGCTACAAACCCTCAAAGTAAACCCTCAAAGTAGCTTTTGAATGGATTAAGCTACAAACCCTCAAAGTAGCTTTTGAACGGATTAAGCTACAAACCCTCAAAGTAGCTTTTGAACGGATTAAGCTACAAACCCTCAAAGTAGCTTTTGAACGGATTAAGCTACAAACCCTCAAAGTAAACACTATGACTCACCACCGGATAATCCTAATACAAGAGTATAGACTATCTCTCACAAGGGTAGTGGGTGATCTCAACCAAAGGCCAAGACCCCTTATTTATAAGGTGAGCACCTCCTTGGCTTGACATTACAAAGGGATGTGGGATTGGGACTTAGGCTCAAAAAATACCCATGGCTTGATCAAAAAATCTCTAACTAACTCTTGATTTTTAACCACTTGATTGAAAAAAATCATAAGCTTCCTCCTTCCTTTGGGCTTGGGCAGGCCAGCACTTCACTTTTCCAGCCCATCCCTGATTTTTGAAAGGCCCAAAGAAGCCCTTTTCGGTTGCTTGGGTGAAATGACCATTTTGCCCCCCGGATGCAAATAAATATCAAACGGACTCCAAATTCAATTTTTATTTTTTAAATACTTCCAAAATAATAAAATATTGAGTTCTGGAAGTTTT
This sequence comes from Fremontodendron californicum, assembly GCA_030761205.1. Lineage (NCBI taxonomy): Eukaryota > Viridiplantae > Streptophyta > Magnoliopsida > Malvales > Malvaceae > Fremontodendron > Fremontodendron californicum. The sequence continues at coordinate 6,638,658 of JAULJL010000032.1, forward strand.
CAAAATTATCCGAGTCCGTTTGCTATTTATTTGGATTTTTTCTTACCAAAATGTCCTTTTATGCCCCTACTTTTTACCATTTTTTAAACGAGCTCCAAATCAAGATTTTTCTTCATCAATCTCTTCAAAATAATTAAAAAGTGTGATCTGGAAGTTTTCATAATTTTTGGAGCTCATTTGGTATTTTTTCGGGATTTATCGGCTTGAATTACTGCATAGGAGGCCCGGGATTTGGCCATTTTGCAAACGAACTCGGAATCAAGATTTTCTTTCGCCAATCTCTTCCAAATAATTTTAAAATGAGATTTTCCAAATTTCAGAATTTTTGGAGTCCATTTGCTATTTTTCCGGGATTTTCCTTTTTGAATTACTGCATAAGAAGCCCGGGATTTGGCCATTTTGCAAACGAACTCGGAATCAAGATTTTCTTTCGCCAATCTCCTTCAAATGATTTAAGAATGAGATTGACAAATTTTCCATAATTTTCGGAGTCCATTTGCTATTTTTCCCAAATTTTTCTAATTTTGCCCTTTTACCTCCGAAACCCGGTTTTGCTCAAAACAAATCCGATTTTCAGATTTTCTTCAATCTGAGCCTTGGGCCATCCTTTTTTAATCATTCCTCATCCATTGGGGGCTTTGGTCTTACCAAGTCGGGCCATTTCTGTGATTTTTCCCGATTTCACCGAAATCCACTAAAAACCCTAATTCTCGGTTTTCTCCCGGATTGACTTTCCTTTCGGTTTTTCTTGCAAGTGACTTCTCCATTACCCGTAGTCAGTGTTTATCTTTCATTTGGAATCTTCAATTTCGACCAGTTTGATCGTTTAAGCACTTTCCCCAAATTTCTTGGATTAGGGTTTCTTTTCTACTGAATCTCCAAATCCCAACTTCTGAACTCCATATCTTTCAATGTAGACCTCGGATTATCAAAATTCTTTCTTCATTTTTCAATTGAACTTAAAATCTTGATTTTGAAAGTGGGTTGACTTTTTCAGTAGTTGACTTTCTAGGGTTGACTTTTTCGGGGTTGACTTTTTTGGGGTTGACTTTTTTTCAAGTTTGACTTTTTGTGCTCGCCCTCTTAAAATAAGTCTCGGAGTACCACCTGCAGGATGAAAACAGTCTTTTTACACTCGGGAACATCAATATGGGAAGAAAACATACCTGTTTAGTAGTCCGGACAAAATTAGGTGTCTACAGCTGCCCCTCTTTGGCTATTGCTGAGAATCAGGAATCAGGCAAAGATAAACCGACACTAATTTTGTACGGTCAGTGACATCACATGTGAAGGAAAGGGAAAGGGGTTTCTTTTTCATTTTCATTTTTTTCATTTTCATTTTTTTCATTTTTTTTCTTCTTTTTTCTTTTTTCTTTTTTCTTTTTTTCTTTTTTTTCTTTTTTTTTTTCTATTTTCTCTATTTTCATTTTTTTTAAACAATAAATTGAAGATTTTGTCCTTAAATTGAATTCCCTGCCTAAACAAGGCTCGATTCGTCTTAAGGAAACGAATTCGATTTTCAAAAGAAAAATTTATGCTCGAAGGGCTTTAAAATTGGTGCCCGAAGGTCTTAAAATGGTGCCCGGAGGTCTTAAAATGGTGCCCGGAGGTCTTAAAAATTGGTGCCCGGAGGTCTTACCCCTGAAAAAAGTTATGCCCGGAGGTCTTAAAGATGTTGCCCGGAGGTCTTACCTGTAATTTGAAAAATTATGCCCGGAGGTCTTAAAAATGGTGCCCATAGGCCTTACCCCTGAAAAGAAAGAATTATGCCCGGAGGTCTTAAAGATGTTGCCCGGAGGTCTTAAAGATGTTGCCCGGAGGTCTTACCTGTGATTTGAAAAATTATGCCCGGAGGTCTTAAAAATGGTGCCCATAGGCCTTACCAATGAAAAGAAAGAGTTATGCCCGGAGGTCTTAAAGATGTTGCCCGGAGGTCTTACCTGTGATTTGAAAAATTGTGCCCGGAGGTCTTAAAAATGGTGCCCATAGGTCTTACCCCTGAAAAAAAAAGTTATGCCCGGAGGTCTTAAAGATGTTGCCCGGAGGTCTTACCTGTGATTTGAAAAATTATGCCCGGAGGTCTTAAAAATGGTGCCCATAGGTCTTACCCCTGAAAAAAAAGTTATGCCCGGAGGTCTTAAAGATGTTGCCCAGAGGTCTTACCTGTGATTTGAAAAATTATGCCCGGAGGTCTTAAAAATGGTGCCCATAGGTCTTACCCCTGAAAAAAAAAGTTATGCCCGGAGGTCTTAAAAATTGTGCCCATAGGCCTTACCCCTGAAAAAAGTTATGCCCGGAGGTCTTAAAGATGTTGGTGAAGAATTGTTGAAAATTAACCTAAAGATTTGAGAAGATGCGAATGCTTTTTGATGCAAATGCATGTCGCAACCTAAAAAAAATAACGACGTCTCATCGCAAGACTTTATTATTCGTTAGGTGTGACATTAAAAAAAACCGAGGAAAAGTCGACTTAATTCCTCTAAAAAAAATGAAGGTTTTGAAAATGACCTTAAAAGACATGGAGTCGCCACCAATCTTTTTTAGCTAGGTGTGATCGGCCACCTATTAAAACCGGTTTTATAAAATATTTTAAAAATTAATTAAAACATTTTAAAAACCAATTTCAAGTCTGCGTTTTAAACCAGAGAAATCAAAGAAGCGGGTTCGGGAGTCGGTTACGTGCGGGGAAGGACTAGCACCCCCACAACGCCCGTATAAATCGGTACCTTATTAATCGTGTGTTATCTCAAGTCTCGGTAAAAGTTGGTTTTAAATTTAGTATTTCAAATTAATTCCCAATTTAAAGAAAAATAATTCCATTTTTTTTTTATTGAAAATGATCCGGAATTTATAAATTCAAAATTTTCCTATATTCCCCAACAAACGTAGCAAAATATAGAAATTTTTATTAGTTTTGGAAAACTTTCCGAATCATTCTCTTTTTTTGAAAGAAAGATATTCATTTATTAATAATAATTGATGATATTCCCTCCAGCAAACCCGGTAGAGAACTCATGAATTATTTTAACTCGGGAATATCTTTATTTTTATTGAAAATCATTATCTTTTTTGAAAACATTTAAAAGAAATGAATATGTATAGGCATGACATAAATAAAATGACATAGCAAAATCTAAATAATATAATGCAACCTAAATGTCATGACACATAGAAATTATTATGGCAAGAATCACATATTATATAAAATGCATGAATATAAAAATGCAATGCATGAGATGTATTTTTTCCTTTAATTAAGGAAATCCGTATATCTAAAAAGATATCCGGCTACCTTAGGAAAATATGTCAAATTAAATATTCTAAAACCAAAATACTTTGTGATTGTTTGAAAACAATTTTGAAAAGCTTGAATTAAAAATAAAAACTGGGCTAAAAATTTTTAAATGGCTCTAATTTCCTAAGTTTAAAAAATTCGGACTTGACTACCCTTAACCCGGGATTTGAAAAACCATTTTTAGAGTTTAAAAGGCTTAGAAATCACCCTAAGTCAGTAGCTAACCCTCCTAATCAGCCCACTCTAAGTACATTAACCAAAACAGAAAATTGGTTTTTCTTTAAATTCAATTCTGACTCCACTGTCCAGTTTTAATCCACGATTTTTTACCCTATTTTTAAAAATTCCAAAAATTCTAAAAACAATACTGGAGACTCAGGACATGTAAAAATATACGAGAAAAAATCGGCTTAATTTTTTGATCAAAGATGAATTCCCAGAAAAATCATAGATGTACGAGTTTTTGGAGGAGAAAAAAAAAAACTGTTTTGTTTTTCTTTAAATTCAATTCTGACTCCACTGTCCAGTTTTAATCCACGATTTTTTACCCAATTTTTAAAACTTCCAAAAATTCTAAAAAAAATACTGGAGACTCAGGACATGTAAAACTACATTAAAACAAATCGGCTTAATTTTCTGATCAAAGATGAATTCCCAGAAAAATCATAGATGTACGAGTTTTTGGAGGAGAAAAAAAACTGCTTTGCCAACACATTTTTGCTTTTGATAAAATCATTTAAAAACCAAAGTAAAAATATTTGAAACTCATAAAATGACTTGAAAGCAGTAGCTAGGACTCTTTGAAAGTTAGATAAAAATTGGCTAAATAAAAAAAAATCACAAAGGTAGAGTAATCAATTTGACAAACTTAATTTTCCACAAGTGTGCTCAAGAGAGCATGATCTTGAACCATTAATTGGCTCAAGTCATTATTCAAGTGGCATGAACATGAAATGCATGAAACAATGCAGCAAACATAATGCATGAAATGCATGGATCTAAACCTAAATGTAAGGAAAATGCATGACATAAATAATATGGCCTAGACCTAACATGAACTTGCATGGCATTTAATGTAACCTAGACCTAAGACATGCATGGCATTTTCACAAACACAAGGCATGCTTAATTCAAAAATCCAACCAAATATCATGCAAATGCAAAAACCTAACAACTAGCATGACAAAAATACAACACACAATGCAAAACACATGGAGTAGCCAAATGGCCCCAAGCTCCAACAAGCATGGCATTTTCACAAACACTTGATATGCTAGCATGAAAAACTAAGTCATAACACAAAAATCACACAAGCATTTTCACAAACACCTAATATACCAAATCTAAAACATGCTCACTAAGATATAAAACAAGAATCATGCAAAGAATCACACAAGCATTTTCACAAACACTTAATATGCTAACTCTAAAACATGCTCAAATTTAAACAACATGAAAACAGAAAATTAAAAATACAAAAACATGATATCTAAGACATAAATGGCAACAAACAAAGCAACCAAATTAAATATAACTTAAGAACATGAAATAACATAATATTTAAAACATCAAAAATAAAGAAAATGGCATAAACAATATGGTAAAATGAATCAAAAACAACAACTTAAAATAAATAATGTAGGCCATTTGGCCATGGTGAGTTTATTATAAAAACAAAATGTAAAAAAAAATATACTTAAGAAAGGAAATGAAGGAAGAACAAGAAACATTATTTTAAAATGAAAACTCACCAAGTAGAGATTAAAAGAGCAAAAAATAAGAATAGAAAATGAAAGTGCAAGAGTTGGTGCTCAAGAGCAACCTCAAGAAGCTAATATTTCAAGCTTTTCTCTTCAAACTTTCCTTTTTTTCTAAACTTTTCTTTTTTGCTCTCAACCAAGAAGATAAAAAACTAAGAAAAACTAAGAGAAATCAGCCAAAATGGAAAAGAAAAAACAAAATCTGCCTCCTCCCTTAGGGCTGGCAGAAAATGATGCTTATATGGACTCCAAGATGTTGTCATTTTTGTGTAACCTAATTTCCATCAAATGGCCAATAATTCAAGATGAAAAGTCATGAAATTACCACCCTTAGATTAGCATCTCAGCCCTCTCAAATTACAGCTGTCCAAGAAAAATGTTGACATCTTTTTTCCAGCCCAACTCTGATTTTTTGAAGGGCCCAAAAAGCCCTTTTCGGTTGCTTGGGTGAAATGACCATTTTGCCCTCCCGGATGCAAAATAAATATCAAACGGGCTCCAAATTCAATTTTTCGTTTTTTAATACTTCCAAAATAATAAAATATTGAGTTCTGGAAGTTTTCAAAATTATCCGAGTCCGTTTGCTATTTATTTGGATTTTTTCTTCCCAAAATGTCCTTTTATGCCCCTACTTTTTACCATTTTTTAAACGAGCTCCAAATCAAGATTTTTCTTCACCAATATCTTCAAAATAATTAAAAAGTGTGATCTGGAAGTTTTCGTAATTTTTGGAGCTCATTTGGTATTTTTTCGGGATTTATCGGCTTGAATTACTGCATAGGAAGCTCGGGATTTAGCCATTTTGCAAATGAACTCGGAATCAAGATTTTCTTTCGCCAATCTCTTCCAAATAATTTAAAATTGAGATTTACCAAATTTCAGAATTTTTGGAGTCCATTTGCTATTTTTTCGGGATTTATCTTTTTGAATTACTGCATAAGAAGCCCGAGATTTGGCCATTTTGCAAACAAACTCGGAATCAAGATTTTATTTTACCAATCTCTTTCAAATGATTTAAGAATGAGATTGACAAATTTTCCATAATTTTCGGAGTCCATTTGCTATTTTTCCCAAAAGTTTCCAATTTTGCCCTTTAACCTCCGAAACCCGGTTTTGCTCAAAACAAGTCCGATTTTCAGATTTTCTTCAATCTGAGCCTTGGGCCATCCTTTTTAATCATTCCTCATACATTGGGGGATTTGGTCTTACCAAGTCGAGCCATTTCTGTGATTCTTCCCGATTTCACCGAAATCCACTAAAAACCCCAATTCTCGGTTTTCTCCCGGATTGACTTTTCTTTCGGTTTTTCTTGCAAGTGACTTCTCCATTACCCGTAGTCAGTGCTTATCTTTCATTTGGAACCTTCAATTTCGACCAGTTTGATCGTTTAAGCACTTTTCCCCAAATTTCTCGGATTAGGGTTTCTTTTCTACTGAATCTCCAAATCCCAACTTCCGAACTCCATATCTTTCAATGTAGACCTCGGATTATCAAAATTCTTTATCCATTTTTCAATTGAACTTAAAATCTTGATTTTGAAAGTGGGTTGACTTTTTCAGTAGTTGACTTTCTGGGGTTGACTTTTTCGGGGTTGACTTTTTTCAAGTTTGACTTTTTATGCTCGCCCTCTTAAACTAAGTCTCGGAGTACCACCTGCAGGATAAAAACAGTCTTTTTATACTCGGAAACATCAATATGGGAAGAAAACATACCTGTTTAGTGGCCCGGACAAAATTAGGTGTCTACAATGCATATGTTGAATAAGATACAAAATGACTTAAACTGGTGCAAATGTCTTTGATGCAAATGTAAATGACTTGATTTGATGCAAACTTTCTTGATGCAGATTCAACTAACTTAGATTGATGTAAATGCTTCTTGATGTAGATGCACATGTTGAATAAAATTCTGGATAACTCCTCCAAAAGAAGATTTCTCATTTTCCAAAATTATAAAACCCTGGATATCTCCACCAGAGGCTTCAGCTATCACCACCGAAGACTTGTTCACTTTTAAAACTGTAAAATTATGGATATCCCCACCAGAAGCTTTAGCTATCACCACCAAAGACTTGTTCATTGTAAAATTCTGGGTAACTCCTTCAAAAGAAGATTTCTCATTTTTCAAAATTATAAAACCCTGGATATCTCCACCAGAGGCTTCATCTATCACCACCGAAGACTTCTTCACTTTTAAAAACCTGTAAAATTCTGGATATCCCCACCAGAAGCTTTGAGAAATGATGCAGATGCACATGTCTTTTAACAAGGTGCTCATGCTTCATGGTGCAAATGTAAAATATTTCTTAGTGCAAATGCAAATGGCCTGGATTGATGCTCATGTTTCATGATGCAGATGCCCCTACTAATTGTGTTCATGTAACTGGTTTATGAATGGTGTAACTACAATTACCACACAATAATGAAAATGCAATGATTCTAGAAATGATGCAATTGCTTGAGATGACACAAATGCGAATTCCATGAAGAATGTAAATGTAAAGGTAAAATGCAAATGCTTATGGAATAATGCCAATGCAAATACTCATGAATGATGCAAATGCTTACCGACACTATGCAGATGCAAAAGCTCGATAAAGAGATGAGTGCTCATGAGTGATGCAAATGCTCCTAGTTGTTTTTCTAGACTTTGGCGTAGCCTTTCAAATTCATTCTTCCTCTTCAAATCAGAGTATATCTTCAATTCATTTTGGCTATTCTCTTTGCCCCAACAGTTTTCAAACTTTCATCAACAGAGATCTGCACTGGGTTCGATTTTTTCTTCTCATATCTGGAAATCAGGACCTACCCTGGCAGTTCTATACCTTTGGGTTAGAAAAATCCTTGTCTCATGTCAACATCAAAATGGGTATTTCAAAAAAAATCTCTTTATTTGTTTTTGCATTTTGAAAACTTCTGAACGAAAAATATTAACCCCACAATGTGTGATATATAAATCTTTTGAAGACTGATGATCATTGTTAGAAATTTCTCTAAGTATCAATCAGGGTTTTTCCAACTGGGATTGGCAAGGCTTGGTATAACAAGATTCTGGCGTTTCCAGGAAAACTTCATGACAAAAATGTATATCCCTTCTAGGCTCACAAATAGAACTGGTTTTATAAATCATGAATTTATTGAGAACCAAACAAATTCAACATTCTTTTAGTTTCCATATCAAGGTATTTTGGCAAGCATCAAGATTGGCCGGGATGTTCAAACCGAAAAGTTTAATCTTGGAGAAAAAGTTTCAATTTTTTGAAGACAATCCTCTGAATGAGAGTTGGCAATTTGGGGGTTCAAGAATTCCTAGATGTTCCTCGATGACCACCCCTTTAAGAAAATATTTTCTTTTGTGGTATCGGCACTATCATCGATGGCATCGAAAATTCTCATTTTACTCTAGACCGCCCGTTTTTGGGTTTTCGCCCTAGAGTCCCATTCTTTCCATTTTCCCTTCTCTTTTCTTTTTTCATTTTCATTGTTTTACCATGCACTTGAGAATTATAAATTCTTCCTTAGTGAAATGAGAATTCGATGAGATGGGATAAAATCCGAGGAAAAACCCTTCAAATTAAATATTCATGCTTGATCAAAATGGACTTTTAAAGCACTTAATGTAGGCCATGGCTCAGGGTTCAGAAAGAAAGAATAAATAGGCCCAAAATATGTGTTTAAGGGTAATCAGATCAAGGATCATTTCTTGAGGAGGATTCTCTTTGAAGCATTTGTCCCTTCTTGGACATTTCTTTCCTTTTGACTTTTGTGTCTTTCTTTCCTCGTTCTTGGCTTTCAATTTGCCATGTCTTTCACACATTTTGTTTTCTTTTTGATTGTGTTTTTTTTTTCTTGGCTTTCATTTCGCCATCTTTTTCTCTTCTTTTTTCTCTGACAGAGTGCGCCCGTATTTATTCGGGGCTCCATTTGCTTTATGTCTGTCCTTGAGCTAGGACTCATTTATCAATGATCTTTTAAAAGATCTTTCCTTGCAGTTGCCCCCCAGTGTAGAGGGTGATCCTTGATCAGGGTTCAAAAAAGAAAAAATTCTTTTGGCTCAAAAAGGGTGACTATGGATAATAAATTTTTTTTTTTTTGCGAAAGGGATATGAAAGATGGCCATTCCTCATGTCAAGCACGAATATTCACATTGAAAAGCAATCCCTAGGGGAAATAGATATTCAGAATTTCATTTTGCACTTTGGAATCATCCGAATTCTCATATGCATGATATCACAAATTTTTCATTTTTCATCGCATGCCCCAATGATTAATGCTTTTAGTCCATCCTTATTCACCATGTATCCATCATTTCCACATATGATGCCCCAATTTGATTAACCAATGAGAATTTGTATGAATGAGGAACATAGCAAGTCTAGGTCTGTACTGAAAAGGATGAATTTCAAATCTGAGTTCTTTGAAGAAACAAGGAAAATATGACCCCAAAAAAAAACGGGTTTTCCCTGGGACAAGGGATAATCTATTTTAATCATTGTGCCCCAGGGTGTCAAACATGAAGTGATGTCTGGGCAATTAGTGTTTTGTGGTCATTGGGAAAGGTCATGAATGGTTTTAGCACAATCTTGACACACACCAAATTATCAAAATCTGGATTCTTGAAAGAATGTCTCATTTGTTTGATTTTCAAGGAATTTGAAAATTTTCAAAAAGTTCGTTCCTTTGTTCATAGCCTAGACTAAGATCTACGTCTTTGCTTATTCTGTGATGACAATGGTTTTATGAAGTCAAATCATTCATATTCCTTGAAGCATTAGGTCTTTCAAGTGGTCTCGGTTCAAAAGATTTAGGCTTAGGAAAGCCTAAAGAGAATGGAGAAGGTATTGGGTCATTTATAACAATGATCATCAATATTCTCAAGATTGTTCATTATTTCATGTGAAAACCACTTATTTATTGTTTACCACAAATTTTCTCAAAGTTTTATTTGTTTTTGCAAATTCAAATTTATTGCTAAAATAAAGTGAACACAAAACATTTAAATTCAAAATTTATTTATTTCATGTAGATGTCAACATGAGACAAGCGTTTTCATCATCAAAGTGTATAGAAATATATGCATCAGAATGCTCTTATTGACATGCTTTCAAAGATAACAATTCTTATCCTCAAAATTCTTCAAGAGGAAATCAATCTATGGTAAAACAGATTTCCAATGTTCGATAAGCTCTGGAATCCAAATGCCATCGTGGACAAGACCTTCAATTCTTTCTTTCAATTGTCTGCATTTTTTAGTCGAATGCCCAATTACCCCAATGTGATACTCGCACTTGCTGTTGAGGTCATAGCTTTTAGCTGACGAAGAAAACTCTTTTAAGCTAAGCCAAGTTCTATTTCATCTTATTAATGTGTTTCATGATGAATGAGCTATGAATGTCATGAGTGCAATTTGATGCATGTGAAGGATAAACAAAGTTATGTGTGGTCATATACAATGGAAACATGTTGACCCTGTATGTTATAAATGCAACACGAATGCCAACATGATGCATTTAAAGAATAAGAAAAATCAATGCATGGATATATGCAATGAATGACCATGTATGTTCCAAATGCATTTCCCAATGAATGATCATATACACTATGAATGCCACACATGTGAAGAATAAATGACTGACACAGAGTATATACAAAGAAAATCATGCTGATCGTGTATGTCATGAATGCAACCTGATGCCAATATGACAAATTAATGCATGAGCATATCATGATGACTGTGTATGCCATGAATGCACCCTGATGCCAACATGATGCGTGTAAAAAATAAGCAAATTAATGCATGGATATATACAATGAATGACCATGTATGTTCCATATGCATTTCCCAATGAATGATCATATACACTATGAATGCCACACAATGTCAATTATGATGCATGTGAAGAATAAATGATTGACACAGAGTATATACAAAGAAAATCATGCTGACCGTGTATGTTATGAGTGCAACTTGATGCCAATATGACAAATTAATACATGAGCACATCATGATGACTATGTATGCCATGAATGCAACCTGATGCCAACATTATGCATGTAAAGAAAGAATAAATTGATATATGGATATATACAGAAAAATCATGCTGACTATGAATGCATGAATGCAACCTGACAAATAATTGATCGGATGCAAAATGCAAAGGGGAAGATATCACGGAGGAAATAAGAATCGGAGGAACTTAATCATCAACATAGCCAATTCAAAATGTTCATGCAATACTACTGGTTTTATGAAATCATGAAATGAAACTATTATCACCATCCATTTTTTGCAAAAACGAGATCAATAATACAACCAAAATGTACATGCTCTATTCACACATGTATGAAATGTGCAAAATGCAAAAATGCTTGAAAAAGGATTTTTTTTTTTTTTTTTTAAAACAGCTAATGAACATCTGCCCCAACAATATCTGCTTATTTAGGCATCACGATGCCTTCGAGGCAGAGTATCACATTTATTACGGGCGATGTACGTACATCATTGCCCGATCTACCACACTTATTCGAAGTGTAAAATAGGTAACAAAAAGTTTAGAAATGTCCCTCCATGTGTTCCTATTTTCGGTATATCTAACGGAAATTCGGGATGGCTTCGCCTAGGTTCAACTATATGAGGGTGAATCGATTCTAAGGCCCCGAATTGTTCCTCACTGTCGTCGGTGAAGGCTAGTAAGGCACCCCGATAAAAACGGGTTCAATTCGTTAGAGTATATTTTCCTATGCCTATGCGGAGGATCATCACGAAGGCATTAGGTACTTTATACTCCGAAAGTGTTTCACTAGCCCATACGGAGGATCAATCACGAAGGCTTAGTTACTTTACTCCCACTTAAAAGGACGGAACCCGGGTAGAGGATTCATGTTATGCAAATGCACGTGTAGTGTGTGTGGAGGAATATCAAACCTTTCACTACCTATTCTACAAACCTTATTCTAAATGCCCTAGCAATTAAAACATTCAAGAATAGTGTAACGCATTAACCGACAAGCAATTATAATATACAACCTTAAATAACTAGAGAACAAAAATAAAATGCATGCACATGAGTATGAACATATTTAAAAACATTTTATTATTTTCAAAATTCTCCTTATTAAAAAAATGTGGGAATTAAAATTAAATACCAATTAAACCAACAAAACCGAGACTTTGATAACACACGACCAATTCTAGGCCTGACTCTCTAATAAGTCCCCAGCGGAGTCGCCAAGTTGTCGCAACCTAAAAAAAATAACGACGAGTCTCATCGCAAGACTTTATTATTCGTTAAGCGTGACATTTAAAGAAAAAACCGAGGAAAAGTCGACTTAATTCCTCTAGAAATGAAGGTTTTGAAAATGACCTTAAGAAAGACATGGAGTCGCCACCAATCTTTTTTAGCTAGGTGTGATCGGCCACCTATTAAAACCGGTTTTACAAAATATTTTAAAAATTAATTAAAACATTTTAAAAACCAATTTCAAGTCTGCGTTTTAAACCAGAGAAATCAAAGAAGCGGGTTCGGGAGTTGGTTACGTGCGGGGAAGGATTAGCACCCCCACAACGCCCGTATAAATCGGTACCTTATTAATCGTGTGTTATCTCAAGTCTCGGTAAAAGTTGGTTTGAAATTTAGTATTTCAAATTAATTCCAAATTTAAAGAAAAATAATTCCATTTTTTATTGAAAATGATCCGGAATTTATAAATTCAAAATTTTCCTATATTCCCCAACAAACGTGGCAAAATATAGAAATTTTTATTAGTTTTGGAAAACTTTCCGAATCATTCTCTTTTTTTTTTTTTTGAAAGAAAGATATTCCTTTATTAATAATAATTGATGATATTCCCTCCAGCAAACCCGGTAGAGAACTCATGAATTATTTTAACCCGGGAATATCTTTATTTTTATTGAAAACCATTATCTTTTTTGAAAACATTTAAAAGAAATGAATATGTATAGGCATGACATAAATAAAATGACATAGCAAAATCTAAATAATATAATGCAACCTAAATGTCATGACACATAGAAATTATTATGGCAAGAATCACATATTATATAAAATGCATGAATATAAAAATGCAATGCATGAAATGTATTTTTTCCTTTAATTAAGGAAATCCGTATATCTAAAAAGATATCCGGTTACCTTAGGAAAATATGTCAAATTAAATATTCTAAAACCAAAATACTTTGTGATTGTTTGAAAACAATTTTGAAAAGCTTGAATTAAAAATAAAAACTGGGCTAAAATTTTTAAAATGACTCTAATTTCCTAAGTTTAAAAAAAATCCGGACTTGGCTACCCTTAACCCGGGACTTGAAAAACCATTTTTAGAGTTTAAAAAGGCTTAGAAATTATCCTAAGTCAGTAGCTAACACTCCTAATCAGCCCACTCTAAGTAAATTAACAAAAACAGAAAATTGGTTTTTCTTTAAATTCAATTCTGACTCCACTGTCCAGTTTTAATCCATGATTTTTTACCCTATTTTTAAAAATTCCAAAAATTCTGAAAAAATTATTGGAGACTCAAGACATGTAAAAATACACGGAAAAAAATTTACTTAATTTTCTGATCAAAGATGAATTCCCAAACAAACCAGAGATGTACGAGTTTTTGGAGGAGAAAAAACTGCTTTGTTTTTCTTTAAAATCAATTCTGACTCCACTGTCCAGTTTTAATCCACGATTTTTTACCCTATTTTTAAAAATTCCAAAAATTCTGAAAAAATTATTGGAGACTTAGGACATGTAAAAATACACGGGAAAAAATCGAATTAATTTTCTGATCAAAGATGAATTCCCAGAAAAATCGGAGATGTACGAGTTTTGGGTGAAAAAAAAAACTGCTTTGCCAACACATTTTTTTTGTCTTTGATAAAATCATTTAAGAATCAAAATAAAAATATTTGAAACTCATAGAATGACTTGAAAACAGTAGCTAGGACTTTTTGAAAGTTAGATAAAAATTGGCTAAGTAAAAAAAATCACAAAGGTAGAATAATCAATTTGACAAACTTAATTTTCCACAAGTGTGCTCAAGAGAGCATGACTTTGAACCATTAATTGGTTCAAGTCATTATTCAAGTGGCATGAACATGAAATGCATGAAATAATGCAGCAAACATAATGCATGAAATGCATGGATTTAAACCTAACTGTCATGAAAAAAATGCATAGCATTCATAAAGTAACCTAGACCGAAATGAACTTGCATGGCATTTAATGTAACCTAGACCTAAAATATGCATGGCATTTTCACAAACACAAGGCATGCTTAATTCAAAAATCCAACCAAATATCATGCAAATGCAAAAACCTAACAACTAGCATGACAAAAAATGCAACACACAATGCAAAACACGGAGTAGCCAAATGGCCTCAAGCTCCAACAAGCATGGCATTTTCACAAACACTTGGCATAGTAGCATAAAAAAACTAAGTAATAACACTTAAATCATGCAAAAATCACACAAGCATTTTCACAGACACTTAATATACTAAATCTAAAACATGCTCAACTAAGATATAAAACAAGAATCATGCAAAGAATCACACAAGCATTCGAACAAGAAGAGAAAAAGAGACAATATTTTACGTGGTTCGACCCTCTTGGTCTACATCCACGATCCCATAAGGATATCATTACAACAAGCTTTTGTACGGATAAAGCTACAAACCTTCTTACAACATACTTGTAGCTTTTGCACGGATTAAGCTACAAACCCTCAAAGTAAACCTTCAAAGTAGCTTTTGAACGGATTAAGCTACAAACCCTCAAAGTAGCTTTTGAACGGATTAAGCTACAAACCCTCAAAGTAGCTTTTGAACGGATTAAGCTACAAACCCTCAAAGTAAACACTATAACTCACCACCGGATAATCCTAATACAAGAGTATAGACTATCTCTCACAAGGGTAGTGGGTGATCTCAACCAAAGGCCAAGACCCCTTATTTATAAGGTGAGCACCTCCTTGGCTTGACATTACAAAGGGATGTGGGATTGGGACTTAGGCTCAAAAATACCCATGGCTTGATAAAAAAATCTCTAACTAACTCTTGATTTTTAACCACTTGATTGAAAAAAATCATAAGCTTCCTCCTTCCTTTGGGCTTGGGCAGGCCAGCACTTCACTTTTCCAGCCCATCCCTGATTTTTGAAAGGCCCAAAGAAGCCCTTTTCGGTTGCTTGGGTGAAATGACCATTTTGCCCCCCGGATGCAAATAAATATCAAACGGACTCCAAATTCAATTTTTATTTTTTAAATACTTCCAAAATAATAAAATATTGAGTTCTGGAAGTTTTCAAAATTATCCGAGTCTGTTTGCTATTTATTTGGATTTTTTCTTACCAAAATGTCCTTTTATGCCCCTACTTTTTACCATTTTTTAAACGAGCTCCAAATCAAGATTTTTCTTCACCAATCTCTTCAAAATAATTAAAAAGTGTGATCTGGAAGTTTTCATAATTTTTGGAGCTCATTTGGTATTTTTCGTGATTTATCGGCTTGAATTACTGCATAGGAGGCCCGGGATTTGGCCATTTTGCAAACGAACTCGAAATCAAGATTTTCTTTCGCCAATCTCTTCCAAATAATTTAAAAATGAGATTTTCCAAATTTCAGAATTTTTGGAGTCCATTTGCTATTTTTCCGGGATTTTCCTTTTTGAATTACTGCATAAGAAGCCCGGGATTTGGCCATTTTGCAAACGAACTCGGAATCAAGATTTTCTTTCGCCAATCTCCTTCAAATGATTTAAGAATGAGATTGACAAATTTTCCATAATTTTCGGAGTCCATTTGCTATTTTTCCCAAAATTTTCCAATTTTGCCCTTTTACCTCCGAAACCCGGTTTTGCTCAAAACAAATCCGATTTTCAGATTTTCTTCAATCTGAGCCTTGGGCCATCCTTTTTAATCATTCCTCATCCATTGGGGGCTTTGGTCTTACCAAGTCGGGCCATTTCTGTGATTTTTCCCGATTTCACCGAAATCCACTAAAAACCCTAATTCTCGGTTTTCTCCCGGATTGACTTTCCTTTCGGTTTTTCTTGCAAGTGACTTCTCCATTACCTGTAGTCAGTGTTTATCTTTCATTTGGAATCTTCAATTTCGACCAGTTTGATCGTTTAAGCACTTTTCCCCAAATTTCTTGGATTAGGGTTTCTTTTCTACTGAATCTCCAAATCCCAACTTCTGAACTCCATATCTTTCAATGTAGACCTCGGATTATCAAAATTCTTTCTCCATTTTTCAATTGAACTTAAAATCTTGATTTTGAAAGTGGGTTGACTTTTTCAGTAGTTGACTTTCTGGGTTGACTTTTTCGGGGTTGACTTTTTTGAGGTTGACTTTTTTTCAAGTTTGACTTTTTGTGCTCGCCCTCTTAAACTAAGTCTCGGAGTACCACCTGAATGATGAAAACAGTCTTTTTACACTCGGGAACATCAATATGGGAAGAAAACATACCTGTTTAGTGGTCCGGACAAAATTAGGTGTCTACAATACGTGATGACATGCTGGTGAAAAGTTCCTCGCTGGACCAGCACGTCCTCAACCTGGAGGAAGCTTTTGACGTCATCAGAAAGCACAACATGAGATTTAATCTAGAAAAATATGCATTTGCAGTAGGGGCGGGGAAGTTCCTTGGTTTCATGGTCTCTAACAGAGGAATAGAAGCAAATCCGAAAAAGATTCAAGCAATCCTAGGTATGTGCCCGCCGAGAAACACCGAAGAGATGTAAAGACTTACCGGCAGAGTGGTCGTCCTTAACAGATTTGTCTCCAAGCTCGCCGACAAGTGCCTACCTTTCTTCAAGGTACTCAGGGGAGCCTCCAAGTATCAATTGAACAAGAATTGTCAGAAGGCTTTGAAGAATTAAAGAAGTAGTTGTGCTCGCTGCCCTTGCTCACCAGTCCCCTGTCAGGAGATCAGCTGTACATTTATCTAGCAGCCTCAGATGAAACCGTGGTCGCGGTGCTTCTTAAGAAAGAAGAAGCCCGCCAGACACCAGTTTATCATGTCAGTCGAGCCCTGCAGAATGGGGAAATCAACTATACTCGACTAGAAAAAAACAACTTTTGCCCTGATAGTGGCGGCTAGACACCTAATGTAGTATTTTCAGGCCCACCCTATCACGGTATTTACAAATCAACCGCTTAGGGAAGTCTTGCAAAAAGTAGACACGGCGGGTAGGATGGGCAAGTAGAGTGTCGAGCTGAGTGAATTTGGCTTGTAGTATAGGCCAATGAAGGTTATCAAGGCCCAGGCTTTGGCAGACTTTATACTTGAGTGCTTATTCACCAGCGCCATCACAACGCCGATCCACTACCCGGAAGAATCACCATCAAGCCCCAATAATGAGGAGGCACCGCCACTACCTCCAGAACCAACCTTAATACAGAAGCCTCAACAGGTGAGGCCCTCTCCAAATGACACATAAACGCTGTATATAGATAGATCCTTAGGAAAAGAGGGATCAGGGGCCGGAATCCTGTTAACTGACCCCTAGGAAAACAAATGGCAATACGGGTTATCTTTTGATTTCCTCGCCTCGAACAACGCGACAGAGTACGAAGCTTTCCTAGCGGGGCGAGGGTTGGCACTTAAACTCGACGTCACAAAGCTGTTTGTGTCAACCAATTCCCAACTAGTAGTGAAGCAGGTGAATAGGGAATATGAAGTTAGAGAGCCCGCCTTGGTAAAATATCACAAAGGGGTCATGAACCTAAAACAACGGTTCAGCCAGTTGACAATCCAACAGATCGCGAAAGAAGAAAATGTCAAAGCAGACTCCCTGTCCAAGCTCGACTTCACCATCGAAATAAGACAAAGAGGAAAGATTCTTCTTGAGCACCGGCCTTTGCCAAGCCACCAGGAGGGAGAAGAGGTCCTCCAAATAACCAATGAACAGAGTTGGTTAACAAGCATTATAGACTTCCTTATAAAAGGGACTTCTCCAGACAACCCCAAAGAACAACTCAGACTGAGAAGAAGGGCAGCCAGATACACAATGATGGACGACACCCTGTACAAAAAATCATTCAGTGAACCCTTACTAAGATGCCTAGAGCCAGCAGAGGCTGAATAGGTCCTTCGAGATATCCATGAAGGGGTATGTAGAAACCATATAGAGGCAGGTCGCTAGCACAGAAAGCACTAAGACATGGTTTTTACTGGCAAACAATGAAGAAAGACGCCACAGAATAGGTAAAGAAATGTGAAAAGTGCCAAAGGTTCGCCACTATTCAAAGACAACCGGCAGAATTGCTCAACCAGTTGTCGAGCCCATGGCTTTTTGCAATGTGGGGGATCGACATTCTGGGACCTTTTCCTATCGCCATAGGGCAGAAGAAGTTTGTAGTTATCGCCTACGAGTATTTCACCAAATGGGTAGAAGTAGAGGCCGTGGCGACCATCACAGAAAGGGTGATTAATAATTTCATTTGGAAGTTTATGGTGTGCAGATACGGGATCCCCAACACCATTGTGGCGGACAATGGTGCACAGTTCTAAGGGGACAAGTAGAGGCGATGAACAAGAGAATCCTTCAAGGCTTGAAAAAGAAGCTCGACGATGCCAATGGGGCATGGCTAGAAGAAATGCACGAAATCTTATGGGCCATCAGGACCACGTCCCACACATGCACGGGCGAGACTCCTTTGAACCTAATGTACAGTACAGAGGTTGTAATACCAGACGAGATCGACATAAACTCCTCGAGAACGGCTCACTACGACCCCGTCACCAATGAAGAAGTACTAAGAAGAAATCTGGACCTCCTAGAGGAAACCAGAGACTGGGCACAAGTCAAACATGCTGCCAGATCATATCAGGTAGCCCAGTACTACAACTCAAAAGTCAAAGACAGGCAATTCCAAGTCGGCGACCTCGTCCTCAAAAGTTGTGAAGCTAGCAGACCTAAGGACGAACAGGGAAAGATGACCCCAAACTAGGAAGGCCCTTACAAAAGTAACAAAGAAGATTGGCTTTGGAGCCTATGCGTTGGAATGGATTGATGGAAGCCCTATACCGAGGACATAGAATGCGATCCATCTGAAGAAATATTTCCTGTAAAGTTGTATATCCCTTCGTAATGATAATAATACGACTTATATTTTGCAGGAAACATAAAATTCAACACGTAGACCAACCATTTATGCGTTCATCATGTGCGCTCGCCATAAGATGTCGTGTTACACACCCAACAACCTCTAACTGCCATGTGTTCACCGCGTGCGCTAGCCATAAGATGTCGTGATGCACGCTCAATGGCCTCTAACTGGCCTATGCATGCGTCCACCATGTGCGCTCGCCATAAGACGTCGTGTTGCACGTCCAATGGCCTCTGACTGGCCCATCCATGCATCCACCACGTGCGCTCGCCATAAGCCGCGTTGCTGCACGCGCAATAACCTCTAACTAGCCCATCCATGCATTCACCACGTGCGTTCGTCATAAGACGCCATGATGCAAGCCCAATGGCCTCTAACTGGCCCATCCGTGCGTCCACCATGTGAGCTTGCCATAAGACGTCATGATGCACGCCCAATGGCTTCTAACTGTCCCATCCATGCATCCACCACGTGCTCTCGCCATAAGACGCTATGCTGCACGCCCAATGACCTCTAACTGGCCCATCCATGTGTCCACAACATGCTATCGCCATTAGACATCGTGTTGCACGCCTAATGGCCTCTAACTAGCCCATCTATGCGTCCACCACGTGCGCTTGCAAGAAGACACCATGTTGCATGCCCAGTGGCCTCCAACTGGCCCATCTATGAGCTCAATCACGCCCAATAGCCCTAGCAAGCTCTCCGTGATGCCCCACAATGGGAGTCTCCCCATTTTGCAATCAACAAAACATCAACTTGCAACAAACAACAATGTCTAGCCAACACACTACACGATAAAACAAATACAGAGACACATTGACAGAGTTAGCCAAATAAGCACAACAAGTACAAACAATCAGAACAAGGCCAACAAGGAATAAAATGCGCAAATTTTATTCATATAAAAAGAATAAAGTTATTACAAGCTCCTAAGATTTATTTACAAAGTCCTCGACTACAAAACCACTACCCCCCAGTTACATTTCCCCCCTACCATCAACGGAGGGAACACCAACAGCATTCCCTTCAGGAGGATCCACGATAAATGAAACAGCAGCACGAGCCTCCTCAGTAACAGTAGGAAGTGGAGCTTGATCACCAAGGTGATTCAGTGGCACAAACCCATCTAAGGGTGTTGAGGGAACAATAGATATAGGAACCATACGATAAACGGTCTTCTGCCTTGGATAGCTGACCACGAACAATCTCGGTCTGGCACTCAGCCTCCGCCACTTTGGCCATGTAAGACTTCTCGCTAAAGACCGCCTTGTCCTTGGTGGCCTTGGTCTTCTCTCTGTTAGCCTTCAGTAGGCCCTCCAGCTCTAAAACACGAGCAGCCTTGAGCTGGACATCCTTCTCCACCTCACGAAGACGGGCGTCCGCCTCCCCAACACGATTGTATATGGCTATGCTAGCAGCCAGACCCTAAGCAAAAGAAAAAAAACTTAAGTTAGCAACGTCGGCCAACACCAAAAAATAACAATCTGCAGAACAACGCTCACCTCCACCATGCTCGCAACCAAACCACACTAAACAGCCCGCATTGAGCAATCCTCAATAGCCTTTACCTCCTGGGTGGGAAGATGGTCACGAACCCAATTAACACACCCATCCACATCGTCGAGGAGTGCAACAACGGGCATATGGCTGCGATAGTCAAAGTATGAGTTGGACCCTTGGCGTACACTGCGGCGCACGCCCCTGCGAGCTGAGGGGAAGAACATATAGAACGCACCAACACATCAACATGGGTGGAAAAGGCACCATCTCCACCCGACGAGGCCGAGACGACGGGCAGAATCTTGTCACCCTTAGCAGGCTCTTAGGCCTTCTTCGATTTTGGCTGGGCATCAGTCGGGGCACTATTCTTACCCTCTCCCGCTGTCTGCTTGGATGAGTCAAGGCCCTTTTCTGGTTGGACGAACCTAAGCCCGCCTACTATGTAGACAGAGTCAAACCCGTTTTTTGTTTCTTGGGGTCATCGCCAACTTTCTGCCTTTTCGGATCAAGCTCAACCACCACATCTTTTTCTTTTTCTTCGCAGCAAGGTGTTTTTGAGCAGCAACAGGAGCCAGGTCCTTACTCTGGACTTGACCTTTGTTCCTTTCCTTCTCCCCCCGACGAATCTTTTTCGCAATAGCAGCACTTGACATACCTGCACAGAGGAAAACAATCAAGATGAGAGCTCACCAAAGCTCTAAATAACGAAAATAAGCTAAGTATACTAGCTTGCCAACATCTTAAAAATAACTCCGCCGCGGTAGAACTACCACACTCTACGCCATCCTCAGTGTCAGAAGTGTCAAAACTCGTAGAGTTCTCCAGATCCATCATCAACTTGGCCATCGCTAACTCCTGACCATCATCATCATCCAAAACAATAATTTCAAGTGGCGGACTATCAACTTTCGGACGACCATCACCTTCGCTTTCACATGGACTCGGGGAGGGTAGCAGTTCTATCACAACGGGGGTGCAGACAAGAGGGGCTCGACTAGGAACCCAAGGTACCAGGACAAGCGTATGGCTCGACACTCGAGGCCATTACCTTCACCAGTGTTGCCCTCCTCCGACCCTGGAACAGCAAGGGCAAAAGGATTGCTCGCCTCAATCGTTGGAACCATGCTCGTCTCTTCGGAGCCCACCTCGCCTTGAGGGGCAACACTTGCCTCATCCAAAGGAACAGCCTCTGCCCGACCTCGACTAGAGGTGCCCGTCTTCTTGCCTTTCTTCTTAACAGGTTTAATAAGACCCACCAAGACCTTCGTTATATAATCCGAACCACCCACTTTTCGGAGGAGGGGCGAGGTTGGCAAACTTGACCGTCACTCTATTTGGGCTGATATTCTCTAAGCAATACTTATAAATGAGGGTATCCGTCACGGTCTTCTCCCAATTGATCTTGTGGCCCATATAGTAGTCGAACTGCTCCCTCTCTAAGTCGTCTATACTCACCGTACTTTTGTTAGGATCCTTGGGGGGCTTGCACCACTTCACAGGGAAACCTAGTCTGTCTCCAGCTTCAGCTCGACAGCGAAAACATTGTGACCTTGTGATGTGATTGTTATTGGGAGCCTTCTCCACAACTACCCTATGGCGAGCACTCAGATAACTGCAACTATCCTTCTTCAGCTTTAACTAATACAAGTTGCGAAAGACAACGTACAGGGAACCACGTCTCTTTCTGACAGTCAATGAAGTAAGCCACCATGAGGCCACGAAGACCCTGTCAGTTGAGCAGCAGTGATCCCATACCCTTCGAGGCAAGTGGTGAAAGAAGGGTTCAAAGGCAAGTGGAAGCCCCCTTTGAACATATGCTCGAAGAAGATCACATTCCTTCCACCATTCTCGATTTGACTAGGTCACCTACCTGCGGCGGGCACATAGAACTCGTAGCGATAGTTTGGGATATGAATACCACTAATCAATAGAAACGCGCCAATCTCCTCGGCAACCATGATGCAGGGAATATCATTATTCCACTCCACGTCATCATCGTTGACAGCCTCCCCACTCTCCCCAGAAGACGTTTGGTCTACCTCCATGGCACCTCCACCAACAACCCCAACGCCACCACTCGACCCAGCGCCACTATAAGCAGCCACCTTAGCCCTCTCCTCGATATCCCGATCAATGTCGTCCAAAACTTCGTCAATATTTCGACCACCGTCGTAGGACAAACCCTCCATTCTCTCTAACGCGTCGAAACCATCGCTATCAGTCATCCCCATTTCGCAACAACCACTAGAAACCACCGCAAACAAACGAAAAAAATCAAAGAAAACAAGAAAACGGCACATAAAATACCTAAATACCAAAACAATGAGCTCGTCGGAGAACACCACCAGCAAATCAGAATACAAAACCCGTCGAGAATACGAATCGGCAGCACTTCGACAACAAGATCAGTAGAACAAACGAACCCTCCACCCAAGCCCCTTATTTATAGCAAGAAGACTGGCCGAAGGGCTCCCTACTAACTGCCCATCACACCATTTAATGCTCGACACGTGGCAAAACCTCGAACAGTACGCCCAGCTATTAAAGCTTCCATTAATATAGGTCACGTCAAACGTCGCGTCACACCAACTGCAGGACAGTAATAAAAGCCGAAGTACCTCCTCGCCTGAAACCCAAGGCGCCCAGACATCTCTAACTCCCTGCTCCTCGCCACTATACAATAGCCAAAACATTTCCGAAAGCTATTTGCAAGCTCGTCGATGGTCACTTTATAACCTTCACCTCGCCTGAGGGGTAATTGTTAGACCCACAAGGCCCAGCTCCCCAAGACCTCTTGACCACGACCATCCACAGGCCCAAACATGTTGGTCTAGGGTCAAAGCCTAATCTAGCAAGCCGAACGACTATTGAAACTTAAGACTCAAGGACACGTAGTCGCCTCCCCCTCTCTTAATGGTCACGTCATCAGTCACCTCGGCCCCCACCTGGGGCAGTGCAGGGCATTAAATACAATAGCCTCTTCCCAACGGGCATTCAATGCGGTCGTCTCCTCGATAAAGCCCCCCGAGCTCGCTCACACCAGATGACCAACCAGAGTCGGGCACGTGGAACCATCAGGTCGCCCGACTCACTATATATAGTCTACCCGAGGACTATTCATGGGATCTCTCTCTCTCGAAGAACTACTCTCTCTCTCTCTCTCAGACCTCTTTCTCCTTCTCCAAACACTGACTTAAGCATCGGAGTGTGTCCCGGAGCTCAACCTCCGGTACCCCTCTGACCTACTTTCCTTGCTCGCAGGACCTCAGACCACTAGGAGCACCACCTCGACACAAATAGCATCAACACACTTAATTTCATAAAAAAAGATTATGATTCTCAAATATGGATCTCTATTTAGGAAAATTATATTTACATGATTTAGAGTTCAAAAATTCCACCAACAGATTTAAGAATAACACAAATTTTTGTAGGATATATTTAAAAATATTAAAATTTAATATAACAAAAAAATACTTGTTAATTTTTTAACCCACCTGTCAAGTTTAAAAATTCTATCGATGATGTATAAAAAACGAACCCTCTATTTATATCAATCAATTTATCTACTTGATTATTTGATTCATTGCTAAGCATATATATTCTCAATCTTAGCTTTAAAAAACTTATATTCTCCCAAGATTGTATGAAAATACCTATTAAAAATGTGAAATTTATTCTGCTCATTCTTTAAAGGACACTCTCCAACAATATAATTTGATTTGTTTTTAATCCAAAAGTCCTAAATTTATTTTATTTTATTTTTATAAAAAGAATTTAAGATTTATAAGTTACAAAATAATTTTTTTTTAATGTGTGTGACTCAAAATATATTGCCTCGTATTAGAGGGGAAAAAATCGTTCCCCTTAGAATAATTTCTTTGCACAATCATTGTTTCTTCAAAATATATGTTCACCAACAATCAATTTTGTCATTATGAAAAATATTTTTTTTTTTTGGAAATAAGAACACTCTTAATGTTTGTCAAGCACATGTTTTAATAGATTTTATTATTTGAAGTAAACGTATTTTTTTATAAAAAAAAAAAAAGAAAAAAGAAAAAAATATATATTTGAGGTATATGTCGATAATTAGCATATACTAAACTTATTTATGGGTTGAGTTGCTCATAAGTCTTGAATTGAATCAAATCTTGAACGGAATTTTTAGTTCAGATCCTATTTAGAATATTATTTTATTAAATTAAATTTAAATATATATTAAAATATTATTATATTAATATAAAAAAATTTTAAATAATATTTTAAATAAGACTTTATGGATGAATTGGGCCGAGCTTTTAAAAAAAAATTTAAAGGTCCAGCGGACCCATTGGTACATATTGGGAAAGCAGACTTTGAAATAAAGTTTTGCTTTATGTTATCCAAATTTTTTATTTTATTTTTTGTATTTGGATCCGATATCTGTATCAGGTACATATTTCAAACATGTTATGGGATATGATTAATGATTCTATAAGTATATGAAAAAAAAATTAATTAATTATATCCGTATCGAACACATACATTTATATGATAATTTGAAATTCACTCCAGTTTTCTAGCTATGACACTTGGATGGTAAACCCTTTATGCTTTTAAATTCACATTTTAGCCTTAGATGGAAGGGCTGACAATGAATCTTAAACAGTAGAGAAGTCTTAATTTTTTTGTTAGAGTCCCTGTCATTGTTTTTGATTCTACCATCCTAACATAACAGCAACTACTACAATTGTTATATATATATTTTTAGTACAAGTGGGTCATTGACTATTTTCGCTTCCAGATCCAAGAATTTAAATTACGATTGTGAATGCATTTTCAATCGCGTCACATTTATTGTGGTTACAGATATAATAGATGCTATCGAGGTCAATTATGATGAATATCTGCTGCGACAAAAAAATAAATCGTAAAATAACGAATGTAATATTATGTTACGACCGCTATTTAAATCTTTTTTCAGATCTTAAACTATCATTAAATAATTGAGAGGCTGGCATTCCTTGTTAAGTGACCTCACATTCCTCATTGGCTTGTATAGTTGAGCATTGGCAAAACTAAAAATTTGAAGCAGCCAATGTACCCATTAGGCCCAGCCTTTTAGAATAGTTGCAGGGTACAGCAATTGCTCATTTTATCTACAGAAACCAAAGGTACATATCTGAAACCCACCCAAATAAAAACAGAGAAAAGTTAGTATCTTTGTTTTTTTTTTTTTTTTTCCTTTTACATAAACATTGTGGGCAGTAACAGGAACTTTGGTTAATTGATATATTAATTTGATATGAAATGTGTCATGAAAGCTATACTATACATTTTTAACAGGAATTAAAACAAATATATATGGTGTTGATACCGTATTTAGATTTGGTCCGAACCTAATCCGGCGCCTATGAACACTTCTAAATTGAACTCTTATCCAACTATTTCTCTTTCACTAAAAATACTTTAGTGTCCTACTACATTCTCTTTCACTTTTGGTTCATAAATAAGCATGTTAAAAATGGTATTTTCCTAATTTTAAGCTTAACCCAATAGTTCATGCAATCATTTTTTAAAAGTGATATTTAATAAATCAAAAGTTCAAATACCAATATCTGCAACTCTTCTCTTACCCTCATGCTGCAGACTCTTTTCTATCAAAAACAAAAACCGTCTTTTTTGTTTCATTTTAAAGAAAACACTACTTGACAAATATGTTCAACATTTACCAAACATTGGGTGTGCCACTTGGGCTAGTGATGATCATGCTGACTGGTTTCTGTTTAGGGCAAGGGGCCATTTGGACTTGATATGCCATATGAAGGATTACATGCCAAGATCAACTTTCATTAATAAAACTGTGGAGGCAACTGGAACCACCCAGTTTTCTTTGAGGTCTTTTCAGTAGGAAGAGATTGAAATTTGCTCAGAAACAGAATTTTGCCCCTCAACCAGGTTCTTGACAAATGAAGATTTGTGGCAACAGCTGTTGCATTGCAGGGCAATAACTTTGGGTTCCCTGACGAATCAATTGACTAGACTTGATAATTTATGTATTTGTATTGTGTTTGTATATTTTTTTGTGTAATAATCATATTTAAAGTATTTTATATTTATATAAATTTTGACGTCTTAATAATTTGTGCTATATTGATTTTGATATTTTCGTATATTTGTGTCATGTTTTAATTATTCTTTTTCGTGTGATATTCGTGTCATGTTTTAATTTTTTTTTGTGATATTCATATCGTGTTTTAATTATTATTTTTCATATGATATTCATGTCAGTGTCCGATATTACCATATTTAAAAGTTCTATTGCTCTACAATTGTGAATTTGGCAGACGAAACCATTTCGCTGTCTGCTTAATTTTGTTGGGATTTTTGTTTTTTTTTTTTTTGTAGGGGTGGAATTGGATTTTGGCATCAAATGGTTGAACTAAATGAAAGCTGTGTAAGTATAATCACATTTCATTGCCTGCAAACTGGAATTTTACCAATTAACGCCTGTGTCTACCATCAGCCATGGCACTGGCAGGCACATGGATATCTTATTCTAAGATGTAACTTGACAGCCACATGTCATACAATCATTGGATGTGAAAAGATCACCCGTGGCAGAAAAATCTTCTTATGTGCCAAGATGGGTCCCAGATGATCTTTTCTCAACCATCAACCAAAAAAATTGGATCGAACATATCGATTGAATCAGTAAAAAAATATATTTTTATTAATTTTTTATTAAATAAATATTTGTAAATAATGAAATTTAAATTTTTTATTTCTTAATCATATAATAAAAATTATACCATTAAACCAAACATATTTTTTTTATTAATTAATAACTATATTTAATACTTATTTAATATTAAAATCAAAAAATTAATATTTAATTTATTTTTAAATTAAACAATTCAATTCAACTGATTGTATCGATTGAGACTCTCTTTAGATCTCATCGCGCCAAAAGAAATTGTGGGGGATTCCCCCACCCCATTGATCGCTAACCGGACTAGAGCTCTAGCTTATGATTGGAGCTCCAACGCTCCAGTCATGAACTGGAGCTCCGTTGGAGGGGTAATTTCCCTTTTACCCCTCCATTGTTTTATCTTTTTTTAAAAAAAAATAATAATTTTAAAATCATTTATTTTTTTATTTTAGGTTTTTAATTTATTTTTTAACATAAATGTATTTTTAAAAAAATTTTAATTATTATTTAACATAAATATAAATTTAATTATTTAAAATAAATATATTTTTAATTATTTATTATATATATACATATTTTAATCTAATACCTTTAATAGTCATTTTTCTTTCTCATTATTATTCACTTCACCGCTATCACTGTGTTTGAATCCAAACACATATCTCACCACTGATTTTAATCTCACCGCTACAGTATCCAATCTCACCGTCATTGCTGTTTTTAATTTCACCGCCCATCTAAATTGATCATGAATCAATTAAATCAATGATTCGGATGTCACACCCTCGATCCAATTTTTTCAACATTGACAGCAACAAAGAAAGAGATTTGTGGATATGGCACCTAGACAAAGGGATAAGCCTTAATTCCCCGATCCACAAAATCAAATAAACCAACCATCAGCTTCCAACATTTAATGACAACCACATGAAATTGAAACACAAAGCTAAGCCATGCACTAAAACATTTACATTTCCTTAGCTTATAGTTATACACTGCTGCTCCCCCCATTTTTTGAGCCGGAAATCATGGCTACCGTCACAAGTACACAAGCCTCAGCTGCCGTTTTCCGGCCATGCGCATCGAAAACAAGGTTTCTTACTGGGTCTTCTGGTAAGTTAAACAGAGAAGTTTGCTTTAAACCAATGGCTTCTATATCACCTAGCTCATTCAAAGTTGAAGCAAAGAAAGGGCAGTGGTTGCCAGGTCTGCTTTCACCAGCTTACCTCAATGGCAGGTACATTCTTTAATTATCTAGCTGTAAGTCATATAGTTATACTGTTGGCATTTTAAAAGGAAGCTGGAATATATGATTATATTAAGAACTAAATTAACCTGTATAAACTTGCGGTTTTCCAGGTGACAATGGTTTTGATCCTCTTGGACTGGCTGAAGACCCCGATCACATGAAATGGTATTGTCGATAGCTAAAAAAAAAAAAATAACAATGTCTCATCGTAAAATTTTATTATTTGTTAAGCGTGATATTAAAAAAAACGAAGAAAAAATCGACTTAATTCCTCTAAAAACGAAGGTGTCGATACGTGATCCTGATCGCGGGACCGTTCGAGTGAGAGGGAAACAGAAGTAGAGAAAAAGACGACTTAATTCCTCTAGATTGAAATAAACGGTTGAAGGTATGAAAACGGCCTCGTAAAAAGACATGGAGTCGCCACCAATCTTTTTTAGCTAGATGTGATCGGTCACCTATTAAAACCGATTTTATAAAATATTTTAAAATTAATTAAAACATTTTTAAAACCAATTTTAAGTCTGCGTTATAAATCAGAGAAAATCGAAGAATCGGGTTCTAGATTCGGTTACGTGCGGGGAAGGATTAGCACCCCACAACGCCCGTATAAAACAATAAGTTGATTTTTTATTTAGTATTTCAAGTTAATTCTTAATTTTAAGAAAAATAATTCCATTTTTAATTGAAAATGATCCGGAATTTATTAATTCAAAATTTTCCTATATTCTCCGACAAAATCGGCAAAATATAGAAATTTTTATTCATTTGGAAAACTTTTCGAATCATTCTCGTTTTTTGAAAGAAAGATATTCCTTCATTAATGATAATTGATGATATTTCCTCCAGCAAACCCGGTAGAGAATTCATGAATTATTTTAACTCGGGAATATCTTTATTTTTATTAAAAATTATTATCTTTTTTTAAAAATAAAAAAAAAAAATTAAAAATGAATATGAACATGTATGACATAAATAGAATGACATAGCAAAGTCTAGATAATATAATGCAACCTAAATGACATGACATAATTTAAATGGCATAGTATATTCTAGATGGAATAAAAAATCCTAAGCATCATAGTATATTCTAAATGAAATAAAATGATTTAAATGACATGAAAATTTTAAATGATATGGCATATTTTAAATGACATGGCATATTCTAAATAATATAACCTAAATGACATAGAATATGATGAAATGACATGAAACATAAATTATGCATGAAAATAAAATAAAAATGCATGAACATAGTATATGCTAAAATATGTGACAAAAATAAATGACTAAATAAAAAATATGGGATATCATGAAATATTCAAAATCATATGGCAAACAATATAACATCATAAAATGTAAATCAAAATAATAATAATAATACCATGAAAAATATCATAGCAAAAAATCACATATTTAAATAAAATGCATGAACATGGAAAATGCAATGCATGAAAATGTATTTTTTCCTCTAAACAAAGAAATCCGTATATCTTAAAAGATATCCGGCTACCTTAGGAAAATATGTCAAATTAGATTTTCTAAAAAACAAAAAAAAAAAAAAACAAAACTTTGTGATTGTTTGAGAACAATTTTGAGGAAAAACTTGAATAAAGATTAAAACTCTTACCAAACCCTTTAAAATGGCTCTAATTTTCTAAGTTTAAAATCCTGGACTTGACCACCCTTAACCCGAGATTTATAAAATCATTTTTAAAGTTTAAAAAGGCTTAGAAACTACCCTAAGATAGTAGCTAAAGCTTCTAACCAACCCTCTCTAAATGCCTTAGCCAAATTCAACCATTATTTCTCTTTTGATTTCAAATCTGCCTCTACTGTCCGATTTTGGCACACAATTTTTTAGCCTATTTTTAAAAATTCAAAAAAATATAAAAATAATACTGTGGACTCAGAACATGTAAAAATACACGATAAAAAATTGGCTTAATTTTTTGATTAAAGATGACTGTCCAGAAAAATCAGAGAAATTCGAGTACTGGGTGAAAAAATTGTTTTGTCAAAACACATTTTTTGCCTTTGATAAAGTCATTCAAAAATCAAAGTAAAAATTGTTGGAGATCATCCTAAAGACCTAATGACAGTAGCTAAAACATTTAAAAACCTTGGACAAAAATTGGCTAAGTAAAAAAATCACAAAGATAGAATAATCAATTTGACAACCCTTTAATTTTCCACAAGTATGCTCAAGAGAGCATGACTTTGAGACATTGATTGGCCTAAGTCATAAATCATGTGGCAATGACATGGAATGCATGAACATATAGCAAATGAAATGCAGGGTCTAAAGGTCTAAATGGTAAAGGAAATGCATGATAATTCAAGACAACCTAAATGCTCATCATGAGTTTGCATGGCAATAAATGCTATCCTAACTCAATATGCATGCAATGCTTGATAATGCAAATATGACTTGGACCTAATATGTTATGAATATGCATGAAAATGCTAATGTAACCTAAGACCTAAATAGCATAGTAATGCATAACAATACCAATGTGATTTAAGACTCAATATGCATGGCACTACCAATATGGTCTAGATCTAAAATGTAATGAACATGCATAGCAATACTATGAACATACAATGACCAATGAAACTAATGTCAATGCTGGAACAAACAGCAACTAATACACAATTTCAAGATATGATAATGCAAAGCATGTTACCTAAACAAAATGCAAATGCATGACAAGGCAAGGGATGCATGAAGAGGCTGAATGTGGTTACATGATGCTCTAATGCAATCCTATCTAGTAAATGACACAAGTACATGACAAATCATATTAAGATGCATAATGTCATGACATTTTCACTCAAAATGCACAAGCTCATGGCATGGAGATGCAAACAAGTCAAGAAGCAAGATGAAAATGCACATGCACATGCAAGGCATATCAACATGGAGTAGTCGAATGACCATGTAACAAAATGATGGCATTTTATCATAGCATTTTCATAAGCACATGGCATACGAAAATCAAAATGTACAAGTTCATGGCATGGAGATGCAAACAAGTTAAGAAGAAAAAGGAAAATGCACGTGCAAGGCATACTAAAATGGAGTAGCCGAATGGCCATGTAACAAAATAAAAAAAAAATGCAAACATGTTTATAATATAAGATATGATACATGAAAAAAAAATGCACAACATGAGCATATGAACACAATGGCCGAATATGCAAGGGAAAGTTATTAAGCATGGAATAGAAATATATAAGTAAATATAGCATAGAAAATAATGTAAAGAACATATAAAAAATTTAACATAGACATGCAAAACAAATAACAAGCAAAACTAGTAAATAAAACAAGGAAAGTTAAGCTCCATGGTTGGTATAAAATGGGCATAGCCTCTCACCTAACCATAATCACTTGGTCTTGCCAAGATCATGAAGCCTTTCCATTCCCAAAAATTAGAAAATAAACCATGCTAAACAGCAAAATTAAGGTGAGCTTCATGATAGGTAAAAATGGGCATAGCCTCTCTCCTAACCATGGCCACTTGGTCTAGCCAAGATCATGTAGCCATTTCAACCTTTTTGCTTCATCTTTTGTAAAAAATCAGAACCTTAGAATACTCTAAAAAACCTTTTAAAAATCATTTTTCACAACAACATGCAAGGAAGAAAAAAAAAGAAAACCAAGGCAAGTAAACATGCCATATTCGGCCATAGCATGAAACCATGTAAAAAAATTGTTTTCCACCATTTTAATGAAAAAGAAGAGATGAAAACATAAGTAAACATTAAAAAACTTTATTTCTATGAAAAATGTTGTAGGAAAACAAGATAGAAAATCAAGAAAACACCATGGAAAACAAGAAGAAAGCTATGCTAGAACTTGGTAGAGATGACTACCTTCAAGCTCTCTATTGAAAACCTTTTTTTTCTTTCTTTCAAAACCTTTTTATTTGCAAAATTAGCTACTGTTTCCAGCAAAAAACATCTGAAAAAATGAAACCAACCCCCTCTCTTTAGCCTTGGCCGAATGGCCTCTCACCCTTGGATGGAAATTGCACTTTTTCTCCTCCAATCTTGGCCTTTAGATTAAGATATTTTGATGACAACATAAAAATGTAATCTTGCCAATTGATAGAAGCCCTTAAGATGTGTACTCAGCCCTTGTAGTAACCTCAGCCGTTAGATGCAAAAGAGAACCAATTCCATGCACTCCCTTGCTTGCCCTCTTGAGTGCCTACTCTTGGATGAGTTGTGCTCTTCCATTCTTGGTCATTGGATGAGGACAACATAAAAATGATATCTTGTAGATTAAATCCAACCCTCAACATGTGTACTCAACCCTTGTAAATGGCCTAAGCCATTGGATGAAAAGAGACAATCCCATGCACTTCCTTGCTTAACCGAATGGATGCTCACCCTTGGGTGAATTGTGCTCATCTTTTTTCTTCCATTCTTGGCCATTAGATAAGGGTTCTTTCATGAAAAATAAAAATTTCATCTTGGCATTTAAACTTGGCCATTGGATGGTGCATTCATCTTTCCCACAAGGCACCTAAGCCATTGGATGAAGGGGGACCATTTGCAAGGTGTTAGTGGTAGCATGTGGCTTGATAGTGACTAAGGAATTAAATTGTTAAAGCTTCCTTCTTCCCCTCTATGCTGGCTGACCAAGGAAAGAAAAATCCCAGCAATTCCTTCTTCTTTCATATTTTCATCAATTACAAATTTTCCCTTTTTGGTTTCTTCGGTGAAATGATCTTTTTGCCCCCCAAACCTAAATAACGGACTCCAAATTCGAATTTTATTTTTTCAATACTTCCAAAATCATAAAAAAAATGAATTCTTTAAGTTTTCAAAATTTTTCGAGTCCATTTGCTATTTATTTCGGATTTATTTCCGAAATTGCCCCTTTTATGCACCCGAACTTTACCATTTTTAAACGAGCTCCAAATCCAGATTTTTCTTCACCAATATCTTCCAAATAATTTAAGAATGTGATCTGGAAGTTTTCATAATTTTTGGAGCTCATTTTCTATTTTTTCGGGATTTATCTGCTTGAATTACTACATAGGGGATCCGGGATTTGGCCATTTTGCAAACGAACTTCGAATCAAGATTTTCTTTCGCCAATATCTTCCAAATAATTTAAAAATGATATTTACAAATTTTCAGAATTTTTGGAGTTCATTTGCTATTTTTCCGGGATTTATCCTGTTGAATTTCTACATAGTGGGCCCGATATTTGGCCATTTTGCAAACGAACTCCGAATCAAGATTTTCTTTCGCCAATCTCTTCGAAATGATTTAATAATGAGATTTTCAAATTTTAAGAATTTTTGGAGTTCATTTGCTATTTTTCCCATATTTTTCAATTTTGCCATTTTACCTCCGAAACCCGGTTTTACTTAAAACAAGTCCGATTTTCATATTTTCTTCAAACTGAGCCTTGGGCTATCCTTGTTTAATAATTTCTCATCAATTAAGGGCTTTAGATCTACCAAATTGGGCCAGTTCTGTAATTCTTCCAAATTTCACCGAAATCCACCAAATAAACCTTAATTCTCGATTTTCTTCCGAATTGACTTTTCTATCAATTTTTCTTCCAAGTGGCTTCTCCATTACCCGTAGTTAGTACTTATCTTTCATTTGAAACCTTCAATTCCGCCCAATTTGATCGTTTAAGCACTTTTCCCCAAATTTCCCGAACTAGGGTTTCCTTTCTATTGAGATTCCCTAATCCAACTTCCGACCTCCATATCTTTCAATGTAGACCTCAAATTATCAAAATTCTTTCACCGTCTTTCAATTGAACTTCAAATCTTGATTTTGAAAGTAGGTTGACTTTTTTAGTAGTTGACTTTTTGGGGTTGACTTTTTCCGAGTTTGACTTTTTCTGTCTGCTTTCTTAGACTAAGTCTCGGAGTACCACTTGCAGGATGAGAAAAATCTTTTAGCATTCTGAAACATCAATTTAAGAAGAAAATGTACCTGATTTAGAGGTCCGGACAAAATTAAGTGTCTACAAATATGTTCAAGCTGAGCTTGTGAACGGGCGTTGGGCTATGTTGGGTGTTGCAGGGATGCTTTTACCTAAAGTTTTGACTAATTAAGATTGGGATAATCAATGCTCCTCAATGGTATGATGCTGGGAAAGCTGAATGTATACTTTGCATCCTCATCAACCCTCTTCGTTATTGAGTTCATTTTGTTACACTATGTGGAAATTAAAAGGTGGCAAGCAAGACATAAAGAAGCCAGGATGTGTGAACCAAGACCCCATCTTCAAGCAATACAGCTTGCCCTCCAAATGAATGTGGCTACCCTGGTGGCATTTTCAACCCCCTCAACTTTGCACCTACCCTTGAGGCCAAGGAAAAGGAGCTTGCCAATGGTATATACTATATATCTATATATGTTACTCGAACTTAAATGCGAGTGTCGGATACGAGTATATATGTGTCCGACACGGGTATGTTCAATTTTTTTTTAAGTTTTTTCACGTATTTGGAGGGTCATATCCCCATACTCATATCCGGATATGCGTCGAACATGAGTGTCGGATACAGATATTTCAAGAAAAATAAAGAGTACAAGCAACATAGCTATATACAATATTTACATACTCCAAGAGTCTGGTTTATTATTTTGTATGAATAAGTTGGCTAACCTTGTGTTTGTTTGAATATATATATATATATATATATATATATATATATATATATATATATATATATATATGCAGAGAGATTGGCAATGTTGGCATTCTTGGGATTTATTGTTCAACACAATGTGACTGGCGAAGGAGCTTTTGAGAACCTGTTACAGCACCTGTCAGACCCATGGCACAACACCATCATCAACACAATCAGGGGTTACTAAATCAATTTGAAAGTTGAGTTGTAGATCAGTACTGTTCCTTTGTTTTGTAAACTGATCAGATTGAAAGCTTTTAGAGAAAGATTTAAAACATATTCCATGTAATTAAACAAGGAACCTTCATTGTATAGAGGAACTTCAGATTGCATCTATATTATTATTTATATTAACTTCATTCAAAAATCAGAGCAGCAGATACAAACAACAAAATCACAATCTCAGAAGAGCGAAGACCATCGATTTGAATTGAAACTAATGATAGTATCAGTCTCTTAATCTTGCTTGACGTTAAAAAACTCTAATGTTAGTGTATTAAAAATGAATTCACTTTCAAATCCATCCCCTTGAAAACTGTTTTGAGACAAAAATAAAAAATAAAAAGAAAAGAGACATGTTCTGCAGCAAACAATAACCAGATGATAATAGTACAATCTCTGGGCCGTGTTACATGTTTCACCTATTGATTCCATTATTGGACCAAATCTATCACAAGAAATGACCACAAGCAGGAAAAATGTCAGATTCTAATGCACATCTGTGAGTTCTGCATCTGCAAATTATGACCTATATTCCTTGAATTTTTTATTTTTTTTTAAATATTCATATTAATATTTATATCCGTTACATATTCGTATACGAATATAAAAATATGATCTTTCAAATAAATAAAAAAAATTTTAAATAAGTTGAGCATACCGTGTTGGCCGCATACCCATATGACCATATCCAACACTCGTTCTCGAGTCTATGAACATAGAGGACGTTTAGTATGATAAAAAATGATCATTTTTCATGGAAAATAATTGGTGGGAATGTGATTCTCATGTTTGGTATACTAAAAACTGCTCACTTTCTTGGAAATGTAACTTTCCTGGGAGAGTTACTTTCCCACAAGCATTAGAATGTGATTCGCATGATAAGTGGTGTGAAAGTAACTATCTCATGTAGTTGGAAAGTTAAAAAAATGTTAAGACAAAATTATCCTCTTTCTATTTGATTTAAAATTATCAATTGAAATATTATTTTAAAATATTTAGTACAAATATTTATTAATAATAAATATTATTAAAATATTTAAATAATATTTAATTTGATCTAGCCTTTTAATTTTTCAATTACTTAAGAGTAACTTCAAAAATTTATTATTAACAAATATTTTTTTATTATAAAAGTAACTCAAATTACCAATTGAAATATTATTTTTAAATATTTAGTACAAATCTTTGTTAATAATAAATATCATTGAAATATTTAAATAATATTTAATTATCATATAGCCTTTAACTTTTCAACTACATGAAAGTAATTTCGAAAATTTATTATTAACAAATATTTTGATCATAAAAATAACTCAAATTACCAATTAAAATATTATTTTTAAATATTTAGTACAAATATTTGTTAATAATAAATATCATTAAAATATTTAAATAATATTTAATTTGCATATAGTCTTTTAATTTTTCAACTACATGAAAGTAATTTCGAAACTTTATTATTAACAAATATTGTTTATCATAAAAATAATTCAAATTACCAATTAAAATATATTTTTTAAATATTTAATACAAATATTTGTTAATAATAAATATCATTAAAATATTTAAATAATATTTAATTTGCATTCAGTCTTTTAATTTTTTAACTACATGAGAATAATTTTGAAAATTTATTATTAATAAATATTTTTTATACTAAAAGTAACTCAAATTATCAATTAAAATATTATTTTTAAATATTTAGTACAAATATTTGTTAATAATATATATCATTGAAAAAATTTAAAATTAATAAAATTTACATTTTTTTGATAACGGTAATTTCGAAAATTACCATCACATTCCCAGGATTTTAATCAGCACTTTTCCATGTATATCAAACGTTGTAAAGCTACATTCCCATGAATCATATTTCCAAAAATCACATTTTCAAGAATCATATTCCACGAAATGTGATTCCCGAGAAGGTATCAAACGCCCGCATAGATTATAAAATTGATCGGATGGAGGTGTCTGATTCATGAAAGTCGATTTAGTTTGCTGCAATACACAAGGATTCAGATTTCAGAATCAATTCCTTATCTCCAAAAAATAAATTTATTTTCAAAAAATAATTTTTACATTTTTATGTTTTTCAATAGAAAATTGACTAATCAATGAAAAGGAGTTGTTCACATGTAAGACTACTCGCCAAGCCCGTGAGCATAGTTCGACTTGAAACCCAATCTTGAACATGATTTTTTAGGCTCGAAACATAAATATTTTAATAAAAAAAAAATTATTATTTTAATAATGAATATTATTTAACATAACAACAGTATTATTTTAATAAAAAATTTTAATATTGTGAATATTTTTCATCATTTGTTAATATTTATAAATTTAAATACATAGTATTTTTAATATTTTAATGACAATTTTTTTTATATTACTATTTTAATAATAAATATAAATAAATAATATTTTTATGATTTAATAATAAATATTTTAAATATAAAATATTACTATTTTAATAGCATATATTTTTAATAGTTAATAATAAATATCACTATTTTAATATTTCATATTAATAGAAATAATATTTTAATAATAATACTATTTTAACCATTTAAAGTATTAATATAAGTAATGTTTTAATAATAAAATAGTATTGTTTAAAATATTTAATATTAATATTAAATATTATCATTAAAATTTTAATATTTTTAATATTTAATAATAAATATTTTCAATATTTTAACTGAAACTTCATCAATTAATTATTTTATTAAAAAATTAGCACATTCATTGAAATGTAAAAAATTTATAAACTTTTTCAAATGTGACAAAATAAAATCACCTATACGTGAAAAAAATATATGTCTAATGGGCCTATAAAAGCACCTAATTATGGGTCTTTTGGATTTGGTTATAAATTAAAAGAAATTATCACTTATATTATTAATGAAGTTTTTAAATTTATAAAACTTCATTTTTAAGATATGTTAAAAAGATTTAAAAAATAATTAAAAAATAAAACATTTGATAAATTTTTAATCTATTTGGAGTAATGACGAAAAACTTGGATTGATCGATTCAATCGGGAATCGGTAGATCCGATGGTTCAATTACAACAATAAAATTGGGAAATGATTGAACTGGCCAAAATCAATAATTAATTGGGAATCGGAAACCGGTTAACCCTAAAAAAAAAAACCAATAAAATTGGATTTGTAATTTTTTTTTCTTTCTATGATTTAGGTTTTTTTTTGCGATTCCAGATGGAGTGAGGAACGACGTCGTCGGTTGTAACGTTGTCGTCTCCTTTGTTTTTGTTGATAATTTTGTAATTATAGTTAAATTCATGAAGCTGTTCATATTGAGAAATATTGTTCATACTAACACTTTTCCTCATCGAATCAACCACCACTTTGACTCCGAAAAGAATGCTCTCTCCTCCTCGGCACGGTTCGCAGTAGAGGCAGCGGTGGAGGAAGAGGCAGAGGCGCACGTGGTAGACCGACAGCATCCTCTTCTTTTTCTTCTTACGATAAGGAATCTGCGGCCGTACAATCAGATAGAGAAAAGAGAGATATGGGAAAGAACTAAAGAAAAGAGAGCGGGGTGGAGAATTTAAGGCTGTGGAAAGTTTCCATTGGAAACTGTTTTCAATGTGTGGAAGATACGTGGTATTTAATGGTTGGTTGAATCGGTCAGTTCAATCAGTTCATAATCGAAAATCGAAGATTTGATTAGTTCGATATTCGATTCAGTTTTTTATTCTTTGATTTGTAGAGGCATTTGGTGCTTTCTCAAGTCATGATTCCAATCGAATGTGATTGATAGGAATGTAATTCTTGAAAAATAATATTACAACGGTTGGTATACATGAGAAAATGTTATTAAAATCCTGAGAAAGTTACATTGATATGTTTAGTTCACTAAAATTTGATGATAATTTTTTAAATTACTCTTATCAATGAAATGCAAATTTTATTTATTTTAATATTTTTCAATGATATTAATTATTAACAAATATTTGCACTAAATATTTAAAAATAATATTTAAATTGATAATTTGAGTTACTTTTAGAATAAAAAATGTTTGTTAATAATAAATTTTAGTTGAAAAGTTAATAATAAATATTATTTAGATTTTTCAATAATATTTATTATTAACAAATATTTGTACTAAATATTTAAAAATAATATTTTAATTGGTAATCTTAAACCAAATAGGAATAAGGGTAATTTTGCCTTAACATTTTTTTTTAAATTTTCAATTACATGGGAAAGTTACTTTCTCGTCCCTTCTCATGAGAATCACATTCCAATACTTGTTGGAAAGTAATTCTCAAAAAAAAGTTAAATTTCATGAAAGTGAGTCTTTTTTAGCAAACTAAACATGTAAATCAGATTTTCACCAATTAAATTTTCATGAAAGTGAGTATTTTTCATTATACCAAATGCCCTAGTAATGTTTCTACAGTCAATATATCGAATCAAACTCATAAATTTATGGCTAAAATAATTTTAAAAAGCCCATGAATTTTATCATTCTATTTATATAAGCATCTTTTATTACACTCAAATAAGCCTTTAACATTTAATTTATATTTAAATAAACATTTAACCTTTAATTTGTACTCAAATAAATCATAACCTTTAATTTATACCTAAATAAATCCTTAAAATAGATCAACATTTCATTGAAATAAAGGCTTATTTAGATACAAATTAAAAAAAAAATATTATTTGAATACAATAAAAATATAAAAATTTATTTTTAAAAAATAAAATAATTTAAGAATTTTTTTAATATTTTAACCTAAATTTATTTATATAACTTTCAAGTTTTCATTATGGTTGATAGCCTTATAAATTTATAATAGGAAAAAATATATTTACCCCATCATATTTGATAGAAATTACATTTACCCCCTTAAGGTTTAAAAAATATTCACTTACTCCCTTAAGGTTTGATACAAAATATACTAACCTTTTAAGATATTATTTTTAAGTTAATTTTAAATGAAAAAAGACAAATATTCCCTTTCTTAATTATTAATATATATTGCTTTTATTCTTTTTTTTACTCAAATTTTTTTAACTACAAAATTATCTTTAATTACAATCAAGTTAAATTCTAATTAAATTATATTGTAATTTAAGTATACATGTTAAATATGTTAAACTTATGCCAATGTGGATTAATTCAGTTGGTTGAGTACTCATTAACGTCTTGGCAAGCACCAGGGTTCGAATCTCACTAGTAGTTTCACTGTTAGCCCTCTCTGAATTTTATGGCATGTAGTGATCCTGGATTAAGTAGCCTTCCATCACCTAAAAATTTTGTACCAACAAAATATTTTAAACTTATCTTTAATTCAATTATATATATTAACTTTGATATTAATAATAATGTTATTTTTATTTAAAAATGAATCTATTGTCATTATTTTTAAAAAAAATATATGATAAAGAAATTGATTAAAATAAAAAATAGTCAGAAAAAATTAAAAAAAAAATCATATTTTTAATATTTAAAGTAAAATTTGAATAAATATTAATTTGATTAACAGAATGCTAATATAGTAACTTTTCAAGAGATAAAATGTGTTTTTCAAAGTAATAGGGGTAAGTTTATTTTCAATAAAATCTCATGAAAGATAATTATATTTTTTTTAACACTAATTAATTAATTAATTAAAAATAGTTTAATAAATTCATTTCAAAGTTAATATATAATTGAATTAAAGATAAGTTTAAAATATTTCACATGCACCTGAATTAGAATTTAATTTAATAGTAATTAAAGATAATTTTAAAATTATATAAATTCTCATTATTTTGTAGTTAAAAAAGTTCTGAATAAAAAATAAAAAGAAAAGAAAAAACTAAATGATTAATAATTATCAGCATATTTGTCATTTCATTTAAAATAAACCTAAAAATAATATCTTATAAGGTTAATGTATTTTGTGCCAAATTTTAAAAGGTTAAATGGGTGTTTTTCAAATTAAAAGAGTTAAATAGATTTTTTATCAAATTTGAAGGGATAAGTGTATTTTACCTTTTATAATAACATGCCCTAGATGTTTCCCCTGCCTTTATGATGTATATAAATAACCCGCATAAACCCTAAAATCCTTACAATCGTTCTATCCAAACCCTAAACGGCTAAATCTCATTCTCGCCTCCTCTACCTTCTTCTACAAATCTGATAAAACCCTAGCTTGATTTTCTTTCATAATTTAGTTCTACTTTGTTTCTTATACAAAGGTCTAATTTTTTTCTGCTCCTTTCACAAAAT
The DNA here is from genome assembly GCA_030761205.1 of Fremontodendron californicum. Taxonomy (NCBI): domain Eukaryota; kingdom Viridiplantae; phylum Streptophyta; class Magnoliopsida; order Malvales; family Malvaceae; genus Fremontodendron; species Fremontodendron californicum. Next base: position 6,680,428 of record JAULJL010000032.1, read on the forward strand.
TTTAACTGATTTGTTAGTTGATGTTCTTCCCCTATCTTTTTAGTCTGTTTATGCCTTCTTTTATTTTGCCTGTGATGGTATTAAATATACTTTGAGAGATGTTTTCTCTTTGAATTAAATCAAATCTGAGGCATAATAAAAGGCTACTTCTTTTATTTGCCTGATACTGCATTGAGATTTGTTTTTATTGTTTCATATGTAATAAATTTGAGTTTTTTAGGCTTGTTCAAGCTATTACAACAATGGGTTTCCTTGGATATTGGAAATAGTTTATTTTATATGCTAAACCAAACCAAATGAGGCCAACAAGCCTTAATCTCAATATAGGCAAGTGATGATAGAAATAGACAGGGACATCTGCACTCCCTTCTTTGGGTGATTGATGACTTAGTCTTAAATGGGAATCTCTCTGATGCAATGCTTCAATCTTTTCTTAAAAAAACTATTGTCTATTTTATGTGAATTTTGCCTGTTTAAGCTCAAATTTAGGTTGATTTTTTGTTATGAAAATAGGAACTTTTTTTTTTTTTAATTTTTATGTTCCTATAGATCTTTGTTTTTTCTGGGGTGCCACTGATGGCTTTAGACACTAGAAATTACAATGACTTTTCTGTGATTAAAGTTTGTGTCACTATGTTCTAATTAGACTGTTCATTAAAATGTGCTTTATTTAGTAGAAATTTGTGCAAGTGATGATAAAACAGACAGGGACATCAGTACCCATTGGAGGATGATGAGTTGTCTATGCATGGGAATCTCTCTGATGCACAAAAATGGTTTTATTTAAAGTATTAGGTTATCTTTTTTTACAAGTGTTGATAAATTTTATATTAACTTTTAGATGAAAGGTTTCTAAGGAGCTTTTCTTTGATATGCTAATGATCCTTGTTGTTTTTTACTTGAAAGGTTTTGGTTTGTCTATGATGCATCTTAATGTACTTATTATCAGATCAAATAATGATGATATCTGATAATTGTCACTACCTCTGAGACAGACCATAGAAAATGTCTTTTGAATTTTCTTTGATTGTTCATTGTGAGTCTTACATGTACAAATTTAGTACCTAATTATTGTCAATTTCAGTTGCTGGTGATGGTGTCAAATATACTTTGAGTAACTGCAGTGAAAAGACTCTTTTTGTCTGTGTTCTACCATGTAGTCTTAAATTGTTGCCAAATTGCAGGTTTTGCGGTTTAAATCTTGAGTTTTGTTTTGTTTTTGTTCTCACACCAGTGTGATGAGGGGTTTCTATCCCTATCTTTATTGGGGCAAACATATTATGTTTGTAAATTCCAAGTTAAATGTCACATAAACAAATTTTCATTGAAGTTGAAGTTGAAGTTGAAGGTCTTTACACTTATGTTATTCAGGTTTAGGATGAATGTCAAATACGGGTATGGATTCGATATAGGTATTTTTAATTTTTTTTTAAGTTTTTTTCTTTTTTTATATATTTGAAAGATTATATTTTCATATTCATCTCTAAATATGTATTGGATGTAAATGTAAAACACGAATATTTTAAGAAAATTAAAAAATCCAGATAACATTGCTTCCTTGAAGTTCCCCATCAATGTATGGTTGCATATTCCATGACCTTGTGGAGCAGTGTTGCTGCCATATTACTTCTTGAGCCAGGCCATAGACATGCATTTTTGCTAAAGTTCATCTTAAAGCTTTAAAAGTTAGTGGACCATGAGGATATCCATAACAACATACCATCTGTCGGGACTGAATGGCTTTCTTAACCTAGTTGATGAAGATCTTGTGATGCAGTTGTGCTTTGCATAGTGTTTGTATGTATAGTGATAAAAAAAAAAATTGTCTAGCTTTTCAGAAATTGTTTGAAATTTGATGTGTAAACTTTTGATTGCATTGAGGCTTATGATTATTTTGATGTCCCTCGAAGTTCAATTGAAACTTTTAATGCATGTTTGTACAAATTTAGAACAGAGTAAGTATTTATCAAAATTATTTGTTTTTGTTTTTCAAAAGAAAAAAAATCTATTTGGAATTGATTGGTACGAAATTTATTCGCTAAGTGGATCGAGTTTCGTCATTTTCATTTTAAATGTTTGGATGCATTTTTGCACTATGCATCTTCTGTACTTGGAGCCATTTTCATTTTATCATCAATGTTGCATTTTTTTTTAAGGTTTCTTTTTTATTGGCTTCCATATGGAGGCTTTTTTGGTTGAAAATTGCCTAATGATTGTTATAAAGAACGGAGATTGAATGGTGCTTCTTGTTGAAGTTGGGCTCCAAGAGCATCTCATGTGCTAAACAGCTCTGCTGACAGAATATCAAGGCTTTCAGAATTTCCTTCGAGTCCTGACATGTTAAGATTCAATTTTCTTGGTAATTTAAGGTTAAAATATTTAGATAGTTAATGTATTATAGTCAATAATGTTTTTTAGTTTTTGTATTATAGAAGTGAATAATTTAATTTTTGTACGTTTGAAATTAATGTAAAAAAATAAAATTAGTAACTGTTAATGGAAAATCGTCAAAATATTGATGTGAGCATGTGAAATTGACAGAATAAATGATTTGAAAAAAAAAATTATGATATATCAATATTTTTTGTTTTTGTGGATTTAAAAGTTGATAGAATAAATAACTTTGAAAAAAATGATAACATGTTTTTATGGGTAGGTGAGAGATTTGGGTAAAAAAATTATTTTTTTAAAATTTCACTTGAGTAAAAAAATTTGAAATGTCATAATTTTTTTTTTCAGTTATTTTTTTTGTCAGTTTTACATATTCATATTAGTATTTAGACGGTTTTTCATTAATATTGTTATCACTTTTATTTTTTTACACAATTTTTAAACATATAAAGATTAAATTTTTCACTTTTATAATATAGGGATTAAAATACATTTTATAATACAGAGATTGTTTAAATACTTTAACCTGTAATTTAATCAGGCTTCCGAACTTGAGCTTTACTCTGCAATTTTAGCAGTTGTTCGGACAGGGGATGGCAATGGCAATTTCAAGCTTTTGTCTCTCTGTATTAAATGTTTGAAAGTGAACCATGGTTGCATTTTTCAGGAAATGTACCAGTATGCAACGATTTTTCAATAGATTGCATGGTTTGTGATTAACATTCAACCTTTCCAATTCCCTGGGGAAATTATGACTACATATTGCACTTTAGAAATTGACTTGTCAAGCAATTTGAGTTATAGGATTGTGAGATTTGATATATATATATATATATATATATATATATATATATATAATATACTCTTTTTACCATGTAAGATATTACAATAGAGATGGGTCTCAAATCCAAGATCAGTTTATTAATGACATACGAGAAAAAAACATAATGTTTGTTAAACAATATGAAAGCACGTTAGAATAGTTCATGGGTTGGATCGGGTTTGGAATGGTATTAATAGACCTTTTGTTTGTCCAGTTTTGACTTGTCTCGAAATATGAATAAGAATTTTTATACAAATTCGGCTTGTCATGTAAAACTACTACTCAGACTCGTATAGATTTTGATAAGATCCAAGATGGCTCAATCTTATGGCAATTTTTATATGGGCCAAGATCCAAGAAAATCTAAGAACATGTCAAGAATGGTGGAATTCACTTGGGTCATGTTGCAAGTTATTTAAGAAATGCTTCAACATGCAAGATAGGTTTGCATCTAAGTTTGGTCCATGTGATTCAAGAACACAAAGTGGCATATTAAGAGGACTTATTTATGTTTATTTTAAGTCTTGTAACTACTTAGGCTTTTGGGTCTGACTTATGTAATATGTCCAATAGGTTAAGTGGGATTTATCTTCATTAAATTTGTTGGACATCCTTTTTAATTTATTAGGTTTGGGCTTTAGTATGTTCAGCTCAAAATTTAAGTAATTTTTCTTATTTAGATTAGGACTAGCCGAATTTACACTTGTAATGGGATTGGGAGTGTGCTTAGCTGATTATTAAGTCTTGCACTTAGGTTCGGAATCCTTGGCTGACAAAGACTTGCATTTGGTATAATACAATAGGGTAGCTTATTAGAGTCTGGTAGGAAGGCTATAAATACATTGTTCTAGCCGCCTATATCATTATCTATGAATCTAGTAAATTGATTTTTATTCAAGTGAATATTTACTCTTTGAGTTCTTGAAAGAACTTAGGAACTTATCAAAGAATTCTTCTTTGTGACGTTCAAACACTATCAAACTTAGGTTCTTTTAGGTTCTTTAAAACAGGATTTCACAGGGTTTAAGTTTTCATTGTCTAAATCTTGGCTTTCTTAGGTTAAGGTATTTCACATTGTTAGTGGATTCAAAGGGTTCAACCCCAAGGGTTCACTTCAAATTTGCCATATTTATATACAGATGGATCGATCGTTATGTAAAAAGGATTGTTCTTCTTAAAATTTTATATTAATATTAGTAAAATGGGTCGGATTAAGTCGGGATAAAAAATGTAATGTCCAAACAAGTTTCAATTTTTTGCTCAAACATGTTTTGCGGGCTCAATATTTCTATTTAAACATTTTCAAATATCGAATCGACTTTTGAATTTAAACGAATAATTTGATCTTTGGACAAATCTAATCATACCTATTACGTATTTTATAAGGAGTCTACTTTCTATCTATTCCTGAGAAACAAACGGAGAAAAAAAAAACAGAGCTTACTTTAGCAGCTAAATCTTGGGAGTAAATTAAAATTTTATCCATAAATTTTCCTGCAAAGAGAAATGATAGTGTTCATTTTTTTCAATGATATCGTATCGGTCGGTTCAATCGGTTCAATTGAGAACCAATAGGTGCGGCAATTCAACAATATCTATAGAATCAAAAATAAATTGAATCGGTAAGAATCGGTTAAAAATCGAGAATAAAAAATCGAAAAAAAAAAAGAAAATTTTCATAATCGGAAATAATATTTTATTATTATTATTTTTGGGCTTTTTTAAACCCAATTAATTATAAATTAAAAGATCCAAAAATGAGGCTAAAACCAAAAATAATAACTTGTATTATGTATTTATAATTTTTTAATTTTAAAATTTTAAAATTTTTTCTTTTTTTTTTTAAATTTTAATTTTTGATATAATTAAATCAATCAATTCAACGGATTAAATCGAAAATCAAATATTCGATTGGTTTGATCTCTGGTCAATTTTTTATTCCTCGCATTTTTCAGTTGCCCATTCCCATTCATATTATTTCCAGTGGGGTCAACTCTGATTATGAAGCCGAGTAATCCACGTCAGTGCCACGGCTATCTGCTTACCATAAATAGTATATAATTTCTTAACTTCTAGAAAGTGAGTGCCTGCAGTGCTGGGTGGGTAATATTCTCTTTCGATAATCCATCATGATTCATGTCGCCATTTATCCACTTGCCAAGTTTTATCATATTGAAACTAATATTTACCATAAAGTTCCTTTTTTTATAACTCAAAAATTATATACTCTAGTAGTACAAATTATCTATTACTATTTTGTATAATCTCATGCACTCATTTTATCTAGACTTTCATCTCGGATCGAACTTTGGATATAATACTTTTTAACTTTGGATTCAATTCGATTCGGTTCAAATTATCATTTAATAAAAAATATATTCTGAATAATGATTTTTGGTAATATTTTAATATATTTTAAATCATGAAATGAGTTTTCCGAATTGACGGTCAAGTCGGACTTTGAACAAATAAATTTGTTTTCTATCTAAATTTTATCTCGATTCAAATCATGAATAGTAGTAATCGTATAGCTTTTAATATTAACTAACCTTAAAAAATGTACTATTTAAGACTACTACTTATAGTAATATCTTCATTCAATGTATTGAAAATGATGAATAAAGTTATCAAATACTACATTTAATACAATGTTTTTTTTATAAATAATAAATTAACTAATTTTAAAAAGTATCTTAAAGGCACTCGTTAACAGAACTCTTTATAATAAAAGTATTGTATTAAATACAAAAACTGATAATTTTATTCATCACTTTCAATACATTGAATGAAGATATTGGTATATATAGTAACCTTAAATAGTACCTTTAGATACTCGTTAACAAAATCCATATAATATTTGGTTATATAATAAGAGGTAATTAATTTTTTCATAAATCTCATTTCATCTATTTTAATATTTAAAAATGCGAAGTTTCTGTAATGAAATCTTTAAATATATTTTATGTATGTTGATGAGTTTATTTATACCTATATTGAAGTGAGATAAAATTGCTGCATATTTTGACAAACGAAATTTGCAAATGAAAAAAATCTGTCTTTTCAACTTTTGATATTGTCTACCGTGTGAATCCACCGACCAAACAAAATCTCAAGTTTATGTTGTTTCTTTTCATGTCATAGAATTATGCCAAACAGCAAGCCTGTTTTCTTCGGTTTTTTTTTTTTAGGCCGACACAGCTTCTCATTCGATTCACTATTTTTTTTATACAAACTTCTTGAAAAAGAGAAACGTGTTTCTTCCAGTGCTTCACTTCTTCTGTTTGATGTGATGAAGCACCATTTTTCTATACTCCCATTCTCTGAAAAGCTTCATTGCCATGAGATAAACCTTGGTTCCAATGTCTCCGACAATGATTAGAAACTTAGAATTTAAGATTATATATTTGAGATTTTGGATGCAAATTCTGAGGTGAGCTGAGAGTGAAACTTCGTTAGACAAGATAAGAACATGTAGCTGAAAAAATCCGATATTTGTGTTCAATTCAATCGTGAGTATGAAAATATAATTCTCTAAATATATAAAAAAAAATTAAAAATTAAAATTTTTATATACTTGAATATAATACTCATTTTCAAATTCAGATAACATAGGTTGCAATCTGTGTTAACTGTTAGGTCCTTCAGAAAATTGAGATAACTCAGCCACCAGGGTCAGCCCAAATCATTGAATAAATTTCGTTTGGACCCAGTTTTTGATTTTGGTTGTTTTTATTTCTCCCCCGAACCACCACAAAGATTCTGTTGAAAAATTATCGATTCCAGTGGGTATCCCATGTGATCTTAAATCCAAAATCATCATATCCATAGTCATCCCATAAATCCAAAAATGAAAATCCCAGATGTTCCAAATGTTATTTTACATTTTCTCTCTCTCTCTCTCTCTTTTGGTTTTGTTTTTTTTTTTTTTTAAATGTCTCAGACATAAAAAAAAAACTATGAAAAGTACTTTTGTTATTGAATGGAACTTCAACTTTATAATGAGTTAGGTCATATACAGCTGTAAATGGCCAAAAAAACTTTGCAATCATGCATATGAAATCCATGAGAATTGCATTAATATTTAAACAATGCATATGAATTCAGCAGAATTTGCAGGAAAAAATAATCAGTAATGTAGAACAAATCTGGAACTTCAATAGTTTCAAACTGGTATCAAACACTTATTTAAACAAATATTATAAATTAATATTTAGTACTACTATAACAATATTATGTTATCCGAATTCGGGTGAGTACGTCAGATACAAATATGTATTTGACATGATTATATTCAATTTTTTAAAAGTTTTTCCATATATTTGAAAGGTCATACCCCATACTCATATCCGAATATATGTCTACGGATATTTAAAAAAAAAATGAAATGTCCGAGTAACATAGCTACTATATGCCAATTCCTTGATAAGAATACAAGGTCCAATCATGAAATAAGTAAAATTGGCAGGGCTCAACTCAAAAAACCAGGAGCCTGCTTATGAAAAACCCAGGTAATGATATATACAAGTGGAACATAGAGAAGTTCCAACATCAAGATTGGAGGCTTCAGCCACTTTACTCCACTTCCATAACTACTCTCGCATGAGCTTCATAACAAATCAAAACCTATAGCAGAACAGCCTCTTTTTCAAGCTTCATCTTATTACTATTTGCTTTGTTCAAGATACCAGACATTTCCATGCTTCTCATCAGCAAATCCTCCATTCTTTCTTCCTTCATGGAAGGCAATTGTAGATTAGTTGATAATTCACCAGCTGCTGCTAATTTCATCACCTCAGAATCATCCAAACCTTTTGCAGGGCCAAGGCTGCATCGATCAGATCCATGTTTTGCTAATGCATCTTTGAATTTTTTGATCTGCAATACAAAAACTTTACATTTACAATATGTAGGGAACATGATCTATAAACATTTACTATCAAGAAATCTATGTTGCTCTGATTCTTCATTTTTCTTGAAGTATCCGTGTCCGACGCATATTTGGATATAGGTACGGGGATATGATTCTCAAGGACCCTCCAAATACATAAAAAAAAAAACTTAAAAAAAAAAAAAAAATCATACATACCCGTGTCGGACACTCACACCCCCGAGTCCGAGTAACATAGCAAGAAATTAAGGAATACTATCCAATCAATGAAAAACTTACAGTAGCATTAGTGCAGCTAAAGCTGCATAGATGCCCCTCAGCACCTCTATAAAACCTAAAGAATGGTAAGACATGAATGTTGAGACACTGGCACATGTTATTTAGCTCTTCATAGTTAACTTCTAGGAACATAGCATCCGGGTTCTGTTCAGCCAGCTGACAGGTCTGTTAGAAACATAAGCCACAGTCAACAAAATGTGACTTAAAATTAAAGAATTAAAATCAATTTTGATGTTCTTCACAATTTTATTGAAGCTTAGATTCATTTTTCCCCATAAAATTTTAGCAAGAATGCAGAATAAGGTATCCTAAAATGAAAGATGTGATCATAACTACTGAAAGTTGTTCTAATGGCCAAACATACCTTAGGATGGAGAGCTTTGCAGCCTCCACAACCAGGTGAATAGAAGTCAATAATAACCAATCTATCACCAGCATTTTGCAAGGAATCCACAAGTTCTTCAGCCGAGTGGATCTTCAACATGTTGGGTTCAAGATTCTTCTCCCACCATCTCACACCTTTGCTCACACAGGTTGTTAATGCCTGGAAAACCAATTGATTTGACATCAGTTTTTGAGCCCAACATACAAAGCTAAAAAGAACAAAAAATAGCACTTTTTAACCAAAATGTAAAGCAAAAGTTTCATACTTGAACAGAGAACTTGTTTCCAGGTTTGCTGCTCCAATTTATTGAACCTTTCTGATCTGGGACAACTGGTGATTTGCCCAAAAAATCAATGCTCAAAAGAGGAAACTTTTTTGATGTGGAATCCTTAGACTCTAAAGAACTCGATGATGTGCAAAACCAGGAAACCCTATTGGAATTTGAGCCCAACATAGTCTCATTGAACCCAGAAAAATATGAACCACACTTCAATGAACAGGCCATGAAATCCTTTGACAACCAAAAAAAACAAGACCCACTTCTGAAAATCAACCAAACGTGAAAATTTGAAGAAAAAAATGTGTTCTTTATGACTGAAAAGGGGTGGTTGAAGAGAGAGAGAGAGAGAAAGAAGAGGTTTTTGTTTGTTGTTTCAACTTTCAAAAGCTTCAAAGTTCAAAAGAAGGAGAACAGCAAAAAGAAGAAATTGAACCCAAAATAAAAAGGGAATAGAGTTAGGATTAAGTTTATCCAATTTGTTTTATTTGTTTCAGAATATATAAAAGATAATTTCAATAGTGTCTTATGTGATTTGAAATCAACTATTTTTGAGGATAAAGAGAGATGTTTTATATGTAGGATTTTTCTATATTTTAGGAATCATTGTTTTGACACTTTTGATGGTTACTTAGCCATGTTTTACTTTGTGGATTAAATTTTATGGATAACAATATAATTTTTTTTTTTTTTTTTTACTTTATAACATGTATTATTTTGTGAATTCTTTTCCTTTTTGGTTGCTTGGCTATACTCATTTATAACCATTTATTGTTATTCACAATTAATATACTTTATGGTAATTATGAGAAATCCAAATAAATCATTTTCAAAAGGTATAAATGTCAACTAGATAGGATCTAAATAGGTTCGGTTAACAATGTTTATAGATATTGGTTAAAAAAATTTTAATTGTTCTTTTAAGAATTTTTTTTATACTTAATGTATTAATTTTATTAAATTAAAAAAATAATACATTAATTATATTTTTTATTTTTAAAATATCACTTTAATCCGTATCATTAGTTATTGATTAACATTTTTCATCTAAATAATCAAATTGCAAGTGGTGCTTACAATAGTATTTTTGATAATTCAAACTTTGAGACTTATCAACTTTAAATCCTATCCATTTTTAATTTGGAATTTATAATTTTTGGAAGAAAAAAAAAAACTCTATGGCCCTTTGTTTTCCATGCAAAAAAGATAAGTGGATATGACTAAGATCAAGAACTAAGCTTCAATGTTTTACACCTTAAATGGAAAACTTTGAACCCCCCATTTTGAATAAGAATTCAAAAAAATTGTTAGAACATTTAACTATTATTTTAGTATAATTAAAATTTAATTATTAAAGATCTATTTAAATTGAAATAAATGTTAACAAGCCATAATATTCTAAATAGTAATTTAATGATTTGATTAAATCATACAAAAGGACTATAACTTAATTACTTGAACAAAATTTTAAGGATTTTTTAAATAATTTATTCCTAATTTTTTTAATTTGATTTTTATGAATGAAATTATATATAAATATTATAATTACAATCAAATAACTTCTATTTCTTAGGATGGATGCTATATAACAATTTTAACGTGACAAAATTTTCCGAGATATTAGGTTCCTAATTTGACGAACGTGTGTAAATTTAAAATCAGCTACCAAAAAATTTAGACCAATTCATTTTTAGTTTGATAATTTTTATGTGTCGTATATTATAATTTTTTTCGTGTCAATCATGTAAATATAAATATAATATAAATTATTAAATATATTAAAATTTTAAACACGAATAAAGTACGTTTATTAAATATATCATATTAATTGTGTTAATCATATTTAAATATATCGTATCATATTTATTATACTATTTTCATATTTATTAAACGTAACATATCATATTTTCGCATCATATTCAAAATTATCGTATCCCGATAATACTCAGACATGAAGTTTGTTAATTTTTTTTTTTCATTTACAAGGTTATCCATATTATCCACATTTCAAGGAAATGTTTGTTCAAAATTTAATTCTTTTTATCTCCATGTAAATTTGACACTGCCTATTAATAATTAGAAATGGTCCAATTCCCTCTTTACTAGGATTGTGATTTTCAAGTATACATGATATAAACTATAATGAATTTTTTAAAATGTTTTTAATAAATAAGATAAGATATATTTTCAAGTTCAATATGTCACTAAAATTTATCATTTTATTATACTATTACTATTCATAAAATTTTAAACTTTTGATTTGAGTATTTAAGATTCAATCTTTTTACAACTTTCATTATTAAGAAAAAAAAAATAACATATCAAATTTTGATTTGTTGGATCTAAAATTGAAAACTCAAGAGGTAAAAATGATCAATATAGTAATTCTATTTCATCCTTTGTCCGTGGAGTTTTTACATTTCACAAGTCAATTAGCAGCGTGACACATATCATTTAAGGTATATTAAAAATAAAAAATAATTTAAAAATCAAATGAGACATACAATCTCATAATCACACTTGTAAAATTAAAAAAATTTATTGTCAATGTATCAAAACGAATTCATAGTAATTTCTCCTTACTTAATTACAAAGTTAAAACTTATGTTACCAAGACTCTTTATTATTATTTTTTTAAAGTATTCGTGTCTGACATATATACAAACATAAATATGAAATATAATTTTTTAAATATATAAAAAAATTTAAAAATTTAAGTATACTAATATTGGATATATATTTATATTTCGAGAAAGAACCGTTGGTTCCAAAGTAAAATCTTGCTTTTGGGGAGCTCAAACCACGACTTGAGACAAAGACAAAACTTTATGTTATTTGTTTGTTTCCTTTGTGAAAATAAGGGTTAGTTTAGTATTGTTGTAAAATAAATTTGGGTTAAAGAAAGTATGTTTAAAAAGTGTGAAAAAAAATGATTTAAGAATTTTTAAATGTTTGGATTGCGAAATGTCAAAATATATGTCTAAAATAGTAAAATTTTATAGATGTGAAGATAATAAAATCATTTTATATAAAAGTCAGCTTTCAAATCGCAAAATTTCTTCTTTTTTTTTTTTAACTTGTTGGTTTCGATTGCCAACCATGATTTTAACCGTAAAAACTAAAAAAAATATCCGTTTAACATTGCGATTGCGATGAAACAATTTTTTACGTCAAAAACTGTGCCAACGATAACGATAAACGGGACCTAAATCTCTATTGCCAAACATGAAGACAATGTCAGGCTAATAAGATTACAAAATTCAATATAATAATATTTTCAATCAATATATTAAAAATGATGTATAAAATTATCAATTTTTATATTTAATATAATATTATTATTATAAATAATATATTAATTAACCTTAAAAAAGTATTCTAAAAACATTCATTAATAAAATCTTTATTATAAATAATATATTAATTAATTTTAAAGAATGCAAATTCTTTAATTAATTTGCTTAGCTGAACTTCCTTGATAACAAAACTTTAACGAGCCATAGCATCTAAAAATCACATGATTATTTGATTAAAAAAATAGGTAAAGAAAAAAAATAAAGGAGCATGAATTTGGAATATTCAGAAAGTTTGCTCATTTATATGTTAGAAAACCTATTGGATTGCGGAGAAATTGTCCGCTTTGGGAGCTTAATGGTTTTCTCTTATAGTTTTTTTTTTTTTTTTTTTTAAAAATCTTACTTAAAATTTAATATTTGAACTTAAATATAATAACTGTATTTTTTTATAAGTTTAAAATTTTTGAATAATTAATCAAATATTTGAATCTTGATAACTGTTTTTCGTTTTAATATTTTTTTCATCCAGTATCTTATGATTCATTGGACTGTGCGTTACAAATTTAATCCTTTTTTCAACTTACACTTTTTTTATATTTGGATCCACGTATAAATTATTAATCATTCATTTAATTTACACGTGAAAAAATTATTAAACTTTAACTATAATAATTAAATATTTTTTTAAATTTAAACATTTAATTAATTGATCTTCTAATTGATCATTTTGATTTTTAAAAATACAATGACGTGAGATCTTTTCCTGGAAAAAAGTGCATGCAGTTAATATTGAGATTTATGGTTTGTTGCGAAATGTGTTTTTAACTTTTTTTTGAAAAAAAAAAGAAAGAAAAAGCTTTTACTTAGCCATCACCAAAAAAATTGTTGAATATTAATTATAACAATCCTCTTATGCATGCTTGGTGAATTTTATCTTTAATTCTCAAATTCTATATAACCTTTTAAGGGATATATTCATATTTGAGACTTTTTTTAGTAATTTTTATCATGTGAATATCTGTTAAAATTTCAAGTACTACACAAAAAATACTAATTAGTATCTCTATTCACCAATTTATAATTTTGATTCAAGTACTTGATAATGTGTACTCATGTGAATTTAGATAAATATCTAGATTGAGCATCTACATTTAAATTTGTTTGAAAATTGAGTTATTCGTTCAATCAAGCTTGAAATTGGATTTTTTTTTTATTCATCGCACTACTATTTAATTAATAAAAAAATTATTTTTATTTTTATTTAAATTTAATTATAATTTTCTTTTAATATTTTAAATAATAAAACAGATATTTGTGGAATAAATCATGAGATTTTTGGATTAAAACGGATAATAACTCGTAAATTGGGTGTGAGTCTCCACAGACACTGTTATATCTTCATGTGGGGGTGAAATTGAATTGATCTACAACTTATTCAAAGAAAATGATTGAAGGACAATTCAAGACAAATCTGTAAGGTTTGTTTCTGCTACCAGATAAAACTGTCCATTCTCAACATGAGATGAGATAAAGATATTGAGCTTGAATGTATTGATCACTAATTCTATAACCCAATTTTTGGACCTGTTTAAGGACAAGCTACTTATTTGACCCGACACGAATTGATCCAGACTGATATTTTAAATTTGAATTGGCTCAATTTAATTTTATTATTATTTAATTAATAAAAATTATTTTATTTAAATTTAATTATAAAAATATATAAAAATAATTTTTTAATATTTAAATATATTTTAAATAATAAAATAAATTTTTTGAGTTCGAAAAACTGAATTGAAACTTAGACAAAAAAAAATTTATTATTCAAAATCGATCCGACCTGATTCATAAATAGTTCTAGTCCATGTCTTGACGGTAAAAGGATAGATGGAAAATCTAGTAATATTGGATACGACACGAATATAAGAACATGTCAAAATCTATATAATACAAATTATTAATACGTTAAAATTTATATAAATATAAAACACCTTAAATATGATCATTTATAATATATATAAAAGCACGAATGTGGAGAATCTTTTGAACTTACGAAAATATCCATTATTATTCATTATATTACTAATTTGTCATTTTAAATATTTTTATTAATAAAATTTATCCAATTTATAAATAAGAATTCTACTTCGAAAGACTTTAGTTAAATAGATTTACATTGAATTACTTTATCTTCAAAGTTATAATTTTTCATTATTAACCTTCAAACGTAAAAAAAAAAAAAAAAAAAAGTTACATTAAAAAAATGTATAATATTAATAATGTAAATTTTATTTATTTATATAATTTGTAACTTTATGCACAACATATAATTTTTTTTATAAATAAGTTTTTATAATATAAATATTTTATATTATATCATAAATAGTAATAAGATTTATTTCATTCTTATTTACGATTTTGTATTATAAATATTAATAAAATTTATCATTAAAAATTTTAATATCATGATAGAATTAAAAAAAAACAATTATTATAACATTTTAGATAATGCTTTTAACAATTAAATATAATAAAATTTTATTTTATTGTATTTATTTATTTAAATTTTATGAATTTTTATCATTTTACTATTAATCATTCTTTATTTTTATGATTTTATTTTACCAATTTTATAATTTTTTTAAATAAGTGTAAATTAATGTAATGAGAAAAAAAAAGAGTGTAAATTAATGAAGGATGAATTATTTTTAAAGTATTTATCATCTGCCATGATCGGCTTATAATCTTACTATAGTTTTATTCTACTTCTACCAAAAACTTCATTAATTTTTTGAAAAATTGAAATTGTCAAACTTAATACGACATAATATAATTTTTACTTTTATCATAAGTTTAAATTTTCGAAATAGTAGTGTTATCATTCAGGAAAATATTACAATATGTTTAAAAATAAAGTGTTTTTCAATTTATTTATTTATTTTAGTGATTATATTTTGTCTTTCTTTCTTGCTTTTAATTACTTTTTTGTATTAAGGGTTTGGTTTGCTTTGCATCATTTTTTTGTTGGTTGATTGATTAATATTATCAGTATAATGATTTTATTTTAAAATATATTTAGTCGTAACATATTAGTAATACTATTTGTCAATGGGTCTAGGTAGAGGTGGTCATGGGCCGGGCCGCGGCCCGGTTTTTTTTTTTCCTCTGCCCAGGCCCGGCCCTGGGTAGCCCAAGCCCGTCCGTTTAGGCCCGAAACACTGTTCATTGGAATAAAAAATAAATTTTTTATTTTATTTTTTTATAATTAAAATTAAATAAAATAATATTATTATAATAAAAATCACTGTTCCGAGCCGGGCCGGCCCGGAACATAAAATATCCTGCCCAGGCCCGGCCGGATACGGGTCGGGCTTGCCGGGCCAGGCGGGCTGCCCAGCCCGTGAGCAGGTCTAGGTAATGAAACGAATATATGAAATTAAATGTATATTAGGTTATAAAGGTAAAATTACGTGATCTTATAATAATTTGAAGAATCTTTCATTTTCACAGAATTTAATCAATTTATAAAAATTAGTCCTTTTTATTTTTATTTTTTTCGATAAATTAACATTATACCATAAAAAAATAGATCAAATAACTTGATGCAAAATATATTTTCTTACCATGTTATCTTTTAGTAAAGATTTATTTATATAATTGTTAGATGTTAAGCTTACAAGGAGTTAAAATTGCTTGCATAAATTAAGATAATTAATATATGCAACGTGATAATTCTTTTCATAATTTTTTATTATTAAACATAAATTATTTAACAAATATAAAATAATTAAAGTGTAATATAATGTGTAACGCATATGATAGAATGACAAATAACATAAAAAAATATATAAATATTCTACATAATATAAATATATGAATTGTTAGATGGATATTTTTTAGATTTTGGATGAAGATATGTGGAGGTAGCTTATGGTATAGCCCACAGGTTTTTGGGAATTTTCTGCATTCTCTGGAAATGTTACCCCTTGTTTTGGAACATCAGTTTGCTAAAACCAAGGGCTTAGGTAGTAGTTTCATGTCTTCTTTTAAAATGAGTTTTTCGTAAATTTTATTATATATGTAATTTATATTATGTTTATATGAAAAAAATTATATATTAAAAAAATTATATAAATATATGATATATTTGTTATGTTTATATGTAAAAAAAATTACATGTAAATATGATAGTTTTATGTAATTTATCATATTTATATATAATTTTATTATATTTATATATAATAAAATTTATTTTAAGCTCACTTTAATAAGTTTATTTTAGAACTCCCCTTCACATGTTACAATTGACAAATGGACCTTAATTATAAAAAAAAAAAAAAAAAACAAATGGACCTTCCATGTATAAGACATACACCTTTTTGTTTTTGTTTTTTGTTTTTTGTTTTTTTCGGTTCCATGTTTGAGCTTTGAAGAAATGGCCTCATTAGAGATGATGGAACCTTAAACAATTTTGCTTTTGCATATGAAAAACACAATTCTAATTTGAAGTTGGATGATAAAAACAAAAAATAAAAACTTGGATTTGCTCTATTCACTGATCCTTCATTTGGATGCGAGATGGGAAGGAATTCTTATTACGTCGACACTGCATTTTTATGAATCTAACGATAAAACGATATTTTTGTGCAATGAAAATTCTTTTTCATCGTGCATTCAAACGAAACAAAAATTGTTGTCTTTCATTGATAATAAATTTTAATATTTTTTATCTTAATCAACGATTTGACGAGTTAGTACTTAATACTAAAAGATATTACTATTACTTTTGCAATCATTTAATTACCACACAATTTGAGTGCAAAGATAGCATTTTATAGTTATATATCATAAGTAATTTAGGATCCATTTAATCGGTACTTATAGGTATTAATTAAAAATTATTTAATTATTAATTTAAGATTTTATTTTGTTTTTGTATTTAATACATTTTTTAACTGAATTAAAAAAAATTATTAATTACATTTTTTCTTTTATATATATCACCTTAATCCATTTCTAATGACACTGATTAATATTTTTATTAACTTAATGGAGTCTTATTAATTGGCATTTATGTTGGATGAATTATATATATTTTTAGAGTTGTGATTGGAAATGACTAGAGGTATTATTTCACAAATTTTCATTCTTTTTATTGAGAAAATAAGGATTAATTTTTTTTTTATTATTTTTTTTAAATTTGGAAGAATTGTACACTCTATGCACCTGCAGAAATTAAAGAATGAATTGAGAATGGAAGATAAAGTAAGATTTCAAAATTAGTAATTCGATTTTTTGAATAAAAATATACATGCACTTATAATTTTATAATAAAAAAAATGACTTTAATAATAGGGCTTAATAAGATATATCAACTTTGTTAATTAAGATATATGTACTTATCATTGAATTTAAATTTTAAATAATAAATCCTTATGATTTGTTAACTTAATATTAGGATAGAATAAATTCTCTTTCTTCTTTTAAATTTGGAGTGATATGATTCACCCAATTATCCAAAATATATATATATATAATTAAGGGAAATACTAATTCAATATTAAAGGTTTAGGTGAAGTTCTTTAAGTTTTTTATTTTATTAAAATGATTAATAAAAATTAAATTTTAAAATCAAAATCAAAATCTAATAACAAACTTAATTATATATATAGATTTGTTTTTATTTTAAAATTTAATTTAATTTGATCGTTTATAATTACAAATTTTACCAAATTTATCTAAAGAACTCCACCTAAATATATATATATATATATATATATATTTCAATTAAATAAGTATAATAGTAGGTTTTTTCAGACTTAAAATACTAAAAGTTGCACTAGAATTTAGGGCAGACTTGACTGTTAAGTTGGGCAATGATAATGGCATAACGAGGGACGTACTTCTTAGATTTGGTAATTCGTATTTTTATATTATATTTATATATTTTTATGTGTTATAATTATTTTTAAAGTATTATATATTTATATATATTTTGATATATTAATAATTCGTGTTATATAAGTTTTAACATGTTTGTATATTCATGTCGTGTTCATATTATTTTTTGTATCATATTTTAATTTTTTTCGTATCGTATCCAAAGTTATAAGTCCAGATTCTACTCATATGTGTTAGTCATTTTTTTTTAAAGAGTTAAAAATTAAAATAAAACAAAACAATTTGGTGAATTTTTTTTTTTAAAGAACGAATCAAAATATAACTGACTAAATTCAACTCAAAATTAGATCAAAACCATACATGATAAAATTAAAATTTATAAAACTTCTTTTACCTTTAAAATGAGGCTTCATTCACGAATTTCATCTTATAATTCTCTTTGTTCTTATATATATAAAATAAATTGAAAATTTCCTCCAAATAAAAAATAAATTTGAAATATAAAAAAATGAGAATACTAATTGTTAAAAAAAGAAAGAGAATTTATTTTAAATAATGGATAAAGAAAATAAGATGAAATATGTATTTCGTTTTCATTAAAATGCTAGAGTAAAAACTGAACTTCTACTTGTGGGTTGTTTCACACAATAATTAGGCTTTTATTAACTTTTACACTTTGTTTAGTAAAAAGAAAGAAAGAAAAATTAATTTAATAATTGAGTTACAAAATAATATATATTGTTATAAATCTCAACTATTAAATATCTCATCTTCATGTAGATTTAATAATTTTCATAAAAATAATATAATAAATACGACACAACATGTTTAAACACGATAAATATAATGCGTTAATACATATATAGTATTCGTATTTAAAATTTTAACACATTTGATAATTTTTATTATATTTATACGGTTGACAAAAAAAATATAAGACACGATAGATATATATATATATATACAAATTATTAAATCTATACTTTATAAATAAGTTACAATTAATAATCAAATATTGATGGAACGAGAAAAGGTTAAATCCCAAAGTTGTATACACTGTTGAGAAAGAAATAAAACACAAAAAGATAGTAAAACCATCTAAATGAGATAAGCCTTGAAGTACCTAAATACAATATAATGGTTTTTTATTTAAATTATAAAAATTAAAATTTAATTATTAAAATTAAAAATTCAATACTCTCTCAACAAACGTAAATGTTTCGTTGATTGATAATGTAATATGATAGAGCTTAGAAAATGTAATTTTTAAAGTTTGTCTTCCTCCAATTCATTGTTCACCAAGTTGTCAATTAATATTATTTAAATAGTTTTATCGTTCAAGTAAACCAAAAAAAAAAATGATTATGTTTTGACTATCACTCAACATCAAATGTTGGATGTCTGACTCAGCTTCTAATCTTGATCAATTAAGGATTTATCTAGATGGATGATGAAATTAATTTTGGTAATATTGAAAATAATGATAATAGTGAAATTAATTATTATAACATTAAGATAAAATATTATAATGGTGAGATTAAAATTAATAATGAGAAAGAAAAAAAAAAAAAAACAGGGATAAGAAAATAAAATAAAACCTCCAATGAGAGACAAAAAAATTCACTGAGCCTTTTTTAACCATTGAAATTTTTTTCCTTCCACTGGTGCAATGTAGATCCAAACTTGACCATGTCTCATATGGATTCGTTGAGAATCTGGATTTCTTTTGCTTTTGGATATCATGGGCTTTGAGCTTTTTGGATATGGATTCCTTGGGTTCGGGCTCATTAGGGTAGGATTCTATCGTCCGCACGCAAAAGCTAAACCTCGTTAATTCCGTAAATGTCTACATAAAGGCACGAAACCAAATCTAAAGCAGCCCAATAGAACTTCTTCACTTACTTTGTCTCAACTCTCAACTATAGTTCCTACTTCTTCACACTTTTCTTGAGAGAAAAAAAAAGTTTTCGAGATGGGAAAGCCAGGATTGTTCGATCTTGAGAATCAATTTGCATTCTATGGGGCATATTACAGTAACCCAACTAACATTTTTATTACACACTTTATTTGTGTGGCCGATATTTTTCACTGCTCTTGTTATTTTCTACTTCACTCCGACTATCTATGATCTTTCTTAAGCTGGGATTTTGTCCTCTGGGTTTAATCCTGTCTTGGTTTTTAATTATGGGTTTGTTTTTGCTCTTATCTATGGAACTTTTTTGTGTGATTTTGGATAAGAAAGCTGGGTCCTTGGCTGCTTTGCTTTCTTTAGCTTGCTGGGTTGGGGCTAGTTTTCTTGCTGCAAAGCTTGAATTTTCTCTGGCTTGGAAGGTAATGAAAATCTGTGGGAAAAAAAAACACAGAAAATATTGTTTTTCTGATTATCTTATTTTCCTTTCTTTATGTTGTAAATTATCGGCCTTAGTTTGAAACAATGGAACCATGTCAACCAGAACATTCTTTTCAATTTTATGCTATTAATCTCTTTTTTTGTTGTTGTTCAATTCATGTGGGATTTTTTTTTTTCTTTTATTTTTCTGAATAAACTGTCTTCCTGGTTTAGTAATGTTGGATTGTGGATTCTTAGTTTTTTGCATGTAAAGGTTCTTGTTGAAAGAAACATGATGTGTGAAACAACCTAGATCTAGCTTGGCAGCAAAGTCCACTCTTTACTTTTTAATAGCCAATATCCATATAAATTTGTGTTGTATTCGTGTTTTTTGTTTTGTTTTTGTAATCATTAAGTTGTTTTATATTTGTATAAATTTTGACGTTTTGATAATTTATGTTATATAGATTTTGACATATTCGTGTTATTTTTTTATGTCATATTTTAATTATTTTTTTCGTATTCATATTGTATAATCGTATCGTTTCTAATAATTATCAGATCTATATCCATGTGTTACTAGATGGTCAACTAATTTGTTTATTTTGAACATGAGAAATCATTTATTATAGGGGGATGGACTTTCTAGATTGCCATGCAATGTGTTTCTTGACCTTGTTTTGACAAATCCTTGGCTAATATGGAGACTCCTAGCTCTACCATGCCCCTTTTTCAGATCTTTTGTGCAGTACAGACATATTATTAAGGTAGAAGTTTTAAATTATGTTTATCAGATGAGGGAATCATTCATTTGATGGAGAATTGAAAGATGATGTGTTAAAAACAAGTGCATTATTTCAGAACAGATTTGTGACTGCCGCTCTCTGTTTCATTAAGGCATATTTCATATTTGTAGTTACTCTGTAGATCATAAATAATTAAGGGAGAAGTCCTGCCAATATCCAGAAAAGTGAAATAAACAGGGTTAATTCCTTCTTTTGGTGTTAAATGTGGTAGGCTCAATACTAAATACTGGCAATTAAGGAAACCGAAATTTAACCCAGTTGGTTCATGTAATCACCTTTAAGAGTTGGTCGTTCACTAAAAAAAAATACTGGTCATTGGGTTCGAGTCTCATTTCAACCCATTTTTTATCTTCAAGTTGCGGTTTCTTTTGTACTAAAAAAAATACTGGCAATTAGGGGTAGTTTTAGGTTCATATTTGTTGCAGGGTCAATCTATTCTCTGTCTATGAAGCAGGCTCTTTTGAATTTGTGTCTAGTGATTGTCATAACGTGCCAAATGCGAATTTAGCAAGTTAGGCGCAAACATGGAGTCATCACTAATCATCTAATCTAAGTGTGATTAGTCATCTTTATGAATTTATCATTCTTAAAGTTATCTTAAGCTTGACTAAGTAAGCTTAAAAAGAATAGGTTCTGGTCAACTTATAAAAACTGAGTTCGAGAGTTCGGTTACGTGTGGGGAAAGATTAGCACCTCCACAACGTCTATCCTAAAGATAGTACCACATCAATCACATGTTGTTCTAAATTGATTTTATCTAAATGACCTTAATTAATTCATCAAGTCAAAATTTATTTTCCTACTCATGCAAAATAATAATAAAAAAAATAATAAAAATAATAATAATAAGATAAAAATCATATTTACTTCCTAAGCATGCAAGAATCTAAAAATAAAAATATAAAAGTCCTAAGTCATGCATATCTAAAAAATAAAATATAAAAAATCTTAAATCATGCATATCTAAAAATAATAACATAATTATCATATCAATTTCTAATTCATGCAAAATAATTAAAATAAAAAAATAAAATATTACATAAATAAATATATCAAATATAAAATAATAAAATAATGTTAGTAACATAAAATAAATAAATTATTTATAATAATAAAATAAAATAAATAAAATCATATATAATAACATAAAATAAAACAATCAATCAAGAAATATCATCCTATCATAAAACAAATTAATATCTAATCACATAATTTAAAAAAAAAAAAAAAACCTGTTAATAACATATTCATCATCATATAATCATCATACTCTCATCATGTAAAAATCATTACATAAATAAATAATAAAAAAACATTATTTACATCAAATCAATGCTATCATAAACCAAATAATTAATAAAAAAACAAAAAATAAAAAGCAAAAGCTAACGTAAGAAACATGAAAGAGCAAATGGAATTAAAGTTTTAAACATCTTGGTCGGGTGCGCAAACGGACGGGTGCGCAAACGGACATGTGCGCGGGTCCTGCGACCCAACTAAGATAATTTGTATTAAAACTTTTTTTTGGTCAGAGTTTATCCTCTCTAAAAAAATCTGATTTTTTCTCAAATCTTCTTTCTTCTCAAGAATAGCACCACAACTCTTCAAGAACTTAGGAACTGCCAGCCGTCTGCCACCATCATCATTGTCGCTCGCCAACCACCGCTAATCGAACTCAGGAAAATCCCAAAAAAATTTCAAAATTTCCTCTCAGCCTCTTCTTCCCAAAAATCACTTTGGTATTGTCTAAATCACCTCCGAAAATCGTAAATCTGAGTTTGAAAATTCGAAAATCCTAAACTTAAATTCTCCGATCCGGCTCCATTCACCGTTGGATGATTACCAAACTTAAACCGAGCACTCCTCTAAATATTTCTTAGAATTTCACCGTTAGATTTCTCAAAATAACACTTCTAACTCCAAAACCCAAGAATTTCGAATTTGAACTCTAAAAAATTTCTCTATTTTTTGCTACTGATTTGGGCTTGCTCTTTACTCTTTGTGTTACGTGTTTTTGCTGTTGTGATCCCTTTTGGTGTTGAATCTGTGACTACTGTTGATTCTTCTTTTCTAAGCAGCCCCCTGTTGCTGAATTCAGAGTACCTTTTATAAGGGAAAAACTCTAAGAATCCTAGTCTAATCCGGTTTGGACTTCCTATCCAAATCAAAGTCCAATTTCCATCAAATAAAAAAAACTCCTTTTAATAATTATCTCACATTCCCAAACTTCAATTTTAATTCAAAGAGGAAGAGAAGAGTTTCGGTTGATTCAAAACTGTCTAGGCATTTTTTTTCCTTTTTCTAATATTCTGAAAATTAAATAAAAAACTTAACTAAAAAAAAAAAAAATCTAAAAATTATAATTAGAATTAAAAATAATTTAAATTAAAATTACAATAAAAACTCGGACAAAACGAGTGTTTACAGTTGCCTCTCTTTGTGCATTCCTTTAGAAACAGGAGATGTGCAAAGACGTAGACACATTACATGTTTCAAAACAATAAACACTATATCAAATCTAATCATAAAAAAGCTCCTCTAAACAAAGCATAAACTTAAATTATCCAAACGAGAGAAGCTCTTCTTAACGAGGCATCGACTTTAAATATCAAACGACGAAAAACTCCTTATAACGAGACATCAACTTTAAATTCCAAATGAGAAAAACTCCTCATAACGAGGCATCAACTTTAAATACCAAACGCTGAAAAACTCCTTCTAATGAGGCACCAACCTTAAATTCCAAACGAGAAAAACTCCTCCCAACGAGTCATCAACTTTAAATATCAAACAAAAAAAAAACTCCTCCCAATGAAGCATCAACTTTAAATACCAAACGAAGAAAAACTACTCTTAAGATTTTTAAATTTTTTTATCCAAAAGTTCTAAATTGATACCCGGAGGTTCTTATAGATATACCTGGAGGTTTGAAAAATGATTTCCTGAGGTTTTGAAAAGATACCCTGAGGTTTTTGAAAAATGATTCCCGAAAATTTTGAAAATGAAACTAATGCTACCCTGAGATTTTGAAAAGATACCCGAAGGCTTTGGAAAGATACCTGGAGGCTTTGAAAAGATACCCGAAGGCTTTGAAAAGATATCCGAAGACTTTGAAAAGATACCCGAAAGCTTTGAAAAGATACCCGAAGATTTTGAAAAGATACCTGGAGGTTTTGAAAAGATACCCGGAGGCTTTGAAAAGATAGCCGGAGATTTTGAAAATTTTTTCGGAGGCTTTGAAAATATATCACTTTTTATGCTTTCCTCAACTGAATGCTCAAAACTCTTATCTTGAAAATCTTCCTCAACCGAGATTCAAAACTTCACCTTGAAAAGAACCATCCTTAAAAAGAGTTTGATTTCAAAATTCAAAAACTAAAATCTTACTCATATATTAAATCCATGTGATAAATGACATGAATGCCATGAAATGCAATGCATAAAATGAATGTCATGTGATGGAATGCAAACTAATATCATGAATCTTTAATTGTGACAAAAAGATACTCAAGCTCATCGTTTCGTCATTTTTCAGCTTCCAAACGCTCAGACTTAGAACTAGATTGACCTCCACCAATTTTATCAGTCAATCGCATCACCTTCTCTTTCTCAAAAAGACATCTCTTTAATTCCAAGGCTTAGAACAAATACATTTCCAAACTTTTCATTGTTCTCATTTTCCTTTCTTCCCAGAATGTCAACTTCAAACAAATTCAAATTCCAAGTGAAAAATCTTCAATGTCGATGCTACAAAAGAGCCTACTCTACCATTTACCAACTCAATAAATTCCATTCTTCAAAACCATTTTCTCATCATAGTAAAAAGCCTTCTCATTCTTTACCCCCAGAAATGTCACTCCTATTAAATTGGTTCAAAACTCAAATATGCATTCCCTGAACCTGAATGTTCTCATGTTATGTTTTTTGAAAATTCTTTGAAAAGAAAGAATTTTTCCAAAAATCAATTTTCAATCATGCCCCCATGGTAAATAAAAATTGCCCCTTATCATTATGTTCAAAAATCAAGTTTCCATTTTCTAAACAAAAATGCAACTTTGGATCTCTTAAAAACTGGTGATTACTGCAATAATGGACAAAGTGAATCACAATTTGGCTTATTGAGTATTTCAATTTGTCAAGGTTTTGGTTATCAAGAGAGGTTTCATTAGATAAGGGAAAAATCAATGTTTCTTCATCTAAACTCACAATGAATTTCCTTCAGCAATCAGGTTTTCACAACAAGTTTTATTTTGAAGACACAATCCATTTTGGCACTCTTTCTTAGTTTTTTGATATATAGCAATTTAACAAATGTCAAGACTATTTATGATGGGTTCAAAATTTGGACAAGAAAAGAAAAAAAATTTGGGCCATGTCATCCAAATGATGTTGACCTTCTTAAGTCTCTCAAAAATGCTCGGTATTCCCTAGTGGGTTCAAAATATCATTTCTCTTGTACTTCTTGTTAGGCCTTGGCACAGTCATGCAGAGTTACTTCTAAATTTTTGCTCTAGACTGCCTGTTTTTGGGTTTTCATCCCAGAGCTTCATTCTTCTTTTTTTTTTGCTCTACCATGCATTTGAGAATTCAAACTTCTTCAATGACAATTCAAAAATGTGATAGAAGCTGAGGAAAAACTCTTCAACATGAACATTCATACTTGATCAAAATGGACTTTTAAAGCTTGTAATGTACGCCAAGGTTTGGGGTTATGAAAAAAAGGATAATCAGGCCCAAAAACGTGTTTAAAGGTAATTAAACCAAGGATTATTTCTCTTCTCAACATTTCATATCTTTCTCTTCATTTTGAAGATAATCAAACCATGGATCATTTCTTTTCATAAGGATTTCATCATTTCTACAATATTTCCCACCTCTCTTTTCATCAAACCATGGATTATTTCTCTTCATGAGGATCTCATCTTGTGAACTTTTCTTTTTTTCTTTTTTTTTTTCTTTCTTTTCACAGACTCAATCCATTTCAACATTTTCCCATTGACATAAGGCATTCTTTTCGTGGTGTAGAAATATGATCCAAATGTTCATTCTTCCATAGAAAGATAATCCTTCGTACTTACCCATCTAGTGTAGAGGGTGATCCTTAGTTAAGGTTCAAAGAAAGAATTCAATAGGCTCAAAGGGGATAGCAAAGGATAATTTCTCATTTTGTGAAAGGAATATGAAAGATGGCCATCTCTCATGTCAAATATGAATATTTCCATTGAAGAGTAAACCCCAGGTGAAGTAGATAATAAGAATTGCCTTTAAAACCATTTGAATGTCTCATATGCATGATGTCACAATATATTTTTCTCTATTTTTCTCTATTTTTTTCATTTTTCTTTTTTGTGCAACTCATGTAAAATACATCATCTCAATATACCTATCCAAGTGAAGGCCCGACCCAACAATTCTCATTTTCCCAGTTTTCTCAAGATGTCCAGGCAATTTCATTCAATCATAGAGGAAAACAAAGTCTGCACAAGTCGGAATGGTGTGCAAAAAAACATCAGGTCATTTGTCTCAGTCCCAAGATGTGGCAAAGGATAACTGGATGAAAATGTATGTCACTCAAGTGAAGGCATTCAAGGATGCTGGGAAAATATTACTTAGGATAATTTTACCCTATGATGTAAGTAAAGGACACCATTCAGGAAAGAAAAGGTTCGGTCATGGTGAAAGAACTTAAAGGTGATGTGTTTGAGGCTCCAGATAGCCTTGATAATTACCAAATTACCAAAATCCAGATACTTTCAAAAGAGTGCCTCATGTATTGGTTTTCAAAAAATGTTTTGCAAACTAATAAGCCATTTCTTTGTTCATTGCTTAGATGAAGTAATTATCACTTTTGGAATTCATTTCATGGCCAAATAGAAAAGAAAAGTTCATGAAATTTCAAACTTATACCATCAAAAGAATCAAGCTTTTATGTGGTTTGATTTGAAACTAGACAAGGAATGGATTGCAAAGTTCATTCTTAACAATAATCACCAATTTCTTTAAGATCAAAAATAAATCATGCAAATATAAGCAATTCCTAACAAAAGAAACAAATCTCCTAAAACACCTAAACAATGCTTAAAATGTCATGCCAAAAATGAAAACATCAAAAACTATCCATAACATTCGAACATTCCTATCCTCAAACTTCAGATTTTCATTGTTTAAAAACCTCCCAGATTAAGGTGCCATTATTGACGAGATTCCTCTAACTCTTGGCTTCGTCTTCTTTTCAAAGCTCAGCAAACCTGCTTTAATCAAACTTTGTACTTTCCGCTTCAAAGCTCCAAAATTTTTCATAGAGTGGCCAGAGACTCCAATATGATAACCACAGGTAATATTGGCATCATGACTCTTAGGATGAGGAGAACTTAAAGATTTTGGATAGATTGGTTGAACTAAATAAGCTTGAAAACGTTGGCGAAGTAACTCCGTGTAGGTCATTGGAATTGGATCAATAAGAGTTCTATCCCGATTGCTACATCGTTTCTCTGATTAACAGGTCCAAAAACTGGTCGAGAAGTGACACCACAATATTTGTCTGCGTGCGGACCATTCTGCGGTGACGATGTGAAGCAAAGAGACTCTACCTTAGATGTCTAAAAGGGTATCCAATCAGAAGACTTTATACTGGGCATTAGGTGTCTAAGTTTAGCTACCTGATACTCTGATTCATCATGCGGGCCACCGACTGCACATGGTTGATCCAAAGGTGATGGAAATTCTCGAGGAATACTTTCAATCAAATTAAAAGACTGTTCTTTCATCTCTCGAATATCATGTCCAAATTCTTTAACGATTCCCTCTGAAGCAATAATTTGTGCTTCCAATTGACCTCTCATATTTCTTGAATGCATATTTTCCTTTAGCTCTTCTGCCTTGCTAGCGCCTTTACAAATCTGATCGAATAAGTGCCTGAGGAGATCCTGCTTTTGTTCGCATTCCCCCTCCACTTTCTCGAGCTTTGGGCATTTCTCTTTCCATTTCATGTATTCCAAATATATCTCTTCATTTTCTACTCCCATATCTTCAAGCTCCGAAGCCCTTTGCGAAACCAAATCATCCAATCCTCAAAAACCGTCTTCCATACCTTGCATTCATGATCCAATTCACTAATTTTTTTGCTCAGATTGACTGTCTTCTATTCTTTTTATCTTCACTTACAATCTCTGGTTTTCCTGCTCTAATTCATCTTCTTCTCCGCGTGACTTCCTCTTGGTTAACTCAAATTCCAGCACTGAGTCTGACTGCGTGAGTTGAGCTGGGATATCAGGATTTCTTTTTCGAGAAGTACTACATCTCTGGCTCGCCTAGCTTGCCACACAAAATACTCAGCAGTAACACTGTTCGAAAGCCAACCTTGGTCGACTCGGATGGTTTGTTTCCAGGCTTTGACGAGATCATATTTCTTCTCTAAAGCCCCGTCGTCCGCATAAGAGAATTCCAAACGGTTGAGCCTTTGCATCATAGGAATAAATTGTTCATGTCCAGCCTGCCTAAGGACCAAAATAAGTGCGTAACTAACGACCCCCATAGTCCTGGAAGAGGTAGCCAAGGTTGATTTCCACAACTATACAACACAGAATCAAAATTCATCCAGGGAGCTACCCATACAACTTCTCGATTTCTGAGCATACGAAAAGACGATATCCAAATGCGTTTTACCCTTGGGTTTGGCCAAACACTGTTACAGAATTCCTGAATGGGGATGTCAGAGGTGAAGTATGACTTAATGTACTCAAAGTGGCTTTTCATCCATATGTATAATAACTATAGCACCCAGTAAAGCGTCCATTTCCCAATCGTCGACAGTGATTCAATGACCTGATAGTTTTTGCCAATATTGTTGGTGCCACATTCAGCCGATGCTCAATCTGATCAACCAGGTCTACTACGGCCATTTCAACATGCCCTAAGATTTTGGGAAAGACAACCATCCCATAAAGGGCAAGTGCCGTTGCTTTCATACCTTCTTCATCATTCAGATGCCCCCTAATGAAGTCCCACAGAAAATCCCATGTGATGTAACTATACTAACCTTTTTCCACGACATGATGGTCCACTTCAAACAGACTGATCCCCAACATCCTAGCAAATTTCCTGTGATAGCCCATTTTATTTTTCAAGTAGACTTTGTAGGGATTTGGGCAGTCGAAACGAAGCATTGCAGAGTATTCTTCGATAGTGGGTACCATGTCTACCTCATTGAAAACGAAACATCTATAAGAAGGGTCCCAAAATTGTACCATTGCCCGAATTAAATTGCTGTCTATTGTGACTTGGAGGAGTAACGTGAGGTCACCATACCTCTGCTGGAGCATTTCTTGTTTAACCCCGTTCTAAGATCCCTAGATGTCAAAT
This sequence comes from Fremontodendron californicum, assembly GCA_030761205.1. Taxonomy (NCBI): domain Eukaryota; kingdom Viridiplantae; phylum Streptophyta; class Magnoliopsida; order Malvales; family Malvaceae; genus Fremontodendron; species Fremontodendron californicum. Next base: position 6,710,164 of record JAULJL010000032.1, read on the forward strand.
AAATCGGCAAGATTTCTGTGTAAGGTCTAGATGAACCTCCTTGGGGAGTATAGACACATAGCCGGCTGGTAACAATCTCCTCTATTTCGTTGAACCCTTTCGGATCTCAACTTCAAACAGCTCGGAGATTCAAACTTTGCATAATCGGATCTTACTAGGATTTCCATGGATGTCAGTAAAGATTCTTCTTATCAAAGACTATTATGTGGCAAGATGTCTTAGTATGATGCATGATGTGAGTAAGAAAGAAAGAAAATAGTCAATATATTATAAAACAAAAGAAATAAACAAAAATATAAATTTAAAAATGTGAGACAAAGGTAAGAGGTGTTCCTTCATGTGTCCTAACTTGGGTTATTCCCTATGAAACAGGTGGACATGGCTCTACCTTAGGCTGGCCTCTTAAGTGTTATCTATATGCTGGGCTTTAGGATATTGGACATCTAAAAGGTACCCAAGTTGCTCCTTAACTTCATCCATGGAGGATGAGTAAGGCACCACAATCCTCACCCATTATAGGGTCATTGGAAAAGGTTCAAATTGGGTAAGAGTATTTTCTTAACCCATACGAAGGTTATTACCCCATGAAATTATAGGTACTTTACCCCTTGAGAGTGTTTCGCTAGCCTATACGGAGGTTATTACCCCACGAAAGCGTAGTTACTTTACCCCCTCCTAAAAGGAGGAGCCTGGGTATAGGGCTTATGTTCATGAATGTGTGGTGTATGCGAAGGAACATACCAAACCTTTGACTCACGAAAATTCCTGAAAAAAAAAACTAAAAAGAAAAAGATTAAAACGTTAGAATAATAATAATAATAAAATAAAAAAACAAAACAAAACATTTAAGATCAGTTTTAAGACCAGAAATAACAAGTGACTAACCTATGGCTCAACTCTCTAAAGTCCCCAGTGGAGCCGCCACATTGTTATAACGTGCCAAATGCGAATTTAGCAAAGCTAGATGCAAACATGGAGTCGCCACTAATCATCTAATCTAGGTGTGATTAGTCACCTTTATGAATCTATCCTTCTTAAAATTATCCTAAGCTTGACTAAGGCACCCTAAAAAGAATAGATTCTGGTCTACTTATCAGAACTGAGTTCAGGAGTTTGGTTACGTGCGGGGAAGAATTAGCATCCCCACAACGTCTATCCTAAAGATAGTACCACATCAATCACATGTTGTTCTAAATTGGTCTTATCTAAATGGCCTTAATTAATTCACCTAAGTCAATATTTATTTTCCTGCTCATGCAAAATAATAATAATAAAAATAATAATAAGATAAAAATCATATTTATTCTCTAAGCATGCAAGAATCTAAAAATAAAAATATAAAAGTCCTAAGTCATGCATATCTAAAAAATAAAAATCCTAAATCATGCATATCTAACAATAATAAAAATAATAACATAATTATCATATCAACTCCTAATTCATGCAAAATAATTAAAATAAGAAAAAATAATAAAATATTACATAAATAAATATATCAAATATAAAAAAAATTAACCTAAACCTGAAACATGAAATAAAATAATGTTAGTAACATAAAATAAATAAAATCATATATAATAACATAACATAAAATAAAATAATCAATTAAGAAATATCATCCAATCATAAAACAAATTAAATATCTAACCACATAATTAAAAAAAAAAAATCTACTAATAACATACTACTCATCATCATATAATCATCATACCCTCATCATGTAAAAATCATTACATAAATAAATAATAATAAAAATCATTTACATCAAATCAATGCTATCATAAACCAAATAATTAATTAAAAAAATAAAAAAAAATAAAATGCAAAAGCTAACGTAAGAAACATGAAAGAGCAAATGGATTAAAGTTTTAAACATCTGGGTCGGGTGCGCACACGAACATGTGCGCGACTCATGCTACCCGACCCAAATAATTTGTATTAAAACTCTTTTTTTTTTTTTTTAATTTTTTTTCGTCAGAGTTTTTCCTCTTTACAAAAATTCTGATTTTTTCTCTGATGTTCTCTCTCCTCAAGAACAGCACCACAACTCTTCAAGAACTCAGGAACCGGCAGCCGTCTGCCACCATCGTCACCACCGCTCGTCGCTGCCGACCACTGCTGACCGAACCCAGAAAAATCCCAAAAAATTTCCAAAAATTTCTCTCGGCCTCTTCTTCCCAAAAATCTCCTTGATTTTGTCTGATCACCTCTGAAAATTGTAGATCTAAGTTTGAAAATTCGAAAATCCGAAACTTAAATTCTCCGATCCGGCTCCGTTCAACATTGGATGATCACCAAACTTAACCGAGCACTCCTCTAATTATTTCCTAGACTTTCATCGTTGGATTTCTCAAAATAACACTTCTAACTCCAAAATCCAAGAATTTCGAATCTGAACTCTCCAAAATTTCTCTCTTTTTTGCTACTGATTTGGGCTTGCTCTCTACTCTTTGTGTTTCGTGATTTTGCTGTTGTGAATCCCCTTTGCTGTTGAATCTGTGACTGCTTTTGATTCTTCTTTTCTGATTTGCAGCCCCCCTGTTGCCGAATTCAGAGTACCTTTTATAAGGGAAAAACTCTAAGAATCCTAGTCTAATCCGGTTTGGACTTCCTATCTAAAGCAAAGTCTAATTTCCATCAAATAAAAAAAACTCCTTTTAATAATTATCTCATATTCCCAGAGTTCAATTTTAATTCAAAGAGGAAGAGAAGAGTTTCGGTTGATTCAAAACTATCTAGGCATTTTTGTTTTTTTGTTTTCCTTTTTCTAATATTCTGAAAATTAAATAAAAAACTAAACTAAAAAAAAAAAAAAAATCAAATCTTAAAATTAAAATTAGAATTAAAATAATTTAAAATTAAAATTAAAATTAAAATAAAATCCCGGACAAAAAGAGATGTCTACAGTGATAATTTGCAGAGGAATAAGAGGACACAAAGCAAGAAAGCTCTTTTAATGGAAAAAGTTACATCAGACAATATTGTGTAATATGTGCCTGTGAATGAAAGATATCTATCTAACAAGTCTTTTAACCTAAGATTAATTCTTTAGAACATCAATATTTGAACAAACATGCATGGAATTCGCTGCTTAATAAGCTATTTTGGAAAGGAAAAGATACTTGTCATGTTGATAAATTGATCTTAATATCATTTTTCAGTTTGTGAAGATATTTAAACCTTTTTGTTTGCAGTTCTGTATCGATCTATTGCCAAAAATGGTGTTTTTATTTTGAATTGTAACTCCATACTCTCTATTCAGGTTGTGCTGGCTGCTCAGTTGTTCTGTTGCACTGGACAGTCCGTAGGTCATGGAGTGTTTGAGGTGAGTAATGGTGTAATGCTTAGCTATGTTGCTCCGATTTTTATTTTTTTTAAAGTATTCGTTTTCGACATTCGTATCCGAATCATATTCGGACATGGGTATGAGGATATGATCCTCTAAGAACTCTCTAAATACATGAAAATCTTAAAAAAAATTAAACATATCCGTGTTGGATACATACCCGTGTCTGACACTCACACCCGATTTCGAATAACATAGATGCTTAGAACTTTTTTTTTTTGGTAAATAAAAAGGTCGTAGTCTTGAGATAGGAAAAAGGGTTACAGATGTTGAGATTTGAACTTTTGATCTACTGGATGTCACCTTTTAAAGGTGACTGTATGAATCAATTAGACTAAACTTCGGATTCAAAGCTTAGAACTTTTGATTTCATTGTTTTTTCTCTCACTCTTTAAACACCCGTCATGGAAATGTTCTTTATAGAAACGTGCACCAGCTCTGTTGGACAATCTTGTTCAAGCTTTTCTGATGGCTCCTTTCTTTGTTTTGTTTGAGGTAGGGGATAGTAGATTTGTTCTTTTATACAAAAAATGAAAAGAAAAATTTCCAAAGTTCTAAACAACAGTTTGTGATTTCTGAGTTTGAATTGGTACAGGTTCTTCAATCATTCTTCAGATATGAACCATATCCAGGGTTTCATGCAGGCGTGAAAGCTAAGATGGAAGCCGAAATCAACGAGTGGCAGAACAAGAAACAGAAAAAAGTTACTTAGCTTTGATCAGTCAACTGCTAATAAAAGGATTTAGGTTAAAGGACTGTAAACGCAGTGAAGGAAAGGCTTTATAGCCATGTAATCACTGTGAGTGATGCTTTTTATAAAGCCTTCAAAGCTTCTTTACCAAATCTGAATGTCAAGCAAAACGGTTTTTTAATATAAATATAGCAACAAAAAAAAAAAATCCTAAAATATCGATCATTTTAGATTATTTCCCAAAATACGCTGGTTTTAAAATTAGCTGGAAAATCGCCACCCCCCATAGCGATTTCCCAGCATGAAAAAATTGATTTTGGCTAAAAATACCAAGGGAAATCGCCATGGGGGGTGACGATTTCCCTTGGTGTTTTTTTCAAAATTTGCTAAAAATACCAAGGGAAATCGCCACCCCCATGGCGATTTCCCTTGGTATTTTTAACCAAATTTGTAAAATAGATGAAGGGAAATCGCCATGGGGGGTGGCGATTTCCCTTCATGTAATTTTTTTTAATTAATAAACAAATTAAATTTTTTTTTTTAATTTGTAAATTTTATTTTTTAAATTTAAAAATTATAAATTAAATTAAATTTCTTATTAAATTTAAATATGAAAAATTTTGTTTCTTATAAAAATTAAAAAAACAAAATAATATTTCTTCTTAAATTTGTATATCAAAAATTATATTTGTAAGTTTTGTTTTAATTTTAAAAATTTGTAAGTTTTGTTTTTTAATTTTAAAATTTATAAATTAATTTAAAATAATTTTTTTATAATTTTAAAAATAAAGAAATTTCGTAAGGTATATTTTATTATTTAAAATTTATGAACAAATTTTTTTAAATTTTGTTAATTGATTTGTATTAGATAAAAACAAAAAACAAACAAAAAAACTTGCATTACATTTTCATAAGCAAACAAGTGAAATTCTGGAAAGCAGAAAAAAAATTTCTAGATAAGACTGATGATATAGGTTTTTAGACAGGTTTCAGGTATATTTCCAGTCCATCAAATGCTGTAGAAAATATTGGAACTTGATTCTTTCTGCAATGGATAAGACTGATGATATAGGTTTTTAGACAAGTTTCAGCTATTTTCCAGTCCATCAAATGCTGCAGAAAATATTGGAACTTGATTTTTTCTGCAATGGATAAGACTGATGATATAGGTTTTTAGACAGGTTTCAGCTATATTTCCAGTACATCAAATGCTGCAAAAAATATTGGAACTTGATTCTTTCTGCAATGGATAAGACTGATGATATAGGTTTTTAGACAGGTTTCAGCTATTTTCCAGTCCATCAAATGCTGCAGAAAATATTGGAACTTGATTTTTTCTGCAATGGATAAGACTGATGATATAGGTTTTTAGACAGGTTTCAGCTATATTTCCAGTCCATCAAATGCTGCAGAAAATATTGGAACTTGATTCTTTTTTGCAATGGATAAGACTGATGATATAGGTTTTTAGACAGGTTTCAGCTATTTTCCAGTCCATCAAATGCTGTAGAAAATATTGGAACTTGATTCTTTCTGCAATGGATAAGACTGATGATATAGGTTTTTAGACAGGTTTCAGCTATTTTCCAGTCCATCAAATGCTGCAGAAAATATTGGAACTTGATTTTTTCTGCAATGGATAAGACTGATGATATAAGTTTTTAGACAGGTTTCAGCTATATTTCCAGTCCATCAAATGCTGCAGAAAATATTGGAACTTGATTCTTTCTGCAATGGATATGACTGATGATATAGGTTTTTAGACAGGTTTCAGCTATTTTTCAGTCCATCAAATGCTGCAGAAAATATTGGAACTTGATTCTTTCTGCAATGGATAAGACTGATGATATAGGTTTTTAGACAGGTTTCAGCTATTTTCCAGTCCATCAAATGCTGCAGAAAATATTGGAACTTGATTCTTTCTGCAATGGATGAGATAAATGATGGGATTTATCAATCATATTTTGCATTGAATAAGTTATAACTTTTTCAGTCAAATAGTGTCGCAACCTAAAAAAATAACGACGAGTCTCATCGCAAGACTTTATTATTCGTTAGGCGTGACATTAAAAAAAAACGAGGAAAAGTCGACTTAATTCCTCTAAAAATGAAGGTTTTGAAAATGACCTTAAAAAAAACATGGAGTCGCCACCAATCTTTTTTAGCTAGGTGTGATCGGCCACCTATTAAAACCGGTTTTATAAAATATTTTAAAAATTAATTAAAACATTTTAAAAACCAATTTCAAGTCTGCGTTTTAAACCAGAGAAATCAAAGAAGCGGGTTCGGGAGTCGGTTACGTGTGGGGAAGGATTAGCACCCCCACAACGCCCGTATAAATCGGTACCTTATTAATCGTGTGTTATCTCAAATCTCGGTAAAAGTTGGTTTTAAATTTAATATTTCAAATTAATTCCCAATTTAAAGAAAAATAATTTCATTTTTTATTGACAATGATCCGAAATTTATAAATTCAAAATTTTCCTATATTCCCCAACAAACGTGGCAAAATATAGAAATTTTTATTAGTTTTGGAAAACTTTCCGAATCATTCTCTTTTTTTGAAAGAAAGATATTCCTTTATTAATAATAATTGATGATATTCCCTCCAGCAGACCCGGTAGAGAACTCATGAATTATTTTAAATCGGGAATATCTTTATTTTTATTGAAAACCATTACCTTTTTTGAAAACATTTAAAAGAAATGAATATGTATAGGCATGACATAAATAAAATGACATAGCAAAATCTAAATAATATAATGCAACCTAAATGTCATGACACATAGACATTATTATGGCAAGAATCACATATTATATAAAATGCATGAATATAAAAATGCAATGCATGAAATGTATTTTTTCCTTTAATTAAGGAAATCCGTATATCTAAAAAGATATCCGGCTACCTTAGGAAAATATGTTAAATTAAATATTCTAAAACCAAAATACTTTGTGATTGTTTGAAAACAATTTTGAAAAGCTTGAATTAACAATAAAAACTGGGCTAAAAATTTTTAAATGGTTCTAATTTCCTAAGTTTAAAAAATCCGGACTTGACTACCCTTAACCCGGGATTTGAAAAACCATTTTTAGAGTTTAAAAGGCTTAGAAATCACCCTAAGTCAGTAGCTAACCCTCCTAATCAGCCCACTCTAAGTAAATTAACCAAAACAGAAAAATGGTTTTTCTTTAAATTCAATTCTGACTCCACTGTCCAGTTTTAATCCACGATTTTTTACCCTATTTTTAAAAATCCCAAAAATTCTAAAAAAAATACTGGAGACTCAGGACATGTAAAACTACACGAGAAAAAATTGGATTAATTTTTTGATCAAAGATGAATTCCCAGAAAAACCAGAGATGTACGAGTTTTTGGAGGAGAAAAAACTGCTTTGTTTTTCTTTAAATTCAATTCTGACTCCACTGTCCAGTTTTAATCCATGATTTTTTATCCTATTTTTAAAAATTCCAAAAATGCTAAAAAAAATACTGGAGACTCAGGACATGTAAAACTACACGAGGAAAAATTTTCTTAATTTTCTGATCAAAGATGAATTCCCAGAAAAATCAGAGATGTACGAGTTTTTTGAAAAAAACTGCTTTGCCAACACATTTTTTTTTGTCCTTGATAAAATCATTTAAAAATCAAAATAAAAATATTTGAAACTCATAAAATGACTTGAAAGCAGTAGCTAGGACTTTTTGAAAGTTAGATAAAAATTGGCTAAGTAAAAAAAATCACAAAGGTAGAATAATCAATTTGACAAACTTAATTTTCCACAAGTGTGCTCAAGAGAGCATGATCTTGAACCATTAATTGGCTCAAGTCATTATTCAAGTGGCATGAACATGAAATGCATGAAACAATGCAGCAAACATAATGCATGAAATGCATGGATCTAAACCTAAATGTAAGGAAAATGCATGACATAAATAATATGGCCTAGACCTAACATGAACTTGCATGGCATTTAATGTAACCTAGACTTAAGACATGCATGGCATTTTCACAAACGCAAGGCATGCTTAATTCAAAAATCCAACCAAATATCATGCAAATGCAAAAACCTAACAACTAGCATGACAAAAATACAACACACAATGCAAAACACATGGAGTAGCCAAATGGCCCCAAGCTTCAACAAGCATGGCATTTTCACAAACACTTGGTATGCTAGCATGAAAAACTAAGTCATAACACAAAAATCACACAAGCATTTTCACAAACACCTAATATACCAAATCTAAAACATGCTTACTAAGATATAAAACAAGAATCATGCAAAGAATCACACAAGCATTTTCACAAACACTTAATATGCTAACTCTAAAACATGCTCAAATTTAAACAACATGAAAACAGAAAATTAAAAATGTAAAAACATGATATCTAAGACATAAATGGCAACAAACAAAGCAACCAAATTAAATATAACTTAAGAACATGAAATAACATAATATTTAAAACATCAAAAATAAAGAAAATAGCATAAACAATATGGTAAAATGAATCAAAAATAACAACTTAAAATAAATAATGTAGGCCATTTGGCCATGGTGAGTTTATTGTAAAAACAAAATGTAAGAAAAATATACTTAAGAAAGGAAATGAAGGAAGAACAAGAAACATTATTTTAAAATGAAAACTCACCAAGTAGCTTTTGAACGGATTAAGCTATAAACCCTCAGAGTAGCTTTTGAACGGATTAAGCTACAAACCCTCTCACAAGTAGCTTTTGAACGGATTAAGCTATAAACCCTCAGAGTAGCTTTTGAAAGGATTAAGCTACAAACCCTCAGAGTAGCTTTTGAACGGATTAAGCTACAAACCCTCTCAACAAAAACACTATGACTCACCACCCGGATAATCCTAATACAAGTGTATAGACTATCTCACAAGGGGTAGTGGGTGATTTCAACCAAAGGCCAAGACCCCTTATTTATAAGGTGAGCACCTCCTTGGCTTGACATTACAAAGGGATGTGGGATTGGGACTTAGGCTCAAAAATACCACTCTTGATTTTTAACCACTTGATTGAAAAAAATCATAAGCTTCCTCCTTCCTTTGGGCTTGGGCAGGCCAGCACTTCTCTTTTCCAGCCCAGCTCTGATTTTTGAAAGGCCCAAAGAAGCCATTTTCGGTTGCTTGGGTGAAATGACCATTTTGCCCCCCGTATGCAAATAAATATCAAATGGACACCAAATTCAATTTTTATTTTTTTAATACTTCCAAAATAATAAAATATTGAGTTCTGGAAGTTTTCAAAATTATCCGAGTCCGTTTGCTATTTATTTGGATTTTTTCTTCCCAAAATGTCCTTTTATGCCCCTACTTTTTACCATTTTTTAAACGAGCTCCAAATAAAGATTTTTCTTCACCAATCTCTTCAAAATAATTAAAAAGTGTGATCTGGAAGTTTTCATAATTTTTGGAGCTCATTTGGTATTTTTTCGGGATTTATCGGCTTGAATTACTGCATAGGAGGCCCGGGATTTGGCCATTTTGCAAACGAACTCGGAATCAAGATTTTCTTTCGCCAATCTCTTCCAAATAATTTAAAAACGAGATTTGCAAAATTTCAGAATTTTTGGAGTCCATTTGCTATTTTTCCGGGATTTTCCTTTTTGAATTACTACATAAGAAACCCGGGATTTGGCCATTTTGCAAACGAACTCCGAATCAAGATTTTCTTTTACCAATCTCTTTCAAATGATTTAAGAATGAGATTGACAAATTTTTCAGAATTTTCGGAGTCCATTTGCTATTTTTCCCAAATTTTTCCAATTTTGCGCTTTAACCTCCGAAACCCGGTTTTGCTCAAAACAAGTCCGATTTTCAGATTTTCTTCAATTTGAGCCTTGGGCCATCCTTTTTAATCATTCCTCATCCATTGGGGGCTTTGGTCTTACCAAGTCGGGCCATTTCTGTGATTCTTCCCGATTTCACCGAAATCCACTAAAACCCTAATTCTCGGTTTTCTCCCGGATTGACTTTCTCTCGGTTTTTCTTGCAAGTGACTTCTCCATTACCCGTAGTCAGTGCTTATCTTTCATTTGGAACCTTCAATTTCGATCAGTTTGATCGTTTAAGCACTTTTCCCCAAATTTCTCGGATTAGGGTTTCTTTTCTATTGAATCTCCAAATCCCAACTTCCGAAGTCCATATCTTTCAATGTAGACCTCGGATTATCAAAATTCTTTCTCCATTTTTCAATTGAACTTAAAATCTTGATTTTGAAAGTGGGTTGACTTTTTCAGTAGTTGACTTTCTAGGGTTGACTTTTTCGAGTTTGACTTTTTCGGGGTTGACTTTTTTTTTTAAGTTTGACTTTTTGTGCTCGCCCTCTTAAACTAAGTCTCGGAGTACCACCTGCAGGATGAAAACAGTCTTTTTATACTCGGAAACATCAATATGGGAGGAAAACATACCTGTTTAGTGGTCCGGACAAAATTAGGTGTCTACAGCTGCCCCTCTTTGGCTATTGCTGAGAATCAAGAATCAGGCAAAGATAAACCGACACTAATTTTGTACGGTCAGTGACATCACATGTGAAGGAAAGGGAAAGGGGTTTCTTTTTCATTTTCATTTTTTCATTTTCTATTTTTCATATTTTTCTTCTTTTTTCTTCTTTTTTTCTTTTTCCTTTTTTCCTTTTTTCTATTTTCTCTTTTTTCATTTTTTTTCATTATTATTTTTAAACAATAAATTGAAGTTTTTGTCCTTAAATTGAATTCCCTGCCTAAACAAGGCTCGATTCGTCTTAAGGAAACGAATTCGATTTTCAAAAGAAAAATTTATGCTCGAAGGGCCTTAAAATTGGTGCCCGAAGGTCTTAAAATGGTGCTCGGAGGTCTTAAAAATTGGTGCCCGGAGGTCTTACCCCTGAAAAAAGTTATGCCCGGAGGTCTTAAAGATGTTGCCCGGAGGTCTTACCTGTGATTTGAAAAAAATTAAGCCCCGAGGTCTTAAAAATGGTGCCCATAGGCCTTACCCCTGAAAAAAAGTTATGCCCGGAGGTCTTAAAGATGTTGCCCGGAGGTCTTACCTGTGATTTGAAAAATTATGCGCTGTATGCGACTTTAAAAATGATGCCCGGAGGTCTTAAGAATGGTGCCCGGAGGCCTTACCTGTGATTTGAAAAAAATGCGCTATATGCGACTTTAAAAATGATGCCCGGAGGTCTTAAGAATGGTGCCCCGAGGCCTTACCCATAATTTGGAAGAAATGCGCTGTATGCGACTTTAAAAATGATGCCCGGAGGTCTTAAGAATGGTGCCCGGAGGCCTTACCCATAATTTGGAAGAAATTCGCTGTATGCGACTTTAAAAATGATGCCCGGAGGTCTTAAGAATGGTGCCCGGAGGCCTTACCTGTGATTTGAAAAAAATGCGCTGTATGCGACTTTAAAAATGATGGTCGGAGGTCTTAAGAATGGTGCCCGGATTCCTTACCCATAATTTGGAAGAAATGCGCTGTATGCGACTTTAAAAATGATGCCCGGAGGTCTTAAGAATGGTGCCCGGAGGCCTTACCCATAATTTGGAAGAAATTCGCTGTATGCGACTTTAAAAATGATGCCCGGAGGTCTTAAGAATGGTGCCCGGAGGCCTTACCTGTGATTTGAAAAAAATGCGCTGTATGCGACTTTAAAAATGATGCCCGAAGGTCTTAAGAATGGTGCCCGGAGGCCTTACCCGTGATTTGGAAGAAATGCGTTGTATGCGACTTTAAAAATGATGCCCGGAGGTCTTAAGAATGGTGCCCGGAGGCCTTACCCATAATTTGGAAGAAATGCGCTGTATGCGACTTTAAAAATGATGCCCGGAGGTCTTAAGAATGGTGCCCGGAGGCTTTACCCATAATTTGGAAGAAATGCGCTGTATGCGACTTTAAAAATGATGCCCGGAGGTCTTAAGAATGGTGCCCGGAGGCCTTACCCATAATTTGGAAGAAATGCGCTGTATGCGACTTTAAAAATGATGCACGGAGGTCTTAAGAATGGTGCCCGGAGGCCTTACCCGTGATTTGAAAAAAATGCGCTGTATGCGACTTTAAAAATGATGCCCGGAGGTCTTAAGAATAGTGCCCGGAGGCCTTACCCCTGAAAAAAGTTATGCCCGGAGGTCTTAAAGATGTTTCCCGGAGGTCTTACCTATGAATTATGCCCGGAGGTCTTAAAAATGGTGCTGAAGAATTGTTGAAAATTAACCTAAAGATTTTGAGAAGATGCGAATGCTTTTTGATGCAAATGCATATGTTGAATAAGATACGAAATGACTTAAACTGGTGCAAATGTCTTTAATGCAAATGTAAATGACTTGGATTGATGCCCATGTTTCATGATGCAGATGCCCCTACTAATTGTGTTCATGTAACTGGTTTATGAATGGTGTAACTACAATTACCACACATTAACGAAAATGCAATGATTCTAGAAATGATGCAATTGTTTGAGATGACACAAATACGAATTCCATGAAGAATGTAAATGTAAAGGTAAAATACAGATGCTTATGGAATAATGCCAATGCAAATACCCATGAATGATGCAAATGCTTGCCGACACTGTGTAGATGCAAAAGCTCGATAAAGAGATGAGTGCTCATGAGTGATGCAAGTGCCCCCGGCTGTTTTTCTAGACTTTTTTTTTTTTTTTAGGCTTTGGCTTAGCCTTTCAAATTCATTTTTCCTCTTCAAATCAGAGTATATCTTCAATTCATTTTGGCTATTCTCTTTGCCCCAACAATTTTCAAACTTTCATCAACAGAGATCTGAACCGGGTTCTATTTCTTCTTCTCATATCTGGAAGTCAGGACCTATCCTGGCAGTTCTATACCTTTGGGTTAGAAAAACCCTTGTCTCATGTCAACATCAAAAATGGGTATTTCAAAAATATTTTTATTTTCCCTTTTTGAAAAACAATTTTGCTTATTTAAGGAAAACTTCTAAGCCAAAAATTTTAACTCCACAGTGTATGATGTACAAATCTTTTGATGACTGATGATCACTGTTAGAAAATCCCCTAAGTATTAATTTGGGTTTTTCCAACTGGGATTGGCAAGGCTTGGTATAACAAGATTCTGGCTTTTCCAGGAAAACTTCATGACAAAAATGTATATCCCTTCTAGGCTCACAAATGGAACAGGTTTTATAAATCATGAATTATTTGAGAACCAAACAAATTCAACATTCTTTTAGTTTCCATATCAAGGCATTTTGTCAAGCATCAAGATTGGCTGGGATGTTTAAACCGGAAAGTTTAATCTTGGGAACAAAGTTTCAGTTTTTGAAGACAATCCTTCGAATGAGAGTTGACAATTTGGGGGGTTCAGGAATTCCTAGATGTTCCTCGATGACCACTTTTTCTAAAATGACCTTTTTTTTTTTTTTTTGGTATCGGCACGGATGGCATTGAAAATTTCCAAATTTACTCTAGACCGCCCGTTTTTGGGTTTTCGTCCTAGAGTCCCATTCTTTCCCTTTTTTTTTTTACCACACACTTGAGAATTCTAAATTCTTCCTTAGTGAAATGATAATTCGATGAGATGGGATAAAATCCGAGGAAAAACCCTTCAAATTAAATATTCATGCTTGATCAAAATGGACTTTTAAAGCATATAATGTAGGCCATGGCTCAGGGTTCAGAAAGAAAGGATAAATAGGTCCAAAATATGTGTTTGAGGGTAATCAGATCAAGGATCACTTCTTGAGGAGGATTCTCTTTGAAACATTTGTCCCTTCTTGGACATTTCTTTCCTTTTGACTTTGCTCTTTTTCTTCCTTGCTCTTGGCTTTCAATTTGCCATGTCTTTCACACACATTTTCTTTTTCATTGTGTTTTTCTTTTGTTTTTCTTGGCTTTCATTTCACCATCTTTTTCTCTTCTTTTTCTTTGACAGAGTGAGCCCATATTTATTCGGGGCTCCATTTGCTTTGTGTCTGTCCTTGAGCTATCACTCATTTCTCAATGATCTTTGAAAAGATCTTTCCTCGCATTTGCCCCCAGTGTAGAGGGTAATCCTTGATCAGGGTTCAAAAAAAGAAAGAATTCTTTTGGCTCAAAAGGGGTGACTATGGATAATTTCTTTTTGTGTGAAAGGGATATGAAAGATGGCCATTCTTTATGTCAAGCACGAATATTCACTTTGAAAAGCAATCCCCAGGGGAAATAGATATTCAGAATTTCATTTTGCACTTTGGAATCATCCGAATTCTCATATGCATGATATCATGATTTTTCTTTTTCTTTTTTTTTTTGTTTTTTTCGTCGCATGCCCCCAATGATTCATGCATTAGCCCATCCTTCTTCACTATGTATCCATCATTTCCACATATGATGCCCCAATTTGATTAACCATGCGAATTTGTATCAACGAGGAACATGGCAAGTCTAGGTCTGTTTTGAAAAGGCTGAGTTTCCAATCTGAGTTCTTTGAAGAGACAAGGAAAACATGACCCAAAAACAGGTTTTCTCTGGGACAAGGGATAATCTAGTTTAATCATTATGCCCCAAGGTGTCAATCATGAAGTGGTGTCTGGGCAATTAGTGTTTTGTGGTCATTGGGAAAGGTCATGAATGGTTTTAGCACAATCCTGACACACACCAAATTATCAAAATCTGGATTCTTGAAAGAATGTCTCATTTGTTTGATTTTCAAAAAGTTCGTTTCTTTGTTCATAGCCTAGACTAAGATCTAAGTCTTTGCTTATTCTGTGATGACAATGGTTTTATGAAGTCAAATCATTCATATTCCTTGAAGCATTAGGTCTTTCAAGTGGTCTCGGTTCAAAGGATTTAGGCTTAGGAAAGCCTAAAAGAGAAGGCTGAAGGTATTGGGTCATTTCTAACAATGATCATCAATATTCTCAAGATTGTTCATTATTTCATGTGAAAACCACTTATTTATTGTGTACCACAAATTTTCTCAAAGTTTCATTTGTTTGTTTGTTTTTTTTTTTTTTTTTTTTACAATTTCAAATTTATTGCTAAAATAAAATGAACACAAAATATTAAAATTCAAAATTTATTTATTTCATGTAGATGTCATCATGAGACAAGAGCTTTCATCATCAAAGTGTATAGAAAAATATGCATCAGAATGCTCCTATTGACATGCTTTCAAAGATAACAAATCTTATCCTCAAAATTCTTCAAGAGGAAATCAATCTATGGTAAAACAGATTTCCAATGTTCGATAAGCTTTGGAATCCAAATGCCATTGTGGACAAGACCCTCAATTCTTTCCTTCAGTTTTCTGCATTTTTAGTCGAATGCCCAATTGCCCCAATATGATACTCGCACTTGCTGTTGGGGTCATAGCTTTTAGCTGACGAAGAAAACTCTTCAAAGCTAAGCCAATTTCTATTTCATCTTATTAATGTGTTTCATGATGAATGAGCTATGAATGTCATGAGTGCAATTTGATGCATGTGAAGGATAAACAAAGTTATGTGTGGTCATATACAGTGGAAACATGTTGACCATGTATGTTATAAATGCAACACGATGCCAACAAGATGCATTTAAAGAATAAGAAAAACCAATGCATGGATATATGCAATGAATGACCATGTATGTTCCAAATGCATTTCTCAATGAATGATCATATACACTATGAATGCCACACAATGTCAATTATGATGCATGTGAAGAATAAATGATTGACACAGAGTATATACAAAGAAAGTCATGCTGGCCGTGTATGTCATGAACGCAACCTGATGCCAATATGACAAATTAATGCATGAGCATATCATGATGACTATGTATGCCATGAATGCACCCTGATGCTAACATGATGCATGTAAAGAAAGAATAAATTGATATATGAATAGATACAGAAAAATCATGCTGACTATGAATGCATGAATGCAACTTGATGCTACCATGATGCATATAGAGAAAGAATAAATTGATAATGGATATATACAGAAAAATCATGCTGACTATGAATGCATGAATACAACTGGATGCCAACATGATGCATGTAAAGAAAGAATAAATTGATATATGGATATATACAGAAAAAATCATGCTGACTATGAATGCATGAATGCAACTGGATGCCAACATGATGCATGTAAAGAAAGAATAAATTAATATATGGATATATACAGAAAAAATCATGCTGACTATGAATGCATGAATGCAACTTGATGCCAACATGATGCATGTAAAGAAAGAATAAATTGATACATAAGTATATACAAATAATGACCATGCATGTCATAAACGTATCTTACAATGAATGACCATGCATGCTATGACTATAACATGATGTCAAAATGATACATGCAAAAATAAATGAATTAACACAAAGGTATATACAAAGAAATCAATGATTACACGAAATTGGTGGGACCTAAATCTTGGTTATTCAAAAATCTCATTATGCAAGATTTACCTCCAATTTTTTTTTTGATAAACCAATCACATCATTTTCAAAAGAATTTCAGGGTGGATCTTACTATGGTACAATATGCAAATGTTCATGTGACACTACCGGTTTTATGAAATCATCAAATTAAATTACCAACTGTTTATTGCAAAGAATGAGATCAATAATACAACAAAAAATGTATATGCCCCATTCACACATGCATGAAATGTGCAACATGCAAAAATGCTTGAAAAAAGTTTTTTTTTTTAAAAACAGCTAATGAACATCTGCCCCAGCAATATCTGCTTATTTAGGCATCACGATGCCATCGAGGCGGAGTATCACATTTATTACGGGCGATGTACGTACATCGTTGCCCGATCTACCACACTTATTCGGAGTGTAAAATAGGTAACAAAAAGTTTAGAAATATCCCTCCATGTGTTCCTATTTTCGGTATGTCTAACGGAAATTCGGCATGGCTTCGTCTAGGTTCACTATATGAGGGTGAATTGGTTCTAAGGCCCCGAATTGTTCCTCACTGTCGCCGGTGAAGGCTAGTAAGGCACCCCGATAAAAGCGGGTTCAATTCGTTAGAGTATATTTTCCTATGCCCATGCGGAGGATCATCACGAAGGCATTAGGTACTTTATACTCCGAAAGTGTTTCACTAGCCCATACGGAGGATCAATCACGAAGGCTTAGTTACTTTACTTCCACTTAAAAGGACGAAACCCGGGTAGAGGATTCATGTTATGCAAATGCACGTGTAGTGTGTGTGGAGGAATAACAAACCTTTCACTACCTATTCTACAAACCTTATTCTAAATGCGCTAGCAATTAAAACATTCAAGAATAGTGTAACGCATTAACCAACAAGCAATTATAATATACAACCTAAATAACTAGAGAACAATAATAAAATGCATGCACATGAGAATGAACATTTTTAAAAACATTTTATTATTTTCAAAATTATCTTTATTAGAAAAATGTGGGAATTAAAATTAAATACCAATTAAACCAACCAAAACTTAGACTTTGATAACACACGACTATTTCTAGGCCTGACTCTCTAATAGTCCCCAGCGGAGTCGCCAAGCTGTCGCAACCTAAAAAAATAACGACGAGTCTCATCGCAAGACTTTATTATTCGTTAGGCGTGACATTAAAAAAAAACGAGGAAAAGTCGACTTAATTCCTCTAAAAATGAAGGTTTTGAAAATGACCTTAAAAAAAACATGGAGTCGCCACCAATCTTTTTTAGCTAGGTGTGATCGGCCACCTATTAAAACCGGTTTTATAAAATATTTTAAAAATTAATTAAAACATTTTAAAAACCAATTTCAAGTCTGCGTTTTAAACCAGAGAAATAAAAGAAGCGGGTTTGGGAGTCGGTTACGTGTGGGGAAGGATTAGCACCCCCACAACTCCCGTATAAATCGGTACCTTATTAATCGTGTGTTATCTCAAATCTCGGTAAAAGTTGGTTTTAAATTTAATATTTCAAATTAATTCCCAATTTAAAGAAAAATAATTTCATTTTTATTGACAATGATCCGAAATTTATAAATTCAAAATTTTCCTATATTCCCCAACAAACGTGGCAAAATATAGAAATTTTTATTAGTTTTGGAAAACTTTCCGAATCATTCTCTTTTTTTGAAAGAAAGATATTCCTTTATTAATAATAATTGATGATATTCCCTCCAGCAGACCCGGTAGAGAACTCATGAATTATTTTAAATCGGGAATATCTTTATTTTTATTGAAAACCATTATCTTTTTTGAAAACATTTAAAAGAAATGAATATGTATAGGCATGACATAAATAAAATGACATAGCAAAATCAAAATAATATAATGCAACCTAAATGTCATGACACATAGACATTATTATGGCAAGAATCACATATTATATAAAATGCATGAATATAAAAATGCAATGCATGAAATGTATTTTTTCCTTTAATTAAGGAAATCCGTATATCTAAAAAGATATCCGGCTACCTTAGGAAAATATGTTAAATTAAATATTCTAAAACCAAAATACTTTGTGATTGTTTGAAAACAATTTTGAAAAGCTTGAATTAACAATAAAAACTGGGCTAAAAATTTTTAAATGGTTCTAATTTCCTAAGTTTAAAAAATCCGGACTTGACTACCCTTAACCCGGGATTTGAAAAACCATTTTTAGAGTTTAAAAGGCTTAGAAATCACCCTAAGTCAGTAGCTAACCCTCCTAATCAGCCCACTCTAAGTAAATTAACCAAAACAGAAAAATGGTTTTTCTTTAAATTCAATTCTGACTCCACTGTCCAGTTTTAATCCACGATTTTTTACCCTATTTTTAAAAATCCCAAAAATTCTAAAAAAAATACTGGAGACTCAGGACATGTAAAACTACACGAGAAAAAATTGGATTAATTTTTTGATCAAAGATGAATTCCCAGAAAAACCAGAGATGTACGAGTTTTTGGAGGAGAAAAAACTGCTTTGTTTTTCTTTAAATTCAATTCTGACTCCACTGTCCAGATTTAATCCATGATTTTTTATCCTATTTTTAAAAATTCCAAAAATTCTAAAAAACATACTGGAGACTCAGGACATGTAAAACTACACGAGGAAAAATTTTCTTAATTTTCTGATCAAAGATGAATTCCCAGAAAAATCAGAGATGTACGAGTTTTTTGAAAAAAACTGCTTTGCCAACACATTTTTTTTTGTCCTTGATAAAATCATTTAAAAATCAAAATAAAAATATTTGAAACTCATAAAATGACTTGAAAGCAGTAGCTAGGACTTTTTGAAAGTTAGATAAAAATTGGCTAAGTAAAAAAAATCACAAAGGTAGAATAATCAATTTGACAAACTTAATTTTCCACAACTGTGCTCAAGAGAGCATGATCTTGAACCATTAATTGGCTCAAGTCATTATTCAAGTGGCATGAACATGAAATGCATGAAACAATGCAGCAAACATAATGCATGAAATGCATGGATCTAAACCTAAATGTAAGGAAAATGCATGACATAAATAATATGGCCTAGACCTAACATGAACTTGCATGGCATTTAATGTAACCTAGACTTAAGACATGCATGGCATTTTCACAAACGCAAGGCATGCTTAATTCAAAAATCCAACCAAATATCATGCAAATGCAAAAACCTAACAACTAGCATGACAAAAATACAACACACAATGCAAAACACATGGAGTAGCCAAATGGCCCCAAGCTTCAACAAGCATGGCATTTTCACAAACACTTGGTATGCTAGCATGAAAAACTAAGTCATAACACAAAAATCACACAAGCATTTTCACAAACACCTAATATACCAAATCTAAAACATGCTTACTAAGATATAAAACAAGAATCATGCAAAGAATCACACAAGCATTTTCACAAACACTTAATATGCTAACTCTAAAACATGCTCAAATTTAAACAACATGAAAACAGAAAATTAAAAATGTAAAAACATGATATCTAAGACATAAATGGCAACAAACAAAGCAACCAAATTAAATATAACTTAAGAACATGAAATAACATAATATTTAAAACATCAAAAATAAAGAAAATAGCATAAACAATATGGTAAAATGAATCAAAAATAACAACTTAAAATAAATAATGTAGGCCATTTGGCCATGGTGAGTTTATTGTAAAAACAAAATGTAAGAAAAATATACTTAAGAAAGGAAATGAAGGAAGAACAAGAAACATTATTTTAAAATGAAAACTCACCAAGTAGCTTTTGAACGGATTAAGCTATAAACCCTCAGAGTAGCTTTTGAACGGATTAAGCTACAAACCCTCTCACAAGTAGCTTTTGAACGGATTAAGCTATAAACCCTCAGAGTAGCTTTTGAACGGATTAAGCTAGAAAACCCTCAGAGTAGCTTTTGAACGGATTAAGCTACAAACCCTCTCAACAAAAACACTATGACTCACCACCCGGATAATCCTAATACAAGTGTATAGATGATAACTCGTATAATTATATAGTTTTTAGTTATGTTTTATTATTGTTTTGTGTCAAATACGAGTTATTATTGTTTAGTCTAATTGTGTTTATGATCTTTTATATTTTTATGTAATTTGGTGTTTTTCACAAGTTTCTTTGAGTGATTTCAGATTACTAGAATTAAGGGCAAATCCAGTTCAGTTCCAGTTCCGACACCTTTTGCCATATCAGCTATATCTCGAGTTTCACTGAAGCAATAAGGCTGAACTTTGTATCCCTGCAAAGCTAAGAGGCATATCTATCTTTTTCATGTTTTACACTTCTTGAAACGGAGTCGTTTTCCCTAGCGAAATCGACCATCAAGTTGGCTGATGTGCAATGACGTCTGTTCTGCACCGTTTTGGTATTTTGACCATATCTTCCGATCCATGTGCGCAAATGATCTGATTCCAACGGATATGGATCCGTAACTGATAGGGGTATATTTTTCTAGAAGACCATTTTATCAGATCGAGCCTCCAACATTGACAAAATCGACCATCAAGCTGGCTGATCAGAATTGTCATACAATATGACGAAAATTGTTAGAAAAATGCACCCACCTATTATACCTACCTTTGAAATTTGTAAAGCTTGTCTCTTGTCATTTAGCCCTCCAAAATGTGTATAAATAGAGGGCCTTGGATGAGTATTGGGATACATTATACATTGGTAGGATATTAGCCTTTGTAGTAAAATTCTCTAAGTTTTCTTCTTTTTCCCTTTCTCTAGTTTTCTTTTTCTTTATTTACTTATGCTTCTTACATTTCTTTTCATTTTATTCATATCTAGTATGTGTTGCTAATCATATTGTTGAGGTGATGAGGTGAAGCTCTTGGTAAATGCTAAGGTTAGTCTCTTAAACATGAGCTAAAATGAATCATCATTTATAAACACTAGTATAGATAATATTTTCTTTTGGTTTAAAATCATACTTGCAAAGTAGAGACCTTGATTCATTATTGACAATGAAAATGGCACAGTAAATGCTTGGTTTCATAACCTTGATTTGTTGTAGACATATACCTTGGCATAAGGAATGCTTGGACTCTTTTTGTGAGTTTTGAGGACACCAAATGAACATAATATCATATGCTATGGACGTTGGACAATTTGGACTGAATTGCTAAACCTTCCGGTTGGAACCTCCCTTATGTGTGGATTTCAATTGTGTAATAAAACAAGATTAATCTTAGCATAACACCAAGAGTGGATTCTCTAACCTCAACATCTTTTCTATTGTTTTTTTTATATCTTGTTTAATTGCTTTTATGTTATTTTGTTTATTTTGTTCTCTAATATCTTGTTTACTTTCTCTGTTATTGATTCCCTAATATCTTGTTTATTTTCTTTTTCTTATATATTTATAAACTTATACTTACTAATACGCTTCCCTGTGGTTCGACCTCGGACACCCGAGAATTTATTACTTGAACATAACCTGCACTTGGGTTTACAACTCTTAATTGAGTTTCCATCAAGTTTTTGGCGCCGTTGCCGGGGAAGCAATACTAAGTATATAAGTTTATAAGTATATTTATTTTTATTGGCTGGTTATACCGCCTAATTTATTTTTATTGGCTGGTTATACCGCCTAATTTTGTATATTAACTTTGTTTTATGCTTGTTTGGCGACGTGATTTTAGATCTCGTCGTTTAGTTAGATTTTATTGTGAAACTTTTTCAGGTAATCTTTCTAATACAACTCCTACCATGGCTGACAATGAAAGTGTTCATGCTGAAGATGAGAACAGACAAGTACGCACCATGCGTGACTACTTGCAACCAACTCGAAGCTCATCACCCTCTTGTTTTATTTTTCCTCTCAATGCAAACAACTTTCGTTTTAAACCAGGTATGATAGCTTTGCTTCCAAATTTCTATGGGTTGGAATCGGAAAGTGCTTACTCGTTTCTAAAAGACTTCGAAGATGTATGTGTCACCTTTAATGACCAACAATGTACAAATGAAATTGTCAAGCTAAAATTATTTCCTTTTTCTTTAAAAGATAAAGCAAAAATTTGGCTTCATAATTTAAAACCAAGGTCAATTGGCACATGGCAAGAATTACAAACTGAGTTTCTAAAGAAATTTTTCCCAGCACATAAAACTACTGCTTTGAAAAGACAGATTCAAAATTTCAATCAAAATCAAAATGAAGCATTTTTTCAGTGCTGGGATCGTTTTAAAGATTTGTTAAGTTCTTGTCCACATCATGGTTTTGAAAAATGGCGTCTTATTAGTTTCTTTTATGAAAGTTTAACTCCCGAAACTAAACAATTTGTTGAAACAATGTGTAACGGTGAGTTTCTAGAAAAAGAACCTGAAGAAGCCTTTGACTACTTAGACCATTTGGCAGATAACTCTCAAGCCTGGCACACAGATAATTCCTCTGAAAGTTCCAATAGATCTAATGTTGTTTCTAACAGAGGAAAATATCATTTTAGTCAAGAAGATGAGATAAAAGCTAAAGTATCTAATTTGGCTAGAAAGATTGAAGCCATGGAACTTAGAGAAGTAAAAGAAGTCAAAACGGTTAAAAATGAAGAAAGTTGTGGAATTTGTAAAATCATGGGACACCCCACTTCTGAATGTCCAAACATTCCCATTCTTAAAGAAGCGTTGCATGATCAAGTAAATTCCATAAACACATTTAAAAAGCCTTTTCCTTCTCCTTACTCTGAAACGTATAACCCTGAATGGAGAAATCATCCCAACTTCAGTTGGCGGAATAATAATCATGTTCAGGTACCACAATCTCAAAAGCCGGGCAACACTTTTTCCTATCAACCTTCACGTGTACAAACCTTGGAAGAGACATTGCAAGCATTCATGCAAACACAAGCAAATGTGAATAGCCGGACTTCACAGGACATCAATGAGATCAAAAACACCTTGTCCACATTGACAGCTTCATTACGCACTCAAGAAAAAGGTAAGTTTCCTGCTCAACCTCAGCCTAACCCTTCTACTCAATGTCTTGTTTCTTGCTCCAATGAAACTCAACAGGAAAATGCCAGTTCTATCACAACTCTTCGAAGTGGAAAGGCAATTGACAAAAAGATTCCATCAAAAGACCAAGATCCTCTTTCCCCTCCGAAAAGTAATGGTAAGGATGATGGTAAGTCTGAACTTCTTGAAAATTTGGACAAAGAAAAAGGTATGCATTCTGCTCCTTTTCCTCAAAGGTTGCAAACAATAAAGAATTTGAATCAAAATGCAGAAATTTATGAACTTTTCAAACAAGTTAAGATTAACATTCCTTTATTGGATGCAATCAAACAAGTTCCATCTTATGCTAAATTTTTGAAGGACATGTGCACAGTTAAAAGGAAACATAATGTACAAAAGAAAGCATTTTTGACGGAAAGTGTGAGCTCAATCATTCAGCACCTTACTCCACCAAAATTCAAAGATCCTGGATGTCCAACAATCTCATGCATCATTGGAAACACTAGAATAGAACGTGCATTGCTTGATCTTGGTGCTAGTGTTAATCTTTTGCCTTTTTCTGTTTATCAACAGTTAGGTTTAGGTGAACTCAAGGAAACACCTGTTACACTTCAACTAGCTGATCGTTCTGTAAAAATTCCTCGAGGGATAGTTGAAGATGTTTTGGTTCAAATTGATAATTTTTACTTCCCTGTTGATTTTATTGTTTTGGACACACATCCTGTTTCAAATCCAAATGTTCAAATTCCTGTTATATTAGGCCGTCCATTTCTTGCAACTTCTAATGCTCTGATAAATTGCAGGAATGGTATGTTGAACATTTCTTTTGGAAATATGACTTTAGAATTAAATGTGTTCAACATTTGCAAGCAACCTGGTGATAATTCAGAAGTACATGAAGTGGATTTCATTGAAGAACTTGTTCATGAACATCTCACCACTACCACATTCCATGATCCTTTAGAAGCTTATTTAATTGAATATGAGTTTGATAATGCTTCAGAAATTTCACACACTGATTCTTTGTTAAAATCTTTTCAGGATAAGCATTGTTGGAAACAAAAGTTTGAGGAACTACCATCACTTACAAATGTTACTGTACCATCAACTATTGAACCACCCAAGCTGGAGTTAAAACCATTGCCATCCGAGCTAAAATATTCCTTTTTGGGTGAGAGTGAAACTTTTCCAGTAAATGCTTACAAAGTAGGGATCTTGATTCATTATTGACAAGGAAAATGGCACAGTAAATGCTTGGTTTCATAACCTTGATTTGTTGTAGACATATACCTTGGCATAAGGAATGCTTGGACTCTTTTTATGAGTTTTGAGGACACCAAATGAACATAATATCATATGCTATGGACGTTGGACAATTTGGACTGAATTGCTAAACCTTCCGATTGGAACCTCACTTATGTGTGGATTTCAATTGTGTAATAAAACAAGATTAATCTTAGCATAACACCAAGAGTGGATTCTCTAACCTCAACATCTTTTCTTATTTTTTTTTTGTATTTTGTTTAATTTCTTTTATGTTATTTTATTTATTTTGTTCTCTAATATCTTGTTTATTTTGTTTTGTTGTTGATTCCCTAATATCTTGTTTACTTTCTTTGTCTTATATATTTATAAACTTATACTTACTAATACGCTTCCCTGTGGTTCGACCTCGGACACCCGAGAATTTATTACTTGAACATAACCTGCACTTGGGTTTACAACTCTTAATTGAGTCACCATCAAGTTTTTGGCGCCGTTGCCGGGGAGGCAATACTAAGTATATAAGTTTATAAGTATATTTATTGGCTGGTTATACCGCCTATATTTATTTTTATTGGCTGGTTATACCGCCTAATCTGTATATTAACTTTGTTTTATGCTTGTTTGGCGACGTGATTTTAGATCTCGTCGTTTAGTTAGATTTTATTGTGAAACTTTTTCAGGTAATCTTTCTAATACAACTCCTACCATGGCTGACAATGAAAGTGTTCATGCTGAAGATGAGAACAGACAAGTACGCACCATGCGTGACTACTTGCAACCAACTCGAAGCTCATCACCCTCTTGTTTTATTTTTCCTCTCAA
Source organism: Fremontodendron californicum (assembly GCA_030761205.1). Classification (NCBI taxonomy): domain Eukaryota; kingdom Viridiplantae; phylum Streptophyta; class Magnoliopsida; order Malvales; family Malvaceae; genus Fremontodendron; species Fremontodendron californicum. The sequence goes on from JAULJL010000032.1 coordinate 6,735,639, forward strand.
TGCAAACAACTTTCGTTTTAAACCAGGTATGATAGCTTTGCTTCCAAATTTCCATGGGTTAGAATCGGAAAGTGCTTACTCGTTTCTAAAAGACTTCGAAGATGTATGTGTCACCTTTAATGACCAACAATGTACAAATGAAATTGTCAAGCTAAAATTATTTCCTTTTTCTTTAAAAGATAAAGCAAAAATTTGGCTTCATAATTTAAAACCAAGGTCAATTGGCACATGGCAAGAATTACAAACTGAGTTTCTAAAGAAATTTTTCCCAGCACATAAAACTACTGCTTTGAAAAGACAGATTCAAAATTTCAATCAAAATCAAAATGAAGCATTTTTTCAGTGCTGGGAGCGTTTTAAAGATTTGTTAAGTTCTTGTCCACATCATGGTTTTGAAAAATGGCGTCTTATTAGTTTCTTTTATGAAAGTTTAACTCCCGAAACTAAACAATTTGTTGAAACAATGTGTAACGGTGAGTTTCTAGAAAAAGAACCTGAAGAAGCCTTTGACTACCTAGACCATTTGGCAGATAACTCTCAAGCCTGGCACACAGATAATTCCTCTGAAAGTTCCAATAGATCTAATGTTGTTTCTAACAGAGGTAAATATCATTTTAGTCAAGAAGATGAAATAAAAGCTAAAGTAGCTAATTTGGCTAGAAAGATTGAAGCCATGGAACTTAGAGAAGTAAAAGAAGTCAAAACGGTTAAAAATGAAGAAAGTTGTGGAATTTATGAAATCATGGGACACCCCACTTCTGAATGTCCAAACATTCCCATTCTTAAAGAAGCGTTGCATGATCAAGTAAATTCCATAAACACATTTAAAAAGCCTTTTCCTTCTCCTTACTCTGAAACGTATAACCCTGAATGGAGAAACATCCCAACTTCAGTTGGCGGAATAATAATCATGTTCAGGTACCACAATCTCAAAAGCCGGGCAACACTTTTTCCTATCAACCTTCACGTGTACAAACCTTGGAAGAGACATTGCAAGCATTCATGCAAACACAAGCAAATGTGAATAACCAAACTTCACAGGACATCAATGAGATCAAAAACACCTTGTCCACATTGACAGCTTCATTACGCACTCAAGAAAAAGGTAAGTTTCCTGCTCAACCTCAGCCTAACCCTTCTACTCAATGTCTTGTTTCTTGCTCCAATGAAACTCAACAGGAAAATGCCAGTTCTATCACAACTCTTCGAAGTGGAAAGGCAATTGACAAAAACATTCCATCAAAAGACCAAGATCCTCCTTCCCCTCCGAAAAGTAATGGTAAGGATGATGGTAAGTCTGAACTTCTTGAAAATTTGGACAAAGAAAAAGGTATGCATCCTACTCCTTTTCCTCAAAGGTTGCAAACAATAAAGAATTTGAATCAAAATGCAGAAATATATGAACTTTTCAAACAAGTTAAGATTAACATTCCTTTATTGGATGCAATCAAACAAGTTCCATCTTATGCTAAATTTTTGAAGGACATGTGCACAGTTAAAAGGAAACATAATGTACAAAAGAAAGCATTTCTGACGGAAAGTGTGAGCTATCATTCAGCACCTTACTCCACCAAAATTCAAAGATCCTGGATGTCCAACAATCTCATGCATCATTGGAAACACTAGAATAGAACGTGCATTGCTTGATCTTGGTGCTAGTGTTAATCTTTTGCCTTTTTCTGTTTATCAACAGTTAGGTTTAGGTGAACTCAAGGAAACACCTGTTACACTTCAACTAGCTGATCGTTCTGTAAAAATCCCTCGAGGGATAGTTGAAGATGTTTTGGTTCAAATTGAAAATTTTTACTTCTCTGTTGATTTTATTGTTTTGGACACACATCCTGTTTCAAATCCAAATGTTCAAATTCCTCTTATATTAGGCCGTCCGTTTCTTGCAACTTCTAATGCTCTGATAAATTGCAGGAATGGTATTTTGAACATTTCTTTTGGGAATATGACTTTAGAATTAAATGTGTTCAACACTTGCAAGCAACTTGGTGATGATTCAGAAGTACATGAAGTGGATTTCATTGAAGAACTTGTTCATGAACATCTCACCACTACCACATTCCATGATCCTTTAGAAGCTTATTTAATTGAATGTGAGTTGGATAATGCTTCAGAAATTTCACACACTGATTCTTTGTTAAATTATTTTCAGGTTAAGCATTGTTGGAAACAAAAGTTTGAGGAACTTCCATCACTCACAAATGTCACTGTACCATCAACTATTGAACCGCCCAAGCTGGATTTAAAACCATTGCCATCCGAGCTAAAATATTCCTTTTTGGGTGAGAATGAAACTTTTCCAGTCATAAATGAACTTGAGGAACTCAGAAATGATGCATATGAGAATTCTAAAATTCATAAAGAAAGAACTAAAGCCTTTCATGACAAGTTAATTTCAAGAAAAACATTTGATGTTGGGCAAAAAGTTTTACTTTATAATTCTAGACTTCACATATTTCCTGGTAAGTTGAGATCAAGATGGACTGGCCCATTTGTGGTTAAGCATGTGTATAATTATGGAGTAGTTGACATTGAGAATCCTAGAAATGGTAACGTATTCAAGGTAAATGGACAAAGACTCAAACTCTTTTTGGAGAATCATGTTACTCAAGAAGAGGTTGTTTTTCTTTCTGATCCTTGTTTTGAAAATAACTAGATGTAAATATAATTTTTACTAATCTTCAAAAAAAAAAATACATTTTTTTCCCGGTTAAATGGCGGATAACGGTACTCCGTGATTATTTAAGTCGGTTCTATCAGCTACCCACAAAACTGATATTGTATATAAATTTCTCTTTCAATTTATTTTTCATTTTTTTTCAAGATGGATGATATTCTCACAAGATTGCAGAAACGATTTCCTCCTTTTCCTCGAAATATTTTACTGAAGCTTTACCAAGTTCGATTTGAAAGATTAAGAATGCTTATGCACAAAGGGATTCCTGAAAACATACGTTGGATAATTGAAGCCAAGGTACGTGAAGATGAATATCTTCCTGTTTTGCATTTACCAGGTACAGGTAGAAGCACTTTTGCAAAGAAGCGACGAGCAAAGCGCATGAGTTCAAATTGCCACAAATGTGCACGATGGACGTGTAACGGTAAATGTCGTTCTATTGGGATTTCGTCCTCTAATCGAGATGATAAAATTGAATTCATTAAGGATGGACTGAGTAAGGAGAATTTGGGTAATATCCAACTTTCTCTTGAGACGCATCCTAGTGGAGACGTACAAAGAGAAATTCTTGATTTATGGCCGCAATTCCAAAGGGAATGGCAACATCTTGGGAATCTGATGTTAAAAGACCCTGTTTGCCAGCTTGTAAGAAAACTGGATGGGAAACATATCCTCGACTCATAGAAGGCGTTTAAGCCGTTTCTGGACGTAAAACCAGAGGAAGATGCCAAATACACTTTCGGCGACATTATTACTTTTGACTTTTACGGTTGATTTTTCTTCTCTTTTTGATTTTCTTCCTGAAATCACGCAAAAATCTTTTGTTAGGTTAACATTTTCTTCTGACAGGTCAAATACACTTTCGGCGACATTATTACTCTTGTCTGATTCACTACTCAGTCCTCTATATATTACACCATGTACTCATTCTCTTTCAGGCACTCGAAAAAGAAAAAAAATGGAAAGCACTTCGTCCCAGCGCATTAAAAAAATTTGTGTCTTTGGAGGTGCTTATCCAGGGAAAAATAACATATTCGCTGATGAAGCCATAAGAGTTGGAGTAATACTTGCCCAACAAAAGATCCAGTTGATTTATGGAGACGGTAGTACGGGTCTAATGGGAGCAGTCGCTACAGCAGCACATGCCGGAGGAAGTCCAGTTCTAGGAATCGTGCCAAAACTATTCACAGATTTTTGTAGACCTACCGTGGGTAAGGAAATACAAGTCTGGAGTATCCCTGAACGGATGACAATCATGTACCATTCTGCCGATGCATTCATTGCTTTACCAGGAGGTCTGGGTACATTGGAAGAAATAGCTTGCGTGGCTTCTTGGTCATCTTTGGTCACAAATAAGAAACCCATTGGTTTGCTTAATATTAATGGTTGTTTTAGTAATTTGCTTTCATATTTAGATAATGCTGTGGATAATGGATTCATGTTTTCAGAGGCAAGGAGAACCATAATTTCTGCTACAACCATTGAAGATTTACTCAAAAAGCTCCAAGCTTATGAGTATTTATCTGCTACGGTTGTTTCGCAAACGCTCGGAAAAAGAAAAAGAGATATGGACGAGCAAGGAGTGGATTGCACTCTGTCTTTGTGACATTATCTAACATTTTGTTTGTTGTGTCTCAGTTATAATAAGTGGTTAGCAACCTCTGCAGGTAATATCTCCTAAATTCTACCTTTAGTAGGGGGTAAGGGACATATTTTGCTAATTTTTAAAAAAAAAACAAAAAAAACAAAAAAACAAAAATTTGATGTATTTTAAGCCATTTAGAAGTATTCATTCTGAACAAGGTCTGAGTAAGGGAGACTTGAGACATACCTTGTCAGTTTGATTTTAATCTTTTTATGTTTACTTGTTAATTTTTGTTTAGTATTTTAGGATTAATTAGGTTGCATGAGTTTGTTTTGTTTTGAGTCTTAGTTATTCCTATTCTTATGTTATTAGTTCTTTTCTCTTACACATGATTCTTTCATTTGGGTTAATAGACTTACATTGAGGACAATGTAAGAATTAAGTGTGGGGGGAACGATTTAGGATTTCTTTTATTTTTGTCTACTATTTTTTTATGAGTCTTTATTATTATTATTATTTTTTTAATGTGTTCTAGTTCCTTTTTAATACAATGATGAGATATGAATTGCATAAGTCTAAAACAGATTTATTAGTGAGAAGATTTTCATGAGAATTGAGCTTGATGTCAACCTTTTTATGAGCCAATGTTAATATGATATGTTGATTGAGAAAGAAGCATGTTTAGACTTAATCTGACTTGTATAATCATCCTTGTGAGTTTTTGAGCCTATAATGATTGATGCATTATACAAATCAATCTAATTTCTTTCTTGAGTGCTCTTATGATTACATGATTCTCTAGAACTTGCTTTAAACCGTTTGAGACTATATTGATACATGTGACAACATGAATATGATAGAGGCATTAGGATTATAACCAGAGCCAAACAGCCATCCATTATTAATGTTCTAAGAGAACATCCCCACTAGTGAGCCAATTTGAGCCTACATTAAATATGCTGTTTTATTGGTAACCACAACTTACACCTAGCCTAAATATACTTATATCCTTACCCTTGTTCTAAAGATGGATTATATATTTTGAGACATATTGAAAAAAACAAGGGATATTTTTAGTTGAAAATTTGGGTTAGAAACAAAAGATAAGTGTGGGGGAAGAAAAGAAAAGAAAAAGTCAAGAGAAAAAGAAAGGGATCATTGTTAAATACATTCCCATATTCGAAAAAAAAAAATCTTCTCTTGAACTTCTAGTTAAAGTAAAGAAAAAGATGTTACAAAGTTGGTTAGAATGAAGCAAAGGCTCAACATGAATATTTAGCCTATGTGACTATGTACTTGTAAAGAGTTTTGAGAAATTTATTTGTATGATCTTATTATGTCTCTAAACTCTATGAACTCTTTGGAACCTTTGTGATATCTTTATCCTTTTGTTCTTTAACCACATTATAACCCTTTGGCCCCATTACAACCTTGAATAAAGACCTCTTGATTTATGAAGTTGTATGATCTAAATAGTGGAGAATAGGTGGACAAGCAAGCATATGGTAGAAGTGTTTTCATGAGATTGATTGAGTGTAAACTCTTTACCACTACTTTGAAGAGTGAAAATCATGAGAGTATAGTGAGAAGTTGAGATTAAGTCGAATATGCACTATTTTGATTGAAATATGTTATGTTAATATTGGCTTAACTCATTTATTTACATTCAAGCATGAATTTTTGTGAAATTCTTTGAGCTATTGATTAGTTTATAAGACTTGTTCAAAGATTGTCTCTAATTTATATTGAAAGGATTAGGAGTAAATATTTTTAGTGTATGTAGTTTACTTATATTTTAGTTTTTCAATGTTTGTGGGTATCGTTCTAGCAAACCCTCACGAGACTAAACTCGTCCACTAGGGACACCTAGGGGTTTAAAGGCTTGTGTCACATGCTAAGTGCCACCGTGATTTCCAACGAAAATGGATTAGATTAGATTTTCTTATTTTATTTTTATTGAGTCGTTGCTAGGGACTAGCAACAATCTAAGTGTGGGGGTGTGATAACTCGTATAATTATATAGTTTTCAGTTATGTTTTATTATTGTTTTGTGTCAAATACGAGTTATTATTGTTTAGTCTAATTGTGTTTATGATCTTTTATATTTTTATGTAATTTGGTGTTTTTCACAAGTTTCTTTGAGTGATTTCAGATTACTAGAATTAAGGGCAAATCCAGTTCAGTTCCAGTTCCGACACCGTTTGCCATATCCGCTATATCTCGAGTTTCACTGAAGCAATAAGGCTGACATTTGTAGCCGTGCAAAGCTAAGAGGCATATCTATCTTTTTCATGTTTTACACTTCTTGAACCGGAGTCGTTTTCCCTAGCGAAATCGACCATCAAGTTGGCTGATGTGCAATGACGTCTGTGCTGACCTGTTTTCGTATTTTGCCCATATCTTCTTATCCACATCAGCAAATGAGCTGATTCCAACGGCTATGGATCCGTAACTGATAGAGGTATATTTTTCTAGAAGACAATTTTATCAGATCGAGCCTCCAACATTGACAAAATCGACCATCAAGCTGGCTGATCAGAATTGTCATACAATATGACGAAAATTGTTAGAAAAATGCACCCACCTATTATACCTACCTTTGAAATTTGTAAAGCTTGTCTCTTTTCATTTAGCCCTCCAAAATGTGTATAAATAGAGGGCCTTGGATGAGTATTAGGATACATTATAGATTGGTAGGATATTAGCCATTGTAATAAAATTCTCTAAGTTTTCTTTTTCTTTCCTTTCTCTAGTTTTCTTTTTCTTTATTTACTTATGCTTCTTACATTTCTTTTCATTTTATTCATATCTAGTATGTGTTGCTAATCATATTGTTGAGGTGATGAGGTGAAGCTCTTGGTAAATGCTAAGGTTAGTCTCTTAAACATGAGCTAAAATGAATCATCATTTATAAACACTAGTATAGATAATATTTTCTTTTGGTTTAAAATCATACTTACAAAGTAGGGATCTTGATTCATTATTGACAAGGAAAATGGCACAGTAAATGCTTGGTTTCATAACCTTGATTTGTTGTAGACATATACCTTGGCATAAGGAATGCTTGGACTCTTTTTATGAGTTTTGAGGACACCAAATGAACATAATATCATATGCTATGGACGTTGGACAATTTGGACTGAATTGCTAAACCTTCCGATTGGAACCTCACTTATGTGTGGATTTCAATTGTGTAATAAAACAAGATTAATCTTAGCATAACACCAAGAGTGGATTCTCTAACCTCAACATCTTTTCTTATTGTTTTTTTTGTATTTTGTTTAATTTCTTTTATGTTATTTTATTTATTTTGTTCTCTAATATCTTGTTTATTTTGTTTTGTTGTTGATTCCCTAATATCTTGTTTACTTTCTTTGTCTTATATATTTATAAACTTATACTTACTAATACGCTTCCCTGTGGCTCGACCTCGGACACCCGAGAATTTATTACTTGAACATAACCTGCACTTGGGTTTACAACTCTTAATTGAGTCACCATCACTAGCGTAAGAAGAAGCTTCAACCTATTTTGTGAAGTAATCGATCACTACCAAAATGAAGCGATGTCCATTCGAGGCTTTAGGGGTAATTGGCCCGATCACATCCATTCCCCACATAGAAAAAGGCCAAGGCGTTGTCATGGCATGTAGAGTTGTCGGAGGAGCGTGCAGCTTATCTACGAATATCTGGCACTTATGACATCTTCGAACATACCTGATAATCCCTTTCTGCAGTCATCCAGTAATAACCTGCTCTCATAATCTGTTTAGCCATCATATGGCCGTTTGCATGTGTTCCACACACCCATTCGTGAACCTCTTCGAGTATTCTTTTAGCTTCATCCGCTTCGAAACACCTTAGAAGTGTATGATCTCTACTCCTTTTATACAATATTTCTTCATCCAAGAAGAATCCCATCGCCATTCTTCTCAAAGTTTTTTTGTCATTTTTCGCAACGTGCTCTAGATACTGCTGATGTTTTATGTATTGTAAGATGTCATGGTACCACGGTCTCCCGTCCGGCTCTTCCTCGACATGCATACAGTGTGCAGACGACTCTCGTATACTCATCTTGATGGGCTGGACGTCAGCACTTGTATTTATTTTGAACATTGAGGCTAACGTAGCTAGGGCATCGGCCATTTGATTTTCTTCTCAAGGCAAGTAATTGAATTCTATCTTTTGGAATTGCTGAACCAATTCCATTATGAATTTGTGGTAGAGGATCAGTTTTGAATCTCTTGTTTCTCATTCTCCTTTCAACTGGCAGATAACTAGGGCAGAATCTCCATATACTTCTAACTCGCCTATTTTCTTTGCAATAGCCGCTTGAAGTCTTATAACACAGGCCTCATATTCTGCCACATTGTTGGTGCATCTAAAAGTTAATTTCGCAGTAATGAGGCAGTAGTTTCCCTCTGGCGATATCAAAACCGCTCCAATGCCATGCCCTAAAGCATTTGATGCTCCGTCAAAATACATTTTCCATACATCCTTCTTTAACTCCTCGCCTTCATCTTCCCGAGAAATAACCATCAAGTCCTCATCAGGAAAGTTAAACTTTACCGGCTCGTAATCTTCTATAGCTTTATCTTAGAAATTCGGCCACTGCACTCCCTTTTATGGCCTTTTGCGAGACATAGGTGATGTCATACCCAGAGAGTAGAACCTGGCATCTTGCTAATCTTCCTGACAACGAGGGTTTCTCAAATATGTGCTTAATGGGGTCTAATTTAGCAATAAGTAATGTTGTATGATACAACATGTACTGGCTGAGCCTACGAGTAGTGCACAACACACCTTTTCTACTGTCGAGTATTTGGCCTCGTAATCGGTAAACCTTTTACTAAAGTAGTAAATGGCATGCTTTTTTTTTACTTGTCTCATCTTGCTGTCCCAATACACATCCCATGGACTTCTCATGTACTACCAAATACAAAACAAGTGACCTTCCCGGAATGGGCGGTACCAACACCGGTGGGTTGGTAAGATACTCTTTCACTTTATCGAATGCTGCTTGGCAATCGTCGTCCCATTCACCCGGGTCTCGTTTCCTGAGGAGTCTGAAAATCTGATCACATTTGGCAGTGAGTTGGGAAATAAAATGGGCAATGTAATTCAATCTTCCCAGAAATCCTTTTACTTCATTCTGTGTTCGGGGTGGGGATAAGTTCTCGATGATGCGTATCTTGTCAGGGTCTACTTCGATTCATTTCTCATTAACAGTAAAGCCAGTAGTTTGTCGGTTGTTACACCGAACGTGCATTTGGCGAGATTGAGCTTAAGCTGGAACTTTCTTAACCTACCGAACAACTTTCTTAGATTAACCACATGGTCTTCATCTTCACGTGACTTTGCGATCATATCGTCGACATAAATTTCTACTTTTTTATGCATCATATCATGAAAGAGGGTCACCATTGCTCTCTGGTAAGTCGCACCGGCATTCTTTAGCCCAAATGGCATAACTTTATAACAAAAAGTCCCCCACATTGTCACAAATATGGTTTTTCCATGTCTTCTGGTGCCATCTTGATTTGGTTGTAGCCCGAAAATCCATCCATAAATGAGAACAATGAGTGCCTGGCGGTATTATCCACCAAGGTATAGATATAGGGTAATTGAAGACTATCTTTCGGACTAGCTATGTTTAGGTCCCGATAATCAACACACATCTGTACTTTCCCTTCTTTCTTCGGTACTGGGACTATGTTCGCCATCCATTCAAGATACTTGTCGACTTTCAAAAATCCTGCATCGAACTATTTTTTTACTTCTTCTTTGACTTTTAGGAGCATTTCAGCTTCATTCGTCTCAACTTTTGTTTCACTGGTTTGCATTCTGGCCCTAAGGGCAAACGGTGTACCATGATTTTCGTATCAAGCCTTGGCATGTCCTGATAGGACCATGCTAACACATCCGCATATTCATGGAGCAGTTTTGTCAATTCTTGCTTTATTGTCACTGAAAGTGAAGTGCAGATTTTTATTTCCTTCTTATCATTCTCATTTCCCAGATTAACAAACTCTGTTATCTCCTGATGAGGCATAATTTATTTTTCTTCTGACTTTATCAATCTCAACAAGTCAGGAGGTAAGTCATAGTTTTCAGCAATCTCTTCGTCGTCAATTTCATCGACGTCAACACATTTCTCAAAATTGATTTCCGAACCATCGATGAGATTGTTTTCACATTCATTAATAGGGGACCTTGAAAAGTGGAAACAAAAGAATATAGATATTTGTATAGAGGCAAAATAGAAAGATGAACAAAAAGAAGTGGCAAATGAATTGAAACAAAATGCATCATGGTTTGTCATTCATTAAAACGATAATTTCATAAAAAGAGCCCATGCACAAAAAGACACTTTCATAACACTCTTGGGCAGAAGTGTTTGAAGACTTAGTTTGTTAATCAGAAAGAGACCTAAATACAGCTGGTAAGTCTATAGCATGCCAATTCTTCAATTCAAATCCTGGGGGGCACGGGTAGATGGTCTCTTCCTCTGTTTTACTTCCCTTTTCTTTCTCTTGTTCCAGCATCTGGATGCAGAATTCCACGAACATTCTTTATTAAAATCACGAGAGGTGGGAGATATATATCCATTGGGTCTCTATCTCATGACCCCTTAGTCTTGCAAGCCTCTGTTCTTTCTTTTATCTTATCATTCTCTCTTTGTCTTCTCTAGTTGGCTTGTATCCCAAACCAAACTTGTCTCCTTTTCCAATCACACTTGTCCACCTTCGGATTCCTTGTAGGTCCTTTCCTAGACCGGCCCCGGCTCGACAACCTTTTCCAACCACTTGAACAAGGCTGTTTTGAGTGACGTAAGATAAATGAGGCATAGGTATCTTAGAACCTTCTCCTACAAATGTGGCGTTAACAAACTCCAAAGTTCGAAAAGAGCATTTCCATGCTTCTTCAGTAGCCTCTATGTAGGGGATACTCAAGGGTTTTGATACAATCAAATATTCTTCTCCGTCCATAATTATTACCTGTTCCTCAACTCCGAATTTTACCTTTTCATGTAGAGTGGATGGAATAGCACCAGCCATGTGAATCCAGGATCTTCCTAGCAAGACATTGTACGAGGGGATGTTATCCATCACCTGGAAGGCGATATCAACTGTGCAAGGCAATCTGCATTGGTAAATCGATCTGTCCCACCACCTGTCTATGGGTCCCATCAAATGCCCGTACTATCATATGATTATTCTTCATGTGGGACATGTCGATAGGTAATTTGACCAGTGTAGTCATAGGCATTACATTCAGTGCGGAACCATTATCGATAAGCACTTTTGCAATGATATGGCCTTTGCACCGAACGGTGATATAGAGGGCCTTGGTACTGCCTGTCCCTTCCAGCTGGATTTTTTCATCGCTAAAAGCTATGAAATTATTGACAAGCACATTTTCTACTACTTGATCAAACTTTTCTACAGATAAGTCATGAGCTACATATGCCTCATTTAGTACTTTTAAGAGGGCCCTTCGGTAGGGTTCTGAATTCGTCAGCAATTCCAAGATGGAAATACGAGCTGGTGAGCGCTTTAACTGTTTCACCATGCTATATTCACTGTGCTTGATAAATTTGAGGAATTCAAAGGCTTCCTCCTCTGTTACTGGCTTGTTCTTTCTTTGCTCGACTTCATTTTCTGGGATAGTCTTCTCTTTATCAATTTGAGCTTTTCCTTTTCTGGCCTTTTCTGCTGCTTTGGGTGTATATCATCTCCCGCTTCTTGTAAAACCTCAAATATCAGTAATGTCTATTGCAGCCATAGAAATATTGAGTACTTGTGTAGTATTACTAGGTTCTGGTGATATAACTTCACAGTTGTATTTCTAGGGCACAGTCTTACCATTCCTATGTGGAAAAGGGTTTGGTACTTCAATAGTAACTATCGACTTTGATACACTCGGTGTTTCTTTCACTAGCGAGTTCTGGGTTTCTTTATAGTAGATGACCAATGGCTTTGGCTTGACCCATTCAGTAGCTTTTGGTGTTTCCTCAATCACCACATCCACTGATTCTTCTTCCCGTTCTGTGGAGAATTCTGCTACACCGATATCCATCATCTTTTGAATTTTATCCTAAAAATCGGAGCATTGGTCGATAGTATGTCCTACCAGGCCCCCGTGATACCTACAGAAGTATCCATTGTTTGATTCCAACCTCAAAATTCTTTGCCCCATGTTGACTGGTCTATACAGCCCTACTTTAATCATAGTATCCAACACTTCTCCCATATGAGTCCAGACGTCCTCAACCCTGGACAACACCCGGCACCCTTTTTCTTCCACTATTGCATTCACTATCGCTTTTCCATGATCAGGTAATGGATTTGCAGTGACGTTAAGCTCTCCCTTGGTTGTGAAGTTTAGATAACCAGTCCTGATCAAGCTTTGCACTTTGTGTTTAAAAGGCAGTGCAATTCTCTAGATAATGACCCGGGTTGCCTTCGTGATAATCACAATTCACGTTTAGGTCGTACCACCTTGGATATGGGGGTTTCATGGGTTCAAGGAATACGGGTGCTACTAAGTGTTTTTGGATTAGCTTGGGGAAGAGTTTTGTAAGGCATGGGAATAAGGTCGAATGGGGGTCTTGGTTGAAACTGTTGGGGTCCCCTTTGGTTAGTCCCTATATTGTTGATTGGATTAGCTGGGTTAGGAACATGTGCATGGGTTATGTATATGGGCGCTGGCATGGGTGATGGTGAATATACTAGCATCGACGGTCGATAGCTCATCGGGTATTGGGTTTGTATATGAGGATATGGGTATGGGTTAGGTAAGTAACTGTAGGGTTGGTTTGTAGGGAAATGGGTAAAATTTCGTGGTGTTCGACTCTCATACGAAACGGCCTGTACTTCTCCTTCTTTTTTCTTTGTCACGCCTATCTTCTTGACATTTGCTGTTTCGATTCTTTCAATCTTGTCGCTCTTTATAGCGCTTTCTATCATTTCGTCAGAAATGATCATGTAAGCAAAATTTTTGGTAGCATTATCGACCAGCCTGTCATAATATGGCCCTCGCAACATGTTGATAAACAACACGGTAGTTTCTCTTTCAGTAAAGGGTGATTGCACTTGAGCCGCCATAACCCTCCATTTCTGGGCGTATTCTTTGAAACCTTCTCTTATCTTCTTCTCCATGTTCTATAAGGATAACCTATCAGGTGCCATGTCAGCCATGTAATTGTACTGGATTAGAAAGGCTCTTGCCAAATCTGTCCAAGTATGATTGCGACCACGATCTAATTGGTTGTACCACCTTGCGGCTGATCCTTTCAGACCATCTTGAAAATATTGGATCAATAATTTATCGTTATGAGTATGGCCAGCCATTTTGCGACAGAACATGGTGATGTGAAATGAAGGGCACTTGGTCCCATCGTACTTTTCAAATTCTGGAACCTTGAACTTCGATGGTATTACCAAATCTGGAACCAAACTTAGTTCACTTGCATCAACTTTCCCGAAGACGTCCATCTCTTCTATTGCCTTAAGTCTTTCTTCTAGCATATCATATTTATGCTTTGTCCTGGTATCCTTTACATGCCCTATCACACTTTTCCTCAATTTTTCTTGCTCTATGGGGTCATCTAAGTTTGGGACATTAACTAGGTTTGAAGGATTAGTCCCTGAGTTAGATGCAAGCTGTCCTTGGCTTTGCTGGCCTATAGGACCCGATGTGTTGACGTAAACATAGGGTTGTCCTCCCACTGGAGGTTCTCCTTGTGGATGCCCACCTTGCGATGTTTGGGTACGGGTTGGAGTAAAACCCGATGGGTATAGAGGATTTTCGTCGTTTCTTTCTCGGGGTCGGAGTCATTCTCTTACACTTGAGCTTTCAGTTTGCCCTTTTCCCCTAGTCAGACTCATCATCATTTCCATCATCTTGGCCATTTGTTCACGTGATTCCTCTTGTGACCTTGCAATCTGTTCTCACGTTTCTTGTTGGGACCTGGCCAATTGTTCTTTTGCTTCAAGTTGGGACCTGGCCAATTGCTCTTGCAACTCTCTCTGTAGTTTTTCCATTCGTTCAATTTGCGTTGTTTGCTTACTTCCCATGGTTTTTGTTTTAAACCTAGTATTATACTGGTGAGAGAATTGCTTTGATCTTTCCGTCAGTCTGATTGTGCTTGAAACCACTGAGAATTATTTTAGTTGTGATTAGTGTATGCTATTTTCAAAAAGGATTTTAAATCGTTCCAACGGGTTGGCACGATATCAAAATCTTTCTTTTTTATTCATGACTTGCCAGATCTTTTCGTGAGTAGATATGTATATATGTATGCATGTAACACGAGTTAATGATGTTTATGGAATGAAGTGAATGCATTTGAGAGGTGCTTGCTCTAATATAATTTTCAAAAGATAGATTCTCATTGATCCTACAGTACATTTTCACATTTGATTAATCATCCTAGAGTTGTAGCCATAAAAACATTTGATTTGCTTATATTGATCTTTCGCCTCTTCTAGGAAACTAAGCAGACGTTGTCCATACTTTCCAGTGGGATTGACTTCTTGTATCAGCACCTCCACTCGTTCCACCATTTCCCTTGCTTTGTTTACTGCTTTGCAGACTTGTGTAGCCAAATGTTCTATGTATTGCTGCCTTCCCAAATTTTCAGCCTTCCATCTCATACTAGTATCCATTGCCAAATCACATGTGTAAATCCAATCTGCCTCTCTGTCTTTCCATTCCCTCATAATTCCATCAATATGATTCCTCTGGTTGTGCAATTGTTGTTCCAAATTCTGCGTTAGTTGCCAGAGAGACTCCCTTTCTTCTAGTAATTTTGAGCACTTGTCTTTTTCACCTTTTAGCTTGGTTTTTAACCCCACCAACATTGCGGTGGTCGAAGAATACATATTTTCCCATTTCTGCCTTTCATGGAAAGATTTAGCAATTTTCCCTTCATTTTCTTGTGCCTTGTGTTTCCATCATTCTACTTCTTTCTGGAGCTCTTTTTCGCGTCTGTGAGATAACCCGAGGATGCTTTCGATCTTCATATCTGATCATAGCTTCTTGTTTTCTAAGTGTAGATTGTTCAGATCTGATTGGGCTGTGTCACGTTCCCTGACGATCTTTTGATTTTGGACTTCTTGTATTTCTGCCTTATCCTTCCAATTCTCCATTTCTTCCTGGAGCCTTCGATGTTCTCGCTTCATCTTCTCTCTTTCGATCTTGAATTCTTCCTTAGCAATCTCGAATTCTGAGATTTCTCTTGGCTGTAAATAAATTGGTTGGGGTGGGACTCCCCCTGGAAGTATAACCGAATCTTTAACTCGATTGGCTTTCCATAGCAAATACTGTGGAGCGACACTATCGCTGGGAGCTCCTAGCCTCATTCTCCGAGTATCTTTCCAGGCTTGAATTATCTGTTCGACCCTTTTTGACACGTTTGGCTCCCCATAAGAAAATTCTACTCGAATGAGCCCATGAGTCACTTGGATAAACTATTTAGTTCCATATTGCCTTTGCACCATAAGCGGAGCATAACTCACGCCCCCCATGGACCCAGGAGTTGTACCCATGGTTCCCCGCAACGGTATAACATTAGCACAGGGGGCATCCATGGTGCCATCCATTTTACTTGCTTGCTAGTAAGTGTCTGGAAAAATACCACCCATCCATTTTACTTGCTTTTGCAAAATTCCTGAATCGGGGCTCCACCTTGCAAATAAGGTTCCGTAAAGGCGCTTTTCTCACACTCGAAATGACTTTGAAGCCATATATATAGCAGCTGAGCACACCCTATGAAATGTCCTCCCTTTTTCCTTTGGCAAAAGTTCAATGGTCTTATGGTCTCTTCCAAGATTGCCGGTGATGGATTGCTATTGTTCTCGACCTGCTCAAAGAAATCTACTATTGCTGCTTCGATAGGCCCCAAAGCCTTTGAAAAGATTATCATCCCATATATAGCTAGAGCGAAAACAATCATTCCTTTTCTTCATCCAAATGTCTTTCGATGAATGCTTTCAGGAAATCCCAAGGTAGGCAAATATGTTCTCCTTTGCGTCTCAGATTAGAGTCTCCTACTTTGATCCCAAGGATTTTAGTTAACTTTTTGCAAAGTCCGAACTTCAGCTTTCTAACATATACTTTTATCGGGACATTGGAGCTCTATCCTAAGTAATACTGAGTATTTTTCAATGGTTGGGGTCACGTCCTCTTTATTGAAAGTAAAGCATCTGTATGACGGATCCCAGAAATGGATTGCTGCCCTGATTAGCAATTCTTCGATCATCACTGGGATAAGCAATGTTATCTGCCCGTATCTCTGAGAGAATCTCATCCTTCTTTCTTTACTCATTTGTTCCCAGATATTTGCCAAACCTGTCAAGTCATTTTGTGAAAGATCTAGGTTTATCTTCTCAGACAGAGTTGATACAAATCCGGTGGTCAAACAATCCCCTTCTTCTTGCTGAGTTTTTTCAGACCAAATTCGTACATCCATAGGTGATTCGCATATGACATTCACGGATGAGTCGCAAACCCGACGTTTAGTGGATTCCATGAGAATTTGCGATCGAGCAATGTATTAGAGCAAACACCTCTTTATGAGATGCTAATAATAATAATGTGGGAAGAAGGCAACCACAAGAAAACAGAATTTGTTAGTATATATATATATATATATATATATATATATATATATATATATATATATACAGATATAATAACAAAATGAGGTTCAGGAGAAAAATCAAATTTCCTTCAACCAATCATACGACCTCCTAAGTTTCATTATATGCTGGGTTCGGATTTCGTATATCTAAAAGGTTCCCAAATTGTTCCTCACTATTATCCGGAATGGACTAGTAAGGCACCCCGATCCTTGCCTATCGCAGGCCATGAACAGAAAGGGTTCAATTCGAGTGGGAGTATTTTCCAGGCTTGTACGGAGATTATTATCTCACGAAAGCGTAGGTACTTTACACTCCGAGAGTGTTTCGCTAGCCCATGCGGAGGTATTACCTTATGAGAGCTAGGTACTTTATTCCCTCCTAAAAGGACAAAGCTCGGTTATAGAGCTCATGTATGAAATGCGTGTTTTAGTGTGCGAGATGGCCCAGATGCCCCGAACAATTTAATACAAACGGAAAGATGCAAATAATAAAAAACAATTATAAAATAGCCGTGAATGCAAATTTATTCAAAATTAAAGATTTTCTTTTTATTCTTAAAACAAATAAGGGAACTATGATTAATAAAAGTAAAATCATTAATTCAAGATTTTGGGATAACACATAATTAATTTATGGCTTGATTCTCAAAAAAGATCCCCAGTGGAGTCGCTAAGCTGTTATAACGGTTTTTTTTTTTTACCGCTCGATGTTTTTTTTTTAAGATAAATACAGGGAGTCGCTACCAATCTTTTTTTGGTTAGGTGTGATTGGTCACCTATGAGAACTTATCCTCTTAATAATATCCTAAAATTAATTAAGATATATTAAAAGGATAATTTTTGGTCTGCGAAACAAAAATTAGGCTCGGGAATACAGTTATGCGTGGGGAAGGATTAGCACCCCCACGCCGCCCGTTTTAAAAATGGTACCAATTAATCGCGTGTTATCTTTAATCTTAAAAAAATAATTTTTATTTTAGCATTTAATAATAATTCCCTTAATACACCTTATTCAAAAAGAATATTTTTTAAAAACAAATGAGAGACAATGTTTTTTTTTTATAATCATTTTTGAAGTAAAAGAAATTATACATGTAAAAATAATTCCCGATACTTTCGATAATGTTTCGATAACTATTTTTACTTGAACCGTTTCGAGGAATGATTGATATTCTGACTATCCTGAGAAGGAGTCCGTGTTTAGGGAATTTCCTTTACCAAAAAAGAATTCAAAAAAATCATTTTTTTATTTGTGCATAGATAATAAAAATAATATATATAACAACATCTTTTTATAATTAGTTCTGAGATAACAGAAATCATTTATGTAAAAATAATTCCCGAATCACTCCGATAATTTCAATAATGTTTCGGTAACTAATTTTACTCGAACCATTTCGTGGAACGATTGATACTCCGACCGTTCGAGAAATAATCCGTTTTTGAAGATTTCACTTATCGAAGATAATTTTAAAAGATATATTTTATTTGTGGGAATAAAATAAAAATTAATAAAGATGCCCTTTTTAAAATTAATTCCCAAAATAAACAAAATTATCTGTGTAAAAATAATTTCCGAATCACTCTGATATTCTTGATAATGTTTCTGTAATTAATTTTACCCGAACCGCTTTGGGGAACGATTGATACTCCGACCGTCCCGAGAAATAATCCGTTTTTAGATAATTTCATTTACCGAGAATAATTATAAATATATATTTTATTTGTGGGGAAATTGATAAAAATATCCTTTTATAATTAACTCCGAAATAAGAGAAATTACCTATGTAATAAAAATAATTCCCGAATCACTCCGATACTTTCGATAATGTTTCGATAATTGTTTTGTTACACAAACCTTTTTGAGGAACGATTGATATTCCAACCATTCCGAGAAAAAGTTAATTTTTTAGAGAATTTCTTTTAACGAAATTAATTTAGAGGACATAATTTTATTCGTGAAGGAACTATTATTCTAAAAAAGTAAATGAGAAACCCTCCTTTTTTTTTAGATTAATAATGCATAAAAAAGAATAATAAAATAAATAAACACTAATAGCAATAAAATCAACAATAAATATAAAATGAAAGAAAAGAAATAAAAACAAAAATCTTAAATAATACCATAATAATAATAATAGTAATAATGACAGTGGCAAGAAATAAATAAAAATAAAATAATAATAATAATAATATATATATATATAAATAAATGGAAATGAAAAATGAAAGGAAAGAATAAAGATAAAATAATAATAATAACTAATAAAATAAAATAAAATATATAATAATAATAATAATAATAGAAGTAGTGCCAAGTATATATATATATAGGTATATAACCTAAAAATATATATAATATATAATAAAAATAAAATAAAATAAAAAATAGATAAAAGAATATAACCTAAAAATAAATAAAAAATTGGAAACTAAAAAGAAAGGTGATGGGAAAAAAATATATAAAAACCATAAAAGAAAAAAATTGAACCAGCTACATTTGGGTCGGGTCTAGGCGCGGGCCCACACGCGGGTCCTGCGACCGGACCCAGATGTAGCCTTTAAATGGCCTAAATTTTTTTTTGATTAATTTCTCACATCTTTCAGCAAAAAAAAAAAAAGGCAATTTTCTTTGAACCTTGCCTGAACCGGAAACAGGGGCCGCCGTGGCTGTCGCCGTCGTCTTTTATGGTTTTTTCGACTATCCTTCACCCAAAAATGAATCCTTTGCTTGTACTCTCTCCAAATCCTAGCCTAGTTTTGTTCAAAACGAACCCAACCTTCCTAGATCTAAAGCCAAAAATTTGAACTGTTTTTTTTTTTTTTTTGGTTGGTTAGGGTTATCCCCTTTTTTTTCTTTTGTTTTTTTTTTGTGTGATCTTTACTTGCCTTTTTTTGGTTACGAATTTTTGTCCGATTTTTTTCTCTTTTTTTTTGGTGCGGATCTGTGTCGGGGTTTTTATAGGGGGCTGTGGCAGTGGGACTTGGTCAGTGGCCAGGCCACTTGGTGGCTAGCTGGTAGCGCTTGCTTGGCTGTTGTGTGAGGCAGAGGCGGGGTAGGGTTCTAGGTGGGCGGTGGCCTAGGGTTTAGGTGGGTGGTGCTGGCAGGACAAATGGGTGGGCACGTGGCTGGTGGTGGAGAGGCGGTGGCGCTGGAAAGGCGGTGGTAGTGGAGATGCGGCTAGTGTTTGCTTAGGGAGAAAGGGTTGGTGGGAGGTTGGGCCGGATTTGGGTCATTGGGTTGGGTTTGGGCTGGTTTTTGGTCCAGCTGGGCCTGCTGCTAGGGGAGGGCCTGTTGGGCCAAATTTGGGCCGGTGCTGGCCTGCTGGGCCACCAAGCCTGGTTGGCTTGCAAGGGTTTGGGCCCTATTGGGGTTGGGGCCTGTTGGGCCATAATAATAATAATAACAATAATAATAATAATAATAATAATAATAAATAAATAAATAAATAAATAAATAAAAAGAAAAAGAAAATGGGTCGCTACAATACTATAATATATATTCAGTCAAAAATCACAAGCTATATAAAAAATAGATCTAGCAATATTGGATATATACGAAAAAAGAATTAAAATATGATGTGACATAAAAAAGAAACAAGGACACGATATGAATATGCGAATGAGTCAAAATTTATATAACACAAATTATTAACATGTCAAAATGTATATTAATATAAAATACTTTAAACACGATTATGACACAAAATAATACACGAATTACCAGGTTTATAAAAAAGGATTTATATTTGATACACTAACAGTGTAAAAATCTATACACAGTTAGTGTACAACATGATGTCACCTCATAAAAAATAAAGTTATTTATATTTATTTTTTAATTTTTTTAATAAGTTGACATCATATGTTTCATTGACAATGTATAAATTTATACATTGACAATTTTCATCAAATATAAACTCTATAAAATAATTAAAAAAGTGTGAGGGTTTGACGTCAACAAATGAGGGGAAAGGGGGAGATAAAGACAGACTTAAAAAAAAAGAGAAAGAGATAACAAGGAGGGTGTAGATACCTAATTTTGTCTGAGCCCCCTAAACAAGCTGATTTCCTTATTTCAACTTCTCGAAACTCAAAAAAAAAAAAAAAATCCCCCATTCCACCGATGGGTCTCCAAGACTTTGATTCGGAGATCAACATGAAAAGTCAACCCAAAAAAAGTCAACCTCAAAAAGTCAACCACTAAAGAAGTCAACTCTCAGTCAAAATCAAGATTCAAAGTTGAACTGAACAATGGTGAAAGAATTTTGATAATTAGAGGTTTACAACGAAAGATAGAGAGTTTGAAAGACGGATTGCAAAATTCAATGTAGTGAAAATACCTAATTTCGTAAATTTGGGGAAAAGTGCGTAAACGATCAAATTGGACGAAATTAGAGGTTCCAAATGGAATAAGATCAATAAATATGGATATTGGAAGGTCCAATTTTGAAGTCGATTTGAAAGAAGAATTGGTTTGAAGAAAAAGGAAAATAAGAATTTAATCAATAAATAGAAAAATCACAAATTTGAGGAAAACTGCATAGATGGCCCAATTTGATGAAATTGAAGCCCTAGTTGATAAATGATAAATAAATAAAATTATCCGATGTCCCAATTTGAAGTGGATCCCAAAGAAGAGCCGGTTGGAGGAAAAACGAGATTCTCAATATTGAAAAAAGGGAAGACTAAATCAGAGAGGAATTCAGATTTAAAAATTAGGCGTTTTCGGACCAACTCCAATTCAATATATAACAAAGACAATGGAAAAAGAAAATCTAAAAATTGGGCCCGTTTCGAGTAAAATCGAGGTTTCGGGGGTTAAAAGGCAATTTTGGAAAATCCAAAAAATATAGAATCCGAGCTCGAAAAATTATGAAAACTTTCAGAACTGAGTTTTATACTTGAAGGAAGGGATTGGAGAATAAAAATTCAGAATCGGAGCTCAAATGAAAAAAGACAAAGTTGGGGTGCACTAATCCATAATTCCAAGAGAAAATTTCGGAAAAAATAGAAGACGAGCTTGAAAAATTGTGAAAACTTTCAGAATTGAGATTTATACTTGATGGAAGGGATTGGAGAAGAAAAATCCAGAATCGGAGCTCAAATGAAAAAAGACAAAGTTCGGGTGAACTAATACGGAATTCCAAGAGAAAATTTCGGAAAAAATAGAAAACGAACTCGAAAAATTATGAAAACTTCCATATCTGAATTTTATATTTTATGGAAAAGATTGGAGTATAAAAATCCATAATCGGAGCTCAAATGAAAAAAGGCAAAGTTTGGGTGTACTAATCCGAAATTCCAAGAGAAAATTCCGAGAAAAATAGGAAACGAGCTCGGAAAATTATAAAAACTTCTAAATCTGAGTTTTATATTTTATGGAAGGGATTAAAGAAGAAGAAAAATACGGAATCGGAGCTCAAATGGTAAAAGGCACTAAACCAAAACTTTAAAGAAAAATCTAGGAAAAATAGAACCTGAGCTCGAAAAAATATGAAAACCTCAAGAACTGAGTTTTATATTGGATGAGATGAATTGGAAAAGAAAAATTCAAAATTGGGGTCTATTTGTAATTAAATTAAGTTTGGGAGCCAAAATACAATTTTACCGAAAGAACCGAAAAATACCATTTTGCAAAAAAAAAAAAAAAAAGAGGAATGACCTGAAAAATTCCAGGCCATTTTCAGCCAGCCCTTGGATGAAGGTGGGAGTGTGATCATCTACAATCAAATGGCCAAGATTGAATTGCAAGATGACATTTTTAAGAAGGGACAAGATTCTCCACTACTTGCCTACATGGCATTTTTGGCCAATGAGAGGCCTCCAAATTGCAAAGCCATGTGAATAGTATGTGAAGGCTATGAGATGATGCCAAGTAGGATTAAAAATGCCACCTAGGAAGATATTTAAATAGTAAGCCATATGATCATGACAAGTGGTTTAGATATTTTGTAGAGATAGGAGACAAGAATAATCTAGGTGGCATTGTTGGCCAATGAGAGGCTAGAAAACCCTTAATTTAAGGGAAGCATCATGAAAATAGGGGACAAGCACCCTTAATTTAAGGAAAGCATCATGCAAGGAGGGAACATTTTTGGCCATGTGGCAAGGGATGTTGGGAGAGCATGCAAAGCATGACAAAGGGCAAAAAAATAAAAGCAACTTCACACCAATAAGGGGTTGTCCTGCGAAGCAAAGGAAGAAGGTAAATTCATTTTTTCTTAAGGCATTTCACTAGACTCTTGAGAAGAGAAGAGAAGAAAAAAAAGAGGGAGAAAGGAGGAGGATTTGGAAAGCAATAGCTAGATAGCTATTCCCTCCTTTTCTTCTTCATTTATTTCTTTTGATATCATGTTCTTTTTCTTTTTCTTCTTCTTTTTTTTTTTCCATATGATTTTGTTAACTTTTTGTTGAATAAAAAAGTTTTCAAAAATAAATTTTAAAGGTTTTTCTTTTATTCTCTACAAAACAAAAGTTGGCAAAATCTTTTCTACTCTTTTCTTGCTTTGGCCGAAACTAGCTAGATGTTTTTGTGCTTGTTCTTGCTTGTTTGTTTGTTCATATTTTAAACTCATGGTTGATTTATTGTCATATGATTGTGGGCTGTAAAATCATGCATTTCATGATATTTTCAACTAGGTTTTTGGCCAAGATCAACCAATGATCTCAAGCCAAAAATCCCTTGCCTATACTAGTTGAAAGAGTGATAGTTTAGATTGGGTATTCTGACTTTGAGATTTTTTTTCAGTACTCATATTTGGTCAAAATAAAATGATTTTTTTACCACATGCATTAGAAATTTAGAGGATGCCATGGTATGTTTTTCAAGATTTTTAGATTTTTTTTTATCATGCTTGAAAAAATGGCGTTTGACAAAGCAGTTTTTAACTCACTGTTCTAACTTTGGTAAATATTCGGTCATGGTATCCTTGGTCCAAAAATTAAGCTGATTTTTTCCCATGGAGACTATCATGTTCTAGGTCTACAATAATTTTCCCAAAATTTTTTGAATTTTTTAAGAAGGGTAAAAAAATCGTTTTTCAAAACTGGTTGTGGGAGTCAGATTTGTTTTAAGAACTAATAATTTTCTGTTTTTATTAGTATACAAAGAGGGGGCTGATTTGGGACATTGGTTACTGTCTTAGGGTGATTTTCATGTCATTTCAAGAATAAAATTTGATTTTATAAAAGTCGGATCAAGGGTGGTCAATTCGGGTTTCAAAACTAGGAAAACTAGCTAAGGGGTATTCGGCCATGGCCTATTTTCCATCAACAAAATTCCAATTTTTCAAATCCGAGCCCAAAGTCTTTCGGTTTTTGAAAATCCAATTTAAGTTTCTTCCAAAGGTATTCGGATACCTTTTTAGGTATACAGATGTTCTTACTTCAAGGGAGAAATACATTTTTATGCATTGCATATTTAAAAATGTTTTCACTTAATTTGGCATAAAAACGTATTTTTCGGTTTCCTAAACATTTGGCGACAATTAGTTCCCAATCTTCGCCAGGTTTGCAGGGGAGGTTAGGAAATTTTTCAACGCACGTGTTTATGGAATCGAAACGTATGGTTTTCATTTTACTCGAAATCATGTAAATGTCATATAAAAGAATTATTTTCCAAGCTTTGCCGGGTTTGCCGGGGAGTATGATAATATTTTTCCGACATATGCAATTTATGTGATTCCTCACATGAAAAATCAATTTCAAAGTGATGATGTGTGCATATTCCATGATCATGCATATTCCATGATATCTACATTTGTCATCTTAATTATGAAAATTCTATGTTCATGAGTATTCCATGTTGATGTCATCTTATATCCATTTTGCTAGTGTGATTATGAATATTTTATGATGATGCCAATTTGTGATTTTTGCCATGTCAAGCATGCTATGTTATTTATTATATGCCATCTCATTCATACATATGTTATGTCATTTAGATTTTGCCATGTCAAGCATGCCATGTCATTGATCCATATGCTATGTCATTTAGAATTTGTCATGTCAAGCATGCCATGCCATTCATTTCATATGCCATGCCATGCCATGTCATTCATACATATGCTATGTCATTCATTCACATGCCATGTCATTCATCCGTATGCTATGTCATTTAGAATTTTTCATGTCAAGCATGCCATGTCATTCATTTCATATGCCATGTCATTCATTCATGTGCCATATCATTTAGAGCATGTTATGTCATTCATTCACATGCCATGTCATTCATCCTTATGTTATGTCATTTAGAATTTGCCATGTCAAGCATGCCATGTCATTCATTCACAGGCCATGTCATTCATCCATATGCTATGTCATTTAGAATTTGCCATATCAAGCATGTCATGTCATGTCATTCATATGCCATGTCATCTAGATTACACCATGTCAGGATAAATATGTATTCTGTTTAATTTTTGTCTTAGTAATATTTTTGAATATTCATGATCATTTTTTTTATGATTTCAAAATACATGAAAAATAAATATTGTTTTTATAAAACAAGATTATTCCTGAGTTAAAATAATTTCATGAGTTTTCTACTGGGTCTGCCAGGGAGAATATCATCAATTATCATTAACGATGGAATATCTTTTTTCAAAAAACGAGGGTGATTCGGAGAATTTCAAAATCAAGAAAAAATTTCATATTTTGTCGAGTTTGTCGGTAAACATGAAAAATTTTATATTAATAATTTCCGGAATATTTTCAAATAAAACATGATTGTTTTTTAATGGAATTATTTTTAAATACCAAATTTAAAACCGTCTTTCATTGAAACTTGAGATAACACATGACTAATAAGGTATCGTTTTATACGGGCATTGTGGGGGATGCTAATCCATCCCCGTACATAACCGACTCCCGAACCCGCACTAATTTTCTCTGGTTCGAAGCACAAGCTTGAAAATTGGTTTTAGAAGATGTTTTATAAAAACCGATTTTAATAAGTAGCCGATCACACCTAGCCAAAAAAGATTGGTGGCGACTCCATTTATTTTTCGAGATTGTTCCAAACCCTCAACCTTTATTTCCGGAGGAATTAAGTCGTCTTTTTCTTTATTTTTTCCAATGTCACACTTTAACGAGCGATGTCCCGTGATGGGGCATACGACTCTTTTAAGATTGCGACAGAGGGAAAGGAGAAAAAGGAGGAGAAAGAAAACCCAACAAAAAAATCAAAGAAAAAAGAAAATATTAATGAAATGATAAGATCGAAAATGAAAAAAATATAATAATCTTGATAATGACGAGGAAGAAAACAAAAATTAAAAAAATTAAAACACAAAAGAAGGCAAAATTTTATTCTTGAAAAATAAAATAAAAAGAATAAAATTAGGATTGAAGGGAAGTACACGTCTCTCCCTCTTAATTGGTCCCATGGACAAAACAGAAAACTAACAAAAATGGCAGCTCCCCTTCATCCAGACCGTGCACAAAACCCTTCGAAACTTTCAGTCATAGCTCTTAAAATAAAAAAAAAAGCACTTACCTTTTTCAGGTTTGATAGAAAATACATTTACCTTTTTCATGTTTGAAAAACACCCATTTACCCCTTAAAGTTTGGCAAAAAAATACTTTAACTCCCTTGACGTATTATTTCTAGGTTAATTTTAAATAAAAAAACAAATATAGTTTTGTTAATTATTGATCATTTTTTTTACTCAATTTTTTTTTAACTACAAAATAATGAAAATTTTATTTAGTCTTAAAATTATATTTAATTACTATTATATTAAATTTTATTTCAATTGCATGTTAAATATTTTAAACTTATCTTTAATTCAATTATATATTAACTTTGAAATTAATTTATTAAAATATTTTTATTTAATTAATTAATTACCGTTATTTAAAAATTTTGAGTGATAATAAAATTGGTTAAGGAAAAAATAAAAAAGAAAGAAAGGAGAATAAAAAAGTATATAATTATCTTTCATGAGATTTTATTGAAAATAAACTTACCCTTCTTACTTTGAAATACACATTTTATCTTTTAAAAAAGTAACTATATTAGCATTATGTTAATCAAATTAATATATAGTCAAACTTTATTTTAAATATTAAAAATACAATCATATTTTTAAAAAATTTCTATCTATTTTTTGTTTTAATCAATGTCTTTATTATTTAACTTTTTTTAAATAAGGTCAATTGATTTATTTTTAAATAATAATAACATAATATATTAATATCAAAGTTAATATATAATTGAATTAAATGTAAGACTCAGAGCATGTCATAGGTCTCAATGAGGGCTAACAATGGTAATTACAGATCACCGATAAAGTAGAAATGCTAGTGAGACTCGAATCCTCATACTTGCCAAGGCGCTAATGAATACTCAACCAACTGAACCAATCCACGTTGGCATAAGTTTAAAATATTTAAATGTATACTTGAATTAGAATATAATTTAATTATAATTTAATTTCACAGTAATTAAAGATAATTTTTGTAGTTAAAAAAGTTGAGTAAAAAAAAGAATAAAAAGAAAAAACATAAAAGATAAAAAATAAAAAATAAAAAATGATTAATAATTAACAAAGGGTATATTTGTCTTTTCATTTAAGATTAACCTAGAAATAATATATTATGGGGTTAGTGTATTTTGTGTCAAACCTTAGAAGGATAAGTGGACATTTTTCAAACCTTAAAAGGATAAGTGTATTTTCTATCAGACCTTGGAGGTAAATATACTTTTCCAAAAAAACAAATTATGCAAAATTTGCAAAGAAAAAACCATATAAGCAAGAAGAATATAAAAGGCAACCTCATCTCCATACAAAAGAAGCAACACAATATAGCAATAAAGAAACACAAAGTAGAAAGAAAAAAAATGCAGTAAAAAAATGCTAGGGTATGAAGACTAGATTTCGGATTGTCCATTTTTTAGATTTAAATTAACTTAAAATGAAATGAAGAGATCGATAATCAAATCAAGCTGCTTTAATTATAATACCTAAATCAAAATCAAAACCTTTGCCTACCTCTAAGTCTAAATGCTTAATATTCCTTCTACTAAGTTTTGGGCTTTTCGACCACTCCATTATGCCACACTAGAATTTCCGACAGTGAAAATATATTAAAAAAATAAAAATAAATTATGTTTAAAAAATTAAATATAAAAAAAAATAAGATAATTAAATATAAAAAATAAGATAATTTTTTTAAGTGGATAGTTTTTTTAGAAAAGTGGATGAAAATTTGATAGTTTTTTTAGAAGATTGATTGATTTTTTAAAAGTAAATAGATAAGTTTTTATTAAAAATATTATATAAAATATTAAAATGCATAATTATCTTTATTTATTTTTTTATTTTATAATTTTATTTGGTTGTTTTGTATTTTCACTAACTGAGTTGATATCATTTGACTCGTGATACTAATTCAATCACTTCTTTTATAATAGTATAGATGTCAAAACATACCTAAATCACGAATCAAATTGCTTGTTGTTATTTGGATCAAAACCAAAATTAAATTTTTTATAATCCGAATCGATTTGAATAACAAACAAATTTTGCTTACCCAAATTCGATTCAGATTACAAAAATACTCCTTACCACTAAAAAATTTTCATAGTCACTTTATCATTAACCTTATATCATCCATCTCTTTTCTTTTTTTTTTTTTTTTTTTTTTTTTTTGAGTCAAATTGCCTTTCAAACTGTCCAGCACTAATTAATGGAACTTAGGCAGGTTCAAGTTTTGGCTAATTTGTGGGTTGATTGTTTTACGGTTAGAAATTGGAAAACACATTAAATTTGGGTGTTTATTGATTTCAGTCTTAAAAGAACTATTAAATCACAAATCCAGGGTATATATTAGATCTGCTCACGGGCCGGGCTGGGCCATGGCCCGAAAGTTTTCCAATTCCCTTGCCCAAGCCCAGATCGAATTACTATTTATAAATTAATAAAAAAAATTATTTTTATATGAATTTTTATATATTTTTATAATTAAATTTTAAAAAATAATATTTTCTTATGTGAACAGTGATTCGGACAAACTATCCGACCCATGAACAGATCTAGTATATATTTTTTCTCTCTATTTTGTCTTTTTTAGTAGGAATAAAAAGATCTAATACTCCTAGAAGTTGCTACTTGTCTTTAAAAGGAATAAGGTTAAAGGATTGCATTCTTACTCTTCCCAAATTTTCTCATATATATAATAAGCTCATAAAATATACATTTTATGCATTTTTACCATTAGTTTTTGTTATGTTTTCGATCTTTTTATTGTTTACTTATATTATGTTTTGGAATTTTAGGTACAATAAGGAGAATGAAGTCAAAAGATGTCAATAATGATAGTAAAGAGCTTACAAAATCATAATCACTAGATGGAAGAAGATTTGGGAGTTAAAAAGATCAATTTCTTAGTGCTAGATGATCAGGTATATCTGACATCCGGAGCTTGTTGCAAGTAAATCATTATGTTAAAGTCATTATTTGAAGAAACTTCCTTCTTGACTTTTGAAGTTGACTTGAATACCTTTCTAAGATAGTTTACACGCCTAAATCGGACAAAGGATGGTCAGTCAAATCAGCCGACAAAGTGCGAGACAGTGCATCAGTCGCGAAAGCAAAGTCAGCAAGCAAAAAGCTCAAAGGCAGAAAGTTGGCACCGCGACGCCGAGTTTCTGTTTCCAAATCCGAGAAAAATCGAAAAAACCGTAAATTGTCCAAAATTGCCATATTTTGACTCCTAGCTTCTTTGAAGAGCAAGAAAGGGTTTCCAAGACTTTAAAGCTCTATAAATACCATCTTTTGAGCCACAAACTATCATAATCTTTGAGGAGACGATCATCATTAATTTTCTTCTCCTTCTCCTTCTCCTTCTCTATTCTATTCTTTTATTTTCTTTTTATTTTTATGTATATATTAACTATGCCTATGCAAGGCTAAACTTCTCTTTGGTTCGGTGATTTCAAAGCCCTAGACATGTTTTGTAATTGATTTTGAGATTCTATCTATCATTAGTTTTCTATCAAAGCTGCTTGTATTCTTCTATAAGAATTGTTCATGATATTTCTTGATTTGTTTAGGTTGCAAACTAGATATATCTTGATAATTATCTATTGCTAGTTCAGGAGTCTTGATCCGTGTAATTGTCTTGATTTCTTATTCATAAGTGACAATTTATGATTAATGATTATGATCAAGTTTTTGCTAATTGCAAAGTGGAACATAACCTAAGTTAAACAATTCATGTTCATGCTTTTGTTTCTTAGATCAACCTATCTTTCTCATCATAAGGCTGCTATCAAATTAAATTTAGAGATGTTTATCCTAGGTTGTTTGATAGTTAGAAATTAGGTAGTGGCGTTCGTCCGGCTTAACGACGAACTAAGGAAGGATTGGGGTAACATAGGATGTTGTTATCTATGTTTGTTAACTTTGATAGCTAATTGATGTTGATAGATTTGAATTTGATTCTTATTAATGTCTAGTGGTGGAGAATGAACCTTTAGCCATATTTCTCTCATATTTGATTTCATATTATTTTATTGCTTCTTATTTTTCTTGTTTTCTTAGTTTTTAAAACCTTTTAAGAACCCCATTTTCTTTTATTGTTCTTGAATTTAAGTTTTAAACTAGTAATTTATAAACTAAAAACCAATCTCTGTGGATTCGACCCTTGCATACTACTTTACTATAATTGATCATATTAATTGCAAGGTTTAATAAAGATACACTCTTTTGGATGCATCAAATTTTTGGCGCCGTTGCCAGGGATTGCTTTATTTAGTTTATTTGTTATTTGGTTTATTCTTATTTTCAGTTGTAATTAATTTTATTTTTTTTGTACATACAGGTTTTTTTTCTCTCCAATTTTTGAGCAAAACACGATGGAATTGAGCAATATAACAATTGAAGAGTTGGTGACATACATGAACATGGAGAACCAACGAGCCAATATCACCTCCCAAGTTCAACAATCGGCCATGGGTAATGTTCAACAATCAAGACAGTGTGGAGTGTGCTTCATGATGGATCATCCAACCAATTGGTGCCCATACTATCGAAAAGATAATTTTGAACCAGCCTATGATGTGGATGGATATCAAAGCCAATAAGGGTTCCACCAACAACAGTGTGATCCTTTCCCAAACACATACAATGAGGGATGGTGGGATCATCCTAATTATGGCTACTCGGAAAATTATCAAGAAATAGATCCCTATGCCAACTATAATCATCCATCGAGCTTCAATCAATCATGGTCTCAAGAACCAGATCTTTTGCAGCCCCCACCTCAAAGCTCAGGTACTTCGTTAGAAGATCTTTTCAATTCCCTTATTACTAACCAATTGCAAATGCAACAAGATATAATGGAAACAAACAGGAAAATGGAAACAAGGATAAGTCAAATAGAGACTTAAATGAGCCAATTGGCTAGTGGTGTGGCGCGATGGGTAGAAGAAGGATCTGAAGAACTACATGAAGAACTCCCTTCCCAAACTATGATTGATCCAAAGGAGAATGTTAATGCCACACAACTTGAGGATGAATCAGAAAATCCAAGGGAACCCGAGGATGAGAAAGAACTAGAGATGGATTTTCTTCTTGAAGATAATGAAGCTTCAATTTCAAAGGAGAGTATTTTGGCACTTGAGGTAATTTTTAAGGTTCCAATTTTTACTAATGTTTTTTCTCTACCTTTTCCTAGTAGATTCGCAAAGTTCAAGGAGGAGGAACATGAACAAGACATGCTGGAAACCTTAAACAGTTTGTTTGTGGATGCCATTCAACAAGTACCAAAAGATGCACCATTCATTGACAAGCTATGCACCACAAAGGATAATGGAATACTACTTGTAATAGAGAATGCATCCACTATTATGCAAAGAAACCGCCCTTACAAAACGCGCAAATTCGAAAAGTTTCTTATATGATCCTGCAAATCCTAAAAAGCCAAGAAGGGGTGTTGGTTAGGTTGGACAACTTAACTCAAGTACTAATTGGGAAGGTAGCCCAATTAATAAAGAAATTACCAACCTGCCATACTCAGATTTGCGTCTTTTTCCTTTTCTTTTCTTTTATTATTTTTATTTTTATGTTTATTTGATAATTGTTTGTTTAGTATTTTAGGATTATTTAGGTTGCATGAATTTGTTTTGTTTTGAGTCTTAGTTATTTCTATTCTTATGTTATTAGTTCTTTTCTCTTACATATGATTCTTTTATTTGGGTTAATAGCATTACATTGAGGACAGTGTAAGAATTAAGTGTGGGAGGAAGGATTTAGGATTTCTTTTATTTTTGGCTATTTTTTATGAGTCTTTAATATTATTATTATTTTTAGTGTGTTTTAGTTCCTTTTTAATACAATGATGAGATATGAATTGTATAGGTCTAAAACTGGTTATTAGTGAGAAGATTTTCATGGAATTAAGCTTGATACTATTTTTTATGAGTCGATGTTAATATCATATGTTGATTGAGAAAGAAGCATGTTTAGACTTAAGAATAACTTGTATAAACATCCTTGTGAGTTTTGAGCCTATATGATTGATGCATTATACATATCAATCTAGTTTCTTTCTTGAGTACTCTTATGATTACATGATTCTCTAGAACTTGCTTTAAACCTTTTTGAGACTATATTGATGTATGTGACAACATGAATATGATAGAGGCATTAGGATTATAACCAGGGGCCAAACAGCTATCCATTCTTAATGTTCCAAGAGAATATCCCCCGTAGTGAGCCAATTTGAGCTTATATTGATTAAGCTATTTCTTTGGTAACCACATCTTTTCCCTAGCCTAAATACACATATATTTTTACCCTTGTTCTAAAGATGGATTGAATGTTTTGAGACATATTGCAAAAACAAGGATATATTTTGAAAATTTAGGTTGGAAACAAAAGATAAGTGTGGGGGAGGAGAAAGGCAAAAGTCAAGAGAAAAAGAAAGAGAACATTGTAAAAAAAATACTTTCCCATAAAAAAAGATTGAATCATCTCTTGAAATTCTAGTTAAAGAAAAGAAAAATAATGTTACAAGGTTGGTTAGAATGAAGCAAAGGCTCAACAAGAAATATTCAGCTTATGTGATTATGTACTTCCAAGGAATATTGAGAAAGTTCTATTTGTAAAATCTTATTTTGTTACTAACTTCTATAAAGTCTTTGGAACCTTTATGAAATCTTTTCCTTTTTATTCTTTAACCGCATTATTACACCATGGGCCCATTACAACCTTGATTAAAGACCTCTTGATTCATGAAGTTGTATGATCTAAATAGTGGAGAATAGGTGGACAAGCAAGCATATGGTAGAACTGTTTTCATGAGATTGATTGAGTGTAAACACTTTACCACTACTTTAAGTAGTGAAAATCATGAGAGTGTCTTATGTGAGAAGTTGGGATTAAGTTTGAATATGAAATATTTTGATTGAAATATGTTATGTTAATATTGGCTTAACTCAAACTATTTACATTCAAGCATGAATTTTTGTGAAATTCTTTAAGCTATTGATTAGTTTATAAGACTTGTTTAATGATTATCTCTTATTTATATTGGAAGGATTAAGAGTAATTATATTTAGTATATTTTATTTTTTCAATGTTTGTGGGTATCATCCTAGTAAACCCTCATGAGACAAACTCGTCTACTAAGGACACCTAGGGGTTTAAAGGCTTGTATCACATGCTAAGTGCCACCGTGATTTCCTACAAAAGTGGATTAGATTTTCTTATTTTGTTTTTATTTTGTTTTGCTCGAGGACTAAAAAAAAGCTAAGTGTGGGGGTATTTGATAAGCTCATAAAATATACATTTTATGCCTTTCTACCTTTAGTTTTTGTTATGTTTTCGATCTTTATCTTGTTTACTAATATTATATTTTGGAATTTTAGGTAGAATCAGGAGAATGAAGTCAAAATATGTCAATAATGATAGTAAAAAGCTTACAAAATCATAATCATAAAATGGAAGAAGATTTGGGAGTCAAAAAGATCAATTTCTTAGTGCTAGATGATCAGGCAAATCTGACCTCCGGAGCTTGTTGCAAGGAAATCATTATATTAAATTTATTATTTGAAGAAACGTTTTTCTTGACTTTTGAAGCTTACTTGAATACCTTTCCAACAATAGTTTACACGCCTAAATCGGACAATAGATGATCATCCAAATCAGCCGACGAAATGTGAGATAGTGCATCAGTCGTGAAAGTGAAGTCAGCAAGCAAAACGCTCCAAGGTAGAAAGTTGGCGCCGCGGCGTCGAGTTTCTGTTTCCAAATCCGAGAAAAACCAGAAAAACCGCAAATTGTCCAAAATTACCATATTTTGACTCTTAACTTCCTTGAAAAGCAAGAAAGGGTTTCCAAGACTTTAAAACTCTATAAATACCATATTTTGAGCCACAAACTATCATAATCTTTGAGGAGACTCAAGGATCATCATTAATTTTTTTTCTTCTTCTCCATTCTTTTATTTTCTTTGTAGTTTTATGTATATATTAACTATGCCTATGCAAGGCTAAACTTCTTTTTGGTTAAGGGTGATTTCAAAGCCCTAGACATATTTTTTAATTGATTTTGAGATTCTATCTATCATTAGTTTTCTATCAAAGTTGCTTGTGTTCTTATATAAGATTGTTCATGTTGTTGTCTTGATTTGTTTAGGTTATAAACTAGATATATCTTGATAATTATCTATTGCTATTTTAGGAGTCTTGATCCGTGTAATTGTCTTGATTTCCTATTCATAAGTGGCAATTTGTGATTAATGATTATGGTCAAGTTTTCGTTAATTGCAAAGTGGAACATAACCTAAGTTAAACAACTCATGTTCATGCTTTTGTTTCTTAGATCAACCTATCTTTCTCAGCATAAGGCTGTTATCAAATTAAATTTAGAGATGTTTATCCTAGGTTGTTTGATAGTTAGAAATTAAGTAGTGGCGTTCGTCATGCTTAACGACGAACTAAGGAAGGATTGGGATAATACAGGATGTTGTTATCTACGGTTGTTAACTTTGATAGCTAATTGATGTTGATAGATTTGAATTTGATTCTTAATAATGTCTAGTGGTGGAGAATGAATCTTTAGCCATATTTTTCTCATATTTGATTTCATATTATTTTATTGCTTCTTATTTTTCTTGTTTTCTTAGTTTTTAAAACTTTTAAAAATCCCCTTTTCTTTTATTCTTCTTCAATTTAAGTTTTAAACTAGTAATTTATAAACTAAAAACCAATCTCTGTGGATTCGAACCTTGCATGCTACTTTACTATAAATGATCATATTAATTGCAAGGTTTAATAAAGATACACTATTTTGGGTGCATCAATATACTAATTAATCTATGAGAAATATTATGTCATCCATTATTAATGGAGTTTTTAAATTTTACAAACGAAATTAGTATGGTGACACATATACTCCTTAGGATATATTTAAAAAATAAATAAGACATGTGACAACTTTTTAATCCGTTTGTAGAATTATAAAACTTCATTACCAGTGTATCAAATACTAACTCTTAATTAGGGATGTAACGAACAGAGCGTTCGACGAACTGTTCGTGAACCGTTCGATTTCTGTTCGTTTATATTTGTTTATTAAGCTAAATAAACGATTATGAACACAATTTTCATGTTCGTTTATTAAATGAATAGAGTTCGAACAGATGTGTGTTCGGTTCGTTTATGTTCACGAACAAGTTCATTTATTGTTCGTTTCAAGCTCGTATATTAATTTGTTTAAAGCTCGTTTATGTTCGTTTATAGTTCGTTTATAATATAATTAATAATATTATTATTATTATTTGTATTTTATTTATAATATAATTAATATATTTAATAACTTAAATTTAATAATTTAGTAATAAATTAAATTTAAATACGTTTGTATTTTATTATTTTATATTTAATAATAATTTAAAATTGACTTGTTTTATATTTGTTTGTTTGTTTATTGTTCATGAACATATTTTTAATTGTTAGCGAACATGTTCGATTATATGTTCATGAACATGTTCATTTAATGTTCACGAACAAGTTCATTTAATTTAAATGAACTTGTTCGTGAACATTAAATGAACGAACACGAACACGCTCAATTTTAAACGACAGAGCTTGAACACAATTTGAAAATCCTTAAGGAACACGAACCGAACACGAACAAGCTCAAAAACAAATAAACGAACACGAACAAAGACTTGTTCGTTCAAGCCCAATTCATTTACAGTCCTACTCTTAATCTATTTACAACTAAAAGTAAAAGAAAAGAAAAAGCGCAACAAAAAATTGGTTTGAGTATTTGCAAGCATTTTAGGGTTTTTTAGATGAAGTCAAATCAATTAATATTTGTAATTTTATAAATCTGGCAATATTGGACACAACATAAAAATAATAATTAAAACATGATATACGACACGAAAAAGAAACACAGATACGATACAAATACATGAATGTATCAAAATATATATAACATAAATTATTAACACGTCAAAATTTA
Organism: Fremontodendron californicum; assembly: GCA_030761205.1. Classification (NCBI taxonomy): domain Eukaryota; kingdom Viridiplantae; phylum Streptophyta; class Magnoliopsida; order Malvales; family Malvaceae; genus Fremontodendron; species Fremontodendron californicum. The sequence continues at coordinate 6,772,039 of JAULJL010000032.1, forward strand.
TATTAATATAAAACATCTTAAACACGATTATGATACGAGAAAATATGCAAACACGACCACAGATTGTTTGAGTCCCTCTCATATGATTTAGAGGGCAAAATCTTTCACATTAATATTTAGAGTAAGGTATAACATTTGGTATTTATGCACCTTCATGTTTCTAGAGCTCAAAAAAGTTCCAAATGTGTGTGGTTGTCAAATATCACACCACAAAATTAAACATTATAAAATAAATAAGCAAATTATTGGATATAAGGTTTTAAGTTAACATACTGACCTTTAATGTTCTTATAATCTAGACAAATAGCTTGGGAAGCTCATTCCCAAAAATTGTCCAATACTTTTAACTCTCTTTCACCTAATAAACTTAAATTAGCTCTTAATCAAGAAGAACTTTATTCCCTTCTACATCATACTAGCAAGAAGGCTAAATCTATACCTTACTATTATTTTGGGTTCAACAGAAATCAGTTGACACTTGATCAATTAAAGTGTTTAATTGAAAATCACGTGTCTTTAACTGTGGAATTTTGATTGGGCTGAGTTGGTTGGATACAAGACATGATTGTAGGATTTCTAATTAATTAAGTTTGTGAAATGAATCTAACTTAGTCATTCGAGAATCCATGGTATTCATGAACTCAATTAATTGTGGATGAATGTATTTCGTGTTTAGTATCATTACACTTTAATATTTTGAGTCTAGATTCATATCTACTATATTGTGTAGTATAAATAATCATGAATCAAATCCAACTTGCATGAAATGAACTATTCATGAACTTAACCATTTATAAATCTATAGTATCCATGAACCCAATTAATTGTGAAAAAATGTACTTAGTATTTAATGTAAATTAAGTTTAACATATATCTATTTAATAATATAAATACATATGAATTAAAACAAAATTATTATACTTTATTTTTATTTTTTTATGTTTCAATGCGTTGTGAAAGCATAAATTATTAGTTTTGTATTATTAGAAATTGAGTTTTTATTTTTAATTTATGCATTAATGGAATTCCAATTGAATGAATTTGTTGACATTAGACCTAATAATTTTGAGCATGATACGAAAACACGATAAGGATATAACACATAAATAATGTAATAAACATGACACGACACATTTAAACACGAAACCTTTAATATATGTATCGTACTCATATTTAAAATTTTGACATATTTAATAATTTTATTGTGTCTATATTTATACAATTGATAATAAAAAAAATATGAATACGACACAATACGAATTGACATGTTTAATTGACATTAAGTATTATCTTACAAATATCTATAATTTGTTCGTACCAAAAAAATTGTGACTCGACTGGAGTCCGGTAATTTTTTCTAGTTTTATATAATGGTGAGATCCGTCAAAAAAGATGTATAGGGTTAAATGAACTAAATAGAGGGAGAGATTAATTATATATTAGACCTAACAATTTGTGACACGATACGAATACATATAGATAAAATAATTAAAATATGATACAAAAAACGATATGATACCAAAAAAATGACACGAACAAGACACGAATACACGAACGTATCAAAATTTTTATAACACGAATAATTAATATATCAAAATTTATATAAATATATTGTCTCAAACCCGATTATGACAAATATAAATACACGAATTTGACACGAGTACACTGAATATCATCTCTATTATATATGTAATTGTAGCTTATTCTTGGCCTCTTTTTTTCTGTATCTAATGAAACTTTCAAATAAACTCTTATGAAACAGTGCTCAACTTTCTCACAAAAAGATTTAGAAGCTTTAGGGAGATGAACCAGGTGATATTTCCATAATTTGTCTATTTTTGATGTTTGGATTCAACCTAAAATGCACCTTTTTTTTTAATCGCAATATGAAAATAAAAGAAGGCATTGTAGATACTAATATTTAAATCTTATACAGTTGAATGTCATATTTTAAAATTAATTGCATGAACCAATTGAATTAAAGTTCAGATTTACTTTCTTACTTGTTTTTGGTTTCATGGTGCAAAGTGTCAAGTTTTTATGCTAATAGCATGAAAAATCTATGCAATTTCGGATTACACCCAATTTTGCCTTTTTTTAAAATTAAAAAAAAAATCATGTTTTTGTTTTTCCTATAAACAATATGGGGTCAAATGGGTTATTTTGAGTTGAATAAACAATTTTATCTAATTTTAGGAAGCTGGAATTTTCAGTTTTTTCTGTAATCTTCCAATTCCATGCATTCACACAGCTGACTAATTAGAATAAAAAAAATATTTGTTTTGGGAAAGCTCCTTTTTCACATTGAAAAATAAATTAATGTTTCTAAGCCTTTTTCACTATTTTTTTATATTTGAAATTGTTAAAACTTAATCTCCGATAATTAAAATTAAAAATTCAACATTCTACCGACAAACTACATCGCTGCTTGAATCTATTTGAATCTGTTATAATAATACATGTTGGCATAAAATCAACACCCTAACCTTGAAAGGACCATATCTTCTTGATAATTCTATTACAATTATTTAAATCAAACAAAAACAAATTAGCTGTCTTTGGTATAAAAAAAAATTACGAGAATAGAATGGAATTATCATTATTATTATCAATTATATTACTCGACACTTTTCAGTTTTGTAAAAAATTATTTGTGTTTAACATTTATGTTCCGTATATATTCGAATATTAATATAAGATATAAATTTTTAAATATATAAATTTTTTAAAAAAGGTATAGCATACCCATATTGGATGGACGGTTTTTTTTATCTAAATATAGCTAAAAAAAATTATATACCAAGATACCGTTCTTTTCATATTAATTCCAAAAATCAGCTTCTTTTTCTAGCTGGGAAATCGCCATCCCCCATGACGATTTCCCTTGGTAAAAATTGCAAAATTTACAAAAAACACCAAGAGAAATCGCCATCCCCCATGGCGATTTCCCTTAATGTTTTTTGCAAAATTTGCAAATTATACCAAGGGAAATCGCCATAGGGGTGGTATATTATTTTTTTTTACTTAAATTAAAAAAAAAAATTGTAAATTTATTTTTAAAATTTGTATTTTAATTTTAAAAATTGCAAATTAAATAAAAAATTTATTTAAAAAAATTAAAAGTCCAACGATATATTTTTCTTATTTAAAATTTATAAAACTCTTTTTAAAAATTTTTAGTTGATTTTTACTATATAAACTTTAAAAACAAAGAAATTAAAAAAAATCAAATTTTTTTGAAGGCAACAGTCAAGTGACCATTGCCTTCAAAATCCCCTCCCGTCCCCCCGCCCTACACACACACCACTCTTCTAAAAATACCCTCCTCATTTTCTACAATTTATTTTTATTTTCTTTCTTCTTTCTACAATCAAATTTCTTTCTACCAACAAATTTTTTTTCTACAACAATATTTTTTTTCTACAACAATATTTTAAACTGGCTTCATCATCACTATTGAGGTTGCAAGAAAATCACATATTGGAGGTTATATTTAAAGAGGTAAGTAAATTGTTGTAATACTATTTGTATTACATTATCAATTTTTAGTTATTTTTTAATTAGTATTATTTTGTAAATTTATAGTTTTATTATTTTTACATTTTTAATGTTATAGTACTTATTATAGTTTTATCATTTATTAATTAGTATTGTTTTTTCATTTTATAGTTTTATAATTATTTGTTTTTTATATTGTTTAATTTTTTATTGTTATAGATATTTAATTTTTTAATTATTATTGTTTTTTCATTTTATAGTTTTATATAATTTTAATTTTTATATTATATTGTTTTTTTTATTATTATATACAATAATAATTTTTTAATAATTACTGTTTTTTCATTTTATAGTTTTATATAATTTTTATATTATATAATTTTTTATTATTATAGTTTTATAATTTTTTAATTATTATTGTTTTTTCATTTTATAGTTATTTATTTTTTATATTATTTAATAATTATATAAAAAAAATTAAATTTTTTTATTATTATTGTTTTGTTATTTTATAGTTTCAGAGTTTTTTTAATTTTTATATTGTATAATTTTTTTAATTGTTATAGTTTTATAATATATTAATTTTTATTATTATTTGATTTAATTTAATTAATTATCAACAGGAAACTCGTCGTGTGTTACGTTCGATGAAACTTACATTGGAGGACCGGCATCCATCTATTATTGACCACTTAAGAAGAGCCGGATTTTATCAGCAACTCAAATTCAACGATTTTTGATACAACCCGACTTAATCAGTGCGTTGATCGAACGATGGAGACCTGCGACCCACACTTTTCATTTTCCATTTGGTGAATGCACGATAACACTAGAAGATGTTGCGCTTCAACTTGGACTTCAAGTCCATGGCGATGCAGTTACAAGCAGAAGCTTGTTAGATTGGAATGAAGAGTGTCAAAATCTATTGGGCTCGGTACCTCCAGATGAGTATGTATCTGGCTCAACGGTGAGACTAAATTGGTTGAAATCCTTTCAAAATCTTCCATTACACGCAACTGAAGAACAGATACAATATGCTGCTAGAGCATATATTTTACGTTTGATTGGAGGATTACTGATGCCTGACAAATCGAGCAGTCGGGTGCATTTAATGTATCTTCCATTACTACGTGATTTAGAGCATGCGGCAAATTATAGTTGGGGTTCAACGTGTTTGGCGGTTTTGTATAGAGAACTTTGCCGGGCTACAGTTCCTAAAAGCCATGACATAGGTGGATGTTTAGTGCTTCTACAATCATGGGCTTGGTATCGGCTACCATTTCTTGCTCCGCGCGTGGATGTTTCGGTTGTATACCCCTTTGCAAGCAGGTAATAATCTTTACTATTTTATTAATTTTGTACGAAGTTGTATTTTTATAGGTCTATTAAGATTTTATATGCATTTTAACAGGTGGAGTAAGAGTAGGAGTAGAGATTTTACAGAGACTCCGACCGACCTTGCAAGTATAAGATTGCGACTAGATCGAGTAGGATATGATAAGGTAAATATTTCGATTGTTACATTCAAGTATTTTTGTATTTAATCCATATGAAACTAATAATTTGTAATAATTATTCGCAGTTTCTGTGGATGCCATATTCCTCAAGTGAAATTATGGCATGCCTCCCATCGGATGCCTACAATAATTGTAATATATGGAAAGCAAACACAGCATTGATATGCTTTTCATATGTAGAGTGGCACCAAACTGACATGGTGTTGCGATAATTTGGGATGCAACAACCAATTCCTGCAGCCCCGGTGAACCTTGATAAGCTTCACAAGATCGACATGCGTGGTCGTCATGAGGAATTCTGGCCTGCGAAGCATGAACATAGGATCCATTGGTGGAATATACGTTTTCAACGAATTCCGACAGGTTATCCGATTGTTGGTAATAATTTCAACCCATCTGATGATTACATAGGATGGTATAGAAATGAAGGTCGGCCTTTTGTTTGTCCACCGTCGGTGTATGAGGATGTTAGGAGTATGCCATTTGCCGGACGAACTTCAACTCCAATCCCTCCTACACAGGATATGGAAGCTCCTAGACCTAGCCGACAACGTGGGCAAACGCGTCAACCGGCCTCATCGGAGTTCACAGCACCGAGGATGTCATTTGGTCATCCTGAACCTGAACGGGATCATGGAGCACCATCCAGTCATCGTTATTCCGTCAGCCACCCCGGAGATGACGTTGATGAGTGTTACCGACCATCACCGCCAATGACGAGGTTAATGACCAGCTCCCCATCCTAAGTCCAAGTTCAGCATATCTAACACCAATGTATCAGTTTGGAACCCCTACGTCAGCATTTGATGGTACATCATTTCTGTGTCCATCTAGTAGTCAGGTTCCCGTTATGGGTGAACTAGGTGTTGGCTCCTCGAGCAGTGGGTTTCAAATTTTTGATACGAAAGAAATGACTGATGACATACAACCGGAACCAGTGGCGGTTATAGCAGGAGGTCGTGGTCGACCGCGAATACGTGCCATTGACGAGGTTGAACGATGAGTCCAACCACCACGTACTAGAAGAGCTCGACACTGTTGCTCTACACCATGCAATAATTAGAATAAATGTACTTTTATCAATATAACGAGAATAATGTATTTTAAATTTGTAATATATAAATTTATATGTTTTTCATTTCATGTTATTTATTTTAAATTTGTTGGAAAATTAGTTGTTATTTTTAATTTTTTTATTCAGCATATGTAACTAAAATCTTAATGTTGTTATTTAATTTATAAAAATGTAAAAAAAAATATATTATTGAATATATTTTTATAAAAAAAATTTATTTTATATAAAATAATAATCCAAATTACATTATAAGTAGAAAAAAAACTTGCATAACATTTTCCCTTAATGGCAAAATATGTAATTATTACAGGTTATGAAAACATGTAATTCCTTTATTGTTGATGCGAACTCTCCCCCAATGTGCCAGATTGATGCAGACATTTTCGACGGTTATGACCTTCATTTCTGCATAATCCACAACGTTTTGGTTGGCCTTTCTCCCTAAGGTCCATTTCATTACGAATACGACTTGATTTTGGCCGACCATGTGGATTTCTCCGCATTTCTTGATTGGGACACACTTCTGGACCATCATATTGAGACCAGTAACCTTCATTTCCAACTACTTCGAACTCATGTCTATAAACATTCAATATAGTTTCCAGTCTATAGACTTTGTCCACATATTGCATGCAATCTACATGGACATGTGCACAGGCAGCAACTACATGTGAACAAGGGAACCTTTGTGCTTGAAACTTCCCACAGTCACACCACATGTCACTAAGCTTGACTTTGTACTTCATTGTAGAAACACCCTCTTGTGGATCAACTAACTCTTCAACCATAAAAGATTGATTTGCTCGCGTAAAATTACGAACAAAGTGGGAGTTAGCTTTCCTGCGATTTTCTTGCATAGCCTGTGTGACTGTTTCACAGTATGTGTGCCCTCCGTCCATCATTGCAATTTGCTTGTTCCCCATCTTAACAAAAATGTGCAGCCAACCTATAATATGTTGATTGCACTAAAGCAGTAATGGGAAGATGACGCGTTCCCTTCAACATCGAATTGATAGATTCAGCTAGGTTGGTTGTCATATGACCATAACGTCTTCCTTGATCATATGATTGGGCCCACTTCTCCTTGGGGATCTTATCAAGCCAATTAGCCGCCTCTGCATTTTCTCCACGAAGATTCTCATACATGAAATGAAAATTCGGTCGCCTCAACTCGTATCCTAATAAAATTAAAAACAAAAGACTTGTGAATTTCAGTATTATTTTATATAGTAAACGAAATATAAGAGATAAAATAACTATGATTCGATTCCATACCCATGTTAACAATGTGTCGATGCAATTCCTTGTTAAACTTTTTCATAAAGTTAGCTGCAATGTGTCGAATGCAGTACACTGAATATGCATGTGGAAGATTCCATCCACTACTATCGCGTCTAATCGCAGCTTTGATGGCTTCATGTCGATCAGACATCAAGCATATACCAGGCTGTTTTGTCACATGTCTATGCAAGTTAGTGAAAAAGAATGACCAAGTCTCTGTTATCTCACCCTCCACAATGGCAAAGGCAATTGGCAGTATGTTTCGATTGCCATCTTGTGCAATAGCTAACAATAATGTTCCTTTGTATTTTCCATATAAGAAAGTACCGTCTATTTGCACAATAGGTTTACAATACGGATACTTTTCAATGCATGACTTAAATGTCCAAAATAGTCGATGGAATATTCTCTTACCCTAGACCAGTCGATCACCATGATATGCAGGTACCGTTTGCAATTCCACAATTGTAACAGGCATGAAATGTTGCATTTCACCTAACCATTTAGGTAGCTCATTGTACGATCTATCCCAATTGCCAAAAACTCGAACAATTGCCTTTTGCTTTGCTTTCCACGTTTTCTTATAGGAGGTGATGTATCCATACCAGATTCGCATCTCAACGATCAAAACTGAAACGGAGATCTCTGGATTTGCTTGGACCAATGACGAAATGCATGAACAGATCATGTTACAATCTAACTTGCAATGATCTTGTGGAATCCTCCCCGATAAACAAGTATGAGGCCCTTCATATTTTCTAATATCCCATGCCTGTTTCTTCTTCATAAAAGTTGCCCTTATTATCCAATTACACCCTTTTCCATACATTACACACTTGGCATAATATTTGGTCCGCTCAGATTCAATTACTCTGTAATCTACAGAGTTTTTGATGTTATAGTGCTTAATAGCTAAAAGCACAGCCTCTTTCGTTGGAAATTGTAACCCAACAAACAGATCAACTGCAGATGGATCAAATGTCAGAGGCGTAGCTAATGTATGAGCATACTCAGGAAATTCTGGCACTTGCATTGCCTCCAGATCCAAGGTATGCATATGGGATGCAGCCTCATATGGGGGAAGATCTCCATGAGTTTTGATCTCAGCAGGGACGACGTCTGGGTCAGAATCACTGTTTTCATCACTTGCGAATTTAGCATCCTCTTCCTGCTCACTAAAGTCACCAACATATTCACCATGGACTCCACGTGGCGGAACAGGACCAACACCAGCTGGCTCATCTTCGAGGGTAGTAGGAATTGTTTGTGAGACTAATGAATTATGAAACGTTGTAGCTTGAGATAACAGAACGACTTCTTATGTGGAAACGTCGTATGTAGTGTTAACATAGAACGGCCCAGAATCATCATCTTCTATGGGAAAGTTTTCTGTTGTGCGAACATTTGAAGGCCCACAATCATCGTCAACATCCTCTATGTCAGCATATAACTCAAGTACATCAACATTTGCAAATGTCTCATGAGCATAAAACATGCATCTAACATCATCATCATCTTTAAGTGGAAATGTTCTATATCGGACACATCCTTCACCAATAGAAAGAGGATGCCTATACTTAACATCTGAAACTCTTTTTCTATTTCCAGCTTTAATTTTTGTATGAATTTGCAGCTTCAGTTCCTCTAATGTGACGTCTTCTTCAACACGAAAACTTTTAGGACGTTCACAATCAAAGGTAGCACCTTCGTCAGTCTTATGAATTTGGCCATTATAGTAGACCAATGCGATCACTCTATTGCTCATGTTGTGTAGTAATGAAACTAAGAAGGATGAGAATAGAGGTATTATAACTCGACAAAAGAAAGAAGAAATATAGAAGGATGAGAATAAGGAGGTATTAGCACTCAGAAAAAATCTGATTGAAAAACTGCTGTATGGGGTATTGTAAACCTTCATCAGTATTATGAATTTATAATGGTTCATTATGTTGTACCAGATGACAAATCCCATCCTTTGTACAGGATGGAATCTGATTCTCATTTTCTAGCTAGGGGTTATTTGACTAAAAAACTGATAACTCATTCAATGCAAAAACTGATGATAAATCTCATCCTTTGTACCAAACTGTCCAATAGTCTCATCCATTGCAGAAGGAATCCAATTCCAATATTTTCTGCAGCATTTGATTGATTGGAAAATAGCTGAAACCTATCCCTAACCCTAAATCATTAGTCCTATCCAAATCCAATTCCAATATTTTTTGCAGCATTTGATTGACTGAAAAATAGCTGAAACCTATCCCTAACCCTAAATCATTTGTCTCATCCATTGCAGAAGGAATCCAATTCCAATATTTTCTGCAGCATTTGATTGACTGGAAAATAGCTGAAACCTAACCCTAACCCTAAACCATTAGTCCCATCCATTACAGAAGGAATCCAATTCCAATATTTTCTACAGCATTTGATTAACTGAAAAATAGCTGAAACCTGTCCCTAACCCTAAATCATTAGTCCCATCCATTGCAGAAGAAATCCAATTCCAATATTTTCTACAGCATAAAATTAAAATAATAAAAAAATTTAATAAAAAATGTAAGTATATATATTTTTAAAAAATTAAAACAATCGAAGATAATATTTTTTATACCTGTTTGTTACAGATCTCACATATAAAATTTAAATAAGAAATCAAATTTTTTATTTATATAAAATTTAAATAAGAAATAAAATTTTTTATATAAAAATTTAATAAGAAATATAATTTTCTTTTTTAAATTTTAATAAGAAATTAAATTTTAATAATAAATTTTATTTTATTTTATTTTTTATAAAATTAAAAAATTATAAGAAATATAATTTTTTATATAAAAATTTAATAAGAAATATAATTTTATTTTTTAAATTTTAAATTTTAATAAAAAAATAAAATTTCATTTTTTTATAAAATTTTAATAATAAATTAAATTTTATTTTTCATAAAATTAAAAAATTATAAATTTTTAATATATATTTAAAAAAATAAATAAACAAACCTAGATAATTTTTTTTTATTTAATTTACAATTTTTAAAATTAAAATAAAAATTTTAAAAATAAATTTACAATTTTTTTTAATTTAAGTAAAAAAAATAAAATAAAAAATAATACACTAAGGGAAATCGTCACCCCCATGGTGATTTCCCTTGGTATAATTTGCAAATTTTGCAAAAAATACCAAGGGAAATCGCCATGGGAGGCGGCAATTTCCTTTTTTTTTTCAATTTTTGCAAAATACACCAAGGGAAATCCCTTGGTGTTTTTTGCAAATTTTGCAATTTTTACGCTGGGAAATCCCCATGAAAGGTGGCGATTTCCCAACTAGAAAAAAACAAGTGAATTTTGATAATTAATCTGAAAAGAACGATATTTTGATATATAATTTTTTTTAACTATATTTGGATAAAAAAAACCTCGGATGGACACTCCCTAATTCAGATAATATAGTTTACAAATATTATTACATATGCATAAGTTTATTTAGAGAGGGGGCTGGCTAAAACAACCTACCAAGTTGCCTTTTCATACACGTTTCTTTCTCTTCACATACCAGTATTTTGTTTCTCATGCTGCTTTCTTCTCTTTAACACCTCTCCATCTTTCAGGTTTACTGCTTTTTAGTTCCATGGCTTCTCCCTTTTTCTCTCAGCCTAACTTCCCTTAGCTTTATATAAGCTTTCTTCTTATCTCTTTGCTGCGCCACTTTCCATTTGAATCTTTTCAGTTCTTTATTTGTTTTTGTTTTTGTTTTTGTTTTCTCTGTTGTTAAGTGCTTTGGACAATAAGAATTTTGGGGTAGATTATAAGGGTGTGTTTTGTCAGGATTTCAAGCTGAATTTTGGGGGGCTTGTTGTTTGGAACCAAACCAAGATTGTGAAACAGGAGGTTTTAGGTTCTCCCAGGAATGGCAAACATTGGTGTAGTCAGTGAGGAAGATGATCAGAAGCAGATGGATTTGCCTCCAGGTTTCAGGTTTCACCCAACTGATGAAGAGCTTATTTCTCAGTACTTGTACAAGAAGGTTCTCGACGTAAACTTCAGAGCTAGAGCTATTGGAGAGGTGGATTTGAACAAATCTGAGCCCTGGGAACTGCCCTGTAAGATTTGTTGCTCTGTAATTCAGAATTTTCATTCACTTTTTTTGTGCGTCTTTTGTTAAATCTTCCTGGATGTGATTGTTTCAGGATTCTGTTTCAAAACTTAAAACTTTGTCATGTTTGTTTGGTTTGTTGGTTGGATATAGGGAAAGCGAAAATGGGAGAAAAAGAATGGTACTTTTTCTGTGTGAGAGACAGAAAATACCCTACTGGTTTGAGGACAAATAGGGCTACTGATTCTGGCTACTGGAAAGCCACAGGGAAAGACAAGGAGATTTACAGAGGGAAATCATTGGTTGGAATGAAGAAAACCCTGGTTTTCTACAAGGGTAGAGCTCCAAAAGGTGAGAAAACCAACTGGGTCATGCATGAATACAAATTGGAAGGCAAATTCTCAGTCCACAACCTCCCTAAAACTGCCAAGGTAACCTAACCTACACATTTCTCTGCTTTTTTCCTGTCTCTTGCTCATTTGATCTTAATGGATCTTTTTGTTTTCTATTTTGTAGAATGAATGGGTGATTTGTAGGGTATTCCAAAAGAGTTCTGATGGGAAAAAAACCCATATTTCAGGTCTGATTAGGGTGGGTTCTTTTGGTAATCAGTTGGGTCCTGCTGGTCTACCACCATTAATGGAGTCTTCACAATACAATGGCAAGAGCAAACCTGTTGCCGAATCGCCTTACGTGCCCTGCTTCTCCAATCCTATTGATCTTCAACGAAACCAAGAAGACATAATTGATAAGTTTAACAATCATCTTCTTCCTGTTTCGTCTAATCCTACCAACATTTTCCCACGAATCCCACTTTCAAACTCTTTCTACTCTGCTCCAGCTGTCCCATCAAATTTTCAATTCTCTGGCTCTGTTTTAATGCAACAAGACCAATCAATCCTCCTGAGGGCCTTGATTGAAAACCATGGATCAAACATGAGGCAGGATTTCAAAATAGAGAGGGAGATGATTAGTATTTCACAAGAAGCAGGTTTAACCACTGATATTAACGCTGAAATCTCTTCTGTCGTATCGAATCTGGAAATTGGAAAGAAGGCATGTAATGATCAAGAAGCCCCTTCTGCTTCAGCTGGACCAGTGAACCTTGATTGTTTTTGGCATTACTGAAATCACAAAAAAAAAAAAAAAACTATGTATTATAATATTATAAGTAAATTACCATGTAAGAAAAACTTAAAAATTGTTCTCTTTCTTATACTGTTTTTTGTTTCTTTTTATAGGTTGCTTGCTTAGATACAGAATTTGTGAGATTCAGTTGGTAGCAATCTGATATTTGTTTGTTTTTTCTCTTTAAAAAATTTGCAATTGAGGCTGTTGGATGTTATTGCTTACATCAATGGAAGCATGCGTTACATTCTCATCATTTCTTATTCCTTAAATCTGTATCACCAAAATCAACTTGTGGGGTTTTCAATAGTGTTCTACTATATATATTTTTTGTTTATAATTGATGTTGTCTTAATATAATAGTCTAATATTATGCCAACAGATCACGACACCGAACACAATTGTTGACCAATTCTACTATTTTCAGGATTCAGGGACTATGCTAAATACATTATCATTGTATTTGTATGTTTAAGCTGAAAGAAATTTGATTCTCATTTACCAAATGTTGCTCACATTTTGTTTGTTTTTTTTTTTTTATTTTTTTTATCCTTTCCGAAGTCATCCAAATCTTGTTCAACTCTTTCCCAAAATTTCAACATCTTGATAGTGCAAATGGGATTTGACTCTGTATTTGCTGGCAAGATTTTTCTCATCAGAGTCAGACATGCAGTATCAGAAGAAAGGTTAAAAAATTGAACCGAAGGTCGGTCGGTCGGTTTGATAAAATATGTTTAAATATATAAAAATAATAATTTTAATATTAAATAAATAATAAATATAATTAATAATTAATAAGAATATGTATTTGATTTATTGATATGATTTTTAATATAAAATCAAAAGGTTAAAAGTTTAAATATCATCACTTTCAAAAAAAATTAAAAGAAAAGTAAAAACTAATTTTTTTATCATTTTTTTATCGATTAAAAAAAAAACCTAATTTTATATAATACTAAACCAAACAAGCAATCAATTTTTAATTTAACTAATCCAATCGTAAAATTCGATCTAATTTTTTATTCAACGATGAAAAGCCAAATCATGTGGTAATCAATTTAATCTTGTCAATGATATCTCTAAGATGGTTACCTATACCTATCACATCAATAATTAATAGTGAAGTATTTGAAAAAAAAAATTTGTTTAATAAATAATTGAGATTTGTTGTATATATGTTACTATTATACTAGTATTCAAGCTCCATGTAGATGATAAAAGAAAAACGGAAATTGTAAATAAAAAATTACATCAAATAAACAAAATTATGTACTGCAATCTCAAATTCTGCCTACAAGTTATTCATAAATCCGATCAGACCTGGATAAATTCGAATAGTAAAAAATTATTTATTTAAGATTCAATTAGGCTTGATTTATTAAGTTTGAAAATTTTATTTTATTATTTAAAATATATATATATTAAATAGTAATTCAGATCGAACCGAGCTGGTTTGAATTTAAAATATCTTATTTCAAACTTGATCCAATTTGGATTACATCCGTCGAACCGAAGAGGTCACTTTACACTTAAACAAGCATATTTAAGAGTGTAAACGAGACATTTATACTTGCATATTACTCGAGCTCGGCTCGATCATTGTCGACAATCTCAGTTCAATTTTCTCACTGTCTACACCAAGTGGCCAACCAAGCAAAGTGCTACTTCAAATGTTTGACCATTTCTTATATCCACCAACCTATTCTAGTAAACTTTTTATATTTTATACATTATTTATACTAGAATAGTTAGCCTTTTTAATTTTTAAGATAAAAATATATATTATAATTCCTATTTTTAAAATTTTCTTTTTTCAAAATAAAAATTCAAACTACTTGAGTTATAAGGAAAATTAAAAATGATATAACAAAATCATCACAACTTTAATGTATTATTTATACATATTGACACCTTAATTGACTTCTTTCAAAAATAATATTAGTCATGTTGTACAAAAGAAAAAAAAAAAGCATTGTAGTTATTGTTTATTAAAATAAATAGCAAAAGTCAATTTCATCAAATGAATTTGAAATTAAAATTATTACATATTACTTGGATTTAATTGAAGTATTGGAACTTAACTTCAAATGGAAATTCTAACATTTGCCAATAATCATGGTCTTTTAATAGAGTATTAGACTCTTAATTTTAATTATTAAATTCAATTTTTGACAGCCTTAAATAAAATAATAAAAAAATTCCAACATTTGAATTATAGTACTATTTTTCACTTAAAAAGAATGAAAAGGAAAAAAAGGACTTCATGTAAATATATGTATATAAATGCTATGCTTTTTTTCTTTTCTTTAGTGGTTGGTTTAATGGTGGGTATATAATTGTTTTAAAATTCAATATTATAGTTACAACTAAATGTTTCCTCATGTATAGTTGTAAAATAGTAGAATCAAACAATTAAAATTTGTCAAGTAGTGGCTATGAAAATCTATAAGTAGGTTGCATTTCCCCCTCCTATAAAATGTTGAACGTTGCTTCTTTATAATACTACTATGACCTAAAAAAATCATAATCCATTTGTAAGCAAATAACAGTATAGCATGTATGTATAGCTTAAAAGCAATTACAATTTAAGTTCCAAAAATTTTATTATATTAAAATTATATATAAAATGTTTCATTAACAACAAAATTAATTGATTCAATTGGTAAGATTGTTCATCTCAACACAAATGATAATGAATTTCAAAGTTTACCAATGAGTTATCTTTGTATATACTATCAAGTGAGGGAGGTAATTTGCAAGAAATATTATCTCATTTATTGTTGGTGTAAATTTTAAACTTAATAAATAGATTAAAGAATTATCACATATCTTATTAAAAAATATATAATATATAATATAAATTATAAATTAATTTTTGATAAATAAAAAAACATGTGATAATATTTTAATACCATTTATGAAATCTAAATACCCCCAACAATATGTAAACTTATAACCTAATTTTCTAAACCTAACAATTCGTGCATTTATGTCATATTCGTGTTATTTTTTTGTGTAAAATCATGTTTAAGGTGTTATATATTTATATAAATTTTAACACGTTAATAATTAATGCTATACAAAATTTTGACTCGTTTAAATATTCGTATTGTATTCGTGTTATATTTTCATATCATATTTTAATTATTTTTTCGTATCTTGCTCATATGATATTCAAAATTATCAGATCTATCCACTTCAATATTATCCTAAGTTGAGAGAGTTTGAGCAATTTATTTGTTTCGAATTTTTATTTATGTAAAAATACAATACAAAAATAGTAATCTTTACTATTATAAAGGGAATGACTGAGTTGGTGTCACTGATTTAAGTGACACCAACTCGGTTGGTGAAATTACAAAAATAATCAAATATAATTATAACATAAAAAATAAAATAAAGATATTTTTGTGTTTTCAAATTTCAAATATATATATATATATTTAATAAAAAAACATTTTTATTCTTAAAAAAACTACCCACTAAGCCAATAAACTACCCATTTTCTCAATAAACTACTCAACTATAGGGGTGAGCATTCGGTCTGTTCGGTTTATAAAAATCGAAAATCGAAAATCGAATAAACCGACACTACTAATAGAACTGACCGAACCGACCGAAATTAAGCTACAAACTGAACCGATCGAACCGATCTTAATAGGTTCGGTTCTTTCGGTTTTCATGGCATCAAAATAATTGGCATAAAAAATAAGTAAAATTAGCACTGAACAGAGTTTTGCACAGTGAAACTTTCAGCATCTATGGTCTGTGATATTTCCTAATGGCTTAATTTCAGCACAACAATAAGAACAGACCTCATGAAAGAATTAAACAAGCTGCTTAAATATTAAATATATGATTTTGATTTTAAATAAGTATTAAATATAGTCATTAGTTAATAAAAAAAATGTTTAGCTTAATGATATTGTCTTTATTATATGATTAAGAGGTTAAAAAAATCAAATCTCATTGTTTGCAAATAATTTTTTAATAAAAAAAATAAAATTAACAAAAAAATGGTTTTTTTATCGGTTTAATCCGCTTTTTAACCGGTTGAGTCAGTTTTCTATCAGTTCACTATATGTTTGGTATTTTATATGCACCTGACTGAAAAAATCACCGGTTCTCGATTCAACTGATCCAATCGGTCGATCCAATTCAATTTTTTCATCATTGGTTAAAATGTTAGATTCAATTCGAAATTCAATTTTAGAAATTTGATATAATCATGAAAGGATTTTGTCACACCCCAAATTCAGGGCATGTGACCGGCTAGAGACAAGGTATGCCCCAGCCTCCGAAGCCTGACTATATTTATTAAACCAAATTAAAGAAAATTTTGGCATAATCTCGCCCTACATGGGCATTTGCCGCTCAATCATCAACATTCACAATGTAATAATTCATCAACACATGACATCTCGGTTTGGACGCCTCCGATAGGGAGTAACCGAAATGCCCCGCAGCAGACTCAACCTTTATGACATCTTATTCACAAACACACATTTTTACTATATCATAATAAAATGAACATCACCATGTCATACCAGGCCTCTAAGATTGATATACATCATACATCACTTAATTACATCCGCTTATAAATATACAGAACATATTCAACATACACAAAATACAGAGGACCCATGATACCCTAGTGACTGCAAAATATACCCTACCATCGCCACTGCTTAACACATCTTGGGTCAATTCGCTCACCACAAGTATGTGAGCAGCTAGCTATCCGGAATATGAGAAGAGCTAGGTCTGTTAGAATCTGAAAAAAATTGAAAATAAACAAAGTGAGTCGAAAAACTCAGTGAGCATAAGGTAACTAGGAAGAGTACTTGGAAATTTCATGTTTCCTTTCTTAACCATTAAAGCATAAACATGACATATCAAGTACGACTAATTAACCAAAAAGTAATATTTAAATATTGTTCCGGGACTTATAAAAATTATTTGTCCCATATGAAATCTTCTATACTGAGTGTTGAATATAAATAAGCCATTGGCTAGCCTAACTTGATAGCCAAAAATATTTAACAATCGATTTTACGTGTATACCTCCACAATTATTAATGAAGAATTTCTCATGTCTATATCATCAAAACATCCCGGACTTATACCAGTCCGTAATATTTGTCATCGTAGACTATCTTGTCCATATCATCCCGGACTCATCTTGCCCGTACAACAATAGCATCCCGGACATCACCCTGTCCGTACAATAATAGCATCCCGGACTTCACCTTGTCCGTACAATATTAGCATCCCGGACATCACCCTGTCCGTACAATAATAGTATCCCGGACTTCACCTTATCCGTACAATATTAGCATCCCGGACATCACCCTGTCCATACAATAATAGCATCCCGGACTTCACCTTGTCCGTACAATATTAGCATCCCGGACATCACCCTGTCCGTATAATAATAGTACCCCATACATCACCCTGTCCGTATAATAATAGCATCCCGGACATCACACTGTCCGTATAATAATAGTATCCCAGACATCACCCTGTCCGTATAATAATATCAACATGATATATTAACTCTCTTATATCGTGGAGTAATATATATATATATATACTGTACTAGGAAACAATCTCTACACTAATATATTTCTACTTATGTTTCTCAAAGCATTACAAATAGCTAACATTCATTATTATTCAACTCCACAACACTTACCTCATGTAACCATACTA
Source organism: Fremontodendron californicum (assembly GCA_030761205.1). Taxonomy (NCBI): domain Eukaryota; kingdom Viridiplantae; phylum Streptophyta; class Magnoliopsida; order Malvales; family Malvaceae; genus Fremontodendron; species Fremontodendron californicum. The sequence goes on from JAULJL010000032.1 coordinate 6,790,339, forward strand.
ATACCACACTTACGCCTTTGATCCGCGTAAGGTTTGAAACTCACCATTTTCGTGATTCAAGCAATCTTTCGTGTTTCAATATCCATATCAATCAACAATGCATATAAGGCAATAACTACCTCCTAGATTAACCTAAATACTCACAGTGTTATTTCGAGTATTAAAGCGGCACTTTCGTGACTTTGTCGCGATCCCAGGTGAACTCCACGATACGGGTACCTACGACATCGTCAGGATATTTTGTAAATATTTTACAACTACGGGACACTCAAATTCCCATTATTTATAATAGTTAGTTGCTATCCAAAAAATTTCAGCTTAAAAATTTTTACAAATAAATTCCTACACTTAGCTCGAGTCAAAATTCGGAGCAACAATCAACTGAAAAGTTGCTCATACAATAACAATGAAGCTAACGGTGGCCTCGGACAACCAAGGAACGTGGCGACACCATCTCAAGGCAAGCTAGGGTTTCAACCAAACTCATTTTAGCCTCTAACTTTTGATTCAAAGCTATTCGATACTAATTTATAGATTAAGGAGGCAGAGGAACACCTCCTGTGGCGAAAAAAATGGTGGCAACATGGTGGTTCACCACCACCAATTTTTATTTTTATTTTTCGACATGGTTTCTCATAGTTAAAGGAAAAATTTTCAAAATATAACATCAAAATCAAGCTTAGAACATGAAGTTACCTTTGGGTTTGTGAAATCTTTGAAGATTTTGGTGATATGCCTAGTAAACGGAAGAGAGAGAAAGCTTGGAAGCAAGCTTCTATGGCTTCCTTTCTTTTTTTCACCCTTTTCTGGTTCCTCCCGTGAAAATTGGGGGAGGAGAAGTCTGATTTTCGGACTTAACAAGTGGGCTATGGTCAAATGACCATTTTGCCCCTATTTTGTCTTTTAGTGCCTTAATAGGCCAACATGAAATTTTAACGTTCGGAAGCCCGTTTTTCACTTTTCTTGACACGAATATGTTCCAAATATGACGATATACTGATCTACATGTTCGGATAATTTTTTTTTGATATCCCGAAACCCAAATCCGAGCCTCGGAGCGCCAACGGGTCAATATTTTGACTTTTTCGGTTTTAGCTCCGATTTTTGTTCTGATTTCACCAGTAGCTTTCTAACATCATTTTATGTCTATATTAATCTATTGATCCATTTAAAACCTTTTTCGGACCTTCCCGCGATTAGTTTTCGGTTTTCATTCCTTTAGGTTACTTAAGGACTAATCCGATTTCAACTCCGTTTTTGACTTTTCTTGTCATATTCATAATCCTCATATGTTATAACATATGTCCATGTGTTCGATTAGTTTCAAAAAAATTCCGAACCATGTTTTTACGGCAATTTACGTCAAATTCACTAAATGACGAATTAGACGATTTTAGCTATCGGATTTTATTTTAATGTCCAATTTTTGATCTAGACATCATATTATGATCCTATAGGATCACTTAGTCCATTGGTACCATTTACGGACTAAAAACAAAATACTTGGTAAAATTACCAAAATACCCCTGTTCACATTTTATCGATTTTTCTGTCGATTCATGTTCTAACACTCCCAAATAATGTTATATCACATATCAACACGATGTGAAGTTAACTTATCACATTTCAAAGACTTTCTCCTATCCCGACTTTTAGTCAATTTGGGGTTAAATCACTTAATCACTCGATTAAACCCCCAACTCTACAATTTATCATACAACATGTGTACCACATGGTAGCCCATCCTTTCTGTAGGCATTTCAAAGTTTAACCTCGAGCCATCCGCATGTTATAATTGTCTCGAATTGATCTCGTACTTACGAGAGTCTTACAATTCTTCCCCCCTTAATAAAATTCGTCCTCGAATTTTGCATAAAGTCAACTTATATAAAAGTACAAGCACTATCTTTGGCTGTATCACATGAAAATCGTCTGACATGAATCTCCACATCATAAGTACATGAAACACAGAGTATACACCACTCATCTCAGGTGATAGGTCTCACTCAATATCTGAAATGGTCTGATATACCTTGGACTCAGCTTGACTCATCCGCCAAAGCTCATAACACTCTTGAAAGGTGAAACTTTCAAGAATACTTAGTCACATGCTATCGGCATACGACTTTTGCCTACTCTAGCAGTTACTAATATATCTTTGATTAACTACACCTTTTTCTAGGTGTACTGTACCATATCTGAACTGAACAACTGATATCCTCCTGTCTTAAATTAACTGACAGGATATTGGCACATCCGGCCATACAATGTCTCGGTCCTAGTTTTGCAATGATCAACAATAAATACACTCAGATCGTAATCCCAAATAATCAATAAGATAAGCCCGAAACTAGATCGAAATACTAGAAATGGTATCATTTGAATACTATACTGAAAACTGTTAATATATACAAACTCAATCAATGATAGGTATCGATCCCGATTCTCTTCCGAATCTAGTATATTAACACATAACATGTCCTCAAGGACTGTTCATCTGTCCGTAAATTAAATACGGTACTAAATCGCAACTGTATTTCAGAAGCTACCTGGAATGATCTCCAGAATTTAACTATAAACTTGGTGTCTCAATCAAGTACAATAAACAACAAAAACTTCACGAAGACCCAATCTGGTCTAAAAAGAGCCTAGCACACTGACTTATGTTATACGTAATTTAACCAGAATTAAGTGTGCTAATTTAGTTAGTCTATCAACAATCACTCAAATAAAATCACATTCCTTGCCTACCTTAGACAAGCCTATATCTAGGCCCCATAATGACTTTATCTCAATCCCATTATTATGTATTCAACTTTATAACCTATTGAATCTCATTATTGTATATTAAACTCTGTAGCATTACTGTTGGCTTCTGATGCTTAGCTTAAACCTATTAGCATAGTAAACATTTAATCACCACTCCGTAACAATGTGTTCCATACTCTATCACTATTATAACTATTTAAACTCACGATAAATCATAACTTTATCGAGATAAAACACATAAGAAAAAAATTGGGTGCCACTTCGAGGATTTTACCTCGAGCACCTTTTATCTCGAGGACTATTAATCGATTATATAAATGGGGGGTTTCTTTTACTATTAACTATCAGTGATATTTTAAAACATTGCCATAATATTGGCTTTATCCAATGATAGAAAAATAAAATACTCATAGTCTTTTAATATTTCCAAAATCAATCCTGTTTCAATCAATTTTTTTTTTTTTATTACACTATACTTTCGCTGCATAGCTCTGACTTATTCTTTCAACTATACATGCTTAATAAATAACATTGTGTCTCGTACGTTCACTACATTCGTTCAATAAACCATTCATTTATACCATATAAATAGATGTAACTTCAGACCAACACTATCATCAAATTATACTCAAGTATCCCCTGCACCGAGTCCCGTATACTATATAATTTTAGACAAAGTCTATAGTATCTGTATAAATTTGCATACAGTTTACGATATCAACACACGTCCCGGGCATAGCCCGTAATACCATTAAACATTTTGAATACAATTTAAATGTTAAATAACCAGTACTAGGGCAATATGTCTCAATCACGTACAATAACCAGAAAACTCTATATTTCACATAGTCGCGAGATTAATGTGATAATTCATGATTAAATCCATCACATCTCGTTCCACGTGCTAGCACATAACCCGGACAAAGTTCGTGTGGTGATGATCTGCCAGGCATAGCCCCTCATGTCATCTAAGATATATGATGATCTCCGCCTGTTAAGGCCCATCATCTTAAACTCAAGAACTAGTGCGAGAATGAAATCTCAAAACTCCCTGGTGCACAGGGAAAACTTAAACATCCCCATCCGTATATTTATCCGTATAGATTACTACTAGGCAACAACAACCATATAATCAATATAACCCACTTAGAAACTATACTAGGCTATCATGACTATACCATCAGTTTTATCTGCCTAGGCACGCTACTAGGCTAGCCACAATAAATATACATCAATCTTACGACATTGGAATCCATGCCAAATCATATTCTTATCTTGGTTACTTAGGATCTTACAAGGCTATATATTTTCATTCAAGCATTAAACCAAAAACCTTGTAGACATAATAATCGCCTTCCTCCTAGGCATTTTCACAAGCACCTTGTGTGTGATTTATAATCCAACTTAAAATATATCCTTTAGCACTCAAATATTAGCCAGCCTACAAGTTCAGTTTAATATCCAAACACCACCATTTCACAACATCCTCAACATCAATAACAAATATCGAAACTAGGTTAAAATACTTCAAAGTTTCTTGAAATACAACTCAATACATAGTGCTCAAATTAAATAAAATCAGTTTGCCAAAATCTGACTAAAGTTATACCTGTCACCATGGCAGTAGATGCAAAATCACGGGCTTGTCCTTTATTGCCCATAGTATCTTCTCTGCCCACAGACTGTTGTTCCCTACCCTAGGAACCCTGACCCGTCTGTAATTCTACTAACCCTGCTGATTGCCCTGGATATGCTGTAGCTGGATGTGGAGCTCGCACTCATGGGGATAAACCTGGACCTAATGGGCAATCTCTCCTGAAATGCCCTGGCCTGCCACATCTATAACATACACCAGTAGATCTCCTCCTCCAACTACTGACTTCTCTATCCCTCAACATCCATGATTCTAGGGTTGTTCTAACCCTTAGTCCATATGGCCTTGTTTGCCTAGATATTTGTCTTTCATATCTCGCCCTCTCCTGTGACCTATCCTCGAATCGCCTTAACCTCTCGTATTCATGAATTCCTAAATCCCTTTCATTTTCTGGTAAAAATTCTCGAAGAAGCTCAACACTAAATTCTGACCACTCGAGGGGAGGGTCATCAATCCACCTTCTGGCTACTAAAGATATATAACATGCATGTGCCCTACCATACAACTGAAATCTCTCTAATTGTATGGCTCTAGTCGGCGAGCACCCTAAGCCTACACACCGTTGGCCGTACTCTTTTAAAAACCTTCTAGGATCAAAATCGAATTCCACCCCTGCAAAACTAGGTGGTAATGTTCCTCCGAAGTAGGTAAGGTTATATGTTGATAGGGTGTATGTTATTCCAACAACAACTCATTACTAACAACACCTGGTTGAAGGAATTTGGTCGAACAATCGTGGCTGTCATTGTTCTATCACCAGCCCTACCAGGGCCTGAATATATTAAAATGTTATGTTTACCATATCCAATAACTATTCATGTGTCGTCATCTAATACTACTCCAGCAATCCTATCTATTTCCCTAGTAGCAGACCTACTACTATCCTCACTCTGGCCTCTAACCTCAAGGCCAATAAAAATATTATCCAGGACCTCAAGCTCTCGGTCCCCCAGTACGTCTCTATATCTATGAGATCGTGATCGTGACAACATCATATTTAGAAAATAAATATATTGTCAGTAATTCCACAATATTCCCGACACAATTCTATATATACTAGCTGGCTTATAGATTAACCGGTGTAACCGCATGTGACGATGGACATCTGTAGGGGCAGTACAGTACTTACAGATACCCTAAGATAACCTGTAAGCAATGCACTACTATCCTACCCTTTTTGCAGTCACTGACCTCTAGACCATGCTCTGATACCACCTTTGTCACACCCCAAATTCAGGGCATGTGACCGGCTAGAGACAAGGTATGCCCCAGCCTCCGAAGCCTGACTATATTTATTAAACCAAATTAAAGAAAATTTTGGCATAATCTCGCCCTACATGGGCATTTGCCGCTCAATCATCAACATTCACAATGTAATAATTCATCAACACATGACATCTCGGTTTGGACGCCTCCGATAGGGAGTAACCGAAATGCCCCGCAGCAGACTCAACCTTTATGACATCTTATTCACAAACACACATTTTTACTATATCATAATAAAATGAACATCACCATGTCATACCAGGCCTCTAAGATTGATATACATCATACATCACTTAATTACATCCGCTTATAAATATACAGAACATATTCAACATACACAAAATACAGAGGACCCATGATACCCTAGTGACTGCAAAATATACCCTACCATCGCCACTGCTTAACACATCTTGGGTCAATTCGCTCACCACAAGTATGTGAGCAGCTAGCTATCCGGAATATGAGAAGAGCTAGGTCTGTTAGAATCTGAAAAAAATTGAAAATAAACAAAGTGAGTCGAAAAACTCAGTGAGCATAAGGTAACTAGGAAGAGTACTTGGAAATTTCATGTTTCCTTTCTTAACCATTAAAGCATAAACATGACATATCAAGTACGACTAATTAACCAAAAAGTAATATTTAAATATTGTTCCGGGACTTATAAAAATTATTTGTCCCATATGAAATCTTCTATACTGAGTGTTGAATATAAATAAGCCATTGGCTAGCCTAACTTGATAGCCAAAAATATTTAACAATCGATTTTACGTGTATACCTCCACAATTATTAATGAAGAATTTCTCATGTCTATATCATCAAAACATCCCGGACTTATACCAGTCCGTAATATTTGTCATCGTAGACTATCTTGTCCATATCATCCCGGACTCATCTTGCCCGTACAACAATAGCATCCCGGACATCACCCTGTCCGTACAATAATAGCATCCCGGACTTCACCTTGTCCGTACAATATTAGCATCCCGGACATCACCCTGTCCGTACAATAATAGTATCCCGGACTTCACCTTATCCGTACAATATTAGCATCCCGGACATCACCCTGTCCATACAATAATAGCATCCCGGACTTCACCTTGTCCGTACAATATTAGCATCCCGGACATCACCCTGTCCGTATAATAATAGTACCCCATACATCACCCTGTCCGTATAATAATAGCATCCCGGACATCACACTGTCCGTATAATAATAGTATCCCAGACATCACCCTGTCCGTATAATAATATCAACATGATATATTAACTCTCTTATATCGTGGAGTAATATATATATATATATATATATATATATATATACTGTACTAGGAAACAATCTCTACACTAATATATTTCTACTTATGTTTCTCAAAGCATTACAAATAGCTAACATTCATTATTATTCAACTCCACAACACTTACCTCATGTAACCATACTAATACCACACTTACGCCTTTGATCCGCGTAAGGTTTGAAACTCACCATTTTCGTGATTCAAGCAATCTTTCGTGTTTCAATATCCATATCAATCAACAATGCATATAAGGCAATAACTACCTCCTAGATTAACCTAAATACTCACAGTGTTATTTCGAGTATTAAAGCGGCACTTTCGTGACTTTGTCGCGATCCCAGGTGAACTCCACGATACGGGTACCTACGACATCGTCAGGATATTTTGTAAATATTTTACAACTACGGGACACTCAAATTCCCATTATTTATAATAGTTAGTTGCTATCCAAAAAATTTCAGCTTAAAAATTTTTACAAATAAATTCCTACACTTAGCTCGAGTCAAAATTCGGAGCAACAATCAACTGAAAAGTTGCTCATACAATAACAATGAAGCTAACGGTGGCCTCGGACAACCAAGGAACGTGGCGACACCATCTCAAGGCAAGCTAGGGTTTCAACCAAACTCATTTTAGCCTCTAACTTTTGATTCAAAGCTATTCGATACTAATTTATGGATTAAGGAGGCAGAGGAACACCTCCTGTGGCGAAAAAAATGGTGGCAACATGGTGGTTCACCACCACCAATTTTTATTTTTATTTTTCGACATGGTTTCTCATAGTTAAAGGAAAAATTTTCAAAATATAACATCAAAATCAAGCTTAGAACATGAAGTTACCTTTGGGTTTGTGAAATCTTTGAAGATTTTGGTGATATGCCTAGTAAACGGAAGAGAGAGAAAGCTTGGAAGCAAGCTTCTATGGCTTCCTTTCTTTTTTTCACCCTTTTCTGGTTCCTCCCGTGAAAATTGGGGGAGGAGAAGTCTGATTTTCGGACTTAACAAGTGGGCTATGGTCAAATGACCATTTTGCCCCTATTTTGTCTTTTAGTGCCTTAATAGGCCAACATGAAATTTTAACGTTCGGAAGCCCGTTTTTCACTTTTCTTGACACGAATATGTTCCAAATATGACGATATACTGATCTACATGTTCGGATAATTTTTTTTTGATATCCCGAAACCCAAATCCGAGCCTCGGAGCGCCAACGGGTCAATATTTTGACTTTTTCGGTTTTAGCTCCGATTTTTGTTCTGATTTCACCAGTAGCTTTCTAACATCATTTTATGTCTATATTAATCTATTGATCCATTTAAAACCTTTTTCGGACCTTCCCGCGATTAGTTTTCGGTTTTCATTCCTTTAGGTTACTTAAGGACTAATCCGATTTCAACTCCGTTTTTGACTTTTCTTGTCATATTCATAATCCTCATATGTTATAACATATGTCCATGTGTTCGATTAGTTTCAAAAAAATTCCGAACCATGTTTTTACGGCAATTTACGTCAAATTCACTAAATGACGAATTAGACGATTTTAGCTATCGGATTTTATTTTAATGTCCAATTTTTGATCTAGACATCATATTATGATCCTATAGGATCACTTAGTCCATTGGTACCATTTACGGACTAAAAACAAAATACTTGGTAAAATTACCAAAATACCCCTGTTCACATTTTATCGATTTTTCTGTCGATTCATGTTCTAACACTCCCAAATAATGTTATATCACATATCAACACGATGTGAAGTTAACTTATCACATTTCAAAGGCTTTCTCCTATCCCGACTTTTAGTCAATTTGGGGTTAAATCACTTAATCACTCGATTAAACCCCCAACTCTACAATTTATCATACAACATGTGTACCACATGGTAGCCCATCCTTTCTGTAGGCATTTCAAAGTTTAACCTCGAGCCATCCGCATGTTATAATTGTCTCGAATTGATCTCGTACTTACGAGAGTCTTACAGATTTTTATTAAGTTAGATTAATTTCATGTTTATTTTTGGAAATAAAAACTGTTTTCATGTTAAATATATACATATATATAAGATTATTTGAGCAACCTAAATATGAGATAATCCACATCCAAAATGAGTTGTATTTAAGATGACTAAAAGTTTTGCACAACCTAAATTCAAAAATCAACATGAATATAATTTAAACCTGAAATTAATGATTTAAAAATGAATTAAGTTGATTCCAATACGATGACTCCACTCGAACCTATTCAATTACCATATTAAGGAATAGCATTCATATTTATTAAGATAAGATCCCTAAGCATCAATAAATCTGTTCAAGGATCGAGTTTGGAATAAGATATTTTAAATCCAAACTGATCCGATTTGATTCGAATTATTATTTAATAAATAAAATATTTTATATTTAAATTTAATTGTAAAAATATATTAATATAAAATAATTTAATATTTTTAATATATTTTAAATAGTAAAATGAGATTTTCAAATCCGATGGACCGGACCTTGAACAAACAATTTTTTTACTATCTAAACTTGACCGGCCCATCTCAATCCATAAACAACTCTAACTGGTCTTGACCGACCAACTGTCGAAATGCCCTTGCTTGGGTCAGCTCTTCGGGAGTCAAGTCTTTTAAAAAGCTTTTCTTCCTTAGATATCATATGGGGAATGGAAGTCTTGCCTTATCCTTCGCTGCGGTTTGAGTTGAAGTTGAATAAGGATTGGAGTTGGATTCTCTTGGTAGATGTCTGTGAAAGCCATTGAGCAAGGGAGTTTTCAATCCGAAATTTAAATGAATGATGTGACATATAGTATATTAAAATTAATTATAATAATTCTAAAGTTGGCCATTTAAAATTATGAAAAGATTTACTGTAAAACAGATGGAACAAAGATCTAAAAGTTCTTATCTATATATTCATTAATGAAAACAAATAAGATTGTGTGGTATCTTGAATAAATATCTAATTCAACAGATACCTATCGCATGCATGAGATTTTAACTAGGCATATAGTAAATATATATGATGATATAATAAATATCCACATGTTCAATGTGTTAAAAAAATGGTGCTAAGATTCGATTTAAATGATAATTCTACCCCCTTTTTTTTCCTAATCATTTTTTTAATATCGTTTTTTTGTAAATTCATCTCTTCCTTTTATTTATCATTATCTCACATAAATACAATCTAAATGGATGAATTTATTAGACCAAATCATTGCATAAAAAATAAAAAATCAATATCAGTATTTAATTGAGCTAAATTCATGAAAGTTATTTATTATTTATTAACAATTTTCTTTTGAGCAATTGTTGAATTGATTGAAATTGATTGAAATATGAATCATTCTATAGAAAGAACAACTTCAATCAACGTGTCAAAATTTTGCTTAGTTTAAATTGGCAAGAGTTTAATAACTATCGTAATCGGGCATGATATATGAAAAGGGATGATAAATAATGATATCTGATTAGAACATGCATACTTTAAGTAGATGACAATTCTAATTATTATACGAATACACATTTAATAAATATGATAAGATACATTTAAATATAATTAATATGATACATTTAAATAGAATTTTGACATATTTAATAATTTGTATTATATTTATGTTGATACAGCTGATACGAAAAAAATACGAGACATGATACGCATACACGAATTATCATATTTAGCTTTAATTCATGACCTTGAAATTAATCAACACTTTTTTTTTTCTTTCCGTTATAAGGATAAGAGAGACTGAAACCTAAATATAAAAGGAAGAACTTACATGTGCTGAGATTTGAACTTCAAATTTATTAAAAATCACCTCTTAGAAAAATTACATAAACCAAGCTGAAGTACGAATTTTTATTCATATAGCAATAGATTTTTAGAATAAATGATATTTCATAGTGGGAATGAATTTAAAGCCAATTATAGCATCCTTTAGGATAAGGTATAGAGAGGGTCAAGCTTATCTTACTTACTAGTTATATAAAGTCCATTGTTTTGCCCCAAACCTACATAAAGGAGTGGAGAGAGAGAAAGGATGGAGACTATTGCTATATTAATTATCATTTTTCTTTTATGAGAAATGAATTTGAATGAATAATCTTACTATTATTAACACAAATTTCCTAGTAAGTTATGATTTTGGATGGTTAATTTTTGTTATTTTAATTTAAAGTTTTTTCGAGATTAATCTTACCTCATTGCTTGCATATATATATATTTTTTAAAAAAATTATGGCAAGCCATGAATGTATTAGTCGAGGGAATTTTGGTGGTGAGAAAACCTATCTATGAGAAGCTCAGTTTTATGAAATGTTGAACTTGAAATCTTCCAAAAATAAGCTCAAGTGAAAATAATTGTTTCCCATGTTCAGTTTAGATTATGCCACAGAAAGATGTATGCCTAATATGAATAGAGGGAGAATTTGTGGACTTTGCCTTGTTTGACAATGATCATCAACAGCAAAAAAAAGGTAAGGAAAAAAAAAAAAAGGAGATACTAAGGAAAAAAATATGGGAAAGCTTTTTTTCTTGAAGATGAGAAAAGTCTACTATGTTCCTTTATACTAGAACTTTCCATGAGTTGAGTCGGGTTTAGAGATGGTAAAATTTGATTAGTTGTACGGATTTTAAGTTGATCCGTTTCGAATGAGAATGTTTTTTTTATAAAAAAAAGTGGGGATGGGGTGGAGCAGGGCGGTTTTGGTAATTGTTTGCTCCGCTCTGCTCCGTCCCGTCCTGCCTTTTAAAATTATTATTTTACCCCTTTAAATATTCTATATATCTCTTTTATATTTTTACTAAATATTATATATATATATATTAATATTATATATACTTTATATATATGTATATTAAAACTATATTCATGAATAAATTATAATATATATTTTTTATAATATTAAATTAAAAATAATTAGTAAAAAAATAGGGTAGAGCACCGTGGAGCAGTTATAAATGTAACCGATATCTATGGAGACAGATGTGTCGCAACTTAAAAAATAACAAGTCTCATCGCGAGACATTACTCGTTAAGTGTAACAATAGGGTAAACAGAGGAAAACACGACTTAGTTCCTCTTGAAGTAAAATGAGGATTTGCAAACAACCTCGAAAAATAAATGGAGTCGCTACCATTCCTTTTTGGCTAGGTGTGATCGGCCACCTATTAAAATCGGTTTTGTAGAATATTTTAAAATTAAAAGCGGGTTCGGGAGTCGGTTACGTGCGGGGAAGGATTAGCACCCCCACAATGCCCGTATAAAACGGTACCTTATTGATCGTGTGTTATCTCAAATCTCGGTAAAAGTCGATTTTAGATTTGGCATTTTAAAATAATTCCCAATTTAAAGAAAAATAATTCCATTTTTAATTGAAAATGATCTAGAATTTATTAATTCAAAATTTTTCTACATTTTCCAGCAAACCCGATAAAATATAATTTTTTTTATTTATTTGAAAAATTTCCGAATCATTTTCATTTTTGAAAGAAAGATATTCTTTTATTAATGATAATTGATGATATCCTCCACAGCAAACCCGGCAGAGAACTCATAAATTATTTTAACTCGGGAATATCTTTATTTTTTATTGAAAATCATTATCTGTATTTAAAAACATTTCAAAAAGATAAATATGAACATGTATGACATGGCAAAAGATGACATAGCAAAATCTAGATGACATAGCATAATCTAAATAACATGGCAACATCTAAAAGATATGGCAAAATCTAAATGACATGATATAATCTAAACGACATGGCAAAATCTAAATGACATGGCATATTCTAAATGACATGGCATAATGTAATAACATGACATGATAAGAAACATAAAATAATATTATAATAAAATATGCATGAAAATGAAAAAAGGCAATGCATGAACATAATAAATCCTAGATGATATAGTAAAATAATTAATGACTATGCAAGAAGCATAGAATAACATAAAATATCCATAATCATATAACAATCAATATAACATCATGAAATCTAAAACAATAACATTACCATAGAATATTCATAGCAAAAATCATATATCATAAAATATGCATGAATATGAAAAATGCAATGCATGAGAGTGTATTTTTTCCTTTAAATAAGGACATCCGTATACCTAAAAAGATATATGACTATCTTAGGAAAAGACTTAAATCAAATTTTTTAAAATCAAAAATACTTTGTGATTGGATGTAAAACAATTTGAAAATTTTGGATGAAAGTGGCACCATGGCCGAAACCCCCTTAAAAAATGCTCTATTTTCCTAATTTTGAAAACCCGGGTTGACCACCCTTGACCCAACTTTTATAAAATCAAATTTCATGATTGAAATGACTTAGAAATTAACCTAAGACAGTAGCTAATATCCCAAATCAGCCCCCTATTAATACCTTAGAGAAAATATAAAATTATTAATTCTCAAAAATCAAATCTGACTCTTCTGACCAGTTCTAAAACATGATTTCTTTACCCTTCTAAAAAAATTTCAAAAAAATCTGAAAAACATATGGGAGACTTAGAACATGTCGACCTATATGGGAAAAAATCAGCTTAATTTTTGGAGCAAGGAAACTATGACCAATTTTACCAAAACAGAAAGTTACCAATCCAGAAAAAAAAAATGATTCTCACAGGCAGTCTTGAAAACCTATTTTTTTACCATTCCAAAAAATTTCAAAAAAATCTGAAAAAATTATAAGAGACTTATAACATGTCAACATATATGAGAAAAGATCAGCTTAATTTTTAGACTAAGGATGATTTACCCGAAAATTCATGAAAGATAGAACAGTGTGTAAAAAACTGCTTAACCAAAAAAACATTTTTAAACCTTTGATAAAAACGTCCAAAAATCAGAATAAAAATATTAGAAACTCCTCTAAGGTCCTACAATCAATGGTAAAAATTTCTAAAATTTTGGACAAAGGTTGCCTAATGAGAAAAAATCATAAAGTTAGAAAATCCAACTTGACAAAATTTTAATTTTCCACAAGCATGCTCATGAGAGCTTGGCTTTGAGCCATTGATTGGCTTAAGTCAAAAATCAAGTGGGAATGAAATGAAATGCATGAAAAAACAACAAGATGGGAATTTCATGAAAGAAAATAAAATAAAATAACAAAATCATATGAACGAAACATGGAGGAGAGCATGAAAGAAAATAGCTACCTTGCTTTAGCTTTCCAAATCAAAAAGTAGTAAGAAAATCCATTATTTTTTCTCTTTTCTTTTTTCCCTTTCTTTTCTCTCAAGAATAGCTATAGCCCTGATAAAAAATCTGATCTCTCCTCTCCCTAAAAAATAAAAACCCCCTCCAATTTATAGGCCAACCAAATGCTAGGGATATTGTCATAATGTTGTTTTTTTTTTCCCCTAGCTAGCAAGATCCAAAGGCTACTAGTCAAAAATGATAAAAATGTGAACTTGCAACCATAGGATGAAGTGATCAGCCCCTAACCATAACCAACTGTCCAAGAATCCTAACCATAATGTGCTCATCCTTTCTCTTCATCCATTTGGCCACTTGGCAAGATCACAAAGGCTCAATCAAATAAAAATACCACCTTCCTATCCAATTTTGGCCCTTGGATGAGAGAATCAGCCAATCCTCTTCTTCTTCATGGGCTGACCGAATGGCCCTAAAAATTCCAGCAACTTCTCTATTTTTTAAATTACAAAAATGGCCATTTTCGGTTTCTTCGGTAAAATTACACTTTAACCTCTAAACTTAATTAAATTGAAAACGGACCCCAAATCCGGATTTTATTTTTCTAATACCTCCTAATCAATATAAAACTCAATTCTGGAATTTTTCATAATTTTCCGAGCCTGTTTCCTATTTTTCCCGAATTTTTCTTTAAACGTTTCAGTTTGGTGCCTCCCAATTTTAGCCTTTTTTAATTGAGCTCCGATTCCATATTTTTCTTCACCAATGTCTTCCAAATAATATAAAATTGAGATCTAGAAGTTTTGGTAATTTTTCGAGCTCGTTTCCTATTTTTCCCGGATTTAACTTCTGGAGTTTCAGCTTAGTACACCCAAACTTTGTCATTTTTCATTTTAACTCCGATTTTGGATTTTTCTTCACCAATACCTTTCAAATAATATAAGATTGAGATATAAAAGTTTTGGTAATTTTCCAAGCTCGTTTCCTATTTTTCCCATAATTTTCTTTTTGGAATTTCAGCTTAGTTCACCCGAACTTTGCCATTTTTCAAATGAGCTCTGGTTCTGAATTTTTCTTTGCCTATCTCTTCCAAATAATATAAAACTCAGATCTGGAGGTTTTCATAATTTTCCGAGCTCATTTCCTATTTTTCTCGAATTTTCCAAGATTGCCTTTTAACCCTTAAAATCTCGGTTTTACCCAAAACAAGTCCGATTTCAAGATTTTCTTTTTCCATTGCCTTTGTTATATATTGAATTGGAGTTGGTCCGAAAACCCCAATTTTTACAATCAAATTCCCCTCCGATTTGATTTTTCCTTTTTCCAATATTGGGAATTCCCTCGTTTTTCCATTTTTTTCCAACCGGCTCTTTTCTCGGAATTACTTTAAACTAAGCCTTGGGCTATCTTTGTTATTAGGGGCTTCAACTTTACCGAATCGGGCCATCTCTGCAGTTTTCCCCAATTTTACAAAATACACCAAAAACCCTAATTTTCGGTTTTCCTTCCAAATTGACTTTTCCTTTGGTTCTGCTTCTAATTGGCCCTTCCAATACCTGTAGTCATTGATTATATTCCATTCGAAACCTCTAATTTTGATCAATTTGATCGTTTAAGCACTTTTTCCCAAATTTATCGAATTAGGGTTTCCTTTTCACTGAATTTCCACAATCCCTCTTCCGAACTCCATATCTTTCATTGTAGACCTCAAATTATCAAATTTCTTTCACCATTGTTCAATTCAACTTCAAATCTTGATTTTGATTAAAGGTTGACCTTTTCAGTGGTTAACTTTTGGGGTTGACTTTTTCGAGGTTGATTTTTTCGGGGTTGATTTTTTTTATTGACTTTTTGGAGTTGACTTTTTAAACAAAGTCTTGGAGTACCATCCGCAGGCTGAGAAGAGATTTTTTGCATTCTAAAAGCACAAGGAAGAATTTACCTGGTTTAGGGGCCCGGACAAAATTAGGTGTCTATAGCTGCTCCTCTTTGGCTATTGCTGAGAATTAGGAATCAGGTAAAGATAAATAAACACTAATTTTGTTCGGTTGGTGAATCACATGTAAACAAAAGGAAAGAGAATTTTCTTCATTTTCATTTTTTCATTTTTTTTCTTTTTGAAAAAGCTGTAAATAGAAGATTTTATCCTTAAATTGAGTTTCCTAACTAATCAAGGCTCGACCCATCTTAAAGAAACGAGTTCGATTTGCAAGAGAAGAAAATACCTCGACGGTGGTCTCGGGGCCCTATCTTGTCTTGGTTTCAGCTGTGTTTAAAAATTCTGGGTATCTCCTCCAGAAGCTTCGGCTATCACCACCAAAAACTTGTTCATTTTTAAAACTGTAAAATCCTGGATATCTCCACCAGAGGCTTCGGCTATCACCACCCACTTGCTCATTTTTAAAACTGTAAAACTCTGGATATCTCCACCACAGGGCTTCAACTATCACCACCAAAGACTTGCTCACTTTTAAAATTTGTAAAATTCTGGATATCTCCTCCAGAAGCTTCAGCTATCACCACCGAAAACTTGCTCACTTTTAAAATTTGTAAAATTCTAGATATATCCTCCAGAAGCTTCGGCTATCACCACGAAAGGCTTGTTCACTTTTAAAATTGTAAAATTCTGGATATCTCCTCCAGAAGTTTCGGCTATCACCACCAAAGGCTTGTTCACTTTTAAAATTGTAAAATTCTGGATATCTCCTCCAGAATCTTCGGCTATCACCACCAAAGGCTTGTTCACTTTTAAAATTGTAAAATTCTGGATATCTCCTCCAGAAGCTTCGACAATCACCACCAAAGGCTTGTTCATTTTTAAAAATGTGTTGAAAATTATACGCGAAAGCTTTGAGAGAGGATGCAAATACTTCATGATGCAGATGCAAATGTCTTTAACAAGATGCACATGCTTCATGGTGCAAATGTAAATGGCTTGGATTGATGCAAATGCTTCTTGGTGCAGATGCAGATGTTGAATAAGATGCAGATGCCTCATGGTGCAAATGCAAAGCTTAGATTGATGCAAATGCTTCTTGATGCAAATGCAGATGTTGAATAAGATGCAGATGCTTCATGGTGCAAATGCAAATGGCTTAGATTGATGCAAATGCTTCTTGGTGCAGATACAGATGTTAAATAAGATGCAAATGCTTCATGGTGCAAATACAAATGTCTTGGATTAATGCAAATGCTTCTTGGTGCAAATGCAGAGATAAGATGCAAATGCTTCATGGTGCAAATGCAGATGACTTGGATTGATGCAAATGCTTCTTGGTGCAAATGCAAATGACTTAGATTGATGCAAATGCTTCTTGGTGCAGATGCAGATGTTGAATAAGATGCAAATGCTTCTTGGTGCAGATGCAGATGTTGGATAAGATGCAAATGCTTCATGATGCAAATGCAAATGTCTTGGATTAATGCAAATGCTTCTTTGGTGCAAATGCAAATATAAGATGCAAATGCTTCATGGTGCAAATGCAAATGACTTGGATTGATGCAAACGCTTCTTAGTGCAGATGCGGATGTTGAATAAGATGCAAATGCTTCATGATGCAAATGCAAATGACTTGGATTGATGCAAATGTTTCTTGGTACAGAAGCGGAGATAAGATGCAGATGCTTCATGGAATAGTGTAAATGCAAATACCCATGAATGATGCAAATGCTTGCTGACACGGTGTTGATGCAAAGCTCAATAAAGAGACAAGTGCTCATGAATGATGCAAGTGCCCTCGATCGTTTTTTTTTTTTTAGACTTTGGCTTGGCCTTTCCTTTTCAAATCAGAGTGTATCTTGAACACTTCGTGCCCTATAAGTGATCATTTCCTTTTCAGTCTTTGGCAATCTCTTTGCCCCAATTGTTTCCATACTCTTATCGACAGAAGTCTGAGCCAAATGTTCATTTCTTATTCACATTTCCAGAAGTCAAGATCTACCTCAATAGTCCCACATTTTTGGTTAGAAAAACCCTTGTCTCATGTCAACATAAAAAATGGTTATTTCAAAATATTTTTATTTGTTTTATCATTTTGAAAAATATTTGCTCACTTAATGAAAACTTCTGAGCCAAAAATATTAACCCCACAATGTGTGATGTACGAATCTCTTGAAGATCGATGATCACTGTCAGGAATTTTTCTGAATATCAATTTGGGTTTTTCAACTTGGTTGAAAGGCTTGATACAACAGGATTTTGGTTGATCGAAGAAAACTTCACAACAAAAATGTATGCCCTTTCTAGGCTCACAAATGAAACAGGTTTTATAAAATACGAATTCCTTGAGAATCAAACAAATTCAACATTCTTTTAGTTTCCAAATCATGGCGTTTTGACTAGCGTCAAGATTAGCTGGGATGTTCAAACTGGAAAGTTGATTTGGGGGGAAAAAGTCTCAGTTTTTGAAGTCAATCCTCTGAATGAGAGCTGACAATTTGGGAGGTTCAAGAATTCATAGATGTTTCTCGATGATCACTTCTTTTGTTGTGGCATTGGTACCGACATAGATGGCATCAAAAATTCTCATTTTACTCTAGACTGCCCATTTTTGGGTTTTCGCCCTAGAGTCCCATTCTTTTCATTTTTTTTCATTTTTTATTATTCCATCATGCATTTGAGAATTCTAAATTCGTTCTTAGTGAAATGATAATTCGATGAAATGGGATAAAATATGAGGAAAACCCTTCAAGTTGAATATTTATGCTTGATCAAAATGGACTTTTAAAGCACATAATGTAGGCCATGGTTCAGGGTTCAGAAAGAAATGAGAAATAGGCCCAAAATATGTGTTTGAGGGTAATCATATCAAGGATCATTTCTTGAGGAGGATTTCCTTTGAAGCATTTGTCCTCTTTGGACTTTTCTTTCCCTCTTTTTTGACTTTGCTCATTTTCTTCTTTGCTTTTGGCTTTCATTTGCCATACTTTTTCACACTGTTTTTTTTTTTTGTTGTTTTTTCTTTTTCTTTTTCCATTTCTTTTGTTTTGTTCTTGGCTTCCATTTCACCATCTTTTCCTTTTCCTTTCGACAGAGTGAGCCCGTATTCATTTAGGAGCTCAATTTGCTTTGTATCTTTCTTCGAGCTAGGACTTATTTCTCAATGTTCATTGAGAAGATCTTTCCTCGCATTTGCCCTCTAGTGTAGGGGGTGATCCTTGATCAGGGTTCAAAGGAGAAAGAATTCTTCGGCTCAAAAGGGGTGACTACGGATAATTTATTTTTGTGAAAGGGATGTGAAAGATGGTAATTCATCATATCAAGCACGAATATTCTCATTGAAAAGCAATCCCCAGGGGGAATAGATAATCAAAATTTCATTTTACACTTTGGAATCATCCGAATTCTCATATGCATCATATCACAATTTTTCTTTCTTCTTTCTTTTTTCTTTTTTTTTTTCGCATGCCCCCAATGATTCATGCATTAATCCATCCTTATTCACCATGTATCCATCATTTCCACATATGATGCCCCAATTTGATTAACCATGAGAATTTGTATCATTACGAGGAACATCGCAAGTCTAGGTTTACACTGAAAAGGCTGAGTTTCAATCCTGGGTTCTTTGAAGAGACAAGAAAGAATATGGCCCAAAATAGGATAATCTGGTTTAGTCATGGTGCCCCGAGGTGTCAATCTTGAAGTGATGTTTGGGCAATTGGTGTTTTATGGTTATTTGGAAAGGATGTGAATGGTTTTGGCACATCCTTGACACACACCAAATTACCGTGATCTAGATTCTTGAAAGAATGTCTCATTTGCTCGAGTTTCCAAGAAGTTCGAAAATTTTTCAAAAATTTCGTTCCTTTCCTCATAGCCTAAACTAGGATCTACATCTTTGCAATGACGATATTTTATGAAGTTCAATCATTCATATTCCTTGAAGCATTAAGTCTTTCAAGTGATCCCTGTTCAAAGGGTTTAAGCATAGGAAAGCCCAAAAGAGAGGGGGAAGGTATTGAGCCATTTCTAACAATGATCATCAATATTCTCGAGACTGTCCATTATTTCATGTGAAAACCCCTTATTATTGTTTACCAATTTTTTTCTCAAAGTTTCATTTTTTTTTTTGCAAACTCAAATTATTATTAAAACATAATGAACACAAAACATTTAAATTCAAATTTTATTTATTTTATGTAGATGTCAACGTGAGACAAGTTCTTTCATCATCATAGTGTATAGAACTACATGCATCAGAAATCCTAATATGATTATGCACCATGTTTCTTATGACACTTGGCTTTCCCATCTTTAAAACTTATCGAACCAGCCTTGATGAGATCCCTGACCTTGTACTTCAAAACGGGGCAGTTCTCCGTTGAGTGGCCTTGATTGCTAGAATGATAATCGCAACACTCATTAGCATCATACCAGCTCGGATAAGGGGGCTTCATAGGCTCTAATTGCATGGGTGTCACAAGTTGATTCTGGATGAGTTGAGGTAGTAGCTTACTGTATGACACAGGAATCAAGTCAACCTGATTTCTTCCTCGCTTTTTATGCCCTCTCCGATTATTCCCAAGGGTGTTTGATTGATAGACAGATGTAAATGCTGGCGTGGTTGTAGGCATTCATTGGTAAGGATAAGAACCTTGAGAGACGTTTTTCAGGGTAGGGTAGAATGGCTGATACGAGGAGAATTGGGGATATGGGGCAAAGCCTTCCACAACTTGGGTATCTTCCTCTTTCTTTTCGGATGGCCCATTTCTCTCGGCATTGGATGTTCTTTATCCTTCAAGTTTTCCATCCTTGATAGCATTCTCAATCATCTCTTCTGATATTACCATATCCATAAAATTCTTCGTGGCATTGCCGACGAGTCTATCGTAGTACGGGGCCTGTACTGTATTCACACAAAAAACGGTGATTTCCTTCTGTGTCAAGGGTGGTCGTACTTGGGAGGCCATGTCAATCCACCGTTGAGCATATTTTTTGAAGCTCTCAGTAGCTTTTTTCTTCAAATTTTGCAAGGTGAAACGGTCAGGCGCCATATCGGTCATATGCTTGTATATGCTTAAAAAGGCATTAGCCAAATTAATCCAAGAGCGAATCTGATCCTTACTCAACTGACTATACCACCTCATTGCGGACCCGCTGAGGCTATCCTGGAAGCAGTGGATCAAAAGTTTATCATTATCTGTATGACCCGTCATTTTTTGGCAGAACCAGCGATGTGGGCAGACGAATCAGTTGTCCCATCATATTTCTCAAAATTGGGAACCTTGAATTTAGGAGAAATGACTAAATCGGGGGCCAAACAACGTTCATTCGCATCTACACTCCCAAATACATCTATACTTTCTAGTACTCGGAGCCTTTCATCTAATAACTAATATTTCCCTTGGGAATCTGCCAACTCAGCCTCATTCAATGCCACCGTTTTCAACTTTGCCTGCTCAGCTAGATCATCTAAGTTCAGCATGTTGACAGGATTAACTGCGTTCTGAAAAGACTAGGCATCTAACAATATGACCTTATTCTGACCCTTTTGCGCCTCCGTTCCTTCTCTGGCAGCCAAGTTTCTAGTGTATCCCTTTCCCTTGATTGAGGGGGACAACAGCTACATCAGTTTAGTCATCTGATCTCTATATTCTGCTTGAGATTTTGCCAACTGTTCCCTTAACTCATTCTGTGCCCTTTCCATTCTCTCCAGTCTACTTTGCTGTTCATTATCCATGATCCTGGCATGATTATAAAGGTGCTCAGTACTTCTTATACCTCTGATTTGAAAGAGAAAAATTCTTCAAAGCTCTTAAAGCCAAACCAATTTCTGTTTTATCCCTCCAAGTGTGTGTCATGATGAATGAGCCATGAATGCAATTTGATACACGTGAAGAATAAACAAAGTGATGTATGGACACATATAGTGGAAACATGTTGACTATGTTTGTCATGAATGCAACCTGATGCCAACATGATGCATGTAAAGAATAAGAAGAATCAATGCATAAATATATGCAATGAATGACCATGTATGTTCTAGATGCATTTTTCAATGAATGATCATATACACTATGAATGCAACACGATGTCAATTATGATGCATGTAAAGAATAAATGATTGACACAAATATATATATACAAAGAAATCATGCTGACCATGTTTGTCATGAATGCAACCTGATGCCAAATGGCAAGTTAATGCATGAGCATATCATGATGACTATATATGTCATGAATGCAACCTGATGTTTAACATGATGCTTGTGAAGAATAGACAAATCAATGCATGGATATACAGAGAAATCATGCTGAATATAAACGCAACCTGATGTCAACATGATGCATGTAAAGAATAAATAAATCAATGCATGAACATATACAAAGAGATCATGCTGATTATGTTTGTCATGAATACAACCTGATGCTAACATGATGCATGTAAAGAAAAAAATCAATGCATGGATATATAGAGAAATCATGCTGATTATGTTTTTCATAATGCAACCTGATGCTAACATGATGCATGTAAAGAATAAACAAATCAATGCATGAACATATACAGAGAAATCATGTTGACTATGTTTGTCATGAACGCAACCTGATGCCAACATGATGCATGTAAAAAATAAACAAATCAATGCATGAAAATATACAGAGAAATCATGCTGACTATGTTTGTCATGAATGCGACCTGATGCCAACATGATGCATGTAAAGAATAACTAAATTGTATAACACAAGGATATATACAAAGAATGACCATGTATGTCACAAATGTATTCTACAATGAATGACCTATGCATGTTAAGACCATCACATGATGTCAATATGATACATGTAAAAAATAAATGAATTAATCACAAAGGTATATGCAAAGAGATTAATCAATGATTAAACGAAATTGGTGAGACCGATCTTGATTTGCCCCCAAATTTATTAATCCATGATTTTTGAAAAATGTTTTCCCCGAAAAAAATCAAAACATTAGTTTCCGAAACCAATTTTTTTTAAAACTTTTGGGGTAGTGGGTCTTATTATGGCACGGGTGTCCAAATGTTCATTCAACACTATCGGTCTACAAATTTTATTCAATCAATGAATGTTTATGAAATCATCAAATGAGATTATTGTCACCATCCGCTTACTAAAAAGAATGAATCAAAACATTCAACTATAAATGTACATGCTCTATTTACATATGCATGAAATGTGAAAAATTCAAAAATGTTTGAAAAAGAATTTTATATTTTCAATTTAAAAAAAAAAATCAATGAACAATTGCCTCAACGGTATCTACTTATTTAGGCATCACAACGCCTTTGGGATGGAAATTTATATTTATTACGGGCGATGTATGTTCATCGTTGCCTGATCTAAAATGCTTATTTAGAATATAGAAATACATGGCAAAAGATCAGAAGCGTTCCTCCATGTGTTCCTAACTTTGGTACCTCTAACGGAAATTTGGCATGGCTTCACCTAGGTTCACTATATGGAGTGGTAATAGGTTCTAAAAAGGCCCCAAATTGTTCCTCACTGTCGTCGGTGAAGGCTAGTAAGGCACCCCGATAAAAGCGGGTTCAATTCGTTAGAGTATATTTTCCTAGCCCATGCGGATTGTTAATCACGAAGGCTTAGTTACTTTGCTTCCACCTAAAAAGGATGAAACCTGGGTATAGGACTCATGATATGCAAATGCACGTGTATTGTGTGAGGAGGAACAACAAACCTTTCACCACCTATTCTACACCCCTTATTCTAAATGCCTCAACAATTTATTGAAAGAACATTCAAGAATAATGTAACGCATTATACAACAAGCAATTATAATATACAATATTAGATAACTAGAGAACAATAATAAAATGCATGTGAACGAATATGAACATATTTAAAACATTTTATTATTTTCAAAATATTCCTTATTTTAAAAAAATGTGAGAATAATAATTAAACACCAATTAAACCTGACAAATCGAGACTTTCGATAACACGCGACTAATTCTAGGCCTAACTCTCTAAATGTCCCCAGTGGAGTCGCCAAGCTGTCGCAACCTAAAAAATAACAAGTCTCATCGCGAGACATTACTCGTTAAGTGTGACATTGGGGTAAACAGAGGAAAAGAGGACTTAATTCCTCTTGAAATAAAATGAGGGTTTGCAAACAACCTCGAAAAAGAAATGGAGTCGTCACCAATCTTTTTTGGCTAGGTGTGATCGGCCACCTATTAAAACCGATTTTGTAAAACATTTTAAAATTAATTAAAACATTTTTAAAACCAATTTCAAAGTTTGCGCTTTTAAACCAGATAAATCAAAGAAGCGGGTTCGGGAGTCGGTTACGTGCGAGGAAGGATTAGCACCTCCACAACGCCTGGATAAAACGGTACCTTATTAATCGTGTGTTATCTCAAATCTCGGTAAAAGTCAGTTTTAGATTTGACATTTTAAAATAATTCCCAATTTAAAGAAAAATAAGTCCATTTTTAATTGAAAAAGATCCGAAATTTATTAATTCAAAATTTTCCTACATTTTCCAGCAAACCCGATAAAATATAGAAATTTTTATTTATTTGGAAAATCTCCGAATCATTTTCATTTTTTGAAAGAAATATATTCCATTATTAATGATAATTGATGATATCCTCCACAGCAAATCCGGCAGAGAACTCATGAATTATTTTAACTCGGGAATATCTTTATTTTTTTATTGAAAATCATTATCTTTATTTAAAAAGATTTTTAAAAGATAAATATGAACATGTATGATATGGCAAAAGATGACATAGCATAATCTAAATAACATGGCAACATCTAAATGACATGACAAAATCTAAATGACATGATATAATCTAAACGACATGGAAAAATCTAAATGACATGGCATAATTTAATAACATGACATGATAAGAAACATAAAAAAACATTATAATAAAATATGCATAAAAATGAAAAAAGGCAATGCATGAACATAATAAAAACTAGATGATATGGTAAAATAATTAATGACTATGCAAGAAGCATTGATTAACATAAAATATCCATAACCATATAATAATTAATATAACATTATGAAATCTAAAACAACAACATCACCATGGAATATTCATAGCAAAAATCATATATCATAGAATATGCATGAACATGGAAATGCAATGCATGAGAGTGTATTTTTTTCCTTTAAATAAGGACATCCGTATACGTAAAAAGATATCCGAATACCTTAGGAAAAGACTTAAATCAGATTTTTTAAAATAAAAAATACTTTATGATTGGATGAAAAACAATTTAAAAATTTTAGATGAAAATGGCACCATGGCCGAAACCCCCTTCAAAAAGGCTCTATTTTCCTAATTTTAAAAATTCGGGTTGACCACCCTTGACCCGATCTTTACAAAATCAAATTTCATGATTGAAATGACTTAGAAATTAACCTAATGCAATAGCTAATATCCCAAATCAGCCCTCCTCTTAATACCTTAGACAAAACAGAAAATTATTAATTTTCAAAAAACAAATATGACTCCTCGAACCAATTATAAAACATGATTTGTTTACCCTTCTAAACAATTTCAAAAAAATCTGAAAAAATTATGGGAGACTTGGAACATGTCAACCTCTATGGAAAAAAATCAGCTTAATTTTTGGAGCAGGGGAACTATGACCGATTTTACCAAAATAGAAAGATACCAATCCTGAAAAAAAAAAACAACTCTGACTCTAAGAGGCAATCTTGAAAACCTATTTTTTTATCCTTCTAAAAAATTTCAAAAAATTCTAAAAAAATTGTAGGAGACTTTGAACATGTCGACCTCTATGAGAAAAGATCAGCTTAATTTTTAGACTAAGTATGATTTACAAGAAAATTCATGAAAAACAGAACAGTGTGTAAAAAAATGCTTAACCAAAAAACATTTTTAAACCTTTGATAAAAACGTCCAAAAATCAGAATAAAAATAATAGAGACTCCTCTAAGATCCTACAATCAGTGATAAAAATTTATAAAAATTTGGACAAGGGTTGCCTAATGAGAAAAAATCATAAAGTTAGAAAATCCAACTTGACAAAATTTTAATTTTCCACAAGCATACTCATGAAAGCTTGGCTTTGAGCCATTGATTGGCTTAAGTCAAAAATCAAGTGAGAATGAAATGAAATGCATGAAAAAACAGCAAGATGGGAATTTCATGAATGAAAATAAAATAAAAATAACAAAATCATATGAACAAAACATGGAGGAGAGCATGAAAGAAAATAGCTACCTTGCTTTAGCTTTCCAAATCAAAGAGTAGTAAGAAAATCCCTTATTTTTCTCTTTTCTTTTTCCCCTCTCTTTTCTCTCAAGAATAGCTATAGCCCTTATAAAAAATTTGATCTCTCCTCTCCCTAAAAAATGAAAACCCCCTCAAATTTATAGGCCAACCAAATGCTAGGAATGTTGTCATAATGTTGTCATTTTTTTCCTAGCTAGCAAGATCCAAAGGCTACTAATCAAAGATGATAAAAATGTGAATTTGCAACCATAGGATGAAGTGATCAGCCACTAACCATAACCAACTGTCCAAGAATCCTAACCATAATGTGCTCATCCTTGCTCTTCATCATTTGGCCACTTGGCAAGATCACAAAGGCTCAACCAAATAAAAATACCATCTTGCTATCCAATTTTGGCCCTTGGATGAGAGAATCAGCCAATCCTCCTCTTCTTGATGGGCTGGCCAAATGGCCCTAAAAATTCCAGCAACTTCTCTATTTTTTAAATTGCAAAAATGGCTTTTTTGGGTTTCTTCGATAAAATTGTACTTTAGCCTCTAAACTTAATCAAATTGAAAATGGACCCCAAATCCGGATTTTCTTTTTCCAATACCTCATAATCAATATAAAACTCAATTCTGGAAGTTTTCGTAATTTTTCGAGCCCGTTTCCTATTTTTTCCGGATTTTTCTTTAAAAGTTTTGGTTTGGTGCCTCCCAAATTTAGCCTTTTTCTTCGATTCCGGATTTTTCTTCACCAATCTCTTCAAAATAATATAAAATTGAGATCTGAAAGTTTTGGTAATTTTTCGAGCTCATTTCCTATTTTTCCCGGATTTATCTTCTGGAATTTCAGTTTAGTACACCCAAACTTTTTCATTTTTCATTTGAACTCTGATTCTGAATTTTAATTCACCAATACCTTTCAAATAATATAAAATTGAGATCTGGAAGTTTTTGTAATTTTTCGAGCTCGTTTCCTATTTTCCCGGAATTTTCTTTTGGAATTTCAGCTTAGTGCACCCGAACTTTGCCATTTTTCAAATGAGCTCCGATTCCGGATTTTTCTTCACCAATCTCTTCCAAATAATATAAAACTCATATCTGGTGGTTTTCGTAATTTTTCGAGCTCATTTCCTATTTTTCCCGGATTTTCCAAGATTGCCCTTTAACCCTCGAAACCTCGGTTTTACTCATAACATGTCAAATTTCTAGATTTTCCTTTTACATTGCCTTTGTTATATATTGAATTGGAGTTGGTCCGAAAATGCCCAATTTTTACGATCAAATTCCCCTCCGATTTGATTTTTCCTTTTTCCAATATCGGGAATTCCCTCGTTTTTCTATTTTTCCTCCAACCGGCTCTTTTCTTGGAATTACTTCAAACTGTGTCTTGAGCTATCTTTGTTTACTCACTCTTCATAAATTAGGGGCTTCAACTTTACCGAATCGGGCCATCTCTGGAGTTTTTCCCAATTTTGCAAAATTCACCAAAAACCCTAATTTTCGGTTTTCCTTCCAAATTGACTCTTCCTTTGGTTCTGCTTTCAATTGGCCCTTCCAATACCCGTAGTCATTGATTATATTCCATTCAGAACCTCCAATTTCGACCAATTTGATCGTTTAAGCACTTTCTCCAAATGTACCGAATTAGGGTTTCTTTTTCACTGAATTTCCACAATCCCTCTTCTGAACTCCATATCTTTCATTGTAGACCTCGGATTATCAAAATTCTTTCACCATTGTTCAATTCAATTTCAAATCTTGATTTTGATTGAGGGTTGATTTTTTCAATGGTTGACTTTTCGGGGTTGACTTTTTAAACAAATTCTTGGAGTACCATCCGCAGGTTGAGAAGAGATTTTCTGCATTCTAAAAAGCACAAGGAAGATTTACCTGGTTTAAGGGCTCGGACAAAATTAGGTGTCTATAGGATGTTTTCAGCATCTTTGCAAGGTGGGATGGAGTTGGATAAGACAATCCTTGTCCCCACCCCGCTCCATTGCCATCCCTAGTTGAGTTGGGTTAGATTCGAATAACAAAAAAATTTACTTGTCCAAGACCCGACCTGTCAGACCCAAAAGGTCTACTTTACTGTTTAAATAATATTGAAATATTTAAAAATTTTATTTTGTTCATAATTAAAATTTAAATAATTTTTTATTAATTAAATAATAATTCGAATTGAACTGAATCCATCCGATTTTAAAAAATTCTATTTCAAACCCGACCCAAACTTGCCTACTTTAGACTTGCTATTATGAATTTTCTTTTCAGTTGATAATTTTTTTTTCGTGACAAATGCATTAAGAGAAAAATTTGTGTGTTGAGGCTAGCACCAAAAAAAAAAACAAATGATGTGAGGTAAGAGAGAAATCTCTCCATTTGGTAAGAAAGAAAGAAAAAAGTAATAATTTTTTTTCTATACAAAGAAGACTGTAGCTTAGGGATAGAGGTAATGATTGTAAATATTGTGATTCGAACTCCAATTTGTCACTTCTAATTAAAGAGTGACTACATGAACCAATTAAATTAAACTCGAATTCGAAAAAAATAATAATTTAATGATTGAGAATTGAGATTCATAACAACATATGTTATATTTTAACTCAACTATTAAATTAAAAATACTTTTTTTTCTATCAAACAAAATAAAAAAATAGAATATTCTTGTCATACATAGCCAATCGTTTAGAAATTGATAAGATATAAAGACCCACCAATTTTTTTTCCTTTGAATAACCCAAAAATCATATAAACTCAAAATTTTACTTTGTTTTAGTGAGAAGGTGTCACAATCCTATATTGATACCAAAATGACAAAAATATAGTGACATGCTTTGAGCCTTTGACTGAATCCAAAAGTAAAGAAGAGCAGGTCATTTCCTTTCCTTCACATTCCCCATCTTTCTTCCCCACTAAACAAAGTCAACAATAAGAGGTAACTGGGGTTGTCACAATCAAAAACAATGTGATTTTACAACTTATTAATCTTTTTCACTCTTTTATATCAATTCAATGACAAAATTAATAACCAAATTACATTAAAAAAACATGGATTGACACCTAACATATAGAATTGTTAATCATTCGATTTCGATCATTATGGTTAGAGAATTGTTCATGAATCAGATTTGAATTGAATAAGTTTGGATAGTAAAAAAATTTGTCTATCTAAGACACGATCTGACCTGTCTAGTTCGAAAAACGTATTTCAATGTTTAAAATATATTAAAAAATTAAAAAATTATTTTTTATATTAATATTTATATATTTTTATAATTAAATTAAAAAATATACCGATTAAATAATAATTCAGACTTAATCGAAATAACTCGAATTTAAAATATCAAATCCCAAACTGTACTCTTAAATGTCTAATTATATTTTTTATTTAAAAAAAAAAAAATAGATTCTAAGGCAAGCACGTACGGTTTGGATCAAATCTTCATTAGTTTTTGTTTATATCGTTGTATATATGTCATAGGAAGATGTCGATTTCAAGCTAAGTAATTAATGATATTTTCGATTCATCAACACGTGGATTGATCTTTGTAGTTGCTTTCGTCCTTGGCATCTTCCATGGCCTTTTTGCATTTTGATAATTTGATCTCTTTTTTAGGATATGCCTGTAATAATGATCTCGCGATCGCTGAATAATGTTTGAGATGAAAAAGATAATATGGTCCTCAATAATAATATAGTTTTGAAAAATCTCGAAAAAAACGAAAGTCGTCACCAATTTTTTTATTAAGTGTGATCCGTTATCTATTAAAATCGATTTTTATAAAAAAAAAAAATAATATTAATTAAAAATCTATTTAAAACCAATTTTAAGGTCCATGTTAAATCAGAGAAAATCAAAATACAGGTTCGGGAATCGGTTACATGCGGGGAAAGTGTTCGCACATCCACAACGCTCGTGTAAAACGGTACCTTATTAATCATGTGTTATCTTCAGTCTCGGTAAAAATTAGTTTTAGATATCGATATTTTAAAATAATTCCCTTCAAAAAGCAATCATACTATTTGAGAATGATTCGGAATTTATTATCATAAAATTTTCTATATTTCTCGGAAGACCCGACAAAACATAAAAAATTTCCTCGGTTTAAAATCCTCCGCATCATGCTCCTTTTTAGAAAAGGATATTCCTTTGTTAATGATAATTGATGATATTCTCCCCAGAGATCCAACAAAGAACTCATGAATTATTTTAATTCGAGAATATTGTTTCGTTTCTTATTAAAATGTCACTTTTTATATGCATTGAAATTCATTTAAATAAATATGAATATGCAAAACAAATATCAATATGTCACATAAGTAAAGTAACATTGACACTAATTATCACATGGCATAAACAAGAAATTTACCTAAGCAGCAATTATCATATGGCATAATCGATCAAGATATTAACCTAAGCAACAATTATCACATGGCATAATCAAGATATTAACCTAATCCACAATTATCACATGCCATAATCAAGATCATAATATAAACAAAAATCATATGAATATTAATTAACAAATATCACGAACATGAAATTATCACAAAAATCAATCATTAATTGCCATAAACAAAAATAAAATGAAAATTAATCACCAAATAACATAATCAAGAACATAGTATAAGCATTAATTATTGAAGAACATAAACAAGAATATGCATAAAACCAATTTTGAAAAATCCTTTTTCATGTATTTTATTTATTTGAAATTACATAATTGGTAAATGTCGAAAAGTTTAACCAAACTCCCCGACAGACGTAATGTTGAGAAAAACAAAAAACCATACTTTATGATTTCATAAACAATTGTGTTGAAAATTTTCCTAACCTCCCCGGCAAACCCGGGAAAAATTAAGAAATAATTCTTGCTAAATGTTTATGTAACCGAGAAAGCATGTTTTTATGAAAAATTTGGAAAACATTTTGAAAACATGAGATGTATGAAAACGAGACCTTTATCGAAATGTGTCTCTCTTAAAGAGAGGGCATTCGAATACCTATAGAGGTATCCTAATACCTTTGAAAGAAAATTAAATTTGACTTAGACAAAAATGGATTTGTGGGCACGGATTTTGCTTGAAGGGTATCCGAATACTATGGAATAGATATTCGGGTTCCTTTAGCGATTTTAGGCTAATTAACTTGGAAAAAGGAAGGCATTCGAATGCTGCCATTGGTAGACATCCTAATGCCCCTCGGTTTAGCCTTAATGCAACATTTTAAAATGAAGAAAACGAAAGATGCAAATTTTTTTAGAAGAGGAAACACCTTGGCCAAAACCCCCTAGTGCAAAATGCCCAAATTTTGACTCGATTTTGAAACTCGTTTTAACCACCCGAAACTCATTTTATCAAAACCTTATTTTTTTAAACCTTAAAGGACCAAGAAACAACCTTTAAACTATCCCCATTGAGGTTCGGCCAGCCCCCTCTCCTAAAGCAAGAAATCCAAACTTTGACTCATTTTAAAATTCATTTTAGTTACCCGAAACTCGTTTTATCAAAGACAATTTTTTAAACCTTAAAGAAAACTGATAAGCTCATAAAATATATATTTTATGCCTTTCTACCTTTAGTTTTTGTTATGTTTTTTTATCTTAATCTTGTTTACTTGAATTATAGGTATTTTGGAAGAGATGAAGTCAAAAGATGTCAAATATGATGTTAAAGAGATTATAAAGTCACAATCATAAGATGGAAGAAGACTTGGGAGTCAAAAATATCAAATTCTTAGTGCTAAGCGATTAGGCAGATTTGACCTCAGGAGCTTGTTGCTAAGAAATCATTATGATAAATATTTATTTGAAGAGACTTCCCCTTGACTTTTGAAGCTGACTTGAATACCTTTCCAACGACAGTTTACACGCCCAAATCGGATAAAAATGGTCATCCAAATCAGCCAACGAACTGCGAGAAGATGCAGCAGCCAAGAAACCAAAGAAAGGGAGTTCAGTGAGCAACGAATCAACAAGACAGCAAGGTTGGTGCCGCGGCGCCGACCCTACTGACTCCAAATCCGAAAAAAAACTGAAAAATTCTGAAAAATTGCCTAAATTGCACTCATTTGCCTCTTAGCTTCCTTGATCAGCAAGAAAGGGTTTCCAAGACTTTAAAGCTCTATAAATACCATCTTTTGAACAACCAACTGTGACATGCTTTTGATTATTTATCAATAATCTTCTTCTTCTTCTTCTTTAATCTCTTAGTTTTATTTTATTTTTCTTTTTAGTTTCTTTTGAAAATTCATGATTATGTTAACTATGCCTATGCAAGGCTAAACTTCTCTTTGGTTAAGGGTGATTTCAAAGCCCTACACATGTTGTGTAATTGATTTTTAGATTTTATCTATCATTAATTTTCTATCAAAGTTGATTATGTTCTTTCATAAGAATTGTTTATGATCTTTGTCTTGATTTGTTTAGGTGCGCAACTAGATAGATCTTGATAATTGTCTATTGCTAGTTTAGGAGTCTTGATCCCTGTAATTGTCTTGATGTCCTATTCATAAGTGGCAATTTGTGATTAATGATTATGGTCAAGTTTTCGTTAATTGTAAAGTGAAACATAACATAGGTTAAACAATCCTAGTTTATGTGTTTGTTGCCTAGATCAACCTATATTTCTCATCATAAAGCTGCCATTACATTAAATCTAGAGAGCTTATTCTAGGTTGTCTAGTGGTTAGAGATTAAATAGAGAGCTTGTTCTATTTAACGATGAACTAAGGAAAGATTGGGGGTAACAGAGCTTGTTGTTATCTACGGTTGATAATTTTGATAGTTAATTAATGTTGATAGATCTGAAATTGATTCTCAATGATGTCTAGTGATGGAGAATGAAACCTTAACCATACCTTTCTTATATATTTGATTTCATCTTATTTATTTGCTTCTTAATTTTCTTGTTTTCTTAATTTTTAAAATTCTTTAAAAATCCCCCTTTTCTTTTATTGTTCTTGAATTTAAGTTTTAAACTAGTAATTTATAAACTAAAAACCAATCTCTATGGATTCGACTCTTGCATGCTACTTTACTATAATTGATCCTATTAATTGCAAGATTTAATAAAGATACACTCTTTTGGATGCATCAAGTTTTTGGCGTCGTTACCGGAGATTGCTTTATTTAGTTTATTAATTATTTGGTTTAATCTTATTTTCTATTTTAATTACTTTATTTTCTTGTTTTCTTTTTCAATGAATGTCCCAATCTCCCCAAAAAGAAGAACCTCATTTAGGACTTAGGAGAATTCGGGAACTCATAGCTTTCCACCACATAATAAACGAAGAGTTGATCCAAACCATCCAAGAGGAACAAAGAGAGATGGCTGCTGACAACCGAACTCTCAAGGAGCTAGCCGCTCCGGATTTGGATCAACAACCATTATGCATTGAATATGCTAATCTTGAGGTAGATTTTGAATTAAAATCTGGTTTGATTCATCTTTTCCCAACTTTTCATGGTTTTGCAGGAGATGATCCAAATAAGCACCTCAAGGAATTGCATGTAGTTTGCTCAAGTATGAGACCAATCGGGGTTACGGAAGACCAATTAAGTTGAGAGCCTTCCTATTCTCTCTAGCTGATTCGGCAAAGGAATGGCTCTACTACATACCATCCGGGACCATCACTACATGGAATGGGATAAAGAAAGCATTCTTGGAAAGATATTTCCCAGCATCTAAGGCTGCCAACATTAGAAAGGAAATATGTGGGATTTGGCAATACAACGGAGAGTCCTTCTATGAATACTGGGAGAGGTTCAAGAAACTTTGTGCATCATGTCCACACCATCATATAAGTGAACAACTACTCATCCAATATTTCTATGAAGGTCTCTTGACCATGGAGAGACGCATGATAGATGCAGCAAGTGGGGGAGCACTAGTTGATAAAACTCCCGAAGCTGCTATACTTCTCATCTCCAACATGACAGCCAACTCACTACAGTTCACCATGAGAGATGAACGACCACCACAACCAAAGAAAGTGAATGAGGTAAGTATATCATCCCTTGAACAAAAATTCGATAAACTGACTTCTCTTGTGGAACAAATGGTTGTAGGTCGAATTCAACAAATTAAGGCTTGTGGTATATGTTCAAACATGGGGCACCAAATTGATATATGTCCAACACTTCAAGATGATCCAAATGAACATGTTAATGCTATGGGTGGATTTCCGGGCCAACCAAGGAAGTATGATCCCTACTCAAACACTTATAATCCAGGATGGAAGGATCATCCAAACTTTAATTATGGAGGGAACCAATCACAAGTTGCTCCTCCATCCTTTGATAATAGACAACCGGGTTTTCAACAAAGAACGCAACAACCATATCAAACCCGAGAGCAAGTGCCACCACCACAAAATTCAGGTGAGTCTTTAGCAGATCTTGTCAAATCCCTTACTACTAACCAATTGCAAATGCAACAGGACATAAAGGAAACAAACAGGCAAATGCAACAGGACATAAAGGAAACAAACAGACAAATGACAACAAGGATGAGCCAATTAGAGACTCAAATGGGACAAATGGCAACAACAATAAGTCAAATCCAAGCAAGGGATTCCAGGAAATTACCTTCCCAAACAATAGTGAATCCTAGAGAACATGTGAATGCCATAACTCTAAGAAGTGGGAAATAGCTTGAGACACCACAAAAGGATAGTGCTCAAAGGGAGGACAACACCAATGCATCATCTTCACAACCCAATGAGCCACTTGTCAAGGTAATTCTTAAACCATCTTTTCCTTCTTAGCAAAGTCCAAGAAGGAGGAACAAGAGAAGAAAAATTTGGAGACCTTCCGAAAAGTTGAGGTAAACATTTCTCTACTAGATGCCGTAAAGCAAGTGCCACTTCTAAGAGGAAGCTCAAAGGGAATGAAAAGGTAAGTATGGGAGAGAATGTGTCTGCTGTTCTTCAAAAAAAACTCCCACCTAAATGCAAGGATCCAGGTATGTTTACCATTCCTTGTAAAATAGGCAACACCAGGTTTGCACATGCTATGCTAGACTTAGGAGCATCTATCAATGTTATGCCATATTCAATTTATGCTTCTTTGAAACTAGGACCATTAAAAGAAACCGGTGTTATTTTACAACTCGCTGATCGTTCTATTACCTATCCAACAGGAGTTGTAGAAAATGTTCTTGTGCAAGTTAATGAATTGGTCTTTCCAGCTGACTTTTATGTGCTTGACATGGAAGATGATATGTCTTCTAACCCAACACCCATTTTATTTGGAAGACCATTCTTAAAAACAGCCAAGACAATAATTAATGTTAATGATGGCACACTCACTATGGAACTTGATGGTGATGTAATCCGTTTTAATATCTTTGAAGCCATGAGATACCCTAGTGATGTACATTCTGTTTATGCAATTGATACATTTGACTCTTTAGTGAAGCCAACTTTTGAGTTAAGTAGCAAAGACATAGACATTAACAAACACCTTGGCATGGATACCTCTAAAGATGAACCCGTTTTAAGTGAACATGTGGAGGAAGCATTGGAAACTTTGCAAGTGTTGCCACCTTGTAATAAAAGGTTTGAGGTTTCAGTATTAATCATCATTTACCTAATGAGAAACGTCTACCTTTTCTTTTGCAGGCACCAACATTGGATGTAGAACCACCACTGAATCATTTGAAGTATTCAAGAATACGGTGTGGATGATGGCATGGGACTAAGTCGGCCTGAGGACAATAAACCAAGTGCGGGAGGCAACCCAAAAGGATGGAGAGCACATATTATAATCAGATTTGCTATTCCTTACTCTCCATCATTCTATCTTTTATTATTTTTCTTTAGTTTGTTTTGATTAGTAATTCTTTTTTTTTTACACATGATTCTTATATTTGGGGATAATAGAATTACATTGAGGATAATGTAAGAATTAAGTGTGGGGGAACGAATTTAGGATTTCTTATTTTAGGTTGTTGAGTTTTTTTTTTTATTTGTTTTTAATGTGTTTCTAGTTCTTTTCAATACAATGATGAGACATGAATTGCATAGGTCTAAAACTGGTTATTAGTGAGAAGATTTTCATGAGAATTAAGCTTGATATTATTTTTTTTATGAGCCAATGTTAATATGATATGTTGATTGAGAAAGAAACATGAGTTTTGAGCCTATATGATTGATGCATTATACATATCAATCTAATTTCTTTCTTGTGTGCTCTCATGATTATATGGTTCTCTAGAACTTGCTTTAAACCTTTTGAGACTATATTGATGCATGTGATAACATGAATATGATAGAGGCATTAGGATTATAACCAGGGCTAAACAGCCATTCCTTATTGATGTTCCAAGAGAACATCCCCCTTAGTGAACCAATATTGAGCCTATATTGAATAAGCTATTTCTTTGGTAACCACATCTTGTCCCTAACCCAAATATACTTATTTATATCCTTACCCTTGTTCTAAAGATGAATTAGCATGTTTTGAGACATTTTGTAAAGACAAAGAAGATTTATTGATAATTTGGGTTAGAAACAAGAAATAAGTGTGGAGGGAAAGAAAGGCAAAAGTCAAGAGAAAAAAAGAGAGGGAATATTGCCAAATACATTTCCATATGTAAAATATATATATATATATATCTATATGAATCATCTCTTGAACTTGTGGAAAAAGAAAAAGATGTTACAAAGTTGTTTAGAATGAAGAAAGGCCCAACATGAATATTCGGCCTATGGATTATATGCATTGTAAAAGAGTTTTGAGAACTTTTCTTTGTATGAATCTTATTATGTCTCTAAACTCTATGAAATCTTTGGAATATTTGTGATATCTTTATCCATTTATTCTTTAACCACATTACAACCCCTTGGCCCCATTACAATCTTGAATAAAGACCTCTTGATTTATGAAGTTTCATGATCTAAATAGTGAAAAATAGGTGGAAAGCAAGCATATGGTATAACTGTTTTCATGAGATTGATTGAGTGTAAACACTTTACCACTACTTTAAAAAGTGAAAATCATGAGAGTATCCCATATGAGAAGTTGAGATTAAGTTCGAATATGCACTATTTTGATTGAAATATGTTATGTTAATATTGGCTTTACTCAAACTATTTACATTCAAGCATGATTTTTTGTGAAATTCTTTAAGCTTTTGATTAGTTTATAAGACTTGTTCAAAGATTGTCTCTAATTTATATTGAAAGGATTAGGAGTAACTATTTTTAGTATATGTTAGTTTATTTTTATTTTAGTTTTTCAATATTTGTGGGTATCGTTCTAGTAAACCCTCACGAGACTAAACTCGTCCACTAGGGACACCTAGGGGTTTAAAGGCTTGAGTCACATGCTAAGTGCCACTGTGATTTCCTACGAAAGTGGATTAGATTAGATTAGATTAGATTAGATTCTCTTAAATTTTGTTTTATTTTGTTTTGCTCGAGGACTAGCAAAAAGCTAAGTGTGGGGATATTTGATAAGCTCATAAAATATTCATTTTATGCCTTTCTACCTTTAGTTTTTGTTATGTTTTCGATCTTTATCTTGTTTACTTATATTATATTTTTGAATTATAGGTATTTTGGAAGAGATGAAGTCAAAATATGTCAAATATGATGTTAAAGAGCTTATAAAATCACAATTGTAAGATGGAAGAAGACTTGGGAGTCAAAAAAATCAAATTCTTAGTGTTAAGCGATCAGACAGATTTGACCTCCGAAGCTTGTTGCTATGAAATCATTATGATAAAGTCTTTATATGAATAAACTTCCTTCTTGACTTTTTAAGCTGACTTGAATATCTTTCCTACGATAGTTTACATGCCCAAATCGGACAAGAAATGTTAATCCAAATCAGCCAACGAAGTACGAAAAGATGCAGCAGCCAAGAAACCGAAGACAGGGAGTTCGGTGAGCAACGAGTCCACAAGACAGCAAGGTTGGAGCCGCGGCGCCGACCCTACTGACTCCAAATCCATGAAAAATCAGAAAATTCTGAAAGCTTGCCTAAATTGCAGTCATTTGCCTTCTAGCTTCCTTGATCAGCAAGAAAGAGTTTCCAAGACTTTAAAGCTCTATAAATACCATCTTTTGAGCCACCAACTATGACATGCTTTTGATTATTTATCAATAATCTTCTTCTTCTTCTTCTTTTCTCTTAGTTTTATTTTATCAATAATGCTTTTGATTATTTTCTTCTTCTTTTTCTTCTTCTTTAATTTCTTTTTTAGTTTCTTTTGAAAATCATGTTTATGTTAACTATGCCTATACAAGGCTAAACTTCTCTTTGGTTGAGGGTGATTTCAAAGCCCTGGACATGTTGTGTAATTGATTTTTAGATTTTATCTATCATTAATTTTCTATCAAAGTTGATTATGTTCTTCCATAAGATTTGTTTATGATCATTGTCTTGATTTGTTTAGGTGCGTAACTAGATAGATCTTGATAATTGTCTATTGCTAGTTTAGGAGTCTTGATCCGTGTAATTGTCTTGATTTCCTATTCATAAGTGGCAATTTGTGATTAATGATTATAGTCAAGTTTTTGCTAATTGCAAAGTGGAACATAACATAGGTTAAAGAATCTGAGCTTATGTGTTTGTTGCCTAGATCAACCTATCTTTCTCATCATAAAGTTGCCATTACATTAAATCTCTAGGTTGTCTAGTGGTTAGAGGTTAAATAGAGAGCTTGTTCTATTTAACGACGAACTAAGGAAAGATTGGGGTGATAGAGCTTGTTATTATCTACGGTTGATAATTTTAATAGTTAATTGATGTTGATAGATCTGAAATTGATTCTCAATGATGTCTAGTGGTGGAGAATGAAACTTTAACCATACCTTTCTTATATATTTGATTTGATTTGATTTTATTTATTTGCTTCTTACTTTTCTTTTCTTAATTTTTAAAATTCTTTTAAAAAACCCTTTTTCTTTTATTGTTCTTGAATCTAAGTTTTAAACTAGTAATTTATAAACTAAAAACCAATCTCTGTGGATTCGACTCTAGGATGCTACTTTACTATAATTGATCATATTACTTGCAAGGTTTAATAAAGATACACTCTTTTGGGTGCATCAAAAACTCAAAAAAAAATTGAAACTCTCACCAATAGGTTCGGCCAAGGCATGATTTTATGGGATTAAAATAGTTTTTTTTTTTTTGAAAAAAAAATGCATTAGACTCATGTAGCCCACAATCTCCATATTTAACCTTTAAAAAATTGATTTTTTCAATACTTTGAAAAAAAGATTTTGACTATGAACCATTGATTAATCCTAACCAAAATCCATTGAAAATCATTTTAAAAACATGTTTTAATGCAAACAAAGTGGTTGACTCAAGGTTGGCCTCATGGATGATTAATCTGGCCTAGCCATCACTTAGACCAAATCTAAGATCATCAAGCTCATAACCACTTTTTCAAAGAGAAAAACAAGGAACAAAAATATGCAACGTCAAGAATGCTCCACAATAGATCA
Source organism: Fremontodendron californicum (assembly GCA_030761205.1). Taxonomy (NCBI): domain Eukaryota; kingdom Viridiplantae; phylum Streptophyta; class Magnoliopsida; order Malvales; family Malvaceae; genus Fremontodendron; species Fremontodendron californicum. Next base: position 6,830,164 of record JAULJL010000032.1, read on the forward strand.
TATTCAACAATATGCCAACATCAAAGATAACAACATGTAAACAAGATATCATAGATAGCCATTTTTTAGTAAAATAAGAAGTTGGCTCAAGGTTGACCACATGGATGATTAATCTGGCCTAACCATCACTTAAAAAAATCTAAGATTATCAAGCTCATAACTTCTTCATTTTCAAAAGAAAAACAAGAAGAGAATCATCAAATAATCACAATAGACCACAATAATCATATATCAAACAAAAAAGAACAAAAGAAACATAGCAATATAAACATGAAGCTTGCGCCACTTGTAAGAACAAGGAAAACATTTTTGCAAAAAAATGGTAGTTTTGAAAAGAAAAGAGGAGAAGAAGAGAAACTTTTTGAAAAACCTTTTGAAAACCTCGAAATTGTAAGAAAAGAAATAACAGAACATGAAGTAGAGAAAAAAACTTTAAAGAGAAAAATAAATGTAAAGAAGAAAAGATGGAAAGCTACCTTAGCAAAAGCTTTTTTCCTAACCAACAAAGACCTTTCTTTTTCTTTTATCTCTTTCTTTTTCTTTCCTTTTTTCTCTTCCTCTTTTCTCTATTTTTTTCTTCCCTTATCTTGCAAAAAAAAAAAAAAAATGGGAGTCAATGGGGCTGCCTTGGCCGAAACTCCCCTAGGGAGCCCTCCCTTGGTCTTCTTTTTTTCTTCTAGCTATCTCTAGATTATTCTAGGTTCTTCCATTTTTTAGCCACATGGCAACCTCTCCCTCCTTAGCCAATAGTCTTCCTCCTTTAATAGATTGCTCATGTCCTTACTATGTGCTCATCCACTTATTTACTAAGCTTGCCATTTAACCTTCCAAGAACATCCTCCACTCTTTTTTTTATTACAACTTTATCTTACACTTATTTATACAATGCTACTACAACTTTTTATTTTTTCTAATCTCACCCCTTTTTCACCCATCCATTTTCCTATATGGACTTTAACTTTGAGTCTTCCATGTATTTCTTCTCTTCTTGGACCCTTAAGTTTGGGCTCTCCATATTTTTCACATAAGTTGGGCTCTTAATTTCCTACCCAACTTTCTACTCATTGGATCCTTAATAAAAAGTGAGCTCCCTTCTTCCATTAAAAAAAAAAAATCCTACCACTTGGATTTTAGAAAAATGGGCTTCTATCTTTCACCAAAAATTCCCATCACTTCATAAAAATAATGGTCTTCCAATTTTTCACCAAAAATTCCCATAACTTGATAAAAATAACAGTCTTCCAATTTTCACCAAATTTTCTATCCCTTGATAAGAATAATGGTCTTCTAATTTTCCACCACATTTTCTATCCATTAGACCTTCAAAAATGGGCTTGCAAAATTATCTTGAGATTTCCACCCGAACTTTTCTACCATTTGATTCCAACTTTATTCCAATTAATCTCATTCCTTCACTTCTCAAAGTTGATTTTCCAATTATCAAGATTATCTCTTTAACATTCAAATTTCCTTTTTAAATCTTGCTTTTCCGATTTAACTTCTCCAAATCAACATTGGCATGTCCACTTTGCCGAACCCTAATGTTAAGTCATTAAGCCATGAAATTGAGGTGAGTTTAGAAAATTGGATTTTATAGAAGGACATACCTTGTTTAAGGGTTCAGACAAAATTGTCTATAATGCCTATTGAGATTTGGGATAAGATGGAGTTTTTTTTTTACCCTTACATATTAGATATGTCTATGAATGGAATCAAATTACGTTTAGATGAGATTTGAAATGCCAAACTCGAAGTAGTTTTAAATTAAATAATAATTATATACTATTTATTTATTTATTTATTCAAATAAGTAACAAACACAATAATAATATAATTTCTAGTATTTTATTTAATAAAATATATAAATAAATAAACATTTAAGATTAAATAGTTAGTCAAGTTTGGGCCTGAAATCTTAATGCAAATTTGACCCATTATATATCCAAAAGAGTGCTCGAGTCCACCCAAATGTTAAATGAAAATTCAGACCTAAATGGCCTTGACTAATGTTAAATGAAAATTCAGGCTTAAGTGGCTTGACTAGAGGTGTCTATGTGTCGCGTTTGTTTGAATTCGGATTTGGTTTAAATACTATACTAATATATATTTTGTTTGTCCCGGCTAGATTCGGCTTGAAATATGGACAAAAAATTATGTCTAGGCTCAATCCAGTTATGTAAAATCATTATTCAAGTCTGCATAGGTCCGTCCAAATTTATATACAGAGAGATCGATTTTTTTCAAAAAATCTACCCCTCTATAAAAAAGATCGATCCATATGTAAAAATGATTGATCCCTCAAAAATCTATATTAGTAATAGTAAAACGGATCTAGTCGGGTTTGAGCAAAAAAAAATAATGTTCAAGGCCCAGTCCGTGTTTTAAACAAGTTTCATTTTTTTGTTCAAATCCATTTTTCCGACCTAATATTTCTGTCAAAGCCCTCCCAGATAATAGGCAAACCTTCGGACTTAAACAAGAAGCCCGACCTTTGGATATGTCTAGACTTATTATAATCTACTAGAACCTTCATGGATCTTGATTCCTCTATAAAAAAAAATGATTTCATATACGAGTTCGTTTTTGATACACTGTTAGGGTAATTTTTTAACTCCACAAATAAGGTTAAGAGATTGTCAAATGTTTCACTTTTTTTTAATGAGAAATTATCCTATCCAACGTTGGTAAACATTTTAAACATTATAAATAAAGTTAGTAAAATGATACATAAAAGTATTAATGTACAAGTAGTAAAACTTAAAAGTCTAAACTCTGTAGTCTAAAACCATGAAAATGATGGTATTCAAGAAGTAGTCGAAGTTTTCTTGGATTTTACTCATTTTCCTTGGCTCTTGAGAATTGAGATGATTCCCTCCTAGTTATACAACAAGGCTGACTCATCTCATGTAAAACTTGCGCTCCCCTTAAACCTGTAGTCCCGATAAAGGAAAAATAAAAATAAAAATAGGACCATATGAAACATAGAAGCAGCCTTGGCAACTGCTCAAATCCCACGTTGATTAAAAACAAAGGCCAATACTCTAAGTACAATAATATAAACTAATGTGAACTTTCATTTTAGAATACGGAGCCGTGCGGTGAGCACAAAACGAATTATTCTTTCGCCTTTTACTAAAGAATACCGTGTGCTCGCCGCTATTAACGGCATACGCCAATTTTTGGAGGGCTCTTTCAATGTGGATGAGTCCCTACAATTCCAGTCTAAGCTTTAAAAAAAAGGGTTCCTTCCGAAGCTGAAATTGTTTTGAAGAAAAAAAAATAATATCATGAATAGCCCTTAAAATTTATCAAATTTATTAATGTAGTATCTGTACTTTAAAAATGTCTATTTTGGTACTTAAAGTTTAAACTCTGTATGTTATTATAGTACCTGTCAGTAATACCGTTAAAAATTGATGAGGTGGCTTTTATATCCAATGAAAACTTGACACGTGACACCATATAACGATGCCACGTGTACTAACTAATAAATTATTATTTTAATTTTAAAAATAAAAATAATATTATTTTAAAAATATAATGATGACACGTGACACCATATAATGATGCCACGTGTATTAACTTAAAAAAGAACAAAAATTAATGAATATTTTTAAAAATTTAAAATTTTAAAATTTTAAAAAATTTAAAAAATTTAAAAATTTAAAAAATTAATTTCATATTTAATTTTTGTAATTTTTTAATAAATATTTTTTTAAAAGAATTAAAATAATTTCATAGTTTAATTTTTGTAATTTTCAAAAATAACTTTTTTTAGAATTTTTTTTTTAAATTTCAAATATTATAAATGATTTAATATTTAATTTTAAAATATTTCATATTTTAAAAATAATTTTAGTTAAATATTTTTATTTTGTTATTTTTTAAAATTTTGAATTTAAAAAATAGAATTTAATTTTAAAATATATTATTATTTTAATATAATTTTTTAAGTTTTTTAAAAAATTAGATATTAATTTTTAAAATATTTTTTATTTATTTTTAAAATATTTTTTTTTGTTTTTTTAGAAAAAAAATCAGATATTAATTTTTAAAAAATCAGGTGCTGCCACGTGTCATCACCTGATTGGTCAATGCGACATCATCATCTATATTAATGGTGTTAAGTCAAAGTACCAATTGATACACGGTTTGATAGTGCAAGTACCACATTGAATATTTTTAAAGTACAGGTACCACATTGACAAATTTGATAAACTTCAATGACTATTCATGATATTATCCCAAGAAAAAAGTTTGCTTAGCCTCCCTTCTAATTGTTAGAATGAATAGTTTGATTAGCCTCACTTCTAATTGTTAGAATGAATAATGTGTTAGAAAACTGATTTTCTAACAATAAGATATAAATATTAATTGTGTTTTGTGAACTTTCAAGTTAATTAATATATTATTTATAATAATAATATTATATTAAATATAATAATTGATAATTTTATTTATTATTTTAATGCTGGTGAAGATATTATTATATATATTAATCTTAAAAACTTATTAGTAAAGTTTAATGTTGAAAAAACCGGACCGAAAGTCAAACCGGTGTGATTTTCGAGTCACCGGTCCAACCGATTGAATCGGATTGTTCAATTTTAAAAATAAATTAAATATTAAATATATGATTTTAATATGAAATAATATGAAATATAGTCATTAGTTAATAAAAAATTGTTTGGCTTAATGGTATAGTATTTTCTAAATAATTAAGAGATTCAAAGTTCAAAATCTTATCATTTACAAATAATTTTTTAATAAAGAATAATAAAATTAATAAAAACTGATTTTTTTATCGATTTTTAACTGGTTGAACCAATTTTTTACTCGTTCATTATATGTCCAGTTTTTATATGCATCGGACCAAACAAAGCAGTCGATTCTCGATTCAATCAGCCGATCCAAATTTTTTATCAATGGTAAAATCCATATTAATTAGTCGTAAGGGAACACTATGGTGGTTAGATATCCAAAATTATCATCAATGAGGGTATCAAAGCCACACATGATGCTTCTTCTCCTTGAGTTGTGCTCTCTTTTGATGAGAAATCTTTCATTTTAATTGCTTCTTCCTTCCATTAACTATATTTATTTGATTAAATTTATAAAAAAATTCTTTCTCCACCCACAAAATTTTGGTTTGATAGAATTTAAAATAGCATAGTAAGAAGCATGGGTGAAACCACTTTTCAAAAAAAAAGAGAAGAAGCTTGGGAGGAAGATGTGTTGTGTTAATATACCATCATTATAGTAGTATTAATATACATCATTTTAGTTGTTGATTTATCCAAAAATGATTTTTTTTTTAATTAGTTTTTTATTTTTTAATATATTTTAAGGATATGTGTCATCTTGACAACTTGCTTCTAGAGTTTAAAAATTCTACTAATAGTATCTATACTATATATATATATATATATATATATATATAAAGTCCTGACAGAGTTGGTGTCATGAGTCAAGTGACACCAACTTGATTAAGAAAATTACATAAAAATCAAATTATAATTATAAAATAAAATTAAAAGTACTTAAGTCTTTCAATCTATAAAAATAACTACTCAAAAAAAAAGTACTCACCTTTTTTAATATATCTTTTAATTTTTAAAAAAAAATAATTATTCACTTAATTTTTTTTTTAATATAATAACTTTTTTAAAAATATTTTTTACTCACAAAATGAATGTGATAAATTCTAGTATGAGATAATTTCTCTCGATGTATTTATATTTTATTTATGTTTTCTATTAACAAATTTATCTTGTAATTTAAGTTTCTGATTGATTGCTATTTTCAATGCTTGCAAATGTTTGCAGTTGCCATGCTTTTTTTTTTTTCTTTTTTCTTTTAAGAAAAGAGCTTTACATCAAAGAAATGACACCATCAAGCATGAATATGGCCTTACATATCCATCAAACGACATAATATAGCTTTCAAAAAGGAATTTAATCTTTGCATATTCCTTGAATTATTTACTCATTTGTGCTTCCATTTTTCTCCTTACCAGATACAACCACATCCTAAGAGAGCTTTACATACAACCACATACAACCATATCCAATAAAAAATGTTCCCAACAATTCCTAATTCTTAAAATTTTCTCACGTAAATATAAACTTTTTCACGTTAACGATGAGTCCTATTAATAAAATTAAATTATATTAAATTTTTCTTTCACTTCATATTTACATTTCAACATAAAATATAAAATTATTCTTCATAAAAAAAAAAAACAAAAAAAAATTATATTCTTCGCCTTTTTTTTCTTTTAAAAAAAATAATTATGATGTGTAAAAAAATATGATATGATTTAATTTTATTAATTAGCTTCATCGCTGACATGATGGAAATGATTTATATAATAATTTCTCCAAACGCAATGCCATATAAACTTCTATGATCTAAAATGGGTTTTTTTTTATTGTTTAAAAAAAAAAGTTTTTTTCCTTTTTCTTTTGCTTGTATTTTGAAAGCTTAATGTAGACTTTAAAATTCAAAGGGCAAATATACAATGTTGCATGAAAGTAGATTAGAGGTTCAAATGTGATTAACCATATCCGCAGGACAAAAATCAAAAGCATTAGTTTTTTTTTTTTATATAATTATTATCCGTTATTTTATCTATTTTTAATATATAATTATATATTTTAAAAATAAATATATATTAACTAAAATTTAGTAAAATCTTTTCATATGCAAATTATATAAATTTATTATTTTTAATATCAATGCAAAATTAATTATAAATATATAAAATTTAATTATTTTTTATTCATAATAAATAAATTTATTTACTTTTTAAAATTAGTAAAAATTTTAAACTTTTGAAATAAAATAGTTTCATATAAATTTGATTTTTTATTTATTATTAAATTTATTTATTTAACAAAAGTAGTTTAATAAATTAAATTTCTTTTTTATAAATTAAATAAATCTTGTTAATAATAAAAAAATATTTAAAATAATAAATCTAAAATATATATAAAATTGACTACATTGGTTGTTTGCATGACATGTGTCCTCTTAGGACATTATTGAAAATTTTTAAATTGTTCATAAATCAACAATTGACTGCATGGGTTGTTTGTATGACATATATCCTTTTTAGGACATAGTTGTAATTTTTTAAAATTGTTCAAGATATTTTTAATAAATCATCTAAAAAACAAAACAAAAAATATTTTTGACAAATAAAAAAAAAAACAAATGTTTCAATTCAACAAAAAAATTAAGGGTTTTCTAAATTTCTCACACATCGACTTGTGGTGTGCATGCTTAGGGATGGCAAAACCCGAACCGCCCGATGGATTTCGAACCGATCCGAATGGAGAGGTTTTTTTTTTTTTGAACAATGGATGCGGGGCGGGGCGGGGCGGTTTTTTTTGTTTGAAAGGCGGGGATGGAGCAGTTGCAGTATTTACCTGATCCGCACCGCCCCGCCCCGACTAGTAAAATTACTATTTTACCCTTCTCTAGAAACCTAACCTAATTACTTCTTCTCTACAACACAACTCCACCGCCGCTAGCCTAGCACTCAAACTCTCCCCTCTACTTCTTCTCCTTGATCAGAATTCCTTCTACTTTCCCCTTTTCTCCCTTAGTTCTCCCTTCTACTTCTTCTTCACGACTTCACCTATCACATTGAAGCTTTTCTACCTTCAAAATTTGTTTACCCATTCGGCAGAAGAAGGAGATATCACTCCAATCGGTTCAAAATTTCAGTAAGTTTTCGATTTTACTGTATTTAAATTTGTTTACCCATTTTTTATTTTAAATTTCAGTAAGTTTTAAATATATATACTAGATATTTAGGGGCAAGATAGGTCAAGAACAACTTAGTTCCTGTCACTAATAATGACAAATTGGCCAGACTAGGTTAATTTGAATGATACCATCTGAGTATTTTGGAGGATTGTAAATCTGTAGCGAAAATTTCGAGTTTATTCTGGTCATTTATGGTACTGCACGTTTGCACCAGGCCTTTCCATAGTTTATTTTTAATCCTCAAAACAAGATTTTTTTTTTTTTTTTTTCAGTATGAGTATTAGGATTTAATTTTCAGTAATCGTTGGGTTTTTTTTTTAAAAAAAATTGTAATGTTTTAATATGTTATAATCCTTGGTGTCGCAACCTAAAAAATAACGACGTCTCATCGCAAGACTTTATTATTCGTTAGGCGTGACATTAAAAAAAACCGAGGAAAAGTCGACTTAATTCCTCTAAAAAATGAAGGTTTTGGAAATGACCTAAAAAGACATGGAGTCGCCACCAATCTTTTTTAGCTAGGTGTGATCGGCCACCTATTAAAACCGATTTTATAAAATATTTTAAAAATTAATTAAAACATTTTAAAAACCGATTTCAAGTCTGCGTTTTAAACCAGAGAAATCAAAGAAGCGGGTTCGGGAGTCGGTTACGTGTGGGGAAGGATTAGCACCCCCACAACGCCCGTATAAATCGGTACCTTATTAATCGTGTGTTATCTCAAGTCTTGGTAAAAGTTGGTTTTAAATTTAGTATCTCAAATTAATTCCCAATTTAAAGAAAAATAATTCCATTTTTTATTGAAAATGATCCGGAATTTATAAATTCAAAATTTTCCTATATTCCCCAACACACGTGGCAAAATATAGAAATTTTTATTAGTTTTGGAAAACTTTCCGAATCATTCTCTTTTTTTTTTTTTGAAAGAAAGATATTCCTTTATTAATAATAATTGATGATATTCCCTCCAGCAAACCCGGTAGAGAACTCATGAATTATTTTAACTCGGGAATATCTTTATTTTTATTGAAAATCATTATCTTTTTTGAAAACATTTAAAAGAAATGAATATGTATAGGCATGACATAAATAAAATGACATAGCAAAATCTAAATAATATAATGCAACCTAAATGTCATGACACATAGAAATTATTATGGCAAGAATCACATATTATATAAAATGCATGAATATAAAAATGCAATGCATGAGATGTATTTTTTCCTTTAATTAAGGAAATCCGTATATCTAAAAAGATATCCGGTTACCTTAGGAAAATATGTCAAATTAAATATTCTAAAACCAAAATACTTTGTGATTGTTTGAAAACAATTTTGAAAAGCTTGAATTAAAAATAAAAACTAGGCTAAAATTTTTAAAATGACTCTAATTTCCTAAGTTTAAAAAAATCCGGACTTGGCTACCCTTAACCCGGGACTTGAAAAACCATTTTTAGAGTTTAAAAAGGCTTAGAAATTACCCTAAGTCAGTAGCTAACCCTCCTAATCAGCCCACTCTAAGTAAATTAACCAAAACAGAAAATTGGTTTTTCTTTAAATTCAATTCTAACTCCACTGTCCAGTTTTAATCCACGATTTTTTACCCTATTTTTAAAAATTCCAAAAATTCTGAAAACATTATTGGAGACTCAGGACATGTAAAAATACAAGGAAAAAAATCGACTTAATTTTCTGATCAAAGATGAATTCCCAGAAAAACCAGAGATGTACGAGTTTTTGGAGGAGAAAAAACTGCTTTGTTTTTCTTTAAAATCAATTCTGACTCCACTGTCCAGTTTTAATCCACGATTTTTTACCCTATTTTTAAAAATTCCAAAAATTCTGAAAAAATTATTGGAGACTCAGGACATGTAAAAATACACGGAAAAAAATCGACTTAATTTTCTGATCAAAGATGAATTCCCAGAAAAATCGGAGATGTACGAGTTTTGGGTGGAAAAAAAAACTGCTTTGCCAACACATTTTTTTTTTTTTTGTCTTTGATAAAATCATTTAAAAACCAAAATAAAAATATTTGAAACTCATAGAATGACTTGAAGACAGTAGCTAGGACTTTTTGAAAGTTAGATAAAAATTGGCTAAGTAAAAAAAATCACAAAGGTAGAATAATCAATTTGACAAACTTAATTTTCCACAAGTGTGCTCAAGAGAGCATGACTTTGAACCATTAATTGGTTCAAGTCATTATTCAAGTGGCATGAACATGAAATGCATGAAACAATGCAGCAAACATAATGCATGAAATGCATGTATCTAAACCTAAATGTAAGGAAAATGCATGACATAAATAATATGGCCTAGACCTAACATGAACTTGCATGGCATTTAATGTAACCTAGACCTAAGACATGCATGGCATTTTCACAAACACAAGGCATGCTTAATTCAAAAATCCAACCAAATATCATGCAAATGCAAAAACCTAACAACTAGCATGACAAAAATACAACACACAATGCAAAACACATGGAGTAGCCAAATGGTCCCAAGCTTCAACAAGCATGGCATTTTCACAAACACTTGGTATGCTAGCATGAAAAACTAAGTCATAACACAAAAATCACACAAGCATTTTCACAAACACCTAATATACCAAATCTAAAACATGCTCACTAAGATATAAAACAAGAATCATGCAAAGAATCACACAAGAATTTTCACAAACACTTAATATGCTAACTCTAAAACATGCTCAAATTTAAACAACATGAAAACAGAAAATTAAAAATGCAAAAACATGATATCTAAGACATAAATGGCAACAAACAAAGCAACCAAATTAAATATAACTTAAGAACATGAAATAACATAATATTTAAAACATCAAAAATAAAGAAAATAGCATAAACAATATGGTAAAATGAATCAAAAACAACAACTTAAAATAAATAATGTAGGCCATTTGGCCATGGTGAGTTTATTGTAAAAACAAAATGTAAAAAAAAAAAAAAATACTTAGGAAAGGAAATGAAGGAAGAACAAGAAACATTATTTTAAAATGAAAACTCACCAAGTAGAGATTAAAATAGCAAAAAATAAGAGTAGAAAATGAAAGTGCAAGAGTTGGTGCTCAAGAGCAACCTCAAGAAGCTAATATTTCAAGCTTTTCTCTTCAAACTTTCCTTTTTTTCTAAACTTTTCTTTTTTTGCTCTCAACCAAGAAGATAAAAACTAAGAAAAACTAAGAGAAATCAGCCAAAATGGAAAAGATAAAACAAAATCTGCCTCCCCCTCTAGGGTTGGCCTAAATGATGCTTATATAGCCTCAAAGATGTTGTCATTTTTGTGTAACCTATTTTCCATCAAATGGCCAATAATTCAAGATGAAAAGTCATGAAATTACCACCTTTAGATTAGCATCTCAGCCCTCTCAAATTACAGCTATGCAAAAATAATGTTGACATCTTTCTTAACCTATGTGGTTTAATCACCATGGCTTGATCAAAGAGAATGGTTAACTAACTCTTGATTTTTAACCACTTGATTGAAAAAAAAAAAAAATCAAGCTTCCTCCTTCCTTTGGGCTTGGGCAGGCCAGCACTTCTCTTTTCCAGCCCAGCTCTGATTTTTGAAAGGCCCAAAAAAGCCCTTTTCGGTTGCTTGGGTGAAATGACCATTTTGCCCCCGGATGCAAGTAAATATCAAACGGACTCCAAATTCAATTTTTATTTTTTTAATACTTCCAAAATAATAAAATATTGAGTTCTGGAAGTTTTCAAAATTATCCGAGTCCGTTTGCTATTTATTTGGATTTTTTCTTCCCAAAATGTCCTTTTATGCCCCTACTTTTTACCATTTTTTAAACGAGCTCCAAATCAAGATTTTTCTTCACCAATCTCTTCAAAATAATTAAAAAGTGTGATCTGGAAGTTTTCATAATTTTTGGAGCTCATTTGGTATTTTTTCGGGATTTATCGGCTTGAATTACTGCATAGGAGGCCCGGGATTTGGCCATTTTGCAAACGAACTCGGAATCAAGATTTTCTTTCGCCAATATCCTTCAAATGATTTAAGAATGAGATTGACAAATTTTCCATAATTTTCGGAGTCCATTTGCTATTTTTCCCAAATTTTTCCAATTTTGCCCTTTTACCTCCGAACCCCGGTTTTGCTCAAAACAAATCCGATTTTCAGATTTTCTTCAATCTGAGCCTTGGGCCATCCTTTTTAACCATTCTTCATCCATTGGGGGCTTTGGTCTTACCAAGTCGGGCCATTTCTGTGATTCTTCCCGATTTCACCGAAATCCACTAGAAACCCTAATTCTAGGTTTTCTCCCGGATTGACTTTTCTTTCGGTTTTTCTTGCAAGTGACTTCTCCATTACCCGTAGTCAGTGCTTATCTTTCATTTGGAACCTTCAATTTCGACCAGTTTGATCGTTTAAGCACTTTTCCCCAAATTTCTTGGATTAGGGTTTCTTTTCTACTGAATCTCCAAATCCCAACTTCCGAACTCCATATCTTTCAATGTAGACCTCGGATTATCAAAATTCTTTCGCCATTTTTCAATTGAACTTAAAATCTTTATTTTGAAAGTGGGTTGACTTTTTCAGTAGTTGACTTTTTGGGGTTGACTTTTTCGGGGTTGACTTTTTCGGGGTTGACTTTTTTTCAAGTTTGTCTTTTTGTGCTCGCCCTCTTAAACTAAGTCTCGGAGTACCACATGCAGGATGAAAACAGTCTTTTTATACTCGGAAACATCAATATGGGAAGAAAACATACCTGTTTAGTGGTCCGGACAAAATTAGGTGTCTACAGCTGCCCCTCTTTGGCTATTGCTGAGAATCAGGAATCAGGCAAAGATAAACCAACACTAATTTTGTACGGTCAGTGAAATCACATGTGAAGGAAAGGGAAAGGGGTTTCTTTTTCATTTTCATTTTTCATTTTTTTTTATTTTTATTTTTTTTCATTTTCTATTTTTTTTTTTTTTTATTTTTTTCATTTTTCATTTTTCATTTTCTACTTTTTTTTTTCTTTTTTCTATTTTTTTTTCTCTTTTTAAATTTTTCAATTTTTTTATTTTTTTTTATTTTTTTTTTATTTTTTAAACAATAAATTGAAGATTTTGTCCTTAAATTGAATTCCCTGTCTAAACAAGGCTCGATTCGTCTTAAGAAAACGAATTCGATTTTCAAAAGAAAAATTTATGCCCGAAGGTCTTTAAAATTGGTGCCCGGAAGTCTTAAAAAACTGGTGCCCGGAGGTCTTACCAATTGGTGCCCGGTGGCCTTACCCCTGAAAAAAGTTATGCCCGGAGGTCTTAAAGATGTTGCCCGAAGGTCTTACCTGTGATTTGAAAAATTATGTCCGGAGGTCTTAAAAATAGTGCCCATAGGCCTTACCCCTGAAAAAAGAGTTATGCCCGGAGGTCTTAAAGATGTTGCCCGGAGGTCTTACCTGTGATTTGAAAAAATATGCCCGTAGGTCTTAAAAATGGTGCCCATAGGCCTTACCCCTGAAAAAAAGTTATGCCCGGAGGTCTTAAAGATGTTGCCCGGAGGTCTTACCTGTGATTTGAAAAATTATGCCCGGAGGTCTTAAAAATGGTGTCCATAGGCCTTACCCCTGAAAAAAGAGTTATGCCCGGAGGTCTTAAAGATGTTGCCCGGAGGTCTTACCTGTGATTTGAAAAATTATGCCCGGAGGTCTTAAAAATGGTGCACATAGGCCTTACCCCTGAAAAAAAAAGTTATGCCCGGAGGTCTTAAAGATGTTGCCCGGAGGTCCTACCTGTGATTTGAAAAAAATGCGCTGTATGCGACTTTAAAAATGATGCCCGGAGGTCTTAAGAATGGTGCCCGGAGGCCTTACCCGTGATTTGGAAGAAATGTGCTGTATGCGACTTTAAAAATGATGCCCGGAGGTCTTAAGAATGGTGCCCGGAGGCCTTACCCATAATTTGGAAGAAATGCGCTGTATGCGACTTTAAAAATGATGCCCGGAGGTCTTAAGAATGGTGCCTGGAGGCCTTACCCATAATTTGGAAGAAATTCGCTGTATGCGACTTTAAAAATGATGCCCGGAGATCTTAAGAATGGTGCCCGGAGGCCTTACCCGTGATTTGGAATAAATGCGCTGTATGCGACTTTAAAAACGATGCCCGGAGGTCTTAAGAATGGTGCCCGGAGGCCTTACCCATAATTTGGAAGAAATTCGCTGTATGCGACTTTAAAAATGATGCCCGGAGGTCTTAAGAATGGTGCCCGGAGGCCTTACCTGTGATTTGGAAGAAATGCGCTGTATGCGACTTTAAAAATGATGCCCGGAGGTCTTAAGAATAGTGCCCAGAGGCCTTACCCCTGAAAAAAGTTATGCCCGGAGGTCTTAAAGATGTTGCCCGGAGGTCTTAAGAATGGTGCCCGGAGGCCTTACCCATAATTTGGAAGAAATGCGCTGTATGCGACTTTAAAAATGATGCCCGGAGGTCTTAAGAATGGTGCCCGGAGGCCTTACCCGTGATTTGAAAAAAATGCGCTGTATGCGACTTTAAAAATAATGCCCGGAGGTCTTAAGAATGGTGCCCGGAGGCCTTACCCATAATTTGGAAGAAATGCGCTGTATGCGACTTTAAAAATGATGCCCGAAGGTCTTAAGAATGGTGCCCGGAGGCCTTACCCATAATTTGGAAGAAATTCGCTGTAAGCGACTTTAAAAATGATGCCCGGAGGTCTTAAGAATGGTGCCCGGAGGCCTTACCCGTGATTTGGAAGAAATGCGCTGTATGCGACTTAAAAAATGATGCCCGGAGGTCTTAAGAATAGTGCCCAGAGGCCTTACCCCTGAAAAAAGTTATGCCCGGAGGTCTTAAAGATGTTGCCAGGAGGTCTTACCTATGAATTATGCCCGGAGGTCTTAAAAATGGTGCTGAAGAATTGTTGAAAATTAACCTAAAGATTTTGAGAAGATGCGAATGCTTTTTGATGCAAATGCATATGTTGAATAAGATACAAAATGACTTAAACTGGTGCAAATGTCTTTAATGCAAATGTAAATGACTTGGATTGATGCCAATGTTTCATGATGCAGATGCCCCTACTAATTGTGTTCATGTAACTGGTTTATGAATGGTGTAACTACAATTACCACACATTAACGAAAATGCAATGATTCTAGAAATGATGCAATTGTTTGAGATGACACAAATACGAATTCCACGAAGAATGTAAATGTAAAGGTAAAATACAGATGCTTATGGAATAATGCCAATGCAAATACCCATGAATGATGCAAATGCTTGCCGACACTGTGTAGATGCAAAAGCTCGATAAAGAGATGAGTGCTCATGAGTGATGCAAGTGCCCCCGGCTATTTTTCTAGACTTTGGCTTAGCCTTTCAAATTCATTTTTCCTCTTCAAATCAGAGTATATCTTCAATTCATTTTGGCTATTCTCTTTGCCCCAACAATTTTCAAACTTTCATCAACAGAGATCTGAACCGGGTTCTATTTCTTCTTCTCATATCTGGAAGTCAAGACCTATCCTGGCAGTTCTACACCTTTGAGTTAGAAAAATCCTTGTCTCATGCCAACATCAAAATGGGTATTTCAAAAAAATCTCTTTATTTGTTTTCGCATTTTGAAAACTTCTGAACAAAAAATATTAACCCCACAATGTGTGATGTACAAATCTTTTGAAGACTGATGATCATTGTTAGAAATTTCTCTAAGTATCAATCTGGGTTTTTTCAACTGGGATTGGCAAGGCTTGGTATAACAAGATTCTGGCTTTTCCAGGAAAACTTCATGACAAAAATGTATATCCCTTCTAGGCTCACAAATGGAACAGGTTTTATAAATCATGAATTCATTGAGAACCAAACAAATTCAACATTCTTTTAGTTTCCATATCAAGGCATTTTGTCAAGCATCAAGATTGGCTGGGATGTTTAAACCGGAAAGTTTAATCTTGGGAACAAAGTTTCAGTTTTTGAAGACAATCCTCCGAATGAAAGCTGACAATTTGGGGGGTTCAGGAATTCCTAGATGTTCCTCGATGACCACTCCTTTAATAAGATCTTTTCTTTTGGGGTATCGGCACTATCATCGATGGCATCGAAAATTCCCATTCTACTCTAGACCGCCCGTTTTTTTGGGTTTTCGCCCTAGAGTCCCATTCTTTTCAATTTTTCTCTTTTTTTTTTTTTTACCATGCACTTGAGAATTCTAAATTCTTCCTTAGTGAAATGAGAATTTGATGAGATGGGATAAAATCTGAGGAAAACCCTTCAAATTAAACATTCATGCTTGATCAAAATGGACTTTTAAAGCACGTAATGTAGGCCATGGCTTAGGGTTCAGAAAGAAAGGATAAATAGGCCCAAAATATGTGTTTGAGGGTAATCAGATCAAGGATCCTTTCTTGAAGAGGATTTTCTTTGAAGCATGTGTCTCTTCTTGGACATTTCTTTCTTTTTGATTTTGCTCTTTTTCTTCCTTGCTTTTGGCTTTCAATTTGCCATGTCTTTCACACACATTTTTTTATTGTGTTTTTTGTTTGTTTTTCTTGGCTTTCATTTCGTCATCTTTTCCTCTTCTTTTTTCTTTGACAGAGTGCGCCCGTATTTATTCGGGGCTCTATTTGCTTTGTGTCTGTCCCTGAGCTGTCACTCATTTCTCAATGATCTTTGAAAAGATCTTTCCTCGCATTTGCCCCCCAGTGTAGAGGGTAATCCTTGATCAGGGTTCAAAGAATTAAGAATTCTTTTGGCTCAAAAGGGGTGACTATGGATAATAATTTTTTTCTTGTGAAAGGGATATGAAAGATGGCCATTCATCATATCAAGCCCAAATATTCTCATTGAAAAGCAATCCTCAGGGGAAATAGATATTCAGAATTTCATTTTGCACTTTGGAATCATCTGAATTCTCATATGCATGATATCATGATTTTTCTTTTTCTTTTTTTTGTTTTTTTCGTCGCATGCCCCCAATGATTCATGCATTAGCCCATCATTCTTCACTATGTATCCATCATTTCCACATATGATGCCCCAATTTGATTATCCATGCGAATTTGTATCAACGAGGAACATGGCAAGTCTAGGTCTGTTTTGAAAAGGCTGAGTTTCCAATCTGAGTTCTTTGAAGAGACAAGGAAAATACGACCCAAAAATAGGTTTTCTCTGGGACAAGGGATAATCTAGTTTAATCATTGTGCCCCATGATGTCAATCATGAAGTGATGTTTGGGCAATTAGTGTTTTGTGGTTATTGGGAAAGGTCATGAATGGTTTTAGCACAATCCTGACACACACCAAATTATCAAAATCTGGATTCTTGAAAGAATGTCTCATTTGTTTGATTTTCAAGGAATTTGAAAATTTTCAAAAAGTTCGTTCCTTTGTTCATAGCCTAGACTAAGATCTAAGTCTTTGCTTATTCTGTGGTGGCAATGGTTTTATGAAGTCAAATCATTCATATTCCTTGAAGCATTAGGTCTTTCAAGTGGTCTCGGTTCAAAGGATTTAGGCTTAGGAAAGCCTAAAAGAGAAGGCTGAAGGTATTGGGTCATTTCTAACAATGATCATCAATATTCTCAAGATTGTTCATTATTTCATGTGAAAACCACTTATTTATTGTGTACCACAAATTTTCTCAAAGTTTCATTTTTTTTTGTTTTTTACAATTTCAAATTTATTGCTAAAATAAAATGAACACAAAATATTAAA
Organism: Fremontodendron californicum; assembly: GCA_030761205.1. Lineage (NCBI taxonomy): Eukaryota > Viridiplantae > Streptophyta > Magnoliopsida > Malvales > Malvaceae > Fremontodendron > Fremontodendron californicum. The sequence continues at coordinate 6,847,627 of JAULJL010000032.1, forward strand.
ATTCAAAATTTATTTATTTCATGTAGATGTCATCATGAGACAAGAGCTTTCATCATCAAAGTGTATAAAAAAATATGCATCAGAATGCTCCTATTGACATGCTTTCAAAGATAACAAATCTTATCCTCAAAATTCTTCAAGAGGAAATCAATCTATGGTAAAACAGATTTTCAATGTTCGATAAGCTCTGGAATCCAAATGCCATTGTGGACAAGACCCTCAATTCTTTCCTTCAGTTTTCTGCATTTTTAGTCGAATGCCCAATTGCCCCAATATGATACTCGCACTTGCTGTTGGGGTCATAGCTTTTAGCTGACGAAGAAAACTCTTCAAAGCTAAGCCAATTTCTATTTCATCTTATTAATGTGTTTCATGATGAATGAGCTATGAATGTCATGAGTGCAATTTGATGCATGTGAAGGATAAACAAAGTTATGTGTGGTCATATACAGTGGAAACATGTTGACCATGTATGTTATAAATGCAACACGATGCCAACATGATGCATTTAAAGAATAAGAAAAACCAATGCATGGATATATGCAATGAATGACCATGTATGTTCCAAATGCATTTCTCAATGAATGATCATATACACTATGAATGCCACACAATGTCAATTATGATGCATGTGAAGAATAAATGATTGACACAGAGTATATACAAAGAAAGTCATGCTGGCCGTGTATGTCATGAACGCATCCTGATGCCAATATGACAAATTAATGCATGAGTATATCATGATGACTGTGTATGCCATGAATGCAACCTGATGCCAACATGATGCATGTAAAAAATAAGCAAATTAATGCATGGATATATACAATGAATGACCATGTATGTTCCAAATGCATTTCCCAATGAATGATCATATACACTATGAATGCCACACAATGTCAATTATGATGCATGTGAAGAATAAATGACTGACACAGAGTATATACAAAGAAGGTCATGCTGACCGTGTATGTCATGAATGCCACCTGATGCCAACATGATGCATGTTAATGCATGAGCATATCATGATGACTATGTATGCCATGAATGCACCCTGATGCTAACATGATGCATGTAAAGAAAGAATAAATTGATATATGAATAGATACAGAAAAATCATGCTGACTATGAATGCATGAATGCAACTTGATGCTACCATGATGCATATAGAGAAAGAATAAATTGATAATGGATATATACAGAAAAAATCATGCTGACTATGAATGCATGAATGCAACTTGATGTCAACATGATGCATGTAAAGAAAGAATAAATTGATACATAAGTATATACAAATAATGACCATGCATGTCATAAACGTATCTTACAATGAATGACCATGCATGCTATGACTATAACATGATGTCAAAATGATACATGCAAAAATAAATGAATTAACACAAAGGTATATACAAAGAAATCAATGATTACACGAAATTGGTGGGACCTAAATCTTGGTTATTCAAAAATCTCATTATGCAAGATTTGCCTCCATTTTTTTTTTTTTGATAAACCAATCACATCATTTTCAAAAGAATTTCAGGGTGGATCTTACTATGGTACAATATGCAAATGTTCATGTGACACTACCGGTTTTATGAAATCATCAAATTAAATTACCAACTGTTTATTGCAAAGAATGAGATCAATAATACAACCAAAAATGTATATGCCCCATTCACACATGCATGAAATGTGCAACATGCAAAAATGCTTGAAAAAAGATTTTTTTTTTTTTTTAAAAACAGCTAATGAACATCTGCCCCAGCAATATCTGCTTATTTAGGCATCACGATGCCATCGAGGCGGAGTATCACATTTATTACGGGCGATGTACGTACATCGTTGCCCGATCTACCACACTTATTCGGAGTGTAAAATAGGTAACAAAAAGTTTAGAAATGTCCCTCCATGTGTTCCTATTTTCGGTATATCTAACGGAAATTCGGGATGGCTTCGCCTAGGTTCACTATATGAGGGTGAATCAGTTCTAAGGCCCCGAATTGTTCCTCACTGTCGCCGGTGAAGGCTAGTAAGGCACCCCGATAAAAGCGGGTTCAATTCGTTAGAGTATATTTTCCTATGCCCGTACGGAGGATTATCACGAAGGCATTAGGTACTTTATACTCCGAAAGTGTTTCACTAGCCCATACGGAGGATCATCACGAAGGCGTAGTTACTTTACTCCCACTTAAAAGGACGGAACCCGGGTATAGGATTCATGTTATGCAAATGCACGTGTAGTGTGTGTGGAGGAATAATAAACCTTTCACCACCTATTCTACAAACCTTATTCTAAATGCCCTAGCAATTAAAACATTCAAGAATAGTGTAACGCATTAACCAACAAGCAATTATAATATGCAACCTTAAATAACTAGAGAACAATAATAAAATGCATGCACATGAGTATGAACATATTTAAAAATATTTTATTATTTTTCAAAATTCTCCTTATTAAAAAAATGTGGGAATTAAAATTAAATACCAATTAAACCAACAAAACCGAGATTGAGATAACACACGACTAATTCTAGGCCTGACTCTCTAATATTTCCCCAGCGGAGTCGCCAAGCTGTCGCAACCTAAAAAATAACGACGTCTCATCGCAAGACTTTATTATTCGTTAGGCGTGACATTAAAAAAAAACCGAGGAAAAGTCGACTTAATTCCTCTAAAAAATGAAGGTTTTGGAAATGACCTAAAAAGACATGGAGTCGCCACCAATCTTTTTTAGCTAGGTGTGATCGGCCACCTATTAAAACCGATTTTATAAAATATTTTAAAAATTAATTAAAACATTTTAAAAACCGATTTCAAGTCTGCGTTTTAAACCAGAGAAATCAAAGAAGCGGGTTCGGGAGTCGGTTACGTGTGGGGAAGGATTAGCACCCCCACAACGCCCGTATAAATCGGTACCTTATTAATCGTGTGTTATCTCAAGTCTTGGTAAAAGTTGGTTTTAAATTTAGTATCTCAAATTAATTCCCAATTTAAAGAAAAATAATTCCATTTTTTATTGAAAATGATCCGGAATTTATAAATTCAAAATTTTCCTATATTCCCCAACAAACGTGGCAAAATATAGAAATTTTTATTAGTTTTGGAAAACTTTCCGAATCATTCTCTTTTTTTTTTTTGAAAGAAAGATATTCCTTTATTAATAATAATTGATGATATTCCCTCCAGCAAACCCGGTAGAGAACTCATGAATTATTTTAACTCGGGAATATCTTTATTTTTATTGAAAATCATTATCTTTTTTGAAAACATTTAAAAGAAATGAATATGTATAGGCATGACATAAATAAAATGACATAGCAAAATCTAAATAATATAATGCAACCTAAATGTCATGACACATAGAAATTATTATGGCAAGAATCACATATTATATAAAATGCATGAATATAAAAATGCAATGCATGAGATGTATTTTTTCCTTTAATTAAGGAAATCCGTATATCTAAAAAGATATCCGGTTACCTTAGGAAAATATGTCAAATTAAATATTCTAAAACCAAAATACTTTGTGATTGTTTGAAAACAATTTTGAAAAGCTTGAATTAAAAATAAAAACTAGGCTAAAATTTTTAAAATGACTCTAATTTCCTAAGTTTAAAAAAATCCGGACTTGGCTACCCTTAACCCGGGACTTGAAAAACCATTTTTAGAGTTTAAAAAGGCTTAGAAATTACCCTAAGTCAGTAGCTAACCCTCCTAATCAGCCCACTCTAAGTAAATTAACCAAAACAGAAAATTGGTTTTTCTTTAAATTCAATTCTGACTCCACTGTCCAGTTTTAATCCACGATTTTTTACCCTATTTTTAAAAATTCCAAAAATTCTGAAAACATTATTGGAGACTCAGGACATGTAAAAATACAAGGAAAAAAATCGACTTAATTTTCTGATCAAAGATGAATTCCCAGAAAAACCAGAGATGTACGAGTTTTTGGAGGAGAAAAAACTGCTTTGTTTTTCTTTAAAATCAATTCTGACTCCACTGTCCAGTTTTAATCCACGATTTTTTACCCTATTTTTAAAAATTCCAAAAATTCTGAAAAAATTATTGGAGACTCAGGACATGTAAAAATACACGGAAAAAATTGACTTAATTTTCTGATCAAAGATGAATTCCCAGAAAAATCGGAGATGTACGAGTTTTGGGTGGAAAAAAAAACTGCTTTGCCAACACATTTTTTTTTTTTGTCTTTGATAAAATCATTTAAAAACCAAAATAAAAATATTTGAAACTCATAGAATGACTTGAAGACAGTAGCTAGGACTTTTTGAAAGTTAGATAAAAATTGGCTAAGTAAAAAAAAATCACAAAGGTAGAATAATCAATTTGACAAACTTAATTTTCCACAAGTGTGCTCAAGAGAGCATGACTTTGAACCATTAATTGGTTCAAGTCATTATTCAAGTGGCATGAACATGAAATGCATGAAACAATGCAGCAAACATAATGCATGAAATGCATGGATCTAAACCTAAATGTAAGGAAAATGCATGACATAAATAATATGGCCTAGACCTAACATGAACTTGCATGGCATTTAATGTAACCTAGACCTAAGACATGCATGGCATTTTCACAAACACAAGGCATGCTTAATTCAAAAATCCAATCAAATATCATGCAAATGCAAAAACCTAACAACTAGCATGACAAAAATACAACACACAATTCAAAACACATGGAGTAGCCAAATGGTCCCAAGCTTCAACAAACATGGCATTTTCACAAACACTTGGTATGCTAGCATGAAAAACTAAGTCATAACACAAAAATCACACAAGCATTTTCACAAACACCTAATATACCAAATCTAAAACATGCTCACTAAGATATAAAACAAGAATCATGCAAAGAATCACACAAGCATTTTCACAAACACTTAATATGCTAACTCTAAAACATGCTCAAATTTAAACAACATGAAAACAGAAAATTAAAAATGCAAAAACATGATATCTAAGACATAAATGGCAACAAACAAAGCAACCAAATTAAATATAACTTAAGAACATGAAATAACATAATATTTAAAACATCAAAAATAAAGAAAATAGCATAAACAATATGGTAAAATGAATCAAAAACAACAACTTAAAATAAATAATGTAGGCCATTTGGCCATGGTGAGTTTATTGTAAAAACAAAATGTAAAAAAAAAAAAAATACTTAAGAAAGGAAATGAAGGAAGAACAAGAAACATTATTTTAAAATGAAAACTCACCAAGTAGAGATTAAAATAGCAAAAAATAAGAATAGAAAATGAAAGTGCAAGAGTTGGTGCTCAAGAGCAACCTCAAGAAGCTAATATTTCAAGCTTTTCTCTTCAAACTTTCCTTTTTTTCTAAACTTTTCTTTTTTTGCTCTCAACCAAGAAGATAAAAACTAAGAAAAACTAAGAAAAATCAGCCAAAATGGAAAAGATAAAACAAAATCTGCCTCCCCCTCTAGGGTTGGCCTAAATGATGCTTATATAGCCTCAAAGATGTTGTCATTTTTGTGTAACCTATTTTCCATCAAATGGCCAATAATTCAAGATGAAAAGTCATGAAATTACCACCTTTAGATTAGCATCTCAGCCCTCTCAAATTACAGCTATGCAAAAATAATGTTGACATCTTTCTTAACCTATGTGGTTTAATCACCATGGCTTGATCAAAGAGAATGGTTAACTAACTCTTGATTTTTAACCACTTGATTGAAAAAAAAAAAAAAATCAAGCTTCCTCCTTCCTTTGGGCTTGGGCAGGTCAGCACTTCTCTTTTCCAGCCCAGCTCTGATTTTTGAAAGGCCCAAAAAAGCCCTTTTCGGTTGCTTGGGTGAAATGACCATTTTGCCCCCCGGATGCAAGTAAATATCAAACGGACTCCAAATTCAATTTTTTTTTTAATACTTCCAAAATAATAAAATATTGAGTTCTGGAAGTTTTCAAAATTATCCGAGTCCGTTTGCTATTTATTTGGATTTTTTCTTCCCAAAATGTCCTTTTATGCCCCTACTTTTTACCATTTTTTAAACGAGCTCCAAATCAAGATTTTTCTTCACCAATCTCTTCAAAATAATTAAAAAGTGTGATCTGGAAGTTTTCATAATTTTTGGAGCTCATTTGGTATTTTTTCGGGATTTATCGGCTTGAATTACTGCATAGGAGGCCCGGGATTTGGCCATTTTGCAAACGAACTCGGAATCAAGATTTTCTTTCGCCAATCTCCTTCAAATGGTTTAAGAATGAGATTGACAAATTTTCCATAATTTTCGAAGTCCATTTGCTATTTTTCCCAAATTTTTCCAATTTTGCCCTTTTACCTCCGAACCCCGGTTTTGCTCAAAACAAATCCGATTTTCAGATTTTCTTCAATCTGAGCCTTGTGCCATCCTTTTTAACCATTCTTCATCCATTGGGGGCTTTGGTCTTACCAAGTCGGGCCATTTCTGTGATTCTTCTCGATTTCACCGAAATCCACTAGAAACCCTAATTCTAGGTTTTCTCCCGGATTGACTTTTCTTTCGGTTTTTCTTGCAAGTGACTTCTCCATTACCCGTAGTCAGTGCTTATCTTTCATTTGGAACCTTCAATTTCGACCAGTTTGATCGTTTAAGCACTTTTCCCCAAATTTCTTGGATTAAGGTTTCTTTTCTACTGAATCTCCAAATCCCAACTTCCGAACTCCATATCTTTCAATGTAGACCTCGGATTATCAAAATTCTTTCGCCATTTTTCAATTGAACTTAAAATCTTGATTTTGAAAGTGGGTTGACTTTTTCAGTAGTTGACTTTTTGGGGTTGACTTTTTCGGGGTTGACTTTTTTTTCAAGTTTGTCTTTTTGTGCTCGCCCTCTTAAACTAAGTCTCGGAGTACCACATGCAGGATGAAAACAGTCTTTTTATACTCGAAAACATCAATATGGGAAGAAAACATACATGTTTAGTGGTCCGGACAAAATTAGGTGTCTACACTTGGGATATGATTTTGGAGTTTTGATTACCAATATAGCTGTTTGAATCAAAGCATGCGGTTTTTTTTAACTTAATGTTGTCTGGTTGATGATTTTTTGTGGTTCTTTTATATGTTTCTATCTTTTAATGTTGTATATTACTTTGTTCTCCGTTGAATTGGTGAATGCTTGAAATTAGGATTGAAGCTCTTTCTTTGGGACAAGGCTAGTGTTTTTGCTTTATATGCCAGACATGTTATGGATTTTATACACAAGAGACTTGAGTCTTGTCTGAGGTCATAGAAAATGGTTAGTTTTTTTGCCTATCACTTCGGGTTGTCACTTGTCACCACTGAAGTTATGGTTGAGTTCATTTGCCTTTCATAATTTTGATCTAAATCGCTTACAGTATGATTGGTTGGGGAAATGGTTATTCCATGCTGTACAGTGATGCAGCAGTTTGGTTGCGGGGCATTTGTTGAATAGTCATTCTTCTGAATGGGTGAATAGCCATTATTGCTCCCCTAAGAATGGATATTCCAAGTCATATTTCTCCTACCACTGAATGGCCTAAAATTAAATTTTACTTGTTGAAATTTAAAATTGTTTAATTTTAATGTTGAAATTCTACGGAATTGTGTGGGGGATAAAAGAAGCTTCATAAAAATAGAAGTAGTTTCGTTTAGCTCAAGTGGAATGAATCGAAATATTATTTTATTACTACCTCTCTTTAGCTTTCTTTCTTCATAAAAATTAGAAATAACTAATAAAAATCGGATGGGGCGGAGCGGGGCGGGGCAGTGATGGATGTAACCGACATCCATGGAGGTGGTAGTGGTATTGAAAATTCAACATCCACGGTGGAGCGGGGCGGGGGGCGGGGCAGAGTAGGTCACTGGCGGGGCGGGGGCGGATATTGTAAAATCCGCCCCCGCCCCGCTCCATTGCCATCCCTATGCATGCTCGATCCTCGACTGATTTTATTTATATTTCAAATTTTTAATTATTTTAATATTTAAGGGTTTTTGATCTTTTATAATATTTTAGAAAATAATAAACTGATAAAACCAAAATTTTATTTTGTTATTGTTCATTTATTATTTTATATTTAAAAAATTTAAAAAGCAAAATAAAAATATATAAAAATGGGTTAGTAACTCATTAATCTAAAATATATATAAGATTGGCTATATGGGTTCTTGGTATGACATGTGTCCTTTTTAAGATACGATTAGAATTTTTTAAATTGTTCACAATATTCATGATAAATCAACAACAACAAAAAAATTTTGACAAATAAAAATAACTAAAACAAATGTTTCAATTCAACAAAAATAAATAAAAATTAGGGGTTTCCCAGATTTCTCACATAACGACCCGCGGTCTGCACGCTCGACCCTCGATGGTTTATTATTTATTTTTCAAAATTTTAATTATTTTAATATTTTGATCTTTTATAGTATTTAAAAAATAATAAATTGATAAAATACAAACAAAAATTTTATTTTATTATTATTCATTTATTATTTTTTTATTTAAAAAATTAAATAGGCAGAATAAAAATATAAAAAATGGGTTAGTAGCTCATTAAAATATTTCAATATTTTTTCAACATAAATTTATTATTAATAATAAAAGTAATTTAATTTGAGATTATATTTTAAATGATTATTTTATTTCACAATTACATTGTTATCGTTAAAAAAAATTGATAACATGAAAATTAATATATTTTTATATTATAAATAAAATATATATTATACAATAAGATGTAAATATTTTTAGAAATAAATAACACTAACAAATTCATTTGTATTATGTATTTTTGTATAAATAAAATATTTTTTCACATATTTAATTTCTATAATTAATAAAATATGATTATATTGATATTAATATATATTAAAATATATAACAATTATTTAAATAAATAATAATTTATTTAATTTAATTTATTTATAATCATTAATTTAATTTAAAATTCTCCAACGAAAGAAAAAAATTCTAGTTAGTAATATAAATAACTACAACGAATATTTTTATCAGTTCAAAAGAATTTTCTATGCTTCCTGGCTAATTCCCCCAGCAAGAGACCATAACTCAACTCTTCCCTTTCACACCTCAGCCAACCATTGAAGATAAGCAAACTGACCCACAACTTTCTCCAAGATTTTTTTTTTTTTCTAAAAAGAATTTACTATATTATTATTGTCTTTTTAGACTCTGGGGCTTCCCCAAGTCTTGCTATTGCTGAGATTTTAACAAACAAAAAAAAAGCTCTTACTACCTAACCGCTAAAAAACCATCCTTTATAGATTAGAAAAGAAAAAAGAGTTTTTTTTTCTATTCAGATTGGATAGAAAAGAGTGGGAAAAGAAAAGTAAAAGATGTCAACAGCTTCTTCATTGTGTTCATCAACTCAGGTTAATGGCTTTGGAGGGGGACTTAGGCTTCTAAGAACCCCTCTTTCTCAATCCAAGTCGCTTACCTTCACAAGGTACATACTTTTTTAAAAAAAAAAATCTTTTTGGTTGATTCTTATCGGTTTTTTGTGTATTCATTATAGTTTTAGATGGTAAAGAAGCAAATTTATGGGTGTTAGCAATAAAACCCAGGTCGGAAATGTTGAAATTTCCTTGTAAGCAAATTTACTTTGTTTGAACTTTGATATTAATTTCTTTGCCAATATGTGAAATTTTCATTTTTTTCAATGTTTTCGGTATAAATGAAGGTGGTTTGTGATGAAAGTGAAGGGCTTGTAAGATTAAAATATTCATCAAGAATGTAAGGAAGCTAAACTGTAAATGAGTTATGAAATAAATAAGGTTTAGAGTTTGTTTACAGTGAAATTATTAGTTGATGTTTGGTATGCAATTTAATGGAAGTGTAATTGTATGGTTGGTGCTTACTTTGGAGCAAAAATTGTTGATGGATGAGTGCTTACCCGGGGTGAGTGTTGGATATGGGTATGTACCCAACACGGGTATGTTTAACTTTTTCTAAATTTTTCCATATATTTGAAGGATCATACCCTATACTGATGTCCGGATATGTGTCGGACATAGGTATCAGACAAGAATACTTTAAGAAAAATGAAGAGTCCGTGTAACATAGCCTTGCACTTGTGTTTTTATGCTAAGTGGAAGTTCAGATCACTGTTTGGACTGTGGTCTTCAGTACAAGTTATGTATTATCAAATTGCACTCACAAATCACATTGAAAATTTGAATAAATTTCTTAATATTTATGCCTCCTTAGTTCTGTAGTCTGTTCCACTATGTTTTATTATCTTTCCTTCTGTTATTTCCCATAGATCACAGGTGAAGGTGTCACAGTTTTGTGATATAAGACGCAAGTACCATTAAAATTCTTACCAAATATTTGAAAATTTCTATTAGGTCATTGCTTTTTCCTTGCAGTCCTGAAATTCTTGGCATTTCTGAGATGTAAAGATGGCGAATGGTTAAGTCATCCCTAAAAATCGGTCTTTTAGGATGGAAGGTTTATCAGTAACATTTTTAACCCCATATAAACGATCTTGTTATAGGATTTACAATGTAACAATAGGTTATATGAGATATTATAATGCTTATAATAAAAAATAAAATGTCAATTAATTGACAAAGTTCAGTTTTATTCTGGGTTCCAGGAAGGTCACTGGCAGTGAGCAGCTTTTAGTATTTCCAATACTTTTCAATTTGCCATAATTTTGGGGAACTTTATTTTCTATTTTCCCCCTATTTGCCACACAACCTTTAATTGCAGTAGTCAAGTCCATAGTTTAGTAGCCCTCATTGACTTTTAAGGCTCTTGTCATTCCTTCATTTAGAAATTATTTGTCTTCTATACAGGAAAATATTTTGTACTTTTCATGTTACAAGAACATGTGTGTTTGTCTTCTTGGTACAAAATAGGGCTATACATTACTTGAGAAGATAAGAATAAATGTATAATTTATATCAGATATGATTTCTGTTCTTCCAGGTGTGGTACAATCTATTTTAATATGCTTCTATTACCTTTTTTCTGAAACTGTTAGGAGGAGAATTGCTACAGTAGTGAAGGCAACTGCTCGAGTCGATAAATTCTCAAAAAGCGATATCATTGTTTCTCCATCTATTCTCTCTGCTAACTTCGCGAAGTTGGGAGAGCAGGTTCTATATTGCTCTTTTTTCTTGTACTAGGAAATTACTTTCCAATTTTCCTGTAAATAACTTTCAGATATGCATCTTGTTTCTGGAACACACATAATGACTATAATCTGCATTATCACAACGGACGTTCCACTTTATTTTGGTATTTGACTTTTGCCATTGTCATTAGCAAACCTGTTAGCTCTTTTAGCTTTTCCTGTCTAGTTTTATGTCCATGACCTTTGGAACTCAAATTGGAGCTTGCTTTTGAAGTTTGACTTTCAAGATTTTCTAGGTGAAAGCAGTGGAACTGGCAGGCTGTGATTGGATCCATGTTGATGTAATGGATGGTCGATTTGTTCCAAACATTACAATTGGACCTCTCGTGGTTGATGCCTTACGACCTGTGACAGATCTTCCACTGGATGTGCATTTGGTATGCTTCTTTTTGCATACCTTGTCATCAACAGATCAATATTGGTAAGAAAAAAAATATTTGCTAATCTGAGATATATGCAATGCAGATGATTGTGGAACCAGATCAGCGAGTTCCAGATTTTATTAAAGCTGGAGCAGACATAGTCAGTGTTCACTGTGAGCAATCTTCGACCATCCATTTGCATCGTACACTTAATCAAGTAAGATTTTCCTTTCTCTGAGCGTTTCTACTATATTTTCCATGATAAAATGGGGAGTTGGCACTAGCTGTTACTTGGTCTCGTAACAGCTGCTTATCAAATGAATTGTTGATTAACCCATATTTTTACTTTACATACAAGATGTGAATGGAGTCTAGCAAATATTATCAAGTAAAGCCTAAACTTGAATGCATTTCTAATAGTGAGGTCATATAAATCAGAAAAGTAAACCTTGTTTTCTCATGCATAATTTGACTTGCTTTTGCACTTGGAATTTGTCATCTGATTTTATCTTGGTATATCGCTATGCAGATGCCTGCTTTAAGCTGAAGCTAGTGATGAAGAAATTTATGCATAACAAATCTTTAATCTTATATCTGGTACCACATAATAAGCTGATGGGAAGGGATTGTTTAGAATTCTTAGGGCAATCAGAATTCATCCTGTTCAGGCTAGTTCTGTTTTTTGAATGTATTTGTCTTCGTTATTCTTCTGAGACATAATCAAAGAATTACTCATTGATGCTTGATCAGGACATTTATAATGGCTGCATAATTTCTATTCTGTTTTTGCACCCTATTTTTGCAGTTACAGCTTTTAAGTACTAACTTTATCGCCCTCACTCCTACCTCAAATCAATGCATAATTGCTTCTTAAAATGTCCTTGTGAGCATGTCTGAAAGTTGTCTATTACAAGTTGTAGTTTTTGTGATCATGGGGTTGCTGATACTACTGGGAATTTTTTTGATTGTTTGCCATCTAATGCTTAATTTTATTTTGTTAGTTTGCATTTGCTGTTGCCTGCCCTGGCTTTGATTAAATTTCCCACCTTTATAATATCTTTTGTGTGGAGATTCCTTACTGTTTGAGTGCTGTCCTAATTTTTTCAACACTTTTCTTATTGTATAGATAAAAGGTCTTGGCGCTAAAGCTGGAGTTGTCCTAAACCCTGCTACCCCACTTACTACAATAGAATATGTACTTGATGGTTAGTTTTTATTTTCTATTTTCTATTTCCTTTTCCAATTTTCTTTTCTTTCTGTCAAGGATGATCTCTACACAGCTTTTGCCTACTAGAGCCACGTGGTGGATCCTATGTTGCTCCGACTCTTCATTTTTCAAAGTACCCGTGTCCAACTCATATCCGGACATGGGTATGGGGATATGATCCCCCAAGGGTCCTCCAAATACATGGAAAAACTTAGAATAAATCAAACATACCCGTGTCCGACACTCACACCCGAGTCCGAGTAACATAGGGTGGATCTATGCTGGCCCTTGCCTATTGATAAGTTGGAGTAAAGGATATATCATAAAGTAAAAACCCTTGAGTGATAGTTAAAAGAATATTCTAAGAATAGTTTAAAGGGTAAACTCCACATATATCCCTTGTGATTTCAACATTTTTCACATAGCACCTTGTGATTTTTATTCTCTCAATTACCACCTTGTGGTAAAGTAGTGTTCCCATAGGGGTTACACTGTTAAATTTTCTAGTAAAATTATGACAATACGCTTAAGTGTGAACAAATAAAGTACTTTTTGGATTGAAGTATTTTGGGAATTTTGCTAGATGAAAGTAACGGTGTAACTTCCTTTGGGAACTGAACTTAAACACATGCTGCTAATTGAGAAAATAAGAATTATAGAGTGCTATGTGGGAAAAGTTGAAACCACGAGAGCTGTACTTAGAGTTTACCCTAGTTTTTAATTTTTTGACTGACTCCTTCAATTTTAATTTAATCCAAGGAGGTCAAATTCTCATACTTTTGACTTGAAAGCCTCTTTCTTACAAAACAAAAACAATGTATAGCTATGCAAAGAAGGATAAGACTTATGAGGTCCTTCGCTACATAATCATAACCAAAGGAAATTGACAAGATAATCTCTTTTGCATTTGAACAGTGGTTGATCTAGTCTTGATTATGTCGGTCAACCCTGGATTTGGTGGGCAGAGCTTTATTGAGAGCCAAGTGAAGAAAATCTCTGACTTGAGAAGAATGTGTGCAGAGAAGGTATAAAATGCATGTCTTGTGTGCGTCTTCCATGTATTTATGCTTGAGAATCTCGTGACATTTTCTTTTTATATTTCCCGTGCAGGGCGTAAACCCATGGATCGAAGTGGATGGTGGAGTTGGTCCTAAAAATGCATATAAGGTGCCCCATTAGAATCACCTGGTTTACAGTTCTAATAGTTATCAGTTATTGAAAGATAGGCCTACAGTTACTTTACCATTGCCAGTTTGACACCAATTCAAAATGTATGCCTGTTGTTAAAGGCAGGTCGAGTGGAACGAAAACAGGAAAGAAAGTGGAAAATGAACAATGGCTGGCCCTGCTTTTTTCCTGTCATATCTATTATAGACAAAAGTTATGTTAATCATCTCATTCATACCCGTGTCTATTTCCTATCATATTCGGACACGGGTACGGAGATATGACCCTCTAAATACTTGGAAAAACTTAGAAAAACTGAATATACCTGTGTCAGATACATATTCGTATCCGACATTCACTCCCAAGTCCGAGTAACATAGATGTTAATCATATTATTCATGATATTCATAACTAGGAAACTTTCGGTATGGTCATAAATATTCTTATCTTGTATATTATGGTATATAAATTGAAATGGTTTTAACTGCTGTCAGGTTATTGAGGCTGGAGCTAACGCTCTAGTTGCTGGTTCAGCTGTGTTTGGAGCCAAAGATTATGCTGAAGGTATGAACATGGAATTATTTATTAATTCTAATGTGTATAAATGAATGCATTTTAACAAATTTTTGTGGCTTGAACAAATTGTTTTACAGCTATTAGAGGAATCAAAACCAGCAAAAAGCCAGAAGCAGTGGCTGTTTGATTTATGACCGCCAAAGATCGGATTGGCTCGAATGTGTGATATCTCTGTATTTACATTCCCATGTATGTTGTCCTGTAACTTCATATAATTTTGCTCTATTATATTTTTATGTATAAAATCCAAAGCTATTACATAAAAGAAAAAGAAGATAAAATGAAATTTCATATTTGCCTGTTTTCTAAGATTCATCTCAATAACCTTTTCTTATATCTGCTTGTTGGACTGCTTGAATCCTGCTATATGATGCAAAACAAAATGGAAGATACGTTCATAAGCTATGTTACTCGGGCTTGAGTGTGAGTGTCGGATATGGGTATGTATCCAACATGGATATGTTCAATTTTTTTTTAAGTTTTTTCATTTATTTGGAAGGTTATATCCATATCCGGATATGCGTTGGACACGAATACTTCAAAAATAATGAAAAGTCGGAACAACATAGTTCTTTAGTGTTAAAAGCATGCCTATTATTTTTGGTTTCTTTGTTATAATTTTTGTTGTTTAATTTGGCATGGCTGTCTTCATATTTGCAGATAACATGCATGTTATGGTTGTTTAATTAGCAAATTATTGCTGTCATCCATGTCGTCAGATAGGCCCTGATGCCAAATGATTGATACATAAAAGGGTGTGGTAAGATTTGCTGTTTTGATGCATACTTGGTGATATAATGTCTTTTTTTTTAGCAATTGAATGATTCATATGTATCTCAAGAATTTTTTAATGAACTGCAAGTTCCATTTATTTCAGTTAAATAAAAGATTAATATGTAAATTAGACCTCGAATTATACACTTTTTAACAATTTAGTACCTAAAGAAAAAAAATTCACAATCAGGTACCTGAATTTATATTCCGTCAACAGATTATCTCAATGGATTAATGTCGTTACACTAAATGCTTACGTGGCATGATTGACCAATACTAAGTCGTCAAGTGTTAGGTTAAATATTTTTTTAAAAATTTTAACATAGTATTTACTTGACATGTGATGATTTAGTATTGATCAACCGAGACACGTATGTTTTTTTTTTCATAAAAATCTTGCCTAAGCAGGCTTGCAACCATCAATGTTGTCGCAACTTAAAAAATAACAAGTCTCATCGCAAGATTTTATTATTCGTTAAGCGTGACATTAAAAAAATTGAGAAAAAATCGACTTAATTCCTCTTAAAAAAATGAAGGTTTTGAAAATGACCTTAAAAAAAACATGGAGTCGCCACCAATTTTTTTTAGCTTGGTGTGATCGGTTACCTATTAAAATCGGTTTTATAAAATATTTTAAAATTAATTAAAATATTTTTCAATTTCAAGTTTGCGTTTTAAACCAGAGAAATCAAATAAGCGGGTTCGGGATTCGGTTACGTGTGGGGAAGGATTAGAACCCCCACAACGCCCGTATAAAACGGTACCTTATTAATCATGTGTTATCTTAAATCTCGGTAAAAAGTCGATTTTTAATTTAGTATTCAAGTTAGTTCCCAATTTAAAGAAAATTCCATTTTTAATTGAAAATGATTCGAAATTTATAAATTCAAAATTTTTTTATATTCCCCAACAAACGTGGCAAAATATAAATTTTTTTATTAGTTTGGAAAACTTTCTTAATCATTCTCGTTATAAAGAAGATATTCCGTTATTAATGATAATTGATGATATCTTCCCCAGCAAATCTGGTAGAGAACTTATGAATTATTTTAACTCGGGAATATCTTTATTTTATTGAAAATCATTATCTTTTTCAAAACATTTTAAAAAATATGAATATGAATATGTGTGACATAAATAAAATGACATAGCAAAATCTAGTTAATATAATGCAACCTAAATGGTATGATATAATTTAAATGTCATAACATATTCTAAATGAAATGAAATATCCTAAGTCACATGATATATTCTAAATGAAATGAAATATCCTAAGTGACATAATATATTCTAAATGAAATGACCTAGGTAACATAATATATTTTATATGAAATGAAATATCCTAAGTCACATGATATATTCTAAATGGAATAAAATGGTTTAAATGACATAACAAATATAAATGATATGGCATATAATCTAAATGATATGAAACGACATGAAACATAAAATAATGCTAACATATAATATGCATGAAAATAAAAATGAAAATAATAATGCATGAACATAGTATATGCTAAATAATATGACAAAAATAACTAAATAAAAAGTATAGGATATCATGGAATATTCAAAACCATATAATAAACAACATAACATCAAAAACATAAATAAAAAATAATAACAACACCATGAAAATTATCATAGCAAAAATCACATATTATATGGTATGCATGAATATGGAAAATGCAATGCATGAGAATGTATTTTTTTTTCCTTTAATTAAAGAAATCCGTATATCTAAAAAGATATCCAGCTACCTTAGGAAAATATATCAAATTAAATATTCTAAAATCAAAATATTTTGTGATTGTTTGAAAACAATTTTGAAAAACTTAGATTAAAAAATAAAAACCTAGCTAAACCCTTTTTAAATGGCTTTAATTTCCTAAGTTTAAAATCCCGGACTTGACCACCCTTAACCCAAGGTTTATAAAATCAGTTTTAGAGTTTAAAAAGACTTAGAAACTACCCTAAGACAGTAGTCAAACTTCCTAATCAGCCCCCTCTAAGTAACTTAGCCAAAACAAAAAAAATGAATTTTCTTCAAATTCAAATCTGACTCCACTATCTAGTTTTAAAACATGATTTTTTTACCTATTTTTAAAAATTCAAAAAAATCTAAAAACATACTGGAGACTCAGAACATGTAAAACTACATGGGAAAAATTGACTTAATTTTCTGGTTAAAGATGGCTTCCCAGAAAAATCGGGAAATTACGAGTACTGGGTGAAAAAATTGTTTTTCCAAAACACATTTTTTTGCCTTTGATAAAATCATTTAAAAATCAAAGTAAAAATGTTGGAAACCTTTCTAAAGACTCACAAACAATAGCTAACACTTTTAAAAAGTTAGACAAAAAATGGCTAAGTAAAAAAAATCACAAAGGTAGAATAATCAATTTGACAAACTCTTTAATTTTTCACAATCAAGTGAGCATGACTTTGAGCCATTTGTTGGCCTAAGTCATAAATCATGTGGCATGATATGAGATGCATGATCATACAACAAATTGAATGCATGAAATGCATGATTCAAAACCTAAGTGGTATGGAAAATGCATGGCAATACAAAATAACCTAATGCCTAGCATGAGTTTGCATGGCAATAAATGCAATCTTAACCTAAGGCATGATATGTATAATGGTGCAAATGAGACTTAGACCTAAAGTGACATGAAAATGCATGGTGATACAAAGTGACCTAAGACCTAAATAGCATAGCAAATGCATGGCAATACCAACATGATTTAAGACCTTATATATACGGAAATATGCATGGCAATAACAATATGATTCTAGACCTTAAAAGTCATGAGGATGTATGAAAATGTCATGAACATATAGTGACTAATAAACCTAAAACTAATGCATGAACAAACAGCAACTAATACATAATCTCATGTCATGATAATGCAAAGCAATGGTACCTAAACATAATGCAAATGCACACACAATGCAAGAATTACATGCAAGGGCCAAATGGCCACTAAATGACCTAATGCAATCCTATCTAGCCAATAACAAAGACACATGGCAAACCAAATCAAAGTACACAATGTTATGGCATGAAATGCAAACCTATCACCTAAATAAGATGAAAATACACATGCAAAGCATGGAGGAGGCCGAATGGTCACATGGTATTCTAACGTGGCATTTTCACAAACACATGGCATGGTTTAGAACTAAACTACCACAATCAAGCTAACCTACCACAATCAAGCTAATCTAACACAAGAAAGCTAACCTACCACAACAAATCAAATGAGTAAAATCAAACACGAAATCAATTAACAAAACCCAACCATTCGGCCTACATGAAGAGAAAAACTTGCTTTCTTTATTATTATTATTTTTTAAACAAAGTAGAAGCTCCTTAGAACTTATTTTTAAAACAAATTCATTTCATAAAAGAGAATAAAATAACAATCAAAATAATAAAATCATGTCAAAAAGTATGAAAAAACCATGAAAGAACATAGCTACCTTGCTCTAGCTTTCCAAATCAAGAAGAAGCAAGCCAAAACTTTTTCTTTCCTTCTCCTTTTTTCTCCTCTCTTTTTCCTTTCTTTTTTCTCTCTTTTTCTCCCTAGCCCTTTAATCAGCCTCCAAACTTGTGAAAAAAATATGAATTCGCCCCTCTAAAAAACCCCTTGGCCGAATGGTATGCTTCTAGAAGCTAGGTGGTTATTTTTCTCTTTCATCCAATGGCTATCTCTTCAAGATGCCTTCTATGTAAAATTTTCACCATTAGATCAGATCTGATCAGACCTTGGATTATTGATGTCATAAAGATGTCATAAATAGGATCTCTCTCCAACCATTAGTCCATGTGTTGCAAATTCAAAGGCTTAATCACAAAAAATAACTATCTTCCTCTTCATTGTTGGCCTTTTGATTAAAAATCAGAAAATATCTGCCCTCCAATGGGCCTTGGTCGACTGACCCTTTCTCTTCCAGCCCATGCTTCAATTTTTTGAAAACAAGAAAAGGCCCTTTTCGATTTTTTTGATAAAATAACCTTTTTGCCCCCGAACCTAAAAAAAATAGCAAACGAACTCCAAATTCAAATTTTCTTTTTTTAATAATTCCAAAATAATAAATAATTCAATTCAAAAAGTTTTAAAAAAATTTCTGAGTCCATTTGCTATTTTTTTGGATTTTTTCTTCCAAAATTGCCCTTTTATGCACCCGAACTTTCACCATTTTTAAACGAGCTCCGAATCCAGATTTTTATTCACCAATATCTTCCAAATAATTAAAAAGTATGATCTGGAAGTTTTCATAATTTTTGGAACTCATTTGGTATTTTTTCTGGATTTATCTGCTTGAATTACTACATAGTGGGCCCGAGATTTGGCCATTTTGCAAACGAACTCCGAATCCGGATTTTCTTTCACCAATATCTTCCAAATAATTTAAGAATGAGATCTGCAAATTTTTAGAATTTTCGGAGCTCATTTACTATTTTTTCGGGATTTATCTTCTTGAATTTCTATATAAGGGATCCGGGATTTGGCTATTTTGCAAACGAACTCCGAATCTAGATTTTTCTTCTCCAGTATCTTTGAAATGATTTAAGAATGAGATCTTCAAATTTTCAGAATTTTTGGAGTTCATTTGCTATTTTTTTCAAATTTTCCAATTTTGCCTTTTTGCCTCCGAAGCCCGGTTTTGCTAAAAACAAGTCCGATTTTTAGATTTTCTTCAAACTGAGCCTTGGGATATCCTTATTTAATCACTCCTCATCAATTAGGGGCTTTATTCTTACCGAATCGGGCCATTTCGATAATTCTTCCAAATTTCTCCAAAATCCACCAAAACTCTTAATTCTCGGTTTTCTTTCGGATTCATTTTTCTTTCAATTTTTCTTCCAAGTAGCTTCTCCATTACCTGTAATCAGTGCTTATCTTTCATTTGGAACCTTCAATTCCGACCAATTTTGATCGTTTTAGCACTTGTCCTCAAATTTTTTGAACTAGGGTTTTCTTTCTACTGAATCTCCGTAACCCAACTTTCGAACTCCATATCTTTAGATGTAGATCTCGGATTATCAAAATTCTTTCGTCATTTTTCAATTGAGCTTTAAATCTTGATTTTGAAAGTGGGTTGACTTTTTCAGTAGTTGACTTTTCGGGGTTGACTTTTTTAAGTTTGACTTTTTATGCTCGCCTTCTTAGACTAAGTCTCGGAGTACCACCTGCAGGATGAAAAAAGTCTTTTTACATTATGAAACATCAATTTAGAAAGAAAACATGCATGTTTTAGTAGTCCGGACAAAATTAGGTGTATATAAATGTCATACCAGTTTTTTTCAGATCTGTTGTAGCCTCTCATTTTGGTACACCACACCCCAGCCTTAGCATAAAGAAACCATAGAAGATAAACACGTTTTCTTCTTTTGAGGGCATTAAAATCTGATTTCTGTTTCCAGCTGGTGCCTTAAACCAGCAACAAGTTTTTGGCATATGCAAAAATGCAATAACTGAACTTTGTGCAGCACCCAATTTTGCCTTAACACAGCAGATTTTGCCTAAGTGCCATTACTTCCATAGTCTTATCTGTTATTCGAGGAGTGTTAAGCATCTAACTTAAATCGATTGACAATCGACGGAGATACTCAACTTGAATATAAGATCATAGGAAACTAACAAGAGTCTACACGTGAATAAATACAAAGGGTGGTTAACCTTACATTGGGTTAGACAGAAAGAACAGAACACACATAGACTCTGATACCACGTTAAGTATCCAACCTAAAATCAATTTACAATAGGTAGGGAGGTTCAACTTGAATATAAAATCATAGAAAACCCAAAACTTAATAAATAGAAGATAACACCACTTAACAAAAACGTGTTGCAAGACTTGCTTGGTTCCAAGAAGCAATAATGCGCTTTAACACTGTTAATTCTAAGGGTCTTTTTCATGGATGAAAAAATCGGATCGGACCGATCGGTCGAATCTGTTCAACCGAGAATCGAAAGTCTGTCCGGTCCGATGCGATATAAAGAACCGAAAATCATTTGAACCAATCTAAAATCGAGAAAAAATTGGAGAAAATCAAGAAAAAAAAAACATTTTTATTTTTTAATTATTTTTAATTATTTTTTTTTTTTTGTAAATGATGAGATTTGAATCCATAACCTCAAGTTATGCTAAAAAACATATCACTAAGCCAAATGCATATTTTTATTAATTATTTATTTAACATTAAAATCATTTTAAAAATATTTAAAATTTTATTTAAATAAATCTGTCGATCCAACCGGTTGGATCAATAACTAAAGGTCATATCGGTTTGACTTCTGATCTAATTTTTCTAATCTTGGTCTTTTTTTAAAGGTAAAACTTTCATCCATTCATTTAAATTGGCATTTGATGGAAACAATGGATTGAAGAAACTCAGGCATTACTCTACCCAAAACATATCCTCATGAATCCTAACCCAAACTTAGCTAGTATGCCTCTTTTCCCTTTTAGGTTTTTTCATGTAAAAAGTTACTTTCCTACCCCAATATTGATAATTAATTAGTACTAAGTTCAGAATTTAAAGAAATAAACTTGACTAATTACAATAATATGTCTATAAACTATACTCTGTCCATCTTTGTGATGGATGTAATAAATTACAATCCATTCAAAGACCTCTATAAGCTCTTAAAAATTACGAACAAATTTCTCCTTTACTGTTGGCACTAGATTTTTGTGAAAAGAAATGATGAATGTATTGAAAAATAATAGACAAAAAAAATAATGGATTGGATTTTAATCTCTCGTGACACACTTAATTAGACCTAAAGATCAGGTTATTCATTCAAACACGAAGATTCATCTGATATTTAAAAGAATTTGGAAAAAAATATTAAGCTTTGTTTTAGAGGATGAAAAGAAAATTGAAAAGATAAAAATGAAAATATATATATATATATATATAATAAATAAAAAAATCTTTTCATTTAGAGTTGGATTTGGATAAAAGTTGAAATTTGAAAAATTGAATTGGGCTTAGACAAGTTATAAACTATTAATATCATATTTAGGTTCAGCCGATCCATCAACACCTTTACATTTAAATTAATTTCTCAAAAAATTTACACTCAAACATTTTGATTCAATAAATTATGTATGTTTTCTCTTATTCAAATAAATACTTATGTGTGCAAATTATGTTGAGTAAAGTGTAATTAGACATGCTCAAGGGTTGGGCTATTCGCCTAAGCCCGACGATCCGTCCATATTTTGGAGGGTTTGGACAAAAATATTAGGCCCAAAAAATGGGCTTGGGCAAAAAAAAATGAGGCCCATTTAGAAAATGAGTCGGGCCTTAACTCCAACAATCAAGGCCCGAGCCCAGCCCAGCCTGTTTTTTATTTATATAATATTATTTTTATATTTTATATATTTTATAATTTATATAATATATAAATATATATAATATTATAGTTTAAACATTTTAAAATATGCTAAGTTATTCATGTTTTAGAACTTAATAAAAGGAAAAAAAAAAAGATAAAATTAATAAAAATTAAATAACCAAAAAAATTTGTTTAATTTTTTTTAGAAAAAAAATAATAATATGGGCGGACCTAAATGGGTTTAGACTATCCATTTACAAATTTGGGCAGAATTTGAGACCCATATTTCGAGCCAGATCGGGCTTAGGTAAAATATATATATGGTATTGATACTATACCTAAACCTGATCCGAATCCGATCTGGCCCGACACATGAACACCTCTAAGTATAATATTGATTAGCCACCAAAGAAAGACTTTTCTCAATGAAATTCAATAATGAGCGGAATATATATATATATATATATATATATATATATATATATATATATATATATATATATATATATATATATATAGAAACCATTACATTACATTACATTACTTTGGATCTGTTCATAGATCGAGTCAGTCATGGCTCAATTTTTTTCACATAATTTACCCAAACTTGGCCCGGATCGAACTAGTCCGTAAGCCCGAATCACTGTTTAAAAAATATTAAAATATTTATTTTTATATTAATATTAATATTTATATATTTTTATAATTAAATTTAAATAAAAATATTTTATTAATAAATAATAATTCGAATCAAACTGAATCTATCTAAATTGAAAAAATGCTTGTTTAGACCCGATCTTTAACAAATCTATATTATATTAAATATTTTAAAATTATTTGACACCAAAATCCCAACCCATCATACCTAATTCATACCAAATAGGTTTTTTTTTTTTTTTTTTAATGCCCAAAAAGTTTATGATATAGGTATGAGACAGAGGTGACATTGTCTCAAAATGATTCGAATTTTTTTTTTTTTTTGCCCTCATATTCATATGAACATGGGATCTTTGATTTCTTGCCAAAGCCTCGGACTTCTTGAAGGATTGATTATCAATTTTGATTGTCTAGACGTATTGTGTTAATTATGTGTTTGGTAGGAAGAAAAAACGGAAAAAATAAAAGTGAGAAGGAAATATAGTTTTTTTCCTATTTTTTTTATAAAAAAAAATGGATGAACTTGCATTTTTTTTTTTCAAATCTAATTTTTTAAATAAAAAACATTTTTATTTAAATTAATATTTATTTATAATTTTATCTCTAATTTTTTTCTTTTATTTATCAACTTTCGTATTAAAAAAAAAATTCCTTCTGTTTTTTTTTTTTTTTTTCTACTAAACATAGTGCAAAAGAATGACTACTTATTTTTTTTAGTTGAATGATGTAATTTATAAAAAAATGCTTACTTTGTTTATGTGGATGAGCTTGATGGAAAATATTTGAGGGAATGTCTATTTTAAAAATTTTGACAATTGAATTTTATTAATTTATTTTTAAAATTTAATATATATATATAATTATAATAAATAAAAATTCATAATTATAATTTCATATAATAAAAAATAAGAACTTGTTTCAATTTTTTAGTACAATTTGAGGATTTATTTAGGTATTAGTCCAAGCATTAATTAACCCATTACTTGTGTTTTTGTAAGTTTTAACATTAGAGAGTATCATCATAGTAAAAATTAACCGTTAATATTTATTCGATAATTACTAAAAAATACTAAATAAGATATAATAAATGCACTCAATTATTTAATTCAATGACAAATTTACGTATTTACTTACTAAAAGAATACATATGAATATCTCCTTTCTCAATCAATAAAAAGGAAATTATGAAGAAAAAAAATATTAAAACGATTGAGTAGCATTTTTGAAAAAAAAAAATTTGTTTAATATTTATATATATATATTAAAATGAGTAATAATATTTTAATATATATATATTAAAATGAGTAATAATATATAACAAGTGATTAAATTACTCAAATGTATCATTAGATTTCTTCTTAGTTTGATATTTTTGTTTATTGTTATTTGTTTTAATACAATATATTTATGAAAAAAGTTTTAGACCCATTTTAAATTTAAATAACTTCACTTGTATTTTATTTTGCAAACTTTGTTTTTGTTAAACCCGTCTAGACCTGATCTTTATATTCAATATACCTAACGAGTTTACAGTTGTCTAGAAAGTTCAAACAGAATAGGCATTTAATTTACACTTGTTAAGTTCATAAACATCTAGCAACCAAATATAAATTGATGGGTAAAACGTCCACGTGCATAAAAGAAAACAAAAAAACACTGAACCTCTAATTATTTTTTTATTTTTTTTGAAAATTCGTTGAATCTATATTAATTTAAACATCGAAATATATCTCGAAAATAAAACCCTTTTAATATCCTTTATCCTTACAGATTACCTCCGACTTTAGTTTGACAATCTTTAAAGACTCACTGAGCTCCATCGTTCAAGAAACATCAACAATTTTCTATTATTCTAAACTACAAATAATTTTCGATACACTTTTGGAAATTTGTTTCTTGTATCTTAATTAAATAAAAAAAATCATTTAGCAAATTAAATAAATAAATGTAATTGAGAAACATCAACAATTTTCTATTATTCTAAACTACAAATAATTTTCGATAGACTTTTGGAAATTTGTTTCTTGTATCTTAATTAAATAAATAAAAAAAATCATTTAGCAAATTAAATAAATAAATGTAATTGAAAAAGAAAGCTTTTATGTTTTAACACGTGCGCGATTGTGGTTGGCTAGCTAGTCGACTATTTACTTTGGCCTCTCCCATTGCACTTTCTAGCTGGACTATCTACGTGTCAACCTTTTTTATATTTTAACTAGTTTTTCAATCCGTGTGATGTATGAAATTTTTTATTATATTTTTATATTTTTTTAATATATTATAAAAATTAGTATGAATTATAAAAAAAAATTATTTCATTTCTATTTTTTTTCATTTTCCCAATACATAATAATAATTTTAAAAATACATGATTTCATGTTAAAAATTTCATAGTAAATAAATCAAGATAAATTTAAATAATATTTAGGTTAAATGGTAACTTGACTATATATTTTGCATCCTGAAAATTAAATTGATAATTTTATGTGGTCATTATAATTTTTTCATTAGATTATACATTTATTTATATTGCTTTACGTTATTCATCAATTCTTTTAATACAAAAAAAATTACTCTTGGATCACTATTAGAGAGAATTAATAAAAATATATATGTTTGAACTAAAATCATAATAAAATTCTAATTAAAAATAAGTAATAATCAATCTAAGATACGTAAAAATTGAAAATTGTATATAAAAATCGATTTTAATTATGACATGTTAAGTATTTGATTCAAGTTTAATCTTTAGATGATTAAATTAAATGATTAAAAAAATGTAGTTTATAATTAAAATCCATTTTAATTATGACATGTTAAGTCATTGTTTTCCTTATGATATAGTAGTTGTTATTGACAATAAATTGAAACCATTGGGAATAGTAGCGAGATGGGAAAGCCAATTAGCTACCTTAAAAATAGTTATATTGTTTTACTTTTACTTTTATTATTGTAGGATCGAAGATTGTACCCAAAAAAAGAAACCTGAAAACTTCTCAATTTCCCTTATTTTCTAAGAACCAATTTATTTTTATTGATATTATTAAGTTCATTAAAATTCTATTACCATCTCAATATATAACTAAAATTAACAAAAAATTCTATTTAAATATGTATAGATACACACGAATTAATATATATTTTTAAAATTATATTTAAGCCTTCAAAATTTATATATCCAACTGATATGTTATAAGACAATTAAAATTTTTGAATTAAATTTGGCAAATTCCAAATATATATTAAACAATATTATATTTAGAAATAAAAAATGATAAAATAAATAAAAAATAATTAAGTAAAATTAAATTTCTTCATTTTTCATTAATTTTATTTGTAGCTATATTTATGCAGTTGCAAGTTTATATGATAAATTAATTATTTTGAAATAAATTGTGAATTGATATGTTCAAATAATTAGACTTTTCTAATTACCTTATAACTTGTGAAATAGTGACCGTGTATAATGTGGGGGAACTGGTCATTTTGAACATGTTCACATAAAAGTTATCAATTCACTTATACTATTTGAACATATCAATTCACAGTTTATTTCAATTATAAATAATTTATCTTTATTTGATATAAACTTGCAAGTGCATAAATATCACTACAGATAAAAGTAGTAAAATAATTTAATTTTAATTAATATAAACTTTTATTTATTTTATCTTTTTTTATTTCTAAATAATACTATTTAATATATATTTGGAATTTGTCCAAAAAAAATTCAAAAATTTTAATTTTCTTATAACATATTAGTTGGATATATAAATTTTGAAGGCTTAAATATAATTTTAAGAGAATATTAATATATCTTGACTTAAACTACATTGAAAAATGTGTGATGAAAAAATAATTGAGAGAAAAATTTTGAAAGATGAAATTATTTAAGTAAATAATTACAAAAGTAATATATTTTTAAAAATAAATTTGAATACTAAAAAAATGATAAATAAATAATAAAATTACAAAAATAATATATCTTTGAAACGAAAGTTGAATATTACAAAAGTATAATATTTGTAGGCTTAAAACGATAAGTATTATTTTTTTTATTTTAAAATAAAGAATCAAACAATTAGATATTTTGAAAATTAATGAACATAAATTGGCAGTTTTGAAATGATTTTTAACTATTTTGCTTAAGTGCTTAGTCGTCAATGCCTAATTTAATGATTTAGAATGAGATATAATTATTGTTTTTGTAATTTGTACCCCTTAAAATGAAACAAAAAAAATATTGCCATACCTCCATTAGTCCATTATTGTGCTGTTGATAAAAAAGTTAAAAGAACATGAAAAATATTAAGAGTGGGTATTAAAAAAAAAATTTACGTTGTATTCTTTTTTAGAATAATAAAAAATATATTGTTGAATGATGAATTAAATCATGAAAAAGTATTGACATATTTTTACTTCTGTAATCTTGATTAAATTGCTGAACAAAATAAAAAATATATATTAGGAGATGTTTGTCAAAAGAAAAAGAAACTGAATTTTTTTATAAGAACAAAATTACAATAATAATATAATATACTTTTAAAAGAAAATTAAATTATAAACTGAAAAAATATAAATAAAAAAAAAACATTGTAATACATTCTATTAAAAATATAAAAAACATTGTAATACATACTATTTAAAGACTTAAAACCTTAGGATAACTTTTGGCTGATTTTTTTTTTTTTCAATTTAAAAATGACATGATAATAAGTGATAAAGGAGAAATGAAATTCTTTGCAAATGACATACATATTTGAAATATGGATTTAATAGTTTTATACAGTGCTCTTAGGTTAGTTTTGCATGGGTTATTACATTAAAATATTTAAAAATGGTATTTATACATACATGGTACACAATAAAGCATAATAGATATCATTAAATACACCTTTCAACTTAAAAGACTAACTTGATAAAAAAAAAATTATTAGTGTAATAATCTATGCTGCAAATAGTCTTTAATTTGGGTAATTAAAATTATGTCAAGGTTATGTAACAAATTATGAAACTGGCATTGTATTACCAGTTACCATCCTTGTGCGTCGTGTATAAAATCCCAGTGAGGGGCGAGCATAAGCCTCTCTTTCCTCTGCTAGCTGCCCCAAATCCTTGAGTAATTTTGATTTGAAGCCATCCTAACATCTGTTTCCACACAACTCAAAAGTAGATTTTTTTTTTTTTTTAGTTATAAGAAATTTTAAAGTTATGACCTAAAAAGCCAAACTTCTGATAATATAATACAGAAGATCAAACTTGCTGGCTTCTCATAGATTCCTAATTGAAACCAGATTATCATCTTCAACAGCTCTTCCATGGTATCATAAACACTTGAGCACGTTCAAATTTTGATGCAATTTGTTTTAAAGAAAATTTTTATTACTAAAAAATTATCCCAAAAAATAAGAATTTTAAATAGAAATATACCGGGAAGTGCAACGAAAGCTTCAACATGTTTTGCCATTGCTAAATTTCTTTCATGCATGTCTGTAATGAAAGCTTCACCATGTTTTGCCATTACTGACTTTCTTGATACATGTCTGCAACTGTTTTCATTTCTCCAACAGCTTCTCAAGATATCTACAGTGAAATCGTGTTTATGTTTTTTTCTTTTTGATGATTTTTTGAGATGTAAAATTACGAAAAGCATGCAACATGAAAAATAATTAATTATATTATCATATGTCAAAAATGTAGTAGAGTGGGTGATACATGCCTGCAATTTCTTGAAGTTGAGGACATAAAAAGTTAATGAACAGAAGAAACAAATGGAGACTTTCATATCAGATGACATTTGAAGAAAATAATTAGAAAACGATAAAGAAGGAAAATGTTATTGGCTAATTAAGAAGTTAAATTTAATTAAAATTTAAAATGTGGTACATATTTAAAGAGTGAGTTGAAAGATAATGTTTATTAGATATATAGATTAATTGAATTGGATAAATATTTATTTTGAAAATTTTGAAAACTTTTATCCATTTTCACAAATAACGAAATTTTAATTTGATTTTATTTTGAAAGATATATAGAAGATTTTGTAAACAATATTAAATTTGAATTTTAAGATTTAATAATGAGAAAAGATATAATTTTATATATATTTATCCTACATGTCATTAAGAGGGGATTTCCACCTAGACGTCCATGTCAGCAAAAGTTTGTCATGTAAGCATGTACCCTGTTATATATATATATATATATATATATATATATGATTTTATTTTTTAATTTTTTTGTTGGGAGATCTCAAAGAGTGATGTGGCCTTCTTTCTATCTCTACGAAACTATCCAAACGTTTTTCGCCACGTCTTCTTCTTGGCCTTTTCTTCCACTTTTCTCTCTTCACTGTCCCCTTTTTTCGCCACGTCATTTCCTCTCTATCATACGCCACTTTGCGCACTACACACCCCTCTTCCCATCTTCTCCCTCCGTTCTCTTTCGTCCAACGGTCCATATTCATCTCCCTAATTCGATGAATGTTAGTTAGAGTCAGTATCCCCCATTCTATCTTCTAAAAATTGTCTAAAAATAATAATAATAATTGTAGACGCCTAATTTTGTTCGAGTCTCCTAAACCAGGTAAATTCTTCCTTGTACTTTTTTTTAGAATGCAAAAAATATCTTCTCATCTTGCAGATGGTCCTCCAAGACTTGTGATTCGGAGTTCAACATGAAAAGTCAATCCGAAAAAGTCAACTCCAAAAAAGTCAACTCTAAAAAGTCAACCACTAAAATAGTCAACCCTTAGTCAAAATCAAGATTTGAAGTTGAATTGAACAATGGTGAAAGAATTTAAATAACTCGAGGTCTACAACGAAAGATATGGAGTTCAAAAGAGGGATTGCGAAAATTTCAATGTAGGGGAAGCCCTAATTCGACAATTTTGGGAAAAAATGCTTAAACTATCAAATTGATTGAAACTGGAGGTTCCAAATGGAATATAATTAATGACTACAGGTATTGGAAGGGCCAATTGAAAGCAGAACCAAAGGAAGAGTCAATTTGGAAGGAAAACCAGAAATTAGGGTTTTGGTTAAAAGGGGTGAATTTTGCAAATTTGGGAAAAACTGCAAAGATGGCCCAATTCGGTGGAATTGAAGCCCCCAGTTGATAAAGAATGAGTAAACAAGGATAGCCCAAGATCCAGTTTGAAGTGAATTCAAAGAAAGAGCCGATTGGAGCAAAAACGGAAAAACAAGAAATTTCCCAAGTTTGAAAAGGGGAAAACAAAATCGGAGGGGGATTTGATCATAAAAATAGGGCATTTCAGACCAACTCAAGTTCAATATAGAACAAACGAAGAGGAAAAAGAAAATCCAGAAATCGGACCCGTTTTGAGTAAAACCGAGGTTTCGGGGATTGGAGGGCAATTTCGGAAAATTCCAAAGATAATTCCGGGAAAAATAGCAAACGAGCTCCAAAAATTATGAAAACTTCCAGATTCGAGTTTCATAATTTTTGGAAGAGATTAGTGAAGGAAAATCAATCGGAGCTCATTTGAAAAATGGCAAAGTTCGGGTGCACTAAGCCGAAATTTCAGAATATAATTCTGTGAAAAATAGCAAACGAGCTCCAAAAATTATGAAAACTTCCAGATCTGAGTTTTATATTTTTTGGAAGAGATTGATGAAGAAAAATCTGGAAACAGAGCTCATTTCAAAAATTGCAAAGTTCGGGTGCACTAAGCCGAAATTCTAGAAGATAATTCCGGAAAAAATAGCAAACGAGCTCCAAAAATTATGAAAACTTTCAGATCTAAGTTTTATATTTTTTGGAAGAGATTGGTGAAGAAAAATCCGGAATCGGAGTTCAAATGAAAAAGGTGAATTTTGGGTGCCACTAACCGGAAAATTCTGGGAAAAATAGAAAACGAGCTCGAAAATTTTGGAAATCTCCAGATCTCAAAATATTTTATTTATTTGGATGGATTGGAGAAAGAAAAACCGGATTTGGGGTCAGTTTGCAATTGAATTAATTTCGGGGGCTAAAAGGGTAATTTTACCAAAGAAATCGAAAAGGGCCAATTTGCAATTAAAAAAATATCAAAGATGAAGGAATTGCTGAGATATTCCAAGCTCTTGGCTGGTCAGCTCATGAATGAAGGGTGAGATTTGATTAAATTCATCCAGTGGTCACTATCAAATTGCAAGATACCATTTTTAATGTCATAAAATATCTTGTCTATCCAATGGCCTAGGTGCTTTGTAGAAAGATGAGTACATCCTTCAATGGCCAAGATCAAATTGCAAGATAGCATTTTTATTTTCATGAAAATATCTTGATCTAATGGCTTGGATTGTTGGAGAAAAGATAAAGGGATACCATCCAAGGGCTAGGAAAAGAGGAGAGCACACTCTCACATTTCAAAATGGGGTAGCCGGCCATCACAATGGGGGAGGTCTGATTTTTCACTAAAGGCAGTAGCTACTCAAGAGGGAAAAAGGGGAGAAAAAAAAAAGAAGAAAAGAAGAAGGCAATTTCTTACTACTATTTCATTTGGAAAGCTAAAGCAAGGTAGCTATTTTCTTCTGCTCTCCTCTATGCTTTGTTCATATGATTTTGTTATTATTTTATGATTTTCATTTTCATTTTATTTTCTTTCATAAAATAAAATTGTTTTTCAAAAGATTTCTTCTTCTTTCTACCAAATAACAAAGGTTTAACAAATTTTTCTATTCTTCCTAGCATTGGCCGAATGGCATAGTATGTTTGTGCTTGTGTTTTTGTTTGATCTTGCTTGTCTTGTTGATTGTTAGGGTAGATTCACCTATTTGTTGCTTCATGTTCATGCATTCACCTCATCCCCACTTGATTTTTGACTTAAGCCAACTAATAGCTCAAAGCCAAGCTCTCATGAGCATGCTTGTGGAAAAATTAAAAGTTGTGCAAGTTGGATTTTCTGATTTTTCTCACCATGCATTTCTTGTCCAAATTTAAAGATTGTTTAACCACAAGTTGTAGACCCTTTAAGGATCCTCTAGTATTTTTGTTTTGATTTTTGGATTTTTGGATTTTCTATCAAAGGTTTAAAAATAGATTTTGACAAAACAGTTTGTAACTCACTGTCTTGATTTTGGGTAAAATTCGGTCATAGCATCCATACTCCAAAAATTAATCTGATTTTTTCCCATAGAGGTCGACATGTTCTAAGTCTCCCATAATTTTTTCATATTTTTTTTGAAATTCTTTATGAGAGCAAAAAAATATGTTTTCAAAACTGCCTAATGGATTTTGACAAAACAGTTTTTTTATTCACTATCTTGATTTTGGGTAAAATTCGGTCATAGTATCCATGCTCCAAAAATTAAGATGATTTTTTTCCCATGGAGGTCGACATGTCCTAGGTCTACCATAATTTTTTCAGATTTTTCTGAAATTTTTTAGAAGGGCAAAAATATAGGTTTTCAAAACTGACAGTGAGGATCATATTTGTTTTCAAGAAAGAAATAATTTTCTGTTTTGGTTAAGATATTAAGAGGGAGCTGATTTGGGGCATTAGCTACTGTCTTAGGTTAATTTCCAAGTCATTTCAATCATGAAATTTGATTTTATAAAAGTCGGGTTAAGGGCGGTCAACCCGAATTTCAAAACTAGGAAAAATAGAGCTTTTAAAGAGGAGGGTTCGGCCAAGGCTAACTTTTCATCTCAAAACTTCCGATTTTCTTTAAATCCAAACCTAAAGTATTTTGATTTTGAAAATTCGATTTAAGTATTTTCCTAAGGTAGTTGGATATCTTTTTAGGTATACGGATATCCTTACTTCAAGGAAGAAATGCATTTCCATGCATTGCATTTTCAAAAATGTTTTTACTTGTCATAAACACGTATTTTTCAGTTTATTAAACATTTGGCGAGAGTTAGTTCATAATTTTTGTCGGGTATGCCGGGGAGGTTAGAAAATTATTCAACGCACGTGTTTATGGAATCGAAACGTATGGTTTTCGTTTTACTCGAAACCATGTAAATATCATATGAAAGAATTATTTTCCAAACTTTGCCGGATTTGTCGGGAAGCACGGTAATATTTTTCGACATATGCTATTTATATGATTCCTCACATGAATAATCCATTTCAAGTAATGTTGTGTGCATGTGATCATGATGTGATTATGAATATTTTATGATGATATCATTTTGTGATTTTGCCATGTCAAGCATGTCATGTCATTCATTCACATGCCATGTAATTCATATGCAATGTCATCCATTCACATGTCATGCCATCTAGATTAAGCCATGTCATTCAGTATGCCATGTCATTCACATGCCATGTCATTCATTATGCCATGTCATTCAGTATGCCATGTCATTCACATGCCATGTCATTCATTATGCCATGTCATTCACATGCCATGTCATTCATTATGCCATGTCATTCATATGTCGTGTCATTCATTATGCCATGTCATTTATATGCCATGTCATTCACATGCCATGTCATTCACATGCCATGTCATTCACATGCCATGTCATTCACATGCCATGTCATTCACATGCCATGTCATTCACATGCCATGTCATTCATTATGCCATGCCATGTCATTCATTATGCCATGTCATTCATAATGCCATGTCATTCACATGCCATGTCATTCATATGTCATCCATTCACATGCCATGCCATTAATTATGCCATGTCATTCATGTGCCATGTCATTCATTTACATGCTACGACATTCATATGCCATGTCATTCATAATGCCATGTCATTCACACTCCACATCATCTAGATTATGCCATGTCATCCATTCATGTGCCATGTCATTCATATTCAATGTCATCATTCACACGTCATGCCATCTAAATTAGGCCATGTCATTCACATGCCATGTCATTCATTTATGCCATGTCATTCATTCACATGCCATGTCATTCATTATGTCATTTCATTCATATGCCATATCATTCATTCACATGCCATGTCATTCATTATGTGATGTCATTCATATGCCATGTCATTCATATGCCATATCATTCATATGTCATGTCATTCACATACCATGTCATCAAAATGTGTCATGACATTCATATGTCATGTCATTCATATGCCATGTCAAAATGTGTCATGACATCAAAATGTGTCATTTCATTCATATGCCATGTCATTTTGTTTGCCATGTTGATTTCATTCACGTGACATTCACTCTTATGCCGTGTCATTGGTTTGCCACATCATTTACATGCCACGCCATTCATCCTCATGCTATGTCATTTTCGTTTCATGTCATCTTCTCATGTCATGTCATTCGTATGCCATGTCGATTTCACTCACATGATATTCATTCTTATGGCATGTCATTTCGTTTGCCATGTCATTTAGTCCGCCAAGCTTAGGTTTGCCATGTCGATTTCGTTTACATGACATTCATTTCTTTATGTTATGTCATAATTTTTTTACCATGTCATAATAAAATGTTTGTCATACCATGGTAAATATGCATGCTCATTTAATCTTTATCTTAGTACCATTTTGCATATTCTTCATCATTTTCTATAATTTTTGAAATACATGAAAAAAAATAACATTTTTTTAAAAATAAGGATATTCCCGAGTTAAAATAATTCATGAGTTCTCTACCGGGTTTGCTGGGGAGGATATCATCAATTATCATTATCAATGGAATATCTTTCTTTCAAAAAATGAGAATGACTCGAAGATTTTCTAAATAAATAAAAATTTCTATGTTTTTCCGAATGTGCCGAGGAATATAGGAAAATTTTAAGTTAATAAATTTCGGATCATTTTCGACTAAAAATGAGATTATTTTTCTTTAATATGGGAATTATTTTAAAATGCTAGTTTCAAAATCGACTTTTTACCGAGACTCGAGATAACACACGATTAATAAGGTACCATTTTATACGGACGTTGTGGGGTGCTAATCCTTCCCCGCACGTAACCGACTCCCAAACCCTTTTTTTGTTTTCTCTAGTTTAAAAGCACAGACTTTGAAATTGGTTTTAAAAAAGATTTTAATTAATTTTAAAATATTTTATAAAATCGATTTTAATAGGCGACCGATCACACCTAGTCAAAAAATATTGGTGGCGACTCTTTTTTTTTCGAGATTGTTTGCAAACCCTCATTTTATTTTAAGAAGAATTAAGTCTTTTTTTTTCTCTGTTTTTTCAATGTCACACTTAACGAACAATGTCTGACGATGAGACATTATTATCTTTTAAGTTACAACAATAATAATAATAATAATAATAATAAACAATTTCTTTTATCAAAATTCAGAAACCTCTCCCTCCATCCTGTCCTTTTGGGCGTTATGTTAACATGCATCAGATCCTTGGTGAGCTGAAATCTGAGCCGTTGATGGCTCCTGCTAGCTTCATCATTCGACCCTTGATCATGACCGTCTGATTGGGTCCACTTTAGTTTTTGCTTGTCGTTTTCATTTAAAAAAAGAGAGAAAAAATAGTAACTTTGATTATCAACAAGCTTAGTCTTTTATTTCGTGGGGTGTAAAGACGGGGAAGAAGATTCAATCAAAAAATGGGTTCAGGAAAATTGGAAACTCTAACCCCAAATTTGTCTCCAATTTGGGTTGTTGGAGAGAGGATAACTTTTATGGACTTTCTCTAGTTTTTACCCCTTTTTCTTGTAACATTTTTAATTTAGAAAATAAGTTTTTTTGGAGGGGGTGGTTTGTGAGATATTTTTTCGAAAAGTGATTTTTTTTTGGTTGAGGGAATATGGAGAGCAAGGAGCTGAATTTGAATAAAAAGTGTAAAGGAGGAGGAGCAGGAGATGGGTTTATAGATAAGAGTAAAGTGAGGATTTTGCTATGTGATAATGATATGAAGAGGTCTGGGGAGGTTTTTTCACTTCTTTTGAAATGCTCTTATCAGGTATACTTCACTTTTGTTAATATTTTTTTTCACTTTTATTAATATTTTTTTTTCATCTCTTATTGAATTGAAGCTATGTGTTTTTTTTTTATTATTATT
Organism: Fremontodendron californicum; assembly: GCA_030761205.1. Lineage (NCBI taxonomy): Eukaryota > Viridiplantae > Streptophyta > Magnoliopsida > Malvales > Malvaceae > Fremontodendron > Fremontodendron californicum. The sequence goes on from JAULJL010000032.1 coordinate 6,883,840, forward strand.
ATTTTTGAGTTGTGATGCTGGTAAACTGTATTCTGATAGAAGGAGACAAGTCAGGAGAGATGAGGCAATGAACAACTCTCGAGAATGCCAAGAACTAAGTGCATGAGTTGAGTAAACAGAGAGAAGAAGGTGAGAATGAGATAAGGAATCAAGATTGTTATTATCATGCCTTCAGCTCCTATGAATCTATTCCTTATATACAGCCAGAGATGAATGAATGAACAAACAGATTTAACAGTCAGCTAACAACTCATATTAACTGCCATAACTAACTTGCTAATAGCTTTAACTAACTAGTAACTAACTAGTCAAATTTCACATGTATCAATCCCTTCCCCATAAGACGAGCCTTGTCTTCAAGGCTGAAAATGAGGAAACCTTTGCTGCAAGTCATATAGATACTCCTACGTTGCATCTTCTTAAAAGAGTTAGTCCAATGCACCAAAACCTGAGTCGCAGGTTGATTGCCTCTTTTGACCATCTTCTTTGCCAAAATCTTCAAGGGTTCCATCATGCATGAACTTCCAGGGATAGGTAGGTTAGAGTTGGCAGATGTCTGAAGACCCACACTTTTCTTCAATTGCGATACATGAAACACAGGATGTAACTTGGCCTGAGGAGGTAAAGCCAACCTGTATGCTACTGCTCCTATCTTGTCTGTTATCTGAAATGGCCTAAAATAACGTGGAGCCAATTTCTGGAACTGTCTATCAGCAAGGGAATTCTGGCGATAGGGTTGCGGTTTCAGATATACCCAATCACCAATAACAAATTGTCGATCACTCCTATGCTTGTCAGCCTGTTGTTTCATTCTTCTCTGAGCTCGACTGAGATGGTATTTCAGTAGATGCAACATATCCTCTCGGGCCTGTAAACTCACATCTATCGTATGTACCTGGGAATCTCCTGGGAAGTAAGGGATGTGCAGTGGTAGAGGGTAACCATATAAAGCTTCGAATGGGGTAGTATTGATGGCAGAGTGATGGCAAGAGTTGTACCACCATTCTGCTAAGGAGAGCCACTTCCCCCAAGACTTGGGTTGGTCACTAGAAATGCACCTCAAATAAGTCTCCAGGCAACGATTAACGACCTTCGTTTGACCATCCGTTTGAGGGTGATAGGCCGTAGACATGTGAAGGCTTACCCCTTGCAATTTGAAAAGGTCTTGCCAGAAATTACTGAGAAAAACTGAATCCCTGTCACTAATAATAGCACTAGGCATGCCATGCAGCTTGAACACATTATCCATGTAAGCTTGTGCCACAGTCAAGGCTGTATATGGATGAGCTAAACCCACGAAATGAGCATATTTAGTTAATTTGTCTACAACAACCAAAATAACTGATTTACCGAATGAATAAGGCAGCCCTTCGATGAAATCCATGCTCACGTGAGACCAAGCTTCTGGTGGAATGGGGAGGGGTTGGAGCAACCCTGGTGATGCACTGACGTCATACTTAAACACATTGTTGTATAAACACCCTAACTTGTTTCTCTAGGCCCTTCCAATAAAACAAGGAAGTTAGTCTTTTAACAGTAGCCAACATCCCTGAATGGCCTCCAGTACTGCTACTATTGAAGAGCTCAATAATTCTGTTCTGTAGTTGAAGATCATTGCCAACTACAAGTCTTCCCTTTCTCTTAAGTTGCCCTTCATTCCATGTATACAAGGATTTGGGTAAAGTTCCCTGTTGCAACTGGAGCATTAACTGTCTAAGCTGTTCTTCAGCATGCCAACTAGCCTGAATGAGAGGGAATAACTCTGTTGAGATGCTGGAAATTGTCATGAGTAATAACTCATTAGAATGTATCCTGGATAAGGCGTCAACTGCTATACTCTCCTTTCTTTTCTTGTAACTGATATCGTAATCATACCCCATGAGCTTAGTTAACCATGAATGCTGACCTGGGTTAGTAATTCGTTGCTGCAACAAATAGCCAAGACTCTGGTGATCAGTCTTGATGCTAAAATGCCTGCCACTGAGGTAATGATGCCATTTAGTTACTGCATGGACTATGGCCAGTAACTCTTTCTCATAAACTGAAAGGGTTTGGTGTCGGGCAGAAAGTGTTTTACTAATGTATGCTATGGGGTGACTATTCTGCATCAATACTGCCCCAATTCCACTACCAGAAGCGTCTGTTTCAATTACAAAGGATTCAGAAAAATCAGGGAGTGCCAACACAGGAGGCGAGATCATGGCATCCTTGAGTGCTTGAAATGCCACAGTGGCCTGTGCAGTCCATTGAAATTGGTCCTTCTTGAGCAACTCTGTCAATGGTTTGCAAATCTGGCCATATTGCTTGACAAATCTTCTATAGTACCCTGTCAACACCAGGAACCCTCTGAGTTGAGTTATGTTCTTGGGTATTGGCCATTGTTGGACAGCTTCAATCTTCTTGGGGTCAGTGGAAACACCATTAGCTGAAATTAAGTAACCCAGATATTCCACTTGTGGCAATGCAAAATTGCACTTACTTCTCCTTGCAAATAAAGAGTGTTCTTGCAGCCTTTGAAACACCAACTCCAAATGTTGCAGGTGATCCTTAAGATGCTTGCTATAGATCAGTATATCGTCAAAGAAGACCAATGTGAACTTTCTCAAATATGGTCTAAAAATATCATTCATCAGGCTTTGGAATGAGGAAGGGGCGTTGGTGAGCCCAAATGGCATTACTAGGAATTCATAGTGGCCATCGTGGGTTTTGAATGCTGTTTTGCTCACATCAGGTGGATGCATGCAAATCTAATGGAAGCCTGATCTGAGATCGATCTTCGAGAACAGTGTAGAACCATGCGGCTCATCTAGTAGTTCTTCAATGACTGGAATGGGGTATTTGTCTTTGACAGTGTTCTTGTTCAACTCCCTATAGTCTATGCACATACGCCAAGTACCATCTTTTTTCTTGACCAGGATCACTGGAGAAGAAAATGGACTGTTGCTGTGTTGAATAAAACCCTTCTGCAACAATTCTTGAACCATTTTTTCTATGACATCCTTTTGCAGTGATGAATGCCTATAAGGTCGGACATTGATTGCTGAGATGCCATCTTTGAGGGTGATCCTGTGATCATGACCTCTGTGTGGTGGTAAGCATTGTGGTTCTTCAAAGAGCCCTTCATAATGGTCCAAAAGTTGTTGAACCTGCCCAGGCAACTGCTCTTCTTTGCTTCCCACGACATTGATGGCATTTATTGTATAGGCTATGTCCTCATTTAAACTCAGATGACACAAGTGAATTAGATTGCAATTTAGAGAATGAGGCAAAAGCTTACCCATTCCTTTGCTAGAAATAGTCTTCAATTCAGTTGGTTGGTGACCCCCTCGAAGGACATGTCTCTTGCCTTTAGTTTTGAATTCCATCTTCAAATTCTTGAAATCCCATTGAATCACACCTAATGTTTCTAGCCATTGGATTCCTAGGACCATGTCACAACTTCCAAGTGGAAGTAAAAACACATCAATGACGAATGTGGTACCTTGTAAGGTCCACGAGAAGTCCTTGCACATGGATGCACATGTCAAGCTGTTTCCATCAGCCACATCCACTCGCAGTGGTCCAATGCTTGCTATCTGACACCCCAGTTTCTTGGCAACTTCCAAATCCAAGAAGTTGTGTGTGCTGCCAGAATCAATAAGTATGTGCAATGCCTTTTTTCTGATACATCCAGTAACCCTCATTGTCTTGTAGCCCTTAGCTGCTATGCCACTCATGGCATGTACTGAAATGTGGGGATTATCCCCATCCTCCATATCTTCTGTTTCATGGTAATCCGCAGCATCTTCCCTATCATCCTCATTCAACTCCATTAAAAATAACTGCCTCCTATTGCATTTGTGCCCTGGTTCATATTTTTCATCACACCAAAAACAAAGACCCTTGGCTCGTTTTTCATCAAACTCTGTACTTGTATGAATCTTGGTGTTTTTGTCATGGTATGGGAGTTTCCTAGTGGTTTGTGGTTGAGTTTGATTTGGAGTGGGCAGGAGAGGTGGGGTTCTGGGTGTTGTTCGTAGTGGATAGAAAGGTGTAGGTAATAAGGGTGGTTTCTTGAATGCAGGATACAGTTCTTTATGGTAGGTTTCTATAGTTGATTCTTGCAATTGTGATAGAGCAAATGCATGGGACAATGTCTTAGGCATAAACATTTTTACTGGTTTCTGTATAGTTCCCTTCAATCCATTAAGAAAGAAACTAACAGCATATTCTTCAGTCAATTCGACCTTCCCTAACAAGGATTCAAACAAATCATGATACTGTGCCACCGTACCTGTGTGCCTGATACTTAACAGCTCTGTCATTGGATCTCCATAGAGCTTGTCTCCAAAACGTTCTTCCAAAGCCTTCACATAATCCTCCCAGGGAATGATTTCAGTACCTCCCTTGAACTTGATCCAATTCTGATGCCATTGCAATGCTCGTCCTTCCAAATGGATGATTGCCAACCTGACCTTGTTTTCTGGTGGAGTATTATCCACCCCAAAGAAATGTTGGCATCTATAGAGCCATCCATTAAGGTTCTCTCCATTAAACCTTGGAAAATCGACCTTAGTCTGTCGGGTTGCAAAATACTGGCTTCTTCCTTGTGATGGCTGCGTTGGTGCATCTGCTTCTGCTGTTTGTAGGTGCGCCATGATCTATGTTTGTTGTAGGTTGAGGGCTGTGATGTCATTCCTAAGTGAAGACATGATTCTTTCTTGATTTTGCTCCTGGCCATGGATCTTGCCGAGCAATTCTTTGATGGAATCCTTGACTGAGTCTTCAAGTCTTCTCAAATCTTGGGATCGGGTATTCTCTGCCATTGTAGGTGCCAGGATGAGTCTCTGATACCAATTGATACTGGTAAACTGTATTCTGATAGAAGGAGACAAGTCAGGAGAGATGAGGCAATGAACAACTCTCGAGAATGCCAAGAACTAAGTGCATGAGTTAAGGAAACAGAGAGAAGAAGGTGAGAATGAGATAAGGAATCAAGATTGTTATTATCATGCCTTCAGCTCCTATGAATCTATTCCTTATATACAGCCAGAGATGAATGAATGAACAAACAGATTTAACAGTCAGCTAACAACTCATATTAACTGCCATAACTAACTTGCTAACAGCTTTAACTAACTAGTAACTAACTAGTAACTAACTAGTCACATTTCACATGTATGAAGTTGATTTTGTTGTTGTTGTTGTTGTTGTTGTTGTGTGTGTTTTCTTTTGTTGGTTATCGGGTATTTAGAATTGAATTTTGGGTTTTGTATATGTTGAGTTTTTGTGTTAACTTATCTGTTGCTTTGGTTTTATTTTAATTGTGTGATTGAAATAGTTGATGAAGTGAAACTGAGATGCTAAGTAATTGATGCATTGATGTGTGTATGGTACTGGTTGAATTTTGTTTTAGGAATTTGAATATTGAAGTATAGTTGCAATTATAGTTTGAGAAAATAAATAAACTAGTTTTCTACCTTTTTCTTGTGTGAAAAAAAAAAAAAAACTAACTTTTTCTACTGTAACATATGTAGAACATACATAGGAATGCTTGGATATATATCATTCTCTGTTGAAGTATTTTTTTGTTTTTGTTTTTCCTGATTATGCTACTTTTGCGGACTGAATTCTAGTCTTCTGTCTTGACGTGCTTTGCTCCACAAGATCTATTAGTTTAGAAAACTTGGTAAGATTCGATATTTGGGCTATGTATTAAATTGCCTTGCCTGGTTGTCTTATATTTCCTTGAATGTCATGCTTTGCCTTATAACATGCAAATAGACAACTTGGCCAAAGTGAGAAACTTTAATAGGATGTGGAATCATAAAAGAAAGAAGGATAGAAATGAAGTCATTTATGAGGAAGCACCAATTAAAGAGAAATTGGGAGTATGATCAATTCTGTGTGTTTGGAAACGTACAACATAGTGCTAAATATCCTACAGTATAGAGCCTTCTAATGCATATAAAATGAAGAAGGGTAGAAGTAGATTAAAAATCACATGGATGACATTTTGAGTTGAATTGTATTCCATTCTCTGGTGACTATCTGTCAATCTGAATAATTAATTCTCATAAATTTTAGAGTATGTGCATCATTTCACCAATTTAGGTTGCTTCTACTTTTTGTTGTAACTCAACTTTTACTTCTATTATTATAGCATTTAGGAGTTCCCTATAGTTTCATGACACTTTTCATATATTTATTTTAGAAGTGATATGTCAGCTCCATGATTCTGTATTACTTTTTATTCACAGTGACTCTAGTAAGGTCAGCTCAACAGGTTATTGATGCACTGAATGCTGAGGGACCTGAAATTGATATCATTCTTACTGAAGTTTACCTCCCAATGACCAAAGGAGTGAAGATGTTAAAAGTATATTATGAGGAATAAGGAACTGCGCCGTATTCCTGTTATTAGCAAGTTTTTCTTGTACTTCTTTTCTTCAGCCGTCCAACTTTCGTGGTAGTGAATTTTCCTTTTAGTCTTTGTGGTCTGATCATTGTATATTTTTCCTTCCTTTCTATGATAAGTGATGTAGGCACAGGATAAGGTCTCTATTATTGTTAACTGCTTGAGGCTTGGTGCTGCTGACTATCTTGTCAAGCCTTTACGAACCAATGAATTGTTGAACTTGTGGACGCACATGTGGAGAAGGCGGCGCATGGTTTGCTTCTAGCAATTTACATTTCCTTTTATCAGTTAGTCTTTGTTATATTTTTGTCTTTCATGATTTGCCCGTTTTGTTGCTTTCCTTGGTTCCCCTCTATTATAAAAATAGTTCCAGTGCAGTTGATACACGTAAGAGTATAATTAGGATGAATAATCTTGGTTAGATAATGGAACTGAAACCCCATTAACCGGCATCCCTTCAGAAGTTGATAAAATTTTTATATGTATGTTTGTATGGATGTGTGACAAAAACCATTTTTTGATATTCACTTAGATGCTTTCCCTGGCAGACAAGAACATCTTGAACTATGACATTGATCTAGTGGCGTCAGACCCTAGTGATGCTAATACAAACAGCACGACTCTTTTCTCGGATGACACAGATGACAAGTCCTGGAACAGCACCAATCCAGAGATTGGTGTTTCAACACATCAGGAAGATAAAGTGAGTATTGAAGTTGGATAACCAAATATGTGTTTGTCTGTATTTAAAATTAGGGAGAAAAGTATGTTCGACTACGCATTTTTAGATCATGAACTTATGCTCTAGGAAATGACCTTGCCCCATGACACTATAGGTGTGTAAAGCAGGATTCCATTATAAGTTCCAACTGTACTAATAATTGTACCTTTATATATCTGAATTTTGCATACGCTATTTGAGTTAAAGTCCCAGTCTTAGACATAGAATCAGTTATTCAACTTGTGTAGTTGCAAAGGAGTGATTGCAATTACCTAAAAAGTTAATGGAATGAACTAAAAACAAAATAAAGACATGGACTCATGTCTTGCAGGCTATTTCAATCCTGAAGATATAGACAGGCTATATGATTTGAAGTAAAATATGTTATGTAGGCCACCAACAACAATTGCCAAGCCTGCCTTTACCAAAGTGATTTGAAGGGATACTTCAGTTACTTCAAATTGATCATATACTATTCAAGAAAAGATAAAAGAGTTCCGTACATTATATTTGGACCTGTAATTTCAATTCTATAAACATAGTTTCAAAGTCACTTCTCTGAGCAGGTATTGCCAATACTATTATTTTGTTGAACCGATTGTGCAAGTAGTTAGCTACATTCGGAGGTTAATGATAGATATCAATTACTTTGCAGAGTTTAAAATTTTAGGCATGTTAAGGAGTGGAAGAAATTAGGTTCTAAAATCAAACAGTAGCCTTGACCAATTATACACAACACTAGGGATGGCAAAACCCGATCCAACCGATGGATTTCGAACCGATCCGATCCGAATGGAGAGGTTTCTTTTTTTTTTTTTTTTGAACAATAGAGGCGGAGCGGGGCGGTGCGATTTTTTTTTGTTTGAAAGGCGGGGATGGAGCAGTTGTGGTAATTGCCTGCTCCACACCGCCCCACCCCGAATACTGAAATTACAATTTTATCCTTAAATATTTAGCTTTTAAAAGAATAATAAAATAATATAATTAAACTTATTATTTTATTTTTTTCTTTTTAAAAACCTAAACCTAATACTTTATTTTTTTCTCTTTCTAGATTAGAAACATGTTTATATTGAATTTATATTTAAATTTTTTTTACAATGCTTTATTATTTGAAAAAAATAAAAATAATTAATAAATATCAAATGGCACGGAGCGGGGCGGGGCGGTTGGTAGTGGTATTGAAATTTAAACATCCACGGCGGAGCGGGGCGATGGGCGAAACAGAGCAGTGCTATGGCGGGGCGGGGGCGGATATTGCAAAATCCGCCTCCGCCCCCTGCTCCATTGCCATCCCTACACAACACACTCTCAAATTAAATGTGTTTATATGCATATCTATCTATGCATGTGAATGTGCATACATGTGTTTATCCATATCAATATATGTGTATAATATGGATGATAAAAGCAACAAACTTAACTAGAGAAGTAAATGTCTTATTGGCATCAAACCTAGGGGCATATAACTTGAGAGATATTGTATTTGTTGAAGTTTAGAAATAACCACTGAACAAACTGAAATTAAAAAAAAAAAAATGATAGTTACAGATTTATAATGTCTCAAAACTTTTCGTGCCCTCCACAACTACAAGATATGATTATTTAAATTTGAGAAACCATTAATCAAGCATGTTGTATGACTCTTTCCACAAAACCTTGAGGCAATTAAGATTTTCTTCTTTAACATCTGTGTGGGTGACAGTACATGTCATACATTTCACAACTTGTACTTGGTGTTGGAAATGTATGGCAAATCAATGATGCTAAGAGTGAAATCTATTGTTTGTATTCATGTAAGTGTTTTCCTATTTCAGTCTGCTTCTGCTATTGTAGAGCCTCCTCTGACAGATTCATCGGAATATCGTCCTGATGTTCCAGGAATAAGTGATTGCAGAACTCTTAAACTGCTCCTTGCCAAAAAATTGTTGTGTTGTACTTGTGTTATTGTGTTCGGCTTACTGTTGCGCACCATATTTGAGAGAAATTATATTCTATTACTGCATGGGATATTTATAAGAATAGTGTGAAATAACATCATTTTGCCTCCTGTTATTATATTCTTTCAAAGATGTGAAGTCTTCAGTTTGAAACAAAACCTCTATAAATGTTTCTTCTTTGAATGCATGCGATATAATCATGTTCTACTATTAATCAAGTCGGGGATTGTGTTTCTCAAGCTTTGTGTCAAAATTAGCCCCTTTAAAAAAGAAGAAGAAGAGTATGATTTGATGAGATTCTTTAAGGTTTTGACTTTTGACACTGGTTCTAATTTTAGTTTTGTTTGATGGCTAGGTTTCTAACTGCATATCATTCTTTTTTATTTTCTAATACCACAAGGGTTTTTGTGCATTTGATGCTTCACTTACTAATAATGGCATGCCCGTTTACATGCATTGAACTGGGATTTGACTTAATGCTACTAGGAATAGTAGTTCATTAGCCATGCAAGCTCTACTTATCATGTAACACTGCAATACAGGAAAAGCATGGCTGTGAATCTTTTCTAGTTTCTAAACCTTTTCATTCATGGATTTCTCTTATTTAGAAGACGTTGGAATGTTGGTGACATTTTGCGCAGGGCAATTTTTATCTGGTCCAAAGAAGAGTGTGATTTAAAGATTGGTGAGTCATCAGCCTTCTTTACTTATGTGAAGTCAAGTGCAGTAAAAAACAGTACTCAAGTGGCCACCCCTAATGATGAAAATACTGCTCAAAATAAGATCACTGAAGAGAATCTTCAGCAATCTGGTCAACAAGTGGTTACTGATGTCCAAGTACATGAGAAGGGAGAAGCATGGGACAACTGTTCACAAGGAGATCATGACTTTCCTAGCAGCAGTACTATTCCAGATTCATTTTCCATGGAGAGGTCCTCTACTCCTGTGTCAATGGAGTTCTCACAACAAGGGAATTTTAAGGAAGACAAGTTTTCTCAGGTGCTTGTACCTCTAAGAAATGAACCTCAACATGATGTATCAAGTTTGCCTACACAAAGTGCTTACCCATACTATCTATATGTCGGGTGTTTTAAATCAAGTAATGATGCCATCATTAGCCCATTTGTTTCAGAACAACCTCCATGACCTTCAAAGTCATGCTAGTCCCTATGTGCTACCTCAATACAATCATCTTCAACAATGTCTTTCCATCCTCATGTAAGTGGGATGGCATCATTTCCGTACTACCCGGTTAATATGTGTGCACAACCTGGTCAGATGCCGACTGGTTACTCATGGCCATCATTTGGAAATTCATCTTCTGGTGAAGAGAAATTAAGTAAAATTGATAGAAGAGAGGCAGCATTAATCAAATTTACGCAAAAAAGGAAGGAGCACTGTTTTGATAAGAAGATTAGCTATGTTAATAGAAAAAGGCTAGCTGAAAGGAGACCTCGTGTGAAGGGACAATTTGTGAGGAAGGTAAATGGTGTAATTGATCTTAACGGGCAACCTGCTTCTGCTGATTATGACAAGGATGAAGAAGAAGAAGAGGAGGAGAGCAAGCATCAAGGGATTCTTCTCCTGAAGATGATATTTCAGGATGTTGATGTTAAGATCATACTTATCAAGCATCTTTTTGTTTGTGTGTGCCTCTACCTGTTTTCTCTATGGAAGAATGAGAACTAGTGGCACAGTGTTCCATGGAAGAAGTCTAAACATCAGTGTATTGATTGAAGAGCACAATTCACAAATCAGAACAAACGTGCATCCCTAAACATCTATCAGGTGAAAGCAAGCATGTGGATTAAGTTGTTGCAAAGTGCTTCCATCAGGATGCCTAAGTTACCCTGGTTCACCTTATTAAGGTCAACTGCAGCTCAAGGAACGAATATAAGGAAGCTCTTGATCCAACCAGTTCCAATGTGGACTGCATGTCAGTGGAGATCACACTTTGTAGTTGTATTGTTTCCATGGTTCAAATTTAAACAATAGAACCAAAGGCCTTTCCAGTTTTTCCTTTTAAGAAGTGAAACTTTCTAAAATTGTTTTCAAATGATAATGTAAATCTTGTGGGAGTTTTTCAATGAAATGAAAAGCATTGATGAAGCCACTTCTATATATTTATTTCTTTTTCTTTAACTTCCTGCCCCATTTGTGAGCCAAATGAATCTGTATGAATGGATCTTCAGAACTTGGTGCCCTTTGATTATGATAACCGGTAAGAGTATTTTTGTTTCAAATTCTTACATTTATGCTGATGTTGCTTTTTTCAGTTGAAAAAAGTAAATGATGCCTCCCACTCAATTGCAGAACTAGTTAGTGATTAGAACATCTTCCAACTCAATCAAGCAGACTTGGTCATGGTTTGGCTGGTCACAGATAGGGGTGTACATGTGCTTGCAAGCTATTCAGACTCAATTAAAAAAAAAACATGAATTTGGTTAGATCGTTGTCGAGCAGCTCGAGTTATCGAACGAGCCAAGTTTGAGTATTTTAATACCCGAGTCGAGTAATTCACGAGCCTAATCAGTGTTTATATATATATATTATTTTTAATTAGTATTGAAAAAAGTCTCAATTTGAACTCGAACTCAAATTCGAGCACAAATAATCAAGTTTGAAGTTGAGTATGAGAATCAAGCTCATTTTTTACTAGGTAAACGAGTTTAATCGAGCGAACTTAAACAGTTCGATTTTTATCTCGAATCAAGTTCAAGCTTTAAAATGGATCTTGATCAAGCTCAAATCGAGTTTTGAATGTGAATTTCGAGTCAACATTGAGTTTTTTACTTCTTGGGCTCTACTCGTTTACAGTCACATTGTAGGCATGAGTTGTTCCCAAATCCCAACTCCTACTTGTGTACTTTGTTGGGCCAGAAAGCCCCCATTTCATACCTGTAAAAGTAGCCCAGCAAGCATAAGAAAACAAACATACCTTCTTCCAATTAAAAAAAAATGGGCTGCTTCTTAGAAGAAAAAAAAGGCAATTTAGGGAGCAGAAAGCAGATGCATCAGCTTTTCAATTTCTTTTGTTTTTAAGCTACAGCCTACAAAAATGATAGAAAATGATAGAATTTTAGAAGGCTTATTATTTGAATGGGAAGAATTACATTCCATTAATCATCACAAACAAAAACAATCATCAAAACCAAAACTCAATCATCAAATAAAGCAGCAATGGTCGATGGTAATGATCAGAGACTCTCTTCCTCACAACGACTTCTCCGTCTTCCCTCCCATCAACCATGAAAATCTCCACCGCCAAATTGAACAACGGCAACAACACCCACCTTTCGAATCAATAATTTTATCACCGTCTGATTCCAGCGGCGTCATCCCCCCATCAGCTGATCGTGGGATTGGGGAATGGTTGGGAATTGGGCTTCAGATTTTGCGTGCTAAGATCGTTAGCCTCGCTTGCTATTTCAGTTATAAAAGAAGTGGGACAATTGGAAGGGCATTTCAGTCTTTCCGAGGAGTTATCGGCGTACTGGCGGTGGTGTGTTGTGGTCGTTGTGCAAGCGGGTACGGCGGCGTCGATATCGGAAAGAGAGCACGGAACAGTTAAAGATGATTATAAAGGAGAAAGATGAGGTAAGGTGTTTGTTGAAATGCTTGTGTTAATAATAGTACTTTGTTTTTGGAAGTCTTTTTAATTTTGAAGGAAAAAATTTGGATTTAACTTCTATTTTTGCATTAATGAATTTTGGTGTTTAAATATATTCTGCAGAAAATTGTAGGACTGTTAAACCAGATTGCTCAAATGAATCAAGTATTGGTAGCACGTCATAAAGCTCTAGCTTCAAAGATGACCGATTGACATTTTAGCTCAAATGATCGCATTTCACATTTTAGTTGAAATTTGAGATGTTAAGTAGTAGTTTGACATGTAGTTTTAGTCTATATGGAGTATATTATTTTATTGCAAATATTTTTTTCCCCAAATTTATAAATATAATATGATTTAGAATTAGAGAGTGTGTATTGGTTTATTCATATGATTTTTGGTTATGGAACCATCAAAGATCAGATCACTTATGGCACAATGTGTAGCCTCCTAGTGCTACCGCCATTTATGCCATTTATATCTCAAAAATCTTCTTTGAATCTCTCAAGACTCAAAAAAATAAATCAAAAGTTGTTGGGAAAAAGAAAAACTACCTTTTTAGAACTCATAAAATTCCCCTAATCCTAAGTCCTTCGAGGACTCAAAAATCAATATAGGCTAGGTAGTACTGTAGTTATTTAGTAGTATGAAATATTAATTAAGTTTTTGTTTCAAAAGACATAATTTACTACTAAAATCAGCATATCAAAATTAGAATTTACTAAAAAGGGGGAAGGGGATGAGATCTTTCTTGATACGTTATAGGTTCAAAGGGAAAAAAAATGTTTTGTCCTTTTTAAGTTTTTATTAACAAGTATAATTAAATACAAAGTTAATAACGAGTGTAACTTCAAAATTAATTAATATATTATTTATAATAATTATATTATATTAAATACAACAAATGATAATTTTTTTCGCAATTTCCAAATTTCTAATGCATTTAGTGAAAATATTTTTATATATATTAACCTTACTTTTTGTGAGATCTAGGTTAACTCGTCCGATTCATCCCGCATCGTCAATTTTGCTTATAAAAAATGATTCATTCAAAACCCTCAATTCCATAACACGACGACTCAACAAAACAATCGCACCATCTTTCCTATTTAAAGTTTCATACTAAAATATCCTTGAGACACTCATCAGCAAAATCTTTATTTTATTATTGACATTAAGAAAATTGGTTTCAACTATTGACTTTACAACAAAAATAGGGATCCACAATCTTTTATTATGTGGCCCAAAGCATATTGAATCGATATAAAATAAGCTTGAATATATATTTCAAAATATATAACAATCAAAAACTAAAACTCATATATCATTGTACTTTATCTATAACCTTGTGCTTCTGCTCTGAGGTATATTAATCCCCTTCTTAACCTCTGCAAAATAAAGTGGTGATTCAATAATAATTGATTTAAGAATGGAAGTGGAGTTCTCTTAATGACATTTTACAGTATGTTGTGTTGCCTGGCAGCCTTACAATGTGACTGGAAAATCATACCTCTCTTGTGTCTCTGATTCGCAGGAGCTCCAATCTTTCCGAAGGCCTTCGATTTGACAGAGTAGCAAGCTGCGCCGCACTCAGTATGAGTTAGCAGTCGCATTAAATTCAAATTATAAAAAAAATAACTAAACCGTGCATAAGTATATAATGGGAGCAAGAACCGTACCCAGAAACTGAAGCGCTCGGGATCTCGTGGATTGGGCACCATTACTTCAACATTACAGAGTGTCTCGAGCCTTCTTCGATCTGTGCACAACTCAGGAATTGTAGTAGCATGTCATAAAGGAAGTAAAACTACACACATTTGATGTGATTTAATAGGTTTCAATTCCAGTAATTCAAATCAACTTGCAGTAACTAAGAAATATGTCTTTTAACCATAACAAGTTCATCAGTAAGTTTGGCTCTTCATGTTAAAGAAAACTCGAGGCGATAAAATCACTATATTTTAGAACAATTATTTCCCTCTAGAATAAAAGAAACATGAGATTTTTTATTCACTCTATATCTCAGCAATCTTTAGCTGCAGAAACAACTCACGTCATGGAAAACTCAGCTGAAAGAGGTTTATAAACAAGGAATAAAAAACCCTAAACCTTAAAAAGTGATCGAACATGTCACAGCTTTTGCCATCTTAGTACATAGTAAGATAAAACCACATCAGTCTGCCTTGAGAAAATGGGGGAGGAAGTGACACGAGACTGTAGCCCAATTTCATAGAAATTTGTCTTGAAATGAATTGATATTAGAGAAGTACCAATAAGAGAACATCAAACTGAGCTATGATCTATGTTGTTCCGACTCTTCATTTTTATTGAAATACCCGTGTCCAACACCCATGTCCGATGCATATCCAAACATGGGTATGGGGATATGATCTTCCAATGACCCTCCAAATACATAGAAATCTTGGAAAAAATTAAACATACCCGTATCGGACACATATCCGTGTCTGACACTCACACCCGAGTCCGAGTAACATAGGCTATGATTTTTAATTCTCAAAGTATCCTACTTAAGAGTCTTACCACGTGTTGATTCTTTTGCTGTACTTAACCATGACCGAGCATATGCTGATGCATTATTTGTCAACTCCTGCAACTGTAAGTATCAAAGACATCACACAAAATCACAAATGGATATATATAAAAAAAAATTAAAATAAAAAAAAAAACAATACGAATAACATGAGGTGGGTATGCTTGTATCTTGCCACATTCAAGGCTATTAATATTTCATGGCAACATAAACTTAAACAAATTGTAATACTAATAATAACAAATTCAATGTGAATAAATATTTATTTTTTTGATGAGTGAAGAACAAAATAGTAAAGGCATCAAGCAGGTACTAATCCATGTAGGCTAAGGATTTGCTAACAAATAGGTCAAATCTACCAAAACTAGAGTGTGAAACCATGTATCTAAAAGCTTTAGTAAGCATGCCTTTAACCCCTTCAGAAGCTCTTCTATATCTTCCTCCCAATAAAAAAAGGGGGTGGGGGACTGGGGTGGAGGGGAGGGGAGAGAGAGAGAGAGAGAAGAAGAAGAAGAAATTGAAATTAAATCTATCACTTTTCTTCTTTCTGTAAAAGCATCACCATCCCAAGCCCTAACCAGCCACTATCCAATTTTTTCATCCACAGGTAGGGTGAATTCTAAGGTTCCTTATTCCGGTTGTAAAACAGAAGAGGGAGAATGGGCACAGCCCCACCAGCAGCCCACGTTTTTTACCCGAAAGGAATTGAAAATGAAACAAGAATCTGTGTTCACTATCTATGAGGTGGAGTGCTTCGAATAGGATCCGGTCCCAACCCAGCAGTCAAACTATGCTTCCCTTCAGTAAAAAGAGCAAACTGAAAAGAGACAAATTTCACCTCCTTGCAGTCTATCGTTTTCCGTAATTTAATGTATCTTGCTTCATTTTATCCTTTCAGAAATTAATAATGAAAAATAATACAGATTGGCAACAAGGATAGAGATAATCATACATCTTCTCTTTCTCTTGCATCTCTTGGTGGTATGTCTTGTACCCACTCAACCTCTGCCATTCGGTATCTGCAAACATTACAAAAGTATGAAGTCCCACACAAAATCTAGTAGGGCATGAATAATGGAAACTGTGAGTAAAAGCATATGATATACATGACCCAATGATGAGAAAACTAACCCATCTTGGTCCCAAGATCTGAGGATGCGAAATCTCCGGCGACTTTCAATCTGCATGCCATTTAGTTTATATAAATATATGAATATGCATTTTTTTTTTTTTGCTAGAATTAGATATGATCATATTATGTAAGAGGCAGAAATTGCTAAAGATTTTGGGTCCAACATAAGCATGGAAGAGGAGGAGACTGCTTTGTCATGGACCAAATTATCTATCATTCACCAAAAGGAAAAAGGCTTTCTCTAGGAGCCTCTTACTACTTTCTTACAGGTTCAACTGAATAAACTTGAGAATCAGAAAGATGCAAATAATATTATTGCATCAATCTTCTGAACAGAAAAACCACAAATTTCTTTCTGTTTCTCATAATTAAAAGAAGAGCTTAGTCATCTACTCATTTACCTAAATCTATGCTAGTAATGCATTAGAAAACATGAAAGTTCAGTTCTAGAAGACAAGCCACTGATGTAGGACATAACCATCTAGTTGCCAACAAGCAATAAGGAAGCATTTAGACTTGCATAAATTTCTAAAGCTAGGTGCAATATACAAAAACTCCACTCATTTCATCGGTGAATATATCCATGGAGAGTCAAACCAAAATATAGTATGCAGGTGAGTGAGATCTAAATAACCAGCTTCTTCTTCGAAGCAACCTCCAAAATAGAAGCAATCAAAATCATTTTACCCTTTTGGGAGGGTTGTACTTGTACAGGCTACAGAATTTTGCTTCTAGTGAAAACACAAACTGAAGCTTAGCGTTCCAAAACTATCTACATGTTTTTCAAGATTCCCTACTTAAATCCTGTCAAATGTGCAATGACTAATTGACTACAGTCATTGTTACATTAAACAAAAGTAAATTGGTGTAAAAAAGGTTTCACAAGAAAGGAATTGCTTGTTGAAGTTCTATGAATAAAGGCTCTTTTGATCATAGAGAAAGAAGATAAAAAATAATTATTAGTATGCAAAAGTAAGAGTTAAAAACAAAAAGAAGATTTCTTTTTCAAAATTCATCTTGACTGAACCACAAGCTAGCAAGGGGAAACTGTATGAATGTGCTCATCCAATTCATTTGATTTGAAGTGATACTCTCTTTTAGATGCATGAAAATTAATACTTTCATTATTTGTCCACTATGAAAGGTCAATAAGCATTTATTTAAGGACTTACTACTCAACATTTCTGATATTGTGGGCAACTTAAAACCCCATCTATGACCAAGCTAAAATTTATTATTTTATTTGAATAATTACTCTTTATTATTTTGGTCCTAAACTTTGTGCATTTCCAAAAGGAACAGAGACTTTGAGATGGAGGAATGGTAAATAAATAAAAGCTATTTTATAACTTTATGTGCATATAACACAGAAAAATGTCATTGAATGAAAGGCAAAGGAAAGTTGATAATGTTCACCTCTAGAACAAAGCGTCCATCAGGAAGTGGTTCACATCTACATATTTAGAGCACGTGACAAGATCATAAGGTTAAAAGACATAATCTTCTCAAAATAAGCTTTGGTGCAAGCTTCTGGATTAAAAAAAAAAAAGGAGTACAAGCCACCTACTCAGTGATCTCCACTTCACAAGCAAAATCAGCAATGGAATCTGTAGCAGGATCACGGATGACCTACATTTATAATGGACCAAAAACAAAAATAGTGAGCAACTTTTGGCCATTCAACATGCCTTGACAAAAGGAAGAAGAAAGAACCGGTAAAAAAAAGGCCCACCATTCCCATCCTATGATTCCCTTCCATTATTCTCCTCACCTGTTTTCAAGCAAATAAAACTTCGTGATCAAGGGAAAAAAAATGCATGTAGAAGTAAGCTTTAAGGTAAAATGAACGACTCAGACTGCTGTTAATTACGAAAACTGAGCTAACAATTTGCTTTTCCACATTCCAAATCCAAAAGCAATCCAGCTTAGACACAGGAAGTAATCAGCTTCAGCATATGATGCACCAAAAGTATGACCATGTGACTAACAATTGCTAACCTATAGTTCAGCTATAAACAGCATGAATATAGCTCATAAAGCATTACAGAGTTGAGCATCTACTTAGAAGGAAAGCTATTGCTTGCCTCAACAACCAAATAGAAAAACAAAACAATTAATAATCATCGAGAAACCACTGCCAGGCTAACTAGGCTGTAAGGCTTGCCGAATTAAAGATCAAATAATTTCTGACAGAACGATTCTTCTAAGAGGTTACATTCAGAATTTTTTATATATAAGATTGCCAGGATATGTTGAAAGGAAAGAGGGAAGAATAGTGACATAGACAGAGCTTCCTGGCAGCTAGCAAACTCAACCAACTTGAATTTAGAACAAGAGCAACTCTTCAAACAGGCTCATAAGCATAGTAAGAAGCCACGAAATTGTGCACTGCCAACATAGATGTGGATTTAAAAACAACCACAATATACCCTATGTTACTCAGACTCGGGTGAGTGTCGGACACGGGTATGTTCAATTTTTTCCAAGATTTCCATGTATTTGGAAGGTCTTTAGAGGATCATATCCCCATACCCATGTCCGGATATGCGTCGGACATGAGTACTTCAAGAAAAATGAAGAGTCGGAGCAACATAGAACATACCCATTTTTCTGACTTTATCATAACATACGATACTATTTAGATTAGAGAATGTATGAAACTCACCATAAGTCTGTACCGGGGTTCAAATATGTGGAGTGGAAACTTCTGACAAGGGGTGACAACATCCATGACGAAAAGAGGTATCAGATCAGTACCAAGATTGATCATACTGTCATGCTCTGACTTCCTTTCATCATATTCTTCTGGAAAGATCTTTTGTATGATGTTGTTTAGCGTTACACTATCAAACAAGTAATGTTATTAATAATAGTCAATAAAACAGAAAACCATGATAAAGCTGTATTGAAACCTTTCAAGAAGGAAACAGCAAATTAACACTCAGCAGAATGTAAAAAGTTCAGATAGAAGACAATTCCCATGCTAAGTAAGCATGGACCATATGTGGATATGCCCAGTACTTTATGTATAAATGGTTCCAGAAAAAGGTTTTCATATACCAATCGAATCAACTGGGACCTTAAGATTCATAACTTCTATCATTGTGCTACACGAGAACAACAAGAACAATCCCCAAGTTAAAAGGCAACGGTAAACTAGTCATTAGCAGTCTATTGTATCTCCTATGTAGGAAGCCATGAATAGTTGCTTCTCAACTAATTACAGGAGCTAGTGCAAACAGCTGAGGTTGGAGATCGTGATTCCTTCTCATTATCCTAACAAAAGCACTTCAACTGATAACCGCAGGTGAGAAGCTTACCTTATTGCACATGTTCTAGGACTAATGAAGAGCACTGTTCGGCACAATGGACATTTGTTGCCTATCATTTTAATACAAGGTCAGATAATAGTATGGTGATAAAAAGTACTACAAGAATTGGAATCAACAACCACAAATACTCACTACGATCCATTGTCTGAAATAAGCATGAGCGACAAAAGGAATGGCCGCAAGGTGTTGTTATAGGTTCATATAGTAACTTCAGACAAAGTGTGCAATCAAAATCATCAGTACGTTCCGGCCCCTCATGGCCTCCAGTCCGCATCAAACTGGAACGCATTCTCTCCAAACTCCGAACATAAGCTCGGAGAATGTCACTATTTATTACCAGGAAAAAAGGATCATTCAGATTGGAAAATTACTAGTCAACAGAAGTCAAACTAAAATAAATTATAAACTACCTGAAAGGATCAAATTGAAGACCAGAAAGAATAATATCCCATGCCATCTCATATCTTTCCAACTGCATGATCAAAACAACACAAATGCTGGAGAAAACCAAGACGGCATATACATGAACATGTGCATGCGCATGTGTAAATTAAGCATAATAAGATATATAGAGAGAGGCCCATAGGACTTTTAGCTAGGAGTTTTGGACCCCTTTGTATGTGCATGTGTAAACTGCAGGGTCAAAACAACACAAATGCTGGAGAAACCAAGACAGATGGACATATACATGCGCATGTGCTATTAAGCATAATGAGATGTACAGAAAGAGACCCATAGGACTTTTAGCTTGGATCCGTTTATATCAATCTTGATAAAGACAAAAGGGAAAAAAAGCAAATAAAGAAATTCATCACTTACCAAAATGAGAGAATTGGCCTTTAAGATATAGGATCTTACTGCATTATTTTGCAAGCTCATTAGCCTCTCAGCATCCTTAAGAGCAAGCTGAAATAAATGTCAAAAAGTTTCACTCTTTCAGAATGTCTGTAATGGTGATAAAATAGAAAATGTTCTTCTGAGCCATTTAAGGATTAAAGCAACAGGCATACCTCAGCAAGTGTCGTCATATCCAGCCCATTCAATGGTCTATATTCAGAAGCTGTTGGAGATCTACATTTCAGAAATTGACTAATCCTGCATAAGAATTGCCACAAATCCTCCATCATAATTGACTGGTAGTACAGAACTTCTTCAAAGAATGCCAAACAAATATGTGAATAAGAAAAACAAAAAGTATATACATGCATATGTGTATATGTTGTATTTATTTATGTACACATCTCTGCAACACAATGACAATAAACATTGACAAAACCTAACCTCAGGTAGGCAGCACTTCTGTTACCAAGAATAACAGGATCACCAGGTTTCTTGATATTGGCCCTTGAGTAATTGTTGATTGCCTGAATGAAGAACGCTATTTATCAGCAAAGGAACAACAAAAATAGAAACGAGTAACCAAACATAATTCTTATGAAATTTTTGCCATTGTTGTTTCAGTCATCAGAAGAAACAGGCACAAAAAAAGTAGCAAAACAACGTTGAGCACACTTTATTAGGAAACTTTGGATGCCATATGCAGAAATATTTACACACCTTAACCAATTCGTAATGATGAGACTTAAGAAGCCTAATGCAAGAAAAAAGATACAAGGCAACCATGGTACTTAACATATCTGCAGCTTATTTAACCAGCTCTATTTGTTAAATAATTTTTTTTTTGGGTAAAACAGATGTGAATATTTTACTGTAGCCTAATATTCTCACTCCCCCCAAAAAAAAAAAAAAAAAAACTAATATTTCTCATGCTAGATCTCTCTCAAGTCAAAGATTTGAGTGCAAGCAGCTTCACCAATCTTTTTTATGAAAATTTAGAAATTCTAGTTTTTCTATAGCAGCAATATGTAACTTTAGAAACGTGAGGCATCCAACAGACATTAGCAATGATTGTGGCCAAAAACATTAGCAAACAGACATGGAAAAACCAGGTGAGTAACAAAGCCTGTGAATTGTGGAGTTACCTTAAAAGGTAAACTCAAGAAAAAACTGTTGTCTGCTTTTCTTCCTACTCCTCTAAGAATCTAACATTAAGATCACCCTGACCACGATCACCATTTTGAAGAACACTATGTCACTAAAAACTTGGTCATCTAACGAAAATACATAAATGAAACTTAAGTTTATCATATGCTAGAGACCAATCCTAATAGTCATAGGCAAGATGAATACCACAAACTACAGACCTAAAGATGTGGTTTTTCTAACCTTTCACAAGGATAATCTAGCATCCTAAGACCGCATACAAACCATTAATCTCTTTTCTTTTCCATTTTTAATTACCCTACAACTACTTCAACCTACAGCGTCCTTGCCCTAGATATGTAGGTGTAAGAGTTTTGACATCAGTAAAACATTTTGCAGATCCTAATTCCAATTTATAATAATAATTCTCCAAGAAAGATAACATTAGGGCATTTCAAAGCAATGAATAATATCCTGCATGAACATCAACAGAATCCATCTAATTAAGCTCTTCAAACTATTTGGGTTAGCATTTCCATTTTCAAGAACTAAAGAGATAAAAGTACCTTACTAGTGATATCTCTTAGTTTAAAATGCAAGTAAACTGACAGCAGGAAAATACCATGCCAAAAGGAAACAAATTCTATTAAACCATCAACAAAATGGAAGAAAGCAATCAACATTAAAAGAGCCATTATGAAAAGAAAATTTTAACCTCCTCAAAACGATTCTCTCGGAATGCTCGGTTTCCATTCTCCACCTGATCATAAACATGACTATATTGGTCCCATGGCAATGATCCCACTCCTTCATTTGCCTACACTTCAACCAGTGTTCATTAAATTCTCAATATATAGTCTCAAAATCACAAACTGTCCACAGCAAATCTGCACAATAACTAGAGTAGATTTTTCATAAATTGCTAGAAAACACATAGATGAACTAAAACCTCAACTCCTATGCCAACCAAAGACTAACTTCAAAGGGACAGATCATCATTTTTTTTTTTTTTACATTTTTTGGTTTCAGTTTGCAGTCAATACAGCTATTAAAACCAATATAGATCAGTTATTCTCTTTTTTATTTATTTTGACCAAAATTTAATGTGCCAATAAAGTTAAGACATTTTCCAGTTAAAAGAAGCACATTCAGAGAGTTAAGGAATTAAATTTGAATTCTAGGTTAGTTCCCTAGAAATTCTCAGCAACCAATCGGATAGTGAAAGAGAAAACAAATAAAGATGACAGTTAAATTTTGCGTCCTTTCCAACATCGTTGTCAGCTACCAAACAATTCTAAGATAACCACAATCAAAACAAACAAATTTGAAGGAATAAAGGAAAACGGAATTAACACAACTGTTTGCTCTCCAACAAAATGCAGGAAAGTGAGGGAAAGTTCATTATTTTTTTCCTAAAAAAGAAAGAGTAAGCAATAAAAATATAAAATTTATCTCAACTAAGAAAAATAGCTCAACAGAACATCTATTCTTGTTTTCTTAGCCATAAAAAAAAGGACCAACTTTGTTTAATACTACGATTTTACGCGCTTTTATTCAAAGAGAAATAGTAAATAAAATTTCACTTTCTTTATTCTCCTAAATCAGTCGTTAACTAGAAAGGAACTAAACTTTCCTGATTAAACAAAATAGAAAAACATTTTTATTCAAAAAAAACATGCTCGTTATTCTCTTTTCCTACATTTTCTCAGCATCCAAACGGTCCTCAGAAGTACAAGAAGTACTCACCCAAACGAAGTCTTCCACGTCATCAATTCCTTCTAAGACGATTCCAGAAGACGACGCCGTCTCGTCTGACATTGCCGCAAAACAAAACAACAAAAAAACTCCAAAAATGAAACTAAAAATGGAAAATTAAAGGAAGAAGAAGTATCAGCTGGGAAACTGAAATTGAAATGGAGAAGTTGAAGAGAAATTCCGGAGCATCGCGTTCGGTTCTACGTCCTTCGTTTCTCGCATGGACCAAATTCCTCTACGTGTTCTCTTTTCCTCTCTCTTGCACTCAACAAGACTTAATAAAATTAAAATGTCCACTTTTTTTCTTTATTTAGATTTTTGAGGCTGAGAGCTCTTCCGGCAACTCAGCCTCTTTTTTTTTTTATTTACAGTTCTTCTTTCTGCCACGGAAGTTTCTTGGGTAAGGCCGGGTTTATAAGTAAAGGAGAAACAATCCAGTGTTTTAGTCTTATAATTTTATTGGTGCATTCACAGGAGGATGAACTCTGTTGAAATAAAGAAGTCGTACACGTGGGTGTTGTTCAGTGGGTTATTTTTTTTAAAAAATTTAGGATGTTTTCAATCTCATTTTATGATTATAAAAAATTAATTCTTATGGTAATTATTTTTATATTAAAAATTTCAAAAATTTGAATTTTAATTCTCATTTAAAAATTGGGTCACTTAATCATTTCAATCAATCAAATATTGATGGGTTATGTTATTATTACTCTGGAGTTGACTGTTCCGGTTGATTTTGTGGACGTGATGAGGTTAGCTTACGGTCAGTGAGAAGATGAGTAGAAAACGCGATTCTATTGCGCGTGTGTTACAACAGTGGTTGCACGTGCACCACCTTAATTAGATCTGACAATATTCGTGTTTTTTAATGTGATAATCGTATTTAAATATTATATATTAATATAAATTTTAATATATTAATTATTTGTATTATATAAATTTTAATATATTCATGTTTTCATATCATAATGGTATTATTATATCTTATATTATATTTTAATTATTTTTTCGAATTATATATATCATATATAAATTTACCAAATCTACCTTAATTAGGAGAGTGATTGTTGCTGGTTGAATTTTGATGAATAAGTAAACAAAAATTGGACTTTCATAAATTATTATTTATTAGTAATAATAATAATAATAAAATATCCTTTTACATGGTTTAAACAAAATTAATCAATTGACCAACCTATTAAATAATAATATGAAATTTGTTGATTTTAATAAATAAATAAAAAAATTAAACAAGTAAGGTTGGAATGTCAACAAAATTGTCATGTTCAATCTTCTGTAATTACTTTATATACGTGGCTTATTTTTCATTAAAAACATTTTTTTATCTAAATTTTGTCCAAGTGTTAAGCATTCACGCGCTTAAAAACTGTGTGGCTTTACGCATTACTTACTTTAGGTAACACTATAGAATAGGAATATTTTTTTATCGTATTTGTGATTTTTTTTATTATAATTATATTTAAGTTATTATATATATATATATATAAATTTTGACACGTTAATAATTAATATTTATAAATTTTAACAAATTTGTGTATTCTTATTGTGTTCGTGTTATTTTTTCATATTGTGTATTTTATATAATGTTTAATTATTTTTTATGTTGTATGCGTATAATGCAATCATACTGTAACCAAAATTATCAAGTCTAACTGAACTTGACAAGAGTTTCTATGTTGGCATTGAAGTAAATTTATAAACTCGGAGCTCACATTTGCAATCCATTATCCTATCTCTAAGTTGCGATCTTTTATATATATATATATATAAAAAAAAAAATTAAAGTAAATTTATGTACTTTTGTTTTTTATATATACTTTTATTGAATTGGGCAAGGGATTCAGATGAAAATGAGAGTAAGTTGAAGATAGAAATATTAGTATTAATATTAAAATTAATATTAATATTTTGTTTTTGATATATTAATTGTAAAAAATTTTAATTTTTTAATTTTATAAATGAAATTATGAAATTATCATATATTTTTTTAATTAATTTATAAATTTTTAAAATATATTCACAAAGTATGTATTTCTTTATTAATTTTATTTATAAAATCTAAAAATTTAGAGTAAAAATTAATTTCTCTAATTAAAGAAAGCCGGTTGAATTTGTGTGAAGATCGACAACCGTCGAGCCTGAGAGCAGCACAATCTTACAACAAGTACCAAACGACAAACTTTAATACGCTTTTGCTTTAAGGCAAACACCCACGCCCGACTGCTACCCTTAAATTCTCTTATAACTGGGCCCATAAATCTACGAAAACAGTTTGTGAGGTTAAAATTTATTTTTCATCATAAATATAATATTAAATAGATAAAAAAAATTAATTTTTGTTGTTAAAATTATGATTTGAAAAAGTCAAATCAAAAAGTAAAAAAATATAGTTTTTGAGTTTTAAAAGTTGATTTTTGAATAAAATAATTTTATTATTTTCACATCTTTACACTTTTATTATTTTAAACATTTTTTTTGACATTTCAATTTCTCACGATATTTTTTCACAGCAATGCCAAATATTTAAAAAAATTTAAACCATAATTTTTCACCATATTTTTTAAACATATTTTTTTTAATCCAAATTTTTTTAATTTAAAATTTTTTCAACAGCAATGTTAAATTTGCCCCAAGTCGAATTGGTGGGGGATTCGTCTTTTTAAGAATCAAACCATACGGTAAGGTTTGAAGATTCAAATTTATAATTTTATTTAAGAATCAAACCATATAATAAGAAGACACATACATTTGGTTCGAGCAATGATTATTTTTTAGAATAAAAAATTTATTTTGTGAAAATAGAATATAAGAAGAGTAATTAATTTATAGTTTACTTCACAAAATAGATTAGAGTCAAAATACTATTAAAATGTTTGGTTAGTGTAGAGGAATATCAGAATATGTTAAAAATAAATACAAAAATACTATTTTACCTTATATTACAGAAATACTATTTTACCTTATATTACAGAAATAAGTATAATTTTTTTTTCCTTCTTTCCGACACCATTGGTGAGAATTCAAAGGTGGGCGATGCTTTTTGGGTAGATCATTCCATGAAATTGACAGCTAGCAACCAAATCTAGCCATCCTGTTGTACAGATCAAGCCATGGGAGTATCGAATCGGTGCTATCAGCTGGTGAATCTGGTCAACGACGACCAAATTAGTTGTTGATCGTGACGGTCTGACGAATCGGTTGCCTGATCTAGTTGTTGGAAGTGCCGGATCGATGCTTTAGCCACCAGAATTCAATGTCATACCTGGATCTGGATATGGACTTTTTGGGAAAAAACATTGGTGGAGTTTGTCAAAAAAAGAATAAAAACCTGAAAGAAAATTTCCCAAATAAAGAAAAAGAACAAAAAAAGAGATAAGATTATAAATACAAATAAAACGTTGAGTAGGTATTCCTGACTAAAATTAAAAAATAATTATTCCTTATTTAACGGAAATGGAGTAGAAATGATTATTCCACATAATAGTTATTTCATAAATCAAACCCTTCAATTATATTGTGCATTATAAAATAAAATAAATAAATAAGCATTCCCCAACCAAACGTGACATAAAGGGGTTGGTTTTATGTTATAAAAGATAATCTTTGTGCTGTAAAGTATTATCGGATTTAAATTAATATTTTATAATAAATTTAAAAAATAAAAAAATAAGAATAGTAAATATAATAATTTAAAAAATAATAATTTTTATTTTTATAAGACACCTAGTATAAAATTGAGAGTTATTTGAATATGGTTAATAAGATTACACCATACAAACATAATATGATAAAAATAATTAAAATACGACATGACACAAAAATAACATGAACATGACACAAATACACGAACGTGTCAAAATCCACATAAAATGAATTATTAATATGTAAAAATTTATATAAATTTATAATATTTTGAACATATGAAAAAATAACACAAACACGACACAAAAAATAATATGAACACGAATGAATATCCGAACGTGTCAAAATCTACATAAAACGAATTATTAACATGTAAAAATTGTATAAATTTATAATATTTTGAACACACAAAAAATAACACAAATACAAAAATGACACAAACACATAATTTTTCTCTATCTTTTTTTTTCCTTTCCTTTCCTTTTTTTTTCTTTTTTTTCTTTTTTTTTCTTTCCTTCTTAATCAAAAAATATATAAATAAATGAAAATACCCAAAATAACCCTCAAACTTCCTTAATACCCATGCTTAGTTGTCAACTAAATAAGAATTCAAAATCCTCAATTCTCTTCTCTCATACATTTAGGAGATTACTTTTATAGTAGGTATAGATAAAGACTTCAATTTTTATTTTTATTTTTTTGTAAAATTCAAAGTTATAATTTTACTATATATAATATAGTTAATTGAATTAGTGTTATGAATTAAGTGATACCAACTCAATTAAAAATGTACAAAAAAATCAATTTTAAATTATAATAATAAAATAAAATTAAAGGTATTTAGATCTTTTAATTTTAAAAAATAATTATCCACTAAAAACTTACTTTTATTTTTTAATATTTTTAAAATAATAACTATTCATTTATATTTTTAATTTATTATTTATTTTTAAATATAATATTTTTCTTTAAAAAACATTTTTCATCCACTTTTGTGTGTGATAAATTCTAGTCGATCTTTAAACGAATTCATCAGTCATCACCCACTCGCCTTAAATATGTCGGAAAATTAAGATCTTATTCTCAATATTTTAATAATAATAATAATAATAATAATAATAAAGAAAAAGGCCATGATATATATATATATATATATATATATATATATATATGAGAAAATAGGCAGTGCTGGCAAGGAAATGGGTGGTTTGTAAGGAGTAAGTTGTGCTGCCTTAATATAGCCACGTTTCATGGATGATATCCACATTTGACTTTGAAAGATCAGTTGAAGACTTTTTTTTTTATCTTTTTTTATTTTTTATTTTTTGCTTTTGCTTTTGTGGGGAGGATTGAGGAAGCAGATTGGATTAAAGCAGCTAACATCAAAAACAAAAAAGGTGTTTGCCTTGGTGGTTTTGTTTATACGTGCCATTGGAATCACCCGATTTGAAAATTTATATATATATATTAGAATTTTACACATTTATCATGTGAGTAAAAATACATTTTTTAAAAATTAATAAATTATATTTTTTAAAAATTAAACAAAAAAATAAATAATTTTTATAAGTGGATAGGTTTTTAGAAAATGAATAATTTTTTTAAAAGTAAATAAGTAATTTTTTTTATAAAAAATTATTATATAAAATATTAAAGTACATAATTACCTTTACTTTTTTTAATACTTAATGATTTTTTTTGTATTTTCACAAATTGAGTTGTGTCACTTGACTAAGTAACATCAACTCAGCCATTCTTTTTATAATAGTATATATATATGTTATGTTTATATTTATATTTATATTTTTTTTTTGGTATTATTCATGTAAATATACATATGGTATAAATTATTAAATATATCAAAATCTTAAATACAAAGATAAAATGTGTATCAAATGTATTATGTTAATTGTTTTTAAACGTATCGTGTTCGTATCATATTTTGATATCATATCCAAAATTTAGATAATTTTAGTTTTATATAATTAATTACTAATTTAATAAAATCAATCCAAATAAAATAGAGGTCTCTTTCCGAAATATATAAGACCAGGTCAATGCCCTTTCCATGAAATAATACAAGTACAAATTATTAGAATTAAAACAGTTTTAAATAACCAAAAAAAAAAATTAAAACAATCATATAAATAATTAAGTTCATTTTTGATACACAAATAGTCAAATTTTGTGACTTCATAAGTTTATTTAAAAAATTGTCACATGTTTTATTTTTTTAAAATTTTTTTATTTTTTAAATATATTTTATTATATATATCACCTGTTAAAGTCAACAACTCCTCTAGAATTCTCTCATCTAGAATTCTCTCCAAACTTTATTATTTCTCTAGGTTTTTCTAAAATTTTCTTAAGTCTTCTTTCTAGAGTTCTCTCTAGATTTTTTATTGTTCTTTCTCTAGAATATTAAACCAACACACTAGAACATTCTAGGTTGGTTTAGTAACCAACATAGAAAGCTATAAATAGGGTGGGATGTAAGTTGTTAGATGAAGAGTGGTGAGTAGAGAGAAAAAGGAAGAAAAATATATGAGTGAAAGAGTGAAGTTGTGAGTGCATATTAAAAGAGTGTGTCTAGTGTATATTTGGTCTTTTCTCATATTAATAAAAGAGTTGTTTTTCGGAAGTTACTGTAGCATCCCGAGATAAAGTTACTGTAGCAAATCGGTACTGTAGCACAAAACTACAATTGGTACCGAGAGTCAAAAATCAACAAAGTGGTATCAGAGCTAGACGGTCAGGGACCGGAGTACGCATATCGGAGAAAGACAGTCTGGGACTGTGAAGATTATTGGTCTGGGACCAAGACGATCGAGGATCGTAGTTCGTGGAGACGTGGAAATTCTGCCGGTACACGGTCAGGGACTGTGAAATTAAGTGAACGAGAATCAAATTTGAGGTAAGTGCAGGGCACTCTCAAGACACTATGGCTGATATTTCTAATTCCGCTAGCAACATTGAGAAACTCAATGAAAACAATTACAATACGTGGAGCATCCGGATGCAATATTACATGCTCGGGCAAGATTTATGGGATATTGTTAACGGTGAAGCTTCAACACCACCAACTGATGCCGGAGAACTAAGAAAATGGAAGATCAAAGCCGGTAAGGCCATGTACGTGTTATCAGTCACTGTTGAGGATGGTTAATTACAACGCATCAAGGATGCAAAGACACCGAAGGAAGCCTGGGACACACTCACAATGCTGTTCGCGAGGAAAAATGATGCTAGGCTCCAACAATTGGAGAATGAACTCCTGTCAATCTCGCAGCAAAATATGTCGGTAAGCGAATATTTCTCTAAAGTTAAAACTCTTTGTGATGAAATTTCAAAATTAGATCCAGAAAATGCCATTACCGAAACGAGGATGAGAAGAATTATCATCCATGGCTTGCGACCTGAATACAACGGGATTGTTACTGCAACCCGTGGTTGGAGCAAAGAACCAACTTTAACTGAGTTGGAAAATATCCTAGCCAATCAAGAGACTTTAGATAAACAAATGTCTAAAGTCTCGATAAAAGATGACGAGAAAGCACTCTTTAGTAATAAAAGAGGCTTTAATAAAAGAAGCAAAGTTGCTACAAAGCCAGGCGTGGAAGAAAATAAATTTCGAAGGCAAGAAACATGGTCAAAGCAAGGGGGAATGAGCTTTCGGCAAGAGGGAGCCCAGCATGTTCGAGAAAGAGACAAAAATGAAAATAGGTATCGTCGTCAAAACAATCAGTGTTACAACTGTGGAAAATCTGGTCACTTTGCTCGAGACTGTCGGTTTAAGCAAGTCCAAGGCAACGCGGCAACCTCGTCACGAGAAGAGAATAATAGCGAAGAAGAATGGGATTTTGAGACAGCATTTACTATTGAAGAATGCGAAGAACTCGTATCTGGTTGCACCACTGAGTTAGAAGAAAATGTTCAAGAAGACGAAGAAGAAATTGATTTTGAGAATATTCAACCAAGACAGAAGGTAACAGAAGAAACGTCAAAGGAAGGGAACGAGTCTCTATTTCAGCCACCAGAAAATATGTTTGAAGAAGAAAGGTTATTTCTAGAAGTCGAGAAGAAGCTTGCAGCTGATGTCAACATTGAGAAAGATGACAACGAGGTCATCGACACTGTTAAGACTTACAAAGGCGTGAAAGATATGAAGATCGATTGTGGAGTCAACAAATTAATAGTAGTTGACAAAGTCGAGTATGCCAAAGTCAGAGACAGGCTAGCAGAGAGAATCAAGAAGAACGAAGATAGAAATAGTGTTGAAGCAAAGACGGAAGTGAACAAAATCAAGAATCAAAAGAGAAGAGAGCAATCAACGAAAGATGAAGCAGAACTAATGATGCTGATGAATTTTAAGAAGAGAAAGAAAAAGAGAAGATATTTGATGCAAGATTTGATAAGTCCAGAAGACAGTCTGGAATGACAACCAAACCGACATCAAGAGAGTAGTTGTTGAGGGGGAGTGTTAAAGTCAACAACTCCTCTAGAATTCTCTCATCTAGAATTCTCTCCAAATTTTATTATTTCTCTAGGTTTTTCTAAAATTTTCTTAAGTCTTCTTTCTAGAGCTCTCTCTAGATTTTTTATTGTTCTTTCTCTAGAATATTAAACCAACACACTAGAACATTCTAGGTTGGTTTAGTAACCAACATAGAAAGCTATAAATAGGGTGGGATGTAAGTTGTTAGATGAAGAGTGGTGAGTAGAGAGAAAAAGGAAGAAAAATATATGAGTGAAAGAGTGAAGTTGTGAGTGCATATTAAAAGAGTGTGTCTAGTGTATATTTGGTCTTTTCTCATATTAATAAAAGAGTTGTTTTTCGGAAGTTACTGTAGCATCCCGAGATAAAGTTACTGTCAAAAATCAACATCACCTACTAATCTCATTTATAAAGTTTAAAAATTATGTTAACGGTGGAGTAGATAATTTCTTTGAATATATATAAATATTATATAGTTAGTAGGGCATGAGGGTAAGAAATTAATTAAATAATAAAACCTAGTAAGTTGGTTTCCTCATTATTCTTTTGAATTTGTCTTAAAGTAATTGGAATGAACCACTTGGATTCACATCATCAATGGCATTTTCTCCATCGGCCTCATCACCACCATTGGCGGCCTATGAATTTACAGTACGGACAATGGACTTGCATTTTTATTTTTTACTATACTATCCTATCTTTTTAGTTTTAATTGTTAGATTGATTATACCTTATATGCATGATAATTTATTAATTTTAGTTAGGGACAAGAATCAACAGGCAACATATTAACTGATAAACAAGAAAATTTTGTAGACCTAATAATATTGGACACACCACGACATAAAAAAAAATGAATACGACACGAATACACGAATGTATTAAAATTTATATAACACGTCAAAATTTATTAATATAAAACACCTTAAACACGATTATGACACAAAAAAATACGAATATGATATAAATACACGAATTACCTCACATACATTTTGGATACAAGTTTAACAATCTTACTTTGTTCAAATGGCTTAAGGGTTCTTACCTCTGATGACTACAATAAAGATCAAGAATTGTCGGTTGAAAGATTGAAAAACAAGATGAAGAGTTGTTAGTTGAAAGATTGAAAAACGTAAAGATTGTAAAATGTTGGTCAAGGTACTTGAAAAGTCTTTGCATTATATCATCTAATGTAAATTATTTTTTATTATAAAATTGAGTAATTTAGTTTGTAATAACCAATTTTTGCCCGGGTCAGATCCGAACCCGACCCGGGCCATTTGCAATCGGGCCTGCTATTTAGCAGGCCCAATCTGCAAACCAACCAGGCCCAATCTCAGAGCCAAGCCCAAACCCCAAAACCCAATCCCCAACTGGCCCAATCTCAGGCCCAACCCATAACCCTACCTCTACAACCCTAACTGCCCCCAACCAAAAACCCTAGCCACCTGACAGCCCTCCCCTGCCATACGCCACCCTCCCCCACACGCCACCACCAACCCACACTCAACCCTCTCCCAACACTCAACCAGCCACCCTAAAATCCAAGCCCCCACGCCACCCTCCTAAATAAAACCCCAATCACCAGCAAAAAAAAAAAAGAGGGGGGAGAGGAATCGAGATCCGATCCTCCACACACAAAAATCCAGATCGGATACCCCCCACAAAAAACCCAGATCTGAGCACCCCCCCTCCGATTCGGATCCCCACCCTACAAAAAACCAAAACCCCAAAACAAACAGAAAGAAAACAACCCCCCACGAAAAAATCCAAAGCCCTGCAAAACAAAAAAAAAAAAACAACAGCCAGCAAAAAAAAAGAAACGTCGAAAAGTTTACCCTAGATCTAGGGTGTTTGACTCCGATTCGGGCAAAACGGAGCCCAGAATCGGAGAGGAGAGGTCAAGACGAAGCAAGGTTAGGGTTTTGGAGATTATCGGCCGTCGACGAACGGCGGCCGACGGCGAAGCACGGCGGCCGGCACAGTGGCCGGTCGTCGGTTTCTGGGTTTGGGGGGGTGGTTAGGCTGAGCAGAGAAAGAGAAGGGATGAGAGAGAGAGAGAAAAGGAAGAGAGAGAAAAAAAAAGAAATGAAAAAAACAAAACAAAAGGGGTTTTATAACCCCTGGGGCAGGTCGCGCAGACCCGCGGGTCGACCCGGGGTCCACGCACCCGACTCCGGTTTAGAAAAAAAAGGGAATCAGGCCCTGGGCCCAGCGGCGGCCCAGGGCCTGATTCTGGGCCCCCCAAAAAAAAGGGAAGAATCGGACCTGGCCCAGCAGCCCAGGCCTGATTTTAGGCCAGGAGGAAAAGAGAAGGAAAAAAAAAAGAAGAAAAAAAATAAAAATAAAAGAAGGAAAATTTAAAAATAAAATAAAATAAAATAATTAAAATTAAAATCAAAATAAAAATAAAAAAATTGAAAAAAAAATATAGGCAAAAATAAAAAAATATATAAAAAATATAAAAAAGGAAAAATTAGAAAATATTAAAAAAAAAAATAATAATAATTAATAATGACACAAAAGGAAAAAAAATTTAAAAAAAATTCACGATTATCGGTTTTGAAGTTTTGATTTTTTTGGATTTTTGACATTTTTCAGGTGATTTTACGAAGATCAAGTCCGGCATTTTAATTTTCGGATTCTCGACATTTTTCAAGTATGATTTTAATTTTCTTATTTATTTTTGTTTATTTACTCTTGTTCAGTATTCGACGTATTTTTATTGTTCTGTTTCGGTTTTAAAATTATAAAATAATAATTCTTTTAATTAATACATGTCTTTTAAAATTATTTTCGGCAAATAAAATTCTCTAAAAACGGATTTCTTTCTCGGGATGGTCGGAACATCAATCGTGCTTTGAAATGATCTGAGTAAGAATAATAATCGAAACATTATTGAAAATAGTGGAGTGATTCGAGAATTATTCTTACATAGATAATTTTTTTTTATTTCTGAAATAATTATTAAAAGCATTTTAATATACACTTTCAAAAGAAAAAAGATTTTTAATAAATGTAAATTACCGACGACGGAATTCGAAGGACGTCACGGTAGTGATTCCTAAGATATCTTGAGGTGAGAGAATTTCGTTAAATATCACCACGAGTGGTGGGAGTATTTAGCGATATGCTCGATACAAAAATTCATAAAAAAAATGAAAATAATAAAAATGAATAAATAGTGAATGCGCTCGATATTTTGCCATGCTCGTGTTTTTAATATTATGATTTGCATGTTTAATTTTATAGTTATATGCTAAGTCGTATGCATCCGATATTTAAATATTCGCATCATACGCATTTAAATAAAAAATGAATGTAAATTGCCGACGACGGAATTCGAAGGATATCACGGTTGTGATTCCTAAGATATCTCGAGGTGAGAAGATCTCGTTAAATACCACCAAGAGTATTGGGAATATTTAATGAGTATTTTCGATAACAAATTTATGTTCACTTTCGTTTTAAAAAAATAATAATAACAGTTCAAAAATTCAAAAAAATAATAAACGTGTTTTTTTTAAAAAAAAAATAAAAGAGAATTATTTTTAAATAGTGATGTCAAATCCATTAAATCGAGATTTAAGATAACACGTGATTAAATGATACCGTTTTCTAAACGGGCGTTGCAGGGTGCTAATCCTTTCCCGCACGTAATCGACTCCCGAACCCAATTATGTTTTACTCTTTGGTTCAAAGCGCGGACTTCTAAATTGGTTTTGCAAAAATGTTTTAATTAATTTTAAAATATTTTATTAAAACCGGTTTTAATAGGTGGCCAATCACACCTAGCAAAAAAGATTGGTGGCGACTCCATTTTTGTTTTCAAATTCGTCTAGCGGTCGAAAAACCGTTATGACAGCTTGGCGACTCCACTGGGGACCTTTGAGAGTCGAGCCACAAATTGATCATTTGTGTTATTTTAAAATCTCGAATTAATGGACTTAATCGGTATTTAATTTTAATTCTCTTAATTTTCTTTCTTTTTCTTTATTTTTATTTTGCTTGCAATTACATTTTGATATTTGTTAATTCTTTATTCATTTTTTTATGTCGTTTATTTTTTTATATAATCGTGGAATATTTAGAGTAAAGAGTCGTAAACAAGTAGTCGAGGGTTTGTCCGTTCCTTCTCATACACGAGCTCGTGCATTTCATACATAAGCTCTATACCCGAGCTACATCCCTTTAGGTGAAAGTAAAGTACCTACGCTCTCGTGAGGTAATAACCTCCGCATGGGCTAGCGAAACACTTCCGGAGTAAGAAAGTACCTACGCTTTCGTGAGGTGGTAACCTCCGCATAAGCCTGGAAAATATACTCCAACAAATTGAACCCGTTTAAACTGGGATGCCTTACTAGCCTTCATGGGCGACAGTGAGGAGAAATTTGGAGCCTTTTAGAACCTAACTCAACCTCATGTAGTGAACTTGAGTAGAGCCATATCGAATTTCCGATCGGATATCCTCGAAATTAGGAAAGAACATTGTGATCTTTCGCTATTTGTTTATATTCCAAACAAACACTGTAAATCGGGTAATGATGAACGTACATCGTGCTACCCGCAATAAGTTTCATTTTTCGCTCCGAAGGCACCGTGATGCTTAAATAAGTTGATACTGTCGGGGCAAATGTTCGTTAACTTTTTGAGTTTGTAAATATGAAAAATTTTTCTTTTCGTACATCTCGTACATTTCATGCATTGATGCACTTGTAAATAAAGCATTTACATTTATAATTGTATTTTTGATTTCACGGTGATAATAATCTCATTTGATAAATTGCATAAACACTTGTTGTTGATTAAATGAGAATTGCAAACCGGTAGTGTTGAATAAATATTTGGACATCTGTGCCATAATAAGATCCACTACCCCAAAAGTTTTTGATGGAAATTGGTTTTTGAAAATAATATTTTTGTTTTTGCGGGAAAAATATGTTTTAAAAAAAATTTGCGGATTGAATTTGGGGGGGCAAGTTTTGTGCAATAAAATTGTTGAATAATTAAGTTCAGTCCAAATCATGTTAATCTAATTATTGAATAGTTTTATGTATATATTCGTGCATTAATTTGTTTATTCTTTAGACAAACCAAATTAGCATCATTTTGCAATCATAACATGCACGGTCATTCATTGTAGAATACATTAGTGACATACATGATCGTTCTCCGTGTATACCAGAATATCAATTCATTTATTCTTTACATGCATCATATCGACATCGTGATTGCATTCATAGCAATAAGGTCATGCATTCGTGACATACATGGTCACTCATTGTATATGCTCATGCATTAATTTATTTATTCTTTACATGCATCATATGGGCATCGTGTTACATTCACGGCATTCATAGTTCATGCATCATGAAGCACACTTGAGAAAAAAAAGAAGTCGGCTTAGTTTTGAAAACTTTGAAAAGATTTCTCTTCCAAATCAGAGGTATAAGAATCACAGCGTACCTCTATGACACAGGCCGGAACCATGGAGGATGAACAAAATAGGCTGGATAGAGTGGAAAGAGCACAGAGAGAATTACAAGAACAGTTAGCCAGATCTCAGCAAGAAACACGAGAACAGATAACAAAATCTCAAGAGGAGTCACGCGAGCAAATAGACAAGATGATTGAAATGATGACTAGGCTGACCCGAGGAAAATGGGTTGCTGAAGGATCGATCATAGGGGGAGAACCTCGACCTCAAGTAAACAACAATGAAGATCCGATCTACCTACCAAGTCAACAAGGCCGAGGACAATTTCAATTGAACTCGAAATTTCACCCCTCAGACTCAGTTGTTATTCCAAGCCAAGATGGCTCACTAGAACAAGAAAAGCTGAAAAAACGTGTGGCAAAGCAAGTGGAAGACGCAGAAGTGAAACAGAAGTATGATCTGTTTGAAGAAAGACTCAAAGCCATAGAAGGGATAGACATTTTCGGGAATATGGATCCGGATGAGCTCAACTTGGTTCCGGATTTAGTGATTCCGCCAAAATTCAAGGCCCCTGAATTTGAGAAGTATGACAGATCGAAATGTCCATCAATCCACATCATGATGTTTTGTCGGAAAATGGCTGGCTACACCAACAATGACAAGCTGTTAATCCACCGCTTCCAAGACAGTTTAACAGGGTCAGCTGCAAGATGGTATAATCAGTTGGATCGGGGCTGTATTCGTTCTTGGAAAGATCTGGCAAAAGCTTTCAAGACTCAGTATAAGCACATGATCGACATGGCACCAGATAGGTTAACCTTGCAAAATATGGGGAAAAAGGCCACTGAGAGCTTCAAAGAATATGCTCAGAGGTGGATGGACATTGCCACCCAAGTACGACCGGCTCTGACTCAAAAGGAAATTACTGTCCTTTTTGTGAATACACTGCACGCTCCGTACTATGATAGACTCGTTGGCAATGCCACAAAGAATTTTGCAGATATGGTAACCTCAGAAGAGATGATTGAGAATGCTATCAAGAACGGAAAACTCGAAGGAGATAAGACATCCAATGCCGAGAGAAACGAGACACCTGAAAGGAAGGAGGAACATGTCCAGGCTATGGGAGAATTCATTCCATATCCCCGGGTCTCTCCATATCAATCATGTTACTCTACCAATGTCTCTCCAAGTCATTATCTTTACCTTCCAGATATTCAAACACCTCATCCTATGCCAGCCCCTGCAACTAGGCCTGCTTCCCAGAAACGACCGAGGGGCAACCAAGAGAAATTTTTAATCCCAATCTCCGACCTATTGCAATTACTAATAAGGAACCAATACCTTACTCTTGTGCCTTTGAAAACAGCTCCAAACCCATCAGCAAGGAGCTATGACCCTGATGCACCCAAAAGAGTGTATCTTATTTAACCTTGCACTAAAAAGATAAATTGTAAGTATAGTAGTTAGCAAGGGTCGAGTCCTCAGGGATTGGGTTTTAGTTTATAAGTTAATAGTTTAAAACTTAAATTCAAGAACAATAAAAGAAAAGGGGTTTTTGAAGCCAGATTTAAACTAAAGTAAATAATAAGAATAAGATGCAAGGCGGTACAACCAGCCAATAAAAATATATATACTAAATTAGGCGGTATAACCAGCCAATAAAAATATATATACTAAATTAGGCGGTATAACCAGCCAGTAAAAATAAAACAAGGTTAATATACCAATTAGGCGGTATAACCAGCCAATAAAAATAAATATAAAAAATAAGCAAACTAAAAGTAAGAAAACAAGTAAGTAAGAAGAATCAAATATGAAAAATATGGTTAAGGTTTCATTCTCCACCACTAGACATCATTAAGAATCAATTTCAGATCTATCAATATCAACCAACTATCAAAGTTAACAACCGTAGATAACAACAAGCTCTGTTATCCCAATCTTTCCTTAGTTTGTCGTTAAATAGAACAAGCTCTCTATTTAATCTCTAACCATCAAACAACCTAGAATAAGCTCTCTAGATTCAATTTAATGGCAGCTTTATGATGAGAAAGATAGGTTGATCTAAGCAACAAACACATAAGCTCGGATTGTTCAACTTAGGTTATGTTCCACTTTGCAATTATTGAAAACTTGACCATAATCATTAATCACAAATTGCCACTTATGAATAGGAAATCAAGACAATTACACGGATCAAGACTCCTAAACTAGCAATAGATAATTATCAAGATCTATCTAGTTGTACACCTAAACAAATCAAGACAACATCATGAACAATTCTTGTAGAAGAACATAAGCAACTTTGATAGAAAATTAATGATAGATAGAATCTGAAAATCAATCACAAAACATGTCTAGGGCTTTGAAATCACCCTTAACCAAATAGAAGTTTAGCCTAGCATAGGCATTATAAACATAAAATTAAATAGAATCTAAGAAGAAAATAAAAGAAAGAAAGAAGAAGAAGAAGAAGAATATTAATTATCCAACCTCTTGCTCTTTCTAAAGAAAAAGAAAACTAGAGAAAAGAAAGAAGAAGAAAACTTAGAGAATTTTGTTAAAATGGCTAATATCCTACCAATCTACAATATGATCCCTTACAATCATCCAAGGCCCTCTATTTATACACATTTTGGAGGGCTAAATGACAAGAGACAAGCTTTACAAATTTCAAAGGTAGGTATATGACGATTTTGATCAGCCAACTTGATGGTCGATTTCGTCAATATTGGAGGCCTGATCTGATCACATGGTCTTCTAGAAAAAGGTTCCCCTATCAGTTACGGAACCATAGCCGTTGGAATCAGCTCATTTGCTGATGTGGTTAAGCAGATATGGGCAAAATACGAAAACATGTCAGCACAGATGTCATTACACATCAGCCACCTTGATGGTCGATTTATTCAATATTGGAGGCCTGATCTGATCACATGGTCTTCTAGACAAAGGTTCCCCTATCAGTTACGGAACCATAGCCGTTGGAATCAGCTCATTTGCTGATGTGGATAAGAAGATACGGGCATAATACGAAAACATGTCAGCACAGACATCATTGCACATCAGCCAACTTGATGGTCGATTTCGCTAGGGAAAACGACTCCGTTTTAAGAAGTGTAAAACATGAAAAAGATAGGGAAAATGACATATGCACCACAAAGTTTTTTTTTTTTTTTTAAATTTGAAAAGAAAAACTTGTATGTACAAGAAAATAAAACTAATTAGAACTGAAAATAAGAATAAACCAAGTAACAAATAAACTAAAGAAAGCAATCCCCGGCAACGGCGCCAAAAATTTGATGCACCCAAAAGAGTGTATCTTATTTAACCTTGCACTAAAAAGATCAATTGTAAGTATAGTAGTTAGCAAGGGTCGAGTCCTCAGGGATTGAGTTTTAGTTTATAAGTTGATAGTTTAAAACTTAAATTCAAGAACAATAAAAGAAAAGGGGTTTTTGAAATCAGATTTAAACTAAAGTAAATAATAAGAATAAGATGCAAGGCGGTATAACCAGCCAATAAAAATATATATACTAAATTAGGCGGTATAACCAGCCAATAAAAATAAAACAAAGTTAATATACAAATTAGGCGGTATAACCAGCCAATAAAAATAAATATACTTTTAAAAATAAGCAAACTAGAAAAGTAAGAAAACAAGTAAGTAAGAAGAATCAAATATGAAAAATATGGTTAAGGTTTCATTCTCCACCACTAGACATCATTAAGAATCAATTTCAGATCTATCAATATCAACCAACTATCAAAGTTAACAACCGTAGATAACAACAAGCTCTGTTACCCCAATCTTTCCTTAGTTTGTCGTTAAATAGAACAAGCTCTCTATTTAATCTCTAACCATTAAACAACCTAGAATAAGCTCTCTAAATTCAATTTAATGGCAGCTTTATGATGAGAAAGATAGGTTGATCTAAGCAACAAACACATAAGCTCGGATTGTTCAACTTAGGTTATGTTCCACTTTGCAATTATTGAAAACTTGACCATAATCATTAATCACAAATTGCCACTTATGAATAGGAAATCAAGACAATTACACGGATCAAGACTCCTAAACTAGCAATAGATAATTATCAAGATCTATCTAGTTGTACACCTAAACAAATCAAGACAACATCATGAACAATTCTTGTAGAAGAACATAAGCAACTTTGATAGAAAATTAATGATAGATAGAATCTGAAAATCAATCACAAAACATGTCTAGGGCTTTGAAATCACCCTTAACCAAATAGAAGTTTAGCCTAGCATAGGCATTATAAACATAAAATTAAATAGAATCTAAGAAGAAAATAAAAGAAAGAAAGAAGAAGAAGAAGAAGAATATTAATTATCCAACCTCTTGATCTTTCTAAAGAAAAAGAAAACTAGAGAAAAGAAAGAAGAAGAAAACTTAGAGAATTTTGTTAAAATGGCTAATATCCTACCAATCTCCAATATGATCCCTTACAATCATCCAAGGCCCTCTATTTACACACATTTTGGAGGGCTAAATGACAAGAGACAAGCTTTACAAATTTCAAAGGTAGGTATATGACGATTTTGATCAGCCAACTTGATGGTCGATTTCGTCAATATTGGAGGCCTGATCTGATCACATGGTCTTCTAGAAAAAGGTTCCCCTATCAGTTACGGAACCATAGCCGTTGGAATCAGCTCATTGGCTGATGTGGTTAAGCAGATATGGGCAAAATACGAAAACATGTCAGCACAGATGTCATTACACATCAGCCACCTTGATGGTCGATTTATTCAATATTGGAGGCCTGATATGATCACATGGTCTTCTAGACAAAGGTTCCCCTATCAGTTACGGAACCATAGCCGTTGGAATCAGCTCATTTGCTGATGTGGATAAGAAGATACGGGCATAATACGAAAACATGTCAGCACAGACATCATTGCACATCAGCCAACTTGATGGTCGATTTCGCTAGGGAAAACGACTCCGTTTTAAGAAGTGTAAAACATGAAAAAGATAGATATGCCTCTTAGCTTTGCATGGCTACAAATTTCAGCCTTATTGCTTCAGTGAAACGCGAGATATAGCTGATATGGCAAAAGGTGTCGGAACTGAAACTGAACTGGATTTGCCCTTAATTCTAGTAATCTGAAATCACTCAAAGAAACTTGTGAAAAACACCAAAATACATAAAAATATAAAAGATCATAAACACAATTAGACTAAACAATAATAACTCGTATTTGACACAAAACATTAATAAAACATAACTAAAAACTATATAATTATACGAGTTATCAGACCCGAACAGCAGGTGTGAGTATCACATGGGGGCAATTGGACGTTCAACTGAAAAATGCAGACAACTAAAGGAAAAGATTGAAGGTCTTGTCCACGATGGCATTTTGACTCCAGAGCTAGTCGAACAGTGGAAATCCGCATTGCCATAAATTGGTTTCTTCGCCACAGGTTTGGAGGATGAGAATGGTTACCTTTAAAAGCATGTCGACAAGCGTTGAGGAATATGCATGTAGTTCTATGCCTCATCATGAAAGCACTTGTCTTATGTTGGCATCCACATGAAATAAATAAATTTTGAATTTCAAAAGCTTTGCGTTTATTGTGTTTTAATTTGAATTTGCAAAAATAAACATTAAGGAAATTCTTGATTTTGAAGAGCGCGTCCTTAAAAGAAAAATCTTTCCTCATGTTAAGAAATGATGAGATATCTTGAGATTATTGATGATCAATGTTAGAAATGATCCAACACTCTTCCCCCTCTCTTTCGGACTTGCCTATGCTTGAATCCTTTGAGTTCGAAACAGTCAATGCTTCCAGGAATATATTGTTGAATTTCAAAAACCATAGTCAGTGCAATAAGAAAAATGCAGATCCTAGTTTAGGTTATGAGCAATGGAACAAACTTTTTAAAATCCGAGCTTTTTGGTGTATCAAACAAGTGAAACCTTTTTCAAGAATCTGGATTGTGGTAAATTGATGTGTGTCAAGGTTATGCCAAAACCATTCACATCCCTTTTTC
The DNA here is from genome assembly GCA_030761205.1 of Fremontodendron californicum. Taxonomy (NCBI): domain Eukaryota; kingdom Viridiplantae; phylum Streptophyta; class Magnoliopsida; order Malvales; family Malvaceae; genus Fremontodendron; species Fremontodendron californicum. The sequence goes on from JAULJL010000032.1 coordinate 6,926,882, forward strand.
GTAACCACAAAACAAGAGTTGCCCAGACGTCACTTCATGATTAACGTCTCAGGTAACAATGACTAAACCTGATTTTCTCGTGTTCCTAAAAAAAAGCTATTTTTGAGGCATATTCTTTCTTGTCCCTTCGGAAAGCCAAAAAGACTTGAGGTGTTCCTCGTTATGATACGAATTCTCATTTGTATGACCAATCAAATGGTACATCATTTGTAGATACGGAGGACACGTGGTGAATAAAGATGAAGTAATTTTCGGAGCATGCATAAAAAAATGGAAAAAAGAAAAGAAAGAAAATGAAAAACGAGTGTGGCATCATGCATTTATGAAATTCAAGATGGTTTCAAGAAAGAAAAAACCTTTTCATTATTTTCCTCTAGGGAATGACTCTTCGATTTACGTGCTTGTGTTCGAGATGAAAAATGGCCATCTTTCATCATCCTTTCACAAATTATAAAATATCCTTTTGCTACCCCTTTTGAGCCTAGTGAATACTTTTATTCTTTCAACCCCGATCAAGGATCACCCTCCACGCTAGGAGGCAAATGCGAGGAAGGATCTCTTCGAAGGTCATAGATAGTGAAGTCTTGGTTCAAAGACGAAAGAAGAATGCCTTGAATCAAAGAGAAATTTGAGCTTCCAAATAACGACGGGCTCACCTTTTCAAAATAGAAATGCAAAAAAAAAAAAAAAAAAAGAGATAAAAAGAAAAATGAAAGCAAAAAAAATAGAAAAGGAAGAAAAGAACGAATGAAAATCATCGAATAAAGAGAAAGCTCAGAAAAGACAAATGTTTCGAAGAGAATCCTCCTCATGAAATGATCCTTGATTTGATCACCTTAAACACATGTTGGGCCTATTTATCTTTTCTTTCAGTACCTCAAACCCCGGCCTACATTACGTACCTGGAAAAGACCATTTCGATCGAGCATGGTCATTTAAATTGATGAGTCTATCCTTAGAGAAATGCATGAGACTTCGGTCTCCTTTCTGGTTAAAAATCCTTCTTGGATAAGTCTTGATTTCTTGACGCATGGTGAAACCTTTAATGAAAAAAATGAAAAAGTGAGACTCTAGGGTGAAAACCCGACATGGGCAGTCTAGAGTAAAATGGGAGAATTTCGGTGCCGCTTATGGTATTGTCGAGGCCATAACAAAAGAAGAGGTCATTTTGAAGAAATCAAGGAACATCTGGGAATTCTAAAATATCCCAAAACTGTCAACTCTCGTTTGGAGGTTTGACATTAAAAAACGAGACCGTTTTCCTTTCCAGAATTAACTTTCCAGTTTGAACATCCCAGCTAGTCTTGACGTTTGTCAAAACGCCATAATTTGGAAACTAAAAGAAGGTTGAATTTGTTTGAGTCCAAAAAAATCATGTTCTACAAAACCTGTTCCGTTTGTGAGTCTAGAAAGGATATGCTTTTTTCTGTTGTGAAGTCTTTTTGGATCAACCAAAATCTTGTGGTACCAAGCCTTTCGACTCAATTTGAAAAATCTGAATTGACACTCAAAAAACTTCTAACAAGTGATCATCAATCTTCAAGAGATTTGGATATCACAACATGAAGATGACATTTTCAGCTCAAAAGTTTTCAGTGAATGAGCAAATATTTTTCAAAAAAAAAAAACAGAGCAAGCAAAAGCAAATAAAAAATGCAAATATTGTCAGAAGAAACCATTTTGATTAAAAATGATGTTGGCATGAGGCAAAGGTTTTTCTGGCCCAAAGGTATGGAACTATTGAGGTAGAAGAAATGAACACTCGGACTCCAGTTGATACAAATTTGAAAAAACTATCGGGGCAAAGAGATAGTTCCAAGGTGAAGAAAAAGGTTGATCTCTTACGAGGCACGAGCGTTTCAGGATACACTCTGTTTCGAAGAGGAAAAACGATTTGGAAAAGCTAAACCAAGATCAAGAAAAACAATCGGGAACATTTGCATCATTCATGAACATTCGCATATTTATTAAAAAATGCATCTGCATCGTGTCATAAAATGTGTACATTATTCGAGGATACTTGCACATGCATCATCAGGGGACATATGCATTGACTTCGCATGACATTCACATTTCATGCATGACATTGACTATTTGAAATTTTGACATTTGAATTCGAACATTCAGTGAGATTTTCTTCCAAGATATGATTGTGAAAGATCTTCAGGTATGATCACCAAGACCTCCGGGCACCTCTTTTAAAACCTCCGGGTTACCTCTTTTAAGTCCTCCGGGCACAAGAAAAGAAAAAAGAAAATTAAAAAAGAAGACCTCCGGGCATCTGTTTTAAAACCTCCGGGTTACCTCTCTTAAGTCCTCCGGGCACCGGAAAAGAAAAAGAAAATTAAAAAAGAAGACCTCTGGGCATCTGTTTTAAAACCTCCGGGTTACCTTTTTAAGAATTCCGGGCACAGCAAAAAAAAGGAAATTAGAAAAAAGACCTCCGGGCACCTGTTCTAAGACCTCTGGGCACCGTTTTTAAAACCTTCGGTTTACAATTTTTAAGACCTATTCTCTTTTAAAATCTCCGGGTCACCTCTTTTAAGACCTTCGAGCACCATTTTCAAAGAAAAATCATTGATAAAGACCTCCGAGCACCTGTTTCAAGACCTCCGACCATTATTCTCAGAAGTCATGTTTTCAAGACCTCCGGGCACTATTCTCGAAAATTACCGATAAGACCTTCGGGCATCATTTTCAAAGAAAATACATTTTTAAGACCTCCGGGCATTATTCTAAAAAATCATGGATAAGACCTCCGGGCACCATTTTCAATGAAAATACATTTTTAAAGACCTCCGGGCACCTGTTTCAAGATCTACGAGCATTATTCTCAAAAGTTATGTTTTCAAGACCTCCGGGCACCTTTCTAAAAAATCATTGATAAAGACCGCTGGGCATCATTCTCAAAGTCTAGAATAAGACCTCCGGGCATCACTTTCAAAGAAGTAACATTTTTAGACCTCCAAGTATCTGCTTTCAAAAACCTCCGGGTAACATCTTTCAAAATGACATTTTTCAAAAACCTCAGGGTTACATCTTTCAAAATGACATTTTTCAAAACCTCCGGGTACCATTTTCAATTCTTGCGAAGTCAAACTCGTTACTTTAAGAAGGGTCGAGCCTCGGTATGATTATTCAAGTGGCGATATCCGAAGAATCTGACAAGGGATTTCAAAACTAAACAAGAAAGAGATGGGGATATCCAGAATGAATTTCACTGTCGTAAGACTAAGGTAGTAAGTGAGATGATGATCTAAGTTGTGTTCGAACTCATTGTCAAAAATTCGAAGTTCGTTTTTAATTTTTAAAGTTGTGGAGCCTCTGATGAAAGGAGCAATTTATTTTCAAAGTTGTGAAGCCTCTGATGAGAGGAGCAATTTATTTTCAAAGTTGTGGAGCCTCTGATGAGTGGAGCAATTTATTTTCAAAGTTGTGGAGCCTCTGATGAGAGGAGCAATTTATTTTCAAAGTTGTGGAGCCTCTGATGAGAGGAGCAATTTATTTTCAAAGTTGTGGAGCCTCTGATGAGAGGAGCAATTTATTTTCAAAGTTGTGGAGCCTCTGATGAGAGGAGCAATTTATTTTCAAAGTTGTAGAGCCTCTGATGAGAGGAGCAATTTATTTTCCAAGAGATAGAGCCTCTGATGAGAGGAGCAATTTATTTTCCAAGTGGTAGAGCCTCTGATGAGAGGAGCAATTTATTTTTCCAAGTGATAGAGCCTCTGATTAGAGGAGCAATTTATTTTCCAAGTGGTAGAGCCTCTGATGAGAGGAGCAATTTATTTTTCCAAATGATAGAGCCTCGCTAAAAATGGATCTCTATAACCGGACAAAATTGGTTATATTGTCTTTGCCCTATTCCTGATTCTCAGCAATGTGCAAAGAGGGGCAGCTGTAATAACCAATTTTTGCCCGGGTCAGATCCGAACCCGACCCGGGCCATTTGCAATCGGGCCTGCTATTTAGCAGGCCCAATCTGCAAACCCAACCAAGCCCAATCTCAGAGCCAAGCCCGAACCCCAAAACCCAATCCCCAACTGGCCCAATCTCAGGCCCAACCCATAACCCTACCTCTACCAACCCTAACTGCCCCCAGCCAGAAACCCTAGCCACCTGACAGCCCTCCCCTGCCACACGCCACCCTCCCCTCCACACCACCACCAACCCACACTCAACCCTTTCCCAACACTCAACCAGCCACCCTAAAACCCAAGCCCCCACGCCACCCTCCTAAATAAAACCCCAATCACCAGCAAAAAAAAGGAGGGGGGAGAAGAATCGAGATCCGATCCTCCACACACAAAAATCCAGATAGGATACCCCCCACCAAAAACCCAGATTTGATCACCCCCCTCCGATTCGGATCCCCACCCTACAAAAAACCAATACCCCAAAACAAACAGAAAGAAAACAACCCCCACGAAAAAATCCACAGCCCTGCAAAACAAAAAAAAAACAACAGCCAGCAAAAAACAAAAAAACAAAAGAAACATCGAAAAGTTTACCCTAGATCTAGGGTGTTTGACTCCGATTCTGGCAAAACGGAGCCCAGAATCGGAGAGGAGAGGTGATAACTCGTATAATTATATAGTTTTTAGTTATGTTTTATTATTGTTTTGTGTCAAATACGAGTTATTATTGTTTAGTCTAATTGTGTTTATGATCTTTTATATTTTTATGTAATTTGGTGTTTTTCACAAGTTTCTTTGAGTGATTTCAGATTACTAGAATTAAGGGCAAATCCAGTTCAGTTCCAGTTCCGACACATTTTGCCATATCAGCTATATCTGGAGTTTCACTGAAGCAATAAGGCTGAAATTTGTATCCGTGCAAAGCTAAGAGGCATATCTATCTTTTTCATGTTTTATACTTCTTGAAACGGAGTCGTTTTCCCTAGCGAAATCGACCATCAAGTTGGCTGATGTGCAATGACGTCTGTGCTGACCTGTTTTCGTATTTTGCCCATATCTGCTTATCCACATCAGCAAATGAGCTGATTCCAATGGCTATGGATCCGTAACTGATGCGGGAACCTTTGTCTAGAAGACCATATGATCAGATCAGGCCTCTAATATTGACGAAATCGACCATCAAGTTGGCTGATGTGCAATGACGTCTGTGCTGACATGTTTTCGTATTTTGCCCATATCTGCTTATCCATATCAGCAAATGAGCTGTTTCCAACGGCTATGGATCCGTAACTGATAGGGGAACCTTTTTCTAGAAGACCATGTGATCAGATCAGGCCTCCAACATTGACGAAATCGACCATCAAGTTGGCTGATCAAAATTGTCATACAATATGACGAAAATTGTTAGAAAAATTCACCCACCTATTATACCTACCTTTGAAATTTGTAAAGCTTGTCTCTTGTCATTTAGCCTTCCAAAATGTGTATAAATAGAGGGCCTTGGATGATTGTAGAGGATCATATTGTACATAGGTAGGATATTAGCCATTTTAATAAAATTCTCTAAGTTTTCTTCTTCTTTCTTTTCTCTAGTTTTCTTTCTTTTCTCTAGTTTTCTTTTTCTTTAGAGAGAGCAAGAGGTTGGATAATTAATATTCTTCCTCTTCTTCTTTCTTTCTTTTATTTTCTTCTTAGATTTTCTTTAATTTTATGTTTATGTTTATAATGCCTATGCTAGGCTAAACTTCTATTTGGTTAAGGGTGATTTCAAAGCCCTAGACATGTTTTGTGATTGATTTTCAGATTCTATCTATCATTAATTTTCTATCAAAGTTGCTTATGTTCTTCTACAAGAATTGTTCATGATGTTGTCTAGATTTATTTAGGTGTACAACTAGATAGATCTTGATAATTATCTATTGCTAGTTTAGGAGTCTTAATCCGTGTAATTGTCTTGATTTCCTATTCATAAGTGGCAATTTGTGATTAATGATTATGGTCAAGTTTTCAATAATTGCAAAGTGGAACATAACCTAAGTTGAACAATCCGAGCTTATGTGTTTGTTGCTTAGATCAACCTATCTTTCTCATCATAAAGCTGCCATTAAATTGAATTTAGAGAGCTTATTCTAGGTTGTTTAATGGTTAGAGATTAAATAGAGAGCTTGTTCTATTTAACGACAAACTAAGGAAAGATTGGGGTAACAGAGCTTGTTGTTATCTACGGTTGTTAACTTTGATAGTTGGTTGATATTGATAGATCTGAAATTGATTCTTAATGATGTCTAGTGGTGGAGAATGAAACCTTAACCATATTTTTCATATTTGATTCTTCTTACTTATTTGTTTTCTTACTTTTAGTTTGCTTATTTTTTATATTTATTTTTATTGGCTGGTTATACCGCCTAATTTGTATATTAACTTTGTTTTATTTTTATTGGCTGGTTATACCGCCTAATTTAGTATATATATTTTTATTGGCTGGTTATACCGCCTAATTTAGTATATATATTTTTATTGGCTGGTTATACCGCCTAATTTAGTATATATATTTTTATTGGCTGGTTATACCGCCTTGCATCTTATTCTTATTATTTACTTTAGTTTAAATCTGGCTTCAAAAACCCCTTTTCTTTTATTGTTTTCTTTGAACGTAAGTTATAAACTAATAACTCATAAATTAAAACCCAATCCCTGAGGACTCGACCCTTGCTAACTACTATACTTACAATTTATCTTTTTAGTGCAAGGTTAAATAAGATACACTCTTTTGGGTGCATCAAGAGGTCAAGACGAAGCAAGGTTAGGGTTTTGGAGATTATCGGCCGCCGACGAACGGCGACCGACGGGGAAGCACGGCGGCCAGCGCGATGGCCGGTCGCCGGTTTCTGGGTTTGGGGGGGGTGGCTGGGCTGAGCAGAGAAAGAGAAGGGATGAGAGAGAGAGAGAAGAGGAAGAGAGAGAAAAAAAAGAAATGAAAAAAAACAAAAGGGGTTTTATAACCCCTGGGGCGGGTCGTGCAGACCCGCGCGTCGACCCGTGGGTCGACCCAGGGTCCGCGCACCCGACCCGGGTTCAGGAAAAAAAAAGGGAATCAGGCCCTGGGTCCAACTGACCAGGCCTTGGGCCCAGCGGCCAAGGCCTGATTTTGGGCCCAAAAAAAAGGGAAGAATCGGACCTGGCCCAGCAGACCAGGTCCTGGGCCCAGCAGCCCAGGCCTGATTTTGGGCCAGGAGGAAAAGAGAAGGAAAAAAAAAAAGAAGAAAAAAAAAGAAGGAAAATTTAAAAATAAAATAAAAAATTTTAAATTAAAATCAAAATAAAAAAATAGAAAAAAATATAGGCAAAAACAAAAAAAAAATATAAAAATATAAAAAAGGAAAAATTAGAAAATATTAAAAAATATTAAAAAAAAAATAATAATTAATAATGACACAAAAGAAAAAAAAAATTTAAAAAAAAAAATTCACGATTATCGATTTTGAAGTTTTGATTTTTTTGGATTTTTGACATTTTTCAGGTGATTTTACGAAGATCAAGTCCGGCATTTTAATTTTCGGATTCTCGACATTTTTCAAGTATGATTTTAATTTTCTTATTTATTTTTGTTTATTTATTCTTGTTCAGTATTCGACGTATTTTTATTGTTCTGTTTCGGTTTTAAAATTATAAAATAATAATTCTTTTAATTAATACATGTCTTTTAAAATTATTTTCGGCAAATAAAATTCTCTAAAAACGGATTTCTTTCTCGGGATGGTCGTAACATCAATCGTGCTTTGAAATGATCCGAGTAAGAATAATAATCAAAACATTATCGAAAATAGTGGAGTAATTCGAGAATTATTCTTACATAGATAATTTCTTTTATTTCTGAAATAATTATTAAAAGCATTTTAATTTACACTTTCAAAAGAAAAAAGATTTTTAATAAATGTAAATTACCGACGACGGAATTCGAAGGACATCACGGTAGTGATTCCTAAGATATCTTGAGGTGAGAGAATTTCGTTAAATATCACCACGAGTGGTGGGAGTATTTAGCGATATGCTCGATACTAAAATTCATAAAAAAAAAATGAAAATAATAAAAATGAATAAATAGTGAATGCGCTCGATATTTTGCCATGCTCGTGTTTTTAATATTATGATTTGCATGTTTAATTTTATAGTTATATGCTAAGTCGTATGCATCCGATATTTAAATATTCGCATCATACGCATTTAAATAAAAAATGAATGTAAATTGCCGACGACGGAATTCGAAGGATATCACGGTTGTGATTCCTAAGATATCTCGAGGTGAGAAGATCTCGTTAAATACCACCAAGAGTATTGGGAATATTTAATGAGTATTTTCGATAACAAATTTATGTTCACTTTCGTTTTAAAAAAATAATAATAACAGTTCAAAAATTCAAAAAAATAATAAACGTGTTTTTTAAAAAAAATAAAAGAGAATTATTTTTAAATAGTGATGTCAAATCCATTAAATCGAGATTTAAGATAACACGTGTTTAAATGGTACCGTTTTCTAAACAGGCGTTGCGGGGTGCTAATCCTTCCCCGCACGTAACGACTCCCGAACCCAATTATGTTTTACTCTCTGGTTCAAAGCGCGGACTTCTAAATTGGTTTTACAAAAATGTTTTAATTAATTTTAAAATATTTTATTAAAACCGGTTTTAATAGGTGGCCAATCACACCTAGCAAAAAAGATTGGTGGCGACTCCATTTTTGTTTTCAAATTCGTCTAGCGGTCGAAAAACCGTTATGACATATTTTATATATTTTTAAAATTGAAGCAAAAAGATAAAATCACTAACTAGTATAATGAAAACTGTTAAAAAAACTGACATGACATTTAACTTTGTGTTCATTTGATGATGTGACATCAATAAAATATATTATTTTAAACTGACGTGGATAAAATAAAAAACTAAATTGGCAAAAAATAATTTGATGTGGCATTTTTGCCAACTTAGTTTATTATTTTGTCCACATCAGCTTAAAATAATATATTTTATTGATGCTACAACAACATTTGACACGTCATCAAATAAACATAAGATTAAATGCCACATTAGCTTTTTAAACAGTTTCTGTTATCCTAGTCAGTGATTTTACCTTTTTGCTTTAATTTTAAAAGTACAGAAACTAAATTACCCAGTTTTATAATAGATGGACTAATTTACATTAGAGGGTATAGTACAGAGACTTCCTAGGTACTTTGACCTAAAATGTTTGATGTTTGGTTTTTTTTTTTTAAAATCCAAAGTGTCTCTTCATCCTTATTTTATGATTGATAGAAGATTAATTCTTGTTTTCTCAAGACTCGAACTTTTATTTTTATCTCGTAAGTTGAAGTTGTTTATCACTTCAACCAATCAAATATTGGTGATATCTGATTTTTGGAATCCTTTTTATTCTTCTTCAAATCTATATTTATACTAAGATAAAAGCGTGATACGAACTTGTCACGTGTAATCTCCTATGATTTAGGACCGGCAAAAGGGAAACACAAAAAAAAAAAAAAAAAAAAAAGAAAGGATATTGAGTTAGCTTTTTTGGCATTTTGCCAAGGACGTAACTATTAAAGCATGATATTCTCACACTTAGCTTCCTTTATTATGCTCTTCTTAACTTAAGGCTACCTTAGCATATTCTCAAACTGTAACTTGGTCCAAACTTATTTTGCTTATGTTCCTCATGCATTGTCTAAGTTTATAAAATATTTCTATTTAAAATTTCTAAAATTTAAAATCCTAAGGCTTCGCAACCTTATATGTTTTGCAATCCTTAAGGTTTGTAACTTTTCAATCATCCTAAAAGTTTTCACCTTCATAAACTTTTCATTCCAAAAGTTTCCAACATTATAAAATTTTCAGCCTAAAAGTTTGTCTCTTTACATCTTTCAAATCTTGAAAACTTTTAACCATACAAGCTTTCCATCCTGAAAGTTTATAACATTTTACATCTTTTATCTTGTAAGCTTTCAATTTTACAAACTTTTCATTTCAAATTTTTTTAACTTTACACCTTTCATCTGAAATATTTTATCTTTACAAATTTTCATCCTAAAAGTTTTCAATTTTACAAACTTTCTATTTTGAAAGTTTATAACTTTATACCTTTCATCTCGGAAGCTTTACCTTTACAATTTTTTTATTCTGAAAGTTTGTAACTTTACACCTTTCATTTTGAAAGCTTTCATTTTTGCGAACTTTTCATCCTAAAAATTTGAGTAAATGTGAAAAACATGCCCTCAATAATTAAATAATTGTTAAATGATCTAATTGTTAAGAGTTATTTGAAAAAGAGAAATAAAAAATTAAAAATTGTTAAGAAAGATATTGTAAAGGCAAAATTGTCCGTAATGAAAAAACTTCTTTTTCCTTTCTCCTTCCATTAAAGAAATATTATTTTTTAAAAATTTTAATTAAAAATAAAATTTTAAAATAAAATATTTAAATATTTATTTTTTTAAAATTTAAAAAAAATTTAATTTTAGAAATATTATTTGTATTATTTATTATTTATTTAATTTTTTAATTAAAAAAAGTAAATAAAAATAATAAAAAAATTATGTTTTAATATTAAAAATTTTATTTTTAGAAAATTTTATTTTTTAATTAAAAAAGTAAATTAAAAAATAAAAGGAAAAAAGAGAAGAAGGTTTTTTTTATCAAAGATAATTTTATCTTTACAATTTTCTTCCTAACAATTTTATATTTTTCATTTCTCTTTTTCAAATAATTCTTACTTATTATACCATTTAATAATTATTGTATTGTAAAAAATATGTTTTTCAAATTTACCCTAAAATTTTTCAACTTTACTGACTTTTCATCCTAAAAGCTCTTTACACGCTTTCCATCTTGAAAAATTGTAACCAAGACTTGGTTAAGATATATTTATTTATTAACAAATATTTGAAAATTTTGAATTTATCTTTCAAATTTAAGTTGAAATATACCTCATATCTAAATTTAAACAAATAAGAAAATTAACTGATTAATTAATTTGATATCTTAACCATATTATTATATTTAAAAGATCAATTTGGTTGTGTTAAAAATATATCTTAACTCAAATAATGTAAATATCTTTAATTACATTACCCATAATAAACTAATAAACAAGATAAGAAAAATGAATGGATTTGTACATTTCCATTTCTTCCAAACCCAATCATTTTAAGGGCTAGTTTAGCATTGCTGTTGAAAAAAGCTTGGGTTGGAAAAAACTCTAGTTGAAAAAAGTGTGTTTATAAAGTGTGGTGAAAAAGTGTGGTTTAAAAACTTTTAAGTGTTTAGCATTGCTGTAAAAAAGTGTTGTAGGAAATTGAAATGTCAAAAAAAGATATGTTTAAAATAATAAAAGTGTAGAGATGTGAGGATAATAAAGTCATTTTATCCAAAAGCCAGCTTTTAAAGCCCAAAAGCTATATTTTTTGGCTTTTTGATTTGGCTTTTCAAACCATGGTTTCAACAGCAGAAGCCAAATTTTTTTATCTGTTTAGCATTGCGTTTGCGATGAAAAGCAGCTTTTGACCTCAAAAGCTGTACCATAAGCAATGCTAAACGAGGCCTAAATGTGTGAAGAAAATAAGCATTCAACTTAAATTAATAAATTTATTTATAATTTTACCTTAATTTATTTTCTTTTTCTGAAAGAAAAAAACTTTCGAACTAAAATATAAATATAAATACTTTTGAAGTTGAATGTATTTATGTTACATGTTATTTTGATTATTCTAACTTATTTATTTCTTTGGTCAAAAGATATCATAATTGAAGTTCATATTCCAATTCCCTTCCAAATTCTTAAAAAAAAAAAAAATTTCTCTTCCAAACTAAAAATTACTTTACGAAACTAAAAAAAAGTAGCTTTATATCTTTATACTAATCAAAACTGACCCTCCCTTTTTTGGTTTATCCAATGGGAAACTTGTTTAGAAAAAAAAAAAAAAAAAACTTAGGTAAGCTAATTTATGTAACTTAGCTTAGTTTGGGATCACTTTAATCTTTAATTAATCATTCAAAAATGTTCTATAGATTCTTGACTTTTTTCTTGTGTAGATAAACAAACATTTTAAAAAAATATCTCTTTTGATTTCTTTCACATTTCTCATTACTCATTATTAATTAGTTACTAGAAAAAAATCCCGCTTTCGGTGGAGTATTTTTAATTTTTTTATAAAATCTTTAATTAATTAATAATTGATTTTTAGTTTATATTTTATTAAATAGTAATAATTTATTTAAATAATTTATTTTATTTTATTTAAAATTATAATAATACTAATATAATAATATTTTTTTAATTATGAAAATTAAATTTATGAAAATTATTTATTTATAAATTACATAATACAAATGCATTTTCAAATGTTATTTATATGTATTTTTGAAAAATATATAGAATTTATTGTAAACTGTATATTTTTATTTATAGGAGGAAAAAAATAGGAAACGAAAAATAAGAAAATAAAATTGTGATTTGTATTTTATTCTCTTGTAGGATTGATTTTCTCACATAAATTAGCAGCAAGTTCGTTTTTAACTTTTTCTCTTGAGAGAGTCGGGTATGGATCCTAAATCGACGCGCGAGTCAATGTACGGATCAACCACTTTAAATTCATCATTTAAAATTAAAATAAAATAATTAATAATTTTTTTTAACTTTTTTTTCTAGGCGGGTGAGGTAAGGATCTTAAATCGAAGCGCAAGTCAACGTGCGGACTAATCCTTTTAAATATATCATTTAAAATAAACTACAAAGTGATAATTCAATTTTTATATTTATTTTTATACAATGATTTTTTCTTAAAAAATCAATAAAAATTTATAATTTTTAATATACAAAAAAAAAAGATTGAAAAATAAACAAAATATATATTTATTAATTCTTTTGAAAATAATATTAAAACAATAACAAAAAAAAAAATCTTTCCCTTTTCTCTTTCTTTCCCCTCTTTTTTCTCTCCTCTCCCTAATAAGAGACAAAATAAAATCAAACTACCAGAAACATTTCAAAAATTTTCTTTTGTCCCTAAGGACTCAAAAATTATAATAGAAGATATTCTCAACATTTAATAAAAGTAAAGGGAAGTAGATGCAAAGATGTCAAGAGCATTGAATCCGAGTTTAATCTAGTTGATTTAAATAATTATTTTTAAGTGATGACATCCAACAAATTTAGAGTTTGAATTTTAATATCTGTAATTATTTTCTTTATTCACATACTACTATCTCTTTTTTTATATATATAAAAATAAAAAAGATGTCAAGGGCATTTTACAAAGATGTGAAGCTTTTTCATATTCCATAATAATGTGAGCCCATTTATTGTCTTAATAATAGCTGACCCAATGGTGTAATTTTGGGCCAGGCTTAGTTTGATTCTAGTACCAAGTTTTTGACATAAAAAAAAAGAAAAGAAAAGAAAGAAATTTAATTAATAGTCCCACCACATCACCTTCCTAAAGGTTCGATTTCTTTCCATGATTTTTCAGTTTATTATTTTTTGATACATTTTTAATCACTATTTATGAATATCAAACAACATTTGTTATTTTTGTGCAAAATATATGAAAATATAAAATAAGATGTTTATATATAATAAAACTTGATATTCATTTACAATAATATATCAATAGATCAAAACTCATCAATTAAAAGTACCAAGTTATAATTCAATTATCACATATAAATTTAATAGTAAAAAATAAAATATTTTATAGAAATGCAAATAGTAACATATATAGTACTACTAAATAGTATGATTTAATATTGGAATTTAACTATTTTAAAAATATTGGAATTTAATTAAATAATGACTATAGCTTCATTTGATTCTTGTTTTTACTATTATTTATTAATAGAAAATGAAAAAAAAAATTTAAATAAAAGATAAATAAAAAAATATAAACCAATAGATCCTAATAAGTTATGACAAGAGAAAAAGTTTGATTATCAGAAAAATTGTAAGTAAATGCATCAAAATCTTTGGCCAAAATAGAAATTGCATCAAAATCTTGATGTGAAAATTAAACTTGATAATTCGTGTATTCATATTATATTTATGTTATTTTTTGTGTCATATTCATATTATTTTTATTTTATTTTAATTATTTTTTCGTATTATATTTTTATTATGTAATCATATTATCTCCAAAATTACTAAATTTAATGAGAATCCCCCTTCTTTCTTTTTGTAAAAATAGCATTCTACTTTTACTTAAAAAGAAAATCGCAGAATAGAGGAGATTGTTTCACCAAAGTTTGCCAATGCTTTTGGTTTTTTTTTTATTCGTGATGTATTTGTGTTATTTTTTAATATTATAATCGTATTTAAGTTATTATATGATTATATAATTTTTGACACGTTAATAATTTGTTTTATGTAGATTTTGACACGTTCGTGTATTCGTGTCGTGATTTAATTATTTTTTCCATATTATTTTCGTATCGTATAATTATGTTGTGTTCGAAATTGTTAAGTCTAATTGACACTATTCAAATAAATCCCAATTTTGTGTCACGTTTTGTCGTGTTCGTGTTACTTTTTCGTGTCATATCATATTCAAAGTATTATATATTTGTATAAATTTTGACACGTTAATGATTCGTTTATATAGATTTTGATACGTTCGTCTATTCGTGTCATATTTGTCATAATGTGCCAAATGCGAATTCAGCATGCTAGACGCAAATATGGAATCGCCACTAATATTTTTTATTTACTAGGTGTGATTAGTCACTTATATGAATCTATTATTTCTAAAGTGATCCTAAGCTTGACTAAGGTAGCTTAAAAAGAATAGGTTTTGGTCTACGTTCAGCACTAGGTTCGGGAGTACAGTTACGTGTAGGGAAGGATTAGCACCCCCACAACGCCTATCCATGGATAGTACCTAATTAGCCTAATGTTATCCTAAAGGTCCTAAAATTTAATGGTCTTTAACTTTCGATATATTAAATATTGGAAAGATTCCAAAAATGCTTTTCACTATTCGGGAATGATTTTCGAAATCCACCTTACCTCAAAAGTTTTCAATAGAAACCATTCGTTCTTATGAAGAGGCTCCATCGTCAGATTTATTAAGTATTTTATGGATTAAAATAAAATTAAGAATTTAAAAATATTGGAAAAATTTTAGGTTACTTTCCATCATTCGGGTTAGACACATAAAAGTTTCCCTCACCTCGGGAATCTTCAATAGAAGCCATTCGTTCTTATGAAGATCCGTCGTCGGATTTATTAAGTATTTTATGCAAATTTGATCTTAAAAAAATAAGAATTAAAAATTAAATATTTAACAAATTGAAAAATTTTTAGGTTACTTTCCACCATTTGGGTCGGACACCTAAAAATTTTCTCACCTTGAAATTCTTAAAAATTGATGCTCGCAATCTTCCAAGATCTCATTGTCGCAACCTAAAAAATAATAAGTCCCATCGCGAGACATTACTCATTAAGTGTGACATTGGAGAAACAAAGAAAAAGATGACTTAATTCCTTGTTAAATAAAATGAGGGTTTGAAAACAACCTTAAAAAAGAAATGGAGTCGCCACCAATATTTTTTGGCTAGGTGTGATAGGCCACCTATTAAAACCAGTTTCGTAAAATATTTTAAAATTAATTAAACATTTTTAAAACCAATTTCGAAGTCTGCGCTTTTAAACCAGTCAAATCAAAGAAGCGGGTTCGAGAATCCATTACGTGCAGGAAAAGATTAGCACCCCTACAACGCCCGTATAGAACTGTATCTTATTAATCATATGTTATCTCGAGTCTAAGTGATAATCGATTTTAAAATTGGCATTTTAGAATAATTCCCATTTTAAAGAAAAGTAATCCCATTTCTAGTTGAAAATGATCCGGAATTTATTAACTCAAAATTTTCATATATTCCCTGGCAAACTCGACAAAATATAGAAAATTTTATTTATTTGGAAAAATCTTTCAAATCATTCTCGTTTTAAAAAAAAGATATTTTGTTATTAATGATAATTGATAATGTCTTCCCCGGCAGCTCGGAGGAAAACTCATGAATTGTTTTAACTCGGAAATAACTTTATTTTATTGAAAAACATCAATTTTCCAAAAAGTTGAATAATCATGGATATGCAAATTAAAACATGAATGTAAAACATGCATAAATGACATGGCATGGCAAGCAATTTACTATGACAAGATTTAAATGACATAACCAAAAGAATAAATGACATGAAATATGAATGACATGGGACAAAAATGAATGTCATGTGAATGAAATCGACATGGCAAACAAACTGACATGGCATACGAATGATATGGCATGTGAATAAATGTCATGTGAATGAAATCGACATGGAAAATAAAATGACATGGAAAATGGATGATATGGCATAAGAATGAGTGTCATGTGAATGACATGGCAAACAAAATGACATGGCATGAGAACGAATGTCATGTGAATGAAATCGACATGGCAAACAAAATGACATGGCACATAAATGAATGTCATGTGAATAAAATCGACATGACAAACAAAATGATATGGCATATGAATGACATGGCATAAGGATGACATAGCATATGCATAACCTAATCTATGGATGATATGACGCAAATGACATGGAAAATTCTTGATGACATGGCATGTGAAATGGCATAAAATGATGACATGACATAGGTGACATGACATGAAATGATGACACGACATAGGTGACATGGCATGAAATGATGACATGGCATAGGTGACATGATGACATGGCATAGGTGACATGACATGAAATGATGACACGACATAGGTGACATGGCATGACATGATGACATGGCATATGTGACGTGGCATATGATGACATGGCATGAAATGAGGACATGGCATAGGATGACATGGCATGTGATTGAAATCGACATGGCAAGCAAGATGACATGACATGGCATGTGACATGACATAAGATGATGACATGGCATAGGTGACATGGATGTGTCATGAAAATAATTCTGACATGGGAGAAAAGTCATGGGACAAATGGTCATGACATGCTTAATCATGACATGTAATAGGCTCAAACACTAAATGACATGGCAAATGATATGCAATATGAATGATATGGCATAAAATATAATGACATGTATGAAGTATCATGGTGGCCGAATGATCATAGTGATGGCATGTGAATGGCCGAATGCATGGTGATGGCATGTGAATGACATGGCATATGAATGACATGGCAATATGGATGACATGGCATGCGAATGACATGGCAATATGGATGACATGGCGTGTGAATGACATGGCAATATGGATGACATGGCATATGGATGACATGGCTTAATGAATGACATGGCATATGAATGACATGGCATAATGAATGACATGGCATGTGAATGACATGGCATATGGATGACATGGCATAATGAATGAAATGGCAAGACATGTTACATGGATGACATGGCATAGGTGACATGGCATAATGAATGACATGGCATGTGAATGACATGGCATGTGAATGACATGGCATATGGATGACATGGCATAATGAATGACATGGCCTAATGAATGACATGACATGTGAATGACGAGGCATAATGAATGACATGGCATGTGAATGACATGGAAAAATCAACAAAATGGCATCATCATAAAATATTCATAATCACATTATGGTTACATGCACACATCATTATTTGAAATGAATTACTCATGTGAGGAATCATATAAATAGCATATGTTGAAAAATATAACCGCACTTCCCGACAAACCCGGCAAAGCTCGAAAAATATTTCTTTCTTATGACATTTATATGATTCCAAATAAAACAAAAACCATACATTTCGATTCCATAAACACGTGCGTTGAATAGTTCCCTAACCTCCTCGACGAACCCAGCGAAGATCGGGAACTAATTCAAGCCAAATGTTTAATAAACTGAAAAATACGTTTTTATGACAAATTAAATAAAAACAATTTTAAAATGCAAAGCATGGAAATGTATTTCTTCTTTAGAGTAAGGACATCCGTATACCTAAAAAGGTATCCGACTACCTTAGGAAGAGAACTAAATTGGATTTTCAAAATCAAAAGACTTTGGGCTCAGTTTTAAAAAATGGAATTTTTGGATGAAAATGACCTCTTGGCCGAACCCCTCATTTAAAAAAAAAGCCCTATTTTCCTAGTTTTGAAATTCGGGTTGACCGCCCTTGACCCGACTTTTATAAAATCAAATTTTGTGATTGAAATGACTTGGAAATTAACCTAAGACAGTAGCTAATGCCCCTTCTTAATATCCTAACCAAAACAGAAAATTAGTATTTCTTAAAAACAAAACTGACTCTCACTGGCAGTTTTGGAAACCAATTTCTTTTCCCTTCCAAAAAATTTCAAAAAATTCTGAAAAAATTATGGGAGACTTAGAACATGTCTAAATCTATGGGAAAAAACCAGCTTCATTTTTGGAGCATGGATACTATGACTTATTTTTATCCAAAATCAAGACAGTGAGTTAAAAAACTGTTTTGTCAAAATCCATTAGGCAGTTTTGAAAACCTATTTTTTTTCCCTCCTAAAAAATTTTAGAAAATTCTAAAATAATTAGGGTAGACCTAGGACATGTTTAAATCTATGTGAAAAAATCATCTTAATTTTTGGAGTATGAATACTATGACCGAGTTTTGCCCAAAATCAAGACAATAAGTTAAAAATTGTTTTGCCAAAATCTATTTTTAAACCTTTGATAGAAAAATCCAAAAATCAAAACAAAAATACAAGAGGGTCCTTAAAGGGTCTACAACCTGTTTTTAAAAAATCTTTAAATTTGGACAAGGAATGCATGGTGATAAAAATCAGAAAATCCAACTTGCACAATTTTCATTTTTTCACAAGCATGCTCATGAGAGCTTGGCTTTGAGCCATTAGTTGGCTTAAGTAAAAAATCAAGTGGGGATGAGATGAATGCATGAACATGAAGCAAAAAATAGGGGGATTTATCCTACCACAACCAACCAAGCAAGAGATATCAAGCAAGAACAAGCACAACAACACAAGTTAGGTTTTGGCTAGTGTGAAAAACAAGTAGAAAAAGTTTGACAACTTAGTTATTTGATGAAAAGAAGAAGAAATATTTTGGAACTTGTTTTGAAAAACAATTTTATTTCATGAAAGAAAATAAAATAGATATGAAAATCATAAAAGAATAACAAAATCATATGAACAAAGCATGGAGGAGAGCATGGAGGAAAATAGCTACCTTGCTTTAGCTTTCCAAATCAAAGAGTAGTAAGAAAATGTCTTTTTTTTTTTTTTCTTTTTCCTCTCCCTTTTCTCCCCTTTCTTGCTACTACCCTTGAAAATCAGAATCCCCCCTTCTTTGAATGGCCGGCTGCCTCCCTAAGTATTAGAGAGTGTGCTCTCTTTTTTCCCCTCTCCTCTAAGCCCTTGGATGTCATGTCCTCCTCTTTTTCCAACAGTCCAAGCCATTGGATGGAAGATATTTTCATGACAATAAAAATGTCATATTGCAATTTCATCTTGGCTATTGAAGAATGTACTCATCTTTCTACAAAGCACTTAGGTCATTGGATGAGGAAAGACCACTTGCAAGATAGTAAAAATGACATCTTGTAATGTGATAGTGACCATTGGATGAATTTAATCAAATATCACCCTCTATTCATGAGCTGACCAGCCAGGACTGGAATATCCCAGAAATTCCTTCATCTTTCATATTTTTTTAATTGCAAATTGGCCATTTTCGATTTTTTTCGATAAAATTACCCTTTTAGCCCCCCAACTTAATTTTATTGCAAATGGACCCCAAATCCGGTTTTTCTTTTTCCAAACCATCCAAATAAATATAATATTGAGATTTGGAGATTTTCAAAATTTTTGAGCTCGTATCCTATTTTTTTCGGAATTTTCTCTTGGATTTTTCGGGTTAGGACACCCAAAATTCACCTTTTTCATTTGAACTCCGATTTCGGATTTTTCCTCACCAATATCTTCCAAAAAATATAAAATTGGAATCTGGAAGTTTTTAGAATTTTTCGAGCTCTTTTCCTATTTTTTCCGAAATTTTCTTTTGAAATTTCGGGTTAGTGCACCCGAACTTTGCCATTTTTCAAATGAGCTCCGATTCTGGATTTTTCTTCACCAATCTCTTCCAAAAATTATGAAACTCAGATCTGAAAGTTTTCATAACTTTTCAGAGCTCGTTTGCTATTTTTCTCAGAATTATCTTTTGAAAATTTCGGATGAGTGCATTCGAAATTCACCTTTTTCATTTGAGCTCCGATTTCAGATTTTTATTCACCAATCTCTTCCAAAAATTATGAAACTCAGATCTGAAAGTTTTCATAATTTTTCGAGCTCGTTTGCTATTTTTTCCGGAATTATCTTCTAGAATTTCGGCTTAGTGCACCCGAATTTTGCCATTTTTCAAATGAGCTCCGATTCTGGATTTTTCTTCGCTGATCTCTTCCAAAAATTATAAAACTTAGATCTGAACGTTTTCATAATTTTTGGAGCTCGTTTGCTATTTTTTCCAAAATTATCTTTGGGATTTTTCAAGAATGCCCTTCAACTTCTGAAACCTCGATTTTAGTCAAAACGGGTCCAATTTTCGGATTTTCTTTTTCCACTTTCTTTTTTTTATTGAATTTGAGTTGGTCCGAAAATGCCCAATTTTTACATTTGAAATCCTCTCCGATTTAGTTTTCCCCTTTTCAAACTCGAGAATTTTCTCGTTTTTCCGTTTTTGCTCTAACCGGCTTTTCCTTGGGATCCACTTCAAATTGGACCTTGGGCTATTTTTCTTTATTCATCTTTTACCAATTAGGGCCCTCAATTTTACCGAATCGGGCCATCTTTGCAGTTTTCCCTAAATTTGCAAAATTCACCCTTTTTAACCTAAACCCTAATTTTCGGTTTTCCTTCCAAATTGACTCTTCCTTTGGTTCTGCTTCCAATTGGCCCTTCCAATACCCGTAGTCATTAATTATATTCCATTTGGAACCTCCAATTTCAACCAATTTGATCGTTTAAACACTTTCCCTAAATTTGTTGAATTAGGGCTTCTTCCCCTACATTGAAATTTTTGCAATCCCTCTTCCAAGCTCCATATCTTTCGTTGTCGACCTCGAATTATCAAAATTCTTTCACCATTGTTCAATTCAAATTCAAATCTTGATTTTGATTAAGGGTTGACTTTTTTAGTTGTTGACTTTTTGAGGTTGACTTTTTGGAGTTGACTTTTTTGAAGTTGACTTTTTTTGGATTGACTTTTCATACTGAACTCCGAATCACAAGTCTTGGAGGACCATCTGCAAGATGAGAAGAGAGTTTCTGCATTCTAAAAAAGTACAAGGAAGAATTTACCTGGTTTAGGGGGGCCCGGACAAAATTAGATGTCTACAGCTGCCCCTCTTAGGCTATTGTTGAGAACCAGGAATCAGACAAAGATAAATAGACAATAATTTTGTCCGATTAGTGAAATAACATGTAAAGAAAAGGAAAAAAGTTTGCTTTATTCTTCATTTCCATTTAGTTCATAATTATTTTTTCCCGAAAAAAGCTGTAAATAGAAGATTTTGTACTTAAATTGAGTTCCCTAACTAATCAAGGCTTGACCCGTCTTAAGGAAACGAGTTCGATTTGCAAGAGAAGAAAAATACCTCGACGGTGGTCTCAGGGCCTTATCCTATCTTGGTGAAGTCTTACTAGCGAAACCAGAAATTAAAAAGACCTGGGCGAACCTATAGATCGAAAAGTTATCTAGGCGAAACCATTGATAATTTTCAAATGAGATGACCTAGGTGAAACTAGAAGTCGAAAAGTTATCTAGGCGAAACCATAGATAATTTTCCAATGAGATGACTTGGGCGGAACCAAAAGTCGAAAAGTTATCTAGGCGAAACTATAGATAATTTTCAAATGAGATGACTTGGGCGAAACCAGAAGTCGAAAAGTTATCTAGGCAAAACCATAGATTATTTTCAAATGAGATGACTTGGGCGAAACCAGAAGTCGAAAAGTTATCTAGGCGAAACCATAGATAATTTTCAAATGAGATGACTTGGGCGAAACCAGAAGTCGAAAAGTTATCTAGGTGAAACCATAGATAAATTTCATTTGAGATGACTTGGGCGAAACCAGAAGTTGAAAAGTTATCTAGGTGAAACCATAGATAATTTTCAAATGAGATGACTTGGGCGAAACCAGAAGTTGAAAAGTTATCTAGGCGAAACCATAGATAATTTTCAAATGAGATGACTTGGGCGAAACCAGAAGTTGAAAAGTTATCTAGACAAAACCATAGATAGTTTTCCAATGAGATGACTTGGGTGAAACCAGAAGTCGAAAAAAATCTGGAAGAAGCCAGAAATTGAAATGAATTGGGTGAAACCGAATGTCTAGAAAGATCTGGATAAAGCCAGAAATTGGAATATCTTTGATGAAACCGAAGGTCGAGAAAAATCTGGATGAAGCCAGAGATTGGAATGTCTTGGGTGAAACCGAAGATCGAGAAAGATCTGGGTGAAGCTAGAGATTGAAATGTCTTGGGTGAAACCAAAGGTCGAGAAAGATCTGGATGAAGCCAGAGATTGATATGACCTGGGTGAAACCGAAGGTCGAGAAAGATCTGGGTGAAGCCAGAGATTGAAATGTCTTGGGTGAAATCGAAGGTCTAGAAAGATCTGGATGAAGCCAGAGATTGATATGACTTGGGTGAAACCAAAAATCAAGAAAGATCTGGATGAAGCCAGAAATTGGAATGTCTTGGATGAAACCGAAGGTCGAGAAAGATCTGGGTGAAGAGGAGATCTGGTGAAGCCAGGGGTATTTTCTATGAGATGACTTGGGCGAAGCCAAAGGTCGAGCAGAGATCTGGTGAAGCCAGGGGTATTTTCTGAATATGGTGTCTGGATGACTTATCCACGTTTTTTTGAAAATGTGTTGAAAGTTTACCTGAAGGTTTTGAGAGAAGATGCAAATGCTTCATGATGCATATACAAATGCTTTTAATTGATGCAAATGCTTTCTAATGCAGATGCAGAGATTGAATAAGATGCAAATGCTTCATGGTGCAAATGCAAATGTCTTCAATTGATGTAAATGCTTCTTGATGCAAATGCAGAGATTAAACAAGATGCACATGCTTCATGGTACTACTGCAAATGTCTTCGATTATTGCAAATGCTTCTTGATGCAGATGCAAAGATTAAACAAGATGCACATGCTTCATGGTACTACTGCAAATGTCTTGGATTGATGCAAATGCTTCTTGATGCAGATGCAAAGATTGAATAAGATGCGAATGCTTCCTGGTGCAAATGCAAATGTCTTGGATTAACGCAAATGCTTCTTGGTGATGCAAATGCAGAGATCGACATTGATGCAACTACTTCATGTAATGATGCAGGTGCAAAGATTGACATTGTTCAAATGCTTCTGAATGATGCAAATGCAAAAATTAGTAGTGTGCAAAATGCTTCTAAATGATGCAAATGCAAAGGTCAATAGTGATGCAAATGCTTCATGAAAAGATGCAGATGCCCCTACGAATCGCGTTCACGTGATTGGTCCATGAATGGTGTAATTACAGTTACCACACAATACTGAAGATGCAATGATCCTAGACATGATGCAATTGTTTGAGATGACGCAAATGCAGAATATCCATGGAGAATGTAATTGCAATGGTAACATGTAGATGCTCATGGAATAGTGCAAATGCAAATACCCGTGAATGATGCAAATGTTTGCTGACATGGTGCAAGTGCAAAGTTTAATAAAGAGGTAAGTGCTCATGAATGATGCCAATGTCCCCAATTACTTTTCTAGATTTTGGCTTGGCTTTTCCAATTCATTTTTCCTCTTCAAATCAGAGTGTATCTTGAATACTTGTGCCCCATAAGAGGTCATTCTCCTTTCGGTCTTCGTCTTCTTGCCCCAACAATTTTCAAACTCTTATCAACGAAAATCTGTTTGCCGAGTTCTATGTCGGGAAGTTAAAATCAACCCTAGTAGTTCCATACCTTTAGGTTAGAAAAACCCTTGTCTCATGTCAACATCAAAAATGGTTATTTCAAAAAAGTATTTTCATTTGTTTTCCCATTTTGAAAAAAATTTGCTCACTTAATGAAAACTTCTGAGCTAAAAATATTAATCATACAGTGTGTGATGTACGAATCTTTTGAAGACTGATGATCACTGTTAGAAATTTCCCTAAGTGTCAATCTGGGTTTTTCAACTTGAATTGAAAGGCTTGATACAATGGGATTTTGGTTGATCGAAGAAAACTTCACAACAAAAATGTATGTCCTTTCCAAGCTCACAAATGAAACAGGTTATATAAAATACGAATTCTTTGAGAATTAAACAAATTCAGCATTCTTTTAGTTTCCAAATCACGGCGTTTTGACAAGAGTCAAGATTAGCCGAGATATTCAGGGTTAGAAAGTTAATTTTGGAGGGAACAAAGGTCTTTAGTTTTTGAAGTCAATCCACCAAATGAGAGCTAGCAATTTGGGAGGTTCAAGAATTCCGAGATGTTCCTTGATTTTTTTTCAAAATAACCTTCTCTTTTGTGGCATCGGCACTAACATCATCGAAGACTTCAATTTTACTCTAGACCACCCATTTTTGGGTTTTTGCCCTAGAGTCCCATTCTTTCCATTTTTTCTCTTTTTTTTTTATTGTTCTACCATGCATTTGAGAATTCTAAATTCTTCCAGAGTGAAATGATAATTCGATGAGATGGGATAAAATCTGAGGAAAGACCCTTCAAGTTAAATATTAATGCTTGATCAAAATGGACTTTTAAAGCACGTAATGTAGGCCATGGTTCGGATTTCAGAAAGAAAGGATAAATAGGCCCAAAATATATGTTTGAGGATAATCAAATCAAGGATCATTTATTGAGGAGGATTCCCTTTAAAGCATTTGTCCCTTTTGGACTTTTCTTACCTTCATTTGACTTTTGCTTCTTTTCTTTTTTTTTTTCCTGGCTTTCATTTGCCATACTTTTTTCACACATTTTTTTTGTGCTTTTTCTTCTCTTTTTTTTTTTTTGTTTCTTGGCTTTCATTTTGCCATCTATTTCTCTTTTTCCTTTTTCTTTCGCATCTTTATTTCGATAGAGTGAGCTCGTATTTATTTGGGAGCTCAATTTGCTTTGTATTTATCTTCGAGTTAGGACTCATTTCTTCATGATCTTTGAGAAGACCTTTCCTTGCATTTGCCCCTAATGTAAAGGGTGATCCTTGATCAGGGTTCAAAGAAGAAAGAATTCTTTCGGGCTCAAAAGGGGTGACTATGGATAATTTCTTTTTGTTAAAGGGATATGAAAGATGACCATTTCTCATATCAAGCACAAATATTCTCATTGAAAAGCAATCCCAGGGGGAATAGATAATCAGAATTTTATTGTGCACTTGGAATCATCCGAATTCTCATATGCATGATATCACAATTTTTTATTTTTTTATTTATTGCATGCCCCAATGATTCATGTGTTAGTTCCATCCTTATTCACCATGTATCCCTCATTTCCGCATATGATGCCCCAATTTGATTAACCATGAGAATTTGTATCATTACGAGGAACATCGCAAGTCTAGGTTTACATTGAAAAGGCTAAGTTTCAATCTTGGGTTTGTTTGAATGACAAGGAAAATATGACTGAAAAACAAGTTTTCTCTGGGACATGGGATAATCTAGCTTGGTCATAGTGCCCCGAGGTGTCAATCATGAAGTGATGTTTGGGCAATTGGTGTTTTGTGGTTGTCGGAAAGGATGTGAATGGTTTTAGAACAACCCTGACACACATCAAATTACCATGTTTTAAATTCTTGAAAGAATGTCTCATTTGTTAGAGTTTCTAGGGAGCTCGAAAAATTTTCAAAAATTTCGTTCCTTTGCTCATAGCCTAGACTAGGATCTACATCTTTGCTTATTTTGTAGTGACAATGGTTTATGAAGTTCAACCATTCATATTCCTCGAAGCATTAGGTCTTTCAAGTGGTCTTGGTTCAAGGGATAGGGTAGGGTATCGGTTCATTTCCAACAATGATCATCAATATTCTCGAGACTGTCCATTATTAAACCTTCCTTAATGCTTGTTTTTGCATTTTCAAATTATCGTTAAAACACAACAAGCACAAAGCATTTAAAATTCAAAATCCATTTAGTTCATATAGATGCCGACATGAGAGAAGCGCTTTCATCATAAGGTATGAAACTACATGCATAAAAAAACTCCTTTTCTTGACATGTTTTCCCATAATTCATACTGGCTATTCCTCGGTACTCTTTTCGACCTTTTTATTTTCCTCCCCCATTTTGACATCCACGATGGTCTCATCATTCCCATTCAGCGAATTCTCCATGATGTCTGACTTTGTTTCTTCCCTATATCTAACTGCCCTTTATTGATGAGTGCTTGAATCTTCCATATTAGTCATATGTAATTTTCTGTGGAATGTCCTCGAATCCCGGAATGATAATCACAATATACATTCTCATCATACCAGCTTGGGTATGGGGGTTGGATAGGCTCCACTGGAACTTTAGTGAGGAGTTGCTCTTCGACCAGCTGGGGCAATAGTTCATAGTAAGACAAGGGGAGTGGCTCAAACAGATCTCTTTTTCGAATCTTCTTTCGCTTCCTCTGGCTGACAAGAGGTTGAAGATTTGCTGGATTCTGAGAGGCCATCGGGTATAAGTATGAACCCTGGGATATGTAGTTCATAGAAGGACGGGATGGTTGGTATGAGGGGGCCTGAATATATGGGGTAAAGCCTCCCATAGCTTGGACATTTTCCTCTTTCTTCTTGGGTGTCCTATTTCTCTCTGCATTGGATATGTGATCTCCTTCGAGTTTTCCAGTCTGGATAGCATTTTCAATCATTTCCCCAGAGATTACCATGTCCGAAAAATTCTTGGTGGCATTGCCGACGAGTCTATCATAGTACGGGGCTTGCAGTGTGTTCACAAAAAAGACAGTGGTTTCCTTCTGAGTCAGGGGCGGTCGTACTTGGGTGGCCATATTCCTCCACCTCTGAGCATACTCTTTGAAGCTCTCAGTAAACTTTTTCTCCATATTTTGCAAAGTGAGACGGTCAGGCACCATATCACTCACATGCTTGTATTGACTTAAAAATGCATTAGCCAAATCAATCCAAGAGTGAATCCGATCCTTGCTCAACTGATTATACCACCTAACTACAGACCCGCTGAGGCTATTCTGAAAGCAGTGGATCAAAAGCTTATCATTATCTATATAGCCCGTCTTCTTTCGGCAAAGCATAGTGATGTGGGCTGACGGATCGGTTGTCCCATCATATTTCTCAAAGTTGGGAACCTTGAATTTAGGAGGAATGATTAAATTGAGGACCAAACAATGTTCATTTGCATCTACACTCCCAAATACATCTGTACTTTCTACTACCCGGAGCCTTTCCTCTAACAGCTGATAATTCCTTTGGGAATCTACCGACTCAGCCCCATTCGAATTAACCATTTTCAGTTTTTCTTGTTCAGTTGGATCATCTAAGTTCAGGATGTTGACAAGATTAATTGTGTTCTGAAAAGATTGGGCACCTAATATTACGACCTCGTTCTGATCCCTTTGTATCCCCGACCCTTCTTTGGCGGTCAAGTTTTCAGTGTATCCCTTTCCCTTGATTGCGGCGGACACCAGCTCTATCAGTTTAGTCATCTGATCTCTAGATTCTACTTGAGATTTTGCCAGCTGTTCTCACAGTTTTTCCTGTGCCCTTTCCATTCTTTCCATTCAGGCAGCTTGTTCATTCTCCATAGCTCTAGCCTATGTCATGAAGATGCTTAGTGTTTCTTATACCTCTTATTTGAAATGGAAATTTCTTCAAAAACTTTTATAGCCAAGCCAATTTTTGTTTTATCCCCCCAAATATGTTTCATGATGAATGAGCCATGAATGTCATTTGATGCACGTGAAGAATAAACAAAGTGATATATGGACATATACAGTGGGAACATGCTGACCATGTATTTTATGAATGCAATCACGATGCCAACATGATGCAAGCAAAGAATAAACAAATCAACGCATGGATATATGCAATGAATAACCATGTATGTTCCAAATGCATTTTCCAATGAACGATCCTATATACTATGAATGCAACACGATATCAATATGATGCATGTAAAGAATAGACAAATAAATTCATTAACATATAAAGATAAATCATGCTGATTATGTTTGTCATGAATGCAACCTGATGCTAGCATGATGCAGGTGAAGAATAAACAAATCAAAACATATACAGAGAAATCATGCTGACTATGTTTTTCATGAACGCAACCTGATGCTAACCTGATGCATGTAAAGAATGAACAAATCAATGCATGGAAAACATACAAAGGAATCATGCTGATTATGTATGCCCCGAGTGCAACCTGATGCCAACATGATGCATGTTAAGAATAAGCAAATTAATGCATGAACATATACAGAGAAATCATGCTGACTATGTATGTCATGAATGCAACCTGATGCCAACATGATGCATGTAAAGAATAAGAAATTAATGCATGAACATATACAGAGAAATCATGCTGACTATGTATATCATGAATGCAACTTGATGCCACCAAGATGAATGTATGAATGAAATGTATGGTATGACAAATAATTGATCGGATGCAAAATGCAAAGAGGAAGATACCATGAGAAAAATAAGAATCGGAGGAACTTAATCATCAACATCTCATAAATTTGAAGCATAACCAATTCATTCCCATGTCAATGTTCACAAGGTATAAACCATGTTTACAAAATCTGAGCAGTGGTTAAAACTGTCTTTACAAGCACTTTATTTTTACTAGCATCCTAAGGCTATAAGAGTTGGCTACTGAAAAGACGAAATCCTATTACATCATTAAAGATTAATCTCCCAATCTTAATTAGCCTTCCCCAGTCCTCTATCAACAAGTGTCGTTAGATCGAACCACTCGACATCTATGAGAGACTGCACTTTCCTTTTGAAGGCTTCACAATCTTCAATGCTATGCCCAACAATTCCGTAGTGATAATCACATCTTGCATTTAGGTTATACCACTTGGGGTATGGCATTAGCAAGGGTTTCAATGGCACACAGGCAACCAGGTGATCTCAGATCAATATAAGGAGAAGATCTTGGTAGCTGATTGGAATGGGATCATAATGCCTTTGAGTCTTATTCTTGGGATGCTTCTTGGTCACATACGGCCTAGGAATCAAAGCACTTGATGGTGGCACGAAGACTCGAACTGGAGTGTTGGTATGGAGAGGTGGCGGAACAACATGGTAAGGGTATGGATTTGGACACGGGACCCTTACAGGTTGCTCACAGTTCGAAGCTCTTATCCTAGATGCTTGATGAGATGGTTGATGAGGGACAAAGTATGAATTGTCAATTGATGGTGATGGAGTGGGACCCGGGGATCCCACAGTGGTCATTCCAGTGGACGATTGGATCATAGTAGAGTGAGGACACTGGTTTGGACCTAGGACAAATTGCAGGGACTTTTTGGGATCTAAGGTTTCTGTCTTTGGTATCATGCTCTTTGTTTTAACCATTTTCATGACATTGTCCACAATTTCATTAAGATTCAAACCTTTGTGGCATTGACAAGTGCAGAACCCAGCAAGGATTGTATGTTCTGGACCTGATGGTTTTGGTTGATCCGAAGATGATGAAGAGCCTTGAGAAAGTTCTCTCTTACTCTTACCCATATCCTCAACCATTTTCATCAATTTGACGAGCTGTTCTCTCACCTCTTGGATTTCATGTCCAAATTCCTCTTGGTTGCGTTCCAAAGCACCCAATCGTTCCTCCGATTCATTCCTCATATCTCGAACCCCTTTCATGCAAATAAAATTGACATTATTATCATGAGATCAAGAATACAATTATGAATGTACATGATCTATTCTTATATGAATGAATATAATGATGATTAATGAATGAAATGTACAAGATGCGAAGATTCTGGAGGAGATGAATTTTCATATTTACAACTGCTTAAATAATATGCATGTTTATGCAAAAATGCAAATGAAAGAATCAAGG
This sequence comes from Fremontodendron californicum, assembly GCA_030761205.1. Lineage (NCBI taxonomy): Eukaryota > Viridiplantae > Streptophyta > Magnoliopsida > Malvales > Malvaceae > Fremontodendron > Fremontodendron californicum. The sequence goes on from JAULJL010000032.1 coordinate 6,956,886, forward strand.
AAAAGAAGATCCTAATATCACTCTTTATTTTTTGATTATTTTTTTTCAAAGAAGAAATTTTTTATGGAATAAAACTATTTTTCTTTTGAAATATCTAAAAAGGTACATGTGAAGAATTTTCAAAATAACCCAAAAACAATGGTATTATCACAAATGATGTGTGGAAAAAAGAAGCAAAGCAAGTAAAAAGGGTAAAATCATCCATGCAAAGTGAGAAAATTAATGAACATGTGCTCCAACAGTATCTATTTATTTAGGCATCACGGTGCATTTGGGGCGGATAATCATACTTATTACGGGCGATGCGCGTACATCGTTGCCCAATCTACAATACTTATTCAGAATGTAGGAATAAATGGCAAAATATCAGAAACATTCCTCCATGTGTTCCTAGCTTCGGTACCTCTAACGAAAATTCGGCATGGCTTCGTCTAGGTTCACTATATGAGGTTGCATTAGGTTCTAAAAAGGCTCCAAATTGCTCCTCATTTTCGTCGGTGAAGGCTAGTAAGGCACCCCAATTAAAGCGGGTTCAATTCGTTAGAGTACATTTCCCAGGCTTATACGGAGGTTATTGCCACAAGAAGCGTAGGTAATCTGACACTCCGAAAGTGTTTCGCTAGCTTATGCAGAGGCTATTGCTACACGAAACGTAGGTACTTTATTTCCACTTAAAAGGACGATATCCGGGTATAGGGCTCATGATATGCAAATGCAAGTGTAGTGTGTGAGGAGGAACAATAAACCTTTCACCACATATTCTACGACCTCTATACTAAATACCCCAACAATTTATAAAACAAAGATCAAGAATAGTATAACGCATTTACCAACCAGAGAGCAGTAATAATATACAAGGTTAAGTAATCAAAGAATAGTAATAATAATGCATGTGCATGAACATATTTACAAACATTTTATTATTTAAGGAAAATCCTCTTAAAAAATAAAATGGGAATTATAATTAAATACCAATTAAAACTGACAAAACCGAGACTTTTGATAACACGCGACTAACTCTAGGCCTGACTCTCTAAAGTCCCCAGTGGAGTCACCAAGCTGTCGCAACCTAAAAAATAACAAGTCCCATCGCGAGACATTACTCGTTAAGTGTGACATTGGGGAAACAAAGGAAAAGACGACTTAATTCCTCGTGAAATAAAATGAGGGTTTGAAAACAACCTTGAAAAAGAAATGGAGTCGCCACCAATCTTTTTTGGCTAGGTGTGATCGGCCACCTATTAAAACTGGTTTCGTAAAACATTTTAAAATTAATTAAAACATTTTTAAAACCAATATCGAAGTCTGCGCTTTTAAACCAGAGAAATCAAAGAAGCGGGTTCGGGAATCGGTTACGTGCGGGGAAGGATTAGCACCCCCACAATGCCCGTATAAAACGGTACCTTATTAATCATGTGTTATCTCGAGTCTCGGTGAAAATTGGTTTTGAAATTGGCATTTTAGAATAATTCCCATTTTAAAGAAAAATAATCCCATTTCTAGTTGAAAATGATCCAGAATTTATTAAATCAAAATTTTTCTATCAGCAAACCCGGCAAAATATAGAAATTTTTATTTATTTTGAAAATCTTTCTAATCATTCTCGTTTTGAAAAAAATATATTCCATTATTAATGATAATTATGATGTCTTCACCGGCAGCCCGGAGGAGAACTCATGAATTATTTTAACTCAGTAATAACTTTATTTTATTGAAAAACATCAATTTTCAAACTATTGAATAATCATGGATATGCAAATTAAAACATGAATGTATAACATGCATAAATAACATGGCATGGCAAGCAATTTACTATGACAAGATTTAAATGACATAACCAAAAGAATAAATGACATGAAATATGAATGACATGGGACAAGAATGAATGTCATGTGAATGAAATCGACATTGCAAAAAAAATGCCATGGCATACGAATGATATGGCTTGTGAATGAATGTCATGTGAATGAAATCGACATGGCAAATAAAATGACATGGCATATGAATAACATGGCATAAGAATGAGTGTCATGTGAATGACATGGCAAACAAAATGATATGGCATATGAATGACATGGCACATGAATGAATGTCATGTGAATGAAATCGACATGACAAACAAAATGACATGGCATACGAATGACTTGGCATAAGGATGACATAGCATATACATAACCTAATCTATGGACGACATGACGCAAATGACATGGCAAATTCTTGATGACATGTCATAGGTGACATGACATGAAATGTTGACACGACATAGGTGACATGGCATGAAATGATGACATGCCATTGGTGACATGGCATGAAATGATGACATGGCATTGGTGACATGGCATGAAATGATGACATGGCATAGGTGACATGACATGAAATGATGTCATGGCATAGGTGACATGGCATGAAATGATGACATGGCATTTGATGACATGTCATGAAATGATGACATGGCATATGTGACGTGGCATGAAATGATGTCATGGCATAGGATGACATGGCATGTCATTGAAATCGACATGGCAAGCAAGATGACATGACATAAGATGATGACATGGCATAGGTGACATGGCATGAAATATGGATGTGTCATGAAAATAAAATGACATGGGAGAAAAGTCATGGTCACCGAATGGTCATGACATGCTTAATCATGACATGAAATGGGCTCAAACACTAAATGACATGGCAAATGATATGCTATATGAATGATATGGCATAAAATATAATGACATGTATGAAGTATCATGGTGGCCGAATGGTCATAGTGATGGCATGTGAATGGACGAATGCATGGTGATGGCATGTGAATGACATGACATATGAATGACATGGCAATATGGATGACATGGCATGCAAATTACATGGCAATATGGATGACATGGCGTATGAATGACATGGCAATATGGATGACATGGGATATGGATGACATGACATATGAATGACATGGAATATGGATGACATGACATATGAATGACATGGCATATGTGTGACATGGCCTAATGAATGACATGGCATATGAATAACATGGCATAATGAATGACATGGCATATGGATGACATGGCATAATGAATGACATGGCATGACATGTTACATGGATGACATGGCATGTGAATGAAATGGCATATGGATGACATGGCATATGAATGACATGGCATATGGATGACGTGGCATAATGAATGACATGACATGTGAATGACGAGGCATAGTGAATGACATGCATGTGAATGACATGGCATATGAATGACATGATCAACAAGATGTCACCATCATAAAATATTCATAATCACATCATGGTTACATGCACACATCATTATTTGAAATGAATTACTCATGTGAGGAATCATATAAATAGCATATATCGAAAAATATTACCGCACTTCCGGGCAAACCCGGCAAAGCTCGAAAAATATTTCTTTCTTTTGACATTTATATGATTCCAAATAAAACAAAAACCATACGTTTCGATTCCATAAACACGTGCGTTGAATAGTTCCCTAACCTCCCCGAAAAAACCCAGCGAAGATCGGGAACTAATTTATGCCAAATGTTTAATAAACCGAAAAATACGTTTTTATGACAAATTAAATAAAAAAAATTTAAAATGCAAAGCATGAAAATGCATTTCTTCTTTAGAGTAAGGACATCCGTATACCTAATAAGGTATCCGACTACCTTAGGAAGAGAGCTAAATCGGATTTTCAAAATCAAAAGACTTTGGGCTCGGTTTTAAAAAATGGAATTTTTGGATGAAAATGACCTCTTGGCCGAACCCCTCATTTTAAAAAAAAAAAAGCTCTATTTTCCTAGTTTTGAAATCCGGTTGACCGCCCTTGACCTGACTTTTATAAAATCAAATTTTGTGATTGAAATGACTTGAAAATTAACCTAAGACAGTAGCTAATACCCCAAATCAGCCCCCTCTTAATATCCTAACCAAAACAGAAAATTAGTATTTCTTAAAAACAAAACTGACTCTCACTAGTAGTTTTGGAAACCGATTTTTTTTCCCTTCCAAAAAATTTCAAAAAATTATGAAACAATTATGGGAGACTTTGAACATGTCTACCTCTATGGGAAAAAATCAGATTAATTTCTGGAGCATGGATACTATGACCGATTTTTACCCAAAATCAAGATAGTGAGTTAAAAACTGTTTTGTCAAAATCCATTAGGCAGTTTTGAAAACCTATATTTTTCCCTCCTAAAAAATTTCAGAAAATTCTAAAGAAATTAGGGTAGTCCTAGGACATGTTTAACTCTATGGGAAAAGATCAGCTTAATTTTTGGAGTATGGATACTATGACCGAATTTTACCCAAAATCAAGACAGTGAGTTAAAAACAATTTTGTCAGAATCTATTTTTAAACCTTTGATAGAAAAATCCAAAAAAAAATACTAGAGGGTCCTTAAAGGGTTTACAACCTGTGGTTAAAAAATCTTTAAATTTGGACAAGGAATGCATGGTGAGAAAAATCAGAAAATCCAACTTGCACAACTTTTCATTTTTCCACAAGCATGCTCATGAAAGCTTGGCTTTGAGCCATTAATTGGCTTAAGTCAAAAATGAAGTGGGGATGAGATGTATGCATGAACATGAAGCAACAAATAGGGGGATTTGTCCTACCACAACCAACCATGCAAGAGATATCAAGCAAGAACAAGCACAACAACACAAGTTAGGTTTTGGCTAGTGTGAAAAACATGTAGAAAAAGTTTGACAACTTAGTTATTTGATGAAAAAGAAGAAGAAATCTTTTGGAACTTGTTTTGAAAAATAATTTTATTTCATGAAAGAAAATAAAATAAATATGAAAATCATAAAGGAATAACAAAATCATATGAACAAAGCATGGAGGAGAGCATGGAGGAAAATAGCTATCTTGCTTTAGCTTTCAAAATCAAAGAGTAATAAGAAAATGCCTTATTTTTTTCTTCTCTTCTCTTCTCTTTTTTTCCTCTCCCTTTTCTCCTCTTTCTTGCTACTGCCCTTGAAAATCAGATTCCCCCTTCTTTAAATGGCCGGCTGACTCCCTAAGTATTAGAGAGTGTGCTCTCTTTTTTCCCCTCTCCTCTAATCCCTTGGATGTCATGTCCTCCTCTTTTTCCAACAATCCAAGCCATTAGATGGAAGATATTTTCATGAAAATAAAAATGTCATCTTGCAATTTGATCTTGGCCATTAAAGAATGTACTCATCTTTCTATAAAGCACCTAGGCCATTGGATGAGGAAGGACCACATGCAAGATAGTAAAAATGACATCTTGTAATGTGATAGTGACCATTGAATGAATTTAATCAAATCTCACTCTCCATTCATGAGCTAACCAGTCAGGCTTGGAATATCCCAAAAATTCCTTCATCTTTCATATTTTTTTAATTGCAAATTGGCCATTTTCGGTTTCTTTGATAAAATTACCCTTTTAGCCCCCAAACTTAATTTTATTGCAAACGGACCACAAATTCGGTTTTTCTTTTTCCAATCCACCCAAATAAAATATAATATTGAGATCTGGAGATTTTCATAATTTTTCGAGCTCGTTTCATATTTTTCCCAAAATTTTCTCTTTGATTTTTCGGGTTAGGGCACCCAAAATTCACCTTTTTTATTTGAACTCCGATTCCGGATTTTTCTTCACCAATCTCTTCCAAAAAAATATAAAATTGGGATCTGGAAGTTTTTAAAATTTTTCGAGCTCATTTCCTATTTTTTCCGAAATTTTCTTTTGGAATTTCAAGTTAGTGCACCCGAACTTTGCCATTTTTCAAATGAGCTCCGATTCTGAATTTTTCTTCACCAATATCTTCCAAAAATTATGAAACTCAGATCTGAAAGTTTTCATAATTTTCAGAGCTCGTTTGCTATTTTTTCCGGAATTATCTTTTGGAATTTCCGGATGAGTGCACCCGAAATTCCCCTTTTCCATTTAAGCTCCGATTCTGGATTTTTCTTCACCAATCTCTTCCAAAAATTATGAAACTCAGATCTGAAAGTTTTCATGATTTACCGAGCTCGTTTGCTATTTTTCTCGAAATTATCTTCTGAAATTTCGGCTTAGTGCACCCGAACTTTGCCATTTTTCAATGAGCTCCGATTCTGGATTTTTCTTCACCGATCTCTTCCAAAAATTATAAAACTCAGATCGAGAAGTTTTCATAATTTTTGGAGCTCGTTTGCTATTTTTCCCGAAATTATCTTTGGGATTTTCCAAGAATGCCCTTCAACTTTCGAAACCTCGGTTTTACTCAAAACGGGTCTGATTTTCGGATTGTCTTCTTTCTCTTCCTTTGTCCTATATTGAATTTGAGTTAGTCCGAAAATGCCTTATTTTTACATCCGAATTCCTCACCGATTTAGTTTTCCCCTTTTCAAACTCGAAAATTTTCTCCTTTTTCTATTTTTGCTCTAACCGGCTCTTCCTTGGGATCCACTTCAAACTGGACCTTGGGCTATTTTTCTTTATTCATCCTTTATCAATTGGGGGGCTCAATTTTACCGAATCGGGCCATCTTTGCAGTTTTCCCCAAAATTGCAAAATTCACCCTTTTTAACCAAAACCCTAATTTTCGGTTTTCCTTCCAAGTTGACTCTTTCTTTGGTTCTGCTTCCAATTGGCCCTTTCGATACCCGTAGTCATTAATTATATTACATTTGGAACCTCCAATTTTGACCAATTTGATAGTTTAAGAACTTTTCCCCAAATTTGCGGAATTAGGGCTTCCCCTACATATAAGTTTCTACAATCTCTATTCCAAACTCCATATCTTTCGTTGTAGACCTCGGATTATCAAATTTCTTTCACTATTGTTCAATTCAACTTCAAATCTTGATTTTGATTAAGGGTTGACTTTTTTAGTTATTGACTTTTTGAGGTTGACTTTTTGTATTTTTGAAAGTTGACTTTTTTCGGATTGATTTTTCATGCTGAACTCCGAATCACAAGTCTTGGAGGACCATCTGCAAGATGAGAAGAGATTTTCAGCATTCTAAAAATGTATTAGGAAGAATTTACCTGGTTTACGGGGGTCCGGACAAAATTAGGTGTCTACACTAGGGGTGTAAATGAGACACTGGTGCTCGCAAGCTATTCGAGTTCGGCTCGAAAAAAATTCGAATTCGATTCGGTCATTATCGAGCCGAGCTCGAGCTATCGAGCGAGCCGAATTCGAGTATCTCAATACTCGATTCGAGCGGCTCGCGAGCCTAATCGAGCTTTTGATTTTATAATATATATTTTTATAATAATTTACTATATTACCCTTATTATTTAAATGTAAAAAAATTGTATATGAAACGAGCTCGAGCTCGAACTCGAGCTCGAGCTCGAACTCGAGCTCGAGCTCGAACTCGAGCTCGAGCTCGAGTACATAAATTGAGTAAACGAGCTTTATCGAGCCGAGCTCGAATAGTTCGATTATATCTCGAGCCGAGCTCGAGCTTGAAAAATGGTATTCGGTCGAGCTCGAGCCGAGTTTCGAGCAGCGAGTTTCGAGTCGAGCTCGAGCTCGAGCAGCTCACTATTCGAGCTCGGCTCGACTCGATTACAGCCCTAGTCTACACTCATCATTGGTAGGTTTTAATTTTTAATTATGAGAATATATTATGTACATAACAAAGTCTGAATAATCTTAATTATCTAATCATAACAAATAAATACATAAATACGTACAAAAAGAAGATCAAACTAAATATTAAATAATAAAATATATGAATGAATAAATAACTAAATGGTTAGTTAATAAAATAGTAATAACTCATATAAAAATCATACCAAATATTAATAAATAATACAATAATCAAATAAATAATAAAAATTCCAACAAGTAAAAAGATTTAAACTAAAAATAAAAAGCGACTAGAAAATAAAGTAAGTCTTTAAAATAATTAACAAATAAAAAAATAATAATATAAAAAGGATATAAGAAAATATAAAAAGAAAATAAAAATTAAAATTAAAAAGGAAAGAAGAAAATATAAAATAAAAGAAAGAAAAAAAAAATTGGAAATACATATAGTCGGGTCCAATGCGCGGATCTGCGCGAGTCGAAGCGCGGAACCTGCTCGACCCGCGCGGGTCTGACCGACCCGACCCGTCTATTATAAAAGCAATCCTTTTTTTCTTCTTTCATTCTTTATCCTTTCCCAAAAAAGAAAACTCCCTATCTCTCTGAACCAGCCAAGAACACCTAGCCAGATTTTGGCAGTTTGCCGTCGTGCCTCCGCCTTTCGTCGCTGGCAACAAACCCAAAATTTTCCTGAATTTAACCAAAATGCTCCTCTTGTCCTCCTGAACCTCGATATCCAGCTAGTTTTCTTGAAACCAAACCCAACAAGCCTAGATCTAGGATTGAACCCGCGATCTTCTCCCCCACCTATTTCCTCCAACAACCGTCTGTTGGTCACCGAACCTTCACAAAACCTTCCTCTAGTCGTCCTCTATGTTTCCAAAGTTAGAACCCTAAAAACCCTAGCCCCCAGAATCCTGAATTCGAACTCTGTTAAAAAAATATTTTTTTGATTTTTTTGTGATTGTGCTGCTGTTTCTTTTTTTTTTTTTTTTTCCTATGTTGATTGTGTTCAACATTTATAAACCAGTTTTGATGAAGAAATCTTCACCTAACAAGATTCGTATTTCATCCCAGTTATTGCAATTGATTTGTTTCCTTTCAAAAATCAGATTTAATGGGATTTCTAATCAAATCTAATCCCTTAATTTCAGGGTTCAACTGTGATTGGATTTGCCAAAGATTGAAAGAGGAAAGTCAGATGAAATTTTATTTCGGGCTAAAGATGATTCAATTTAAACCGTGAATTTGGATTCTGATTTGATTTACTTTGCCGAAAATGGGGGAGAAAAATAAAAACAATTTTTAATAAAAGGTAAGAACAAAAAAAAAAAAAAGATAAAATAAACAGAAAAAATAAAAGAAAAATATGGGTTTTTCCTTATTGTGCTTAAGGCCCGAAAATGAATCCAAGATAGACAAGCCTTAGATTCGAGAAATAGCCCGGTAAAAAATTAGGTGTCTACAATATTCATGATATTTTTTGAATTGTGTTGTGTTTTAATTATTTTCTCATATTGTGTTTGTGTCGTGTAATAATGTTGTATTCGAAATTGGCAGGTTTAATTGATGCTATTCAAATAACTTTCAATTTTGTATCACGTGTCGTATAATGATTGAAAGTTATTGTTTGTCTAGATTAAATTTGGTAATTATATCATCTATACCTTACTTTAAAAGTTATCCTCATCTAGGGATATTTTGCATAATTTGTCATTGTGATTCTATTTAAACTCTAAATTCATTGCTTACTTTAAGAGGCTTACTTTAATCAATTTTTTTCCTGCTATTTATCTAATAAATTACGATTTTAACCGATCCAACAAATCAGAATGAACACCGTACTTCCAACGTATTGGAAGTAAACTTGTTCAAGGGTTGGGCTATCCATCCAAAACCGAAGACCCATTCGATATTTGGAAGGTTTGGACAAAAATATTAGGCTCGGAATATGAGTTAGGGCAAAAAAAAAATAAGGTTTGTTTAGAAAATAGGTCGGACCTTAGCTCCAACAATCAAGGCCCAAACTCGGCCTGGCCTGTTTTCATTACATAATATAATATAATATATTATTTATATATATAATTTATATCATATAATATATATTATAGTGTAAACATTTAAAAATATTTTAAATTATTCATGTTTAAGAACTTAATAAAAGAAAAAAAATAAAATTATCAAAAATAAAATTTAAAAAAACATATTTGTTTAATTTAAAAATATATATATATAGGTGGGTCTAAACGGATTTGGATTATTCAATTACAATAGACGGGCTTGAACATAATTTTTGAAACTCAAATTTTTGGCTAGGCCACACTTACACAAATATATATGATATTGATAATAAATTTAGACCCGACTCGAATCCGATTTCACTTGATCCATGAACACCTCGAATAGGAAGAGGAGTTTTAGGGTAAGCTCCCTTATGGTGAGCTTAAAATAGGCTCCATTACATATAAACATGATAAATTATATAAAATTCTCATGTTCATATGTAATTTGTTTTTACATATAAACATGACAAATTAAATATATACATGACAAATTACATATAAATATGACAAATTACATATAACATGATAATTACATATAAACATGACAAATTACATATAAACATGATAAATTACATATAAACATGACATATTTGTCATGTTTATATGTAATTTTTTAAATAGCGTATTTTTTTTCATATGTAATTTTATTTTTACATATAAACATGATAAAAATTATATATAAACATGATAAATTATATATATAATAAAATTTACGAAAAACTCAATATAAAGAGCTTTCCTTATAATTTTTCGAATACGAAGCACTACTACTTCAAACATTTTCGGTTTGCTTTGGCTCATCGTAACTCTATAACTTAAAAAGAATTTTCAGTTTATTTTTCCTTCAACAAATAATTTATTTTCATAAAAAAAAAAGAAGACAAGTTAATTTTAATAATAATAAATAAAATCTTAACAGAAAATTGTGCTCGTTGGAAACGGACAAAAAGTCTCCGTCATTTCTTTCCCCTTCACCGTGTTCTTCGGTTTCTCTGTTCTTTTAATATAAATAAATATAAATTTAAAAAATAAAAAATCCAAAACAGTTTCACTTCAGTTCCAACTTTTTTTTTTCTCTCTCTCCAATTTTGTCTCTGAAACCCCTTTTTCATGTTAAATTCCCCCCCCCCCCCCGGAAAACGCTTTCGTTTCTCAGAAACGATAGCCCATTTTTTAGCTTAAACCCAGAGGCAGAAAATTCTTTCATGTTTCATGGATATGAAGTCAATAGATTGTGTAAGTTCTTTTCTTGTTTAGATTTTTTTTTCTTTAATGATGAAAGTTGAGAATAATTAATTCCCAGATTATCTTTCTAGTTTTTTTTTTTTTAATCCCATGTAATTTTACAAACTTTCAGAATTAGGGTTTCGCTTCCTACTCTCTTTTCTCTCCTTGGTCTTTCTCTTCAACCCCCTGGTAAGATCCCTAAATCGCCAAATTCGGCCTCTAATTTCAGTTAATTTCTATTTAATTTTGTTAAATTTAGGCCTTTTTTCTTTTGTTTCCAGGAATCAGAAAAAGCTCAAAGCTTTGAAATTAGTTAAGGAGAATTTTTTTTTTTTTGGAAATTTTGAGGGGAAAGATGGATGAAGGAGAGGGAGGGGATCAGATAGATCATTTTCATAGAAACGAAGCGATCTCAGCCGTTGCTGACGAGAGTTTTTTAGGTGAAGAAGATGATGATTACGAAGATCTTTACAATGATGTTAATGTTGGTGAAGGTTTTCTTCAATCTTTAAGAAAAAACGAAGATTTATTGTTTAGAACTGAGGAAACTAAGAATCGTGCAAATAATAATAATAATAATAATAGCGTTGGGAAAGTTGGTGGGTTAGCAATGGGTGCCCCGGATTCTGGTGTTTCAATTCCTGGGGTTGCAGGTGTTGGTGAAAGAGGGGATTCTAGGGTTTCTTATGAGAGTCAAGGGTTTAGAGTTGGTGGTAATATGAAGGGACCTAGTGCAGGCATTGGTGGCGGTGGTCTTAGGGTTGAATTAGCGCAGCCGTCGAATAAGTTGAATGAGATGGCTGGGGAGCAGAGTGGGAATAATAATAGTAGTTTAGGCGGTGTAGGTGGTTTGCGACAGCAGGAACATCGTGTAGGGAATGTGGGGACTGGGAGTGTTGAGAATGAGGGTTTGGTGAGGCAAGGAGGAGTAGGTGGGAGTGTGAATGGCGGTGGCGGTGGTATTGGTCCTATGATTGGGAATGGGGGTGGAAATGTGGGTGTTACTGGTGCTGTTGCTGGTCCTGGTCCTGGTCCTGTTGTTGCTGCACGTGGGGGTGGAGGTGGTGGGACGATATTGTTTGTCGGAGGTTTGCATTGGTGGACAACAGATGCTGAACTGGAGTCAGAATTGTGCAAGTATGGACCCGTGAGGGAAGTGAAGTTTTTTGATGAGAAAGCAAGTGGGAAGTCAAAAGGGTATTGTCAGGTTGAGTTTTATGATCCAGCTGCAGCCACAGCTTGTAAGGAGGGAATGAATGGGCATATGTTTAATGGAAGGCCTTGTGTTGTTGCCTTTGCATCGCCATTTACTGTTAAGAAAATGGGAGAGGCTCAGTTAAATAGGAATCAGCAGATGGTAGAGTCTGCTCCTTCACAAGCTAGGAGGGGCCCTAATGATGCTGGGGGTAAGACTGGTGCCAGTAACATTCAAACTGGTGGGAATTATCAAGGTGGGGATAATAATAGAGGTTATGGGAGAGGGAATTGGGGAAGAGGCAATGCTCAGGGGATGGGAAATAGAGGGCCAGTTGGTCCTATGAGGAACAGGGCTGGTGGGATGGGTGTTAGAGGTATCATGGGAAATGGTGGAAATGGATTTGGACAGGGTATTAGTACAACACCTCCTCTCATGCACCCGCAGTCTATGATGGGTCAAGGTTTTGATCCTGCTTTTGGTGGACCCATGGGAAGAATGGGTGGTTATGGAGGCTTTCCTGGTGCTCCAACGCCCCCATTTTCGGGGATTTTATCTTCGTTTCCTCCTGTTGCAGGAGTTGGTTTGCCTGGAGTGGCTCCTCATGTTAACCCTGCATTTTTTGGAAGAGGTATGCCCATGAATGGTATGGGGATGATGCCCACAAGTGGTGTAGATGGGCCTAATATGGCAATGTGGTCAGATCCCAGCATGGGAGGATGGGGTGGTGATGAGCATGGTGGTGGGAGAGCTGGAGAGTCTAGTTATGGGGAGGAAGCTGCATCCGACCATCAATATGGCGAGGTTAGTCATGATAGAGGAGGTTGGCAAAATTCCATGAAAGAAAAAGATAGAGCTTCAGAAAGGGAGTGTGGTTCGTCTGAAAGAAGGTATTGTGATGATAGAGAACCAGGGTATGACAGGGACATGCCTAGGGAGAAGGATATGGGCCATGGTCATGAATGGCCAGAAAGAAGGCACCAGGATGATAGAGACATTGGTCGAGAACGTGATAGGGAGCGTTTCAGGGATAGGGAGCGCTCTCGAGATCGTGAACGCGATCATGATAGGGATAAGGATCGACATAGGGAAGACAGAGACAGATATGCAGATCATCATAGGTACAGGGATCGTGAGCCAGAGCATGATGATGATTGGGACAGGGGACGGTCATCAAGGACTCATCGCTCAAGATCTAGAGATGCTGATTATGGGAAAAGGAAACGGCTTACCTCATAGTGACTTTATCTGACTCTTCTTATAGCAGAAACTCTGTCAGAAAAAAAAAAAAAAATCAGTAACTACAAAAACCCCGGTTCATCATTCTCTTTTGATGTCTCTCAACTGGTGGTGTTGTGGTCATCAATTCATCAGCCTTCTTAGTTCATTGCCTGAGTTTGTTGACTGCTTCTATTCCCTTGGATTATTGTCTCAACTCTCAATTTTGCATGAGATAAGTAAGTTCCTGAACTAAGGTTTTCTAATTATATTATCTGAGTACCTCATTATCCATGAAAATATCCATTAACTTTATTCTCTGAACGTGTGGGATTGTGTAATACTTGTTTTAATGTGCATATGATACAACATTGCTCATATATTTTTGTATTTATATTCATGTATCTAAAGCGTTGAAGATCTCAAGATGTTGCAGTAAGCTAGGTAATTCATGTAATTATGGTCTTTATTCGCTTTTCTGCTATCTTCATCAGATTACGAATGTTATACATGCTAGTTGCGACTTGTGCTGAGTTTAACATAATAATTCCCTTGTTTTACATGCATTTCTCCCATATCATAAAAGATTTAGTGTAGGTGCTGAGTCTTTTTAATATATAATTAGGGAATTATTGGTTGTTACCTGTCTCCTTTTTATGCGCCGTTGATTGCCAAGAATGAATTTTCTGGCTGTAAGATGCAAAACTTTATCTTCCTGAGATTTTTACTTTCTGATTTGCTTATAGGTGTTGTTTTTGCAGTATGCTTGCCTATGTTTGTTAGTTGAGTTAAGCAAAGCATTCATGATTGCTGGGTCAAGTACTGGACCTTATTTCATTGCGCATTTCTCAAGTTTACTACTAGTCAAAGGCAATTACTGTTATTATGATCTGTTATATTCTTTAAGAATATGGTTCCTAATTACAAATCTTACTCGTTTCGTTTGATTTATAGCTTGACGGTATTTGATCTTGAGATTTGAAGCTGGTCAGCAGAACTACGGGTACCGCGGGGATGGAGATGATCTCAGCCTCGAAAATTTGAAAATTTGAGAGAGAGACAGTAGATGGTGTTTCCTTTTGCCAGCATTCATGTAGAAATGGAACCTCATGCTTTTAAGTTCTTAGCTTGCTTTTGCATTTATGTTTTAGTTAAATTAAACACTTGATGAAACCAATGTTGTGGATGATGATAATTGATGTTGTAAGATTATTTCAGAACTTGAAGTTTGAATGTGTATGATGTAATAGGATATAGCTGCCTGATGTGCATTTTTTGTTGGCTAGTTGTTGCATCAAAATTTTTTTTTTTGCCCCTTTTTTTGTTTTGTTAGTTTTTAGCCTACCACCCACTGTGTTAACCATGGCATTTTTTTTTGTGAAGGGGGGGAGGGGGATTGTAGAAATACTAACCATTTTATTCATTTATTGAGCAATGCCATTGTTAAAACGTTGAGAATTGTACAAAATGACTGTATATATGGAAAGATTTTTATTCATGCTTTTGCATTTTTGCCCATCTTTTCTGTTCTTCATAACAATATGAATCATCTGTATTTGAGAAATAAAAACAAACGCATGTATAATTTTCTTTTTTATGATTAGAATGCTTATTTTAAGAATTAAGTTTAAAGGTGTTTAACGCTATAAAGGACAATTATTTGATAAGTTTTAAGTTCTTTAAAAAACTAAAAGAGAAAACTCTCATTGAATAAAATCAAATTTAATTGATCAAAACATAATTAACTGCAGGCAGTTAAGATATAGTATTTATAGTCACTATATATAACCTAATCAGCTATCCTAATAGAATAATAATTGGCCAAGTATATCCTAGGTAGAATACCATAGGCGGCCAACTCTAGTTAAATAAGAAATAATGCTTGACATATGGGTTGAACATGTTCAAGCTCAAATCTAAATAATAAAAAAGATGTCCAATAAGTTTAATGAAGGTAGACCCAGCCTATTAGACATATTACAAAAGATAGGTCCAAATGCCTAAGTAATTATAAGATTTAAAATAGGCCCAATTTTAATTGACACATCATTTAAATGAAATGATCTCCACAAATGCCATGTCAATTAATGAATTAAAAACATGTCCTCTTCTTCTCTTATGATGCCACCACCTTGCATTCCTCTAATGCCGCCACCTTGTGTTCTTGAATCACATGGACTTAGGGATGGCAATGGAGCGGGGCGGGGGCAGATACTGTCTTATCCACCTCCACCCACTCTTGCATGGATGTTGGAAACATCCACATCTATGGATGTCGGTTACATCCATAACCGTTCCACGGTGCTCCACTCCGCTACACCCCAATTTATATTAATTATTTTTAACTTAATATTGTAAAAATTATATTATAATTTATTCATGAACATAATTTTAGTATATAAAAATCTTTAATATAATATATATAATACATATATACTAAAAGTAAAGATATAAAATATTAGTATATATATGATTTTAGTATATATATATCTAATATATATTAAAAATATAAGAAAAAATATAAAATATTTTAAAGGATAAAATAGTAATTTCAAAAGTCGGGGCGGGGCGGAGTGGAGCAAGCATTTACCAAAACCGCTCCGCTCCACCCCGCTCCAAAAAAAAACCTCTCCATTTGGAGAGGATCGGTGCGAAATCCATCGGTCGGATCGGGTTTTGCCATCCCTACATGGACTAAATTTGGATGCAAGCCATCTTGCATGTTGAAGCTTTTCTTGAATAACTTGCAACATGGCCCAAATGAATTCCACCCATTCTTGCCATGTTTCCTAGATCTTTTTGGATTTTGGCCCATATAGAAATTGCCATGGGATTGGCCTATCTTGGATCCTATCATAAAACCTTTTCTAGATGTCACATTCAAGGGACCACAAACATCAGAATGTATAATTTGCAATGGATATTCACTTCTTTGAGCCTTTCCAAATGATTTTCTTGTTGCCTTACCTGCGAGACATATCTCACAATTTGGGAGGAATACATTAGATAAAGAATCAAGTAATCCACTTTTAGCTAATTTCTTCAACATTTCTTGCCCTATATGTCCCAATCTTGCATGCTAAATGAACTTGTAGACACATAATTTTGTCCGGACCATTAAAATAAGTATGTTTTCTTCCTAAATTGATGTTTCAGAATGCAAAAAAGCTTTTGTCATCATGCAGGTGATACTCCGAGACTCAGTCTAAGAAAGCAGACAGAAAAAGTCAAACTTGAAAAAGTCAACCCCAAAAAAGTCAACCCAAAAAGTCAACTACTGCAAAAGTCAACTCACTTTCAAAATCAAGATTTGAAGTTCAATTGAAAGATGGTAAAAGAATTTTGATAATTCGAGGTCTACATTGAAAGATATGGAGTTCGGAAGTTGGGTTACAGAATTTCAGTAGAAAGGAAACCCTAGTTCGGGAAATTTGGAGAAAAATGCTTAAACGATCAAATTGGTCGGAATTGAAGGTTCCAAATGAAAGATAAGCACTGACTACGGGTAATGGAGAAGCTACTTGGAGGAAAAACTGAAAGAAAAGTCAATTCAAAAGAAAACCGAGAATTAGGGTTTTTGGCAGATTTTGGTGAAATTTGGAAAAATTGCAAAAATGGCCTGATTCAGTAAAACTAAAGCCCCTAATTGATGAGGAGTGATTAAACAAGGATAGCCCAAGGCTCAGTTTGAAGAAATTCCGAGAAAAGAGCCGATTGGAGGAAAAACGGAAAAAGAGGAAGTTTTCGATACTGAAAAGAGGGAAAATCAAAACGGAAGGGAATTTGATCGTAAAAATTGGACGTTTTCAGACCAACTCCAATTCAGTATATGCAAAAGGCACAGAAAAAGAAAATCTAGAAATCGGACTTGTTTTGGGCAAAATTGGGCTTCGGAGGCAAAAGGGCAAAACTGAAAAATTTGGGAAAAATACCAAATGAGCTCCAAAAATTCTGAAAATTTGTAGATCTCATTCTTAAATCATTTCGGAGAGATTGGAAAAAGAAAATATGGATTCAAAGTTCCTTTACAAGATGGCCAAATCCCGGGCCCACTATGCAAAAATTCAAAAGGATAAATCCCGAAAAAATAGCAAACGAGTTCCAATAATTTTGAAAATTTGCAGATCTCTTTATTAAATTATTTAGAAGAGATTGACGAAATGAAATCTAGATTCGGAGTTCATTTGCAAAATGGCCAAATCCTGGGCCCACTATGTAGAAATTCAGGCAGATAAATCCCGAAAAAATAGCAAATGAGCTCCAAA
Organism: Fremontodendron californicum; assembly: GCA_030761205.1. NCBI lineage: Eukaryota > Viridiplantae > Streptophyta > Magnoliopsida > Malvales > Malvaceae > Fremontodendron > Fremontodendron californicum. The sequence continues at coordinate 6,974,421 of JAULJL010000032.1, forward strand.
AATTATCAAAACTTCCAAATCACACTTTTAATTTATTTGGAAGATATTGGTGAAGAAAAATTTGGATTTGGAGCTCGTTTACAAAATGATAAAAGTTCGGGTGCACAAAAAGATAATTTTGGAAGAAAAATCTAAAAAAAAATAGCAAATGGACTCGAAAAAATTTGAAAAATTTCAGAATTCATTTTTTTATTATTTCAGAAGTATTGAAAAAATAAAATTTGAATTTGGAGTCCGTTTGCTATTTATTTAGGTTCAGGGGTCAAAAAGGTTATTTTATCGAAGAAACTGAAAGGGGCCAATTTGTAATTAAGAAAAATATGAAAGATGAAGGAATTGCTGAGATAATTCCTTCCTTGGTCAGTCAGCATAGAGGAGAAGAAGGAATCTTGATCAATTTAATTCCATAGTCACTATCAAACTCAAAATGCTTCCACTAGTACCTTGCAAATAGTCCCCCTTCATCCAATGGCTTAGGTGCCTTGTAGAAAAGTTGAATGCACCATTCAATGGCCAAGATTAAATGCCAAGATGACATTTTTATTTGTCATGAAAGAACCCTCATGCAATGGCCAAGAATGGGAGAAGAAAGATGAGCAAAATGAATCCAAGGGTTGGCATTCATTCGGCCAAGCAAGGGAGTGTATGGGATTGGTCCTTTTCATCCAATGGCTTAGGCCATTTACAAGGGCTGAGTACACATTTTAAGGGCTAGGATTAAATGCCAAGATGACATTTTTATGTTGTCATGAAAGAATCCTCATCCAATAGCCAATAATGGAAGAAGAAAGATGAGCACAACTCATCCAAGGGTAGAGGTTCATTTGGCCAAGCAAGGGAGAGCATGGGATTGTATCCTTATTTTATCTAAGGGCTGAGGTTATTAGAAGGGCTGAGTACACATCTTAAGGGCTGCTATCAATTGGCAAGAAGGTAATTTTATTGTGTCATCAAAAGATCCTAATTTAAGGGCCAAATTTGGAGGAGAAAAAGTGCAAAAACCATCCAAGGGTGAGGGATGCCACCCGGCCAAGAGGAAAGGAAATGGGGAATGTTTGTTGTTTCCATATAGGCTAGGTTATTTGATGGAGGAGGGCAGTAGCTAATTTAGCAAAGAAGAGGTTTTTGAAAGAAAGGAAAGAAAGGCTGTGCCCATTTTTACCAACCATGAAGCTCACCTCTATTTTGTTGATTAGCATGGTTTATTTCTGATTTTTTGAAATGGAAAGGCTTCATGATCTTGACAAGACCAAGTGATTATGGTTAGGGGAGAGGCTATGCCCATTTTGTACCAACCATGGAGCTTAACTTTCCTTGTTTTGTTTACTAGTTTTTCTTGTTATTTTTTTTGCATGTTTATGTTTATTTTGATCATGTTCTTTACATTATTTTTATGCTATATTTTCTTTTATATATATATTTTTTCTTTTCATGAAATTATATTTCCTTGTAGGATTTGGCCCTTATGTTTTTCTTGATTATATTTTGTATTGTTTTTTCATGTATCATACCTTGCTTGTTGCCATGTTTGCATCTTATATTTTACCATATGACCATTCAACCACTTCCATTTCGTTTGCCTTATATGTGTATTTTCATCTTGCTTGTTGATTTGCATTTCCATGTTTGGTTTTCTGTATTTTGGTTTAAAATGCTATTTGTTTGTGTTATTTGCTAGCTAGGATTATGCCATGATTTTTGAAGACCATTCAGCCAACATGACCCCTTTTGCTTTGTGTTTGCATTTTCAATTGGTTTAGTTGATAGGTTAGCATTTCATGCCATGACATTATGTATTTTGATTTGGGTTGCCATGTGTTTGTGTTATTTGCTAGATAGGATTGCCTTAGGTTATCTAGTGGCCATTCGGCCTCTTCATGCATTCCTTGCCTTGTGTGTGCATTTGCATTTTGTTTAGGTACCATGCTTTGCATTATTATGCCTTGAGATTGTGTATTAGTTGCTGTTTGTTCATGCATTAGTATTAGGTTTATTGGTCACTATATGTTCATGGCATTCTCATGCATTCTCATCACATTTTAGGTCTAGGCCATCTTTGTATTGCCATGCATATTAGGTCTTAGATCATATTGGTATTGCCATGCATTGCTATGCTATTTAGGTCTTAGGTCACATTAGTATTGTCATGCATATTCATAACACATTAGGTCTAAATCACATTTGCATTATCAAGCATTTCATGCATATTAAGTTAGGATAGCATTTATTGCCATGCAAACTAATGCTAGGCATTTAGGTTATTTTGAATTGCCATGCATTTCCTTCATCATTTAGGAAATCATGCATTTCATGCATTCAACTTGCTGTATGTTCATGCATATCATGTCATGCCACATGATTTATGACTTAGGCCAATCAATGGCTCAAAGTCATGCTCACTTGAGCATACTTGTGGAAAATTAAAGGGTTTGTGATTTCTTTTACTTAGCCAATTTTTGTCTAACTTTTTAGAAGTATTAGCTACTGTTTGTAGGTCTTTAGGAGAGTCCCCAACATTTTTACTTTGATTTTTAAATGATCTTATCAAAGGCAAAAAAAAAAAAAAAAAGTGTTTTGACAAAACAGTTTTTCGTCCAGTACTCGAACTTTCTCGATTTTTCTGGGATGTCATATTCAATCATAAAATTAAGCCAATTTTTTCCCGTGTATTTTTACATGTTCTGAGTCTCCAGTATTTTTTTTAATATTGTTTTGAATTTTTAAAAATAGGTTAAAAAATCGTGTTTTAAAACTGGACTGTAGAGTCAGATTTGAATTTGAGGGAAAATCATTTTTTTTTTGTTTTGGCTAAGTTACTTAGAGGGGGCTGATTAGGAAATTTAGCTACTGTCTTAGGGTGGTTTCTAGGCCTTTTTAAACTTAAAAAATGATTTTATAGAGCTCGGGTCAAGGGTGGTCAAGTCTGGGTTTTCAAACTTAGGAAAATAGAGCTATTTTTAAAAGGGAATTCGGCTATGAGGTTTTATTATCCAAGATTTTCAAAATTATTTTCAAACAAATCACAAAGTATTTTGATTTTAGAAAATTTAATTTGATATATTTTTCCTAAGGTAGTCGGAATCTTTTTAGATATACGGACTTCCTTAATTAAAGAAAAAAAATACACTTTCATGCATTGCATTTTCATATTCATGCATATTGTATAGTATATGATTTTTTTTTGCTATGATAATTTCTATGATATTGTTATTATTTTGATTTATATTTTATGGTGTCATGTTGTTTGTTATATAGTTTTGAATATTTCATGCTATCCTATGCTTTTTATTTAGTCATTTATTTTTGTCACATTATTTAGCATATACTATGTTCATGCATTATTATTTTTATTTTATTTTCATGTATATCTCATGATAGCATTATTTTATGTTTCATGTCATTTCATGTCACTTAGATTATATTCGATGTCATTTAGATTATATTATTTAGAATATACCATGTCATTTAAAATATGTCGTATCATTTACATTTGCCATGTCATTTAAATCATTTTATTCAATTTAGAATATATCATGTTACCTAGGTCATTTCATTTCATTTCATATAGAATATATTATGTCACTTAGGATATTTCATTTCATTTATAATATATCATGTTACCTAGGATATTTCATTTTATTTAGAATATATAATGTGACTTAGGATATTTCATTTCATTTAGAATATGCTATGCCATTTAAATTATATCATACCATTTAGGTTGCATTATATTATCTAGACTTTGCTATGTCATCTTTACAATGTCAAACATATTCATGTTCATATATATATATATATATATATATATATTTAAAAAAATATTTTGAAAAAGATAATGATTTTCAATAAAATAAAAATATTCCCGAGTTAAAATAATTCATGAGTTCTCTGCCGGGCTTACTGGGGAGGATATCATCAATTATCATTAATAATGGAACATCTTCTTTAAAACGAGAATGATTCGGAAAATTTTCCAAAGTAATAAAATTTTTTATATTTTGCCTCGTTTGTTGGGGAATATAGGAAAATTTTGAATTAACAAATTCCGGATCATTTTCAATTAAAAATGGAATTATTTTTTCTTAAATTGGGAGTTAATTTGAAATACTAAATTTAAAACCGATTTTTTTACCGAAATTTGAGATAACACATGATTAATAAGATACCGTTTTATACAGGCGTTGTGGGGGTGCTAATCCTTCCCTGCACGTAACCGAGTCCCGAACCCGTTTCTTTGATTTCTCTGGTTTAAAACGCGGACTTGAAATTGGTTTAAAAAAAATGTTTTAATTGATTTTAAAATGTTTTACAAAATCGGTTTTAATAGGTGGCTGATCACACCTAGCCAAAAAAGATTGGTGGCGACTCCATGTCTTTTTTGAGGTCATTTTCAAATCCTCATTTTATTTTAAGAGGAATTAAGTTGCCTTTTCCTCTATTTTTTTCAATGTCACGCTTAACGAAATATAAAGTCTCGCGATGAAACTTGTTATTTTTTTTAGGTTGTGACAGCTTGGTGACTCCACTGGGGATATTTAGAGAGTCAGGCCTAGAATTAGTCGTGTGTTATCGAAGTCTCGATTTTGGTTGAGTTTAATTGGTATTTAATTTTAATTCCCACATTTTCTAAATAATAAGGAGAACTTTGTAAATAATAAAATATTTTTTTCAAATATGTCCATATTCATGTGCATGCATATTATAATTGTTCTCCTGGTTATTTTGGTGCATAGATTCATTTATTGAGTAATTGATGATTTATGTTGTTTAATATTGTTGGGGCATTTAAAATAAGGGATGTAGAATAGGTGGTGAAAGGTTTGTTATTTCTCCTCACACACTACACATGCATTTGCATATCATGAGCCGTAGGTGGGACCAAAGTAACTAAGCCTTCGTGATTAACAATCTGCATGAGCTAGTGAAACACTTTCGGAGTACTAAATTACCTAAGCTTCGTGATTAACAATCTGCATGAGCTAGTGAAACACTTTCGGAGTACTAAATTACCTAAGCCTTCGTGATTAACAATCCGCATGGGCTAAGGAAATAGACTCTAACGAATTGAGCCCGCTTATATCAAGGTGCCTTACTAGCCTTCTCCGGCGACAGTGAGGAACAATTCGGGGCCTTTTAGAACCGATTCACCTTCACATAGTGAACCTAGGCGAAGCTCTGCCGAATTTTTGATAGATATCCCAGAGTTAGGAACACATGGAGGGATACTTCTAACCTTTTATTACCTATTTTACATCTCAAATAAGTTTCGTAAACTAGGCAAAGATGAATGTACATCGCCCGTAATACGTATGATAATCTGCCCCGAAGGCATCATGATGCCTAAATAAGTTGATACTGTTGGGGCAAATTTTCATCAACTTTTTGAAATTGAAAATATAAAAGAATTTTAAAACATATTGCATTTTGCACATTTCACGCATATGAAAAAAAAAGCATGTACATTCATGGTTGTATTTTTTATCTCATTTTTTGCAATAAACAGTTGACTATAATAATCTCATTTGGTGATTTCATAAGCCGGTAGTGCTACATGAATATTTGGATATTGTACCATAGTAGGATCCGCTACTCCGAAATTCTTTTGAAAAATAATATGTTAGTTTTTCATGGAGAAAACATGTTTCAAAAAAATCATAGATTAAATTTGGAGGCAAATCTTGCATAATGAGATTTTTGAATAATCAAGATTTGGTCCCATCAATTTCGTGTAATCACTGATTAATTTCTTTGTATATACCTTTGTGTTAATTCATTTATTGTTTACATGTATCATTTTGGACATCATATTACAATCATAGCATGCATGGTCATCCATTATAGAATACATTTATGACATGCATGGTTATTATTTGTATATACCTATGCATCAATTCAATTATTCTTTACATGCATCATGTTGGTATTAGGTTGCATTCATGCAATCATAGTCAGCATGATTTTTCTGTATATATCAATGCATTAATTTGCTTATTCTTTACATGCATCATGTTGGCATCAGGTCTCATTCATGACAAACATAGTCAACATGATTGTTCTGTATATGTTCATGCATTAATTTGATTACTCTTTACATGCATTGATTTGTTTATATAAATCATGTTGACATCGGGTTGCATTTATGGCATACATAGTCATCATGCTATGATCATGCATTAATCTGTCATATTAACATCAGGATGCATTCATGACACATATGGTCAGCATGATTTTCTGTGTATATACTCCGTGTCAATCATTCATTGTTTACATGCATCATAATTGACATCATGTTGCATTCATAGTGTATGTGATCATTCATTGGGAAATACATCTAAAATATGCATGGTCAATCATTGTATATGGGCCCGTACATTGACTTGCATGTATTATATTGGTATCATGTTACATTCATAACATCCATGGCTCATTCATCACAAAACACGTTAATGAGATGAAATAGAAATTGTCTTAGCTTTAAGAGCTTTTAAAGAGATTTTTTTTTCAAATCAGAGGTATATGAGTCACTGAGAATCTGTTCAACATTGCCAGGATTCATGGAAGGCGGAAATTCAGACGAAATGGAAAGAATGAGACAGGCTCTACAGGAAACACAAGAAAGGTTGAACAGAAATCGGAAAGATTATCGAGAACAAATGGCTAAAATGATAGAATTGATGTCCATCACTGTCAAAGGCAAGGGGCATGTTGAGGACTCTGCTGAGGAAGAAAGAGCCATGGAGGTTAAGAACTTGGCTAGAATAGAGAGAATAGAACAGGTTCAGCAAGAGATGGAGGAAGAAGTGATTGGAGTTCGGAAAGGGATCCAAGAGCAAACGATTAAGTTCATAGAGCTGATTGTCAAAGAAAAGGGACATGTTGAGAGTTCTACTGCAAAAGAAAAATCAAAAGTCTTGGGAAACAATTCGAGGAATTTCCTCTCTTGCTCGTGTGAAGTAACAACAATTAAAAGACAGAATTCTCAAGGCATACATCCACAAGATACAGTGAAGTATCAGCTATTAAATGAAAGGCTCCGGGCAGTAGAAAACATAGATGAATTTGGGAGCATAGATCCAAAAGAACTTTGCTTGGTCCCTGATTTAGTCATTCCACCGAAATTCGAGGTTCCCAGCTTTGAGATATATGACGAGACAACTGATCCAAGGACCCAACTCAAAATGTTCTGCCATAGGACGGTGAGCCTTGCGGATAATGATATTGATCCATTGTTTTCTTGATAGCCTCAGAGGATCTGCAAGCGGATGGTATTGTCGGCTGAGTAGGGATCAGATTCGTTCCTGGAGCAATTTGGCTAAGGCTTTTATAACCAATACAAGCATGTGATTGACATGATGCCCGATCGTCTCTTTTTGCAAAGTATGAGAAATACAGCCACTGAAAGCTTCAGAGAGTATTCTCGCAGATGGAGAGACATAGCTGCCCAAGTACAGCCGCCCTTAACTGAAAAAGAAGTTGTTGTCCTATTTACAAATACACTGCAGGCTCCATGCTATGATAAGCTCGTTGGTAATGCCATGAAGGATTCCACAGGCAGGATAATCCCAAAAGAGATAATGAAGGAGGCAGACAAGAAAGGAAAGATCAAAGTAGGGGAGACGTTCGATAGCAAGGGAAATGGGGAACCCCAAAGAAAAGGAAAAGATATGAAGTCTATGACCTATGGTGGGCAACAGGTAGGAAGCTCTGTCCCATATTCTCTACAACCCATGTATCATCAGTTCTACCCTTCCATGAAAAATGTGTATCGGGATCCTTACTTGTACCCGGTGTCGTCTCAAAGTAATTATTTGATAAATCTCCAACCTCAGGCTAGTCAGGGAAAGCCAAAGAATATTCGAAAAAGAGATCAGTTTGAGCCACTATCCATCTCTTACTCTGAGTTGTTACCCCAGCTTGTCGAAAACTGACTCCTCGCTCGAGTGCCAGTAAAACCTATCCATCCCCCGTACCCAGACTGGTATGATGAAAATGTATTTTATGGTTATCATTATGGGATTCGAGGTCATTCCACAAAAATTGTTTGTCTCTAAAGCGGAAGGTTCAAGCGCTAATCAGTAATAGGCTGTTAGGTTTTGAGAAGAAACAGAAGTTAGATAATGGGAAGAAGCTACTGTTTGTTCAGGGTAAGACAAATGAGGATGTCAGCATGGGAAAAAAAGGCTTATACGGGTATATGAAGCAAGGAAGAAATCAGGTTGACCCGATTCCTATGTCATACAGGGAGCTACTACCTCAACTCATCAAGAATCACCTTGTGACACCCATGCAATTTGAGTCGCGGAAGCCCCCTTATCCAAGCTGGTATGATGCTAGTAAGTGTTGTGGTTATCATTCTAGCAATCAAGGCCACTCAACGGAGAACTGCCCCGCTTTGAAGTACAAAGTCGGGGATCTCATCAAGGCTGGTTCGATAAGTTTTGAAGATGGGAAGCCCAAGTGTCATGAAAGATCCCTTTCCCAAAAACAATCGTGGGATAACCAAGAGAAGAATCTGATCCCAATCCCTGAATTGCTGTCAATACTAAAAATTCAGTACCTCACCCCTGTGCCTTTGAAAGCAGCTCCAAACCCATCAATAAGGGGTTGTGACCTTAACACCAAGTGTGAGTATCACATGGGAGCAATTGGGCATTCGACTGAAAAATGCAGACAACTGAAGGAAATGGTGGAAGGTCTTTTTCACAATGGCATTTTAACTTCATAGCTTATCAAACAGTGGAAGTCTGCTTTTCCATAAATCAGTATCTTTGTAGGGTTTTAAAGAGGAGAATGCATGTAGTTCTATGCACTTTAATGATAGAAGCACCTGTCTCATGTTGACATCTACATGAAATAAATAAACTTTGAATTTAAATGTTTTGTGCTCATTTTATTTTAGCAATAAATTTGAATTTGCAAAAACAAATGGAATTTTGAGGAAATTTGTGGTAAACAATAAGAAGGGGTTGTTCACATAAAATAATGGACAGTCTCGAGAATATTAATGATCATTGTTAGAAATGACCCAACACTTTCCCTATCTCTTTTAGGCTTTCTTATGCCTAAATCCTTTGAACCGAGACACTTGAAAGACTTAATTCTTCAAAGAATATGATTGATTAGACTTCATAAACCATTGTCATTGTAGAATAAGCAAAGATATAAATCTTAGTCTAGGCTATGAAAAAAAGAACGAACATTTTGAAATTTTTTCGAATTCCTTGAAATCCAAACAAATGAGACATTATTTCAAGAATCTAGATTTTGGTAATTTGATGTGTGTCAAGGCTGTGCCAAAGCCATTCATATCCTTTCCAATAACCACAAAACACAAATCATCCAAACATCACTTCATGATTGACACCTTGGGGCACAAAGATTAAACTAGATTAGCTCATGTCCTAGAGGAAACTCGTTTTTGGGTAATATTTTCCTTGGCATTTCAAACAAACCCAAGATTGAAACTCAGCATTTTCAGTATAATCCTAGACTTGCGATGTTCCTCGCAATGATACAAACCCTCATGGTTAATCAAATTAGGGCATCATATGTGGAAGTGATGAATACATGATGAAAAAGGATGGAGTTAATGGCTAAACCATTAGGGGCATGCAAAAAAAAAAAAAAAAAAAGAAGAAGAAAAGGGAGAAAGATTGTAATATCATGCATATAAGAATTCGGATGATTTCGAGGTGCAAAATGAAATTTTTATTATCTATTCCCACTGAGGATTGCTTTTCAATGAAAATATTCGTGCTTGATATGAGAAATGGCCATCTTTCATATCTCTTTCACAAGAAGAAATTATCCATAGTCACCCCTTTTGAGCCAAAAGAATTCTTTTTTCTTTGAACCCTGATCAAGGATCACCCTCTACACTGGGGGAAAATGCGAGGAAAGATCTTCTCAAAGTTCATTGAGGAATGAGTTCAAACTCAAACGGCAGGTACAAAGCAAACTGAGCTCCAAAATCAATATGGGCTCACCCTGTCAAAGAAAAAGAAAAAGGAAAAGATGGGGAAATGGAAGCCAAGAACAAAACAAAAGAAAAACAAAAAGAAAAAGTGTGAAAAGTATGGCAAGTGAAAGCCAGTAACAAGGAAGAAAATGAGCAAAAGTAAAAAAAAGAATGAAAAGTCCAAAAAGGGATAAATGCTTCAAAAGGGAATCCTCCTTAAGAAATGATCCTTGATCTGGCTACCCTCAAACACAGATTTTGGGCCTATTTATCCTTTCTTTTTGAACCACGAACCATGGCCTACATTACATGCTTTAAAAGTCCATTTTGATCAAGCATGAATATTTAACTTGAAAGGTTTCTTCCTCATATTTTATCCTATCTCATCGAATTATCATTTCACTAAGGAAGAATTTAGAATTCTTAAATGCATGGTAGAACAACAAAAAAAATGGAAAGAATGGGACTCTAGGGTGAAAACCCAAAAATGGGCGGTCTAGAGTGAAATGGAAGAAGGGTCATCGAGGAACATCTAGGAATTCCTAAATCTCCCAAATTGACAGCTCTCATTCGGAGGATTGTCTTCAAAAACTGAAATTTCTTTGTTCCCTCCAAAATTAAATTTTCCGGTTTAAACATCTTGACCAACCTTGATGCTTGTCAAAATACCTTGACATGGAAACTAAAGAATGTTGAATTTGTTTGGTTCTCAATGAATTCATGACTTATAAAATCTGTTCCATTTGTGAGCCTAGAAGGGACATACATTTTTTGTTGTGAAGTTTTCGTGGAAAACCAAAATCTTGATGTACCAACTGATGTGAACCCTAGGGGTTAAACCCTTTGAACCCACTAACAAATTGAAATATCCTAACCCCAAGAAAGCCAAGATTCAGGCAAAGAAAACTTAAACCCTTAGAAAGCCTGTTTCAAAGAACCTAGATTAATCATGTAAGCTAGACCCTAAGAACTCTCATTTCAAGAACCTAAGTTTGATAGGTTGAACGCCACAGAAAGAATTCTTTGATAAGTTCCTAAGTTCTGTCAAGAACTAAAAAGAGTAAATACTCACTTGAATAAAATTCAACTCAATAGATTAATAATGATTGTTGAAGTAGATGGCTAAACAAGGGTATTTATAGCCTCCCTACTAACCCTAATTCAACTAAGCTAAGAACTCCTAGTACAAATGAAACTCCTTGTCAGCCAAGGACTTCTAATCTAATAACAATAGGATTCAACCAGACCTACTTACATAATTAAAAGAAAGCTTAACTATGGGCTGAACATGCTCAAGCCCAATCCTAATTAAATTTAAAAGATGTCCAACAAGTTTAATGAAGATAGACCCCACAAGCCTAATGGACATAATATATAAATCAGGCCCAAAAGCCTAAGTAATTAAAAGACCCAACTAAAGCTTCTAATTTAGGCGCTACATCATTAATGAATTGGTCCCCACTTCATATTAGATAATGAACTAAAAACAGGCCCACTAATTCATTAAGATTGCTGCCCCCTTGAATTCCTCTATCCCCCATCATATGAAGCTTGGATCACATGGACCAATTCTTGGTCTTCCTCATTCAAAGCAGCCCAACTTGAATGGCTTGACATTGCTTAAAAGACTTGTAGATTCTTCCCAAGTCCTTTGCACCAATCCTTGCATAGCTTCTTTGAGCTTCTTGGATCTTGACCTTGTAATAGGCCCAATAGGAATATGCAATGGATCTTGAAGTCCAATACCAGCTTGGTTCTCATCACCAAGCCTTGTCAATTCAAATTGAAAAACCCAAATTGACATTTAGGATAATTTCTAACAGTGATCATCAATCTTCAAAAGATTCGTACATCACACACTGTGGAGTTAATATTTTTGCCTCAGAAGTTTTCATTAAATAAGTAAAATTGTTTTTCAAAAAGGGAAAATAAAAATATATTTGAAATGCCCATTTTTGATGTCGACATGAGATAAGGGTTTTTCTAATCGAAAAATGTGGAACTACTAAGGTTAACCTTGACTTCCAAATATCAGAAGAAGAAATAGGACTCAACAAGAAGAATTCTGTTAATAAGAGTTTGAAAACTGTTGGGGCAAGTGTTGCAACCTAAAAAAAAATAACAAGTCTCATCGCAAGACTTTATTATTCGTTAAGCGTGACATTAAAAAAAACCGAGGAAAAGTCGACTTAATTCCTCTAGAAAAATGAAGGTTTTGAAAATGACCTTGAAAAAGACATGGAGTCGCCACCAATCTTTTTTAGCTAGGTGTGATCGGCCACCTATTAAAACCGATTTTATAAAATATTTTAAAAATTAATTAAAATATTTTTAAAACCAATTTCAAGTCTGCGTTTTAAACCAGAGATGTAGACACCTAATTTTGTCCGGATCACTAAACAGGTATGTTTTTTCCTATATTGATGTTTCTGAGTGTAAAAAGACTTTTTTCATCCTGCAGGTGGTACTTCGAGACTTAGTTTAAGGGGGCAAGCATAAAAAGTCAAACTTGAAAAAAGTCAACCCCGAAAAAGTCAACCTAGAAAGTCAACTACTGAAAAAATCAACCTACTTTCAAAATTAAGATTTTAAGCTCAATTGAAAAATGGCGAAAGAATTTTGATAATCCGAGGTCTACATCGAAAGATATGGAGTTCAGAAGTTGGGATTTTGAAATTCAGTAGAAAAGAAACCTTAATCTGAGAAATTTGGAGAAAAGTGCTTAAATGGTCGAATTGGTCAAAATTGAAGGTTCCAAATGAAAGATAAGCACTGAATATGGGTAATGGAGAAGCCACTTGAAAGAAAAACTGAAAGAAAAGTCAATCCAGGAGAAAACCGAAAATTAAGGGTTTTGGTGGATTTCGGTGAAATCGGGAAAAATCACAGAAATTGCCCGACTTGGTAAGAACAAAGCCCCCAATGGATGAGGAATGATTAAAAAGGGATAGCCCAAGGCTCAACTTGTAGAAAATTTGAAAATCGGACTTGTTTTGAGCAAAACTGGGTTCTGGAAGCAAAATGGTAAAATTGGAAAATTTGGGAAAAATAGCGAATGGACTCCGAAAATTCTGAAAATTTTCAAATCTCATTTTTAAATCATTTTAAGGAGATTGGCAAAATAAAATCTTGATTCGGAGTTCGTTTGCAAAATGGCCAAATCCCGGGCTTCTTATGTAGTAATTCAAAAAGGCAAATCCTAGATTAATAGCAAATGAGCTCCAAATCTTCTGAAATTTTGCAAAGCTCATTTTTAAATTATTTGGAAGATATTGGAGAAATAAAATCTTGATTCGGAGTTCGTTTGCAAAATGGTGAAATCTCGGGCCTCTTATGCAATAATTCAAGAAGATAAATCCCAGAAAAATAGCAAATGGACTCCAACAATTCTGAAATTTTGCAAATCTCATTTTTAAATTATTTGGAAGAGATTGGAAAAAGAAAATCTTTATTCGGAGTTCGTTTGCAAAATGACCAAATCCCGAGCTCCTATGCAATAATTGAAGCCAATAAATCCCGAAAAAATACCAAATGAGCTCCAAAAATTATGAAAACTTCCAGATCACAATTTTAAATTATTTGGAAGATATTTGTGAAGAAAAATATTGATTTGGAGCTCGTTTAAAAAATGGTAAAATGTAGGGGCATAAAAGGGCATTTTTGAAAGAAAAAATCCAAATAAATAGTACACGGACTCGGATAATTTTGAAAACTTCCAGAACTCAATGTTTTATTATTTTGGAAGTATTAAAAAAATAAAAATTGAATTTGGAGTCCATTTGATATTTATTTGCATCCGGGGGGCAAAACGGTCATTTCACCCAAGCAACCAAAAAGGGCTACTTTGGGCCTTTCAAAAAATCAGAGTTGGGCTGGAAAAGAGAGTGCTGGCCTGCCAAGGCCCAAAGGAAAGAGGAAGCTTCTGATTTTTCAATCAAATGGCCAAGAATTAAGAGTTAGTTAGAGATTCTCTTTGATCAAGCCATGGTGATTAAGCCACATAGGCCAAGAGAGATGTCAACATTATTCTTGAACAGCTGTAATTTGGGATAGCTGATATGCTAATCTAAAGGTGGTAATTTCATGATTTTTTCACCTTGAATTATTAGCCATTTGATGAAAAATTGGTTACAAAAAAATGACAACATCCTTGAGCATTTAGAGGGGGTTTCGGCCAGCATGTGGGGGGGTTCAGAAATTTTATTTTCACATTTCATTTTGCTGAGTTCTCTTGGTTTTTACTTGGTTTTTCTCTCTTTGGTTGAAAGCAAAAAGAAAAAGTTTAGAAAAGAAAGGAAAGTTTGAAGAGATAAAGCTTGAAATATAGCTTCTTGAGGTTGCTCTTGAGCACCAACTCTTGCACTTTCTTGATTTTCCATTCTTGTTTTTGCTATTTTGATTATTATTTGGTGAGTTTCTATTCTAAATAAATGTTTTTTTTATTGTTCTTCTTAAGTTCTTCCTTCATCTCTTTCTTAAATATATTTTTTACAATTTTTTTTTTATAATATACTCACCATGGCCGAATGGCCTACATTATTCATTTAAGTTGCTATTTTGGTTTATTTTATCATATTGTTTATGTTATTTTCTTTGATCTTGGTGTTTTAAATGTTATTTTACTTCATATTCTTGAGTTATATTTTAATTTGGTTACTTTGTTTGTTACCATTTATGATTTAAATACCATGTTCTTGCATTTTTAATTTTTTGTTTTCATGATGTTTAAATTTGAGCATGTTTTAGATTTAGTATATCAAGTGTTTGTGAAAATGCTTGTGTGGTTTTTGCATGATTTGAGTTTTATATCTTAGTTGAGCATGTTTTAGATTTAGTATATTAAGTGTTTGTGAAAATGCTTGTGTGGTTTTTGCATGATTTGAGTGTTATATTTTAGTTGAGCATGTTAGTATACCAAGTGTTTGTGAAAATGCCATGCTTGTTGGAGCATTTGGCTACTCCATGTGTTTTGCATTGTGTGTTGCATTTTTGCCATGTTAGTTGGTAGGTTTTTGCATTTGCATGACATTTGATTTAGTTTTGCATGCTAGTATACCAAGTGTTTGTGAAAATGCCATGTTTGCTAGTTACATTATTCCATTTGGCCACTCTTGGAATCTTTGCATTGTATGTGCATTTTTGCTATGTTAGTTGATAGGTTAGCATTTGCATGATATTTGGTTGAGTTTTTGGTTTAAGCATGCTTTATGTTTGTGAAAATGCCATGCATATTTTAGTTATTAGGTTTGGTTTATTTGCCATGCATGTTCATGCATTTTAGGTCTAGGTTGCATTAAATGCCATGCAAGTTCATTTAGGTCTAGATCACTTTATGAATGTCATGCATTTTTTCATGACATTTAGGTTTAAGCTCATGCATTTCGTGCACTATGTTTGCTGTAATTTTTCATGCATTTCATGTTCATGCCACTTGAATAATGACTTAGGCCAATTAATGGTACAAAATCATGCTATCTTGAGCACACTTGTGGAAAATTAAAGTTTGTCAAATTGATTATTCTACCTTTGTGATTTTTTTACTTAGCCAATTTTTATATAACTTTCAAAAAGTCCTAGCTACTGTTTGTGAGTCATTTTATGAGCCTTAAATATTTTTACTTTGATTTTTAAATGATTTTATCAAAGGCAAAAAAGTGTTTTGACAAAACAGTTTTTTCACCCAGTACTTGTACATTTCCGATTTGTCTGGGAATTCATCTTTAATCAGAAAATTAAGCCGATTTTTTTTCGTGTAGTTTTACATGTCCTGAGTCTCCAGTACTTTTTTCAGAATTTTTTGAATTTTGAAAAATAGGGTAAAAAATCGTGGCTTAAAACTGGACAGTGGAGTCAGAATTGAATTTAAAGAAAAATCATTTTTCTGTTTTGTTAAGTTACTTTGAGTGGGCTTATTAGGAGGGTTAGCTACTGAATTAGGGCAGTTTCTAAGCCTTTTTAAACTCCAAAAATGGTTTTTCAAGTCTCGGGTTAAGGGTAGTCAAGTCCGGATTTTTAAACTTAGGAAATTAGAGCCATTTAAAAAAGATTTAGCCCAGTTTTTACTTTTAATTCAAGCTTTTCAAAATTGTTTTCAAACAATCACAAAGTATTTCGGTTTTAGAATATTTAATTTGACATATTTTCCTAAGGTAGCCGGATATCTTTTTAGATATACGGATTTCCTTAATTAAAGGAAAAAATACATTTCATGCATTGCATTTTTCATATTCATGCATTTTATATAATATGTGATTCTTGCTATAATAATTTCTATGATATTGTTATTATTTTGATTTATATTTTTTGATGTTATATGGTTTATTATATGGTTTTGAATATTTCATGATATCCTATGCTTTTATTTAGTTATTTTTATTTAGCATATACTATGTTCGTGCATTATTATTTTTATTTTCATGCATATTATATGATAACATTATTTTATTCCATGTCATTTAAATTATATGCCATATCATTCATATTTGTCATGTCATTTAAATCATTTCATTTCATTTAGGATATATTGTGTCATCTAGAATATTTTATTTCATTTAGATTATATCATATGACTTAGGATATTGCATTTCATGTAGAATATATTATATTACCTAGGTCATTTCATTTCATTTAGGATATATTATGTCATCTAGAATATTTTATTTCATTTAGATTATATCATATGACTTAGGATATTGCATTTCATATAGAATGTATTATATTACATAGGTCATTTAATTTCATTTAGAATATATCATATAACTTAGGATATTTCATTTCATTTAGAATATGCTAAGGCATTCAAATCATGTCATGTCATTTAGGTTGCATTATATTATTTAGATTTTGCTATGTCATTTTATTTATGTCATGCATATACATATTCATTTCTTTTAAATGTTTTCAAAAAAAGATAATGGTTTTCAATAAAATAAAGATATTCCCGAGTTAAAATAATTCATGAGTTCTCTGCCGGGTTTGCTGGGGAGGATATCATCAATTATTATTAATAACGGAATATCTTCTTTAAAAAGAGAATGATTCGGAAAATTTTCCAAAATTAATAAAAATTTCTATATTTTTCCACGTTTGTTGGGGAATATAGGAAAATTTTGAATTTATATATTCCGGATCATTTTCAATTAAAAATGGAATTATTTTTCTTTAAATTGGGAATTAATTTGAAATACTAAATTTAAAACCAACCTTTTTACCGAGATTTGAGATAACACACGATTAATAAGGTACCCTTTTATACGGGTGTTGTGGGGGTGCTAATCTTTCTCCGCACGTAACCGAGTCCCGAACCCGTTTCTTTGATTTCTCTGGTTTAAACGCAGACTTGAAATTGGTTTTAAAAATGTTTTAATTAATTTTTAAAATAGTTTTTAAAACCGGTTTTAATAGGTGGCCAATCACACCTAGCTAAAAAAGATTGGTGGCGACTCCATGTCTTTTTTTAGGTCATTTTCAAAACCTTCATTTTTCTAGAGGAATTAAATCGACTTTTCCTCGATTTTTTTAATGTCACGCTGAACGAATAATAAAGTCTTGCGATGAGACTCGTTATTTTTTAGGTTGCGACAGCTTGACGACTCCACTGGGGACTATTAGAGAGTCAGGCCTAGAATCAGTCGTGTGTTATCAAAGTCTCGGTTTTGTTGGTTTAATTGGTATTTCATTTTAATTCCCACATTTTAAAAAATTAAGAATAATTTCAAAAAAATAATAAAATGTTTTTAAATATGTCCATTTTTCATGTGCATACATATTATAATTGTTCTCTAGTTATTTGGTGCATATATTTATTTATTAATTAATTGATGATTTATGTTGTTTAATCTTGTTGGGGCATTTAGAATAAGGGTATAGAATAGGTGGTGAAAGGTTTGTTGTTCCTCCACACACACTACACGTGCATTTTCATATCATGAATCCTATACCCGGGTTCTGTCATTTTAGGTGGGAGCAAAGTAACTAAGCCTTCGTGATTAACAATCCGCATGGGCTAGTGAAACACTTCCGGAGTACTAAATTACCTAAGCCTTCGTGATTAACAATCCGCATGGGCTAGGGAAATAGACTCTAACGAATTGAACCCGTTTTTATTGGGGGTGCGTTACTAGCCTTCACCGGCGACAGTGAGGAACAATTCGGGGCCTTAGAACCGATTCACCTTCATATAGTGAACCTAGACGAAGCCATGCCGGATTTCCGTGAAGATATACTGAAGATAGGAACACATGGAGGGATATTTCTAAACTTTTTGTTACCTATCTTACACTCTGAAGAAGTTTTGTAGATCGGGCAACAATGTACGTACATCGTCCGTAATAAATGTGTTAATCCGTCCCAAAGGCACTGTGATACCTGTATAAGTAGATATTTTTTGAGGCAAATGTTCATTAACTATTTGAAATAAAAAATAAAAATCATTTTTCAAGCATTTTTGCATTTTGCACATTCCATACATGTGTGAATAAAGCATGTACATTTTTGGTTGTATTATTGATCTCGTTTTTTTTGTTGCAATAAACGGATGGTGATAATAATCTCATTTGATGATTTCATAAAACCGGTAGTGTTGCATGAACATTTGCATATTGTACCATAGTAAGATCCACTACTCCAAAATTCTTTTGAAAATAATATGATTGGTTTTTCATAGAAAAAAACATGTTTCAAAAGAATCATAAATTTGGAGGCAAATCTTGCATAATGAGATTGTTGAATAATCAAGATTTAGGTCCCACAAATTTCATGTAATCATTGATTTCTTTGTATATACCTTGCTTTTAATTCATTTATTCTTTATTTGTATCATTTTGACATCATGTCAAAGTCCTAACATGCATGGCTATTCATTGTAGAATACATTTGTGATATACATGGTCATTGTTTGTACCTACCTTTGTATTAATTCATTTATTCTCCGCATGTATTATTTTGACATCATAGCATGCATGGTCATTCATTGTAGAATACATACATAGTCATTACTTGTATATACCTGTGCATCAATTTATTCATTTTTTTAATGCACCATGTTGGCATTAGATTGCATCCATAGCATACATAGTCACCATAATTTCTCTGTATATGTTCATGCATTAATCATCAGTATATTCATGCACATAAGAATAGAGTATGTACATTCATAATTGTATTCTTAATCTCATGACATTTTCATTTGCATGAAAGGGGTTTGAGATATGAGGAATGAATCGGAGGAACGATTGGGTGCTTTGGAACGCAATCAAGAGGAATGTGGAAATGAAATCCGGGAAGTGAAAGGACAGCTTGCCAAATTGCTGAAAATGTTTGAGGATATGGGTAAGAGTAAAGGGGAACTTTCTCAGGTCTCTGTATCGCCTTCGAATCAACCAAAACCATTAGGACCAGAACATACAATACTTACTGGATTCTGCACTTGTCAATGCCACAAAGGTTGCAATCCTGATGAAATTGTGGACAAAATCGTGAAAATGATTAAACCTGAGAGCCTGATACCAAAGATAGAAACCTCGGATCCTGTACCATACCTGCAAACTGTTCTAGGTCCAAACCAGTATCCCCAACCCTACTATGGTCCAATTGTCCATTAGGATGACCACTATGGGATTCATGAATCCCACTCTATCACCACCAACTCCCAGTTCATATTGCTTCCCTCATCAATCACATTATCTAGCATCTGGGATAGGAACCTCGAGCTATGTACAACCTCCAAAGGCCCCGTGTCCAAATCCATACCCTTACCTTGTTGTTCCTCCATCTCCCTACATAAATACTCCCGTTCGAACCTTAGTACCACCACCAAGTGCCCCAACTCCTAGGCCATGTGTGACTAAGAAACAACCCCAGGATAAGACCCAAATGCATTTTGATCCCATTCCAATCAGCTACCGAGAGCTTTTCCCTATACTGATCCAAAATCACATGGTTTCCTGTGTCCCATTGAAATCCCTGTTACCACCATATCCAAGGTGGTATAATCCAAATGCAAGATGTGATTATCACTGTGGAATTGTTGGCCATAACATTGAAGACTGTATAGCATTCAAAAAGAAAGTGCAAACTCTTAAAGATGCCAAGTGGTTGGATCCAACGACACTGATTGATGGAGGGCTGGGAAAACGTCATTAGGATTGGGAGATTTACAGCATTGAGGTGGAAAGACTTCAGTCTTATATGATGTAATAGGATTTCACTTTTTCAGTAGCCGGTTCTTATAGCCTTAGGATGCTAGGAAGAATAAAGTGGTTGTAAAGACAGTTTTAACCACTGTTCAAATTTTGTAAAACATGGTTTATACCATTGTGAACGTTGATATGGGAATGAATTGATTATGTTTCAAATTTATGAGAGGTTGATGATTAAGTTCCTCCGATTCTTATTTCCTCCGTGATATCTTCCTCTTTTGCATTTTGCATCCGATCAATTATTGGTCATACCATACATTCATACATGTATCATGTTAGCATCAGGTTGCATTTATGCATTCATAATCAGCATGATTTTTCTGTATATATCCATGCATTAATTTTCTTATTACATACATCATGTTAGCATTAGGTCGTGTTCATGACACACATGGTTAGCATGATTTTATTTGATATATTCTGTATCAATTATTCATTGTTTGCATGTATCATAATTGACATCGTGTTGCATTCATAGGGTATATGATCATTCATTGGGAAATACGCTAAAATGAACATGATCATTCATCGCATATATCCATGTGTTGATTTGTTTATTCTTTGCCTGCAACATGTTGGCATCGTGATTGCATTTATTACATACATGGTCAGCATGTTTCCACTATATATGTCCATACATCATATTGTTTAGGCTTCACATGCATCAAATTGCATTCATGGTTCCTTCATCATGACATATATTTGGGGAAAATAAAACAGAAGTTGGCTTCGTTTTAAGAGTCTTTGAAAGAATTCCCATTTCAAATCAGAGATATAAGAAGTACTGAGTACACTTTTAATACAGGCTAGTGCTATGGAGGATGAACAAGTTGCCCAAATGGAAAAAATGGAAAGAGAACAGAAAGAATTGCGAGAACAGCTAGCAAAGTCTCAAGCAGAATCTAAGGATCAGATGACTAAATTGATGGAGCTGATGTCTGCCGTAATCAAGGGAAAAGGATACACCGAAAACTTTGTCGCCAGGAAAGGGTTAGAGGTACAGAAGGGTCAGAACGAGGTCGTAATGATTGATGCCCAGAACACTGTTAACCCCGTCAATGTCCTAAACTCAGATGATCCAGTTGAACAGGCAAAGTTGAAAATGGTTGCAGTAAATGAGGTGGAGTTGGCAGATTCCCAAGGTAAATATCAGTTGTTAGATGAAAGGCTCCAGGCAGTAGAAAGAACAGATGTATTTGGGAGTTTAGATGCGAAAGAACGATGTTTGGTCCTCGATTTAGTCATTCCTCCTAACTTCAGATCCCTGACTTTGTGAAATATGAAGGGACGACCGATCCATCAGCCCACATCACTATGTTCTGCCGAAAGATGACAAGTCATATAGATAATGATAAGCTTTTGATTCACTGCTTTCAGGATAGCCTCAGCGGGTTCGCAATTAGGTGGTATAGTCAGTTGAGCAAGGATCAGATTCGCTCTTGGAATGACCTGGCTAGGGTTTTTCTAAACCAGTACAAGCATATGACCGACATGGCGTCGGACCATCTCACCTTGCAAAATATGAAGAAAAGAGCTACTGAAAGCTTCAAAGAATATGCGCAACGGTGGATGAGCCTGGCCGTCCAAGTACAACCGTCTTTAACTCAGAAGGAAACCACTGTCATTTTTGTGAATACACTGCAGGCCCCGTACTATGATATACTTGTCGGCAACACCACGAAGAATTTTTCGAACATGGTAATTTCAGGGGAGATGATTGAGAATGCTATCAAGGATGGGAAAATTGAAGGAGAAATAACATCCAATACCAAGAATCAGGGGGCATCTGAAAAGAAAAAGAAAGATACCCAAGTCGTGAAAGGCTTTGCCCCACCTCCCCAATTCTCCTCGTATCAGCCATTTTACTCTACCCTGAACAATGCCTCTAAAGGTTTTTATCCATACCAACCAATGACTGCAACTACACCAGAATTTACATCTGTCTATCAATCGAACACCCTTGGGAATAATCGAAGGGGGCATAAAAAGCGAAAAAGAAATCAGGATGACCTGATTCCTGTGACATACAGTGAGCTATTACCTCAACTCATCCAGAATCACCTTGTGACACCCATGCAATTAGAGCCTCTGAAGCCCCCTTATCCGAGCTGGTATGATGCTAATGAGTGTTGTGGTTATCATTCTGGCAATCAAGGTCACTCAACAGAGAACTGCCCCGCTTTGAAGTACAAGGTCAGAGATCTCATCAAGGCTGGTTCGATAAGTTTTGAAGATGGGGAAGCCAAGTGTCATAAGAAACATTGTGCATGATCATATTAGGTTTTTGACGCATGTAGTTCTATACGCTGTGATGATGAAAGCACTTGTCTCATGTTAACATCTACATGAATTAAATGAATTTTGAATTTTAAATGCTTTGTGTTTGTTGTGTTTTAACAATAACTTTAATTTGCAAAAACAAGCATTAAGAAAGTTTTAATAATGGATAGTCTCAAGAAGATTGATGATCAGTGTTACAAATGACCCAATACCTTTTCCCCTCTCTTTAGGCTTTCCTAAGCCTAAATCTCTTAAACCAAGAACACTTGAAAGACCTAATGCTTCAAGGAATATGAATGATTTGACTTCATAAAATCATTGTCATCACAGAATAAGCAAAAAAGTAGATCTTAGTCTAAGCTATGAACAAAGGAACGAACATTTTGAAAATGTTTGAATTCCTTGAAATTCAAACAAATGAGACATTCTTTCAAGAATCTAGATTTTGGTAATTTGATGTGTGTCAAGATTTGTGCTAAAACCATTCGTGCCCTTTTCCAATGACCATAAAACTTCAAATACCCAAACATCACTTCATGACACCCTGGGGCACAATGACTAAACCAGATTATCCCATATCCCAGAGAAAACCTATTTTTAGGTCATATTTTCCTTGTCTCTTCAAAGAATTCAGATTGGAAACTCAGTCTTTTCAGTACAGACCTAGACTTGCTATGTTCCTCATTGATACAAATTCTCATGGTTAATAAAATTGGGGCATCATATGTGGAAATGATGAATACATGGTGAATAAGGACGGACTAACGCATGAATCATTGGGGCATGCGATAAAAAAAAAGAAAAAAGAGAAGAATTTTTTTTTGTGATATCATGCATATGAGAATTCGGATGATTCCAAAGTGCAAAATGAATTTTGATTATCTATTTCCCCTGAGGATTGCTTTTCAATGAGAATATTCATTCTTGATATGTTGAATGGCCGTTTTTCATATTCCTTCCACTAAGAAGAAATTATCCTTACACACCCCTTTGAGCCTTAAGAATTATTTCTTTCTTTAAACCTTGATCAACGATCACCCTCTATACTGGAGGGAAAATGCGAGGAAAGATAATAAAAAATCATGGCAAAAAGAAAGCCATCGGAAATATGGCAAATGAAAGCCAACAAAAAAAAAAAAAAAAAGAAAGAAAAGTCCAAAAAGGGACAAATGCTTCAAAGAGAATCCTCTTCAAGAAATGATCCTTGATCTGATTACCCTCAAACACATATTTTGGGCCTATTTATCCTTTCTTTCTAAACCCTGAGCCATGGCCTACATTACGTGCTTTAAAAGTCCATTTTGATCAAGCATGAATATTTAATTTGAAGGGTTTTCCTCAGATTTTATCCCATCTCATCAAATTCTCATTTCACTAAGGAAGAATTTAGAATTCTCAAGTGCATGGTAAAAAAAAAAAAAAAAAAGAGAAAAATTGAAAAGAATGGGACTCTAGGGCGAAAACCCAAAAAAACGGGCGGTCTAGAGTAGAATGGGAATTTTCGATGCCATCGATGATAGTGCCGATATCACAAAAGAAAAGATCTTCTAAAAAAGTGGTCATCGATGAATATTTAAGAATTCCTGAACCTCCCAAATTGTCATATCTTATTCAGAGGATGGTCTTCAAAAACTGAAACTTTTTTTCCCTCCAAGATTAAACTTTCCGGTTTAAACATCCCAGCCAATCTTGATGCTTGTCAAAATGCCTTGATATGGAAACTAAAAGAATGTTGAATTTGCTTGGTTCTCAATGAATTCATGATTTATAAAACCTGTTCCATTTGTGAGCCTAGAAGGGATATACATTTTTGTCATGAAATTTTCCTGGAAAAGTCAGAATCTTGTTATACCAAGCCTTGCCAATCCTAGTTGAAAAAATCCAGATTGACACTTAGAGAATTTTCTAACAATGATCATCAGTCTTCAAAAGATTTGTACATCATACATTGTGGGGTTAATATTTTTTGTTCAGAAGTTTTGAAAATGAGAAAACAAATAAAGAGATTTTTTGAAATACCCATTCTGATGTTGACATGAGACAAGGATTTTTCTAACCCAAAGGTATAGAACTGCCAGGATAGGTCTTGACTTCCAGATATGAGAAGAAGAAATAGAACCCAGTTCAGATCTCTGTTGATGAAAGTTTGAAAACTGTTGGGGCAAAGAGAATAGCCAAAATGAATTGAAGATATACTCTGATTTGAAGAGGAAAAATGAATTTGAAAGGCTAAGCCAAAGTCTAGAAAAACAACTGGGGGCATTTGTATCACTCATGAGCACTCATCTCTTTATCAAGCTTTTACATCTACACAGTGTCGGCAAGCATTTGCATCATTCATGGGTATTTAAATTGGCATTATTCCATAAGCATCTGCATTTTACCTTTACATTTACATTTACATTTTTCATGGAATTCGCATTTGTTTCATCTCAAGCAATTGCGTTATTTCTAGAATCATTGCATTTTCATTATTGTGTGGTAATTGTAGTTACACCATTTATAAACCAGTTACATGAATACAATTAGTAGGGGCATCTACATCATGAAACATGAGCATCAATCCAGGCCATTTGCATTTGCACTAAGAAACATTTACATCAATCCAAGTCATTTGCATCTACATCAAGAAGCATTTGCATCAAAGTTATTTGAATCTGCATCATTTCTCAAAGCTTCTGGTGGGGATATCCAGAATTTTACAATTTTAAAAGTGAACAAGTCTTCGGTGGTGATAGCTGAAGCCTTTGGTGAAGATATCCAGGGTTTTATAATTTTGAAAAATGAGAAATCTTCTTCTGGAGGAGTTACCCAGATTTTTTACAATGAGCAAGTCTTTGGTGGTGATAGCCAAAGCTTCTGGAGGAGTTACCCAAAATTTTACAATGAGCAAACCTTTGGTGGTGATAACCAAAGCTTCTGGTGGGGATATCCAGAATTTTACAGTTTTAAAAATGAACAAGTCTTCGGTGGTGATAGTTGAAGCCTCTGGTGGAGATATCCAAGGTTTTATAATTTTGAAAAATGAGAAATCTTCTTCTAGAGGAGTTACCCAGAGTTTTACAATGAGCAAGTCTTTGGTGGTGATAGCCTAAGCTTCTGGAGGAGTTACCCAGAATTTTACAATGAGCAAACCTTTGGTGGTGATAGCCAAAGCTTCTGGTGGAGATATCCAGAATTTTATAGTTTTAAAAGTGAACAAGTCTTCGGTGGTGATAGTTGAAGCCTCTGGTGGAGATATCCAGGATTTTATAATTTTGAAAAATGAGAAATCTTCTTCTGGAGGAGTTACCCAGAATTTTACAATGAGCAAGTCTTTGGTGGTGATAGCCAAAGCTTCTAGAGGAGTTACCCAGAATTTTAGAATGAGCAAACCTTTGGTGGTGATAGCCAAAGCTTCTGGTGGGGATATCCAGAATTTTACAGTTTTAAAAGTGAACAAGTCTTCGGTGGTGATAGCTGAAGCCTCTGGTGGAGATATCCAGGGTTTTATAATTTTGAAAAATGAGAAATCTTCTTCTGGAGGAGTTACCCAGAATTTTATTCAACATGTGCATCTACATCAAGAAGCATTTGCATCAATCTAAGTTATTTGAATCTGCATCAAGAAAGTTTGAATCAAATCAAGTCATTTACATTTGCATCAAATACATTTGCACCAATCTAAGTCATTTGCATCTACATCAAGAAGCGTTTGCATCAACTAAAGACATTTGCATTTGCATCATGAAGCATTTGCATCATCTCTTAAAGCTTTCAGGTATAATTGAACTCGTTTTGCTTCTCAAATGAGTCGAGGCCCGAGATCATCGTCGAGGTACTTTCTTTTATTAGGAACAAGTCTTCGGTGGTGATAGCTGAAGCCTCTGGTGGAGATATCCAGAGTTTTAAAATCTTTTGAAAAGGTAAAAAGTCTTCGGTGGTGATAGCTGAAGCTTCTGGAGGTGATACCCATAATTTTACAGTTTTAAAAATGAGCAAGAATTTGGTGGTGATAGCCGAAGCTTCTGGAGGAGATACCCAGAATTTTAAACACAGCTGAGAACAAGACAGGTTAAGGCCCCGAGACCATCGTCGAGGTCATTTCTTTTCTTGCAAATTGAATTCGTTTCCTTAAGACGGGTCGAGCCTTGATTAGTCAGGGAATTCAATTTAAGGACAAAATCTTCAATTTACTATTTAAAAATAAAAATTTAAAAATTTAAAAAAACTGAAAAAAATGAAAAAATGAAGAAATGAAAAAATGAAAGCTTAAAAAAAATGATAAAATGATAAAAAAAAAAAAACCCCTTTCCTTTTCCTTCACATGTGATGTCACTGACCGTACAAAATTAGTGTCGATTTATCTTTGCCTGATTCCTGATTCTCAGCAATAGCCAAAGAGGGGTAGCTGTAGACACCTAATTTTGTCCGGACCACTAAACAGGTATGTTTTCTTCCTATATTGATGTTTCTGAGTGTAAAAAGACTTTTTTCATCATGCAGGTGGTACTCCGAGACTTAATTTAAGGGGGCGAGCATAAAAAGTCAAACTTGAAAAAAGTCAACCCCGAAAAAAGTCAACCTCGAAAAAGTCAACCCCAAAAAGTGAACTACTGAAAAAATCAACCTACTTTCAATATCAAGATTTTAAGCTCAATTGAAAAATGGCGAAAGAATTTTGATAATCCGAGGTCTACATCGAAAGATATGGAGTTCAGAAGTTGGGATTTGGAGATTTAGTAGAAAAGAAACCTTAATCTGAGAAATTTGGTGAAAAATGCTTAAATGGTCGAATTGGTCAAAATTGAAGGTTCCAAATAAAGATAAGCACTGACTACGGGTAATGGAGAAGCCATTTGAAAGAAAAACTGAAAGAAAAGTCAATCTAGGAGAAAACCAAAAATTAGGGTTTTTGGTGGATTTCGGTGAAATCGGGAAAAATCACAGAAATGGCCCGACTTGGTAAGACCAAAGCCCCCAATGGATGAGTAATGATTAAAAACGGATAGCCCAAGGCTCAGCTTGAAGAAAATCTGAAAATCGGACTTGTTTTGGGCAAAACCGGGTTTCGGAAGCAAAAGGGCAGAATTGGAAAATTTGGGAAAAATAGCAAATGGACTCCGAAAATTTTGAAATTTTGAAAATTTGCAAATCTCATTTTTAAATCATTTGAAAGAGATTGGCAAAAGAAAATCTTGATTCAGAGTTCGTTTGCAAAATGGTCAAATCCCGGGCTTCTTTTGTAGTAATTCAAAAAGAAAAATCCCGAAAAAATAGCAAATGAGCTCCAAATCTTCTAAAATTTTGCAAATCTCATTTTTAAATTATTTGGAAGATATTGGAGAAATAAAATCTTGATTCGGAGTTCGTTTGCAAAATGGTCAAATCCCGGGCTTCTTATGTAGTAATTCAAAAAGGAAAATCCCAAAAAATAGTAAATGAGCTCTAAATCTTCTGAAATTTGCAAATCTCATTTTTAAATTATTTGGAAGAGATTGGCAATAGAAAATCTTGATTTGGAGTTCGTTCGCAAAATGGTCAAATCCTGGGCCTCTTATGCAATAATTCAAGAAGATAAATCCCGAAAAAATAGCAAATGGACTCCAAAAATTCTGAAATTTTGTAAATCTCATTTTTAAATTATTTGGAAGAGATTTGCGAAAGAAAATCTTGATTCGGAGTTCGTTTGCAAAATGGCCAAATCCCGAGCTCTTATGCAATAATTGAAGCCGATAAATCCCGAAAAAATACCAAATGAGCTCCAAAAATTATGAAAACTTCCATATCACACTTTTAAATTATTAGAAAGAGATTGGTGAAGAAAATATTGATTTGGAGCTCGTTTAAAAAATGGTAAAATGTAGGGGCATAAAAGGGCATTTTTGGAAGAAAAAATCCAAATAAATAGCAAACAGACTCGGATAATTTTGAAAAATTCCAGAACTCAATGTTTTATTATTTTGTAAGTATTAAAAAAGAAAAATTGAATTTGGAGTCCGCTTGATATTTATTTGCATCCGGGGGGCAAAACGGTCATTTCACCCAAGCAACCAAAAAGGGCTACTTTGGGCCTTTCAAAAAATCAGAGTTGGGCTGGAAAAGAGAAGTGCTGGCCTGCCAAGGCCCAAAAGAAGGAGGAAGCTTCTGATTTTTCAATCAAATGGCCAAGAATTAAGAGTTAGTTAGAGATTCTCTTTGATCGAGCCATGGTGATTAAGCCACATAGGCCAAGAGAGATGTCAACATTATTCTTGAATAGCTGTAATTTGGGATAGCTGATATGCTAATCTAAAGGTGGTAATTTCATGATTTTTTCACCTTGAATTATTAGCCATTTGATGAAAAATTGGTTACAAAAAAATGACAACATCCTTGAGCATTTAGAGGGGGTTTCGGCCAGCATGTGGGGGGGTTCAGAAATTTTATTTTCACATTTCATTTTGCTGAGTTCTCTTGGTTTTTACTTGGTTTTTCTCTCTTTGGTTGAAAGCAAAAAGAAAAAGTTTAGAAAAGAAAGGAAAGTTTGAAGAGATAAAGCTTGAAATATTGCTTCTTGAGGTTGCTCTTGAGCACCAACTCTTGCACTTTCTTGATTTTCCATTCTTGTTTTTGCTATTTTGATTATTATTTGGTGAGTTTCTATTTTAAATAAATGTTTTTTTTATTGTTCTTCTTAATTTCTTCCTTCATCTCTTTCTTAAATATATTTTTTACAATGTTTTTTTATAATATACTCACCATGGCCGAATGGCCTACATTATTCATTTAAGTTGCTGTTTTGGTTTATTTTATCATTTTGTTTATGTTATTTTCTTTGATCTTGGTGTTTTAAATGTTATTTTACTTCATATTCTTGAGTTATATTTTAATTTGGTTACTTTGTTTGTTACCATTTATGATTTAAATACCATGTTCTTGCATTTTTAATTTTCTGTTTTCATGATGTTTAAATGTGAGCATGTTTTAGATTTAGTATATCAAGTGTTTGTGAAAATGCTTGTGTGGTTTTTGCATGATTTGAGTTTTATATATTAGTTGAGCATGTTTTAGATTTGGTATATTAAGTGTTTGTGAAAATGCTTGTGTGGTTTTTGCATGATTTGAGTGTTATATTTTAGTTGAGCATGTTAGTATACCAAGTGTTTGTGAAAATGCCATGCTTGTTGGAGCTTGAGGCCATTTGGCTACTCCATGTGTTTTGCATTGTGTGTTGCATTGTTGCCATGTTAGTTGGTAGGTTTTTGCATTTGCATGACATTTGATTTAGTTTTTCATGCTAGTATACCAAGTGTTTGTGAAAATGCCATGTTTGCTAGTTACATTATTCCATTCGGCCGCTCTTGGAATCTATGCATTGTATGTGCATTTTTGCTATATTAGTTGATAGGTTAGCATTTGCATGATATTTGGTTGAGTTTTTGGTTTAAGCATGCTTTATGTTTGTGAAAATGCCATGCATATTTTAGTTATTAGGTTTGGTTTATTTGCCATGCATGTTCATGTATTTTAGGTTTAGGTTGCATTAAATGCCATGCAAGTTCATTTAGGTCTAGGTCACTTTATGAATGCCATGCATTTTTTCATGACATTTACGTTTAAGCTCATGCATTTCATGCACTATGTTTGCTGTAATTTTTCATGCATTTCATGTTCATGCCACTTGAATAATGATTTAGTCCAATTAATGGTTCAAAGTCATGCTCTCTTGAGCATACTTGTGGAAAATTAAAGTTTGTCAAATTGATTATTCTACCTTTGTGAATTTTTTACTTAGCCAATTTTTATCTAACTTTCAAAAAGTCCTAGCTACTGTTTGTGAGTCATTTTATGAGCCTTAAATATTTTTACTTTGATTTTTAAATGATTTTATCAAAGGCAAAAATGTGTTTTGACAAAACAGTTTTTTCACCCAGTACTCGTACATTTCCGATTTTTCTGGGAATTCATCTTTAATAAAAAAATTAAGTCGATTTTTTCCCATGTAGTTTCACATGTCATGAGTCTCCAGTATTTTTTTTTTCAGAATTTTTAAAATTTTTAAAAATAGGGTAAAAAATCGTGGCTTAAAACTGGAGAGTGGAGTTAGAATTAAATTTAAAGAAAAATCATTTTTCTGTTTTGGTTAAGTTACTTAGAGTGGGCTGATTAGGAGGGTTAGCTACTGACTTAGGGTAGTTTCTAAGCCTTTTTAAACTCTAAAAATGGTTTTTCAAGTCTCGGGTTAAGGGTAGTCAAGTCCGGATTTTTAAACTTAGGAAATTAGAGCCATTTAAAAAAGATTTAGCCCAGTTTTTACTTTTATTTCAAGCTTTTCAAAATTGTTTTCAAACAATCACAAAGTATTTCGGTTTTAGAATATTTAATTTGACATATTTTCCTAAGGTAGCCGGATATCTTTTTAGATATACGGATTTCCTTAATTAAAGGAAAAAATACATTTCATGCATTGCATTTTTCATATTCATGCATTTTATATAATATGTGATTCTTGCTATAATAATTTCTATGATATTGTTATTATTTTGATTTATATTTTTTGATGTTATATGGTTTATTATATGGTTTTGAATATTTCATGATATCCTATGCTTTTATTTAGTTATTTTTATTTAGCATATACTATGTTCATGCATTATTATTTTTATTTTCATGCATATTATGTGATAGCATTATTTTATTCCATGTCATTTAAATTATATGCCATATCATTCATATTTGTCATGTCATTTAAATCATTTCATTTCATTTAGGATATATTGTGTCATCTAGAATATTTTATTTCATTTAGATTATATCATATGACTTAGGATATTGCATTTCATGTAGAATATATTATATTACCTAGGTCATTTCATTTCATCTAGGATATATTATGTCATCTAGAATATTTTATTTCATTTTGATTATATCATATGACTTAGGATATTGCATTTCATATAGAATGTATTATATTACATAGGTCATTTAATTTCATTTAGAATATACCATATAACTTAGGATATTTCATTTCATTTAGAATATGCTAAGGCATTCAAATCATGTCATGTCATTTAGGTTGCATTATATTATTTAGATTTTGCTATGTCATTTTATTTATGTCATGCATATACATATTCATTTCTTTTAAATGTTTTCAAAAAAAGATAATGGTTTTCAATAAAATAAAGATATTCCCGAGTTAAAATAATTCATGAGCTCTCTGCCGGGTTTGCTGGGGAGGATATCATCAATTATTATTAATAACGGAATATCTTCTTTAAAAAGAGAATGATTCGGAAAATTTTCCAAAATTTCTATATTTTGCCACGTTTGTTGGGGAATATAAGAAAATTTTGAATTTATAAATTCCGGATCATTTTCAATTAAAAATGGAATTATTTTTCTTTAAATTGGGAATTAACTTGAAATACTAAATTTAAAACCAACTTTTTTAGCGAGATTTGAGATAACACACGATTAATAAGGTACCGTTTTATACGGGCGTTATGGGGGTGCTAATCCTTCCTTGCACGTAACCGAGTCCCGAACCCGTTTCTTTGATTTCAATAGTTTAAACGCAGACTTGAAGTTGATTTTAAAAATGTTTTAATTAATTTTTAAAATATTTTTTAAAACCGGTTTTAATAGGTGGCCAATCACACCTAGCTAAAAAAGATTGGTGGCGACTCCATGTCTTTTTTTTAGGTGATTTTCAAAACCTTCATTTTTCTAGAGGAATTAAATCGACTTTTCCTCGTTTTTTTTAATGTCACGCTTAACGAATAATAAAGTCTTGCGATGAGACTCGTTATTTTTTAGGTTGCGACAAGAGAAATCAAAGAAACGGGTTCGGGACTCGGTTACGTGCAGGGAAGGATTAGCACCCCCACAACGCCCGTATAAACGGTACCTTATTAATCATGTATTATCTCAAGTTTCGGTAAAAAATTCGGTTTTAAATTTAGTATTTCAAGTTAATTCCCAATTTAAAAAAAAATAATGTCATTTTTAATTGAAAATGATCTGGAATTTATAAATTCAAAATTTTCTATATTCCCCAACAAACGTGGCAAAATATAGAAATTTTTATTAATTTGGAAAACTTTCCGAATCATTCTCATTTTAATGAAGATATTCCGTTATTAATGATAATTGATGATATCCTCCCAGCAAACCCGACAGAGAACTCATAAATTATTTTAACTCGAGAATATCTTTATTTTATTGAAAATCATTACCTATTTTGAAAACATTTAAAAGAAATGAATATGTATATGCATGACATAAATAAAATGAAATAGCAAAATCTAAATAATATAATGCAACTTAAATGATATGATATAATTTAAATGCCTTAGCATATTCTAAATGAAATGAAATATCCTAAGTTACATGATATATTCTAAATGAAATGAAATGACCTACGTAACATAATATATTCTATATGAAATGTAATATCCTAAGTCATATGATATATTCTAAATGAAATGAAATAATTTGACTGACATGGCAAATATGAATGATATGGCATATAATTTAAATGACATGGAATATAAAATAATGCTACCATATAATATGCATGAAAATAAAAAAGAAAATAATAATGCATGAACATAGTATATGCTAAAGAATATAAAAATAACATAACTAAATAAAAAGCATAAGATATCATGAAATACTCAAAATCATATAATAAACAATATAACATAATCATAACAATATCATAGAAATTATCATAGCAAAAATCACATATTATATAAAATGCATGAATATGAAAAATGCAATGCACGAAAATGTATTTTTTCCTTTAATTAAGGAAATCCGTATATCTAAAAAGATATTCGGATACCTTAGGAAAATATATCAAATTAAGTATTCTAAAATCAAAGTACTTTGTGATTGTTTGAAAACAATTTTGAAAAGCTTAGATTAAAAATAAAAACTTAGCTAAACCCATTTTTAAATGGCTATAATTTCCTAAGTTTAAAAATCTCGGACTTGACCAACTTTAACCCGAGACTTAAAAAATCATTTTTAGGGTTTGAAAAAGCTTAGAAACTACCCTAAGTCAGTAGCTAAACTTCCTAATCAGCCCCTTCTAAGTAACTTAACCAAAACAGAAAAATGATTTTCCTTCAAATTCAATTCTGACTCTTCTGTCCAGTTTTAAGCCATGATTTTTTACCCTATTTTTAAAAAATTGAAAAACAATACTGGAGACTCAGGACATGTAAAACTACACGGGAAAAAATCGGCTTAATTTTTTGATTAAAGATGAATGACCAAAAAAATCGGGAAAGTATGAGTACTGGGTGAAAAAACTGTTTTGCCAAAACACATTTTTGCCTTTGATAAAATCACTTAAAAATCAAAGTAAAAATATTTAAGACTCGCAAAATGACTCACAAACAGTAGCTAGGACTTTTGTAAAGTTAGACAAAAATTGGCTAAGTAAAAAAAATCACAAAGGTAGAATAATCAATTTGACAACTCTTTAATTTTCCACAAGCATACTCAATAGAGCATGACTTTGAACCATTAATTGGCCTAAGTCATTAGTCAAGTGGCATGAACATGAAATGCATGAAAAAAATACAGTAAATATGATGCATGAAATGCATGAGTTTAAACCTAAATGTCATGGAAAATGCATGGCATCAATAAAGTGACCTAGACCTAAATGAACTTGCATGGCATTTAATGCAACCTAGGTCTAAAATGCATGGACATGCATGGCAAAATAAACCAAACCTAACATCTAAAATATGCATGACAATAACACAAACACAAGGCATGCTTAAACCAAAAACTCAACCAAATGTCATGGAAATGCAAACCTATCATCTAACATAACAAAAATGCACATACAATGCAAAATAACATGAAATGGCCGAATGGCCTCAAGCTCCAAACAAGCATGGCATTTTCATAAACACTTGATATGCTTAAACCAAATACTTAATAAAATGTCATGCAAATGCAAACCTATCAACTAACATTGCAAAAATGCACATACAAAGCAAAAACAATGAGTTAGCCGAATGGCCTCAAGTTCCAAGCAAGCGTGGCATTTTCACAAACACTTGATATACTATCATACTCAACCTAAATATGATACCCAAATCATGCAAATATAAAATAGAGGTATTAAAACTAACAAACATTTTCACAAACACTTGATATACTAAATATAAAACATCAACAAATTTAAACATTATGAAAACAGAAAATTAAAAAATGCAAGAACATGATAATAAACTCATAAATAGCCATAAACTAGCAACCAAATTAAAACAAGCTTCAAGTATATGTAGTAGAAGAATATTTAAAGCATGAAAGCTAAAAAAATAACAAGAATAACATGACAAATCAAAGCAAAACAACAACAACAAAAATATAGGCCATTCGGCCATGGTAAGAAAGAAAGAAAAAAATTGTAAGAACTTGTTTAAGAAAAAGATGAAGAAAGAACTTAAAAAGAACATAAAAAAAAACTTATTTAAAAATAAAACTCACCAAAATAATAATCAAAATAGCAAAAACAAGAATTGAAAATCAAGAAAGTGCAAGAGTTGTTGCTAAAAGCAACCTCTAGAAGCTATCTTTCAAGCTTTCTTTTCTTTTCTAAACTTTTTTTTTTGCAACAATGGAGAGAAAACTCAGCCAAAACAAGATAGAAAATGAAAAATGAAGTGCTAAAAAATAAAAAATCTGAATCCCTTTAGTGCTGGCCGAAACCTCCCTCTCTCTTCACTAGGATGTTGTCATTTTTGCTCTAACCAATTTCCATCAAAGGGCTAGTGATTCGAGGTGAAAAAACATGAAATTATCACCCTTAGATTAGGCCATCAGCTTTCCATAATTACTTCTATTCAAGAATAATGTTGACACTCTCCCTCTTCATGCATTGGCCCATGTGGCTTATTTGCAATGGCTTGATAAAAAAAAAATCACTAACCAACTCTTAATTTTTGGCCTTTTGATTGAAAAATCAGAAACTCCTTCCCTCCTTTGGACCTTTGCCGGCTAGCACACCTTCTTCCAGCCCAAGATTGATTTTTTTGAAAGGCAAGAAAAACCCTTTTCGGTTGCTTGGGTAAAATGACCGTTTTGCCCCCCAGATGCAAATAAATGGCAAACGGACTCCAAATTCAAATTTTATTTTTTTAATACTTTAAAAATAATAAAATATTAAATTCTTGAAGGTTTCAAAATTTTCCGAGTCCGTTTGCTATTTATTTGGATTTTTTCTTCCAAAAATGCCCTTTTATGCCCCTACATTTTACCATTTTTTAAACGAGCTCCAAATCAAGATTTTTATTCACCAATACCTTCCAAATAATTTAAAAGTGCGATCTGGAAGTTTTCATAATTTTTGGAACTCATTAGGTATTTTTTCGGGATTTATCTGCTTGAATTACTACATCGGAGGCTCGAGATTTGGCCATTTTGCAAACTAACTCCGAATCAAGATTTTATTTTTCCAATCTCTTCCAAATAATTTAAAAATGATATTTTCAAATTTTCAGAATTTTTGGAGTCCATTTGCCATTTTGCCGGGATTTATCTTCTTGAATTACTACATAAGAGACCCGAGATTTGGCCATTTTGTAAACGAACTCTGAATCAAGATTTTCTTTTTCCAATCTATTTAAAATAATTCAAAAATGAGATTTTCCAATTTTTAGAATATTTGGAGTTCATTTGCTATTTTTCCGGGATTTTCCTTATTGAATTACTACATAAGAGACCTGGGATTTGGCCATTTTGCAAACGAACTCCGAATCAAGATTTTCTTTCTCCAATCTCTTCCAAATGATTTAAGAATGAGATTTGCAAATTTTCAGAATTTTTTAAGTCAATTTGCTATTTTTCCCAAATTTTCCAAATTTGCCCTTTTACCTCCGAAACCCGGTTTTGCTCAAAACAAGTTCAATTTTTAAATTTTCTTCAAATTGAGCCTTGGGCTATCTCTTTTTAATCATTCCTCATCCATTAGGGGCTTTGGTCTTACCAAGTCGGGCCATTTCTGTAGTTCTTCCCAATTTCATCGAAATCCATCAAAAACCCTAATTCTCGATTTTCTCCCGGATTAACTTTTATTTCAGTTTTTCTTTCAAATGGCTTCTCCATTACATGTATTCAGTGCTTATCTTTCATTTGGAACCTTCAATTTTGGCCAATTCGATCGTTTAAGCACTTTTCTCCAAATTTTCCAGATTAGGATTTCCTTTATACTGAATCTCTAAATCCCAACTTCCGAACTCCATATCTTTCGATGTAGACCTCAGATTATCAAAATTCTTTCGCCATTTTTCAATTGAACTTCAAATCTTGATTTTGAAAGTGGGTTGGATTTTTCAGTAGTTGACTTTTTGGGGTTGACTTTTTTCAAGTTTGACTTTTTACGCTCGCCCTCTTAAACTAAGTCTCGGAGTACCACCTGCAAGATGAAAAAGGTCTTTTTACATTCTGAAACATCAATTTAGGAAGAAAACATACCTGTTTTAGTGGTCCGGGCAAAATTAGGTGTCTACAGCTGCCTCTCTTTGGCTATTGTTGAGAATCAGGAATCAGGCAAAGATAAACAAACAATAATTTTGTACGGTTAGTGAAATCACATGTGAAGGAAAGGGAACGAGTTTCTTTTTCATTTTTCTATCATTTTTTTTGGATAAAGCTGTAAATTGAAGATTTTGTCCTTAAATTGAATTCCCTGACTAATCAAGGCTCGACCCGTCTTAAGGAAACGGGTTCGATTTTAAAAGAAAAAATTACGCTAGAAGGTCTTTAGAAAAGTGCTCGAAGATCTTAAAAATGGTGCCTGGAAGTCTTTAAAATTGGTGCCCGAAGGTCTTTAAAACTGTGCTCGAAGGTCTTTAAAACTGGTGCCCGAAGGTCTTTAAAATTGGTGCTCGAAGGTCTTTAAAACTGGTGCCCGAAGGTCTTTAAAACTGGTGCCCGAAGGTCTTTAAAACTGGTGCCCGAATGTCTTTAAAACTGGTGCCCGAAGGTCTTTAAAACTAGTGCCCGAAGGTCTTTAAAACTGGTACCCGAAGGTTTTTAAAACTGGTGCCCGAAGGTCTTTAAAACTGGTGCCCGGAGGTCTTTAAAATGGTGCCCGGAGGTTTTACCCGTGATTAAAATACCTTGATGACGGTCTCAAGGCTTGACTCATTTGATAAAACAAAATGAATTCGATTTAAAACAAAAAGAAATACCTCAACAGTGGTCTCAAGGCTCGACTCATTTGATAAAACAGAATGCATTCGATTTAAAACAAAAGGAAATACTAAGAATGATTCTGGGTTTGGTTCATTTGGAGAAAATAAATTTAACTTGAAAATGAAAGGGACATACCTCGACGGCGGTCTCGGAGCCTAACTCGTTTGAGAAGCAAAACGAGTTCGATTTGGGGAAGTCCAAGCTTTCCTGATTTTTGCACTGTTAGCTAAATGCAATGATGAGAATGACATGCTTTGCAAATGCCTGTATGTTTCCTAATAATGAATGCAATCAAATGATTGTGTCATGATTTCTAATCCATGGTTTCTTTGAGATTCACAGATTATCCGACTTCATGACAGAGTCTTCAATTTGTTCATTGATGCCCCACTCAAGATATCTTGTCAATCAGTCTCAGTTTCTGACTTAAATTCACATATTTTTTTGACTTTGTGATGGAGTTCCCACCACGTTCACTGTTTTCTTTTCTTGGTGAACTTTCCAAACCTTTCCCAAGATTTAAATCTATTCCTTAGTAATACTTTCAAATCTTTTTAGTTAAAGATTTTTTATTACTAATCATCATTCAATTTAATAACAATCATAATGCATCTAAAAAATGTATAAAAGAAAGCAAAAATTGTCATGAAAAGGATAACAAAAATTTATTGCAAGAAATGTTTCAAAATAGTAAACATAAATATCAAGGATATAAGAAACAAATGTAAGTTTATAGGTTGTAGATGTCCCGATGCGGAATATCTTGGACCCCTGATTTTCAAACCATCTGAAATTTCTTTTGAACGAGCAATTTACTTGGTGACCTCTTGCTTTCGTAGTTACTTTAGACTGAGTTGTTCCCCTTTTCTCTGATTGTCAGATACTTTCTCCCCCTTTACACGAAGCATTTATTCGAACTTTGATTAGTACTTGAGCCGCCCTTTGCAGGTTTTCAACTCAAGTGTCCTCCATTCAATATTAATTCACCCTTTGCGGGTTTTCGGCTTAAACCTCTCTTTTTACATTCTTTTTTCATTTCCATTTTTTTTTTGTATTCTACCATGCATCTGAGAATTCTAAATGCTTCCAAAATAAAAATATCAATCCAAAAGATGGAATAAATTTTGAGAATGACTTTTCAAATTAAATATCCATGCTTGATCAAAATGGGCTTTTAAAGCACGTAATGTAGGCCAAGTTTTAGGTTTAGAAAGAAAGGATGAAATAGGCCCAAAGTGTGTTTATGGGTGATTGGATCAAGGATCATTTCCTGAGGAGAACTCATTCTTGAAACATTTGTCCCTTTTTGGACTTTCTTTTCTTCTTCTTTTTTTGCTTTGTTGGCTTTCATTTGCCACATTTTTTGACGGCTTTCTTTTTGCCATGATTTTTGATTATTTTTCCTCGCATTTGTCCTCCAGTGTAGAGGGTGATCCTTGATTAAGGTTTAAAGAAAGAAATAATTCCTAATGCTCAAAGGGGTGACTAAGGATAATTTCTTCTTATTGAAAGGAATATGAAAGATGGCCATTCATCATATCAAGCATGAATATTTTCTTTGAAAAGCAATTCACAGGGGAGATAGATATATAGAATTTCCATTTTTACACTTGGAATCATTCGAATTTCCATGTGCACAGCATCACACATTTTTTTCAAGCATAATACTTCTTCAGTTCATCGGCATTCACGGGATTTCTGAAATCCTCCCTGTCCATTCTCGTTAAAATCAATGCTCCTCCAGAAAAAGCTTTTTTTTTTTACCACATAGGGTCCTTCCCAATTCGGAGCCCATTTTTCTCTCGGGTCCTTCACTATAGGGAGAATTTTCCTCAGTACCAACTCTCCTTCTCGAAACTGTCTAGGATGAACGTTCTTGTTGTGGGCTCGAATCATTCTTTTTTGATACAACTCCCCATGGCAAATTGTTTTCAATCTTTTCTCCTCGATGAGATTCAACTGTTCATAACGAGCTCTAACCCATTCTGCTTCCTCTAGGACAACTTCCATCAAAACCCGAAGTGAAGGGATCTCAACTTCAATAGGTAGCATTGCTTCCATCTGGTATACCAAAGAGAACGTCGCTGCCCCTGTAGATGTGCGGATCGAAGTACGATATGCATGAAGAGCAAAAGGCAAGATCTCATGCCAATCCTTGTATACATTGGTCATCTTCTCAACAATATTCTTGATGTTTTTATTAGCTGCTTCTACTGCGCCATTCATCTTCGGACTATAAGGTGCCGAATTATGATGTGTGATCTTGAATTGAGTACACACTTCTCTCATCATCCTATTGTTCAAATTGAGAGCATTATCCGAAATAATTCTTGCTGGCAACTCGTAAAGGCATATGATTTCTTTCTTAACGAATCTGCATACCACCGACTTTGTTACATTCGCATATGACGCAGCTTCTACCCACTTTGTGAAATAATCTATGGCCATCAAGATGAAACGATGTCCATTTGAAGCTTTCGGGGTAATAGGCCCGATCATATCCATTCCCCACATTGAAAAGGGCCATAGTGCAGTCATGACATGTAATGGCGATGGCGACTCATGAATCTTATCTGCATATATCTGGCATTTTCGGGAATAACTGATGCAATCTCCTTCCATCGTCAACCAATAGTAACCTGCCCTCATAATCTGTTTAGCAAGCATGTGACCATTAGCATGAGTACCACATGTCCCTTCATGGACCTCTTCTATAATTCTTCGAGCTTTAGCAGATCTGACACATCTCAATAAGACTTGATATTTTTCTTTCTTGTAGAGAATCTCATTGTCTAGAACAAAACCTATTGGTAGCCTTCTCAGAGTCCTCTTGTCATTCTCTGTTGCTTGTTCTGGATACTGTTGACTCTTGATGTACTGCAAGATATCGTTATACCAAGGAAGGCCATCTGCTTCTTCTTCAATACTCAGACAGTAGGCAGGAGACTCATATATACTCATGTTTATTGGCACAACTTCAGCCCCTTCATTCACTTTAAACATTGATGACAAAGTATCCAGAGCATCTGCCATCCGATTTTCTTCTCGAGAAAAGTAGTTGAAATTCACCTCTTCAAACTCCTCCAATAAACTCAGTATGAGTTCTCGATATCGAATTAGTTTTGTATCTCGGGTTTCCCATTCTACTCGTAGCTGGTAAATCAATAAGGCTGAATCTCCGAAAACGTCCAATACTTTGATCTTTCTATCCACTGCAGCATGAAGGCCCATAGTACATGCTTCATACTCGGCAGTATTGTTTGTACAATCAAAATCGAATTTGGCAGTGAAAGGATAATAATCTTCTTCTGGGGATATAAGCACTGCACCGATTCCATGCCCCATGGAATTAGATGCGCCATCAAAGTACATTTTCCATACTTTCTTTTTCAGGGGAATCTCATCTGCTTGCGACACATACATCAAATCTTCATCCGAGAAGTCAAAGATCAACGGCTCATAATCTTCCACTGCCCGACTTGCTAAGAATTCAGCCACTGGACTGCCCTTGATAGCTTTTTGACTTACATATATAATGTCGTATTCTGATAATAAAACCTGCCATCTTGCCATCCTCCCTGAAAAAGAAGGTACTTCCAACATGTACTTGACTGGATCCAGCTTGGCAATCAACCACGTTGTGTGGTACAACATGTACTGTCTGAGTCTTCGAGCAGTCCAAGCTAAGGCACAACACAACTTTTCTACCGACGAATATTTCAACTCATAATCTGTGAACTTCTTACTGAGGTAGTAAACTGCCTGTTCTTTCTTTCCAGTCTCATCAAGCTGCCCCAAAACACAACCCATGGATCTTTCAAATACTGATAAATACAGTATCAATGGTTTATCCGGAATAGGTGGCATTAGTACCGGTGGGTTGGACAGATAATGTTTAACCTTTTCAAATGCAATCTGAAAACCTTTATCCCGTTCTCCTGGATCACATTTTCGAAGTAACTTAAATATTGGATCACACTTGTCGGTTAACTGAGAAATAAACCGAGCAATGTAATTCAATCTCCCCAAAAAGCCTCTTTCTTCATTTTGAGTATGAGGTGGTGGCAAATTCTGAATAGCCTTCACTTTATCTGGGTCAATCTCAATTCCTCTTTTGCTGACGACAAAACCCAACAATTTCCCTAAGGTGACTCCAAACGTGCATTTTGTCAGATTTAGCTTGAGTCTAAACTTCCTTAGTCGTTCAAAGAGCCTTTTAAGATTCGCAATATGCTCCTCTTCTCCTTGTGACTTTGCGATCATATCATCAACGTAGACCTCAATTCCCTTATGCATCATATCATGAAACAAGGTCACCATAGCTCGTTGGTATGTTGCCCCAGCATTCTTCAACCCAAATGGCATTACCTTATAGCAGAAGGTTCCCCACATTGTAACAAATGTGGTTTTCTCTATATCTTCCGGAGCCATCTTGATCTGATTGTATCCTGAGAGTCCGTCCATGAAAGAAAATAAAGAACTTTTCGTCGTATTATCCATCAGGGTATCAATATGGGGCAAAGGGAAATTATCTTTAGGGCTGGCCTTGTTCAAATCTCGGTAATCAACGCATATCCACACTTTTCCATCCTTCTTTGGTACTGGAACAATATTTGCCACCTATTCTGGATATTTTGCCACCTCTAAGAATCCAACATCAAATTGTTTCTTCACCTCCTCTTTTATCTTTAACAGCATGTCTGGCCTCATTCTTCTCAACTTTTGCTAAATTGGCTTGCATTTTGGCTTTAAAGGGAGCTTATGAACCACAATATCCAGATCCAACCCTGGCATGTCTTGGTAAGACCATGCAAATACATCCACATATTCCTGGAGCAAGGCTATCAATTCACCTTTTATTGATGGGGACAATGAAGTCCCGATTTT
The DNA here is from genome assembly GCA_030761205.1 of Fremontodendron californicum. Lineage (NCBI taxonomy): Eukaryota > Viridiplantae > Streptophyta > Magnoliopsida > Malvales > Malvaceae > Fremontodendron > Fremontodendron californicum. The sequence continues at coordinate 7,016,931 of JAULJL010000032.1, forward strand.
GACTTCCTTTATCTCTTCACCATCTCCCAGATTTATCATTTCCAATAATTCCTTATGAGGAAGTACTTGTTTCTCCTCTTGTTCTATTTTCTTTAATAGATCCAGAGGTAGACCATAATCCTCAGTATCCTCATTAGCCTCAACATCACCCGTGCAAATAGGTCTTTCAAAATCAATTTCAGAATTGCTGACAGGAAAGTCCTCATATTCCGCATCCGCACACCTATAAATAGGTGGAGAAGAAAAAATATAGGAAAATATATAATGAAAACAAAATAAATAAAAATGAAAGAATATGGACACATTAATATGGATAAAATGCATTGTGCTTGTTATTTATTGAATGAAAATGTTTAAACAAAAAGACCATTACAGAAAAAACTCTTAATATCTCTGGGTAAAGATAATTAAGATTGCTTTTTTAAAAGTATTACGTTGGAATAGACTTAAAAACTATGGGCAACTCGGTTGCACTCCAATTGGTTAGTCTGTATCCTGGTGGAGAAGGTCGCACCATCCAGTTTGCACTATCACTTTCCATTCTTTCTTTCCCGATCATGCAAATCACCATATCTTGAATTTGCCCCCTTTATTCACATGGAATTTTTCAAAAGCTTGTTCAATCATTACAAGCACATCCTCTGAATTCTTTTCCCCGAATAGAAAACCAGCAGAGCGAAAGTTGTGAAGGATTGGTGGAAAATTCATGGGTTTCCATTCAATATCCATACCCGTGAGATAGGCCATTCTCCTTTGTCTGTTCCTTTCAACCTGTTTCCTCTTCTCATGGGCCTTCGAAAGATACCTAAGCCAAATCGGCCTTTCTTTCCCACTGCTTCCACTGCTCGAGCCATCCCTTGAAGATATTTCCCCAAACCTTTTCCAGCCCTACAGCCTTTTCCCATTGTGGTTCTTACTCCCAGTCTTGTGTTCTTGGACAACCTTGGTTTCAGAATTTTTCGTCATTCAGCGACGAAAACTGCGTTTACGAATTCCAAAGACCGAAAAGAACATTCCCCGGCATCTTCATTGGGCTCAACATAAGGAGATTCAGTAGATGCGGAGGCTATTATGTCTTTTTTCTCCTAATGCAGTGATCAAACGGCCTTCCACCATAAATTTCAGCTTTTGGTGGAGAGACAAGGGTACAGCCCCAGCTGAATGTATCCATGGCCTTCCCAACAAACAAATATAAGATGGATTAATATCCATGACCTAGAAGTTCACCGTATAAGTGCATGGGCCTATCTCTAGAGGAATTTCAATAGTTCCCATAACCTTTCTCCTTGTTCCATCGAAAGCCCTGACTACTGTGCAAGTCGAAATCATATAAGATATATCCACTGGCAACTTGGATAGGGTTGCTAAGGGCATCACATTTAATGAAGAACCATTGTCCAAAAGGACCCTTGGTAATATGTGCCCTTTACAAGTGGTAATTATATGGAGAGCTTTCGTTGACCTAATACTATTGGGTGGTATCTCATCATAGCTAAAAAATATATGGTCGTTTGCTGCGATGCTTCACACTAGCCTGTCCAACTTTTCTACTTATATGTTATTAGCCACGTATGCCTCATTCAACACTCTTAACAGGGCATTTTTGTTTGGCTCTGAATTCAGAAGCAAATATAAGATTGAAATTCTAGCTGGTTGACGTTGAAGTTGTTCAACCACGCTATACTGATGCACCCAAAAGAGTGTATCTTATTTAACCTTGCACTAAAAAGATAAATTGTAAGTATAGTAGTTAGCAAGGGTCGAGTCCTCAGGGATTGGGTTTTAGTTTATAAGTTAATAGTTTAAAACTTAAATTCAAGAACAATAAAAGAAAAGGGGTTTTTTGAAGCCAGATTTAAACTAAAGTAAATAATAAGAATAAGATGCAAGGCGGTATAACCAGCCAATAAAAATATATATACTAAATTAGGCGGTATAACCAGCCAATATATATACTAAATTAGGCGGTATAACCAGCCAATAAAAATAAAACAAAGTTAATATACAAATTAGGCGGTATAACCAGCCAATAAAAATAAATATACTTTTAAAAATAAGCAAACTAGAAAAGTAAGAAAACAAGTAAGTAAGAAGAATCAAATATGAAAAATATGGTTAAGGTTTCATTCTCCACCACTAGACATCATTAAGAATCAATTTCAGATCTATCAATATCAACCAACTATCAAAGTTAACAACCGTAGATAACAACAAGCTCTGTTATCCCAATCTTTCCTTAGTTTGTCGTTAAATAGAACAAGCTCTCTATTTAATCTCTAACCATTAAACAACCTAGAATAAGCTCTCTAAATTCAATTTAATGGCAGCTTTATGATGAGAAAGATAGGTTGATCTAAGCAACAAACACATAAGCTCGGATTGTTCAACTTAGGTTATGTTCCACTTTGCAATTATTGAAAACTTGACCATAATCATTAATCACAAATTGCCACTTATGAATAGGAAATCAGGACAATTACACGGATCAAGACTCCTAAACTAGCAATAGATAATTATCAAGATCTATCTAGTTGTACACCTAAATAAATCAAGACAACATCATGAACAATTCTTGTAGAAGAACATAAGCAACTTTGATAGAAAATTAATGATAGATAGAATCTGAAAATCAATCACAAAACATGTCTAGGGCTTTGAAATCACCCTTAACCAAATAGAAGTTTAGCCTAGCATAGGCATTGTAAACATAAACATAAAATTAAAGAAAATCTAAGAAGAAAATAAAAGAAAGAAAGAAGAAGAGGAAGAATATTAATTATCCAACCTCTTGCTCTCTCTAAAGAAAAAGAAAACTAGAGAAAAGAAAGAAAACTAGAGAAAAGAAAGAAGAAGAAAACTTAGAGAATTTTATTAAAATGGCTAATATCCTACCTATGTACAATATGATCCCTTACAATCATCCAAGGCCCTCTATTTATACACATTTTGGAGGGCTAAATGACAAGAGACAAGCTTTACAAATTTCAAAGGTAGGTATATGACGATTTTGATCAGCCAACTTGATGGTCGATTTCGTCAATATTGGAGGCCTGATCTGATCACATGGTCTTCTAGAAAAAGGTTCCCCTATCAGTTACGGAACCATAGCCGTTGGAATCAGCTCATTTGCTGATGTGGTTAAGCAGATATGGGCAAAATACGAAAACATGTCAGCACAGATGTCATTACACATCAGCCACCTTGATGGTCGATTTATTCAATATTGGAGGCCTGATCTGATCACATGGTCTTCTAGACAAAGGTTCCCCTATCAGTTACGGAACCATAGCCGTTGGAATCAGCTCATTTGCTGATGTGGATAAGAAGATACGGGCATAATACGAAAACATGTCAGCACAGACATCATTGCACATCAGCCAACTTGATGGTCGATTTCGCTAGGGAAAACGACTCCGTTTTAAGAAGTGTAAAACATGAAAAAGATAGATATGCCTCTTAGCTTTGCATGGCTACAAATTTCAACCTTATTGCTTCAGTGAAACTCGAGATATAGCTGATATGGCAAAAGGTGTCGGAACTGAAACTGAACTGGATTTGCCCTTAATTCTAGTAATCTGAAATCACTCAAAGAAACTTGTGAAAAACACCAAAATACATAAAAATATAAAAGATCATAAACACAATTAGACTAAACAATAATAACTCGTATTTGACACAAAACATTAATAAAACATAACTAAAAACTATATAATTATACGAGTTATCACACCCCCACACTTAGATTGTTGCTAGTCCCTAGCAACGACTCAATAAAAATAAAATAAGAAAATCTAATCTAATCCATTTTCGTAGGAAATCACGGTGGCACTTAGCATGTGACACAAGCCTTTAAACCCCTAGGTGTCCCTAGTGGACGAGTTTAGTCTCGTGAGGGTTTACTAGAACGATACCCACAAACATTGAAAAACTAAAATATAAATAAACTGCATATACTAAAAATATTTACTCCTAATCCTTTCAATACAAATTAGATACAATATTTGAACAAGTCTTATAAACTAATCAATAGCTTAAAGAATTTCACAAAAAATCATGCTTGAATGTAAATTGTTTGAGTTAAGCCAATATTAGCATAACATATCTCAATCAAAATAGTGCATGTTCAAATTTAATCTCAACTTCTCACATGGGATACTCTCTTGATTTTCACTCTTTAAAGTAGTGGTAAAGTGTTTACACTCAATCAATCTCATGAAAACACTTCTACCATATGCTTGCTTGTCCACCTATTCTCCACTAAAAGATCATGCAACTTCATAAATCAAGAGGTCTTTAATCAAGGTTGTAATGGGGCCAAGGGGTTTGTAATGTGGTTGAAGAACAAAAGGATAAAGATATCACAAAGGTTCCAAAGAGTTCATAAAGTTTAGAGATATTAAAAGATTATACAAAGAAACTTCTCAAAACTCTTTACAAGTACATAGTCACCTAGGCCGGATATTCATGTTGGGCCTTTTCTTCATTCTAAACAACTTTGTAACATCTTTTTCTTTTTCCACAAATTCAAGAGATGATTCATATTTTTTTTTTTCCACAGGAATATATTTGCCACTATTCCATTTCTTTTTCTCTTGACTTTTCTTTTCTTTTCCCCCCACACTTATTTCTTGTTTCTAGCCCAAACTTTTAACTAAAAATATCCCTTGTTTTTTTTTTTTTTGCAATATGTCTCAAAATATATAATCCATCTTTAGAACAAGGGTAAGGATATAAGTATATTTAGGCTAGGTGTAAGTTGTGGTTACCAATAAAACATCATATTTAATGTAGGCTCAAATTGGCTCACTAGTGGGGATGTTCTCTTAGAACATTAATAATGGATGGCTGTTTGGCTCTGGTTATAATCCTAATGCCTCTATCATATTCATGTTGTCACATGTATCAATATAGTCTCAAACGGTTTAAAGCAAGTTCTAGAGAATCATGTAATCATAAGAGCACTCAAGAAAGAAATTAGATTGATTTGTATAATGCATCAATCATTATAGGCTCAAAAACTCACAAGGATGATTATACAAGTCAGATTAAGTCTAAACATGCTTCTTTCTCAATCAACATATCATATTAACATTTGCTCATAAAAAGATTGATATCAAGTTCAATTCTCATGAAAATCTTCTCACTAATAAATATGTTTTAGACTTATGCAATTCATATCTCATCATTGTATTAAAAAGGAACTAAAACACACTAAAAATAATAATAATAAAGACTCATAAAAAAAATAGTAGACAAAAATAAAAGAAATCCTAAATCATTCCCCCCACACTTAATTCTTACATTGTCCTCAATGTAAGTCTATTAACCCAAATGAAAGAATCATGTGTAAGAGAAAAGAACTAATAACATAAGAATAGGAACAACTAAGACTCAAAACAAAACAAACTCATGCAACCTAAATAATCCTAAAATACTAAACAAAAATTAACAAGTAAACATAAAAAATAAAAATAAAAACAATAAAAATAAAAATAATAAAAGAAAAGAAAAAGGAAAAGGAAAAGAAAGAGAAAGCAAATCTGAATATGGAAGGTTGGCAATTTCTTCTTTAATTGGGTTGCCTTCCCAATTAACACTTGAGTTAATGTTTTGAACCTAACCAACACCCCTTCTTGGCTTTTTAGGCTTGTCAGGCTCATACATGAAATTTTCCAAATTAATGCGTTTGAGAGGAAGCTTTCTTTGCACAACAGTGGATGCATTCTCCATTACAAGTATTATTCCATCATCCTTTGTGGTGCATATCTCATCGAGGAATGGAGCATATTTTGATACTTGTTGAATGGCATCCACAAACAAGTTGTTTAAGGTTTCTGGCATGTGTTGTTCATGTTCTTCCTCCATGAACTTTGCAAATCTACTAGGAAAAGGTGGAGAAGAAACATTAGTAAAAAGTGGAACCTTAAACGTTACCTCAGGTGCCGAAATACTCTTATTTGGATTTGTGGCTTCATTATCCTCAAGAATAGAATCCATCTCTAATTTTGTCTCATCCTCATCTTGTTCCTCATTCCTCAAGGTCACAATCGTAGCATTCTCCTTTGGGTTAATCATCGTTTGGGCAGGGAGTTCTTCAGATCTTTGTGCTACCCATCCCACCATACTACTAGTCAATTGGATCATCTGCTTTTCCAAACTCTGGATGCTTGCCCTTGTTTCCTGTTGAAATTGCAATGTATCAGTAACAAGAGAATAGACAAGATCTTCTAAAGAAGTACCTGAGTTTTGAGTCATATGTGGTGGTTGGAAAAGATCTGGTTCTTGGGACCATGATTGATTGAAGCTAGATGGATGAGTGTAATTGGCATAAGGATCTACTTCTTGGTAATTTTCCGAATAGCCATAAGTAGTATGATCCCACCATCCCTCATGGTAAGTGTTTGAGTAATGATCATACTGTTGGTCTTGGAACACTTGATGGCCTTGACATCCTCCCATGGCCAATTGTTGAACTAGGGAAGTGAGATTGGCTTGTTGATTCTCCATGTTCATGTATGCCACCAACTCTTCAAGTGTTAGATTGCTCAACTCCATCGTTTTTTTTTTTTTTTTTTTTTCAAAATTTGATAAGAAAAACTTGTATGTACAAGAAAATAAAACTAATTAGAACTGAAAATAAGAATAAACCAAGTAAACTAATAAACTAAAGAAAGCAATCCCCGGCAACGGCGTCAAAAACTTGATGCACCCAAAAGAGTGTATCTTATTTAACCTTGCACTAAAAAGATAAATTGTAAGTATAGTAGTTAGCAAGGGTCGAGTCCTCAGGGATTGGGTTTTAGTTTATAAGTTAATAGTTTAAAACTTAAATTCAAGAACAATAAAAGAAAAGGGGTTTTTTGAAGCCAGATTTAAACTAAAGTAAATAATAAGAATAAGATGCAAGGCGGTATAACCAGCCAATAAAAATATATATACTAAATTAGGCGGTATAACCAGCCAATATATATACTAAATTAGGCGGTATAACCAGCCAATAAAAATAAAACAAAGTTAATATACAAATTAGGCGGTATAACCAGCCAATAAAAATAAATATACTTTTAAAAATAAGCAAACTAGAAAAGTAAGAAAACAAGTAAGTAAGAAGAATCAAATATGAAAAATATGGTTAAGGTTTCATTCTCCACCACTAGACATCATTAAGAATCAATTTCAGATCTATCAATATCAACCAACTATCAAAGTTAACAACCGTAGATAACAACAAGCTCTGTTATCCCAATCTTTCCTTAGTTTGTCGTTAAATAGAACAAGCTCTCTATTTAATCTCTAACCATTAAACAACCTAGAATAAGCTCTCTAAATTCAATTTAATGGCAGCTTTATGATGAGAAAGATAGGTTGATCTAAGCAACAAACACATAAGCTCGGATTGTTCAACTTAGGTTATGTTCCACTTTGCAATTATTGAAAACTTGACCATAATCATTAATCACAAATTGCCACTTATGAATAGGAAATCAGGACAATTACACGGATCAAGACTCCTAAACTAGCAATAGATAATTATCAAGATCTATCTAGTTGTACACCTAAATAAATCAAGACAACATCATGAACAATTCTTGTAGAAGAACATAAGCAACTTTGATAGAAAATTAATGATAGATAGAATCTGAAAATCAATCACAAAACATGTCTAGGGCTTTGAAATCACCCTTAACCAAATAGAAGTTTAGCCTAGCATAGGCATTGTAAACATAAACATAAAATTAAAGAAAATCTAAGAAGAAAATAAAAGAAAGAAAGAAGAAGAGGAAGAATATTAATTATCCAACCTCTTGCTCTCTCTAAAGAAAAAGAAAACTAGAGAAAAGAAAGAAAACTAGAGAAAAGAAAGAAGAAGAAAACTTAGAGAATTTTATTAAAATGGCTAATATCCTACCTATGTACAATATGATCCCTTACAATCATCCAAGGCCCTCTATTTATACACATTTTGGAGGGCTAAATGACAAGAGACAAGCTTTACAAATTTCAAAGGTAGGTATATGACGATTTTGATCAGCCAACTTGATGGTCGATTTCGTCAATATTGGAGGCCTGATCTGATCACATGGTCTTCTAGAAAAACGTTCCCCTATCAGTTACGGAACCATAGCCGTTGGAATCAGCTCATTTGCTGATGTGGTTAAGCAGATATGGGCAAAATACGAAAACATGTCAGCACAGATGTCATTACACATCAGCCACCTTGATGGTCGATTTATTCAATATTGGAGGCCTGATCTGATCACATGGTCTTCTAGACAAAGGTTCCCCTATCAGTTACGGAACCATAGCCGTTGGAATCAGCTCATTTGCTGATGTGGATAAGAAGATACGGGCATAATACGAAAACATGTCAGCACAGACATCATTGCACATCAGCCAACTTGATGGTCGATTTCGCTAGGGAAAACGACTCCGTTTTAAGAAGTGTAAAACATGAAAAAGATAGATATGCCTCTTAGCTTTGCATGGCTACAAATTTCAGCCTTATTGCTTCAGTGAAACTCGAGATATAGCTGATATGGCAAAAGGTGTCGGAACTGAAACTGAACTGGATTTGCCCTTAATTCTAGTAATCTGAAATCGCTCAAAGAAACTTGTGAAAAACACCAAAATACATAAAAATATAAAAGATCATAAACACAATTAGACTAAACAATAATAACTCGTATTTGACACAAAACATTAATAAAACATAACTAAAAACTATATAATTATACGAGTTATCATATACTCACTGTGCTTTATGAATTTTAAGGACTCACAGGCTTCCTTCTCATTTACCGGTTCTTTCATTCTGTTAACTGGGGCTGATCCCCTCTCTGTTTCTTTTGGCAAATCCATCTCAATATGGATTGGCTCGACTACTTTTTTCTCTTTGTCTGCTCCTCTGTCTTTTCCTGTTCAGCAGCCTCCGGAGCATAACACCTTTCGCTTTGAGTTAAATGCCCCACACCTGTGATATCCTGCTGACTCGAAGACCCAGGCATAACCATGCTGCAGTCGTATTTCCATGGTGCAGCTTTGTTTTCCTTGTATTAAAAGGAAACAGGCAAATCAATGATTAATTTGGGTGCACTTTCCTCAATGACCGGCATAACTTTCTCCTCTGGTTCATCATAATAGATGATCAAGGGTCTTCCTATCCCGTAGCTAGATGCATTCCCAATAACTCCTATTTCCACCTCTGTCTTTTCATAGAATTGGGCTTCCCCATTATCCATCAGTTTTTGGACTTTAACCGGAAAATCTCCGCAGTCCTGTATGATATGACCTTTACACTTATGGAACGAACACCAATTTTGCACCCTCTTTGCCACCATTTTTAGATTGTTCGCATCTTCCACAATTCCTGTTTTGACCATCTCAACCCATACTATCAACATCGGAGTCTTGACTTCCCTGAAATCCTTTTTTAACCTTCTAGCTTCCCTTGTCAATATTGCATTTACCCGATTCCTAGCATGATCGGGCAATGGGTTTCTCGCTATATTCGGCCCATTTTTTGACCCAAACTTTACAACTTCGGCGTTAATCAGGCTTTGGACTTTTTTTTAAAGGCCAGGCAATCTTCCGTCGAATGTCTTTGAATTCCTGCCTGGTATGCGCAGTTAGTGTTTTCATTGTACCACTTTCGATATGGAGGTGTCAGAGGTTTAAGGTACACAGGTGCAACAAGTTGACCCTGCAATAGTTTAGGATATAGCTCACCATGAGTAGTAAGAATCAGATCAAATTGGGGTTTTTTATCGTTCCTTGGTGAACGTTGGTAATTGCGCGCGGGACCTTGAGTGTTTGAGACAGTATTTCTAGGAAGGGTTATTTGTGGGGATATACCAGTCGGGAATGGCTGTTGCGGGTATATTGGTATAGGGGAATGGATTTTGGGTAAGGTGGTTCACATTGGGGTAGTAAGGATTATACCTCGGGAAAGGTGTGTAAGGTGTCGGAGGTGCATAAGATATGGTAGGAGTATAAGGCCTTTGTGGTGTGTATGGTGTAGTAGGTGTATAGGGGTATAGGGGTATTGGCTGAAACTTACTGCATGTGTCTCATCCTTCTTCTTTGCAGGAAAAACTCTCTTTGGGGTAGCAGACTCACCTCTTTCCATCTTCCCGTTCTTAATATCGGACTCTATCATCTCCCCAGATATTACCATATCTCCAAAGTCCTTGGTGGCGCTTCCCACCAATTTGTCATAATAAGGTGCTTTCAAGGTGTTGATGAAAAGCACTATGGTTTTTTTGCTAGTTAAAGGGGGTTGCACTTGTGTGGCCAAATCCCTCCACCTCTGCGAGTATTCTTCGATGCTCTCATTGGACCTTTTTTCCATATTCTGTAACGACAGCCTATTAGGTAACATGTCAGACACATGCTTATAATATTCCATGAAAGCCCTGGCCAAATCCGTCCATGAACAAATCTTGGTACGACTTAGTTGATTGTACCATCGGGTGGCTGACCCTGTTAAGCTATCTTGGAAGCAATAAATAAGAAATTTCTCATTATCATCATGCCCCGTCATCCTTCTGTAGTACATGGTCAGATGAGATGATGGGTTGGTGGTCCCATTATACTTTTCAAAGTCTGGTACTTTGAACTTTGGGGGAATTACTAGATCGTGTACCAAGTTCATCTCTTTGGCATCCAGAGTGCCAAATAATTCTGCTCCTTCAACTGCCCTTAACCTTTCTTCCGGCAGCTGATTTTTTTTTAGATTCAGCAGTCTCGACCCTCTTCAATTCAGACATTTTTGCCCTTTCCTTTTCTGCCATTTCTTCGAAGTCTGGAACTTCGAGACGAAAATTTTGTGCTTCGGCTGCTGGTTGGATATAAATATAGGATGCTGCCACAGTTGGAAGTTCATTTCCCATAGGTTGGGACGTCTGGCCATTTTTCTGTACCACTTCTGGTCGATCTTCTTGGTTCACTGCTGATAACTCGTTTAATTATATAGTTCTTAGTTATGTTTTATTATTGTTTTGTGTCAAATACGAGTTATTATTGCTTAGTCTACTTGTTTTTATGATCTTTTATATTTTTATGTAATTTGGTGTTTTTCACGAGTTTCTTTGAGTGATTTCAGATTACTAGGTTAAATAAAGAATTAAGGGCAAATCCAGTTCAGTTCCAGTTCCGACACCTTTTGCCATATCCGCTATATCTGGAGTTTCACTGAAGCAATAAGGCTGAAATTTTAATCGTGCAAATTTAAGAGGCATATCTATCTTTTTCATGTTTTACACTTCTTGAAACGGAGTCGTTTTCCCTACCGAAATCAACCATCAAGTTGGCTGATGTGCAATGACGTCTGTTCTGCACCGTTTTGGTATTTTGACCATATCTTCCGATCCACATGAGCAAATGATCTGATTTCAACGGATATGGATCAGTAACTGATAGGGGCATATTTTTCTAGAAGACTATTTGATCAGATCAAGCCTCCAACATTGACAAAATCGACCATCAAGCTGGCTGATCAGAATTGTCATACAACATGACGAAAATTGTTAGAAAAATGCACCCACCTATTATACCTACCTTTGAAATTTATAAAGCTTGTCTCTTGTCATTTAGCTCTCCAAAATGTGTATAAATAGAGGGCCTTGGATGAGTATTAAGATCATTATACATTGGTAGGATATTAGCCATTGTAATAAAATTCTCTAAGTTTTCTTCTTTTTTCCTTTCTCTAGTTTTCTTTTTCTTTATTTACTTATGCTTCTTACATTTCTTTTCATGTTTAGTATGTGTCGCTAATCATATTGTTGAGGTGATGAGGTGAAGCTCTTGGTAAATGCTAAGGTTAGTCTCTTAAACATGAGCTAAAATGAATCATCATTTATAAACACTAGTATAGATAATATTTTCTTTTGGTTTAAAATCATACTTGCAAAGTAGAGATCTTGATTCATTATTGACAATGAAAATGGCACAGTAAATGCTTGGTTTCATAACCTTGATTTGTTGTAGACATATACCTTGGCATAAGGAAAGCTTGGACTCTTTTTATGAGTTTTGAGGACACCAAATGAACATAATATCATATGCTATGGACGTTGGACAATTTGGACTGAATTGCTAAACCTTCCGATTGGAACCTCCCTTATGTGTGGATTTCAATTGTGTAATAAAACAAGTTAATCTTAGCATAACACCAAGAGTGGATTCTCTAACCTCAACATCCTTTCTTATTGTTTTTTATATCTTGTTTAATTGCTTTTATGTTATTTTGTTTATTTTGTTCTCTAATATCTTGTTTACTTTCTTTGTTATTGATTCCCTAATATCTTGTTTACTTTCTTTTTCTTATATATTTATAAACTTATACATACTAATACGCTTCCCTGTGGTTCGACCTCGGACACCCGAGAATTTATTACTTGAACATAACCTGCACTTGGGTTTACAACTCTTAATTGAGTTTCCATCAAGTTTTTGGCGCCGTTGCCGGGGAAGCAATACTAAGTATATAAGTTTATAAGTATATTTATTTTTATTGGCTGGTTATACCGCCTATATTTATTTTTATTGGCTGGTTATACCGCCTAATTTTCTATATATTTATATTTATATTGTATATTAACTTTGTTTTATTTTTATTGGCTGGTTATACCGCCTAATCTGTATATTAACTTTGTTTTATGCTTGTTTGGCGACGTGATTTTAGATCTCGTCGTTTAGTTAGATTTTATTGTGAAACTTTTTCAGGTAATCTTTCTAATAAAACTCCTACCATGGCTGACAATGAAAGTGTTCATGCTGAAGATGAGAACAGACAAGTACGCACCATGCGTGACTACTTGCAACCAACTCAAAGCTTATCACCCTCTTGTTTTATTTTTCCTCTCAATGCAAACAACTTTCGTTTTAAACCAGGTATGATAGCTTTGCTTCCAAATTTCCATGGGTTAGAATCGGAAAGTGCTTACTCGTTTCTAAAAGACTTCGAAGATGTATGTGTCACCTTTAATGACCAACAATGTACAAATGAAATTGTCAAGCTAAAATTATTTCCTTTTTCTTTAAAAGATAAAGCAAAAATTTGGCTTCATAATTTAAAACCAAGGTCAATTGGCACATGGCAAGAATTACAAACTGAGTTTCTAAAGAAATTTTTCCCAGCACATAAAACTACTGCTTTGAAAAGACAGATTCAAAATTTCAATCAAAATCAAAATGAAGCATTTTTTCAGTGCTGGGAGCGTTTTAAAGATTTGTTAAGTTCTTGTCCACATCATGGTTTTGAAAAATGGCGTCTTATTAGTTTCTTTTATGAAAGTTTAAGTCCCGAAACTAAACAATTTGTTGAAACAATGTGTAACGGTGAGTTTCTAGAAAAAGAACCTGAAGAAGCCTTTGACTACCTAGACCATTTGGCAGATAACTCTCAAGCCTGGCACACAGATAATTCCTCTGAAAGTTCCAATAGATCTAATCTTGTTTCTAACAGAGGTAAATATCATTTTAGTCAAGAAGATGAGATAAAAGCTAAAGTAGCTAATTTGGCTAGAAAGATTGAAGCCATGGAACTTAGAGAAGTAAAAGAAGTCAAAACGGTTAAAAATGAAGAAAGTTGTGGAATTTGCGAAATCATGGGACACCCCACTTCTGAATGTCCAAACATTCCCATTCTTAAAGAAGCGTTGCATGATCAAGTAAATTCCATAAACACATTTAAAAAGCCTTTTCCTTCTCCTTACTCTGAAACGTATAACTCTGAATGGAGAAATCATCCCAACTTCAGTTGGCGGAATAATAATCATGTTCAGGTACCACAATCTCAAAAGCCGGGCAACACTTTTTCCTATCAACCTTCACGTGTACAAACCTTGGAAGAGACATTGCAAGCATTCATGCAAACACAAGCAAATGTGAATAACCAAACTTCACAGGACATCAATGAGATCAAAAACACCTTGTCCACATTGACAGCTTCATTACGCACTCAAGAAAAAGGTAAGTTTCCTGCTCAACCTCAGCCTAACCCTTCTACTCAATGTCTTGTTTCTTGCTCCAATGAAACTCAACAGGAAAATGCCAGTTCTATCACAACTCTTCGAAGTGGAAAGGCAATTGACAAAAACATTCCATCAAAAGACCAAGATCCTCCTTCCCCTCCGAAAAGTAATGGTAAGAATGATGGTAAGTCTGAACTTCTTGAAAATTTGGACAAAGAAAAAGGTATGCATCCTGCTCCTTTTCCTCAAAGGTTGCAAACAATAAAGAATTTGAATCAAAATGCAGAAATTTATGAACTTTTCAAACAAGTTAAGATTAACATTCCTTTATTGGATGCAATCAAACAAGTTCCATCTTATGCTAAATTTTTGAAGGACATGTGTACAATTAAAAGGAAACATAATGTACAAAAGAAAGCATTTCTGACGGAAAGTGTGAGCTCAATCATTCAGCACCATACTCCACCAAAATTCAAAGATCCTGGATGTCCAACAATCTCATGCATCATTGGAAACACTAGAATAGAACGTGCATTGCTTGATCTTGGTGCTAGTGTTAATCTTTTGCCTTTTTCTGTTTATCAACAGTTAGGTTTAGGTGAACTCAAGGAAACACCTGTTACACTTCAACTAGCTGATCGTTCTGTAAAAATTCCTCGAGGGATAGTTGAAGATGTTTTGGTTCAAATTGAAAACTTTTACTTCCCTGTTGATTTTATTGTTTTGGACACACATCCTGTTTCAAATCCAAATGTTCAAATTCCTGTTATATTAGGCCGTCCATTTCTTGCAACTTCTAATGCTCTGATAAATTGCAGGAATGGTATTTTGAACATTTCTTTTGGAAATATGACTTTAGAATTAAATGTGTTCAACATTTGCAAGCAACCTGGTGATGATTCAGAAGTACATGAAGTCGATTTCATTGAAGAACTTGTTCATGAACATCTCACCACTACCACATTCCATGATCCTTTAGAAGCTTATTTAATTGAATGTGAGCTTGATAATGCTTCAGAAATTTCACACACTGATTCTTTGTTAAATTCTTTTCAGGTTAAGCATTGTTGGAAACAAAAGTTTGAGGAACTTCCATCACTCACAAATGTCACTGTACCATCAACTATTGAACCACCCAAGCTGGATTTAAAACCATTGCCATCCGAGCTAAAATATTCCTTTTTGGGTGAGAATGAAACTTTTCCAGTCATAAATGAACTTGAGGAACTCAGAAATGATGCATATGAGAATTCTAAAATTCATAAAGAAAGAACTAAAGCCTTTCATGACAAGTTAATTTCAAGAAAAACATTTGATGTTGGGCAAAAAGTTCTACTTTATAATTCTAGACTTCACATATTTCCTGGTAAGATGAGATCAAGATGGAGTGGCCCATTTGTGGTTAAGCATGTGTATCATTATGGAGCAGTTGACATTGAGAATCCTCAAAATGGTAACGTATTCAAGGTAAATGGACAAAGACTCAAACTCTTTTTGGAAAATCATGTTACTCAAGAAGAGGTTGTTTTTCTTTCTGATCCTTGTTTTGAAAATAACTAGATGTAAATATAATTTTTACTAATTTCCAAAAAAAAAAAAATAAAAAAAATTTGATGTGTTTTAAGCCATTTAGAAGTATTCATTCTGAACAAGGTCTGAGTAAGGGAGACTTGAGACATACCTTGTCAGTTTGATTTCTTCTTTCAAAAAATAAAATAAAAAGTTTGTTGTGTTTTAAGCAATTTAGAAGTATTCATTCTGAACAAGGTCTGAGTAAGGGAGACTTGAGACATACCTTGTCAGTTTGATTTTAATCTTTTTATGTTTACTTGTTAATTTTTGTTTAGTATTTTAGGATTAATTAGGTTGCATGAGTTTGTTTTGTTTTGAGTCTTAGTTATTCCTATTCTTATGTTATTAGTTCTTTTCTCTTACACATGATTCTTTCATTTGGGTTAATAGACTTACATTGAGGACAATGTAAGAATTAAGTGTGGGGGGAACGATTTAGGATTTCTTTTATTTTTGTCTACTATTTTTTTTATGAGTCTTTATTATTATTATTATTTTAATGTGTTATAGTTCCTTTTTAATACAATGATGAGATATGAATTGCATAAGTCTAAAACAGATTTATTAGTGAGAAGATTTTCATGAGAATTGATCTTGATGTCAACCTTTTTATGAGCCAATGTTAATATGATATGTTGATTGAGAAAGAAGCATGTTTAGACTTAATCTGACTTGTATAATCATCCTTGTGAGTTTTTGAGCCTATAATGATTGATGCATTATACAAATCAATCTAATTTCTTTCTTGAGTGCTCTTATGATTACATGATTCTCTAGAACTTGCTTTAAACCGTTTGAGACTATATTGATACATGTGACAACATGAATATGATAGAGGCATTAGGATTATAACCAGAGCCAAACAGCCATCCATTATTAATGTTCTAAGAGAACATCCCAACTAGTGAGCCAATTTGAGCCTACATTAAATATGCTATTTTATTGGTAACCAGAACTTACACCTAGCCTAAATATACTTATATCCTTACCCTTGTTCTAAAGATGGATTATATATTTTGAGACATATTGCAAAAACAAGGGATACTTTTTGAAAATTGGGGTTAGAACGAAAGATAAGTGTGGGGGAGGAGAGAGGCAAAAGTCAAGAGAAAAAGAAAGGGATCATTGTCAAATACATTCCCATATAAAAAAAAAAAAATCTTCTCTTGAACTTCTAGTTAAAGTAAAGAAAAAGATGTTACAAAGTTGGTTAGAATGAAGCAAAGGCTCAACATGAATATTTAGCCTATGTTATTATGTGCTTTATAAGAGTTTTGAGAAGTTTTATTCGTATGATCTTATTATGTCTCTAAACTCTATGAACTCTTTGGAACCTTTGTGATATCTTTATCCTTTTGTTCTTTAACCACATTATAACCCTTTGGCCCCATTACAACCTTGAAAAAAAACCTCTTGATTTATGAAGTTGTATGATCTAAATAGTGGAGAATAGGTGGACAAGCAAGCATATGGTAGAACTGTTTTCATGAGATTGATTGAGTGTAAACACTTTACCACTACTTTAAAAAGTGAAAATCATGAGAGTATAGTGAGAAGTTGAGATTAAGTTGAATATGCACTATTTTGATTGAAATATGTTATGTTAATATTGGCTTAACTCATTTATTTACATTCAAGCATGATTTTTTGTGAAATTCTTTGAGCTATTGATTAGTTTACAAGACTTGTTCAAAGATTGTCTCTAATTTATATTGAAAGGATTAGGAGTAAATATTTTTAGTGTATGTAGTTTACTTATATTTTAGTTTTTCAATGTTTGTGGGTATCATTCTAGCAAACCCTCACGAGACTAAACTCGTCCACTAGGGACACCTAGGGGTTTAAAGGCTTGTGTCACATGCTAAGTGCCACCGTGATTTCCAACGAAAATGGATTAGATTAGATTTTCTTATTTTATTTTTATTGAGTCGTTGCTAGGGACTAGCAACAATCTAAGTGTGGGGGTGTGATAACTCGTTTAATTATATAGTTCTTAGTTATGTTTTATTATTGTTTTGTGTCAAATACGAGTTATTATTGCTTAGTCTACTTGTTTTTATGATCTTTTATATTTTTATGTAATTTGGTGTTTTTCACGAGTTTCTTTGAGTGATTTCAGATTACTAGGTTAAATAAAGAATTAAGGGCAAATCCAGTTCAGTTCCAGTTCCGACACCTTTTGCCATATCCGCTATATCTGGAGTTTCACTGAAGCAATAAGGCTGAAATTTTAACCGTGTAAAGTTAAGAGGCATATCTATCTTTTTCATGTTTTACACTTCTTGAAACGGAGTCGTTTTCCCTACCGAAATCAACCATCAAGTTGGCTGATGTGCAATGACGTCTGTTCTGCACCGTTTTGGTATTATGACCATATCTTCCGATCCACATGAGCAAATGATCTGATTTCAACGGCTATGGATCAGTAACTGATAGGGGCATATTTTGCTAGAAGACCATTTGATCCGATCGAGCCTTCAACATTGACAAAATCGACCATCAAGCTGGCTGATCAGAATTGTCATACAACATGACGAAAATTGTTAGAAAAATGCACCCACCTATTATACCTACCTTTGAAATTTATAAAGCTTGTCTCTTGTCATTTAGCTCTCCAAAATGTGTATAAATAGAGGGCCTTGGATGAGTATTAAGATCATTATACATTGGTAGGATATTAGCCATTGTAATAAAATTCTCTAAGTTTTCTTCTTTTTTCCTTTCTCTAGTTTTCTTTTTCTTTATTTACTTATGCTTCTTACATTTCTTTTCATCTTTAGTATGTGTCGCTAATCATATTGTTGAGGTGATGAGGTGAAGCTCTTGGTAAATGCTAAGGTTAGTCTCTTAAACATGAGCTAAAATGAATCATCATTTATAAACACTAGTATAGATAATATTTTCTTTTGGTTTAAAATCATACTTGCAAAGTAGAGATCTTGATTCATTATTGACAATGAAAATGGCACAGTAAATGCTTGGTTTCATAACCTTGATTTGTTGTAGACATATACCTTGGCATAAGGAATGCTTGGACTCTTTTTATGAGTTTTGAGGACACCAAATGAACATAATATCATATGCTATGGACGTTGGACAATTTGGACTGAATTGCTAAACCTTCCGATTGGAACCTCCCTTATGTGTGGATTTCAATTGTGTAATAAAACAAGATTAATCTTAGCATAACACCAAGAGTGGATTCTCTAACCTCAACATCCTTTCTTATTGTTTTTTATATCTTGTTTAATTGCTTTTATGTTATTTTGTTTATTTTGTTCTCTAATATCTTGTTTACTTTCTTTGTTATGGATTCCCTAATATCTCGTTTACTTTCTTTTTCTTATATATTTATAAACTTATACATACTAATACGCTTCCCTGTGGTTCGACCTCGGACACCCAAGAATTTATTACTTGAACATAACCTGCACTTGGGTTTACAACTCTTAATTGAGTTTCCATCAACTGCCCCTATTCCGATAACTGAATTTTCTCCTGGCCACTTCTGCCTCATCAAGGTACTCATCATTTCCATGAGTTTGTTCATTTGTTCCCATGTCTCCTCTTGAGACTTAGTTAACTGTTCCTGTAGTTCTTTCTGAATTCTTTCCATCCTTTCAATTCTAGCAAGCTGACCGTTCTCCATAGCTCTTGCCTGAGATTGAGTATTGTAAGGGTGTCGAAAGTCTGATTCTTTCTGGGTGCTACCAATTGTACCTTTAGTTTTAAAATCCATGGATAAGAAATTATTGACACAGTTTTTATTTTATTATATAAAAAACGAATGAATGAATGAACAAATGTTAGTGAATGAACAAATAAGTAAATGACTAAGTGTATGAACTTAAATGACTAATTATATAACTAAGTGTATGAACTTAAATGACTAATTATAAAGAATAAATGAATGGACAAATAAATAAATGACTAAGTGTATGAACAATTTATAAAGAATAAATGAATGAATGATTATGAATATAAATGAATGAACAAATAAAATAAAACATATAAAAGAAAGAAAGAAAAAATGAATGATAAATGCATTTAAAAGTATTAGCCCCAGGATAATTCCAACCAAACGGTCTTTCATTGATTTCCTGAAACTAAATACATCAAAGAAAAGATCCTTGCTTAAGACAATATGATAATCTGTCTCTCCTAAAAAAATGCTATTACAAAATACTGTTCCTATAGTAACTCCCTTGGATCCTGGACCTTCTTCACTGTCCTCTTTTGACTGTTTTGCTCTTCCATCTGATCCCTACTTGTTCACGACCCTTTGACGTGTCAGCAGAAGCATCACCGTGTAAGCTTTCCCTAGCTTGTTTCTCCAGCTGATTTGCTCGAGCTTCCTCATGTTTTGCTTGTTCTGCCCAATAGTTCTTCTCCTTCTTGAGGTTTTTGACTTCTTGTTCCCATTCCCCGAAAGTCTTGAGAGTCTTCTCGAATTTGAGCTCGAAACGGTGCCTCTTGTTCTCCAAGTGTAATTCCTGAATATCGCTTTTAACAGTGTCCCGCTCTCTCTTGATCTTTTCCTTTTCTCTTTCTCGGGCTGATTCCCTATTTTTTATATCCTCAAGCTCTTCTTGCAATCGGGCAATTTCCTTGCTCATTTGGGCCTTTTCCTTTTCAAATTTTGCCCTTGCGATTTCTAACTCCGATGGCACTTCCTTGGGCGGCGAACTCAAAGGCTAAACTTCTTCCCCATCTGATATCAACAACCTATCATTAACCCTCAATTCCCTCCATGTCAGGTAATCTGGTGTGACGATGTCGGCATATCTAGCTACCTCCACCCAATGAGTCTCCTTCCATGCTACTACAATCTCACGTACCTTTCTCGAATATCCATCTTCTCCATAAGAAAATTCCAAATTACTAAGGTCATGGGTCATAGGAGTAAACTGACGGGATTCTGATTGCCTCAGTACTAGCAGTGGTGCATAGCTCACTCCTCCCCATACTCCCAATAATGGAACAAAAGTTTTATCTCCGTATTTGTACAACATCGGCATAGGGGCTATCCATGGAGCTCTCCAAATTATCATATCAGCCCTGATATTTCGAAATATGTTGATCCATTGTTTTGCAGTCCTATTTTCAAGCCAATCCCTCTTAAGAAATTCACCAATTGGTGCAAAAGATTTCCAATATGAGCAAAGATGAAAATTCTCTTGTTTACAAAAATGGCTCTGAACCCATATGTAAAGGAGCTGTATACAACCCAGAAAATGCCCTTTTCCTTCCCGTTTACAAAAATTCAAGGATCGGATTGTTTTTGCTATAATTGTCGGGGCTGGGTTTATCTTTTGCTCAAGCCTCTCATCAACATCAAATATTGCCACATTCACATACCCTAATATCTTCGGGAAGATAACTAAACCATAGATAGCCAAAGCAAAATATTCCTAACTGTCTCCTTGCTTGAATGGCTATGGATTAAAGCCCGTAAAATGTCCCATGATATACAGTAGCTTACCCGTTTTCGGACATGGCTTTCTACCCAATTTCTTTCCACTCCCAGAATTTTAGACACCTTTTTCTTGAAACCCGGCGTCTTTGTATCTTTCAAATAAATACGGTCGGGAATAATATTCTCAATATGTAGCAAGGTCGAATATTCCTCTATAGTTGGAGTCATATCTTCTCGGTTGAAGGTAAAACACCGATAAACGAGATTCTAGAATTGCACCATAGCCCGGATTACCTCACCACTGACCTTAACTTGAACTAACAGTGCTATGTCCCCATAAGTCTGAGTGAAGGCTTCTTTTTCTGATATGTTCCACTGATTCCATATATCCATCAATTCCCGGAGATCATTTTGCTTGATAGTAAGATCAACCTCGGCTGGCAATGCTGACACATATCCCATCTTCAAACAATCCCCATTATCCTGCTGACCTTTCTCGAACTGTTTCCTAACCTCTAAATGCTTCTTGACCACTGAGACACTCTGACCCTCCATGAAAGCCCTTTTGGTTGAATAATATCTCGAGACCCATAACCTTCAAATGTGCAAAAATCATAACAAGAATGCAAAAACAAAAAACAACAATAAAAAGAAAATGAATTAGTAACGGGAATAAATACGAATAATAAGAAAAACATATAATTCAAAACAATAATTATCCCTAAGGATGCCAACAAAATTTCGGCATTATAACATCTCTGGGATGAAATATCAACACTTATTATGGGCATTGTGATGTACGTTCATCATTGTCCGATTTTCAAAAATAAACTTATTCGAAAAGTAGAATAGAAGGTAAAAGGATTGGAAATATTCCTCCATGTGTTCTTAACTTTGTGATATCTAATTGGAAATCCGGCATGGTTTCGCCTAGGTTTACTATATGAAGGTTAATTAGTTCTAAAAAGCCCCGAATTGTTCCTCACTATCGCTGGTGAAGGCTAGTAAGGCACCCCGATAAAAGCGAGTTCAATTCGTTAGAGTCTATTTCCCTAGCCCATGCGGATTACTAATCACGAAGGCTTAGGTAATTTAGTACTCCGGAAGTGTTTCACTAGCCGATGCAGATTGTTAATCACGAAGGCTTAGTTACTTTGCTCCCACCTAAAAGGATGGAACCCGGGTATAGGATTCATGATATGCAAATGCACGTGTAGTGTGTGAGGAGAAATAACAAACCTTTCACCACCTATTCTATATCCCTTATTCTAAATGCCCCAACAAGATTAAACAACATAAATCATCAATTAATCAACAAATGAATATATGCACCAAAATAACCAGAGAACAATTACAATATGTATGCACATGAATATGGACATATTTAAAAAATTTATTATTGTTGAAATTATTATTATTTTTTAAATGTGAGAATTAAAATTAAATACCAATTAAACCAACAAAACCGAGACTAATTTTAGGCCTGACTCTCTAATAGTCCCTAGTGGAGTTGCCAAGCTGTCGCAACCTAAAAAAAATAACAAGTCTCATCACAAGACTTTATTATTCGTTAAGCGTGACATTAAAAAAAACCGAGGAAAAGTCGAGTTAATTCCTCTAGAAAAATGAAGGTTTTGAAAATGACCTTGAAAAAGACAGAGTCGCCACCAATCTTTTTTAGCTAGGTGTTATCGGTCACCAATTAAAACCGATTTTATAAAATATTTTAAAAATTATTTAAAAATTTTTTAAAACCAATTTCAAGTCTGCGTTTTAAACCAGAGAAATTAAACAAACGGGTTCGGGACTCGGTTACGTGCGGGGAAGGATTAGCACCCCCACAACGCCCGTATAAACGGTACATTATTAATCATTTGTTATCTCAAGTCTCGATAAAAAAATCGATTTTAAATTTAGTATTTCAAGTTAATTCCCAATTTAAAGAAAAATAATTCCATTTTTTAATTGAAAATGATCCTAAATTTATAAATTCAAAATTTTCCTATATTCTCCAACAAACGTGGCAAAATATAGAATTTTTTATTAATTTGGAAAACTTTCCGAATCATTCTCATTTTAAAGAAGATATTTCGTTATTAATGATAATTGATGATATCCTCCACAGCAAACCCGACAGAGAACTCATGAATTATTTTAACTCGGGAATATCTTTATTTTATTGAAAATCATTACCTTTTTTGAAAACATTTAAAAGAAATGAATATGTATATGCATGACATAAATAAAATGACATAGCAAAATCTAAATAATATAATGCAAGTTAAATGATATGATATAATTTAAATGCCTTAGCATATTCTAAATGAAATGAAATATCCTAAGTTATATGATATATTCTAAATGAAATGAAATGACCTAGGTAACATATATTCTATATGAAATGTAATATCCTAAGTCATATTATATATTCTAAATGAAATGAAATAATTTCAATGACATGACAAATATGAATGATATGGCATATAATTTAAATGACATGGAATATAAAATAATGCTATCATATAATATGCATGAAAATAATAATGCATGAACATAGTATATGCTAAAGAATATAAAAATAACATAACTAAATGAAAAGCATAAGATATCATGAAGTATTCAAAATCATATAATAAAAAATATAACATATCATAACAATATCATAGAAATTATCATAGCAAAAATCACATATTATATAAAATGCATGAATATGGAAAATGCAATATCTTGAAAATGTATTTTTTCCTTTAATTAAGGAAATCCGTATATCTAAAAAGATATCCGGCTACCTTAGGAAAATATATCAAATTAAACATTCTAAAATCAAAGTACTTTGTGATTGTTTGAAAACAATTTTGAAAAGCTTAGATTAAAAATAAAAACTTAGCTAAACCCTTTTTTAAATGGCTCTAATTTCCTAAGTTTAAAAATCCCGGACTTGACCATCCTTAACCCGAGACTTAAAAAATCATTTTTAGGGTTTGAAAAAGCTTAGAAACTATCCTAAGTCAGTAGCTAAACTTCCTAATCAGCCCATTCTAAGTAACTTAACCAAAACAGAAAAATGATTTTCCTTCAAATTCAATTCTGACTCCACTGTCCAGTTTTAAGCCACGATTTTTTACCCTATGTTTAAAAATTCTAAAAAATCTATAAACAATACTGGAGACTCAAGACATGTAAAACTACATGGGAAAAAATTGGCTTAATTTTTTGATTAAAGATGAATGCCCAAAAAAAATCGAAAAAGTATAAGTACAGGGTGAAAAAACTGTTTTGACAAAACACAATTTGCCTTTGATAAAATCACTTAAAAATCAACGTAAAAATATTTAAGACACACAAAATGACTCACAAACAGTATCTAGGAATTTTGAAAAGTTAGACAAAAATTGGCTAAGTAAAAAAAATCACAAAGGTAGAATAATCAATTTGACAACTCTTTAATTTTCCACAAGTATACTCAAGAGAGCATGACTTTGAACCATTAATTGGCCTAAGTCATTAGTCAAGTGGCATGAACATGAAATGCATGAAAAAAATACAGTAAATATAATGCATGAAATGCATGAGTTTAAACCTAAATGTCATGGAAAATGCATGGCATCAATAAAGTGACCTAGACCTAAATGAACTTGCATGGCATTTAATGCAACCTAGGTCTAAAATTCATGGACATGCATGGCAAAATAAACCAAACCTAACATCTAAAATATGCATGGCAATAACACAAACACAAGGCATGCTTAAACCAAAAACTCAACCAAATGTCATGGAAATGCAAACCTATCATCTAACATAACAAAAATGCACATACAATGCAAAATAACATGAAATGGCCGAATGGCCTCAAGCTCCAAACAAGCATGGAATTTTCACAAACACTTGATATGCTTAAACCAAATACTTAATCAAATGTCATGCAAATGCAAACCTATCAACTAACATAGCAAAAATGCACATACAAAGCAAAATCAATGGGGTAGCCGAATGGCCTCAAGTTCCAAGCAAGCATGACATTTTCACAAACACTTGATATACTAACATACTCAACCTAAATATGACACCCAAATCATGCAAATATAAAATAGAGGTATTAAAACTAACAAAAATTTTCACAAACACTTGATATACGAAATAAAAAACATCAACAAATTTAAACATTATGAAAACAGAAAATTAAAAATGCAAGAACATGATAATAAACTCATAAATAGCCATAAACTAGCAACCAAATTAAAACAAGCTTCAAGTATATGTAGTAGAAGAAGATTTACAGCATCAAAGCTAAAAAAAATAACAAGAATAAAATGACAAATCAAAGCAAAAGCAAAACAACAGCAACAAAAATATTGGCCATTTGGCCATGGTAAGAAAGAAAGAAAAAAAATTGTAAGAACTTGTTTAAGAAAAAGATAAAGAAAGAACTTAAAAAGAACATAAAAAAAAACTTATTTAAAAAGAAAACTCACCAAAATAATAATCAAAATAGCAAAAACAATAATGGAAAATCAAGAAAGTGCAAGAGTTGGTACTAAAAGCAACCTCTAGAAGCTATCTTTCAAGCTTTTTCTCTTCAAACTTTCTTTTCTTTTCTAAACTTTTATTTTTGCTTTGCAACAATGGAGAGAAAACTCAGCCAAAACAAGAGAGAAAATGAAAAATGAAGTGTTGAAAAATAAAAAATCTGAATCCCTTTAGTGCTGGCCGAAACCTCTCTCTCTCCTCACTAGGATGTTGTCATTTTTGCTCCAACCAATTTCCATCCAAGGGCTAGTGATTCAAGGTGAAAAAACATGAATTTATCACCCTTAGATTAGGCCACTAGCTGTCCATAATTACAGCTGTTCAAGAATAATGTTGACACTTTCCCTCTTCATGCATTGGCCCATGTGGCTTATTTGCAATGGCTTGATCAAAAAAATCACTAACCAACTCTTAATTTTTGGCCTTTTGATTGTAAAATCAGAAACTCCTTCCCTCCTTTGGACCTTAGCCGGCCAGCCCACCTTCTTCCAGCCCAAGATTGATTTTTTTGAAAGGCAAGAAAATCCCTTTTTCGTTGCTTGGGTAAAATAATCGTTTTGCCCCCCGGATGCAAATAAATGGCAAACGAACTCCAAATTCAATTTTTTTAATACTTTCAAAATAATAAAATATTGAATTCTAGAAGTTTTCAAAATTTTCCGAGTCCGTTTGCTATTTATTTGGATTTTTTCTTCCAAAAATGCCCTTTTATGCCCTTACATTTTACCATTTTTTAAACGAGCTCCAAATCAAGATTTTTCTTCACCAATCCCTTCCAAATAATTTAAAACTGTGATCTGGAAGTTTTCATAATTTTTGGAACTCATTTGGTATTTTTTCAGGATTTATCTGCTTGAATTACTACATAGGAGGCTCGGGATTTGGCCATTTTGCAAACGAACTCCGAATCAAGATTTTATTTTGCCAATATCTTCCAAATAATTTAAAAATGATATTTGCAAATTTTCAAAATTTTTGGAGTCCATTTCTATTTTTTCGGGATTTATCTTCTTGGATTATTACATAAGAGACCCGGGATTTGGCCATTTTGTAAACGAACTTCGAATCAAGATTTTCTTTTGCCAATCTCTTTCAAATAATTTAAAAATGTGATTTACCAATTTTCAGAAGATTTGGAGTTTATTTGCTATTTTTTCGGGATTTTCCTTCTTGAATTACTACATAAGAGACCCAGGATTTGGCCATTTTGCAAACGAACTCCGAATCAAGATTTTCTTTCGCCAATATATTTTAAATGATTTAAGAATGAGATTTGAAAATTTTCAGAATTTTTGGAGTCCATTTGCTATTTTTCCCAAATTTTCCAATTTTGCCATTTTACCTCTGAAACCGGTTTTGCTCAAAACAAGTCCAATTTTTAGATTTTCTTCAAATTGAGCATTGGGCTATCCCTTTTTAATCATTCCTCATCCACTAGGGGCTTTGGTCTTACCAAGTCGGGCCATTTTTGTAGTTCTTCTCAATTTCACCTAAATCCACCAAAAACCCTAATTCTCGATTTTCTCCCAGATTAACTTTTCTTTCAGTTTTTTCTTTCAAATGGCTTTTCCATTACCCGTAGTCAGTGCTTATCTTTCATTTGGAACCTTCAATTTCGACCAATTCGATCGTTTAAGCACTTTTCCCCAAATTTCCTGGATTAGGATTTCCTTTCTACTGAATCTCCAAATCCCAAATTCCGAACTCCATATCTTTCGATGTAGACCTCGGATTATCAAAATTCTTTCGCCATTTTTCAATTGAACTTCAAATCTTGATTTTGAAAGTGGGTTGACTTTTTTAGTAGTTGACTTTTTGGGGTTGACTTTTTTCAAGTTTTACTTTTTATGCTCGCCCTCTTAAACTAAGTCTCGGAGTACCACCTACAAGATAATTTTTTTTTTACATTCTGAAACATCAATTTAGGAAGAAAACATACTTGTTTTAGTGGTCTGGACAAAATTAGGTTTCTACAGCAAGAGAATAGCCAAAGATTGAAAAAGGAGTTGAAGATATACTCTGATTTGAACAGGAAAAATGAATGAGAAAGGCTAAGCCGAAGTCTAGAAAAATGATCAAGGGCATTTGCATCATTCATGAGCACTCATTTCCTTATTAAGCTTTGCACCCGCATCGTGTCAGCAAGCATTTGTATCATTCATGGGTATTAGTATTTGCACTATATCATGAGCATCTGCATTTTACCTTTACAAGTACATCCTTCATAGATATTTGCTTTTGCATCATCTCAAACAAATTATTGCATCTTCATTGTAGCTTCAATTACACCATTCTTGAACTACTTACATGAACATGATTCATAGGGGTATCTGCATATTTTCATGAAGCATTTATATCATTATTGATCTTCACATTTGCATCAATTAGAAGCATCTTGCACATTACTAATCTTTGCATTTGCACCATGAAGCATTTGCATCTTATTCAATATCTGCATCTGCATTTAGGAGCATTTGCATCATATTTAATATCTACATCTACATTAAGAAGTAGTGGCATCAATTGAAGACATGCATTTGCACCATGAAGCATTTGCATTTTATTTTGCATCATTCCAAGAAGCATTTGCATCAATCCAAGACATCTGCATCAAGAAAGACTATTTGACATTTTATCTTGATTGAAGGTTCCACAAGTGGGGCATCAGAGAAAAATTGAAGACTTCGTCATGAAGTCAAATAGTCTGTGAACTTCAAAGAAACCGTGGGTTAATAATCATAACACGATCTGTTGATTGCATTCATCCTTAGGAAACATACAAGCATTTGCAAAACATGTCATTCTCATTATTGCATTTAGCTAACATTGCAAGAATCAAGAAAACTTTGGCTTCCCCAAATCAAACTCGTTCTGCTTCTCAAATGAGTCGAGCCCCGAGACCACCGTCAAGGTATGTTCTTTTTGTTTTTTCATTTTAAATTTATTTTCCAAATGAATCAAACCCAGGATCATTCTTAGTATTTCCTTTTGTTTTAAATCAAATTCATTCTGTTTATCAAATGAGTCGAGCCCCGAGACCATCGTCGAGGTATTTCTTTTTGTTTTAAATCGAATTCATTCTGTTCATCAAATGAGTCGAGGCCCGAGACCATCGTCAAGGTATTTCCTTTTGTTTTAAATCGAATTCATTCTATTTATCAAACCTCGAGACCATCGTTGAGGTATTTCCTTTTGTTTTAAATCGAATTCATTCTGTTTATCAAATGAGTCGAGCCTCGAGACCATCGTCTAGGTATTTCCTTTTGTCTTAAATCGAATTCATTCTGTTTATCAAATAAGTCGAGCCTCAAGACCATCATCGAGGTATTTCTTTTTGTTTTAAATTGAATTCATTCTGTTTATCAAATGAGTCGAGCCCCGAGACCATCGTCGAGGTATTTCCTTTTGTTTTAAATCGAATTCATTCTGTTTATCAAATGAGTCGAGCCTCGAGACCATCCTCAAGGTATTTCTTTTTGTTTTAAATCGAATTCATTATGTTTATCAATTGTGTCGAGCCCCGAGACCATCGTCGAGGTATTTCCTTTTGTTTTGAATCGAATCCATTCTGTTTATTAAATGAGTCGAGCCTCGAAACCATCATCGAGGTATTTCCTTTTGTTTTGAATCGAATTCATTCTGTTTATCAAATGAGTCGAGCCCCGAGACCATGGTCGAGGTATTTCCTTTTGTTTTAAATCGAATTCATTCTATTCATCAAATGAGTCGAGCCTCGAAACCATCATCGAGGTATTTTCTTTTGTTTTAAATCAAATTCATATTGTTTATCAAATGAGTCGAGCCCCGAGACCATTGTCGAGGTATTTTCTTTTGTTTTAAATTGAATTCATTCTGTTTATCAAATGAGTCGAGCCCCGAGACCATCGTCGAGGTATTTCCTTTTGTTTTAAAACTCGTTCTGCTTCTTAAAATAGTCAAATATTTTGTTTTAAAATCGAACTCATTTCCTTAAGACGGGTCGAGCCTTGATTAGTCAGGGAACTCAATTTAAGGACAATATCTTCAATTTACAGTTTTTTCAACAAAAAAAAAAAAGAAAAAAGAAGAAGAAAAAAGAAGAAGAAAACTCCCTTTCCCTTTCCATCACATGAGATTTCACTAACCGGACAAAATTAGTGTTTGTTTATCTTTGCCTGATTCCTGATTCTCAGCAATAGTCAAAGAGGGGCAGTTGTAGACACCTAATTTTGTCTGGACCACTAAAACATGTATGTTTTCTTCCTAAATTGATGTTTTAGAATGCAAAAAGGCTTTTCTCATCCTGCAGGTGGTACCCCAATACTTAGTCTTAGAAAGTAGGCAGGAAAAGTCAAAATTGAAAAATTCAACCCGAAAAAGTCAACCTCGAAAAGTCAACTACTAAAAAAGTCAACCCACTTTCAAAATCAAGATTTGAAGTTCAATTGAAAGATGGTGAAAGAATTTTGATAATCCGAGGTCTACATTGAAAGATTTGGAGTTCGGAAGTTGGGTTACAAAATTTCAGTAGAAAGGAAACCCTAGTTCTAGAATTTGGGGAAAAGGCTTAAACAATCAAATTAGTCAAAATTGAAGGTTTCAAATGAAAGATAAGCACTGACTACGGGTAATGGAAAAGCTACTTGGAAGAAAAACTGAAAGAAAAGTCAATTCAGAAGAAAATCGAGAATTAGGGTTTTTAGCAGATTTTGGTAAAATTTGGGAAAATTACAGAAATGGCCTAATTCGGTAAAACTAAAGCCCCTAATTGATGAGGAGTGATTAAACAAGGATAGCCCAAGGCTCAGTTTGAAGAAATTTCAAGAAAAGAGTCGATTGGAGGAAAAACGAAAAAAGAGGAAGTTCTTGATACTAAAAAGAGGGAAAATCAAAACGGAAGGGAATTTGATTGTAAAAATTGGGCATTTTTGAACCAACTCCAATTTAGTATATGAAAAAGGCACAGAAAAAGAAAATCTGGAAATCGAACTTGTTTTGGGCAAAACCGAGCTTCGGGGGCAAAGGGACAAAATTGGAAAATTCAAGAAAAATACCAAATGAGCTCCAAAAATTTTGAAAATTTGCAGATCTCATGCTTAAATCATTTTGGAGAGATTGGCGAAAGAAAGTATGGATTTGGAGTTCGTTTGCAAAATGGCCAAATCCCAGGCCCACTATGCAGAAATTCAAAAGGATAAATCCCGAAAAAATAGCAAACGAGTTTCAAAAATTTTGAAAATTTGCAAATCTCTTTCTAAAATTATTGGAAGATATTAGAGAAAGAAAATATGGATTTAGAGTTCGTTTACAAAATGGCCAAATCTCGGGCCTACTATGACAAAATTCAAGCAGATAAATCCCGAAAAAATAGCAAATGAGCTCCAAAAATTACCAAAACTACCAGATCACACTTTTAATTTATTTGGAAGAGATTGGTGAAGAAAAATTTGGATTTGGAGCTCGTTTACAAAAAGGTAAAAGTTTGGGTGCACAAAAGGGCAATTTTGGAAGAAAAATCTAAGAAAATAGCAAATGGACTCGAAAAATTTTGAAAATTTCCAGAATTCATTGTTTTTATTATTTCAAAAGTATTGAAAAAAGAAAATTTGAATTTGGCATCCCTTTGCTATTTATTTAGGTTCGGGGGTCAAAAAGGTCATTTTACCAAAGAAATCGAAAGGGGCCAATTTGTAATTAAGAAAAATATGAAAAATGATGGAATTGCTGAGATAATTCCTCCCTTGGTCAGTTAGCATAGAGGAGAAGAAGGAAGCTTGATCAATTTAATTCCTTGTCACTATCAAGCTCAAAATGCTTCCACTAGTACCTTGCAAATGGTCCCCCTTCATCCAATGGCTTAGGTGCCTAGTAGAAAAGTTGAATGCACCATTCAATGGCCAAGATTAAATGCCAATATGACATTTTTATTTATCATGAAAGAACCCTCATCCAATGTCCAAGAATGAAAAAAGAAAGATGAGCACAATGAATCCAAGGGTTGGCATTTATTCGGCCAAGCAAGGGAGTGCATGGGATTGGTCCTTTTCATCCAATGGTTTAGGCCATTTACAAGGGCTGAGTACACATTTTAAGGGATGGGATTAAATGCCAAGATGACATTTTTATGTTGTCATGAAAGAATCCTCATCCAATGGCCAAGAATGGAAAAAGAAAGATGAGCACAACTCACCCAAGGGTAGAGGTTCATTCGGCCAAGCAAGGAAGAGCATGAGATTGTATCCGTATTTCATCTAAGGGCTGAGGTTTTTAGAAGGGCTGAGTACATATCTTAAGGGCTGCTATCAATTGGCAAGATGGTATTTTTATTGTTTCATCAAAAGATCCTAATCTAAAGGCCAAATTTGGAGGAGAAAAAAGTGCAAAAATCATCCAAAGGTGAGGGATGCCAACCGGCCAAGAGGAAATGAAAGGGGGAATTTTGTTTTTTTCCATATAGGCTAGGTCATTTGATGGAGGAGGGCAGTAGCTAATTTAGCAAAGAAGAGGTTTTTGAAAGAAAGGAAAGAAAGGTTTTCTAAAAAGAGCTTGAAGGTAGTCATTTCTACCAATCTCTAGCATGGTTTTCTTCTTGTTTTCCATGTTGATTTCTTGATTTTCCATTTTGTTCTCCTACTGAATTTCTCATAGAAATCAAAGTTTTAAAATGTTTACTTAAGTTTTCATCTTTTCTTCTTCATCAAAAATGGTTGAAAACAATTTTTTTTACAAGGTTTTTGCTTGGCTGAAATTGACATGAATGCTTGCCTTGATTTTTCTTTTTTTCTTCTTTGCATGTTGTTGTGGGAAACATGATTTTGGAAGGTTTATTTAAGTATTTAATGTTCTGATTTTTTACAAAAAATGAAGCACAAGAGGTTGAAATGGCTACATGATCTTGATACATATCAAGTGACCATGGTTAGGGGAGAGCCTATGCCCATTTTTGCCAACCACGAAGGTCAACTCTATCTTGTTGATTAGCATGGTTTATTTTCTGATTTTTTGAAATGGAAAGGCTTCATGATCTTGACAAGACCAAGTGGTTATGGTTAGGCGAGAGGCTATGCCCATTTTGTACTAACGATGGAGCTTAACTTTTCTTGTTTTGTTTACTAGTTTTTCTTGTTATTTTCTTTGCATGTCTATGTTTATTTTGATCATGTTCTTTACATTATTTTTATGCTATATTTGCTTCTTTTTTTTTTCTTTTCATGAAATGATATTTCCTTGTAGGTTTTGGCCCTTGTGTTTTCCTTGATTATATTTTGTATTTTTTTTCATGTATCATACATTGCTTGTTGCCATGTTTGCATCTTATATTTTACCATATGACCATTTGACCACTTCCATTTCGTTTGCCTTATATGTGTATTTTCATCTTGCTTGTTGATTTGTTTGCATTTCCATGTTTGGTTTTGTGTATTTTGGTTTAAAATGTTATGTGTTTGTGTTATTTGCTAGCTAGGATTATGCCATGATTTTTGAAGACCATTCGGCCAACATGACCCCTTTTGCTTTGTGTTTGCATTTTCAATTGGTTTGGTTGATAGGTTAGCATTTCGTGCCATGACATTATGTATTTTGATTTGGTTTGCCATGTGTTTGTGTTATTTGCTAGATAGGATTGCCTTAGGTTATCTAGTGTCCATTCAGCCTCTTCATGCATTCCTTGCCTTGTGTGTGCATTTGCATTTTGTTTAGATACCATGCTTTGCATTATTATGCCTTGAGATTGTGTATTAGTTGTTGTTTGTTCATGCATTAGTATTAGGTTTATTGGTCATTATATGTTCATGACATTCTCATGCATTCTCATCACATTTTAGGTCTAGGCCATCTTTGTATTGCCATGCATATTAGGTCTTAGATCATATTGGTATTGCCATGCATTGCTATGCTATTTAGGTCTTAGGTCACATTAGTATTGTCATGCATATTCATAACACATTAGGTCTAAATCACATTTGCATTGTCAAGCATTTCATGCATATTAAGTTAGGATAGCATTTATTGCCAAGCAAACTCATGCTAGGCATTTAGGTCATTTTGAATTGCCATGCATTTCCTTCATCATTTAGTTTTTAAATCATGCATTCAACTTGCTATATGTTCATGCATATCATGTCATGCCACATGATTTATGGCTTAGGCCAAGCAATGGCTCAAAGTCATGCTCACTTCAGCATACTTGTGGAAAATTAAAGGGTTATCAAATTGATTATTCTACCATTGCGATTTCTTTTAATTAGCCAATTTTTGTCTAACTTCTTAGAAGTATTAGCTACTGTTTGTAGGTTTTTAAGAGAGTCCCCAACATTTTTACTTTGATTTTTAAATGATCTTATCAAAGGCAAAAAAAAAAAAAAAAGTGTTTTGACAAAACAGTTTTTATCTAGTACTCAGACTTTCCCGATTTTTCTGGGAAGACATCTTTAATCATAAAATTAAGAAAATTTTTTCTCGTGTATTTTTACATGTTATGAGTCTCCAGTATTTGTTTTAGATTTTTTTTGAATTTTTAAAAATAGGTTAAAAAATCATGTTTTAAAACTGGACAGTAGAGTCATATTTGAATTTGAGGGAAAATCATTTTCTGTTTTGGCTAAGTTACTTAGCGGGGGCTGATTAGGAAATTTAGCTACTATCTTAGGGTGGTTTCCAGGCCTTTTTAAACTTAAAAAATGATTTTATAGAGCTCGGGTCAAGGGTGGTCAAGTCCGGGTTTTCAAACTTAGGAAACTAGAGCTATTTTTAAAAGGGAATTCGGCTATGAGGTTTTATTATCCAAGATTTTCAAAATTGTTTTCAAACAAATCACAAAGTATTTTGATTTTAAAAAATTTAATTTTATATATTTTCCTAAGGTAACCGGATATCTTTTTAGATATACGGACTTAATTAAAGGAAAAAAGTACACTTTCATGCATTGCATTTTTCATATTCATGCATATTATATAGTATATGATTATTTTTTTTTTTTTTTGCTATGATAATTTCTATGATATTGTTATTGTTATTATTTTGATTTATATTTTATGGTGTCATGTTGTTTGTTATATAGTTTTGAATATTTCATGCTATCCTATCTTTTTATTTAGTCATTTATTTTTGTCACATTATTTAGCATATACTATATTCATGCATTATTATTTTTATTTTATTTTCATGTATATTTCATGATAGCATTATTTTATGTTTCATGTCATTTCATGTCATTTAGATTATATTATTTAGAATATACCATGTCATTTAAAATATGCCATATCATTTACATTTGCCATGTCATTTAAATCATTTTATTCCATTTAGAATATATCATGTTACCTAGGATATTTCACTTCATTTAGAATATATCATGTGACTTAGGATATTTCATTTCATTCAGAATATGCTATGCCATTTAAATTATATCATACCATTTAGGTTGCATTATATTATCTAGACTTTGCTATGTCATCTTTACTATGTCACACATATTCATGTTCATATATATATTTTAAAAATATTTTGAAAAAGATAATGATTTTCAATAAAATAAAAATATTCCCGAGTTAAAATAATTCATGAGTTCTCTGCCGGGTTTGCTGGGGAGGACATTATCATTAATAGCGGAATATCTTCTTTAAAACGAGAATGATTCGAAAAATTTTCCAAAGTAATCAAAATTTCTATATTTTGCCATGTTTGTTGGGAAATATAGGAAAATTTTGAATTAAAAATTTCGAATTATTTTCAATTAAAAATGGAATTATTTTTCCTTAAATTGGGAATTAATTTGAAATACTAAATTTAAAACCGACTTTTTTACCGAAATTTGAGATAACACATGATTAATAAGGTACCGTTTTATACGGGCGTTGTGTGGGTGCTAATCCTTCCCCGTACGTAACCAAGTCCTGAACCCGCTTCTTTGATTTCTCTGGTTTAAAATGCGGACTTGAAATTGATTTTAAGAAATGTTTTAATTGATTTTAAAATGTTTTACAAAACCGGTTTAATAGGTGGCCGATCACACCTAGCCAAAAAAGATTGGTGGTGACTCCATGTCTTTTTGGAGGTCATTTTCAAATCCTCATTTTATTTTAAGAGGAACTAAGTCGAATTTTCCTCTATTTTTTCAATGTTACACTTAACGAAATATAAAGTCTCGCGATAAGACATGTTATTGTTTTTAGGTTGCGACAGAACTCATCATTTGCATTGGCCATAAGACAACTATTATTACTTATAACAGTATTTAACACCAAAAAAAAAATCACCATTTAGGAAACAAGAACTTATTCTTTCTTTATTGAGATAAATATCAACTACATTGTCATGGAAATTTAATTGGAATCCAAAACGCAATAAACTAGTAACAGAGACTAAATTTCTCCAAATACTTGGTACATATAAGACATCAATTAAAATCATATTGTGTCCACTCTTCAAAGGTACTACACAAGTTCCTTTGCCTTCTACATCAAGTCTTGAGTTGTCGCCAACATAGACCCATTTATTCCGAGCTGGTATCTTTCGATAATTGACAAACAAGCCACGATCCCTTATGATATGGTCGGTGGCACCTGAATCAATAACCCACGAAGAGTTAGATTTAGCCATAAAATTAAATGACATAACATGCACAAATGAAGTAGAAGAAGAGATACGTACTTTAGGCTCTTTGCATTCTGTTACAAAATGCCCTTCTTATTGCAATTAAAGCACTTAACCTTGCTTTTGTTTCTTGGTTTCCAATCTGTTTTGAAATTCCTCTAAGAGATTTCATCCCTAATATTGAATGTCTTCTTCTTGAACCCTTTCTTCTTTCTCCCTATGGAAAAAAAAGTCTCGGCAACATATGCCTTAGATGGATTCTTGATATACATAACTTCTGCCTCGAGAAGCAAATGTCTAGTAATATCATCAAAAGTCTTAATTTTAACATTGTGGCGTAAATTGACCTTCATCAATTGCCACTCATCATCAGGTAGAGATCGGATTACGAATTGCACTTGTTGCTCATCCGTGAGAGTATGACCAGCTGATGTTAAACAAGAGATCTTACGAGACATTTCTCGCAAGTGTCTACTCATGTTATGATCAACCTTCTTCGTGTAATTCTCAAATTTGAGAATTAAAGCCCTTTGTTTCTCAAGAGTAACAGTACTAAACTTATTCTTTGCCTTGTCCCATATGGCCTTGGCAGTTTCAAGCATGGCAAAGTCCACCATAAGGTCATCGGTTATTATACTCAACAATGTAATCCGAGCCATTGTATCTTTCTTTTAAAGGCATCATACACCCCTCTTTCCTCTAATGTAGATTCAGAAGTTGGTTCAACAACCTCTTTGGATAGTAAATCCAATAAATCTTGCTCGGTGTGAATGAATTGAACCTTTTGCTGCCATGTGGTGTAATTATCACCATCAAGCTTAAGGTTTTTGTTTAATTCGGCTACTATGCCCTTTGTAGCACTAGCCATCTACATCATGCAATTGTGTTCCCAAATTAGTATATTCATCACAACAAGATATTTCCAAACACAAATAATATCATTATGCCAAAATCTACAAAAAACAAACTTATAGATTGCAATCAAATCCTTTCAGACATAAGAGTGACTATCATATTTATTTGTTTTGAAATACCTTATGAGGTTACAAGTTTATCAAAGGCATGCATTCAGTTTAATTAACAAGCATAGAATAAATTATTATTTTAACAAGCAAGGGCTAAAAAATCAAAGGACATGAACATGCATTGCAAATAGCCGTATAGGAGAAAGGCTTAGAACCCTAATCAACATGCATTTATATGTTCTTTCAACCTTAAAGCATGCATATCAAACAACCTATAGGCTCTAATACCACTACTGGATTTCAAATTATGAAATCCGAGATCATTGAGGAAGAGTTCAGATCACTTACTTGTCTTCCTATGCAATGCTCACTTGTTGTAGATATGATTAATGAACTCAACCGAATGTCTAGGCACTCTTGTAATCAACAGGTTAAGGCAACTACAAGAACCGTTCCACAACCTATCTTGCTCGTCCAAACCAGAATGCTTTGTGCCTTGTCTCTTGATAACTTAGCAATCAAGAACTCCTCACTCACTAGCAATTGCACTTAGCAATCTTCCTCTCAATTGTATCTTACACAATTGTTTGATTACTGGTTCTCATGTATATGTGTCTTGGCCGAATCCCTCTCCTATTTATAGCCTCTCATGGGTTGGTTCTGAAAGGGTCAAAGGATACAACCCTTTCAAGGTCAGCACCCTTCATTTAGACATAATGGTTCGGTCAACAGAACCATTCCCTTCCAAATGAACACAACTATTCGGCTAAAGGAGGGAACCTCTTTTACCCGAAACAACATGATGTTTCGGTCACATGTGGCAGCCACATGATGAATAATGATACATGTCACAATCCCATTGGTGACACCTGTGCATGATGGTGCTGATGTGTCACACCTATGTGCCAAATCATCTAGTCCACATAGCTACCACTAGCTAGTGTCACTCCACCTCATAGAGAATCACTCACCTAGCTACCCTTCAGCTACATGTAGCTGAGTGAGTTGGTGTCCCGCTCCTTGAGCTGAGCTAGTTGGTGTCCAGCTACCTTAAGCAGACTTGAGCTGAGTAAGCTTTCACTTTGAGCTCCTTATGAACTTCCATAAGCTTATCTCATCTCCTTTCTAGTTTACCATTATCATACATCATTCATATCAAGTTCATCTTGTGTGTACTTGGTGTATTTGTTCAGTTATGTCCAAATACTTCCAACACAGACATACATGAATTAAACCTATTTAGCCAGGTGTAAATGTTCAAGACGTGAACATTCAGGTTAATCAATGTGTTTGATTAATTAAGAACTGTACGGTATTTGAGTATTATTGAATTGGCATATACTTCTAATGGCTGATAATTCCATATGGGAATTACATAGACTTGTTTATTCAAGTGGAAGTCCATTGAGGGGATGTCCACGATTAAATGATTTAAGTGGGGAGTTGACAAACCCATGTTGTGAGGTAAATCATTTAAGTGGAAATAACACCGTAGGACATGCGCATATCATGTGTGTATAAGATGACTAAAAAAAACAAGGAGTGATCCTTATCTCCTTGTGGTGTGAGCTTTTTTGATCGATACAGTTGTGATCAGCTTGGATGCTCTTAGTGACTATTGACTAATATTTGATAATTTGAAAGCATTGTGTTTACTTTGATGAGATTTCCTATGAATATGGAAAATGCGGTCTGTTGGAACCTTGTTGGTTAAATTCATAGTTTCAAATTGTTAGATAGTTAGTGCGAAAGGAAAGACAATGTTAAGATACATACGACATTTATACTTGAAAGACGTGCGCATATTACTTTGTGTAATATAAATAAGTTCAAGTAAGTAAGTGACATTGCCCTAACATGTTCAAATAAGTTCAAGTATAAATGCCATATGTAAGACACAATTGAGAGGCAAATTGCTAAGTGCAATTGCTAGTGAGTGAGGGGTTCTTGATTGCTAAGTTATCAAGAGACAAGGCACAAAGCATTCCGGTTTGGACGAGCAAGATATGTTATGGAACGGTTTCTTGTAATTGTTTTAACAGGTTGATTAAAATAGTGCCCTAGCCATTCTGTTGAGTTCATTACTCATATCCACAACAAGTGAACATTCATAGGAAGACAAGTAAGTGATCTGAACTCTTTCTCTATGTTCTCAGATTTCATAATTCGAAATCCAACAGTGGTATCAGAGCCTATAGGTTGTTTGATATGTACATTTTAAGGTTGAAAGAACATATAAATGCACGTTCATTAGGGTTCTAAGCCTTTCCCCTATTCAGCTGTTTGGAATGCATGTTCCTGTTCTTTGTTTTTTCAGCCCTTGCTTGTTAGAATAATAAGTAATTCTATGCTTGATAATTAAACCAAATGCATGCCTTTGATTAACTTGTAACTTCATAAGGCATTTCAAAATAAATGAATATGATAGCCACTCTTATGTCCGAATGGATTTGATAGCAATCTATAAGTTTGTTTCTGTTACATTTTCACATAATGATATTATCTTTTTTTATTTGTGTTTGGAAATATTTGGGTACAGAATTGCATGATGTAGATGGCTAGTACCACAAAGGGCATAGCTGTCAAATTAAATAAATACCTTAAGCTTGCTGGTGATAATTACACCATATGGCAGCAAAAGGTTCAATTCATTCTCACCGAGCAAGATTTATTGGATTTAATATCCAAAGAGGTTGTTGAACCAACTTCTGAATCTATATTAGAGGAAATAGGGTGTATGATGCCTTTAAAAAGAAAGACACCAGGGCTCGGATTACATTATTGAGTACAATGATCGATAAGCTTATGGTGGACTTTGCCATGCTTGACACTGCCAAGGACATATGGGACAAGGCAAAAAAGAAGTTTGGTACTATTTCTCTTGAGAAATAATGGGTTTTAATTCTCAAATTTGAGAATTAAATAAAGAAGGTTGATCATAACATGAGTAGACACTTACGAGAAATGTCTCGTATGATCTCTTGTTTAACATCAACAGGTCATACTCTCACGGATGAGCAACAAGTGCAATCCATAATCCGATCCCTACCTGATGATGAGTGGCAATTGATGAAGGTCAATTTACACCACAATGTTGAAATTAAGACCTTTGATGATATCACTAGACATTTGTTTCTCAAGGCAGAAGTTATGGATATCAAGAATCCATCTAAGCCATATGTTGCCGAGACTTCTTTTTCCATAGGGAAAAAGAAGAAAGGGTTCAAGAAAAAGGCATTCAACATTAGGGATGGAATCTCTAAGAGGAAATTCAAGAAAGATTGGAAACCAAGGAACAAAAGCAAGGTTAAGTGCTTTAATTGCAATAAGAAGGGCATTTTGTAAGAGAGTTCAAAGAGCCTAAAGTACGTATCCCCTCTTCTACTTCATTTGTGCATGTTATGTCATGTACTTTTATGACTGAATCTGACTTTTCATGGGTTATTGATTTAGGTGCCACCGACCACATCATAAGGGATCGTGGCTTGTTTGTCAATTATTGAAAGATACCAGCTCGGACTAAATGGGTCTATGTTGGCGACAACTCAAGACTTGAAGTAGAAGGCAAAGGAACTTGTGTAGTACCTTTGAAGAGTGGACACAATCTGGTTTTAATTGATGTCTTATATGTACCAAGTATTCGAAAAAATTTAGTCTCCATTACTAGTTTATTGCGTTTTGGATTCCAATTAAATTTCCATGACAATTTAGTTGATATTTATTTCAATAAAGAAAGAATAAGTTCTTGTTTCCCAAATGGTGATTTCTTTGTCTTAAATACTGTTATAAGTAATAGTAGTTGTCTCATGGCCAATGAAAATGATGAGTTCATTTGGCATGCAAGATTGGGACATATAGGGCAAGAAAGGATGAAGAAGTTAGCTAAAAATGGCTTACTTGGTTCTTTATCTAATGTATCCCTCCCAACTTGTGAGATATGTCTCGCGAGTAAGGCAACAAGAAAACCATTTGGCAAGGCTTAAAGAAGTGAATATCCATTGCAAATTATACATTTTGATGTTTGTGGTCCCTTGAATGTGACATCTAGAAAAGGTTTTAGATACATAACCACATTCACGGATGACTATACTCGATTCACCTATGTCTATTTGATAAAGTACAAAGTGAAGCATTAAGGTGTTTCAAGACTTATGTGACTTTAGTTGAGAATCAAATAGAAAGGAAGATTAAGTCATTAAGGATGGAGAGTATTTTTCAAATGAATTCAAGGGGTTATGTGATGAGAAAGGAATATTAGGGCAATTGACTATTCCTAGAACACCCCAACAGAATGGAGTGGCGGAGAGAAAGAATAAAACTGTCCTAGACATGGTGAGATGCATGATGGCTCAAGCCAACATGGATATTTCCTTTTGGGGCGATGTATTACTCACAGTTGTCTATATATTGAATAGAGTGCCATCCAAATCTATTTTGTCTACTCCTTATGAGTTATGGACTAGAAGAAAGCTAGATTTGAGTAATCTAAGGCCTTGGGGTTGTGCTGCCTATCTCCATAATCCAAATAATTTTATTGGTAAATTAGGACCAAGAGGGAAGAAATGTGTTCTTCTCGGTTATTCTGAACACTCTAAAGGTTAT
The DNA here is from genome assembly GCA_030761205.1 of Fremontodendron californicum. Classification (NCBI taxonomy): domain Eukaryota; kingdom Viridiplantae; phylum Streptophyta; class Magnoliopsida; order Malvales; family Malvaceae; genus Fremontodendron; species Fremontodendron californicum. The sequence goes on from JAULJL010000032.1 coordinate 7,058,564, forward strand.
GTGTTCATGAATTTGGATAGACCAGTTGAATTCGAGTCAAGGGACGCAACTTTCTTAGAAAATGAGTTTCCTAAGAAAGGGAATGGTGAAAAGAATTATCCATTATATGAAGTTAATGAATCTGGACTAACTAGCACTAGTGATGTTCTAATATCACTTAATGAAAATTATAGTGGTATTGGACCAAGTGGGAGCTCAGTGCCTCCACAAGTTGTTGGTCATAGTGGCAACAATGACCAAGATCAGCCTATAGAAAAATATGTAATCAAAATGATCAAAATGTTATCAAGAGATGGTCCAACAACATGAGGATGAGTTACCTCAAGAAGAGCATAATGAGGATAAGTTACCTCATGAAGAGCCTAATGAAGACGTGTTACCTCATGAAGAACTTAATGAGAATACAAATATGCATGATCAAGAAGAATATATTGCTCTTCCTGTTCTTAGACGTTCTTCTAGAAAATTTAAACCTCCAAGTAAGTGGTGGATTTTGGATGAAAGTGAGGCTCATATAGTGTAATCTATGGATGATGAACCTCAAAGTTTGAAAGAAGCTCTCGAAAGTTCAGATTGTGATATATGGATAGTTGCAATGGAAATGAATTTGAATCTATGTATGTGAATAAAGTATGGGACTTAGTTGATCTTCCTAAAGATAGAAAGGCCATTGGGAACAAATGAGTTCTCAAGATCAAGAGGAAAGTGGATGGTACCATTGAAAGGTACAAGCTATGTTTGGTTGCCAAGGGGTATACACCAGTAGAAAGTATTGATTATAGAGATACTTTCTCACCTATTGTGAGATTCAACTCTATCAGGTTGATACTAGCTATTGTTGCTAATCTTGACTTGGAATTACATCAAATGGATGTTAATACTGCCTTCCTCAATGGTGATTTGAGTGAAGAGATCTACATGAAACAACCAGAAGGTTTCATTGTAGAAGGTAAGGAACACAAAGTATGTCGACTAAAGAAGTCGATATATGGTCTTAAACAAGCTTCTAGACAATGGTATTTGAAGTTTCATAGATAGCTGTCTTCCATTTTTGATATGAAAGACATGGGAGAAGCGGTTTACATTCTTGGATTTAAGATTGTAAGAGATAGAACCAAAAGGTTGTTAGCGTTGTCTCAAGAACCTTATACTAATAAGATTCTTGAACGCTTCAACATGCACAACTCGAAGCCTATGAATACCCCTATTGCTCACAATTGGAAATTGGTGAAGCAATGTGTCCACAAACTCTTGAAGAGAATGAAGAAATGAAAAAAGTTTCATATCTAAATGCCATTGGAAGTCTAATGTATGCCATGTTATGTACTAGGCCGGACATTAGTCAAGCTGTTGGTTTGTTAGCTAGATATTCATCTTACCCTAATCAACAGCATTGGAAGTGTATCAAAAGAGTATTTCGTTATCTTAAGGGTACGAAAGACTATTGGTTATGTTACCAAAAGGGTAACATGAGGTTGCAAGGATACACGGATGCTGATTGGGGTGGTGATAGAGATGAATACAAGTCTACATCAGGTTATATTTTTCTACTTAATAGTGAGAAGCAGACTTGCACGGATTTGTTGCCAAATTAGTTGCTGTGCAAGAAGCTTTGTGGCTTTGTCGTTTCCTTGGTCACTTAGGTGTTGTAGCACCTAATGAAAAGCCAACCACTATCTTTTGTGATAGCATGGCTGCTTCGGCTCATATTAAGGATTCGAAATATCATGGAAAGACTAAGCATATAGGGATAAAGTATAACTTTATGAGAGATGCAATTGAAAGGGAAAGAAGTTCAAATGGAATATATTTCTACAGATGAGATGGTGGCAGATCCTTTAACTAAACCAATACCACCAATCTTGTTTGCCAAACATGTTAGGGCAATGGGTCTCCGTAGATTATAATTCGTTTGAATGAACTTCTTGATGTCATATACTTGTACCTTAGTATGATTGAATGAATGAATTGTGTTTTATGAGTTCAATACAATTCTATGCATATTCTATAAGTTTCACAACGAATGAAAATTATATGTCAAACATAGGTAGAGGATTGGCTCGCTCACACGAATAATATGCCCATATTCTTTGTGTAAGAATAGAGATGAGACTGCTAAACTGAATAAGTATGGAAATTTGTTGTCTTGAAATGAGAGTATACTTATTCTAGTGGGAGTCATATCTTCCAAACATGTGACAACTTGAGCATATTGGTCGCCTTGATTAAGAGAATCAAGATGAGGTCATGTGTGATTTACCGAACATGTATGACCACACATACATGAATTAAACCTATGTAGCCAGGTATGAATATTCAAGACGTGAATATTCAGGTTGATCAATGTGTTTGATTAATTAAGACCTGTATGGTATTTGAGTATTATTGAATTGGCATATACTCATAATGGCTGATAATTCCATATTGGAATTATATAGACTTGTTTATTCAAGTAGGAGTCCATTGAGGGGATGTCCACGATTAAATGATTTAAGTGGGGAGTTGACAAACCCATGTTGTGAAGTAAATCATGAGTGGAAATAATACCTTAGCATATGCACATATCATGTGTGTATAAGTTGACCAAAAAGAAAACTAGGAGTGATCCCTGTCTCCTTGTGGTGTGAGTTTCTTTGATCAAATTAGTTTTAATCAGATTGGATGCTCTTAGTGACTATTGACTAATATTTAATGATTTGAAAGCATTGTGTTTACTTTGATGGGATTTCCTATGACTATGGTAAATTCGGTCTGTTGGAACCTTGTTGGGTAAATGCATAGTTTCAGATTGTCAGATAGTTAGTGCAAAAGGAAAAACATTATTAAGATACATATGACATTTATACTTGAAAGACGCACGCATAATATTGTGTAATATAAATGAATTCAAGTATAAGAATGTCTTGAGAAAACAAGTGCACTTGGTGTTTGGTACGTTTCATGAGTTTGAAATTTGTTTTCAACTCACATGAAAGAGAAAGTAGCCAAACTATGTATCAACAAGTCTTAGAGCACATGAGGCATGGTTAATGCTATATGGATCATTAACGTGAATAACTTAAGAGTTATTCTGATTTGACATCTATGATATGGATTAAGTAAGATCTCTTACGTATAACTTAACAGTTGCATATTGAGATGAATTCAATTGCATGCCTAGGGTCACACGACCTACTTGCATATGTTATTCCAATGTATGAATGCTTTGCTTTGATTATGTGTTTGGTCTGAATATGTGTGTATATGGTAGCATCAAGTTTATATAGTGCGAGTGGGAGCTGTTGGACATAAGTGAACAAATACACCAAGTACGCACAAGATTAACTTGATATGGATGATAAGTGTTTAAATTCATGTATTTTCATATATCAATTCCTTATATTTTATGCTTAGTTCCTTGAAATCCTTGATAGTTACTATGGTTTTGTGTTTTGTAGGTGTTTTGGAAGATAAGGATTGCTATGGAGTTGAAAAGAGTGAATTTGGACAAAAAATGAAGCTTCAAGCACAAAGGAAAGCTGACTGGTCATCAATGAGACACTGTGTGGCTAAACCTAACCTAAACCTTCCATAAATAAACTAGTTGAAAACCCTAGTTCATATACTCTTTATCATATACTCTTATCATATACTCTTTATCAATTCCATAAATAAGCTGACTGCTTATTATATACTTTTTATCCATAAAAACCCTAGTTGAAAAACCTACCCCTACACCAAAATGAGCCCTAGCACCAACTTTTATTTCCTTGTTAAGTTGTTCAGCTACCACCTCTTTTTTGTAATGTGATGGCTGCCCTAATTCTTCTTTATAGAATACCGTAGCTGACTTACATGTTCTAGTCAAATAAGGACCAACGACAAGAAATAATTTAGGTTAAAAAGATGTCAGCCATCAACCCCTTTTAGACACTATGGGCTGCCTTAAATTATCCTTTATTGAATAACGTAATTGAAATATATGCTTCTCCTTGTCAAAGTAGAATTAGTGGTTGTCAACTTTTCAACCTTGCATTAAATGCAAGAATCTTTCCTTAAAGCTAATCCTTGTCAAAGTAGGAGACTTAAATTAGCTATGACTTTCCTTATTTCCACATGCCTTGGCTGCCAAGTTTGATTTCTTTCCTTCAACATATTAAGTCAGCTGCAAGTCACTTACCTTTCCTTATTTTGAAGAAATCTTGGCTGCCACTCAACATTAAATCCTCAAGATCTAGAGGCTGCCTATAATTAGACACACAAGGGGAAACTGATCTCTACACTTCCCCGAGCTGCAGTATTCTGATTTCTTCTTTGTTTGAGAGAGTTTGAGAGAACTAGAAGCTGAATAATTAATATTCTTCTTTCTTTCTTTAGTTTTTCTTCTTATTTTCTTTTTAATTTCATGTTTATGTTTACAATGCCTATGCAAGGCTAAACTTTTATTTGGTTAAGGGTGATTTCAAAGCCCTAGACATGTTTTGTAATTAATTTGCAGAATCATCTATCATTGATTTTCTATCAAAAGTTGCTTATGTTCTTCCATTAAAATTGTTCATGATATTGTCTTTATTTGTTTAGGATGCATACTAGATATATCTTGATAATTATCTAATGCTAGTTTAGGAGACATGAGAAATTGCCATGGGATTGGGCTATCTTGGATCCTATCACTTTTCCTTCTTATATAACTCCTCCATCTTTTCCTAGCTGGTTAGCAAAGTCCAAGAATGAGGAGCAAGAGAAGGAAATTTTGGAAACCTTCCGGAAAGTAGAGGTGAACATTCCTTTACTAAATGCCACAAAGCAAGTGCCCCGTTATGCAAAGTTCTTGAAAGAATTGTACACATCTAAACAGAAGCTCAAAGGTAATGAGAAGGTAAGTATGGGAGAGAATGTCTTGGCCGTTCTTCAAAAGAAACTCCAACCTAAATGCAAGGATCTAGGTATGTTCACCATTCCTTGTAAAATAGGCAACACCAGGTTTGCACATGCTATGCTAGACTTAGGAGCATCTATCAATGTTATGCCATATTCAATTTATGCTTCTTTGAAACTAGGACCATTAAAAAAAACGGGTGTTATTTTACAACTCGCTGATCATTCTATTACTTATCCAAAAGGAGTTGTAGAAAATGTTCTTGTGCAAGTTAATGAATTGGTCTTTCCAGCTGACTTTTATGTGCTTGACATGGAAGATGAGATGTCTTCCAACCCAACACCTATTTTATTAGGAAGACCATTCTTAAAAATAGCCAAGACAATAATCAATGTTAATGATGGCACACTCATTTATGGAATTTGATGGTGATGTAATCCGTTTCAATATCTTTGAAGCCATGAGATATACTAGTGACATACATTCTGTTTATGCAATTTATACATTTGACTCTTTAGTGCAGCCAACTTTTGAGTTAAGACGCAAGGACATAGACATTGACAAACACATTGGCATGGAGACCTCTAAAGATGAACCCATTTTAAGGCAACCCAAAAGAATGGAGGAAGCATGGGCATCTTTGAAAGTGTTGCCATCTTATAAAAAAAGGTTTGATGTTTCAGTTATTAATCTTCCTTTATCTAATGAGAAACTTTTACCTTTTCTTTTGCAGGCACCAACATTTGACTTAGAACCACTACCGGATCATTTGAATTACTCAAGAATACGGTGTGGATAATAGCATGAGTCCAAGTCGGGCTGAGGACAATAAACAAGCGCTTTTTGGGAGGCAACCCAAAAGGATGGAGAGCACATATTATAATCAGATTTGCTATTTCTTACTCTCCATCACTCTATCTTTTATTATTTCTCTTTAGTTTGTTTTTTTTTAGTTCTTTTCTCTTACACATGATTCTTTCATTGGGGACAATAGTATTACATTGAGGACAATGTAAGAATCAAGTGTGGGGGGAAGAATTTATGATTTCTTTTAGTTTGTTTTGTTTTTAGTATGTTTAGTTACTTTCAATACCATGATGATATATGAATTGAATAAGTCTAAAACTAGTGTATTGGTGAAAAAAATTTCATGAGAATTGAACTTGAATACTATTTTTCATGAGCCAATGTTAATATGATATGTTGATTGAGAAAAAAGCATGTTTAGACTTAAATTTGACTTGTATAATCATCCTTGTGAGTTTTTGAGCCTATACGATTGATGCATTATATATAATCTAATTTATTTTTTGAGTTCTCTTATGCTTACATGTTTCTCTAAAACTTGCTTTAAACAATTTGAGACTATATTGATACATATGACAACATGAATATATAGAGGCTTTAGGATTTTTAACCAGGGCCAAATCAGCCCTCCCCTATTGATGTTCCAAGAGAAAATCCCCCCTAGTGAGCCAATTTGAGCCTACATTAAAAAGCTATTTCTTTGGTAACCACATCTTACACCTTGCTAAACACATTTATATCTCTACCCTTGTTCTAAAGATAAATTGAATGTATGAGACATATTGCAAAAACAAGGGATTTTTATTGAAAAGTTGGGTTAGATACAAAAGATTAGTATGGGAGAGGAGAAAGGCAAAAGTCAAGAGAAAAAGAAAAGGGAACATTGTAAAAATACATTTCCAAAATATATATATATATGAATCATCTCTTGAACTTTTGGGTAAATAAGAGAAAAAGATGTTGTAAAGTTGATTAGAATGAAGCAAAGGCTAAACATGAAATATTTAGCCTATGTAATTATGTACTTCTAAAGAATATTGAGAAAGTTCGATTTGCAAAATCTTATTTTGTCTCTAAATTTTATGAAATCTTTGAAACCTTTGTAATATCCTTTATCTTTTATTCTTTAGCCACATTATTACACCTTGGCCCCATTACAACCTTGAATAAAGACCTCTTGATTTATGAAGTTGTATGATCTAAATAGTGGAGAATAGGTGGACAAGCAAGCATATGGTAGAATTATTTTCATGAGATTGATTGAGTGTAATCACTTTACCATTACTTTAAAAGAGTGAAAATCATGAGAGTATCCCATGTGAGAAGTGGAGATTAAGTTTGAACATGCATTATTTTGATTGAGATATGTTAAGTTAATATTGGCTTAACTAAAAAAAAATTTCACATTCAAGTATGAATCTTTGTGAACTCTTTAAGCTATTGATTAGTTTATAAGACTTATCCAATGATTACCTCTAACTGTTATTGAAAGTGAACTAGATTCGATTTTCTTACTTTGTCTCTATTTGATTTTGCTCGACGACTAGCAAAAGACTAAGTGTGGGGGAATTTGATAAGTGTTTAAATTCATGTATTTTCATATATCAATTCCTTATATTTTATGCTTAGTTCCTTGAAATCCTTGATAGTTACTATGGTTTTGTGTTTTGCAGGTGTTTTGGAAGATAAGGATTGCTATGGAGTTGAAAAGAGTGAATTTGGACAAGAAATGAAACTTCAAGCACAAAGGAAAGCTGACTGCTCATCAAGGAGACACTATGTGGATAAACCAAACATAAACCTTCTATAAATAAACTAGTGGTTTATCATATACTCTTCATCCATAAAAACCCTAGTTGAAAAACCCACTCCTACACTAAAATGAGCCTTAGCGCCAACTTTTATTTCCTTGTTGAGTTGTTCAACCGCCACCTCCTTTTTATAATGTCATGGCTGCCCTAATTCTTCCTTTATAGAATACCCTAGCTGACTTATATGTTCTCCTAGTCAAACAAGGACCAACGACAAGAAATAATTTAGGTTAAAAAGATGTCAACCGCCAACCCCTTTTTAGACACCATGGGCTACCTTAAATTATCCTTTGTTGAATAACCTAGTTGAAATATATGCTTCTCCTTGTCAAAGTAAAATTAATGGATGTCAACTTTTCAAACTTGCTTTAAATGCAAGAATCTTTTCTTAAATCTAATCCTTATCAAACTAGGAGACTTAAATCAGCTATGACTTTCCTTATTTCTACATGTCTTGGCAGCCAAGTTTGATTTCTTTCCTTTAACATATTAAGTCAGCTGCAAGTCACCAACCTTTCCTTATTTTGAAGAAACCTTGGCTGCCACTCAAAATTAAATGCTCAAGACCTAGAGGCTGCCTATAAATAGAGACACAAGGGGGAGCTGATCTCTACACTTCTCCAAGCTACAGTATTCTGATTTCTTCATTGTTTGAGAGAGTTTGAGAGAACTAGAAGCTGAATAATTAATATTCTTCTTCTTCTTCTTTCTTTCTTTAGTTTTTCTTCTTATTTTCTTTTTAATTTCATGTTTATGTTTACAATGCCTATGCTAGGCTAAACTTTTATTCGGTTAAGGGTGATTTCAAAACCTACACATGTTTTGTAATTAATTTTCAAAATCATCTATCATTGGTTTTCTATCAAAGTTGCTTATGTTCTTCCATTAGAATTGTTCATGATATTGTCTTGATATGTTTAGGATGCATACTAGATATATCTTGAAAATTATCTAATGCTAGTTTAGGAGACATGATATGTATTTGTCTTGATTTCCTATTCAATATTGGCAATTTGTGGTTAATGATTATGGTTGAGTTTTCGCTTATTGCAAAGTGGAACATAACCTAAGTTGAATAAATCCATGTTTATGTGTTTGTTGCTTAGATCAACCTATCTTTCTTATCATAAAGCTACTATCACTTTGAATCTAATGATTTTGTTTTAGGTTATTTGATGGTTAGAGATTAAGTAGTGGTGTTCGTCCTATTTAACAACAAATTAAGGAAGGATTGGGGTAATACGGGAGGTTGTTATCCACGGTTGATAACTTTGATAGCTAATTGATGTTGATAGATATGAAATTGATTCTCATTGATGTCTAGTGGTGGAGAATGAAACCTTAACCATACTTTTCTCATATTTGACTTCCTCTATTTACTTGCATTCTTGAACTAAAGTTTTGAACCAATAAACTTATAAATTGAAACCAATTCTTTTTAGTGCAAGGTTAAATAAAGATACACTAATTTGAGTGCATCAATGAATGATGTATGGTGATGGTAAACTAGAAAAGATATGAGATAAGCTTATGAAAGCTCAAAATGAAGCTTACTCAGCTCAAGTCAGCTCAACACCAGCTAGCTCTGTTCAAGGAGTTGGACACCAGCTCATTCAGCTATATGTAGCTAAAGGGGTAGCTAGGTGAGTGACACTCTATGAGGTGGAGGGACACTAGCTAGTGGTAGCTATGTGGGCTAGATGATGTGGCACATAGTGTGACACATCAGCACTGTCATGCACAAGTGTCACCAATGGGATTGTGACATGTATCATCATTCATTATGTGACTGCCACATGTGACAAAACATCATGTAGTTTCTGGTTGAGAGGTTATCTCCTAATAGCCGAATAGATGTGATCAATTAGAAGGGAATGGTTCTGTTGACCGAACCATTGTGTCTAAATGAAGGGTTCTGTCCTTGAAAGGGTTATATCCTTTGACCCTTTCATGAAGCAACCCTTGAAGGCTATAAATAGAAGAGATTCGGACAAGACAAGACACATAATAATCAGACAATTGTGTAAGACACAATTGAGAGGCATATTGCTAAGTGCAATTGCTAGTGAGTGAGGAGTTCTTGATTACTAAGTTATCAAGAGACAAGGCACAAAGCATTCCAATTTGGACGAGCAAGATAGGTTGTGGAACGGTTTCTTGTAGTTGCCTTAACAGGTTGATTACAAGAGTGCCCTAGCCATTTGGTTGAGTTCATTACTCATATCCACAGAAAGTGAGCATTGTATAGGAAGACAAGTAAGTGATCTGAACTTTTCCTCTATGTTCTCGGATTTCATAAGTTGAAATCCAACAGTTGACTAGGGTTAGATGAATACCTAGCTAATAAACCAACAGCTTGATTAATGTTCGACCTAGTACATAACGTGGCATATATTAGACTTCCTATGGCATTTAGAAATGGAACTTTTTTCATTTCTTCCTTCTCTTCAAGAGTTTGTGGACACATTGATTCACCAATTTTACAATTGTGAGAAATAGGGGGTATTCATAGGCTTTGATTTATGCATGTTGAATCATTCAAAAATCTTATTGATATAAGATTCTTGAGACAACGCTAACAACCCTTTGGACCTATCTCTTAGAATCTTAACTCCAAGAATGTAAGCCACTTTTCCCATATCCTTCATATCAAAAGTGGAAGACAACCATCTCTTAATGGTGTGCACAAAACTTAAATCATTACTAGATAACGGTATGTCATCAACATATAATGGCATAATTATAAACTTGTTATTGGAATTTAAGACATAAACACAATGGTCTTCATCCATCATCGTGAAACCAAAGTTCAAGACTAATCTATGAAACTTCAAACACCATTATCTTAAAGCTTGTTTAAGACCATATATCGACTTCTTTAGTCTACATACCTTGTGTTTCTTACCTTCTACAATGAAACCTTCTGGTTGTTTCATGTAGATCTCTTCACTCAAATCACCATTGAGGAAGGTAGTCTTAACATTCATTTGATGTAATTCCAAGTCAAGATTAGCAACAATAGCTAGTATCTACCTGATGGAGTTGAATCTCACAATGGACATCCAATTTGGCGTTGGAAGATCTCTCTAAACAACCCTAGCAGCAGAAAAAACCCTAGACGCAAATCACCTTTCTTTATTAAAACTGATAGGATCCAAGATGGCCCAAACCCATGGCAATTTCTATATGGGCTAAGATCCAAGAAGATCTAGGAAACATGGCAAGAATGGATGGAATTCACTTGGGCCATATTGCAAGTTATTCAAGAAAGGGTTCAACATGCAAGATACGCTTGCATCCAAGTTTAGTCCATGTGATTGAAAAACACAAGGTGGCGGCATTAGAGGGCCTATGTCAATTAGTGAATTAAAGAATAGGCCCACTTCTAATATTCCAATACTTCCACTTGCAAGCCCTCTAATGCCGCCACCTTCTGTTCTTGAATCACATGGACTAAACTTGGATGCAAGCCCATCTTCTTAGATCTTGGCCCATATAGAAATTGCAATAGGATTGGGCCATCTTGGATCCCATCATCCTCATTAGGCTCTTCATGAGGTAACTCATCCTCATTATGTTCTTCATGAGGTAAGTCATCCTTATTTTGTTGGAAATCACTTGATCAACATTTTGATCATTCTGATCACTTATTTCTTCTATAGACTGATCTTGGTTATTATTGCCACTATGACCAACAGCTTGTGGAGACACTAAGTTCCCACTTCGTCCAATACCCCTATCACTTCCATTAAGTGATATTAGCACATCACTAGTGCTAGTTAGTCTAGATTCATTAACTTCATATAATGAATAATTCTTATTACCATTCCCTTTCTTAGAAAATGAGTTTTCTAAGAAAGTTGCGTCCCTTGACGCGAATTCAACTTATCTATCCAAATCCATGAACACATAACCCTTAGAGTGTTCAAAATAACTGAGAAGAAAACATTTCTTCCCTCTTGGTCCTAATTTACCAAGAATATGATTTGTATTATGGACATAGGTTGCACAGCCCCAAGGCCTTAGATTACTCAAATCCTCTTCTAGTCCATAACTCATAAGGAGTAGACAAAATAGATTTGGATGGCACTCTATTCAATATGTAGACAGTTGTGAGTAATGAATCTCCCCAAAAGGAAATATCCATGTTGGCTTGAGCCATCATGCATCTCACCATGTCTAGGAGAGTTCTATTCTTTCTCTCCGCCACTCCATTTTGTTAGGGTGTTCTAGGAATAGTCAATTGCCTTGAAATTCTTTTCTCATCACATAACCCCTTGAATTCATTTGACAAATACTCTCCATCCCGATCAATCCTTAATGACTTAATCTTCCTTTCTATTTGATTCTCTACTAAAATCACATAAGTCTTGAAACACTTTAATGTTTCACTTTTGTACTTTATCAAATAGACATGGATGAATCGAGTATAGTCATTCGTGAATGTGATAATGTATCTAAAACCTTTTCTAGATGTCATATTCAAGGGACCATAAACATCATAATGTATTATTTGCAATGGATACTCACTTCTATGAGCCTTTCCAAATGGTTTTCTTGTTGTCTTACCCCCGAGACATATCTCACAAGTTGGGAGGGATACATTAGATAAAAAACCAAGTAAGCCACTTTTAGCTAACTTTTTCATCCTTTCTTGCCCTATATGTCCCAATCTTGCATGCCAAATGAACTCATCATTTGCATTGGCTATAAGACAACTACTATTACTCATAACAATATTTAACACAAAGAAATCATGATGTGAACCCTTAGGATTGAAACCCTTTGAACCCACTAACAATTCAAATATCCTAACCCAAAAAAGCCAAGATTCGGGTTGAAGAATCTAGACCCAATAAAATCTTGTTTCAAGAACCTAGATTTGGTTTTTGAACGCCACAAGGGAAAACCTTTGATAAGTTCTGAAGTTCTTTCAAGAACTAGAAGAGAAAACTCTCTCAATTGATAAAAGTCAAAATTACACAATGAACTGTATTGAATTCTATGGTAGATGGCTAAAACATGTACTTATAGCCTCCCTACAATAGCCTAGGTCGGCTAGCTAATGGATTCCTAATCCTAATACAAACTCTTGGTCAGCCAAGAGTCCTATCCTAGTTACAACTCTTAAGCCATGGTTGGCCAAGGATTCCCAACCCTATTACAATTGCCTTGGTCGGCTACCCTACTTAAAATAAGTAAAAATAGGCTGAACAAACTCAATCCCAAACATAATTAAAAATAGGTCTAACAAATGTAATGAAGGTAGACCCCACAAGCCTATTGGACATATTACATAAAATAGGCCCAAATGCCTAAGTGTTTAAAAGAATTAAAATAAGCCCACTTCAACTTTGTCTCTAATGTCGCCACTTGGATAAACCTTTCTTAGACAATTTGCAACATGGCCCAAGTGAATTCCACCAATGCTTACAATGTTTCCTCGATTTTCTTGGATCTTGGCCCATATGGAACTTGCCATGAATCTTTAAGAATTGGGCCATCTTGGATCCTATCATTCCCCCTTTCCTCGAAAAGATTCGCCCTCGAGTCTTAGCCTTGGTTGTATCAATGACGACTCTCGGTAGCAAATCAAGGTGATGCTCATTGCTTCTAATGGGTGGCAACCCATCCTACATCTCCTCCAAAAAGAACTCCTTGAACTATTGAAGTATTTGGACATAAGTGAACAAATACACCAAGTACGCACAAGATTAACTTGATATGAATGATATATGATGATGGTAAACTAGCAAGGATATGAGATAAGCTTATGGAAGCTCATAAGTAGCTCAAAGTGAAAGCTTGCTCAGCTCAAGGTAGCTGGACACCAACTAGCTTAGCTCAAGGAGCTGGACACCAGCTCACTTAGCTACATGTAGCTGAAGGGTAGCTAGGTGAGTGACACTCTATGATGTGGAGTGACACTAACTAGTGGTAGCTAGGTGGCCCTAGATGATGTGGCACATAGGTGTGACACATCAGCACCATCATTCACAAGTGTCACCAATGGGATTGTGACATGTATCATCATTCATTATGTGGTTGCTACATGTGACCGAAACATCATGTTGTTTCTGGTTGAGAGGTTATGTGATCATTTGGAAAAGAATGGTTCTGTTGGTCGAACCATTATGTCCAAATGAATGGTGCTGACCTTGAAAGGGTTATATCCTTTGACCATTTCAGAAGCAACCCATAAGAAGCTATAAATAGGAGAGAGATTCGGCCAAGACAAGACACACCAATAATCAGACAATTATGTAAGACACAATTGAGAGGCAGATTGCTAAGTGCAATTGCTAGTGAGTGAGGAGTTCTTGATTGCTTGGATTATCAAGAAGCAAGGCATAAAGCATTCTGTTTTGGACGAGCAAGATTGGTTGTGGAATGGTTCTTGTAGTTGCCTTAACAGGTTGATTACAAGAGTGCCCTAGCCATTCGGTTGAGTTCATTACTCATATCCACAACAAGTGAGCATTGCATAGAAAGACAAGTAAGTGACATGAATCTTTCTCAATGATCTCGAATTTCATAAGTCAAAATCCAACAGTGGTATCAGAGCCTATAGGTTGTTTAATATGCATGCTTTAAGGTTGAAAGAACATATAAAGGCATGTTGATTAGGGTTCTAAGCCTTTCAACCTATTTGGCTGTTTGAAATGCATGTTTATGTTCTTTGTTTTTTCAGCCCTTGCTTGTTAGAATAATAAGTTATTTTATGCATGTTTATTAAATCGAATGCATGACTTTGATAAACTTGTAACCTCATAAGGTATTTCAAAACAAATGAATATGATACTCACTCTTATGTCCGAATGGATTTGATTGCAATCTATAAGTTTGTTTTTCGTACGTTTTGGCATAATGATATTATCTTTTTTATTTTGTGTTTGGAAATATCTTGTTGTGATGAATATGCTAATATGGGTACACAATTGCATGATGTAGATGGCTAGTGCCACAAAGAGCATAGTAGCCAAATTAAACAAAGACCATAAGCTTGATGGTGATAATTATACCATATGGTAGCAAAAGGTTCAATTCATTCTCACCGAGCAAGATTTATTGGATTTAATATCCAAAGAGGTTGTTGAACCAACTTCTGAATCTATATTAGAGGAAAGAGGGGTGTATGATGCCTTTAAAAAGAAAGACACCATGGCTCAGATTACATTGTTGAGTACAATGATCGATGACCTTATGATGGACTTTGCCATGCTTGAAACTGCCAAAGCCATATGGGACAAGGCAAAGAATAAGTTTGGTACTGTTTCTCTTGAGAAACAAAGGGCTCTAATTCTCAAATTTGAGAATTACACAAAGAAGGTTGATCATAACATGAGTAGACACTTGCGAGAAATGTCTCGTATGATCTCTTGTTTAAAATCAACTGGTCATACACCCACGGATGAGCAACAAGTGCAATCCGTAATAAGATCCCTACCTGATGATGAGTGGCAATTGATGAAGGTCAATTTACGCCACAATGTTGAAATTAAGACCTTTGATGATATCACAAGACATTTGCTTCTCGAGGCAGAAGTTATGGATATCAAGAATCCATCTAAGGCATATGTTGCCAAGACTTCTTTTTTCATAGGGAGAAAGAAGAAAGCGTTCAAGAAAAAGGCATTGATGCACTCAAAAGAGTATATCTTATTTAACCTTGCACTAAAAGTAAACAATTGTAAGTATAGTAGTTAGTAAGGGTCGAGTCCACAGGGATTGGGTTGCAATTTATAAGTTATTGGTTTATATCTTGAGTTCAATGAGAATAAAAGTAAATGGGGTTTTTGAAGTAGTTTTAAAAGTAAAGAAAACAAGAAAAGTAAAAAGCAAGTAAAAAGAGATCAAATATGAGAAAAGTATGGTTAAGGTTTAATTCTCCACCACTAGACATCATTGAGAATCAATAATCAGATCTATCAATATCAATTAACTATCAAAACTATCAACCGTATATAACAACCTCCCGTGTTACCCCAATCCTTCCTTAGTTCGTCGTTAAATAGGACAAACGCCACTACTTAATCTCTAACCACCAAATAATCTAAGATAAACATCATTAGATTCAAAGTGATAGTAGCTTTATGATAAGAAAGATAGATTGATCTAAGCAATAAACTCATAAACATGGATTCATTCAACTTAAGTTATGTTCCACTTTGCAAAACTTGACCATAATCATTAATCACAAATTGCCACTATTGAAGAGGAATTCAAGACAATTACATATCATGTCTCCTAAACTAGCATTAGATAACTATCAAGAACTATCTAGTTGCGCACCTAAACAATTCAAGACAAAGATCATAAACAATTCTTATAGAAGAACATAAGCAATTTTGATAGAAACCAATGATAGATAAATTCTGAAAATCAATTACAAAACATGTATAGGGCTATGAAATCACCCTTAACCAAAAAGAAGTTTAGCCTAGCATAGGCATTGTAAACATAAACATGAAATTAAAGAGAAACTAAGAAGAAAACTAAAAGAATGGAGAAGAAGAAAATCAGAATACAAGAGTAGAAGAGATGTGTAGAGATCAGCTCCCCTATGTGTTTTTATTTATAGGCAACTTCTAGGTTTTGAGCATTTAATGTTGAGTGGCAGCCAAGGTTTAATTAATTTAAGGAAAGGAAGAGTGACTTGCAGCCAAAGCAAATTTTACAAGGAAAGATGTTTTACTTATAGCCAAAGTAAGTGTAAGGAAGGAAAGTCTTGGCTGATTTAATTCTCCTACTTTGACAAAGATAAGTTTTAAGGAAAGATTCTTGCAATTAATGCAAGATTACAAAGTTGACAGCCACTAATCCTACTTTGACAAGGATAAACATAAATGTTAGTTAGGGTATTAATCATAGGACAAATTAAGGCAGCAACATTGTTTAGATAAAGGGGTGGCGGCTACATTTTTTATATGTCTAAAAACTTTACCCGCTAGGGCTTATTTGGCCATTAGAGTGGGTTTTCCAACTAGGGTTTTTAGGGATAAAGGGTGTATGATCAGCCACTAGTTTATTTATGGAAGGTTTAGGTTAGGTTTAGCCATATATTGTCTCTTTGATGAGGCTTTCCTTTGTGCTTGAAGCTTCATTCTTGTCCAAATTCACTCTTTTCAACTCCATAGCAATCCTTATCTTCAAAAACACAAAACCATTGTAAACTATCAAGGATTTCAAGGAACTAAGCATAAAATATAAGGAATTGATATATGAAAATACATGAATTTAAGCACTTATCAAATTCCCCCACACTTAGCCTTTTGTTAGTCCTCGAGCAAAATCAAATAGAGACAAAGTAAGAAAATCGAATCTAGTTCACTTTCAATAACAAATAGAGGTAATCATTGAACAAGTCTTATCAACTAATCAATAGCTTAAAGAGTTCACAAAAAATCATGCTTGAATGTAAAAGGTTTGAGTTAAGCCAATATTAACATAACATATCTCAATCAAAATAATGCATATTCAAACTTAACCTCAACTTCTCACATTGGATACTCTCATGATTTTCACTCCTTAAAGTAGTGGTAAAGTGTTTACACTCAATCAATCTCATATACACAGTTCTACCATATGCTTGCTTGTCCACCTATTCTTCACTACTTAGATCATACAACTTCATAAATCAAGAGGTCTTTATTAAAGGTTGTAATAGGGCCAGTGGTAATATTGTGGTTAAAGAATAAAAGGAAAAGATATCACCAAGGTTCCAAAGGCTTCATAGAATTTAGAGACAAAATAAGATTTTGCAAATAAAACTTTCTCAATATTCTTTAGAAGTACATAATCACATAGGCTAAATTTTTTATGTTGAGCCTTTGCTTCATTCTAACCAACCTTGTAACATTTTTTTCTTTTCCCAAAAGTTCAAGAGATGATTCATTTTTTTTTATAGATGGGAAATTATTTTTACAATGTTCCCTTTCTTTTTCACTTGACTTTTGCCTTTCTCCTCCCCCACACTTATCTTTTGTATCTGACCCAAATTTTCAATAGATATTCCTTGTTTTTGCAATATATCTCAAAACATTCTAATTCATCTTTAGAAGGTAAGAGATATAAATGTGTTTAGACTAGGTGTAAGATATGGTTACCAAAGAAATAGCTTATTCAATGTAGGCTTAAATCGGCTCACTAGGGGGGGATGTTCTCTTGGAACGTCAATAGGGGATGGCTGATTTGGCCCTGGTTAAAAATCTTAATGCCTCTATCATATCCATGTTGTCATATGTATCAATATAGTATCAAATGGTTTAAAGCAAGTTCTAGAGAAACATATAATCATAAAAGCACACAAGAAAGAAATTGGATTGATATGTATGATTACATAAGAAACATGTAATCATATAGGCTAAAAAATTCACAAGGATGATTATACAAGTCAGATTAAGTCTAAACATGCTTCTCTCTCAATCAACATATCATATTAACATTGGCTAAAAAAATGATATTCAAGCTCAATGAAAATCTTTTCACCCAATAAACTAGTTTTACACCTATTCAATTCATATCTCATCATAGTATTGAAAGTAACTAAAACACACTAAAAACAAACTAAAAAGAACTTAAAACAAAACAAACTAAAGGAAATCCTAAATTCTTCCCCCCACACTTAATTCTTACATTGTCCTCAATGTAATGCTATAACCCCACAAGAAAGAATTATGTGCAAGAGAAAAGAACCAATAACATAAGAATAAAAATAACTAAGACTGAAAACAAAACAAAATCATGCAACCTAAATAATCCTAAAACACTAAACAAACAATTAACAAATAAACATAATAAAAAGAGAAAGGGAAAGGGAAAGGGAAAGGGAAAGGGAAAGAAAGAAAATCTGAGTATGACAGGTTGGTAATGCCTTCACTAGTTGGGCTGCCTCCCAATTAGCACTTGGTTGATTGTCTTCAACCTAGCTTATACCCCTTCTTGGCTTTTTAGGATCTTTGGGCTTAGACATGAAACTTCCCGGATCTTTTCATTTTGGAGAAATCTTTCTTTGGAAAACAGCCAATGTATTCTCCCCCACACTTATTATCTCATCATCCTTTGTGGTGCATAGCTCTTTGAGGAATTGTGCAACTCTTGGTATTTGTTTAATGACATCTACAAGCAATATCTTTAAGATTTCCAGACTTTGTTTTTCATGTTCCTCCTTCTTAGACTTTGCAAATATGCTAGGAAAAGGTAGAGAATGAACATTAGTAGAAATAGGAACCTTAAGAGTTACCTCAGGTGCCGAAGTATTCTCCATTGGAATTGTAGCTGCATTATCCTCAAGAGTTGAATCCATCTTTAGTTTTGTCTCATCTTCAGGTTCCCTTGGCCTTTCTAGTTCATCCTCAAGTTGTTTAGGACTAGCATTCTCCTTTGGGTCAATCACAGTTTGGGAAGGGCGTTGTTCTTGTAATTCTTCAGATCTTTGTGCTATCAATCGTACCACACTACTAGCCAATTGGCTCATTTGAGCTTCCAAACTCTGGATACATGCCCTTGTTTCTTGTTGAAATTCCAAAGTATTATTAACAAGAGAATTAACAAGATCTTCTAAGGAAGTACCTGAGTTGTGAGTCGCAAGTGGTGGCTCAAAAAGATCTTGTTCTTGATAATTTCCCGAGTAGCCATAATTAGTATGATCTCACCATTCTTCATTGTAAGTGTTTGAGAAAGCATCATACTGTTGTCTTCGGAACCTTTGATGGCCTTGACATCCTCCTAAATCATAGGCTTGTTCAAAATTATCATCTTGAAAGTATGGACACAAATTGGTTGGATGATCCATCATAAAACATACTCCACACTTCTCCGATTATTGAACATTACCCAGGAATAATTGTTGAACCAACTCCTCCAGTGTTAGATTTTTCAATTCCATCGTTCTTTGCTCAAATTTTGGAAAGAAAAACCTATATATACAACAACAAAAAATAAACTAATTAGAACTAAAAATAAACCAAGTAACAAATAAATTAAAGAAAGCAATCCCCGACAATGGCGCAAAAAACTTGATGCTCTCAAAAGAGTATATCTTATTTAACCTTGCATCAAAAATAATCAATTGTAGTATAGTAGTTAGCAAGGGTCGAGTCCACAGGGATTGGATTGTAATTTATAAGTTATTAGTTTATATCTTGAGATCAAAGAGAATAAAAGTAAAGAGGTTTTTTGAAGTAGTTTTAAAACTAAAGAAAACAAGAAAAGTAAAAGGCAAGTAAGTAAAAAGAGATCAAATATGAGAAAAGTATGGTTAAGTTTCATTCTCCACCACTAGACATCATTGAGAATCAATAATCAGATCTATCAATATCAATTAACAATCAAAACCATCAATCGTAGATAACAACCTCTCGTGTTACCCCAATCCTTCCTTAGTTCATCGTTAAATAAGACAAACGCCACTACTTAATCTCTAACCATCAAATAACCTAAGATAAACATCATTAGATTCAAAGTGATAACAGTTTTATGATAACAAAGATAGGTTGATCTAAGCAATAAACACATAAACATTGATTCATTCAACTTAAGTTATGTTCCACTTTGCAATTAGCGAAAACTTGACCATAATCATTAATCACAAATTGCCACTATTGAATAAGAACTCAAGATAATTACATATCATGTCTCCTAAACTAGCATTAGATAAATATCAAGATCTATCTAGTTGCGCACCTAAACAAATCAAGACAAAGATCATAAACAATTCTTATAGAAGAACATAAGCAATTTTGATAGAAACCAATGATAGATAAATTCTGAAAATCAATTACAAAATATGTCTTGGGCTTTGAAATCACCCTTAACCAAAAAGAAGTTTAGCCTAGCATAGGCATGGTAAATATAAACATGAAATTAAAGAGAAACTAAGAAGAAAACTAAAAGAATGGAGAAGAAGGAAATCAGAATACAAGAGTAGAAGAGATGTGTAGAGATCAGCTCCCCCTTATGTCTCTATTTATATAGGCAGCCTTTAGGTTTTGAACATTTAATGAGCATTTAATGTTGAGTGGCAGCCAAGGTTTAATTGATTTAAGGAAAGAAAGGGTGACTTGCAGCCAAAACATATTTAATAAGGAAAGATGCTTCACTTGCAGCCAAAGTAAATGTAAGGAAGGAAAGTCTTGGCTGATTTAATTCTCCTACTTTGACAAGGATAAGTTTTAAGGAAATATTCTTGCAATTAATGCAAGATTACAAAGTTGATAGTCACTAATACCACTTTGATAAGGATAAGCATAAATGTCAGCTAGGCTATTAATCATAGCATAATTTAAGGCAACTACATTGTTTAAATAAAGAGGTAGAGGCTACACTTTTTGTAAGTCTAAAAACTTTACCTGCTAGGGCTTATTTGGCCATGGGAGTGGTTTTCCAACTAGGGTTTTAAGGAATAAAGAGTGTATGATCAGCCACTAGTTTATTTATGGAAGGTTTAGGTTAGGTTTAGCCACATAGTGTCTCCTTGATGAGCAGTTAGCTTTTTTTTTGTGCTTGAAGCTTCATTTCTTGTCCAAATTCACTCTTTTCAACTCCATAGCAATCCTTATCTTCCAAAACACCTACAAAACAAAAAATCATAGTAAACTATCAAGGATTTCAAGGAACTAAGCATAAAATATAAGGAATTGATATATGAAAATACATGAATTTAAGCACTTATCAGGCATTCAACATAAGGGATGTAACCTCTAAGAGGAAATTCAAGAAAGATTGGAAACCAAGGAACAAAAACAAGGTTAAGTGCTTTAATTGCAATAAGAAATGGCATTTTGCAAAAGAGTGCAAGCAGCCTAAAATACGTATCTCTTTTTCTACTTCATTTGTGCATGTTATGTCATGTACTCTTATGGCTGAATCTAACTCTTCGTGGGTTTTTGATTCAGGTGCCACCGACCACATCATAAGGGATCGTGGCTTGTTTGTCAATTATAGAAAGATACCAGCTCAGACTAAATGGGTCTATGTTGGTGACAACTCAAGGCTTGAAGTAGAAGGCAAAGGAACTTGTGTATTACCTTTGAAGAGTGGACACAATCTGATTTTAATTGATGTCTTATATGTACCAAGGATTCGAAAAAATTTAGTCTTCGTTACTAGCTTATTGCATTTTGGATTCCAATTAAATTTCCATGACAATGTAGTTGCTATTTATCTCATTAAAGTAAGATAAGTTTTTGTTTCCTGAAGGGTGATTTCTTTGTGTTAGATACTGTTATAAGTAATAGTAGTTGTCTTATGGCCAATGCAAATGATGGTTTCATTTGGCATAAAAGATTGGGACATATAAGCCAAGAAAGGATGAAGAAGTTAGCTAAAAGTGGCTTACTTGGTTCTTTATCTAATGTATCCATCCCAACTTGCGAGATATGTCTCGCAGGTAAGGCAACAAGAAAACCATTTGGAAAGGCTCATAGAAGTGAGTATCCATTGCAAATTATACATTCTGATGTTTGTGGTCCCTTGAATGTGACATCTAGAAAAGGTTTTAGTTACATTATCATATTCACGGATGACTATACTCGATTCACCCCATGTCTATTTGATAAAGTACAAGAGTGAAGCATTAAGGTGTTTCAAGACTTATGTGACTTTAGTAGAGAATCAAATAGAAAGGAAGATTAAGTCATTAAAGATTGATCGGGGTGGAGAGTATTTATCAAATGAATTCAAGGGGTTATGTGATGAGAAAGGAATATCAAGGCAATTGACTATTCCTAGAACACATCAACAGAAAGGTGTGGCAGAGAGAAAGAATAGAACTCTCCTAGACATGGTGAGATGCATGATGGCTCAAGCCAACATGGGTATTTCCTTTTGGGGAGATGCATTACTTACTGCTGTCCACATATTGAATAAAGTGCCATTCAAATCTGTTTTGTCTACTCCTTATGAGTCATGGAATAGAAGAAAGTCAGATTTGAGAAGTTCAATTGAGATGGATTAAGGCATAATTGAAATTGAGAAATCCAAGGACAATGTCTTAATAAGATAATAGGAATTAAGAAGTCTTATCTAGTGTAGTAGTCGACTTTAACATATAGATGTGCAAAGTGAATTGCAATTTACTATACTATATTAGAATAATATCATGAGATGATATCAATAGATTAATGAGATGATTGTTTCATGAGGAGAAAGAAAATTTAATTGAGAATTAAATTACTTTCGTTTAGAAATTAATCTATCCAATAAATAAGCATGACAAAATTAGAAAGGGTCCAAAGCGATTATTCTAATTTAGGACTGTCCACTAAAGATGATTGGCCCAACTTAAGGCATTAAGATTGTTGGACCATTATCATTATTAGATAATATAATGGGCCTATTGATCCATCTTAGAATTAAATAGTTTAAGTCCAAGTGAATTAATGGAAATCTTGTACAACAAGTTACAGGTGGCCGGCCAAGCATAGGGAGATAGGGATTAGGGTGTGCGCCACTATATAATCACTACAAACAAATTGTCATATAGTGACGGTCCAAAAAGCGTTGGTAAAACTCAAAAATCCGTCGCTAAAAGTCCTAAAACCTTATACCGACGGTCAAAATGACTATTCCGACAAAAAATTAAGCGACGGTAAAACCCTCGTCGGTATAGACCTATACCGACGGAAAAGGTGACCGTCGGAATAGGATGTATAACCTATACTGACGGTTTTAGGCGTCACTAATGTTACTACCGTCGGTATAGCTTATGTTGGGTTAGCCCCTTTTGCTTTTACCTATACCGACGGCTCTTCTGTCCGTTGGTATAGATATACCGACGGATTTTGTATCCGTTGGTATAGATACCGTAGATTTACATATACCGACGGTTTTTATTTTTCGCGTCCGTCGGTATAGATGAAAATGTAAAATATAAAATTAATCTATAGCGACGGTTTGTCGTAAATTTACCGACGGTTTACTCCGTCAGTATACTATATATTTTTTGTTGTTATATGAACTGTCAACGTCGGTAAAAATAAAATTTTATCATATTTTCAATTACTAATATTGATATATTTATAATTTAATCTAACATATTTCATATAAAAAAAAAACAATCATAAGAAAGTACAAAATATTAAAAATAAAATTACAAATAAATTGTCTTAATTATATAACTTTTACAAGCTAAATAGAAGTCGCAAGCTTTCCATTTCGATGAGGCACTGTCTTCGAGTCTTCTACTTTGTTCATGCTCACCTTCTGACTTACTCTGTAACCAGAAAAAAAATCTTTTAGAAAAACACTTTATTGACTGGTTATAGAGATTATTGTGATGTAGAGACTAGTAGTCGTAGAAATTAATGAAAGGACTGATCTTTTCCTAATCGAATTAGCTTAGCTGTCTTCTAATTAAGAGCACTTCAGGGCTTTCTATGTTTTGGTCGTCTGTTGTGTTTCTAACTCAAAACTGTTTATGGAAAGGATAATTAAAGGCTTGTCTTAATAAATTCATGGTAAAAGGTATTCACCAAGCAGCCTCATTCCCACATACATGTTTCATAACAAACACAATAATAAGTAATCTCCATCATTATATGTCAAAATACAAAAGCCAATCAGATCCTTAGGAGGCCAGAATAGCTATAACATTTGTTCAAACAATTAATCATAGTAAAGCTAAATTGCATCTAAAACAATTAATCATGATTTGGTCATAAACTTTCACTACATCAAACTCTGGCATCCAAGAAGCTAAAAATAGGGTGCTAAAAAGAGTAAATCTAATATATTATCCTCAATACTGCTGAAAGTCCTTATGTATGCATGAGAAATAAATGCAAAGATCCACAATAAGTGGAAACTGAAACATCAAATCTTAGACAACCACAATATTTCCATTATTTAGACTCATAAACGCATACTTAAACATGTGTATATAGCAATAGAAATGTATATATAACATCACTATAACTTGAAAAGTAATGAAATCTAACCGTATGCTGAGGATTTGCAATGATTGCATCTGCCTTGAAAGGGATACCAGAATCAGGATCAGGATCTTTGCAAGCTGGAAGCAGAGAGTGGATAATTTCCTTTATTTGATTTCATTGAATAGGTATCTCAGAAGGGCCTGATGGCAAGAAGCCTTTATTTTTAACCATATCTGCTCAGAGGAAAAAAGTCAAGGGAAAAGAAATCATTAAGAGGCCCTGCAGGAAATCCAAACTTTTGACAACTAATCACATTCAATTTAATTCTCATATTGTTTTGAGCATACTGGACGATCTTCAACTTAACACCTACATATTTTATATGAAGCTGTGTTATTGACAAACTTAAAAATAACAAGAAAGTTCAGTGCTGCAAATATGCATAACACTGAAACAGAATAGAAAGTAGTACAAAAATCAAAATTTCATAATTGAATTGAGTAATAATAGTTACTATCAGATGAGCTACCAACAAGGAATAACTCTAAGGATATACTTGCTTTTAATCTGTTTCCATAGGATGAGTAGCTAGATTCAAACAAAGCGAAAGAATTTAAACTCTAAGGATGTAAGGTTCCAACAGATTAAATAGTTACCTACGAAGTGAATCTTGACATATAGACCACTGCAAAGCAGCTAATCCATGAAGTTCACTCTTGATATTACAGTTAATTAACGAAACTCAATGTACCATATTCCATATAAATTTGGAGATAACTTTTGTTTGTAATAGTCTATAGTATAATTCCATCTCGGGTTTCATTTCTTTATAGTATCAGTAGCATCATCTCTTAATGCATTTGGTGAACAGATTACAGATATATTGAATAACTATAACAACTCCAAATGCGACTTTTAGGCCACCCTTGAGGAACAATTTTCACTAATTTTACTTAATTAAAGTCGAAAGCAAACATAAGATTTCCAAGTACTATTAATTCCATTTGGTTTCTCAACAACCAAACCAGGGGATATAGAAAAAGGTTCAAGATGCAATTAATTATTTATTTATTAAACCCAAGAAGAGACTAAAAACTCAAAAGTCACCAAGAAAACAATAACATATATGAATATAGTCTAAAAGTCGGTTTTTCTTGTACAAGAAATCTTGATCAAGAGTCAAAAGATTTTAAAACAAAATCGAAAGAAAGCAGTTAATGAATATACAGAAGAATATACAGGAAATTGCTCATTTGCCAGCTAAAACCTAATTTGATTAAAAATGCCCAAATTTCCACGAACAAGTGAAACAACCTAAGTATACCAAAATTCTAAATTTACGCACTTAACTTACTGAACTCAAACTAATTCTCAGTCTTTTCTTTCGGCAATCTCTAGCTCCAATCAACTGCAAAAAAAAAAAGATCAAATTAATTAAATGAAAATCTGAAGCCAAAAAAAGCGTAGAAACCCTACATCTGTTGCTTTAAAGGATGAGAGAGTGAAACCTGAGAAGAAGGTGGAAACGACAGAGAGTTCGACTTGGAAAGAGAGAGAAGAGAGAAAAAGAGGGAGAAAAGAATCGATGGTGTTCAAAAATAAGAAATCTGATTCCTTTTAGGTCTAGAAAACAAAAATAACAAACAAAATATTAAGTTCAAGATCTATAAACATACTGATTCGCTTGAAACAAAATCTGATGAGGAAGAGAAAGGAGAAATTTGTTGAGTTCTCTTTCAAAGCGCAAGAGAGAGGCGGAAGAGAAATGAGAAACTGATATTTGCTAAAACAAACCCTGAATATAACCTAGGCCTATACCGACGGTCATAAATAAGTGATCCGTTGCTATAGACTTATTTAATAAAAAAAATTAAATAAAGGAAAACGAAAAAAAATAAATTCCGCCATTTAAAAAAAAGGGCTTTTTTTCAAATATACTGACGGAAAAAGAGAAGCCGTCAGTAAAAAGCATAGTTATACCAACGGTCAATGAAAAACCGTCAGCATACAAGGTATCTATACCGACGGCCAATGAACAACCGTCAGCATATGAGGAATCTATAGCGACGGACAATAAAGTGTCGGTATATGTTAAACATATACTGACGGTAACAAAAATCCGTCAGAATAGATACTTTATACCGACGAATTTATACCGTCAGTATAGGTAAGCGTCAGTAAATGGCAATTTGTTTGTAGTGAATCTATTTTAGAGGTTGTAGCCGCCCAAGCTAGCTCTATTCTATTTTTGATATTCTGATTTTTCTTAAAAAAATGTTTGGTTTCAAGAAGAGAACTCTAACCTAGAAAAACACTGAAATCGTAGCCTCCCTAAGGCTTGCCGCAATTCCTCCTACCTTGGTGTTCTCCTTGCCGCTTCTTCACCTAGTTGAGTGAGATTGATTAAGGGAGAAAGACACAAGAATATAGATCTTTTGATTGTGATCTTAGGATCAACTTGCTAGCACAAGTGAATCGCCATACCTTAGAGAAGGATCCATCAGTTGTTCGTGTGGACTAGCTCTAGATGAAGAACAATTGTACTTCTTGTGGTCTTGAACGAGTTTGAAGCTTTGTAGATCTTGGATTTGAGATTAGGATCTGCAACTTAAGGTTACGATATCTTAAGTAGGTAACTTCTAAATCATATGGGTGATTTAATTGTTTTTGAATGTTATAAACCTATGCAAACACAAGCCTAAGATCCTATTGTACTTCGGGTGCTTCTTTGTTTTATTTCCGCTGCACTTTGATTATCATGTTTTTGCATGAGCCCGAGGTAGCGTAGTATAACCCAACATTGTGTAGATTCTAAAGTTGGTTCAACAACCTCTTTTGATATTAAATCCAATAAATCTTGCTCGGTGAGAATGAATTGAACCTTTTGTTGCCATATGGTGTAATTATCACCATCAAGCTTAAGGTTTTTGTTTAATTCGGCTACTATGCCCTTTGTGGAACTAGCCATCTACATCATGCAATTGTATACCCATATTAGCATATCCATCACAACAAGATAATTTCAAACATAAAATAAATAAGATAATATCATTATATCAAAACGTACCAAAAACAAACTTATAGATTGCAATCAAATCCATTCGGACATAAGAGTGACTATCATATTCATTTGTTTTGAAATACCTTATTAGGTTACAAGTTTATCAAAGGCATACATTCAGTTTAATAAACATGCATAGAATAACTTATTATTCTAACAAGCAAGGGTTGAAAAAAACAATAAAGAACAGGAACATGCATTTCAAACAGCCGAATAGAGGAAAGGCTTAGAACCCTAATCACCATGCATTTATATGTTCTTTCAACCTTAAAGCATGCATATTAAATAACCTAATACTCTGATACCACTGTCGGATTTCGACTTATGAAATTTGAGAACACTGAGGAAGAGTTCACGTCACTTACTTGTCTTCCAATGCAATGCTCACTTGTTGTGGATATGAGTAATGAACTCAATCGAATGGCTAGGGCACTCTTGTAATCAACCGGTTAAGGCAACAATAAGAACC
The DNA here is from genome assembly GCA_030761205.1 of Fremontodendron californicum. NCBI lineage: Eukaryota > Viridiplantae > Streptophyta > Magnoliopsida > Malvales > Malvaceae > Fremontodendron > Fremontodendron californicum. The sequence goes on from JAULJL010000032.1 coordinate 7,086,444, forward strand.
GTTCCACAACCTATCTTGGTCGTCCAAACTAGAATGCTTTATGCCTTGCTTCTTGATAACCCAAGCAATCAAGAACTCCTCACTCATTAGCAATTTCACTTAGCAATTTGCCTCTAATTGTATCTTACACAATTGTCAGATTATTGGTTCTCTTGTGTGTATGTGTTTTGGCCGAATCCCTCTCCTATTTATAACCTCTCATGGGTTGCCTCTTAAAGGGTCAAAGGATACAACCCTTTCATGGACAGCACCCTTCATTTGGACACAATGGTTCAGCCAACAAAACCATTCTCTTCCAAATGAACACAACCATTCAACTAAAAGAGGGAACCTCTCAACCAGAAACAACATGATGTTTAGGTCACATGTGGCAGCCACATGATGAATGATGTCACATGTCACAATCCCATTGGTGACACTTCTGCATGATGGTGCTGATGCGTCACACCTATGTGGCACATCATCTAGGCCATCTAGCTACCACTAGCTAGTGTCACTCCACCTCATAGAGTGTCACTCACCTAGCTACCCTTCAGCTACATATAACTGAATGAGCTGGTGTCCAGCTCCTTGAGCTGAGCTAGTTGGTGTCCAGCTATCTTGAGCTGACTTGAGCTGAGAGAGCTTTCATTTTGAGCTCCTTATGAGCTTCTATTAGCTTATCTCATCTCCGTGCTAGTTTACCAACATCATATATCATTATATCAAGTTAATCTTGTGTGTACTTGGTGTATTTGTTCACTTATGTCCAAATACTTCCAACATAAACTTGTAACCTCATAAGGTATTTCAAAACAAATGAATATGATAGTCACTCTTATGTCCGAATGGATTTGATTGCAATCTATAAGTTTGATTTTTGTGAATTTTGGCATAATGATATTATCTTATTTTATTTGTGTTTGGAAATATCTTGTTGTGATGAATATGCTAATTTGGGTACACAATTGCATGATGTAGATGGCTAGTGCCACTAAGGGCATAGTAGTCGAATTAAACAAAGATCTTAAGCTTGACGGTGATAATTACACCATATGGTAGCAAAATGTTCAATTCATTCTCATCGAGCAAGATTTATTGGATTTAATATCTAAAGAGGTTGTTGAACCAACGTCTGAATCTACATTAGAGGAAAAAAAGATGTATGATGCCTTTAAAAAGAAGACACCATGGCTTGGATTACATTGTTGAGTACAATGATCGATGACCTTATGGTGGACTTTTCTATGCTTGAAACTACCAAGGCTATATAGGACAAGGAAAAGAATAAATTTGGTACTTTTTCCCTTGAGAAACAAAGGGCTTTAATTCTCAAATTTTAGAATTACACAAAGAAGGTTGATCATAACATGAGTAGACACTTGCGAGAAATGTCTCATATGATCTCTTGTCTAATATCAGCTGGTCATACTCTCATGGATGAGTAACAAGTGCAATCCGTAATCCGATCCCTACCTGATGATGAGTAGAAATTGATGACGGTCAATTTACGCCACAATATTGAAATTAAGACCTTTGATGATATCACTAGACATTTTCTTCTCGAGGCAGAAGTTATGGATATCAAGAATCCATCTAAGACATATGTTGTCGAGACTTCTTTTTCCATAGGGAGAATAAAGAAAGGGTTCAAGAAAAATGCATTCAACATTAGGGATGGAACCTCTGAGAGAAAATTCAAGAAATATTGGAAACCAAGGAACAAAAGCAAGGTTAAGTGCTTTAATTGCAAAAAGAATGGGCATTTTGCAAAAGAATGCAAAGAGCCTAAAGTACGTATCTCTACTTCTACTTCATTGTGCATGTTATGCCCTGTACTTTTATGGCTGAATCTGACTTTTCGTGGGTTATTGATTTCGGTGCGACCGACCATATCATAAGGGATAGGGCTTGTTTTTCAATTATCAAAAGATACCAGCTCGGACTAAATGGGTCTATGTTGGCGACGACTCAAGACTTGAAGTAGAAGGCAAAAGAACTTGTGTAGTACCTTTGAAGAGTGGACACAATCTGATTTAATTGATGTCTTTTATGTACCAAGTATTCGGAGAAATTTAGTCTCTGTTACTAGTTTATTGAATTTTGGATTCCAATTAAATTTCCATGACAATGTAGTTGAAATTTATCTCAATAAAGAAAGAATAAGTTCTTGTTTCCTAAATGGTGATTTCTTTGTGTTAAATACTGTTATGAGTAATAGTAGTTGCTTATGACCAATGCAAATGATGAGTTCATTTGGCATACAAGATTAGGTCATATAGGGCAAGAAATGATGAAGAAGTTAGCTAAAAGTGGCTTACTTGGTTCTTATCTAATGTATCCCTCCCAACTTGTGAGATATGTCTCGCGGGTAGGGCAACAAGAAAACCATTTGGAAAGGCTCAAAGAAGTGAATATCCATTGCAAATTATACATTCTAATGTTTGTGGTCCCTTGAATGTGACATCTAGAAAAGGTTTTAGATACATTATCACATTCACGGATGACTATACTCGATTCACCCATGTCTATTTGATAAAGTACAAAAGTGAAGCATTAAGATGTTTCAAGACTTATGTGACTTTAGTAGAGAATCAAGTAGAAAGGAAGATTAAGTAATTAAGGACTGATTGGGGTGGAGAGTATTTGTCAAATGAATTCAAAGGGTTATGTGATGAGAAAGGAATATCAAGGCAATTGACTATTCCTGAACACTCCAACAGAATGGAGTGGTGGAGAGAAAGAATAGAACTCTCCTAGACATGGTAAGATGCATGATGGCTCAAGCCAACATGGATATTTCCTTTTGTGGAGATGCATTACTCATGGCTATCTACATATTGACTAGAGTGCCATCCGAATCTGTTTTGTCTACTCCTTATGAGTTGTGGACTAGAAGAAAGCCGGATTTGAGTAATCTAAGGCCTTGGGGCTGTGCAGCCTATGTCCATAATCCAAATCATATTTTTGGTAAATTAGGACCAAGAAAAAAAGAATTATGTTCTTCTCGGTTATTCTGAACACCCTAAGGGTTATTTGTTCATGGATTTGGATAGACAAGTTGAACTCGAGAAAAGGGACGCAACTTTCTTATAATGAGTTTCCTAAAAAAGGGAATGGTGATGAGAATTATCCATTATATGAAGTTAATGAATCTGGACTATTTAACACTAGTGATTTGCTAGTATCACTTAATGAAAGTGATAGTGGTATTGGAACTAGATGAATATTATAGTGATTTGATTGCTAGTTTAGTGTTTTGATTTGTAATTGTCAAGATTCCTAAACATAAGTAGCGAATTGTTATCAATGATTATGGGATATTTTCGTTCGATATAATGTAGAGTATGGCTCAAGTTAAATGAACCCCGCTTGTGTGTGTTTGTTGCTTGATTTAATCTATCTTTCTAAATTGAATTCTTTCATTGAATTAAATTTAGCGAGCTTATCCTAGGTTATTCATTGAAAAGAGATTGGGTAAAAATGCTTGTTCTTTTTCCCAACGACACAGTAAGGAAATAATCGAGACAATGACCGCTTGTGTGTTGTCTTAGGGTTATTAAATTTAGAAGAGAGAGTGAAAGATAATTCTGATTATTAATTATATTTCATGTTTAGTGGTAGAGCATGATTCCTTAACCATACTTTTCATTATTATTGCTATTTGATATATTTAAATTCCTATTTCTTTAAATCTTAATTTTAAATTTTAGTTTTCTTATTTTCTTTTCATCTTCAAAACAAAACCCCTCAAATTTAGTTTAGGTATAAGAATCAATTAACATATAAATTAAGAACAATCTCTGTGGATTCGACCCTTGCTTACTACTATACAGAATTGCAATCATAATTTAGTGCAAGGTTTTAATAGATACATTATTTTGTGTATCAGGTCTCATCATACATAGCATGCATAGCATTTCCTAAATCGCATAAAATAAATATATCACATGTTTTCTACTTGGATAATTATGGACTTTTCTAATCTAATTTCCTTGAACCATCAAAGGAAATTAGTTGGTCAAATCCTAAGTGATTACTATTACAAAAACTTCTTCAAGTCTTTTTTGTAATCTCCTCTTGGTCTTCATGTTTTCTCTTTTTGGTCTTCATGTCACCTTTGGATCTCCATCTTCGGGTTACAAAGTATTCCTAACTAATCCTAATCTACACTTTGATGTAACTAATTATATTTGTAAAGAAGAACCTCGAGTTACACTCGAGGGAATTTAGATGAGGAAATAATTTTACAACCCTAGAGAAAAATAAAGATAAGGTAGGGTTCGCAAACTCTATTTAAAATAAAATACCATTTTAACTATCCAAAATTCTATTGGGTCAAGTCCATAATTATCCCATACACCCACAATCATATTATGAACATAAAAATAATGTTTTAATCTCTAGTTACCATGTACAATTTGATCTTTTATCCTAATCACAATTATAATAAAATCCCAATCTTATTAGGAAATGTCACAATCAAATTTAATTAATCAAACAATTTGACTAATTATCCTAACTCAATTAGGACAAGTTGATTTCATAAATCAAGTGTTAACTAATTTAAAACTTACCATATATGGACTTTCCATATTTCAAGTCTCCTAACCAATTTAGGTAATCTAATACTTAGATGACTTAATTACCATAGTTAATAAAATTAAGTAAGCAATTTAAAATAATAGAGAGTTAATTAAAGAATGATATTCCCTAAATAACAAGGTTGAAATTCAACAACCTATTCCCTGAAACCTTAGGAATCGACAACAAGGCTAATTCAAAAATCAAACCTTTTTACTTGCCTCTTCAGGCAACTTTTGCCCTAGCTTTTCTTTAGCATATTATTCCCTTGCAGCCGCACCTTTCAAGCCCTTTCAAGAAGTCCAAATAGCAATCAAATTACAACCTAAGAGGCTTATGATTTTCGGCAACACCATGACAACAAAATTGTCCATGTCGCAAGGTCATAGAAAAATCTTCCAAGATTGATCTAATCTTGAAACCTTTTTGTATTTGATCTCTCCTATTGATCTCTAACGATATGAAGAACAATTCAACATATCTTGAAGGTCTAAAATCAATCCAAGAATTAATGAAGACAAGTTCGAACAACTAAACATTTTAGTCATCTATCTCCATGATCATTCTTCCAATCTTGCTCGAAAAAATTCCTATTGATGGACAAGTATTACACAATCGTATATCATGTTTAAATCATTATTTAAACACATGAAATCAAGATTCAAAACCAAGAATGGCTGCAGCCCATAATCAAGAAAGTTAATCAAAATAATTTTGATTAAGATTCAACAAGAAGTTAGGATTTAAATAAGATGTAAAACAAAACTTCTTTTGTTTAGATGCCACAATTAAACCATTTATCAATAATGTACACACCTAATTTTGTCCGGACCACTAAAACAGGTATGTTTTCTTCCTGAATTGATGTTTCAGAATGTAAAACGACTTTTTTCATCCTGCAGGTGGTACTCTGAGACTTAGTTTAAGAGGGTGAGCATAAAAAGTCAAACTCAAAAACAGTCAACCTCAAAAAAAAGTCAACCCCGAAAAAGTCAACCCCAGAAAGTCAACTACTAAAAAAATTAACCCACTTTCAAAATCAAGATTTGAAGTTCAATTCAAAAATGGCGAAAGAATTTTGATAATCCGAGGTCTACATTGAAAGATATGGAGTTCGAAAGTTGGGTTATGGAGATTCCGTAGAAAGAAAATCCTAATTCGGGAAATTTGGGGAAAAGTGCTTAAACGATCAAATTGGTCGAAATTGAAGGTTCCAAATGAAAGATAGGCACTGAATACGGGTAATGGAGAAGCCACTTGAAAAAAAAAATTGAAAGAAAAGTCAATCCGGGAGAAAATCGAGAATTATGGTTTTTGATGGATTTCGGTGAAATCGGGAAGAATTATAGAAATGGCCCGACTTGGTAAGACTAAAGCCCCCAATGGATGAGGAATGATTAAAAAGGGATATCCCAAGGCTCAGCTTGAAGAAAATCTAAAAATCGGACTTGTTTTGAGCAAAATCGGGTTTCGGAGGCAAAAGGGCAAAATTGGAAATTTTGGGAAAAATAGCAAATGGACTCCGAAAATTCTGAAAATTTGAAAATCTCATTCTTAAATCATTTGGAAGAGATTGGTGAAAGAAAATCTTGATTCGGAGTTCGTTTCCAAAATGGCCAAATCTCGGGTCTCTTATGTAGAAATTCAAGAAGGAAAATCCTGAAAAAATAGCAAATGAACTCCAAATCTTCTGAAAATTTGCAAATATAATTTTTAAATTATTTGGAAGATATTTTCATAAAGAAAATCTTGATGTCGAGTTCGTTTGCAAAATGGCCAAATCCCGGGCCTCCTATGCAATAATTCAGGAAGATAAATCCCGAAAAAATAGCAAATGGACTCCAAAAATTTTGAAAATTTTCAAATATCAATTTTAAATTATTTGGAAGAGATTGGTAAAATAAAATCTTGATTCGGAGTTCGTTTGCAAAATGGCCAAATCTTGAGCCCCTATGTAGTAATTCAATAAGATAAATCCCGAAAAAATACCAAATGAGTTCCAAAAATTATGAAAACTTCCAAATCACACTTTTAAATTATTTGGAAGATATTGGTGAAGAAAAATCATGATTTGGAACTCGTTTAAAAAATGGTAAAATGTAAGGGCATGAAAGGGCATTTTTGGAAGAAATAAACGAATTCGAAAAATTTTGAAAACTTTTAGAATTCAATATTTTATTATTTTGAAAGTATTAAAAAAATAAAATTTGAATTTAGAGTCCGTTTGCCATTTATTTGCATCTGGGGGGCAAAATGGTCATTTTACCCAAGCAACCGAAAAGGGCTTCTTTTGGCCTTTCAAAAAATCAGACTTGGGCTGGAAAAGAGAGTGCTGGCCTGCCAAGGCCCAAAGAAAGGAGGAAGCTTCTGATTTTTCAATCAAAAGGCCAAGAATTAAGAGTTAGTTAGAGATTTTATTGATCAAGCCATTGTAATTAAGCCACATAGGCCAATGCATGAAGAGGGAGAGTGTCAACATTATTCTTGAACAGCTGTAATTATGGACAGCTGATACACTAATCTAAGAGTGATAATTTCATGATTTTTCACCTTGAATCACTAGCCCTTGGATGGAAATTGGTTGGAATCAAAATGACAACATCCTAGGAAGAGAGAGGCATGGTTCGACCAGCACTAAAGGGGAGTCAGAATTTTCATTTTTCTTCACTTCATTTTTCAGATTTCTTCTTGGTTTTGCTTAGTTTTTTCTCTCCTTGATTGAAAGCAAAAATAAAAAGTTTAGAAAAGAAAGGAAAGTTTAAAAAGATAAAGCTTGAAATATAGCTTCTTGAGGTTGCTTTTAGCACCAACTCTTGCACTTTCTTGATTTTCCATTCTTGTTTTTGCTGTTTTTTATTATTATTTGGTGAGTTTTCTTTTTAAATAAGTGTTCTTTTATGTTCTTCTTAAGTTCTTTCTTCATCTCTTTCTTAAATAATTTTACAATTTTTTTTCCTTATTTTTCTTACTATGGCCGAATGGCCTATATTTTTTATTATTGTTGCTGTTTTGCCTTTAATTTGTCATGTTATTTATGTTATTTTCTTTAGTCTTGATGCTTTAAGTATTCTTCAACTTCATATACTTGAAGCATGTTTTGATTTGGTTGCTTGTTTGTTGTCATTTATGAGTTTATTATCATATTCTTGCATTTTCAATTTTCTGTTTTCATAATTTTTAAATTTGTTGATGTTTTATATTTAGTATATCAAGTGTTTGTGAAAATGCTTGTTAGTTTTAATATCTCTACTTTGTGTTTGCATGATTTGAGTGTTATATTTTAGTTGAGCATGTTAGTATATCAAGTGTTTGTGAAAATGCTTGTTAGCTTTAATATCTCTACTTTGTGTTTGCATGATTTGAGTGTTATATTTTAGTTGAGCATGTTAGTATATCAAGTGTTTGTGAAAATGCTTGTTTAGTTTTAGTATTCTACTTTGTGTTTGCATGATTTGAGTGTTATATTTTAGTCTTGCATGTTAGTATATCAAGTGTTTGTGAAAATGCCATGCTTGTTTGGAATCTTAGGCCATTCGGCTACTGCATGTATTCTAGCATTGTGTGTGCATTTTTGCTTTGTTAGTTGATAGGTTTGTATTTGCATGATATTTGATTAAGTATTTAGTTTAAGTATATCAAGTGTTTGTGAAAATGCCATACTTGTTTGGAACCTTAGGCCATCCGGCTACCATGTTATTTTGCATTGTGTGTTGCATTTTTGCTATGTTAGTTGATAGGTTGGCATTTGCATGATATTTGGTTGAGTTTTTGGTTTAAGCATGCCTTGTGTTTGTGTTATTGCCATGCCTATTTTAGATGTTAGGTTAGGTTTATCTTGCCATGCATGCTCATGCATTTTAGACCTAGGTTATAGTAAATGCCATGCAAGTTCATTTAGGTCTAGGTCACTATATTGATGCCATGCATTTTTTCATGACATTTAGGATTAAAACCATGCATTCCATACATCATAATTGCTGTATTTTTTCATGCATTTCATGTCCATGCCACTTGACTAATGACTTAGGCCAATTAATGGTTCAAAGTCATGCTCTCTTGAGCATACTTGTGGAAAATTAAGGTTTGTCAAATTAATTATTCTACCTTTGTGATTTTTTTTACTCAGCCAATTTTTGTCTAACTTTAAAAAGTCCTATCTACTGTTTGTAATTCATTTTGTGAGTCTTAAATATTTTTATTTTGATTTATAATGATTTTATCAAAGGCAAAAATGTATTTTGGCAAAATAGTTTTTTCACCCAATACTCGTACTTTCCCGATTTTTCTGGCAATTCATATTTAATTAGAAAATTAAGTTGATTTTTCCTGTGTATTTTTACATGTGCTGAGTCTCCAGTATTTTTTTTAGATTTTTTTGAATTTTGAAAAATAGGATAAAAAATCGTGGCTTAAAACTGGACAGAGGAGTCATAATTGAATTTGAAGGAAAATCATTTTTCTGTTTTGGTTAAGTTACCTAGAGGGGGCTGATTAGGAAGTTTAGCTACTGACTTAGGGTAGTTACTAAGCCTTTTTAAACTCTAAAAATGATTTTTTAAGTCTCGGGTTAAGGGTGGTCAAGTCCGGGATTTTAAACTTAGGAAGTTAGAGCCATTTAAAAAAGGGTTTAACTAAGTTGTTATTTTTAATCTAAGCTTTTCAAAATTGTTTTCAAACAATCACAAAGTATTTTGGTTTTAGAATATTTAATTTGACATATTTTCCTAAGGTAGCCGGATATCTTTGAAGATATATGGATTTCCTTAATTAAAGGTAAAAATACATTTTCATGCATTGCATTTTCCATATTCATGCATTTTATATATTATGTGATTTTTGCTATGATAATTTCTATGATATTGTTATGATTTTGAGTTATGTTATATTGTTTATTATATGATTTGGAATATTTCATGATATCCTATACTTTTTATTTAGTTATTTTTTGTCATATTATTTAGCATATACTATGTTCATGCATTATTATTTTCATGCATATTATATGATAGCATTATTTTATATTTTATGTCATTTAAATTATATGCCATATCATTCATTTTTGCCATGTCATTCAAATTATTTCATCTCATATAGAATATATTATATTACCTAGGTCATTTCATGTAGAATATATTATGTTACCTAGGTCATTTCATTTAGGATATATATTATGTCATTTAGGATATTTTATTTCATTTAAAATATATCATAAGATTTAGGATATTATATTTCATATAAAATATATTATGTTACCTAGGTCATTTCATTTAGAATATGTCATATAACTTAGGACATTTCATTTCATTTAGAATATGCTAAGGCATTTAAATTATATCATATCATTTAGGATGCATTATATTATTTAGATTTTGCCATGTCATTTTATTTTTGTCATGCATATACATATTCATATCTTTTAAAATGTTTTCAAAAGGATAATGATTTTTCAATAAAAAATAAAGATATTCCCGAGTTAAAATAATTCATGAGTTCTCTACCGGGTTTGCTGGAGGGAATATCATCAATTATCATTAGTAAAGGAATATATTTCTTTCAAAAAAAGAGAATGATTCGGAAAGTTTTTCAAAACTAATAAAAATTTCTATATTTTGCCACGTTTGTTGGGGAATATAGGAAAATTTTGAATTTATAAATTCCGGATCATTTTCAATTAAAAAATGGAATTATTTTTCTCTAAATTGGGAATTAACTTGAAATACTAAATTTAAAACCGATTTTTTACCGAGACTTGAGATAACACACGATTAATAGGGTACCATTTTATACGGGCGTTATGGGGGTGCTAATCCTTCCCCACACCTAACCGAGTCCCGAACCCATTTCTTTGATTTCTCTGGTTTAAAACGCAGACTTGAAATTGGTTTCAAAAATGTTTTAATTAATTTTTAAAATATTTTATAAAATCGATTTTACTAGGTGGCCGATCACACCTAGCTAAAAAAGATTGGTGGCGACTCCATGTCTTTTTCAAGGTCATTTTCAAAACCTTCATCTCAGGCAAGAGCTGTGGAGAACGATCAGCTTGCCAAAATTGAAATGATGGAAAGAATTCAGAAAGAACTGCAGGAACAGTTAACTAAGTCTCAAGAGGAGACACGAGAACAGATGACAAAACTCATGGAGATGATGAGTACTATGATGAGGCAAAAATGGCCAGGAGATTAAAACCATGCATTCCATACATCATATTTGCTGTACTTTTTCATGCATTTCATGTCCATGCCACTTGACTAATGACTTAGGCCAATTAATGGTTCAAAGTCATGCTCTCTTGAGCATACTTGTGGAAAATTAAGGTTTGTCAAATTAATTATTCGACCTTTGTAATTTTTTTTACTTAGCCAATTCTGTCTAACTTTTAAAAAGTCCTATCTACTGTTTTTGAGTCATTTTGTGAGTCTTAAATATTTTCATTTTGATTTTTAAATAACTTTATCAAATGCAAAAATGTATTTTGGCAAAACAGTTTTTTCACCCAGTACTCATACTTTCCCGATTTTTCTGGGCATTCATCTTTAATCAGAAAATTAAGCTGATTTTTTCCCGTGTAGTTTTACATGTCTTGAGTCTCCAGTATATTTTTTAGATATTTTTGAATTTTGAAAATAAGATAAAAAATCGTGGCTTAAAACTGGACAGTGGAATCAGAATTGAATTTGAAGGAAAATCATTTTTCTGTTTTGGTTAAGTTACCCAGAGGGGACTGATTAGGAAGTTTAGCTACTGACTTAGGGTAGTTGCTAAGCCTTTTTAAACTCTAAAAATGATGCTTTAAGTCTCGGGTTAAGGGTGGTCAAGTCCGGATTTTAAACTTAGGAAATTAGAGCCATTTAAAAAAGGGTTTAACTAAGTTGTTATTTTTAATCTAAGCTTTTCAAAATTGTTTTCAAACAATCACAAAGTATTTTGGTTTTAGAATATTTAATTTGACATATTTTCCTAAGGTAGCCGGATATCTTTTTAGATATACGGATTTCCTTAATTAAAGGCAAAAATACATTTTCATGCATTGCATTTTTCATATTCATGCATTTTATATAATATGTGATTTTTGCTATGATAATTTCTATGATATTGTTATGATTTTGAGTTATGTTATATTGTTTATTATATGATTTGGAATATTTCATGATATCCTATGCTTTTTATTTAGTTATTTTTTGTCATATTATTTAGCATATACTATGTTCATGCATTATTATTTTCATGCATATTATATGATAGCATTATTTTATATTTTATGTCATTTAAATTATATGCCATATCATTCATATTTGACATGTCATTCAAATTATTTCATTTCATATAGAATATATTATGTTACCTAGGTCATTTCATGTAAAATATATTATGTTACCTAGGTCATTTCATTTAGGATATATATTATGTCATTTAGGATATTTTATTTTATTTAAAATATATCATATGATTTAGGATATTACATTTCATATAGAATATATTATGTTACCTAGGTCATTTCATTTCATTTAGAATATGTCATATAACTTAGGACATTTCATTTCATTTAGAATATGCTAAGGCATTTAAATTATATCATATCATTTAGGATGCATTATATTATTTAGATTTTGCCATGTCATTTTATTGGTCTTTTTATTTTAATATAGCCAAAAAAAATTATTTACCAAAATACCGCTCTTTTCAGATTAATTCCCAAAATCTGCTTTTTTTTAATCAGTTGGGAAATCGCCATGGCCCATGGCGATTTCCCAACTTAAAATTTTAATTTTTTTTAAAATACCAGTTGGGAAATCGCCATAGGCCATGACGATTTCCCAACTACAAATTTTAAATTTTTCATTTTTTTTCATTGATGTGGGTGGCGATTTCCCAAGGTAACATTTTTTTTTTATTAATTCTTTTAATAAATAATAAAATTTAAATAAAAATTATATAATTTAAAATTTTAAAAAATAAAGATTTAATAATTTTAATATATAATTTTTATCCTATGGTGGTAGAAGTGTCCATGGGTCGGGCCGGGCTCATGTATGGTATCAACACCATATTTGCTTGCCCAAGCCACGGTGGCAATTTTTCAATCTTTATTTATTTATTTTTTTAATTTCATAAAATAATAAAAATTATATAAATTTTCATTTTAAAAAATAAAAATATAACAATTTACCAAAAATTAAAAAATTATATTCGTAATTAGACCTGTTCATGGGCCGGGCCGCGACCCAAAATTTTTCCCTTGCCCAAGCCCATTTTGAGTCGTGCCGACCCGAAAGCCCATTTCACTATTAAAAATATATTTTTATATATTTTATAATTTTTTGAATTTTGTTATTTAAATTTTTTTAAATTAAAAATTATATAATTTTATTTAAAATTTATTATTTAATAAAATTACAAAATCACTTGTCCAAGCCCGGACTAATATGACACTCTGGTTGGTCTTTCTCCCGGAGGTCCATTTATTATGAATACAAGTTGAAAGAATTCGATTGACATTACGGATAGACCCGCTCATGGGCTGGGCAGCCCGTCCGGCCAGGCCCGGATCACTATTTATATATTAAAATAATTAAATTCAGGCCCGCGATCCGGGCCTTGGCAAGGAAATTGAAAAATTTCGGGTCGCAGCCCAGCCCATGAGCAGGCCTAATTACGAATATAATTTTTTAATTTTTGGTAAATTGTTATATTTTTATTTTTATTTTTATTTTTTAAAATTATATAATTTTTATAATTTTATAAAATTAAAAAATAAATAAATAAAGGTTGAAAAAATGCCACCGTGGCTCGGGCAAGCAAATGTGGTGTTGATACCATACATGAGCCCGGCCCGGCCAATGAACACTTCTACCACCATGGATAAAAATTATATATTAAAATTATTAAATCTTTATTTTTTAAAATTTTAAATTATATAATTTTTATTTAAATTTTATTATTTATTAAAAGAATTTAAAATAAAAAGGAAGAAGTTACCTTGGGAAATCGCCACCGTGGGTGGCGATTTCCCAATGGAAAAAAATAAAAAATTTGAAAATTTTAGTTGGGAAATCGCCATGGGCCATGGCGATTTTCCAACTGGTATTTTAAAAAAAAATTAAAAATTTCAGTTGGGAAATCGCCATGGGCCATGGCGATTTCCCAGCTGGTTTAAAAAAAGCGGATTTTGGGAATTAATCTGAAAAGAACGGTATTTTGGTAAATAATTTTTTTAAGCTATATTTAGATAAAAAAAAAAACCTCATTTTATTTATGTCATGCATATACATATTCATATCTTTTAAAATGTTTTCAAAAGGATAATGATTTTTCAATAAAAAATAAAGATATTTCCGAGTTAAAATAATTCATGAGTTCTCTACTGGGTTTGTTGGAGGGAATATCATCAATTATCATTAAAAAAGGAATATCTTTCTTTCAAAAAAAGAGAATGATTCGGAAAGTTTTCCAAAACTAATAAAAATTTCTATATTTTGCCACGTTTGTTGGGGAATATAGGAAAATTTTGAATTTATAAATTCCGGATCATTTTCAATTAAAAAATGGAATTATTTTTCTTTAAATTGGGAATTAACTTGGAATACTAAATTTAAAACCGATTTTTTACCGAGACTTGAGATAACACACGATTAATAGGGTACCGTTTTATACGGCCGTTGTGGGGTGCTAATCCTTCCCCACACGTAACCGAGTCCCGAACCCGTTTCTTTGATTTCTTTGGTTTAAAACGCAGACTTGAAATTGGTCTTAAAAATGTTTTAATTAATTTTTAAATTATTTTATAAAAACCTGATTTTATAGGTGGCCGATCACACCTAGCTAAAAAAGATAGGTGGCGACTCCATGTCTTTTTCAAGGTCATTTTCAAAACTTTCATTTATCTAGAGGAATTAAGTCGACTTTTCCTCGGGCTTTTTTTAATGTCACACTTAACGAATAATAAAGTCTTGCGATGAGACTCATTATTTTTTTAGGTTGAGACAAATAGATATACAAAACAATGAGAAGAACTAAAATAAATAAATAAATATTAACAATACAAAACAAAACAAAACAAACTAATAAATCCTAAACAAACTTAAAACACTACATAAACAATAAAAAGGAAAAGAGAAAAAGGAAAAGGAAAAGGAAAGAAAGCAAATCTGAAGATGGCAGGTTGGCAGGTTGTCTAATCTTTCATCAATTGGGCTGCCTCCCAATTAGCATTTGATTTAATGTCTTCAACCTAACCTATACCCCTTCTTGGCTTTTTGGGATCTTCCGACTCAAGCATGAGACTTCCAGGATCTATGCTTTTAGTAGGAAGCTTTCTTTTCACAACAGTAGATGCATTCTCCACCACAAATATTATTTCATCACTCTTGGTGGTGAATTGTTCTTGTAGGAATGGTGCATCTCTTGGTACTTGCTTAATAGCATCCACAAGCAAGCTGTTTAAGTTTTCCAGAATTTGTTGTTCATATTCCTCCTTCTTGGATTTTGCAAATCTGCTAAGAAAAGGTGGAGAAGAAACATTAGTAGAAATAGGAACCTTAAAAGTTACCTGAGGTGCCGAAGTACTCTCAATTTGAATGGTGGCTTCATTATCCTCAAGAAGTGAATCCATCTTTGGTTTTGTCTCATCCTCATCTTGTTCCTCATTCATCAAGGTCACAATAGTAGCATTCTCCTTTGGGTTAATCACTATTTGGGAGGGAGTTCTTCAGATCTTTGTGCTACCATCCCACCATACTACTAGCCAATTGGCTCATTTGCGTTTCCAAACTCTGGATACTTGCCCTTGTTTCCTGTTGAAATTGCAAAGTATCAATAACAAGAAAATAGACTAGATCTTCTAAAGAAGTACCTGAGTTTTGAGTTATATGTGGTGGCTGAAAAAGATCTGGTTCTTGAGACCATGACTGATTGAAGCTGGATGACTGAGTGTAATTGGCATAAGGATCTACTTCTTCATAATATCCCAAGTAGCCATAATTAGTATGATCCTACCATCTCTCATTATAAGTGTTTGAGGAAGGATCATACTGTTGTTCTTGGAACCCTTGTTGGCCTTGAAATCCTCTTAAATCATAGGCTTGTTCAAAATTATCATCTCGGAAGTATTGGCACAAATTGGTTGGATGATCCATCATAAAGCACACTACACACTTCTTTGATTGTTGAACACTACCCATGGCCAATTGTTGAACTAACTCCTTAAGTGTTAGAAATCCCATCGTTCTTTGCTCAAAATTTGAAAAGAAAAACCTGTATATACAAAAAGAAAATTTATTAGAACTAAAAATAAGAATAAACCAAGTAACAAATAAACTAAAGGAAACAATCCTCGGCAACGGCGCCAAAAACTTGATGCACTCAAAAGAGTATATCTTATTTAACCTTACACTAAAAAAATCAATTATAAGTATAGTAGTTAGCAAGGGTCGAGTCCACAGGGATTGGATTTTAATTTATAAGTTATTAGTTTATAACTTAAGTTCAAATAAAATAAAAGTAAAGGGGGTTTTGAAGTAGTTTTAAAACTAAGCTAACAAGAAAAAGAAGAATGCAAATAAGTAAATAAGAAGAAATCAAGTATGAGAAGTATTGTTAAGGTTTCATTCTCCACCACTAGACATCATTAAGAATCAATTTCAGATTTATCAACATCAATTAGCTATCAAAGTTATCAACCATAGATAACAACCTCCCGTGTTACCCCAATCCTTCCTTAGTTTATTGTTAAATAGGACGAACGCCACTACTTAAGCTCTAACCATCAAATAACCTAAGATAAACATCATTAGATTCAAAGTGATAACAGCTTTATGATAGGAAAGATAGGTTGATCTAAGCAACAAACACATATACATGGATTTATTCAACTTAGGTTATATTCCACTTTGCAATTAGTGAAAACTTGACCATAATCATTAATCACAAATTGCCACTATTGAATAGGAAATCAAGACAAGCTATACATATCATGTCTCCTAAACTAACATTAGATAATTATCATGATATATCTAGTTGTACACCCTAAACAAATCAAGACAACATCATGAACAATTTTTATGGAAGAACATAAGGAACTTTGATAGAAAACCAATGATAGATAGATTATGAAAATCAATTACACAACATGTCTAGGGCTTTGAAATCACCCTTAACCAAAAAGAAGTTTAGCCGACATAGGCATAGATAATATATACATAAAACTAAAAAGAAAATAAAAGAATGGAGAAGAAGAAGAAGAAGAAGAAGAAAGTTAATGATGATCTTTGAGTCTCCTCAAAAAACGTCTAGTTTGTGGCTCAAAATATGGTATTTATAGAGTTTTAAAACCCTGAGAACAAGTCCTTGCTGCAAAACTAAGTTAGGAGGCAAAAAATTGTGTTTTTTGGCAGGTTTCACGAGTTTTTCTCGAATCTTGGGCATCGCGACGCCGGGCTCTCTGCCAACCATTTTTCTTCTGCATCATCTCTCACTTCTTCGGCTGATTTCGATGACCATTTCTTGTCCGATTTAGGCATATGAACTACCGTTGGAAAGGTATTCAAGTCAGCTTCAAAAGTCAAGAAGGAAGTTTCTTTAAATAAAGACTTTAACATCATGTTTTCCTTACAACAAGCTCCGTAGGTCAAATCTGCCTTTTTGCTTGGCAACAAGAAATTGATTTTTAGACTCCCAAGTCTTCTTCCATCTTGTGATTATGATTTTATAAGCTCTTTAACATCATAATTGACATTTTTTCTCTTCATTCTTCTAAATATACCTAGAATTAAAAAATATAACATAATTAATCAAAATAAAGATAGAAGACATAACGAAAACTAAGAATAGAAAGGACATAAAATGTATATTTTATGAGCTTATCATATGTTTTTGGGCTCAAAAAATCAAACATCATGTTTTTCATTTTACACAGATTCAGGTTTTTCATTTTTTTTCTTATTTTCTTATTTTTTAAATTTTTTTTTATTTTTTTATTGATTTCCCGAAATGAATAGAAAGTAAAAATAAAAATGAAAGAAATAAAAATAATATCCATAATAATAATAATGGTAATTATATATATATAATAATAGTAACTAATAATAATAATAATGATAATAACAATAACAAATGACATGGGCGGTTCACGGATTTCAAGGCCTAAATAATCAAAAAAAAAAAAAAAAAAGAAACTTAAAATGGGCCTAATGAATTTAAATCTGATCTGTCATTATTGGGCATAGACATGTCAAATTGGACTCCAAGGTCTGATAAAACTCCGATAATAATTGACTTTGTGAAAGTCAAATTAAATCTCGAATTGAAAGATCTGGATAAAATTGGGTTATCTACATTATTCTCTCTGTATTTTTTTACAATAAATAAATAATTATTCTATTCTTTTTCTATTCTATTCAGTTATCTAAACATATTCAGTTATCTAAACATGTCGTAAGTTTTATATTATTGAAGTTCTTAACTTATTATGTACTTTTTATTTAAATTTGGTATTTAAATATTTTTTGGATAATTAAACTTGAATTATAAAAAATTAGGATTTTAAAATATAATTTTGACTTATTGATGTCAGAACAATTAAAACTTAGTTATGTTCAAGAATTGATATTAATTGAAATATTTTGATAGATGAAAACTTTTTTATATTTTAATTTGATTAATGAAAACAAAAATAATAATTTGAATAACTCAATTAATAATAATTCATTTTTTTTATTTTAATCGAACCGTATGAACACTTTACATCTAAATTTCAACATGACTAAGATCTATCCTATTCATTCCCATAAAATACGAGAACAAGAAAAAATTTAAATCCAATCAATGCATAAGTAAAACAAGCATGAATTCATGATCATCAAATAAACATTAACTTATTTAAGTAAAGAAAATTAAAACTAAAGAAAAAAGTTTAGTTGATTTGAGTTGAGTTGAGTTAAAGTATTAGCTGAGACTTAAAGCACTAATTGGCAAGAGATTAAATTAATTGATTCCTTCACCATTCCAATTTTCCCAATAAAATCCTATTATTAGCAAGGTTAAAAAAATTTGGATCGAAAATCAAATCAATTAGATTTTTGATTCAATCAGTTTAATCGGTTGAATCGATCGATTTACTTAAATAAAATTTTAAATATTTAAAAAAATTAATATTAAATATATTAAATAATTAATAAAAAAAATATATTTGACTAAATGATATAATCTTTTATATATATATATATATATATAAAACTAAAAAATTAAAAATTTAAATCTCATCAATTAAAAAATATATATATATATTAAACCAAATTTTTCAGTTTTTTTCGATTAAATCAATTTTTTACTGATTTAATTAAAACTTAATTTCATATAATATATGAGATCTAACTATTTATCAATTTTTTTATTTAATCGAACAATCTGATTCGATTTTTTAATCCAAAACTATTAGTCAAAAATCAGATGTTTGAGTCGAAGATGATGCAACACCTTATCAATATTTCCTTTTCCTGTCTTAATTTTGTACTGTTTCTTGTCTAGTTGTCTTATCAAATTTGTCTAAATCACAATGTTAATATCTGCAAAAAAATCCAAAAACAATTATATTTAACAGCAACCTAAGTCACCCATTTCCCAGCAATCTGGAGAGAGAGAGAGAGAGAAGAATGGGAGTTAGAGAGATGAAAGTAAAGTCCTGCTTAGTTGAATCGGCGCCATTTGCAGCCATGGTGGCTGTGGAGTGCCTGGATGTTGGCTTAACTACCCTCAGCAAAGCTGCCATGTCCAAAGGAATGAGCCACTTTGTCTTTGTTGTCTACTCAAATGCTCTGGCTTCTATAATTCTTCTTCCTACTGCTTTTTTCTTCACTAGGTTCTTATCTATCTATCTATCTATCTATCTGTCTATCAACT
This sequence comes from Fremontodendron californicum, assembly GCA_030761205.1. Taxonomy (NCBI): domain Eukaryota; kingdom Viridiplantae; phylum Streptophyta; class Magnoliopsida; order Malvales; family Malvaceae; genus Fremontodendron; species Fremontodendron californicum. Next base: position 7,105,902 of record JAULJL010000032.1, read on the forward strand.
AGATCCATTTTATCGGCAATCATTGAGCACTTAATAGTATTTATTTCTGTTTTGGGACTTTCTTTTTGGGCAGGAAAAAGAGGCCATCAATTACTTTACCTTTGCTGTGCAAGTTTTTCCTCTTAAGCATTGCTGGGTATGCAATTAAATCTAACAGAGTTCTGTTTTCTTGAACTTAAGAAGTGGGTTTGATTCCTTTTTTTGTAAAAGAATTGGGTTATTAATCTGTGTTTTGCAGGATTAGATTCCTTTTTTTGTAAAAGAATTGGGTTATTAATCTGGGTTTTGCAGGATTACTTTGATGCAGAACTGCGTATTCACTGGTGTAAGCTACAGCTCTCCGACCCTTGCTTCTGCTATTAGCAACTTAATCCCAGCTTTCACTTTCTTGCTTGCTGTTATCTTCAGGTTCTTCTCTTCCCCCCCCCCCCCCCCTCTTTGATGCAGTGTCTATGTTATGGATTTCTTTGTTTCCCTATTTTATGCAAGAAAATAGGAATAATTCTCAAGTTTTACATCTTAATTTTGCACAGTCTTAACCGGGATTTAAACCTAAGTGCAAATGCATTTCACTGTCACTCCCTATGTTGCTTTTACTCTTCATTTTTCTTGAATCCGGACATGGACATGGGGATATGATTCTCCAAGTACCCTCCAAATACATGGAAATTTTGAAAAAAAATTTAACATATCCGTGTCGGACACATACCATCCGACACTCACACCCTAATCCAAGTAACATAGGTCACTCCTTTCATGTAGTATACTGATTCTAAAGTCTAAACAGCTGTTTTTTGTTGAATTGAAGGCTTGAAGAATCCAATAATGTATAGAGACTAGAGTCAATGTTTTAAGTTTGATCTCTGCAAGATATCAGTTATTTTTTTGAACTTTCTAGGATGGAAAAGCTAGAGTTGAAAAGCTCAAAGAGTCGGATCAAAATCTTGGGCACTTTGGTATCCATTTCTGGAGCACTGATTATGACCCTTTACAAGGGTTCTCCAATACTTTCCCCACCAGCTCAACCACATTCACAACCATCTCCCTCTACCATGTTAACAACACCAAACAATTGGATCATAGGTGGCCTCTTCGTGGCTACTGCCTGTTTGTCTCTTTCAGCAAACATCATTGGTCAGGTAATTAATATGCTATTTCCTGATCCAGTAGCTTTGGGTATTTCAAACTTTGTGAAAGACTGAGAGTTGAATTGATGTCCTTTCCTACTATATTTGAAGGCTGCAATTCTAAAGGGGTATCCCTCAGAGATAACGTTAGTTTCCTTCTATTGCCTCTTTGGGACCATTCAATGTGCATTGGTTGCTTTGATTGCTGAAAGAAACCCAAATGCTTGGAAATTGAGTCCTGATATCGAACTCATCTCTGTGGTCTACTCAGTAAGTAAACTGCACATAGGAAAAAACTTTTTGACTGGCAATTCATATATTAGCTCTTCCCATTTTGCAAAGCGAAGCTTAGTAACTGAGACCAATTTCTTTTCAGGCTCTATTTGGAAGTGTGGTAACATTTGCCGTGGTAGCATGGTGCATACGACGGAAAGGGCCGGTCTTTGTGGCCATGTTCAAGCCCTTAAGTATTGCTATTGCTGCCTTCTTGGGGTTCATTTTCCTTGGAGAAACGCTTTATATTGGAAGGTAACAATCTCCTTATAGCATTTTTAATTTGCTAGTTTTTGCAAACTTAGTAAACAAGCTGTTCATGAACATAAGCAAGCTAGGCTCACCTATGTTCAAGGTCAAATTATTTACTACAAGAGCTTGGAGATGAAAATTTTTGCTCAAACTTGTTTATTTAATTAGAAAATGAACATAAAGGACTTCAATACGAGATGTTCAACGAGGGTATCGATTTGCTTACCCTCGTAGTAACAACGAGATAAATGACAAAAACACAAAACATTTAAAGCGAAAATGTTAGTTTGATCATTATAAAGGGATGTACTAAAAATGGAGAATAATCATGTTCTTCCAATCACACAAGAATAAGCTACAAACAGAGGATCGGTTGCCTTCACAAGGGATACTATAAACAAATAATTCATAACTCAAGCATAAATCAAATTATTCTAGTCGGTGCTCAAGACTCAAAGTGCCCTTTTGACAAAAACATCGAGCAAATTGGTCTGACTTTTATAGAACTATGTGTTTATTTCAGTAACTTGTTATAGTAACCTTGGTACAATAACTTTTTTTTCTGTGGATCAATGATCTGTAATCAATTTCATAAGGTTTTTTATGCAGAAGATGTCATTGCTTTTTCAGATAAAACAAGAATATTTATCGATTAATAGACTTGAAGGAAAAGAATAGTCAAAATAGAGAAGTTTAAAAACTCATACTTGATATTATATCATATGTTTTCACAAAGATGAACTGTGCCTACTTCATGAAATAGTTCTTTATATAGGGAACGAAAAGCAAAAGAAATAATTACATAGCACTATAGCATCACATGTACATACTTGCTTCTGACACAATAAACAAACAAGTGGTGCATTCCAAACTTTTAATGTACTATACTCCATCTTTGAGGTGCATTCCAAGAAAATCAATTTTTGTGGCTCCAATTGTCATCTTCTTTTCTGACAACATGATTCGAAACTGTTTCACAATAGATTGTGCATAAGCTGTATCATCATGTGATAAGAGAAGAATCTCATAATGTAAACCAAGACATGACCAATCCCTCCTCTTCATCTTACTCTAAACCTTCCTCCTCTAAAAACCCAGTTCTCCCAGACCTATTTGATTTCTCTGATGATATCTTAACTTTCCCATTAACAAACTATTGTAACAAAAACCCTTGATGCAAGAGCCAAGTACCTCCTGTTCAGATACCAATCAATTCTCACCCAAAGTTATGCTAATCATGATGTCCAACCTATTGGAATCCACCCCCAATATCCATTTCTCCACCTGTTCAATATTCTTCATATGGTGTTAATGTCTAAAGAAACCATCTCATTTTTGTGGTATCTTTGCCAAATTTACACCATTGCCATATAATTCAAGGTACAATATCTTCTCACTAATCTTGCATAACTTGAACACACTGACACCACCTCTAAATATTATCTAAAAACCTTTTTTGAGTGGTTCAAACCGCTAAAAGCATGGCTTTGTTCCCCTCAACATCTCCCAAAGCATAATAATTATGTCATTCTTTTCCATCGACCTTGTAGTTATAATGGTGATCATACTATAAGTTATGTTTCCTGTTCAGTCGTTTGACTCAAAACCCTACTCTTTGGATATTCCTCAAAATACAGATTCCTTCTCCAAAGACTTTGCAAAATAAATCAATTCCAAATTCCAGCAGAATTACCCCTTCATGAAAGAACCATGGTGTTGGTATCCTCTTGAATATATGAATATATTGAACAATTATACCACAATCTCAGAGCCTATGTACCAAATAAACCTTGGGACATCAAGCATAACCGATTGGAAGATAGACTTGTCAACTTTCATCTTTTGGACTTCGCTAAATTATGTGAATTACCAGTCAACCCATACTGACAAGATCCAAAAGACAAAACATGGATAACCGAAGTATTCAACAATCAAAAGCATCTAAGATGGTCAATCCTACAATAGATTCTTCTTTAGAAGACTCTGATGACATTTATGTGGATTGAACAATTTTTTGTCAACATCATTTGAACTCTCACCTGGTTCTTCTCTCAGTCACAATCCAATATATAAATCCTGATCCAAAACAGTCCAAGACTTGTGACAACCAGTTGTATAAGTGTGTTTTTCTCAATAAATGTGTAACCTTATCAGCTCACCTCATAAGTGTGAAAGCATAATAGTGTCTTACTCTATTACTTTAATCTTGTAATGCCAAGTTTGCTTTATTTTACTTTTGTAAAAGTGTCTTAAAAGCACCATTTGTTGTTTATTGCGTAGAAGCAGTATGCACGTATGATGCTATACTGCTATGTAATCATTTTGTTTTCTTTTCCTTCCTTAAATAAGAAACTACTTCCGGAAGTAGGCAGAGTTCTGCTTTGTAAAAATATAATTATATATCAAGTATGAGTTTCTAGATTTCTCTTTTTAGACAATTTTTATTCTTTCAATCTATTAGTTGATCAATCTTCTTGTTCTATCTTAATAAATAACGACATAAGTCATATGCTCTGTTGTTGCTACATCATAAATCTCATGAAATTGAAATTGATTACGGATCATTGATTCACATAAAAAAAAAAAAAAAAGTCATTGTAGCAAGGTTACTGTAGCAAAGGCATAGTCCCATAAAAGTCGGCCAATTTACTCGACCTTTATGCCAGAAGCCTCTTTGAACCTTGAGCACCGATTAGAATACCTTAATTTATGTATGACTACTTATTTATAGTATCCTTTATGAAGGTTATCAATTCTCTGTTTGGTATCAGCATTCAATGCGTGCTAGAAGCAAAACATAAATGATGACTAAAGGAGAAACAGAAATTCTATTGAATCTACGACTACAATAGGGATTCGAGTGCATAGTGATGCTGCAAATTGACGAAGTAAAAATATATACTAAATATTTCTTTGAACTCAAGTCTGGAATTTGGGCTGAGAAGTGAAGCTTAGTAAGAGTGGTAAAAATGCTAAAATGCATCTAGGAAGAGAAGCTGCCATACTTTCCCTCATCCATACTTTGATTAGACCTGACAATTTATGTATCTATGTCGAATTCGTGTTATTTTTATGTGTCATAATCGTGTTTAAGATATAATATAATTATATAAATTTTAACACAATAATTCATTTTATATAGATTTTGATACATTCATGTATTCGTATCGAGTTTTAGGTTTTTTTATCCTATCGTGTTCGTGTTGTGTCCAATATTATTAGGTCTAATTTTAACTCCAGTGTTACCAAAAAGGATGTTGTATTGCAACTATTACTCCAGTTTTACCAAAAGTCGCCCATGAGAAAACTGACATTGATTTAATACTCCATTGCAGTATTGTTGGAGCAGCCATAATTGTTACAGGCTTTTACGGGGTGATATGGGCACAGTCCAAAGAAGACAAGGATGAAGTCGCCAATACATCAACTACCCCTCTCTTACATGGACATGAGCATGTAGATTATGCATAAATGATTATGTCTTGCCCCGCAATCCCGCATCCCCTTCTTTTGCTTTTCTTGTAGAAGGGTCGAGAATTCTTATCAGTTATCAGAAACCTAGCTGATCTGTATACATGTGTGAATTCTCTTTGTATCCACGCCAAAGGAGAAATTGCAATTATAGTTATAGTTATTATTGTTGACATTAATTAGAAGTTATGCTGCTCAGATTCGGATACATGTGTCGGGTGTTGGTACGTGTTTAGATGTCTGACTCGTCAATTATCTTGAACTTAAGATACGGGAATATGGCACAAAAGAATCCGAGAGAAGGATACGGGTGCGGGACTCGTTTTACATATACTTAAATATAATATATATATATATATATTTAATTACATGAAGTATTGGCTTGGTTATAATTATGGTATGTGAATAAATTATATTAAATATTTTTAAATAATATATAATACATTAATATTTTATAAATAAGGGTTCGTTTGTTTCGTAGAAATTGGATTTTAAAAAATATTTTTTGAAAAATATGAAGATTTTTCAAAAAAGTAGAGATTTTTTTTATGTTTGGATGATTGAATGAAAAATATTTTCTGTTATTTGGTTATTTTTTGAAAAATCTATTTTTTTCAAATATCAATATTGTTATAACTATTATTTATTAATTATTAAAATATTAAAAATGATTTATTATTAAAATATTAATATATAATACAAAAATATTATATTAATATTAAATACTTAAAATACTACTATTTATTATTAAAACATTAATTATACTAATATTTAAAATATTATAATTATATTAATATTTAAAATATTATAATTATTATTAAAATATTATTTCTATTAATATAATTATTATTAAAATATTATTTTGATTAATATAATAATTATTAAAATTTTATTTATATTAATATAATTATTAAAAAATACTATATCTAGTTTTTCAAATAGTAATATTGATATAAATATTAAAATATTAATAAAATAGTATTTCTATTAATATAATTATTATTAAAATATTATTTCTACTTTTTTCAAATAGTAAAATGGCATAAATATTAAAATATTAAAAAATATTAATTATTAAAATGTTAATTTTTAATATTAATATTTCAAATAGTAATATTTTAATAATAATATTTAATACTAAAACATTATATTAATATTAAATACTAAAAACAATATTTTTTTATTATTAAAAAATTAATTATATTAATATTTAAAATATTCTAATAATTATTAAAATATTATTTCTATTAATATTTATACTATTAAAATAATAATATTTTCATACTAAAAAACATTTATTATTAAATCTTTATCATTTATTATTTTAATAAAAAATATTTATTATTAAATCTTTATAAATATAGCAACATTATTTTAATAAATATTACAATTTATTATTAAAATAATAATATTTCTATATAAAATAATATTTTTTATTAAAATAATAAATGATAGTCATTATATTTATTATTTATTATTTATTATAAAAATATAATATTTTATATTATATTATTAAAATATAAATATATAGGTTTAATAATATTTAAATAAAATATTGAAAATTACAATATTAAAATATGTTTATATTAATATTTTTATATATTTTTATAATTAAAAAATAAATATTTTTATTAATATAATAATATTTGGCTCGAGTCAAGTGAAGTTTTGATCTAAAATATGATGTTCAAATCTCGATTCGAGTAGCCCTAATTCTTTTCTAGAAATTGTCTTCCCCATTTGAAAAGGGAAAAACAATTTCCAAAAAAGAAGCCTTATTTTCAATTGACCAATCAATTTTTCACCAACCAAACACCATAAAATACATAAATCATTTTTCGAAAATCATTTTATGTGAAACAAACTAACCCTAAGATTCTTTTTATTTTTTATAATAATAAAAGACTTAAATATAAAATTGCCCTTATACTATATCTCTTTTCCCACTTTGATACCTATTAAATTTTTGGCCCTAATCGGGTACCTATAGTATAATTTCGTACCCTGATTTGGACCCGATTAGGATCAAAAATTATACTATAGATACCAGATTAGGGCCAAAAATTCTTTAGGTACCAAAGTGGAAAAAAGGTATAGTACAAAGGGCAATTTTATATTTAAGCCAATAAAAAATTGAAATTATTTTATTTATCAAATTTAATTTTAATTATTATCACTTTTAAATAATTTTAACTTAAAATTTTGTCCTTTATTAAATTTCAACAATTTGCATGTTATTCAATTATAATGGATTTTTTTATTCAATCATAAATGGGCTTTCAAATATTAATATATTCCAATTTTTTATAATGGATTTTGACTTTCTGATCCAAATCCTAAATCATTATTTTACTTTCAACTTTAAAAATCCTAAAGTTCCGTAGCCATTTATTTTATATTTTGATCTTTTTGATGCGACACCTCTTTCTTTTTCTCTCTATTTCTGTTGTAACATTTTTTTAATAGTCGCTCCCTTCTCCTACTCTTTATAGCACCACCCAAAGTCATCCGCCCATTTTCCTTTTCATCCATGTTCTCTCTTCCATTGTCATTTTGTTTCTCTATTATCTTCTCTTTCTTTTTAGATTTCTTGACCTCTTCTCTTTACTATATTCTCTACTAGCACCGAACTACCTCTGTTGCAAGCATAAGTGTCCAAGTTATTTTGCCATATCTGATACATATTTCAGATCGTGTTGTGTCGACATGGATACTCCTCCATTTTTGAAAAGTCCGAGCATCATAGATTAGAAGTATTCATGAATCAAATCAAACCTGAACCTAAATTTTTTTTTGTTTGAGCTCAAACCAAGTCAAATTTGAAAGCTCATTTCATTATTTTAAAATATTTAAAATATATATATTTATACATTTTTATAATTAAATTTAAATAAAAATATTATTTTATTAATAAATAATAATCTGAATTGGATCGATTACAAAATTCTATTTTTAAGTCTAACCCAACCCAATTCAAGCGGATCTATCGATTGGATAGGTCTAATTGACCCTCTTCCACCAAAATTTCAAAAGTGAGAATTTTTAGTAATTGGAGATGTTGAGGTACAAACATGACTGATACGTTTTCAATCTAATAAGGTCATAGTGAAGTCATAAGAAAATATATCTTGAAAACTAGGCTATCATCTCTCAACTGTAGTAGTTATCAAAACAAACAAATGATTCACATAATAGAAGGAAAAATGAAAAAAGAAATGTTTGACAATCACCACTGGAAGAGCAAAATCATTCATAGCTAAGTACAAAAAAGCTTGACATACCCATAAATGGGGCATCATTGTTCCATAGTACAAAGGAAGATATCCTACCATGAAGCTAGGGTAACAAGCCCCTTTATGCAAAACATAGCCTTTCTTCCTGGATGTTGCGGAAGATTAGAGATTTAAATAGTAACCTTAATACGATATTAAGGTCGTTATTTTGATGTTTTGATTCTTTTTGTGGCTGATATTCATGTTGGAATATGGCTTAGAATATGGCTTGAATATAGCTTGAATATGGCTCATTCACCATAGGTGGCTTAGCACCAATAATAGAGCTACCACTTGCACCACTTGCACCACCAATAATGGAAGCTACCACTTGCAAATGGATGGTGGCTATGGTGGCTACCACTTGCATGTGTTCACACCAAGATAGGTGGTGGATGGTGGCTATGGTAGGCTATGGTGGCTGCCACTTGATGCATGTTCACACCTTGATATTATGGCTATAAATAGCCATGTAGAGATGAGAGAGTAGAGGAGAGTTGAGTATGTGTTAGAGCTAAATTGTTGAAGCAATTACTCTGTGTTTATAGAGTAAATTTGGTATTGTGTTGAGTTGTGAGTTCAGTGCTTGTGTAGCACCTTGAATTCTGTATTTGTTTGTACTCAAACTCCATTAATACAAAGCTTCAAGCTCCTCCTCCCGTGGACGTAGGCACAGTTGCCGAACCACGTAAAATATCGGTGTTTTTTCAGTGTGTTTAAATCGGTTTTAGTAATATCAATTCGCTTCCGCACAACAAATTGGTATCAGAGCCAATTTTTACGTAAAACCGAGTTTTTTCGATTCTGTCCGTATTTCAAAAGTGCTCCAAATTGTGTTTTGAAAATACCAGGTTGAAGAGGTCGTCGAGAGGAGTGCAGCTGAATCAACCAGAGCGCCAGAAACCGCCGCACGTGCCCGCACGCGCCGCCAGAAGGGGCTGAGAGTGAGCCTCACGCGCCCACGCGCCGCACGCGCCACCAGAGGTTGAAGACGCGTGAAGCCCACGCGCCACACGCGCCGCACGCGCCTCCAGAGGTTGAAGACGCGTGAATCCCACGCGCCACACGCGCCGCACGCGCCGGTGAGAGAACAGCCTCCACGCGCCCCACGCGCCGCCCCACGCGCCGCCGTACGCGCCCCACGCGCCGCCGCAGCTCCGACCAACTTTTTCGGGCTATTTTTTGAGCCGTTTCAGAACACTATTCCGAGACTTTTCCGAGCCGGTTGAGCTAATCCGAGTCCATTTCGAGCCACTTGTAGCAGAATATTTGCAGAATATTCACCGTGTGTCCAAAATTTACACAGTTGGACCCGTTCCTGGCTATTTCGACTATTCCGGACTCAACCGCGGCATCCGTTTTTCCATACAGGTACCGGAAAAACACTTTGTTGGTAATTTTGTTTTATTACCATGGCAGAATCATTAGAGACACATGAAACAACCAGTAGCGCACGATCAAGTTCTTATATCAGAAAGAACTCGATGACCACTGCAAAGTTCGAGGTGGAGAAATATGATGGCACCACCAACTTTGGCATGTGGCAGTGCGAAGTTCAGGATCTGTTATTCCGAGAGGGTTCATATATCGCTCTGGAAGACAGGCCCAGAGATATTTCTGAAGATGACTGGAAGTTTGTCAACCGTCAGGCTTGTGGCACAATCCGGTTATGCCTAGCCAAGGACCAGAAGTACTTTGTCATGAGAGAGAATAATGCAAAAACTCTCTGGAAACAACTTGAGGACAAGTACATGACAAAAAGCATGGAGAACAGACTCTATCTGAAGAAGAAGCTGTTCCGCTTCCAGTATATGCAAGGTATCACCATGCAGGAGCATCTAGTAAGTTTTAACAAAATCCTCGCTGATCTTGAAAATCTAGATGCAAATATCTCTGATGAAGATAAGGCTCTTACTCTGTTAAATTCCTTGCCTGATAGCTATGATCATTTAACCACTACACTGTTGTATGGTAAAAATGATATAGAATATGTTAATGTTTGTAATGCTCTGGTGAATAATGAGTATCGGAAAAAGGATCAGCATGATCACCAGAATACTACACCAGAAGCTTTAACTGTGTACAGAGGCAGGACGGACAACCGAGGAGCCGGAGAAAACAAGCGAGGTAAATCCCGCTCAAGGAGGGGATCATCGAGAACACGACTCTCGAGGGACGAGTGTGCCTTTTGCCATGAGAAAGGGCATTGGAGGAATAACTGTCCCAACATGGAGAGGTCGATTGTGAGTGTAGCTCAAGAATCTGAGGGAGAGGAAGACTCTGCATTTACAATTTCCACAACAACATACTCTTCAGATCAATGGATTCTGGATTCCGGATGTTCCTACCATATGTGTCCGAACCGGAAGTGGTTCTCAAACTTCAAAGAGTTTGATGGAGGGATTGTCCATATGGGCAATGACAATACTTGTCACACTAGAGGCATCGGAACAATCCGACTGAAAATGCATGACGGTACAATCAGACAACTTACAGACGTAAGGTATGTCCCTGATCTCAAGAAGAACCTCATATCACTGGGGGTCTTAGACTCAAATGGTTACAAGGTGACCATTCAGAATGGAGTCCTGAGAGTTGTACGTGGAGCATTCTTAGCAATGAAGGGTTATATGAAGGGAAATCTGTATCTCCTTGACAGAGAAACCGTGACAGGCAGAGCAGCAGCCTCTCACAGAATGATGGGATAGTCCGACACTTCACTGTTCCTAGCACTCCCCAGCAGAATGGAGTTGCAGAAAGGATGAACCGAACTTTGGTTGATAAAGTTCGCTGCATGTTATCCCAGTCGAGCTTGAGCAAAGCATTTTGGGTGGAGGCTTTATTGTTCGCCTCCCACATTATCAACAGACTAACCTCCACTGATGGGAAGACTCCCATAGAGGTGTAGTCCGGATATTCTGCCATTGAATATGATCGGCTTCGTAGTAACGGATGCAAAACTGGATCCTAAGAGCCAAGAAAGCTGTCTTCATGGGCTTTAGTGAAGGAGTAAAAGCAGTCCGATTGTGGAACCTTGAGTCAAAGAAAGTCATCGTAAGCCGAGATGTTGCCTTTGACGAATCTGTAATGCTGAAACTGTCAACTCCAGAGAATGTGAACCAAGATTCTCTAAAGCAGGTGGAGTTTGAATCAGAATCTGATGACACCTTAAACTGAAGTGGAGGAGTCATCACCGGAAATCTTTCAGCAACTTGAATCAGTTGTCACCAGTAGACCGAATAGACATATTCGGAAACCTGCTCGATACACAGACGTGGTGACATACGCCCTTCCAGTAATTGATGATGATGTTCTGATCAATTACAAAGAAGCTGTAAACAGCCCTGTGCATGCCCAGTGGAAGGAGGCGATCAGATTTGGAAGTTAGTTCCACTTCCAACACTCAAGATAGCAATTGAGTGCAAATGGGTCTTTGCCAAAAAGGAGAGTGCTACAGGCAAAGACAGTATCAGATACAAAGCCAGATTGGTAGCCAAAGGTTAGGCTCAAAAAGAAGGGAATAGACTACAATGAGGTATTTTCACCTGTTGTTAAGCATGCATCTATTCGGATCTTATTGGCTTTAGTAGCACTTGTATAACCTAGAGATAGTTCAACTTGATGTAAAAACTGCATTCCTCCATGGTTCCGTAGAGGAGGAAATTTGTATGACTCAACCAGATGGTTCTGGAGTCCCCGGTCGCAGAGATTACAAAAGCAAGTTGAACTGATCACTGTATGCTCTGAAACAATCCCGTGACAGCTGAACAAACGGTTGGACTGTTTCAAGACAGGATGAAAAGTACACACACAGTCAATTTGATCACTGTGTTTATTTCCGGAAACTTCAAGATGGATCATTTGTCTATCTGCTGAAAAAGGCAAGGTGGAGATCGACAGGCTGAAGGCTCAACTGAGCTCAGAGTTCGAGATGATCTTGGAGAAGCTAAGAAAATTCCTGGGAAGTAGACAGAAAAATTGACTCAGGCTCAGTGCATTGATGAATCATGCCAATGCAGAAGGTGCCCTGATATGTGAGTAATGGTGTGTACATTTGAAGGAGAAAAGAGGAAGCTCTGATCTGTGAATTCTCTCTGTGGATTCTCGCCAAGGTGGAGATTGTTGGAATATGGCTTAGAATATGGCTTGAATATAGCTTGAATATGGCTCATTCACCATAGGTGGCTTAGCACCAATAATAGAGCTACCACTTGCACCACTTGCACCACCAATAATGGAAGCTACCACTTGCAAATGGATGGTGGCTATGGTGGCTACCACTTGCATGTGTTCACACCAAGATAGGTGGTGGATGGTGGCTATGGTAGGCTATGGTGGCTGCCACTTGATGCATGTTCACACCTTGATATTATGGCTATAAATAGCCATGTAGAGATGAGAGAGTAGAGGAGAGTTGAGTATGTGTTAGAGCTAAATTGTTGAAGCAATTACTCTGTGTTTATAGAGTAAATTTGGTATTGTGTTGAGTTGTGAGTTCAGTGCTTGTGTAGCACCTTGAATTCTGTATTTGTTTGTACTCAAACTCCATTAATACAAAGCTTCAAGCTCCTCCTCCCGTGGACGTAGGCACAGTTGCCGAACCACGTAAAATATCGGTGTTTTTTCAGTGTGTTTAAATCGGTTTTAGTAATATCAATTCGCTTCCGCACAACAATTCACTGTCGATATTTACTGCAATTGATCGAGGTAACATTCATTACGTTCGCAACAATAATAAACGCGACGTAACTGAAAACGTGCGTTCGCTATTGCAATTTAAATCATTAAGACGGAAAAAATACTCAGAAAAACTACACTAAATCAATTAACGAGGCCCCTTGTTTTCATGCCTTGAGATCTTCAAACATAACTGATGGTATGCAATGCGTTGTAAGAATGTCTGGACTAGCTATTTTTGCCGTCTTTGTCGCAAGTACTACTATCGGCATAAAAGCACACACATAAATGCTATGTTACTCGGATTCGAGTGTGAGTGTCGGACATGAGTATGTTCAATAAGTTTTTCCATATTTTTGGAAAGTCTTTGAAAAATCATATTCTCATACCCATGTCTGGATATGCATCGGACACGGATGTCGAACACGAGTACTTTAAAAAAAATAAAGAGTCGGAGAAACATAACATAAATGTAGTAGTGCAACAAGAGCATGTGCCGGAGTGTACATTTATGTAGAGAGTGAACCGGCGCCTCTAACTAACACTGTTAGAGGTTCGGCCGAATAGCATAGGTGAAGGAGGAATACGATTCTTCTTGTTACTTTTGGCTAACTAAGGTAGAGAATGAATGTTTCTCACAACCTATACTACTAGCATCGTATTGGCAAAACATAATTTCAACCTTGTAAAGGTTTCAAGATCACCTGTGTGGATTACTGTTAGAGGTCGGACAATTAGGCGGCTTTGGTTTTCGACAAGCGAGCTTTGTGTACAAGAACATCAAAAATTTGTCTTGAGGTTTCGGCAATCTCCATTACAGAGGTATGAGATTTTGATTATTATCTGTTCTTGACAGAATGATCGTTTTAAATTCATAGGCAGATCCTTAGATGGATTCGGTATTTTCTATGTTTTATTTTATTCAGCTGCGTTATATGTTTAACTTGTTGATTAAATTATACATTATCTCTGTTTGAGCATGAGCCGAATCCCAACACAAGCACCTCTCTCTAGAACATCAATTCACACCATTGATGGGTTGAATTTGCCCCTCTTATTTTCTTACTGTGTAAAAGTTTTTCATCTATCCTCTTTCTCCTTAACCATGCATCACCACCACAGAAATTTACATTCAGCTCTCATTAACCATAAGTCAGTTTTATACATTTGTACCTTGCATGTGATGCCCACACAGACACTCGCACTCTACTAGAAACAACAAACTCTATCTCTCAAAACAAGAAACTTAATTCACATTTCCATCTTAGCATTACTAAATTAACTTTGTAATAATAACCAAGAAGGGAAGAAAGATTGAGAGAGAGAGAGAGAGAGCAACCGCCTCCTCAATCTTCACATCCCAAGAAGCTTAATTAACACCAAGTGCTTAGGAGCTATGGGCGAAAGAAACCTTTGCCACCCCCTCTCCACTTCAAATAATTAGCAATTTTCTTTCCATAGAATACATGACAACAATCTCTTCATTTGAGCATGACAAAAAAACTTAGAAATGTAGTGTAATGATATACCAGTTAGCAATAGAATCACAGCACTATGATGTATTATTCTTCATATACATAGGGTATTATTTTCACCATATGAGTAGTACTGACATTATAAGATGTTGAACCAAAGCATTGATAGTTTTTCATATGCATTAAGATTAAGAATAACATTGGACTTTTATCATTTATTCGAAATTTAGTTTATTTGAGAACTTAACATACCAAAATCACATTCGGTTCCAATAGCAAGGGCAGTAGCCAAGTACTTAGTATCAGACTGAAAAACCCACGTTTCTTAACTTTAACCTGAGTGTAATGTTCCACGGAATGCGCATTCGTTAAAACCCTTCTCCCTCCAATCACGAACCCACTACTACTCGAACTATACTGCTTTTTCTCTGTCAAGGCAATGAGAAATTTGACTTTACTACTGCATCCATTGCCGGCACCATCCGACCCCCAACCGAATCTCCGCCCAGTTCCCCTCCTCCTCCAACTCCAATGGCGTTGCCGTTAGGAACGCGCGGCTAGAGGAGAGGATTGCGGGCGGCGGTTGAGGGGGTAGAGGCTCGGGGTTTTCGGGCAATTTGGGGAGCTTTTTCGGGCGACCACGAGGGCGGGCAGCGATGGTGGTAGCAGCGGCGGAGGAGGTGGAGGTGGATTGGATAATTTCGACGTTACAGACGGAGAAGACGTCGTCTAAAGAGGTGGTGGAGGATGGGGATTCTTGTAGGGTTTGGGTTTTCGGCCTCTGAGAGAAGAGAAGCTTGTGTTTGCTTGGGGTTTTTAATGGGAAAGAAAGTTGCTTTGCTGCGGTTATTTGTTTGTTTGTTTACATTTTTGCACAGCATTTGAGAGTTGAAACTTGTTTTTAAACTTGTGTTTTATATATATATATATATATTTATATTTATAAAATTTAGTTATATTAATGTAAAATTAAATTAATTTTATATATTTTCATAATTTTTTATACGATTTATATTTGTTTAATCTGACAGTCGTATTTCATGTTTCATTCACGTAGATTATGCACGTCGAGTTTTGAGTAAATCAAAAATATTTAACTATTTGTTCGATGTAAAAAAATTTTAACCGTTAAATACATATTAAAAAAGACAATATTCTCAATCAATATGATTAGATATCGAACCGATTCGAAATTTTACGTGCA
Source organism: Fremontodendron californicum (assembly GCA_030761205.1). Classification (NCBI taxonomy): domain Eukaryota; kingdom Viridiplantae; phylum Streptophyta; class Magnoliopsida; order Malvales; family Malvaceae; genus Fremontodendron; species Fremontodendron californicum. The sequence continues at coordinate 7,121,653 of JAULJL010000032.1, forward strand.
CGACGAGTACAATTATACTGTTAAATCCAACGATCGGTTTATTAAAATAAAAATCGTATAAAAAATTACGAAAATCTGTAAAACAATTTTAATTTTACACTAATATAAGTTAATCTCTCCTCTTATTTATATATATATATATATATATATATATATATATATATATATATATATACATTCGACTGCTAATTTACATTCTTCATTTCTTCTATTGTAAAGAGTTAACGCTCAGTAAGCTTTCTGTTACTATGCATGCAACTGGGTTTGAGTTTTCTCTTTCATAGTAAAGAATATCTAAAGCTTTCATTGGTAGATTTCCTATATTCTTAATTTGGTTTTGTTACGCGTACCCACTTTTTCTTTTTTGGATAATTAGACTTGTACCCACTTTCTATTGTATAATTGTGCAGTAGTTATGGAGGAGACTTTTTTCAGTTCAATAACCATGAAACCATGTGAGATGGGTGATGATGACCTACTTGAGAACAGGTTTTTTAATCTTTTTGAACTAACTGCATCATTCATCCAGGCCCCTAATCAAAGCTTAGTCGACCTGTATAAATATCATTGCCTTTTTTTTTTTTGGGGGGGGGGGGGGGGGGGGGAGAGAAGAATAACATTTTGTAGAGATTTACTCCTGATCTTGACCTTGGCCTTGGCCTTGAGATCAAGTCCAACATTACAGGCAAAATCACTGGATTGACTTTGAGGGTAGTTTGCCTTGAAAATACAGGTCACTGCAATACATTACTCATACCCAACAACAATGTCAATGCCTCCTGAAAATTTTAAAATCACTTAGAATTGTTGTAGTATATATATATATAATGGGCAATGGAAAGTTGAGGAGAATATGCCCATTTCTGACCACAAGTTCCAGAATCCAGAATATAAACAAGGCTTCGCTTCTTAGACCGTTTCACCTACCTACTTCAATCAGTCACTGGTCAATCGAGGTGAGAGTCCAACGTCAAACTTCAATGCAGAACATTGATAGCAAAGTTGGCAGGCAGGAATCACAACTGTTGCAGGTCAGAATTACAATTAGAGTTCATAAATTAATTAGGATTTATAATACCTCATCAACCATAGCAACTAAGTCATGCCAGATCATAAAAGGCTTTCAGTATCAAAGTTGGGTGACCACTTTAATTGGGAAAAAAATATATTAAAAACTGAAAAGAAAAAAGGCAAGAAAGATATGCACTAAAAACCAGTATGGGCACCAATTTCTAATGTCTGGGCAACATAAGCACATGATTTTTCCAACAGTTATAATATCTACAAAGGGGAAACTAATCTGTTGCATCCAGAACAAATTCAAGGAACAAATGGCTTGAAAAGGCTGAACAGATTCTTTTAGGATACAGTGAAAATGTGGGGGTCGGAGACTATGAACAAACATCAAATGGCTCACTTACCACCCATCCTCTATAAGAGAACACAGGTTAGATGACCGCTGGGGGTTAGCCAATTCCCATCCTTGAAGAACTGGAAATGGAATAAACATAAAATTGGTCACAAAAAAATCCATAATTCTAATAATATTGTTTCGCTCCCCCTTTGCCACTATCAAGAGTGGGCATGGAAGTAGCAAAATGCGGGGAAAAAAAAATAGAGGCCTCGATAACAGAAGCTGAGAAAGAAATATAAATGACTTACATGCCTTCATGGGTCACCAGATTGTGGCATTTAAGGATTCCTACTGCCATGAAGATTGCTTGTATCCATCCCATCCTCCCTCAGGTTCCTTCCTTTTCAAAATGCCACCTGGCACTTGATACATTCTTGCTTGCTCCTCTGCCAGGGCCTGTGAACTGGCAACAGACAGTTGCCTAGATGCAAGAGGTGTCATCTCATCTCTTCCTTCAATGTCTGGGCCTCCAGGCCCAGCATTTAAGTCTAGACCTTGCCTTCCCCATTTCCTACCACTCTCAGCACCACTATTACTACTACCATCTGGAAGGCTAACAACATAGGGCCTTGGGTAATGGGACGGAACAACAGCAGCAGCAGGTCCTAACAATTGCGAATGGACTGGGGGAAAACAAAGCCTCCCAACATGAGATGAATCAATATAAGTTGTTGAACCGCCAGAAAAGCTGGTTGAAGGAAGAGGAAACGTTGTTCCAAAGGGGAACACAGGGTATTGGAAAGGAGTCGCTGGGAAGGGCACTGCTGGTGAAGATGACAACACGGGTCCCCTATAGACTTCAGGATTAAAAGAGGTGGCACCAATAGGGGGGCCCAACACCCTTTGTGGTCCACCAGTTGCAACAATTGGAAAAGGCTGTTCTCTATCAGGCAAGATTGATTGAATTGTGACAGCGGAGTATGTATTTTCTGTAGGAAACCATGATGAGAAATTTGCCATCTCGGTATTGTTTATCCGCAGGCTGGAAAACGGTGGTTGAGATGGGGCATTGCTGCTTCTATTATGATGGCTAAATAGTGATGGTTCAGCACTTACCTCATCAACAGCAGGTCCATTGTTCAAATCAAAGTCCCTGCGGACACTTGCCTCACTATTAAGAATCCCAACCGATGATGATTTCATAGGCTGCGGGACATCCAGTCTACGACTGCCAGTTGAGTAATTACCCAAATCAGCAGGCTCATCAACTCTATTCAAATCAAGATCAAGTCCTCCAGAGGAGCGAATGGGAGCAGAACCCATCAACCCACATGTTAAATGGCGATTACTTGCAAGGTCCAGTGCAGAGTCTGCGCCCTGAGCAGAACTTCGGGAAGCTAGATCCTCAAGGACTCTCTCATCAGGTACATTCAAATCAATATCCAATGGAGGACGACTTTGTTTCCCAGTAGTAGCATCAGCAATGGAAGCATTACTTGTACCCAGAGGCATATCCAGAATCTTTCTGGGTTCAGCTGGCCTAAATGCACTTGTGGCTGCCGATCCCTTCCAACCAAGTGTGCCTTTAGTCCTCAGTAGGTCATCTGGGGGAACAAAAGGCCCTTTAGCAGCAGCAGCGACAGTAATCGAAGCAGGAAGGCTGCTAGACACAGAAGAAACAGGGAAAGGCAATGGGCTAATTAATTGCACAGAAGCTGAACATCCTGACGCTGTCAAGTTATTCGGTTCCCCAAATTTCCCCTCATCTGCATTAAAGCCTTCATTCAAGTCAAATTCTATTTTCGCATCTGTATCTGAACCACCTGCAGCAGGAGCATCTGTAGTGGTTGATGTCCCTTCTTCCACTTCATCTGCTTCTGCACCAGTCAACTTAGATCCCCTTGGCCTCATAGGTTGCTCTGTTTCTATTACAGTGGGTGATGCCTTACAAGGAGATGGTCCAGCACGTGGTTCATGACCCTCACTATCTTCTAAATTCTCCTCCACATGCTCACCTTTCAGGGCATTGACAGCTGAAACAACAGATGCAATTAATTACCAATTTTAATGATGAATAAATATTAAATGCAAAAAAAAAAAAAAAAAAAGACTTCAAAAAGTAAGTACTTCAAATTTAATTAAGCTATCAATAAGAGGAGAAGCATTACTTTCCCACTCAGGTTTTTTCTTCTCACTGTGACTGGCATGACTACGTGCATCAGTCTCAACATCCTTCTCAGCCTTCACTTCATCAACATTTTCCAAAACTGCATCTTTACCGGAACCAGGAGGCAATGCTTCTTTATCTGTTCCTTTGGTGGAATGTCCAATAACAGCTGCGGACTTCTGATGAGTCTGTGAACTTCTTTCCAAACCTTCAGCAACAATTTTCTTGTTCTCAACATCAACTTCAATAGAAGGTACAGATAAAGGTCCTTCAACCACTTCTTTCTCAACTTTTACAACTGGATCTATGACCTTATCTTCATTTACAACAGAAGTGAACCCTTTTTGTTTAGTATCCAAACTGCCATCATCATCCACTCCACCAGCCTTTTTCTCTGGATGCTCTTTGGAGTCTCCAATATCAGTAGTCTTCTCCACAGTGCTTGCAGAGGGCAAATTGATTAAATCAGCCGTTATAATTTCCTTTAATTTATCATTTCCAAGACATGGGTCTGCAGTCTGAGGCAAACCCATACTTGACGTTAAATGCTCATTCAGCTCTCCAGGTTTTTCTTGAGAGGAACCAGCCTTGCTGTCTGCATTCTTAGCCCATGAATTACCAGCAACAACAGCCTGCTTCAGATGCTCATCATCTGAACTCTCAACAGACTGACTTCGATCTCGAACAACCTCATCCCCAGCAGAAGGTTTTAGTTTTGTATCATTGCCAGTGGAAGAGTGCTCAACAATAGGCGTATTTCTTTGTGGAGAATCAATCAGTGAAGCCACATCCGATTTAGAAATCTCTCCAGCAGCCACACTAGCAAGCAAATTCATTCCAGCATCATCTCCAACTAGCATGCATGCATTTGATTCAGAGTACTTGACACAACTATCAATTAGAGCATTTATGGAGCTGAAAGAAGCCTCCTGCAGTTTCCCTGATTTACGTTCGTTTCCAGAAGATGACGAAGCAGTTTTCATAAGTTCAGTTGTTTTCCTAGCATCTTCTCCAATCCTACAGTTTTCTTCATCTGGAACAGCTGCAGGAGAACCATCTCCCTCATCAAACCCAGTCAGCACGTCTTTGAAGTCATTGCTCTGCCAAGATTCAGCGATAACATTTGCCCGGTAAGTATCATTCTTCTCCTTCATGTTACGATCTAATTGTTCATGCTTCTCTGAAAGCACAGGAGAAGAAGCTCTGCTATTCATGACCGAACGATCTTCAAGAGATCCTCCACTGGCACTTTGTACTGGACTTCTACCTCGATTTGGGATCTTAACAATGAACTTATGACTATTACCCTCAGCCATAGGAGCATCCACAGCCTTTTCACATACTAAAACAGACTGTAATATTTTTTCTGAAGCAGGATTTCTGTGCAAAGAAGAATTTTTGCCTGATCCAGTTTCCCTTTGAACTCCAGATGGCCCTAGGAAACCATTATTGGATTTCCGGTGCCGTGAAGAATTACCTGAGATCTTAGTCACTGTTCCAGAACCAGCTGCAGAACTTCTTGCATCCTCCTTTACAGAAACTCCCCCAGTCTTCGCATGGTCACTAGAACAAGACTGACTATTGTTGTGGGACTGACTAGAACTGCTACTTTTCTCATCCCTTGCTGTTGTTTGAGGCTCAGAGGTGCCAAAAACAGTAGCATTTCGTGCCTGCACATCTTTTAAGTTTGCACTGGCAGAAGCAGGCGATGTTGCTGCCTTCATAGATCCCGGTGATGCAGAAGCAGACTTGATAGCAGTCTCTCCTTGAGCAAGCTTAACTGAACCAGTTTTAGAGGCAGAAAGTTGTGTTACTGAACTCTTCATGGCAACCTCAGATGATCCAGAGTGCTTGCTTCCACAGTGAGAAACTTCCGAAAGACGAGGTCTTGCAGACCAGGGAACAGTCTGATTTGAACCAGACTTGGCATCCATCTCAGCCTCAACTCTTTTTTTCCATGTATCAACTAAACTCCTTGCTTTCTTCTGTATTTCTATATTCTTATGACCACGCAAATGATTCACAGACTTGCCGATGTTACACATCTGTAGAGCTGTAAGATTTACAGGGAGCTTATCAAGTGCTCGAAGTAAGGTTAAAAGAAAATCATCAACTGATCTATCATCCTTGGAGCCACTACCATCACCAATCTTCCCTTTGTGGACTTCCTGGAGCCATTCATCAAAAACAGGCAACCCTCTAAGCTGAACAAAACGACTAAGACAGTCAAACTTGTCTGTAGCTGCTATCACACCAGCAAGCATTGACCGGCTCACCAAGTCTACTTTCTTCTCATTTCTCTCAGGCACCATGAGCTGAACCAATTTCTCAACTCCTTCAGAATCTTCTAGTCCCCCCTTTTCGGTGATTTTAGCAATCTCAGATTTTAAATTAATTTCTGGTCTACCGTGACCAGAATCCCCATCATCCATTTTACTAGTACGTTCCCGTTTGACAGGCTCGGAGCCTTGATCACCACGCTCCCTCTTCTTTCCCTTACCCTGAGAAGGAAATGAGGAAGAACTATTCTGTACACTATCTGAACCAGGTTTTAATTGTGATGTTGATGTTGGACCATTTATTGGCTTTGGAGAACAGCCACCTGGCTGAACTGTAGCATGCATTTCTAAACGCGTCTTATATAATAGCTGATCTACTTCTTCTTGTCGTTCCTGTAAAAGGAAAAGATATCAACTATAAAGGTTCAAATTTAGACTAGATTAGATATCTGCAAGAGCATCTAGAACTCACATCAATATAATCTTTATCAGTTAGCCACCATAAACACTTGCTTGTAATGTCATAAACTCGCCGGCACACAAATGAGCAAATCCCCAACGGAAGTTCAACGTCTTTAGGAAGGAATGCAACTTTACACGGATGGAGTAACGATGCAGCAGGAATCTCATCCTTATGAAAGGAATAAAAGATTTCGTTTGGAGCAGCTTCCAACAGGATGCCTTTGCCAAGCTTTACTTCAGCAGGTCGATAAAGCCAATTCACACCCAACTTTAACTTATTTTCTTTAGTAGCAGTTAGACAACGAATTATTCCTATGAAAGGTGGGGAATCTAGGGCCGGTTTGAAGAGAGCACAGTCACCAACACTGATCTTGCGTCCATCCTGTTGAGAGGAGACCAAGTATGCAAATTTCATTGGTGAGAAGTTGTAAACAATGTGTGAAAAAAAAAAAAAAAAAAAAAAAAAAAAAAAAAAAAAAAAAAAAAAGCTTGATCAACAACATAAACTGGCATTAAACAGTTATTTTTAAAACTACAACTTAGCTTCATAGACTAAGCAACCTAACTGCAGTAGAAATGGTAACTGAATACAGACGAAACCAAGGCAAAAGAACAATCCTCAGCCAGCAACTAGCAAATTGTTTAACCAGTCAGATCTGGTTATTATTCCAATAATCCAACTTTATTAGATAAGAAAAACTTCTGAGATGCATAAGTGCAGAAAAAGATGCATATAACGACATTTAGAGCATGATAGGTAAATCAACTACAATACATTATAAGAGAAAATCACACAAGACTTCACCATTAGCAGAAACAAGTTATAGCAATTCATATACGTTCAAAGCTTGCTATACTCATATCTGAGAAACCTTTATAGGACCACAATCAAGGAAAACTTGACATTTTGCATAAACTTGACATTTTGCATACTGAAAAATGTGATATTTATATCACATACTCTGTAAATCCTTGAATATGTTTAAGGTGCTTGTTCAACAGACATTATTATCATATAAATATGGCTCCATTGAAGATGTCCAATACATTTCTCTACACTAATCTTTTTTCATATCATATGCTAGAAATAAGATACGACTCTAATTACATTTCCATATAATTTTACCAGAGAAAATACCAGGCATAACAAAATCATATTCCTTCTCACTCATATACAAATAGGTTAAAACATGATTATAAATGGGACGACCCATATATTTGCTTTATATGGTACAACTAACTTTTTGCCTATAATAGAACAGGATGCATTACAAAAAACTCGCAAGACTTGCCTTATACGAGAAGAACTTAAAAGTCAGAAGCAAATAATTAATTAAGAAGCAAATATTGTATTTACCGCATCCAAGGTCATCTATTGGAGCAATAACACCCCACAAACTACATATAACACGGCCAGAATATCCTTCAAGTTGAAAATTTTGGAAAAAGCTTATTCAGAACAAATTTGTTACTAGTAGCATTTAAGAAAGTAAAAACCTGTTGCCTAGGTCAATTCCCCACAAGTAACACTATACATTTTCTTCCTTTCTGATTCCTTGGTAATAAAACTGTATCTACTTCTAGTAAGAGTAATAGATCTTTACGTGGTTATATTTTCCTATTCTCCGTCTCTAAAACAATGAAACAGAAACAATTTCCTAATGGACTAAATCACTTCATGATTCAAGCTGTTCAAAGTATAGGAATTCCAATATTTTGAGCAACAATAACCCAGGTGATTACTTCTCTGCCTCCAAAATGATGAACCAGAAACTATTTCCTTATCGACTAATTTCACTTTTCAAGCTCTTCTAAAATAGGAAAATTTTCAAATATTATGAACAACAATAATGCTGGTGATTACTCCTTCTCAGTCCTGAAAGTAGGCAAATTCCCAAAATTCAGGTGCATTTACATTGATCTTTCTAGAATCCAAATATTTCTATCATCTCCGAAACACTCTGTCTGGAATTCCCTTCTGCTCAGATGAAGAAAAAACACCCCATGGCATGCTAAGCAACTATTCCTCCAAGTCTTCAGACAAGTTAGCAGAATTCATTTGTAGAATAGCTTCTAGTGGAGAAAAAGAAATCATTCTTGTATCATAATTTTGCACACAAGATTTATTTTAGAAAAAATTTAAATTGACCCAAGGAAACATACGCTTCCCAATTTATAATGTAGTACAACCGCTCCCCACACCTGCAACACTATATGAACCACCAAATCAAGCTAAAAGGTCTTACACATATACCTCAGCATAACAATCAACCCAAAACATAAAAATTTACAAATCAATCCAAATTTCAAAAATTCCCCAAAATAATCCAGATCGTTCCCTAGATTTTACTCCAAACGAGCTCAACGAATCATCCACAAATTTCAAAACCCAGCCAACAAAACCCAAGAAAATCAGGACTATTTCCACACTTTCCTCCATCAATCAAGCAACCATCTCAAATTTCCCAAGAAAAATCGAACCTCTTCATTTCCCCAAATCAATCTGATAAAACCCCTCTCACCAAATCACCTGACAAAACAAAACAACCAGCAAAAAAACAAGCGAACAAAAAGGAAAACCTAGAAAATAAAAGAAAATCTGAATCGAATCAAATCAAATCAAATCAAATCAAATCAAGTAAAAAAAATTTAAAAAAAATTATACCTTTGAAAAGGAATTAACAGTAGAGGAAGAAGAAGAAGAGGGAGAAGCACCATCATCACCACTCAGAACCGCCGTTGCACGTGAAGGGACTGTCCACATGTGCCGTGCCTTTTTCCTCTCCTCACCTCCTCCCCGCCCATGCATAGCCTTGCATCTTCCCCTTCGAGTACCATCAATCCGCCCTCCTAAAGTCTATCTTTTAATTCCCGCTCCCCTCTTTCACCAATTCCAAATCCTAGGTCCACCCAAAACCCTACCTTTCACCATCTCCCAAAATCTCCCCTTAACAAAACCCTAATTTCCCCAATCACAAATCCAAAACCCTAATCCCCTTCGATCGCGATTCTCCCGTTTACCCGATCTAATTCAATCTCAGATCCATCTACCGCGTTCGATTTCTTAAGCCGCCTTTCGATCTACAGAAGAAGAAAAAAAAGAAAACTAAAAATTAAAGAGAGAGAAAATCGAGAGAGAATAAAATTTTGCTCGATTTTGAGAGAGAGAGGGAGAAAAATTTTCGAAGAGAGAGAGATAGAGATAGTGAGAGGGACGGCAAAAGAAAATGTTACTTGGATACATGGTAGGGCAGAGCGGGCAATGGGGTAGGGCAAATCGGGCAGTTCGGGCAACTTCTTAATAAGGGCAAGATAAAGTCACAGGCTGTGACGGAAATGAAATGACGTGTGTGGGATTCTGGAACGGGACTGGACTACATTTTTGAAATTATGACTGATGGGTGTTTGCCGAAGGGAAACGTTTTTCTTTGATTTTCTAATGGGATTTTCAACGGCAGATAAATTATTTTTTTAGGTGGGTTTTTTGGGGTTGGGTTTGATAAGCTTACCCCATATATGGGTAGTTGGGGTGATGTTTATGTGAGGGTAAAACAGTGAATAAAAGATCGAATTGAAAGTTAAATTGATGTGATTTTTGATTTTTGATTCAATTAATTGGATCGGTTGAACACTTTAAATAAAAAATTTAAATATTTTAAAATAATGTTAATGTTAAATAAATATTAAATATAGTAAATAATTAATAAAAATAAGCATTTAGCTTAGTGGTATATTCTTTAGTATAATTCCAAAAGGTTATGGATTCAAATCTCATCACTTGTAAAAATATTTTTGAAAAAAATAATTAAAAATAAAAAATATTTTTTTCCCAATTTTTTAACTATTTTTTACCCTTTGAACCGGTTTTTTGCTATTCGATTAAATCCGATTTCATTACATCCGTCGAACCGGATAAGCAATCGATTTCTGATTCAATTGATCCGACTGATCAATTTGGTCTGATTTTTTATTCACTGGGGTAAAGTCTTAAATTTACAAAAAAAAAAAAAAAACTAGATTTAAAACCGTGTGGATGTGTGATGCACGTGTGATTATTTCATATTATTTATTTATATAAATATTAATATAATTTTAAAAAATTTAAAATTATAAAGTTGTTAAAAATGCATCATTTAATTATGTATCATTTTATTTATTTATATAAATAAATATTTGATCAAAAAAAAAAAAGAAAAGAAAACTAATTTCTACAAGCCTATATGATCTTAGACCTTTCACTTTTTAAATATTAAAATATATCAAATCATATTTAAAAGTGAATCTTCTCTCAAAATGGATTCATTTTAAAAAAAAAAAAAAATTTGTCCCTAAAGAAACACAAAATAATCAAATAATCCAAATAATAATACAAAATGAAACCTAAAAACTCTGAAAGTCACTTTTTGCAAAATTGTGCAGCTACACAAAAATAACAAATCTTTATATAACAATACAAAAGAAAAACACCCTGGGCAGTTGTACTCCTGAAAAATTTAAGGAGTGTGGAACAATAGGCATGCAAAAAGAATAGCTTTGCCCTAATGCATTTAGAGTTTCAAAATACCATGTTTATATATGGTGAGGTTGGAAATAATTAGGGAGAATAATTCAAAATTTCTGAATGATTAATTGACTTTAAATTATACTATTAAGAATCAAATTAAGATGGAAATTTCAAATTTAGAGTAATTTACGCTAAACAATTATAATGGTCGATAAATAATAATAATTAAACTTTTCTTTGAATATTATATTTTTTTAATCAATGAGAGTTCATCACTTTTGTATTCTTTCCTAGTCCAAAAATGCTAATAATAAGATATGTGTATGATTTAAGGTAGTCAATAATTATAAAATAGATTTTGACAAAAAATTTAATTAAATGGAATTTGAAATTCTAATTGAAATTCAATCAAAATCATTAATGAGAGACAATTACCTTATTCAAGATATTTCACATGTCAAAATGTTAGATTGTCCACATGAGATAATTACCTTTTTTTTCTCAAAGGCTTTAAATTTTATATATTAGATAATGTCCACGTTTCGCTGCAGAATACTATCGGATTTGAATTAATATTTTGTAATAAATTTGAAAATAAAAAAGCAAGAGTAGTAAAGATAATAATTTAGAAAAATAGTAATTTCTATTCTTATACGACACCTAGTATAAAATTGAGAGTTACTTGAATATGATCAATTACATCTGGCAATTTCAAACACAACATAATTATACGATGCGAACATAACATGAAAAAAATAATTAAAACACGACATAGCACAAAAAATAACATGAACACGATACAAATACACAAACGTGTCAAAATCTACATAAAACGAATTATTAACGTATCAAAATTTATATAAATATATGATACCTTGAATATGATTATAACAGAAAAAATAACACGAACATGATGATGCACGACACAAATTTGTGAGTTATTTGAATAGTGTCAATTAGACTTGGCAATTTCGGATATAACATGATTATACGACTCGAACACAACATAAAAGAAGTAATTAAAACACAATACGAAAAATAACATGAACACGACACAAATACACGAACGTGTCAAAATATATATAAAACGAATTATTAACGTGTACAACTTTATATAAATTTAAAATATTTTAAACACACGATAAAATAACACGAACATGTTGCGGACATACAATTTTTCTCTAAATTGAATCATTATAACAAATTATACAAAATATAGGATGGATTTAGACACGACACGAACACATAAAATTTTCTCTAAATTGGATCACCACGACAAACTATGCAAAATATTTGGATGAATTGAAACACGACGCGAACACATGAAAAAATAATAATTAAAATACGACACGAAAAATAACAAGAATACGAATACTTGAATACACGAAAAAATAACACAAATATGACACAAAAAATAACATGAACACAACACAAAATATTTGGAACTGGAAAAATCTGAATCCGAAGAGGTACGAACTCGAAAAGACCTAAACTCGATATGGCTCGAACCCAAAATAATTCGAAATCCAAAATATCTCATTAGTGTTAATCAAAAGACAAAACAAACACAAAAAATATTCTAAAATAACCTAATTAATCCCTAAATCATATGGCAAAAAATCTAAATATCATAACTACCCTTCAAACTATAGCTAATGATATGGCTTATGTGGCAAATGCATGTTGTTTCAAAATCCTAAATTCTCTACTTTCATGCATTTAGGGATAGTTTTTATAGTTAGTTATGTTGATTTATGCTACTCTCGGGCTGATACTTAAACAAAATAATCAAAATGCAATAAAAGTAAACAAAGAAGCACCCGAAGTACAACAAGATCTTAAGCTTGTGTTTAGCATAGGTTTATAGCATTCAAAAATGTTAAATCACCCATACATTTAGAAGTTACCAACTTAAGATACCGTAACCTTAAGTTGCAGATCCAAGTCTGATAGGATCCAAGATGGTTCAATCCCATGGCAATTTCTATATGGGCCAAGATCCAAGAAGATCTAGGAAACATGGCAAGAATGAGTGGAATTCACTTGGGCCATGTTGCAAGTTATTCAGGAAAGGCTTCAACATGCAAGATGGGCTTGCATCCAAGTTTGGTCCATGTGATTCAAGAACATAAGGTGGCACATTAAGAAGGCTTATTTGGGCTTATTTTAATTCTTATAATTACTTAGGCATTTGGGCCTATATTATGTAACATTGACATCTTTTAATTATGTAGGTTTGGGCTTGAGCATGTTCAGCCCATATTTTACATATTATTACTTAGTAAATTAGGGTTATTGTAGGGAGGCTATAAATATATGTCTTAGCCGCCTACTTCAATTATCTTTTGATCAATTGAGTTTGAATTTATTCAAAATGAGTGTTTCACTATTTTTAGTTCTTGACAGAACTTAGGAACTTATCAAAGAATTCTTTCTTTGTGGTGTTCAACCTATCAAACTTAGGTTCTTGAAACGAGAGTTCTTAGGGTCTAGCTTACATGTTTAATCTAGGTTCTTTGAAACAGGCTTTCTAAGGGTTTAAGTTTTCTTTGCCTGAATCTTGGGTTTTTTGGGTTAGGTATTTCAATTTGTTAGTGGGTTCAAAAGGTTTAACCCTTAGGTTCACATCAGTTAGTATCAGAGCTTAGGAACTAATCAGGTCAAATCTTTTTATCTTCTTTACCATAGGGTATTGGAGTTTTTCTCAACTTTTTTTGTTTTGGGGGTTCAGACATACTTGTCATAGGGGTTATAGCTTTAGGCTTTCTTTGTCTAATAGTTATAGTTTTTAAGCAGTTTAGTTTGGGGTTTCATTCTGAGAGTTGGTTTAAATCAAGATTTCGTTTCTTGAATTCTTGATTTATGTAAAATTTCTTCTTGTTGATTCTTGATCCGAATCTTGAAAAAAAAAATTCAAAAATTCAGAGGGGCATTCGAACAGTCCCAAGAAAAAAAAATAAGTTCATCCGAGATTTCAAGAAAATCAAGAAGTCTCGTTCTTGAAAAAAAAATAGTGTTCGTATAACAAGAAAAAAAAAGATTCAAAAAAGATTAAAAAGAAGTGGAAAGAATCGACATTCATTTTTTTTTTTACTAATCAAAGTTGTTTTGCAACGACTTTAAGATGTCTCTCACTTTATGCGACGAAGTAAAGCAAGCTCTACAAGAGATGAAAGATCTCACCTCATTGTTTGAGAGGTTTGTGCAACAAGAGGAAGAAATATGGAGAAGAAAAAAAAAAGAGAAAAAGAGAGAAGAAAAAAAGAAAAAGAAAGTGAGGTTTTTGCAAATAAAGAAAAGCATGAGGAAACAGAGAGTAAAAAAGAAAGTAAAAAAGAAATAGAGGTGGCTGAAATTAAAGAAGTAAAAAAGGAGCCACTAGTGGAAAAGGAGACAATTCCTGCCGAGAAAAACAAAGAATTTGCGAATTTTTCTGATGAAAAAGAGAGTGAGGTTCTTATTCTTGATGCTCCTAACCAATCTCTACCTATTTTTCCTGTTTCTTTGTTGAAGGATTGAGAGAATTTACTTTCGAAGGAGTTGCAAGATGGGTTGCCACCCATAAGCGGCATTGTGCATCACCATGATTTAGTTCCTAACGCTGTCATTCTCACACACAAGGCTAAGATTCGAGGGCGAATCTTTTCGAGGAAAGGGGGAATGATAGGATCCAAGATGGCCCAATCCCATGGCAATTTCTATATGGGCCAAGATCCAAGAAGATCTAGGAAACATGGCAAGAATGGGTGGAATTCACTTGGGCCATGTTGCAAGTTATTCAGGAAAGGCTTCAACATGCAAGATGGGCTTGCATCCAAGTTTGGTCCATGTGATTCAAGAACACAAGGTGGCACATTAAGAAGGCTTATTTGGGCTTATTTTAATTCTTATAATTACTTAGGCATTTGGGCCTATATTATGTAACATTGACATCTTTTAATTATGTAGGTTTGGGCTTGAGCATGTTCAGCCCATATTTTACATATTATTACTTAGTAGATTAGGGTTATTGTAGGGAGGCTATAAATATATGTCTTAGCCGCCTACTTCAATTATCTTTTGATCAATTGAGTTTGAATTTATTCAAAGTGAGTGTTTCACTCTTTTTAGTTCTTGACAGAACTTAGGAACTTATCAAAGAATTCTTTCTTTGTGGCGTTCAACCTATCAAACTTAGGTTCTTGAAACAAGAGTTCTTAGGGTCTAGCTTACATGTTTAATCTAGGTTCTTTGAAACAGGCTTTCTAAGGGTTTAAGTTTTCTTTGCCTGAATCTTGGGTTTTTTGGGTTAGGTATTTCAATTTGTTAGTGGGTTCAAAGGGTTTAACCCTTAGGTTCACATCAGTTGGTATCAGAGCTTAGGAACTAATCAGGTCAAATCTTTTTATTTTCTTTACCATAGGGTATTGGAGTTTTTCTCAACTTTTTTTGTTTTGGGGGTTCAGACATACTTGTCATAGGGGTTATAGCTTTAGGCTTTCTTTGTCTAATAGTTATAGTTTTTAAGCAGTTTAGTTTGGGGTTTCATTCTGAGAGTTGGTTTAAATCAAGATTTCGTTTCTTGAATTCTTGATTTATGTAAAATTTCTTCTTGTTGATTCTTGATCCGAATCTTGAAAAAAAAAAAATTCAAGAATTCAGAGGGGCATTCGAACAGTCCCAAGAAAAAAAAATAAGTTCATCCGAGATTTCAAGAAAATCAAGAAGTCTCGTTCTTGAAAAAAAATAGTGTTCGTATAACATGAAAAAAAAAGATTCGAAAAAGATTGAAAAGAAGTGGAAAGAATCGACATTCATTTTTTTTTTTTTTACTAATTAAAGTTGTTTTGCAGCGACTTTAAGATGTCTCTCACTTTATGCGACGAAGTAAAGCAAGCTCTACAAGAGATAAAAGATCTCACCTCATTGTTTGAGAGGTTTGTGCAACAAGAGGAAGAAATATGGAGAAGAAAAAAAAGAGAAAAAGAGAGAAGAAAAAAAGAAAAAGAAAGTGAGGTTTCTGCAAATAAAGAAAAGCAAGAGAAAACAGAGAGTAAAAAAGAAAGTAAAAAAGAAATAGAGGTGGCTGAAATTAAAGAAGTAAAAAAGGAGCCACTAGTGGAAAAGGAGACAATTCCTGCCGAGAAAAACAAAGAATTTGCGAATTTTTCTGATGAAAAAGAGAGTGAGGTTCTTATTCTTGATGCTCCTAACCAATCTCTACCTATTTTGCCTGTTTCTTTGTTGAAGGATTGTGAGAATTTACTTTCGAAGGAGTTGCAAGATGGGTTGCCACCCATAAGCGGCATTGTGCATCACCATGATTTAGTTCCTAGCGCTGTCATTCTCACACACAAGGCTAAGATTCGTGGGCGAATCTTTTCGAGGAAAGAGGGAATGATAAGATCCAAGATGGCCCAATCCCATGGCAATTTCTATATGGGCCAAGATCCAAGAAGATCTAGGAAACATGGCAAGAATGGGTGGAATTTACTTGGGCCATGTTGCAAGTTATTCAGGAAAGGCTTCAACATGCAAGATGGGCTTGCATCCAAGTTTGGTCCATGTGATTCAAGAACACAAGGTGGCACATTAAAAAGGCTTATTTGGGCTTATTTTAATTCTTATAATTACTTAGGCATTTGGGCCTATATTATGTAACATTTACATCTTTTAATTATGTAGGTTTGGGCTTGAGCATGTTCAGCCCATATTTTACATATTATTACTTAGTAGATTAGGGTTATTGTAGGGAGGCTATAAATATATGTCTTAGCCGCCTACTTCAATTATCTTTTGATCAATTGAGTTTGAATTTATTCAAAGTGAGTGTTTCACTCTTTTTAGTTCTTGACAGAACTTAGGAACTTATCAAAGAATTCTTTCTTTGTGGCGTTCAAACTATCAAACTTAGGTTCTTGAAACGAGAGTTCTTAGGGTCTAGCTTACATGTTTAATCTAGGTTCTTTGAAACAGACTTTCTAAGGGTTTAAGTTTTCTTTGCCTGAATCTTGGCTTTTCTGGGTTATGTATTTCAATTTGTTAGTGGGTTCAAAGGGTTTAACCCCTAGGAATGATAGGATCCAAGATGGCCCAATCCCATGGCAATTTCTATATGGGCCAAGATCCAAGAAGATCTAGGAAACATGGCAAGAATGGGTGGAATTCACTTGGGCCATGTTGCAGGTTATTCAGGAAAGGCTTCAACATGCAAGATGGGCTTGCATCCAAGTTTGGTCCATGTGATTCAAGAACACAAGGTGGCACATTAAGAAGGCTTATTTGGGCTTATTTTAATTCTTATAATTACTTAGGCATTTGGGCCTATATTATGTAACATTGACATCTTTTAATTATGTAAGTTTGGGCTTGAGCATGTTCAGCCTATATTTTACATATTATTACTTAGTAAATTAGGGTTATTGTAGGGAGGCTATAAATATATGTCTTAGCCGCTTACTTCAATTATCTTTTGATCAATTGAGTTTGAATTTATTCAAAGTGAGAGTTTTCTCTTTTAGTTCTTGAAAGAACTTAGGAACTTATCAAAGAATTCTTTCTTTGTGGCGTTCAACCTATCAAACTTAGGTTCTTGAAACGAGAGTTCTTAGGGTCTAGTTTACATGCTTAATCTAGGTTCTTTGAAACAGGCTTTTAAGGGTTTAAGTTTTCTTTGCCTGAATCTTGGCTTTTCTGGGTTAGGTATTTCAATTTGTTAGTGGGTTCAAAGGGTTTAACCCCTAGGGTTCACATCAAAGTTCCAAGTTGCTCAAAAGTTCAAGATCCAATTCGAACAAGATCACAAGAAGCACAATTGTCCTTTCTCTAGAGCTAGTCCACACGAATAGATAATGGATCATTCTCTAAGGTATGGTGATTCACTTGTGCTAGCAAGTTGATCCTAAGATCACAATCAAAAAGATCTATTTCTTTGGTGTTTAACTCTCAAAGCAATCTCACTCAACAAGGAAGAGAATCGGCAAGAACATACAAAAAATAAGAGGAATTGCGGCAACCCCTTTTTCTGCATGGAGGTGGCGATTTTTTATTTTGCTAGGCTAGGGTTCTCTTCTTGAAACCAAACTTCTCTCAAGCAAAAATCAGAATATCTCAAGTAGAACGAATGTTCCTTGGGCGGCTACAGCCTCTATATATGATATATATGCAGGCGCAAACCCTGACCCCCTCTTCCTAAGCTTGGCCGGCTAGTGTAACTTGTTGCACAAGATTTTCATTAATCCACTTGGACTTAAACAATTTAATTCTAAGATGGATCAATAGGCCCATTATATTATCTAATAATAATGGTCCAACAATCTTAATGCCTTAATTTGGGCCAACCATCCTGAGTAGACAGTCTCAAATTAGAATAGTTTCTTTGGACCCAATCTAATTTATCATGCTTATTTATTGGATAAACTAATTTCTAAAAGAAAGTAATTTAATTCTCAATCAAATTCCTTTCTCCTCATGAATAATTCATGACATTAATCTATTAATATCATCTTATGACATTAATCCAACATAGCATAGTTATTCGAAATTCACTTTGTACATCACTATATCAAAGTCGACTATACTAGTTTATATAAGACTTCTTGGTTCCTCTTATCCCATTAAGACATTGTCTTTGGATTTCTCAAATCTCAATTATGTCTTAATCTTTCTTAATCGAACTTCTTCAATTAAGTCCTCAATATAGATCTTTTATTCCATTAAGTTTTACCTTAATAAAATACCATGTTTAATCCATACATTACTGTTCTTATGTGTGTGACCCTCTAGGTTCCCAATATGTTGGCAATGAACATAAGTTAATCTCATTAACTTGTTTTCATAGATCATGAGCGGGATCTAGCAACCCATCATAAACACCCAAATATTGTGAAGTCAGGTGACCTTTTAGAAACCTTTCAGCAACCAGCTTGTCAGTGTAATATAGTCATTTCACCATATATCCCGGATAGCGCATTAGCATGGTGCAGTGTCTACTCATAATCAATCCATATTAGTTCTTCGCAACTTATGATTAACCTTACGAATTTAGAGAAACAATTTTCTCCTAAATCCATCATGCTTTGGTCAAAGACTTAATCAAGTTAATCGTAGTCAAGAACAACGAGATATGTCTCCATTATCACAGGGAGTGGTGAATCCTCTCTGGATCACTCATTCATCTTCGTATGGTTCATGTCATACCAAATAACACCCTACCATAAGCATCCTTTTTTGGGACCCGTTCGTGATGGAATCTAAGTATGACACTCTCCATATAAGATGACCTGGTATCACAAGTCTGAGGACTAATTTACACTACTGGTACTAAGATAACATTATCATAAACACTAGAGTGATATTACCAAATGAAGCTCTCTTGACGGGTCATGTTCAATGAACTTGTTCAACAGACAAGCACCTATATGTTATCCCAAGTATCACATACTTCAACCTATATGAGATCGGTTGCTTACTTCATAAGTAAGAAGACTTAACATATACTAGTCTTTGAGCATTATCAATGCCCCGTCTTGGCAATACGATGACCAAGAACAATTTGAGGAACAAGGCTTTGATGCATAAGGATCTCATAATTATAACTCTTTATAATTCCTTTGCTAGGCCATTATGTTCCATGGGCTTCATCCGATTAGTACTTAATAACTCCTTATTATTGTACGAACATGAAAGAAAACCTTGTATCACTATCTTCATAGTGAAGGGTATGCTTTATTGACTGTGTATCCCATGCTGAATCTGATTGGCTCTAGGGCATACACTAACAAGTTATAGATTTATATATTTATATTAGATATTAGATGTATATACATGGCTTAACAGGTGCAGCCAATAAATAAATTATAGGTTAAAAAAAGTTGGAAAGTAAATATTTTTGGGTTAATGTCATATTTAGTCCCTGAACTATAGTGAATTGGTCGATGTAATATATGTATTTTAAAAATGTGCAATGTGGTACTTGAAGTTTCAATCCGTCTACCAATGCACCCCAACCTCATAACACCGTTAAATTTATATGATGAGGTGGCAATTGACCAATCTTATTATGACACGTGAAAACCATCAAATTTGCTTATGTGGCATTGCCACATCATATTTTTTTAAAAAATAAAAAATAAAATAAAATTTTATTTTTATATTTATATTTTTTTTCTTTTTTTCCTTTCTTTTTTTCTCTCCTGATCTCCCTTCATTCCCGCTTGTTTCAGGACGAATCTAGCCACACCAGACCATGTTCGGCCTCCTCAGGCCGAATCCGGTCGGTGACTAGCCGAATTCGGCCTAAAACAAGGGGGAATAGGGGAGATCAGGGAAGAGGAGAGAAAATAAGAAAGAAAAAAGGAAATAAATAAATATTTTTATTTTTAAAAAATAAATTTTATTTTGTAAATTAAAAAATGACACGTGGCAATGCCACATAAGCAAATTGTCCATGTCATCATTGAGAGATAACGATGTTAAGGGATTGGACTATATTGGTAGACGGAATAATACCACAGGTACCACATTGCACATTTTTAAAGTACATGTATCACATTACATATTTCACTATACTTCAGGGCTAAATATGATATTAACCCTATTTTTTTTTTACATAAATGTAATTTAAGAATTAAATATTTATAATTGGAAAAAAACCACATAAAATTATTCTATGTATTAATGATAACAATTAATGTTTTATTACCTTTAATATGATTTTAATTGATAGGTATTTAAGGTAAATAATATTAAAAAGCAAATGCAATCAGTTTAGTCTTTTTGAATTTTTTTATATTAAAAATGCATCAAATAAAATAAATTGCATCAATTAGAGAACACATGGCAATTTTTTAAGATCGTTTACATGTCAATAATATAAGCTATCCACATTGAACAATTGTTTTTTTTTGCCAAAGGATTTGAGTTTTATATATCTATGTAAGATATATTTATATAAGATGTGCAATTTCACATGAGGCCATATGATTGAGAAGTTAAGATTGTCTTGGGTTGTTCCAACACACATTAATTAGATTTTATATGGATTTTATGGAACCCGATGGATATAATTTTAGATCTTTTTTAAAGCTAATTGTCTCGATAGTGCATTTGCAATGCACCCACAGTACAATTGGTTTCACTATTCTTCCAATTGGAGATTAGATGGGTAAGAATTCAAATGGAAACTAGACCCTTCGATGGGTGAGATGGTATTTCTCACTTTTTTTTTTCAATATATATATTTTTTTTATTAATTTTTTTTTTACTTAAAAGTTTTTTAAATTATTTACTTTTTAACTCATTTTTTTTGTTAGTTTACTTTTCAACTTTTTATTTAAAAGTTTCAAATCATTATTCATTTAATATATAAATAAATTTATATAATTATATAACAACTAGTTAATTAATTAAAATATTTAAATAAATATATAAAATAATATGTGTTAAAATTTTAAATGTTAAATTCATTAAAATATATATTAATAATTTATCAATACACTTTTAAATTAATGTCTATAATGCTAGTTTTTTATTTTCACTTCATCGCCACTGTTATTTTGTTATTCAAACACATATTACATCATTGATTTTAATCATCATTATAGTATCCAATCTCACTACTACAATAACTAATCTCATTACTATTGTTGTTTTTAATCTTATCGGAGTCAATCTCACTGTCGATCCAAATGAACCCTAAAAAGTAAAAAAAAAAAAAATGATATAAAATGGGTTCTATTTCATGCAAAAAAAAAAAATTGATTTTTTTTGTGGTTCGTCTTTGCTTGAGTAAGCATGCGGTATTCTGTTTATTTTTTCTTTTATATTGTGTTTGGTAGAAGGAAAAGAGGAAAAAAAGAAAGAAAGAATGTGAAAGAAAATTATTATTTTTTGACCATTTCTTTTGTTTGATAAGAGAAAAACAAGAAGGGAAAATGAATGGATTTGGACATTTTTTTCCCTCCAAATCCAATCCTTTCAAATATGGAAGGAAAATAACTTAAATTACCAATTTTATTTATAATTTTACTTTTAATTTTTTTTCTTTCCCTCTATTTTTCATCCTTCATACCAAATGCAAGAAAGAAAAAATAACTTTCCTTCCTCTACTTTCTTTTTTCTTTCCTCACATTGTTTCTTTTTCATCTATTCTTTTTCGTTCCAACCAAACATAGTGTTAAAGAATGTGAAGTTTTTGTTGTTTTGTTTTGTTTTTTCCCTTTTTATTTTAGTAATATTTTTCTTTTAGAAAAAAAAAATCCTTATTCCAATTGTTGTCAGGGATTTACAAATTCTTCATGTGTCAATCCCATTCCATTTTTTCCTATTGCTTTCTTTTTCAATTATTCTTTCCATCTTGTCATATAGAATGTAAAATCTTTTTTGTACCATAAGATTCCCTATCACAATTTTATGATATGGATTATTTTATTTTCTGCAAAAAGAATTTTATAAATTTCATGTTACTAAAAAAAATTAGGTTAAAAATAAATTATGTATTGCTTGAGAGCAACTGAAAACTTAACCCTTTGAACTTATTTAAAATTTTAATTTGGAAAGGAGAGATTCAAATTCTATTTTTTGAGTAAGAAAATCATGCACCAATCATTGAACTAAACGTTTAGATGTTATCTAAATTAACAATTGAAAATCAATCTCATTTCTAAGAATCAGACTTGATTTAGAAATTTATATAAATTTGCAAATGAAACTTTTAAAAAATTCCTAATGGAAACTTGTTAATAACTCAAATTAGTTCATTAGTGTAAATGATTTCAGCTTGATAAACAAGTAAATAAGTCGAACTAGTTAGTTTGGGATGGGCTTGGATAAAAGTCTTATGTATTCAAATTTAAAATAGTAATATTCAACATTATATGAAAAAATTACTTAAATAATGATCTTAAGTTCAAAGGTCTTCATCTTTGAACTAATTTTATTTATTTAGTCTGTCAATTCGTAAATTTTACATTTTTCAAAATATGATATTATTTTTTAAATTTAAATTGGAACTTTGTAATAGAAGTTGAGTAGCACTATAAAGATGAGCTGCATAAATGTGTAATAGAAAATAAAAAGAGCAACAGGGGAGAATAGTAGAGATGAACAAGATCAACGAAGATGAGGAAGAAGGCATACGACCTTTGTATATTTATACAAGCTTGTACATTTGTGATTAGTGAAAGATTACAAAAATAAATACATTTAGATTGCAAGATAAATATGGTTTGAATGTACATAACCTAAGCTAGTTGACTTTGTCTTTGTTGGTTTGTTCTAATAAGGATTTGAAATCCTTTTTTCCTTTTACACGCCATCGCAAGATGGTGGAGCTGTTAGCAACACCAATCATGGACAGTAAGAAGTGAAATATGTCTCAAGACAAAGGTTTGGTTAAAGTATCAACAAGCTAATATATGGAGTGAGCAAATTTAACATAAAGTAAACCTTGGTTGACTTTTTCTCTAACAAAGAATCAAGAACCAGATGCTTCATTCTTGTGTGAAACAGTAACATGAGGCAATTTTGAGTGCACATGAAGTTCTGTTAAAAGATATTGTTACCAAGTTAGTTCTAAAACTGTTAAAGCAATGGCTCGATATTCAACTTCTATTGAAGATTGAGCTATAGTTTTTTGCTTCTTAGAGCTCCAAGAAATAGGTGAATTGCCAAGATAAACAACGTAAGCAGAAATGAAGGTTCTATCATCCGAATTTCCTGCTCAATCAGAGTTTAAAAATGTTGTGAGTGTAATAGTAGATTCCTTGTTAAGCAAAAGACCATGAAATAATGTTTCTTTCAAATATCTCATAATTCTTTTTAAGGTTGTCAGTGTGTTTGGGTAAGCTTGTGCATAAACTAAGACAGTTTGTTGATAGTAAAACTAATGTCAGGTCGATTGAGGGCTAAATAATGCAAGGAGCCAAATGTTTTTCTAAATTCCTCAGCATTAATTGTATCTAATCCATCTAAAAGTTTGAGAGAATTAGATATAGATAGAGGAGTCGCAGATTTCTTTGCCCCAAAAATGTTTGTATTCATGTTGTAATAGGAACAAACCTTTGCTGTGAGGAATAAATTTCACTCCTAAGAAATAATTAAGAATACCTAAGTCTTTAAGAGAAAACTTAGCAAATAAAGATTGAATAAAAGTGCCAAGAATGGAGAGTTGTTTCTTATTAAGACAATGTCACCAACATTTACTAGCATGTAAGCAGTTATGTAATTTTTATGAAAAATGAACAAGAATTTAGCAACAATAGAGTTCTTGAAACTATAAGACAGTAGAAAAGAGCTCAGAGCACAATAACTTTGTCAATAAAAATAGGGATTACTTCATGTAAACTTCCTTAGATAAATCCCCTTGAAGGAAAGTATTATCCACATCAAGCTGATGTTGCAACCATTGTTTGGAAACAACTAGACATAGCACTATTCTTACTATAACAGGTTTCAGTACAGAACTGGATGTTTAATTGTAGTACAAACTAGGTATTTGATTGAAACCCTTTGCAACAATCCTAGCCTTGTATGTAAAAATAATTTTATTTGGGTTCCTTTTCACTTGAAATACCCACTTGCAACCTACAACAGTCCAATCTGGAGGTGGAGGTACTAATTCTAAAGTCTGGTTTTATGTAATGCTAGAATTTCATCTATCATGGCTTGTTTCCCCAATGGATCTTTGATGGCTTTAGTAGCACATAAGGGTTTAACAGAAGAATGAAGTGGATGGTTGGTTACAGAAAACATATATTTTGGTTTAAAAATGTTATTCTGTGATTTGATTATCATAAGATGAGTTTCAGAAACTAAATTTAAAGAGTTAGAGACAGATGAAGATTAAGTAGTAACAAACTGAAAGTGTATTTGAGATGAAGGATGTCTATCATTAGATTAACCACTTGCTGAACTAGAGAGAAGTCTGCAGTGATATGTCTATGGCGCTAAAAGATGATTTTGAAAGTGAAGCTGGAAGAGTTGACAAATGCATGAGTTTGAGTTATGACAGGAGCATCTGTAGCAAAACTCCATTGAGTTGAACTCATGGACTGCTAGAAACATTAATTTTAGCATGAACAAATGTTGGGAATTGTAATTCATCAAAGATAACATGTCTAGAACTAAAATTTTATTTAAAATAGGTTCTAAACAGTAGTATGCAGTTTGGTGTTTTAAATAACCAATAAAGATGCAAAGCTTGGATTTATTATCAAGTTTATGAGTAGCATATGGCTTGAGCCATGGATAACAAAGACAACCAAAGACTTTTCACTTTTGATCATTTGGGGTTTGATGAAATAGACTTTCAAAGGGACTTTTGTTACTTAAAGCAGTAGAGGGCAATTTGTCAAGTATATTGTAACAGTTTGAAAGGCATAAGTCCAGTATTTAAAAGGCATGGAAGCTTGGTAGAGCATTGTCATACTTGTTTCAACTATACTTCTGTGTCTTCTTTCAGCAATTGCATTGTGTTAAGTAGTGTGCGGTGGTGTTCGTAAGTGTTAAATGCCCAAAGAATAAGGAAAGGTTTTAAAATTTTCATACTCACCACCACAGTCTAAATAAATGGAAAGAATAGATATGTGAAAGTTGTTTTCAACCATTGTTTTAATTTTGGAAATAAATATAAACATCAAACTTGTGTTTCATAGGAAATATCCATATTTGATGTAGTGATCAATGAAAGACACGGTATTTATAGCCATCAACATAGGTGACATGGGAAAGACCCTAAACATCTCTAAATATAACCTCCAAAGGTGCATGACTAGTTAAAGTGAAAACAAAGAATAGCAGTCTATGACTTTTATTGTAGCAACATGAATTACAAAGTTTTAGAAATAGAAAAAAAAAACAAGGTAAAGAACATTGTTTAAGTAGAGAGTTACAAATCTGACTAAAAGGGTGACCCATCCTTTGATGCCATATGATGGGGTTGGTTTCTATTATTGATGCTAGTGCTTGTGGCTTGAGAATCGGTGCAATGGTTTAAAGCTCATAGACACTATGTTTACTCTGGCCCTAAGCAAGTGGCTTCCTCGAGTGCAGATCCTTAATCGAGAAAGAAGAAGGAAAAAACTCAATTGAGATAGAGTTATTGTCACACAATTGTGAAATTGAAATGGGATTCTTATTTTCTTTTGGAACACATAACACATTGTTAAGTGAAAAAGACTTAGAATAAAAGGTTAGAGATGTAGAACTAGTGTGTTATTAGAAGACATGTGCCATCAACAATGAAGAGTTCATCAGAACCATCATAGGCAATATGGATATTTAAGTTTTGTAAGTTTGAGGTGACATGATGAGAGTTACCATAGTCAATAAGCCATGAAGAATCATTTTTGTCAATAGAAGCATAATGGGTTGATGGTAAAGACTGAGCTTGCTTGCGTTTGATCCTGAAACATGTCTTGGCTAAGTGACCATGTTTGTCACAATATTGATAGATGACTTTAAAAGAGAACTGATGTTTAGAACTATTTATGGGTCGGGTTCGAGCCGATCCTAGATAGGATACTAATACCTTTTGTGTCTACTCAGGCTCGGCTCGACCCAAAATATGGGCAACATTTTGTGACCAGGCCTGGCCCTAATTGCCAAAGGGATACCCAGGCCCGGCCCGCCTAATTTTTTTTTTTAATTAAAAAAATAATGAGTGTATTTAATATTAAGCATCATACTAAATAAAAATCATATCATAGTCTGTCAATATCACACCAAGTTTAAACACGTTCATCAAATTAAAAATGCAAGTAAGAACATGAACAACAACAAGTTTAATAATAAACACAAACACATAGTAGACTGGTTGAACATGATCAATTTAATAAGTTCTTCAAATTAATAATAGACAAAGAGACTTCAAACCAACAACTTAAAATTAATAGTAGACAAAGAGACTCCAAACTAGCAACTAGCAACCAACAAGGCACCAATTAGAAATCAGCAAGGCAGCAACCACCAACCACCAACCTTGCCTTGCAACAATTATGTTTAAACTACTTTTTATTTAAGGCTCTATATCATGCTATTATGGAGGAAAAAGAACTGTTAATACCAAAGATCAAAGGCTGCAAAAAGAATATCTAGTGCTTGAGAAGAAACTTTAATAGAAACTCACATTGAAGCTGAGTTGTAGTAAGTTTGTGAGCCTATTATGTTTGTGTCAATAAAATGATATCAGTTTGTGAGCCTGCTATTTTAGATATACAATCTAAAGCATTAATAGAGTGAATACCCTAGATCTACTGCTTTTAACATCCATTAAAGCACTGTTTGAGTACTTATTCTTTCAAACTTGAAAGTCGTATGCACTAAAACATAAAATTATTTAACTGAAAACTTTTTATCATGATCAAACATAGAAGTACCTATACTTTTTATCACATGCACTAAAGCACAGTTCACAACTTGCAACAAATGAATTGGATGGAAAAATCAATCTAAGATGATACAAGAATATTAAATTTTTACTCAAAATCAAGAAACTAACCTAGAAGGTGACAGAAGCAGCATCATTGTCATCATCATTCTCATCATCACTAGAGTCAGATACTTCATGTTTCATTCCTAGTGTAAAAATAGATTAAACAATTAGGTTCTCCAAATTACAAAAGTGTTATAAACTTATAATGATTTCGACATAAGAAGTAATAAGAAAATAATTACCTGTTGAAAAACCTCTAGCTCGCATCCAATCAT
The DNA here is from genome assembly GCA_030761205.1 of Fremontodendron californicum. NCBI lineage: Eukaryota > Viridiplantae > Streptophyta > Magnoliopsida > Malvales > Malvaceae > Fremontodendron > Fremontodendron californicum. The sequence continues at coordinate 7,149,105 of JAULJL010000032.1, forward strand.
CAAAACAAACAACAGCTTAAACCGTTTTTGGTTTGAGTGAACTTGATGCACTCAAATGAGCGTATCTTATTTAATCCTTACACTAAAAAAGATCAATTGTAAGTATTGTAGTTAGCAAGGGTCGAGTCCTTAGGGATTGAGTTTCAATTTATAAATTATTGGTTTATTACTTAAATTCAAAGAACAAAAAAATAAAATAAAGGAAAAAAAGGGTTTTTAAAATAATTAAAAGTATAGCAAACAATAAAAGTAAAATGCAAATAAGTAAGAGAAAATCAAATATAAGAGAAATATGGTTAAGGTTTCATTCTCGACCACTAGACATCATTGAGAATCAATTTCAGATCTATCAACATCAATTAGCTATCAAAATTAACAACCGTAGATAACAACCTCCCGTGTTACCCAAATCCTTCTTTAGTTCGTCGTTAAGCAGGACAAACGCTACTACTTAATCTCTAACTATCAAATAACCTAAGATAAACATCTATAGATTCAAAGCGATAGTAGCTTTAAGATGAAAAAGATAGGTTGATCTAAGCAACAAACACATAAACATGGATTCATTCAACTTAGGTTATGTTCCACTTTGCAATTAGCGAAAACTTTAACATAATCATTAATCACAAATTGTCACTATTGAATAGAAATCAAGATAAGCTACGTATCAAAACTCCTAAACTAGCATTAAATAATTATCAAGATCTATCTAGTTGCGCACCTAAACAAATCAAGACAAGATCATGAGCAATAGAAGAACATAAGCAATTTTGATAGAAAATCAATGATAAATAAATTTTGAATATCAATTACAAAACATGTCTAGGACTTTAAAATCATCCTTAACCAAAAATGAGTTTAACCTTGCATAGGCATTGTTAACATAAACATAAAATTAAAGAGAAACTAAGAAGAAAACTAAAAGAATGGAGAAGAAGAAGAATATTGATAATAATCAAAACATACCTAGTTTGTGGCTCAAAAAATGGTATTATAGAGCTTTAAAACCCTAAAAACACTTTCTTGCCGCACAAGGAAGTTAGGAGGTAGAAAATTGCGTTTTTTTATTTTTGGATACAGCACTGGCTCTTGAAATATTTGGGCGTCGAGGCGCCAGACTCCGGCGTCGCGGTGTTGGTTGCTGTTTTTTTGATGCACCTTCACGCACTTTCTCGGCTGATTTGGATGACCATTTCTTGTCTGATTTGGGCATGTAAACTACCGTTGAAAAAATATTCAAGTCGACTTCAAAAGTCAAGAGGATGTTTCTTCAAATAAAGATTTTAACATCATATTTTCCTTGCAACAAGCTCTGGAGTTCAAATTTGCCTTCTTGCTTTGCAATCAGAAATTGATCTTTTTGACTCCCAAGTCTTCTTTCATCTTGTGATTATGATTTTGTAAGCACTTTAACATCATTATTGAAATATTTTCACTTTATTCTCTTAAATATACCTAAAATTAAAAAACATAATATAAGTAATCAAAATAAAGATCGAAAATATAACTAAAATTAAGGAAAAAAGATGGCATAAAATGTGTATTTTATGAGTTTATCAAAACTCCTCAAAGAATTGATAAAAAAAAAATTTCCATGCTAAAAGCTGACTCAGAAGCAACAATTGATATTGGAATTGCCAAAATATCATGAACCAATAGTGAAAGCTCAGAATATTGAATTGAGCTTTTACTCCAATAATCCAATATATCAATATCACTATTCAACTTAAGTGCTCATTCTTCCAAGTAAATATCCAATTGCGATTTTTCATTTTCAGTTTTGGATTGACTTAAAAACAGTTTGTAATCATCACTCTTATCATAACCTAATCCCATATCAACTCCACTGACATTAGACTGTTGCAAGCTAGAATCAACAAGATTAGTATCTGAAACACTGTAACTTTCAACCAAAGTGGAAGAAGTGGATTTGGAGTTCTTCACATACTCATCAAATAAGATTTTGAGAGTATTAAGAACTGTTTGCACAAATTCTGAGGCATGAGTACTATAGAGTTTAGTATAACAATATTCAACATAATTCAACTTGTAATGAAGGTCTAAAATGGCAGCACATGATAACACCAAAGTATACTCAACCCAATATTTATTGAATTTCTCTTGCATCTGTTTAACCATTGGACTTATGAATGTATGTGAACCTTTAACTGTATCTACTAAGCAATTATGAATCTTTCAAACCTCTCTAAAATAAATGTTTGCAGTGGGATATTTAGAACTAGAGAACGCACATGTCACATCATAAAAAATCTTCAAAATTTGCGAAGAATATGAACATTTCTCCACTCATCATCAAAAAGTGCAAATATTTTGAAATCTTTGTCCCATTGGCCCCAATAAACTAATACATCTTTGTAATAGAAAGCAGATTCAAGCATCAAATAAGTAGAATTACATCTCACACACACATCTTGATGCAACTTTTTAATTCCATTCAATTGAAAACTTTTTTCAGCCACATTATAAAATCTTTTCTTGCGAGGGCTAGATTTTTTTATGTACTTGATCCCATTGCAAATTTTACCAACAACATCATCAACAAGATTCAAACCATCTTGAACAATAAGCTTCAATATATGTCCACAACATTTAATTTTTTTCAAAAAAAAAACATCATCACATAAAAAAGCCCTATAGGCACGAAAACTAATTTTAAGAGAGGAAATCATAACATCATTATAAAATGCATTATTCAAAGTGATGCTGAAAATTTTCTTGTCTATGTTCCACTTGGCTAAGCATAACACAAACTCATCCGCTATGTTTAAACCATCATAAAGAGGAATAAAGCTCTAAACCTTATTATTCTCTTTTGCAATTTCCAATCTTTGTCAATCCAATGAGCAGTAATACCAATGTGTTCATCGATAGTATGCTCAGATTTCCAATTATTAGAAGTTAAGCATATTCGATCAGGTGCTTTAACCAACTCTTCTTCACATGCTGTATTTCTTTTGCATAGTAACTCAGTACATCCTTAGTAGTTGTATGTCTACTTGTATTCTTATAGTTAGGAGTTACAACACTCATCATATATCTAAACCCGGTTCCTCAACTGTTCTAAATGAATGCTTACAATACACAAGGAAAGTGAAAACAGCTCTACGACATCCTTCATGGTCATACTTATCATTTTTGATACATGAACCACCTCCTAAGGTTGCTTGAGTGGCTATTGTATATTGGGTAATATCTTTATTATGTTTTTTAAGGCAAGTATTCAAATGACATCTCAAATGAGAAGTTCCACTAGTAGTTTTAACAGAAAAAACATTTTAGAGTAATTACATTACGCCTTCGTTAATTTTTTGTTCTCACATTCAAGCTTAGTCAGTTTATTCCACACCTTTGAAGTAGTAGACTTTTGACGCTTGGAAACACTTTCGTACTCATTATATCCATCCTCCATATTTATAGGGGTATTTGAGCTGGCTATTGTTATAAAAGCTTAGGTCCTACAATCGTAAAAGCTTCATCATTATACATACAAAAAATCACATGAGAACTTTGGGAGTTAAAATCAATGATAAATAAGATTTTACTTGTTCTTGACTTTTTCAAAGAAGAAACATTTGATATGGAATACCAATGGCAGCACTCTGCATATCATACGTAAAATAAGGATAGATTTCTCAGCATATACCTAGAAACTCTAATGAGCCACTTGAGTTTTGTCTTATGATGTGAAACACAGCACATTCAATCGCTGTTCTTTTCAAATAGATATGATAAGAGTCACATCCAATTTTGAGTAGATTAAATCGATTCTCATTTTGTGTACTTAATAACAATGGATCCATGGAATAATACTCATATAAAAAGCACATTGATCATTTCTCATGCATGCATAAAAGCCACCATCATTAAATGAGTTAAATTTAGGATTATTGCATCTTGCCTAGAATACATGACACAAGAAAGGCACATGTTTGTTATGAATATGGCATTTTACATACATCCAGTTCACAGTAAATCAATATCTTGCATGCCAATCAAGAAAATAAACATAATGGTAATAAACACAAACCCTGATAACAAAAATTGATGCAAGCCAATTGCATGTAAATAGAAATAGATTCACAGCCCACCTACCCCCACCTTTAAGAAGTACAAGGAAAAGAAAGGAATAAAGATGCCATATTGAAACGGATATCGAAATTGCCTTCATTTAATATAAAAAAAGACTGACAACAGGATCTAACCAATGTAGTTGTACTCCATACAAGTTTCTTTTAACATACAAATTGTAAATAAGATCAGGAAATTTAAGAACTCGAACTAACCTTATCTCTAGCAATCGGGTGAGATAGAAGCAAGTAATTATTTTGTGCAATAAGCATTATAAATATATACCATATCCTTATCATCATTCTACAAAAGTTAGAAATAATAGGGTCAATTGCCTTAACAATATGCTCTAAGCAACAAAACATAAAGCATATCTCAACATCACCAGAAAGTAAAATCAATTACTCTATCAGAATGATCACAACAATTAAAAAAAATGGAAAAATCAATGACAGTCCACTATGTAAAAGGGGAGGGGACAAGTACTCCAAAATAATAAATGGAAGAACTAAGAAATAGAGAAACATCTTTTTCAAAGAACTTTATCCACATGATATTTAAAAATAATCGAGTAAAAGCAATTTTAAAAAAGTCAAGAACAAAATTTAAGCCAAAAACGAAAAATTTTAAGTAAAAGAATCATCAAAAAATTCAATCAAACACACTATAAATACAAAAAAAAAAAGGGAAAGAGGCTTGAAAATCCAAGCAAATTGCTTCAGGACTGAGGATAAGAGAGTGAAATGGGTTGTGACTGTTGAGTGTTTAGGGTAAGGAGAAGTGAGAGAATTTATGGTGAGGTAAGTTTAGAGCTGCGACTGCTGAGTGTGAGTGTTTGAGAAGTTAGAGAATTTAGGGTAATGTGAGTTTAGGAATTAAGGTTGCGACTGTTGTGTCGAGTGTGTGAGATTGAAAGGCGAGAGAATGTATGGTTAAGGGTAAGGTGATTTTACTGTTTGGGAGGTGATGTGAGTTTAGTGTTTTACTTTTTTACAGGGTGAAATGGGTAGTAAAATAAAATTATAACTATTATTATTAAATATATATAACTATATTTATTATATAATAATATATTATTTGGGTCGGGCTCAGGCTTAAAATTCTCTACCCAAGGCTCGGTTGGACTTTAAATTTTGTCCAGGTTTATTTTTCGAACCTAACATTTTGTCCAAGCCCTCCCAGATATAGGGCGAACCTTCGAGTTTGGGCAAGTAGCTTGGTCCTTGAGCAGGTCTACTGATGTACAACATTTGTTCTTTTCTAAAAACCAGAACTGAACTGATTAGTTCTGGTAGTATTATGATTGTAAGCTTGTTACTAGGTCTTGATTTGTCAAAGGTAGAAGAATGATACTTATACGCAAAATGTGTAGCAGGAATGAAATGATCCAAAGATTGATATTGTTTTGTCAAAAAAGCCTTATAATCTATCATTTTATTAAGGAGATCTTCAAATGAAATGGTAGCTTCCCTAGCTGTACATGCTGTTGCAATTTCCTTGAATTCACTACCAATTCAATTTAATGCATAGATGACTAGATCATCTTTAATAATAGATGAGTTGATTAGTGTTAGTTCATCAGTTATAGCTCTGAGATATTGAAAGTATTTTCTATCTCAATGATTAGTTAAAATTTCTCCGAGGTTCATCATTCTGGATCGAGATTTATTGGCAAAGAGTCAATTTATTTTGTTCCATGCTTCAACTGAAGTATTGCCGCAAGCAAAAAAATGACACAATTGTTTTCAGTAGTAGATGATATTATGCCATGGAAAAGCAATTGGTCTTGCTGGATCCAATGCTCATAAGCTGGATTAGAAATGTAAATAAGTGGATCCAATCCTGTAGATAGAATCAAGGGTGGAGGGAATAGGGCAGGCAGAGGTTCGGCCCCCCCTTAAATTTTTTTAAGTTTTTTTTAAAATAAAGGTACAATTATGTTTGATTCCTCTAAATTTGTTTGACCTTTGAAATAAAGTAAAATTATTTTTGGTCCCTTCAAATTTTATTTGACCTTTTAATTTGGCCCTCCATTTGTAGAATTTGTTTGATATAATAAATTACATAACATTTTTAGTTTAAACCTTATTCATTATTATTAGCTTAATTCTCTCTATTTACCTTTTCAATCAATTAAATAGATACATTTACATTAATTATTTTGTTTAATATTTTTCATTCTATGCTCATAAGGAAAAAATAAATAAAGAAAGTTAAACAATTACAATATCTAATATGAATTGTACATTTAACTTATTTTGCTTTTTCTAAATATATGTAATCTTATGATTTTCTTTTATAATATGAAATAAATGTATGCATATTTTAATTAAATAATATATTTTTTTGACATTGAGACTTTATTTTTTATTTAAAAATTTTCATATGCAACATGAATTATAAATTTTAAAAATTAAAAAAAAAATTATTTCATTATAAGAAATTTTATATATTGTTAAAATATATCATATATCATATTTAAATTTAATATTTTTATACTATAGTTGTCCATGGACTAGGTCGAGTTAGGCTCACATAGCAAAATTTTTTACTTGTTCAAGGCCTGACCCGGTTTTAGCCGACGAATAACCCTATCCTTGAACAGGTTTATTTCATACACGATTTTTATTTTTACTTTAAATCTTTATATGTATATTCTGACCCCCCTTGTCAATATTTCTGGTTTCGCTCATGGATAGAATCATTTAAGGACATTATTGTAACATTGATATATCCAGATAATTTATGGCGAATAAGGAGAGAGAATTGGTATTGATAACTAGAGAGGATGGTTTTGACAAGGTGAAGCAGAAAACAAGAATGATGTATAAGCAGAAGAAAAAGTGAGTGATAAGATCAAATATACTCTTTAGAGCATTACAAGCTTTGATACCACAACAAAAGTTGAGTAACACTGCATAGATGAGTTGCAGAAATGAGTAACAGAAAATAAGAAGTGCAGTAAAAGAGAATAGCAAAGATAGAAAAGATTAGTAAAGATAAGGAACAAGACATACGGTCTTTGTAAATTGATTGTATACTTATATAGGGGTGTAAATGAACAGAGCGTTCAATGAATGGTTCGTGAACATTTCGATTTATGTTCGTTTATCAAGCTAAATAAACGATTATGAACATGATTTTAAGGTTCGTTTATTAAACGAACCGAACTCGAACAAGGTATGTTCAGTTTATTTATATTCACGAACAAGCTCGTTTATGGATCGTTTAATAAATTATTTAAAACTTGTTTAAAACTCGTTTATTGTTCGAATATAATATAATTAATAATAAGATTTTATTTTATTAATATTATTTGTGTTTTATTATTTATATTTAATAATAACTTAAATTTAATAATTTAATAATATTTGTGTTTTATTGTTAATAAATAATAATAACTTAAATTTAATTACATTTGTATTTTATTATTTTATATTTAATAATAACTTAAAATTGACTTATTTTTGTATTTGTTTTTTTGTTAAACTTATTTAGATTTGTTTGTTTATTGTTCATGAATATATTTTTAATTGTTCGCAAACATGTTTGATTATATGTTCATGAACATGTTCATTTAATGTTCGCGAACAAGTTAATTTAATTTAAATGAACGAACACGAACACACTTAATTTTAAACGAACAGAGTTCGAACACAATTTTAAAATTCTTAACGAACACGAATCGAACACAAACAAACTCAAAAATAAATAAACAAAAAGGAACAAAGGTCTGTTCGTTCAAACCCGATTCATTTACTTTCCTATATTTATACAAGCTTGTACAAGTTATAAGTGAAAGATTACAAAATTTTAAATACATTTAGATTACAAGATAAATATGGTTTGAATGTACATAATATAAGCCAGTTGATTTTTTTTTTGCTGATCTTGTTCTGATAAGGATTTGAAATCCTTTTACCCTCATATACTTTGATCGTTGGGTTTTTTTAAACATAAATATTACACTTAGATTTCATCTCAAAAATTTTTGAATACTTTTTTTTTTGGTCTTAGCATTTTGTTTGTTAGATTTACTAAAAACAAAAAAGAAAAGTAAATTTTACATTTACAAAGTAGGCATAGATTGATCACAATTAGACTTGTTCATAGGTCGGATTCGAAAAATTTCAATTTCTCTTACCTAAGTCCAATCCGCCGTCCCGATTCACTGTTCAAAAATAATAAATAATAAAAAATTTATGTTAATATTAATATATTTTTATAATTAAATTTAAATAAAAATATTTTTTATTATGTGAATAGTGATTCGGGCTGGGCCGGCTCGAATCACAAAAAACTCTGCTCATATCCGGTTCAATACGTACCAAACCGGACGAGCTATCCGACCCTTGAGTAGGTTTAATCAAAACTGATGAATATCATTTTTCATTCATCCATACCGATCGATGTGGTTTTAGATGGTAGTAGAACTTCGTCCTATTTTAAGCTGAGGGAAACAAATGTGATAATTTCTTGAAATTTGGGAGAGATGACTAGGCAGGATTTGGAGCCATTGCTTCTTGCAGATGCTACGGATCACATTATTTTGAGTGGAGATATGGGGGTAATCCTATTTTTAATGTACCAAAATTGACTTCTTGTATAATTTTGTCTACTTAAAAAATAAAGAAGAATACCCTAGAAATATATAGGATTGGAATAATTCAAAGTTTGAGAAAAATGGCCTAGAAATCAAACAGGCCAAACTAATTCGGCCGTGGGGATTTATAGGTCAGCTCTTTGAATGTTTAGTTGGCAGGCAAGCTGCTCTAGTTTCAAAAGGCTAATGTTGTTGGTTTTGCCGAACATGGATGGTCCATATATAAAGGATTTGCTTTTAAAGAAGCTTTTGTTTTAGAGGCCATTTCCTGCCCTCAATTCCTCATATATCTAGGTGGTCCTAAAACATTAACAATGAAGTTGTGTTTTAGGCTTGGAAGAAATATAGGATTTTAGATTCATTCATAAAGCATAACTAAGCAGTCACAATCCTCACCTCCTTTTCGCTTTCCCTCCTCCGTGTGTAAAGCGGCATTTGGGCCACTTTCATCCTCCATTATCACTAGATTTGATAAGTTATGTATTTGTGTTTTTTTATGTCATAATTATTTTTAAAGTGTTATATATATATATTGACACGTTAATAATTTATGTTATATAAATTTTGATATGTTCGTGTATTCGTGCCGTGTTCATGTTATTTTTTCATGTCGTGTAATAATATCGTATCTAAAATTATCAAGTCTAATTATCAACGACATTATTGCTTTATCCGTGAGAGAGCCGAGAACAAGAACATGTTTTATTGCTCTAGTTTGGTGTCTCATTAAAAGAGTCCAATAATACAACAAGGGGGCCATTCTCTGCCTGATGTGTTTACCAGCCTTGGCTTCTAGCAGGGGAATAAGATCATGAGAGGAGGAGAAACAATACAAATCCCATTTGTATACCACCTCGATTTGTAGTTTCCCCACGGAAACAGTCTCAAGGAGCGGAGCTTTCAAAGCCTAAAGAGGAGAATATAAGAGTTGGAGATAGCAAACTTTTTTTTTTGGTGGATAATTGATAGCAAACTTGATTGTTACTCGTAATATGACGTTATGTCATTATTTTGCGATTTCAATTTTTTTTACTGTTGATATTCACTACAATTAGGATATGAATGATTGACGATCTGTAACGGTTAAACTTAAGACTGTGAATTACATATATATATAAATTCAATTTACAAGTTGTGAATATTTTTTATTCTTTTATAAATAAAAGATTATGAATGTCTTATGATTATAATTATAATTATTATATTTTACAATAAGGGAAAAGTACACTAACCCCCTAAGATTTACTAAAAAACACACTTACCCCCTATTGTTTGAAAACTACTCACTTACCCTCTGAAATTTGATGAAAAACACGATAACCCCCTAGCCCTAAGCCCTAAGTAAATTTTAAATAAAAAAATAATTATACCCTTGTTAATTATTAATCATATATTTTTCTATTTATTTACTCATTTTTTAATTACAAAATAATGAGAATTTAATTAATTTAAAATTATCTTTAATTCAATATAAAAAATAACTTATCTTCAATTCAATATATTAACTTTGAGATGAATGTATTACTTTTTTTTATTTGAAATAAATTAATAAAATCATTTTAAAAAGTTTAGTAATAAATAAATTGATTAAAAAAATGAAAAATGGATGAAAATAAGAAAAATAAATAAAATTAGGGTCTTAATATTATAAGTCAAATTTAAACAAATATAAGTTTTATTAATGAAATCCTAACATTAGTTACTTTTTTAGAGAGATAAAATGTACTTTTCAAATTAATATATGTAATTTTATTTTTAATAAAATCTCATGGATGATAATTATATATATATATATATTTTTTTTTTCTTCTCCTTTATTTATTTTTTAATCAATTTTTATGCAAGTATATGTTAAATATTTTAAACTTATCTTTAATTCAATTATATATTAACTTTGAGATGAATTCATTAAATTATTTTTATTTAAAATAAATTAATTAAAAATTATTTTAAAAAGTTTAATAATAAAAAAATAATTAAAACAAAAAAGGAAAATATAAAAATAAGGAAAAATAAATAAAATGAGGGTATTTTTGATATTTAAAGTAAAATTTGAATAAATATTAGTTTGATTAATGAAATCCTAACATTAATTATTTTCTAGAGAGATAAAATATGGTTTTCAAACTAATAGAAGTAAGTTTAATTTCAATAAAATCTCATGGATGATACTGAATACTGATAGTTATATTTTCATTTTTTTCTTCTCCTTTATTTCTCTTTTTTTTTTTTTTTTTAATCAATTTTTTTACCATTAATTTTTTTAAACAGTGATAAAATTAATTTATTTTAAATAAAAATAATTTAATGAATTCATCTCAAAATTAATATATAATTGAATTAAAGACAAGTTTAATATATTTAACATTTACTTGAATTAGAATTTAGTTTTATAGTAATTAAAGATAATTTTAAAATTAATTAAATTCTCATTATTTTGTAATTAAAAAATTAATAAAATATATATATATATATATATGATTAATAATTAACAAGGTATAATTATTTTTTATTTAAAATCTACTTAGGGTTTAAGGCTTAGGGGGTAGTGTGTTTTTCATCAAACCTCAGGGGGTAAGTAGGGGTGTAAATGAATAAAGCGTTCGACGAACGGTTCGTGAACTGTTCAATTTTTGTTCGTTTATATTCGTTTATCAAGTTAAATAAACGATTATGAACATAATTTTAAGATTCGTTTATTAAACGAACCGAACATGAATAAGGTCTGTTCAGTTCATTTATGTTCACGAACAAGCTCATTTATGGATCGTTTAAAATCCTTTTAATAGATTGTTTAAAACTCATTTATTGTTCGATTATAATATAATTAATAATTATTTTATTTTATTTTATTTATAATATAATTAATATTATTTAATAATTTAATAATAAATTAAATATAATTATATTTTTATTTTATTATTTTTATATTTAATAATAATTTAAAATTGACTTTTTTTTTATTTGTTTGTTGTTAAAATTATTTAGATTTGTTTGTTTATTATTCATGAACATATTTTTAATTGTTCGTGAACATGTTCGATTATATGTTCATGAACATATTCATTTAATGTTCACGAACAACATTAATTAAATTATGTTCGTGAACATTAAATGAACGAACACGAACACACTCAATTTTAAACGAACAGAGTTTGAACACAATTTTAAAATCCTTAACAAACACGAGCCAAACACAAACAAACTCAAAAATAAATAAACGAACACGAACAGAGGCATGTTCGTTCAAATCCGGTTCATTTACAGCCCTAGAGGTAAGTGGGTAATTTTTAAACTATAGGAGGTAAATGCATTTTTTAATAAAACCTTACAGAGATAAATATACTTTTTTCTTACAATAAATTGCGCAAATTATATAAATTTACGATTGCATGATTATAAATCTACAATAATAATAATAGCATTTATTATATTCACAATTACGATAAATATGATATAATAAAAAATGCATTTACTATAATAATTTAAATTTTCGGTGAAGATCATAAGGGAAGATAAAAAGCACGGATAAAGTCATAAAGAAAAAGGGTAATATGAGAAACATGCAGTGTAATAGGAATTATTGTTGAAAGATACCATTGAAAAAAATTATTTTTGAAAAGGAAATAGAAAATTTAAAAATTGATAAAGAGGAAATCGTAATTACCATTTTATCCTTAGTGTTAGGTTCAAAAACAAAGTCAATTTTGGCTTCTTTTCTCTCCCGATTTCTTGCTTCTATTTTTCTCTGTTTTGGCTTTTGTCTCTGATTGTGTTCTTGAGTTTAGCTTCCACTTGGGTCCTGAATTTTGGCTTCAGTTTTCTCTCTTTCTGTTCTTCACTCTTTATTTCGTCTCCTTCCTTTCTCCCTTTGCCTCATTTTTTTTCATCTATTTCTTCCTCACTTTCTTTGCATTTTGGGTTTAGGGTGACTGAAACTAAAACCTTAGGCGACTGAAAATCGGAGGATAATCCTTACCCGAGTGAAACCTCCGAAAATCTTCTCATATTCTTGGTCCTGAAGAGCTTTAGGTAAACTCCTTCCTCTTTGGATTTGTCATGGCATAATTTTATTTGATTTTTGAAATGTTTTGTTTAGATTTCATACATTGTTTTTTATTTCTGCACGTATTTGTTTTCCTTGCAGCTAAATTATGCTCTAATGTAATGGGATTTGGGTAGCATCAATTGAGTTCAAACATGTGCATTGTGTCTGTAATATACAGCGTATGTTTATTTGGTTTATCAAGTTCTAGAAATCCTGAGTTATTGAAAGTTCTGGAAGTCTGGTAGCGAAAATAAGTTATATTTTGATGTTAGGAATTTGTTTGGTAGCATTATTATTGAATGACTTGTATACTGACATAAATGTGTGGATGTTTTGTTAAAATTGCTTTGTTAAAAGTGCTTTGTGACATAAATGTGTGAATGAGTTGCATACTGACATAAATTCGTTCTTGCTCCCGATTATTCTTTGTGAAATTCTGTTTTTTATGAGCCATTGGCCATTAGTAGGATTCTAGACATTATGACATAGAGTCCATAAGTTCCTCCTTTATGTTGGGGTTCAACTGGGATATTTCCCGACCATTTGCATTGTCAATTCTGTTAAAATAGTTTACCTTTTCATTTCGGACTTTGAACATAATAGCCGCAGTATTGAAAATGTACATATAATACATTGTTAATTGAATGGGATTTAGGATAGAATTGATTAGAGTTTTGAAAATGTACATATAATTCTGCCAAATGTACATATAATCAAAGTATGTAGCTTACGTTATAACCATTTTTTTCCTGCAACTAAGAGCTTCAAATTTTCTTATTTGTTTAAGTCTCTTTTAAAAAGAAACATCATCCTTTCTTTAGCATTTGCTTTTCTGTTTGTATTGAAGTTTTATGTACATTCTGTCAATTTGTTATGTACATAGAAGTGGACCTTTTTTTTTTGAATAATTTCTTAGTAAAGCTATTATTTTACAGTTGTTTTAAACGATTTCGAGATTAAACGGAGGATTATAGTTAGGGTTTTGGGGTCTGTCTAAGTAATAGTATAAGTAGAATACTTAGATGATTTTATGGTTTGGAAACACATAAGAGCTTAATTGATTGAGATTTAGAAAGAATTTGTCAGTAATATGAAAATGTACATATACTTTTGCGGAATGTACATATGGTTATGCTATATGTACGTACTGTTATAGTTCTATATACATATAAGTGGGCTTATTTTCTTGCAAGGTTTTTTAGTAAACTTGTTATTTTAGAATAGTTTTAATCGATTCCAACATTATACGGATTAAGGTTAGGGGTTTGCGGTATGTCTATAGTAAGACTTTAGGAACATTTGTACTGAACATGTTGTTAAGACTGTAGGAGCCCATTTGTACTGAACATGTTGTTAGCACAGTTTTATATTTTTTTCAGTAGAACATGATGTCCGAAGGCCTCATAGCGCAAAAGACATCTGTTAATGTGTTTACTTGATTTATATGGAAGATTTATTTGATATAGCTTTCAAAAAACTACACATATTTTATCTTTTGCTACGTGACCATGATGGAGAAACCATATTATGGTCACTGTGTTGCTATTGGGGCATCTGTATCTTTGAGGGAGATGATAAAACTTGGTGCTTTTGCTATAGTATCACCAATTGTAGTTGGTGTATCAATTACTCTTTGCTCATTATTATTTACTTTTATAATGAACCGCATAATAGGTTAAGAGTAATTTGGAAACTTGAAAATAAGGATATTATGGTGTTACGCAAACATGATTAGTTTTAAATTTGTAGCGGACTGGTGGTTTGTGTTTTATAACTAGTTTGCTAGATTATATCCCTGTAATGGAAGATATATTTATTGTTATTTTGAAGATGATATAGGAAGCTTTATATTTTCAATTTGTTTGTGTTCTACAAATGCGTAGCAAAGTTCTCCAACCTGCTTCACTTGTAGTTTGGTCTTATAAAATACTTTGTGTTAGTCTTCATTGTCTCGCTACCTTTATTTTATATTTACGATTAAATATCTTTCTTCTATGAACTATAATGCCAAAAAAAATATAAATATATTTTTTATATGATTAGTTGAGTTTTAAATGAAGCAAAAATCTAGAATCTTGATGATAGAATAGAAGCAAGTTATGATAATGCCGTATGAATTAAGCATTTATGAATTAATTAGTACCATTAATTGACAGGCATAAATATAAATTTGTGCTTCTGGTAGGCTATACTCTCAAATATGCCTTTCAGCTTTGGAGAAACACTCCTAAGACACTTATTAGTCCCACTCCCACCCTGGTGGGCTGCACTGCAGTGCAATGCAATGCAACTAAACCAATACTTTGGACAAACAGTCCTCACAAATTGGTTGTAGTAGCAGTAGATTGATTAGGTTGATTACCCACCATATTAACTGTTGAATGTTATTTGTTGTATTCAGCATTAGATGTAGGCTTCTGAGATCCATTATTTTGTTGTAATCAACTATTGCAATGCATATTTCCCTGTGAAATTCCGAAAACAAGATTGTTGAGTGTGAAAAATGAGAAGCTGCAATTTTCAATTTGCACATGCATACACAATTCAGGTTTTATTTCTTTTTGGGTCAAAATAAAAGGGAGGGATAGACGTTTTCTTACGATCTCTTTGCAATTTCACCTACATTTGTTTATTATTTCTAGCAGAATGTTCACTTTTTAGCTATATATTTTTGGGTTATCAGCTTTATTTGTGACACATACAAATTTGGGAGAAGAACAAATGGAACGACGTCATAGTTCACGGCATTTAGCAAGAAAAAATAAAAGTCTTGAGGTAAATTATTTTTCTTTCATTCGACAATTTCTTAATGATAATATAAATTATTGGTAGATTGAACGTAATCTATTCATTACGAAATTGCAGTGTGATGTTCAATTGCGCACAAGATGTAGCCCTAGTAAATTGGTTAGGGTTATGAACGAAGTTGTTAGGGGTGATGTTATGAAGGAAAATATCGTGCGAGAGATAGGTTTTGGTGGGTTTCTAAGTTTGAGATGTACAATTTTGCGCCACCATCTATGTGAGTGGCTTATTAAATAATGTGAGCCATTAAATTGTGTTTTAAGATGGTGTAACCATATCTTAGCTATTAAAGATACAGATGTAGGTTTAGTGTTTGGCGTTCCATGTACAGGAGAAGAGGTTAGAGTAGATGTTGTAAATGAAAATGATGAGATAAAGGGTTGGTGTGATAGATTTTTAAGGGTTTGTTCATTGAAAGAAGTAGAGATCTTGTTACATAATGTAACAGATATAGATGATTGGAAAAGGTTGTTCGTCTTGTTTGTTATCGGTACTGTCATGGCGCCTTCTAGTAGGCCTGAAGTAAATAGAAAGTTGGTTAGCAAGATTTATAATTCATCCCAAATTCGTTCCTACAATTGGGGTGGGTTTACACTTAAGCAGTTGATGAATGGCATTAGAAGGTACAACGGCAGGCAAGATACAACATATATTACAGGCTCCTTACTCTTCCTTCAGGTAAATATGTATTATATTGTTTGATTCTATTTTCAATGTCTTTTACTAATAAGTAAAAAAAAAACATTATATTTATTATCCTATTGTTAATATAGAACATTTTGGATAGATGTTTTATTTGGATAGAGTTATCACATCCGAACGTTTTGTTGTTCGTGCAATGCCCCGATTAATGGGATGGGATGAAACGTCTAGAAGTTGAGGAAGAGTTAGGGGGTATGGGTTAGGGGAGGTAAGTAATGTTTGATTCATGCTTGTATTTATTTATATCAATACTCTTTGCGCATTCTAATTTATAAATAGAATATTAGTTCATATTAAAAAATGTTATTGAAATCTAGTTGTGTATGTAGGTTGTAAGTGACATTGATCCCCCTATGGATGAGTGTTTTGGAGAAGTTTCAACAATGCAGCTTGATCCAGAGGCAATGGTATGTCGACATTTTGTCATTGAAGTTCATCTAACACTGTAATACCTTTCATAGCCTTTAAAATTGTTGCAACAGTGTCCATAAATATTTAAAATTTATAATTATGTGTTTAGGCTTTATTTGAAAGGATCAAAGGCCGTACGGAGAGGATGATTAAGTGGAATCAAGAAATGGTCCAGCTTCATAAAGACAATGTTCTTGATTTCATGGCATTGGCGAAGTTGTCTCCAGCACATGTCAATGCTCAAATGGGAGATCAGTTCGATTATTTCAATACAAGGATGGAGAAGGTGGACAATGAAGCTTTTCCATCATCTATGTTTAGGCCATTTGCAAAAGGGTCAACTTTACAGACAACTGCACCTCTATCAAATTTTCAAGTGGAAGAATGTAATGTTCCTTCCAATCTTGAATTTGAAGATGGGGTGGAATTTGTAGAGGAAATTCGTGGAAATCGAAACAGGGAAATACATGATTTCCCTGTTATTAGGAGATCTCCACGAATTCCTAGAAAAATTACGACTTCTATTAATCTTCAATCACCATTCTATGTTAATTGGCCAATTGCGACATTGAAGAAAGTAGAAAAAGCTGTTGATAATTATGCTTGGGATGAAAATGCTAATCATGAGTAAGTTACACAATCCAATTGACTCTCAACTTTTTGCATAACATTATTGTGACGACAATGCGATATTTGAACAATGTTTGTTAATGATGTAGGGAAATCTTGTCCGCAATGCATGGTTGGTCATTAACGAGGTCGGACATACTCTCTTTAGCCGGTTCGAATTGGGTGAATAACATGGTATAATGAAGTTCGTTAATTACACGTTTGCATTAACGCTTTTATCGTAAGGTATCGTAATTAATATTTCTTTGGAGTATGGCAGGTTGTAGAGATGTATGTTCGTGTAATTAATGCCACCAAAATCTATATGGGTAGGAAATCGATTGGAACTCGTGTTGTTTTGAGTTCACAATTTGCGGTATTAATTTTGATCCCTCCTAATTACATCTCTATAAAAAAAGTGTAATTCTTATTGTATGTTGATTAAGATTATAAGTATATAGTATAGGTTATTAATGAAATTCTCGGTTCAATGTAGTGTAACATCGTTAATTACAAATTTGGGAGAAAGACAGCTGATGAAGTGGCCAATGATTTTGCTAATTATCTTGCAAATGAACCGTATAATACTGATATTATGCAAGCTCAACTGGTATGCGTACATATATGCTTATTTTTATGGATATTCACATTAGTATAAGATGTATATATATATATATATATATTTGAAGTTGTTATTTCTGATTTGTCATTAATAATCAATTCATTGGTTTAGATTTGCTTACCCTTATGTGCAAATAATCATTGGGTTGCATATTGCTTGAATACGGTGTCTGGTGAGATCGAAATCATCGACTCAAGAAGGTCGCCGTTTGGGCGTCTGCATGTTGGTTTCCCGAAACGTTTGGTAATCTTTAACTCATATTCTCAACTACCTTGTTCGTAGTGGAATATTTGAGTGACATGCTTCAAATTGTGTTTTCAGGTAAAAGTTTTTTCAGCATTATTACGTGCTTGGAATCATCCTGCTGCAGATGCAATGAAAGAGTTGAAGGAAAAACGTGTACAATTTGATTGGCAATCAGATGACGAGTAATCTCTTACTTTTAATTCATTTAAGAGTTATACTTGTTTCTTTAGTTATCACTACTATTGATGCAATATATTTTGTCATTTGTCTTACAGTTCATCTGATTGCGGGGTATTTTTAATTAAGCACTTACAATCCTGGTTTGGCCGAATCAGTCCACCGCTTAATCGGGTGAATGTCATATAAATCACTTCTTTTTCCTTTAACACTAATGCAAAGAATTTTAATGAGTGTACATAATTTTTTTTAGGATGATGCGAAGAAGTACCGTCTGCAGCTCGCCGCCCAGTTGATTTTGGATACAAGAAATACAGAAAAAGAGCAAGTTCTCAGCAAGTCCAGGCTTTGTGGTTTCTAAACATGGATTCAGTGTTTTCTGCACTTTCATGATTGTTTATGTTGTTTTAACCTTTTAGGCTTCATGCTGCACAAGTTCATTTAGGAATGCAGGAATGTACATATGGGATTTTAGAGCTGTACATCTAATTGATCTGGTTCGGGAATAGTAGGATTGATGTAAAGGCTGTATATCAGGTTGTAGAATGAAAAGTTGGAAGATATTTAAGTGAAATGTACCACAATTAAGTAATTTTTGTGAAATATAACTACTTAGTTTATTTTCTTTTAGTTTTTTTTTTAAAGTTTGATTCAATTTTTTACTTTCATAGTGTTTCACAGCTCGTTGGTTTTGTTGCTCTACCATCGGCAACCATAATTTGAAATTCTAGAACAATAGTAGGAATGCTTAGACTCCCTTCATGTTAGCAAAAGTTTGATAACATGACTTGAAGGAACATGTGCAGAAGGCAGTGCTTTATACGATATATGCTTATAATTTGAAATTGAGGTAACGGATTGGCTGCTGGTGGTGGCAAGAGGAACAGAAGACAGGAACATGTTATTGTTTTCTCTTATACGTCATCCATTTTCACTCCCCTAATGCTTCAACAAATTTTTTCCATGACCTGACTGCATTCATTTCAGGCTGAAATGCATTTTCTCCGATATAATTTTGGTTATGCAAAATTGTTGTGTAACTAAATACAAAAATAAAATTGAGAAGTTGACATGGGTTGAATATAGCGTAATAAAGCAGAGGGAAAACAATTGGAGAGAAAAATACATAATAAAACAATAAACTAATAAAACCATAACTAATAAATACCCCCAAAAATTACATAATAAAACCATAACTAATAAATACCCCCAAAAATTACATAATAAAACCATAACTAATAAATACCCCCCAAACTTAAATCAAGTTCATTGTCAGCACCTAATCAGTTCTAATCTTCTTCATCTTCTTCCTCTTTTTCTTCCGCTTCTTGGGGAGCCAAAGGTGTTGGTGGTGGTGGCATAGTGGGATATTGGGTCGTGTCAGCACCCATATGACGAGAACAAAGATGGATAATTTGTTCAACAGTTTTGAAGCATTCAGTTTGATGGGCATGATATGCAAGGTGATGCGCATTCTGAAGTTCAAGTCTGGTTATGCGCTCTGCCATAGTTAACTCCTGAGGTTGTGGGGTTGAGGATGAACTCGCACCAGGTCCGGGTGGGGGACGATCAATTTCTCGGGTCAAACGATACATAATGGTATCATCAATGGGACCCTTAGGATGTAACAACTCTTCACCATTATCCCATTGGACACCAGCCTGGTCACACAGCCGAGTGATTAAGGAGGGGAACCTTAGGCCCTCCCGTGTTGTTCTGACACTATGCATTACGGCCCTGTAGATAAGCTGGCCAATGTCAATCGATTTGCCTGTCGTAATAGCATAAAGAAGAATTGCTCTATCTTTGGTGACATCGCTAACATGCTTACATGGAAGCATTTTGGCCGCTAGAAAATGCATCCACACCTTAACCTCTTTATCCAGTGTGTTGGCCTTGAACGAAACAAGCTCCCCTTTGGATATTTTCCAAGTAGTCCCCTGTGGGCATAAATGTGTTGTGACTACAGTCATGTCAATGTGGCCATTCAAATATCGAGTAAAGTCATCATCCACAATATTCGGTGTCTGGTAATATTGATTAATTGTCTGCGGATCAAACGGTACTTGACATCCTCGGACGAAAATCGTATCACCACTTGCTTCGGCTACATTAGCATAAAATTCTCTAACCACCGGTAGCACTGCAGATTGAGGTGGAGCACAAAATTTCTGCCAATTGCGCGAATTAATTACCTGTTGATACGCACGATGACGCGGATCAAGATTCAGCCCCCTCTCTGGAATAGGGCTTTTTTGGAGGAGAGATTGGGTATGTCGTAATCTGCCGCTTCGGACACGAACTTAGTAATATCAAAAGTTCTATTACTACTGCTACCCTTGAGTTTCTTCTTCAATCCCATGACAGTAGTTCTAAGTTGGTTAATATCTACCAAATTCAACAATTTTCTTCAACCAACCAAACACCTCTAAAGCAATAGTTAAATTCTTCTACAATTTCCCACCTAAATATTCACTCCACCCATTTATAAATCGAGACCAATCATCACGAAATAATCAAACACAATGTCATCAGTAGCAAATTTTTCAATCTTGACTATAATTCAACAAATCCCAGTCCAAAAATTGCCATGATTTTCAAATAAACCAATCAACAATAACCATCACTTTTGCATTTCAACCCACAACAACCAACAAATATAAAGAAACTTGAAGAAACAATATAAACTTACTTGAATTTAAAACTTTGATGAAATTTTTCCTTTGCTTCAAGTTTGATTTTGAGAAGTTGTCGTTGTGAGAAATTGAGAGAAAGATGTATGGAGAAGAAATTTGTTGGGAAAGATTAGAGCTGTGAGAATGACATAAATGGATTTTCTATAACAATGGATAATTATGTTGGGAAAATTGTTGGGAGAGAAGAGATTCTGAAGAGAGACAAAAAATGGTGAAAAACATAAGGGTGAAGCTATTTTGGGGTTTTTAAAGCAGTTGATGGTGTTAGGGTTTATAATATAAAACAAACCGTTTATTACTCATGGAGCCGTGGCGCACGGCCGCGGCTTACAGCTACTGCATTTTTCACGATTTGTTGGGCCACGGCTTAGGGCCGTGGCTCCGTGTTTCTGTCCGTTTGTTGATTTTTTCTGGTTGGCAAATCAGTTGGACGGCGCTGCGGCCTAAGGTCGCGGCGCTAATAATCTATCCTATAATAAGGCTATAGTTTCCTCAAAATTGCACGCATCGTGGCTTAACGCCTCGGCCATCAATTTCAGCCTTTTACTACGCTTGGTCGAGCCACGGCTCCGCGCCGCGGCTCCGTGTTTCTGTATGTTTATTGGGGTTTTTATATTTGCAAATCAGTTGAACGGAGCGGCGGCCATAGGCCGCGGTTCCAGTAATCTTTCCTACGATAAGGATATAATTTCCTCGTCCATGCACGCGCCGCGGCGTAACGCCTCGGCCATGATTTTCATCCTTTTGCTACGATTGATGGAGCGACGGCTTTGAGCCGCCGCTACGTGTTTCTGTCCGTTTTTTGATTTGTTCTGATTTGCAAATCAGTTCAACGGCGCTGCGGCCTAAGGCAGCGATGCTAATAATCTGTCCAATAAGGATATAATTCCATCTACCTTGTACGCGTCGCGGCGTAACGCCTCGGCCATGATTTTGTGAATTTTGCTACGATTGGTGGAGCCACGGCTTTGAGCCTCGGCTCCGTGTTTCTGTTCGTTTTTGTATTTCTTCTGATTTGCAAATCAGTTGAATGGCGCTGCGGCCTAAGGCCGCTGCGCTAATAATCTGTCCAATAAGGATATAATCCCATCTACCTTGTTTGCGCCGCGGCGTTCCGCCTCGGCCATGAAATTCATCCTTTTGCTACGATTTGGGGAGCCACGGCTTTGAGCCGCGGCTCCGTGTTTCTGTTCGTTTTTGTATTTGTTCTGATTTGCAAATCAGTTGAACGGCGCTGCGGCCTAAGGCCGCGGCGCTAATAATCTGTCCAATAAGGATATAATTCCCTCTACCTTGTCGAATAAGGTAATAATCTGTCCAATAAGGATATAATCTGTCCAATAAGGATATAATTACTAAAATCAAGTTAAAATGAAATATAAGTTTCAATGTACATATAAGTTTCTACTAATGTACATAAGAAGAAAAAAAAGTACATATTGTTTTGCCTTAATGTACATATAGGTATGCAGGAATGTACATATTGTCTTGTGGCCATGTACATATAAGTTATATTGTGAATTACATTTTTTGTTACTAAAATTGATGTTGTGTACGTCATTTAACTGCATCCATTTTTAGACCCCGTTGATTTAGGGTTGAATTAAGGAGAAACTAAAAATGTACATATTGTTTTGCCTAAATGTACATATAACTATGCAGGAATGTACATATTTTCTTCTGCCCATGTACATATAACATCAATTTTGTAAATGACTTTCTTTACTTAAATTGATGTTGTATATGTCGTTTAAATGCTTTGGGGTTTAATTCCCACTTGAATTAGGGTCAAATTTAGAAGAAACTAGAAATGTACATATTCGTTTTCGTAGTTGTAAATATAAGCAAGAATGTACATATTGTCTTCTGGCCAAGTCCGTAGCACTACATAATAACAATAACACAACACACGAAATTACAAAGTACAATGGTCCTACTAACATCAAGAATTTCGTACAACCAGCGTACAAAAAGGAAGTTACATACACCATAAATAAGAAGAGAAGACTAGAGTAAACAATAGTCCCACCTAAACCCAAAAGCTTCTGAAGCTTGTGAACCTAAATGCAACAGACCAATTAAACAAAAAAAGGTCTATACATTGCTGTACAAAATGTAAGGCATGCCAAATGCGCGATGTGAGCATGTTCGACGAGAAAGACATCGATTCAGTGCTTTCGCAAAAAATATAGCACGTTGAACCATTCAATTTCTAACCTACAAACATATTTCGATGCTCGAACAAAAAATATAGCACCTCTAACCTTGTAAACCCTAAACCTACATATACAATTGAGGTGCGTCAAAAAAAAATATAGCACCTTCAACATTCATATTCTTCTGATAGGGTTGAAAAAAGTATCATTTGACTTTACAAAAAAGTTGCAACTCCTTTACAAAAGGTAAGGTATGTAACCATGAACCTGCATTTAACACATGAAGAAGATATAAGTTATACCGTGTTGGCATATAACCATATTTCAGAAAAAGTAAATTTAAATAGTAATCATGTAAAACTTACAATTGCTTTACACTGGATTTGGCGATCTGCATGAAGCTCGATTGTGACCAATTTGCTTACACTTAGAGCAATGAATTTCTCGTTTCTTGATAAATTGTGATTCAATACGCTTGACTTTTGGTCTACCGGGTGGCCTCTTCGTTAGAGGAGGCTTCAACGATAAATGACTGCTGTCTGATAGGGTGAAATCAAGCAAGTTATGAGTCTCAACTGGAGCCATTGTAACTGAATAAATCAACTCCTGTTTCGTTGACTTATAACAATCATCAACGAACTGATATATGTCTCCATGTTTTGCTTCAATGACTGCAGAAGCATGGGCACAAGGAAGTCCACTCATTTGCCATCCTAAACATGTGCATTGTCGAGTACTCAAGTTAACAACAATGTCTTTGTTGCCGTGACTTACCTTAGCAGTGAAATCGCTATAACAAGAAACATGGAAGTATTTACTTCTTCCAATACTCTCCAGTAATTTTTCCTCAACATTCTTCCCAACTCCATATTTCCAATTACTGACATCAGACTTAGCTTTATAAATTTTTTTAGCCAATTTTTCTCTATGCTCATTGATGAGGGAAATGATGTTGTGTCGCCTCTCCTTGACTAACCATGCATTGAAAGACTCTGCAACGTTGCTAGTAATATGATCCCAATGAGGATGACTGAATTTTGACATGACCCAATGTTCTGGCTGATTATCTAACACCCATTCACCTAGCTCTTTTTTGTACATGGTCAAATTTGTGAATGCAACATTGTAATCCTCTTCAAGTCTAGCATAAACCACTGCATCCAACAACTGTAGGGCTTGCTCCTTCACTTTTTTCCCACCATGCATCAATTTGCTAACTTCAACACTAAAGTTTTCCTTAATATGTCTGTAACAATAAGCATGACAAGCCGATCCAAATATTGTGCCAACACTAGTGATAATATTCTGGTTCCTATCAGAAATAATGGTTACCGAAACATCTCTGGTAACATTTGACTTTAAAATTTCCAGGAACCACATCCAATTGTCTAAACTTTCTGAGCTAACAATTGCATATGCAAGTGGGAACAGCTGATTATTTGCATCTATTGAGCTAGCAGATAATAACGTCCCTTTATAAGGTCCACTCAAATGGCAACCATCAATAAAAATCAACCCTAAACACCCATTCAAAAAACCAATAATTGAGCATCCATAAGCGATAAACAATTGCTTAAAATGATTACCATTATCATAAGTGCAGATTAGGACACTTTGGGGGTCAGCATCTTTGATTTGCTCACACAACCATGGAACAAATTTGTACGAGTCCTCGACTTTCCTATGCAGCAACTTCATGGATTGCTCTTTGCATGCCCAAGCTTGCTGGTAGGTCACTGGAATTCCACATTCAGATTCTAATGCAGCACGAATTTGATGTGGCGTTGTGTCCGGTTGCAAATTCATTTTCTCTGAAATTATGGCAGCAACAAATTTTGACTTTGAAGAAGGTCTACTTTGTATTGCATCTTGCGCACAGTGGTTGTGCACATTTAGAAATGTCCCCACAACCATAAAGTCAGTAGATCGCATCTTCGAAGCAGTTAAATGCCAAGGACAGCCTTCAGCCTTGCAGTCCACACTAATAAAAGACTTACTATTCCTCTTAAACTTATAGCAAATCGCAATACTAAATTGATAAAGACCCAGCCTAAAGGCAGATGCATCTTTGAATTTCTGACCGCTGCCAATAATGTGATCTTTCCAAATTTCGCTTGCAAACTGATTTTTGTTCGCAGCAGTACATTCAACAATAACACTAGATATCTTCGAAGTAGAACATTCAACGGAAGAACCTACATTACGTTCCCTCTCAGAATAGTTTCTACTTATGTCTTCATTGTCAATAACCCCACTGCAATTATAACAAAAATATGATTAAGACGTAACGCAATTATATACTTTTATGTTATAAAGCCTTTATATTTCTTACCATAACAGATCTTCGTTCGAATGATGCACTATATTTCTGTCATTGTTGTTGGCGGATTCAATCACTTCAGTTCGAAAAATATACAAATTGCATAATCGATCAGTAAAATTTATCAAATCTGTCAAACCGGCATCATTCACCAAATCAATTAGCTTGGTTTTGTCAAACTCCAGTGTATATCTAAATACATGACCATCAATACTCTTCCCTAATTTTTCCCCAACTTGATGCACTAATTCTTCGAAACTAGTGTTTTCATCGATCATCACACCCACTATTCTTCCACCTCGATATTCTATAGAGTCGCCATTAACAATCAAGACCTCACCATCAATATAACAATAACAATAGACTCTTTTGTTAACGCTTGATTCACTCATTTCAACTTTATAATGATCGAACAATATGTTTCTGCAATGTATAAAGCAACAATAGACTTTTACGTTTGAACCCATAAGTAAAAAAACCAATCAAGAGAAAATATAATATAATAATATGTACGTATAGCAAAACAATATGTACATATAGCAAAACAAGAGAAAATATAATATAATAATATGTACGTATAGCAAAACAATATGTACATATAGCAAAACAATATGTATATGTACATATAGCAAAACAATATGTACATATTGCATACCTATATGTACATTCTTACAAATAATATGTATTTTACCAAAAATGAATCAATTAAGATATTATGTGCCACATTCTTACAAATTTTATGTATATTTTATAAGATTCATAGAAATTTCAATTTTACAAGGACTAAACAAATGTCACATAAGAAAATTTAC
The DNA here is from genome assembly GCA_030761205.1 of Fremontodendron californicum. Lineage (NCBI taxonomy): Eukaryota > Viridiplantae > Streptophyta > Magnoliopsida > Malvales > Malvaceae > Fremontodendron > Fremontodendron californicum. Next base: position 7,175,401 of record JAULJL010000032.1, read on the forward strand.
TCCATCACTTCCATATCTTGGGAGAAAGAAAGACTTTTCTCATTTACGCAACACTTAAATATTCACATATTATAAACAGTGAAGATCAAGTTGAATTACAACTTTAATATCGCAAATACAAGAGAAATACAATTTCATATAGTTGACTATGATGGTGGAGGAGGATAAGAACTCAGTCCCCGCACAAATATGCATCCAAATTATTTTGAGTAGCCCAAATTTGTTGAAGTTCTTCATACATGGCAAAACGTTTAGAGTTATAGTAAATACTGCAAGATCAGAAGCAAAGTTATATGTACATATACCTATAACAATATGTATATTTAGCCTAGCTATATGTACATTTAGCATAACTATATGTATATTTTAAAAATAGTATATGAACAAATCTCTCAGAAATGTGGAAAACTATTTGCGCACTTATATGTACATAGAAGTATAAAAGTATGTAATTATAACAAAACTATATGTAGATTCAACTAAACTATATGTACATGTAACATTCATATTCTTTAATTTCTTAAAGCAAAACAATGACAGTACATTTACAATACCAAAAGGAAATTGAACAAGTTGACATATACGAAGAAAAAAGAAAGGGCAGATAGAATGGGGAAGTCAGGAAGTAAGGGAAGGGATGAAAAATGGGGAAAGGAGAAGGGGAAGAAGAATATCGGAAGCAAAATATCAAGTTTTGCTTTTGCTATTATGTTGATTTCATTAAGGGTATATTTGTATTTTCGATCTCCTTAGTAATAAATTCTTATTTCTTCAATTTCCTTTTACAAATATTGTTAAGATTTAGGACCATTTAACTATTATTCCACTCTTGACAGCATCTATTTCATATTAAAATTGTACTAATTCTTCAAAACTAAAAATGTACATATTGTTTTGCCTAAATGTACATATAAAGATGCAGGAATGTACATATTGTGTTGTGGCCATGTACATATAAGTTAAATTTTTTATTAAATATTTTTTTTTACTAACATTGATGTCCTATACGTCATTTAAATGCATCTTTTTTTTTTCTCTCTCTCAATATTGTGGGACATGCAACATAAAAGAAATATAGTAAATACTACGATGACAGTAACATAATTGCAATTAAAAGAGTCTTGCTCCCTAAAGTCAAACCTTTAATCATACTATGTTTGCATGTCATTTTTTTCATTTAAAACGACTAAAAACTAACAGAAATTATAAAAAATGCTTCAACAAAATAAAGCCAACTTATATGTACATATAACAAAATAATATGTACATGTAGCAAAATAATATGTACATTATTCCAAACTATATGTACTTTTTTATATTCTAACAATTTCTATCCTACACCCCAATGATTTAAGCTCTTACATGTTCCTCCTCTTTAAAATGACAAGTTTCATGACAATTGTATATGATAGTGGAAGCACATTAATAATCAGAAACCTACCTCAGGCTCAAGGCACTATGCTATGTATGACATATTTGGGGTAATCTTTTCCATCATACTTTGGAATTCCATCTCCCCATCCTTCTCTTCAAGTAAATGTTAGAGGTTGTTAAGTCATTCTCGGTGACAATATATTGCTGTATTTCTTCAACTTTACTGCTGCTGCTGTAAAGAAATAGGTATTAATCATCAATAAACTCATGCAAGAAACAACATTAACCATGCCAATACTAACACAACAAAATTATAATTACTGCAGCAATTACTATGCTTCCAACATTGACCTTAAAACAATAACAGTATGAAAGCATAAAAACAAAGTTTTAAGTCAATACAGCGAAAATAAAGATTTTATTTCAAGAAATTATGGAACAAGCAAAAATAACTACATCATTAACCATATTATATGTACATATAGTTATAACAATATATACATTTAGCAAATTGTATGTACAAATAGAAAATTTACCCCAAACACATTACAAATAGAAAAAAATTATACTATATTCAAAATATATATATATACGTACATATCTCACACTTATTTGTACATATCATGGAAGCCATATATACATATAAGAATTATATTATACGTACATATAACTGACATCTCCTATACATTAAAAAAACCAAGTCAACAGTTCCAAAAGATTCATTCTTAAGCTTAGAGCTTTCATTTTTGTTGTTACTCTGTAGTGATTTTCGAGGATGAGCAACTGGCCAAATTTTTTTTTGCAACATTTTATATCGAACCATAAGAAGTAGTTATAAGTTCAATCCAAGAAGACAAATGATTCTGCAACAACTTCCAAGACTCCAAGTCCTCAACTGGGCACTAGAATCATTCAAAAAATGAGTGTATTAGAACAAGACACATGCAAAATAAAATATGAAGGTATAAATAAAAGGATATGCCCCCTAGTAAACAAGATGTAGACAGAAAAAATAATAGTTCAAAAACTAATAAAAAACAATATAGCATAATTATATGTACATATAGCACAACTATATGTACATTCTTCCAAACTATATGTACTTTTTTATATAGTGACAATTTCTATTCTAAACCCCAATGATTTAAGGTCTTACATGTTCTCCTCCTTAAAGTGACCAATGAAGCAAAAATATAATGATTCATATAAAATGAGTAAGACTAATTAATTATAATACTATTGCTCTTTATAGTCAAATCTTTAAGCATAATCCTTTCTTCTATTCGTTTTTGCCATTTAAAATGACTAAAAACTAACATAATTGATAAGAAATGTTTCAACAAAATAAGTCCACTTATATGCATATAGCATAACTATATGTTTGATTTTGAGTATAGCTATATGTAAATTCAAGAAAATTATATGTACATTTCATCACAGTCACAAATCAACCTTATATATAAAACATGAAACCTAGTTTTGTAATTTTTATTCTAATTCTAAGGAATGCCCTGCCACCTTAAAATCCATACCAATCGTCATTGACAGATATAACTTAAAATCTAAAACCCAAGTCTTAGCTACCTAACCTAATGATCAGTCCTGATGAATTTACAAATCAATGACCTATCTTAGATAGCCAAGAGAAATAACTACTATCCATTTTCATCAATATAGAAAAAAACAGAACCAACAGAATCATGCTCATACACTTTATCAACATTCCACCTACAGAAGACGAACATTCAAGAAATCTCAACAATACCATTGTGTGTAGGAAAAGGTAGGAACCAGGTAATAGGGAGACTCAACTGCAGAAAATACAATAATACAAATAAATTAAGGAATGAGAAAATTAATTGCATACAATCTGTAACCTTCATTGAACCATGTGAATCTACTCCTAACCAAACATAAAATATTGCATAAAGGATGGTCCATGAATCCACCCCAATTAAACCATAACAATATAAGAAATATGAGTGCACTCACACTCCTAAGAATCTAATGCAATAGCCCTTGAATTCAGTGATTGGGGATAAATCTTTAGTACAAATTACTAAAACAAGTATGTTTCACATAAATTAGAATCACGCTATAAAGTTAAGATGCAGTATTCAGACAAACACAACTTATACAACATAATAATGATGATCATATGAAGCTTTAGCATCTTCAAATATTGGTGAGACATGCATTCTTACACATGATTCTAAAACCAATACCAAGCCTGTCCATGTACATAATTCCATACATAAAACACATATATTATCTCTAAATTTCTATCACACCAATTTAGGGTTGAATTTAGTAGAAACTAAAAATGTACATATTGTTTTGCTTAAATGTACATATAAGTATGCAGGAATGTACATATTGTCTTCTAGCCATGTACATATAAGTTATATCTAAATACATTACGAATAACACTCTTCCCTAATTTTTCCCCAACTTCATGCACTAATTCTTCAAAACTAGTGTTTTCATCGATCATCACACCCATTGTTCTTCCACCTCGATATTCTATAGAGTCGCCATTAACAATCAACAGCTCACCATCAATATGACAATAACAATACACTCTTTTCTTAAGGATTGATTCACTCATTTCAACTTTATAATGATCGAACAATATGTTTCTGCAATGTATAAAGCAACAATAGACTCTTACGTTTGAACCCTCCTTAAAAAGACCAATCAAGAGAAAATATAATATAATAATATGTACGTATAGCAAAACAATATGTACATATAGCAAAACAATATGTACATATTGCATACCTATATGTACATTATTACAAATAATATGTATTTTACCAAAAATGAATCAATTAAGATATTATGTGCCACATTCTTACAAATTTTATGTACATTTTATAAGATTAATAGAAATTTCAATTTTACATGCCCCAAACAAATGTCACATAAACATAAGAAAATTTACTCCATCACTTCCATATGTTGGGAGAAAGAAATACTTTTCTCATTTACGCAACACTTAAATATTCACATATTATAAACAGTGAATATCAAGTTGAATTACAACTTTAATATCGCAAATACATGACAAATACAATTTTGGGAGAAAGAAAGAGTCATAGAAATTTCAAAGCAAATTTTATGTACATTTTATAAGAGTCATAGAAATTTCAATTTTACAAGCCCCAAACAAATGTCACATAAGAAAATTTACTCCATCACTTGGGAAAAGGGTGCAAATGGTCTATACGTTGGGAGAAAGAAAGACTTTTGTCTAAGAACGGTGAGAACGATTTCTTTTGTAACCGTTAGATCGAGCATATTATCGTCCAACCGTTTATATGTTCATGTCATTTACAACATCATCAGTTTGTTTGGTCTCTTTGGTGGTGTTTTTATAAATTATAATCTCAAGCTATGTCCGTGAAAAATCTTCTCTCTAAGAAAATCATAGAGCCCCACATCAATGGCCAATCAAATTCTCATTTCCCAGTCCCTTTTTTGTACTAGATGAAAAAACAAAACAATAAATAAAATCTGGGTTCTTTGTTTATTTTTTTGTAGAGCTTCTTCAGACTTCAGTTTGATGAAAAGAAGGCTTTTCTCAAAGCATATAGCTGAAGTTAATGTTTTTTTTTCTTCTTGTTGAACTCAAAATTGAGGCTTTTTGGGTTCAAAATCCATTTCCCATCATAAAAAATAAATAAATAAATAAATAAAGAAAATGAAAGATTTTTGGGTTAGAACTCTAGCTAAGGGATGCTCGGTTTGTTGAAGATTCTTCCCTCTCGCTTCTGTCTCGTCCTTCTCGCTTTGCTTTGGCTTACGAACTGGCTACTGATAACGTAGCCGATCTTGCAGCTCTTCTCTTGTCTGCTTCTGCTACTGATTCAGTCTCGGTGAAATCTCTCTCCGTTGGAGATGAAGAAGCTTTGAAACTTGTTTTATTTTATTTTTTCATTTGAATACTTAAAAATACAAGTCACCCTTGGACATATCAACGGTTCAAAGATAATATACTTAATCTAACGGTTACAAAGGAAACTGTTCTCACCGTTTCTACCTAAATTGTTCTTATTGTAGTTAAGGTCATATATTATATACTAAAAAAGAAAACGCTTCGTCAGGATACTTGTAATTTTTTATATAATTTTTTTTATTAATTAATAATAATAAATTAATTTTAAATTATATTTTATTAAATAATAATTATTTATTTAATTTTTTGTTTTTAAATTTTAATAATAATAATATAATTATATTTTGTTTATTATGAAAGTTAAATTTATAATAATTGTTTATTTATAAATTACGTAATATAAATACATTTTCAAATGTTATTTTTATATATATTTAAAAATATTTAGATTTTATCGTATGCGATATATTTTTATTTATAAAAAGTAAAAAATAATAAATAAAAAAATAAAATTATAGTTTGTATTTTATTCTCTCATATGATTGATTTTCTCATATATGCTAGCAGCAAATTCGTTTATTCCTTTTTTAACTTTTTTTCGAACGGATCGGGTATAGATCTTAAATTGACCCGTGACTCAACGTGCATACCTACTTCTAAAAAAGCCCCTAAACTTTATCACTTTATATAGATAAGTCTTTATACTTTTATTACACCAAAATAAGCCGTTAACCTTTAATTTGTACCTAACTAAGCCCTTAACCTTTAACACGTACACAAATAAGCCCCTAACCTTTTATTTATACCTAAATAAACCCTTAACAAAAAGTATACCGGTTCATAGGCCGGGCCACAACCTGAATTTTTTTATACCTTACCCAAACCCGGCCTGGATCACTATTCAAAAAAATAATAAAAAATTTAAAAATTATTTTTACATTAATTTTTTTTATAATTTAATTTAAATAAAAAATATTTTTTAATGCATGAACAGTGATTCGGGCCGGGCCAACCCGGATCACAAAAAATCATACTCAGGCACGAGCAATACGGGTAGGGCCTATCGAGCCGAGCGGGCTACCCGGCCCATGAGCAAGTCTAACATAAATCAATCTTTCATTTTAAATAAGGGCTTATTTAGGTACAAATCAAAGTATAAGAGCTTATTTAGGTACAATAAAAGTATAAGGGCTTATTTAAAAAAAGTGTCATAGTTCAGGGGCTTTTTTAGTATTTTAGCCTTTAAAAATAAAATAATTTTTTAAAATTTTTTGTTCGAGTCGATCGGGTACGGATCCTAAATCGATCTGCGAGTCAACGTGCGGACTAACCCTTTTAAATACATTATTAAAAAATAAAATAAAAAACTAATTAATAAAATAAATTTATTTTTTTAAACTTTTTTTTCGTATGGGTCGAGTACGAATCCTAAACCGACTCGCGAGTCAATATACAAATCAAACCCTTTAAATACATCATTTAAAAAAATAATTAATAAAATAATTTTTTTTTTCTGATTAGGTATGGATCCTAAATGATCTGTGAGTCAACATACGGACCAACCCAAATAAATACATAATTTAAAATTTTTAAAAAAAGAATTAATAATTTTTTCCCTTTCTTTAATTTTTTTCATGCTGACCGGGAATGAATTCTAAATTGACCCCGAGTGAACATGCGGACCAATCCTTTAAATAAATCATTTAAAAATAAAATAAAAACTAAATAAAACTAAAAATAATTAATAAAATAATTTTTTTTTTAATTTTTTTCCCGAGCCAGTCGAGTACGGATCCTAAATCGACTCACGAGTCAACGTGCAGACAAACCCTTTTAAATACATGATTTAAAAAAATTAATTAAAATAAATATTTTTTTTTCCGAACGGATCGGGTACAGATCCTAAATTGACCGGTAAATGAACGTGCGGATCAACCCCTTTAAATATATCGTTTTGAAATAAAAAACAACTTAAAACTAAAAATTTAAAAAAATAAAAAACTTTAAATCCATTATAAAAGAGGACAAAATTATCCCTAACCTATTTCAAAAATACCAATTGAATCTAATGAACTCAAAAATCAGTAATAGTAGGTAGATCACTGCCACTAACTAAATATTACCTTATCCGACTTTTTCTCAGCCAACAATCGAATCATGATGAATTTCCCAAGTCTTTCTTGGTCAGAGACTCAGAACCAGCCCCAACTTGGAGCAAAATAGGAAAAACATCGGCACTGCTCATGAAATAGATGTCAAGTGCACTTTAGCTCCCAACTACAAATTTGAAGCATATACTATTGTAGAGGAAGAATTTTTTTTATCAATTATAGATTGTCATGTGTCAATTAAATTTTATTTTAATTAAAGAATTTTCAATTAAATTATACATTACCATGTGAAATTGATAACATCATATGCGATTACATCATAATTAATTAAATGTGCACACATGATTTGACCAATCAAATTGAAAAGACTCATGAGTCATCCAATCAAATTTCACTCATGTGTCATAATTATTTTATCTCTAATTAAATTAAATTAATTAAGAGATAAATAAGATAAGTATTTTATCTCTAATTAAATTAAATTAATTAAGAGATAAATGAGATAGATAAGTTCTTTTAGAACTCTTTTTCACCTGGATGACTAGCATTATAAATAGGGATCTCCTCTCAACACAAATTCCATAATCCACAAGTCTGAAGAGAATAAGAAGATTTTGAAGACCCAAATCCTCTCCAAAATCCCAAGAAGAATTCTCTGAAGATTTGAAGATATTCTGAAGAACGCTGCACTTGTTCTTAAGAAAGCTGCTCTTTGACCTTGTTTCAAAAAAAAAAAAAAAGAGATCAATCTCGCTTTTCAAGATCAAGTCTAGAAGACCCTTGAAGCAGATCTCAAGATTTCTCAAAAAGCTGCTCTCCGATCTTGTCCCATAGGAAGGAAAGAAGATCATTCTCGTTTTTCAAGACCAAGTTTAGAAGACCCTTGAAGCGGATCTCACCGATTCAAGATCAAATCGCGAAGACCCTTGGATCAAAGTTTTACTGAAGAAAAGAATTAAAGGATTTCTTTCTTTAAGAATATTCAGAGATTGTAACCTCAAAGTTTGATTAATAAAATTATTATTTGATTCCAAATTTTTCTTGTCATATTTTTGACACGAAATTTGTGTGTACAAATTTCTGGCACGCCCGGTGGGACAATCTCTGCCTTTCATCTCTTTTCTTCAAAACTCAAGTTATCAAGTTGCAATGGCTCCCAAGAAGAACCTTGCTAACAAACCAACTCTCAAGCCTACTCGAGCTAATCTTGCAGTCTACCTCACTTCATCATCAAGCGTTGATATTCCTGCTCATCCTTATGGCACTAGGGAGAAAACCAAAGCTCTAGCTGAACTGTATGAGCAAACAATTTCGGTGCTCAATCAAAACCCACTCTATGACACTTCTTCACCAATTCAAGACTTAGAAGAAGTTTCTGCTGGACAAGTTGATTCTCCTCGAGGATCAAGTGCAAACAGCAAGTTAACATACAAGGAGCAAGATAACTACTAAAGCAGCAGCTCTATTCAAAATCAAGTTCTCGAGTAATGGTCGTCATGACAACTGACACCATATCATTGGAGGAACAAGTTGTGCTTCTGGCAAAATCTATTGAAATTCTTTCAGCAAGCATCAAAGAGAAGGATAACCAGATCGCTTCCATGATGGACAAGATCGCCAGTTTCACTGAAAAAAGTTCGATAGATTCAAACCAAAATTGGCAATCAATATTTCAAGATAATGGTGAGAACTCCAACAAGGAAGTTGCTAAGGATTCTCAAGAAAAGATCAATGAAGTCGTCACTACCAGCCAACTCAAGGATCTTATCAAGGAGGTTATCAAAGATCAAATTGAAAGCGTCACTCAACCTTCATATACATATGCAAAGCCATATTCTCAAAGGATCGATAGTCTGAGGATGCCTGGGAATTATAATCCCCAAAGTTTCAGCAGTTCGATGGAAAAAGAAATCCAGGCCAACATATTGCGTACTTCGTGGAAACTTGCAATAATGCTGGCACTTATAGAGATCTCATGGTGAAGCAGTTCGTTCGCTCTTTAAAAAGCAACATTTTTTATTGGTACACTGATCTTGAGCCAGGGACGATTGACAGCTGAGAACAACTTGATTGTGAATTCCTCAATCGATTCTACAGCACTCATCGCATAGTCAACATGATCGAAATCACAAGCTCACGCCAATGGAAGGATGAGCCAATCATTGACTACATCCAAAGATTGAGGAATCTGAGCCTTAACTACAACTGAGTCTTCTGCCCTTGACATGTGCATCTAAGGCATGAATTGGGGCCTGTATTATATTCTTCAAGGCATCAAGCCTAAGACCTTTGAAGAATTAGCCACTCGTGCTCATGATATGGAATTGAGTATGATAGCTGCTGGAAATCAAGAACCTCTTGTGCAAGAGCCAAAGAAAGGAAAGAAAAAGCAGGATACCCGCAAAAGGGGCAAAACTTTTACCAAAAAAGGAGAAAGCAAACAGTCCATGGCTGTGACTACCAAGCCTCTTAAGATATCTCCCAAGTCAAAACAATGCAAGAGACGAAATCTTCTCATATCCAAGACAAAGGTAAAGGCAAGATCACTTTGAAGGAAATGCAAGAAAAAAAGTATCCATTTCTTGATTTAGATGTTTCAAGCATATTGGAAGAACTTCTGAAGACTAAGCTGATTCAGTTGCCAGAAATGAAGCTACCTGAAAAAGCTGATAACTTGGATGATCCTAATTATTGCAAATACCGTCACTTGATTAGCCACCCTCTAGAGAAGTGCTTTGTTTTGAAGGATAAAATCATGCGACTCTATGAAGAGGGGAAAATCGAGTTTGAAGAGGAAGCGGTGTCATCAAATCTGGCATTAAACAGTATGGTTTCTCAATCCAATTCGTTGGATAGAACCATAATATTCGGTAAATTTGATCCTATCATATTGGCTCCAAGCACAAGTACAATGGTGGATCTTCAAGGGAATGGGAGCAACCATTTGCTTCAAAAAGAAAGTCAAGATGATGAGGGTTGGACTCTTGTCACTCGACGAAGAAGCAAGAATAAAAATCCTCCAAAGCCCGTGAAAATAAGAGCTAAGATGATCAAGCAATCATCTCAGACTCCAAAGCCCGAAGTGCCTCAAGAAGCAACAATCCCATCTAGGAGTGAAACTTCAGTGGGAAAAAGTCAAGAAGGCTAATCACTTTAAGTGAATTCATGCCAATTCAGCTCAGAAATGAAGATTTGGTTTCCATGACTTGTTACCATATCGGTGGCAATGAAGATTTTGAAAATGGAGACAACGTTGAATTTGAAGTTGGTGATCATTCTTGTGTTGCAAAAATTAAATTTTCTGATGAAGATCAGTTGCTGGGATTAACTCCTCATAATTGGCCGTTGTTCGTCGTAGGCTATGCTCGTGAAAAGAAAATCAACCGAATTTTGGTGGATGATGGTTCCGCTGTCAACATACTTCCTTTGAAGACAATGAAAGAATTGGGAGTTCCTTTGGATGAATTGCTACAAAGCCGCTTGATGATTCAAGGATTCAACCAAGGGGGGCAAAGAGCTCTCGAAAAACTTATACTTCAGCTTTTCATTGGAGGTATGGAGTCAAATCCACTTTTCCATGTGATCGATGCCAAGACGATGTACAACATGTTGTTAGGACGACCGTGGATACATCAAAATGGCGTAGTCTCTTCAACTCTTCACCAATGCCTCAAGTATTGCAGAAACGATCAAGTCAAGATGATCATTGCAGACGCTAAGCCATTTACTACAGCAGAAGCACATTTCGCAGATGCAAAGTTTTATCTGGAAGGTGCATTTATAGAAGAAGTAATGTCTAACCCGATGCAAGAGTCGAAGCAAAAAGGAAAGAATTTGGCTTCCTCCACAGTTGGAAAAGATGAAATTGCTCAAGGTTTAAAGAATTTGACTCTTCCCCTCACTAACTTATCAAAAGGTCTTATACCTCAATTGAAAGGATTTTTAGGCCATTAGAGGAACCTCTTTTTGAACATCAAGATCTTCATTCTCATCGAACCAAATATTTTGATCCTAATGCTTATAGATTGCTTGTCAAAGCTGGATATAAACAAGAGGATGTTGCAAAATTGGCTCACGAGACAGAAGAGTTTAGCAAAGAAAAGCCAAAAAGTTCATTCGAGGACTGTCAGGTCTGGGGGAAGAAAACTGATCACGTCGGAACTTCTAGAGAGGGACTTGGATATTCTCCATTAAAATTGAAGATTCGTAAAGAAACTTAAAGATACATAAATGTGGAGGAAGTTCCCAAGAAGCAAGAAGATTCAGTAGAGCCACCAAGACCTTCCGTATTTGATCGCTTGGGAACACGCCGAACACGATGTTCAGTGTTTGATCGTTTGAGCACTCAATCATCACGAAGGTCAGTTTTTGAATGAATGAGTGGAGAATACGGTGAAGCTTCTCTGAGTAAGCCAATTCCCATTCAGTCAAGACTTGAAAGTCCAAACTCCAAAAAGGTTAACCGTAGCCGAAAGAGAAAAGCTTCTGAGGAATCAAGGGATTTTCATAGCAAAATTCATTCTCAGATGAAAAGGCAAAGCGAATGGAAGGTAACTACTGGTGAAGTCTTGAAAGCTAAAAGCACACAGTGATTATAACTAAACAGGTTCCATCCTCAGAGGAAGAACTTGAAGAAACATAAATCCTTGCTTTTAACCATGTATCTATAAAAGAAGCTGGTGAAGAATCTCAAGAGGAAGAAGCCCCTTCATCATTTGAAGATGGAAATCAAGCTACTATTGACGAGCTAAAGGAGGTTAACATCGATACTAGTGAAGATCCATGTCCGGTCTTTATTAATGCTTGTTTACCTCCAGAAGAGGAAAAAACCTATCTTGATCTTTTGATAGACTATCGAGATGTCTTTGCTTGGACTTACAAAGAGATGTTGGGACTTGATCCAAAAGTAGCTTGGCATCATCTGGCTGTTAAGAAAAGTGTTCGCCCTATCAAGCAAGCACAACAATGCTTGGAGTGCTATCAAGCTCGACTATTCAAAGCTTTTAACAAGAAAGTCCAGTCGCAATCTTTCCAAGTTCGAGACTTAGTCCTTGCTGTGAAAAGACCAATAAATACTTCACATCATATTAGCAACAAGTTCCTTTCAAAATAGGATGGACCATACGTTGTTCGAGAAGTTTATACCAATGGTGCATACAAGATTGTCGATCAAGATGGTGTCAATGTTGGGCTGATCAATGGCAAGTTTTTGAAGCGTTACTATGCTTAAAGAAGATGTTGCTCCTAAGCAAGAGCTTAAACTGTCGTATTTCTCCTAAGCAAGAGCTTAAACTGTCGTATGTTGATCCTAAGCAAGAGTTTAAATTGTCGTATATTGCTCCTAAACAAGAGCTTAAACTGTTGTATGTTGCTCATAAGCACGAGCTTAAACTGCACATTCAAAAAAAAAAAAAGCCCACTAAGTTGAAAATCCTTTCTAGGACAACTCAGGCAAAAGTTAGGGCACAAAAAAAAATGATGAACTACGTTATGACTTGATCCTTCAAATTCGAGGGTATGTGAATATCGTTGGTGGATGGGCAACAATCTTCACAACACTTGGACGCCATCATCGGTTCATATGAAGAATGTTGGTAGTTGGACTCCGATCTTCGCTGCCATCAAGGATCTCTCAAAGTGGTCTTCAAAGGTCTTGAATGAGATTACCCGATGACCTTGAAGGTCTTGAAGAAAGATTCGCCAAGAAGAAAGATTCTCCGAAAGTTTTGAAAGAAATCTCCGAAAGTCTTGAAGGAGATTCTCCGATGATCTTGAAGGTCTTGAATACAAATTCGCCAAGAAGAAAGATTCTCTGAAAGTCTTGAAAGAAAACTCTGAAAATCTTGAGGTCTTGAAGAAGGATTCTCCTAAAATCTTGAAGAAAGTTCCGTATCAATCTTTCAAAGAGGTAGAAATATCAAATAAAATCCAAAATAAATCCATTGGACGTGGGCTTGTCGATCCTTGAAAAGAATGAGAAGATAATCTTTGAAGCAAACAATGATAAGAGATATACTCCTAGTCGTGAAATCAATAAATAAAAATTCTTTATTCACGTTAAAGGTGGATCAAGGAAGATTTACGCATGGCTTAAGAAAAAATCATGGTGGCAATAAAAACAAGAAACCAAAGTGTCATGATACGTGTCACCTTGCATGGCTATTGGTGGGAGATCAAGGTGCCACATGCATGACAACGTTAATATGACTTTATCAATTAATCAAGACGTCCTTGAAGGTAAAGCTCCAACGCCTATACGGTTTCGAAAGGAGTACTTGCTAAGGCCGAATATTTGGTTGCTGCTTTCTCTTCGTGCTAAATGAAAAAAAAGGATCCACAATATGCCGCTTGCTCAAATTTAATCGGCTAGTAGTTGATAATAATAAAAATTCTCAGGAGCTTGTGGATGGACACCACTCCACGTTTATTCAAGTTGCTGACCATGCTTTTCATTATGCTGTTCTTTAATTCCTTGATTGTGAGGAGGACGATACTGCAAAAGTTGATCAGAATGTCTCTAAAAAAAAATATGCTGGTGAGGGCAAGAAACAAGATCACTACGCATTGCTGGGGTTGAGCCATTTAAGATATCTTGCCATCGAGGATCAGATAAGAAGCTACCGTAAAGCTGACTTGAGGCATCATCTTGACAAACTCGCGGCTCTTCTTTTTTTGCGGAGAAAACTGAGGCAGAATGCAAAACTATCCGAGAAGGCTATGCATTCTTCAAATCTGTGAGAAAACATACGAAGAAGGATTCAGCCGACAGATCTGGTCTATCCCGAAACAACAGATTGCAAATCCTGTCCCAAAATAAAGATCTGTGGTCTTAGAACCTCCTAATTTATACGCTGCTCTGAGGGCAATAAAAGGAAAAGATGGAATCAAACTGAATGGAGAATCAGATTTAAAAAAAAAAAAAAAAGTTGCAGCAGGAAAACTTATCTGGAGGTATGCGACTTCATGGGCTTTGAATATGAAAATTTGAAGACCCCGGGGGTGCTTTATATACTGGTTTGAAAGTTAAAGTCCCAATCGGACTACAATCCAAGACCGGCATAAAACTGGAGGTTGAGTCTTAGTTGGATTATAAGTTGAAGTCGGACTAGGAGTTTTCTTGAAGTTGGTTCCCTAAGTCTCGTGAACCAATATGATTGAACTTCTTTATTGGTTAGGAAAATAAAGACGGTCATCATTTGCATGGCTTCATGTTTTGCCTTAAATGGATCAATTAACTTAACAAATGGGTGTGGACCATGCTTTGTATGGACTTTTGATATTTACCATGTCAAACTCTTTGAAGAATATTTCAAGTTTGGAGGTGGACCTGTCCAGACTTCTTCTATGTGGGCCAATGTTAGATCATCTAGGTGGACCGACCTTTGATTCATTCTGTCTTGATTTTTTAAAAATTAAATTAATTTTTGATTTTTTGCATAGAAAAATATATGCTAAATCAAAATTAATTTTTTCTCTTCTCATATACAAAATCATATGAGAATAATACAAAAGTGTAAATAAATTTTGACATCAAAAATAAATAAAAAATGTCAAGACTTGTCCATTTGTTCACTCAACAAAAATCGTGTACGTAACCAATTTTTGAGGAGACATTTGTAGAAGGAGAATTTTTTTTGACCAATTACAGATTTTCACGTGTCAATTAAAATTTCTTTTAATTAAAGAATTTTTAATTAAATTATACATCACCATGTGAAATTGATGAAATCATATGCGATTACATCATAATTAATTAAATGTGCACACATGGCTTGACCAATCAAATTGCAAAGACTCAAGGGTCATCCAATCAAATTTCACCCATGTGTCATAATTATTTTATCTCTAATTAAATTAAATTAATTAAGAGATAAATAAAGATATATTATCTCTAATTAAATTAAATTAATTAAGAGATAAATAAGATAAGTATTTTATCTCTAATTAAATTAAATTAATTAAGAGATAAATGAGGTAGATAAGTTCTTTTAGAAATTTTTTATAAAGAAATTATATTTTTTAAGAACTCTTTTTCACCTGGCTAACTAGCACTATAAATAAGGACCTCCCTCAACACAAATTTCATAATTCGCATGTCTGAAGAGAATAAGAAGATTTTGAAGACCCAAATCTTCTCCAAAATCCCAAGAAGAATTCTCTGAAGATTTGAAGGAATTGAAGATATTCTGAAGAACGTTGCGCCTATTCTTAAGAAAGCTGCTCCTTGATCTTTTTTCATCAAAAGAAAGGAGATCAATCCCGTTTTTCAAGATCAAGTCTAGAAGACCCTTGAAGCGGATCTCAAGATTTCTCAAAAAACTGCTCTCCAATTTTGTCCCACAGGAAGAAAAGGAGATCATTCTCGTTTTTCAAGAACAAGTCTAGAAGACCCTTGAAGCGGATCTTACCGATTCAAGATCAAGTCGCGAAAACCATTGAATCAAAGTTTTAATGAAGAAAAGAATCAAAGAATTTCTTTCTTTAAGAATATTCAGAGATTGTAACCTCAAAGTTTGATTAATAATTATTATTTGACTCCAAATTTTTCTTGTCATATTTTTGACACGAAATTTGTTTGTACAACTATACCTGGTAATTTTGAATATCATGATACAAATACACAAAAAAATTAAAATTAAAACATGATATAAAATATAATATAGCACAAAAAATAATATATATATATATATGAATACGACAAAAATAAATGAATGTGTCAAAATTTATAAAAAACAAATTATTACGTGTCAAATTTTATATAAATATTTAATACCTTAAATACGATTATGACATAAAAAAATAACACACACATAATACGAATATACGAATTATCAGTGTAGACACCTAATTTTGTCCGGGCCACTAAACAGGTATGCTTTCTTCCCATATTGATGTTTCCGAGTATAAAAAGATTGTTTTCATCCTGCAGGTGGTACTCCGAGACTTAGTTTAAGAGGGCGAGCATAAAAAGTCAAACTTGAAAAAAAGTCAACCCCGAAAAAGTCAACCCCAGAAAGTCAACTACTGAAAAAGTCAACCCACTTTCAAAATCAAGATTTTAAGTTCAATTGAAAAATGGAGAAAGAATTTTGATAATCCGAGGTCTACATTGGAAGATATGGAGTTCGGAAGTTGGGATTTGGAGATTGAGTATAAAAGAAACCCTAATCCGAGAAATTTGGGGAAAAGTGCTTAAACGATCAAACTGGTCGAAATTGAAGTTTCTAAATGAAAGATAAGCACTGACTACGGGTAATGGAGAAGTCACTTGCAAGAAAAACCGAAAGAAAAGTCAATCCGGGAGAAAACCGAGAATTAGGGTTTTTAGTGGATTTCGGTGAAATCGGGAAGAATCACAGAAATGGCTCGACTTGGTAAGAACAAAGCCCCCAATGGATGAGGAATGATTAAAAAGGATGGCCCAAGGCTCAGATTGAAGAAAATCTGAAAATCGGACTTGTTTTGAGCAAAACCGGGTTTCGGAGGTTAAATGGGCAAAATTGGAAAATTTTGGGAAAAATAGCAAATGAGCTCCAAATCTTTTGAAAATTTGCAGATCTCATTTTTAAATTATTTGGAAGAGATTAGCGAAAGAAAATCTTGATTCCGAGTTCGTTTGCAAAATGGCCAAATCCCGGGCTTCTTATGCAGTAATTCAAAAAGATAAATCCCGGAAAAATAGTAAATGGACTCCAAAAATTCTGAAATTTGGAAAATCTCATTTTTAAATTATTTGGAAGAGATTGGCGAAAGAAAATCTTGATTCCGAGTTCGTTTGCAAAATGGCTAAATCCCGAGCTTCCTCTGTAGTAATTCAAGCCGATAAATCCCGAAAAAATACCAAATGAGCTCCAAAAATTATGAAAACTTCCAGATCACACTTTTTAATTATTTTGAAGAGATTGGTGAAGAAAAATCTTGATTTGGAGCTCGTTTAAAAAATGGTAAAAAGTAGGAGCATAAAAGGACATTTTGGGAAGAAAAAATCCAAATAAATAGCAAACGGACTCGGATAATTTTGAAAACTTCCAGAACTCAATATTTTATTATTTTGGAAGTATTAAAAAAAGAAAAATTGAATTTGGAGCCCGTTTGATATTTATTTTGCATCCGAGGGGGCAAAATGGTCATTTCACCCAAGCAACCGAAAAGGGCTTTTTGGGCCCTTCAAAAAATCAGAGTTGGGCTGGAAAAAAGATGTCAACATTTTTCTTGGACAGCTGTAACTTGAGAGGGCTGAGATGCTAATCTAAGGGTGATAATTTCATGACTTTTCATCTTGAATTATTGGCCATTTGATTGAAATTAGGTTACACAAAAATGACAACATCTTGGAGTCCATATAAGCATCATTTTCTGCCAGCCCTAGAGGAGGAGGCAGATTTTGTTTTTTCTTTTCCATTTTGGCTGATTTCTCTTAGTTTTTCTTAGTTTTTATCTTCTTGGTTGAGAGCAAAAAAAGAAAAGTTTAGAAAAAAAGGAAAGTTTGAAGAGAAAAGCTTGAAATATTAGCTTCTTGAGGTTGCTCTTGAGCACCAACTCTTGCACTTTCATTTTCTATTCTTATTTTTTGCTATTTTAATCCCTACTTGGTGAGTTTTCATTTTAAAATAATGTTTCTTGTTCTTCCTTCATTTCCTTTCTTAAGTATATTTTTCTTACATTTTGTTTTTACAATAAACTCACCATGGCCAAATGGCCTACATTATTTATTTTAAGTTGTTATTTTTGATTCATTTTACCATATTGTTTATGCTATTTCCTTTATTTTTGATGTTTTAAATATTATGTTATTTCATGTTCTTAAGTTATATTTAATTTGGTTGCTTTGTTTGTTGCCATTTATGTCTTAGATATCATGTTTTTACATTTTTAATTTTTTGTTTTCATGTTGTTTAAATTTGAGCATGTTTTAGAGTTAGCATATTAAGTGTTTGTGAAAATGCTTGTGTGATTCTTTGCATGATTCTTGTTTTATATCTTAGTGAGCATGTTTTAGATTTGGTATATTAGGTGTTTGTGAAAATGCTTGTGTGATTTTTGTGATATGACTTAGTTTTTCATGCTAGCATACCAAGTGTTTGTGAAAATGCCATGCTTGTTGGAGCTTGAGGCCATTTGGCTACTCCATGTGTTTTGCATTGTGTGTTGTATTTTTGTCATGCTAGTTGTTAGGTTTTTGCATTTGCATGATATTTGGTTGGATTTTTGAATTAAGCATGCCTTGTGTTTGTGAAAATGCCATGAATGTCTTAGGTCTAGGTTACATTAAATGCCATGCAAGTTCATGTTAGGTCTAGGCCATATTATATGTGTCATGCATTTTCCTTACATTTAGGTTTAGATCCATGCATTTCATGCATTATGTTTGCTGCATTATTTCATGCATTTCATGTTCATGCCACTTGAATAATGACTTGAGCCAATTAATGGTTCAAAGTCATGCTCTCTTGAGCACA
This sequence comes from Fremontodendron californicum, assembly GCA_030761205.1. NCBI lineage: Eukaryota > Viridiplantae > Streptophyta > Magnoliopsida > Malvales > Malvaceae > Fremontodendron > Fremontodendron californicum. The sequence goes on from JAULJL010000032.1 coordinate 7,194,243, forward strand.
CTTGTGGAAAATCAAGTTTGTCAAATTGATTATTCTACCTTTGTGATTTTTTTTACTTAGCCAATTTTTATCTAACTTTCAAAAAGTCCTAGCTACTGCTTTCAAGTCATTTTATGAGTTTCAAATATTTTTATTTTTATTTTTAAATGATTTTATCAAAGACAAAAAAATGTGTTCGCAAAGCAGTTTTTTTTCCACCCAAAACTCGTACATCTCTGATTTTTCTGGGAATTCATCTTTGATCAAAAACTTAAGCCGATTTTTTCTTGTGTAGTTTTACATGTCCTGAGTCTCCAATAAGTTTTTTAGAATATTTGGAATTTTTAAAAATAGGGTAAAAAATCATGGATTAAAACTGGACAGTGGAGTCAGAATTGAATTTAAAGAAAAACAAAGCAGTTTTTTTTCCTCCAAAAACTCGTACATCTCCGATTTTTCTGGGAATTCATCTTTGATCAGAAAATTAAGTTGATTTTTTCTCGCGTAGTTTTACATGTCCTGAGTCTCCAGTATGTTTTTTAGAATTTTTGGAATTTTTAAAAATAGGGTAAAAAATCGTGGATTAAAACTGGACAGTGGAGTCAGAATTGATTTTAAAGAAAAACAAAGCAGTTTTTTTTTTCCACCCAAAACACGTACATCTCCAATTTTTCTGGGAATTCATCTTTGATCAGAAAATTAAGCCGATTTTGTCTCGTGTATTTTTACATGTCCTGAGTCTCCAATAATTTTTTCAGAATTTTTGGAATTTTTAAAAATAGGTTAAAAAATCGTGGATTAAAACTGGACAGTGGTGTCAGAATTGAATTTAAAGAAAAACAAAGCAGTTTTTTTCTCCTCCAAAAACTCGTACATCTCTGGTTTTTCTGGGAATTCATATTTGATCAAAAAATTAAGACGATTTTTTATCGTGTAGTTTTACATGTTCTGAGTCTCCAGTATTTTTTTCAGAATTTTTGAAATTTTTAAAAATAGGATAAAAAATCGTGGATTAAAACTGGTTAGTGGAGTCAGAATTGAATTTAAAGAAAAACCAATTTTCTGTTTTGGTTAACTTACTTAGAGTGGGCTGATTAGGAGGGTTAGCTACTGACTTAGGGTAATTTCTAAGCCTTTTTAAACTCTAAAAATGGTTTTTCAAGTCCCGGGTTAAGGGTAGCCAAGTCCCGATTTTTTAAACTTAGGAAATTAGAGCCATTTTAAAAATTTTTAGCCCAGTTTTTATTTTCTTATTCAAGCTTCTCAAAATTGTTTTCAAACAATCACAAAGTATTTTGGTTTTAGAATATTTAATTTGACATATTTTCCTAAGGTAGCCGGATATCTTGTTAGATATACGGATTTCCTTAATTAAAGGAAAAAGTACATTTCATGCATTGCATTTTTATTTTCATGCACATTATATGATAGCATTATTTTATTCCATGTCATTTAAATTATATGCCATACCATTCATACTTGTCATGTCATTTAGGTTGTATTATATTATTTAGATTTTGCTATGTCATTTTATTTATGTCATGCATATACATATTCATTTCTTTTAAATTTTTTCAAAAAAAGATAATGGTTTTCAATAAAAATAAAGATATTCCCGAGTTAAAATAATTCATGAGTTCTCTACCGGGTTTGCTGGAGGGAATATCATCAATTATTATTAATAAAGGAATATCTTTCTTTCAAAAAAAAAGAGAATGATTCGGAAAGTTTTCCAAAACTAATAAAAATTTCTATATTTTGCCACGTTTGTTGGGGAATATAGGAAAATTTTGAATTTATAAATTCCGGATCATTTTCAATAAAAAATGGAATTATTTTTCTTTAGATTGGGAATTAATTTGAAATACTAAATTTAAAACCAACTTTTACCAAGACTTGAGATAACACACGATTAATAAGGTACCGATTTATACGGGCGTTGTGGGGGTGCTAATCCTTCCCCACACGTAACCGACTCCCGAACCCGCTTCTTTGATTTCTCTGGTTTAAAACGCAGACTTGAAATTGGTTTTTAAAATGTTTTAATTAATTTTTAAAATATTTTATAAAACCGGTTTTAATAGGTGGCCGATCACACCTAGCCAAAAAAGATTGGTGGCGACTCCATGTTTTTTTAAGGTCATTTTCAAAACCTTCATTTTTTTAGAGGAATTAAGTCGACTTTTCCTCGGTTTTTTTTTTAATGTCACGGCTAACGAATAATAAAGTCTTGCGATGAGACTCGTCGTCGTCGTTATTTTTTAGGTTGCGACAGCTTGGCGACTCCACTGGGGACTATTAGAGAGTCAGGCCTAGAAATAGTCGTGTGTTATCAAAGTCTCAGTTTTGGTTGGTTTAATTGGTATTTAATTTTAATTCCCACATTTTTCTAATAAAGAGAATTTTGAAAATAATAAAATGTTTTTAAAAATGTTCATTCTCATGTGCATGCATTTTATTATTGTTCTCTAGTTATTTAAGGTTGTATATTATAATTGCTTGTCGGTTAATGCGTTACACTATTCTTGAATGTTTTAATTGCTAGGGCATTTAGAATAAGGTTTGTAGAATAGGTAGTGAAAGGTTTGATATTCCTCCACACACACTACACGTGCATTTGCATAACATGAATCCTCTACCCGGATTCCGTCCTTTTAAGTGGAAGTAAAGTAACTACGCCTTCGTGATTGATCCTCCGTATGGGCTAGTGAAACACTTCCGGAGTATAAAGTACCTAATGCCTTCGTGATGATCCTCCGCATGGGCATAGGAAAATATACTCTAACGAATTGAACCCGCTTTTATCGGGGTGCCTTACTAGCCTTCACCGACAACAGTGAGGAACAATTCGGGGCCTTAGAACCGATTCACCCTCATATAGTTTAACCTAGGAGAAGCCATCCCGAATTTTCGTTAGATATACCGAAAATAGGAACACATGGAGGGACATTTCTAAACTTTTTGTTACCTATTTTACACTCCGAATAAGTGTGGTAAATCGGGCAACGATGTACGTACATCGCCCATAATAAATGTGATGCTCCGCCTCGAAGGCATCGTGATGCCTAAATAAGCAGATATTGTTGGGGCAGATGTTCATTAGCTGTTTTTTTTATAAAAAAAAAAAAATCATTTTTCAAGCATTTTTGCATTTTGCACATTTCATACATGTGTGAATAGAGCATGTACATTTTGGTTGTATTATTGATCTCGTTTTTGCAAAAAATGGATGGTGATAATAGTTTCATTTCATGATTTCATAAAACCAATAGTATCACATGAACATTTGCATATTGTACCATAGTGGGATCTACCCTGAAATTCTTTTGAAAATAATGTGATTGGTTTTTCAAAACAAAAAAAATGTAAAAAAAAAAAAAACATGTTAAAAAAAAATCATAAATTTGGAGGCAAATCTTGCATAATGAGATTTTTGAATAATTAAGATTTAGGTCCCATCAATTTCGTGTAATCATTGATTTCTTTGTATATACCTTGGTGTTAATTCATTTATTTTTTGCATGTATCATTTTGACATCATGTTATAGTCATAGCATGCATGATCATTCATTGTAGGACACGTTTATGACATGCATAGTCATTATCTGTATATACCTGGCATTAGATTGCATCCATAGCATACATAGTCATCATAATTTCTCTGTATATGTTCATGCATTAATCATCAGTTTATTCATGCACATAGGAATAGAGCATGTACATTCATAATTGTATTCTTAATCTCATGACATTTTCATTTGCATGAAAGGGGTTCGAGATATGAGGAATGAATCGGAGGAACGATTGGGTGCTTTGGAACGCAATCAAGAGGAATATGGACATGAAATCCGAGAGGTGAAGGAACAACTTGCCAAATTGCTGAAAATGGTTGAGGATATGGGTAACAGTAAAGGTGAACTTTCTCAGGGCTTCGCATCATCTTCGGATCAACCAAAACCATTAGGCCCAGAACACATAATCCTTGCTGGATCCTGCGCTTGTCAATGCCCCAAAGGTTGCAATCCTGATGAAATTATGGACAAAATCATGAAAATGATTAAACCTGAGAGCCTGATACCAAAGATAGAAACCTTGGATCCTGTACCATACCTGCAAACTGTTCGAGGTCCAAGCCAGTATCCCCACCCTACCATGGTCCAATCGTCCATTGGGATGACCACTACGGGATTCCTGAATCCCACTCCATCACCAACAACTACCAGTTCATACTATTTCCCTCATCAACCACCTTATCCAGCATTCGGGATAGGAACCTCGAGCTATGTACAACCTCCAAAGGCCCCGTGTCCGAATCCATACCATCACCATGTTGTTCCGCCACATCTCCATGTAAACACTCCGGTTCAGACCTTAGTGCCACCACCAAGTGCCCCAACTCCTAGGCCATGTGTAACTAAGAAACGACCCCAGGATAAGACCCAAATGCCTTTTGATCCCATTCCAATCAGCTACCAAGAGCTCCTCCCTATACTGATCCAAAATCACATGGTTGCCTGTGTCCCATTGAAACCCCTGTTACCACCATATCCAAGGTGGTATAATCCAAATGCAAGATGTGATTATCATTGTGGAATTGTTGGTCATAACGTTGAAGACTGTATGGCATTCAAAAAGAAAGTGCAAACTCTTATAAATGCCAAGTGGTTGGATCCCACGACACTGATTGATAGAGGACTGGGAAAGCGTCATTAGGATTGAGAGATTTACAGCATTGAGGTGGAAATACTTCGGTCTTATATGATGTAATAGGATTTCACTTTTTCAGTAGCCGGCTCTTATAGCCTTAGGATGTTAGGAAAAATAAAGTGCTTGTAAGGACAGTTTTAACCACTGTTCAAATTTTGTAAAACATGGTTTATACCATTGTGAACGTTGACGTGGGAATGAATTGATTATGTTTCAAATTTATGAGATGTTGATGATTAAGTTCCTCCGGTTCTTATTTCCTCCGTGATATCTCCCCATTTGCATTTTGCATCCCATCAATTATTTGTCAGGTTGCATTCATGCATTCATAGTCAGCATGATTTTTCTGTATATATCCATATATCAATTTATTCTTTCTTTACATGCATCATGGTAGCATCAAGTTGCATTCATGCATTCATAGTCAGAAATGATTTTCCTATATATATCCATGCATTAATTTGCTTATTTTTTACATGCATCATGTTGACATCAGGTCGCATTCATGGCATACACAGTCATCATGAGTTCTCCATATATGCTCACGCATTAATTTGTCATATTGGCGTCAAGTTGCATTCGTGACATACACGGTCAGCATGATTTTCTTTGTATATACTCTGTGTCAATCATTTATTCTTCACATGCATCATAATTGACATTGTGTGGTATTCATAGTGTATATGATCATTCATTGGGAAATACATTTGGAACATACATGGTCATTCATTGTATATATCCATGCATTAATCTGCTTATTCTTTACATGCATCATGTTGACTTTGGGTTGCATTCATAACAAACATAGTCAGCATAATTTCTTTGTATATGTTCATGCATTAATTTGCTTATTACATACATCATGTTAGCATTAGGTCGCATTCATGACACACATGGTTAGCATGATTTTCTTTGTATATACTCTATATCAATCATTCATTGTTTGCATGTATCATAATTGACACCGTGTTGCATTCATAGGATATATGATCATTCATTGGGAAACATGCTAAAATGCACATGATTAGTCATTGCATATATCCATGTGTTGATTTGTTTATTCTTTGTTTGCAACATGTTGGCATTGTGATTGCATTTATCACATATATGGTCAGCATGTTTCCATTGTACATATCCATACATCATATTGTTTAGGCTTCACATGCATCAAATTGCATTCATGGCTCATTCATCATGACATACATTTGGGAGAAATAAAATAGAAGTTGGCTTGGCTTTAGGAGTCTTTGAAAGAATTTCCATTTCAAATCAAAAGAAGTACTGAGTACACTTTTAATACAGGCTGGTGCTATGGAGGATGAACAAGTTGCCCGAATGAAAAAAATTGAAAGGGAACAGAGAGAATTGCGAGAACAGCTAGCAAAATCTCAAGCAGAATCTAAGGATCAGATGACTAAACTGATGGAGCTAATGTCTGCCGTAATCAAGGGAAAAGGATACACCGAAAACTTTGTCGTCGGAGAAGGGTTAGAGGTACAAAAGGGCCAAGATGAGGTCGCAATAAGTGATGCCCAGAACACTGTTAACCCCGTCAATGTCCTAAACTCAAATGATCCAGTTGAACAGGCCAAGTTGAAAAGGGTTGCAGTAAATGAGGTTGAGTTGATAGATTCCCAAGGGAAATATCAGTTGCTAGATGAAAGGCTCCGGGCAGTAGAAAATGCAGACGTATTAGGGAGTGTGGAGGCGAAAGAACGATGCTTGGTCTTCGATTTAGTCATTCCTCCTAAGTTCAAGATCCCTGACTTCGTGAAATATGACGGGACGACTGATCCATCAGCCCACATCACTATGTTCTGCCGGAAGATGACAAGTCATATAGATAATGATAAGCTTTTGATTCACTACTTTCAAGATAGCCTCAACGGATCCGCAATTAGGTGGTATAGTCAGTTGAGCAAGGATCAGATTCACTCTTGGAATGACCTGGCTAGGGTTTTTCTAAACCAGTACAAGCATATGACTGACACGGTGCCTGACCGTCTCACCTTGCAAAATATGAAGAAAAGAGCTACTGAGAGCTTCAAAGAATATGTGCAACGGTGGATGAGCCTGGCCGTCCAAGTACAACCGCCCTTAACTCAGAAGGAAACCACTGTCCTTTTTGTGAATACACTGCAGGCCCCGTACTATGATATACTTGTTGGCAACATCACAAATAATTTTTCAGACATGGTAATTTCAGGGGAGATGATTGAGAATGCTATCAAGGATGGGAAAATTGATGGAGAAAGAACATCCAATACCAAGAACAAGGGGGCATCTGAAAAGAAAAAGGAAGATAACCAAGTCGTGGAAGACTTTGCCCCACCTCCCCAATTCTCCTCATATCAGCCATTTTACTCTACCCTGAATAATGTCTCTCATGGTTTTTATCCCTACCAACCAATGACTGCAAATACACCAGAATTTACATCTGTCTATCAATCGAACACCCTTGGGGATAATCGAAAGGGGCATAAAAAGCGAAAAAGAAATCCGGTTGACCCGATTCCTATGACATACAGTGAGATACTACCTCAACTCATCCAGAATCACCTTGTGACACCCATGCAAATAGCGCCTCTGAAGCCCCCTTATCCGAGCTGGTATGATGCTAATGAGTGTTGTGGGTACCATTCTGGCAATCAAGGTCACTCAACAGAGAACTGCCCCGCTTTGAAGTACAAGGTCAGAGATCTCATCAAGGCTGGTTCGATAAGTTTTGAAGATGGGGAAGTCAAGTGTCATAAGAAACATTGTGCATGATCACATTAGGTTTTTGGCACATGTAGTTCTATACACTGTGATGAGGAAAGCACTTGTCTCATGTTAATTAAATGAATTTTGTATTTTAAATGCTTTGTGTTTGTTGTGTTTCAACAATAACTTGAATTTGCAAAAACAAGCATTAAGGAATTTTTAGTGATGGATAGTCTCAAGAAAATTGATGATCATTGTTAGAAATGACCCAATACCTTCAGCCCTTTCTTTTAGGCTTTCCTAAGCCTAAATCTTTTGAACCGAGACCACTTGAAAGACCTAATGCTTCAAGGAATATGAATGATTTGACTTCATAAAACCATTGTCATCACAGAATAAGCAAAGACGTAGATCTTAGTCTAGGCTATGAACAAAGGAACGAACTTTTTTGAAAATTTTCAAATTCCTTGAAAATCAAACAAATGAGACATTCTTTCAAGAATCCAGATTTTGATAATTTGGTGTGTGTCAGGATTGTGCTAAAGCCATTCATGACCTTTCCCAATGACCACAAAACACTAATTGCCCAGACATCACTTCATGATTGACACCTTGGGGCACAATGATTAAACTAGATTATCCCTTGTCCCAGAGAAAACCTGTTTTTGGGTCATGTTTTCCTTGTCTCTTCAAAGAACTCAGATTGGAAACTCAGCCTTTTCAAAGCAGACCTAGACTTGCGATGTTTCTCGTTGATACAAATTCGCATGGTTAATCAAATTGGGGCATCATATGTGGAAATGATGGATACATAGTGAAGAAGGAGGGGCTAATGCATGAATCATTGGGGGCATGCGACGAAAAAAAACAAAAAAAAAAAAGAAAAAAAGAAAAAGAAAAATCGTGATATCATGCATATGAGAGTTCGGATGATTCCAAAGTGCAAAATAAAATTCTGAATATCTATTTCCCGTGGGGATTGCTTTTCAATGTGAATATTTGTGCTTGACATGAGAAATGGCCATCTTTCATATCCCTTTCGTACAAAAAGAAATTTCCATAGTCACCCCTTTTGAGCCAAAAGAATTCTTTCTTCTTTGAACCCTGATCAAGGATTACCCTCTATACTGGGGGGCAAATGCGAGGAAAGATCTTTTCAAAGATCATTGAGAAATGAGTGACAGCTCAAGGATAGACAAAAAGCAAATGGATCCCCGAATAAATACGGGCGCACTCTGTCAAAGAAAAAAGAAGAGGAAAAGATGGCGAAATGAAAGCCAAGAGAAACAAAAAAAAAACACAATAAAAAAGAAAACAAAATGTGTGAAATACATGGCAAATTGAAAGCCAAGAGCGAGGAAAGAAAGATACAAAAGTCAAAAGGAAAGAAATATCCAAGAAGGGACAAATGCTTCAAAGAGAATCCTCCTCAAGAAATGATCCTTGATCTGATTACCCTCAAACACATATTTTGGGCCTATTTATCCTTTCTTTCTGAACCCTGAGCCATGGCCTACATTACGTGCTTTAAAAGTCCATTTTGATCAAGCATGAATATTTAATTTGAAAGGTTTTTCCTCAGATTTTATCCCATTTCATCGAATTATCATTTCACTAAGGAAGAATTTAGAATTCTCAAGTGTATGGTAAAAAAATATATATATATATATATGGAAAGAAGGGGACTCTAGGGCGAAAACCCGAAAATGGGCGGTCTAGAGTAAATTTGGAAATTTTCGATGCCATCTATGATAGTGCCGATACCCCAAAAGAAAAGATCTTATTAAAGGAGTGGTCATCGAGGAACATCTAGGAATTCTTGAACCCCCAAATTGCCAACTCTCATTCAAAGGATTGTCTTCAAAAACTGAAACTTTTTTTCTCCAAGATTAAACTTTCTGGTTTAAACATCCCGGCCAATCTTGACGCTTGTCAAAATACTTTGATATTGGAAACTACAAGAATGTTGAATTTGTTTGGTTCTCAATGAATTCATGATTTATAAAAACTGTTCCATTTGTGAGCCTAGAAGGGATATACATTTTTGTCATGAAGTTTTCCTGGAAAAGACAGAATCTTGTTATACCAAGCCTTGCCAATCCCAGTTGAAAAAACCATATTGATACTTAAGAGAAATTTCTAACAGTGATCATCAGTCATCAAAAGGTTTGTACATCATACACTGTGGAGTTAAAATTTTTGGCTTAGAAGTTTTCCTTAGATAAGCAAAATTGTTTTTCAAAAAGAGAAAATAAAAATATTTTTGAAATACCCATTTTTGATGTTGACATGAGACAAGGGTTTTTCTAACCCAAAGGTATAGAACTGCCAGGATAGATCCTGACTTCCAGATATGAGAAGAAGATATCGAACCCAGTTCAGATCTCTGTTGATGAAAGTTTGAAAACTGTTGGGGCAAAGAGAATAGCCAAAATGAATTGAAGATATACTCTGATTTGAAGAGGAAAAATGAATTTGAAAGGCTAAGCCAAAGTCTACAAGAACAACCGGGGGCATTTGCATCACTCATGAGCACACATCTCTTTATCGAGCTTTTGCATCTGCACAGTGTCGGCAAGCATTTGCATCATTCATGGGTATTTGCATTGGCATTATTCCATAAGCATCTGCATTTTACCTTTACATTTACATTCTTCATGGAATTCGCATTTGTGTCATCTCAAGCAATTGCATCATTTCTAGAATCATTGCATTTTCATTATTGTGTGGTAATTGTAGTTACACCATTCATAAACCAGTTACATGAACACAATTAGTAGGGGCATCTGCATCATGAAACATGGGCATCAATCCAGGCCATTTGCATTTGCACTAAGAAATATTTTACATTTGCACCATGAAGCATGAGCACCTTGTTAAAAGACATATGCATCTGCATCATTTCTCAAAGCTTCTGGTGGTGATATCCAGAATTTTACAATTTTAAAAGTGAACAAGTCTTCGGTGGTGATAGCTGAAGCCTCTGGTGGAGATATCCAGGGTTTTATAATTTTGAAAACATGAAAAATTTTATTCTGAAGGAGTTACCCATAATTTTACAATGAGCAAGTCTTTGGTGGTGATAGCCAAAGCTTCTGGTGGTGATATCCAGAATTTTGCAGTTTTAAAAGTGAACAAGTCTTCAGTGGTGATAGCTGAAGCCTCTGGTGGAGATATCCAGGGTTTTATAATTTTGAAAAATGAGAAATTTTATTCTGAAGGAGTTACCCAGAATTTTACAATGAGCAAGTCTTTGGTGGTGATAGCCAAACCTTCTGGTGGGGATATCCAGAATTTTACAGTTTTAAAAGTGAACAAGTCTTCGGTGGTGATAGCTGAAGCCTCTGGTGGAGATATCCAGGGTTTTATAATTTTGAAAAATGAGAAATTTTATTCTGAAGGAGTTACCCAGAATTTTACAATGAGCAAGTCTTTGGTGGTGATAGCCAAAGCTTCTGGTGGGGATATCCAGAATTTTACAGTTTTTAAAAGTGAATAAGTCTTTGGTGGTGATAGCTGAAGCCTCTGGTGGAGATATCCAGGGTTTTATAATTTTGAAACATGAGAAATCTTCTTCTAGATGAGTTATCTAGAATTTTATATTGAGCAAGTTTTTGGTGGTGATAGCCAAAGCTTCTGGTGGGGATATCCAGAATTTTACAGTTTTAAAAGTGAGCAAGACTTCGGTGGTGATAGATGAAGCCTCTGGTGGAGATATCCAGGGTTTTAGAATTTTGAAAAATGAAAAATCTTCTTTTGGAGGAGTTATCCAAAATTTTATTCAACATGTGCATCTACATCAAGAAGCATTTGCATCAATCTAAGTTAGTTGAATCTCCATCAAGAAAGTTTGCATCAAATCAAGTCATTTACATTTGCATCAAAGACATTTGCACCAATCTAAGTCATTTGCATCTACATCAAGAAGCGTTTGCATCAACAAAAGACATTTGCATTTGCATCATGAAGCATTTGCATCATCTCTTAAAGCTTTCAGGTATAATCGATTTCGTTTCCTTAAGGCGAGTCGAGCCCCGAAATCATCGTCGAAGTACTTTTTTTATTTATGAACAAGTCTTCGGTGGTGATAGCTGAAGCCTCTGGTGGAGATATCCAGAGTTTTTTTTAAAGTCCTTTGAAAAGGTAGAGAGTCTTCGGTGGTGATAGCTGAAGCTTCTAGAGATGATACCCAGAATTTTACAGTTTTAAAAATGAGCAAGACTTCGGTGGTGATAGCTGAAGCCTCTGGTGGAGATATCCAGAGTTTTAAAATCCTTTGAAAAGGTAAAAAGTCTTCGGTGGTGATAGCTGAAGTTTCTGGAGGTGATACCCAGAATTTTTACATTTTAAAAAAATGAGCAAGACTTTGGTGGTGATAGCCGAAGCTTCTGGAGGAGATATCCAGAATTTTAAACACAGCTGAGAACAAGAAAGGTTAAGGCCCCGAGAACATCGTCGAGGTCGTTTCCTTTCTTGCAAATCGAATTCGTTTCCTTAAGACGAATCGAGCCTTGATTAGTCAGGGAATTCAATTTAAGGACAAATCTTCAATTTACTGTTTTCAAAAAAAACAAAACAAAAAAAAACAAAAAAAAAATAAAAAAAATGAGAAAAAAATAGAAAAAAATAGAAAAAAATAGAAAATAAAAAAAGAAAATAAAAAATGGAAAATGGAAAATGCAAAAATGCAAAAATGAATGAAGAAATGAAAAAGAAAACCCCTTTCCTTTCCATGTGATTTCACTGACCGTACAAAATTAGTGTTGGTTTATCTTTGCCTGATTCCTGATTCTCAGCAATAGCCAAAGAGGGGCAGCTGTAGACACCTAATTTTGTCCGGGCCACTAAACAGGTATGCTTTCTTCCCATATTGATGTTTCCGAGTATAAAAAGACTGTTTTCATCCTGCAGGTGGTACTCCGAGACTTAGTTTAAGAGGGCGAGCATAAAAAGTCAAACTTGAAAAAAAGTCAACCCCGAAAAAGTCAACCCCAGAAAGTCAACTACTGAAAAAGTCAACCCACTTTCAAAATCAAGATTTTAAGTTCAATTGAAAAATGGAGAAAGAATTTTGATAATCCGAGGTCTACATTGAAAGATATGGAGTTCGGAAGTTGGGATTTGGAGATTGAGTAGAAAAGAAACCCTAATCCGAGAAATTTGGGGAAAAGTGCTTAAACGATCAAACTGGTCGAAATTGAAGGTTCTAAATGAAAGATAAGCACTGACTACGGGTAATGGAGAAGTCACTTGCAAGAAAAACCGAAAGAAAAGTCAATCCGGGAGAAAACCGAGAATTAGGGTTTTTAGTGGATTTCGGTGAAATCGGGAAGAATCACAGAAATGGCTCGACTTGGTAAGAAAAAAGCCCCCAATGGATGAGGAATGATTAAAAAGGATGGCCCAAGGCTCAGATTGAAGAAAATCTTAAAATCGGACTTGTTTTGAGCAAAACCGGGTTTCGGAGGTTAAAGGGGCAAAATTGGAAAATTTTGGGAAAAATAGCAAATGAGCTCCAAATCTTTTGAAAATTTGCAGATCTCATTTTTAAATTATTTGGAAGAGATTAGCGAAAGAAAATCTTGATTCCGAGTTCGTTTGCAAAATGGCCAAATCCCGGGCTTCTTATGCAGTAATTCAAAAAGATAAATCCCGGAAAAATAGTAAATGGACTCCAAAAATTCTGAAATTTGGAAAATCTCATTTTTAAATTATTTGGAAGAGATTGGCGAAAGAAAATCTTGATTCCGAGTTCGTTTGCAAAATGGCTAAATCCCGAGCTTCCTCTGTAGTAATTCAAGCCGATAAATCCCGAAAAAATACCAAATGAGCTCCAAAAATTATGAAAACTTCCAGATCACACTTTTTAATTATTTTGAAGAGATTGGTGAAGAAAAATCTTGATTTGGAGCTCGTTTAAAAAATGGTAAAAAGTAGGAGCATAAAAGGACATTTTGGGAAGAAAAAATCCAAATAAATAGCAAACGGACTCGGATAATTTTGAAAACTTCCAGAACTCAATATTTTATTATTTTGGAAGTATTAAAAAAAGAAAAATTGAATTTGGAGCCCGTTTGATATTTATTTTGCATCCGAGGGGGCAAAATGGTCATTTCACCCAAGCAACCGAAAAGGGCTTTTTGGGCCCTTCAAAAAATCAGAGTTGGGCTGGAAAAAAGATGTCAACATTTTTCTTGGACAGCTGTAACTTGAGAGGGCTGAGATGCTAATCTAAGGGTGATAATTTCATGACTTTTCATCTTGAATTATTGGCCATTTGATTGAAATTAGGTTACACAAAAATGACAACATCTTGGAGTCCATATAAGCATCATTTTCTGCCAGCCCTAGAGGAGGAGGCAGATTTTGTTTTTTCTTTTCCATTTTGGCTGATTTCTCTTAGTTTTTCTTAGTTTTTATCTTCTTGGTTGAGAGCAAAAAAAGAAAAGTTTAGAAAAAAAGGAAAGTTTGAAGAGAAAAACTTGAAATATTAGCTTCTTGAGGTTGCTCTTGAGCACCAACTCTTGCACTTTCATTTTCTATTCTTATTTTTTGCTATTTTAATCCCTACTTGGTGAGTTTTCATTTTAAAATAATGTTTCTTGTTCTTCCTTCATTTCCTTTCTTAAGTATATTTTTCTTACATTTTGTTTTTACAATAAACTCACCATGGCCAAATGGCCTACATTATTTATTTTAAGTTGTTATTTTTGATTCATTTTACCATATTGTTTATGCTATTTCCTTTATTTTTGATGTTTTAAATATTATGTTATTTCATGTTCTTAAGTTATATTTAATTTGGTTGCTTTGTTTGTTGCCATTTATGTCTTAGATATCATGTTTTTACATTTTTAATTTTTTGTTTTCATGTTGTTTAAATTTGAGCATGTTTTAGAGTTAGCATATTAAGTGTTTGTGAAAATGCTTGTGTGATTCTTTGCATGATTCTTGTTTTATATCTTAGTGAGCATGTTTTAGATTTGGTATATTAGGTGTTTGTGAAAATGCTTGTGTGATTTTTGTGATATGACTTAGTTTTTCATGCTAGCATACCAAGTGTTTGTGAAAATGCCATGCTTGTTGGAGCTTGAGGCCATTTGGCTACTCCATGTGTTTTGCATTGTGTGTTGTATTTTTGTCATGCTAGTTGTTAGGTTTTTGCATTTGCATGATATTTGGTTGGATTTTTGAATTAAGCATGCCTTGTGTTTGTGAAAATGCCATGAATGTCTTAGGTCTAGGTTACATTAAATGCCATGCAAGTTCATGTTAGGTCTAGGCCATATTATTTGTGTCATGCATTTTCCTTACATTTAGGTTTAGATCCATGCATTTCATGCATTATGTTTGCTGCATTATTTCATGCATTTCATGTTCATGCCACTTGAATAATGACTTGAGCCAATTAATGGTTCAAAGTCATGCTCTCTTGAGCACATTTGTGGAAAATCAAGTTTGTCAAATTGATTATTCTACCTTTGTGATTTTTTTTACTTAGCCAATTTTTATCTAACTTTCAAAAAGTCCTAGCTACTGCTTTCAAGTCATTTTATGAGTTTCAAATATTTTTATTTTTATTTTTAAATGATTTTATCAAAGACAAAAAAATGTGTTCGCAAAGCAGTTTTTTTTCCACCCAAAACTCGTACATCTCTGATTTTTCTGGGAATTCATCTTTGATCAAAAACTTAAGCCGATTTTTTCTCGTGTAGTTTTACATGTCCTGAGTCTCCAATAATTTTTTCAGAATATTTGGAATTTTTAAAAATAGGGTAAAAAATCATGGATTAAAACTGGACAGTGGAGTCAGAATTGAATTTAAAGAAAAACAAAGCAGTTTTTTTTCCTCCAAAAACTCGTACATCTCCGATTTTTCTGGGAATTCATCTTTGATCAGAAAATTAAGTTGATTTTTTCTCGCGTAGTTTTACATGTCTTGAGTCTCCAGTATTTTTTTTAGAATTTTTGGAATTTTTAAAAATAGGGTAAAAAATCGTGGATTAAAACTGGACAGTGGAGTCAGAATTGATTTTAAAGAAAAACAAAGCAGTTTTTTTTTTCCACCCAAAACACGTACATCTCCGATTTTTCTGGGAATTCATCTTTGATCAGAAAATTAAGCCGATTTTGTCTCGTGTATTTTTACATGTCCTGAGTCTCCAATAATTTTTTCAGAATTTTTGGAATTTTTAAAAATAGGTTAAAAAATCGTGGATTAAAACTGGACAGTGGTGTCAGAATTGAATTTAAAGAAAAACAAAGCAGTTTTTTTCTCCTCCAAAAACTCGTACATCTCTGGTTTTTCTGGGAATTCATATTTGATCAAAAAATTAAGACGATTTTTTATCGTGTAGTTTTACATGTTCTGAGTCTCCAGTATTTTTTTCAGAATTTTTGGAATTTTTAAAAATAGGATAAAAAATCGTGGATTAAAACTGGTTAGTGGAGTCAGAATTGAATTTAAAGAAAACCCAATTTTCTGTTTTGGTTAACTTACTTAGAGTGGGCTGATTAGGAGGGTTAGCTACTGACTTAGGGTAATTTCTAAGCCTTTTTAAACTCTAAAAATGGTTTTTCAAGTCCCGGGTTAAGGGTAGCCAAGTCCCGATTTTTTAAACTTAGGAAATTAGAGCCATTTTAAAAATTTTTAGCCCAGTTTTTATTTTCTTATTCAAGCTTCTCAAAATTGTTTTCAAACAATCACAAAGTATTTTGGTTTTAGAATATTTAATTTGACATATTTTCCTAAGGTATCCGGATATCTTGTTAGATATACGGATTTCCTTAATTAAAGGAAAAAATACATTTCATGCATTGCATTTTTATTTTCATGCACATTATATGATAGCATTATTTTATTCCATGTCATTTAAATTATATGCCATACCATTCATACTTGTCATGTCATTTAGGTTGTATTATATTATTTAGATTTTGCTATGTCATTTTATTTATGTCATGCATATACATATTCATTTCTTTTAAATGTTTTCAAAAAAAGATAATGGTTTTCAATAAAAATAAAGATATTCCCGAGTTAAAATAATTCATGAGTTCTCTACCGGGTTTGCTGGAGGGAATATCATCAATTATTATTAATAAAGGAATATCTTTCTTTCAAAAAAAAAGAGAATGATTCGGAAAGTTTTCCAAAACTAATAAAAATTTCTATATTTTGCCACGTTTGTTGGGGAATATAGGAAAATTTTGAATTTATAAATTCCGGATCATTTTCAATAAAAAATGGAATTATTTTTCTTTAGATTGGGAATTAATTTGAAATACTAAATTTAAAACCAACTTTTACCAAGACTTGAGATAACACACGATTAATAAGGTACCGATTTATACGGGCGTTGTGGGGGTGCTAATCCTTCCCCACACGTAACCGACTCCCGAACCCGCTTCTTTGATTTCTCTGGTTTAAAACGCAGACTTGAAATTGGTTTTTAAAATGTTTTAATTAATTTTTAAAATATTTTATAAAACCGGTTTTAATAGGTGGCCGATCACACCTAGCTAAAAAAGATTGGTGGCGACTCCATGTTTTTTTAAGGTCATTTTCAAAACCTTCATTTTTTTAGAGGAATTAAGTCGACTTTTCCTCGGTTTTTTTTTTAATGTCACGGCTAACGAATAAT
Source organism: Fremontodendron californicum (assembly GCA_030761205.1). Taxonomy (NCBI): domain Eukaryota; kingdom Viridiplantae; phylum Streptophyta; class Magnoliopsida; order Malvales; family Malvaceae; genus Fremontodendron; species Fremontodendron californicum. The sequence goes on from JAULJL010000032.1 coordinate 7,211,276, forward strand.
AAAGTCTTGCGATGAGACTCGTCGTCGTCGTTATTTTTTAGGTTGCGACAATCAGATCTACTTATATTTTGTTCATGATTGTCTAATATCAAGGCATTAAAACCGAAGGCCATCTAATTGGAAGTCCATGAGCCATAAATTCTCCAGCTCCACATATTTCCCATAGGATGAGTTTATAGGCTCATGACTTCTTTAGAGTACCACCCAATTGAGCACGTAATACATGGTAGATCTCTGATTAACAAACTTCAAATAGTTTACTTGATATAAGTCATCTCACATTCAGATCCCGTAATGGTTAACATAGACAAAAACTGGCTCTGATAGAAGGCACAGAAACCTTCTCCCAACATTTTCAGCCAAAGCTTGGGTACATCAATGTTTACTGTCCAGCATATATATATATATTGTTGGAATTGGGTTTGGAACCAAACATGTAAATGTGAATTTGATCTCTTTATAGCATGATCCAAGTACATTATTTATGGTGTGTTCATAAATTTCATAATTCATGAACTTTATTTATTACATTCATGAATTTGTTCATTCATGTACCATGTATATTCATCTTAATTAATATACATTCATGTATTCATGTTTAATGTTCATTCATGTATTAAGGTTATTCATGTATGTTTAGGTCCCTAATGACCTATAAATAGGTGCCTTGATAGGTGGAATAATTCATTCAACAATTGGTTCAAGCTCTTTTCTTCTTTTGTTCTTTCTACTCTAGAGCTTAGGAATCTGTCATTGTAGAGAGAAAATTGAGTCAATTCTTTAAGTTCGTAGACCTTGAAAAACTGTGTAATTCTTCAAGGTGGTGTTGTTGAATTCCTATGAGGCAATTGCATTGAATCCGTGTGCACCAAGTGACGGGCAATTTCGCCTAAGGACAAAGGGTTTAATCCTTGACAACAACGTTAAGTTCTCTATACTTTAATTTTTCCTTCTACAAGTAAGTTCTCTAATATTCTTTTTAAGGGCATGCTATTTAATTGTTGCAAGTAAACTTTTAAACAAGATTCTTACAAATATACAAAATATATCCAACAATCTTAAGGCGAAATCTTCCTTTTATTTTGTTTATTTGTTTTCTCTGTTGGGTTACTTACTTGTCATAATTAATATTTATTTTGTTATAAATATTGGTGCTTGGATTTCCTGACTTTATATGCATGCTTAAAATCAATATTTTAATTTATTATTATATTGGTGTTTGGTTTTGATTGTGCTATAATCTATATTTGTTTTATATTGATTTTAGATAACATGGCATCTATTTCTTCACTTACTCCTAAAAATGCTGCGGTTGTGACTTCTTCGGAGGGGAGGATTCCACCATCACTCTCAGTGGTGCATGGTGAGAAACCTAATAAGTTCAATGGGTCAAACTTTAAGAGGTGGCAGCAAAAGATGTTGTTCTATCTGACCACCTTGAACTTGGCTAAGTTCTTAACTAAAGATGCACCTAAGCTCTCGAAAAATGAATCTGATCCCACTTCTGTGGCTACTGTGGATGCATGGAAGCATAGTGACTTCATATGCAAGAACTACATCCTGAATGGGTTGGACATTAAACTCTATGATGTTTATAGGTCCATTAATAATGCTAAGGCATTATAGGAAGCTTTGGATCGAAAGTACAAGGCCGAAGATGCGGGCTTGAAAAAGTTCGTAGTCGATAAATTCCTTGACTTCAAGATGGTTGATTCAAATACTGTAATAAGCCAAGTTGAAGAATTCCAACTCATCCTGCATGAAATTCTTGCTGAAGGTATGGTTCTAAGTGAATCTTTCCAAGTGGCTGCCATTATTGAAAAATTGTCACCGTCTTGGAATAATTTCAAGAACTACCTGAAGCATAAGCGCAAGGAGATGGGAGTTGAAAATCTTATTCTGAGGTTGAGGATAGAGGAGGACAATAAGTTGTCCATGAAGAAAGCAAGTTATTCTTCGATGGCCTCAAAGGCGAACGTGGTTGAACACGTGGCTAAAACTCACAACAAGAACCAGAAGAAGAAGCTTGGAGTGAAGGGAAAAGGCATTGCTAAGAAATTCAATGGCAAATGCTTTATCTGCAACAAGATTGGACATCAAGCCAAGGATTGCAAAAATAAAGCTTCTATCGGAATGTCTAAGAAAGAAAATATTGCTCAAGCCCATGTCACTAAGGTTGATGACCTCTCAAACGATGTTTCTGAGAGAACTTGTCAGTAGTTGTCTCCGAGGTCAACAATCCTGAGCAATGGTGGATTGACACTGGTGCTACAAGACATGTTTGTGCTGAGAAGAGAATGTTCTCCACTTATAAAGAAGTGGACGGTGAACAACTCTGCATGGGAAATGTATCTTGCTCCAAGATACTTGGCATTGGGAAAGTCATTCTGAAGATGACTTCTGGGAAGCTTCTCACCCTCAACAATGTACTCCATGTAGCGGATATTAGGAAGAACCTAGTGTCTGGCTCATTGTTGAGCAAAAATGGTTTCAAAATGGTCTTTGAAAGTGATAAATTTGTACTTACCAAAAATGGTATGTTTGTAGGAAAGGGGTATCTCTGTGATGGCCTCTTCAAAATGAATGTAATGACCATTGTAACCAAGGATGAGAACAATAATAATAATGCCTCTTCTTCTTACTTGCTTGAGTCTTGTAATGTGTGGCATGGCAGGTTAGGACATGTGAATTACAATTCTATACAAAAGTTAATATATCATGATTTATTACCAACTATGGATTTTGATAAAAACCATAAGTGTGAAGTTTGTGTAGAATCAAACTTCACAAAGACTTCTTTTCAATCAATTGAAAGAAGCAGCAAACCTCTGGAATTAATTCACTCAGATATTGGTGACTTAAAATTTGTGCAAACTAGTGGTGAAAAAAAAGTATTATATTACTTTTATAGATGATTGCACAAGGTATTGTTATACCTATTTGCTTGTTAGCAAAGATGAAGCTCTTGAAATGTTTAAACATTACAAGAATGAAGTTGAAAACCAACTGGGTAAAAAGATAAAGGTAATAAAGAGTGATAGAGGTGGAGAATATAGTGCACCTTTTGGTAAATTTTGTTCCCAAATTGGTATTATCCACCAAACTACCGCTCCTTATTCACCTCAACAAAATGACATGTTGAACGAAAGAATCGAACTTTAAAAGAAATGATGAATGCCATGTTAATAAGTTCGGGAGCACCTCAAAACTTATGGGGGGAGGCAATCTTAACTGCCAATTATATACTTAATAAAGTACCCCACAAGAAGTTGGAAAAACTCTATATGAATTGTGGAAAGGAAGGAGAGCTTCCTTCAAATACCTTAAAGTGTGGGGGTGTCTTGCTAAGGTAGCAATACCTGATCCCAAAAGGTCAAGATAGGACCTAAAACTGTGGATTGTATATTCATTGGATATGCATACAACAGTAGTGCATATCAATTTCTTGTGCATAAATCGAGTATTGAGGATATTCATCCAAATACAATTATGGAATCAAGGAATGTTGTATTCTTTGAGGAAGTGTTCCCTTTTAAGGTGGCACAGGAAAGTCATTCACTCAAAAGAACGCATGAGGCAAGTTCAAGCAAAAATCATCAATCAGAAGTTGATGAGTTTGAGCCAAGAAGAAGTAAGAGGGTTAAAACGTCAAAAACGTTTGGTCCAGATTTTTTAGGTTACTTGTTAGAAAATGAACCTCAAAGTTTTTCAGAGGCTATGTCGTGCCCTGAAGCTTCAAATTGGAAAGAAGCAGTCAATAGTGAGATAGAATCCATTTTGCAAAACCATACATGGAAACTAGTGGATCTTCCTCCTGGAAGCAAACCACTAGGGTGTAAATGGATTTTCAAGAGAAAGATAAAAGCTGATGGAACTATTGACAAAATACAAAGCTAGGCTTTTTGTTAAAGGATACAAACAACAAGAAGGTGTGAATTATTTTGATACATACTCACCTGTATCTAGAATTACATCCATACGAACGTTAATAGCAATTGCTGCTATTAACAAGTTAGAAATACATCAAATGGTTGTAAAGACAGCTTTCCTAAATTGTGACCTTGACGAAGAGGTTTATATGCAACAACCCGAGGGGTTTGTTGTTAAAGGAAAAGAAAATAAAGTGTGTAAGTTTGTCAAGTCATTGTATGGTTTGACACAAGCTCCTAAACAGTGGCATGAAAATTTTGACAAAGTTATGTTGTCAAATGGTTTTAAAATCAACGAGACTGATAAGTGTGTCTATGTGAAGAACACTGATAAAGGTTATGCCATTGTATATCTATATGTAGACGACATGTTGATTTTTGGCAGCAATGAGTACATGATCAAGTCTACAAAGAACGTGTTAACTAAAAGGTTTGACATGAATTACTTGGGTGTTGCAGATGTCATACTAGGAATTAAAATTTCTAGGACATCTGATGGATTTATATTGTCCCAATCTCATTATGTTGAGAAAATTCTTGACAAATTTTCTAAAGGTGACAATAGCATTGTCAAAACACCAATGGACTTGAGTGAACATCTGTTCAAAAATAAAGGTGAGGGAATACATCAACTGGAATATTCTCGAATAATTGGAAGCTTGATGTATGTTATGAACTGCACAAAACCAGATATCGCATGCTTGATTAGTAAGCTGAATAGGTTTACTAATAATCCCGGTGAGGATCATTGGAGAGCAATAAAAATGATACTCAAATATTTGAGATACACCTTTGACTATGGGCTTCACTATACTGGATACCCGGGAGTGCTAGAAGGTTATAGTGATGCAAATTGGATATCCGACACTAAAGATTCGAAATCTACTAGTGGGTTTGTTTTTACGCTCGGTGGAGTAGTTGTGTCTTGGAAATCCTCTAAACAAACATGTATCGCAAGATCCACGATGGAATCAGAGTTTATTGCTCTTGACAGAGCTGGACAGGAAGCCGAATGGCTTCGAAATTTCTTAGAGGATATTCTATGTTGGCCAAAGCCAGTGCCAGCAATTTGTATCCATTGTGACAGTCAGTCAGCAATTGGAAGGCCACAAAGTAGCATGTATAATGGTAAGTCTAGACATATACGTCGTAGACATAATACCATTAAACACTTGCTCTCGAATGGAATTATTTCAATTGATTATGTAAAGTCAAAGAAAAATATTGCGGATCCGCTAACAAAAGGTTTAACAAGAGAGCTTGTGTATAATTCATCGAGGGGAATGGGCTTAAAGCCTTTAAAAGACAAAAAATGTTATGATGGTAACCCTACCTAGTTGACTGGAGATCCCAAGATCTAGGTTCAAAGGGAAAACTAAGTCATATTGCACTTTAAGTGGCACTTGGAAATTATTATTTCCTACTTATTCCTATGATGAAAAAGTGCTAGCTGTAGCGAGATAAGGATGAGCTATGCTTTTAATGATTCTCATATCTTGGTTTCCAAGTGAGGTATAAGCAGAATACTCTTAATGAGAGGTCATTATATGAATGAGAAATATGGCCATTTCTTTGAGAATTTTTAAAAGGCTGAATTCTCTAAAGCATTCATGAAACCAGGAGTTGTTCAAGGCCAAAATGAACACAACCATGAGAACGAATGGAATCACTTGGTAGAGACTATGTGAGTACTATTGTCTTGGTTTACACGAAAGGCTGAATAGTTCAAGACATCGGTTCACTAGTTAGTCGAGTAAATCCGATAGTACTTCAATAGGGAAGGTTCAAAGCCAAAAGCTACCTCTCCTGATGTAGTTTTCTTCCACTTCAATTTTCTCTCTACAAATCTTTTGCGTCTTCATTCTAGTCATCAATTTCTATTCATGTGGGGGATTGTTGGAATTGGGTTTGGAACCAAACATGTGAATGTGAAATTGATCTCTTTATATAGTGCATGATCCAAATACATTATTTATGGTGTGTTCATGAATTTCATAATTCATGAACTTTATTTATTACATTCATGAATTTGTTCATTCATGTACCATGTATATTCATCTTAATTAATATACATTCATGTATTCATGTTTAATGTTCATTCATGTATTAAGGTTATTCATATATGTTTAAGTCCCTAATGACCTATAAATAGGTGCCTTGATAGGTGAAACAATCCATTCAACAATTGGTTCAAGCTCTTTTTTTCTTTTGTTCTTTCCATTCTAGAGCTTAGGAATCTGTCATTGTAGAGAGAAAATTGAGTCAATTCCTTAAGTTCGTAGACCTTGAAAAACTGTGCAATTCTTCAAGGTGGTGTTGTTGAATTCCTAGAAGGCAATTGCATTGAATCCGTGTGCATCAAGTGACGGGTAATTTCGCCTTAAGGACAAAGGGTTTAATCCTTGACAACAACGTTAAGTTCTCTATACTTCAATTTTTCCTTCTATAAGTAAGTTCTCTAATATTCTTTTCAAGGGCATGCTAATTAATTGTTACAAGTAAACTTTTTAACAAGATTTTTACAAATATACAAAATATATCTAATATATATATATATATTCTTACTTGGAAGTAAAGGTTAATTGAATATCCTCCTTGTTCCTTGTTAGATGAAGAGTAAAATTCTCCTTTGCTTGCAATTTTTAAGAGAGAGAGAAGTGTAAAAGGGAACAAGATAGAACGAGACTGCTTTCAATTTAATAGTCCTCATTCAGTTACAGACAACGTGCGCTACTGTTCCATTAAGCCAACAGACATGAGCAGTGATAATTATGTTGTTAATTAATCTCATCCCTATCCTATTGAATATGTGCCAACCAAAAACAGAAACAAAGGCTACTAATGTTCGTAAAGAGGTGGCCACTTAAGATGTTTGATGTTATGTTATTCGGACTCGGAAGTGAGTGTCGGATACGGATATGTCCGGGTATGTTTAATTTTTTTAAAGTTTTTCCATATATTTCGAGCGTCTTTGGAGGGTCATATCCCTATACCCATATCCGAATATATGTATGACACAAATGCTTCAAGAAAAATGAAAAATCTAATCAACATAGGTTTGATGCAATGATGGAAGGATGATGTCCTACGCATAGAAAAATAAGGCAGCATCACAATTCCATTCTCCAGCAATAAAACAATAGAAAGCCTCGAGTAACAGAGATAAGCAGCCCAGTACAGTATCACAGAGCATTTATCATCCTCTTCATATCTGCAGACCTCCTGGGATATAGGTCTTCAATTGCTCTTTCACTAAGTACTTGCTTGATACGGGCATTGCTCGTATTCATGGTCTTGATGAAGTAATGGCAGGTGAATTAGTAGAATTTGAAGAGGATACAATAAGCATTGTCCTGAATTTGGAATCAAATAATGTTGGTTTTGTATTAATGGGTGACGCTTTGATGATACAAGAGGGAAATTCTGTAAAAGTAACAGGAAAAATTGCTCAGATACCAGTGAGTGAGGCTTATTTGGGTCGTGTTATAGATGCTCTGGCTAAGCCTATTGACAGTCAGGGTGAAATTCCAGCTTTTGAATCTCGGTTAATTGAACCTCCTTTCCCATGTATTATTTCGAGACATTCCGTCATTATTTATTTTTTTTCAAAAAATAATTAGGAAATATTTATGATAACTATTAGAGGCGACGAAATTAATAATATTATCCGTGAACGTATTGAGCAATATAATAGAAAAGTAAAGTTCCTTACCTAAATTTCATGACCAATAAAAACCAAAAATCCAGTAAGCAAAATGTGCTTCCTGAAAGATGGAGGAATATTAAGAATCTAGGACTTGAAGCACAAATGATTGCACTCAAAATTTCAGTATTAGCAAGTGGGATTATCAAAATGAAAAATACACAGAAAACATTATGAGTATTCTGAAATAACTTAGTTTCCAGCTATGTTGCTCCGACTTTTTATTTTTCTTGAAATATTCGTGTCCAACACTCGTGTCCGACGCATATCCGGACATGGGTATGGAGACATGATCCACCAAAAACCCTCCAAATACATGAATATCTTTAAAAAAAAATTAAACATACCTGTATCGGATACTCACATTCGAGTCCGAGTAACATAAGTTTTCAGAAAAATATTGCTTATAATAGACTTGAAATTTGAAAGACAATAGCAAAATAACCAGATCAGAATACTGAAAATTTTTCAATATTATCACCTACACAATCTGACAATGAAATACATATACACTGCTAATCAAATAGATGTCAAGTAATAGCTAGAGCAGGGCCTCTCTCGAGGCACTTTAGCTTCAAGCTACCAATCTGGAGAGCCCCGAGCACAAAAAAGATAATACACTACGACATTTATACTCATGACATTAATAACACTTAACTGTCTAATACCAAGGCTCGAAAACCTCCAAAATCCAAGGCCTTTAAGAAGTCCATGGGCCATTCTAGTTATTAATTTTTGCTTCTCCACAAAATTCCAATAAAATGAGTTTATGTGCTAAGGACCAAGGAGTAAGGACTTCTCTATAGATGATCTAGCACTCAAGAGAGCATTTAATACTGGTAGATTTATGATTAAGAAATTTCAAGTGGTTTGCTTGATAGAAATCATCTCAGAATTCAGATCTTGCAGGACCAAGTGGTTAAACATAGACATGCACTGGCTCTCTTATAAGGTAGATAAATATTTTTTTTTCAAAGTAAAAAAAACAAATATTTTTAATTGTATATTCGTGAAAATAATTTTATTTGATTTTTTTATTTATTCTCCTACTTAGTTGATATCACTAAAGGAGGCAATTGGACGGGTTCAAACAGTTCGGATTGAGTCATTTCGGGTTTGAGTCCTATCAAATTCAGGTCATTTTGGTTTCAATTCATGTCATGTTTGGGTCATTTTCGATTTGAGCCATTTCGGGTTCGAACAGGTTAATTTTACGTTATTTTTTATTTTATGTTAGATTTAATTATTTTCACATAATTTAAATGTTCAAATTCAAAAATAAATTATTATTTTTTAGTAAGCTTTTGTATAATATGATATTTTTAATTATATTCATATATTAATATCAATATTTATTAGAACCAAAAAGGATATAAAACTAATTTCTTATATAAAATCAATTTGTTATTATAAAAAATATGATATATTATCATATTGATATTTAAAACAATTGATTCGAAGAACTCTAATATTCAACATATAAATATATTATGATTTATATTATACATACATATAAATATAATTATGCAGACTAATAATTAAATAAAAATGGATAAATTGCTATATTTGAAGAAGAAATAAGATTAATATTTAAGAACCGGTAAGACAATGTTAAAAATAAGTACTACTACTAGTTAATTGCTCAATTATTTGTCATAATGGTATAATCTTAACTTAAAATTAAAATTTTTAAGAAATCATGATTAAAAATTACTTGATATATATAGTATATATCTAAATATTTTAATAATTTATCATTTAATAAATATTAAATAATAATGACTAATAAAGATGATATAATATAATGATTTGTAAACATGATACAATTACACGACACGTGAACGATACGAGATGTATAAAATAATATCATGATCTTATTAATTAATAAAGTCGTAATTAAATAAAAAAAATAATTACTTAAGAAAAAAATTTTGTGAATTCTAAAAAAAATGGAGTATGAATAAACTAATTAAGTCTATGCATGGAAAAAAAACAATTAATAATAATATAAGCATCATGTTTTGAATCTCATATTAATTGAGTTTTTTATTTATTTCATTATTTTTATATAAAATTAGTGGTATGATTATTAGTATGATTGTAAGCCTTTAACTCATTAGTTAATAGTATGACTTTTAATATATTAATTTAAATTTAGATATATCACATACTCAAATATGTGAGAGAAAATAAAAATATATAAAAATAATAATCACTATTTAAATACTTTTAATTTTATTCTAAAAAATATATTTTTGATGATTTTTAAAAAATAATCATAATTTTATTTTTTACAGCTTTAAAAAAACATTTCTCTTTTATTCACAACCCAATTATACACATATAAATTAATTATTTTTATTTTTAGAATTAAATTTGAGTAATTAGGGGTTTCTGATCGGATCATTTCGTATTCGGATAATTTTGTGTTCGAATTTTTTATTCGAATCTTTAATTTTTTTTTTATTAAATCAAATTTAAATGAATTTAAATCTTTTCAAACGAATTTTCGAATTAAAATTTATTTTGACACCTCTAAATGTCACTTCACTCGTGAGAGACTTTAATAATACTATAGATATTGGCATAAAAAAAAATTTGTGAATCAGAAAAGCCCTATTGTGCATGGCAATGAAGAAGAGAAAGCGAGCGAGAGAGAGAGAGCACACAAAAACAAGCATATTTCCTTCAAAAATTCAAAAGGGCCACAAGGATGGGCTAGAGAATTTCCCTGCAAGTGGTCCCTCCATTCCACGTGGGAAGTAGGTTGGATAAATTTGATAATTTAAATATATTTTTTATATCATAATTATATATAAAATATTATATATTTATATAAATTTTGATACATTTATATATTTATATTGTATTTATATTATATTATATTTTATATCATATTTATATTATATAATTAGGTCTATACAAAAATATTAAATGTAAAGGGTGAGTTTGGGTATCCATCCATCCATCCATACTGATCCATCCCCCAAAAGGTAAAGAACTGAAAGCTACCTCCACGTTCTGTCTCTTGTCTTGTCTTGTTTACTTTACTTTCTTTTCCTAATTTCAATTACCCGTCATCATTCCCCCCCTAATCTCTTTTCTTATATTACAATTTACAACCCAAGAAGAGGACAAGTTTAAGCAGCTCCCCCATATCAATAATTTAAATCCCAAAGCTCACTTTTTGTGTTTTTGTTTTTGGTTTCAGATATTGACAAACTTATCCATCCAGCTATTCTCCAATATCATCATCGCCATTCTAACTCTGTCGGTGCAGCATCTAATCTATAGTTTCGACTTTGGACTATGATTTCCTAACCTACTTTTGTTTGAAAACTATTATGTGACTGACGCTGACAGTCATACATATATTAAAAATAAATTTTATTATTTTTTATCAGTCATTTTAATTTAAATATAATATAAATTAATAAATATGTCAAAATTTTAATTAAAAATACAATATATATTAAATATATTATGTTTAAATGCATCTTATTTATTATATAATTATTTTTATAATTATTAAATATATCGTATTGTCTAACATATATAAAATTACCAAATCTAATGAGAGATTAAAAGTAACATCTGAATCAGATGTATAAAACTCATCCTACATTCCTACTATACTTGTTAAATTTTAAAAATATTTTATTTATGATGAATTTAGAGTTTGACTCAACGCTATATACCCCTTTATGAATGTAGTTTCCTCCGAGATTGTTATTCAAATCAGTTGTTTGATGATCCGGTTAATTTGTATTTATAGACTTTTGTTAAAGTTAATTAAAAATTTATTTTAATAATTGAATATATATTCAATGATAAGGTTTTATTTATTTTGGGGAGTTCAAAAATTAAATTCATAAAAGGTAGCATTTTATTTATTCAATATTAAATTCATAAAAAATAACATTTTATTTTTTCAATATTAAAATTCAAAAATTAAATTTATCCAAATATTTAATTTATATATAAAATTTATCCTAATTAAATCACATAAAAAATATCTTAACCTACACTTACTAAAGAAATCCAAAATTCAAATACTAACTTAACAAGTTAAGAGTTATATACCTACTAAATTAAAAAAAAAAAAATCTTATACAAAAATAATTTAATGTAAAAAGTACGACGGCAACATGCAACCCATTAAAATATTGACATTTATGAATATTAATAAATTAAAAATTGGAAAGTTAAACAATGGTTTTGGAACTGACATTTATGAATCAAATTTTATAGTTTCAAATATCTTTTTCAATTTAACCATAATTCTGTACTAGAATGCTATTTTTTCTGCATTTTAATTTTTATTACTGTGTTATATATAGTTATCGCTTCTGTTTTTTATATTTAATAATTTTTTTAATTTTATAAATCAAATAAATTAATGAATATATAATAATTTAATTATACTAACTTTATGAATGTATAATTATATATAGTAGATCAATAAAAATATATACTTTATAAAATAATTTTAAAATTAAAATGAATTTTAAAAAGAAAAAATTAAATTATAAAAATATAATAAAAAATTCCGTGCATGACACGTATTAAAAAAAGCTAATTTTAAAAAATAAAATATATAACAATCTCTTAATTCAGCTTTTAAAATTAAATTTTTTTATTGTATATAAAAAATAAATCTAATTATAAATACATGAATAATCTTGGTCAAAATTGGGGTTTAAATTGTTGTACTCAAAATTAAAAAGCATAGGATTTGAAGACAAGAGAATTGATCTCTAGCTACTATTGAAATTTAGATAGAACTTAAAAAAATTTAAAATTTGGGCAGTAGACAAAAATCTTGAGCCATATCCCAAAATCTCAATGAGTGCATAAACTAAATCAAACCAAACCATACCATACCATATCAAACCATACCTATACCTATGGTTCTAAAAAAAAGCAAAAACAATATTTAACCTATACCTAGAATTGACAATTTTTATTTTCATATTATGTTCGTGTATTTTCATGTATCATAATCATGTTTAAGGTAATATATTTTTATAAAATTTGATATGTTAATAATTTGTGTTATATATATTTTGACATGTTCGTGTATTTGTGTCATGTTCTATTATTTTTTTTATGTCGTGTCGTGTTTTGTATTGTGTTTTAATTATTTTTCTCATATTATGTTCGTATCATATAATTATATCGTGTCCAAAATTACTAGATCTACCTATATCCATATTTGATGAGAGTTTGGCCTAAGGATGGCAAAACCTGATCCGTTCCACGAAGTTCGTATCGATTCGTTCTGAATGAGAAGTTTTTTTTTTTTTTTTTTTGAAAAGTGGGGATTGGGTGGAGTGAGACGATTTTGATAAATACTTACTCCGCTATGCTCCTTCTTACTTTTTAAAATTACTATTTTTCCACTTAAAATATTTTATATATTTCTTTTTTATTTTTAGTATATATTAGATATATATATACTAATATTATATATACCTTATATTATATATATATATATATTAAAATTATGTTGATTATTTTATAATATTAAATTAAAAATAATTAATAAAAAAATAGAATAAAATATCGTAAAATAATTATGAATATAATCGATATCTGTGAAAACAAATATTTTTAATATTCATACAAAATAAAACAAAAAATAATAAAATAATTTCCATCCTTATTCCGTTCCACCTTTTTGGCTAAAGAAAAGTAAAACAGCAAACTTAATAGTGGCTGCCAATCAGTTGTGTTGTGAGTGAAAGGCATAGCATAGCATAGCAGCAAAGCAAGAAAGGCAATTACTTAACTGACCCGACTGACTCTCGAGTCTTGAGGTCGAGGTTAAGGCTTGCATTAAGGCACATTACATTTTTACCATTGGGGTGGCTACAAGGGAATGTGTCGGCTTTGCTTCCGCTGTCTTAACAAATTCCATTTCCCCCTTTTTTGCTCCATTGGCACTTGTTCAGTTCTTTCAATATTGGTGAAAATTCGAAGCTTCGTTTGAAATTTAAAAAGATTTGTACAAAAATGTTAAATATTATATTAAATGAGTTTGGATACAAATTAGATCTATTTTTTAAACGGGTCGAATCTTGAACAAAGTATTTAAGATTCTAGCTCGATAATTTTTAAGATATATTTAATATTTATATATTATATTAAATTAAAAATAAATATATATCAAATAATATATAAATTATATCATATCATATCATATTAAATTAAAATTAAAATTAAATATATAAAAATATAATATATTTTAATTTAAACTTTGAAAGTCAAATTTATATTATATTACATAATTTTGTTATTTTTTTTATTTATTGCAAATTACATGTCCTTGACCTAAGAACTGTTAGAAGCTTTTTCTGTATAAAATTAATTAATCGTGGTGGTGTAGTTACCTTTACATAATTTGCATCACCATTAAAAGTCCAATTTGCTACGAAGTCTACACAGAAATTTACTTATTGAAAGATATGATGAATCTTGCAATCTCGTACTCTATGGATGAACTGTTGACACTGATAAATAATATAGTATAATGAATCTTTATCATGTAAAAGGTTTGTGACCTTTTAAAAGAGAGTTTGATTCTAAAATTAATAGCCTCATTTTCATGTGAATTTCAATCCCAACAAAATTAAAAAAAATGCTATTTAATATTTAATCTTTAGTTTTATTTTGCAAAAATATATATTATCGGTTAAATTTAAATTGTTTATTTAAAAATATAAACGAATATGGACAAATAGTAAGACCCATTTTTAGATCGAATCAAACGTGAATAATTCATAAATCTGGTCCGATCCATCAACATACGTAGCTTTAGCACCCAATTCATACATAGTGCCACCTCATACGTAATCATCCTTTCTCAATTACCCAAACTACCCCCACCATTCAATCATTTGAGCTATTGAAGTTCCATAAAACATGTCCACGTGGGTGCCAACTTTCGAGGTCAATCCCGTCATTTTCATGACAAGAACGTGTAGGTTTATCGAAAACTTACCCTTCAACAGTTCAACCTTTCATCAGGGGAAGAGATAGCTGGGATTTGATATTGCCTCAGACGACGTTTATCTTGTCAATATAAAATTTCCATGAATTTTCTACCTTCATTTTTTCTGCTTTCATAATTGAAAAAAAAAAAGAAAAGAAAACAAAAACCATAAATGAATATTAGTTAAACTTAATTTTTCATGTAATTAAGAAACTGTCAAGAAAAAAAAAAAATAATTCTGCTTCATATAAAGAGAAAGAGAGTAAAAGTGAGAAGAAAAAAAGAAAGCTTGAGTAGAAAGTAAGTTTGCACTCCTTTTAGACATTGTTTAGCAATATTTTTGACACAATTTTTAAAGCAAAAATTATTTTTTATAGCAAATATAATATTAAATAAATAAAAAAATTAATTTTTATTGTTGAAAGTTGAAATCATAGTTTGAAATGTCAAATAAAAAAGAATTTGAAAAATCAAATTAAAAAACTAAAAAATATAGTTTTTGAATTTTAAAAGTTGAGTTTTAGGTAAAATAACTTTATTATCTTTAAATCTCTACACTTTTATTATTTTAAACATATATATATATATATATATTTTTTACCTTTCAATTCTTCACAATACTTTTTCACAACAACACTAAACACTTAAAAATTTTTAAATCACACTTTTTAAATATTTTTTTCAACCCAATTTTTTTTTTTTCAATCCAAACCTTTTTTAACACCAACACTTAACTAACCCTTAATCATTCAATTCAATCTTAACTTGCCTAAACATTTTTGAATTCTCATAAGAATTTATCATTCTACTCTCTTTGCTTCAAAAAACACCTGGGTTGTTTAATTTTCCTCTGCTATTTTTCTATATATATATATATATATATATATATATATATATTTTTTTTTTTTTCGGTTTGACTGGAATAATTTTTAGGTGGTGTGGGAAACATGATTTATTATTTGATTTTAATGCCTTTTCACTTGATTTTGCTTTGAAGTTTGCCAAAAGGATATTTCTTGTAAAACTTTTTTTTTTGGCTCACTATTTCGCTGTTGCAATTATTAACACCTCCTTGCTCCCCACATTTCATTTCATCTTCTCTTATCTTGAAGCTGAAATCTTTTCTGAATATTTCATTGTATCTTTATTCTTTAGTTCCACTTTTTTTGTCCCTTAACCTTACCCAGGCCCGCTTCTCCTTATTTTTCTTTCCTATATTAGTAGCTGCACATGTAAGTGGCTCAGTCTTTTGGCTTTTTGAGTCAATCTCGTTTCCCCTTCTTCTTTCCAGTTTCTTGCTGTTTTAGTTACTTTCTTTAGGATTTGGGATCTGGGTAGTTCTCAGATTTAGTAGTTTACTCTTACTAATTCTAAGTTGGGTTTTTTTGTATAGAGAGAGAGATCATGGCTGGAGGAGGAGCTCCAGCAAAAGCAGATGAGCCACAGCCACATCCACCAAAGGAACAGCTGCCCAACGTTTCTTATTGCATGACAAGTCCACCTCCATGGCGTGAGTTTCTTCAACCCTGTTGTTCTGTTTTTGTTTTTTCTTCTCCTGGTTTTGACAGCTTAGGTTCTAAATTTTATATTCAGTACCTGAGGTATTATGTTAGATTTTTGGTTGGTTTAGAGTGTGATTCTTGTGAATCAACCAGGGAATGTTTTAGGTAAGGTTTTGGTAGTAGTCATTGTTTTTGGATATGCATCTTCTATTAAATTCTTTTTTTAGCTGAAAGTAAGTAGGGTTTTTTAGGTTCTTCTTTGGGTTTAGATACCCCTTTTTGGAAAAGAAAATACCACTTTTCTGCAAAAAAAAAAAAAAAAGGAGCTATCTATCTAATTTTTATTTATTTCACATTCCAATTCTGTGAGGAAGATAAAAAAGAAAAGAAAAAGAAAAAGAAAACATAACTACTTTTGATAATTCATGTATTAATGTTTGGATTATTTTATTGAATGAGTATCATATATATTTATATACTTTTTTTTTTATTGAATGAGTGATATATATATATATATATACTTTAACAAAAAAAAAAATTTCTTTCCCTCTATGTCACTTTGGTAACTAAGGATGGTAATTCAAGTCATATACTTGTTGATTTGGTTAGAGTTAATCTGAAGCCAACTCCTCTCTGCTACTTCCTTTTCGTTTAATTTTGTTTAGCATTTTCCCTCTTCTAGTTTTTCACCTCTACTTTCTCCTCACTATCTTCAATTTTCTGGGTTGTTCTATCTCTACTTCAAATAAATTGAGGAAATTTTCATTTATTGTCTTGATGTGGGTTGAAGATATTACATAACTATTGTGGATATGCCCTTACTTGGCTATTATGTGATTAACTGCCGTTATCACTAGCATTTGTACGCTGGTAGAAAAAATTGCAACTAAGCTCTTGACATTTTGGTCTGTATTTGATGCAGCCGAAGCCATCCTTCTTGGTTTCCAACATTATCTTGTGATGCTTGGCACAACAGTGATCATTCCCACTTCTCTCGTTCCCCAGATGGGAGGTGGAAATGTAAGACCCAAAGAAAAAAATCAACATAAAGAATCAACAATTGTTACTTTGATTACTATGGTATTTTGCCTGGACATAATAATGCTATTGCAATGACCTCTGTAGGAGGAGAAAGCAAAAGTGATCCAGACTCTACTCTTTGTTGCTGGTTTGAACACATTGCTGCAGTCACTGTTTGGGTCTAGATTGCCTGCTGTGATTGGAGGGTCTTATACCTTTGTCCCCACAACAATCTCAATTATCCTTGCTGGTCGGTTCAGTGATACTACAGATCCTATCGAGGTTTTGTGATCTAAACTCCATTTTACTGTATTAGGTGATGTTTGTTTGGACTTTAAAATTGCTAAAGTTGCTTCTTAATTTGGAGAAGCAAGCATTTGCCTAATTGCTATTTGGGACACAATTTTTATCCAGCTCGAGTATTACTGATGTGATACCGTATGTCTTCACTCTTTAACATCCCACTGAAGGAACAGTATAAAGATGTTTAGAGTGCATTCCTTTTTTTTTAATAGGAGTTTACAACCCATTCTCATTTTAAAGTACCCTATTCTAAATGCTTTTTGTAGTTTATTACTTAAAAAAGTAAATATACAGAAAAAGGAGTGATCAAGTTGTCCAATTTGAACACCAACATTCTGCATATTGGTGTTTTCTTTGGTTTGTTTAATTATTGTGTTTTGATGCCTTTTTCAGAGATTTAAAAGGATAATGCGGGCAATTCAGGGCTCCCTCATTGTCGCTTCAACTCTTCAGATTGTCCTCGGGTTCAGTGGCCTTTGGCGTAATGTTACAAGGTTAGTTGACTAGTGCTTAATATTTCGGGGAAAGCTTGAACAGCTTGGCTATATATGCTTTTCCTTGTAATAAATTGGAATTAGGTTGATTATATCCTGGTCTTATATGTTTAATATAGTCATTGTAAGTGGATTCAGTTTTTGAATTATAGGTTCTTGGACTAATACTTGCTTCATGCTGATTCACTTGAATGCTTGCTACAGAGTATCTAGAACAAAATCAAATATTTGAACGAGACTTTTTCAATTAACTCATTTTAACCATATGGATTTATTTTTCCATTTTCAGGTTTTTAAGTCCACTTTCAGTTGTTCCTTTGGTATCTCTAGTTGGTCTTGGGCTTTATGAGTTTGGTTTTCCTGGGGTAAGTCTATGCTTTATTATGTAAATGCATCTGTCATGGTATCATATCATCATCACTATGAATGTTGACTATTGTTTCAATTATTAGGTTGCCAAATGTGTGGAGATTGGACTGCCTCAGCTAATTCTTATAGTATTTGTCTCACAGGTAGTGTCTTATAATTTTTGGGACATGCAGTTATCCATCTTGTAGTTATAGTCTAGCATATTTGTGACTTTTGATTTCAAACTTTAGTAACTATAATTTTTATGAAATAATCATTACTTATCTGTGTTTATTTTGCAGTACATGCCTCATGTGATAAAATCTGGAAGACACGTCTTTGAGCGTTTTGCTGTCATATTTTCAGTGGTGGTTGTTTGGATTTATGCTCATTTACTCACTGTAGGTGGAGCTTATAATGGTAAAGCACCAAAGACACAAATAAGCTGCCGCACTGATCGTGCTGGTCTAATAGATGCTGCTCCATGGTGAGTTCATGCAGCATCCTTAGAGCAGTTGTCCCCTTTGCGTTTCTCAATTTGTATATCATGCATGGTACATTGATATTACCTATTAATTGTTTATTTTGAGATGAGGTGCGCATGAAAACTTTTCTTTCTAGGGGACATTTTCTTAAATCATAGGGTTTCACTATCAATTGAATGGGTGAGGTCACACATCTTAAAGTATGGGCAAGCTGATTTGGCAAGACTGTTGTTTATATGTTCTATCTGAGGAAATTCTGCTTGCTTGTGATGTACTAAATCCTTGCTCTAGTTGCCTTCTATTAAATATTAATTGGTAATTTATTTAGAAGCATCAACAGTTTTGGTCCTAGGCTTGCTTCATAACCTCAAAGGTATTAATTGAATACATAATCTAAGGTACAAAGGGCACTTTTGCACTTGTGTTTGATAACAACCTTAATATTTCTTTTACCATAATATGATATCATTCTTCAAGAATGGCATAATTATAATCGTTCCTTACGAGAATTAGGGGTTTGCAGGATAAGAGTTCCTTATCCCTTTCAATGGGGAGCACCTTCATTTGATGCTGGTGAAGCCTTTGCTATGATGATGGCTTCTTTTGTTGCTCTTGTTGAGGTTTGTTTTCTTCTGTTATTTTTGAATTTTATTAACTTTTAAAACATTTTCTTTTCTTCTTATTTTGATCTTTCCAAATTTTTAACTGAGTGTCATTGTCATCGTTGTTGTTTCTCTTATTGTGGTATTTTTCCTTTCATGTCATTTCTTATGGACTCTCCTGCACTGCCATTTTATTTCAACTCTTGTTATATCAACTGGCTCAAAGTGTTTTCTTTTTCTTCCCTAGAGTTAAAAGTATCACCTTTTTCAGTTTTCTTTGGTGACTTCTTAAGTCTATACTGCTGTTTAAACGTGCACCCAAGCAAATTCTTTCATACACTTTGGAAGTTAATAGTTAATTGCAGAGTTATTTATAATTTAAAGTTTACTAACTTTTTACCTGTCCAATGTCATGAATAGTCCACTGGGGCTTTTATTGCAGTGTCAAGATATGCAAGCGCAACTCCAATGCCACCGTCTATTCTTAGCCGTGGTATTGGTTGGCAGGTAATTTGAAAAAGCTTGTTGATACATATGCTTATAATGTGAAGAAACTTTGTGCAATTAAGACTATTAATTAAGTTGGCTGTCTTATAATCCATGATCACATGGGATTGCTACACCACTAACCTTGTGCCTAAAAGTACATGAATTCATATACATCTATTCATCATCATTGCCCCAGGAGGAGCCAGGACCATGCATTTCCATTTAACATCTGGATATTTCATCTGCGTTTGCTGAACTTCAGTTTCATGTTAATATTGAATTCTTATCTTTTGTGAAGTAACTCTTTTTTGCCTGCTTTAGGGAGTTGCAATTTTGGTCTCAGGGTTGTTTGGAACTGTCAATGGATCGTCAGTATCTGTGTAAGGCTCTGACTAGCAATGAACATTATTATCGGACCCTTTTTTTTTTTTTTTCTTTTTCTTTTTCTGTTCAATTAATTGAAAACAGAATTTGTATACTGACTTTGGTCTCTCTATAGAGAAAATGCTGGTCTTTTAGCCTTAACACGAGTTGGCAGCCGAAGGGTTGTGCAAATCTCAGCTGGATTTATGATTTTCTTCTCCATTCTTGGTAATTTGCTGATTTATGAGATTTTGTTCCAGATAGTCATTGAGCATTTTTTTCTTTCATATTAGATGTTAATTTTTATAATTAATGTGCAGGGAAATTTGGAGCAGTCTTTGCTTCAATTCCAGCACCCATTATTGCTGCTTTGTACTGCCTATTCTTTGCTTATGTCGGTACGTGTCTGATCTCAGCTGTTCACAAGCAAACATGTGGATCATGATTTATAGTAAGCTGTTTCAAGTATTTACATATTCTATTTCCTCATGTTTCTGCAGGTGCTGGAGGTCTTAGTTTTCTACAGTTCTGCAACCTCAACAGCTTCCGTACGAAGTTTATATTAGGCTTCTCTGTTTTTATGGGCTTATCCGTGCCACAGTACTTCAACGAGTATACTGCAATTAATGGCTATGGTCCTGTTCACACAGGCGCGAGATGGGTATTCATACTAAATCTCTTTCAACTTTGTTATTTTTATTTTTATCTTAAATAACCTTTTGTTATAATCATTTAGTTAACTGGGTCTTACTGACAAGGATTTTATGCCTTTCTTAACAGTTCAACGATATTGTAAATGTGCCTTTATCATCAGAAGCATTTGTTGCGGGTTGCTTGGCATATTTCCTTGATAACACATTGCATCGCAAGGACAGTGGAATTAGGAAGGACAGGGGTAAGCACTGGTGGGACAAGTTCCGGTCATTCAAGGGCGATTCAAGGAGTGAAGAATTTTATTCCCTCCCCTTCAATCTAAACAAATATTTCCCATCTGTGTGATATATGAGGTACCGAGTTAAAAGGCGGTTTTATCAAATATTTACCCCTTTCGGTAAGTTCTCAAAGCCCCTTTGTGGATCACATCTTACTATCACCAACCATTAATTCCGTGTTTTGAATTGTATTACATGCTATAGCAGTATAATATAGTGTTTCACTTATAGGAGGCCTTAGAACATTTATTGAATTGTTTCTTTTCCCCTCTCGCTGGCAATGAAAGCAGTTTTTAATGCCTTTGTTCAATTCATCTTGTTTGATGTTTGCTTTATAAGTGTTAGTCCACTGATTCCTGTATCCCCCATATTTGACATTTCAAAGGCTATCTACTAATCTGAGGCCACACTCTGCATCTCTCTGTTTATAAAGCATGAATTCATCCATTTGTAAACTAATTTGTGAAGCTCATGAGCCTGCTAATCCATCACAATCTTGCGTTTCTGAAGTGGCTTTGTGTCTATGTTACTCAGACTTAGGTGTGAGTGTTGATCACGGGTATGTTCAATTTTTTCCAAGATTTTCATGTATTTGGAGGGTCTTTGGAGGATCATGTCCCCATATCCATGTCCGGATATGTATCAGACACGAGTATTTCAAGAAAAATGAAGAGTCAGAGCAACATAGTTTTGTTTTTTCTTCTCTCTAGTTCCTTTAATAAAGTTTTCCAAGGAATGGAACAGGGTCATTGAATCTTGTTTTTTAGTCGTGCTTGGTAGAGGCAATAAATAGGTAAGGTGGTGTTACTGCTCAAGTTCCCAACTCTGTTGAGGGAAAAAAGAACAAGGAAAATTTCTGATATGCTGATTTATAAAATTGAATTGAATCAGCTTCTAGTATACTGGGCCATTCCTTGCAATCTAATTAATAATCTCTGAAGTGCATAATTGAATCAAATACGACTGAACTGGTGCAAGCATTTCTTTACTTTTTCAGATTTGGATTATCTTCCAAGTTTTGTCAGTTTTGGAGGATGCAATATTTTAATTCCCTGATAATATTAAATTAAATGTATTAATTCAATTGATTCATGCAGTTATCTTAAAAGCTTAAAAGGTGGCATTTATTACATTTATAATTTAAATTTCAGCATTTGTAATTCTTTCTTTTATCCCATAGCCTCTTTTATACTAAAAAATAAAATAAAATGCATTAGACCTTAAGTAAAGCAGAGAGGACAATGGACAATATCAAATTAATTTCAGGTTGATGAGAATAGATGCAGGTTGTAAGTCTTGCCTTTGGAGATAGTTGCTTTACAAAATTTTATTTTCTATAATCAATTTTATGCTATATTTGGATTGGAGTAGGGGGAGGGAAAGGAAAGTAAAGTAAAGAAAGGGGTAAAGGGGATCTTTTCTTTGTATTAAAAGAAAATTAATAAAAGAAAGTGAGGAAGTTGAGCATCCTGAAATGTTCAACTTTTTAATTATCTCAAATTGGGAGAATTGCTAGGGAAAAAAAGGATTAAAAAAATAATAATTATAAAATGACTTTTATACCTTTAATATTTTTTTTTTCAATTTTCAAAAGTAATTATAAGCCATTGTATCTGTAATTCATTTAGTAATTATTTATTTATTTATTTTGTACTTGATCTTAATTTTTTTTTCATTTTATTTTATTATTTCATATTTTTTATTTAAAAAAAGAGGGACAAAAACACATGTAACAATGCAGAATTAATACCTATAATAATTAAGCTTTTTAAAACTATAATAAAATATTAATAATACTTATACAAATTTATAATAAATTTTATCTTAAAAAGAAATGTTTAAGTTTTTGAATTTTCTCATTGAAATTAAATTTTAAAAAAATTATATTATTTGTCTAAAAATAATTTCAATCATATATTTTTTATGAATTCATAAATAATACATCTTTTTAATTGAAAATTCTTTTTCATTTTCTAACATTTCAAATGTAATTATAACAATTAATTTTATTATTCATATAATAAATTAATTAAACATTTAATTTTAAAAGGGTATAATTGGAATAATATATTATAATATATCCATTCATTTCCATTTCATTCCTTAAACAAATAAAGAATTTTCATAATTCATTCATTTTTTTTTTCTTAACTCATTTTAGCTATCCAAACAAGTAAATGGAACATTCTTTCATTTTCTTTAAAAATCTCTACTTTCTTTTACTTTTCCTTTACTACTTTCAATCCAAACATAAGTTTAAAGTGATTTATCTAAAGCTTTGCATCTCTCTCTTTTTTTTTTTTTTTTTCCCTCTTGAGCAAACACATTTAATATCAAGCAAATTGATCACACTGGCTTTTCAATAATATTGCTATTCATTATGGTAGAATCTCTTTCTTAAATTTAAGATGAGTATTTAATTTAAAATTAAT
This sequence comes from Fremontodendron californicum, assembly GCA_030761205.1. Lineage (NCBI taxonomy): Eukaryota > Viridiplantae > Streptophyta > Magnoliopsida > Malvales > Malvaceae > Fremontodendron > Fremontodendron californicum. The sequence continues at coordinate 7,234,872 of JAULJL010000032.1, forward strand.
TAACAATAAGTGAAGACGTTCTTATTATATTTATGTTAGGATGTCCAAATTAATTGATGTGAGATTTATTTTTATCATCATTTTTATACTCGGATAATGAAATTATAACGTGACATGAATATTACGTGTAAGCATAACAGACTTATTGTACGGTATAATTTTTGTATTGTAACATGTCTATCACGAAAGGGTAATGGCGTGATAGCACTTGCTCTGATGTCATATTTTTGTAGATTTTCTCACATTTTGAAAAGTTGATAGGCTACTTATACTATCTCACTTGCTGAATTAGCCATACTTTTTTGTAAAATTAAGTAATTGACTTTCATTTAGCCTGTCAACTTTAACTAATGCTTTAACATATTCAGAAAGTGCTGTGATACTAAAAAGGAGGATCGACATTGGATCAAGAGAGATCGTAAACAAAGTAGTCCATAGCAAAGAGAACTATAACAAAGTAGACCGTAAACAAATAGGACTATAACATAAAAGACTAAGACACTTAAACATAGATCAAGATATTCTGGTCGACTTTTGACTCTCAAACGCTTTCTCGACAACTGGTCTAGTCATGACCCGACTTTTAAGATATTATGCTGTTGTGCTACAGTAACTTTGCTACAGTTTTAGATTTTTGGTTTGTAATCAACTTCATGAGTTTTCTTATACAGAGGATCCGCCGAAGAGGCAACTGCAGAGCATATAACTCATGTCATTGTTTACTAAGTGTGAGTAGTAGATTCATACTAACTATTCTACTAAAGAAGATAGCAATCAAAAGGGGAAGAGGTTAGAAATACATAGTTATATTTCACAAAGGATTTTCTTACAGGAGAAGGATGAGAGAAAAACTTGAATCTTTCTGGAGGAAGGAGTTGTCTTTTATAAGCGAAGGGTAGAGCAAATAAACAAACTAAGCCACTATTATTAATAGTGGCTTTATAAGACATAAAGTTAATGATAAAGACATAAAGACAAAGTAGTGCAGGTCATATCTTTTCTCTTCTTTTGAGGAGAGTCTTTGGTTGAAGGTGAAGCTCTTCTTTTGAGAAAATTTGTCCGGAGGTGGAGCTCTTCTTTTGAGTAAATTTTTTTTTGAAGGTGGAGTTGTCAAAAACTATTCACACGTGAAGATGGTGCTAAGGAAAATCATACAGTCCTATTGAAGAGAAACACACACTTACATAATTATACAATATTTGGTTTAGTTTCAGTCTTTAGTCATGTCTCCTGGTAAGTTGAGATGAGAATTATTAGCATTCGAGGAAAAGTCGTAACCAAGACTTTCAAGCCATTTGAGAAGGGAGATTTTCATTTCTTTTTACGGGGAAATTTTTGTGTCTATGTCCATGTTGTTTGTTTGGTTGGAAGAAGATTTTCGAGTGTCTGGATTTTTGGACGGATTTCTTCTACGATGATTCATGAGAAAATCTTTCGGGTTAAATCATCACCAAGTTCATATGGATCTTCAAAATCTTCCTAGTAAATGGATGGTCCAGGTTGTGGTTCTTGTATCTGTGAGGTTTGCCAATAACGGTTCCATGGAATTGGTTTTTGTCTTGACATATTAAACACAAGTTATATGTGAAGGGGTTTGATGGTTGGATTTGTAAATCTCTGCTCATAAAGGTGTCTGTCAATATTTAGTTGGGTGATGTAGTCAACTGAATAATCTTTTCAGGGTGGTTGATCCTGAGAGTGTGGCCAAACTTCTACAAGAATTGTCCTGTTGAGTTCACTAGCTATCTTTGTATTTCAGTTTATACATGAGGATGTTCAACTATGTTATTGTGCAGTGAGTATTCTTGACTGGTCAAGATAGCAGTATATGGAAAATACTGGATGACACTTATGTAGGTGCAAGTCCTATGAAAGGTTATGACAATATGTGTATGAGATTTGTTAAAGTTCTAGTAGGTTTTGAGCCAATATTTCCATATGGGGATAGGTCTGAACCAATTGAGAATATGTATGAAGTTCTCATAGCTAGGGTTAAGGGGTTTTTTTGGGTCTAATAGAGTTATCCTGGGGCTGTTTAAGGGTTTTCATGAGAAGGGGTAATGGGAATTCTATGTCAATATAGTACAAATAACATAAGTACCATAGAAAACATATGGTGTCTTTTGTGAAGATTAGCCAATGTTCTTTTGGGAAGCAGAATGGGTGGATGAAAGGAAGTCTGGGATGGACATTAATGGGTTGTATTGATGTGTTTCCATGCCGTATGATTAAGTGACTTTGATATTTGAGCATGGGTCGTGACTAGTGTGGGTAACTCTGGTGGGAGTTGGGCCAGTGGGAGGTCTGGCTCCATTTCTTGAAGGATTTTTGGATTAGGGAGGTTTGGAGGATTGAAAAAAGGACCTGGTGAAGGGTTCATCATTGCTATGACTGGAATGGTCTTTTTGGCTTGTTGAGAAAGTGGTCTAGATAACATGTCTAGGATGATGTTATGTTTGCCTTTTATATGCCTGAAAGTTAAACTATACTGAGAGAACCATTGTGCCCATCTGAGGAGTTGAGCATTTAGTAATTTTTTTGTTGTTGAAATTAAGCATATGGTTAAAGGCTGTCATGTCTGATTCAATAGTGAAACAATGGCCTATGAGATGAAATTTAAATTTTTGAATACCATATTTGACTGTAAATATCTCATTGAAGGTTGAGTGGTTGAAGGTTGAGTGGCAGTGGATTTCTGAATCTTTGAATCGTCCACTTTTATATCCATAGATTTTTCGTTTTTCATTGCTTTCTTCAAGAAGTACGGCTGACCAATAATGGTTACTTGCATTTGTCTGGAGGATTCTTTGGACTGTTCTCCTTATGAAAGAATTTGTAAAGCAGGAAGAGATTGAGCAGTTGATTTGATTCTTTTGACTGCTTTTGTTTTCTTTTGAGTCCACTGTTATGAAGAATCTTTCTTAACAGCTGTTTGAGAGGATTTTTGATCTTAGCCAAATCTGGGATGAATTCGCTAATATAATTAACAATTCCTAAGAATTGTTGGACTTGCTTTTTGGTGAGGTTCTCATCCAAAAACTATAATAGTTCTTGAGAGATGTGTGGTTGAGTAATGTAATGTCCATATTTTAGGTGCATGACTAAAAAGTCTATCTTAGAGGCTGCAATTGTCATTTTTTTTTTTTTGAGAGCATTATCCCATAGTTTTGGACAATGTGTTGAAACTTTTCTAAAAGCTGTCTGTGACTAGTCATATCTGGAGAAAATAGTAGTATGTCATTGATGTAGATGAGAGCGTTATTTAGAATAAGACTGAAAATCTTGATCATTGCCTTTTTGAAAAGTGAGGGAGCTATTTTCAAGTCGAAAGGCATGACTGTCCATTGGAAGTGCTGTTCTGGGATGCAGAATGCTGTCTTGTATCTTTTTGTTGGATGTATTCCAAGTTGCCAAAATTCTGTTTTGAGATCAAACTTGGAAAATACCCGAGCATTGGATAAGTTTGCAAAGAGTTTTTCTGTTCGGTAGAGGAAACTTATCGTCTATTAGAAAGATATTTAAAGGCTTGTAATTAATGATCAATCTGAGTTTTCCACGAGCTTGTTCTGATATTTTGTTAACATAGAATGCTTCACGTGCCCATGAGGAGTCTGTAGGCTCTATTAAACCTTGGCTTTGGAGTTGCGAATATTTTCAAGAGCTTGTCTAAGATGATCAGGATTCATTCCTAAATGACTGGCCTTTGTGGGATTCACCAAGTCAATTTTTTTTTTTGAAAGTGGGAGATGAAAAACTCTGAATTTTTCCATAATGACTTCTAACATTTAAGGAGAAAGTCTGAATGCGATTATGCATAGGAAGTTAAAATTAACTTCTGTCTGATATCCTTAAATGATTGTGGTTCAAGGCACCCTGCACTTTCCCGCTAGGACTATAGATCAAATGCTTGAAAGACCAATCTTCATGTCTTTGCCATTTAAGCAAGAAAAGACATTTCAGGAAGACGTATCACAGGCCAAAAGAATTTTCAAATCCTTCCAAAACCTTTCGACCAAGACAACCCAGAAGAAAAAAATTCAAGTTTCGTAAATCTCAAAGATTTAAGTATGGCAGAAAAAAGAGAGCAGGCAACAAGTCATCTAATTGTTTCATCTGCGGCAAAAAAGGTCACTATGCAGTACTTGAAAGCAGCTAAGAAGATGCTCAAAATGTTGCAACAAGTTGCCATCACCATAGGACTCAACCTTTCCATAGATGATCTAGAATCAATTTTCTCATTAGATGATGAACAAGGTTCACAAACTTTGTTTATTCTCCAAACATATGAATCTGATTCAGAATGTTCTGATCTCTCTAGTTTTTCAACAGAAGAATACGAGTCAGACACATCAAGCCCATATTGCTTGACAACCAAAACTTATTTTTAGCCCAACAAGCAAAAAGCCCAACAGCTTCTATCCAGATATTTATACCCCCCATTGAAGTTACTGCATTCTCTGACACAGGAACAACCCAAACCATTGCCAAACCCACTAGTCCTTCCATCATCTTACTAGAAAGCCCAAAAAAGTAAGCTCATTACCATCCAGTTCTTTCCCGAATGCTCGATAACCTAAAAAAGTACTTGGCTCTTCCTTACCAGGAAAAGACTTAGTTGTTGGTTTTGACATCATGACCAGCAAAATAGGTCTTAAACTTGACCGAAAAGGAATCAAGTATAAAGAGTTCTTCCAGCCTTGGCAAACATTTCCTAACCTCTTTACTATACAACCACATTCATTTGAGGATATTAGACAGAAGTTAATTTTAACTTCTTGTGCATAATCGTATTTTGACTTTCTCCTTAAATGCCAAAGGCCATTACAAAAAAATTTAGAGTTTTTCACCACTCTCCCTTTCAAAAAAGATGAATTAGTGAATCCCAACAAAAGCTAGTCATTTAGAAATTAATCCTGATCATCTTAGACAAGCTCTTGAAGAATATTCACAACTCTAAAGCCAAGGTTTAATAGAGCCTACAGACTCCTCATGAGCATGTGAAGCATTTTACGTTAACAAAAGATCAGAGCAAGTTCGTGAAAAACTCAGATTGGTCATCAGTTACAAGCCTTTAAATATCTTTTTTAGCAGACGATAAGTTTCCTCTACCAAACAGAAAAATTATCTTTGCAAACTTATCCAATGCTAAGGTATTTTCCAAGTTTGATCTCAAAACAAGATTTTGGCAACTTGAAATACATCCAACAAAAAGATACAAGACATCATTCTGTATACCACAACATCACTTGCAATGGACAGTCATGCCCTTCGGTTTGAAAAAAACTCCATCACTTTCTCAAAAGGCAATGATCAAGTTTTTCAATCATATTCTGGATAACGCTCTCATCTACACTGATGACATACTACTATTTTCTCCAGACATGACTAGTCACAGATAGCTTTTAGAAAAGTTTTAGCACATTGTCCAAAGTTATGGGATAATGCTCTCAGAAAAAAATGACAATTGCAGCCTCTGAGATAGACTTTTTAGGCATGCACCTAAAAGATTGACAGTACATTACTCAGCCACGTATCTCTTAAGAACTATATTTTTCGGATAAGAACCTCACCAAAAAGCAAGTCCAACAATTCTTAGGAATTGTTAATTACATGAGTGAATTAATCCCAAATTCGGTTAAGATCACAAGTCCTCTCAGACAGCTATTAAAGAAAGATTCTTCACAACAGTGTACTAAAAAGCAAACAAAAGCAGTCAAAAGAATCAAATCAACTGCTCAATCTCTTCCTGCTTTACAAATTCCTTCACAAGGAGAACAGTTCAAAAGAATCCTCCAGACAGACGCAAGTAACCTTATTGGTCAGTCGTACTTCTTGAAGAAAGCAATGGAAAATGACAAATTTGTGAATACAAAAGTGGACGATTCAAAGATTCAAAAATCCACTACCACTTAACCTTCAAGGAGATACTTGCAGTCAAATATGGTATTCAAAAATTTGAATTCCATCTTATAAGCCATCATTTCACTATTGAATCAGACATGGCAGTTTTTAACCATATGCTGAATTTCATAAAAAAAAGATTACCCATTGTCCAACTCCTGAGATGAGCACAGTGGTTCTCTTAATACAGTTTCACCTTGAGGCATTTAAAATGCAAACATAACATCATCCCAGACATGCTATTTGGACCTCCTTCTCAACAAGCCTAAAAGATCATTCTGATCATAGCAATGATGAACCTTTCACCAGGTCCTTCTAATCCCTCCAAACATCCCTGATCCAAAAACCCTTCCAAGAAATAGAATCAGACCTCCCACTGGACCAACTTTCACTAGAGTTACTCACATTAGTCACGACCCATTCCCTCCAGATTTATGCCTACCCCCCGATGCTCAAGTATGAAAGTCACTTGATCAGACGACATGGAGACACATCAGTACAACCTGTTGGTGTCCATCCCAGACTTCTTTTCATCCACCTTTTTTGTTTCCTAAAAGAACATTGGCTAATCTTCACAAAAGACACCATATGTTTTCTATAATACTTATGTCATTTGTACTATATTGCCATAGAATTACCATTATCCATTCTCATTAAAACCCTTAAACAGCTTCAAGATAACTTTATTAGACAAAAAAAACCCCTTGACCCTAGCCATGAGAACTTCAAACATTTTCTTAATTGGTTCAGACCTATCCCCATATGACAACATTGGCTCAAAACCTACTAGAACCTTAACAAGTCTCATACACATAATGTCATAACTTTTCATGGGCCTTGCACCTACATAAGTGTCATCTAGTATTTTTCATATACTACTATCTTGATCAGTCAGCATAGCTGAACATCTCCATGTATATACTGAAATACAGAGACATCTATGTGAACTCAACATGACAATTCCTGTAGAAGTTTGGCCACACTCTCAGGATAAAGCACCATGGAAAGGTTACCCGGATGACTACATCACCCAGCTAAATATTGACAGACACCTTTTGAGCATAGATTTACAAATCCAACCATCAAAACCCTTCACCCAGAACTTGAGTTTAATATGTCAAGACAAAAGCCAATTCCATGGAACCCTTATTAGCAAACCCCATAGATACAAGAACCACAACCTGAACCACTCATTTACTAGGAATATTCTCAAGATCCATATGAACTTGGTGATGATTTTGACCCGAAAGATTTTCTCATGAATCATCTTAGAAGAAAATCGCTGATAGGATCCAAGTTGGCCCAATTCTTAAAGATTCATGGCAAGTTTCATATGGGCCAAGATCCAAGAAGATCAAGGAAACATTGCAAGCATTGGTGGAATTCACTTAGGCTATGTTGCAAATTTTCCAAGAAAGACTTCAACATTCAAGAATGGGCTTGAATGAAGAAAGACCAGCTTTAATGCATGACTAAGGTGGCGGCATAGAGAGGAGGACTTTGGGCCTATCTTTGTTTCATTAATTGACATAGCATGTGTGGGGGCCATTTTATTCATTAATTGATGTGGCAAAAGTGGGCTTTGTTTAATTCATTAATCAACTTAGGCATGTGGGCCTAATTGTTTTATTATGTCCAATAGGCTTGTGAGGTTTACTTCATTAATCTTGTTGGACTTATTTTAATTATTATGTTTTGGGCTTGAGCTTGTTCAGTTTATTTTTACTTAGCATTATTTAGGCCTGGCCGAATAGGTATTGTAATAGGAATAGGAGTTCATTTATTTAGGTGTTGGCCGACCAAGCTATTTGTATTAGGATAGGAGTCCTAGCTTACCTAGGGCTTTAGTATTAGGAGGCTATATAAACATGCTTAGCCGTCTACTTTTAAGAAGACATTGTAATTTGATTTTTATCAAATTGAGAGGGTTTTCTCTTATTATTCTTGAAAGAACTTCTGAACTTATCAAAGATTTTTCTTTGTGGCATTCAACAACCAAATCTAGGTTTTTGAAACAAGATTTCATTGGGTCTAGCTAAAACTAGGTTCTTGAAACAAGATTTCATTGGGTCTAGATTCTTCAACCTGAATATTGACTTTCCTGGGTTAGGATATTTGAATTGTTAGTGGGTTCAAAGGGCTTCAATATTAAAGGTTCGCATCATTTGGTATCATAGCCTTCTCAAAATCCAGACAATCAAAAACTTTCTTCTAGCCAAACAAAAAACATGGACATAGACACATAAATTCTCCCGCAAAAAAATGGAAATCTCCCATCTCAAATGGCTTGAAAGTCTCGGTTACGACTTTTCTCCGGATGCTAATAATTATCATCTCAACTTACCAGAAGACAGTGACTATAGATTGAAATTGAACCAAATTTTGTATAATTATGTGTGTAACTATGTGTTTCTCTTCAGCAGCACTGTATGATTTTCCTTAGCACCATCTTCACGTGTGAATTGTTTTTGACAGCTCTATCTTCAGACAAATTTTCTCAAAAGAAGAGCTCCACCTCCGGACAAATTTCCTTAAAAGAAGAGCTTCACCTTCAGCCAAAGACTCTCCTCAAAAGAAGAGAAAAGAAGATGTGACCTGTCACTACTTTTGCTTTATGTCTTTATCATTACTTTTATGTCTTGTAAAGCCACAATTAGTAATAGTGACTTAGTTTGTTTGTTTGCTCTACCCCTTGCCTGTAAATGGCAACTCCTTCCTCCAAAATGACTCAAGTTTTTCTCTCATCCTTCTCTTGTAAGAAAATCCTTTGTGAAATATAGCTATGTTCTAAACTCTTCTCTTTTTGGTTGCTCTCTTCTTTAGTAGAATAGTTAGTATGAATCCACTATTCACACTTAGTAAGCGATGACATGAGTCATATGCTCTGCAATTGCCATTCCGGTGGATCCTCTACATCAAAAAACTAATGAAGTTGATTATAGACCAAAAATCCAAAACTGCAGAATTAGCACTGTAGCAAATTATTGAGGCAAGGTTACTGTAGTAGCACAACGACATAGTATCATAAAAGTCGGGCCTTGACTAGACCAGTTGCTGAGAAGGCATTTGAGAGTCAAAAGTTGGCCAGAATACATTGATCTATGTTTAAGTGTCTCGGTCTTCTATACTATAGTCCTCTTTGTTTACGGTCTACTTTGTTATAGTTCTCTTTTCTGTGGACTACTTTGTTTACGGTCTCTCTTGATCCAGTGCCGATCCTCCTCTTTGAACGATTAGAATGTAATGATGGATGATTTTCAAATAGTCTTATCATTGCTTTAGGAGAAAGGGAGGATCGACCATAGCAGAGTAGTCCATAACAAAGATAATCATAGTAGGCGAATTGTAACATTTTGATGAGAACCAAGCTGGTGTTGGACTTCAAGATCCATTGCATGTTTCCAATTGGGCCTATTACAAGGTCAAGATCCAAGAAGCTCAAGGAAGCTATGCAAGTATTGGTGCAAAGGACTTGGGAAGAATCTACTATTCTTTTAAGCAATGTCAAGCCATTCAAGTTGGGCTACTTGAATGAGGAAGACCAAGAATTGGTCCATGTGATCCAAGCTTCACATGATTGGCCATATAGGAATTCAAGGGGGCGGCAATATTAATGAATTATTGGGCCTGTTTTTAGTTCATTATCTAACATGAAGTGGGGACTAATTCATTAATGATGTGGTGCCTAAATTAGAAGTTTTAGTTGGATCTTTTAATTACTTAGGCTTTTGGGCCTGATTTATGTATTATGTCCAATAAGCTTGTGGGGACTACCTTTATTAAAACTATTGGGCATCTTTTAATTATTTAGGTTTGGGCTTGAGCATGTTCAGCCCATATTTTAAGCATTTTTTCTTATTTAATTAGGTCTGGTCGCCTATGGTCATTTAGCTAGGAAAGTAGTGCTTGGTCGATTGGTATTCTAGTTAGGCTAGTTGAATTAGGGTTAGTAGGGAGGCTATATAAACAATGTTTAGCCGCCTATATCATTTTAATGAATTAATCTATTGAGTTGAATTATATTCAAGTGAGTTTTCACTCTTTTTAGTTCTTGACAAAACTTAGGAACTTATCAAAGAATTCTTTCTTTGTGGATTTCAACCTATCAAACTTAGGTTCTTGAAACGAGAGTTCTTAGGATCTAGCTTACATGCTTAATCTAGGTTCTTTGAAACAGGCTTTCCAAGGGTTTAAGTTTTATTTGCTTGAATCTTGGCTTTCTTGGGGTTAGGGTATTTCAATTTGTTAGTGGGTTCAAAGGGTTTAACCCCTAGGGTTCACATCACATTTAGCATAGATCAAGGTATTCTAGCCAACTTTTGACCCTCAAACGCCTTCTTGGCAATTGGTCTAGTCAAGGCTTGACTTTTATGATATTATATCGTCGTGCTACAGTAAACTTACTACAGTAATTTTGCTATAGTATATCTTGCTACAGTGCTAATTTTGCAGTTCCGGATCCATGATCGATAATTAATTAAGAGTTTTCTGATACAGAGGATCCATCGAAGTGACAATTGCAGAGCATATGATTAATTTCATTGCTTACTAAATGTGAGTGGTGGATTCATACTAACTATTCTACTGAATGTGGGAGCAACTAAAAGGAGGAAGGTTTAGAGAAACATAGGTGATATTTCACAGAGGATTGTTTCTTACAAGAGAAAGATATGGGAAAAAACTTGCTTTCTTTTGGTGGAAAGGGCCTTACATAGGCAAACGAAGAAACAAACAAACAAACTAGCCACTATTACTAATAGTGACTTTACAAGATATAAAGCAAACTACTTTTGACAAAATTTACATGACAACGACTTAAATTAAAAGCAAACAGTAGACTTGTCTTAAAGTAAAGATAGTGGCAGGTCACGTCTTCTTTCGATGCTCGTCTTTTGATGAGAGTTGTTGTTGAAGATGCTGCTGCTGAGGACTGTTGACACGTGAAAGGAAAATATACAGTTGCACACTTAATTATATATTATTTTTCTTTGATGGTTGTTCCGCCTTAGTCTTAGTCTTTGTCCCATGGTAGATTAAGATGAGAATTATCAGTGTCTGGGGAGAAGCTGTAACCGAGGCTTTCAAGCTACTTATGATGGAAGACTTTTTTTCTAGAAGAAATTTTGTATCTATGTCCATGTTATCTTTGTGACTGGAGGAAGGTTTCTGTATGTTTGGATATTTGACTGGGATTTTTATGAGATTACTTATAAAAAATCTTCCGGATCAAAATCATCAGTAAGTGCATATTGATCCTGAGAATCTTCCCAGTAAATGGATGATATTGGTTGTGGTTCCTGAGTCTATGGGATTTGCCAATAGGGATTCAAGGGAACTGGTTTATGTTTGGACATGTTAAATTCAAGTTCTCGATAAAAGAGGTTTGATGGTAGGGTTTGTGAATCTTTGTTCATAAAGATGTTTGTTAATGTTCAACTAGGTGATGTAGTCATCTTGGTAATCTCTCTATGGTGCCTGGTCTTGACATTGTGGCCAAATTTCTACAAGAATCATCCTGTTGAGTTCACATAGCTGTCTTTATATCTCAGTGTATACTTGAAGGTGTTCAGTTATTTCATTGTGGAGAGAGTATTCTTGACTGGTCAGAATAGCTTTGTACGAGAAGTATTGTATGCACTTATGTATCAGCAAGGTCTATAGAAGGTAATGACAATATTTGTGTAAAACTTGTATTTCTGATAACTCTTCAGCCAATGCTACCAAATGTGAATTGGTCTGAACCAATTGAGAGAATACTTGAAGTTTTCATGGCTAGGATTAAAGGGATTTTTTTGGGTCTGATGGAGTTATTTTGGAGTTTTTGAAGGGTTTTGATAAGGTGTAGTGGGAACTCTATGGTTATGTAGTATAAGTGACATAAATACCATAGGAAACATAGGGTATCTTTTGTGAAGGTTAACCAATGTTTTTTTTGGGAAACATAATGGGTGAATGTAGAGGAGTCTAGGGCGTACACCAATAGGTTGTATTGATGTATCTTCATGTCGCCTGAGTATATGGCTATGGTATTTAAGCATTAGAGGGTAGGCATAAATTTGGAGAGAATGAGTTGTGACCAATGTGAGTAGTTCTGTTGGAAGTTGGTAGAGAGAGAGGTTTGGTTCCATTTCCTGGAGTGTTTTTGGATTAGGGAGGTGGATTATGTTTGGTGGATTGGTGGAAGAGGGTTGAGACTGTTTGGATGATGAGGGACCTGGTCTAAGGTTCATCATATCTATGATTGGAATAATCTTCTTGACTTGTGAGGGAGAATAAGGCCTACAAACATGTTTGGTATGATATTGTATTTGTCTTTTATATGCCTGAATGTGAAACTGTACTCTGAGAACCAGTACGCCTATCTGAGAAGTTGAGCATTTGGTAATCTTTTTTTTTTTTTTTCTTTCTAAGTTCAGTATATGGTTGAAGGCTGCAATGTGAGATTATATTGTGAAATGATAGCCTATTAGATGAAATTCAAACTTTTGAATACCGTATTTGACTGCTAGTATCTCTTTGAAAGTCGAGTGGTAGTAGATCTCCAAATATTTGAATCGTCCACTCTTGTATCTGCAAATTTGTTTTTTGTCATTACTTTCTTCAAGAAGTACGGTTGACCAATGATGGTTAGTTGCGTCTGTCTGGAGGATTCTTTTGAACTATTCTCCTTATGAGAGAATCTGTAAAGCTGGAAGAGATTGAGTAATTAATTGATCGTTCTGATTGCTTTTGTCTGCTTCTAAGTCCATTGTTGTAGAGAATCTTTCTTTAACAGCTGTCTGATGGGACTTGTAATCTTAGCCAAATCTGGGATGAATTCACTAATATAATTAACAATTTCTAAGAACTGTTAAACTTGCTTTTTGGTGAGGTTCTCATTGAGGAACTGTTGTAGTTCACGAGCAATTTGTGGTTGTGCAATGTACTGTCCATCTTTTAAGTGCATACCTAAAAAGTCTATTCAAGGCTTCTATTGTCATCTTTTTTTTTCTGAAAGTATTATCTCATAGCTTTGGACAATGTGCTGGAACTTTTTCAAAATCTGTCTGTGACTTGCCTTATTTGGGGAAAACAATAGTATGTTATCGATGTAGATGAAAGCATTATCTAGAATAGGACAGAAAATCCTGATCATTGCTTTATGAAAAAGTGAGGGAGCTGTTTTCAAACCAAAAGGCATTACTGTTTATTGAAAGTGATGTTGTGGGATGCATAATGTTGTCTTATATATTTCTGTTGGATGGATTCCAAGTTGCCAAAATCTTGTTTTGAGGTTGAACTTATAAAATACCTAAGCATTGGTTAAGTTTGAAAATAGTCTTTTTGTTTGGTAGAGGAAACTTGTCATCTGCTAGAAAGATATTCAGAGACTTGTAGTTGATCACCAATTTGAGTTTTTCACGAACTTGTTCTGATCTTTTGTTAACATAGACTGTTTCACATGCCCACGAGGAGTTTGTAGGTTCGATTAAACCTTGGCTTTGAGTTGTGAACATTCTTCAAGAGCTTGTATGAGATTATTAGAATTCATTTCTCAATGATTGGCTTTTGTTGGATTAACCTATTCATATTTCTTGAAGGGTAAAGTGATGAAAAACTCTAGGTTATTCTATAATGGCTTATGGCATTTAAGGAGGAAGCCTGAATGTGATTCGCTATATTTTGTAGCTATAAGTGAGTTATCCACCATCTTTTGCGGATAACGAGGTCACCGACTCGATAAAGTAAGAGAATAATTTTTCAAGTTGAAATGTTGTTCACTATTTCCTAAAGACATTGATTGACATTATCAGAATTTCTTTAGATATTTCTACCAACTCGGTGGACATGAAGATGTTAATCTTAAACAAGCATTTTTTAATCCAATCCCTCCAGAACTCCACAACCAGATGCAATTACAACTAACTGAAATAGGCATTGAATTATCACGTATTTATGTTGGTGATCTATACAAGATAATGCTCAAAACGCTTGACAGGATTTGCAACGAGTAGGGGTATTCACTATTCGGGTTTAACCGAATTAACCGACCGAATTTTTTTTCGGTTCGGTTAATCGGTTAACCGAACAAAGTTCGGTTCGGTTAACGGTTAATGCTTTTGGAATATTTCGGTTATCGGTTAATTCGGTTCGGTTAAGCGAAAATAACCGAATTACACGAATTAACCGAACTATAGTAAATCTTGTATGTTTAGTTGTTTAGTATGTTTGATGTTTGGATTTTATAATAGTTTTATTATGCTTTGTTTTTGGATTTTGGTTGGTTGGATAGATTATTTGGATATAAAATCATGTATTAAAATAGGTTGCAAAATAAATTAGGTAAATATTTCGGTTAATTCGAAAATCGACCGAATTAACCGAAATAATTTTGGTTCGGTTAATTAACCGTTTTAACATTTCGGTTCGGTTAACAGTTAATGAAAAAAAAAATCGATTAATTCGGTTAATGGTAATTCGGTTCGATTATTAACCGAATTAACCGAATAAACACCCCTAGCAACGAGCACAAATACATTGCAAATATAGTCCATAACTCAAAGATACTTATAGCATCCTGTGCTTTTCCTCCAAGTCTACAAATCAAATATTCAAAAAACCAGTCTTTTTGTCTTTGTCACTCAAAGAAGAAAAGACATTTCAGAAAAGACATATCACAGGTCTAAAGATTTCTCTAGTCATTTCAGATTTTTCAAACAGAAAAGACTATCCAGAAGAAAAGGATTCAGATTCCCGAAATCTCAGAGATTCAAATATGGCAGAAAGAAGAAAGCAAGCAACAAGTCATCTAATTGTTTTATTAGTGAAAAAAAAGTCATTATGCAAAGCAATTCTCAAAAGCAGATAAAAAGACACTCAAAATGCTACAACAAATTGCCATCACCACAAGACTCTACGTTTCCAAAAACGATGATCTAGAATCAGTGTTCTCACTAGATGATGAACAATGTCCACAAACTTTGTTTGTTGTCCAAACACATGGTTTTGATTCAAAATGTCCAGACTACTCCAGTTTTTCAACATAAGAGTATGAGTCAGATACATCAAGCATAGATTGTTTGACAATTCAAAATTTTCTTTCAGCCCAGCACGCAAAAGGCCCTACAGCTCCACTCCAGATATTTACAAATGAGCAGTCACCTCTCATTGAAGTTACTGCATTCTTTGATACAAGAGAAGCCCAGACCATTGTAAACCCATTGGTCTTACCACCCTCTTAGTGGAAAGCCCAAAAAACCTTTTTCAAAACTATTGATGAGAATGTCTTTGCAATAGATTGCATTAGTAAGCTCGTTACCATCTAGTTTTTCCTGAGTGTTCGATAACCCAAAAGGTACTTGGATCTTCTTTACCAAAAGAAGACTTAGTTGTTGGTTTTGACATTATGACCGGCAAAATAGGTCTTAAGTTTAACAGAAAAGGAATCCAGTACAAACAGTTCTTTCAACCATGGCAAACACTCCCTAACCTCTTCATCATAGAACCTCAATCATTTGAGGATATCAGACAGAATTTAATCTCGACTTCCTGTGCAGAATCACATTCAGACTCCCCCTTGAAATGCAAGGAGCCATTATGAATGAACCCTGAGTTTTTCATCATTCTATCCTTAAAAAAAAGATGAATTGGTTAATCCAACAAAAGCCAGTTCAGCAATGAATCTTGATCATCTCAGATAAACTCTTGAAGAATGTTCAACACTCCAAAGCCAAGGTTTAATCGAACCTACAGACTCCTCGTGGCTATGTGAAGCATTCTATGTTAACAAAGATCAAAACAAGTTCGTGGCAAACTCAAATTGGTGATTACCTACAAGCCTCTGAATATCTTTCTAGCAGATCATAAGTTCCCTCTACCAAACAGAAATACTCTCTTTGCAAATTTATCCAATGCTCAGGTATTTGTAAGTTCGACCTCAAACAATATTTTGGCAACTTGGAATTCATCCAACAGAAGATATAAGACAACATTTTGCATCCCACAACAGCACTTTCAATGGATAGTAATGTCTTTTGGTTTGAAAACAGCTCTCTCACTTTTTCAAAAAGCAATGATCAAGATTTTCAGTCTTGTTCTGGATAAGGCAACTCCTTCCACCAGAAGGAAGCAAGTTTTCTCAGATCTTTCTCTTGTAAGAAACAATCCTTTGTGAAATATAACCTATGTTTCTCTAAACCTTCCTCATTTTGGTAGCTTTCTTCTTCATTGGAATAGTTAGTATGAATTCACTGCTCACACTTAGTAAGCAATGACATAAGTCATATGCTCTGCAGTTACCACTCTGGTGGATCTTTTGTATCAAAAAACTCATGAAGTTGATTATTGATCAATGATCCAGAATTGCAGAATTAGCACTGTAGCAAGATATATTATAACAAAGTTGCTATAGTAAGTTTACTATAACACGACAGCCTAGTATCATAAAAGTCAGGCCTTGACTAGACCAATTGCCAAAAGGGCATTTGAGGGTTAGAAATTGGCTAGAATACCTTAATCTCTGCTAAATGTTATGGTCCGCCTACTATGGTTATCTTTGTTATGGACTACTTTGCTTTGGTCTATCCTTAATCCAATGTACTCCCTTTTTTGGTATATGGTAAAGTTCTCTTAAATGAGCAACTTCACTAGCTTCATCTGCATCTCGAACTCTGCGAGCTAAACTGCCTACATAGCTCGACTTAAGCCACTTAAAAGCCTATTACCTGAAAGATGACTTCTACTAAACAAGTTTTTGAATTGTCCAAACTCTA
The DNA here is from genome assembly GCA_030761205.1 of Fremontodendron californicum. NCBI lineage: Eukaryota > Viridiplantae > Streptophyta > Magnoliopsida > Malvales > Malvaceae > Fremontodendron > Fremontodendron californicum. Next base: position 7,251,524 of record JAULJL010000032.1, read on the forward strand.
ATTGCTGTCTTGAAACCTGAGTGATTAGGCATCTCCAAGCCATCGTCGTTCATAGAGACCAAATAAGTCCGATCTTTTTATCCTTTCTCTCTCTCCGGCGACGATGGATGCGTTTAGCTAGCGAGAAAATAAAGAAAACGAGTTTAAAAAGAGGAATATTCTGGAGAGCGTGATAAATCATGAGATCAATATCACTTGGGGAAAAGCATATAAGTTTTTTTTTTTTTATCCCGTCACATAAATATAATAAGGGTTCTCCATCTATTCACAATCGGTTTTATTGAGTGCCCGTCCTAAGATTCAACACGATATCAGAACAAGTGTTGCCTCTGTTTTTTAACCCTTTTAAATTGTGATCTCTACACGTGAAATCATGCAACGTGATAAGTCCATTATCTCTACACGTGAGGACAAGTACTGAATTGAAGATAAAGTAAATCATACATGAGTTAACTACTTAACTTGGGCATCATGAACCAAAGTAATAAGTATTGTTCAGGTGGATGTATCGTTTTTGTTTTGGTACTGGTATGTATTGGTATCGGTGTGTTTCGGTGTATTGTTTTAGATTTATCGATATTTTTTAAATATTTTTTCATATATATATATATATATTTATAGCCTATTTTTAAATTCCTTAATAAAATATATATTATATACATATACACATATATGTTTATTAATTTCGTATTATCATATATATATATATATACTTATATACAAATATAAAATTTAAAATTATGAATATTTAATATTTAATATTCAAAATTTTTAACACATCAAATAAATAAATTATTATTAATTAAGTTAAATAGTCTAATTTAATGAACATATTTTATTTTAAAATGTAATTATGAAAAAAATAAAAATGATCAAGACAAAATAAAATAAAAATTGGTTTAAAAAATCAAATAAGTAAATTAAAAAAAAAAAAAAAACTCAAAATCTTGTACCAACTGGTACGGACCTGTACATACCGGTATTGACCGGTATAGACCTGCACAGACTGATACAGGTTGGTAAAATCGGTACGGATCGATATAAAAATTGAAACGGTACGATACTGGTACTGTTTCGTTTTACCTTAAAATCGATACGTATCGATCGGTACGGTATCGACTACTTTGTCATTAACATATAAATATAACAAAGGTCTTTTTAACTATTGCTAATTGATTTTAAATTGAATGTCCATCTTAAAATCTAACATGATATCAGAACAGACATTGTCTCCGTTCATTAACCCTCGGTGATAGACTATTATTTCTACATATAAAGTTCATGTCATGTAATAAATTTGTTGTCCTTACATTGTAATAAGTATTGAAATGAAAATAAAGTGAATACCATGTCGGTTAAAATGGAACATCCTAACACATAATATTTAACACTCCTCATTCATTGTTGATTTGAATGTATCTAACGTAAAATCAAGATATCATGATTATTCCACATTCACAAATTATTACACATGTACAAAAAAAAGTTCAAGCATGAATGTGAGCTTATCCACAAATCCACCAAACATTCAAATGGTTTCATACTTTGGTTAGCTATATTTCTTTTCATGATTGTCGCCTCAAGTTAAAATGTTCAAGTATCTTAAATATTTCAGATCTTATGGACTTGATATTCCGCAAGTTTGATGAAGGGACAAAAGATACAATAATTGATTGTATTATCAAAATTAAAATTTTGAAATAGCTTTGTTTCTAACTTCAAAGGATAGAAAAGAAGCAGAAAGGTTTCGGAGGGATCTTTTTCGGAGGGATGTAAAATATTGTGAGATGAAAGAAATGGTTTAAGTCATCGAAAATGAGGTGCTTTGAACTTGGAGTTTAACTTAGTTGGTTCATATAATCACTATTAAGAGGTGACATTCAACCGGTCTAGAGTTCGAATAATTTTCTAAGAGATAGAGCAGATTCTATACCATTGGTTAATAAAAACACTTTTTCAGCATTTGTAACCCATTTCTTTATGCTCAGACTGCGACCTCTTTTGTAAAAAAATAAAATGAGGTGTTTGAATTCGAAATTTAACTCAGTTGATTCATACAACCATTCTTAAAATATGACATCCAATTGATTTGGAATTCGAATAACTTTCTAAAAGATAGAGCAGATTTTATATCATTGATTAAAAAAAAAAACCTTTTCAACATCTACAATTCATTTCATTATGCTCATACTTCGATCTCGTCTGTAAAAAAAAGAAAACGAGATGCTTTTGTCTTTTGCTTTCTTTGGTTTTTTTTGGTCTAACCTGATAGCAAAAAAAAAAAAAAAAAAAACAGATAAGAGATTAAACTAGAAAGTAACTGATCCTTCTCTCTTATCTACTTCGTTTGCCCTGAACCTGGCTGAGGATCCTGACCGATATATTTGGTTAGTTTGTTCTACAAGTAAATATTCTTTCAAGTTGGTGAAGAAAGTAGAAAAGAAAAAAAAAAGTGTCACTTAAAAAGTTGGAGATAATGAAATATATTTGCTGCAAAAGCATAAATGAATTGCAGAAGCTTCACCTGGTGGCAAAGAGCTTTCTCATTTCAATGCTCCATTGGTCAAATGAAAAAAAAAAAAAAAAACTTTATTTTAAAGGAAGAATGTATTAGTTAACAAGTGCTCAGAGAATCTCAAAATCCACGTCTTCCACACTAATCTCACTTTTTAGCTCGTTGATCAATGCTTCAACACATCCCTTTCTGATTGTTGTTCTATTCATAACAACAATATTCTATATTGGAGGATTGTTTATATTGGCCTTTGATCATGTAGACATTTAATCTTGTCCGGACCACTAAAGCAGGTATGTATGTTTTTTTTTTCTTTTCATAAATTGATGTTTTAGAATGTAAAATGACTTTTTTCATCCTACAGGTGGTACTCCAAGACTTAGTTTAAGAGAGCGAGCATAAAAAGTCAAACCTGAAAAAAATTAATCTCGAAAAGTCAACCCTAAAAAGTCAACTATTGAAAAAGTCAACCCACTTTCAAAATCAGGATTTGAAGTTCAATTGAAAAATGACGAAAGAATTTTGATAATCCGAGGTCTACATCGAAAGATAAGGAGTTCGGAAGTTGGGTTATGGAGATTCAGTAGAAAGGAAACCCTAATCCGGGAAATTTGGGGAATAGTGCTTAAACGATCAAATTGGTCAAAATTGAAGGTTTCAAATGAAAGATAAGCACTGACTACGGGTAATGGAGAAGTCACTTGAAAGAAAAACTGAAAGAAAAGTCAATCCGAAAGAAAATCGAGAATTAGGGTTTTCGGTGGATTTCAGTGAAATTGGAAAGAATTACAAGAAATGGCCCGACTTGGTAAGACTAAAGCCCCTAATGGATCAGGAGTGATTAAAAAGGATAGCCCGAAGCTCAGTTTGAAGAAAATCTAAAAACCGGATTTGTTTTGAGCAAAACCGAGTTTCGAAGGCAAAAGGGCAAAATGGAAAAATTTGGGAAAAATAGCAAATGAAATCCAAATCTTCTAAAAATTTGAAAATCTCATTTTTAAATTATTTTAAAGAGATTGGCTAAAGAAAATCTTGATTCGGAGTTCGTTTGCAAAATGGCTAAATCTTGGGTCTTCTATGTAGTAATTCAAGAAGATAAATCCCGAAAAAATAGCAAATGAACTCCAAAATTTTTGAAAATTTGCAAATATCATTTTTAAATTATTTGGAAGAGATTGGCGAAAGAAAATCTGGATTCGGAGTTAGTTTGCAAAATGGCCAAATCCCGGGTCTCCTATGCAGTAATTCAAGAAGATAAATCCCGGAAAAATAGCAAATGAACTCCAAAAATTCTAAAAATTTTCAAATCTCATTTTTAAATTATTTGGAAGAGATTGAAAAAAGAAAATCTTGATTCGGAATACTTTTGCAAAATGGCCAAATCCCGGGCCCCCTATGCAGTAATTCAAGCAGATAAATCCTGAAAAAATAACAAACGAGTTCCAAAAATTATGAAAACTTCCAGATCAGACTTTTAAATTATTTGGAATAAATTGGTGAAGAAAAATCTTGATTTGGAACACGTTTAAAAAATGGTAAAATTTGGGGGCATAAAAGGGCAATTTTGGAAGAAAAAATCCAAATAAATATAAAACGGACTCGGAAAATTTTAAAAACTTCCAGAATTCAATTTTTTATTATTTTGAAAGTATTGAAAAAATAAAATTTGAATTTGGAGTCTGTGTTCCATTTATTTGCATTCGGGGGGTAAAAAGGTCATTTTATCCAAGAAACTGAAAAGGGCTTTTCTTGCCTTTCAAAAAAATCAAACTTGGGCTGGAAGAATGAGGGCTGGCCGGACAAGGCCCAAGGAGGGGAAGGAGGATTCTGATTTTTTAATCAAGAGGCCAAAAATGAAGAGTTAGTTAGTGATTTTTTGATCAAGCCTTTGCAAATAAGCCACATGGACCAATGCATGAATAGGGAGAGTGTCAACATAATGGATTAAGATTCTTGAACAGCTGTAATTATGGACAGCTGATGGCCTAATCTAAGGGTGATAATTTCATGTTTTAAACATCTTGAATCACTAGACCTTGGATGAAAATTGGTTGGAGTAAAAATGACAACATCGCCTATGAGAGAGGGGGGTTTGGCCACTACATGAAGGGGAGTCTCTTTCATTTTCAGCACTCTCATTTTTAGCTATTCTCTCTTACTTTTGGCTGATTTGCTCTCCATTGTTGCAAAGCAAAAAGAAAAGTTTAGAAAAAAAAAGAAAGTTTGAAGAGAAAAAGCTTGAAAGATAGCTTCTAGAGGTTGCTTTTAGCACCAACTATTGCACTTTCTTTGATTTTCCGTTCTTGTTTTGCTGTTTTGATTATTATTTTGGTGAGTTTATTTTGATTTTTCTTTTTAAATAAGTGTTTTTAATGTTTTTCTTTAAGTTCTTTCTTCATCTTTTCTTATAAAAACTCTTGAAATATTTTTTTTCTCCTTATTTCTTTGACATGGCCGAATGGCCCTTCATTTTTTTTTTTCTGTTTTAGTTGCTGTTTTGTTTTGATTTTTCATGTTATTTTTGATATTAAATAAGTCTTGATGCTTTTAATCTTCTTCTACTACATATACTTGAAGCTTGTTTTAATTTGGTTGCTTGTTTATTTCCATTTATGAGTCTATTATCATGTTCTTGCATTTTTGATTTTCTGTTTTCAAAATGTTTAAGTTTGTTTATGTTTTATATTTTGAAATCCATGTGTTTGTGAAAATGCTTGTTAGTTTCCATACCTCTACTTTATATTTGCATGATTTGAGTGTTATACTTTAGTTAAGTATGTTAGTATATCAAGTATTTGTGAAAATGCCATGCTCACTTGGAACATGAGGCCATTCGGCCACCTCATTTATTTTGCTTTGTGTGTGCATTTTTGCTATGTTAGTTGATAGGTTTGCATTTGCATGACATTTGATTGAGTATTTGGTTTATGTATATCAAGTGCTTGTGAAAATGCCATGCTCACTTTAAACATGAGGCCATTCGGCCACCTTATTTATTTTGCTTTGTGTGTGCATTTTTGCTATGTTAGTTGATAGTTTTGCATTTGCATGACATTTGATTGAGTATTTGGTTTAAGCATGCCTTGTGTTTGTGTTATTGCCATGCATATTTTAGATGTTAGGTTTGGTTTGTTTTGCCATGCATATCCATGCATTTTAGACCTAGGTTGCATTAAATGTCATGCAAGTTCAGTTAGGTCTAGGTCATTTTGTTGATGCCATGCATTTTTTTCATGACATTTAGGTTTAAAATCATACATTTCATGCATCACATTTGCTGTATTTCTCATGCATTTCATGTCCATGCCACTTGACTTATGACTTAGGCCAATCAATGGCTCAAAGTCATGCTCTCTTAAGCATACTTGTGGAAAATTAAAGAGCTGTCAAATTGATTATTCTACCTTTGTGATTTTTTTTACTTTGCCAATTTTTGTCTAACTTTTCAAAAGTGCTAGCTACTGTTTGTGAGTCATTTAGAGAGTCCTAAATATTTTTACTTTGATTTTTAAATGATTTTATCAAAGGAAAAAATGTGTTTTGGCAAAACAGTTTTTTCACCGAGTACTTGTACTTTCCCAATTTTTTGGGCAGTCATCTTTAATCAGAAAATTAAGCCTATTTTTTCACATGTATTTTTACATGTCCTGAGTCTCTAGTACTGTTTTTAGATTTTTTTGAAATTTTAAAAATAGGGTAAAAATCGTGGTTTAAAACTGGACAGTGGAGTCAGAATTGAATTTGAAGAAAAATCATTTTTCTGTTTTGGTTAAGTTACTTAGATGGGGCTGATTAGGAAGTTTAGCTACTGACTTAGGATAGTTTCTAAGCCTTTTTAAACTCTAAAAATGATTTTTTAAGTCTCGGGTTAAGGGTGGTCAAGTCCGGGATTTTAAACTTAGGAAATTAGAGCCATTTAAAAGGATTTAGCCAAGTTTTTATTTTTAATCTAAGCTTTTCAAAATTGTTTTCAAACAATCACAAAGTATTTTGATTTTAGAATATTTAATTTGATATATTTTTCTAAGGTAGCCGGATATCTTTTTAGATATACGGATTTCCTTAATTAAAGGAAAAAAAATACATTTTCATGCATTGCATTTTCCATATTCATGCATTTTATATAATATGTGATTTTTGCTATGATAATTCCTATGGTAGTGTTATTATTTTGATTTATATTTTTGATGTTATATTGTTTATTATATGGTTTTGAATAGTTCATGATATCCTATGCTTTTTATTTAGTTATTTTTTGTCATATTATTTAGCATATACTATGTTCATGCATTATTATTTTCATTTTTATTTTCATGCATATTATATGATAGCATTATTTTATATGTCATATCATTTCAATTATATGCCATATCATTCATATTTGCGATGTCATTTAAATTATTTCATTTCATTTCATATAGAATATATTATGTTACCTAGGTCATTTCATTTCATGTAGAATATATTATGTTACCTAGGTCATTTCATTTCATTTAAGATATATTATGTCATTTAGAATATTTTATTTCATTTAGAATATATCATATGATTTAGGATATTGCATTTCATATAGAATACATTATATTACCTAGGACATTTCATTTCATTTAGAATATATCATATAACTTAGGATATTTCATTTCATTTAGAATATGCTAAGACATTTAAATTATATTATATCATTTAGGTTGCATTATATTATTTAGATTTTGCTATGTCATTTTATTTTTGTCATGCATATTCATATTCATATTTTCTTAAAATGTTTTCAAAAAGGTAATGATTTTCAATAAAATAAAGATATTCCCGAGTTAGAATAATTCATGAGTTCTCTGCCGAGTTTGCTGGGGAGGATATCATCAATTATCATTAATAACAGAATATCTTCTTTAAAATGAGAATGATTCGGAAAGTTTTCCAAACTAATAAAAGTTCTTATATTTTTCCACGGTTATTGGGGAATATAGAAAAATTTTGAATTTATAAATTCCGGATCATTTTCAATTAAAAATGGAATTATTTTTCTTTAAATTGGGAATTAACTTGAAATACTAAATTTAAAACCGACTTTTTTACCGAGACTTGAGATAAAACATGATTAATAAGGTACTGTTTTATACGGGCGTTGTAGGGATGCTAATCCTTCCCCATAAGTAACCGAGTCTCGAACCCGTTTATTTGATTTCTCTGGTTTTAAAACGCAGACTTGAAATTGGTTTTAAAAATGTTTTAATTAATTTTAAAATATTTTATAAACCGATTTTAATAGGTGGCCGATCATACCTAGCTAAAAAAGATTGGTGGCGATTCCATATCTTTTTCAAGGTCAATTTCAAAACCTTCATTTTTTTAGAGGAATTAAGTCGACTTTTCCTCGATTTTTTTTAGTGTCACGCTTAACGAATAATAAAGTCTTGCGATGGGACTTGTTATTTTTTAGGTTGCGACAGCTTACCTTCTGCTATAAGGTAATGCCATTTGGGTTGAAGAATGCTGGGGCAATGATGGTGACTCAATTAAGAGTTGTAAACCCAAGTGCAGGTTATGTTCAAGTAATAAATTCTCGGGTGTCCGAGGTCGAACCACAGGGAAGCGTATTAGTAAGTATAAGTTTATAAATATATAAGAAAAAGAAAGTAAACAAGATATTAGGGAATCAACAACAAAATAAGATAAACAAGATATTAGAGAACAAAATAAACAAAATAACATAAAAGAAATTAAACAAGATATAAACAAAACAATAAGAAAAGATGTTGAGGTTAGAGAATCCACTCTTGGTGTTATGCTAAGATTAATCTTGTTTTATTACACAATTGAAATTCACACATAAGGGAGATTCCAATCGGAAGGTTTAGCAATTCAGTCCAAATTGTCCAACGTCCATAGCATATGATATTATGTTCATTTGGTGTCCTCAAAACTCACAAAAAGAGTCCAAGCATTCCTTATGCCAAGGTATATGTCTACAACAAATCAAGGTTATGAAACCAAGCATTTACTGTGCCATTTTAATTGTCAATAATGAATCAAGATCTCTACTTTGCAAGTATGATTTTAAACCAAAAGAAAATATTATCTATACTAGTGTTTATAAATGATGATTCATTTTAGCTCATGTTTAAGAGACTAACCTTAGCATTTACCAAAAGCTTCACCTCATCACCTCAACAATATGATTAGCAACACATACTAGATATGAATAAAATGAAAAGAAATATAAGAAGCATAAGTAAATATAGAAAAATAAAACTAGAGAAAGGAAAGAAAAAGAAAACTTAGAGAATTTTATTACAATGGCTAATATCCTACCAATGTATAATGTATCCTAATACTCATCCAAGACCCTCTATTTATACACATTTTGGAGAGCTAAATGACAAGAGACAAGCTTTATAAATTTCAAAGGTAGGTATAATAGGTGGGTGCATTTTTCTAACAATTTTCGTCATGTTGTATGACAATTCTGATCAGCCAGATTTATGGTCGATTTTGTCAATGTTGGAGGCTCGATCTGATCAAATGGTCTTCTAGAAAAATATGCCCCTATCAGTTACGGATCCATAGCCGTTGGAATCAGATCATTTACTCATGTGGATTGGAAGATATGGTCAAAATACCAAAACAGGTCAGCACAGACGTCATTGCACATCAGCCAACTTGATGGTTGATTTCGGTAGGGAAAACGACTCCGTTTCAAGAAGTGTAAAACATGAAAAAGATAGATATGCCTCTTAGCTTTGCACGGCTACAAATTTCAGCCTTATTGCTTCAGTGAAACTCCAGATATAGCTGATATGGCAAACGGTGTCGGAACTGGAACTGAACAGGATTTGCCCTTAATTCTAGTAATCTGAAATCACTCAAAGAAACTCGTGAAAAACACCAAATTACATAAAAATATAAAAGATCATAAACACAATTAGACTAAACAATAATAACTCGTATTTGACACAAAATAATAATAAAACATAACTAAAAACTATATAATTATACGAGTTATCACACCCCCACACTTAGATTGTTGCTAGTCCCTAGCAACGACTCAATAAAAATAAAATAAGAAAATCTAATCTAATCCATTTTCGTAGGAAATCACGGTGGCACTTAGCATGTGACACAAGCCTTTAAACCCCTAGGTGTCCCTAGTGGACGAGTTTAGTCTCGTGAGGGTTTACTAGGACGATACCCACAAACATTGAAGACATAAGAAAAACTAAAAATAATAATTATAACTAATCCTTCCAATATAAATTAGAGATAATCATTGGACAAGTCTTAAAAACTAATCAATAGCTTAAAGAAATTCACAAAAAATCTTGCTTGAATGTAAATAAATGAGTTAAGCCAATATTAACATAACATATTTCAATCAAAATAGTGCATATTCAAACTTAATTTCAACTTCTCACATGGGATACTCTCTTGATTTTCACTCTTTAAAGTAGTGGTAAAGTGTTTACACTCAATCAATCTCATGAAAACACTTCTACCATATGCTTGCTTGTCCACCTATTCTCCACTATTTAGATCATACAACTTCATAAATCAAGAGGTCTTTATTCAAGGTTGTAATGGGGCCAAAGGGTTATAATGTGGTTAAAGAACAAAAGGATAAAGATATCACAAAGGTTCCAAAGAGTTCATAGATTTTAGAGACATAATAAGATCATACAAATAAAACTTCTCAAAACTCTTATAAAGCACATAATAACATAGGCTAAATATTCATGTTGAGCCTTTGCTTCATTCTAACCAACTTTGTAACATCTTTTTCTTTACTTTAACTAGAAGTTCAAGAGAAGATTTTTTTTTTTTGAATATGGGAATGTATTTAACAATGATCCCTTTCTTTTTCTCTTGACTTTTTCTTTTCTTTTCTTCCCCCACACTTATCTTTTGTTTCTAACCCAAATTTTCAACTAAAAATATCCCTTGTTTTTTTGCAATATGTCTCAAAATATATAATCCATCTTTAGAACAATGGTAAGGATATAAGTATATTTAGGCTAGGTGTAAGTTGTGGTTACCAATAAAACAGCATATTTAATGTAGGCTCAAATTGGCTCACTAGTGGGGATGTTCTCTTAGAACATTAATAAGGGATGGCTGTTTGGCTCTGGTTATAATCCTAATGCCTCTATCATATTCATGTTGTCACATGTATCAATATAGTCTCAAACGGTTTAAAGCAAGTTCTAGAGAATCATGTAATCATAAGAGCACTCAAGAAAGAAATTAGATTGATTTGTATGATGCATCAATCATTATAGGCTCAAAAACTCACAAGGATGATTATACAAGTCAGATTAAGTCTAAACATGCTTCTTTCTCAATCAACATATCATACTAACATTGGCTCATAAAAAGGTTGATATCAAGCTCAATTCTCATGAAAATCTTCTCACTAATAAACCTGCTTTAGACTTATGCAATTCATATCTCATTATAGTATTGAAAGTAACTAAAAAACACACTAAGTCTAAACATGCTTTTTTTTTTTTTTTAAGAAGAAGAAGATTAAATCAAACTGACAAGGTATGTCTCAAGTCTCCCTTACTCAAACCTTGTTCAGAATGAATACTTCTAAATGTCTTAAAACACAACAATTTTTTATTTTTTTTTATTTTTTTTTTTTAGCAAAATATGTCCCTTACCCCCTACTAAAATATGACATTGTCCCCAATGTCAAATTTTAAAGGTAGAATTTAGGAGATATTACCTGCAGAGGTTGCTAACCACTTATTATAACTGAGACACAACAAACAAAATGTTAGATAATGTCGTCGAAAGTGTATTTGACCTGTCAGAAGAAAATATTAACCTAACAAAAGATTTTTGCGTGATTTCAGGAAGAAAATCAAAAAGAAAAGAAAAATCAACCGTAAAAGTCCAATGCAAAAAATACGAGAATAATTACACAAATCGAACAACAGTAAATTAAACCGAAATGAAATTATTGCAAATCAAACCAAAAGCTGAGAAGTCATTTATTGTAGTTGTGATTGTGGCTCACATCTTCCTCTGGTTTTACGTCCAGAAACGGCTTAAACGCCTTCTATGAGTCGAGGATATGCTTCCCATCCAGTTTTCTTACAAGCTGGCAAACAGGGTCTTTTAACATCAGATTCCCAAGATGTTGCCATTCCCTTTGGAATTGCGACCATAAATCAAGAATTTCTCTTTGTACGTCTCCACTAGGATGCGTCTCAAGAGAAAGTTGGATATTACCCAAATTCTCCTTACTCAGTCAATCCTTAATGAATTCAATTTTATCATCTCGATTAGAGGACGGAATCCCAATAGAACGACATTTACCGTTACACGTCCATCGTGCACATTTGTGGCAATTTGAACTCATGCGCTTTGCTCGTCGCTTCTTTGCAAAAGTGCTTCTACCTGTACCTGGTAAATGCAAAACAGGAAGATATTCATCTTCACGTACCTTGGCTTCAATTATCCAACGTATGTCTTCAGGAATCCCTTTGTGCATAAGCATTCTTAATCTTTCAAATCGAACTTGGTAAAGCTTCAGTAAAATATTCCAAGGAAAAGGAGGAAATCGTTTCTGCAATCTTTTGAGAATATCATCCATCCTGAAAAAAAAAATGAAAAAGAAATTGAAAGAGAAATTTATATACAATATCAGTTTTGTGGGTAGCTGATGGAACCGACTTAAATAATCACGGAGTACCGTTATCCGCCATTTAACCGGGAAAATAATTTTTTTTTTTTTTGAAGATTAGTAAAAATTATATTTACATCTAGTTATTTTCAAAACAAGGATCAGAAAGAAAAACAACCTCTTCTTGAGTAACATGATTTTCCAAAAAGAGTTTGAGTCTTTGTCCATTTACCTTGAATACGTTACCATTTTGAGGATTCTCAATGTCAACTGCTCCATAATGATACACATGCTTAACCACAAATGGGCCAGTCCATCTTGATCTCAATTTACCAGGAAATATGTGAAGTCTAGAATTATAAAGTAGAACTTTTTGCCCAACATCAAATGTTTTTCTTGAAATTAACTTGTCATGAAAGGCTTTAGTTATTTCTTTATGAATTTTAGAATTCTCATATGCATCATTTCTGAGTTCCTCAAGTTCATTTATGACTGGAAAAGTTTCATTCTCACCCAAAAAGGAATATTTTAGCTCGGATGGCAATGGTTTTAAATCCAGCTTGGGTCGTTCAATAGTTGATGGTACAGTGACATTTGTGAGTGATGGAAGTTCCTCAAACTTTTGTTTCCAACAATGCTTAACCTGAAAAGAATTTAACAAAGAATCAGTGTGTGAAATTTCTGAAGCATTATCAAACTCACATTCAATTAAATAAGCTTCTAAAAGATCATGAAATGTGGTAGTGGTGAGATGTTCATGAACAAGTTCTTCAATGAAATCCACTTCATGTACTTCTGAATCATCACCAGGTTGCTTGCAAGTGTTGAACACATTTAATTCTAAAGTCATATTTCCAAAAGAAATGTTCAAATTACCATTCCTGCAATTTATCAGAGCATTAGAAGTTGCAAGAAATGGACGGCCTAATATAACAGGAATTTGAACATTTGGATTTGAAACAGGATGTGTGTCCAAAACAATAAAATCAACAGGGAAGTAAAAATTATCAATTTGAACCAAAACATCTTCAACTATCCCTCGAGGAATTTTTACAGAACGATCAGCTAGTTGAAGTGTAACAGGTGTTTCCTTGAGTTCACCTAAACCTAACTGTTGATAAACAGAAAAAGGCAAAAGATTAACACTAGCACCAAGATCAAGCAATGCACGTTCTATTCTAGTGTTTCCAATGATGCATGAGATTGTTGGACATCCAGGATCTTTGAATTTTAGTGGAGTAAGGTGCTGAATGATTGAGCTCACACTTTCCGTCAGAAATGCTTTCTTTTGTACATTATGTTTCCTTTTAACTGTGCACATGTCCTTCAAAAATTTAGCATAAGATGGAACTTGTTTGATTGCATCCAATAAAGGAATGTTAATCTTAACTTGTTTGAAAAGTTCATATATTTCTGCATTTTGATTCAAATTCTTTATTGTTTGCAACCTTTGAGGAAAAGGAGCAGGATGCATGATAACTCGTATAATTATATAGTTTTTAGTTATGTTTTATTATTGTTTTGTGTCAAATACGAGTTATTATTGTTTAGTCTAATTGTGTTTATGATCTTTTATATTTTTATGTAATTTGGTGTTTTTCACAAGTTTCTTTGAGTGATTTCAGATTACTAGAATTAAGGGCAAATCCAGTTCAGTTCCAGTTCCGACACCTTTTGCCGTATCAGCTATATCTGGAGTTTCACTGAAGCAATAAGGCTGAAATTTTAACCGTGCAAAGTTAAGAGGCATATCTATCTTTTTCATGTTTTACACTTCTTGAAACGGAGTCGTTTTCCCTAGCGAAATCAACCATCACGTTGGCTGATGTGCAATGACGTCTGTCCTGAGCAGTTTTCGCATTTTGACCATATAGTCCGATACACATCAGCAAATGAGCTGATTCCAACGGCTATGGATCACTAACTGATAGGGGAACATTTGTCTAGAAGACCATGTGATCAGATAAAGCCTCCAATATTGAAGAAATCGACCATCAAGTTGGCTGATGTGCAATGACGTCTGTACTGACCTGTTTTTGTATTTTGCCCATATCTTCTTCTCCACATCAGACAATGAGCTGATTCAAACGGCTATGAATCAGTAACTCATAGGGGAACATTTTTCTAGAAGACCATGTGATCAGATCAGGCCTCCAAGATTGACAAAATCGACCATCAAGTTGGCTGATCAAAATGGTCATACAATATGACGAAAATTGTTAGAAAAATGCACCCACCTATTATACCTACCTTTGAAATTTGTAAAGCTTGTCTCTTGTCATTTAGCCCTCCAAAATGTGTATAAATAGAGGGCCTTGGATGATTGTAGAGGAACATATTGTACATAGGTAGGATATTAGCCATTTTAATAAAATTCTCTAAGTTTTCTTCTTCTTTCTTTTCTCTAGTTTTCTTTTTCTTTAGAGAGAGCAAGAGGTTGGATAATTAATATTCTTCCTCTTCTTCTTTCTTTCTTTTATTTTCTTCTTAGATTTTCTTTAATTTTATGTTTATGTTTACAATGCCTATGCTAGGCTAAACTTCTATTTGGTTAAGGGTGATTTCAAAGCCCTAGACATGTTTTGTGATTGAGTTTCAGATTCTATCTATCATTAATTTTCTATCAAAGTTGCTTATGTTCTTCTACAAGAATTGTTCATGATGTTGTCTTGATTTATTTAGGTGTACAACTAGATAGATCTTGATAATTATCTATTGCTAGTTTAGGAGTCTTGATCCGTGTAATTGTCTTGATTTCCTATTCATAAGTGGCAATTTGTGATTAATGATTATGGTCAAGTTTTCAATAATTGCAAAGTGGAACATAACCTAAGTTGAACAATCCGAGCTTATGTGTTTGTTGCTTAGATCAACCTATCTTTCTCATCATAAAGCTGCCATTAAATTGAACTTAGAGAGCTTATTCTAGGTTGTTTGATGGTTAGAGATTAAATAGAGAGCTTGTTCTATTTAACGACAAACTAAGGAAAGATTGGGATAACAGAGCTTGTTGTTATCTACGGTTGTTAACTTTGATAGTTGGTTGATATTGATAGATCTGAAATTGATTCTTAATGATGTCTAGTGGTGGAGAATGAAACCTTAACCATATTTTTCATATTTGATTCTTCTTACTTACTTGTTTTCTTACTTTTCTAGTTTGCTTATTTTTAAAAGTATATTTATTTTTATTGGCTGGTTATACCGCCTAATTTGTATATTAACTTTGTTTTATTTTTATTGGCTGGTTATACCGCCTAATTTAGTATATATATTGGCTGGTTATACCGCCTTGCATCTTATTTACTTTAGTTTAAATCTGGCTTCAAAAACCCCTTTTCTTTTATTGTTCTTGAATTTAAGTTTTAAACTATTAACTTATAAACTAAAACCCAATCCCTGAGGACTCGACCCTTGCTAACTACTATACTTACAATTTATCTTTTTAGTGCAAGGTTAAATAAGATACACTCTTTTGGGTGCATCAAATTTTTGGCGCCGTTGCCGGGGATTGTTTTCTTTAGTTTATTTGTTACTTGGTTTATTCTTATTTTCAGTTCTAATGAGTTTTATTTTCTTGTACATACGGGTTTTTCTTATCAAATTTTGAAAAAAAAAAAATTAAAATAAAAAATAAAAAAAAATGATGGAATTGAGCAATCTAACACTTGAAGAGTTGGTGGCATACATGAACATGGAGAATCAACAAGCCAATCTCACCTTCCCAGTTCAACAATTTGCCATGGGAGGATGTCAAGGCCATCAAGTGTTTCAAGACCAACAATATGATCATTACTCAAACACTTACCATGAGGGATGGTGGGATCATACTAATTATGGCTACTCGAAAAATTACCAAGAAGTAGATCCTTATGCCAATTACACTCATCCATCTAGCTTCAATCAATCATGGTCCCAAGAACCAGATCTTTTTCAACCACCACATATGACTCAAAACTCAGGTACTTCTTTAGAAGATCTTGTCGATTCTCTTGTTACTAATACTTTGCAATTTCAACAGGAAACAAGGTCAAGTATCCAGAGTTTGGAAAGGCAAATGAGCCTATTGGCTAGTAGTATGGTGGTATGGGTAGCACAAAGATCTGAAGAACTCTCTGCCCAAACAATGATTAACCCAAAGGAGAATACTACTATTGTGACCTTGAGAAATGAGGAACAAGATGAGGATGAGACAAAATTAGAGATGAATTCTATTCTTGAGAATAATAAAGCCAATAATCCAAATAAGTGTATTTCGGCACCTGAGGTAACGTTTAAGATTCCAATTTTTACTAATGTTTCTTCTCCACCTTTTCCTAGTAGATTCGCAAAGTTTAAGGAGGATGAACATGAACAAGACACGCTGGAAACCTTAAACAGTTTGTTTGTGGATGTCATTCAACAAGTACCAAAAGATGCACCATTCCTCGATGAGATATGCACCACCAAGGATGATGGAATAATACTTGTAATGGAGAATGCATCCACTGTTGTGCAAAGAAAGCTTCCTCTCAAACGCATAAATTTGGGAAATTTCATGTATGAGCCTGACAAGCCTAAAAAGCCAAGAAGGGGTGTTGGTTAGATTCAAAACACTAACTCAAGTGTTAATTGGGAAGGCAGCCCAATTAAAGATGAAATTGCCAACCTTCCATATTCAGATTTGTTTGTTTGTTTGTTTTTTTTTTTTCCTTTTTCTTTTATTATTTTTATTGTTTTTATTTTTATTTCTTATGTTTCTTTGTTAATTGTGTTTACTGTTTTTAAGTTCATTTAGGCTGCATAAGTTTCTTTTGTTTAATAGTTCTTTTCTCTTACATATAATTCTTGCATTTGGGATTAATAGCATTACATTAATGACAATGTAAGAATTATGTGTGGGGGGAAGAATTTAGGATTTTATTTAGAGTGTTTTGTTTTTGAGTCTTTTTATGTTGTTTTTCTTTATGATCCTTGTTTTGAAAATAACTAGATGTAAATATAATTTTTATTTTTTTTAACCCCGGTTAAATGGCGGATAACGGTACTCCGTGATTATTTAAATCGGTTCCATCAGCTACCAAAAAAAAACTGATATTGTATATAAATTTCTCTTCCAATTTCTCTTTAATTTTTTTTCATTTTTTTTTCAGGATGGATGATATTCTCACAAGATTGCAGAAACGATTTCCTCCTTTTCCTCGAAATATTTTACTGAAGCTTTACCAAGTTCGATTTGAAAGATTAAGAATGCTTATGCACAAAGGGATTCCTGGAGACATACGTTGGATAATTGAAGCCAAGGTACGTGAAGATGAATATCTTCCTGTTTTGCATTTACCAGGTACAGGTAGAAGCACTTTTGCAAAGAAGCGACGAGCAAAGCGCATGAGTTCAAATTGCCACAAATGTGCACGATGGACGTGTAACGGTAAATGTCGTTCTATTGGGATTCCGTCCTCTAATCGAGATGATAAAATTGAATTCATTAAGGATGGACTGAGTAAGGAGAATTTGGGTAATATCCAACTTTCTCTTGAGACGCATCCTAGTGGAGACGTACAAAGAGAAATTCTTGATTTATGGCCGCAATTCCAAAGGGAATGGCAACATCTTGGGAATCTGATGTTAAAAGACCCTGTTTGCCAGCTTGTAAGAAAACTGGATGGGAAGCATATCCTCGACTCATAGAAGGCGTTTAAGCCGTTTCTGGACGTAAAACCAGAGGAAGATGTGAGCCACAATCACAACTACAATAAATGACTTCTCAGTTTTTGGTTTGATTTGCAATAACTTTATTTTGGTTTAATTTACGTGTTGTTCGATTTGTGTAATTATTCTCGTTTTTTTTTATTTGTCTTTTACGGTTGATTTTTTCTTCTCTTTTTGATTTTCTTCCTGAAATCACGCAAAAATCTTTTGTTAGGTTAATATTTTCTTCTGACAGGTCAGATACACTTTCGGCGACATTTTTACTCTTGTCTGATTCACTACTCAGTCCTTTATATATTACACCATGTACTCATTCTCTTTCAGGCACTCGAAGAAAAAAAAATGGAAAGTACTTCGTCCCAGCGCATTAAAAAAATTTGTGTCTTTGGAGGTGCTTATCCGGGGAAAAATAACATATTCGCTGATAAAGCCATAAGAGTTGGAGTAATACTTGCCCAACAAAAGATCCAGTTGATTTATGGAGGCGGTAGTACGGGTTTAATGGGAGCAGTCGCTACAGCAGCACACGCCGGAGGAAGTCCAGTTCTAGGAATCGTGCCAAAACTATTCACAAGTTTTTGTGGACCTACCGTGGGTAAGGAAATACAAGTCTGGAGTATCCCTGAACGGATAACAATCATGTACCATTCTGCCGATGCATTCATTGCTTTACCAGGAGGTCTGGGTACATTGGAAGAAATAGCTTGCGTGGCTTCTTGGTCATCTTTGGTCACAAATAAGAAACCCATTGGTTTGCTTAATATTAATGGTTATTTTAGTAATTTGCTTTCATATTTAGATAATGCTGTGGATAATGGATTCATGTTTTCAGAGGCAAGGAGAACCATAATTTCTGCTACAACCATTGAAGATTTACTCAAAAAGCTCCAAGCTTATGAGTGTTTATCTGCTACGGTTGTTTTGCAAACGCTCGGAAAAAGAAAAAGAGATATGGACGAGCAAGGAGTGGATTGCACTTTGTCTTTGTGACATTATCTAACATTTTGTTTGTTGTGTCTCAGTTATAATAAGTGGTTAGCAACCTCTGCAGGTAATATCTCCTAAATTCTACCTTTAAAATTTGACATTGGAGACAATGTCATATTTTAGTAGGGGGTAAGGGACATATTTTGCTAATTTGTAAAAAAAAAAAAAAAAAAAAAAAAAAATTTAAGCCATTTAGAAGTATTCATTCTGAACAAGGTCTGAGTAAGGGAGACTTGAGACATACCTTGTCAGTTTGATTTCTTCTTTTCAAAAAAAAAAAAAAAAAGTTTGTTGTGTTTTAAGCAATTTAGAAGTATTCATTCTGAATAAGGTCTGAGTAAGGGAGACTTGAGACATACCTTGTCAGTTTGATTTTAATCTTTTTATGTTTACTTGTTAATTTTTGTTTAGTATTTTAGGATTATTTAGGTTGCATGGGTTTGTTTTGTTTTGTTTTGAGTCTTAGTTGTTTCTATTCTTATGTTATTAGTTCTAATCTCTTACACATGATTCTTTCATTTGGGTTAATAGACTTACATTGAGGACAATGTAAGAATTAAGTGTGGGGGGAATGATTTAGGATTTCTTTTATTTTTGTCTACTATTTTTTTTATGAGTCTTTATTATTATTATTACTATTTTTAGTGTGTTTTAGTTCCTTTTTAATACAATGATGAGATATGAATTGCATAGGTCTAAACTGGTTATTAGTGAGAAGATTTTCATGAGAATTGAGCTTGATATCATTTTTTTATGAGCCAATGTTAATATGATATGTTGATTGAGAAAGAAGCATGTTTAGACTTAATCTGACTTGTATAATCATCCTTGTGAGTTTTTGAGCCTATAATGATTGATATATTATACAAATCAATCTAATTTCTTTCTTGAGTGCTCTTATGATTACATGATTCTCTAGAACTTGCTTTAAACCGTTTGAGACTATATTGATACATGTGACAACATGAATATGATAGAGGCATTAGGATTATAACCAGAGCCAAACAGCCATCCCTTATTGATGTTCCAAGAGAACACACCCTTAGTGAACCAATTTGAGCCTACATTGAATAAGCTATCTCTTTGGTAACCATAACTTGTCCATAACCTAAATATACTTATCTTTACCTTTGTTCCAAAGATGAATTAGCATGATTTGAGACAAGTTGCAAAGACAAGGGATATTTTTTGGTTAGAAACAAGAAATAAGTGTGGGGGGAAAAGAAAAGAAAAGTCAAGAGAAAAAGAAATGGAATACTGGAAAATACATTCCTATGTAAAAAAAAAAAAATATATATATATATATATATATGAATCATCTCTTGAATTTGTGGAAAAAGAAAAAGATGTTACAAAGTTGTTTAGAATGAATAAAAGGCCCAACATGAATATCCGGCCTAGGTGACTATGTGCTTGTAAAGAGTTTTGAGAAGTTTCTTTGTATAATTTTTTTATGTCTCTAAACTTTATGAACTCTTTGGAACCTTTGTGATATCTTTATCCTTTTGTTCTTCAACCACATTACAAACCCCTTGGCCCCATTACAACCTTGATTAAAGACCTCTTGATTTATGAAGTTGCATGATCTTTTAGTGGAGAATAGGTGGACAAGCAAGCATATGGTAGAAGTGTTTTCATGAGATTGATCGAGTGTAAACACTTTACCACTACTTTAAAGAGTGAAAATCAAGAGAGTATCCCATGTGAGAAGTTGAGATTAAGTTTGAATATGCACTATTTTGATTGAAATATGTTATGTTAATATTGGCTTAACTCAAACTATTTACATTCAAGCAAGATTTTTTTGTGAATTTCTTTAAGCTATTGATTAGTTTTTAAGACTTGTCCAATGATTATCTCAAATTTATATTGGAAGGATTAGTTATAATTATTATTTTTAGTTTTTCTTATGTTTTCAATGTTTGTGGGTATCGTCCTAGTAAACCCTCACGAGACTAAACTCGTCCACTAGGGACACCTAGGGGTTTAAAGGCTTGTGTCACATGCTAAGTGCCACCGTGATTTTCTACGAAAATGGATTAGATTAGATTTTCTTATTTTATTTTTATTGAGTCGTTGCTAGGGACTAGCAACAATCTAAGTGTGGGGGTGTGATAACTCGTATAATTATATAGTTTTTAGTTATGTTTTATTATTGTTTTGTGTCAAATACGAGTTATTATTGTTTAGTCTAATTGTGTTTATGATCTTTTATATTTTTATGTAATTTGGTGTTTTTCACAAGTTTCTTTGAGTGATTTCAGATTACTAGAATTAAGGGCAAATCCAGTTCAGTTCCAGTTCCGACACCTTTTGCCGTATCAGCTATATCTGGAGTTTCACTAAAGCAATAAGGCTGAAATTTTAACCGTGCAAAGTTAAGAGGCATATCTATCTTTTTCATGTTTTACACTTCTTGAAACGGAGTCGTTTTCACTAGAGAAATCAACCATCAAGTTCGCTGATGTGCAATGACGTCTGTCCTGAGCAGTTTTCGCATTTTGACCATATAGTCCGATACACATCAGAAAATGAGCTGATTCCAACGGCTATGGATCACTAACTGATAGGGGAACATTTTTCTAGAAGACCATGTGATCAGATAAAGCCTCCAATATTGAAGAAATCGACCATCAAGTTGGCTGATGTGCAATGACGTCTGTACTGACCTGTTTTCGTATTTTGCCCATATCTTCTTCTCCACATCAGAAAATGAGCTGATTCAAACGGCTATGAATCAGTAACTCATAGGGGAACATTTGTCTAGAAGACCATGTGATCAGATCAGGCCTCCAAGATTGACAAAATCGACCATCAAGTTGGCTGATCAAAATGGTCATACAATATGACGAAAATTGTTAGAAAAATGCACCCACCTATTATACCTACCTTTGAAATTTGTAAAGCTTGTCTCTTGTCATTTAGCCCTCCAAAATGTGTATAAATAGAGGGCCTTGGATGATTGTAGAGGAACATATTGTACATAGGTAGGATATTAGCCATTTTAATAAAATTCTCTAAGTTTTCTTCTTCTTTCTTTTCTCTAGTTTTCTTTTTCTTTAGAGAGAGCAAGAGGTTGGATAATTAATATTCTTCCTCTTCTTCTTTCTTTCTTTTATTTTCTTCTTAGATTTTCTTTAATTTTATGTTTATGTTTACAATGCCTATGCTAGGCTAAACTTCTATTTGGTTAAGGGTGATTTCAAAGCCCTAGACATGTTTTGTGATTGAGTTTCAGATTCTATCTATCATTAATTTTCTATCAAAGTTGCTTATGTTCTTCTACAAGAATTGTTCATGATGTTGTCTTGATTTATTTAGGTGTACAACTAGATAGATCTTGATAATTATCTATTGCTAGTTTAGGAGTCTTGATCCGTGTAATTGTCTTGATTTCCTATTCATAAGTGGCAATTTGTGATTAATGATTATGGTCAAGTTTTCAATAATTGCAAAGTGGAACATAACCTAAGTTGAACAATCCGAGCTTATGTGTTTGTTGCTTAGATCAACCTATCTTTCTCATCATAAAGCTGCCATTAAATTGAACTTAGAGAGCTTATTCTAGGTTGTTTGATGGTTAGAGATTAAATAGAGAGCTTGTTCTATTTAACGACAAACTAAGGAAAGATTGGGATAACAGAGCTTGTTGTTATCTACGGTTGTTAACTTTGATAGTTGGTTGATATTGATAGATCTGAAATTGATTCTTAATGATGTCTAGTGGTGGAGAATGAAACCTTAACCATATTTTTCATATTTGATTCTTCTTACTTACTTGTTTTCTTACTTTTCTAGTTTGCTTATTTTTAAAAGTATATTTATTTTTATTGGCTGGTTATACCGCCTAATTTGTATATTAACTTTGTTTTATTTTTATTGGCTGGTTATACCGCCTAATTTAGTATATATATTGGCTGGTTATACCGCCTAATTTAGTATATATATTGGCTGGTTATACCGCCTTGCATCTTATTTACTTTAGTTTAAATCTGGCTTCAAAAACCCCTTTTCTTTTATTGTTCTTGAATTTAAGTTTTAAACTATTAACTTATAAACTAAAACCCAATCCCTGAGGGACTCGACCCTTGCTAACTACTATACTTACAATTTATCTTTTTAGTGCAAGGTTAAATAAGATACACTCTTTTGGGTGCATCAATGCATACCTTTTTATTTGTCCAAATTTTCAAGAAGTTCAGACTTACCATCATCCTTACCATTACTTTTCGGAGGGGAAGGAGGATCTTGGTCTTTTGATGGAATGTTTTTGTCAATTGCCTTTCCACTTCGAAGAGTTGTGATAGAACTGGCATTTTCCTGTTGAGTTTAATTGGAGCAAGAAACAAGACATTGAGTAGAAGGGTTAGGCTGAGGTTGAGCAGGAAACTTACCTTTTTCTTGAGTGCGTAATGAAGCTGTCAATGTGGACAAGGTGTTTTTGATCTCATTGATGTCCTGTGAAGTTTGGTTATTCACATTTGCTTGTGTTTGCATGAATGCTTGCAATGTCTCTTCCAAGGTTTGTACACGTGAAGGTTGATAGGAAAAAGTGTTGCCCGGCTTTTGAGATTGTGGTACCTGAACATGATTATTATTCCGCCAACTGAAGTTGGGATGATTTCTCCATTCAGGGTTATACGTTTCAGAGTAAGGAGAAGGAAAAGGCTTTTTAAATGTGTTTATGGAATTTACTTGATCATGCAACACTTCTTTAAGAATGGGAATATTTGGACATTCAGAAGTGGGGTGTCCCATGATTTCACAAATTCCACAACTTTCTTCATTTTTAACTGTTTTGACTTCTTTTACTTCTCTAAGTTCCATGGCTTCAATCTTTCTAGCCAAATTAGCTACTTTAGCTTTTATCTCATCTTCTTGACTAAAATGATATTTTCCTCTGTTAGAAACAACATTAGATCTATTGGAACTTTCAGAAGAATTATCTGTGTGCCAGGCTTGAGAGTTATCTGCCAAATGGTCTAGGTAGTCAAAGGCTTCTTCAGGTTCTTTTTCTAGAAACTCACCGTTACACATTGTTTCAACAAATTGTTTAGTTTCGGGAGTTAAACTTTCATAAAAGAAACTAATAAGACGCCATTTTTCAAAACCATGATGTGGACAAGAACTTAACAAATCTTTAAAACGCTCCCAGCACTGAAAAAATGCTTCATTTTGATTTTGATTGAAATTTTGAATATGTCTTTTCAAAGCAGTAGTTTTATGTGCTGGGAAAAATTTCTTTAGAAACTCAGTTTGTAATTCTTGCCATGTGCCAATTGACCTTGGTTTTAAATTATGAAGCCAAATTTTTGCTTTATCTTTTAAAGAAAAAGGAAATAATTTTAGCTTGACAATTTCATTTGTACATTGTTGGTCATTAAAGGTGACACATACATCTTCGAAGTCTTTTAGAAACGAGTAAGCACTTTCTGATTCTAACCCATGGAAATTTGGAAGCAAAGCTATCATACCTGGTTTAAAACAAAAGTTGTTTGCATTGAGAGGAAAAATAAAACAAGAGGATGATGAGCTTCGAGTTGGTTGCAAGTAGTCACGCATGGTGCGTACTTGTCTGTTCTCATCTTCAGCATGAACACTTTCATTGTCAGCCATGGTAGGAGTTGTATTAGAAAGATTACCTGAAAAAGTTTCACAATAAAATCTAACTAAACGACGAGATCTAAAATCACGTCGCCAAACAAGCATAAAACAAAGTTAATATACAGATTAGGCGGTATAACCAGCCAATAAAAATAAAACAAAGTTAATATACAATATAAATATAAATATATAGAAAATTAGGCGGTATAACCAGCCAATAAAAATAAATATACTTATAAACTTATATACTTAGTATTGCCTCCCCGGCAACGGCGCCAAAAACTTGATGGTGACTCAATTAAGAGTTGTAAACCCAAGTGCAGGTTATGTTCAAGTAATAAATTCTCGGGTGTCCGAGGTCGAACCACAGGGAAGCGTATTAGTAAGTATAAGTTTATAAATATATAAGAAAAAGAAAGTAAACAAGATATTAGGAAATCAACAACAAAATAAGATAAACAAGATATTAGAGAACAAAATAAACAAAATAACATAAAAGAAATTAAACAAGATATAAACAAAACAATAAGAAAAGATGTTGAGGTTAGAGAATCCACTCTTGGTGTTATGCTAAGATTAATCTTGTTTTATTACACAATTGAAATTCACACATAAGGGAGATTCCAATCGGAAGGTTTAGCAATTCAGTCCAAATTGTCCAACGTCCATAGCATATGATATTATGTTCATTTGGTGTCCTCAAAACTCACAAAAAGAGTCCAAGCATTCCTTATGCCAAGGTATATGTCTACAACAAATCAAGGTTATGAAACCAAGCATTTACTGTGCCATTTTCATTGTCAATAATGAATCAAGATCTCTACTTTGCAAGTATGATTTTAAACCAAAAGAAAATATTATCTATACTAGTGTTTATAAATGATGATTCATTTTAGCTCATGTTTAAGAGACTAACCTTAGCATTTACCAAAAGCTTCACCTCATCACCTCAACAATATGATTAGCAACACATACTAGATATGAATAAAATGAAAAGAAATATAAGAAGCATAAGTAAATATAGAAAAAGAAAACTAGAGAAAGGAAAGAAAAAGAAAACTTAGAGAATTTTATTACAATGGCTAATATCCTACCAATGTATAATGTATCCTAATACTCATCCAAGGCCCTCTATTTATACACATTTTGGAGAGCTAAATGACAAGAGACAAGCTTTATAAATTTCAAAGGTAGGTATAATAGGTGGGTGCATTTTTCTAACAATTTTCGTCATGTTGTATGACAATTCTGATCATCCAGATTTATGGTCGATTTTGTCAATGTTGGAGGCTCGATCTGATCAAATGGTCTTCTAGAAAAATATGCCCCTATCAGTTACGGATCCATAGCCGTTGGAATCAGATCATTTGCTCATGTGGATCGGAAGATATGGTCAAAATACCAAAACAGGTCAGCACAGACGTCATTGCACATCAGCCAACTTGATGGTTGATTTCGGTAGGGAAAACGACTCCGTTTCAAGAAGTGTAAAACATGAAAAAGATAGATATGCCTCTTAGCTTTGCACGGCTACAAATTTCAGCCTTATTGCTTCAGTGAAACTCCAGATATAGCTGATATGGCAAACGGTGTCGGAACTGGAACTGAACAGGATTTGCCCTTAATTCTAGTAATCTGAAATCACTCAAAGAAACTCGTGAAAAACACCAAATTACATAAAAATATAAAAGATCATAAACACAATTAGACTAAACAATAATAACTCGTATTTGACACAAAATAATAATAAAACATAACTAAAAACTATATAATTATACGAGTTATCAGGCAACGTACCAGAGAGCCATGGTGATCTTGATTCATGGTATGTTGCATATGGGAATTGAGGTCTATGTTGATGATATGATCGCAAAGTCACAAGGAGAAGAGGAGCATATTGCGAATCTTAAGAAGCTCTTTGAACGACTAAGGAAGTTTAGACTCAAGCTAAATCCGGCAAAATGCACTTTTGGAGTCACCTCAGGAAAATGGTTGGGTTTTGTAGTCAGCAAAAGAGGAATTGAGATTGACTCGGGTAAAGTGAAGGCCATTCAGAATTTGCCACCACCTCGTACTCAAAATGAAGTAAGAGGCTTTCTGGGGAGATTGAATTACATTGCTCGATTTATTTCTCAATTAACCGACATGTGTGATCCAATATTTAAGTTACTTCGAAAACGTGATCCATGAGAATGGGATGAAGGCTGTCATATTGCATTTAAAAAGGTTAAACATTATTTATCCTACCCACCAGTATTAATGCCACCAGTTCTGGATAAACCAATGATACTGTATTTATCAGTATTTGAGAGATCCATGGGTTGTGTTTTGGGGCAGCTTGATGAAACTGAAAAGAAAGAACATGAAGTTTACTACCTCAGCAAGAAGTTCATGGATTATGAGTTGAAATATTCGTCGGTAGAAAAGTTGTGTTGTGCTTTAGCTTGGACTGCTCGAAGACTCAGACAGTACATGTTGTACCACACAACGTGGTTGGTTGCCAAGCTGGATCCAGTCAAGTACATGTTGGAAGCACCTTCTTTGTCAGGGAGGACGGCAAGATGGCAGGTTTTAATGTCAGAGTACGATATTGTATATGTAAGTCAACAAGCTATCAAGGGCAGTGCAGTGGCTGAATTCTTAGCAAGTCGGGCAGTGGAAGATTATGAGCCGTTGAACTTTGACTTCCTGTATGAAGATTTGATGTATGTTTCACAAGCAGATGAGATTCCCCTGAAGAAGAAAGTATGGAAAATGTACTTTGATGGCGCATCTAATGCCATGGGGCATGGAATCGGTGCAGTGCTTATATCCCCAGAAGAAGATTATTATCCTTTCACTGCTAGATTGGATTTTGATTGTACAAACAATACTGCCGAGTATGAAGCATTTACTATGGGCCTTCGTACTGCAGTGGACAGAAAGATCAAAGTATTGGAAGTTTTCGGAGACTCAGCCTTAGTGATATACCAGTTTCGAGAAGAATAGGAAACTCGAGATACAAAGCTAATCTGATATCGAGAACTCATACTGAGTTTATTGGAGGAATTTGAAGAAGTGAATTTCAATTACTTTCCTCGAGAAGAAAACCGAATGGCAGATGCTTTGGCTACTTTGTCATCAATGTTTAAAGTGAATGAAGGGGCTGAAGTTGTACCAGTAAAGATGAGTATATATGACTCTCCTGCCAACTGTCTGAGTATTGAAGAAGAAGCAAATGGCCTTCCTTAGTATAACGACATCTTGCAGTACATTAAGAGTCAACAGTATCCAGAACAAGCAACAGAAAATGACAAGAGGACTCTAAGAAGGCTAGCAATGGGTTTTGTTCTAGACAGTGAGATTCTCTACAAGAAAGGAAAAGACCAAGTCTTGTTGAGATGTGTCGGATCTGCTGAAGCTCGGAGAATTATAGAAGAGGTCCATGAAGGGATATGTGGCATTCATGCTAATGGTCACATGCTTGCTAAACAGATTATGAGGACAGGGTACTATTGGTTGACGATGGAAGGAGATTGTATTAGTTATTCCCGGAAGTGCCATAAATGCCAGATATATGCAGATAAGATTCATGTGTCACCATCACCATTACATGTCATGACTGCACCATGGCCCTATTCAATGTGGGGAATGGTTATGATAGGGCCTATTACCCCGAAAGCTTCAAATTGACATCGTTTCATCATGGTGGCCATAGATTATTTCACAAAGTGGGTAGAAGCTGCTTCTTATGCGAATGTAACAAAGTCGGTGGTATGCAGATTCGTTAAGAAAGAAATCATATGCCGTTATGGGTTGCCAGCGAGAATTATTTCGGATAATGCTCTCAATTTGAAATATAAGATGATGAGAGAAGTGTGTACTCAATTCAAGATCACACATCATAATTCGACACCTTACCGTCCGAAGATGAATGGGGCAGTAGAAGCAGCTAACAAGAACATCAAGAAGATTGTTGAGAAGATGACCAATGTGTACAAAGATTGGCATGAGATCTTGCCTTTTGCTCTTCATGCATATCGTACTTCGGTCCGCACATCTATAGGGGCAACGCCGTTTTCTTTGGTATACGGGATGGAAGCAATGCTACCTATTGAAGTTGAGATCCCTTCACTGCGGGTTTTTATGGAAGTTGGCTTAGAGGAAGCAGAATGGGTTAGAGCTCGTTATGAACAGTTGAATCTCATCGAGGAGAAAATATTGAAAGCAATTTGTCACGGGCAGTTGTATCAGAAAAGGATGATTCGAGCCCACAACAAGAAGGTTTGTCCCAGATAGTTCCGAGAAGGGGAGTTGGTACTGAGGAAAATTCTCCCTATAGTGAAGGACCCGATAGGAAAATAGGCTCCGAATTGGGAAGGACCCTATGTGGTAAAAAGAGCTTTTTTTTGGAGGAGCATTGATTTTAACTAGAATGGACGGGGAGGATTTCAGAAATCCCGTGAATGCTGATGAATTGAAGAAGTATTATGCTTGAAAAAAAAAGGTGTGATGCTGTGCACATGGAAATTCGAATGATTCCAAGTGTAAAAATGGAAATTCTATATATCTATTTCCCTTGTGAATTGCTTTTCAAAGTAAATATTCATGCTTCATATGATGAATGGTCATCTTTCATATTCCTTTCACTAAGAAGAAATTACCCTTAGTCACCCCTTTGAGCCTTAGGAATTATTTCTTTCTTTAAACCTTGATCAAGGATCACCCTTTACACTGGAGGGCAAATGCGAGGAAAAATAATCAAAAAATCATGGCAAAAGAAAGCCGTCGAAAAATGTGGCAAATGAAAGCCAATAAAACAAAAAAAAAACAGAAAAAAAAGAAAGTTCAAAAAAGGGACAAATGTTTCAAGAACGAGTTCTCCTCAGGAAATGATCTTTGATCCAATTACCCTTAAACACACTTTGGGCCTATTTTATCCTTTCTTTCTTTCTAAACCTAAACCTTGCCTACATTACGTGCTTTAAAAGCCCATTTTGATCAAGCATGGATATTTAATTTGAAAGGTTATTCTCACTATTCATTCAATCTTTTGGATTGATATTTTTACCTTGGAAGCATTTAGAATTCTCAGATGCATGGTAAAATACAAAAAAATGAAAATGAATAAATAATGTAAAAGGAGAGGTTTAAGCCGAAAACCCGCAAAGGGCGACTTAATACCGAATGGAGGACACTTGAGTTGAAAACCCGCAAAGGGCGGCTCAAGTACTAATCAAAGTTCGAATCAATGCTCCGTGTAAAGGGGGAGAAAGTATCTGACAATTAGAGGAAAGGGGAACAACTCAGTCTGATGTAACTACGGAAGCTAAGAGGTTACCTAAGTAAATTGCTCGTTCAAGAGAAATTTCAGATGGTTTAAAAAAGGAGGGGTCCAAGATATTCCGCATCTGGGGCATCTACAACCTGTAACTTTACATTTGTTTCTTATATCCTTGATATTTATTTTTACTATTTTAAAACATTTCTTGCAATAAATTCATGTTATCCTTTTCATGACAATTTTTGCTTGATTCGTATTTTCTTTCATACATTTTTGAGATGCATTATGATTGTTATTAAATTGAATGATGATTAGTAATAAAAAAATCTTTAAATAAAAGGATTTCAAAGTATTACTAAGGAATAAATTTAAATCTTGGGGAAAGTTTGGAAAATCACCAAGAAAAGAAAACAGTGAACGCGTTGGAAACTCCATCACAAAGTCAGAAAATCTGTGAATTTCAGCGAAAGTTAGAAAATGAGACTGTTTGACAAGTTATCTTGAGCGAAGGATTCCTTAAATGGGGCATCAGTGAACAAATTGAAGACTCTGTCATGAAGTCAGATAATCTGTGAACCTCAAAGAAACCATGGATTAAAAATCACGACACAATCATTTGATTGCATTCATTCTTAGGAAACATACAAGCATTTGCAAAGCATGTCATTCTCATCATTGCATTTAGCTAACAGTGCAGAAATCAGGAAAACTTGGACTTACCCAAAGTGAGCTCGTTTTGTTTTTCAAACGAGTCAAGCCCTGAGATCACCGTCGAGGTACGTTTCCTTTCCAAATCAAACTCATTTTGCTTCTCAAATAAGTCGAGCCCCGAGACCGCCGTCGAGGTATGTTCCTTTCATTTTCAAGTTAAATTTATTTTTTTCCAAATGAACCAAACCCAGAATCATTCTTGGTATTTCCTTTTGTTTTAAATCGAATTCATTCGGTTTTATCAAATGAGTCGAGCCTTGAGACCGTCGTCAAGGTATTTTAATCACGGGTAAGACCTTCGGGCACCATTTTTAAAGACCTTCGGGCATCATTTTTAAAGACCTTCTGGCACTATTTTTAAAGACCTCCGAGCACCATTTTAAGACCTCTGGGCATCATTTTAAAGACCTTCGGTCACCATTTTTAAAGACCTTCGGGCACCACTTCTAAGACCTTCGGGCACCTTTTTAAAGACCTTCGGGCACTTTTTTAAAGACCTTCGAGCACCATTTTTAAAGACCTTCAAGCACCATTTTAAAGACCTTCGGGCACCATTTTAAAGACCTTCGGGCATCATTTTTAAAGACCTTCGGGCACCATTTTAAAGACCTTCGAGCACCATTTTAAAGACCTTCGGGCACCTTTTTTAAAGACCTTCGGGCATCATTTTTAAAGACCTTCGGGCACCATTTTTAAAGACCTCTGGGCATCATTTTATGACCTTCGGGCATCATTTTAAAAACCTTCGGGCATCATTTTTCAAGACCTTCGGGCACCATTTTTAAAACCTCCAGATCTTCGGGCATCTTTTTTAAAGACCTTCGGGCACCATTTTAAAGACCTTTGGGCACCATTTTAAAGACCTTCAGGCATCATTTTTAAAAACCTTCGGGCACCATTTTAAAGACCTTCGGGCACCATTTTAAAGACCTTCGGACACCTTTTTTTAAAGACCTTCGGGCATCATTTTTAAAGACTTTCGGGCACCATTTTAAAGACCTTCGGGCACCATTTTTAAAGACCTCCGGGCACCATTTTTAAAGACCTCCGGGCACCATTTTATGACCTCCGAGAATCATTTTAAAAACCTTCGGGCACCATTTTAAAGACCTTCAGGCACCATTTTTAAAGACCTTCGGGCACCATTTTAAAGACTTTCGGGCATTATTTTTAAAGACCTTCGGGCACCATTTTAAAGACCTTCGGGAACCATTTTTAAAGACCTCCGGGCACCATTTTATGACCTCCGGGCATCATTTTAAAAACCTTCGGGCACCATTTTTAAAGATCTTCGGGCACCATTTTTAAGACCTCCGAGCACCATTTTAAAGACCTTCGGGCACCATTTTTAAGACCTTCGGGCAACATTCGTAAAACCTTCGGGCACCATTTTTAAGACCTCCGGGCACTATTTTAAAGACCTTCGGGCACCATTTTTAAGACCTTCGGGCACCATTCTTAAAACCTTCGAGCAAAATTTTTTCTTTTGAAATCGAACCCGTTTCCTTAAGACGGGTCGAGCCTTGATTAGTCAGGGAATTTAATTTAAGGACAATATCTTCTATTCACAGTTTTTCTCAACAAAAAAAAAAAAGATGAAAAATGGAAAAAATGAAAAAATGAAAAAAAAATTAAAACCACTTTCGCTTCTCTTCACATGTGATTTCACTAACCGGACAAAATTAATATTTGTTTATCTTTGCCTGATTCTTGATTCTCAGCAATAGTCAAAGAGGGGCAGCTGTAGACACCTAATTTTGTCCGGACCACTAAAACAAGTATGTTTTCTTCCTAAATTGATGTTTTAGAATGTAAATTTTTTTTTCATCCTGCAGGTGGTACTCCAAGACTTAGTTTAAGAGGACGAGCATAAAAAGTCAAACTTGAAAAAAGTCAACCTCGAAAAGTCAACCTTGAAAAGTCAACTATTGAAAAAGTCAACCCACTTTCAAAATCAGGATTTGAAGTTCAATTGAAAAATGGTGAAAGAATTTTGATAATCCGAGGTCTACATCGAAAGATAATGAGTTCGGAAGTTGGGTTATGGAGATTCAGTAGAAAGGAAACCCTAATCCGGGAAATTTGGGGAAAAGTGCTTAAACGATCAAATTGGTAAAAATTGAAGGTTCCAAACGAAAGATAAGCACTGACTACGGGTAATGGAGAACTCACTTGAAAGAAAAACTGAAAGAAAAGTCAATCCGAAAGAAAACCGAGAATTAGGGTTTTCGGTGGATTTTAGTGAAATTGGGAAGAATTACAAGAAATGGCCCGATTTGGTAAGACTAAAGCCCCTAATGGATGAGGAGTGATTAAAAAGGATAGCCCGAAGCTCAGTTTGAAAAAAATCTAAAAATCGGATTTGTTTTGAGCAAAACCAGGTTTCGAAGGCAAAAAGGCAAAATAGAAAAATTTGGGAAAAATAGCAAATGAAATCCAAATCTTCTGAAAATTTGAAAATCTCATTTTTAAATTATTTTAAAGGGATTGGCGAAAGAAAATCTTGATTCAGAGTTCGTTTGCAAAATGGCCAAATCTCGGGTCTTCTATGTAGTAATTCAAGAAGATAAATCCCGAAAAAATAGCAAATGAACTCCAAAATTTTGAAAATTTGCAAATCTCATTTTTAAATTATTTGGAAGAGATTGGCAGAAGAAAATCTTGATTCGGAGTTCGTTTGCAAAATGGCCAAATCCGGGCCTCTTATGTAGTAATTCAAGCAGATAAATCATGAAAAAAATACCGAATGAGTTCCAAAAATTATGAAAAATTTCAGATCACACTTTTAAATTATTTGGAAAAAAATTGGAGAAGAAAAATCTTGATTTGGAACTCGTTTAAAAAATGGTAAAATTTGGGGGCATAAGAGGGCAATTTTGGAAGAAAAAATCCAAATAAATAGCTAACGGACTCGAAAATTTTTGAAAACTTCCAGAATTCATTTTTTTCTTATTTTGAAAGTATTGAAAAAAGAAAATTTGAATTTGGAGTCTGTTTGCCATTTATTTGTATTCGGGGCGCAAAAAGGTCATTTTATCCAAGAAACCGAAAAGGGCTTTTCTTGCCTTTCAAAAAAATCAAACTTGGGCTGGAAGAATGAGGGCTGGCCGGCCAAGGACCAAGGAGGGGAAGGAGGATTCTAATTTTTTGATCAAGAGGCCAAAAATGAAGAGTTAGTTAGTTATTTTTTGGTCAAGCCTTTGCAAATAAGCCACATGGACCAATACATGAAGAGAGTAAGTGTCAACATAATGGATTAAGATTCTTGAACAGCTGTAATTATGGATAGCTGATGGCCTAATCTAAGGGTGATAATTTCATATTTTAATCATCTTGAATCAGTAGCCCTTGGATGAAAATTGGTTGGAGTAAAAACAATATCCTAGCCTATGAGAGAGGGGGGGTTCGGCCACTACATGAAGGGGAGTCTCTTTCATTTTCAGCACTCTCATTTTTAGCTATTCTCTCTTGCTTTTGGCTGATTTTCTCTCCATTATTGCAAAGCAAAAAGAAAAGTTTAGAAAAGAAAAGAAAGTTTGAAGAGAAAAAGCTTGAAAGATAGCTTCTAGAGGTTGCTTTTAGCACCAACTCTTGCACTTTCTTTGATTTTTCATTCTTGTTTTGCTGTTTTGATTATTATTTTGGTGAGTTTCTTTTGATTTTTCTTTTTAAATAAGTGTTTTTAATGTTCTTCTTTAAGTTCTTTCTTCATCTTTTCTTATAAAACCTCTTGAAATATTTTTTTCCTCCTTATTTCTTTGACATGGCCGAATGGCCCTTCATTTTTTTTCTTCTGTTTTAGTTGCTATTTTGCTTTGATTTTTCATGTTATTTTTTATATTAAATAAGTCTTGATGCTTTAAATCTTCTTCTACTACATTTACTTGAAGCTTGTTTTAATTTGGTTGCTTATTTATTTCCATTTATGAGTCTATTATCATGTTCTTGCGTTTTTGATTTTCTGTTTTCAAAATGTTTAAGTTTGTTTATGTTTTATATTTTGATATCCATGTGTTTGTGAAAATGATTGTTAGTTTCCATACCTCTACTTTATATTTGCATAATTTGAGTGTTATATTTTAGTTAAGTATGTTAGTATATCAAGTGTTTGTGAAAATGCCATGCTCACTTGTAACATGAGGCCATTCGGCCACCTTATTTATTTTGCTTTGTGTGGGCATTTTTGCTATGTTAGTTGATAGGTTTGCATTTGCATGACATTTGATTGAGTATTTGGTTTAAGCATATCAAGTGTTTGTGAAAATGCCATGCTCACTTGGAACATGAGGCCATTCGGCCACCTCATTTATTTTGCTTTATGTGTGCATTTTTGCTATGTCAGTTGATAGGATTGCATTTGCATGACATTTGATTGAGTATTTGGTTTAAGCATGCCTTGTGTTTGTGTTATTGCCATGCATATTTTAGATGTTAGGTTTGGTTTGTTTTTCCATGCATATCCATGCATTTTAGACCTAGGTTGCATTAAATGCCATGCAAGTTCATTTAGGTCTAGGTCATTTTATTGATTCCATGCATTTTTTTATGACATTTAGGTTTAAAATCATGCATTTCATGTATCATATTTTCTATATTTTTCATGCATTTCATGTCCATGCCACTTGACTTATGGCTTAGGCCAATCAATGGCTCAAAGTTATGCTCTCTTGAGCATACTTGTGGAAAATTAAAGAGTTGTCAAATTGATTATTCTATCTTTGTGATTTTTTTTACTTAGCCAATTTTTGTCTAACTTTTCAAAAGTGCTAGCTACTGTTTGTGAGTTATTTAGAGAGTCCCAAATATTTTTACTTTGATTTTTAAATGATTTTATCAAAGGCAAAAATGTGTTTTGGCAAAACAGTTTTTTCACCCAGTACTCGTACTTTCCCGATTTGTTTGGGCAGTCATCTTTAATCAGAAAATTAAGCCGATTTTTTTCCATGTAGTTTTACATGTCCTGAGTCTCAAGTATTTTTTTTAGGTTTTTTTGAATTTTTAAGAATAGGGTAAAAATCGTGGTTTAAAATTGGACAGTGGAGTCAGAATTGAATTTTAAGGAAAATCATTTTTCTGTTTTGGTTAAGTTACTTGGAGGGGGCTGATTACGAAGTTTAGCTACTGACTTAGGGTAGTTTCTAAGCCTTTTTAAACTCTAAAAATGATTTTTTAAGTCTCGGGTTAAGGGTGGTCAAGTCCGGGATTTTAAACTTAGGAAATTAGAGCTATTTAAAAAGGGTTTAGCCAAGTTTTTATTTTTAATCTAAGCTTTTCAAAATTGTTTTCAAACAATCACAAAGTATTTTGATTTTAGAATATTTAATTTGATATATTTTCCTAAGGTAGCCGGATATCTTTTTAGATATATGGATTTCCTTAATTAAAGGAAAAAATACATTTTCATGCATTGCATTTTCCATATTCATGCATTTTATATAATATGTGATTTTTGCTATGATAATTCCTATGGTAGTGTTATTATTTTGATTTATATTTTTGATGTTATATTGTTTATTATATAGTTTTGAATATTTCATGATATCCTATGCTTTTTATTTAGTTATTTTTTGTCATATTATTTAGCATATACTATATTCATGCATATTATATGATAGCATTATTTTATATGTCATGTCATTTCAATTATATGCCATATCATTCATATTTGCCATGTCATTTAAATTATTTCATTTCATAAAGAATATATTATGTTACCTAGGTCATTTCATTTTATGTAGAATATATTATGTTACCTAAGTCATTTCATTTTATTTAAGATATATTATGTCATTTAGAATATTTTATTTCATTTAGAATATATCATATGATTTAGGATATTACATTTCATATAGAATACATTATGTTACCTAGGTCATTTCATTTCATTTAGAATATATCATATAAGTTAGTATATTTCATTTCATTTAGACTGTGCTAAGACATTTAAATTATATCATATCATTTAGGTTGCATTATATTATTTAGATTTTGCTGTGTCATTTTATTTATGTCATGCATATTCATTTTCATATTTTTTTAAATGTTTTCAAAAAGTTAATGATTTTCAATAAAATAAAGATATTCTCGAGTTATAATATTTCATGAGTTCTCTGCCGGGTTTGCTGGGAGGATATTATCAATTATCATTAATAACAGAATATCTTCTTGAAAATGAGAATGATTCGGAAAGTTTTCCAAACTAATAAAAATTTCTATATTTTGCCACGTTTCTTGGGGAATATAGGAAAATTTTGAATTTATAAATCCCGGATCATTTTCAATTAAAAATGGAATTATTTTTCTTTAAATTGGGAATTGACTTGAAATACTAAATTTAAAATTGACTTTTTACCGAGACTTGAGATAACACATGATTAATAAGGTATCGTTTTATACGGGCGTTGTGGGGTGCTAATCCTTCCCCACACGTAACCGAGTCCCGAACCCATTTCTTTGATTTCTCTGGTTTTAAAACGCAACTTGAAATTTGTTTTAAAAATGTTTTAATTAATTTTAAAATATTTTATAAAACCGGTTTTAATAGGTGACCGATCACACCTAGCTAAAAAAGATTGGTGGCGACTCCATATCTTTTTCAAGGTCATTTTCAAAACCTTCATTTTTCTAGAGGAATTAAGTCGACTTTTCCTCCGTTTTTTTTAATGTCACGCTTAACGAATAATAAAGTCTTGCGATGAGACTTGTTATTTTTTAGGTTATGACAGATCAGATAAAAAATTTCAAAGTATCATCTCTTATGTTATTCGAATTTTTTATTTTTTAAAAAAAATATTCGTGTTCAACATTTGTATCTAATATATATTTGGACATAATATGAAGATTTGATCTACAAAATATATGAAAAAACTTTAAAAAAAATTTAAAAATAACCATATCAAACACATACTCATATCTGATAATCACTTTTAAATTTGGATAACATAACTATTTAGAGGTAATAAATATTCTATACTAGTTTGCCTTGCTAGTGAGCATTAAATTAAAGGAAGCTGATAAAAAGGTATGTAACCAATAACCTTATTGTGGAATTAATCATGTATAAAGTTGGATTATATGCTCTTCAAAAAGATCTTAGCAACCTGATTATTGTTTTTTGCAATTCAAATTCAAATCAATTTGTTCCTAAGTTGTAAAGCATGTTCAAATCACCCAACTCACAAAATCATTCATTGTATTCTTTATTTGGAGTTTTGTAAGTCTCTTTTATTTCTAATATCTGATAAACACACTAAGCTCCTTTCTTGCTTATGTGCTATGTGATATAGGTACATAAGCTCAAAGAAACAAAAGCATCTCCTCACCAGAATCCTGAAACTACTCTAATAATATGTTTTTGGTAGGAAGAAAGAAAAATTAAACGAATGAAAAAATGTGAGAGAAGAAAAAAAAAAGATCTAGCAATCTGTATATGCATGTCGTGTTTCATGTTTTTTTGTCAGTCGTGTAAACATAACACAATAAAAATTATTAAATGTGTCAAAATCCTAAACATAAATACAATACGTGTATTAAAAGTATCATGATAACCGTGTTTATTACACTATTTTCATGTTTATTAAACGTGTCGTATTTTTGTATCCTGTCCAAAATTAACAGGTCTAGAAAACAATTGCTGAAACTTAAATGTAATAGTTAAGCTGTTTCCTATCAACGTAAGTTTTTGAGATAATTGGTCATCCAATTTAACATGGTATCAGAGCTTTCGAGTTCGAATCCTGACAACCATTTTTCCTCTTTAATATTTCTTCACTCAGTGTCATGTTGCTGATTGAGTTGTGTGTTGCTGATTTAATCCTTCTTTATCTTGTACCTTTCTTCTACAGTTAGGTTAACGTGCAAGTTCATTAATCATTCATTTGATTTGCATGTGAGGGGGCGTGTTTAAACTTAAATGTAATAGTTGAGTTGTTTTCTATCAGTTTAAGTTTTTGAGATAATTGATTATCCAATTTAACAAAAATGAAAAAAAATGAAGGAAAGTTAACTTTTTCATTATGTTTGATACGAATGATGAAAAAAGAGATTCTGAGTAAAATTATAAATCAAAATTATTAATTGGTCATCCAAATTAAGTTGAACGGGTATTTTTCTTGTTAACTTAATATGAAACTTAAATGTAATAGTTAGGCTGTTTTTATCAACTTAAGTTTTTGAGATAATTGATCCTCCAATTCAAGTTGAATAAATATTTTTCTTTCACATTTAAAAATATTAAATAGAGAGAAGAAAAATGTACAAATTCACTCATTTTCTTTCTCTCATCTTTTCCCCCCCCAAAAAAAAAATATTTTCACATATTTTACTTTTTTCCTCCTTCTGTCTTACCTAACACGATGTGAATGTTGTTTGGTGAGGGAGGTGTCTTTAGAATTTCAAATATAAATGGCAGGTAGTGACAATATGGGACCCCAGCAAAATGTTGTTCCCATTCACTTCAATTCTGAAAAAAAGGAAGAGTTCAATGCTATACAGTAGACCTATTCAAGTATCGAATTATTCATTCAAGTTTGAAAGTTTATTTTTATTTTAGAGGGTTTGGACAAAAAATTTGACTCGAAATATGGGTTTGGACAAAAAAATGAGACCCATTTAAAAAATAGGTTGGCTCTTGGCTCCAACAATCAAGACTCGAGATCGGCCCGGCCTATTTGTTTAATTTTTTTTAGAAAAAAAATATGGACGGGCTTAAACGGGTTTGAACTATTCATTTACAAATATGAGCGAATTTGAACATAATTTGAGACCCATATTTCATACCAGACTATGTTTGAACAAGTATATATGATGTTGATACTATACTTAAACCCGATCCGAATCCAACCCGGCTCATGAGCTACCAAGTACCCACTATTTTTTATACTCAAATGAATATGAATAATAAATTATATAAATAAAAAAAGTCAAAATTTTCCATAAAATATGTATGGAGGTAGAGATTCTGTAAAAAAGAAGTAAAGATATTTCATGTAATAATTTAATAGGTAGAATCCACCAGCTTTGGCCACATTTTGCAGAGGGGATGGTGAATACTTTAGGGAAAGGAGAGAGTACCAAACTCTTTCATATAGTTTCAGACTTTTTACACCATTAAGAAAAAGGTCATCTAGGATTTGGTTAATTAAATTATTATAAAATTATATATATATATATATATATGAATTTTGCTTGTATTAAATGCAGTATTTGATAATTTTATTCATCATTTTCAATACATTGAATAAAGATATTAATATATATATATAGTAACTTTAAAAAAGACCTTTAAAATATTTGTTAACAAAATTATATATATATATATATATGTTTCAAAGTGACCTTAAACCACAAGTTCCAATAGGATTTCCAACTTTTCAGATTTGTAAAAGCAGAGGAGTCAATCCTTCATGATCCTAAAGGGTTTCGGCTATAGTGAGTTAAACGAAGCAAAGACAAGCTTAGATTATGACTTTCAATCACTTTACTAACTGTCATAACGTGTCAAATGCGAATTTAGCATGTTAGACACAAACGTAGAGTCGCCACTAATCATTTAATCTAGGTGTGAATAGTCACCTATACAAATCTATCTTGTTTAAAGTAATCTTAAACTTGACTAAGGCACCTTCAAAAAATAGATTCCGATTTACGTTTCAGAACTAGGTCTGAGAGTTCGGTTACGTGTGGGGAAGGATTAGCACCCCACATCGTCTATCTAGAGATAGTACCATATTAATCACACATTATCCTAAATGGTCTTAATTAATCTAAGTAAATACATATTTTCCTAATCATATAAACTAATCTAAAAAAATAA
This sequence comes from Fremontodendron californicum, assembly GCA_030761205.1. Taxonomy (NCBI): domain Eukaryota; kingdom Viridiplantae; phylum Streptophyta; class Magnoliopsida; order Malvales; family Malvaceae; genus Fremontodendron; species Fremontodendron californicum. The sequence continues at coordinate 7,291,734 of JAULJL010000032.1, forward strand.
AAAAAAATATTATATTATATTTAATCATGCAAAAATCTAACAAAATAAAATCATAAAATCATGCCAATTCCTAAATCATGCAAAAACATTAAATAAAAAATAAAAAATAAAAATCCTTAATCATGCATTGTCTAAAAAATAAAATAAAAAATCATAGATCATGCAATAATAATAAAAATAATATCATAAAATCATGCATTATCTAAATAATAAAAATAATAATATTCCTAATATCATGCAAAGTCTAAACAACAAAAATAAAAATAATATTCCTAAATCATGCATTATCTAGAAAATAAATATCATAAATAATCATAAACATGCATTATCTAGAAAATAAAAATAATAAATATCATAAATAATTCTTAAGCATGCATTATCTAGAAAATAAAAATAACAAATATCATAAATAATTCTTAAGCATGCATTATCTAGAAAATAAAAATAATAAATATCATAAATAATTCTTAAGCATGCATATCTAAAAATAAACAAAATATCCTAAATCATGCATATCTAACAATAATAAAAGTAATAATATCTAAAAATAATAAAAACAATAACCTAATTATCATGCTTATCTAAAAATAATAAAAAACCTAAACATGCCCTCTAAAAATAATAATAAATAAAAACTTAAACATGCCATCTAAAAATAAAAATAAAACCCTAAATATGCCACCTAAAAATAATAAAACCTAAACATGAAATCTAAAAATAATAAAAATAAACATGCCATCTAAAATAATAATAATAATAAAAATAAAAATAAAAATATATCATATCAATTCCTAATTCATGCAATATCTAATAATAATAATAATAATAAATATAAAAACCTAAAATCATGCTAAGTCATAAAAAAAATAATAATAATCATGCAAAAAAGAAAAATAAAATTAGTAATAATCCTAATAATAATAATTAAAATAATCCTTCAAAAAAATTAAAAATAAAATTAATCCAAAATTCAATAAATAAATTAATAATAAAACAGCATAACAAAAATCACAAAATAAATAAAGTAATAAGATGATAAAGAAAAGAAAATCAACAATAGGGTCGGGCCCGCACGTGGATCCTCCTGACCCAACCCAGTTGTAGATTGTAAACTCCATTTTTTTTTGCTCCATTCTCACCTGATTTCTTTTTTTTTTTTTTTTTTATTTTAAAAAAAACACTTCTTCCTCTTCAACTTTCTCTCCTCAACCAAGAACAGCTCAACAGTGTTCTTCATACCCAGAACTCGGCAGCCCTTCACCACCGTCGTCACCACAGCGCGCCGCCGCCTTCGGTGCCCGAAAAAATCCCAAAAAATACTCAAAATCGTTCTTTTTTCCTCCTGAGCCCGAAAATAAACTTAGTTTTTCTCATATCACTTTCGAAAATCGTAGATCAGAGTTTGAAAATTCGAAATCCTAAAACTTAAATTTTTTTATCCGACTCCGTTCACCGTCGGATGATCACCGAACTTCGGCCAAACCTTCCTTTGACTATTTCCCACACTTTGTTGGATTTCTCGAAATAAGCTCTAGAACTCAAAACCCCCAAAAATTTGAAAACAAACCCTAGAAAATATTTTTTATTGCTAGTGCCTCTTGGTTTTCGAAATTTGTTGTTTTTTTAGACTCTCCGATCCCCTTTGATTGTGAATCCAAGGTTGTTTCAATAGCCAAAATCCTAGAAGAGTTTTTGTTTGTTTGAGTCATGAGTCTTGATCCTAATCCAAAAATCCACCTCCATCTGAGGTAGATTTTGATTTGAGGTAGAGTTTAAAATCCTCTTTTTTTTAAAATTGTTTTTTTGATTGTTTTCCTTTTCTTTTATCTAATTCGAAATTAACAACTAAAATTAAAATAAATATTAAAATTAAAACTAAACTTAAAATTAACCCGGATAAAAACAGGTGTTTACAATTACCCTTCTTTGTGCATTTCCTAGGAACAGGGGATGTGTAAAGACGTAGACACTTACATGTTCTCAAAACTTAAAAGTAAAGCCCATTGTAGAAATTCTCCTCTAAACGAAGCGTAAACTTTAAATAAATCAAACGTAAAATATACTCTTCCATCGAGGTTTCAACTTTAAAAACTTTCATTTTGAAAAACAAATTTAAGAACTTGAAAAAAAAAATTCACAACTTAAAATAACTTAAAAATAAGGATTCACAACTTAAAATAACTTAAACATAAGGATTCACAGTTTAAAATAACTTAAACAAAAAAAAATCACAACTCAAAAATAACTTCAAAACAAAGGGTTCTCAACTTGACAGTAACTTAAAAACAAAGGATTCACACCTAAACAATCAAAATATAAGAACTCACACCTAAACTTTCAAAATATAAGGATTCACACCTAAACTAAGGATTTGCATCCAAAATAAGGATTCTCGGGATTCGCATCCAAAACTAAGGATTCTCACTAAACTAAGTGATCCGTACCCAAAATAAGTATTCTCACTAAACTAAGGATTCACACTAAACTAAGGATTCTCAATAAACTAAAGATTCTCACTAAATTAAGAATTCTCACTAAATTAAGGATTCACACTAAACTAAGGATTCACACTAAACTAAAGATTCTCACTAAAAAAAGGATTCACACTAAAATATTATCGTCTTTGATAAAATAAATTTTATCTTAAAAAACCTTACCTTTGAAAAATAATTCATCTTGAAAATTTGAAATTAAGATTCTCATCTTAAAAATTATCACTTCTACCAAGGTCTAAACCCATTTCCTCAACTAAGGTGCAAAATCTAAAATAATTTTCCTCAACCAAGGAAACAAAAATTTCATTTTGGAAAAGTTTAGTCTCAAAATTCAAAAATCCAACCTAAAATCTTTCTTATATGTTAAATGCATGCCATAAATGCCATGAATGTCATGTAATGCAATTCATGAAATGAATGTCATGAATGCAACGCATGAAAATCATCACATCTCTCCAATCATAATAACAAAATGATTCTCAAACTCATCATTTCATCTTTGTATCATTTCAAACATGTAGCTTCAAAACTAGCTAACAAGTCTCATCCACCGGTCTAGTCCTTTGTCGATTTTATTCATTCTCAAATGCAGCATTTGTCTATTTTCAAAGTGTATATTTCAGCTTCGAAGCTCAATGTGTCTACATTTCTACCCATTCCTGGTTCTCATCATTCTTTCTTTTTGCCCTAGAACATCATCCATAAGTTCCTTCTCAAAATAATGCATGGATCTTTTATGCTTATTATTTTAACTTATCAATCACCATTCCAATTTCATAACAAATGCAATGCATCAGACATTTCCTCTATTCATTAAGGGATGCAAAGTTGGCAACAAAATATGGTAAGAAGCAAAGTGAATTGAAGACAAGGGTCTTTATCATTGAAAGGATAAATTTATGTCAAGAATAAATGGACAAATCAAAGAATTATCACAAGGATATTTGGATGGGATATCAACATTCCCAAATAATGAATATATTGACAATCTTGAGATTAATCCATGATCCTCTTTCAAAAATCAATCCAATCGGTGTTCTTAATCTTTCTGAATTGTATCAGACCAAAACATGCCCCCAACGAAGTCTTCAAGCAAACTGACTTTCTTTATATCTAAGCCGCCTTTTCAGGTTTTCAACTTAGATATCCCCTATGACTCAAACTGCCCTTTTCGGGTTTTCAATTTGAATCCTCATTTTTTCTCTTTTTTTTTCTTTCTCTTTTCATCATTTTTTTCTTCAAAAAGAAACATTTCTTCACAGTGTTTGGCCAATCATCTACATTCATCTTCTTTCAAAATAATGCTTCACTCAAGAAAATCTTTTCACTTCATAAGAACTTCACAAATAGATGTCTACTCTCTCCAATAGCCATGTGACTCAAGAGAAGTTTCTTCACAACCATTTTTTTTCCCAAGTATCAAACAAATTTTCTCATCATGTGTTCACCTAATCTTTTTGGAGGTAATTGAGCATATCAAAGTGTTACAAACCTTTTCTTTCTTCTGTGGAGTTGTCTTCATGCATCTAAGCTCCATTGTCCTTTGATAATACCACAAGCATGTCCTAATTCAATAAATGATTCTCCAATCCGAACAATCACATTTGATCAAAATGGACTTTTAAAGCTTGTAATGTAGGTCAGGATTTTGGGGTTATGAAAGAATGGATAAAATAGGCTCAAACATGTGTTTAAGGGTTGCAAACCAATGATTATTTTCATCTCAAAACATTTCATATCTTTCTTTTCATTTTCAAGATAATCGAGCCCTGGATCATGAGGATTTTCAAAACTTTTCACATCTTTCTTTTCATTTTTTTCATTTTTTTTTCTTTCATTTTCTGCTTGCCTTTTGCTTTTTGTTTCCTTTCTCTTTTTTTTTTCCTTTTTTGTCACAAAGTGAATTCAAAATTTTGGAACTCAATCCATCTCATCATTGCCTCCATGACATAAGACATTCTCTTCATGGCATAGAAATATGATCCAATCATTCATTCTCCTCTAGAAAGATATTTTTCTATACTTGCCCCCCGGCATGGAGGGTGATCCTTGGTCAAGGTTCATTCAACAAAGATTTCAATAGGCTCAAAGGGGGGTAGAAAAGGATAATTTCTCATTTTGTGAAAGGAATATGAAAGATGGCCATTATCATCTCAAATGTGAATATTTCCATCAAAGAACATTTATTGAAAATGACAAGCTTATAGAAATTCACCACAAGGAATCCACATACTTGTAAAAGAATTCAACAGCAATTCAATATACTCGTGAAGCAATTCTACTAGTTTTCTTCCAATTATGCCAAAACTGCATAACAACTTTCATCTTCCCTAATCCCCACAAAACAATTGGCAAAGTATGGTCATATATGTTCAAGTTCACCAATATGGATATAACTTTCAAAATTGAATCCCAGATTATTTCTATGATTGTCATCACATTCATTATTTGGAAACTTGAAATGGGTGAAATTGAAAGGGTATACAAAATATATACAAGCAAAGGAATAAAAATAAATGAAAGAGGAAATGAAAATGTATCAAACTTGTCAATTTATTGAAATGATAAAAAATAAATAAATTAAGTCTAAACATAAAAGGATCCACCTACATTACTTTATAAAAAAAAGAGTTCAAGGATAATCAACAGCCTCAATCCTTCATTCTAAGCCTCATCATCATTATGCTCCTGTATAGATGGGCCAACACTAATATTTGATTCCTCTTACTTGTCAAAATTCAACAGGCCCACATTGATCAAACATTGCACCTTATGTTTAAAAGCCGAACAAATTTCTATAGAATGACCAGAGTTTCCAGAATGATATTCACATTGAGCATCAGCATCATACCACTCAAGGAAAGGAGGTTTCAAAAGTTCCAGGTGAACAGGTGCAACCAGTTGATTTTCAATGAGACGTGGGAATAAGTCAGTGTAGGACATTGGAATTGGGTCAATACGGGTTCTCTCTCGATTATTTCGAGGTCCTCTCTGATTACTCATTGGGGGTCTAGGTTGAGCTAAAGGTCTAGCTGTAGGGTCAGAGATAGGAATAGGTGTTTGAGGGTAACAGTTTGGTTGGAAGGTTGATGGTGCTGATGGATAAGTGTGGTACACCGGGTATGGATAGTATGGGGAGACACCTCCTGCTTGTTGCCTTTCATAAGTCACAGCTTGGACATCTCCTTCATTCTTTTTAGATGCCCCATTTTTCTTTCCATCAGATGTTTCCCTGGCTTCAAGTTTCCCACTCTTTATAGAATTTTCTATTATCTCCCCGGAGATTATCATGTCTGCAAAATTCTTGGGGGCATTCCCAATCATCCTTTCATAGCATGGTGCTTTAAGGATACTGACAAAAAAAACTGTAGTTTCTTTTTTAGCGAAAGGTGGTTGGACTTCGGCAGTAATATCCCTCCATCTCTAAGCATACTTTTTAAAGCTTTCAGTAGCTTTCTTATCCATATTCTGTAAGGTTAAACGGTCTAGAACCATATCAACAATATGCCTGTACTGCGCTATAAATGACGTTGCCAGCTCATTCCATGAAAGGATGCGGGTTCTATTCAATTGGACATACCATCTTGCAGCGGACCCTATGAGACTATCTTGGAAGACATGTACCAGTAACTTGTCATCACGCGTGTGAGCAGCCATCTTTCTACAATACATTGTGACATGAGTTATCGAGCATTTAGTCCCATCATATTTCTCAAAATCTAGAGTCTTGAACTTTGGCAGAATGATTACATCGGGCACCAAGCAAACCCTAGCAGCGTCCATGGAGCCATAGAAATCCATCCCCTCAACAGTCCAGAGTCTTTCCTCTATAAGACTTATTCTGCGAGAGTCAATCTCTTCAACTACTTTTAGCCTTTCTTGCTCTTTGGGATCATCTAAATCTAAAACTTGGGCAGGATCTAACAATTTTGCCCCAGGCGCATGAATGGCGTATCTTGAGAATCGGTTTTGAGTAGCTGATGATGTCACTGGCATCCTAGTTTGAGCTTGGAGTTGACTTAAACCAGGCAGATATGTAGGATTTTCATCATCTGGTGACTGATTCTTTTCTTGAGTAGTTACTTCTACCCCTCTCTGCTTGTTCAAATTCATCATCTTGGCCAACTGTTCTTTCATTTCATCTTGTGCTTTTTCTATTTCCTCCATCTTAGCAGCCTGTTCCTCTGCCATTACTTTAACTCGTGAACGAGTGTTTTGTAGGAATGCCCAGAATCTGATTTTTTGAGCTATCCTTGAACCCTTCATTACCACAATTTTAAAATTTAGGACTCATGACTTTATGAAATGCACATGGATGATGCAAATAAACAAAAGAATGAAGTTAATTTAAATGACAATACAAAAAAAAATCACAAAGTTTAACAGTAACATTATGAAAAAATGTACATGATGAGTGCATGATCATAAAAATGTACATAATGAATGCATGAACATTATGAAAAATGTACATGGTGAATGCATGAGCATTATGAAAAATGTACATGGTGAATACATGAGCATTATTAGAATGTACACGATGAATGCATTAGCATTATGAAAAATGTACATGATAAATGCATGAGCATTATGAAAAATGTACGTGGTGAATGCATGAACATTATGTACATGGTGAATGCATAAGCATTATGTACATGGTGGATGCATGAGCATTATGAAAAATGTGTGCATGATGAAAATATTTAAATGATGCAAATGCATGAAAATAACTGAAAGAATAAAGTTAATTTCAGTAATAGTTACAAAGATTTCACAAAATTCAACAGTTAGATACAAATTAGAGAAATACAAATAATATTCACAAATTTATCAGAAAGTAAGAACATTCCTTCATGTGTCCTATTTCAGGTTATTATCTATGAAACGGGTGGACATGTCTCTATCTTAAGGTTGGCCTCTTAAGTGTTATCTATATGATGTGCTTTAAGATATTTGACATCTTAAAGGTCCCCGAATTGCTCCTTAACTTCATCCATGGAGGATGAGTAAGGCACCCAATCCTCACCCATTATAGACTCATTGGAAAGGTTCAATTTGGGTGAGTGTATTTTCCGAAGCTGCTGCAGAGGTTATTACCTCACGAAAGCTTAGGTACTTTACACTCTGAAGGTGTTTCGCTAGCCATTGCGGAGGTTATTACCTCACGACGGCGTAGGTACTTTACCCCCTTCTAAAAGGGACGAGTCAGGGTATAAGACTTATGATATGAAAGCGTGGTGTGTGCGAAGGAACATACCAAACCTTTGACTCACGAAAATTCTTGAAAAAAAAAACAAACAAACTAAAAAGAAAAAAGATTAAAATGTTAGGAAAAAAAATGAAACATTTAAGACCAGTTTTAAGACCCAAAATTAACATGTGACTAACCTATGGCTCGACTCTCTAAGTCCCAAGTGGAGTCGCCAAACTGTCATAACGTGACAAATGCGAATTTAGCATGCTAGACACAAACGTGGAGTCGCCACTAATCATCTAATCTAGGTGTGATTCGTCACCTATACAAATCCATCCTATTTAAAGTAATCCTAAGCTTGACTAAAGCACCTTAAAAAAGAATAGGTTCTGATCTACGTTTCAGAACTAGGTCCGGGAGTTCGGTTACGTTTGGAGAAGGATTAGCACCCCCACAACCCCTATCTAGAGATAGTACCATATTAATCACACATTATCCTAAATGGTCTTTAAATGATCTTAATTAATCTAAATAATTACCTATTTTCCTAATCATGTAAACTAATCTATAAAAAATTAATAAAAAAAATCATATTATATTTAATCATGCAAAAATCTAACAAAATAAAATCATGTTAAGTCCTAAATCATGCAAAAACATAAAAAACAATAAAAATTCTAATTCATGCAATGTCTAAAAATAAAATAAAAATCATAGATCATGCAATAATAAAAATAAAAATAATATCATAAAATCATGCATTATCTAAATAATAAAAATAATAATATCATGCAAAGTCTAAATAACAAAAATAAAAATAATATTCCTAAATCATGCATTATCTAGAAAATAAAAATAATAAATATCATAAATAATTCTTAAGCATGAACTATCTAGAAAATAAAAATAATAAATATCATAAATAATTCTTAAGCATGCATATCTAAAAATAAACAAAATATCCTAAATCATGCATATCTAACTAACAATAATAAAAATAATAACCTAAATCATGCATATCTAAAAATAATAAAAATAATAACCTAATTATCTTGCTTACTAAAAATTAAAAAAAAACCTAAACATGCCCTCTAAAAATAATAATAATAAAAAAATTACACATGCCATTTAAAAATAAAAATAAAACCCTAAACATGTCACCTAAAAATAATAAAACCTAAACATGAAATCTAAAAATAATAAAAATAAACATGCCATCTAAATAATAATAATAATAAATATATCATATCAATTCCTAATTCATGCAATATCTAAAATAATAATAATAAATATAATAAATATAAAAACCTAAAATCATGCTAAGTCATAAAAAAAATCCTGCAAAAAACAAAAATAAATTTAGTAATAATCCTAATAATAATAATTAAAATAATCTTGCAAAAAAACTAAAAATAAAATTAGTCCAAAATTCAATAAATAAATTAATACTAAAACACCATAACAAAAATCACAAAATAATTAAAGTAATAAGATAATAAAAAACAAAAAATCAACATCCGGGTCGGGCCTGCGCGCGGATCCTCCTGACTCGACCCGGTTGTAGATTATAAACTCCAAAATTTTCTTGCTCACTTCTCACCTGATTTAAAAAAAAAATCTTCCTCTTCAACTTTCTCTCCTCAACCAAGAACAACCCAACAGTGTTCTTCCTACCTAGAATCCGGCAACCCTTCACCACCGTCATCACCACCGCGTGCCGTCAGTCGTCGCCGCCTCCGGTACCCGAAAAAATTCCAAAAAATACTCAAAATCTTCCTTTTTTCCTTCTGAGCCCGAAAATCAACTTAGTTTTTTCCTAAATCACTTCCGAAAATTGTAGATCAGAGTTTGAAAATTCGAAATCCCGAAACTTAAATTTTTCGATCCGATTCTGTTCACCGTTGGATGATCACCGAACTTCGACCAAACCTTCCTTTGACTATTTCCCACACTTTGTTGGATTTCTCGAAATCCAACAAAAATGGCATTCATATAGTGACCTAGACCTAAATGAACTTGCATGGCATTTAATGCAACCTAGACCTAAAATGCATGAACATGCATGGCAAATAAACCTAACTTAATAACTAAAATATGCATGGCATTTTCTCAAACACAAAGCATGCTTAAACCAAGAACTCAAACAAATATCATGCAAATGCTAACCTATCAACTAACATGGCAAGAATGCACATATAATGCAAAAATTCAAGGAGTGGCCGATTGGCCTATATGACTAGCAAACATGGCATTTTCACAAACACTTGGTATACTAGCATGCAAAACTAAATCAAATGTCATGCAAATACAAAAACCTACCAACTAACATGGCAAAAATGCAACACACAATGCAAAACAAATGGAGTAGCCGAATGGCCTCAAGCTCCAACAAGCATGGCATTTTCACAAGCACTTGATATACTAACATGCTCAACTAAAATATAAAACTCAAATCATGCAAAACCACACAAGCATTTTCACAAACACTTAATATACTAAATCTAAAACATGTTCAACTAAGATATAAAACTCAAATCATGCAAAAACCACACAAGCATTTTCACAAAACACTTGATATACTAAATCTAAAACATGCTCAAATTTAAACATTCATGAAAACAGAAAATTAAAAATGCAAGAACATGATGTTTAAATCATAAATGGCAACAAACAAAGCAACCAAATTAAAATATAACTCAAGTATATGAAGTAAAATAACATTTTAAACATCAAGATCAAAGAAAATAACATCAATAACATGATAAAATAAACCAAAACAGCAACTTAAACAAAAACTGTAGGCCATTCGGCCATGGTTAGAATATTGTAAAAAAAAAAATTGTAAAAAAATATATTTAAGAAAGAGATGAAGGAAGAACTTAAGAAGAACAATAAAAAAACATTTATTTAAAAAGGAAACTCACCAAATAGTAATCAAAATAGAAAAAACAAGAATGGAAAATCAAGAAAGTGCAAGAGATGGTGCTCAAGAGCAACCTCAAGAAGCTATATTTCAAGCTTTATCTCTTCAAACTTTCCTTTCTTTTCTAAACTTTTTCTTTTTGCTTTCAACCAAAGAGAGAAAAACCAAGTAAAAACCAAGAGAACTCAGCAAAAATCAAGTGTGAAATGAAAATTCTGACCTCCCCTATTAGAGCTGGTCGAAACCCCCTCTCTCTCCTCAAGGATGTTGTCATTTTTTGTAACCAATTTCCCATCAAATGGCTAATAATTCAAGGTGAAAAAATCATGAAATTATCACCCATAGATTAGCATATCAGCTGTCCCAAATTACAGCTATTCAAGAATAATGTTGACATTTCTCTTGGCCTATGTGGCTTAATCACCATGGCTTGATCAAAGAGAATCTCTAACTAACTCTTAATTCTTGGCCATTTGATTGAAAAATCAGAAGCTTCCTCCTTCTTTTGGGCCTTGGCAGGCCAGCACTTCTCTTTTCTAGCCCAACTCTGATTTTTGAAAGGCCCAAAGGAGCCCTTTTCGGTTGCTTGGGTGAAATGACCGTTTTGCCCATCGGATGCAAATAAATATCAAACGGACTCCAAATTCAATTTTTATTTTTTTAATACTTCCAAAATAATAAAACATTGAGTTCTGAAAGTTTTCAAAATTATCCGAGTCCGTTTGCTATTTATTTGGATTTTTTCTTCCAAAAATGCCCTTTTATGCCCCCACATTTTATCAGTTTTTTAAACGAGCTCCAAATCAATATTTTTATTCACCAATCTCTTCCAAATAATTTAAAAGTGTGATCTGGAAGTTTTCATGATTTTTGGAGCTCATTTGGTATTTTTTCGGGATTTATCGGCTTGAATTACTACATAGGAGGCCAGGGATTTGGCCATTTTGCAAATAAACTCTGAATCAAGATTTTATTTATCCAATCTCTTCCAAATAATTTAAAAATGAGATTTGCAAAATTTCAGAATATTTGGAGTCCATTTGCTATTTTTCTGGATTTATCTTCTTGAATTATTGCATAGGAGGCCCGGGATTTGGCCATTTTGCAAACGAACTCCGAATCAAGATTTTATTTTGCCAATCTCTTCAAAATAATTTAAAAATGAGATTTTAAAAATTTTAGAAGATTTGGAGTTCATTTGCTATTTTTTGGGGATTTTCCTTTTTGAATTACTACATAAGAAGCCCGGGATTTGGCCATTTTGCAAACGAACTCCGAATCAAGATTTTATTTTGCCAATTCCTCCAAATAATTAAAAAATGATATTTGCTAAATTTCAAAAGATTTGGAGCTCATTTGCTATTTTTTCGGGATTTGCCTTTTTAAATTACTACATGAGAAGCCCGGGATTTGGTCATTTTGCAAACGAACTCCGAATCAAGATTTTCTTTTTCCAATCTCTTTCAAATGATTTAAAAATGATATTTTCAAATTTTCAAAATTTTCGGAGTCCATTTGCTATTTTTCCCAAATTTTCCGATTTTGCCTTTTTGCCTTCGAAACTCGATTTTGCTCAAAACAAGTCCGATTTTCATATTTTCTTCAAACTGAGCCTTGGGGTATCCCTTTTTAATCATTCCTCATCCATTGGGGGCTTTGGTCCTACCAAGTTTGGCCATTTTTGTGATTCTTCCCGATTTCATCGAAATCGACTAAAAAACCCTAATTCTCGATTTTCTCCCGGATTGACTTTTCTTTCGGTTTTTCTTGCAAGTGGCTTCTCCATTACTCGTATTCAGTGCTTATCTTTCATTTGGAACCTTCGATTTCGACCAATTTGATCGTTTAAGCACTTTTCCCTAAATTTCTTGGATTAGGGTTTCCTTTCTACTGAATCTCCAAATCCCAACTTTCGAACTCCATATCTTTCAATATAGACCTCGGATTATCAAAATTCCTTTGCCATTTTTCAATTGAACTTAAAATCTTGATTTTGAAAGTGGGTTGACTTTTTCAGTAGTTGACTTTTTGAGGTTGACTTTTTCGAGGTTGACTTTGTTTGGGGTTGACTTTTTTCAAGTTTGACTTTTTATGCTCTCCCTCTTAAACTAAGTCTCGGAGTACCACCTGCAGGATGAAAAAAAGCTTTTTACATTCGGAAACATCAATTTAGGAAGAAAACATACTTGTTTTAGTGGTCCGGACAAAATCAGGTGTCTACAGCTGCCCCTTTTTGGCTATTGCTGAGAATCAGGAATCAGGCAAAGATAAACAAACACTAATTTTGTACGGTCAGTGAAATCACATGTGAAGAAAAGGGAAAGAGGTTTCTTCTTCATTCTTCTATCATTTTTTCACACTCTTTTTTTTTTTGAAAAAGCTGTAAATTGAAGATTGGTCCTTAAATTGAATTCCCTGACTAATCAAGGCTCGACCCGTTTTAAGGAAACAGATTCGATTTTCAAAAAGAAAAATTGCTGTAAATTGAAGATTTGTCCTTAAATTGAATTCCCTGACTAATCAAGGCTCGACCCGTCTTAAGGAAACGGATTCGATTTTCAAAAAGAAAAATTGGGCCCGAAGGTCTTAAGAATAGTGCCCGAAGGTCTTAAAAAACCGGTGCCCGAAGGCCTTTAAAATGGTGCCCGGAGGTCTTAAAAACTGGTGCCTGAAGGTCTTTAAAATGGTGCCAGGAGGTCTTAAAAAATTGGTGCCCGGAGGTCTTTAAAATGGTGCCCGGAGGTCTTAAAAAATTGGTGCCCGGAGGTCTTTAAAATGGTGCCCGGAGGTCTTTAAAATTGGTGCTCGAAGGTCATTAAAACTGTGCCCGAAGGTCTTTAAAACTGGTGCCCAAAGGTCTTTAAAATTGGTGCCCGAAGGTCTTTAAAACTAGTGCCCGAAGGTCTTTAAAATTGGGATTTGAAAATACCTTGACGACAGTCTCAAGGTTTAACTCGTCTGATAAACAAAATGAATTTGATTTAAAACAAAAGGAAATACCTCGGTGGCGGTCTCGGAGTCTGAATCTTTTGAGAAGCAAAACGAGTTCTCTTTGAGGAAGTCCAAGTTTCCCTGATTTGTGCACTGTTATCTAAATGCAATGATGAGAATGTCATGCTTTGCAAATGCTTGTATGTTTCCTAAAATAAATGCAATCAAATGATTGTGCCACAATTTCTAATCCATGGTTTCTTTGAGGTTCACAGATTATATGACTTCAGGACAGAGTCTTCAATTGTTCATTGATGCCCCACTTAAGGATTCTTCACTCAAGATATCTTGTCAAACAGTCTCAGTTTCTGTCTTTCACTGAAATTCATAGATTTTTTGATTTCGTGATGGAGTTTCCAACACATTCGCTGTTTCCTTTTCTTTGGTGATCTTTCCAAACCTTTCCCAAGATTTAAATCTATTCTTTAGTAATACTTTGAAATCTTTTTAATTTAAAGATTTTTATTACTAATCATCATTCAATTTAATAACAAACATAATGCATCTCAAAAGTATATGAAAGAAAGTATGAATCAGGCAAAAATTGTCATGAAAAGGATAACAAGAATTTATTGCAAGAAATGTTTTAAAATGGTAAAAATAAATATCAAGGATATAAGAAACAAATATAAGGTTATAGGTTGTAGATGCCCCGGATGCGGAATATCTTGGACCCCTCGTTTTTCAAATCATCTGAAATTTCTCCTGAACAAGCAATTCACTTGGGTAATCTCTTAGCTTCTATAGTTACATCAGACTGAGTTGTTCCCCTTTCCTCTGATTGTCAAATACTTTCTCCCCCTTTACGCGGAGCATTGATTCAAACTTTGATTAGTACTTGAGCCGCCTTTTGTAGGTTTTCAACTCAAGTGTCCTCCGTTCGGTATTAAGTCGCCCTTTGCAGGTTTTCGGCTTAAACCTCTCCTTTTACATTTTTTGATCATTTTTTTTATTTTTTTATTCTACCATGCATCTGAGAATTCTAAATGCTTCCAAGGTAAAAAAATATCAATTCAAAAGATGGGATGAATTCTGAGAATAACCTTTCAAATTAAATATCCATGCTTGATCAAAATGGGCTTTTAAAGCATGTAATGTAGGCCAAGGTTTAGGTTTAGAAACGGATAAATAGGCCCAAAATGTGTTTAAGGCTGATTGGATCAAGGATCACTTCTTGAGGATAACTCAATCTTGAAACATTTGTCCCATTTTGGACTTTTTTCTTCTTCTTTTTTTTGCTTTGTTGGCTTTCATTTGCCACATTTTCTGATGGCTTTCTTTTTGCCATGATTTTTTATTATCTTTCCTCTTATTTGCCCTCCAGTGTAGAGGGTGATCCTTGATCAAGGTTTAAAAAAAGAAATAATTCCTAAGGCTCAAAGGGGTGACTAAGGATAATTTCTTCTTAGTGAAAGGAATATGAAAAACGGCCATTCATCATATCAAGCATGACTATTCTCTTTGAAAGCAATTCTCAGGGGAAATAGATATACATAATTTCTATTTTTACACTTGGAATCATTCGAATTTCCTTGTGCACAGCATCACATATATTTTTTTTTTCAAGCATAATACTTCTTCAGTTCATCAGCATTCACGGGATTTCTAAAATCATCTCCGTCCATCATAGTTAGAATCAATGCTCATTCAGAAAAAGCTCTCTTTACCACATAGGGTCCTTCCCAATTTGGAGCCCATTTTCCTCTCGGGTCCTTCATTAAAGGGAGAATTTTCCTCAATACCAACTCCCCCTCTCGGAACTTTCTGGGACGAACTTTCTTGTTGTGGGCTCGAATCATCCTTTTCTGATACAACTGCCCATGACAAATTTCTTTCAGTCTTTTCTCCTCAATGAGATTCAACTGTTCATAACGATCTCTAACCCATTCTTCTTCCTCTAGGCCAACTTCCATCAAAACCCGAAGTGAAGGGATCTCAACTTCAATAGGCAACACTGCTTCCATCCCGTATACCAAAGAAAAGGTGTTGCCCCTGTAGATGTGCGGACCGAAGTACGATATGCATGAAGAGCAAAAGGCAAGATCTCATGCCAATCTTTGTATACATTGGTCATCTTCTCGATAATCTTCTTGATGTTCTTGTTAGCTGCTTCTACTACACCATTCATCTTCGGACGGTAAGGTGTCGAATTATGATGTGTGATCTTGAATTGAGTACACACTTCTCTCATCATCTTATTGTTCAAATTGAGAGCATTATCCAAAATAATTCTTACTGGCAACCCATAAAGGCATATGATTTCTTTCTTGACGAATCTGCATACCACCAACTTTGTTACATTCGCATAGGACGCAGCTTCTACTCACTTTGTGAAATAATCTATGGCCACCAAGATGAAATGATGTCCATTTGAAGCTTTCGGGTAATAGGCCCGATCATATCCATTCCCCACATTGAAAAAGGCCATGGTGCAGTCATGACATGTAATGGCGATGGCGACACATGAATCTTATCTACATAAATCTGGCATTTATGGCACTTCCGGGAATAACTGATACAATCTCCTTCCATTGTCAGCCAATAGTACCCTGCCCTCATAATCTGTTTAGCAAGCATGTGACCATTAGCATGGGTGCCATATATCCCTTCATGGACCTCTTCTATGATTCTTCGAGCTTCGGCAGAGCCGACATATCTCAACAGGACTTGATCTTTCCCTTTCTTGTAGAGAATCTCCCTGTCTAGAACGAAACCCATTGCTAGCCTTCTCAGAGTCCTCTTGTCATTCTCTGTTGCTTGTTCTGGATACTGTTGACTCTTGATGTACTGTAAGATGTCGTTATACCAAGGGAGACCATCTGCTTCTTCTTCGATACTCAAACAGTGGGCAGGAGACTCATATATGCTCATCTTGATCGGCACAACTTCCGCCCCTTTATTCACTTTAAACATTGATGACAAAGTGGCCAGAGCATCTGCCATCCGATTTTCTTCTCGAGGAAAGTAGTTGAAATTCACTTCTTCGAAGTCCTCTAATAAACTCAGTATGAGTTCTCGCTATCGGTTTAGCTTTGTATCTCGGGTTTCCCATTCTCCTCGTAGCTGGTAAATCACTAAGGCTGAGTCTCCGAAACTTCCAATACTTTGATCTTTCTATCCACTGCAGCACGAAGGCCCATAGTACATGCTTCATACTCAGCAAGTATTGTTTGTACAATCAAAATCCAATCTAACAGTGAAAGGATAACAATCTTCTTCTGGGGATATAAGCACTGCACCGATTCCATGCCCTATGGCATTAGATGCGCTATCGAAGTACATTTTCCATACTTTCTTCTTCAAGGGAATATCATCTGCTTGCGACACATACATCAAATCCTCATCTGGGAAGTCAAAGTTCAACGGCTCATAATCTTCCACTGCTCGACTTGCTAAGAATTCAGCCACTGCACTGCCCTTGATAGTTTTTTGACTTACATATACAATGTCGTATTCTGACAATAAAACCTACCATCTTGCTGTCCTCCCTGACAAAGAAGGTGCTTCCAACATGTATTTGACTGGATCCAACTTAGCAATCAACCACGTTGCGTGATACAACATATACTGTCTCAGTCTTCGAGCAGTCCAAGCTAAGGCGCAGCACAACTTTTCTACCGACGTATATTTCAACTCATAATTTGTGAACTTCTTGCTGAGGTAGTAAACTTCCTGTTCTTTCTTTCCAGTTTCATCAAGCTGCCCCAAAACACAACCCATGGATCTTTCAAATACTGATAAATACAGTATCATTGGTTTATCCGGAATAGGTGGCATTAATACTGGTGGGTTTGATAGATAATGCTTAACCTTTTCAAAAGCAATCTGACACCCTTCATCCCATTCTCCTAGATCACGTTTTCGAAGTAACTTAAATATTGGATCACATTTGTCAGTTAACTGTGAAATAAACTTAGCAATGTAACTCAATCTCCCCATAAAGCCTCTTACTTCCTTTTGAGTGCGAGGTGGTGGCAAATTCTGAATGGCCTTCACTTTATCCGGGTCAATCTCAATTCCTCTTTTGCTGATACAACTTCCCCGAAATGACTCCAAAAGTGCATTTTGCCGGATTTAATTTGAGTCTAAACTTCCTTAATCGTTCAAAGAGCTTCTTAAGATTCACAATATGCTCATCTTCTCCTTATGACTTTGCGATCATATCATCAACATAGACCTTAATTCCCTTATGCATCATATCATGAAACAAGGTCACCATGGCTCTCTGGTATGTTGCCCCAGCATTCTTCAATCCAAATGGCATTACTTTGTAGCAGAAGGTTCCCCACATTGTAACAAATATGGTTTTCTCCATATCTTCCGGTGCCATCTTGATCCGATTGTATCCTGAGAATCCGTCCATGAAAGAAAATAAAGAAATCTTCGCTGTATTATCCACCAGAGTATCAATATGGGGCAAAGGGAAATTATCTTTAGGGCTGGCCTTGTTCAAATCTCGGTAATCAACACACATTCGCACCTTGCCATCCTTCTTTGGTACTGGAACAATATTTGCCACCCATTTTGGATATTTTGCCACCTCTAGGAATCCAGCATCAAATTGCTTCTTCACCTCCTCCTTTATCTTTAACAGCATATCAGGCCTCATTCTTCTCAAGTTCTACTAAATTGGCTTGCATTCTGGCTTTAAAGGGAGCTTATGAACCACAATATCCGGATCCAACCCTGGCATATCTTGGTAAGACCATGCAAATACATCTACATACTCCTGGAGCAAAGCTATCAATTCACCTTTTATTGATGGTGACGATGAAGTTCCAATTTTGACTTCTTTTATCTCTTCATCATGTCCCAGCTTTATTGTTTCCAATAACTCCTTATGAGGAAGTACTTGTTTCTCCTCTTATTCTATTTTCCTCAATAGATCTGGAGGTAGACCGTAATCCTCAGTATCTTCATTAGCCTCGAAATCACCCGTGCAAATGTGTCTTTCAAAATCAATTTCAGAATTACTGACAGGAAGGTCCTCATATTCCGCATCCGTACACTTGTAAATAGGTGGAGAAAAAAATAATATAGGAAGATATATAATGAAAACAAAATAAATAACAAAAATGAAAGAATATGGACACATCAAGATGGATAATGCATTGTGCTTGTTATTTATTGAATGAAAATGTTTAAAAAGCCCATTACAGAAAAAACTCTTAATATCTCTCGGTAAAGATAATTAAGATTGCTTTTTTAAAAAGTATTATTTTGGAATAGACTTAAAGACTATGGGCAACTCAGTCGCACTCCAGTTGGTTAGTCTATATCCTGGTGGACAAGGTCGCACCATCCAGCTAGCATTAATTCTGTCTTCCTCAGTTGCGCAGTCCTCCACATCATACATCTGCTCATCCCTATTCACCTGGAACCTCTCGAAGGCTTGCTCTATCATTACGAGCACATCATCAGAATTCTTTTCTTCGAACAGAGAACCGGCTGAGCGGAAGCTGTGAAGGATAGGTGGTAATATCTAGGCTCCCACTCAATATCCATACCCGTAAGACGGGCCATCCTCCTTTGTCGGTTCCTTTCAACTTGTTTCCTTTTCTCATAGGCCTGCGGAAGATACCCTAGCCCAAATTGGTCTCTCTTTCCTTTTACTTCTATGGCTCGAGCCATCCCCTGAAGATATTTCCCAAGTCCTTTTCCAGCCCGATAGCCTTTTCCTATGGTGGTCTTTACCCCCAACCTTATGTTCTTGGACAGCCTCGGTTTCAGAATTTTCCGTCCTTCAGCGACAAAAACTGCATTTACAAATTACAAAGACCAGAAAGAACACTCCACGACATCTTCATTGGGCTCCACATAAGGAGATTCAGTTGATGCGGAGGCTATTATGTCTTTCTCCCCTGATACCGTAATCAACCGGCCCTCCATCACAAATTTCAACTTTTGGTGGAGAGACGAAGGTACAGCCCCAGCTGAATGTATCCATGGCCTTCCCAACAAGCAATTATAAGATGGATTAATATCCATGACCTGGAAGTTCACTGTATAAATGCACGGGCCTATCTCTAGAGGAACTTCAATGGTTCCTATAACCTCTCTCCTAGTTCCATCAAAAGCCCTGACCACCGTGCAACTTGGTATCATATGGGATATATCCACTGGCAATTTGGATAGGGTTGCTAAAGGCATCACGTTTAGTGAAGAACCATTATCCAAAAGGACCCTCGGTAATATGTGCCCCTTACAAGTGGTAGTTATATGGAGAGCTTTCGTCGATCCAATACCGTTGGGTGGTATCTCCTCATAGCTGAAAAATATGTAGTCATCTGCTGCGATGTTTCCCACCAACCTATCTAGCTTTTCCACTGATATATTATTAGCCACGTATGCTTGATTTAATACTCTTAACGAAGCATTTCTGTGTGGTTCTGAATTTAAAAGCAATGATAAGATTGAGATCCTAGCTGGTTGATGTTGCAGTTGTTCAACCATGCTATACTCACTATGCTTTATAAATTTTAAGAACTCACAAGCTTCCTTCTCACATACTGGTTCTTTTATTCTATTAACTGGGGCTGATCCCCTTTCTGTTTCCTTTGGCAAATCCATCTCAATATGGATTGGCTCGACGACTATTTTCCGTTTATCAATTCCTCTGTCTTTCCCTGCTACCCCTTGTTCAACGGCCTCCAAAGTATAACACCTCCCACTTTGGGTTAAATGCCCCACACCTGCAATATCCTGCTAGCCTGAAGACCCGGGCATAACCATGCTGTAGTCATATTTCCATGGAGTAGCCTTGTTTTCCTTGTATGGAAAGGAAACAGGTAAATCAATGATTAATTTGGGCGTATTTTCTTCCATGACTGGCATAACTTTTTCCTCCGGTTCATCATAGTAGATGATTAGGGGTCTTCCTATCCCATAGCCACCTGTATTTTCAATGACTTCTATTTCTCCCTCTATCTCCTCGTAGAATTGGGCCTCTCTACTATCTATCATTCTTTGGACTTTAACCCGGAAGTCCCCGCAGTTCTGTATGTCATGGCCTCCATCCTTATGGAGCGGGCACCAATTATGCACCCTTCTTGCAACCATTTTCAGACTTTCCGCACTTTCCACCAATCCTACCTTGACCATTTCAACCCATACTGTCAGCATTGGAGTCTTAACCTCCCCAATATCTCTTTTTAGTCTTCTACCCTCTCCGGTCAATCTTGCATTTATTTGACTCCTAGCATGATTGGGCAATGGGTTTCCAGCTACATTCGGCCTATTTTTGGATCCAAACTTCACTACCCCAGCATTAATCAGGCTTTGGACTTTCTTTTTGAAGGCCAGACAATCTTCAATTGAATGTCCTTGGATTTTGCACAGTTGGTGTTCGCATTATACCATCTTGGACATGGAGGTGTCAAAGGTTTTAGGTACACGGGTGCAACAAGTTGACCCTGCAATAGTTTTGGATATAGCTCACCGTAGGTAGTGGAATCGGATCAAATTGGGCTTTTTGATCATTCCTTGGTGAACGTTGGTCATTACGCGCAGGCCCTTGTGTGTTTGGAACAACATTTCTAGGAAGGGTGATTTGAGGGGATATGCCAGTTGGGAATGGCTATTGTGGTATATTGGTATAGGGGAACGGGTTTTGGGTAAGGTGGTTGATATTGGGGTAATAAGGATTATACCCTGGGTATGGTGTGTAAGGTGCCGGAGGTGCATAAGGTATGGTGGGGGTATAAGGCCTTGGTGGTGTGTATGGTGTAGGAGGTGTATAAGGGTATTGGTTGAAGCTTACTGCATGAGTTTCCTCCTTTTTCTTTGTAGGATAAGCTCTCTTCGGGGTAGCAGACTCACCCCCCTTCCATATTTCTATTCTTAATAGCTGACTCAATCATTTCTCCAGATATTACTATATCCACAAAATCTTTGGTAGCGTTTCTCACCAATCTTTCATAATAGGGTGCTTTCAATGTGTTGATGAAAAGCACCGTGGTTTCTTTGTTGGTTAAAGGGGGTTGCACTTGTGTGGCCAGATCCCTCCACCTCTGTGAATACTCCTTGAAGGTCTCATTAGACCTCTTTTCCATGTTCTGTAATGACAGCCTATTCGGTACCATGTCAGAAATATGCTTATAGTATTCCATAAAAGCCCTGGCCAAATTCGTCCATGAACGAATCTTGGTACGACTGAGTTGGTTGTACCATCGGGTGGCTGACCCTGTTAAGCTATCCTGGAAGCAATGAATAAGCAATTTCTCATTATGCTCATGCCCTGTCATCCTTCTACAGTACATAGTTAGATGAGCCGATGGGTTGGTGGTCCCATTATACTTTTCAAAGTCTGGTACTTTGAACTTTGGTGGAATTATTATATCATGTACCAAGTTCATCTCTTTGGCATCTAGACTGCAAAACAACTCTGCTCCTTCCACTGCTCTTAGCCTTTCTTCCAACAACAGATATTTCTTCTCAAATTCAGCAGTTTCGACCCTCTTCAGTTCAGTCATTTTGGCCATTTCCTTCTTCGTCATTTCTTCGAAGTCTAGAACCTCAACCTCAATTGGATCAACTCTGATGTTACCCCTTTTTGGACCGAAATTCTGTGCTTCGACCGTCGGCTGGATATAGATGTAGGATGCTGCCCTAGTTGGGATTTCATTTCCCACAGGTTGGGATGTCTGGCTATTTCTCTGTACCACTTCTGGTCTATCCTCCTGATTCACTGCCCCCATTCCAGCAACTGAATTCTCTCCGGGCCACTTCTGTTTCATCATAGTGCTCATCATCTCCATGAGCTTTGTCATATGTTCTCGTGTCTCCTCTTGAGACTTAGTCAACTATTCTTGTAGTTCTTTCTGGATTCTTTCCATTCTCTCAATTCTGGCAAGCTGATCGTTTTCCATGGCTTTTGTTCGAGATCGAGTATTGTAAGGGTGTTGGAAGTCTGGTTCTTTCTGAGTGCGACCAATTGTACCTTTAGTTTTAAGAACCATGGATTAGAAATTATTGACACATTTTTGATTTTTATTTTATAAAAAATGAATAAATAAATGAATGAATGAATCAGTGTTAATGAATGAACAACTAAGTAAATGACTAAGTGTATGAACTTAGATGACTAATTATAAAGAATAAATGAATAAGCAAATAAATAAATGGCTAAGTTTATGAACAATTTATAAAGAATAAATGAATGAATGATTATGAATATGAATATAAATATAAATATAAATGAATGAACAAATAAAATATATAAAAGAAAAAAACTAGTGAATGATGAATGTATTTAAAGTATTGGCCCCGGGATAATTCCAACCAAACGGTCTTTCATTGATTTCCTAGAACTAAATACATCAAAGAAAAGATCCCTGCTTAAGACAACATGATAATCTGTCTCTCCTAAAAAACTATTACAAGATACTAGTCCTATAATAACTCCCTCGGATCCTGGACCTTCTTCAATGTCCTCTTTTAACTGTCTTGCTCTTTCATCTGATCCCTACTTGTTCACGACCCTTTGACTTGTCAGCAGAAGCATCGCCGTGTAAGCTTTCCCTAGTTTGTTTCTCCAATTGATTGGCTCAGGCTTCCTCGTGTTTTGCTTTCTCTTCCGAATAGTTCTTCTCCTTCTTGAGGTTTTTGACTTCTTGTTCCCATTCTCTGGAAGTCTTGAGAGTTCCCTCGAATTTGAGCTCGAAATGGTATCTCTTGTTCTCCAAGTGTAATTCCTGAAGATCACTTTGAACCGTTTCCCGCTCTCTCTTGATCTTTTCCTTTTCTTTTTCTCGGGCTACCTCCCGATCTTTCATGTCCTCAAGCTCTTCTTGCAGTCGGGCAATCTCCTTGTTCATCCAGGCTTTTTCTTTTTCAAATTCCGCCCTTGCAATTTCTAACTCTGATGGCGCTTCCTTGGGAGGCGAACTCAAATGCCGAACTTCTTCCCCATCCGATGTCAACAACCTATCATTAACCCTTGATTTCCTCCATGTCAGGTAGTCAGGTGTGACGATATCAGCATATCTAGCTACTTCAACCCGATGAGTTTCCTTCCATGCCACCATAATCTCATGGACCTTTCCCGAATATCCATCTTCTCCGTAAGCAAATTCCAAATTACCAAGGTCATTGGTCATTGGAGTAAACTAACGAGATTCTGATTGCTTCATTACTAGCAGTGGTGCATAGCTCACTCCTCCCCATACTCCCAATAATGGAACAGAGGCTTTATCTCCGCATTTATACAATATCGGTATAGGAGCTATCCATGGAGCTCTCCAAACTATCATCTCAGCCCTGATATTCCAGGATATATTGATCCATTGCTCCTCAGTCCTATTCTCAAGCCAATCCCTTTTAAGAAATTCACCAATTGGTGCAAAAGATTTCCAATATGAACGAAGAGGGAAATTCTCCTGTTTACAAAAATGGCTCTGAACCCATATGTAAAGGAGCTGTATACATCCTAGAAAACGACCTTTGCCTTCCCGTCTACAAAAATTCAGGGATCAGATTGTTTCTGCTATGATTGTCGGGGCTGGGTTTATCCTTTGCTCAAGCCTCTCGAAAACATCAAATATCGCCACATCCACATACCCTAATATTTTCGGGAAGATAACTAAACCATAGATAGCCAAAGCAAAAATATTCCTAACTGTCTCCTTGCTTGAATGGCTATAGATTATAGCCCGTAAAATGTCCCATGATATGCAGTAGCTTACTCCTTTTCGGAAAACATGGCTTTCTACCCAATTTCTTTCCACTCCTAAAATCTTCGACACCTTTTTCTTGAAACCCGGCGTCTTTGTATCCTTCAAATAAATACGATCGGGAATAACATTCTCAATATGCAGCAAGGTCGAATACTCCTTTATGGTTGGAGTCATATCCTCTCGGTTGAAAGTAAAACATCGATAAGCGGGATTCTAGAATTGTACCACAGCCCGGATCACCTCGCCACTGACCTTAACTTGAGCTAACAGAGCTATGTCCCTATATGTCTGAGTGAAGGCTTCTTTTTCTGATATATTCCACTGATTCCATATATCAATCAAATCCCGGAGATCATTTTGCTTGATAATAAGATCAACCTCGACTGGCAATGCTGACACATATCCCATCTTCAAACAATCCCCATTATCCTATTGAACTTTCTCAGACTGTTTCCTAACCTCTAAATGTTTCTTGACCACTGAGACACTCTGACCCTCCATGAAAGCCCTTTTGGTTGAATAATATCCCGAGACCAATAACCTTCAAATATGCAAAAATGATGGCAAGAATGCAAAAAAAGAAACAAAAAAAGCAGCAACAAAAAGAAAATGAATTAGTAACGGGAATAAATATGAATAATATAAAAAAACATATAATTCAAAGCAATAATTACCCCTGAGGATGCCAACAAAATTTCAGCATTATAACACCTCGGGGATGAACATTTATTACGGACATTGTGATGTACGTTCATCATTGTCCGATAAAAATAAACTTATTCGGAAAGTAGAATAAAAGGTAAAAGGATTGGAAATATTTCTCCATGTGTTCTTAACTTCAGGATATCTAATTGGAAATCCGTCATGGCTTCGCCTAGGTTTACTATATGAAGGTGAATGAATTCTAAAAAGCCCCGAATTGTTCCTCACTGTCGCCAGTGAAGGCGACTAAGGCACCCCGATAAAAACGAGTTCAATTCGTTAGAGTCTATTTCCCTAGCCCATGCGGATTGTTAATCACGAAGGCTTAGTTACTTTGCTCCCACCTAAAAGGACGGAACCCGGGTATAAGATTCATGATAAGCAAATGCACGTGTAGTGTGTGAGGAGAAATAACAAACCTTTCACCACCTATTCTATATCCCTTATTCTAAATGCCCCAACAAGATTAAACAACATAAATCATCAATTAATCAATAAATAAATATATGCACCAAAATAATCAGAGAACAATTATAATATGTATGCACATGAAATATGGACATATTTAAAAATATTTTATTATTTTTTTGAAATTATCTTTATTTTTTTAAAAAAAATTTGGGAATTAAAATTAAATACCAATTGAACCAACAAAACTGAGACTTTGATAACACACGACTAATTCTAGGCCTAACTCTCTAATAGTCCCCAGCGGAGTCGCCAAGCTGTCGCAACCTAAAAAATAACGACTCTCATCGCAAGACTTTATTATTCGTTAAGCGTGACATTAAAAAAAATCGAGGAAAAGTCGACTTAATTCCTCTAGAAAAAATGAAGGTTTTGAAAATAACCTTGAAAAAGACATGGAGTCTCCACCAATCTTTTTTAGCTAGGTGTGATCAGCCACCTATTAAAATCGGTTTTATAAAATATTTTAAAAATTAATTAAAACATTTTTAAAACCAATTTCAAGTCTGCGTTTAAACCAGAGAAATCAAAGAAACGGGTTCGGGACTCGGTTGCGTGCGGGGAAGGATTAGAACCCCCACAACGCCCGTATAAAACGGTACCTTATTAATTGTGTGTTATCTCAAGTCTCGGTAAAAAATCGGTTTTAAATTTAGTATTTCAAGTTAATTCCCTATTTAAAGAAAAATAATTCCAATTTTAATTGAAAATGATCCGGAATTTATAAATTCAAAATTTTCCTATATTCCCCAACAAACGTGGCAAAATATAGAAGTTTTTATTAATTTGGAAAACATCCGAATCATTCTCGTTTTTTGAAAGAAAGATATTCCTTTATTAATGATAATTGATGATATCCTCCCCAGCAAACCCGACAGAGAACTCATGAATTATTTTAACTCGGGAGTATCTTTATTTTATTGAAAATCATTATCTTTTTTTTTTGAAAACATTTAAAAGAAATGTATATGTATATGCATGACATAAATAAAATGACATAGCAAAATCTAGATAATATAATGCAACCTAAATGATATGACATGATTTGAATGCCTTAGCATATTCTAAATGAAATGAAATATCCTAAGTTATATGATATATTCTAAATGAAATGATCTAGGTAACATAATATATTCTATATGAAATGTAATATCCTAAGTCATATGATATATTCTAAATGAAATGAAATGACCTAGGTGACATAATATATTCTATATAAAATATAATATCCTAAGTCATATGATATATTCTAAATGAAATGAAATGACCTAGGTGACATAATATGTTCTATATGAAATAAAATAATCTAGGTAACATAATATATTCTATATGAAATGACATAATTTAAATGACATGGCAAATATGGATGATATGGCATATAATTTAAATGACATGGAATATAAAATAATACTATCATATAATATACATGGAAATGAAAATAATAATGCATTAACATAGTATATGCTAAATAATATAACAACAACAACAAAAAAAATTAAATGAAAAGCATAGGATATCATGAAATATTTCAAATCATTTAATAAACAATATAACATAACTCAAAATCATAACAATATCATAGAAATTATCATAGAAAAAATCACATATTATATAAAATGCATGAATATGGAAAATGCAATGCATGAAAATGTATTTTTTCCTTTAATTAAGGAAATCCTTATATCTAAAAAAGATATCCGGCTACCTTAGGAAAATATGTCAAATTAAATATTCCAAAACCAAAATACTTTGTAATTGTTTAAAAATAATTTTGAAAAGCTTAGATTAAAAATAAAAACTGGGTTAAACCTTTTTTTAAATAGCTCTAATTTCCCAAGTTTAAAATCCCGGACTTGACCACCCTTAACCTGAGACTTAAAAAATCATTTTTAGAGTTTAAAAAGGCTTAGAAACTACCCTAAGTCAGTAGCTAACCTTCCTAATCAGCATCCTCTAAGTAACTTAACCAAAACAGAAAAATTATTTTTCTTTAAATTCAATTCTGACTCCACTATCCAGTTTTAAGCCACAATTTTTTATCCTATTTTAAAAAATTCAAAAAATTCTGAAAAATATACTGGAGACTCAAGACATGTAAAACTAGACGAAAAAAAATCGGATTAATTTTCTGATTAAATATGAATTCCCAAAAAAATCGGAAAAGTACGAGTACAGGGTGAAAAAACTGTTTTGCCAAAATACATTTTTGCCTTTGATAAAATCATTTAAAAATCAAAGTAAAAATATTTAAGACTAACAAAATGACTTACAAACAGTAGCTGGGACTTTTTGAAAGTTAGATAAAAATTGGCTAAGTAAAAAAAATCACAAAGGTAGAATAATCAATTTGACAAAACATAATTTTCCACAAGTGCGCTCAAGAGAGCATGACTTTGAACCATTAATTGGCCTAAGTCATTATTCAAGGGGCATGAACATGAAATGCATGAAAAATTACAGCAAACATAGTGCATGAAATGCATGAGTTTAAACCTAAATGTCATGAAACAATGCATGGCATTCATATAGTGACCTAGACCTAAATGAACTTGCATGGCATTTAATGCAACCTAGACCTAAAATGCATGAACATTATTGGAAAATAAACCTAACTTAATAACTAAAATATGCATGGAATTTTCACAAACACAAAGCATTCTTAAACCAAGAACTCAAACAAATATCATGCAAATTCTAACCTATCAACTAACATGGCAAGAATGCACAAATAATGCAAAAATTCAAGGAGTGGCCGATTGGCCTATATGACTAGCAAACATGGCATTTTCACAAACACTTGGTATACTAGCATGCAAAACTAAATCAAATGTCATGCAAATGCAAAAACCTACCAACTAACATGGCAAAAATGCAACACACAATGCAAAACAAATGGAGTAGCCAAATGGCCTCAAGCTCCAACAAGCATGACATTTTCACAAACACTTGATATACTAACATGCTCAACTAAAATATAAAACTCAAATCATGCAAAAACCACACAAGCATTTTCACAAACACTTAATATACTAAATCTAAAACATGCTCAACTAAGATATAAAACTCAAATCATGCAAAAACCACACAAGCATTTTCACAAACACTTGATATACTAAATCTAAAACATGCTCAAATTTAAACATCATGAAAACAGAAAATTAAAAATGTAAGAACATGATGTTTAAATCATAAATGGCAACAAACAAAGCAACCAAATTAAAATATAACTCAATTATATGAAGTAAAATAACATTTAAAACATCAAGATCAAAGAAAAGAACATCAATAACATGATAAAATAAACCAAAACAGCAACTAAAATAAAAATTGTAGGCCATGGTGAGAATATTGTAAAAAAAAAAAATTGTAAAAAAAATATATTTAAGAAAGAGATGAAGGAAGAACTTAAGAAGAACAATAAAAAACATTTATTTAAAAAGAAAACTCACCAAATAGTAATCAAAATAGCAAAAACAAGAATGGAAAATCAAGAAAGTGCAAGAGTTGGTGCTCAAGAGTAACCTCAAGAAGCTATATTTCAAGCTTTATCTCTTCAAACTTTCCTTTCTTTTCTAAAATTTTTATTTTTGCTTTCAACCAAAGAGAGAAAAACCAAGTAAAAACCAAGAGAACTCAGCAAAAATCAAGTGTGAAATGAAAATTCTGACCTCCCCTATTAGAGTTGGCCGAAACCCCCCTCTCTCCTCAAGGATATTGTCATTTTTTGTAACCAATTTTCCATCAAATGGCTAATAATTCAAGGTGAAAAAATCATGAAATTATCACCCTTAGATTAGCATATCAGCTGTCCCAAATTACAGCTGTTCAAGAATAATGTTGACATTTCTCTTAGCCTATGTGGCTTAATCACCATGGCTTGATCAAAGAGAATCTCTAACTAACTCTTAATTCTTGGCCATTTGATTGAAAAATCAGAAGCTTCCTCCTTCCTTTGGACCTTGGCAGGCCAGCACTTCTCTTTTCCAGCCCAACTCTGATTTTTGAAAGGCCCAAAGGAGCCATTTTCAGTTGCTTGGGTGAAATGACCGTTTTGCCCCTCGGATGCAAATAAATATCAAACGGACTTCAAATTCAATTTTTATTTTTTTAATACTTCCAAAATAATAAAACATTGAGTTCTGGAAGTTTTCAAAATTATCCGAGTCAGTTTACTATTTATTTGGATTTGTTCTTCCAACAATGCCCTTTTATGCCCCCACATTTTACCATTTTTTAAACGAGCTCCAAATCAAGATTTTTCTTGACCAATCTCTTCCAAATAATTTAAAAGTGTGATCTGGAAGTTTTCATAATTGTTGGAGCTCATTTGGTATTTTTTCGGGATTTATCGGCTTGAATTACTATATAGGAGGCCCGGGATTTGGCCATTATGCAAACGAACTCCGAATCAATATTTTATTTTGCCAATATCTTCCAAATAATTTTAAAATGAGATTTGAAAATTTTCAGAATTTTTGGAGTCAATTTGCTATTTTTCCGGGATTTATCTTCTTGAATTATTGCATAGGAGGCTCGGGATTTGGCCATTTTGCAAACGAACTCCGCATTAATATTTTATTTCGTCAATATCTTCCAACTAATTTAAAAATGAGATTTTAAAAATTTTAGAAGATTTGGAGTTCATTTGCTATTTTTCCAGGATTTTTCTTTTTGAATTACTGCATAAAAAGCCCGAGATTTGGCCATTTTGCAAACGAACTCCGAATCAAGATTTTATTTTTCCAATCTCTTCAAAATAATTTAAAAATGAGATTTGCAAAATTTTAGAATATTTGGAGCTCATTTGCTATTTTTTCGGGATTTTCCTTTTTGAATTACTACATAAGAAGCCCGGGATTTGGCCATTTGCAAACGAACTCCGAATCAAGATTTTATTTTTCCAATATCTTTCAAATGATTTAAAAATGATATTTTCAAATTTTCAGAATTTTTGGAGTCCATTTGCTATTTTTCCCAAATTTTCCAATTTTGCCCTTTTGCCCTCGAAACTCGGTTTTGCTCAAAACAAGTCCGATTTTCATAGTTTCTTCAAACTGAGCCCTTTTTAATCATTCCTCATCCATTGGGGGCTTTGTTCCTACCAAGTTGGGCCATTTTTGTGATTCTTCCCGATTTCACCGAAATCCACTAAAAACCCTAATTCTCGATTCTCTCCCGGATTGACTTTTCTTTCGGTTTTTCTTGAAAGTGGCTTCTCCATTACCCGTAGCCAGTGCTTATCTTTCATTTGGAACCTTCAATTTCGATCAATTTGATTGTTTAAGCACTTTTCCCCAAATTTCTCGGATTAGGGTTTCCTTTCTACTAAATCTCCAAATCCCAACTTTCGAACTCCATATCTTTAAATGTAGACCTCAGATTATCAACATTCTTTTGCCATTTTTCAATTGAACTTAAAATCTTGATTTTGAAAGTGGGTTGACTTTTTCAGTAGTTGACTTTTGGGGTTGACTTTTTTGGGGTTGACTATTTTGGGGTTGACTTTTTTCAAGTTTGACTTTTTATGCTCGCCCTCTTAAACTAAGTCTCGGAGTACCACCTGCAGGATAAAAAAAAATCTTTTTACATTCGGAAACATCAATTTAGGAAGAAAACATACCTGTTTTAGTGGTCCAGACAAAATTAGGTGTCTACAATATAGTTTTGAATATTATATATATTATCCTATGTTTTTTATTTAGTTATTTATTTTTGTCACATTATTTAGCATATACTATGTTCACACATTATTATTTCTATTTTCATGCATATTACATGATAGCATTATTTTATGTTTCATGTCTACATTTTCATGCATTACATTTTCCATGTTCATGCATATTATATATTATGTGATTCTTAATAATTTCCAGGATATTGTTTTTATTTTGATTTATTTTATGGTATTATATTATTTGTTATATGGTTTTGAATATTATATGTTATCCTATGTTTTTTATTTAGTTATTTATTTTTGTCATGTTATTTAGCATATACTATGTTCATACATTATTATTTCTATTTTCATGCATATTACATGATAGCATTATTTTATGTTTCATGTCATTTTATGTCACTTAGATTATATTCCATGTCATCTAGATTATATTATTTAGAATATGTCATGTCATTTAAAATATGTCATATCATTTAAATTTGTCCTGTCATTTAAATCATATTATTTCAGTTAGAATATCATTCTACCTAGGTTATTTCATTTCATTTAGAATCTTTCATGTTACTTAGGACATATTCATTTCATTTAGAATATATTATGTCACATAGGTTATTTATTTTATTTAGAATATATTATGTCACATAAGTTAATCATTTCATTAGAATATATTATGTCACATAGGTTATTTTATTTGGTAAATATGAAAAACATGCTCTCAATAAGTACATAATTGTTAAATGGACTAATGAATAAAAGTTATTTGAAAAAGGAAAATGAAAAATTAGAAATTGTTATAAAGGATATTATAAAGACAAAATTACCCTTAATGAAAAAATCTACTTTTCCTTTCTCCTCCATTAAGAAAATATTATTTTTTTAAAATTTTAATTGAAAATAAATTTAAAAAATAAAATATTTAAATATTTACTTTTTTTAATTTAAAAAAATAAAGAAATATTATTTTTAGAAATATTATTTTTTAATTTTTTAATTAAAAAAAGTAAATAAAAAATTTCAAAATTGATTTTTTAAAATTAAAAAATATATATATTTTTTAATTAAAAAGTAAATTAAAAAAAAAAAAAGAGAGGAGAATGTTTTTTTATCAAGGGTAATTTTTTCTTTACAATTTTCTTATTAATAATTTTTTATTTTTCATTTCTCTTTTTCAAATAATTCTTACTCATTATACCAGTTAACAATTATTGTATTGTTGATGGTATCTTTTTCAAATTTATCCTATTTTATTTCATTTAGAATATAGTAAGCCATTTAAATTAAATCATTTAGGTTGCATTATATTGTTTAGACTTTGCTATATCATTTTTATCATGTCACACATGTTCATATTCATTTTTTGTTTAATATTTTAAAAAAGATAATGACTTTCAATAAAATAAAGATACTCCCGAATAAAATAATTCATGAGTTCTCTGGCGGGTTTGCTTGGGAGGATATCATCAATTATCGTTGATAGCGGAATATCTTCTTTAAAAATGAGAATGATTCGGAAAATTTTCCGAAATAAATGAAAATTTTTATATTTTGCCACGTTTGTCGAAAAATATAGAAAAATTTTGAATTAATAAATTCCGGATCATTTTCAATTAAAAATGGAATTATTTAATTATTTTTCTTTAAACTGGGAATTAACTTGAAATACTAAATTAAAAACCGATTTTTTACCGAGACTTGAGATAACACATGATTAATAAGGTATCGTTTTATGTGGGCGTTGTGGGGGTGCTAATCCTTCCCCGCACATAACCGAGTCCTGAACCCGATTTTTCGATTTTTTTTTTGTTTATAACGCAGACTTGAAATTGGTTTTAAAAATGTTTTAATTAATTTTAAAATATTTTATAAAATCGGTTTTAATAGGTGGCTAATCATACCTAGCTAAAAAAGATTAGTGGCGACTCCATGTCTTTTTCAAGGTCATTTTCAAAACCTTCATTTTTCAAGAGGAATTAAATCGACTTTTCCTCTCTCTTTTTTATGTCACACTTAACGGATAATAAAGTCTTGCTATGAGACTTGTTATTTTTTAGGTTGCGACATATAGGTTATAACATTTAGACATTAGTGCAAAGAATTAGAAACGACTTGACATAATGTTTTAGTATGTAGGTCTTAATTTTATTGGATTTCTTAATTTTTTATAATTTGATTATATATAAACAATTGGAATGTTGAATATAATAGATAATTAGTGTTTGAGTCTTCGCGCTGTTTCAGTTATTATCATTGATAATACATTAAATACGATTATGACACAAAAAATAATATAAATTTAGAGTGAAAAGTGAATTACTATTACAAACTATGCAAAATATCTCAATTTGATGATAACTTTTAAAGTAAGGTATAGATATAAAATAACACGAATACACGAATCTAATTCATTATATGTAAAAAAAATTATGATGGATATAAAAATTTAATTTATTTAGATTATATTGATATCTATCATTTCTATTCATATTAAGAAATAAAAAGTAATAAAATATAACCTAACAACTATCATACAATAACTCATAACTTATATAACGAATTATTAACGTGTAAAAAATTATATAAATGTATAATACCTTGAAAACGATTATGACACAAAAAAATAACAAAAATATGAACACGACGATACATGACACAAAATTAGGAGTTATTTGAATAGTGTCAGCCAAAAATTTCGAACATAACATAATTATACGATACGAACACAACATGAGAAAAATAATTAAGACACGACATGAAAAATAACATAAATACGACACGAATACACGAATACACGAATGTGTCAAAATCTATATAAAACTAATTATTATCGTGTTAAAAATTATTATAAGTATATAATATCTTAAATACGATAATGACATACAAAAATCATATGAATATGACATAAATACACAAATATTTCTCTCTTTTTTCCTTTTCTTTCTTTCTTTCTATTTTTTTTCCTTTCTTAACTAAATAAAAAAAAAAAAAAATTGGCTTGCCATGTTGCAAGCCAATAATAAAGCAATTCCCCTCAAATTGAGGGAATTGCTTTCACAAAATTGAAATCCCTTTGGGGATTACTTTGATTTAACTAGATAGATGTCCACGCTTCGCTGTGAGCATGTTATCGGATTTGAATTGATACTTTGTAATAAATTTGAAAAATAAAAAAGCTAGAGAAGTAAAGATAATTTAAAAGATAATAATAACTCACATCCTTATACGACACTTGATATAAAATTGAGAGTTATTTGAGATAGTCAATTAATGTAGATATCTAATTTTGTCTGCGCCCCCTAAACTACGCAAATTCTCCTTTTCAACTTCCCGGGATGCAAAGAAACTCCCACCATTCCACAGATAGGTCCCCAAGACTTTGTTTCGGAGGTGAACACAAAAAGTCAACCCCAAAAAAAGTCAACCCAAAAAGGTCAACCTCAAAAAGTCAACCACTAAAAAAGGCAACCCTCAGTAAAAATTAAGATCCGAGTTTGAATTGAACAATGGTGAAGGAATTTTGATTATCCGAGGTCTACAACGAAAGATATAAAGTTCAGAAGATACGTTGCGAAAATTCAGTGTAGAGAAATACCTAATTTGACAAATTTAGGGAAAAGTGCATAAACGATCAAATTGGACGAAATTGGAGGTCCCAAATGGAATACGATTAGTAACTACAGATATTGAAAGGTCCAATTTTGGAAACGGAGTTGAGGGAAGATACGGTTTGAAGAAAAATAAGGATTTAACAAGAAATTCACGGATTTGGGAAAAATTGCAGAGATGACCTGATTCGGTGAAATTGAAGCCTCCAGTTGATAAAGAATGAATAAACAAAAATATCCAAGGCCCAGCTTGAAGTGGATCCCAAGAAAGAGCCGTTTAGAGGGAAAACGGAAAAACGAAAAAATTCCCAATATCGATAAAGGGAAAACTAAATTGGAAGGGAATTCGATCGTAACAATTGGGCGGTTTCGGACCAACTCCAATTCCATATATAACGAAGACAGTGGAAAAAGAAAATCCAGAAATCGGACCCGTTTTGAGTAAAATCGAGGTTTCGGGGGTTAAAGGGTAATTTTGGAAAATCTCAAAAAAATAGGACTCGAGCTCAGAAAATTATGAAAACTTTTAGATTTGAATTTTATATTGAATGGAAGGGATCATTGAAGAAAAATCCGGAATCGGAGTTCAAATGGAAAAAAAAAAAAAAAAAAACAAAGTTCGAGTGTACTAACCCGGAAAATCCAAAAGAAAATTTTGGGAAAAATAAGAAACGAGCTCGAAAAATTATGAAAACTTACAGATCTGAGTTTTATAATTTTTGGAAGGTATTGGTGAAGAAAAATATGGAATCGGAGTTCAAATGAAAAAAGACAAAGTTCGGGTGTACTAACCCGAAAAATCTAAAAAAATATATGGGAAAAATAGGAAACGAGCTCAAAAAATTGTGAAAACTTACAGATCTGATTGGAAGGTATTGGTGAAGAAAAATCCAGGGTCGAAGTTCAAATGAAAAAGGCGAAGTTCGGGTGCACTAACCCGAAAAATCCAAAAGAAAATTCTGAAAAAAATAGCAAACGAGCTCATAAAATTATGAAAACTTCCAGATCTGAGTTTTATATTTTTTGGAAGACACTAGTGAAGAAAAATCCGGAATCGGAGCTCAAATGAAAAAGGCTAAATTTGGGAGGCACTAAACCAAAATTTTAGAGAAAAATCAGGAAAAAATAGAGAATGAGCTCGAAAAAATGTGAAAACCTCCAGAACCAAGTTTGGAGGCTAAAATCCAAAATGTTGGAAAAGACAAATCCGAAATTGGGGTCCATTTGCAATTAAATTAAGTTTGGAGGCTAAAATGTAATTTTACCAAAGAAACCGAAAATGGCCAATTTGCAAAATTAAAAAATGAAGGAATTTTTGGAATATTCTAGGTCCTTGGCGGCCAGCTCATGGGAGAAGGATGGAGATTTGATCAATTTCATCCAGTGGTCAATATCAAATTGCAAAATGTCATTTTTATTGTCTTGAAAGTGTCCCTATTCATCCAATGGCCTAGGTACTTTGTAAAAGATGAGTACATCCTTCAATGGCCAAGATCAAATTGCAAGATGTCATTTTTATTGTCTTGAAAATGTTCTTGATCCAATGGCTTAGATTGTTTGGAAAAAGATGAGCATATCCTCATCCAAGGGTACGGAGGCCATTCAGCCATGATGAAAGAGAGGGGAAGGATTTTTTTCTTTATTAAGTGGGCAGGTCATTTTTTGAAGAGGAAGCAGTAGCTAAACTTGAAGAAAAAAGAAATTTGAAAGAAAGGAAGAGAGAGTTAGCCAAGGAAGCTAGGAAGGTAGCCATTCCTCCTTTGTTCTTTCATTATTTTTTCTTTTTTCTCATGTTTTATTCCTTGCTTCCATGTGATTTCCACCCCTTTTCTTGTGAAAATAAAAGTTTTGAAACATTTTTTTTTAAGCTTTCATCTTTTGCTTTTCATCAAAAAAATCAAAAGAAAACAATACTTACAAGTTTTTTTACCATAGCCGAATACATGCTTGTGCTTTCCTTGATTTTCGGTTTGCATGTTTGATGTGGGAAACATGATTGTGGAATGTTTATATTTCTTTTTAGGTTCTATTTTAAAAAAATAAATGAAATAAAAAAGGTTGAAAGGCTTCATGATCTTGATAAAAATCAAGTGATCATGGTTAGAGGGGACTATGCCCGTTGTACTAACCATGGAGCTCACCTCCATTTTTCTTAGTTTGCTTAGTTTAATTTATGATTTTTTAAGTTGGAAAGGCTTCATGATCTTGATGAAAATCAAGTGATCATGGTTAGGGGGGCTATGTCCATTGTACTAACCATGGAGCTCGCTTTCCTTATTCTTTGTTTGCTTATTTTTATTACTTCCATGCTTGTCTATGCATTTTTGGTCATGTTTCTTTGCACTATTTTCATGCCATACTAGTTTTTGCGTCATTTTCATGTCATGTTAGTTTCCTACACCATTCGGTCATCTCATGTATTTTAGGTTCATGCCATGCCTTGCATCATATTTGGTTATGTCATGCATCTTAGGTCATGTAGCTATGTCATTTAGCATTTTGTGTTCATGACATGCCTTGCATCATTTTTGGTCATCCCATGTGGTTAGGTCATTTTTATGCCATTTCATTTTCCATGTCATTTATAGTTTAGGTGAATTTTCATGCCATGCCATATCATCATTTCATGTTATTAAGCCATGCTACACCATTTAGATAGAGTCTAGGTCTTTTTCATGCCATGTCACCTATGCCATGTTATCCATATAAAATGTCATGTCATGTCATGCCATGTCATTTTCCGCATCATTTATAGTTTAGGAGCATTTTCATTCCATGCCATATCATCATTTCATGTCATTCGGCCATTCACATGCCATCACCATGCATTCAGCCATTCATATGCCATCACCATCCATTTCAGCCAATCATATGCCATCTCCATGCATTTCGGTCATTCATATGGCATCTACATGCCATTCGGCCACCATGACATTTTATTCATGATCTATGTCATTTATGCCATATCATTCATATAGCATGTCATTTGCCATGTCATTTAGTGTTTGAGCTCATTTTATACCATGATTAAGCATGTCATGCCATTACCATGACCATTCGGCCACCATGACATTTCATTCATGATGTACTCAAAAGAGTATATCTTATTTAACCTTGCACTAAAAAAATCAATTGTAAGTATAGTAGTTAGCAAGGGTCAAGTCCTCAGGGATTGGATTTTAGTTTATTAGTTAATAGTTTAAAACTTAAATTCAAGGAAAACAAAAGAAAATGGGGTTTTGAAATAGTTTTAAAAATAAGCAAACAAGAAAAGTAAGATGCAAGTAAGAAATAAGAAATCAAATATGAGAGAAATATGGTTAAGGTTTCATTCTCCACCACTAGACATCATTAAGAATCAATTTCAAATCTATCAATATCAACCAACTATCAAAGTTAACAACCGTAGATAACAACAAGCTCTATTACCCCAATCTTTCCTTAGTTTGTCGTTAAATAGAACAAGGTCTCTATTTAATCTCTAACCATCAAACAACCTAGAATAATCTCTCTAAATTCAATTTAATGGAAGCTTTATGATGAGAAAGATAGGTTGATCTAAGCAACAAACACATAAGCTCGGATTGTTCAACTTAGGTTATGTTCCACTTTGCAATTATCGAAAACTTGACCATAATCATTAATTACAAATTGCCACTTATGAATAGGAAATCAAGACAATTACACGAATCAAGACTCCTAAACTAGCAATAGATAATTATCAAGATCTATCTAGTTGTACACCTAAATAAATCAAGACAACATCATAAACAATTCTTGTAGAAGAACATAAGCAATTTTGATAGAAAATTAATGATAGATAGAATCTGAAAATCAATTACAAAACATGTCTAGGGCTTTGAAATCACCCTTGACCAAATAGAAGTTTAGCCTAGCATAGGCATAGATAATATATACATAAAACTAAAATGAAAATAAAAGAATGGAGAAGAAGAATAATGATGATTTTTTAGTCTCCTCAAAAGATATCTAGTTTGTAGCTCAAAAGATGGTATTTATAGAGCTTTAAAACCCTGAGAATAAGTCCTTGCCGCCCAAGTAAGCCTGGAGGTGCAAAAATCACGTTTTTGCCTTTTTTTCAGATTTGCGATTAGGGTTTTTCTGACCGCAGGGTTCTTTAGGGAGATCTTCTAGCACCATTTTGAATGCCCATTTATTATTCAATTTGGGCCCATAATATATCGTTGGAAAGATAATCAAGTCAAATTCAAAAGTTAAGAAGGAAGTTTCTTCAAATAAAGACTCTAACATCATTTTTCCTTACAACAAGCTCCAGAGGTCAAATCTGCCTGATTGCTTTTCAACCAGAAATTGATATTTTTGACTCCCAAGTCTTCTTCCATTTTATGGTTATGATTTTTTCAGCTCTTTACCATCATTATTGACATCTTTTGACTTCATTCTCCTTATTATACCTAAAATTAAAAAATATAATATAAGTAAACAAGATAAAGATCGAAACATTATAAAAACTAAAGGTAGAAAGGCATAAAATGTATATTTTATGAGCTTATCAATTCATGTCATTCTATTTTCATGCCACAACATTCAATTCCATAGCATGTCGTTTGCCATGTCATTTAGTATGCCAAGCTCATGTTTGCCATGTCGATTTCACTCACATGACATTCATTCTCATTCTCATTCTCATGCCATGTCATTATGTTTATCTAGCTTTGGTTTGCCATGTCGATTTCATTCACATGACATTCATTATCATGCTATACCATTCATATGCCATGTCATCCTTATGCCATGTCATTATCTTATCTTTCATATCACAATAAAAATGCTTATCATGTTTTGGTAATCATGCATGCCTTAATGTGAATTTACATATTCATAACATTTTAATAAATAAAGAAATATTCTCGAGTTTAAATAATTCATGATTTTCTCTACTAGGTCTGCCGGGGAGGATATCATTAATTATTATTAACAAAGGAATTTCCTTTTCTAAAACAAAGGTGATTCGGAGAATTTCGAAATAAACAAAATTTTCTATGTTTTGCCGGGTTTGTCGGGGAACATGAAAAGATTTTGGTGTTAATAAATTTCGGGTCATTCTCAAATAAATTCATTCTCATGCTATGACACTTGTCCATCTCATTAATATACCATGTCATTTTATTTGCCATGTCGTTTTCATTCATGTCGTTCATGCATATGCTATGTCATTTAGATTTTTCCATGTCAAGCATGTTATGTCATTCATTCATATGCCATGTCATTCATTCACATGCCATGTCATTTGTCCATCTCATCATTTTTCATGCCATATCATTCGGCTATGCCATGTCATTCATAGATTAGGTCATGTCATTCATGTTCACGCTATGTCAAACTCATGCTATGTCATTCATATGTCATGTAATCCACTCACATGCCATGTAATTTGGCCATGTCACCATCTTCTCATGCCATGTCATTTACGCCATGTCATCCATAGATTAGGTTATGCATATGTCATGTCATTCATGTTCAAGCTATGTCGATTTCATTCACATGACATTTGTTTATATACTATGTCATTTTGTTTGCCATGTTGATTTC
This sequence comes from Fremontodendron californicum, assembly GCA_030761205.1. Classification (NCBI taxonomy): domain Eukaryota; kingdom Viridiplantae; phylum Streptophyta; class Magnoliopsida; order Malvales; family Malvaceae; genus Fremontodendron; species Fremontodendron californicum. Next base: position 7,332,030 of record JAULJL010000032.1, read on the forward strand.
ATTCACATGACATTCATTCTTATTCCATATCATTCATATGCCATGTCATTTTGTTTGTCATGTCGATTTCATTCACATGACATTCATTCTTATGCCATGTCATTCGTTTACCACATCACTTTCATGCCACGACATTCATTCTCATGCTATGTCATTTTCTTGTCATGCCATGTCGATTTCATGTACATGACATTCATTCTTATGTCATGTCATTTTGCATGCCATGTCATTTAGTTCGCCAAGCTTATGTTTGCCACGTCGAATTCATTCACATGACATTCATTCTTTTGCCATGTCATAATAGACATTGTCATGTCAAACATGTCATATCATTAATTCTTTTGTCATGTCATAATAAATGTGTAATGCTATGATAATTGCACATGTATATTAGGTCATATTTATACCTTAGTAATAATTTGCATATTCATAACCATTTTTTGGTAAATGATTTTTAATGCAATAAAAGTGAATATGTTTTTATAAAACAAGATTATTCACGAGTTAAAATAACTTATTAGTTTTCTGCTGGGTCTACTGGGGAAAATATCATCCATTATCATTAACGACGGAATATCTTTTTGTCAAAAAATCGAGGGTGATTTGGAGAATTTCAAAACTGAAGAAAAATTCCATGTTTTGCCGAGTTTGTCGGGAAACATGAAAAATTTTATGTTAATAAATTTCGAATCATTTTCAAATAAAATATGATTTTTTTTTAGGGAATTATTTTTAAATATCAAATCTAAAACTGACTTTTACCGAGACTTGAGATAACACCTGACTAATAAGGTATCATTTATTACGGGCGTTGTGGGGGGTGCTAATCCTACCCCGCACGTAACCGACTCCCGAACCCGCACTTGTTTTCTCTGGTTCAAAGTGCAGACTACAGAATTGGTTTTAAAAATGTTTTGATTAATTTTAAAATATTTTATAAAAACCGGTTTTAATAGGTGACCGATCACACCTAGCCAAAAAAAGATTCGTGGAAACTCCATTTCTTTTTCGAGGTCGTTTTCATACCCTTAACTCTTGATTTAGAGGAATTAAGTTGTCTTTTCCTCTATTTCTTCCAATGTCACACTTTTTTAACAAAGCCGACGTCCCGCAATAGGGCATAGTTCGACTTTCTTAAGGGGGGTTGCGACAATTAAATCTGACAATTTCGGACACAACATAATTATATGATACGAACATAACATGGAAAAATAATTAAATCACGACACGAGACGAAAAATAAAATGACCATGACACAAATACACGAACATTTTAAAATTTACATGAAACGAATTATTAACGTGTCAAGATTTATATAAATATATAATAACTTGAATACGATTATGACAGAAAAATAACATGAACACGACAACACGTGACACAAAATTGGGAGTGATTTGATTAGTGTCAATTAGACTTGACAATTTAGGACATAACATGATTATACAACACGAACAGAACATGAAAAAAAAAATTAAACACGAAACGGAAAATAACATAAATACGACACAAATACACGAACATGTCAAAATCTACATAAAACCAATTATTAACGTGTAAAAATTTATATAAATTTATAATACTTTAAAAAAACGATAAAATAACACTAACACGTTACGAACATACATTTTTTCTCTAAATTGAATTATTATGACAAATTATGCAAAATATGAGATGAATTGAGACACGACACAAAAATATAAATTTTTTTCTAAATTGAATTACCAAGAAAAACTATGCAATATATTTGAATGAATTGAAAACGACACAAATATAACATGAAAAAAAAAATTAAAATACGACACAAAATGAAAAATAACATGAATACAAAACAAATACATGAACGACTCAAAATCTACATAAAATAAATTATTAACATGTAAAAATTATATAAATTTATAATATTTTGACCACACGAACACAACACGAAAAATAACATGAACACGACACGAATGTGTCAAAATCTACACTAAACAAATTATTAACTTGTAAAAGTTATATAAATTTATAATACTTTGAACACACGAAAAATAACACAAACACAAATACTTTGAACACACAAAAAAATAACATGAATACGACACGAAAAATAACATAAACACGAAACAAAATATTTGAAAACGAAAAGATCCGAATCCGAGAAGGTACGAACCCGAAAAGATCCAAACTCGATATGACCCGAACCTAAAATAATCCGAGCTCCAAAATACCTCATTAGTGTTAATCAAAAGACAAAACAAACACACACAAAAAATCTAAAATAACCTAATTAATCCAAAAATCATATGGCAAAAGTTCAAATCAACCCCCAAATTATAGCTTATGACATGTATTATGTGGTTAAAAGAGTGTAATATCACAATTAACCCTCCCAAACTATAACTAATGACATGTATTATGTGACAAAAAGAGTATGTTTGAAAATTTCAAATTCTCAATACTCATGCAATTGGGAGATAGCTTTTAATGTAAGCATAGATGGTATAAGACTAGATAATCTAGATATACAATATCAAATAACAATAGGCAAAATATCTTATGCAAACCTTATAATATTGGAAAATGTTTAATGTAGTATCCAAATTTTCAATGTGTGTGTCAATTAACCCTAAACCTTAACGACGATAATAGAAAAAGTTGATGTGATCATGAACTAATAAAAATTTAACACGTGGGATGACACATGACTATCACATGACTACTATGTATCATTTTTTTTTTAAATTCAAAAAAAAAAAAATCAAAAACTCAAAAAAAAAAAAAAAAAAAAATTTGTTTTTTGAAAAAAATCGAAAAAATTCAAAATTTATGATTTTTTATAAAAAAAATCTGCCACATGTATAAATTTGAATTATTTTCCTCGATTACATGATAATACTTGTACAAGTGTCAAATTTTCATTAGCTAACAGCCACGTCATTATTTTTCGTTAATAGTGTTAAAAATTGTGGTTACTTGATAAACGAATTCAAAGTCTGGATATTTGATTGTACATTTTTAATAAAGTTACCAAATTAGACATATTCCAATACTATTAGGGCTGCATAGTATAGTATTCATAAAAGTTTGCAACTTAATAAATCTAGTTAATTAATTCATTTACATAATGGCCTCTAACCTTAAAAGTTTAGATTTTATAAAAGATCATAGTAATAAAGAATTTTCAAAATCATCATTTTACAATCATGTATATAAGGGTATACAGAATTTTATTTCAATATTGTTTTTTTTTTTTTTTAAATTTCAAAATATTGATTTTTTTTATGTATCGAAATGTGCTTGTTTTGAAAATCATTGAAAAGTCGTCATCCATGCTTGATATTTAAAAAAATATATTATTTTCACACAAGGGAAGTCGCCCCCAAATGTCGACTTCCCTAGTGTTGTAATCAATTTTTTTTTTTTTTAAATTAGTATGGAAGTCGCCGTCCTAGATGGCGACTTTCATACTAAGTTTTAAAAAAAATTAAGAATTTAAGAATTTAAAATTTTAATATTTAAAAAAATTATATAATTTATAATTTTAAAAATAAAAATTTAAAATTTAAATAAAAATAATAATTTACAAAATTATATAAATTTATTTATACAATTTTTGTATTTTTTTTAACTGTATGTATAAAAATTATATTTTTTCAAAATTATGTATATAATAACTGTATGTATAATGGTATTATTGTCGATGCGAACTTTCTCTCGATATACCAGATTGATAAGGACATTTTCGACGGCTATAACTAAAGTTGTCCATGGGCCGGGCCGAGGCCCGAAAATATTTTATTTCCCTTGCCCAAGCCCATTTCGGGCCCGGGCCGACCCAAAAGCTCGTTTCACTATTCAAAAAATATTAAAAATATATTTTTATATTTATATATATTTTTAATTAAACTTAAATAAAAAATATTTTTTATTTAATAAATAGTAATTCGAGCTAGGTCGGGCCGACCCGAATTACAAAAACACATGTTTAATCCCAGCTCAATACGATACGGGCTTACCCAGTCGGACGGACTACTCGGTCGGTGGATAGGTCTAGCTATGATATTCATTCCTGCATAATCCACAACGCTTTGATTGGCGTTTCTTCCGGAAGTCCATTTATTACAAATACAAGACGAAAGAATCGGGTTAACATTACGAATATAATTTTTAAAATTTTTTTAAAATATTTTTTTTTAATTTTGTTATTTAAAATTTATTATTTTTTTAAATTATAAATTATATTTAATATTTAATATTTTTAAAATAAAAATATTAATTTTTTAAAAAAATTTAAAACTTAGTATGGAAGTTGCCATCTGGGAAGGCGACTTCCATACAAATTATAAAATAAAAAAAAATAAAAAAAAAAATTGATTTCAACACAAGGGAAGTCGCCATCTGGGGTGGCGACTTTTCTTGTGTAAAATACAATTTTTTTTTGTTTTAAACATAATTTCAGTTGGGAAGTCGCTACCTCAAATGGCAACTTCCCAACGATTTTCGAAACTAACGCATTTTGGTATATAAAAAAAAAAAAATTGATATTTTAAAATAATAATAATAAAAAAAAACAATATTAAAATAAAATTGCCTAAGGGTATATTCAAAGAAGACAAAAATGGATCACAAAAAATATTGAAACTTAGAGGTAAAATACATGTTTTTTTAATCTTAATATAGCTGATTTTTTTTATTCTCAAAATATCGTTGTTTTCAAATTAAGTACCAAAATTCACTTTTTTTTTTTAACCAGTTGGGAAATCGACATGGCTCATGGCGATTTTTCAACGGTAATTTTTTTTTTTTTATAAAAACTAAGTTGAAAAATCGCCATGGGCCATGACGATTTCCCAACTAAAACTTTAAAAAAAAAATTAATTTTTTACACTGGGAAATTGCCACCCACGGTGACGATTTCCCAAGGTGAATAATTCACCCTTTTTTTTCTTTTAATTATTAAATAATAAAATTTAAATAAAAATTATATAATTTATAATTTTAAAAATGAAGATTTAATAATTTTTATATATATTTTTTATCCCATGGTGGTAGAGTTGTCCATGGGCCGGGTCGAGCCCATGTATGGTATCAACACCACATTTGCTTGCCCAAGCCTGGCCCGAAATATGGGCATCAAATTTTGTCCAAACTCACACATATTTGTAAATGGATAGCTCAAACCTGTTTAGCCTGCCCATATTATTTTTTTCTAATTTTTTTAAAAATATATATATTTTTATTATTTAATCTTTAATAATTGTATATTTTTTCCTTTTATTAAGTTGTTAAACATGGACAACTTAACATATTTTTTAATGTTTACACTATAATATTATATATATTTAATTTTTATATGACATAAATTACATAATATATATATATAAATAATATATTACTTGATTAGAAAACGGGCTAGGCCGGGTCGGGCTCAAGCCTTGAATGTTGGAGCCAAAGCCAGGCCCATATTTTAAACGGGACTAATTTTTTTGCCGAAACCCATTTTTCTAGCCTAATATTTTTGTCCAAACCCTCTCAAATATAGGCGGGACAGGTCTACATGGTAGTAAGTTTGGTCTAGTAAACCCAGATCGTATTTATATAATTTTTAAATTTTTTATTATTAAATTTTTTTATTTAAAATTTACAATTTTTTTAAAATTATAAATTATATAATTTTATTTTTAGGCTTGGACAAAAAAAAATTAAATAAAAATGATATAATTTATAATTTAAAAAAAAAAATTATTAATTTATATAATTAATTTATAATTTTTATCCCATTGTGATAAGCCCGGTCCGATAAACCCGAATCGTATTTATATAAATTTTAAATTTGTTATTATTTAAATTTTACAAATTATTAATTTTTAATTTTTTTTAATTATAAATTATATAATTTTTATTTTCTGGCTTAGCAAAGGAAATAAAAAATTTCGGGCCTCAGCCCGACCTGGTAAGCCATGGCGATTTTTCTTGATCATTTATAAAAAAAAAAAAAATCATATTTTAAGAAAAAAATAAATTCATTATTTATAAAAATTTATATTTTACCAGGCCGGGCTGAGACACGAAATTTTTTTATTTTCTTTGCCCAAACCCGAAAATAAAAATTATATAATTTACAATTTAAAAAATTTAAAAATTAATAAATTGTAAAATATAAATATAAATATAAATTTAAAATAATAATAATAATAATAAATTTAAAATTTATATAAAAACGATCCGGGTTTACCGGACCAAACTTACTAAATCTTTATTTTTTAAAATTATAAATTATATAATTTTTATTTAAATTTTATTATTTAATAATTAAAAGAATAAAAAAATGTGAATTATTCACCTTGGAAAATTGCCACCCACGATAGCGATTTTTCAGCGTAAAAAATTTAAAAAAAAATTAAGTTTTAGTTGAGAAATCATCATGGCCCATGACGATTTCCCAACTTAATTTAAAAAAAAAAAATTACCGTTGGGAAATCGTCATGAGCCATGACGATTTTCTAACTGATGAAAAAAATGAATTTTGATACTTAATTTGAAAACAACGATATTTTAGTAATTAAAAAAAGTTTAGCTATTAAGATTAAAAAATTCGTAAAATACATACACAAAAGTAGTGCAATGTTAAAATTGAGGTTTAGTTAAAATAGTATAGTAAATTTAACCATTATCCCATGTAAACTACTAATTATTGCTCAACATTAAATTTCCAATAATAATTTAAGTCAGTTACATTTAACATTATTTTTATCATGAAAATAAGTAAGTGTTATATTGTTTTATGCTTTTATTACCAAGTGAAATCCTGCAAGTAGTATGTTAAAAAAAATATGGTATTTTCCCAAGATCCAAAACAAGAGATGATAAATAGTCCATTTGTGAGTGAGTACAGTTTTGTGATGATGTTTTTGAAAAATAAATAATATGATTTTTATCAGGTTAAAAAATTAATATATTTACATTATGTTATTCGAATTTTTTATTTTTTTAAAAATATTAGTATTTGATAATTGTATCCAATATATATTCAAAATATAAAAATATAATCTTTCAAATATATATAAAAAAATTAAAAATTAAACATTCATATCAAATATATATTCATATTCGATATTATTTTTCGAATCCAGATAACATAATTTATGTGTATATATACTTTTCAACGCTGAAAACAACATTGGGTTGGAAGTTTTCTCTTAGCTAAAAACATTGCAGCATACTAAACCTGATAATTCGTGTATTCATATTATGTTCATATATTTTTTTGTATCATAATCGTATTTAAAATGTTTTACATTAATATAAATTTTGATTCGTTAATAATTTATATTATATAAATTTTAACATATTCGTATATTCATATCGTGTCAGTATTTCTTTTTTCTGTCATGTTTTAATTATTTATTTCATATCATATAATCGTGTTGTGTTCAATATTATCGAATCTACGACATACCGAACCTAAAAACATTTAGTAGTATTACTAATACTATTGTCAAACTATTAACTATGAAGAGAATAAGTAGCTGAAAGCATATCTTGGCAGAGCTACATATTACAGAAACAAACATTTTTTTTCCCCTTAAAGCTGCAACACATTTTTGGCACAGAGGAGCCAATAGTAAAAGGCATGAATGAAGCTAAGGGCATTTGGTAACATTTCCATGGGTGGTCATGCCAGTGTAGCAGGTGCCGCAGACCTCCCTGTTTCCTGAAGTCCCTGGTGGCACGCACTTGCACCTCAAGCAGCAAGTCCCACACGCCCTGTTGCATCTGTTTGGCCTTGAGTGCACACTGCATCTTTGTTTGCACAATCCTCCACAATCTGCAGTGTAGCCCCACCACACCCAATTTACAATATGCAATAAACAAAAAAAATTTAGATTTCGAATATCTAAAACAGTTTTTGGCTATATTATTACGGGTATATTAAAATTTTTTATGTATTTAAAGAATCCTTGAAAGATCATATTTTTATATTCATGTCCAAATATATATCGGATACAAATATCAAACATGAATACTTCAAGAAAAATAAGAACAATAACAACATAGGTTTTTGGAGCTTGGGCTTTGACATTTTTTTTTCAGAAAATAAACACGTCATTTAACAAAATTATGGTGATTTTATTAAACACGAAATCCCTTATAAACACAAACCACACACTTTGATCACTGACGTGGGGATAGGTAACATACGAACCATGGCTTTAGCATTTCATGCATGAAAATATCAGGATGAGAATAAGAAGCAGAGTTAGTCAGAAAATCTGAGAATTTAAACCCACCAATCTCTTGCATGAGCCTTCTGTTTCCACCTCTGACAAGCAAGGAAACCTCCTGAAGGGTACATTAATGCATAGTTCATTGAGACATTTAATCATATAATAGTAGTACTAAAATTTAAGAAGTTCAAATCAAGAACATCTTCAATGAACATACAGAACACAGAAAGAAAAGAACAAAGAAATTTTGTGGACATTTTACCCCATCAACATTGGTTATATCTTGTTCTGTCTTGAAATCAGATGAAACCTACATTGAAGATGGTCACATATAATTTATAAAGGGGTTATAAAAACTTAAAACCAGAAACACAACATCTGAAACTCAACAGTAAGAACTCAATGCTAATTACCTCTGCAAGGCAGAGTAGCACAACAACTAATGCAAGAAGCACCCGGACTGCCATGGCTGCTATGTTTTTTAATTATGAGCTTAGCACAAAGTTCCCTTAACATGGCATTGGTCTTTATAGCGGTCTCGTTCGTGGTGAGTTTACTTAACTGGCCATCTAACTTTATTGTTATTACGACAAGACCGCCATGTTGAGCTTTGGATACTAGAATAGTTAATGTTGAATATGAATATATTTAATTTTTTAAAAATATTTTTATATATTTAAAAAATTATATTTTATATTTATATTTGAATATATGTTGAATATAAATATCAAATATGGATACTTTAAAAAATAAAAAAAATGTAGAGTCCAAAAAACATATATTAAGACAACGGGTTGGAATGGAGTTGGAAATAGTTAAAGCCTAAAAGGTAACAAGTTTGTCTAATTTGAGTTAGACTTGTTCATAGGTTGGGTTGATCGCGGTTCGAATTTTTTTTTCTTCTCTTACTCAAGTTTAGGCAGGTTCGTAGACTCATTTTTTTGTTTAAAAAAATTAAAATATTAAAATATTAAAAAAATTAATTTTATTTTTATATTCATATTTTTATATTTTTATAATTAAATTTAAATTAAAAAATATTTTTTTTTATTGAATGAATAATAATTCAAATCGAATCGATTTGAGTTGAAAAAAATTATTATTTAAGTCCGGCCCAATTTAAAACGGATCGAACAAGTAATCCGACTCTCGGAGAAGTCTAGTCTGAATACTAGTGGTTAATAATGACTTGTTTGAAACTTAAAATTTCAATCTAGATAGTCTAGTCTTAAAAAAGCTTATTTCTACTATTACTATCATTTAGAATTTTGATGTAAAATAAAGTCTAAAATACGACTCAACTCAAATTAGAACTTGGTTAGTACTACTTTCTTACTAACTTTTAAGTACTCGTTATAAAATCTACTAGTACTTAGTGATTAAAATTTGAGATAGTTGATTAAATTTGCCTGAAGTTAAATCCAAATTGTTTGAAAAAAAAAAAAAAGACTCAATTCTGACTTGATCCATTCGATTATTATTTTTATTAATAGGGAAAGATTATATACACATAATAAATATGCAAATTTCATATGCATAAAAATTTGACAACATAAGAATTAAATTGAAAACAAATAAAACTTGAAAAAAAAAATTCATGCAAATGTGTACAAATTTATGGGTTTGAAATATGTGTACGTAGCATTATCTGAATGAAATTAATTAAATTGACACTTTAACAAAATGGGAATAATGGAATTGATTATAAGATAGGGAAATGTTAAAGTGATATTAAAGAAAAGAAACATGACATTAATAAATAAATAAAAAATTGAATTCAATAAAAATAATGCATTAAATGCAAAATGTTTTCTTAAATTAATAATTAAATAATATTTAATCAGTGTTTATAGACACCAATTAAACAAGGATTTTGCAAATAAGTGCTTTAAAGACACTTTTTAAGGTTACCATATATGATAATATCTTCACCCAATGCATTGAAAATGATAAATAAAGATGTCAATTTTTGTAATTAATACAATCCTTTTACTATAAATAGTATATTAATTAACCTTAAAAAGTATTTTAAGGACACTCGTTAGCAAAATCCTTTAAACAAATCCTATGAGATAAAGTAAAATAAAAAAAATCCCATTAACAAGTGTCAATAAATATTAGTTAAAGATAGAATATTATTTTAAAAATTTTATTTATTGTTTTATGAAATTCAAAATTGATTAATATATTATTTTATTTTTTAAAAATATCACCTTAAATGATATTAAATGTATCAATTAATATTTTACTGGGAAAAGATTACTACTAGTGCTACATTATTCCCATGAATTAATGAATCATTAACTTTTGTAACAAACCTTTTACCCGATCGAAACAGATCTCATTTTTTTTAATTTTTCAATCTATTAATTTTTTAATATTTGGATCTTACATATATGAATAATAAAGATGAGTATATTGAAAAGTAATAGGTTAGATCTTAATTTCATCAAAATTAAATTTGATAATTCATGTATACGTATCGTATCTCGTATTTTTTTTATGTAAACATGTAAACATAAATACAACAAAAATTATTAAATATATCAAAATCCTAAACATCAATATAATACATGTTTTAAACATATCGTGTTAATCATATTTAAATATATCGTATCATATTTATTATATTATATTATTTTTATATTTATTACACGTGTTATGTCTATATTATATTTTTATATGGTATTTAAAATTATTAATCTAATCAAAACAAAACTGGAAGGCTAGGAAAGAACAAAATATTTCGGTTTAAGTATCCACATAATTTTTTACAGTAGTGAAAAGAGTAAATTAGTCACTGTATTGTAAAAGTGAGTAATTTAATCCCTGTACAATTGAAATTGATGCAAATAAATAAAATTGATAACGATTTTAATGAAAAATCGTTAAAATACTGACGTGGATTCGTAAATTCTATCAGATTTAGATATATTTCAAATCATATTTTATTTAAGTCATTAATTATGTTAGATTTTATAAGTACACATCAACATTTTAATTGTTTTTTATTAACACCGTTGTCAATTTTACTTCTTTACACTTATTTTAATTGTATAAAAATTAAATTATTCACTTTTACTGTACATATATTAAATTACTTTTTTTATTATAATACATATAATACAGGACTATATGAATACTTAAACCAAATATTTCCTTTAACTTTTGTTCAAACATGAATTATGAATGTATCCAGTGTTTGAATGAGCAAATGAAGTTCGACCGATTTGATAATTTTAAATATAATATAATTATATAATAATAATATGATATAAAAAAATAATTAAAATATAATATAAATATACGAATATTTTTTAAAATTTATATAACATAACATAATATAAATATATAATATTTTAAATATAATTATAACAAAAATAATATTTAAATATGATACGAATATATAAAATTTATTGAGCTGCTGGATGTTGTAATTGCAGACAGCTGTTTGTGCTCTGTAGTACAACAACTGCATGTAAGTTCCGTACCTAGGTTAGTATGAAGGAACGAATCCAGTAATAATAATAAAATAAATATCTCACGTCCTAATCATGACTGACAACTACTTCTTTTGGAATTGGGTTTAACAGTGGAGCCCGAACTCCTTGTCTTCTTCACCATTACAGAACCGGCGCCTCCAGTACTCCAGCTGGATTTGAGATGATCGTATCCAGCTTGTCAAACACCTGGCGTGCAATGTTTTGGGATTAGGGTGCTAAGGCTAACAAATTAGAGCCTGCCACATGTTTATTGAGATTGCCCAAAGATTTTTGTAATTTAATTTTAATTATCAAAAAATATATATATATTTATAATTTTAATCCTAAAACATAATTTTATTTTTTTTCATTTCAATCTTAAAACTTTTAAATGTAAATATTCAATTTTAAAGATTATTAATATGTTAAAAATTAATTTTTCAATAATTATTTAAATAAAAATGTTAATAAAAAATTTAGTTGACATATAATGAACACATGCGGATGTTATTTTAATAATTTATAAATATTAAAAAATTATTTAAAAAAACAACCTCTTTATAAAAATTAAAAAAATCACTATTTTATTTTTTTTATTTTTTTTAATTTTTTATTTGGAACTTTTTTTTTCTTTTGACAAATAATTTTTTTAATATTTTATAAATTAATAAAATATTATATAAGCTTTACATGTGATTTATTATATGCCACATAAATTTTTTATATAAACTTTCAATTAACGTTTCTGTTCGAAAAGTAACTAAAAGACTCTCTTTTAACACATTAATAATTTTTAGGATTAAATATTTATAAGTAAAAATTTTAGAATTATATGAAAAAAATTATATGTTTTTAGATTAAATTTATAATTAAATCAACAACAAAAAAAAAAAAAAAAGATTGCCCCAAGATTTTTCTTTCTTTCATTTCATTTTAATCTTACTAATTAATAATAATTGTTCATGTATAGTACTGGAACAGATATTTCAAAATATATAACTTTTATTATTCAATACATGAAAAATCACCACACCGGTTAATTGGGTATTCATTAAGTTAATTAGATTAAAACCGTAATCGAATTGATTGAATTTTTTAATTTTTGTTAATTGGATTGAATTATTCAAAAAATAAACTTTTATTGATCAAAGTATTTTGATTAATTCGATCGATTGATTGATTTAATTAAATTTCAATTATTATACAATCAATAAGTTAAAATTATATATTCAAGTCTTAAATTCTTAATTTTTCAAGATTCAAAATATAATCACCCAACAAATATTCAAATGTCAAACATAAGTAAAAAGTCCATCCATAATAAGTCAAAAACTTAAACAACCTAAAACTTAAAACATTTAATAAAGATTAAAAATATAATATTTTATATATTTTTGAGTAATTAGATTATTTTGAATTATCAAACTGAAATAATCGATAATCAAAATTTTCTCAAAATATCATTCGATAACTGACCAAAATTATTTCTATATCGATTGATTAACAAAAATAATTTCGATCGATCGATTAATTCAATTAAAATTGAATAATGCACACTCCAACCGACTAATGGAATCTTAGTAGTAGAGGTGTTCATAGGTCGAACTAGATCGAGTTTGGGTCGGGCCTATGTATGATATCAACACTATATATGTTTGTTCAAGCCTGGCCTGACTTGAAATATGGACCTTAAATTCTACCCAAGTCCACCCATATTTATAAATGGATAATCCAAGCCCGTTTAGGCCCGCCAATATTATTTTTTTAAAAATATATATATATTATTTTTTTATTTAATTTTTAATAATTTTATATTTTTTTTCTTTTATTAAGTTTTTAAACATAGACAATTTAACATATTTTTTAATGTTTACACTATAATTTTATATATATTTAATCTTTATGTTACATAAATTGCATAATATATATATATAAATAATATATTATATTATTTAATTAGAAAAAAAGATTGGGTTAAACTTGGGCCTTGAATATTGAAGCCAAGGACCGATCCATTTTTTTAAACGGGCCTTATTTTTTTTTTCAATGCCCATTTTTCAAGCTTAATATTTTTGTCCAACCCTCTCAAATATCAGACGGGTCTTCGAGCTTTGGACGGGTAGCCTAACCTTTAGACATGTCTACTTAGTAGCTTGAAGATTTAAATAAAAAAATTGTTACTTAAATATGCCATGTACTTTTAGTACAAAATGAAATTAAGCTTTTGATTTTTGGGTAAATTTCACAAATATACCATGTGGTTTAAAGGGAAATAAATTAGCCCATCTATAACTATCGTATAATATTGACTATACAAATTCTTCAATGCCAACACGTGATTTTGTTTTTTTTTTTAAGGAAAGAAAGAAAAGGAAAAGAAAAGAAAGAAAGAAAGAAAATTTTTTTTTTATATGTTTGTGTTTTTTTTTGTTTTGTTTTAATATTATAAATTTATATAAATTTTTACACGTTAATAATTCATTTTCATATATATTTTGACACGTTCATATATTCGTACAGTATTCATGTTATTTTTTGTGTTGTGTTTTAATTATTTTTCTTATGTTATAATTGTGTCGTGTCTTAATTCATCTCATATTTTGTTTAATTTGTCATTTGATTCAATTTAGAGAAAAAATTATGTGTTCGTGTCATGTCTCAATTTATGACATATTTTGCATAATTTATCATATTTTGCATGACATCTATATGTTCGTGACGTGTTCGTGTTATTGTGTTCAAAATATTATAAATTTATATAATTCTTTACACGTTAATAATTCGTTTTAAATAGATTTTGACACGTTCGTGTATTCGTGTCGGGTTCATGTTATTTTTCGTGTCGTGTCTTTAATTATTTTTACATGTTGTGTTTGTGTCATATCTCAATTCATCCCATATTTTGTTTGTGTGTTTAAAGTATTATAAATTTTTATAAGTTAATAATTTGTTTTAATTTTTCGTGTTATGTTTTAATTTTTTTCCTATGTTGTGTCTGTTTCGTATTTCAATTCATTTCATATTTTGTATAGTTTGTCATTGTGATTCAATTTAGAAAAAAATTTGTCTTCGTATCATATCTCAATTCATGACACATTTTACATAATTTGTCATAGTGGTTCAATTTAGAGAAAAAATTGTGTGCCCGTGACGTATTTGTGTTATTTTTTGGTATTTTCAAAATATTATAAATTTTTACGCATTAGTAATTCGTTTTATATAGATTTTGACACGTTTGTGTATTCGTGTCGTGTTCATATTATTTTAGTGTCGTGTTTTAATTATTTTTTCATAATGTGTTAGTGTGGTGTCTCAATTCATCTCAAATTTTGCATAATTTATCATAGTGATTTGATTTTAACTCAAAATTCATTTACTTGAGATATTAAAACATAAATAAATTTAAATAAATGATAATTATTTAATATAATTCAATTTAAAATTATTTGTGATTATTAATTTAATTAAAAATTTATAAATATTAAAAAATTCAATGAAATGGGAGAAGAATTCTAATGAATATTTAAAAAGTGACACTCAATCATTATGAGATTTGTTTTATTATTTTTCTCCAAAATCGTGACTTTTTTCGTTTCTTTTCAAAACCTTTTATTTTGTGTTAATTTCTTATTCTTTTTCTTTTTTCATTTGAAAAAACTTTTTTTTTTTTTGCTCTTTATTTATTTATTTCATTCTTTCTTTATCTCCATCTAAAACTTTTGGAAGTTTTTTTTTTTTCAAATGTTTTTGGAGATTTGCTAAGTAGACTTGTTCATGGATCGGGCATTTTGTCTAGCTCGGAAGATTCGGCCCATATTGGATCAGGCTTGAGCAGAGACTTTGATGATCCGTGTCGGTCCAGATCACTGTTTATGTATTAAAATATTATATTTTATTTAAATTTAATTATAAAAATATATAAATATTAATATAAAATAATTTTTTATTAATAAATGAACAGCAATCCGAGCTTGGGCAGGAAAAAAAAAAGTTTCGGGGCACGGCCCTGCCCATGAGTAGGTCTACTACCAAGTATGGTGAAATTGTACTCCTCCTTCCTTTCTCGTTTAATCTTTGATGGTCACTAAACCTGCTCATGGGCTGGATCTGATTGTGACTCAAATTTTTTTTTTTTGCCCAAGCCCGTTTCGGGTCTAGCCCTGACCGGCTCGTAAACCCGTTTTATTATTTATAAATTAGTAAAATATTATTTTTATATTAATATTCATATATATTTTATAATTAAATTAAAATTAAAATTTTTTATTTAATAAAGGGATAATGTCACAAATGACCCCTGAAATTTATCAAAAATTTCAATGTGGTACCTCTACTTTTAAAATGTTTATTTTGGTACTTAAAGTTTCATTCCGTATGCTATTGTAGTACTTATCAGTAACACAATTAAATATTAGGTGCCGTGTCTTTTGCATACAATGAAAACTTGACACGTAACATCACATAAAAACACCTCGTCTATTAACAAAAAATGTATTATTTTAATTTAAAATATAAATAATATTATTTCTTGACACGTGGCACCACATAATGATGCCAAGCGTATAGACCTGCTCATGGCCAGACAGCCCACTCGATTCGAATGGCCCGGTTCGTATTGGATCGGGTTTGGGCATGAGATTTTGTGATTCGGACCAGCCCAACATGAATCACTGTTCACCTATTAAAATATTAAGTTTGTATTTAAATTTATTTATAAATATTAATATAAAAATAATTTTCTAATTTTTTATTTTTTTTGAACAGTGAACTGGGCCGGCGGGCCAATCCGGGCTGAGCCTGTGTAAGGAAGAAAAAATTTTGGGCTGCAACCCGACCGGCCCATGAGTAAGTCTACATGTGTATTAACAAAAAAAAAATTATTATTTTCATTTTTAAAATATTTTTTTTTGTCTTTTTTGCCTTTCTCTATCCCCTTTTAATTTTAATAAAAATAAAAACATTTAATTTTTGTAATTTTTTAAAAATATTAAAAAATTTAATTTTATATTTTGATTTTTGTAATTTTTAAAAAAAAAATTATTTATTAAAATTTTTTAGATATTATAAATTTTTAACAAGTAATTTTAAAATATTTTAAAAATAATTTTAGTTTAATATTTAAATATTTAAAACATATACGAACTTTTAAAACATAATTTTATATTTTTAATATAATTCTTTTGATTTTTTTAATATATTAGATAATAATTTTTAAAAAAATATAATTTTAAAAAATTTACATTTACATTTTAAAATTAATTTTTTTTTTTTTTTTGCAAAAATTTAGATATTAATTTCAAAAAATCAGGTGATGCCACGTGTCATCACCTGTTGGATCAATGCCACATCATTATCTATATTTAATAGTATAAAGTCAAGGTACTGATAAGTGCTTAACTTCATACATTTTCATATATTATTTCCTTATACTTTGTGCTTTAAAGTTCCTTGACATTTTACTATAGTTTTGTGAATTGTAGGTATTTTGGAAGGGATGAAGTAAAAAAATGTCAAAGATGATGTTAAAGAGCTTATAAAGTCACAATCATAAGATGAAAAAAAACTTAAGAGTTAAAAAAATCACTTTCTGGTTGCAAAGCAAGAAAGTAGATTTGACTTTTGGAGCTTGTTGCAGGGAAAACATGATGTCAAAATCCTTATTTGGAGAATCTTCCTTCTTAACTTTTGAAGCTGACTTGAATACGTTTCCAACGGTCATTTACACGCCTAAATCGAATAAGAAATGGTCATCAAAATCAGCCGGCGAAGTGAAGGAAGATGCAGCAAAAAAATGGAAGACAGAAAGCTCCGCGGTGCCCAAAAAATCGCAAAAAACATGGGAAAACCTGGAAAAATGTGATTTTTATGACTCCTTACTTGCTTGTGCGGCAAAGACTTGTTCCCAGTGTTTTAAAACTCTATAAATACCATCTTTTGAGCCACAAACTAGACATCTTTTGAGGAGAATCAAGGATCATCATTCTTCTTCTTCTTCTTCTTCTTCTTCTTCTTCTTCTCCATTCTCTTAGTTTCTTTTTAATATTCATGTTTATGTTAACTATGCCTATGCAAGGCTAAACTTCTCTTTGGTTAAGGGTGATTTCAAAGCCTTAGACATGTTTTGTAATTGATTTTTAGATTTCATCTATCATTAATTTTCTATCAAAGTTGCTTATGTTCTTCTATTAAAATTGTTCATGATGATGTCTTGATTTGAATAGGTGTACTACTAGATATATCTTGATAATTATCTAATAAAAGTTTAGGAGTCTTGGCCCGTGTAATTGTCTTGATTTTCTATTCAATAGTAGCAATTTGTAATTCATGATTATGTTGGATTTTAGGGAATTGCAATGTGGAACATAACCTAAGTTGAACAATCCGAGCTTATGTGTTTGTTGCTTAGATCAACCTATCTTTCTCATCATAAAGCTATTATCAAATTGAATTTAGAGAGCTTATTGTAGGTTGTTTGATAATTAGAGATTAAAAAGAGAGCTTATTCTATTTAACGACAAACTAAGGAAAGATTGGGGTAGCAGAGCTTGTTGTTATCTACGGTTGATAATTTTGATAGTTAATTGATGTTAATAGATCTTAAATTGATTCTCAATGATGTCTAGTCGTGGAGAATTAAACCTTAACCATATCTTTCTCATATCTGATTACTTCTTATTTACTTGCTTTCGTATTTTTATTGTTTGCTTCAACTGATTTCAAAACCCCTTTTAACTTTTGTTTTCTTTGAATTTAAGTTTTAAATTAGTGATTGATAAACTAAAACACAATCCCTATGGACTCGACCCTTGCTAACTACTATACTTTACAATTGATTTTTTTTAGTGCAAGGTTTAAATAAGATACGCTCTTTTGGATGCATCAAATTTTTGGCGCCGTTGTCAGGGATTGCTTTATTTAGTTTATTAGTTATTTGGTTTATTCTTATTTTCTGTTTTAATTAGTTTATTTTTTTGTTTTCTTTTTCAGTGAATGTCTAATCTCCTAAAGAAAAAGAACCTCACTTAGGACTTAGGAGAATTCGAGAATTCATAGCTTCCACCCATAGAACAAACGAAGAGTTGGTCCAAACCATCCAAGAGAAACAAGAAGAGATGGCTGCTGACAACCGAACTCTCAAGGAGCTAGCCGCTCCGGACTTGGGTCAACAACCATTATGCATAGAATATGCTAATCTTGAGGTAGCTTTTGAATTAAAATCTGGTTTGATTCATCTTCTCCCAACTTTTCATGGTTTTGCAGGAGAGGATCCAAATAAGCATCTCAAGGAATTCCATGTAGTTTGCTCAAGCATGAGGCCAACCGGGATCACGGAAGAGCAAATTAAGTTAAGAGCCTTCCCATTCTATCTAGCTGATTAGGCAAAGGAATGACTCTACTATCTACCATCCAGGACCATTGATGCACCCAAAAGAGTGTATCTTAATTAACCTTGCACTAAAAAGATAAATTGTAAGTATAGTAGTTAACAAGGGTCGAGTCCTCAGGGATTGGGTTTTAGTTTATAAGTTAATAGTTTAAAACTTAAATTCAAGAACAATAAAAGAAAATGGGTTTTTGAAGCCAGATTTAAACTAAAGTAAATAATAAGAATAAGATGCAAGGCGGTATAACCAGCCAATAAAAATATATATACTAAATTAGGCGGTATAACCAGCCAATAAAAATATATATACTAAATTAGGCGGTATAACCAGCCAATAAAAATAAAACAAAGTTAATATACAAATTAGGCGGTATAACCAGCCAATAAAAATAAATATAAAAAATAAGCAAACTAAAAGTAAGAAAATAAGTAAGTAAGAAGAATCAAATATGAAAAATATGGTTAAGGTTTCATTCTCCACCACTAGACATCATTAAGAATCAATTTCAGATCTATCAATATCAACCAACTATCAAAGTTAACAACCGTAGATAACAACAAGCTCTGTTATCCCAATCTTTCCTTAGTTTGTCGTTAAATAGAACAAGCTCTCTATTTAATCTCTAACCATTAAACAACCTAGAATAAGCTCTCTAAATTCAATTTAATGGCAGCTTTATGATGAGAAAGATAGGTTGATCTAAGCAACAAACACATAAGCTCGGATTGTTCAACTTAGGTTATGTTCCACTTTGCAATTATTGAAAACTTGACCATAATCATTAATCACAAATTGCCACTTATGAATAGGAAATCAAGACAATTACACGGATCAAGACTCCTAAACTAGCAATAGATAATTATCAAGATCTATCTAGTTGTACACCTAAACAAATCAAGACAACATCATGAACAATTCTTATAGAAGAACATAAGCAACTTTGATAGAAAATTAATGATAGATAGAATCTGAAAATCAATCACAAAACATGTCTAGGGCTTTGAAATCACCCTTAACCAAATAGAAGTTTAGCCTAGCATAGGCATTGTAAACATAAACATAAAATTAAAGAAAATCTAAGAAGAAAATAAAAGAAAGAAAGAAGAAGAGGAAGAATATTAATTATCCAACCTCTTGCTCTCTCTAAAGAAAAAGAAAACTAGAGAAAAGAAAGAAAACTAGAGAAAAGAAAGAAGAAGAAAACTTAGAGAATTTTATTAAAATGGCTAATATCCTACCTATGTACAATATGATCCTCTACAATCATCCAAGGCCCTCTATTTATACACATTTTGGAAGGCTAAATGACAAGAGACAAGCTTTACAAATTTCAAAGGTAGGTATAATAGGTGGGTGAATTTTTCTAACAATTTTCGTCATATTGTATGACAATTTTGATCAGCCAACTTGAAGGTCGATTTCATCAATGTTGGAGGCCTGATCTGATCACATGGTCTTCTAGAAAAAGGTTCCCCTATCAGTTACGGATCCATAGCCGTTGGAATCAGCTCATTTGCTGATGTGGATAAGCAGATATGGGCAAAATACGAAAACATGTCAGCACAGACGTCATTGCACATCAGCCAACTTGATGGTCGATTTCGTCAATATTAGAGGCCTGATCTGATCATATGGTCTTCTAGACAAAGGTTCCCGTAGCAGTTACGGATCCATAGACATTAAAATCAGCTCATTTTCTGATGTGGATAAGCAGATATGGGCAAAATACGAAAACAGGTCAGCACAGACGTCATTGCACATCAGCCAACTTGATGGTCGATTTCGCTAGGGAAAACGACTCCGTTTCAAGAAGTATAAAACATGAAAAAGATAGATATGCCTCTTAGATTTGCACGGATACAAATTTCAGCCTTATTGCTTCAGTGAAACTCCAGATATAGCTGATATGGCAAAATGTGTCGGAACTGGAACTGAACTGGATTTGCCCTTAATTCTAGTAATCTGAAATCACTCAAAGAAACTTGTGAAAAACACCAAATTACATAAAAATATAAAAGATCATAAACACAATTAGACTAAACAATAATAACTCGTATTTGACACAAAACAATAATAAAACATAACTAAAAACTATATAATTATACGAGTTATCACACCCCCACACTTAGATTGTTGCTAGTCCCTAGCAACGACTCAATAAAAGTAAAATAAGAAAAATCTAATCTAATCCATTTTCGTAGGAAATCACAGTGGCACTTAGCATGTGACACAAGCCTTTAAACCCCTAGGTGTCCCTAGTGGACGAGTTTAGTCTCGTGAGGGTTTACTAGAACGATACCCACAAACATTGAAAAATTAAAATATAAATAAACTACATATAAATAAACTACATATAAATAAACTACATATACTAAAAATATTTACTCCTAATCCTTTCAATACAAATTAGAGACAATATTTGAACAAGTCTTATAAACTAATCAATAGCTTAAAAAATTTCACAAAAAATCATGCTTGAATGTAAATTGTTTGAGTTAAGCCAATATTAGCATAACATATCTCAATCAAAATAGTGCATGTTCAAATTTAATCTCAACTTCTCACATGGGATACTCTCTTGATTTTCACTCTTTAAAGTAGTGGTAAAGTGTTTACACTCAATCAATCTCATGAAAACACTTCTACCATATGCTTGCTTGTCCACCTATTCTCCACTAAAAGATCATGCAACTTCATAAATCAAGAGGTCTTTAATCAAGGTTGTAATGGGGCCAAGGGGTTTGTAATGTGGTTGAAGAACAAAAGGATAAAGATATCACAAAGGTTCCAAAGAGTTCATAAAGTTTAGAGACATAAAAAGATTATACAAAGAAACTTCTCAAAACTCTTTACAAGTACATAGTCACCTAGGCCGGATATTCATGTTGGGCCTTTTCTTCATTCTAAACAACTTTGTAACATCTTTTTCTTTTTCCACAAATTCAAGAGATGATTCATTTTTTTTTATATAGGAATGTATTTGCCAGTATTCCATTTCTTTTTCTCTTGACTTTTCTTTTCTTTTCCCCCCACACTTATTTCTTGTTTCTAACCAAAAAATATCCCTTGTCTTTGCAACTTGTCTCAAATCATGCTAATTCATCTTTGAAACAAAGGTAAAGATATAAGTATATTTAGGTTAGGGACAAGTTATGGTTACCAAAGAGATAGCTTATTCAATGTAGGCTCAAATTGGTTCACTAAGGGTGTGTTCTCTTGGAACATCAATAAGGGATGGTTGTTTGGCCCTGGCTAAAAATCCTAATGCCTCTATCATATTCATGTTGTCACATGCATCAATATAGTCTCAAACGGTTTAAAGCAAGTTCTAGAGAATCATGTAATCATAAGAGCACTCAAGAAAGAAATTAGATTGATTTGTATAATGCATCAATCATTTTAGGCTCAAAAACTCACAAGAATGATTATACAAGTCAGATTAAGTCTAAACATGCTTCTTTCTCAATCAACATATCATATTAACATTGGCTCATAAAAAGGTTGACATCAAGCTCAATTCTCATGAAAATCTTCTCACTAATAAATATGTTTTAGACTTATGCAATTCATATCTCATCATTGTATTAAAAAGGAACTAAAACACACTAAAAAATAATAATAATAATAAAGACTCATAGAAAAAAAATAGTAGACAAAAATAAAAGAAATCCTAAATCATTCCCCCCACACTTAATTCTTACATTGTCCTCAATGTAAGTCTATTAACCCAAATGAAAGAATCATGTGTAAGAGAAAAGAACTAATAACATAAGAATAGGAATAACTAGACTCAAAACAAAACAAACTCATGCAACCTAAATAATCCTAAAATACTAAACAAAAATTAACAAGTAAACGTAAAAAGATTAAAATCAAACTGACAAGGTATGTCTCAAGTCTCCCTTACTCAGACCTTGTTCAGAATGAATACTTCTAAATTGCTTAAAACACAACAAACTCTTTTTTTTTTTTTTTTTGAAAAGAAGAAATCAAACTGACAGGGTATGTCTCAAGTCTCCCTTACTCAGACCTTGTTCAGAATGAATACTTCTAAATTGCTTAAAACACAACAAACTTTTTTTTTTATTTTTTTTAAGAAGGTAAAATTTAGGAGATATTACCTGTAGAGGTTGCTAACCACTTATTATAGCTGAGACACAACAAACAAAATGTTAGATAATGTCACAAAGACAAAGTGCAATCCACTCCTTGCTCGTCCATATCTCTTTTTCTTTTTCCGAGCGTTTGCGAAACAACCGTAGCAGATAAATACTCATAAGCTTGGAGCTTTTTGAGTAAATCTTCAATGGTTGTAGCAGAAATTATGGTTCTCCTTGCCTCTGAAAACATGAATCCATTATCCACAGCATTATCTAAATATGAAAGCAAATTACTAAAATAACCATTAATATTAAGCAAACCAATGGGTTTCTTATTTGTGACCAAAGATGACCAAGAAGCCACGCAAGCTATTTCTTCCAATGTACCCAGACCTCTTGGTAAAGCAATGAATGCATCGGCAGAATGGTACATGATTGTTATCCGTTCAGGGATACTCCAGACTTGTATTTCCTTACCCAAGGTAGGTCCACAAAAATCTGTGAATAGTTTTGGCACGATTCCTAGAACTGGACTTCCTCCGGCGTGTGCTGCTGTAGCGACTGCTCCCATTAAACCCGTACTACCGCCTCCATAAATCAACTGGATCTTTTGTTGGGCAAGTATTACTCCAACTCTTATGGCTTCATCAGCGAATATGTTATTTTTCCCTGGATAAGCACCTCCAAAGACACAAATTTTTTTAATGCGCTGGGACGAAGTACTTTCCATTTTTTTTTCTTTTTTTTTTCGAGTGCCTGAAAGAGAATGAGTACATGGTGTAATATATAGAGGACTGAGTAGTGAATCAGACAAGAGTAATAATGTCGCCGAAAGTGTATCTGACCTGTCAGAAGAAAATGTTAACCTAACAAAAGATTTTTGCGTGATTTCAGGAAGAAAATCAAAAAGAGAAGAAAAAATCAACCGTACAAGACAAATAAAAAAAAAAACGAGAATAATTACACAAATCGAACAACACGTAAATTGAACCAAAATAAAGTTATTGCAAATCAAACCAAAATCTGAGAAGTCATTTATTGTAGTTGTGATTGTGGCTCACATCTTCCTCTGGTTTTACGTCCAGAAACGGCTTAAACGCCTTCTATGAGTCGAGGATATGCTTCCCATCCAGTTTTCTTACAAGCTGGCAAACAGGGTCTTTTAACATCAGATTCCCAAGATGTTACCATTCCCTTTGGAATTGCGGCCATAAATCAAGAATTTCTCTTTGTACGTCTCCACTAGGATGCGTCTCAAGAGAAAGTTGGATATTACCCAAATTCTCCTTACTCAGTCCATCCTTAATGAATTCAATTTTATCATCTCGATTAGAGGACGGAATCCCAATAGAACGACATTTACCATTACATGTCCATCGTGCACATTTGTGGCAATTTGAACTCATGCGCTTTGCTCGTCGCTTCTTTGCAAAAGTGCTTCTACCTGTACCTGGTAAATGCAAAACAGGAAGATATTCATCTTCACGTACCTTGGCTTCAATTATCCAACGTATGTCTCCAGGAATCCCTTTGTGCAAAAGCATTCTTAATCTTTCAAATCGAACTTGGTAAAGCTTCAGTAAAATATTTCGAGGAAAAGGAGGAAATCGTTTCTGCAATCTTGTGAGAATATCATCCATCCTGAAAAAAAAAATGAAAGAGAAATTGAAAGAGAAATTTATATACAATATCAGTTTTGTGGGTAGCTGATGGAACCGATTTAAATAATCACGGAGTACCGTTATCCACCATTTAACCGGGGTTAAAAGAAATTATATTTACATCTAGTGTTTTTCAAAACAAGGATCAGAAAGAAAAACAACATAAAAAGACTCAAAAACAAAACACTCTAAATAAAATCCTAAATTCTTCCCCCCACACATAATTCTTACATTGTCATTAATGTAATGCTATTATCCCCCAATGCAAGAATTATATGTAAGAGAAAAGAACTATTAAACAAAAGAAACTTATGCAGCCTAAATGAACTTAAAAACAGTAAACACAATTAACAAAGAAACATAAGAAATAAAAATAAAAACAATAAAACTAATAAAAGAAAAAGGAAAAGGAAAAGAAAGAGAAAGCAAATCTGAATATGGAAGGTTGGCAATTTCATCTTTAATTGGGCTGCCTTCCCAATTAACACTTGAGTTAGTGTTTTGAATCTAACCAACACCCCTTCTTGGCTTTTTAGGCTTGTCAGGCTCATGCATGAAATTTCCCAAATTTATGCGTTTGAGAGGAAGCTTTCTTTGCACAACAGTGGATGCATTCTCCATTACAAGTATTATTCCATCATCCTTGGTGGTGCATATCTCATCGAGGAATGGTGCATCTTTTGGTACTTGTTGAATGGCATCCACAAACAAACTGTTTAAGGTTTCCAGCGTGTCTTGTTCATGTTCATCCTCCTTGAACTTTGCGAATCTACTAGGAAAAGGTGGAGAAGAAACATTAGTAAAAATTGGAATCTCAAACGTTACCTCAGGTGCCGAAATACTCTTATTTGGATCATTGGCTTCATTATCCTCAAGAATAGAATTCATCTCTAATTTTGTCTCATCCTCATCTTGTTCCTCATTCCTCAAGGTCACAATAGTAGTATTCTCCTTTGGGTTAATCATTGTTTGGGCAGGGAGTTCTTCAGATCTTTGTGCTACCCATCCCACCATACTACTAGTCAATTGAATCATTTTCTTTTCCAAACTCTGGATGCTTGCCCTTGTTTCCTGTTGAAATTGCAATGTATCAGTAACAAGAGAATAGACAAGATCTTCTAAAGAAGTACCTGAGTTTTGAGTCATATGTGGTGGTTGAAAAAGATCTGGTTCTTGGGACCATGATTGATTGAAGCTAGATGGATGAGTGTAATTGGCATAAGGATCTACTTCTTGGTAATTTTTCGAGTAGCCATAATTAGTATGATCCCACCATCCCTCATGGTAAGTGTTTGAGTAATGATCATACTGTTGGTCTTGGAACACTTGATGGCCTTGACATCCTCCCATGGCCAATTGTTGAACTGGGAAGGTGAGATTGGCTTGTTGATTCTCCATGTTCATGTATGCCACCAACTCTTCAAGTGTTAGATTGCTCAATTCCATCGTTTTTTTTTAATTTTTATTTTTTTTCAAAATTTGATCAGAAAAACCCGTATGTACAAGAAAATAAAACTCATTAGAACTGAAAATAAGAATAAACCAAGTAACAAATAAACTAAAGAAAACAATCCCCGGCAACGGCGCCAAAAACTTGATGCACCCAAAAGAGTGTATCTTAATTAACCTTGCACTAAAAAGATAAATTGTAAGTATAGTAGTTAGCAAGGGTCGAGTCCTCAGGGATTGGGTTTTAGTTTATAAGTTAATAGTTTAAAACTTAAATTCAAGAACAATAAAAGAAAAGGGGTTTTTGAAGCCAGATTTAAACTAAAGTAAATAATAAGAATAAGATGCAAGGCGGTATAACCAGCCAATAAAAATATATATACTAAATTAGGCGGTATAACCAGCCAATAAAAATATATATACTAAATTAGGCGGTATAACCAGCCAATAAAAATAAAACAAAGTTAATATACAAATTAGGCGGTATAACCAGCCAATAAAAATAAATATAAAAAATAAGCAAACTAAAAGTAAGAAAATAAGTAAGTAAGAAGAATCAAATATGAAAAATATGGTTAAGGTTTCATTCTCCACCACTAGACATCATTAAGAATCAATTTCAGATCTATCAATATCAACCAACTATCAAAGTTAACAACCGTAGATAACAACAAGCTCTGTTATCCCAATCTTTCCTTAGTTTGTCGTTAAATAGAACAAGCTCTCTATTTAATCTCTAACCATTAAACAACCTAGAATAAGCTCTCTAAATTCAATTTAATGGCAGCTTTATGATGAGAAAGATAGGTTGATCTAAGCAACAAACACATAAGCTCGGATTGTTCAACTTAGGTTATGTTCCACTTTGCAATTATTGAAAACTTGACCATAATCATTAATCACAAATTGCCACTTATGAATAGGAAATCAAGACAATTACACGGATCAAGACTCCTAAACTAGCAATAGATAATTATCAAGATCTATCTAGTTGTACACCTAAACAAATCAAGACAACATCATGAACAATTCTTATAGAAGAACATAAGCAACTTTGATAGAAAATTAATGATAGATAGAATCTGAAAATCAATCACAAAACATGTCTAGGGCTTTGAAATCACCCTTAACCAAATAGAAGTTTAGCCTAGCATAGGCATTGTAAACATAAACATAAAATTAAAGAAAATCTAAGAAGAAAATAAAAGAAAGAAAGAAGAAGAGGAAGAATATTAATTATCCAACCTCTTGCTCTCTCTAAAGAAAAAGAAAACTAGAGAAAAGAAAGAAAACTAGAGAAAAGAAAGAAGAAGAAAACTTAGAGAATTTTATTAAAATGGCTAATATCCTACCTATGTACAATATGATCCTCTACAATCATCCAAGGCCCTCTATTTATACACATTTTGGAAGGCTAAATGACAAGAGACAAGCTTTACAAATTTCAAAGGTAGGTATAATAGGTGGGTGAATTTTTCTAACAATTTTCGTCATATTGTATGACAATTTTGATCAGCCAACTTGATGGTCGATTTCGTCAATGTTGGAGGCCTGATCTGATCACATGGTCTTCTAGAAAAAGGTTCCCCTATCAGTTACGGATCCATAGCCGTTGGAATCAGCTCATTTGCTGATGTGGATAAGCAGATATGGGCAAAATACGAAAACATGTCAGCACAGACATCATTGCACATCAGCCAACTTGATGGTCGATTTCGTCAATATTAGAGGCCTGATCGGATCATATGGTCTTCTAGACAAAGGTTCCCGTAGCAGTTACGGATCCATAGCCATTAAAATCAGCTCATTTGCTGATGTGGATAAGCAGATATGGGCAAAATACGAAAACAGGTCAGCACAGACGTCATTGCACATCAGCCAACTTGATGGTCGATTTCGCTAGGGAAAACGACTCCGTTTCAAGAAGTATAAAACATGAAAAAGATATATATGCCTCTTAGCTTTGCACGGATACAAATTTCAGCCTTATTGCTTCAGTGAAACTCCAGATATAGCTGATATGGCAAAATGTGTCGGAACTGGAACTGAACTGGATTTGCCCTTAATTCTAGTAATCTGAAATCACTCAAAGAAACTTGTGAAAAACACCAAATTACATAAAAATATAAAAGATCATAAACACAATTAGACTAAACAATAATAACTCGTATTTGACACAAAACAATAATAAAACATAACTAAAAACTATATAATTATACGAGTTATCAACCATAACTACATGGAATGGTATGAAGAAAGCATTCTTGGAAAGGTACTTCCCAACATCTAAGGCTGTCAACATTAGAAAAGAGATATGTGGGATTCGGCAATACAACGGAGAGTCCTTATATGAATATTGGGAGAGGTTCAAGAAACTTTGTGCATCATGTCCACACCATCAGATAAGTGAACAACTTCTTATCCAATATTTCTATAAGGGACTCATGCCCATGGAGAGAAGTATGATAGATGCAGCAAGTGGAGGAGCTCTAGTTGATAAAACTCACGGAGCTGCTAGATCTCTCATCTCCAACATGACAGCCAATTCCCAACAATTCTCAATGAGACAAGATCCACCACCACAACCCAAGAAAGTCAATGAGGTAATTACATCATCCCTTGAACAAACAATTTCTCAACTGACTTCTCTTGTGCAACAATTGGCTGTAGGTAATATACAACAAATTAAGGCTTGTGGCATATGTTCTACAATGGGGCATCAAACTGATATGTGCCCAACACTACAAGAGGATACCAATGAACATGTGAATGCATGGGTGGATTTCAGATCCAACCAATGAAGTATGATCCCTACTCTAACACTTACAATCCAAGATGGAGGGATCATCCAAACTTCAATTATGGAGGAAACCAATCACAACCTGCTGCTCCACCATTTGACAATAGACCAACGGGTTTCAACAAAGGGTTCAACAACCATATCAAACCCAACAACAATTGCCACTCACTCAAAATTCAGGTACTTCTCTTGAAGATCTTTTTCAAGCCCTTTATACTAATACAATTCAATTTCAACAGGAAACAAAGGCAAGTATTCGAAATTCGGAGATTCAAATGGGGCAAATGGCAACAACAATAAGTCAAATGCAAGCAAAGGATTCCGGGAAATTACCTTCCCAAACCCATAGTGAATCCTAGAGAACATGTGAATGCCATAACTCTAAGAAGTGAGAAACAACTTGAGACACGATAAAAGGATAGTGCTCAAAGGGAGGACAACACCAATGCATCATCTTCACAACCCAATGAGCCACTTGTTAAGGTAACTCCTAAACCATATTTTCCTTTTTATATAACTCCTCCACCTTTTCCAAGCAGGTTAGCAAAGTTCAAAAAGGAGGAACAAGATAAGGAAATTTTGGAGACCTTCCGAAAAGTTGAGGTAAACATTCCTTTACTAGATGCCATAAAGCAAGTGCCACGATATGTAAAGTTTTTGAAAGAATTGTGCACTTCTAAGAGGAAGCTCAAAGGGAATGAAAAGGTAAGTATGGGACAGAATGTGTCAGCGGTTCTTCAAAAGAAACTCCCACCTAAAAGCAAGGATCTAGGTATGTTCACCATTCCTTGTAAAATAGGCAACACCAGGTTTGCACATGCTATGCTAGACTTAGGAGCATCTATCAATGTTATGCCATAATCAATTTATGCTTCTTTGAAACTAGGACTATTAAAAGAAACCGGTGTTAATTTACAACTCGCTGATCGTTCTATTACTTATCCAACAGGAGTTGTAGAAAATGTTCTTGTGCAAGTTAATGAATTGGTCTTTCCAGTTGACTTTTATGTGCTTGACATGGAAGATGAGATGTCTTCTAACCCAAAACCGATTTTATTAAGAAGACCATTCTTAAAAACAGCTAAGACAATAATTATGTTAATGATGGTGTCACAACCTAAAAAATAACAAGTCTCATCGCGAGACTTTTAATCCTTAAGAGTGACATTGGGGGAAATAGAGGAAAAAACGACTTAATTCCTCTTGAAATAAAATGAGGGTTTGAAAATAACATCGAAAAAAGACATGAAGTCGCCACCAATCTATTTTTGGCTAGGTGTGATCGGCCACCTCTTAAAACCGGTTTTGTAAAACATTTTAAAATTAATTAAAAACCAATTTCAAGTCTGCGTCTTTAAACCAGAGAAAATCAAAGAAACGAGTTCGGGACTCAGTTACGTGCGGGGAAGGATTAGCACCCCTACAATGCCCGTATAAAACAGTACCTTATTAATCGTTTGTTATCTCAAGTTTTGGTAAAAAATCGGTTTTAGATTTGGCATTTCAAAATAATTCCCAATTTAAAGAAAAATAATTCCATTTTTAATTGAAAATGATCCGAAATTGATTAATTCAAAATTTTCCTATATTCCCCGACAAACGCGGCAAAACATAGAAATTTTTATTTATTTGGAAATTTTTCGAATCATTTTCATTTTTAAAGATATTCCTTTATTAATAATAATTGATGATATCCTCCCCAGCAAACCCGACAGAGAACTCATGAATTATTTTAACTCAGAAATATCTTTATTGAAAATCATTATCTTTTCCAAAACATTTTAAAAAAAATGAATATTAACATGTGTGACACAGTAAAGATGACATAGCCAAAAATCTAGATGATATAGTATATTCTAAATGACATAATATAATCTAAATGAAATAGTATATTCTAAATGACATAATATAATCTAAATGACAGGGCAAAAAAGCATAGAATAACATGAAATATTCACAACCATATAACAATCAATATAACATCTTGAAATATAAATCAAAACAATAACATTACCATAGAAGTATTCATAGCAAAAATCACATATCATATAATATGCATGAACATGGAAAATGCAATGCATGAAAGTGTATTTCTACCTTTAAATAAGGATATCTGTATATCTAAAAAGATATCCGACTACCTTAGAAAAATATATCAAATTAAAATTTCTAAATCAAAATATACTTTGTGATTGGTTTGAAAACAATTTGAACATTTTAGGATGAAAATGGCACTAGGCCGAAATTCCCTTTAAAATGGCTCTATTTTCCTAACTTTGAAAACCGAACTTGACCACCCTTGACCCAACCTTTATAAAACCATTTTTTAGGATTAAAATGACTTAAAAATCAGCCTAGGACAGTAGCTAAGGTTGTAAATCAGTCCTCTCTTAATGCCTTAGCCAAAACAGAAAATTATATTTTCCTTGAAACCAAATCTGACTTCACTGACAATGTGATTTTTTTACCTATTTTTAAAATTACAAAAAAATCTAAAAAATTATGGGATACTCAAAACATGTCGAACTTTATGCAAAACATTTGGCTTAATTTTTAGACTAAGGATAACCTACAAGAAAAATTACGAAAGTCTAAACACTGGGTGAGATATTGTTTAGCCAAAAAACATTTTTAAGCCTGTGATAAAATCATTCAAAAATCAGAATAAAAATATTGGAGACTCCTCTAAGGACCTAAAAATAGTAGCAAAAATTGCTAAATTTTGGGCAAGGATTGCCTAATGAAAAAAATCATAAAGGTAGAAAATCGAACTTGACAATCTCAATTTTCCACAAACATGCTCATGTGAGCTTGGCTTTGAGCCATTGATTGGCTTTGAGCCATTGATTGGCTTAAGTCAAAAATCAAGTGGTATGATATGAAATGCATGAACAAACAGCAAGTTAAATGCATGAAATGCATGTCCTAATGCCTAAATGACATAGAGAATGCATGGCAATACAAAATAACCTAAGGCCTAATATGAAAATGTGCATTGCAATAAATACAAACCTAGACCTAATATGCATGAAAATGCATGGCAATACAAAAATGACCTAGGCCTAATATGACATATAAACATGCATGGAAATACAAATATGACCTAAGACCTAATAGGCATGAAATTGTGCATGGCATACAAAGATGACCTAGACCTAATATGTCATGAAAATGCATGGCAAATACAAAATGACCTAAGACCTAATATGAACATAAGATATGCATGGAAATACAATGAACATATTGTGACCAAATGAACCTAATACTAATGCATGAATCATGGAACAACCAATACCCAATCTCATGGCATAAAGATGCAAAGCATGAATGAAAACATGATATCCAACCAAACATGATAATAATGCAAATGTACAAGGCAACAAACATAGGGGAACAAAATAGATCATAAGAAGATATGTGAAATTTAAGCAAGGCAATAACACAAGCACATGGCATAGTAAATCAAATACACAATATCATGGCATAGAAATACAAGCATGTCAACTAAACAAGATGAAAATGCACACACAAGGCAAAAAATAGAGGGGTAGCCGAATGGTTACTTGGTGGACATGTGAAATTCTAACATGGCAATAACATAAACACATGGCATAATATATATGTAAGACTTAAAAGGAAACATGTTAGACCAAACAAACATAATGCAAATGCATGAACATTGCTAGACAAAAACACAAACACATGGTATGGTATTAACAAAAAGCATGAACAACTTAACATGGTGAAAATAGAAAATTAAAAAATGGCAAACAAAGTAAGTAGACATGAAAATAAAATGATAAAATCAGCAAAATAATAGTAAATAAGTAAAGAAGGTTAAAAAAAAGTTCCATATCTTGGTTATTTTAAAAAGCTAGAACATCAAAACAAACCAAAACATCACAACCCACATGGAGAATAAATCAAACACCATACATGCACTCCAAGGGTAGGTTTGGCCAACTAAAAAAAATGGAGGAAAATTTCTTTTTTCTTTGATTTTTCAAGAAAACATAAAATAGGAGCTTTAAGAAGAAGTTTTAAAAAAAAAAAATTTTATTTCATGAAAGAAAATAAAATAACAATGAAAATAACAAAATCAAATAAACAAAGCATGGAGGAGAGGAAGAAAGAAAATAGCTACCTTGCTTTAGCTTTCCAAATCAAAGAGTAGTAAGAAAATCTCTTCTTTTTTCTTTCTTTTTTTTTTTTCCCTATTTTTTCTCTCTTTTTATTTAAGAATAGCTACTGCCCTCCCTATGATCAGCCAATAACCAAATGAAAATCAAAAACCCTCTTCCTCTAAGGCAGCCGAATGGTCTAAAAATTGGTGTAGGATGTTTTCATTTTTTCCCTAGCCAATTTGATCCAAAGGCCACTAATCCAAGATGCTTAAAATGTGAAATTACCACCCTTAGATTAAGTGATCAGCCCCTAATAAATACAGCTGTTCAAAAAAATGTAACCATAATGTTGACATCATTCCTCTTTATGCATTGGACCATGTGGCAAAATCACAAAGGCTTGATAAAAAAATAACTACCTTACTATCTACTTTTGGCCTTTGGATGCAAGATCTCAAAAAAATTCACTCTTCTCATGGGGTTGGCTAAATGGACCTTTAACTTCCAGCCCACTCTCTATTTTTTAAATTGCAAAAAAGGCCCTCTTCAGTTTCTTCGGTAAAATTGCACTTTAGGCCTCCAAACTTGAGCCCGAAATTTGCCATTTTGCAAACGAGCTCCGATTCTCAATTTTTATTCTCCAATCTATTCTAAATGACATAAGATTTAGATCTGAAAGTTTTGGTAATTTTCCAAGCTCATTTGCTATTTTTTTGGGATTTATCTTCTGGAATTTTAGCTTAGTGGGCCCGAAATTTGCCATTTTGCAAATGAGTTTCGATTCTGGATTTTTCTTTGCCAATATCTTCCAAATGACATAAGATTGAGATCTGAAAGTTTTGGTAATTTTCTGAGCTCATTTGCTATTTTTCTCGAATTTTCCAAATTTGTCATTTTACCTCCAAAGCCTCGGTTTTACTCAAAACAAGTTCGATTTCCAGATTTTCTTTTTCTAGGCCTTTGTTATATATTGAATTTGAGTTGGTCCAAAAATTCCCAAATTTACGATCAAATTCCCCTCCGTTTTGATTTTTCCTTTTTTCATATCGAGAATTTCCTCGTTTCTCTGTTTTTCCTCCA
Source organism: Fremontodendron californicum (assembly GCA_030761205.1). Taxonomy (NCBI): domain Eukaryota; kingdom Viridiplantae; phylum Streptophyta; class Magnoliopsida; order Malvales; family Malvaceae; genus Fremontodendron; species Fremontodendron californicum. The sequence goes on from JAULJL010000032.1 coordinate 7,366,321, forward strand.
ACCGGCTCTTTTTTCAGAATTACTTCAAGCTGAGCCTTGGACTATCTTTTTTTACCCACTCTTCATCAATTAGGAGCTTTCATTTTACAAATCGGGCCATTTTTGCAATTTTTCCCAATTTCACCAAAATTCACCAAAAACCCTAATTCTCGATTTTCTTCCGAATTGACTCTTCCTTTGGTTTTGCTTCCAAATGGCCTCTCCAATACTCGTAGTCCTTGATTATATTCTATTCAGAACCTCCAATTTTGACCAATTTGATCTTTTAAGCACTTTTCCCCAAATTTAACGAATTAGGGCTTCCTTTCCACTAAATCTCCATAACCCATCTTCTGGACTCCATATCTTTCGTTGTAGACCTCGCATTATCAAAATTCTTTCTCCATTGTTCAATTAAACTTTGAATCTTGATTTTGAATGTGGGTTCACTTTTTTAGTAATTGACTTTTTGGGGTTGACTTTTCTGGGGTTAACTTTTTCCATATTTACTTATCATGCTTGGTCCATTAAACTAAGTCTCAGAGTATCATCTGCAGGATAAAAAAAGCTTTTCTGCATTCTAAAACATCATTAGGAAGAAAAATACCTGATTTAGGGATCCGGACAAAATTGAGTGTTTACAGCTGCCCCTCTTTGGCTATTGCTGAGAATCAGGAATCAGGCAAAGATAAACAAACACTAATTTTGTACGGTCAGTGAAATCACATGTGAAGAAAAGGAAAGGGAGTTTTCCTTTTTTTCCTTTTTCAAATTTTTCCTTTGAAAAAGCTGTAAATAGAAGATTTTGTCCTTAAATTGAGTTCCTTGACTAATCAAGGCTCGACCCATCTTACGAAAACAAGTTCGATTTGCAAGAGATGAAAATTATGCCCGGAGGTCTTAAAAATGGTGTCTGGAGGTCTTATAAAAGGTTTTCCCGGAGGTTTTTAAAAATGGTGGAAGAATTGTGCCCGGAGGCAGCTTTAAAACTGATGCCCGGAGGTCTTAAAAATGGTGCCCAAAGGTCTTATAAAAGGTGTGCCCGGATGCTAATTTAAAAATGTTTTTGAAGAATTTTGCTTGGAGGCGACTTTAAAAATGATACCCGGAGGTCTTATCTAGGATTTGGAAAACTGGTGCCCGGAGGTCTTAAAAAACTGTGTCTGGAGGTCTTATCTATGATCTGAAAAATGTGCCCAGATGCAACTTTAAAAATGGTTTTGAAGAATTGTGCTCGTAGGCGACTTTAAAAATGATGCCCGGAGGTCTTATCTAGGATTTTGAAAACTGGTGTCTGGAGGTCTTAAACAATGGTGCCCGGAGGTCTTATCTATGATCTGGAAAATTATGCGCGGATGCGACTTTAAAAATAATGCCCCGAGGTCTTATCTATGATCTGGAAAATTATGCCCGAATGCGACTTTAAAAATGATGCCCGGAGGTCTTAAAACTGGTACCTGGAGGTCTTATCTATGGTCTGGAAAATTGTGCCTGGATGCGACTTTAAAAATGGTTTTGAAGATTTGTTGAAAATTAACCTGAAGGTTTTGAAAGGATGCAAATGCTTCTTGATGCGTGTGCAGATGATTACCAAGATGCACATACTTCATATTGCAAATGTAAATGTCTTGAATTGATGCAAATGCTTCTTGATGCGGATGCAGATGTTGAATAAGATGCAGATGCTTAATGATGCACATGTAAATGGCTTAGATTGTGCAAATGCTTCTTGATTGTTGAATAAAATACAGATGCTTCATGGTGCAAATGTAAATGGCTTAGATGGATGCAAATGCTTCTAAACAATGCAAATGCAAAGATTCTCAAATAACGCAACTACTTCATGGAATGATATAGACGCAAAGATCAACAATATGCAAATGCTTCTAAATGATGCAAATGCTCAGATTGGCATTGACGCAACTACTTCATGGAATGATGCAGATGCAAAAATTAACATTATACAAATGCTTCTAAATGATGCAAATGCAAGGATTGACAATGTGCAAAATGCTTCTACATAATGAAATGCAAAGATCAATAATGATGTAACTGCTTCATGAAAAGATGCAAATGCCCCTGATCGTTTTTCTAGACTTTGGCTTAGCCTTTCCAATTCATTTTTCCTCTTCAAATCAGAGTATATCTTCAATTCATTTCTCAATCTTTGGCTATTCTCTTTACCCCAACAGTTTTCAAACTCTTATTGACAGAAGTCTGCTTGCGGAGTTCTATTTCTTCTTCTCATATTTGGAAGTCAAGGTTAACCCTAGTAGTTCCACACATTTGGGTTAGAAAAAACCCTTATCTCATGTCAACATCAAAAATGGGCATTTCAAAAATATTTTTATTTTCGCTTTTTGAAAAACAATCTTGCTCTTTTAATGAAAACTTTTGATCCAAAAATATTAATCCCACAGTGTGTGATGTACGAATCTTTTGAAGACTGATGATCACTGTTAGAAATTTCCCTAAGTGTCAATCTGAATTTTTCAATTTGAATTGGCAAGGCTTGGTATAACAAGATTTTGGTTGATCGAAGAAAACTTCACAACAACAAAAATGTATGTCCCTTCTAGGCTCACAAATGGAACATGTTTTATAAATCATGAATTCATTGAGAACCAAACAAATTCAGCATTCTTTTAATTTTCATATCAAGACATTTTGACAAGCGTCAGGATTGGCCGGGATGTTTAAACTGGAAAGTTTAATCTTGGAGGGAAAAAGTTTTAGTTTTTGAAATCAATCTTCAAATGAGAGTTGACAGTTTAGGAGGTTCAGGAATTCCTAGATGTTCCTCAATGACCACTTCTTTTGTTGTGGCATTGGTACTGACATAGATGGCATCAAAAATTTCCATTTTACTCTAGACCGCCCATTTTTGGGTTTTCGCCCTAGAGTCCCATTCTTTCCATTTTTTCTTTCTCTTTTTTTTTTGTTCTACCATGCACTTGAGAATTCTAAATTCTTCCACAGTGAAATGATAATTCGATAAGAATAAATCTGAAGAAAAACCCTTCAATTTAAATATTTATGCTTGATCAAAATGAACTTTTAAAGCACGTAATGTAGGCCATGGTTCGAGGTTCAGAAAGAAAGGATAAATAGGCCCAAAATATGTGTTTGAGAGTAATCAGATCAAGGATCATTTTTTGAGGAGAATTCCCTTTTGAAGCATTTGTCCCTTTTGGAATTTTATTTCTTTTTTACTTTGCTCTTTTTTCTTCTTTGCTTTTGGCTTTCATTTGCCATACTTTTTCACACTTTTTCATTTCATTTCATTTTATTTTTTTTATTATATTATATATTTTTTTATTTTATTTTATTTTATTGTTTTTTTGTTTTTGTTTTTGTTTTTGTTTTTGTTTTTGTTTTTGTTTTGTTTTTATTTTTATTTTTATTTTTTTCTTTTTCTATTTCTTTTGTTTTGTTCTTGGCTTCCATTTCGCCATCTTTTTTTTTCTTCTGACAAAGTAAGCCCTTATTCATTTAAGAGCTCAATTTTACTTGTATCTGTCTTTGAGTTAGGACTCATTTCTCAATGGTCTTTGAGAAGATATTCCCTCGCATTTGCCCCCCAATGTAGAGGGTGATCCTTGATCAGGGTTCAAAGAAGAAAGAATTCTTTCGGGTCAAAAGGGGTGACTGTGGATAATTTTTTTTGTGAAAGGGATATGAAAGATGGCCATTTCTCATATTAAGCACAAATATTCTCATTGATAATCAATCCCCAGGGGAAATAGATAATCAGAATTTCATTTTGCACTTGAAATCATCCGAATTCTCATATGCATGATATCACAAAAATTTTCTTCTTTTTCTGTTTTTTCTTCGCATGCCCTCAATGATTCATGCATTGGTTCCATCCTTATTCACCATGTATCCATCATTTCTACATATGATGCCCCAATTTGATCAATTTTGGGAATTTGTATCATTACAAGGAACATCGCAAGTCTAGATTTACAATGAAATATGAAATTGCTGAGTTTCAATCTTGGATTTTTTTGAAATACCAAGGAAAATATTACTCAAAAACAGGTTTTCATCTAGGACATGGGATAATCTGGTTTGGTCATTGTGCCCCGGGGTGTCAATCATGAAGTGATATTTGAGCAATTGGTGTTTTGTGGTTATTGGAAAGGACATGAATAGCTTTGGCACAACCTTGACACACATCAAATTACCATGTTCTAAATTCTTGAAAGAATGTCTCATTTGTTTGAATTTCAAGGAGTTCGAATTTTTTTAAAAAAAGTTTGTTCCTTTGTTCATAACCTAGACTAGGATCTATATCTTTGCTTATTTTGTAATGATAATGGTTTATGAAGTTCAATCTTTCATATTCCTTGAAGCATTAGGTCTTTCAAGTGATCTTAGTTTAAGGGATTTAAGCATAGGAAAGCCTAAAAGAGAGGGGAGAGGGTATTGAGTCATTTCTAGCAATGATAACCAATATTCTTGAGACTATCCATTATTAAAACTTCCTTAATGCTTGTTTTTGCAAATTCAATTTATTGTTAAAACACAACAAACACAAAGCATTTAAAATTCAAAATTCATTTAATTCATATGAATGTCGACATGAGACAAGTGTTTTCATCATGAGGTTTGAAACTACATGCATCAAAATGCTCCTGTTGACATTCTTCAAAGGTAGTAATTCTCCTCCTAAAATCCCAAAAGAAACTGACTTACGGCAAAGTGGACTTCCACTGATCGATAATCTCTAGTGTCAAAATGCCATCGTGGATAAGACCTTCAATCCTTTCCTTCAGTTATCTGCATTTTTCAGTTGAATGTCCAACTACCCCCAGTTGATAATCACATTTGCTGTCAGGGTCATAACTCTTTGCTGATGGATTCGTAGCTGTTTTCAAAGGCACAAGGGTAAGGTACTGATTCTTTATTAGTAATGGTAGCAGGTCAGGGATTGGGATTGGAATTCTTTCTTGGTTATCCCGCGGTCATTTTTTGGAAGCAGGCCTTGTTGCAAGTACTGGTGTAGGATTAGGTGCTTGGGTCGGTAGGTAAGGATAAAGGCTTGGAGATACCTTGGTAGGGTAACATGATTGGTATGAGGGGAATTGGGAATATGGGACGAAATCTCCCATAGCTTGGACATCTTCCTCTTTCTTTCTAGGTGACCCATTTCTCTCGGTATTGGATGTTCTTTCTCCTTCAAGTTTCCCATCTTTGATAGCATTCTCAATCATCTCCCTTGAGATTACCATATCCGTAAAATTCTTCGAGGTATTACCGACGAGTCTATAATAGTACGGGGCCTATAGTGTGTTCACAAAAGGATGGTGATTTCCTTCTGTGTCAAAGGTGGTTGTACTTGGGCAGCCATGTCCTTCCACCGCTGAGCATATTCTTTGAAACTCTCAGTAGCTATTTTCTCCATATTTTGCAAGGTGAGACGGTCAAGCACCATATCGGTCATATGCTTGTAATGGCTTAGAAAAGCCTTAGCCAGATCATTCCAAGCGAATCTGATCCTTGCTCAACTGACTATACCACCTAATTGCAGACCCGCTGAGGCTATCCTGAAAGCAGTGGATCAAAAGCTCATCATTATCTATATGACCTGTCATCTTTCGGTAGAATATAGTGATGTGGGCTGACGGATCGGTTGTCCCATCATATTTCTCAAAGTTGGGAACCTTGAATTTAGGAGGAATGACTAAACCGGGGACCAAGCAGCGTTCGTTTGCATCTACACTCCCAAATACATTTGTACTTTCTACTGCTCGGAGCCTTTCATCTAACAGCTTATACTTCCTTTGGGAATCTGTCAACTTAACCATTTTCAACTTTTCCTGTTCAGTTGGATCATCTAAGTTCAGGATGTTGCTGGGAATAACTGTGTTCTGGCCATCCAACATCATGACCTCAATCTGATCCTTTTGTGCTTCTGGCCCTTCTTTGGCGGTTAAATGTTCAGTGTAACCTTTTTTCTTGATTACAGCGGACATCAGCTCCATCAATTTAGTCATCTGATCTTTAAATTTTGCTTGGGATTTTGCCAACTTTTCTCGCAATTCTTCCTGTGTCCTTTCCATTCTTTTCATTCGGGCAGCTTGTTCATTCTCCATAGCTCTAGCCTATATTAAAAAGGTACTCAGTACTTCTTGTTCATTCTCCAAAGCCAACTTCCGTTAAATTCTTTCAAAGACTTTTAAAACCAAGCCAACTTTCATTTTATCCCTCCAAATGCGTGTCGTGAATGCAACTTGATGCCTGTGAAGCATAAACAATGTGATGTATGGACATATACGGTGGATACATGCTAACCATGTATGTAATAATGGCAATCACGATGCCAACATGATGCAAGCAAAGAATAAACAAATCAACGCATGGATATATGAAATGAATGACCATGTATATTTCAGATGTATTTCCCAATGAATAATCATATACACTATGAATGCAACACATGTCAATTATGATACATGTAAACAATGAATGATTGACACAGAGCATATACAAAGAAGAATCATGCTGACTATGTGTGTCATGAATGCATCCTGATGCTAACATGATGGATTAAAGCGTGAGCATATCATGATGACTATGTATGCCATGAATGCAACCAGATGTCAACATGATTTATATAAACAAATCAATGCATGTAAAGAGTAATCAAATTAATGCATGAATATATACAGAAAAATCATGCTGACTATGTTTGTCATGAATGCGACCTGATGCTAACATGATGCATGTAATAAGAAAATTAATGCATGAACATATACAGAAAAATCATGCTGACTATGTTTGTCATGAATACCACCTGATGCCACCAAGATGCATGTATGAATGTATGGTATGACAAATCATTGATCGGATGCAAAAATGCAAAGGGGAAGATATCAGGAGAAAATAAGAATCGGAGGAACTTAATCATCAACATCTCATAAATTTAAAGCATAACCAATTCATTCCCCTATCATTGTTCACAAGGTATAAACCATGTTTACAAAATCTGAGCAGTGGTTAAAATTGTCTTTACAAGCACTTTATTTTTCCTAGCATCCTAAGGCTATGAGAGCCGGCTACTGAAAAAGTGAAATCCTACTACATCATATCAGACCGAAGTCTTTTTACATCATTGTCGTAAATCTCCCAATCCTAATTACCCTTTCCCAGTCCTCTATCAATCAATGCCATTGGGTCGATCCACTTGACATTTATAAGAGATTTTACTTTTTTTTGAAGGCTACACAGTCTTCAATGCTATGCCCAGTAATTCCGCAGTGATAATCACATCTTGTATTTGGGTTATACCACTTGGGATATGGTGGTAACAGGGGTTTCAACGGCACACAGGCAGTCATGTGATTTTGGACCAGTATAAGGAGAAGCTCTCGATATCTGATTGGAATGAGATCATATTGCTCTTGAGTCTTGTTCTTGGGTTGTTTCTTAGCCACACACGGCCTAGGAGTTGGGGCATTTGATGGTGGCACTAAGGTTCGAACCGAAGTGTTTACATGGAGAGGTGGCGAAACAGCATGGTAAGTGTATGTATTTAGGCATGGGACTTTTGGAGGTTGTACATAATTCGAGGTTCTTATCTCTGATGCTTGATAAGGTGCTTGATGAATGAAGGAGTACGAACTGCCAATTGGTGGTGATTAAGTGTGAACCAGGGATCCCGTAGCGGTCATCCCAGTGGACGATTGGACCATAGTTGAGTGAGGATACTGGATTGGACCTAGGACCAATTGCAGGGACTGTTTGGGATCTGAGGTTTCTATCCTTGGTATCAGGCTCTCTGTTTTAGTCATTTTCACAACATTGTCCATAATTTCATCAAGATTCAAATATTTGTGGCATTGACAAGTGCAGGACCCAGCAAGGATTGTATGTTGGGCCTGATGGTTTTGGTTGATCCGAAGGTGATGAAGAGCCCTGAGAAAGTTTCCTCTTACCCTTACCCATATCCTCAACCATTTTCATCAATTTGGCAAGCTGTTCTTCCACCTCCCGGATTTCATGTCCAAATTCCTCTTGATTGCGTTCTAAAACACCCAATCGTTGCTCCGATTCATTCCTTATATCTCGAACCCCTTTCATGCAAATGAAAATGACATTATTATCATCAGATCAAGAATATAATTATGAATGTACATTCTCTATTCTTATGTGCATGAATGTAATGATGATTAATGCATGAAGTGTACAAAATGCAAAGATGCTTGAGGAGATGAATTTTCACATTTAGAATTACTTAAATAATAAGCATGTTTATACAAAAATGTAAATGAAAGAATCAAGGAAAAGAATATCCTAATATCACTTTTTATTTTATTTTTCTTTATTAAAGAAGAATTTTTTTCACGGAATAAAAATCTTTTTTGGGTTTTTTATTTTGAAATATTTAAAAAAATACATGTATAAAAAGAATTTTCAAATAACCCAAAAACACTAGGTTTCGGTATTATTACAAATAATGTATGTGGAAAAGAAACAAAGCATGTACAAGGGTACAATCATCAATTCAAAGTGAAAAAGTTAATGAACATGTGCCCCAACAGTATCTACCTCTATCGGCATCTCGGTGCCTTTGGGACAGATTATCACATTTATTACGGGCGATACATGTACATCGTTGCTCGATCTGTAATACTTATTCATAATGTAAAATAGGTAACAAAATGTTAGAAATGTTCCTCCATGTGTTCCTAACTTCGGTATATCTATCAAAAATTCGACAGGGCTTTGCTTATGTTGGCTCTATGGTTCAGTATATGTGGGTGAACGAAGTTCTAAAAGGCCCTGAATTGCTCCTCACTGTCGCCTGTGAAGGCTAGTAAGGCACCCCGATAAAAGAGGGTTCAATTCATTAGAGTATATTTTCCTAAGCCCATACAGAGAATCAATCACAAAGGCTTTAGGTACTTTATACTCCGAAAGTGTTTCACTAGCCCATACGGAGGATCAATCACGAAGGCGTAGTTACTTTACTTCCACTTAAAAAGGACAGAACCCGGGTAGAGAGTTCATGTTATGCAAATGCAAGTGCAGTGTGTGTGGAGGAACAAAACAAACCTTTCACCACCTATTCTATAACCCTTATCCTAAATACCCCAACAATTTATTAAAACAAAGATCAAGAATAGTGTAACGCATTAACCAACCAGAGAGAAATAATAATATGCATGCAAAAAACATTTTGTTATTTTTCAAAACTTATTATGGGCGGTGTGATGTGCATTCATCATTGCCCGATTTGCAAAGGTAAACTTATTCGGAATGTAGAATAGAATGTAAAAGGATTGAAAATATTCCTCCATGTGTTTTTAGCTTCAGGATATCTAATATAACTTCAGCATGGCTTCGCCTAGGTTCACTATATGAAGGTGAATCAGTTCTAAAAGCCCCGAATTGTTCCTCACTGTCGTCGGTGAAGGCTAGAAAGGCACCCCGATAAAAGCGGGTTCAATTCGTTAGAGTCTATTTCCCTAGCCCATGCGGATTGTTAATCATGAAGGCTTAGGTAATTAGTACTCCACAAGTGTTTCACTAGCCCATGCAGATTGTTAATCATGAAGGCTTAGTTACTTTGCTCCCACCTAAAAGGATGAAACCCGGGTATAGGGCTCATGATATGCAAATGCACGTGTGGTGTGTGAGAAGAAATAACAAACCTTTCACCACCTATTCTACACCCCTTATTCTAAATGCCCCAACAAGATTAAACAATGTAAAGCATCAATTATGCAAAGAATAAATATATGCAACAAAGTAACCAGAGAACAATAATAACATGTATGCACATGAGTATGGACATATTTAAAAACATTTTATTATTTTCAAAATTCTCCTTATTATTGAAAAATGTGGGAATTAAAATTAAATACCAAATAAAAACCAACAAAACCGAGACTTTGATAACACATGACTAATTCTAGACCTGACTCTCTACATATCCCCAGTGGAGTCGCCAAGTTGTCGCAACCTAAAAAATAACAAGTCTCATCGCGATACTTTTACTCGTTAAGCATGACATTGGGAGCAACAGAGGAAAAGACGACTTAATTCCTCTTGAAATAAAATGAGGGTTTGAAAACAACCTCGAAAAAAGACATGGAGTCGCCACCAATCTTTTTTTGGCTAGGTGTGATCGGCCACCTATTAAAACCGATTTTGTAAAACATTTTAAAATTAATTAAAACATTTTTAAAACCAATTTCAAGTCTGCATTTTTAAACCAAAGAAAATCAAAGAAGCAGGTTCGGGACTCGGTTATGTGCGGGGAAGGATTAGCACCCCCACAACGCCCGTATAAAACGGTACCTTATTAATCGTGTGTTATCTCAAGTTTCGATAAAAAATCGATATTAGATTTGGCATTTCAAAATAATTCCCAATTTAAAGAAAAATAATTCCATTTTTAATTGAAAATGATCCATAATTTATTAATTCAAAATTTTCCTATATTCTCCGACAAACACGGCAAAACATAAAATTTTTTATTTATTTGAAAAATCTCCGAATCATTTTCATTTTTTAAAGATATTCCTTTATTAATAATAATTGATGATACCCTCCCCAGCAAACCCGGCAGAGAACTCATGAATTATTTTAACTCGGGAATATTTTTATTTTTATTGAAAATCATTATCTTTTCCAAAACATTTTAAAAAATGAATATGAACATGTGTGACATAGTAAAGATGATATAGCCAAAAATCTAGATGATATAGTATATTCTAAATGACATAATATAATCTAAATGAAATAGTATATTCTAAATGACATAATATAATCTAAATGACAAGGCAAAAAAGCATAGAATAACATGAAATATTCACAACCATATAACAATCAATATAACATCTTGAAATATAAATCAAAACAATAACATTACCATAGAAGTATTCATAGCAAAAATCACATATCATATAATATGCATGAACTTGGAAAATGCAATGCATGAAAGTGTATTTTTTTTCTTTAAATAAGGATATCCGTATATCTAAAAAGATATCCGAATACCTTAGAAAAATATATCAAATTAAATTTTCTAAATCAAAATATACTTTGTGATTGGTTTGAAAACAATTTGAAAATTTTTGGATGAAAATGGCACTAGGCCGAAATTCTCTTTAAAATGACTCTATTTTCCTAACTTTGAAAATCCGGACTTGACCACTCTTGACCCGACCTTTATAAAATCATTCTTTTAGGATTAAAATGACTTAAAAATCAGCCTAGGGCAGTAGCGAAGGTTCTAAATCATCCCTCTCTTAATGCCCTAGCCAAAACAGAAAACTATTTTTCCCTTGAAACCAAATCTGACTTCACTGACCAGTTTTAAAACGTGATTTTATTACCTATTTTCAAAATTTCAAAAAAAATCTAAAAATATTATGAGAGACTCAGAGAATGTCAAACTCTATGGGAAAAAGTTGGCTTAATTTTAAGACTAAGGATAACCTACCAGAAAAATCACGAAAGTCTAAACACTGGGTGAAAAATTGTTTAGCCAAAAAACATTTTTAAGCCTTTGATAAAATCATTCAAAAATCAGAATAAAAATATTGGAGACTCCTCTAAGGACCTAAAAACAGTAGCAAAAATTTCTAAAAATTTGGGCAAGGATTGCCTAATGAAAAAAATCACAAAGGTAGAAAATCCAACTGTGACAATCTCAATTTTCCACAAGCATGCTCATGTGAGCTTGGCTTTGAGCCATTGATTGGCTTAAGTCAAAAATCAAGTGGTATGATATGAAATGCATGAACAAACAGCAAGTTAAATGCATGAAATGCATGTCCTAATGCCTAAATGACATAGAGAATGCATGGCCATACAAAATAACCTAAGGACTAATATGAAAATGTGCATGGCAATAAATGCAAACCTAGACCTAATATGCATGAAAATGCATGGCAATACAAAAATGACCTAGGCCTAATAAGACATATAAAGATGCATGGAAATACAAATATGACCTAAGACCTAATAGGCATGAAATTGTGAATGGCATACAAGGATGACCTAGACCTAATATGTCATGAAATTGCATGGCAATACCAAATGACCTAAGACCTAATATGAACATAAAATATGCATGGAAATACAATGAACATATTATGACCAAATGAACCTAATACTAATGCACGAATCATGGCACAACCAATACACGATCTCATGGCATAAAGATGCAAAGCATGAATGAAAACATGATATCCAACCAAACATGATAATAAAGCAAATGTACAAGGCAACAAACATAGGGAAACCGAATAGACCATAAGAAGATATGTGAAATTTAAGCAAGACAATAACACAAACACATGGCATATTAAACCAAATACACAATATAATGGCATAGAAATGCAAGCATGTCAACTAAATAAGATGAAAATGCACACACAAGGCAAAAAATAGAGGGGTAGCCGAATGGTTACTTGGTGGACATGTGAAATTCTAGCATGGCAATAACACAAACACATGGCATAGTATATATGTAAGACTTAAAAGGAAACATGTTAGACCAAACAAACATAATGCAAATGCATGAACATAGCTAGAAAAAAACACAAACACATGGTATGGTATTAACAAAAAGCATGAACAACTTAACATGGTGAAACAGAAAATTAAAAAATGGCAAACAAAGTAAGTAGACATGAAAAAAAAATGATAAAATCAGAAAAATAATAATAAATAAGTAAAGAAGGTTAAAAACAAGCTCCATATTTTGGTTATTTTAAAAAGCTAGAACATCAAAACAAACCAAAACATCACAACCACATGGAAAATAAATAAAACACCATACATGCACTCCAACGGTAGGTTCGGCCAACTAAAGAAAATGGAGGAAAATTTCTTTTTTCTTTGATTTTTCAAGAAAACATAAAATAGGAGCTTTAAGAAGAAGTTTTTAAAAAAACAATTTTATTTCATGAAATAAAATAAAATAACAATAACAATGAAAATGAAAATAACAAAATCATATAAACAAAGTATGGAGGAGAGCATGAAAGAAAATAGCTACCTTGCTTTAGCTTTCCAAATCAAAGAGTAGTAAGAAAATCTCTTATTTTTTCTTTCTCTATTCTTTTTTCCCTCTATTTTCTTAAGAATAGCTACTGCCCTCCCTATGATCAGCCAAACACCAAATAAAAATCAAAAACCCCCTTTCTCTAAGGCAGCCGAATGGTCTAAAAATTGGTGTAGGATGTTGTCAATTTTTCCCTAGCCAATTTGATCCAAAGGCCACTAATCCAATATGCTTAAAATGTGAAATTACCACCCTTACATTAATTGATCAGCCCCTAACAAATACAACTATTCAAAAAAATGTAACCATAATGTTGACATCCTTCTCTTCATGCATTGGACCATGTGGCAAAATCACAAAGGCTTGATCAAAAAAATAACTACCTTACTATATACTTTTAGCCTTTGGATGCAAGATCTCAGAAAAATTCACTCTTCTCATGGGCTTGGCTGAATGGCCCTTCAACTTCCAGTCCACTCTCTATTTTTTAAATTGCAAAAAAGGCCCTTTTTGGTTTCTTCAATAAAATTGCACTTTAGGCCTCCAAACTTGATTAAATAGCAAACGGACTCCAAATCCAAATTTTCTTTTTTAAATACTTCCTAAATAATATAAAATTGAGTTCTGAAAGTTTTCATTATTTTTTGAGCCCATTTGCTATTTTCCCAGATTTATCTTCCAAAATTACCCTTTAGTGCACCCGAACTTTTACCATTTTTCAAACGAGCTCCGATTCTGGATTTTTCTTCTCCAATCTCTTCCAAATAATTTAAAATTGAGATCTGGAAGTTTTCATAATTTTTCGAGCTCATTTGCTATTTTTTCGAGATTTATCTTCTGGAATTTCAACTTAGTGGGTCCGAAATTTGCCATTTTGCAAACGAGCTTCGATTCTGGATTTTTATTCTCCCATCTCTTCCAAATGACATAAGATTTAGATCTGAAAGTTTTGGTAATTTTTCAAGCTCATTTGCTATTTTTTCAGGATTTATCTTCTGGAATTTCAGCTTAGTGGGCCTGAAATTTGCCATTTTGCAAACGAGCTCTGTTTCCGGATTTTTCTTCCCCAATCTCTTCCAAATGGCATAAGATTAAGATCTGAAAGTTTTGGTAATTTTTCGAGCTCATTTGTTATTTTTCCCGAATTTTCCAAATTTGTCTTTTTACCTCCGAAGCCTCGATTTTACTCAAAACAAGTCCGATTTCCAGATTTTCTTTTTCTAGGTCTTTGTTATATACTGAATTTGAGTTGGTCCAAAAATACCCAATTTTACAATCAAATCCCTCTCCGTTTTGATTTTTCCTTTTTTCAATAACGGGAGTTTCCTCGTTTCTCTATTTTTCCTCCAACCGTCTCTTTTCTCAGAATTACTTCAAACTGAGCCTTGAGCTATCTTATTTTACCCACTCTTCATCAATTAGGAGCTTTAATTTTACCGAATCGGGCCATTTTTGTAATTTTTCTCATTCTCACCAAAATTCACCAAAAACCCTAATTCTCGATTTTCTTTCTAATTGACTCTTCCTTTGGTTTTGCTTCCAAATGGCCTCTCCAATACCCATAGTCATTGATTATATTTCATCCGGAACCTCCAATTTCGACCAATTTGAATCATTTAAGCACTTTTCCCCAAATTTAACGAATTAGGGTTTCCTTTCTATTGAATCTCCATAACCCATCTTTCGGACTCCATATCTTTCGTTGTAGACCTCGGATTATCAAAATTATTTCACCATTGTTCAATTAAACTTTGAATTTTGATTTTGAATGTGGGTTGACTTTTTTAGTAGTTGACTTTTGGGGTTGACTTTTTTGGGGTTGACTTTTTCCTTATTGACTTTTCATGCTTGGCCCCTTAAACTAAGTCTCGGAGTATCACCTGCAGGATGAGAAGAGCTTTTCTGCATTCTAAAACATCATTAGGAAGAAAAATACCTGATTTAGAGATCCGAACAAAATTAGGTGTCTACAGATAGCACATTCACTATGGAATTTGATGGTGATGTAATCTGTTTTAATATCTTTGAAGCCATGAGATTACCCTAGTGATGTACATTTTGTTTATGCAATTGATACATTTGACTCTTTAGTGCAGCCACCTTTTGAGTTAAGTAGCAAAGACATAGACATTAACAAACACCTTGGCATGGAGACCTCTAAAGATAAACCTATTTTAAGTGAACATGTGGAGGAAGCATTGGCAACTTTGCAAGCGTTGCCACCTTGTAATAAAAGGTTTGAGGTTTCAGCTATTAATCTTCCTTTATATGATGAGAAACGTCTACCTTCTCTTTTGCAGGCACCAACATTGGATTTAGAACCACCACCGGATCATTTGAACTACTCAAGGATACGGTGTGGATAATGGCATGGGTCTAAGTCGAATTGAGGACAATAAACCAAGCGCTTCTTGGGAGGCAACCCAAAATGATGGAGAGCACTTATTATAATCAGATTTGCTATTCCTTACTCTCCATCATTCTATCTTTTATTGTTTTTATTTAGTTTGTTTTGTTTATTAGTTATTTTCTCTTACACATGACTCTTTCATTTAGGATAATAGTATTACATTGAGGACAATGTAAGAATTAAGTGTGGGGGGAAAATTTAGGATTTCCTTTAGTTTAGTTTTGTTTTTAGTGTGTTCTAGTTACTTTCCATACTATGATGAGATATGAATTGAATAGTTCTGAAATTGATCATTAGTGGTAAGATTTTCCTGAGAATTAAGCTTGACATTACTGTTCTTCATGAGTTATTGTTAATATGATATGTTGGTTGAGAAAGAAGCATGTTTAGATTTAATATTGACTTGTATAATCACCCTTGTGAGTTTTGAGCCTATATGATTGATGCATTATACATATCAATCCAATTTCTTTCTTGAGTAATCTTATGATTACATGATTACATGATTCTCTAGAACTTGATTTAAACCTTTTGAGATTATATTGATGCATGTGATAACATGAATATGATAGAAGCATTAGGATTATAACCAGGGCCAAACAGCCATTCCTTATTGATATTCCAAGAGAACATCCCCATTAGTGAACCAATATTGAGCCTACATTGAATAAGCTATTTCTTTGGCAACCACATCTTGTCCCTAATCTAAATATACTTATTTATATCCTTACCTTTGTTCTAAAGATGGATTAGCATGTTTTGAGACATTTTGCAAAGACAAGGAAGATTTATTGATAATTTAGGTTAGAAACAAGAAATAAATGAGGGGGGAAAGAAAAGAAAAATCAAGAGAAAAAGAAAGGGAATATTGCCAAATACATTCCCATGTAAAAAACAAAAGAAAAGAAATATGAATCATCTCTTGAACTTGTGGAAAAAGAAAAGGATGTTACAAAGTTGTTTAGAATGAAGAAAAGGCCCAACATGAATATTCGGCCTATGTATTATATGCTTTGTAAAGAGTTTTGAGAAGTTTTCTTTGTATGAATCTTATTATGTCTCTAAACTCTATGAAATCTTTAGAACCTTTGTAATATCCTTTTCCTTTTATTCTTTAACCATATTACAACCCCTTGGCCCCATTACAACCTTGAATAAAGACCTCTTGATTCATGAAGTTGCATGATCTAAGTAGTGGAGAATAGGTGGACAAGCAAGCATATGGTAGAACTATTTTCATGAGATTGATTGAGTGTAAACACTTTACCACTACTTCAAAGAGTGAAAATCATGAGAGTATCCCATGTGAGAAGTTGAGATTAAGTTTGAACATGCACTATTTTGATTGAGATATGTTATGTTAATGTTAGCTTAACTCAAACCCTTTACTATCAAGCATGATTCTTTGTGAAACTCTTTAAGTTATTGATTAGTTATAAGACTTGTTCAATGATTGTCTCTCATTTTTATTGAAAGTGGACTAGATTAGGTTTTCTTTTTTTTTTTTTATTTGATTTTGCTCGAAGACTAGCAAAAGACTAAGTGTGGGGGAATTTGATAAATGCTTAATTTCATACATTTTCATATATTATTTCCTTATACTTTGTGCTTTAATTCTTAAAGTTCCTTGACATTTTACTATGGTTTTGTGAATTATAGGTATTTTGGAAGGGATGAAGTCAAAACATGTCAAATATGATGTTAAAGAGCTTATAAAGTCACAATTATAAGATGGAAGAAGACTTGAGAGTCAAAAAGATCAATTTTTGGTTGCAAAGCAAAAAGGAAGATTTGATTTCTGGAGCTTGTTGTAAGAAAAACATGATGTTAAAGTCCTTATTTAAAGAAACTTCTTCTTAACTTTCGAAGCTAACTTGAATACCTTTCCAACGATAGTTTACATGCCCAAATCGGACAAGAAATGGTTATACAAATCAGTCGATAAAGTGAAGGAAGATGCAATAGAAAAAAGGAAGATAGAAAGCTCCGCGGCACCCAATTTCGGCACCGCGGCGCCCAAAAAACCTCAAAAACACGGGAAAACCTAGAAAATGTGATTTTTATGCCTCCTGACTTACTTGTCCAGCAAGGACTTGTTCCAGGGTTTTAAAACTCTATAAATACCATCTTTTGAGCCACAAACTAGACATCTTTTGAGGAGAATCAAGGATCATCATTCTTCTTCTTCTTCTTCTTCTTCTTCTTCTTCTTCTTCTCTTCGTTTTATTTTAGTTTTCTTCTTAGTTTCTTTTTAATATTCATGTTTATGTTAACTATGCCTATGCAAGGCTAAACTTCTCTTTGGTTAAGGGTGATTTCAAAGCCATAGACATGTTTTGTAATTGATTTTTAGATTTTATCTATCATTAATTTTCTATCAAAGTTGCTTATGTTCTTCCATTAAAATTGTTCATGATGATGTCTTGACTTGTTTAGATGTACAACTAGATATATCTTGATAATTATCTAATGCTAGTTTAGGATCTTGATCCGTGTAATTGTCTTGATTTCCTATTCAATAGTAGCAATTTGTAATTCATGATTATTTTGGGTTTTCAGGAATTGCAATATGGAACATAACCTAAGTTGAACAATCCGAGCTTACGTGCTTGTTGCTTAGATCAACCTATCTTTCTCATCATAAAGCTGTTATCAAATTGAATTTAGAGAGCTTATTATAGGTTGTTTGGTAATTAGAGATTAAATAGAGAACTTATTCTGTTTAACGATAAACTAAGGAAATATTGGGGTAGCAGAGCTTGTTGTTATCTACGGTTGATAATTTTGATAGTTAATTGATGTTGATAGATCTGAAATTGATTCTCAATGATGTCTAGTGGTGGAGAATGAAACCTTAACCATATCTTTCTCATATCTGATTACTTTTTATTTACTTGCTTTCATATTTTTATTGTTTGCTTCAACTGATTTCAAAACCCCCTTTAACTTTTGTTTTCTTTGAATTTAAGTTTTAAATTAGTGATTGATAAACTAAAACCCAATCCCTGTGGACTCGATCCTTGCTAACTACTATGCTTTACAATTGATTTTTTTTAGTGCAAGGTTTAAATAAGATACACTCTTTTGGATGCATCATATACCACATTGATACACAGTTTAATAATACAAGTACCACATTGAATAGTTTTAAAGTACAAATACCATATTGACAAATTTGATAAATTTTAAGAGCCATTCATGATATTATCCTTTTAATAAATAGTAACTCGGGTGAGTTCGGGTTTGATGGAGGGTGAATTTTGATTTTTCTTTTGGATGGGTTCAAAGGTTTCAACATATGGGATTTCATGGGTTTTTTGGGTTACAATACAAGCTTTAGAATTTTGGTTTAATATTTTTGATTTTTTGCTAGAAATCTAAGAAGAAATTGAGTTGTAATTACCATTGCATTTGCATTCTTTGGAGTCAAAAGCTTCCTTCAAATGACTAATGAATATATCCACATTCATACCCATTTTCAAAATAATCAAAAATTTCAAAAACTTGTATTTGCAAAAGACTTGGTTTTGGAGAGAGAAAAAGAGTTCAAAGCTTATTTGAAATTGTTGAAGAAGAAAAAAAAAATTAATATACTAAAAAAACTCTTGAACTAGTACACTTTATTTAAATAAACTCTTATACTTTTATTGTACCTAAATAGGTCATATTCTTTTATTTTTACTCATGAAAGCCCTTAATTTTAATTTTAAAAAAAAAACTCTTGTTATTTTCTGAATCAGTTGGCATTCTATGCTGAGATAGAGGTTGAAGTGGTACAATGACATGGACAAATGTTGCTGACTTGGACAAAAACATCAGAAGAATTTTTTTTTTTTTTTTTTTTTTGTTTTACTTTGGAACATGTCACAACTCTACTGATTATAAAATATTTAATCTGAATTTGTAACTAAACAACCAAGTGTATATGATTAAAACTAAAATTCTAAAACAAAAAAATATATATATAGAAATTAAAACCTTGCAGAACTTAATGAAGTTGAACTGGCAAAGGAGAAGACAATGAATAGCTGCAGTTGCAGTTACAGTAGAGATCAGGCTGACGGAGGAAGGGAAGCATGGAGTTACAACATTGATAAAATTGATCCATCTGTGATTGATGAATTGCCGCGGGAGATCCAAGATGAAATTAAAGCCTGGCTGCTGTCTCGTAACTCGGAAGCGGCCTAATTATATAGTCAAGAGAGGTTCTACAATCTCATCATTTCTCACCCAACCTGTAAGTTTGCTTCAATATAAGAGAACCAACCAAGACTTACAGAATGTATAGACCCAGTAGAGCCCGAAGATTTTTTTTTTTCTTTCTAAACTTAGGGTGTTCCATCAATCTTATTTTATGGTTGATGAAAGATTAATTTTTATCGGGTCGGGAGTGTAATGATAAAGTATAACTCTCAAAATTCGAATCTTGATTCTGATATTGAGAGTTAAAACTAATTTATTATTCTAACCAACCAAATATCGGTAGAGCATGAAGATTTTCATTTACTCCATCCTCCTGTTATAAGGAATAGCAAATATTAATGTTTCATTGAAGAATGCAATGATTGCAAAATTGAAGAGAAAGATAGAAACAATTCTTTGTTTTTATTTTTTATTTAACTTTTCAAAACCCGAAAAGATTGATTTCAAAAAAATAAATCCTTAACTTTGGGAAACTCAGATTAAAAAAAACTTTCACACAATTTCATTTAGTAGAGAGAAGAAACACTTTCTCTTCAATTTCTATATATTTTTTTGTTTTAAAATTTTAGTAGGTTAAAATAGTTTTAGTCACTTACTTTAATTATAAATTCAGATTAAATATTTTGTAACCAATAGAATTCTGACATATTTCAAAGTAAAACAAAAAAGATGGCATGTTTCAAAGTAAAACAAAAAAGATTAAAAAAAAATTTCTCCAGATGTGTTTGTCAAAGTCAGCAACATTTTTCCATGTCATTTTGCCATTTCAATCTCCATCTCAACATGAAATGCAAACTGGTTGAGAAAATAACAAGAGTTTTTTTAGTTAAAAATAAGGGCTTTCATAGGTAGACATTAAAGAATAGGGGTCTATTTAGGTACAATAAAAACTTAAGGATTTATTTAATAAAGTGTATTATTTAAAGGGTTTTTTTAGCATATAAGCCAAAAAAAATCATAAACTTTCAAAATTATATAAAATAATCAATTGAATTAAATGAGACTAATCACCGTTATACATGACATTGAATTAAATTTTATTATTTACAATATATTAAACGGTTAAAATTATCTTATATTAATATTTATATATTTTGTAATTAAATTTAAATAAAAAATATTTTTTATTTAAATAGTAATCCGAATCGAGACGAGATGGCACAAATTATCAAAAATCTATCACAAATGCAATCTAATTCGGGTCGAGCGAGTAACTTAACATGTGGATAAGTCTTACCTAGAATCGTCTCAATTTTTGGGTATTTCTCTTTTATGGGTTTTAGTTTTAAATTTTTGGCTAAAAAATGTTTTAATATTTTCTAGCCAATTAAAAATTGTTACGTGGGATTCACAAGTCAAGTTTTTTGGTTTCAAGATGTTTTTCTAATGTTACGTGTTCATATGTGCCATGTTATCAATCCACGTATATTTCATTTGTACGCATAATCATACAACATAGGAGGTCATGGCAAAATTCGATCCGACCGATGGATTTCGCATTGATTCGTTTCGAATAGAAAGGTTTTTTTTTTTAGAGCGGAGTGGAGCGGAGTGGTTTTGGTAAATGCTTGCTCCACCCCACCCCGGCTTTTGAAATTACTATTTTATCCTTTAAAATATTTTATATTTTTTCTTATAACTTTAATATATATTAGATATATATACTAAAATCATATATATATATACTAATATTTTATATCTATACTTTTAGTATATATGTATTATATATATATTATATTAAAGATTTTTATATACTAAAATTATGTTCATGAATAAATTATAATATAATTTTTTACAATATTAAGTTAAAAATAATTAATATAAATTGGGGTGTAGCGAAGTGGAGCACCGTGGAGTGGTTATGGATGTAACCAACATCCATGGATGTGGATATTTCCAACTTCCATACAAAACTGGAGTGGAGGTGGATAAGACAATATCCGCTCCCGCCCCGCTCTATTACTATCCCTAGATCAATTGTCATAAATAACAACTGTTAATTTTTTTTTTTAATAATTTTGAAAATTTATAATTATATTTATTCTAAAATAAAATATTATAAATTTATTTGCATATAATAAAAGATCAAAAACTTAATTTCATTTTGTATTTAAGATTGAAGGTATATTTGGTTATTAAACCTAAAAAAATAAAAAAGCTGACAAAGGACTAAGAAAGTAGTTCGACCAATGGAGGATGATAGCAATTTAAGGTTACTTTAGCATTCCTGTTAGAAAAAAAATTATGTTGAAAAAATGCATTGAAAAAATATAATTTAAATTTTTTTCAAGTGTTTAATATTATTGTGGAAAATTAAAATATAAAAAAAATAATATAAATTTAGAGATATAAAAATAATAAAATTATTTTATTCAAAAGTTAACTTTCAAACCTTAAAAACTTTATTTTTATTTTTTTTATTTGGATTATCAAACCATGATTTTAACCGCAAAAGTTAAAAAATTTATCCGTTTAACATTGTGTTTGCGACAAGAATGCTAAACGGACCTAAGCGATTAAAGTATTGAGGTAGTCATTGTATTATAGTCAAAAATGCATTTTAATCCCTGTATTATAGAAGTGAGTAATTTAATCTTTGTACGTTTGAAATTGGTGTAAAAAAATAAAATTGATAACAATGTTAATGAAAAACCATCTGAATGCTGACATGAACATGTGAAACTGACAAAATAGATGATTTGAAAAGAAAAAAAAATAATGACTTGTTAATTTTTTCTGCTCAGGTGAAATTTAGAAACTAACATAATAGAAGACTTAGAAAAAAAATAATGACATATTTTTATGGGTAAGGGAGGAGATTTGGGTAAAAAAATTTATGTTTTTTTTTTAAATTATACTTCAGTAAAAAAAATTAACACGCCATCATTTTTTTTAAGTCATATTTTCTGTTAGTTTTACATGTTCATGTCAGCATTTAGATGGTTTACCATTAATACCTTTACTAATTTTATTTTTTTACATCAATTTTAAATATATAAAGATTAAATTACTCACTTGAGATTAAAATGCTACAAAAACTCCTAAAGTACTTTAACCGACTTAAGTCAAGAAAGAAATTCTCTCTCAATTACATGGACCAATACAAGACTATAAGGAGTTCTTATTTTTAACACCCCCTGACATCATTCCCAATAATATCGGAGTATGTAGATTGAATTATAAGACTTGTTGCATCTCAAATACAAAATAAGGCATTAAAAACTAAAAAAATAAATAAATAAATAGGAGTGCTTGAACCAGTTTTCATCCAAGGATCATCAGCTTATTTCAATTTCAGGAGTCTATGGCTTTATTTTATCCAGACTCAAGAGGTGAGTGTCAAATACAGGTATGTGTTTGACATGGGTATGTTCATTTTTTTTTTAAAAAATTCATATATTTGGAAGATTATACTCTCATGCCTATGTCCGAATATTTGTCAGATATAAGTGTCGAATACGAATACTTAAAAAAAATGAAGGATTCGGATAACATAACTTATGGTCACAAGAGCATAAAATAGCAAAAACTATTTCTCTAAATGTCTGTAATATTCTGTGTCATCATATCTAAATCTCATCACAATGATTGAAATTATATTCTTTAACTTTGTTATGCAATCAATCAAAATTTGAATCATTGATTCAAGGACAATATGCTAGCCAAATTGCTAAGTTTTGAAAGGAACATTATCTGACAATGCACGTCTGTATGATCTTGCGAGTTCTATAACATGTATTTCTATGCCTCCTCCTTTTTCTGTTTCATCTATCATAGGTAGTTTACAAACTGAGGAAATACTATAAATTGCCATCAACTTTTTTGTAAGAGTAATCTTCCATAAATGTATGTCTCGCTAGAAAGAATACCTGGTTATATTTTCAGTGATCATTAGACCCACAACCCACAGTAACCAGCCATGCTGCATGATCTTCTTCTACACGTAGTTGAGTCAACTCCGCATTCCTCATCACCGAAACACGTATGATCGCCATGAGAATCACGGATGTGGCACGCACTCTCAATCTGTTGGACGCCATATCCGGATCTCAAAGCTATTGCAGGACAGACTTGTAGAGACATTGCACTTGCACGTCTTGTTTGCTGTTCACTCTGCACCATAAACACTTATTCACTAATTAGGATGGTAAAATTATGGTATTTTTATAAATGAACGATTAAGAGAAAAGAAGAAGGAAGACCTTTGCATAAGTCCAATTGGTAGGAATGTATGTCTCTGGAAGCCTCTCATGCCAAGAACTTAATATCGGAAGAGGATGACCCTCGGTTGTGAAAATATAGTTCCGATCAACCAAAAACGAATCATCAAAGAGAAGATACAAATACTTACACCTAGAGAAAATGGAAGACAATTCAGGAAAGACGTTCGGTTTTGGAGATGCATTTTTATATCCTAATGGTAGAAAGACCGAAGAAGGAAAAAAAATAAAATAAAATAAAAATGTTATCTCACGTTTCAGCAAGAAAGAAGCTATGTTGATGATCTTCCAACTGCATAGTCGTCACATCTCTAACACTTGCAAATCCTCCTTTCACTTTGGTGTATGAATTAAGAGAATTGACAATTGATTCACCAACTTGTATGTACCATGGATCTGTATTCAATTTTAATTTTAAATAAAAGAGTAAATTCATTACTATAGCGAGCTATCAAAAGTACCTATTAAATAATGAACACAAAAGGAAAATAAAAACTTAGAAGATACAACTGATCTATGTTACTCGGACTCGGATGTGAGTGTCGGACATAGGTATGTGTCCGACACGGGTATGTTTGATTTATTCTAAGTTTTTTCATGTATTTAAAGGGTCCTTAGGAGATCATATTCCCATACCCTTATCCGAATATGCGTTGGACACGGATACTTCAAGAAAAATGAAGAATCGGAGCAACATAACAACTGATAAAGAAGATTAGCAGACCTTTGGTTGCTTGATATAGGTAGAATGTGGACTCTGCCAACTCTGGCCGCAGCGGATAATACTTTTCAGTAGGATGTAACATCTGATGGTCCAGCAAATACCTAGACCAATTCTATACTTCAGGTTACTATTATTCGGATGAAAAAATAAAACGATGAAACTAACCACATGTCCATAGCCATAACCAAAAACCTTAAGCTCATAAACTTCAAAGGTCAAATACCTTTCCGGTATAACTCCAAATTTCTCCCACACATAAACAAACTCACGGTGTGATGAATTAGCAGCTCCAATATCCCCAACAAGAACCTAATACAAGAATTCAAACATCAAATTAGAGGACCCTTTCCAAGTAATAAAACTAGGAGCCTGGTGTCAGGGGCTTCAGTTACTTGCCTGTAAACCAGGCCAAAAGGCTTGAAGACTTGTAAGCTGCCAATATGTCGCTTTTCCTGTCCTCATATCAGCTTCATGGTACCTTTATTACAATAATATGCTTATAACCAGTTAGTCCTAATTTGTAAAGCTCTCAAGTAAAGTTATTGCAATAGCCAGCTATCAAAAGTTTCAATCTTACAATACTGTTTTAAAAGCTTGAAATGAGTCTTTTAAATAAGATAATAAATAAATTAGAAATTTTCTAAAATTCAAAGTAGCAAGAGTTATAAGAAAGATGTGATAGAACAAGTCAATAGATCTAGAGAAAAGAGAAAATAATGTATCACCACAGAGTTACTGAGTAAAGCCTAGATACCTTGGTCTCTAAGGAAAAATCCTAAAAGCTTTGCTCTGAAGGATTTCAACCAACTCTCCGATTATTGCATGCCATTACTAATCTTAATAATGCGTATATAATATGATTCTATGACATCAAAGTTGTTTTCCAGTTTAACTTTGTGGCCAAGACCCACAGTTTAGACAAGTTGGTGGAATTAAACTGAGAAATGTTTTATTGACATATTCAGGATATTATTTACTTTGACTGAATATTACTATGAATAATGCACATCTACTCAGATCATATGAAATTGATATAAATATTTAAGAATATTTTGTGAAAAGTGACTGTAAATGAACAAAATAGAATAATTAGAGTATGTTGCTCGAACTCAGGAGTAAGAACCAGATACGGGTACATTCAAATTTTTTGAAGTTTCTCCTTATATGGAGGGTCAGAAAGCCATACCACATCTGTCGATTACATTATGGACATGGTGCTTCAAGAAAAATAAAGAGTCAAAGCAACATAGATTAGGACCTTTTTGCATCAACAGATGACCCATTTAATTGGGGGGTTGGGAGTAGAGGAGCTCAGCCTCAATGGATTTAGATAAAATTCAACATGAGACAACATAATAAAACATTCAACTAAAAGTGAAGATGTGTCATCGATGCAGTACCATGGACCGTGTCTGAAATACTTCTGTACTGCAAGATAAGCAGAATGAAACATTCTCCAATAGTCCTCCTTTCCAAAAAGAATATAAGCCTTGCATAGGTACTCATAGAATGAATCAACCCCTTAGAAAAGCCACACAAAACCTAACATCAGAAAAGTAATGATAATAACATAAAAGGGTTGATGAACTGAATCATACAATGCAATTGAGAAGTGTTTCAAATCTAAAATAGAAAATAAATGCCACCCATATGACCAAACAATGCCAATATATTTTAGCAACCCTCTGTACTGCATGATAGAAGATCTTGCATGACATCAAAGCCTAGATAGCACATACCAGCACCAATGCCAGATGAATATTCAATCCATTCCCCAGTTGTTACATCCAGTGTTGTTCCTAGAAGATTTAAGGAACTTCGCATGCTCCACAATTTACGTAGAGCACGTAAAGCTGCAGATTCGTATCTGGGGTCACCGGTTAATCGTGACAACGCTCCCATTTCAAGAATCAGAGAACCTGAATAGACATGGAAAATCAACTATTTCAGGATAGCATAGTTTATGATGGACTCATCTTACATTGTTCTAATAAGAGTCTTACCACACCCTGAAGTGCTCGTTTCAGTAGTCTCATTCTCCATTACTCCATACTGTCCACAGAATTTTGCATTGATGTGGAGTCATATATCCTCTTAACAAACATAATCAACAGAGCATATTCATACTTCCAAGAAATTAAAAGGTAAACTCTGATTAAAAAGATCATGTGAGCTCAGGGAAGTCTCAAACATGTCAATAAGAGATAAAATCAGCCAAGCATCTAAGTGTCTTAGCTTTCTAAAGGTTGTTTGCCCCATGGTTTTTGCTCGCCAATTTTTTAAGCACATTTGCATTTTTAACAACAACATGTAGTTTATTACCAGCACAAAATGTCTGCAAAAGTATAGTATATTTTGAAATTCTCACATACAGCTATCACTAGCATGTTTTAGATACTACCTTTAAGTTAATCCAGGCATATGGTAACCCAGTTGGTGTATCAAAAGCAGGTAAAAATCGCCGCCCCAAATCTTCAGCAAGATTAAGCAGCTGGTTCTCGTAAGATCCTTGAACCAACCTGTTTGTGGAATCAGTTGCAAGAATATGAGCAGAAATAAGTCCTCCAAGAACTCTTATGTTGCACTACACAACAGAAATCAAGTGAAAAGGATGTAATTAGAAATGCATCATGTAAGTTGATCTCACTGAGAATGAGACCTACAAGGCTACAACTCTAAAAGATAGAACTACAGACTCCACTATCAATAAGTTTCAAATATCATCAATTACATTATGAAAAACTAACACAAACCCAATCCAACTTAACCTATCTCTGCATAAGAAGCTATCCTATTAGATACCTCAAAAAGATTTATCCTGGCATCGGTGTTGAAAGTCAGGTTTTCAGATAGCCATATAACTGCCCGTTCAAATTCTGTGTTATTACCCATGATAACAAGGCTGGGAAGAGTAGAAAACTTGTATCAGAACAAGGACTCAGCATAAGATTTAAGCAAAATTCACACATACATAGAAGCAAATATATAGCTGGTGTAAAATGCAGCATTAATTTATTGCTTACAAATTTGTTTTAGGTAACAGGTTATACCTGGACAATGATTCAATAAGTGTAAGGGCAGATCCATTATAGTTTTGCGGTAAGCGTTCAAGCTGCAATTGAAAGAAAAGATTGTTATTATTCCATTCAGTTAAACTGTTATTCTCAACTAATAATATATTACCTTTAAATTTCCAAGCTCGCTGAGAGAGTCAGTGAAGCTTTTGGTAAGAGGCTTCAGCTCATCATGCTGTAAAGAATTGAATATAATTCAATATCAAGTGCGAGAAAAGATACATACTGGCTTATCAAAATAAAAACATGAACTGACCGGGAACGCATGTTTCATGTAGTTTTCATATGCATGATAGAACCTGCAAAGAGCAGAAAATAAATCAATTGGCCCAAAAAAGATGTTAAAAATAGATGTCAAATTCAGATAATTGGACAAACTCAAAGGCACCAAGATTTGGTTGCAGTTCAGATTATGATATAGCCTCCACTAATTCAATCAAAACTTCATCTTTCTTTGGTTACTAAAAAATTTCTTTCCCAGGATGCAAAATTCTCAAGTTAAGGGAAACATGCCGTTTGCTGTATCAAGTTCAATAAAGTGAATAAACATATAAAATTTTCTAGGTCCTAATTCATTGCATTTTCTTTTCCTTCTCCTACATTTTCTCAGGAACCAAACAGAAACAACCCAAAAAAACTCCAAATTGACCAATACCCATTAGTCCAAACACATAAACATCAAATACCCATTAATCAAAATTGGAATCTTGAAGCAAAATCTAAAGTGATAAAAATTTTGGGCTTACATCTCTCTAACTTTCTCTCTCATGTGTCTCTTCTTAGCTGCCCAAGGGGAATCATGCTGAGACATGGAAGGAGCAAACAAGGTAGGAGAAATGAGGAGGAACAGGAGAAGCCAAGTCCCATAATTGCGAGATAACAGCATGGTCTGGTCTGGTATTGAATTTGGACAAGAAATAGCTAAACTGAATTTCTGAGAGAGGCAAAGGGAAAGAGTCCGAGGTGGGTGCAGCTGTAGATCCGGGTAGGATTTGAAGCTGATATTACTTCATAATTCAAACAAAATGTTTATCTAAACAGATAGAGCCCAAAAAAAAAAAAAAGGTTAGCAGTGGTAAATTAATTGAATAGGGAAATGAGAATTGAGAAATGGCATGGCATGGCATGCAAATAATTGACCATTCACAAGTTGTTCAAGAAACTCAACAGCCAATCACATATTGGTCAATTAATCAAATTTTCACTTCCGTTTTTTTCTTTTTTTTTGAAAAGTCATATGTTCCATTCGAGTCCAATAATTTTTGAGTAATAAAAATGCAAAACAATACGTAAACTTACCGCCGCTGGCTCGACTTATTTAAGGGTCGGGGGCTATCACACGTTCGATTTGGTAGGTAATAGAGCTCTGGTGAATTGAAAATAAAATAGAATAAAATATTTTTGTTTCGATTTAAATTATTACTTAAGAATAAAAAATAATTTAATTTAAATTTAATTTGATTATAAAAATATTAATATAAAAATAAATTTTAAATAGTAAAATAAATTTTTTCTAATTCGATGAGTTGGGTCTTGAATAAATAAATTTTTTATTATTCGTATATGATCTTATTCAACCCATAAACAACTCTACTATCAAATACCAATTATGCAATAACAAAATTAACCTTATTTTTTCTATATCTAACTATAATATAAAGTTGGCTACACAAGTTAATATGGTGCTGACACTTGGCATTCTTTTTTTTTTTCTTTTAAATTAATATATAAATTGGTCCCTTTACTATACTTATTTTTACCATTTGGTACCTAAAAAAAATTCACAATCAAGTACTTGAGCTTGTCTTCCATCAAACACGTTGATCCAATGCCTAATGGCATGCTGACGTGTATTTTTACCCAATAAAAATGTGACACGTGACAATTTTCCCACATCAGTAATGCCACGTCAGCATTTTAAAAAATTTTATTTTTTAAATTTATTTTAAATTTATTTGTTTGAAAAAATAAAATTAAAATTCTGAAATTAAAATTTTTAATTTTTAATTTTTTTCTCTCTTTCTTCTCTCTTCCTCTCTCTCTCTTCCTTTTCCTCTCTCTTCCCGACGTGTCGTCGATCTCGCCGGCCAGAGGCAGATTGACAGTCGGCCGACCCTTCCTCTCCCTTCTCCTCCTCTCTCTTCCTCTCTCTTCTCTTTTCTTCTGTCTTCCTGACCGGCTGCCAATCTCGTTGGCCTAAGACAGATCGGCAGCCGGCCAACCCAATCTCTCTCTTACTCTCCCATCTCTCTCTCTTCCTTCTCTTCTTTCTCTTCCTCTCTCTTTTTTTTTTCTTCAGATTTCTTTTTT
Source organism: Fremontodendron californicum (assembly GCA_030761205.1). NCBI lineage: Eukaryota > Viridiplantae > Streptophyta > Magnoliopsida > Malvales > Malvaceae > Fremontodendron > Fremontodendron californicum. Next base: position 7,396,268 of record JAULJL010000032.1, read on the forward strand.
TTTCAGATTAATTTGATTTTCCAAATTTATTTTTTTCAAATCTTTTCATTTAATTTCTAGTTTTAAGATTTTTTTTTATTTTTAAAATGAAAAAAGAAAATTGTAGAATTTTATTTATTTTCCATTGGTCTTGTTCTTCCTCTTGCTCTCTGTTCTTCTTTCTTTTTGTCTTACAAACCCATGCAACTCGGGTTAAAGTAGAGATATGGAATTAAAACTTGATTATTTGTATGTCTTATAAGTATCAATAGTAGAATATTTTCCAATTGGTTTTGGAATGAGCTTATATAGACCAAAATGCTGTGTTACATCATTTCTAGGACTGCAAAAAGAACTACAAAGGGAGGTAAAAGAAAAGCAGACAAAGATAGGATGATTAGAAAATCCTAATCTGTTTCTTGTATTCTTTGCGAATTTTATTAACATGTTAGTGCATATGACTCTCGTTCCCTCTCTGTTGTTGTCTCTCTCTCTCTTTGAAAATTTTGCAATTCAGAGGATCTAAATTTTTGCCTGGGGATCATACAGGTTTTTAATTTTTATTTTAAAAAATAAAATAAAAAATTGCAGATTTTTCCATAATTTTTTTTTCGATTTTTTTCCAGAATTTTTTTTTTAATTTTTAATTTTAAGTTTTTATTTTTAAAATGAAAAAAAATAACATTGTTGACGTGGAAATGCTGACATAACGTTGACTTGAACACGTGTCAACTTTTTATTGGTCGATTAGGCCACGTCAGCAATAATATAACACCATTAAGCATTTGGGGTAACGGAGATGATGGAATACAAGTTTAGGTACTTGATTGTGAATTTTTTTTAGGTATCAAATGGTAAAAAAAGGTATAGTACAGTTACCAATTTATGTATTAACCTTTTCTTTTTGAAAAGGAGAGAAAGAGAATCATGATGAGGAAGGAGAGAAGGAGAGAATTATAGATTTATATAAATTTATACACGTTAATAATTCGTTTTATATAGACTTTAATATGTTCGTGTATTCGTATCGTGTTCATATTATTTTTCATGTCGTATCGCTTTTAATTATTTTTTCATGTTGTGTTTGTATCTTATCTCAATTTATCTCATATTTTACATAATTTATAATAATGATTTAATTTTAACTCTAGATTCATTTATTTATGATATTAAAACATAAAAAAATTATTCAAATAAATAATAATAATTTAATATGATTCAACTTATATTTATTTATAATTATTAATTTAATTAAAATTTTATAAATATTATAAAAATCTCCATAACCAAGCGGGAGAAAAATTCTAATAATGTATTGTAATGGTATTTATTACTTTTTTTTTAAAATTAAAATTGTCAAAAATTAAACTCGTATCATTAAAACTAAAAATCTAATACTCTACTGATAAATTAGGCTTTTTTATTACAATATAGCCAAAAAAAAATTTACCAAATTACCGTTGCTTTTTGATTATTTCCCAAAATACGGATCTCTTTTTTTCTAGCTGGGAAATCGCCATCCCCCATGGCGATTTCCCAGCGTGTTTTTTTGCAAATTTGTAAAAAACACAAAGGGAAATCGCCATGGGGGATGGCGATTTCCCTTGGTGTTTTTTGCAAAAAAAATACCAAGGGAAATCGCCACCCCCCATGGCGATTTTCCTTGGTAATTTTAGCAAAATTTGCTAAAACCATGAAGGGAAATCGCCATGGGGGGTGGCGATTTCCCTTCATGTATATATTTTTTTTAATTAATAAACAAAAATTATATTAAAACAAAATTTTATTTTAATTTGATAAATTTATTTTTAAAAATTATAAATTAAATTAAAATATTTTTTTTATAGGTTTGGTTATTTATTTTTTTAAAATATATATTAAAAATGTAATTTAATTTATTATTACAATTTTATAAAAATAAAAATATATTTCTTATTAAAATTTAAAAAGAAGATTATATTTTTTATTAAATTTTTATATCAAAAATTTTATTTTTTATAATTTTGTAATATTATAAAAAAGAAAATTTAATTTATATCAAAAATAATTTAATGATGTAAAATGTAAATAAATTTTTTTTTAAAGAAATTTATCGAGTCACTTTTTTAAATAAAGAAGTTATTTTTAAGTTGGTATCGTAAAATAATTTTTTTAATTTGATTAGTTTTTTTGAGTTGGTATTCGATTAACTCGTGACATCAATTTAATCATTGTTTTTAATAATAATATAGATTGTTACAGTTTAAAACTGGATATTTGATAAAAAAAAATTTAATTTAATTTCTGATTAAATTTTTTTTTCTTATTAAAATTTAAAAAGAAAATTAAATTAAAATGAAAAAAAGAAAAGCAACTTATCATGTAATTTGGATTATTATAGTAAAATTAAATAACAACATTAAGATATAAATTAAAATAAAATATAACAATTAATTTCCGAACAAATTACATGAAATGCAAAACATATAAATTTATATTAGAAATTTAAAACACATTACAATTATTCTAATTATTGCGTGGTGTAGAGCAACAGTGTCGAGTTCTTCTAGTGCGTGGTGGTTGCACCCGTCGTTCAACCTCGTCAGTGGCACGTATTCGCGGTCCACCACGACCTCTTGCTATAACCGCCATTGGTTCCGGTTGTATGTCATCAGTCGTTTCATCAGTATCAAAAATTTGAAACCCACTGCTGGATGAGCCAACACCTAGTTCACCCATAACGGGAACCTGACTACTAGATGCACCCATAAATGATGTAGCATCAAATGCTGACGAAGGGGTTCCAAACTGATACATGGATGTTAAATATGCTGAACTTGGACTTAGGACGGGGAGCTGGTCATCTAACCTCGTTCTTGGCGGTGATGGTCGGTAACACTCATCAACGTCATATCCGGGGTGACTTACGGAATAACGATGGCTGGATGGTACTCCATGATCCCGTTCAGGTTCAGGATGATCAAATGACATCCTCGGTGCTGTGAACTCCGATGAGGTCGGTTGACGCCTTCGCCCACGTTGTCGGCGAGGTCTAGGAGCATCCATATCCTGTGTAGGAGGGACTGGAGCTGAAGTTTGTTCGGTAAATGGCATACTCCTAACATCCTCGTGCATCGACGGTGGACAAACGAAAGGCCGACCTTCATTTCTATACCATCTTATGTAATCAGCAGATGGGTTGAAATTATTACCAACAATCGGGTAACCTGTCGGAATTTGTTGAAAACGTATGTTCCACCATTGGATCCAATGTTCATGCTTCGCAGGCCAGAATTCATCATTACGACCACGCATGTCGACCTTGTGAAGCTTATCAAGGTTCATCGGGGCTGCGGGAATTGGTTGTTGCATCCCAAATTGTCGCAACACCCGGTCAATTTGGTGCCACTCTACATATGAAAAGCATATCAATGCTGTGTTTGCTTTCCATATATTGAAATTATTGTAGGCATCCGATGGGAGGCATGCCATAATTTCACTCGAGGAATATGGCATCCACAGAAACTGCGAATAATTATTACAAATTATTAGTTTCATATGGATTAAATAAAAAAAAAACTTCAATGTAACAATCGAAATATTTACCTTATCATATCCTAGTCGATCTAGTCGTAGTCTTATACTTGCAAGATCGCTCGGAGTCTCTGTAAAATCTCTACCCGTACTCCTACTCCACCTATTAAAATGCATATAATATCTTAATGACCTATAAAAATACAATTTCGTACAAAATTAATAAAATAGTAAAGATTATTACCTGCTTGCAAGGGGGTATACAGCCGAAATATCCACGCGCGGAGCAAGAAATGGTAGCCGATACCAAGCCCATGATTGTAGAAGCACTAGACATCCACCTATGTCATGGTTTTTTGGAACTGTAGCTCGGCAAAGTTCTCTATACAAAACTGCCAAACACGCAGAACCCCAACTATAATTTGCTGCTTCCTCTAAATCACGTAGCAATGGAAGATACATTAAATGTACCCGACTGCTCGATTTGTCAGGCATCAGTAATCCTCCAATCAAACGTAAAATATATGCTCTAGCAGCATATTGTATTTGTTGTTCGGTTGCATGTAATGGCAGATTTTGAAACGTTTTCAACCAAGTCAGTCTCACCGTTGAGCCAGATACGACGTCTTCTGGAGGTACCTCACCCAATAGATCTTGACACAGTTCATTCCAATCTAGCAGGCTTCCGCCTGTAACTGCATCGCCATGGATCGGAAGTCCAAGTTGCAGCGCAACATCTTCGAGACTGACCGTGCATTCACCACATGGAAAATGAAAAGTGTGCGTCTCGGGTCTCCATCGTTCGACCAACGCAGAGATTAAATCGGGTTGTATCACAAGTCGTCGAATTTGACTTGCGTGATAAAATCCGGCTCTTCTTAAGTGGTCGATAATATAAGGATGCGGGTCCTCCAATATGTAAATTTCCTCGAACGTAATACGCGACGAGTTTCCTGTTATAATAATAAAAATTAATATATTATAAAACTATAACAATTAAAAAGTAATAAATAAAACTATAAAATAACAAAATAATAATATAATATAATATAATATAATATAAACAATAATAATATAATATAATATAAAACAATAATAATATAATATAATATAATATAATATAAACAATAATAATATAATATAATATAAAACAATAATAATATAATATAATATAAACAATAATAATATAATATAAAACAATAATTTCGTATAAAAAAACAATAATAATATAATATAAAAAAACAATAATAATATAATATAATATAATATAATATAAAGAACAATAATATAATATAATATAAAACAATAATAATATAAAAAACTATAATAATATAATATAAAACAATAATAATATAAAAAACAATAATAATATAATATAAAACAATAATAATATATAAAACAATAATAATATAATATAATATAAAACAATAATAATATAAAAAACAATAATAATATAAACAATAATAATATAATATAATATAACACAATAATAATATACAAAATAATAATAATATAAAAAACAATAATAATATAATAATATAAAAAACAATAATAATATACAAAACAATAATAATATAAAAAACAATTATAATATAAAAAACAATAATAATATAAAAAACAATAATAATATAAAAAATAATTATATTATTTAAAAATAATAATAATATAACAATTTACTTACCTCGTTAAATATAAACTCCGAGATGTGATTTTCTTGTAACCTCAATAGTGAAGCCATTTCAAAATATTGTTGTAGAAAAAAAAAAAGTTGTAGAAAGAAATTTTTTTTGGTAGAAAAATGAAAAAATTTTGAAAGAAAATGAAAATTTGAATGAGAGGAATGAAAATTTGAAGGAGAGGAGGGGGGTATTTATAGATAAAATGAGTGGGGTGGGGGGTGGGGGGGGAGGGGGGACGTGGGGGATGGGGGCAACGGTCATATGACCGTTGCCCCCTTTCAATTTTTTTTTTCTAATTTGTTTTTTTTTCATTTCAAATTTAAAATTTAAAAAAAAAAATCAAAATATTAAATTATAAAAAAACCTAAAATATATTTTACGAATTTTTAAATTTTTTTAAATTATAAAAAAAATATTTTAATTTAATTTATAATTTTAAAAAATAAATTTATCAAATTAAAATAAAATTTTGTTTTAATATAATTTTTGTTTATTAATTAAAAAAATATATATATATACATGAAGGGAAATCGCCACCCCCCATGGCGATTTCCCTTCATGGTTTTAGCAAATTTTGCTAAAATTACCAAGGGAAATCGCCACCCCATGGCGATTTCCCTTGGTGTTTTTTACAAATTTGCAAAAAAACACGCTGGGAAATCGCCATGGGGGATGGCGATTTCCCAGCTGTAAAAAAAAGATCCGTATTTTGGGAAATAATCAAAAATCAACGGTAATTTGATATATATATTTTTTTGCTATATTATAATAAAAAACCCGATAAATTACACTACTATTTTCAACAACCTTTATATGTTAGTTGAGTGTAAGGACGTTAACAAAAATGTTTACGGTGGAGTTACTTGGGTTAGATTGGATGAATACTCGAGTACAATTAGAGGTGATAATTAGGTGGGTTTGGATGAGTTCGAGTTGGATCATATTAGGTTTGAGTTTTTTCGGATTCAGATCATTTTGAATTTTCGGTTTGAGTTTGGATTCGGATCTTTTGGGATTCGAATTATTTTGGGTTTAGATTTAGGCAAATTTTACATTATTTTTTATTTTATGTTAAATATAATCATTTCTATATAATTTAAATTTTTAAATCTAAAAATAAATAATTATTTTTTAACTAAACTTTTTTATATAATATGATATATTTTAATTAGGGTTTTGCTAACGAGTGTCCTTAAAATCAGTTAATATGTTATTTATAGAAATAACATTGTATTAAATGCACTAATTGACAACTTTATTCATTATTTTCAATGTATTGAATAAATATATTACTATATCTAGTAACCTTAAAAAGTGTTTTTAGGGCACTTGTTAGCAAAATCATTTTAATTATATTTGTATATTAATATCAATACTTATTAGCACCAAAAAGGATATAAAATTAATTTGTTATATAAAATCAATTTTTCAATAATTAATTATAAAAAAAATATGATATATTCTCATATTGATATTTAAAATAATTAATTTGATGAACTCTAATATCAACATATAAATACATTTCGATTTATATTATGCATATATATAAATATAATTGTATACACTAATAATTAAATAAAATTGGCAAATAGCTATATTTAAAGAAAAAAATAAGACTAAAGTTTAAGAGTTGGTGAGACAATGCTAAAAAGAAGTACTATTATTAGTTAATTACTCAATTATTTGTCCTAATAATCTAATCTTAAGTTAAAACTAATTTTTTTTAGAAATCAAGATTAAAAATTACTTGATATATAGTATATATCCTAATATTTTAATAATTTACCATTTGAATAGTAAATATTAAATAATAATGACAAATGAAGATGAGATACATAATAATTTGTAGACATGATAATTTTAGACACGGTACGATTACATAGGTACTACATTGATGGAGACTCAATTAAGAGTTGTAAACCCAAGTGCAGGTTATGTTCAAGTAATAAATTCTCGGGTGTCCGAGGTCGAACCACAGGGAAGCGTATTAGTAAGTATAAGTTTATAAATATATAAGAAAAAGAAAGTAAACAAGATATTAGGGAACAAAATAAACAAAATAACATAAAAGAAATTAAACAAGATATAAAAAAAACAATAAGAAAAGATGTTGAGGTTAGAGAATCCACTCTTGGTGTTATGCTAAGATTAATCTTGTTTTATTACACAATTGAAATTCACACATAAGGGAGGTTCCAATCGGAAGGTTTAGCAATTCAGTCCAAATTGTCCAACGTCCATAGCATATGATATTATGTTCATTTGGTGTCCTCAAAACTCATAAAAAGAGTCCAAGCATTCCTTATGCCAAGGTATATGTCTACAACAAATCAAGGTTATAAAACCAAGCATTCACTGTGCCATTTTCATTGTCAATAATGAATCAAGATCTCTACTTTGCAAGTATGATTTTAAACCAAAAGAAAATATTATCTATACTAGTGTTTATAAATGATGATTCATTTTAGCTCATGTTTAAGAGACTAACCTTAGCATTTATCAAAAGCTTCACCTCATCACCTCAACAATATGATTAGCAACACATACTAGATATGAATAAAATGAAAAGAAATGTAAGAAGCATAAGTAAATAAAGAAAAAGAAAACTAGAGAAAGGAAAGAAGAAGAAAACTTAGAGAATTTTATTACAATGGCTAATATCCTACCAATGTACCATGTCTCTTACAATCATCCAAGGCCCTCTATTTATACACATTTTGGAGAGCTAAATGACAAGAGACAAGCTTTATAAATTTCAAAGGTAGGTATAATAGGTGGGTGCATTTTTCTAACAATTTTCGTCATATTGTATGACAATTCTGATCAGCCAGCTTGATGGTTGATTTTGTCAATGTTGGAGGCTTTATCTGATCAAATGGTCTTCTAGAAAAATATTCCCCTATCCGTTTGTGATCCATAGCCGTTGGAATCAGCTCCTTTTTCTCATGTGGATCAGAAGATATGATCAAAATACCAAAACTGGTCAGAACAGACGGCATTGCACATCAGCCAACTTGATACCACATTTCGCTAGGGAAAACGACTCCGTTTCAAGAAGTGTAAAGCATGAAAAAGATAGATATGCCTCTTAACTTTGCACTGTAAAAATTTCAGCCTTAATGCTTTAGTGAAACTCCAGATATAGCGGATATGGCAAAAGGTGTTGGAACTGAAACTGAACTGGATTTGCCCTTAATTCTTGATTTAACCTAGTAATCTGAAATCACTCAAAGAAACTCGTGAAAAACACCAAATTACATAAAAATATAAAAGATCATAAACACAATTAGACTAAGCAATAATAACTCGTATTTGACACAAAACAATAATAAAACATAACAAAAAACTATATAATTATACGAGTTATCACACCCCCACACTTAGATTGTTGCTAGTCCCTAGCAACGACTCAATCCTAGAAAAAAAATAAACAGGAAAACAAGTTAAAGGGATCTCAAACAAACAAGCAAGATCAAGCGTAAGAATTGGCAAGGCATCTAATTAAGTATCATTGGCATATTAAGTTCGAGTAAAGGGTCAATGAGATTAAAATTGAAGGCATTACCGTACGATTGAGGAACTTCCTTCTTGGCGAGACTTTAGCTAGCCATGGATGACTAGGCAAACTATAGCTTCATAAGTACACATGCTAAGATCCTTGTCACCGCAGTTCACAAGTGAACTCGACAAATCTGATCGGTACAGAGATGAATCTGAGGCTTATGGACAAGTGAGGGGTGGAATGTTCAAACATAATCTGAGATTTATCACAAGTTAGGCTCAAGAAATATAATAATAATGTGATCAATCCTCTCAAAATATTTCCATTCTCACTCATCCTTAGTCCTATGTTCAACATTAATATTTTGAAAAGAAAACAAAAGGCAAGAAAAGACTCGATCCAAAGAAAATAGAAAAGTAAAAACCTCTCTATAATGAAGAACCTCGAATCTTGAATTCTGATTATTTTTAAGCACAAGTGATTTTCTTTTGATTTGTGCCCTCATTGGGACATCTTTTATGCACAATCACATCTATTCATAATCATCATTCTTTTTTTTTTTTTTTTTTAAGATTTCACATTGGATTCCATACTTTCTTTTTCTTTCTTTTCATTCAATTGATCAAACAAGACAGATTTTCATCAGCTCTTTTTTTCAGCATCTTTTTCTCAACTCATCACAACATTGTTTTGGCATCAATAAATTCGAAGTTCACGACTCAAAAAACAGTCACTCATTCTAACTACCCTCTTTTGCATTATTCCCATTTTTTTTTTCAGATTTCAAAAGATAACAAAATAAACAAGAAGGAAACACACAATCCCAAACCCAATGATCACAAATATTATCATAAAAGTATAAAGAGGGAATGGGGGTCGGAATCGTATCCGTTCACTTTGGCATAATTTCTGGAGTTCATATCTAGGGATCCAACCCGAAGGTTTACAACCTATGGGCTCCTAATGTAAGGGGGGCAAAGATAAGGGTCTTTCTGGATAGTGACTTTGTTCTAAGATCAGATCATGTATAGATGCAAGCATCTATGTGATGACCTAAATCTGCATGTGGAATGAAGAGAAAAAGTAAACTTACTATGTCTTCCCAGTTTTTCGTGGCTTTCCAAAGGCTCACCATGAATTCACATTCCAACAAAAATCGAACCGATCTGCCAAAAACAATCTCAAAGACATTTGATCATCAAAAATATTCAATTTTCAGAAAACCACATTGAAAATAACCTAGATAACTTAATCAAAGCCTTTGTAACTCTATTGCTTTATCCACATGCTTGCCAAGATTATACTAATACTCAAAAAAATATATATATATACACGAAAGTAGTAAAACACATGCAGATAATAAAAGGACCAGATAGTTTTTTTTTTTTTTTTTTTACAAATTAGCAAAATATGTCCCTTACCCCCTACTAAAATATGACATTGTCCCCAATGTCAAATTTTAAAGGTAGAATTTAGGAGATATTACCTGCAGAGGTTGCTAACCACTTATTATAACTGAGACACAACAAACAAAATGTTAGATAATGTCACAAAGACAAAGTGCAATCCACTCATTGCTTGTCTATATCTCTTTTTCTTTTTTCGAGCGTTTGCGAAACAACCGTAGCAGGTAAATACTCATAAGCTTGGAGCTTTTTGAGTAAATCTTCAATGGTTGTAGCAGAAATTATTGTTCTCCTTGCCTCTGAAAACATGAATCCATTTTCCACAGCATTATCTAAATATGAAAGCAAATTACTAAAATAACCATTAATATTAAGCAAACCAATAGGTTTCTTATTTGTGACCAAAGATGACCAAGAAGCCACACAAGCTATTTCTTCCAATGTATCCAAACCTCCTGGTAAAGCAATGAATGCATCGGCAGAATGGTACATGATTGTCATCTGTTCAGGGATACTCCAGACTTGTATTTCCTTACCCACGGTAGGTCCACAAAAACCTGTGAATAGTTTTGGCACGATTCCTAGAACTGGACTTCCTCCGGCGTGTGCTGCTGTAGCGACTGCTCCCATTAAACCCGTACTACCGCCTCCATAAATCAACTGGATCTTTTGTTGGGCAAGTATTACTCCAACTCTTATGGCTTCATCAGCGAATATTTTATTTTTCCCTGGATAAGCACCTCCAAAGACACAAATTTTTTCAATGCGCTTGGACGAAGTACTTTCCATTTTTTTTTTCGAGTGCATCTTCCTCTGGTTTTACGTCCAGAGACGGCTTAAACGCCTTCTATGAGTCGAGGATATGCTTCCCATCCAGTTTTCTTACAAGCTGGCAAACATGGTATTTTAACATCATATTCCCAAGATGTTGCTATTCCCTTTGGAATTGCGGCCATAAATCAAGAATTTCTCTTTGTACGTCTCCACTAGGATGCGTCTCAAGAGAAAGTTGGATATTACCCAAATTCTCCTTACTCAGTCCATCCTTAATGAATTCAATTTTATCATCTCGATTAGAGGACAGAATCCCAATAGAACGACATTTACCGTTACACGTCCATCGTGCACATTTGTGGCAATTTGAACTCATGCGCTTTGCTCGTCGCTTCTTTGCAAAAGTGCTTCTACCTGTACCTGGTAAATGCAAAACAGGAAGATATTCATCTTCACGTACCTTGGCTTCAATTATCCAACGTATGTCTTCAGGAATCCCTTTGTGCATAAGCATTCTTAATCTTTCAAATCGAACTTGGTAAAGCTTCAGTAAAATATTTCGAGGAAAAGGAGGAAATCGTTTCTGCAATCTTGTGAGAATATCATCCATCTTGAAAAAAAAAATGAAAGAGAAATTGAAAGAGAAACTTATATACAATATCAGTTTTGTGGGTAGCTGATGGAACCGACTTAAATAATCACAGAGTACCATTATCCGCCATTTAACCGGGGTAAAAAAATTATATTTACATCTAGTTATTTTCAAAACAAGGATCAGAAAGAAAAACAACCTCTTCTTGAGTAACATGATTTTCCAAAAAGAGTTTGAGTCTTTGTCCATTTACCTTGAATACGTTACCATTTTTAGGATTCTCAATGTCAACTGCTCCATAATGATACACATGCTTAACCACAAATGGGCCAGTCCATCTTGATCTCAACTTACCAGGAAATATGTGAAGTCTAGAATTATAAAGTAGAACTTTTTTCCCAACATCAAATGTTTTTCTTGAAATTAACTTGTCATGAAAGGCTTTAGTTCTTTCTTTATGAATTTTAGAATTCTCATATGCATCATTTCTGAGTTCTTCAAGTTCATTTATTTGTAATTTCCGTAAATTAGAAGCGTCATCAAGGTTTGAGTTGAACATTTTAATGGCCCAATATGCTTTATGCTCAAGTTCCACAGGTAAATGACAAGGTTTTCCATAAACTAGCCTATAAGGAGACATGCCCAATGCTGTTTTAAAAGCTGTTCGATAGGCCCATAATGCATCGTTAAGTCTAAGAGACCAATCTTTGCGATTTGGATTAACCGTCTTTTCCAAAATTTGTTTAATCTCCCTATTTGCTAATTCTACCTGTCCATTTGTCTGCGGGTGATAAGGGGTTGCAACTTTGTGTGTAATGGCATATTTCTTCATTAATGTTTCAAAAACCTTGTTGCAAAAATGTGTTCCCCCATCACTTATGATAGATCGAGGAATTCCAAATCGACTCAAAATATTTTATTTTAAAAAATTAATCACTGTTTTGTGATCATTATTTCGACATGGAATTGCCTCTATCGACTTTGAAACATAATCTATTGCTACTAAAATGTATAAGAAACCAAAAGATGGTGGAAATGGTCCCATGAAATCAATACCCCAACAGTCAAAAATTTCAATTACAAGAATTGGGTTCAAAGGCATCATGTTTCTTTTCGAAATGGAACCTAATTTTTGACAACTTTCACATGACTTGCAAAAATTATATGCATCTTTGAATAAAGTTGGCCAGTAAAATCCACACTGTAAAATTTTTGCAGCAGTTTTCTTTGATGAAAAATGACCACCACATGCCTCGGAATGACAAAACTTAATTACACTACTTACCTCATTGTCGGGAATGCATCTTCGAAAAATCTGATCAGGATAATATTTGAACAAGTAAGGGTCATCCCAGTAGAACTTCTTTACCTCATTCAGAAACTTCCTTTTATCTTGGGGGCTCCATTGAGAAGGAATTTTTCCTGTAGCAAGAAAATTAGCAATGTCAGCAAACCAAGGTTTCGTGGAGACAATTAGAAGTTGTTCATCAGGAAAAGTATCATTTATTGGTGAGGTTCCAAAAGATTCATCACAAACAAGTCTTGATAAATGATCAGCCACCATATTTTCTACTCCTTTTTTATCTCGAATGGTGATGTCAAATTCTTGCAGCAAAATGATCCACCTCAGCAACCTAGGTTTTGCATCCTTCTTAGAGAGAAGATATTTTAAAGCTGCATGATCACTAAAGACAACAATTGATGATCCAACAAGGTAAGATCTGAATTTATCCAATGCAAAAACAACTGCAAGTAATTCCTTTTCTGTAGTGGAATAATTCATTTGGGCTCTATTTAAAGTTTTACTTGCATAGTAAATTACATGTGCTTTATTATCTTTCTTTTGTCCTAACACAGCACCAACAGCATAGTCACTAGCATCACACATTATTTCAAATGGTAAAGACCAATCAGGAGATCTCATAATAGGAGCAGTAATGAGCATATTTTTGAGTTTTTCAAAAGCATCTTCACAATCTTTAGTCCATTCAAATGCAGTGTCTTTCATTAAAAGATTACATAGAGGTTTAATATCATGCTAAAATCTTTTATGAATCTTCTATAAAAACCTGCATGTCCCAAGAATGACCTAATGTCCTTTACTGTCTTTGGTGTGGGTAGATTAACAATCAATTCAATTTTTGACTTGTCTACCTCAATCCCTTTTGCAGAAACAATGTGACCTAGTACAATACCTTTAGTGACCATGAAATGACATTTTTCCCAATTAAGAACAAGATTTTTTTCTTCACACCTAATCAATACATTTTTCAAATTGGCTATGCAATCATCAAATGAATCACCAGAAACAGAAAAATCATCCATGAAAATCTCAAGATTACGTTCAATCATGTCACTAAAAATACTAAGCATGCATCTTTGAAATGTGGCAGGGGCGTTACATAATCCAAATGGCATTCTACGATATGCAAAAGTACCAAAAGGACATGTAAAAGTGGTTTTCTCTTGGTCCTCAAGTGCAATGGCAATTTGATTATACCCAGAATATCCATCTAGAAAACAATAAAACTCATGCCCTGCAACTCTTTCTAAGATTTGATCCATGAAAGGCAAAGGGAAATGATCTTTCCTCGTCACTGAGTTAAGTTTCCTATAGTCAATGCACATGCGCCAACCAGTAACAGTCCTAGTTGGAATTAATTCATTGTTTTCATTTTTAACTACAGTAACTCCAGATTTCTTAGGTACGACTTGAGTAGGACTTACCCATTTGCTATCAGAGATAGGATAAATGATTCCATTATCTAGAAGTTTAATAACTTCATTTCTCACTACTTCTTTCATATTAGGATTAAGCCTTCGTTGCATTTGTCTAGAGGGTTTAGCATTTTCCTCTAAATAAATATTATGTGTGCAGATTAATGGGCTTATTCCCTTTATGTCAGCTAAGGTCCATCCTAATGCATTTTTGTGCATTTTCAAAAGTTGTAACAACTTACCTTCTTGTAGTTCATCAAGATGTGAAGAAATTATGACTGGAAAAGTTTCATTCTCACCCAAAAAGGAATATTTTAGCTCGGATGGCAATGGTTTTAAATCCAGCTTGGGTGGTTCAATAGTTGATGGTACAGTGACATTTGTGAGTGATGGAAGTTCCTCAAACTTTTTTTCCAACAATGCTTATCCTGAAAAGAATTTAACAAAGAATCAGTGTGTGAAATTTCTGAAGCATTATCAAACTCACATTCAATTAAATAAGCTTCTAAAGGATCATGGAACGTGGTAGTGGTGAGATGTTCATGAACAAGTTCTTCAATGAAATCCACTTCAAGTACTTCTGAATCATCACCAGGTTGCTTGCAAATGTTGAACACATTTAATTCTAAAGTCATATTTCCAAAAGAAATGTTCAAAATACCATTCCTGCAATTTATCAGAGCATTAAAAGTTGCAAGAAATGGACGGCCTAATATAACAGGAATTTGAACATTTGGATTTGAAACAGGATGTGTGTCCAAAACAATAAAATCAACAGGGAAGTAAAAATTATCAATTTGAACCAAAACATCTTCAACTATCCCTCGAGGAATTTTTACAGAACGATCAACTAGTTGAAGTGTAACAGGTGTTTCCTTGAGTTCACCTAAACCTAACTGTTGATAAACAGAAAAAGGCAAAAGATTAACACTAGCACCAAGATCAAGCAATGCACGTTCTATTCTAGTGTTTCCAATGATGCATGAGATTGTTGGACATCCAGGATCTTTGAATTTTGGTGGAGTAAGGTGCTGAATGATTGAGCTCACACTTTCCGTCAGAAATGCTTTCTTTTGTACATTATGTTTCCTTTTAAATGTGCACATGTCCTTCAAAAATTTAGCATAAGATGGAACTTGTTTGATTGCATCCAATAAAGGAATGTTAATCTTAACTTGTTTGAAAAGTTCATAAATTTCTGCATTTTGATTCAAATTCTTTATTGTTTGCAACCTTTGAGGAAAAGGAGCAAGATGCATACCTTTTTCTTTGTCCAAATTTTCAAGAAGTTCAGACTTACCATCATCCTTACCATTACTTTTCGGAGGGGAATGAGGATCTTGGTCTTTTGATGGAATGTTTTTGTCAATTGCCTTTCCACTGCGAAGAGTTGTGATAGAACTGGCATTTTCCTGTTGAGTTTCATTGGAGCAAGAAACAAGACATTGAGTAGAAGGGTTAGGCTGAGGTTGAGCAGGAAACTTACCTTTTTCTTGAGTGCGTAATGAAGCTGTCAATGTGGACAAGGTGTTTTTGATCTCATTGATGTCCTGTGAAGTTTGGTTATTCACATTTGCTTGTGTTTGCATAAATGCTTGCAATGTCTCTTCCAAGGTTTGTACACGTGAAGGTTGATAGGAAAAAGTGTTGCCCAGCTTTTGAGATTGTGGTACCTGAACATGATTATTATTCCGCAAACTGAAGTTGGGATGATTTCTCCATTCAGGGTTATACGTTTCAGAGTAAGGAGAAGGAAAAGGCTTTTTAAATGTGTTTATGGAATTTACTTGATCATGCAACGCTTCTTTAAGAATGGGAATGTTTGGACATTCAGAAGTGGGGTGTCCCATGATTTCACAAATTCCATAACTTTCTTCATTTTTAACCGTTTTGACTTCTTTTACTTCTCTAAGTTCCATGACTTCAATCTTTCTAGCCAAATTAGCTACTTTAGCTTTTATCTCATCTTCTTGACTAAAATGATATTTACCTATGTTAGAAACAAGATTAGATCTATTGGAACTTTCAGAGGAATTATCTGTGTGCCAGGCTTGAGAGTTATCTGCCAAATGGTCTAGGTAGTCAAAGGCTTCTTCAGGTTCTTTTTCTAGAAACTCACCGTTACACATTGTTTCAACAAATTGTTTAGTTTCGGGAGTTAAACTTTCATAAAAGAAACTAATAAGACGCCATTTTTCAAAACCATGATGTGGACAAGAACTTAACAAATCTTTAAAACGCTCCCAGCACTGAAAAAATGCTTCATTTTGATTTTGCTTGAAATTTTGAATCTGTCTTTTCAAAGCAGTAGTTTTATGTGCTGGGAAAAATTTCTTTAGAAACTCAGTTTGTAATTCTTGCCATGTGCCAATTGACCTTGGTTTTAAATTATGAAGCCAAATTTTTGCTTTATCTTTTAAAGAAAAAGGAAATAATTTTAGCTTGACAATTTCATTTGTACATTGTTGGTCATTAAAGGTGACACATACATCTTCGAAGTCTTTTAGAAACGAGTAAGCACTTTCCGATTCTAACCCATGAAAATTTGGAAGCAAAGCTATCATACCTGGTTTAAAACGAAAGTTGTTTGCATTGAGAGGAAAAATAAAACAAGAGGGTGATGAGCTTCGAGTTGGTTGCAAGTAGTCACGCATGGTGCGTACTTGTCTGTTCTCATCTTCAGCATGAACACTTTCATTGTCAGCCATGGTAGGAGTTGTATTAGAAAGATTACCTGAAAAAATTTTACAATAAAATCTAACTAAACGACGAGATCTAAAATCACGTCGCCAAACAAGCATAAAACAAAGTTAATATACAGATAATATATTTATATAAATATAAACTTTACAATATAAATATAAATATATAGAAAATTAGGCGGTATAACCAGCCAATAAAAATAAATATACTTATAAACTTATATACTTAGTATTGCCTCCCCGGCAACGGCGCCAAAAACTTGATGGAGACTCAATTAAGAGTTGTAAACCCAAGTGCAGGTTATGTTCAAGTAATAAATTCTCGGGTGTCCGAGGTCGAACCACAGGGAAGCGTATTAGTAAGTATAAGTTTATAAATATATAAGAAAAAGAAAGTAAACAAGATATTAGGGAACAAAATAAACAAAATAACATAAAAGAAATTAAACAAGATATAAAAAAAACAATAAGAAAAGATGTTGAGGTTAGAGAATCCACTCTTGGTGTTATGCTAAGATTAATCTTGTTTTATTACGCAATTGAAATTCACACATAAGGGAGGTTCCAATCGGAAGGTTTAGCAATTCAGTCCAAATTGTCCAACGTCCATAGCATATGATGTTATGTTCATTTGGTGTCCTCAAAACTCATAAAAAGAGTCCAAGCATTCCTTATGCCAAGGTATATGTCTACAACAAATCAAGGTTATGAAACCAAGCATTCACTGTGCCATTTTCATTGTCAATAATGAATCAAGATCTCTACTTTGCAAGTATGATTTTAAACCAA
This sequence comes from Fremontodendron californicum, assembly GCA_030761205.1. Taxonomy (NCBI): domain Eukaryota; kingdom Viridiplantae; phylum Streptophyta; class Magnoliopsida; order Malvales; family Malvaceae; genus Fremontodendron; species Fremontodendron californicum. The sequence continues at coordinate 7,413,922 of JAULJL010000032.1, forward strand.
AAGAAAATATTATCTATACTAGTGTTTATAAATGATGATTCATTTTAGCTCATGTTTAAGAGACTAACCTTAGCATTTACCAAAAGCTTCACCTCATCACCTCAACAATATGATTAGCAACACATACTAGATATGAATAAAATGAAAAGAAATGTAAGAAGCATAAGTAAATAAAGAAAAAGAAAACTAGAGAAAGGAAAGAAGAAGAAAACTTAGAGAATTTTATTACAATAGATAATATCCTACCAATGTACCATGTATCTTACAATCATCCAAGGCCCTCTATTTATACACATTTTGGAGAGCTAAATGACAAGAGACAAGCTTTATAAATTTCAAAGGTAGGTATAATAGGTGGGTGCATTTTTCTAACAATTTTTGTCATATTGTATGACAATTCTGAGCAGCCAGCTTAATGGTTGATTTTGTCAATGTTGGAGGCTTGATCTGATCAAATGGTCTTCTAGAAAAATATTCCCCTATCAGTTTGTGATCCATAGCCGTTGGAATCAGTTCCTTTTCTCATGTGGATCAGAAGATATGATCCAAATACCAAAACTGGTCAGAACAGACGGCATTGCACATCAGCCAACTTGATACCACATTTCGCTAGGGAAAACGACTCCGTTTCAAGAATTGTAAAGCATGAAAAAGATAGATATGCCTCTTAAATTTGCACTGTAAAAATTTCAGCCTTAATGCTTCAGTGAAACTCCAGATATAGCGGATATGGCAAAAGGTGTCGGAACTGGAACTGAACTGGATTTGCCCTTAATTCTTGATTTAACCTAGTAATCTGAAATCACTCAAAGAAACTCGTGAAAAACACCAAATTACATAAAAATATAAAAGATCATAAACACAATTAGACTAAGCAATAATAACTCGTATTTGACATAAAACAATAATAAAACATAACTAAAAACTATATAATTATACGAGTTATCATACATCATAAAGCACCTCACTATACCTCCCAATGGTAAAAGCTACCAAAACCTGCTTATTAACCTCTACCTCCCCACATTCAGTCAACCATTGAAACTTATAAGGTTTGGGATGTTCTAGTAAATAAGGTTTGGGATGTTCTAGTAAAGGTAAGCTCAACTTTGAACTAGGATGGTACTAGCTATATTGGTGCAACTTTCCCCATCAATAATCATACTACATACCCTGTCAGTTACAAAACATCTAATACGAAATATGTTCTCTCTCCGCTGCTCCATATCATCTATATTAAATTGCGTATTGAGAGAATACCTTTTACCACTCTATATTAAATAACAAGAGACTCATCTACCACGGGATCTTGTAGATTTCTATTCACTACCTCTTGTTGACCCATCCTATCTCTCATCTCCTCCAACACCAATTTTAACCCTTCAAATTCTTGTTGCATGGCATTTAACATAGAGGATAAGCTATCCACCTTCTTCTTAGGTGTTGAGTCACTCTTGTGATACGTCGTTGAAGTTGCTACAAAACAAATTGTTAGTGATAAAAAAAATAATAACTAACAAACTCCCTTAGTGTTTACACTCAAATATGATATCACTCCAACTCTTGTTTGCACTCTTTTAGGCTTTTTCTTCAATAATCTTACTCACTCTTACCTTTTACCACTCTATTTCCTCTTTCAGGTTCTTTAGGAACTAGAAGAATTCTTCAAGAACTCCTTTGCTTAATTCTACCTAGCAAAAAGACTCAAGAAACAAGAAACCCAGTTAGTAAGAAGGTAAAACAAGTAAAAAACAAGAACAATATTACCAAGAATTCAAATCTTTCCTCTTTCCCTTGATCTTTTTCGAATCTTTCTTTCTTTTTCTTGCTGTTCGAACACTTTTCTTATTTTTTTTCAAGAACGAGACTTCTTGATTTTCTTGAAATCTCGGATGAACTTCTTGTTTCTTTCTTGGGACTGTTCGAATGCCCCTCTGAATTCTTGAAATTTTTTTTTTCAAGATTCGGATCAAGAATCAACAAGAAGAAATTTTAATAGATCAAGAATTCAAGAAACAAAATCTTGATCTAAACCACTTTTCAAGACTGAAACCCCAAACTTAGACTGCCTAAAAACTATAACCCTAAGAAAATGTCTAAAGTTATAACCCCAAGACAAGTTTGTTTGAAACCCCAAAACCTTGTCGGTGATAGTTCAAAGAAAAATCCTGCTTGGAAAACCACTTTTCAAGATTAAAACCCCAAAACTAGATTGCCTAAAAATTATAACCCTAGGAAAAATGCCTAAAGCTATAAGCCCAAGACAAATATTTTTGAAACCCCAAAATCTTGTCATTGACAATCCAGACAAAAAGCCTGATTGGAACCTGAGCTCTAAATACCAACTGAATTCCAAGGCTTACTACTTATGCTGCCACCTTGCATTCTTCTAAGGCAGCCCATGTGAAGCTTGGAAAACATGGACTAAGTCATGTTCTTCCTTATTCAAGCAGCCCAACTTGAATGTCTTAAGATTGCTTAAGGGACTTGTAGAATCTGCCCAAGTCCTTTCCTTGCTTCTCTTCATGGATTCAACCCAAGTAGTCCTCTCCTTGCCTTTCTTCCTTGGTTCAGACCAAGTAGACTCCTTGCTTAGCCTCTTGAAATCTTGATCGATCTTAGATCTCATCATTCCCCCTTTCCTCGAAAGGATTCGAACTCGAATCATGGCTTGCACCATAAAGAGAAAGATCAGAAACATTAAAGTTAGGCCATGATTCGAGGTCGAATCCTTTTAAGGAAAGGGGGAATGATGAGATCCAAGATCCATCAAGATTTCAAGAGGCTAAGCAAGGAGTCTACTTGGGCCGAATCCATGAAGAGAAGCAAGGAAAGGACTTGGGAAGAATCTACAAGTCTTTTAAGCAATGTCAAGCCATTCAAGTTAGGCTGCTTGAATGAGGAAGACCAAGAATTGGTCCATGTGATCCAAGCTTCACATGATGAGCCATAGAGGAATTTAAGGGGGCGGCAATATTAATGAATTAGTGGGCCTGTTTTTAGTTCATTATTTAATATGAAGTGGGGACCAATTCATTAATGATGTGGCGCCTAAATTAGAAGCTTTAGTTAGGCTTTTGGGCTTGATTTATGTATTATATCCATTAGGCTTGTGGGGTCTATCTTCATTAAAATAGGTGGTCTTTTAATTTATTAGGATTGGGTTTGAGCTTGTTCAGCCTAAATTAAGTATTCTTTCTTATTGTTTTAGGTTTGGCCGATTATAGGGATTCCAAGGGAAGAGTTTGACTTGGCCGAATTCATCATGTAACTAGCAATTAGGGTTAGGTTAATAGAGAGGCTATAAATTCTTGTTCTAGCCGCCTATTCATTTACAATTCTGAATTTTGTGAATTTGAATTATGAGCGGGTTCAGCCCATAGTTAAGCTTTCATTTAATTATGTAAGTAGTAAGCCTTGGCTGCCAAGGAGTTTCATTTGTAGTAAGAGTTCTTAGGCTAGTTGAATTAGGGTTAGTAGGGAGGCTATAAATACCTTTGTTTAGCCCATAGTTAAGCTTTCATTTAATTATGTAAGTAGTAAGCCTTCGCTGCCAAGGAGTTTCATTTGTACTAGGAGTTCTTAGGCTAGTTGAATTAGGGTTAATAGGGAGGCTATAAATACCCTTATTTAGCCATCTACTTCAGCAACCATTATTAATCTATTGAGTTGATTTTATTTAATTGAGTGTTTCACTCTTTTTAGTTTTTGACAGAACTAGTGAACTTATCAAAGAAATCCTTTCTTTGTGGCGTTCTTCCTATCAAACTTGGGTTCTAGAAACAAGTGTTCTTAAGGTTTAGTTAGCTTAGCTAATCTAGGTTCTTTGAAACAAGATTTCTACGGGTTTAAGTTTCATTGCCTGAATCTTGGCTTTCTTGGGGTTATGGTATTTCAATTTGTTAGTGGGTTCAAAAGGTTTAACCCCACGGGTTCACATCAGAGAGGGCTTAAACAAAAATATTAAGTTCGAAAAATGGGCTTGAGCAAAAAATGAAGCCCGTTTTAAAAAACGGATCAGGCATTGGGCATAGCATTTTTTTACCTAGACCTAACCTGACCTTACCCGTTTTATTATTAGTTATATAAAATTTTGAAAAGGATAGATCTTTTTCAAGAGGGATATATCCTTTTTAAAAAAGGATTGATCTTTTTTTTAAGAGCAATCGATCTTTTTGTGTAAAAAACTGGACTGACTTGTATGGGTTTGGACAGTGTCTTTATATAATGAGTCGATTTTGGGTATAAAATTCGAATTTCGTCGCAAATACCATAATCCCAAAAGTCAACTTTGAAAAAAAAAACTATTTTAGACGGAATATTCCGTTGAAAAAATAAATTTATGACAAAATTCCATCGAAAAAAATTAGTTGCACCGAAATGGAACTTTCCGACGGAAAATCTGTCGAAAATACTCTTGAACAATTTTCGACGAATTTTCCATCGAAAATTAGTTCCCCTTTTAATTAATTTAAAATTTTTTTGCGACAAAAAATTTCATCGCTAATAGACGGATATTCCGTCGCAAAAATCTTTTGGGAAGGTCTAGGCTTCCGCCAAAGTTTTTGTGATAGAATTTAGCAAAGGAAAAATCCCGTCGCAAATACCATAATTCCGTGTTAATAATTTTTATTTTTTCGAATGAATTCCGTCGAAAAAGGTATGCGTTTCGTCGAAAATACTCATGTGTTTTGACGTAATATTTCTTTCGATAAAAAGTTGTTCTTTTGTTGTGTTTTGTCCATATCGAACTTGAACATTTACAAAACTTCTTAATACTTTTTTGAGCCCGATCCGACCTCAACCTGACTCAATCCATTTATAGATCTTGCATTCTATATTAAGTAATTTTCTAACATAAATTAAACCACTTCGAATTAAAAAAATATTTTTTTAAACTAAATTCCTATGAAAGTGCATATGTTTTCTCTTGAAAAAAATTATTTAAATAAAAAATCTTGTTGATTGACTGCAGAATCAAAAGGGAAATTTATCAGAATATTAATTTTTTTTTAATTATCAAATTACCTATATTTTGTATTTATTTACCAAAATGCGCTTTTTTTTTATGGTTGGGAAGTCGTCATATCATATGGCGACTTCCCAACTTAACATTTTATTTTTAAAAAAAAAATTAGGCTCAGAAGTCGCCATATGATATGGCATATGGCGACTTCCCAGTATAATTTTTTTTTTTTTTGAAAGTCGCCATATCATATGGCGACTTTCCAACACCTATTTTTTTTAAATTATTTAATTTAATATTTAATTAATTAATTTAATTATTTAATTATGTAATTTAATTTAAAAATATATATTTTTTAAATTATTTTAAAAGCCTAAATAATATATATTTTTAGAATATTATTATTTTTATATACAATTATTTATTTATTTATATAATGATAAATAAGAATGTAATGATAAATAAGAATAAATCAACATATAACAAGGAATGTGAAATATGTAAATATTACAGGTGTATAATTGGTTCATTGTTGATGCGAACTCTCCCCCGATGTGTCAGATGGATAAGGACATTTTCGACGGCTATGACCTTCATTTCTGTCCATTTCATTACGAATACGACTTGATTTTGGCCGACCATGTGGATCTCTTCGCATTTCTGGATTGGGACACACTTCTGGTTCATTCTATTGAGGCGAATAACCTTCATTTGCAACTGCTTCAAACTCATGCCTATAAACATTGAATATAGTGTCAAGTTTATAGACATTGTCCATATATTGCATGCAATCTACATGGACATGTGCACAAGCAGCAACTACATGGGAACAAGGGAACCTTTGTGCTTGAAACTTCCGACAGTCACACCACATCTCACTAAAATTTACTTTGTACTTCATTGTAGCAACTCCCTCTTGTGGGTCAAGTAACTCCTCAATAAAAAAAGATTGATTTGCACGCGTAAAATTACGAACCGAGTGGGAGTTAGCTTTCCTACGATTTTCTTGCATTGCCATTGTGATTGTTTCACAATATGTGTGTCCTCCCTCAATCATTCTTTGTTGCTTATTGCCCATCTTAACAAAACGTTCAGCCAACCTATAATATGTTGCCTGCACCAAAGCAGTGTTAGGAAGATGGCGTGTCCCCTTCAACATTGAATTGATAGATTCAGCTAAGTTGGTTGTCATATGCCCATAGCATCTTCCTTCGTCATATGATTGGGCCCACTTCTCCTTGGGGATCCTATCAAGCCAATTACCCGCCTCTGCGTTTTCTCGACGAAGAATCTCATACATCCAATGAAAATGGGGTCGCCTCAACTCGTATCCTAATAAATTTTTTTTAAATAAAAACTTATTAATTTCAGTATTATTTTATATATTAAAGGAAATATAAGAGATAAAATAACTATGATCCGATTCCATACCCAAGTTGACAATTTGTCGATGCAATTCCTTATTGTTAAACCTCTTCATGAAGTTAGCTGCAATGTGTCAAATGCAGTACACAGAGTATGCATTTGGAGGATTTCATCCACTACCATGGCATCTGATTGCAGCTTTGATGGATTCATGTCGATCATACATTAAGCATATGCCAGGTTGTGTTGTCACATGTATACGCAAATTAGTGAGAAAGAAGGACCAAGCCTCTGCTGTCTCACCCTCCACAATGGCAAAGACAATTGGTAGTATATTTCGGTTGCCATCTTGTGCAATAACTAACAACAATGTTCCTTTGTATTTTCCATATAAGAATGTAGCATCTATTTGCACAATAGTTTTGCAATATGGAAACCCTTCAATGCACGACTTAAATGTTCAAAAGAGTCGATGGAATATTCTCTTACCCTGGACTATTCTATCACCGTGATATGCAGGTATCGTTTGCAATTCCACAATTGTACTAGGAACGAAATGTTGCATTGCACCCAACCATTTAGGTAGATCATTGTACGATCTATCCCAATCGCCAAAGACTCGAATAATAGCCTTTTGCTTTGCTTTCCATGCTTTCCTATAAGAAGTGATGTATCCATACTGGATTCGCATCTCAGCGATCAAAACTGAAATGGAAATCTCCGGATTTTCTTGGACTAATGACGGAATGCATGAACAGATCATGTTAGAATCTAATTTGCAATGATCCTGTAAAATTCTTCCCGATGTGCAAGTATGAGGCCCATTATATTTTCTAATCTCTTATACTTGTTTCTTCTTCATGAATGTTGCCCTTATTCTCCAATTACACCTTTTCCCATACATTGGACACTTGCCATGATATTTGGTTGGCTCGGATTCAATAACTCTGTAATCTATAGAGTTTTTGATGTTGTAGTGCTTAATAGCTGAAAGCACAGCCTCTTTCATTGGAAATTGTAACCCAACATAGAGATCAACTGTAGATGGATTCCAACTCAGAGGTGCAGCAAATGTATGACCATATTCAAGAAATTCTGGCACTTGCATTGCATCTAGATCCAGGGTGCGCATATGGGATGCAGGCTCATAAAGGGGAAGAACTCCATAAGTGTTGATATCAGGGCCAATGTCTCCGTCAGAATCATTGCTCTCATCATTGTCATTTGTGAATTCAGCATACTCTTCTTCTTGCTCACTAAAGTCACCAATATATTCACCATGGGCTCTACATGACTGAACATGATCATCACCAGCTGGCACATTATCCAGGGCAGTAGGAATTGTTGGTGAGACAAATGAATTATGAAATGTTGTAGCTTGAGATGACACTTCTTCTGGGAGAATGTTGTATGAAGTGGGAACATAATACAACGGCTGAGAATCATCATCTTCTGGAAGCCCACAATCCTCAATGTCAGCATATAACTCAAGTACACCAACATTTTCCAATGTCTCCTGAGCATGAAACATTCCTCTCACATCATTATCATCTTCTAGTGGATAAGTCCTATATCGGATTCATCCTTCACCAATAGAAAGAGGAAGCCTATACTTAATTCTGAAACTCTTTTTGTATTTCCACCTTTGATTTTTGTATGAAACACCTTTAGTTCCTCTAATGTGACGACTTCATCAACACGAAAGCTTTTAGGACGTTCATAGTCAAAGGTAGCACCTTCATCAGTATTATGAATTTGGCCATTATAGTAAACCAATGCGACCACTCTGTTGCTCATGTTGTGTAGTAATGAAAGTGAGAAGGATGAGAACAAAGGTATTATCACTCAGCAAAAAAAATAAGAAATAGAGAAGGATGAGAATGACAAGGCATTATTACTAACACCAGAAAATAACAACTAAGATTGAGAATGAGGAAGGAAATATCATATTATAATAGTTTATTGAGTAAAATATGGTGAAAATTTGTTGAATCTGATTCCCATTTTTCAGCTGATAAGTCCCATCCTTTGAAACTGTTGAATCTGATTCCTATTTTTTTGCTGACAAGTCCCATCCTTTGAAACTGTTGAATCTGATTCCCATTTTTCTGCTGACAAGTCCCATCCTTTGAAACTTTTGCATCTGATTCCCATTTTTCTGCTCATAAATCCCATCATGGTGAAAAATTGTTGAATCTGATATTTTCAGCTGATAAGTCCCATCCTTTGAAACTGTTGAATCTGATTCTCATTTTTCTGCTGATAAATCCAATCATGGTGAAAAACTTTTGATTCTGATTCGGATTTTTCAGCAGATAAATCCAATCATGGTGAAAATTTGTTGATTATGATTCCCATTTTCAGCTGATAAATCCCATCCTTTGAAAGTGTTGATTCTTATTCCCATTTTTCTGCTGACAAGTCCCATGCTTTGAAAGTGTTGAATCTGATTCTCATTTTTCTTCAAACTCTTCATTGACTGAAAAACAGATTAATGACTCAACAAAAATCTATTGATATATCCCATCCTTGAAACTGTTGAATATGATTCTCATTTTTCTGCTGATAAATCCAATCATGGTGAAAATTTGTTGATTCTAATTCAGATTTTTTTGCTCATAAATCCCATCATGGTGAAAAACTGTCGATTCTGATTCCCATTTTTCAGCTGATAAATCCCATCCTTTGAAACTGTTGATTCTGATTCCCATTTTTCTGCTGACAAGTCCCATCCTTTGAAAGTGTTGAATCTGATTCCCATTTTTCTTCAAACTCTTCATTGACTGAAAAACTGCTTAATGACTCAGCAAAATCTAATGATATATCCCATCCTTGAAACTGTTGAATCTGATTGTCATTTTTCTGTTGATAAATCCAATCCTTTGAGACTGTTCAATCTGCTGATAAATCCCATCATTTGTACCAAAAGATCAATTTAAAAATTTTATATATATTTTTATTTTTTATATATAAAAATAAAAAATTATTATAAAAAATATGTATTTAGGCTTATAAAAAATAAAATTAATAAATTTTTTATTTTTATCTATAATTAAAAATTAATATAATTAAAATAAAAATTACAATAAAATGCAAATTTTTTTTTTCAAAATGAAGCACAAAAGTCGCCATATCATGTGCTTCATTTTGAAAAAAAAATTAAATTTTTCAGTTGGAAAATTGCCATATGATATGGCGACTTCCCAACAGGTAAAAATTAGCGTATTTTAGTACATAATTTGCAATATTCGGCATTTTGATCATTTTTTTCATCAGTATTCAAATAAAAACACCGAATTGGAAGGAGATTCTGCTTCTCTGTCAGCTACATAGAACTATCAACAGCTGGAGATTGAATTTCAATGGGCAAAGAGGAAGCTAAAGAGCAAATCCCTTATTGCAAGTATTCTCAGAATTGCTTGGAATGCTCTCATTTATCATGTATTGATGGAGAGAAATAATCGTAGTTTTGGTAAACCGCAATAACATTGTGCGCAAATGCTAGAGAAGATTAAAGAGGAGGTCAGTTATCGACTAGCAGGGATGAAAGGTATAAAAGAAGATACTGTAAATAGAAAACTATACTTAGCATAGGGACTGAGTAAGTCTTTGTTTACAATTTAAACTTGTAACTTGTTTATTAGTTTAATTGTTTCTCTAGCCAAGTTAGATGTACAGATGTAGCAGTGATTACTGCTTTTGGATAAAAAAAAAATAATCAAAAGTGTACCTTTTCTTTTTCGTCTTCGCTAACAGTGTTAGCACTGCGAACCGCATGTTGTGCGCACTCCACGCTCGCTCGATAGCTATGCCGATCCGATCAGCCAAAATTTAGCATGCAAATGTAACACTCTTATAACAAACTTGTGACAAATAAAGCCCTATTCAATAACAGAAAAAACCGAAAATTTCTTCCCCTAAAACACCTCCAATCCATGAGAATTCCCCACATTTTTTCCATTTTCCATATTGCTTTTCCCTTTACGATTTCATCTCTTTTTGTTCTTTTGTTTTTCTCTTACTTTCCATAGGGGAAAAACCCCTTCAGGAGGCAGCTGCAGGAAAGGCCTTAATTTCTGTACCCTGATCCTTCGCCATGGCTTTTCCTTGTTTTCTCTTCCTCATTCTCTTCTTCCTCTCCATCTCTTTCTCAGAATCTAAGCTCTCCATTGACTATTACAAAAACTCATGCCCTGACTTGGAAAATATCATTCGAGAAACCGTCACCAACAAGCAGATCAGCAACCCCACCACGGCGGCAGCCACCCTCCGTCTCTTCTTCCACGACTGCATGGTAGGAGGCTGTGACGCTTCGGTCCTTATCTCCTCCAATGCCTTCAACAAGGCCGAACGTGACGCAGACATCAACCTGTCTCTTCCAGGGGACGCTTTTGATGTCATTGTACGTGCAAAGACAGCTCTGGAGCTCTCTTGCCCTGGCATTGTCTCATGCGCCGACATCCTCGCCCTCGCCACTCGCAACGTCATCACCATGGTCGGTGGACCCTTCTACACCGTTAAGCTTGGTCGCAAGGACAGCTTGGTGTCTAATATCTTCAGCGTCGAAGGCAACATGCCGAGGGCTAACACGACCATGGATGAGATCATCAGGATGTTTGAATCCAAGAAATTTACAGTTCAAGAAATGGTTGCCCTAACTGGTGCACACACCATCGGGTTCTCTCATTGCAAAGAGTTTGCGTACAGGCTTTACAGCTACAACAAAAATACCCCAACGGATCCTAGTTATCATCCAATGTATGCTGCGGCTCTAAAGAAAGTGTGTGCAAATTATGAGAAGGATCCTGCAATGTCAGCTTTCAATGATGCCATGACTCCATCAAAGTTTGATAACATGTATTACCAGAACTTGAACAGGGGGCTGGGGCTATTGGAATCAGATAATGGGCTATTGAAAAACCCTAGAACCAGGCCTTTTGTGCAATTGTATGCTACAAACCAGACTGCATTTTTCAACGATTTTGTTCGAGCAATCGAGAAGCTTAGCCATTATGGGGTTAAGACAGGGAACAAAGGGGAAGTGAGGCGGAAATGCGATGCTTTTAATTCAATTCAGACTTAAAAATTTTTAAATCAATTTGGTGATGGCAAAAGAAGATCGTATTGTATTATATTATTATTATTATTATTCTCTTTTTTGTGCAATGATATATGTAAGGATGGTTGACTTTTATGTTGTTGAATTGCAACTTGCAAATGACAACGACCATGATTTCTAGCTATATGACTAGAACAAGATCATGATGTACAAACATTTGTAATTTCAATGATAATTAAGGATGTTCTGCTTTATAGTAATTCTCTTGCGAGGGGTTTTTCAAGTTTAAGATTAATTATGGAGTCAAATGTTTTCTTCTTTCTTTCATTCCAAAATTCGAATTATATGGAGTAGTAAGTTTTTCTCCTCAGGATTGGTGCATTTTTGGGTTGTCCAAATCCATCTTAAAACTTAAAAAGTATATACTGCCAAACCAACAGCTTGAATAGAGGAACCCTTGATGGTGAAGAAACTAAGAAATATAACTCTTAGGGTGTGTTTGGATGAGGGATTTGAAGGATGGATTTTATTTCAATCAAAATTTTAACAGTCTAAAAATGAATTTACTTGTTTGGATTAAAAAAAAAAAAGAATTTCAAAATTTATAAAGAATTTCAAGAGGCGATTTGAGCACTTCAAATTTTCTTTTGAAATTCCATTTAAAGAGGTGGTTTTTCAAAATTTCTCAAAATCTTCTCTCACTTTATTTCAAAGTGGGCCACTATAAAATACAAAATAAAAAAACAAATTATTATTTTATTTAATTATGATATATATATTTTTATATTATTACTAATATCTATATATTTTTACAAATCTAATGATATCCATATTGCATATTTGTTTTTATACATATATGTATTTCTACTTTTAATATCATTATTTCTATTTTGTAATTTTTTTTTTATTTCATGAAATTCCAACTACCTAAATTTTCTTCCAAAAAAATTTATCCAAACAAAACAATTACAAATTCTAGCATTTTGAAATGATACATTTTGAAATGCCTTCATTTTAAATTTCTTCAAAATTTTAAAATTTTTCATCCAAACACATCCTTAGGGTTATCAAAAGCCTTGATGGTGAAGAACCTACTCTAAGGATCTCTCGAACGCTAGACCTAAAAAAAAAAAAAAAAAACATTTAATAAAAAGGGTAAATGGGATTTTTGAAAAAATATATATATAAGAGTCGCTTTTGATTAAGTGTGTTTGATCACTTATAAAATTTATCTTTTTAAAACTTAAAATTAATTAAAAATTATTAAAAATTAAGTTTTGAGATATGTGTAAAATTTAAGTAAAAATAAAACGGATTTGAGAGTCAATTATGCGTGGGGAAGATATTAACACCCCACAATACCCGTTTAAAATGGTAACTATTAATAATATATTATCTTATATCTTAACTAAAAATGATTCTAATTTCAGTATTTAAAAATAATTTCTATAATTAAATTGCATCATTAGTTTGAAAATCATTTAAGAGTGAAATAGGGTTTTTATTTCAATAATTTTTTTCTACATCATCCTATAGCTGGGTCAATATAAAAATAAAAAAAAAAATTATTTAAAATACTATCTCGTCCTTTAAAATGATATTTTTTTTGTGAAAGATAATTATTAGTATTTCCCCTGAACGCGCAAAAAAAATTCAATAATTACCTCCATTGGAGATATTGCCTTACGTTACGTAAAAACAAAATGATTTTATTTTAACAAGTCATTTTATCACATGCGTTGAACGTGAGATTACACGTTAATTATCCTATATTTATTAAATAATTTATGTTTAATAATAAAAACTTATGAAAATAATTATCACATTGCATATCTTAATTTTTTTTTAAGAGATGCAAACAAATTTAACTCCATGTAGGCCAAACATCTAACAATTACATAAACAAATCTGTAGTAAAAGATAACATGGTGAAAAAATATATTTTGTATCAAGTTATTTTACATGCTTTTTGTATGGTAAAATGTCCATTTATCTAAAAAACAAAATTCAAAAAGTAACTAATAAGGATAATAACTTTTATAAATTGATTAAATTATGTGAAAATGAAAGATTTTCCAAAGTATTATAAGATCACATAATTTCACCTTTAAAATCTAATATACATTTAATTTCATACTAATATGTTACGACTAAATATATTTCAAAATAAAATCACTACACTAATAATATTAATCAATCAACTAACAAAAAATGATGTAAAGCAAACCCTTAATACGAAAAAGGTAATTAAAAACAATAAAGGAAGAAAAAATATAATTATTAAAATAAATAGAGAAATTGACAAACACTTTATCTTTAAACATATTGTAATATTTTCTTGAATGATAACACTACTATTTTGAATTTTTTAACTTATTCCTAAGGTATAAAGTTTTTAATCTAAACCCAACATAACTTTTGTAGGATAAAAGTAAAAACTATATTAAGTCGTATTAAATTTGACAATTTCAATTTTTCAAAAAATTAATGAAGGTTTTTGTAGAAGTAGATTAAAACTATAGTAGGGTTATAAGTCGATCATGATAGATAATAAATACTTTGAAAATAATCCATCATTCATTAATTGATACTAATTTAAGAAAATTATAAGATTGGTAAAATAAAACAAAATAATATTAAAATAATAGAAATTCATACAATTTAAATAATAAAATAAAATAAAATTTTATTTTATTTTATTATACTTAATTGTTAAAACATTATCTAAAATATTTTAATTATTATTATTTTTAAATTCTATCATGATATTAAAATTTTCAATGATAAATTTTATTAATATTTATGATACAAAATCATAAATAAGAATAAAATAAATCTTATTATTATTTATAATATAATATAAAATATATATATTTATATTATAAAACTTATTTATAAATAAATTATATAAGAACATAAATTTACATATTATATAAATAATCAAAATTTACATTATGATTTAAAATAGATTAATTTAACTTTTTTTTTTTAACCTTTTAAAGTTAATAATGAAAAATTATAACATTGAAGATAAAGTAATTCAATGTAAATTTTAACATTTTTTATTTATGATCAAATAAATCTATTTAACTAAAGTCTCACTACAAGAGAACGGAGAATTAGCGACGGAAGTATTTTCGACGGATTTTTTACGTCGAAAATAGTCCACATTATCGACGGAATTTAGAACATTACCGACGGAATTTCGTCGGTAATTTTATCCCTATTACCGACGAAAATTTGGACTATTTTCGACGAAAATTTTGTATTACCGATGAAAATTTTTCGTAGGTAATTTTCATCGGTAATACTTTAGCGGGATTCTAATTGGTTCCCGTCAAAGTATTACCGACGGAATGAGAATTATTATCGACGGAAAACTCCGTGGTCGCTAAAAAGTATTACCGACATAATTTTTCTTTTAATAATTACTTTTATTTATTATTTATATAAATCAATTTCAATATCCCAAAAATTTAATTCCATTGCTAATACTTTTATCGACGGAAAATTTCGTGGCTAATAACTTTTTAGCAACGGATTTTTTTTAATAATTACTTTTATTTATTATTTATATAAATCAATTTCAATATCCCGAAAATTTAATTCCGTCGCTAATACTTTTTAGCGACGAAATTAAATTTTCATAATTAATTTTACTTTTTATTCACATAAATCAATTTCAATATTTTTTTCCGAAAATTTTCGTCGTTAATACGTTTAGCAACGAAAATTCCGTGGTTGATAAGGTTATTGGCGACGAAAATTTCCTTCGTTAAAAAGTATTACCGACGAAAATTAATTTTCAAAAAAAAATATTTCAAAAATCGATGAACCTTTTGCCGACGAAATTCCGTTGGTAATGACTAAATTTTCGTCGGTAAAAGTCTCGAGCATAATTAAATGCCCGAGACTCTCTTCTTCTTCTTTCTTTCCTTTTTCTCTCTTTCCTCTCCTCCCACATCCCGCGCCTCTCGAGACCCAACCACCTCCGCCTCAGCCATCCGCCGTCCACCCGCACAACCCATCGTCCATCGTTCGTCCGCTGCGTCGCGCCTGGTATGTCTCTTCTCTTCTCTCTCTTTATAAATTGATCTTTTTTTTTTTTTTTGAAATAAATTTAACAAATTTTATTATCAGCTATTAAAGGGTAAAGCAAAGAAAAGAAAGTAATTGGATCATCAAAACGGAGAGGAGGAGGAGCAACAACAACAGATAACAGTGGAGGAAGCAGTAGTAGCAGTGACCATTTCCACACTCTCCATCAACGTCTTAAACATGCTTTAAGTTTTGGTATCACAGGTAAATTTGCCCCTTTTTTAATTTTAATCATTTATTTAATAAAATTATTTATGGGTTTTTGATAAATTACTTAAAATGGGCAGATTGAGTTATGATAAAGAAAGGAGATGGAAGTGTACGAATTTAGAGATTCATAAGCATGTGGTTCGTTCCCTTGTTGCTTTTCTTGATTCTTCTTCGGGACATACCTCAATCCATCGGCTTCATTTTTTTTAAGGGATTATGTTTTAATTCTATACTTGGAATATTAATTTATTTATTTTGATCTTTGGGTTGTTTAGATTATTGAGAAAAACCACTATGTTACTGCAAATTATTATTTTTTTAATAATATTATAATTTATTAAAATATTTGTTTATTTATAATATTAGATAATTTATTTTATTTGTTTTTCATGGAAAATATTAATATATTTTGGTATAATTTATATAATTAATTAATAATTTATTTTTTATCCAAATCACAAAATTACTAATGGAATATTCCGTCGGTAATGTACCTTTATCGACAGAATATTTCGTTGCTGAATAAAAAAACTTTCAGTCGGTATTGTTTTTTCCGACGGAATATTCCATCGAAAATATTCCGTCGATAATACTTTTACTGACGGAATTTTTATTTCCAACGGATATAGTATCACCGACTTAAGAATTTACCGACGAAATTTTCTGTCGGTAAAACCCTTTACCGACGGAATAAGGACTTTTACCGACGGAATTTTCCATTGGTAAAAGTCCGTTCTCTTGTAGTGTCTTTCAATAGAATTAAAATTTTTATTTATAAATTGAATAAATTTTATTAATAAAATATTTAAAATTATAAATTAGCAATATAATGAATAAAAATGAATATTTTCGTCAGTTCAAAAAAAAATTCATATTCGTGCTTTTATATATATTATAGATAAACTATTGCTAAAATGCGTTATAAAATGGAGGCAATGATCATGACAAGCATAAAAGAATAATAGTATAAATAATAATAATAATATTTAACACAAATCTCATTTTATTTTTGAAAAAATATTTATTGTTTTAAAGTCGGGATACAACGAAGATTCTTTGCGTTGTAGAATTGTTTAGACTTTTCTCAAATAGGAGAGAATCTAGAGAATTATTATTTCCATTCAAGAATCCTTGCGTTATCTCAAAATGAAAATGATGCTCCCTCGTGAGAAAACCGTGAAAGTGCGCCCTAGATACCTAACCAAGATACCGAGACCATCTCACTAAATCATATAATTCCGTTTTGATCTTTATAGAAATTTTTTTTTCATGTTTTTAAATATTGAATTGATACTCAAGGAATTTAAAAAGTTAGTAGAATAAATAGAGCAATGAAATATAGAACAGTGCGTAAATAAATAAATAAATGAGAGAAAGTAAATTGCGAAATAATAAATTACATGAAAAATAAATAAATAAATAAAATTGTAAGAAAAATAAATAGATGCAATAAAGTAAAATAAAGACGAATAATTACAAATAAATTTATCAAAAGACAGAGCTTAGATAGAGATTTTTTCAATTCAGGTAAGCCCGACTCGAATTACTGTTTATTAATAAAAAAATATTTTTATATTTAAATTTAATTATAAAAATATTTTTAATATTTGTTTGAACAGTGATATGGATTTCCAAACTGATCCGAACTCGATTCGGTTCAAGCCTTAATACGAAAAATAAAAAAGATTCGGATCGCAGCTCAATCCGACCCATGAATAGGCTAGACTTACAAGTAAGCACCAAATAATAAATAAATAACAAGACAAAGCAAAAATAAAGTAGAATAAGCCAAAATGAAAGAAAATAAATTAATAATTAGCAAACGGATAAAATAAACAAGGAAACAAGGCGGATCCTACGCGAGGATGTGTTTCTCCTTTTTAAACAGGGGCGTTCGACTACCATCAGAAGGTATCCGAACCCTAGAGAATTTCAAACAGATTTGAAAAAAGATCTGATATTAGGATGTCATGGAAAGGGCATTCGAATACTTTTTCTGGACAAGAAGTTTTTTTTACTTAAGGGGCATTCGAATATCATTGAAAGGGTATTCCGAATACCCATGACTAATTTTGAAGCTATGGGATCGCCAAAGAACTTTGTTATTAGAAGCATTGTCTAATCAAATTGTATCTCCATGGCATATTAATAATAATAAAAAAAAAAAAAAAAAAAAAAAAAAAAAAAAACAAGTATCTATATTTAGATAATGCAAATACTAGAATAGATAAAAAATGTTGTTTACAATTTTTATTATAATATTCCCTTCATACTACAGACTCCAGACCAGAAATTTGTAAACTGATTAACAGTACTATAGAAAATCAGCCTTCTTAATTTACCTTTTTCCAACTCTGTCATTCCCATTTCTGGAAGAGCTGTGGATATATAGCTGGTGGAGGAATTCCTAACTGATTATACAGACTCTGGCAGTCCTTTGAAATATAAGATGGAGATGGCTTGATGACAATGTGCATGCCGCAAGTGTCTTCCTGAAAATGGTTATGACAGGGAGGAGTAGAATGATGGAATTCAGTCATGTCACAGTATAAATTTTGATTCTGATCAAGAGAATTGAAGTTCATTATAAGAAACTTATGTTGCTCCGACTCTTATTTTTTTATAGTATTCGTATCCGACGCATATCTTGATATGGGTATGGGGATATGATCCCAAGAACCCATCAAATTTATTGAAAAAACTTCAAATAAATCTAACATATCTTTGTCTGACACATACACGTGTCCGACATTCACACCCGAATCCGAATAACATAGGAAGAAACTCCTTGAACAGTGTAGACTCAGGTACACAAGAAGAAAAAGAATTAAAAGATGGAAGAGAACAATGCTTACAGACACCATTGAAATCTTGGGGAGGTTCATCCGCGAAACTCAAGTTTGTGCTCTTTGGCTGGAGCCACATTCTTCTCTTCTTTAGCCCTCAGACTTATGGGCATTTTGGTGACCCCCCAGAGCCTGTGAGTTTGTAAACTTCTTAAGGCAAAACTGACATTTATAGTTTCTCTTCTCCAGTTTCCTCTCTTTCACAGTTTTCCCCATCTGAGACAAAATTTTCTCTGAAGACTTTCCTGAATCATTCACTTCTTCAGATCCCCCCAGACAGTTTTCACGCCCTTCATCGAAACTCAGCTCAAACCCAAATAACCTTAATTGTTCCTTTCCCATCTTAATTTTGCAGTGAAAACATCAAATATGGCCTTTACAAGAAAGAAAAGGCAGGAAGCAGCAATGTGTAAATCTTATTCTACTTATTCTATTATATAGAAAGTCTAGGACAATCTAAATGCTTCTCTCCTATTTATAGAAAGCTTATTTGGATTAAGTGTTGCAGGCTACAACTGGATTGGATTTTTTTCCCCAGATATGAACAGCAAAAAGCATCAAATAAAGTCATGGAAAATAAGAAATGAAAAAAAAGGAAATCAGATTCAAACTCAGCAATAAAAGTTTTAATATATTCCTACAAACTATGTTACTCGGATTCGGATGTAAATATCAGATACGGATATGTGTCTGATACAGATATGTTCAATTTTTTTTTTAATTTTTTCATATATTTGGAAGGTCTTTAAAGATCATATCCCCATACCCATGTTTAGATATGCATTGGACACGAATATTAAATACAAATACTAAAATTCATATATCGAAATAACATAATCTACATAAATGCATCATGGCAGTCTATTTTGATACCACTCTATTTGATATAAAAACTCTTAATGAACAGCAGTACTTCAACATGCAATTACATAACAACTTGAGCATATTAAAATTCATATATATATATATATATATATATATATATATATATATATATATGATAATTGAAGTGATAACATTTGATCAAGATCTAAAGTACTGCCAAAAGTCAAAAAGAGGTGAGGATGCTAGCTAGGACAGCACTAACTTCCAAAACAGTGTTATCCCGAAAATATCTACATGCTTCTAGTATCTGCAAATTGTGACCCCTGTAGTACTGTGACTTAGGCTCCTAATCAAGCCATTTTATAACAACTCTTCCAGCAACTGAAAATACAGCAGTAGTTTGCTTAAGAAACAAAATAGAATTAAAAAAAAGTGGATAATGATGTAAGCATATCTACTAAGAAAGTATAACAGAGGAGATCTGGTCATATCATTTTAAAGAGTGCAAACACCTAATTCTATACAAATAAGGAAACTTTATAGCGATGTTAAGCTATGTTACTCGAATTTTTTATTTTTTTAAAATATTCGTATATGATATTCATGTTTAATATATATTCGAACATGGATATATGAGATATGATCCTCCAAATATATAAAAAAAACTTCAAATAATTAAACATACTCATGACGGATATATATTCGTATCTGACACTCACTTCTGAGTCCGGATAACATAAATTTTAAGTATTTTGCAACTCATACTTTAGGTAAACAAAAGTTATGCATCCGATTATTGGAGAATATACTTTTAACCTTACGGGACAAGTATAAACTATTGGATTGTGTTCACTTTCCACTCTTCTTTTCCTTAACAAAGTACTACAAAATTCATTTTTTGCTTTAGGAAGAACCCATATGCACTATGCAAGCACTAAATTTATCCTGGTGGCCAAATGCTGTCTCCTTCATATGATTATTAGTAGTCATCTTGTTTGATGTCATTATGTGCAAGTTGTTCATGAATTTTTCTTTCTAATCCTGTGGTCCAAAATTTCAACCAAATAAGTAAGGAAGAGCAATATTTTCTTTGCTCTGCGGAGAACAAAGTGAAGCTAATTATGGATCTGATATTGAAGTACAAAGATTACTTGGTTTTGTTCATGCTAGAGTTCTTGCAGTAATCACGTAGGAGATAGGAATCATCGTTGGGAGCCAACTTTTTCTGGCTACTTCCTTTCATTATGCATTTATGGCAAAGCTTACCATGAGTATACAGAAGACGATTCAGACCAAACTTAAGTTCATTTGGGATCCTTTGGTTGAGATGAAGGTATGCCTTGTTCCTGTCTGCTATAGCTGGGGGCCTGGGACCAAACCAATGGCCATAGCAATCTCAAACACCTGCAGAGATATTTGAGAGCGAAAAAATAGTTCCATAAATCGATGTCAAAGCGACTGGAGCAATCTGCTACTCACATGTGTGTCCGCTGGAAAATCATCTCACTGAAGATTGAACATCAAAACACAAGCCACCTGCCATGCACCAAGTGTTGAGTTTTTATATAATTAAACTGGGGATCTGAATGCTGAGAATATTAAGTAATTCACAACAAAAAACATGAAGCTGATCAAAACTTCATAAACAGGATCACAATCAGAAACCAGCATTACAAATCTTTAACATGCTACCTAAACCTAGTCAGTTTGATACAAGGTCCAAAATATATCAGATTTCTGCTTAACATATATGCTGCAATTCCACATCATGATCCAGTTCTCAATCTAATTCTATTGAATAACATGCACGCTAGCATGGATTTCTTATTGGTTTAACTTTTTATTTATTTATCTTTTAATTTCATATCAATAACATGTGAATGAGCACATAAATTTAAGTCAAATAACAATGAAATGATGATAGTAAAAAAGAATAATACCATATTATGGTGATTGTGAAAATTTAACTCAGATACCATGCCAAATTAAGTTACTGAAGACAACACTTATGAATCTTAGATAAAGAGGAAGAAGATCTGGAAGAAAAAGCAGGCTTACAAATGATTGTAATGATACCAAAAACTTATTTTGAATTATATTCCACTGTTTTTCTCAATTAGATTTCATATAAGACATTGGCAAAGTCAATGAACCTATCCATTAACATCATACTCAAATAGAATACCAATTCATACATTAGTGCTTGCAAACACACGCAATTATGTAAGTGAAAGTACATATGGAATTCATCAAAATGGCTGCAGGATCCAGCAGCTTGTCAAGCAAAGACATCAGGTAGATAGTTCAATTTTCTATGCTGGGATGTTTCCAACAATTGTTTCCATGGGTAGAAATCAAAATGCACTTGTAGTACTTTCTGTCTTTATAATAAGCAACCAAAGAAGGCACTTAACTCTATCCTATACAACAAATTATGAGGAATTCATATATTGCAAGAGACTTGATAACTCGACACTGACAGCTTGACTATATCCAATCATGCAGGCATGAACTCTTCCACTTATCTTGCATACATACAAAAACAATTTAGACTATTTGAGTTTATCTTTGTAGTAATCATACATGAAATATGAGACTAAAGAGAAAGCTCTTACTAGAGGGCTGATGCAATAAATATATTTTCATGGGACCACTAACTGAGTTTTCATTTGGGCTTCTTTTTTTTTTTTTTTTTTGAGGGGGATGGGGGTTAGAGAGATGAAGCGTAAGAAAATCCATCATCGTTGATGGGTTAGGTTCCAACCAGTGGAAAAATGAAATGGTGAATCACTGTCCATCAGGGAACTATCAGGGATGAAGATGGAAGTAGCTTTGATCCTGAGTGAGAATAGATGCAGCAATCTGTAAATCTTAGGCTGGAGTGGGCTCCAAAATCAACACCACAGCCATCAGCATTGATAGGGACATATCTCTACAAATTCTTTCTTTTTTGTTTATGCAACTAAGGTCAAAACTAATATATCTATGGTTAACAACATGTTCAGATATATCATGTCAGTAAATAGAATATTACATATAGCATATTCCAGTAGGCCACACCATTGAGTATTCTGCTGGAATACAGCTAAACTACAATGACCTTTGGTTGAGTAAATAATAATCAAGGATTGTGATTTTTTTTTTCTTCCTTGAATAATGAGATGAAACTATGGATCTAAGCTAGTAGGACTACAAAACTTATAGGACGTACTTTTTAAGAAAAAACTGGATAAACAAAAAGACATTGGTCAAGCATTATTATTTGAGTGAAACTGTAATTTAGTGGTGATAAGTGCTTAATTGCATACATTTTTATGTATTATTTCTTTATACTTTGTGTTTTAATTTTTAACTTCCTTGATAAATTATTATATTTTCATGAATTATAGGTATTTTGGAAGAGATGAAGTAAAAACATGTTAATTATGATGTTAAAGAGCTTATAAAATCACAATCAAAAGATGGAAGAAAACTTGAGAATCAAAAAAATCAAATTTTTAGGGCTAGATGATCAGAAAGATTTGACCTACAGAGATTGTTTCTAAGAAATCATTATGTTAAAGTCATTATTTGAAGAAACTTCCTCTTGACTTTTGAAGCTGACTTGAATACCTTTCCAATGATAGTTTACACGTCTAAATCGGACAACAGATAATCATCCAAATCAGCCGACAAAATATGAGACAGTGCATCAGTCGCGAAAACCGAAGTCAGCAAGCAAAATTTCACAAGACAACCCACTTGGCGCAGCGGCGCCACCCTTATTGCCTCTCAAATCCTTAAATCAGGAAAAAAATCGCAAAACTCAAAAATCTTGTCTATTTTGCACTCCTTTGACTTCTAACTTCCTTAAAAAGCAAGAACGGGTTTTCAAAACTTTAAAACTCTATAAATACCATCTTTTGAGCCACCAACTATGAGATGCTTTTGATTATTTATCAATCTTCTTTTTCTTTAATCTCTCAAGTTTTATTTTATTTTTCTTCTTAATTTCTTTTGAATATTCATGTTTATGTTAACAATGCCTATGCAAGGCTAAACTTTTATTTGGTTAAGGATGATTTCAAAGCCATAGACAAATTTTATAATTGATTTTCAGATTTATCTATAATTAGTTTTCTATCAAAGTTGATTATGTTCTTCCATAAGATTTGTTCATGATATTGTCTTGATTGATTTGTTTAGGTCGCGAACTAGATAAATCTTGATAATTATCTATTGCTAGTTTAAGAATTGTTCATGATATTGTCTTGATTCGTTTAGGTCGCGAAGTAGATAGATCTTGATAATTATCTATTGCTAGTTAGGAGTCTTGATCCGTGTAATTGTCTTGATTTTTATATTCATAAGTGGCAATTTGTAATTCATGATTATGTTGGGTTTTTGAGAATTACAATGTGGAACATAACATAAGTTGAACAATCCGAGTTTACGTGTTTGTTGCTGAGATCAACATATCTTTCTCATCATAAAGCTGTTATTAAATTGAATTTAGAGAGCTTATTCTAGGTTGTTTGATAATTAAAGATTAAATAGAGAGCTTATTCTATTTAACGACAAACTAAGGAAAGATTGAGGTAGCAAAGCTTGTTGTTATCTACGGTTGATAATTTTGATAGTTAATTGATGTTGATAGATCTGATTATTGATTCTCAATGATGTCTAATGGTGGAGAATGAAACTTTAACCATACTTTTCTCATATTTGACTTCTTTTATTTACTTACTCGCATTCTTAATGTTCTGATTTTCTTTACTTTTATTTATTTCAAACCCCCCCCTTTTTTTTTCTTGTCTTAGAACTAAAGTTTTGAACCAACCAACATATAAATTAAAAGCAATCACAATGGATTTGACCCTTACATAGTACTTTACTATAATCGATTTTATTAAGTACAAAATTTAAAAAGATACACCATTTAGAGTGCATAAAAGACCCGAAGTCAACTACACATAATCCAAATCATCTTATTAAAATGTGACTCCAAATTAAAGCACTCAACAAAGCAAAAGTATTCAAATTCACCCCTCAAGACTAAACACTACTCAATCCCACATAACTTAAGAAGCATTTTAAGTTAAAACTTAAAACAACACAATACCCCAAAATGCAATATAAGTAATTAAAAACATGTAAAGTGTTCCACATGTATCCAATTCTTCATCAACCAAATATATAAGAAGAAACATTAAAGAAAAAAGGAAAAGGAAATTCTTGTTATTAACTGATAAACCATGAAGCCAAAAATGAAAACAAATCAATGAAAACTAACCATAAATCTCAAAATTCATAAATACCCATCAAGCCAAAACAAGCAAAAAAAAAAAAAAAAAAGAAAAAAAAAAAAAGAGAAACATAAACATAAAACAAAATGAAAGAAAAGAAAAGAAAAGCCTAGAAAGCTGACAACTTCCCAGGTGGGGAAAGCAGACTTTAGAGAAGTAAAAGCCTTTTGGGAATTAATCTCAGTAGTATTCTGAGACAGCACGGTTTTCACCAGACCTCCAACACACTCTCTTCCCCATCATCATTGTTATTCAACGGCTCTGATTTTGCCTCAATGTTGGCTCAGTTTTGATGAGTCTGTGATGGCGGTAGTTGAGGAATTCTCGAGGGAAACAATGATCGAGAGCCAAAAGCTCGTCTCTTACGGCTCTGCATTCTTCAGGGGTGGGTTTATGGTGAGATGGGTAAGGCTCTTTAGTAGTGATTTTGGGTGTTTTGGAGTTGCCATCGAGCTGAAGCTGCTTCCTTTTGCGGGAGTTCTGCATTTTGATTTTGCAGGGGCTGGCAGAGTAAGGCGCAAAGCAACGACAAGCCATTAGATGGAGTACTAGACACTAATAATAAATTCATTTCATTTCATTTTATAAGAGTAATCAAGTTTTTGAACTTTGGATACCTCATGATCAATCAATTAGTATTACTAATAAAAGGAAAAAAAAAAGTTTAAAGGGTAAATGTGAAAAATATGGGTTTTTTTATATAAATATAGCTAAAAAAAAATACGCTGGTTTTAACACTAACTGGGAAATCGCCACCTCCCATGACGATTTTCCAGCATCAAAATATTGATTTTGGCTAAAAATACCAAGGGAAATCGCCATGGGGGGTGGCGATTTCCCTTGGTGTTTTTTTTCAAATTTTGATAAAAATACTAAGGGAAATCGCCACCCCCCATGGCGATTTCCCTTGGTATTTTTAGCCAAATTTCTAAAAAGGATGAAGGGAAATCGCCATGGGGGGTGGCGATTTCCCTTCATGTAATTTTTTTTTTAATTTATAAACAAATTTTAATTTTTTTTAATTTGTAAATTTTATTTTTTAAATTTAAAAATTATAAATTTAATTAAATTTCTTATTAAATTTAAATATGGAAAATTTTGTTTCTTATAAAAATTAAAAAAACAAAATAATATTTCTTCTTAAATTTGTATATCAAAAATTATATTTGTAAGTTTTGTTTTAATTTTAAAAATTTGTAAGTTTTGTTTTTTAATTTTAAAATTTATAAATTAAATTAAAATATTTTTTTATAATTTTAAAAATAAAGAAATTTCGTAAGGTATATTTTATTATTTAAAATTTATGAACAAATTTTTTTAAATTTTGTTAATTGATTTGTATTAGATAAAAACAAAAAACAAACAAAAAAACTTGCATTATATTTTCCCTTATAATCCAAAGTACATGATAAGTTGAGAAAAACATGTAATTCATTTATTGTTGATGCGAAGTCTCCCCCAATGTGCCAAATCGATGCGGACAATTTTGACGGTTATGACCTTCGTTTCTGCATAATCCACAACGTTTTGGTTGGCCTTTCTCCCTGAGGTCCATTTCATTACGAATACGACTTGATTTTGGCCGACCATGTGGATTTCTCCGCATTTCTTGATTGGGACACACTTCTGGACCATCATATTGAGGCTAGTAACCTTCATTTCCAACAGTTTCGAACTCATGTCTATAAACATTCAATATAGTTTCCAGTCTATAGACTTTGTCCATATATTGCATGCAATCTACATGGACAAGTGCACAGGCAGCAACTACATGTGAACAAGGGAACCTTTGTGCTTGAAACTTTCCACAATCACACCACATGTCACTGAGGTTGACTTTGTACTTCATTGCAGAAACACCCTCTTGTGGGGCAACTAACTCTTCAACCAGAAAAGATTGATTTGTTCGCGTAAAATTACGAACAATGTGGGAGTTAGCTTTCCTGCGATTTTCTTGCATAGCTTGTGTGACTGTTTCACAATATGTGTGCCCTCCCTCCATCATGGCAATTTGCTTGTTCCTCATCTTAACAAAAAGTGCAGCCAACCTATAATATGTTGATTGCACTAAAGCAGTAATGGGAAGATGACGCGTTCCCTTCAACACCGAATTGATAGATTCAGCTAGGTTGGTTGTCATATGGCCATAACGCCTTCCTTGATCATATGACTGCGCCCACTTCTCCTTGGGGATCCTATCAAGCCAATTAGCCGCCTCTGCATTTTCTCCACGAAGATTGTCATACATGAAATGAAAATTCGGTCGCCTCAACTCGTATCCTAATAAATTTTAAAACAAAAAACTTGTGAATTTCAATATTATTTTATATGCTAAACGAAATATAAGAGATAAAATAACTATGATTTGATTCCATGCCCATGTTAACAATTTGTCGACGCAATTCCTTATTGTTAAACTTTTTCATAAAGTTCGCTGCAATGTGTCGAATGCAGTACACTGAATATGCATGTGGAGGATTCCATCCACCATCGCGTCTAATCGCAGCTTTGATGGCTTCATGTCGATCAGACATCAAGCAAATGCCAGGCTGTTTTGTCACGTGTCTGCGCAAGTTACTGAGAAAGAATGACCAAGCCTCTGTTGTCTCACCCTCCACAATGGCAAAGGCAATTGGCAGTATGTTTCGGTTGCCATCTTGTGCAATAGCTAACAATAATGTGCCTTTGTATTTTCCATATAAGAAAGTACCGTCTATTTGCACAATAGGTTTACAATACGGATACCCTTCAATGCACGACTTAAATGTCCAAAATAGTCGATGGAATATTCTCTTACCCTGGACCAGTCGATCACCGTGATATGCAGGTACCGTTTGCAATTCCACAATTGTACCAGGCACGAAATGTTGCATTGCACCTAACCATTTAGGTAGCTCATTGTACGATCTTTCCCAATCGCCAAATACTCGAACAATTGCCTTTTGCTTTGCTTGCCATGTTTTCTTGTAGGAGGAGATGTATCCATACCGGATTCGCATCTCAGCGATCAAAACTGAAACGGAAATCTCCGGATTTGCTTGGACCAATGACAAAATGCATGAACAGATCATGTTACAATCTAACTTGCAATGATCTTGTGAAATCCTCCCCGATGTGCAAGTATGAGGCCCTTCATATTTTCTAATCTCCCATAGATGTTTCTTCTTCATAAAAGTTGCCCTTATTCTCCAATTACACCCATTCCCATACATTACGCACTTGGCATAATATTTCGTCGGCTCAGATTCAATTACTCTGTAATCTACAGAGTTTTTGATGTTATAGTGCTTGATAGCTGAAAGCACAGCCTCTTTCGTTGGGAATTTTAACCCAACACACAGATCAACTGCAGATGGATCAAATGTCAGAGGCATAGCTAATGTATGAGCATACTCTGGAAATTCCGGCACATGCATTGCCTCCAGATCCAGTGTATGCATATGGGATGCAGCCTGATATGGGGGAATATCTCGATGAGTGTTGATATCTCCATGAGTGTTGATCTCAGCAGGGACGACGTCTGGGTCAGAATCAGTATTGTCATCACTTGCGAATTCAACATCCTCTTCCTGCTCACTAAATTCACCAACATCTTCACCATGGACTCCACGTGGACGAACAGGATCAACACCAGCTGGCTCATCTTCGAGGGTAGTAGGAATTAGGGTTTGTGAGACTAATGAAGTCTGAAAAGTTGTAGATTGAGATAAGGGCACGACTTCTTCTGTGGGAACGTCGTATGTAGTGTGAACATAGAACGACCCAGAATCATAATCTTCTATGGGAAAGTTTTCTGTTGTGCGAACATTTGAAGGGCCACAATCATCGTCAACATCATCTATGTCAGCATATAACTCAAGGACACCAACATTTGCAAATGTCTCATGAGCATAAAACATGCATCTGACATCATCATCATCTTCAAGTGGAAATGTTCTATATCGGACACATCCTTCACCAATAGAAAGAGGATGCCTGTACTTAACCTCTGAAACTCTTTTTCTAGTTCCAGCTTTAATTTTTGTATGATTTTGCAGCTTCAGTTCCTCTAATGTGACATCGTCTTCAACATGAAAACTTTTTGGACGTTCACAATCAAAGGTAGCACCTTCGTCAGTATTATGAATTTGGCCATTATAGTAGACCAATGCGATCACTCTATTGCTCATGTTGTGTAGCAAAAGAAAGAAGAAATATAGAAGGATGAGAATGAGAATGAGGAGGTTTTAGCACTCACGAAAAATCTGATTGAAAAACTGTTGTAGGGGGTATTGTAAACCTTCATAAGTATTATGAATTTATAATGGTTCATTATGTTGTACCAGATGACAAATCCTATCCTTTGTATAGGATGAAATCTGATTCTGATATTCTGCCTAGGACTATTTGACTGAAAAAGTTATAACTTATTCAATGCAAAATGTGATTGATAAATCCCATCATTTGTCTCATCCATTGCAGAAAGAATCAAGTTCCAATATTTTCTGCAGCATTTGATGGACTGGAAATATAGCTGAAACCTGTCTAAAAACCTATATCACCAGTCTTATCCATTGCAGAAAAAATCAAGTTCCAATATTTTCTGCAGCATTTGATAGACTAGAAAATAGCTGAAACCTGTCTAAAAACCTATATCATCAGTCTTATCCATTGCAGAAAGAATCAAGTTCCAATATTTTCTGCAGCATTTGATGGACTGGAAATATAGTTGAAACCTGTCTAAAAACCTATATCATCAGTCTTATCCATTGCAGAAAGAATCAAGTTCCAATATTTTCTGCACCATTTGATGGATTGGAAATATAGCTGAAACCTGTCTAAAAACCTATATCATCAGTCTTATCCATTGCAGAAAGAATCAAGTTCCAATATTTTCTGCACCATTTGATGGACTGGAAATATAGCTGAAACCTATCTAAAAACCTATATCATCAGTCATATCCAGAAATTTTTTTTTCCGCTTTCCAGAATTTCACTTGTTTGCTTATGAAAATGTAATGCAAGTTTTTTTGTTTGTTTTTTATTTTTATCTAATACAAATCAATTAACAAAATTTAAAAAAATTTGTTCATAAATTTTAAATAATAAAATATACCTTACGAAATTTCTTTATTTTTAAAATTATAAAAAAATTATTTTAATTTAATTTATAAATTTTAAAATTAAAAAACAAAACTTACAAATTTTTAAAATTAAAACAAAACTTACAAATATAATTTTTGATATACAAATTTAAGAAGAAATATTATTTTGTTTTTTTTAATTTTTATAAGAAACAAAATTTTCCATATTTAAATTTAATAAGAAATTTAATTTAATTTATAATTTTTAAATTTTAAATTTAAAAAATAAAATTTACAAATTAAAAAAAAAATTAAAATTTGTTTATAAATTTCCCTTCATCCTTTTTACAAATTTGGTTAAAAATACCAAGGAAAATCGCCATGGGGGGTGGCGATTGGTATTTTTAGCAAATTTTGAAAAAACACCAAGGGAAATCGCCACCCCCATGACGATTTCCCTTAAGTATTTTTAGCCAAAATCAATTTTTTCATGCTGGGAAATCGCCATGGGGGGTGGCGATTTCCCAGCTAATTTTAAAACCAGCGTATTTTGGGAAATAATCTAAAAGGATCGGTATTTTGTGAAATTTTTTTTTTTGGCTATATTTATATAAAAAAAACTGAAAAATATGCTTTTCATAGTAGTATAATTGTTCAAAAAATTATTGTTAAAAAAATTGTAAAGATATTTTTACTTTATTAAATCATTTAGAGTAAAAATAAAATAAAATTCAAGTGGCAATTTTGTCACATTTTAAAAATTTTAAATTTATTTTTAATTTACTTTTTTATTAAAATATTTTTAAAAATAAAATTGTTTAATTTAAAAAATATATTTTTATATTTTGTAATTAAAAAATTTAAAATTTAAAAAATAATAAATAATAAAATTAAAATTTTAAGTTTATTGACTTGAAATGAGAAGGGAATGAGAGATTTTTTCATTAAAGACAATTCTGTCTTTACAATTTTTTTTCTAACAATTTTTTTTAATTATTTTAGGGTAATTTATATTCTGAGTTGCTGAACTTAGTATCAATTTTCATATAAGTCACAAATCTTTTAATTTTATCAAATCACTTCATTGAACTTCTATTATTAATAAATTAGGTCACTTATGTTAACTCCGTTAAGTAATTCTAACGAAAAAATTGACTCAGCATGCTTATATTTTTTACATCTCATCAAGATAATATCTAACTGGCATTTTAGATAAAAAAAATTTAATTCTGAGTCTGCTTTTTCGTTAGAATTACTTAACGAAATTAGCATAAGTGACTTAATTTATTAATAATAAAAATTCAGTGATGTAATTTGATAAAATTAAACGTTTGTGATCTATATGAAAGTTGATACTAAATTTAGTGACTCAGAATATAAATTATTCATTATTTTATGTTATTAGACCTTTGAACAATAATTTTACTCAAATGATGTTTTTCAAATTAACTCAAATTTAAAAGGGAAAAAACAAGGAGCATCTAAATTAAAGGAAATGTAAAGAAATAATACTTATGCACTAAGCAAAATGATATATATAAAGAGGAATCCACTTATATTATTGTAAAATTAAATTAGTTTTACACACTCTCATAATTTTTTATACGAGTTATATTTGTTTAATCCGACCATTTTATTTCATTTTTTATTCACGTAGATCATAAATGACAAGTTTCGAGTAAATTAAAAATGTCTAACTATAAAAAAATTTTAACCGTTAAATATATATTGAAAAAGATAATATTATCAATCGATATGATAAAGATATCGGATCGATTCGAAACTTGACTGTTAAATCCAACGGTCGGTTTGTTAAAATATAAATCGTATAAAAAATTATGAGAATATATAAAATTAACGTAATTTTAAATTGATGAGTGGATTCCTCATATATATATATATATATATAAAGTAGTATCAGTCCAAGTTTCTGCTACTTCGGTCATCAATTCTTCATTGCTTAACCGGGCAAAAAATTCTAAAGAAAGCTTCTTATGGTGAGCTTTCCGTAAGCTCCATAATATATATAATTTATCATGTTTATATGTAATTTTTCTCATGTTTATATGTAATAATAAAATTACATATGTAAAAAAAAATTATACTATTTAAAAAATTACATATAAACATGATAAATATGTCATGTTTATATGTAATTTATCATGTTTATATGTAATTTATCATGTTATATGTAATTAATCATGTATATATATATATAATTTATCATCTTTATATGTAAAAAAAAATTTACATATGAATATGATAATTTTATATAATTTATTATATTTATATATAATTTATTATATTTATATATAATATAATTTATTTTAAGCTCATTCTAGGAGAGTTTATATTAGAACTCCTCTTAATCGGGCTGCATAAGCATTTATGCATTTTGAGTTTACACAGTAACAAAAGTCAAACCATGACATGACTTGCTGAACAATTCGATAAAATTAAATACAACAGTGATAGTAAGATTAAATATTATAATATTAAAATTAACATTATAATGATAAAATTAAAATCAATAATTAAATGTGTTTAAATATAAAAATAATAATAATAAAAAAGTATAATAAAAAATAATAATAAATATATTAGATTAAAATATCATTACGGTAAACTATACGGTTAGATTAGAGCTGTAAACATGGACAACATCACACACATGACCTGACCCAACAATATGTACCCTCATTTCTTTCTTTCCCCCCAATTGAAAGAGAATCACAAAAAGGATGAAAAGAAAAACAAGATTATGTATGGTATAGACTAAGGTTAAAAAAATAGTACCAAAGGTTAAATCAGTTAGATTTTTAGTTCTCGATCAATTAAACAAAATTTTAAATATTTAAAAAGTATTTTTAATATTAAATAAATATTAAATATAATAAATATTTAATAAAAATATATATTTGACTTAATGATATGATCTTTATTATTTAATTAAATGATTATAGATTCGAATTTCATTAATTACAAAAATTTTTGAAAACAATATATATATATGAAATCGATTTTTATCGGTATTTTTAGATTTTTATCAATTTTTTTATCGATTAAATGAATTTTTTACCGATTCAATTAATACCTAATTTTATATAATATACCGAATCTATTAAACTTTCGATTTTCGATTTAACCAGTCAACCGATCCAATCTTATTTCTTAATCCATGATATAGACATATAGACAATTCCGAGATCTACTTTTCTTCGGTAAGATATTCTCTCGTATTACACTCATCTTAATTAAATATGTTTATGAATCGATTTAACAGATTCAATTTAAATTAAACCGAATCTAAAATAAATTCAATCTGAAGTAGATCGTATCTAAAATAAATGATAATACAAACTGGTTTGATCCGATAAATGATAAAAAAAAAATATTTAAATTTAATTATAAAAATATTTTTTTTATTATTGGAACATTACCGATCCATAAATTGATATATATATAAAAAAAAAAACACTCCTACATACCATTAACAATTCTTTAAATACAAAAATTCAATCATCAAAATCTAAAACCCTACACATTCACAGACCCAAATCATCAACAAAAAAACCTTTGCTCGCAAAAGTAACTGAACTTCCCCTCTCTCCAATGTTCAAAAATAGAAACAAAATCACCATTAATTACATTTACATAGCCCACAAAAAAACTCTAGAAATTAGTAGAATTTGCACCAAAACCATCTCTACCAACTCGGTACCGAGTTCGACTGAGTCCACCAGAGTCCAAAGCTCCTTCCCAATCAATCTCCTCATCTTCCTCCTCTCTTTCTCTCATCATCTGCAAAATCCTTTTCGCTTTCTCTTTGGCCCTTTCGCTCCCTCTCTCTTCGACTTCCCTTAAAACCTCCACGGCTCTCGCTTCTTTTGCCACTCCCTTGAACCTCAAGCTACCATGACTCAGCGCAAACAACACGGCAACGCAGTTCTCCGGAGTCGCCTCGGATTCCAACTCGCTTTCCCTCAACATCCCCACCAATATCGCCACCGCATTGGCGTCCAGCATCGCCGACTTACCCTCCGTGCACGCAGCTAAATTACACAGTACCAGCAACACCCGACTCACCGAATCCCCCGATGTCACCATCGATAACAGAGTCGATACGGCGCCGAGTTTCACTAATTTAACTCGGTTTGAGTGAATCAACGAAAGATGGTAAAGAGCGAGTGCCGAATCGTGCCGAGTACGCTCAGAGTCCGATCTCAGCGCATGAAGCAATGGTTGCAACGCGCCTAAAACCCCAACCGCCATCTTATTTTCATCTTCTAAAGCCAAACTGAAGAGCGCACCGGCAGCATGCTCCTGAGCCTCACTGGATCCCGCCTTCAATGCATCAATCAAAAGAGGAACAAATCCAGACCGTACGATCACGACCTTGTTCGATTTCTCCAAGGAAAGATTAACGAGAGAAGCGATTGCGTTGGTTTGAACAACGCTGTATCTGGACATGATCAAAGATCGGAGGGTTGTGAGTATCCGAGGAGAACAAAGGGAAACCCTAGCTTCCTCTTTAGTCCTCGTGGTTTTCCTTAACGAAATCAGACCTGTTTCTTGCTCGAAAATATCGTAACTTTTAAGTTTTAAGAAAAGCTCTTGTTCCTCCGGCGAAAAAGATTGGGAATTAGGATTTAGGGTTTCAGATTCGATGATTTCAGTGGAAGAAGATGAAGAACCGGAATTTGAGAAACACGCCGGGCGGGTGGCGAGTGGTAACGGCGTGTGAGGACTGGTGGTTACGATAACGGATTCATCGGAAGACGACGAGGTGGAGCAGAGTAAGCTGTTACTAATTCGTGGACCTATTTCGGTGGTCGCGTGGGAAAATAGAACGGGCGGGTTTTCAGCAACGGCTTTCAGAAGTTCCCGCTCCGAGACCCGAATATCCGGAACCGAAGAAAGTCTGGAAGGACTTTGTTGTTGAATCTTGGAACGGACGATTTTCTCGATGAAGGTGTAATCGACTGGGGCGGGGTCTTGGGTGTGGTGGTCGCGACACCAGGTAAGGATGGTGGTTTTGATGGCGAGGTTTGGGATGATGGTGGAGAAGTCGGGGGTTGAACCATCGGGAAGAGTAGGGGTGAAGCCGAGGTCGCGGCAGACTTGGATGGAGATTCGATCGAAGGATTGACCCGAGGGGATTACAACCGGGTCGAACATTAAAGACCCAGAAATTGGGCAGAGAAATTCGGGTGGAGGTTGGGTCTCGGGATGCTTTGGAGATGAAGAACTCCAACGATGGTGAATTGAAAATTTCCATCTGTGCTTTCCATTCCCTCCCATAATTAAAAGAAGAAAGCTCTGTGAGTGTTTTAGCAGAGATAGGGGAGAGAGTATGTGAGCTGGAGCAGAGAAAGCTGGTAAGGCGATACTACTTTTTTCTTGGAAAGATTAGGGCTGTGTGGAGATACTTACATAATTGGGCTTGTTTTTGTTTGGAGGTTGGGTTTTTTATCAGGGGTTTTGCTGATAAATGTTTTAAGAATATTTTTTTTTAAATTATTATATATAATAATATTTTAATTGATATATTAAAAATGTAAATAAAATTATCAATTTTTATAATTAATATACTGTTATTATTATAAATAATATATTAATTAAATTTAAAAAGTCTTTTAAGGACATCCATTACCAAAATTCTTTTATTAATATGTTTCATTTTTTAACTTTTGAGTCAAAGGGTATTGCAAAGGTAAATTTATTAAGATATTGCTAATTTTTTTTTTTATCAAAGTACTTATATTTTTCAAATTATATATCAAAATACATTGATTTTAAATCAGTTGAAAAGTCGTCATATAATATGGTAACTTCCCAACTAAAAATTTTATTTTTTTAAAAAAATTTTGCTCGAAAGTCATCATGCTTGTTTTTGTTTGGAGTTTTTTTTTTTTTTTTTTTAAAGGATTTTTGTTATTATATGTAGTAATATCTTGATCGATATATTAAAAATGATAATTATCAACTTTTATAATTAATATAATGCTAGACACCCATTAAGAAGACTCTTTTATTATTATGTTTCATTTTTTTACTTTTGAGTCAAGGGGTATTGCAAAAGTTGATGGTCATGAATATATTGGAATTGGAATTACATCTCAATTATATGAAATGTTTTTGTTTTTGTAATAATTAAAATTTTCTAAGGATCTTCTGCTTCGTATTGAATCGAATTTAGATAAAAAAAAAGTTTAATTCAGATTAGGTTCAAATTATTATTTATTAATAAAAAATATTTTAATATTTAAATTTAATTATAATGTATATAAATATTATTATAAA
The DNA here is from genome assembly GCA_030761205.1 of Fremontodendron californicum. NCBI lineage: Eukaryota > Viridiplantae > Streptophyta > Magnoliopsida > Malvales > Malvaceae > Fremontodendron > Fremontodendron californicum. Next base: position 7,449,942 of record JAULJL010000032.1, read on the forward strand.
AATAATTTTTTAATATTTTTTAAACAGTAACATGAGTTTTCACTGCCTACTGACACTTATAATTAATTAATGGTAGTCTAAGTTATATGGATTTTGGTATTTATAACTAACACTAGTAGGTGTTCATGTATTTGAATAGTCTCTTGTTTAAAATTTTAAATTTGCGAAATCAACTCAAAAATACCAAAAATAGATACGGGTATATGGATACATATTATAACAATATCTTAAATAAAAATATATAAATGCAAATAATGCAGCATAATATATAAATAAATATGCTTACTTATTTTTATATTTATTCATATAATTTTATATAAATTATTTATATTTGATTTGATTTAATTTAATTAATTTTATTTAAATATATCATTGTACTTATAATTAAATACAATGATATTTCTTAAATTCATTTTTTTGCTAAAAGTATTCCTTCCTTAATAACTTCAACCCGGACACTTTTGCATATTCTACCAATCAACTTTACATCTTCATATCTAATTATTACCCAATTTCAATTCAAACAATCGAAGGTAGTGTTTGGTATAGGGTGATCTCTTTAAAATCGAAAGTGATATAATCATCATGATTAGATCACCGTGTTTGGTAGTAACTTGAAAATCTTACGTGGCAGTGATTTTAACTCATTGAGAGTTATTAGATCACTCCATTGTGGGATGATCTAAATCACATCCAAAATGATGAGAAAGTTTTATTATCGAAGGAGAGTGATTTTCAAAATTATTTTAAACAAATTTACTCTCGAAGTTATGCCTATCAAAATATGGTTCTTTATAAATTTTTAATTTTTATAAACAAATCTTCGCTTTTAATCATTTTATACAAGAAAATTTATGTGATCATTAGTTATGAATATGTAAATAATTTTGAGTTATACTCATTAGTACTAGTTCATACCTTATAATTTTTTATAAATTATTCATTAAAAGAAATTGAAATTGTTGTTTTCATTAAATAATCTTATTATCAATAATAAGATTATTTTGGATGTTATATATTCAGAAAAAAAAATTTATGCAATACCAAATACAATGGTTTAAAATCACCAGTGATTTATAGTATTATACCAAATATAGTAATTTAAGATCACTAGTGATCAAATAACTTTAGTTATCTTATTATCATGATAATTAGATCACCCTGGTGATCTTAAAAACGATATTAAACACTACGTAAAGCATTAATAGTATTGTTTAAGAGAAATTGAGTATTCAAGATACAAAAATTAAAAAAAAAAGCCGAAAAAAATAAAAGATAAATGTATGAATCAAACAGAGAAAGAATGAACCAAACTTCTTTTTCTTCTTCCTCTTCTTTCTCCTACTCCTCCAAGTCCACCTCTAGTAAAGGATTAATAATGTCTTGGGGCGTCTTTGGCTTTACGAGAGAAAGGATGGATGCATATTTTGTGTCCTATCCTACTAATAAAATGTCAGACATTGGTACGGTAGATCATTGAAAAGTCCATATAACAAAGATCATAGTGATTTACTTAATTTATTTCTATAAAGTATTCTGTGTCTCAAATTATTAGTCTTTTATTAACTTTTACGGAGATTAAGAATAAAATTTTGATTTTGATGTATATATATTATTATTTTTTTTATAAATTTGATATTTATAATTTTTATGTCAAAAAGTAAAAAAAATTATGAAAATTTATTTTGGAAAATAAAAAAAGTAAAAGATAGAAGTGTTCAATAAAAAATAACACATAATTTTAGGATATCCCAAAAAAAAAAAAAAAAGATGGAAGGAATATATGCTTCATAAGTATTACTAATAAATTAGAAAAGGTTATGATAGCTTTGATTGAGTTTTAAGGTCAGTTTATTTTTGCGAAAAATGATTTTTGATTTTTTTTTCAATATTTGTTTCGCGAAAAATAATTTGGTCAACAAAAAATGAATTTCGGATCAACTAAAAATTATATTTTTTCAAAAAATATCTTATACTTTTGAAAAACGTAAAATATTTTTCGAAAGCTGAAGCAAAGCAAAAAGGATCGATATCTTCTTGTATAGAAGTTGAAACAAAGCAAAAAAAAGATTGCTCTCTGCGTATAGAGATCAATCTCCTAAAAATAGAAGTCGAAGCAAAGAAAAAAAAAATTGATCTCTCAAGTGTAGGGATTGATCCTTTTATATCAATGTAGATTTTTTGAAAAACAACTCAACAACCAAAAATATTTTACACAAGATCATCCAAACAACAAAAAATATCAAATTTTCAAAAAATATGTGAAAGTCATTTTTCGCGAAACAAATAGACCTTTAAGGTCCCGTTTAACATTGTTGTTGGCACAATTTTTGAGGCCAAAACCTGTGCTTCACCACAACCTCAATACTAAACGGATAATGTAAGACCCTCGTAAGACAAAGATCGACTCGAGTCTCTTTAAATGATTCATAGACGGTGGATCAAGTTTATGTATGCTTGTAGACAAAGCACACTACCATCTGGTCTTATTGTTATATTAATAATTTTTGGAGTAAGGGGTTTAATCGACTATTTGAGAGATTTAGTCCTAAAGTGACCACGACGAGTCAGGAATCTCAATCGGGTCAATGTAAAGCCCGTAAAATTTGGTATTTTAACTTCACATAGTGTTAAAATATAATATATTACTGATCAGGATTATTGAAAAAATCTAATCGGCACAAAACCGGTAAAATATGAACCAGGGGTATTTTGGTCATTTTACCCAAAATTTTATTTTTGGTTCGTATACGGTACCAATAGACTATGGGATCATAGAGGATCATAATATGATGCTTAGATTGAAAATTTGACATTTTTTTTTACTCAAAAAGTTAAGTGGAAAACGGATACGCCTTTAGTTAACTTAAAGGAGTGAAAATCCAGAACTGGCCGTGGGAGGGTCCGAAAAAGGTTTTAAGTAAATAAATGGATTCATATGGACATAAAATGATGTTAGAAAGCTGTTGGTGAAATCAAAATGAGAATCGGAGCTAAAACCGAAAAAGTCTTAATGTTGACCTGTAAATGATTCGGGGCCCGGATTTTATGTTCGGGATATCAAAAAATTATGAAAACTTGAGTACTAGTGTAAAATAATATTTTAAACATATCCGTGATGAGACAAATGAAAAATGAGCTTTCGAACGTAAAAATTTAATGTGAGCCCCATTTAGGCACTAAAAGATAAAAAATGGGCTAAAGGGGTATTTTTGTCATTTGACTTAGTAAATGGCCATAAAAATCAGCCAAGAAACCCCATGACCAGCCGTGACTTTCATTTTTTCATGTCTTAAGGGTTGTTTCTTCTTTAACCTTGAGAAAACCTAACCAACGTGAAGAAAACTCCATAACCAAAAGCTTGTAAGCTTGATCTCTTGATTTCTACTCATCACCAAGCCAACAAAACACATATTTCTACTATCTAGAAGGTAATGATTACTTATTTGATATTAGTTTTTCAAGAAATCATGAGAAACTATGTGTTTCTCTTTATGGCCATTTTGCCTTAGGTGGTTTCCAACATAGTCACCACCTTAAACCACCACTATGGGTAGTCCTAAATCAACCTCTACATCTATTATTTGGGGTTGGCTGAGTGAAAAAGTGGCTTGGAGTTGGAATCTAAGCTTGGCCGAATTCACCATGTTGGCCAACTATCTTGTGCCGCCACTTCCACCACCATCCGGGGCCACCGTTAGCTTTGTTAGGCTCAGGAGAGCAACTTTCCTGTTGATCGTTGCTCCGGATTTCCACCCGAGCTAGGTGTAAAAATTGTAAAGTTTAAATAACTAAGCTGTAGATTTTCAGATAGTAGCGAATCAGCCACAATTTGGATATTGTGAATGTTTTCAAATTTATAAAATATTTATGAAATTATTGTTTATGTACTAGGAGCGCGGATTAGCTGAGTTTGTCGTTGGAAGAGCTCCGGAGCACAAGGATCCAATTTCTTCCGCTTAGCGCACTATGAGTAAGCGTGTAACGATAGACGTAGGATCGTTAGATTATGTTATGACATACCGACTGTGATTGTATGAATGTATTGTCGCAACCTTAAAAAAAAACAAGTCCCATCGCAAGACTTTATATTCGTTAAGCGTGACATTAAAAAAAACCGAGGAAAATTCGACTTAATTCCTCTTGAAAAATGAAGGTTTTGAAAATGACCTTGAAAAAGACATGGAGTCGCCACCAATCTTTTTTAGCTAGGTGTGATCGGCCACTTATTAAAACCGGTTTTGCAAAATATTTTAAAATTAATTAAAATATTTTAAAAACCAATTTCAAGCCTGCGTTATAAACCAGAGAAAATCGAAGAATCGAGTTCAAGACTTGATTACGTGTGGGGAAGGATTAGCACCCCCACAACGCCCGTATAAAACGGTACCTTATTAATCATGTGTTATCTCAAGTCTCGGTAAAAAGTCAATTTTTAATTTAGTATTTCAAATTAATTCCCAATTTAAAGAAAAATAATTTCATTTTTAATTGAAAATGATCCGGAATTTATAAATTCAAAATTTGTCTATATTCCCCAACAAACGTGGCAAAATATAGAAATTTTTATTAGTTTGGAAAACTTTCCGAATCATTCTCGTTTTAAAAAAGATATTCCGTTATTAATGATAATTGATGATATCTTCTCCAGCAAACCCGGCGGAGAACTCATTAATTATTTTAACTCAGGAATATCTTTATTTTATTGAAAATCATTACCTTTTTCAAAACATTTAAAAAAAATATGAATATGTGTGACATAAATAAAATGACATAGCAAAGTCTAGATAATATAATGCAACCTAAATGGTATGATATAATTTAAATGTCATAGCATATTCTAAATGAAATAAAATATCCTAAGTCATATGATATATTCTAAATGAAATGAAATAACCTATGTAACATGATATATTCTATATGAAATGTAATATCCTAAGTCATATGATATATTCTAAATGAAATAAAATGATTTAGGTAACATAATATATTCTATATGAAATGAAATATCCTAAGTCACATGATATATTCTAAATGAAATGAAATATCTTAAGTGACATAATATATTCTAAATGAAATGAAAATGACCTAGGTAACATAATATATTCTATATGAAATGAAATATCCTAAGTCACATTGTCGCAACCTAAAAAATAACGAGTCTCATCGCAAGACTTTATTATTCGTTAAGCGAGACATTAAAAAAAAAGAAGAAAAGTCGACTTAATTCCTCTAGAAAAATGAAGATTTTGAAAATGACCTTAAAAAAGACATGGAGTCGCCACCAATCTTTTTTTAGCTAGGTTTGATCGGCCACCTATTAAAACCGGTTTTATAAAATATTTTAAAAATTAATTAAAATATTTTAAAAACCAATTTCAAGTCTGCGTTTAAACCAGAGAAATCAAAGAAACGGGTTCGGGACTCGGTTATGTGCGGGGAAGGATTAGCACCCCCACAACGCCCGTATAAAACGGTACCTTATTAATCGTGTGTTATTTCAAATCTCGGTAGAAAGTTGGTTTTAAATTTAGTATTTAAAATTAATTCCCAATTTAAAGAAAAATAATTCCATTTTTAATTGAAAATGATCCAGAATTTATAAATTCAAAATTTTCCTATATTCCCCAACAAACGTGGCAAAATATAGAAATTTTTATTAATTTGGAAAACTTTCCGAATCATTCTCATTTTTTGAAGGAAAGATATTCCTTTATTAATGATAATTGATGATATTCCCTCCAGCAAACTCGGTAGAGAACTCATGAATTATTTTAACTCGGGAATAACTTTATTTTTTATTGAAAAATCATTATCCTTTTGAAAACATTTTAAAAGATATGAATATGTATATGCATGACATAAATAAAATGACATAGCAAAATCTAAATAATATAATGCATCCTAAATGATATGATACAATTTAAATGCCTTAGCATATTCTAAATGAAATGAAATGTCCTAAGTTATATGACATATTCTAAATGAAATGAAATGTCCTAAGTTATATGATATATTCTAAATGAAATGAAATGACCTAGGTAACATAATATATTCTATATGGAATGTAATATCCTAAATCATATGATATATTTTAAATGAAATAAAATATCCTAAATTACATAATATATCCTAAATAAAATGAAATGACCTAGGTAACACAATATATTCAACATGAAATGAAATGACCTAAGTAACATAATATATTCTATATGAAATGAAATAACCTAAGTAACATATGATATATTTTAATGAAATAAAATATCCTAAATGACATGGCAAATATGAATGATATGGCATATAATTTAAATGACATAGAATATAAAATAATGCCATCATATAATAATGCATGAACATAGTATATGCTAAATAATATAACAAAAAATAATTAAATAAAAAGCATAGGATATCATGAAATATTCCAAATCATATAATAAACAGTATAACATAACTCAAAATCATAACAATATCATAGAAATTATCATAGTAAAAATCATATATTATATAAAATGCATGAATATGGAAAATACAATGCATGAAAGTGTATTTTTTCCTTTAATTAAGGAAATCCGTATATCTAAAAAGATATCCGGCTACCTTAGGAAATATGTTAAATTAAATATTCTAAAACCAAAATACTTTGTGATTGTTTGAAAACAATTTTGAAAAGCTTAGATTAAAAAAAAAAAAAAAAAACTGGGCTAAACCTTTTTTAAAAGGCTCTAATTTCCTAAGTTTAAAATCCCGGACTTGACTACCCTTAACCCGAGACTTAAAAAATCATTTTTAGAGTTTAAAAAGGCTTATAAACTACCCTAAGTCAGTAGCTAAACTTCCTAATCAGCTCCCTCTAAGTAACTTAACCAAAACAGAAAAATGATTTTTCTTTAAATTCAATTCTGACTCCACTGTCTAGTTTTAAGCCACGATTTTTACCCTATTTTTAAAAATTCAAAAATTATGAAAAAAAATACTGGAGACTCAGGACATGTAAAACTACATGAGAAAAAATCAGCTTAATTTTCTGATTAAATATGAATGCCAGAAAAATCGGGAAAGTACGAGTACTAGGTGAAAAAAAACTGTTTTGCCAAAATACATTTTTGCCTTTGATAAAATCATTTAAAAATCAAAGTAAAAATATTTAAGATTCACAAAATGACTCACAAACAGTAACTAGGACTTTTTGAAAGTTAGATAAAAATTGGCTAAGTAAAAAAATCACAAAGGTAGAATAATCAATTTGACAAACCTTAATTTTCCACAAGTGTGCTCAAGAGAGCATGACTTTGAACCATTAATTGGCCTAAGTCATTAGTCTAGTGGCATGAACATGAAATGCATGAAAAAATACAGCAAATATGATGCATGAAATGCTTGAGTTTAAACCTAAATGTCATGAAAAAAATGCATGGCATCAATATAGTGACCTAGACCTAAATGAACTTGCATGGCATTTAATGCAACCTAGGTCTAAAATGCATGGTCATGTATGGCCAAATAAACCTAAACCTAGCAACTGAAACATGCATGGCAATAACACAAACACAAGGCATGCTTAAACCAAAAACTCAACCAAATATCATGCAAATGCTAACCTATCAACTAACATAGCAAAAATGCAACACACAATGCAAAACACATGGAGTAGCCGAATGGCCTCAAGCTCCAACAAGCATGGCATTTTCACAAAGACTTGGTATACTTAAACTAAATACTCAATCTAATGTCATGCAAATGCAAAACCTACCAACTAACATGGCAAAAATGCACATACAATGTAAAACACATGGAGTAGCCGAATGACCTCAAGCTCCAACAAGCATGGCATTTTCACAAACACTTGATATACTAACATGCTCAACTAAAATATAACACTCAAATCATGCAAACACAAAGTAGGAATACCAAAACCAAACAAGAATTTTCACAAGCACTTGATATACTAACATGCTCAACTAAAATATAACATTCAAATCATGCAAATACAAAATAGAAATACTAAAACCAAACAAGCATTTTCACAAACACTTGATATACTAAATATAAAACATCAACAAATTTAAACATTATGAAAACAGAAAATTAAAAATGCAAGAACATGATATTTAAATCATAAATGGCAACAAACAAAGCAACCAAATTAAAACGTGATTCAAATATATGAAGTAGAAGAACACTTAAAGCATCAAGATTAAAGAAAATAACATAAATAACATGATAAATTAAACAAAACAGCAACATTAAAAAAATAATATAGGCCATTCGGCCATGGTGAGGAAAAAAAATGTAAGAAAACTTTGTTTAAGAAAAAGATGAAGAAAGAACTTAAAAGGAATATAAAAAAACACTTATTTAAAAAGAAAACTCACCAAATGATAATCAAAATAGCAAAAATAAGAATGGAAAATCAAGAAAGTGCAAGAGTTGGTGCTCAAGAGCAACCTCAAGAAGCTATATTTCAAGCTTTATCTCTTCAAACTTTCTTTTCTTTTCTAAACTTTTTCTTTTTGCTTTCAACCAAGGAGAAAAAAAACTAAGCAAAAAACCAAGAGAAATCAGAAAAATGAAGTCTGAAAATGAAAACTCTGTCCCCTCCATAAGTCCTGGACGACCCCCCCTAAAATGAGCTAGGATGTTGTCATTTTGGTTCCAACCAACTTCCCATCCAATGGCTAGTAATTCAAGGTGAAAAATCATGAAATTATCACCCTTAGATTAGCATATCAGGTGTCCATAATTACAGCTATTCAAGAATAATGTTGACACTCTCCCTTGGCTTATGTGGCTTAATCACAATGGCTTGATAAAAACAAATCTCTAACTAACTCATAATCCTTGGCCATTTGATTGAAAAATCAGAAGCTTCCTCCTTCCTTTGGGCCTTGGCAGGCTAGCACTCTCTTTTCCAGCCCAAGTTTGATTTTTTGAAAGGCCAAAAGAAGCCCTTTTCGGTTGCTTGGGTGAAATGACCGTTTGCCCACTGGATGCAAATAAATGGAAAATGGACTCCAAATTCAAATTTTCTTTTTTTTAATACTTCCAAAATAATAAAACATTGAATTCTGAGAGTTTTCAAAATTTTTCGAGTCCGTTTGCTATTTATTTGGATTTTTTTCTTCCAAAAATGCCCTTTTATGCCCCTACATTTTACCATTTTTTAAACGAGCTGCAAATCAAGATTTTTCTTCACCAATATCTTCCAAATAAATTAAAAGTGTGATCTGAAAGTTTTCATAATTTTTGGAACTTATTTGGTATTTTTTCGGGATTTTTCTACTTGAATTACTGCATAGGAGGCCCGAGATTTAGCCATTTTGCAAACGAACTCCGAATCAAGATTTTATTTTGCCAATATCTTTCAAATAATTTAAAAATGATATTTGCAAAATTTCAGAATTTTTGGAGTACATTTGCTATTTTTCCGGGATTTATCTTCTTGAATTATTGCATAGGAGGCCCGACATTTAGCCATTTTGCAAACGAACTCCGAATCAAGATTTTCTTTCGCCAATATCTTCTAAATAATTTAAAAATGAGATTTGCAAAATTTCAGAAGATTTGGAGCTCATTTGCTATTTTTTCGGGATTTTCCTTCTTGAATTACTACATAAGAAGCCCGGGATTTGGCTATTTTGCAAACGAACTTCGAATCAAGATTTTCTTTTTCCAATCTCTTTCAAATGATTTAAGAATGAGATTTTCAAATTTTTAGAATTTTCGGAGTCCATTTGCCATTTTTCCCAAATTTTCCAATTTTGGCCTTTTGCCTTCGAAACCCGGTTTTGCTCAAAACAAGTCCGATTTTCAGATTTTCTTCAAGCTGAGCCTTGGGCTATCCTTTTTAATCATTACTCTTCCATTGGGGGCTTTAGTCTTACCAAGTCAGGCCATTTCTGTAATTCTTCCTGATTTCAACGAAATCCACCAAAAATCCTAATTCTCGGTTTTCTTTCGGATTGACTTTTCTTTCAATTTTTCTTTCAAGTGGCTTCTCCATTACCTGTATTCAGTGCTTATCTTTCATTTGGAACCTTCAATTTTGACCAATTTGATCGTTTAAGCACTTTTCCCCAAATTTTTCGGATTAGGGTTTTCTTTCTACTAAATCTCCATAACCCAACTTCCGAACTCCATATCTTTCGATGTAGACCTCGGATTATCAAAATTATTTCACCATTTTTCAATTGAGCTTCAAATCTTGATTTTGAAAGTGGGTTGACTTTTTTAGTAGTTGACTTTTCGAGGTTGACTTTTTCGGGGTTGACTTTTTTCGGGATTAACTTTTTTTGAGTTTGACTTTTGATGCTCGCCCTCTTAAACTAAGTCTCGGAGTACCACCTGCAGGATGAAAAATGTCTTTTTACATTCTGAAACCTCAATCTAGGAAGAAAACATACCTGTTTTAGCGGTCCGGACAAAATTAGGTGTCTATACACATGATATATTCTAAATGAAATAAAATGATTTAAATGACATGGCAAATATAAATGATATGGCATTTAATCTAAATGATATGAAATGACATGAAACATAAAATAATGCTAACATATAATATGCATGAAAATAAAAATAAAATAATAATGCATGAACATAGTATATGCTAAATAATATGACAAAAATAACTAAATAAAAAGCATAGGATATCATGAAATATTCAAAACCATATAGTAAACAACATAACATTAAAAATATAAATAAAAAATAATAACAACACCATGAAAATTATCATAGCAAAACCACATATTATATAGTATGCATGAATATGGAAAATGCAATGCATGAGAATGTATTTTTTCCTTTAATTAAGGAAATCCTTATATCTAAAAAGATATCCGGCTACCTTAGGAAAATATATCAAATTAAATTTTCTAAAATCAAAATACTTTGTGATTTGTTTGAAAACAATTTTAAAAGAAACTTGAATGAAGATTGAAACCCTAGCCAAACCCTTTAAAAATGGCTCTAATTTCCTAAGTTTAAAATCCTAGACTTGACCACCCTTAACCCGAGGTTTATAAAATCATTTTTGGAATTTAGAAAGGTTTAGAAACTACCCTAAACAGTAGCTAAATTTCTTAATCAGTCCCCTCTAAGTAACTTAGCCAAAACAGAAAAATGAATTTTCTTTAAATTCAAATATGATTCCACTGTCCAGGTTTAGAACACGATTTTTTAACTTATTTTTAAAAATTCAAAAAAATCTAAAACAAATACTGAAGACTTAGAGCATGTAAAACTTCATGGGAAAATTTTTTCTTAATTTTCTGATTAAAGATGACTGCACAGAAAAATCGAAAAAGTACAAGTACTGGGTGAAAAAACTGTTTTGGCAAAACACATTTTTTGCCTTTGATAAAATCATTTAAAAATCAAAGTAAAAATGTTAGAGACTCTCCTAAAGACTCACAAACAGTAGCTAACACTTTTGAAAAGTTAAAAAAAAATTGGTTAAGTAAAAAAAATCACAAAGGTAGAATAATCAATTTGACAACTCTTTAATTTTCTACAAGTATGCTCAAAATAAGCATGACTTTGAACCATTGATTGGTCTAAGTCATAAATCATGTGGCATGGCAAGAAATGCATGAACATACAACAAATTGAATGCATGAAATGCATGATTTAAATCCTAAATGATGTGGAAAATGCATGACATATAAAATAACCTAAATGCTTAGCATGAGTTTGCATGGCAATAAATGTAGTACTAACCTAAGTATGCATGAGATGCATAATAATGCAAATGAGACTTAGACCTAAAGTGACATGAAATGTATGGAAATACAAAGTGACCTAAGACCTAAATAGCATAGCAAATGCATGGCAATATCAATATGATCCTAGACTTTATATGCATGGGAATATGTCTGGCAATACCAATATGATTCTAGACCTTAAATGTCATGAGGATGTATGAAAATGTCATGAACATATAGTGACTAATAAACCTAAAACTAATGCATGAACAAACAACAACTAATACATAATCTCATGGCATGATAATGCAAAGCAATGGTACCTAAACATAATGCAAATGCACACACAATGCAAGAATTACATGCAAGGGCCGAGTGGCCACTAAATGACCTAATGCAATCCTATCTAGCCAATAACACAAACACATGGGAAACCAAATCAAAGTACACAATGTTATGGCATGAAATGCAAACCTATCACCTAAATAAGATGAAAATGCACATGCAAAGCACGGAGGAGGCCGAATGGTTACATGGTATTCTAACATGGCATTTTCACAAACACATGGCATGGTTTAGAACTAAACTACCACAATCAAGCTAACCTACCACAATCAAGCTAATGTAACACAAGTAAGCTAATCTAACACATGAAAGCTAACCTACCACAACAAATCAAATGAGTAAAATCAAACACAAAATCAATTAACAAAACCCAACCATTCGGCCTACATGAAGAGAAAAACTTGCTTTCTTGATTTCTTTAAAAAAAAAACAAAGTAGAAGCTGCTTAGAACTTATTTTAAACACAAATTCATTTCATAAAATAGAATAAAATAACAATCAAAATAGTAAAATCATGTCAACAAAGTATGAAAAAACCATGAAAGAACATAGCTACATTGCTCTAGCTTTCCAAATCAAGAAGAAGCAAGCCAAAACCTTTCCTTTCCTTCTCTTTTTTTCTCCTCTCTTTTTCCTTTATTTTTTCTCTCTTTTTCTCCCTAGCTAATGCCTTTAATCAGCCTCCAAACTTGTGAGAAAATGAATTCAGCCCCCTCTAAAAAAACCCCCTAGCCGAATGGTATGCTTCTAGAAGCTAGGTGATTATTTTTTCTTTTATCCAATGGCTATCTCTTCAAGATGCCTTCTATTGTAAAATTTTCACCATTAGATCAGATCTGATAAGCCCTTGAATTATGATGTCATAAAGATGTCATAAATAGGATCTCTCTCCAACCATTGGTCCATGTGTTGCAAATTCAAAGGCTTGATCACAAAAAATAACTACCTTCCTCTTCATTATTGGCCTTTTGATTAAAAATCAGAAAATATCTATCCACCAATGGGCCTTGGTCGGCTAACCCTTCCTCTTCCAGCCCATGTTTCAATTTTTGAAAACGAGAAAAAGGGCCTTTTCAGTTTATTCGGTAAAATGACCTTTCCCGCCCCCCAAACCTAAATAAATAGCAAATGGACTCCAAATTCAAAATTTATTTTTTTAATACTTCCAAAATAATAAATAATTGAATTTTGGAAGTTTTAAAAATTTTCTGAGTCCATCTGCTATTTTTTTCTTCCAAAATTGCCTTTTTATGCACCCGAACTCTCACCATTTTTAAACGAGCTTCGAATACAGATTTTTCTTCACCAATCTCTTCCAAATGATTTAAAAGTATGATCTAGTAGTTTTCATCATTTTTGGAGCTCATTTGCTATTTTTTCGGGATTTATTTGCTTCAATTACTACATAGTGGGCCCCAGATTTGGCCATTTTGCAAACGAACTCCGAATCCAGATTTTATTTTGCCAATCTCTTCCAAATAATTTAAGAATGAGATCTACAAATGTTTAGAATTTTTGGGGCACATTTGGTATTTTTTTTCAGGATTTATCTTCTTGAGTTTTTGCATTGGGGACCTGGATTTGGCCATTTTGCAAATGAACTCCGAATTCAGATTTTCTTTCGCTCATCTCTTAGAAATGGTTTAAGAATGAGATCTGCAAATTTTTAGAATTTTTGGAGCTCATTTGCTATTTTTCCCAAAATTTTCCAATTTTACCCTTTTGCCTCCGAAGCCCGGTTTTGCTCAAAACAAGTCCGATTTTCAGATTTTCTTTTCTTGGGCATTTTTCATATATTGAATTGGAGTTGGTCAAAAAACGCCCAATTTGTATGATCAAATTCCTTTCCAATTTGATTTTCCCCTTTTTCACTATCGAAAATTTCCTTGTTTTTCTGTTTTTCATTCAATCTGCTATTTTCTCGGATTTGCTTCACACTGAGGCTTGGGCTATCCTTGGTTACTCACTCCTCATCAATTAGGGGCTTTAGTTTTATCGAATCGGGTCATTTCTGCAATTTTCCTCAATTTCACCAAAATACACCAAAAACCCTAATTATCGGTTTTCTTTCAAATTGACTTTTCCTTCAGTTTTTCTTCCAAGTAGCCTCTCCATTACCCATAGTTAGTGCTTATCTTTGATTTGGAACATTCAATTTCTACCAATTTGATCATTTAAGCACTTTTCCCAAATTTCCCGATGGGTTTTCTTTGAATCTCCGTAACCCAACTTCCGAACTCCATATCTTTCAATGTAGACTTCAGATTATCAAAATTCTTTAACCATCTTTCAATTGAACTTCAAATCTTGATTTCGAAAGTGGGTTGACTTTTTCAGTAGTTGACTTTCAAGGTTGACTTTTTGGGAGTTGACTTTTTCGAGTTTGACTTTTTTCTGTCTGCTTTCTTAGACTAAGTCTGGAGTGCCACCTGCAGGATGAGAAAAACCTTTTTGCATTCTGAAACATCAATTTAGGAAGAAAACATACCTGTTTAGTGGTCCGGACAAAATTAGGTGTCTACTGCCCCTCTTTGGCTATTGCTGAGAGTCAGGAATCAGGCAAAGATAAACAAACACTAATTTTGTCCGGTTAGTGAAATCACATGTGAAGAGATGGGAAAGGGAGTTTTCTTTTTTCCATTTTTTCTTTTTCATCATTTTTCATTTTTTCATTTTTTTCATTTTTTTTTCATTTTTTTTTCATTTTTTTTTTCATTTTTGTTTTGAAAATACTGTAAATAGAAGATTTTGCTCTTAAATTGAGTTCCATGACTAATGAAGGCTCGACCCGTCTTAAGAAAAGGAGTTCGATTTGCAAGAGAAGAAATGACCTTGACGATGGTCTCGGGATCTTAACCTGTCTTGTTCTCAATTGTGTTTAAAATTCTCGGTATCTCATCCAGAAGCTTCGGCTATCACCACCAAAGACTTGCTCATTTTTCAAAAAATTTAAAACTCTGGATGTAGACACCTAATTTTGTCCGGACCAGTAAACAGTTTTGTTTTCTTCCTAAATTGATGTTTCTGAGTGTAAAAAGACTGTTTTCATCCTGCAGGTGGTACTCCGAGACTTAGTTTAAGAGGGCGAGCATAAAAAATCAAACTTGAAAAAGTCAACCTCGAAAAAAGTCAACCCCGAAAAAGTCAACCCAAAAAAGTCAACTATACTAAAAAAGTCAACCCACTTTCAAAATCAAGATTTTAAGTTCAATTGAAAAATGGCGAAAGAATTTTGATAATCCGAGGTCTACATTGAAAGATATGGAGTTCGGAAGTTGGCATTTCGAGATTCAGTAGAAAGGAAACCCTAATTCGAGAAATTTGGGGAAAAGTGCTTAAACGATCAAATTGGTCGAAATTTAAGGTTCCAAATGAAAGATAAGCACTGACTACGGGTAATGGAGAAGCCACTTGCAAGAAAAATCGAAAGAAAAGTCAATCCGGGAGAAAGCCGAGAATTAGGGTTTTTAGTGGATTTCGGTGAAATCGGGAAGAATCACAGAAATGGCCCGACTTGGTAAGAAAAAAGCCCCCAATGGATGAAGAATATTAAAAAGGATAGCCCAAGGCTCATATTGAAGAAAATCTGAAAATCAGACTTGTTTTGAGCAAAACCGGGTTTCGGAGGCAAAAGGGCAAAATCGGAAAATTTGGGAAAAATAGCAAATGGACTCCGAAAATTCTAAAAAATTTTCAATCTCATTCTTAAATCATTTGAAAGAGATTGGTAAAAGAAAATCTTGATTCGGAGTTCGTTTGCAAAATGGCCAAAATCCCGGGCTTCTTATGCAGTAATTTAAAAAGGAAAATCCTGAAAAAATAGCAAAGGAGCTCCAAATATTCTAAATTTTGAAAATATCATTTTTAAATTATTTGGAAGAGATTGGCGAAAGAAAAACTTGATTCGGAGTTCGTTTGCAAAATGGCCAAATCCCGGGCCTCCTATGCAATAATTCAAGAAGATAAATCCCGGAAAAATAGCAAATGGACTTCAAAAATTCTGAAAATTTTCAAATATCATTTTCAAATTATTTGGAAGAGATTGGCGAAAGAAAAAATTGATTCGGAGTTCGTTTGCAAAATGGCCAAATCCTGGGCCTCCTATGTAGTAATTCAACCCGATAAATCCCGAAACAAATACCAAATGAGCTCGAAAAATTATGAAAACTTCCAGATCACGCTTTTTAATTATTTTGAAGAGATTGGTGAATAAAAATCTTGATTTGGAGCTCGTTTAAAAATTGGTAAAATGTAGGGGCATAAAAGGGCATTTTTGAAAGAAAAAATCAAAATAAATAGCAAACGGACTCGGATAATTTTGAAAACTTCCATAACTCAATATTTTATTATTTTGGAAGTATTAAAAAAATAAAAATTGAATTTGGAGTCCGTTTGATATTTATTTGCATCCGGGGGGCAAAACGGTCATTTCACCTAAGCAACCGAAAAGGGCTTCTTTGGGCTTTCAAAAAATCAGAGTTGGGCTGGAAAAGAGAAGGGCTGGCCTTCCCAAGCCCAAAGGAAGGAGGAAGCTTTTGATTTTTCAATAAAATGGCTAGAAATCAAGAGTTAGTTAGAGATTCTCTTTGATCAAGCCATGGTGATTAAGCCACATAGGCCAAGAAAGATGTCAACATTTTTCTTGAACCGATGTAATTTGAGAGAGCTGAGATGCTAATCTAAAGGTGGTAATTTCATGATTTTTCACCTTGAATTATTAGCCATTTGATGGGAAATTGGTTACAAAAAAATGACAACACCTTGAGCCATTATTAGGGGGTTTCGGCCAGCCTTGTACGGGAGGTCAGAATTTCATTTTTTCATCTTCATTTTGCTGAGTTCTTAGAGTTTTTTACTTAGTTTTTCTCTTCTTGGTTGAGAGCAAAAAATAAAATTTTAGAAAAAAAGGAAAGTTTGAAGAGATAAAGCTTGAAAGATAGCTTATTGAGGTTGCTCTTGAGCACCAACTCTTGCACTTTCTTGATTTTCTATTCTTGTTTTTGCTATTTTGATCTCTATTTGGTGAGTTTCCATTTTAAATAAATTTTTTTTATTGTTCTTTTCAAGTTCTTCCTTCATCTCCTTCTTAAGTATATTTTTTACATTTTATTTTTACAATAAACTCACCATGGCCAAATGGCCTACATTATTTATTTAAGTTGCTGTTTTGGTTTATTTTATCATATTGTTTATGTTGTTTTCTTTGATTTTGATGTTTTAAATGTTATGTTACTTCATATTCTTGAGTTATATTTTAATTTGGTTGCTTTGTTTGTTGCCATTTATGTTTTAAATATCATGTTTTTGCATTTTTTAATTTTATGTTTTCATGATGTTTAAATTTGAGCATGTTTTAGATTTAGTATATCAAGTGTTTATGAAAATGCTTGTGTGGTCTTTGCATGATTTGAGTTTTATATCTTAGTTGAGCATGTTTTAGATTTAGTATATTAAGTGTTTGTCAAAATGCTTGTGTGGTTTTTGCATGATTTAAGTGTTATATTTTAGTTGAGCATGTTAGTATACCAAGTGTTTGTGAAAATGCCATGCTTGTTGGAGCTTGAGGCCATTTGGCTACTCCATGTGTTTTGCATTGTGTGTTGCATTTTTTGCCATGTTAGTTGGTAGGTTTTTTGCATTTACATGTCATTTGATTTAGTTTTGCATGCTAGTATACCAAGTGTTTGTGAAAATGCCATGTTTGCTAGTTACATTATGCTATTCGGCCCTCTTGGAATTTTTGCATTTTTTGTGCATTCTTGCCATATAGTTGATAGGTTAGCATTGGCATGATATTTGGTTGAGTTTTTGGTTTAAGCATGCTTTGTGTTTGTGAAAATTCCATACATATTTTAGTTATTAAGTTAGGTTTATTTGCCATGCATGTTCATGCATTTTAGGTCTAGGTTGCATTAAATGCCATGCAAGTTCATTTAGGTCTAGGTTACTTTATGAATGCCATGCATTTTTTCATGACATTTAGGTTTAAATCCATGCATTTCATGCATTATGTTTGCTGTATTGTTTCATGCATTTCATGTTCATGCCACTTGAATAATGACTTGAACCAATTAATGGTTCAAAGTCATGCTCTCTTGAGCACACTTGTGGAAAATTAAGTTTGTCAAATTGATTATTCTACCTTTGTGAGTTTTTTTACTTGGCCAATTTTTATCTAACTTTCAAAAAGTCCTAGTTACTGTTTGTAAGTCATTTTAGGAGTTTCGAATATTTTTACTTTGATTTTTAAATGATTTTATCAAAGGCAAAAATGTGTTTTGGCAAAGCAGTTTTTTTTCACCCAAAACTCGTACATCTCTGATTTTTCTGGAATTCATCTTTGATCATAAAATTAAGCCGATTTTTTCCCGTGTATGTTTTACATGTTTTGAATCTCCAGTATTATTTTCAGAATTTTTTGAATTTTTAAAAATAGGGTAAAAAATCGTGGCTTAAAACTCGACAGTGAAGTCAGAATTGAATTTAAAGAAAAATCATTTTTCTGTTTTGGTTAAGTTATTAGAGTGGGCTGATTAGGAGGGTTAGCTACTGACTTAGGGTAGTTTCTAAGCCTTTTTAAACTCTAAAAATGGTTTCTCAAGTCTCGGGTTAAGGGTAGTCAAGTCCGGATTTTTAAACTTAGGAAATTAGAGCCATTTAAAAAAAGATTTAGCCCAGTTTTTATTTTTAATTCAAGCATTTCAAAATTGTTTTCAAACAATCACAAAGTATTTTGGTTTTAGAATATTTAATTTGACATATTTTCCTAAGGTAGCCGGATATCTTTTTAGATATACGGATTTCCTTAATTAAAGGAAAAAATACATTTCATGCATTGCATTTTTCATATTCATGCATTTTATATAATATGAGATTCTTGCTATAATAATTTCTATGATATTGTTATTATTTTGATTTATATTTTTTGATGTTATATTGTTTATTATATGATTTGGAATATTTCATGATATCCTATGCTTTTTATTTAGTTTTTTTTTGTCATATTATTTAGCATATACTATGTTCATGCATTATTATTTTCATTTTTATTTTCATGCATATTATATGATAGCATTATTTCATATTCCATCTCATTTAATTTATATGCCATATCATTCATGTTTGCCATGTCAGTTAAGTTATTTCATTTCATATAGAATATGTTATGTTACTTAGGTTATCTTATTTCATTTAGAAAATATCATGTTACTTAGGTTATTTCATTTCATATAGAATATATCATGTTACTTCGGTTATTTTATTTTATTTAGAATATATCATATGACTTAGGATATTGCATCTCATATAGAATATACTATGTTACCTAGGTCATTTCATTTTATTTATAATATGTCATATAATTTAGGATATTTCATTTCATTTAAAATATGCTAAGGCATTTACATTATATCATATCATTTAGGAAGCATTAAATTATTTAGATTTTGCTATGTCATTTTATTTATGTCATGCATATACATATTCATGTCTTTTAAAATGTTTTCAAAAGGATAATGATTTTTTTTTCAATAAAAAATAAAGATATTCCCGAGTTAAAATAATTCATGAGTTCTCTACCGGGTTTGCTGGAGGGAATATCATCAATTATGATTAATAAAGGAATATCTTTCTTTCAAAAAAAGAGAATGATTCGGAAAGTTTTCCAAAACTAATAAAAATTTATATATTTTACCACGTTTGTTGGGGAATATAGGAAAATTTTGAATTTATAAATTCCGGATCATTTTTAATAAAAAAGGGAATTATTTTTTCTTTAAATTGGGAATTAACTTGAAATACTAAATTTAAAACCAATTTTTACCGAGACTTGAGATAACACACGATTAATAAGGTTCCGATTTATACGGGCGTTGTGGGGGTGCTAATCCTTCCCTGCACGTAACCGACTCCCGAACCTGCTTCTTTGATTTCTCTGGTTTTAAAACGCAGACTTGAAATTGGTTTTTAAAATGTTTTAATTAATCTTTAAAATATTTTATAAAACCGATTTTAATAGGTGGTCGATCACACCTAGCTAAAAAAAGATTGGTGGCGACTCCATGTCTTTTTTAAGGTCATTTTAAAATCTTCATTTTTCTAGAGGAATTAGGTCGACTTTTCCTCGGTTTTTTTTAATGTCACGCTTAACGAATAATAAAGTCTTGCGATGAGACTCGTTAATTTTTAGGTTGCGACACTGGATATCTCCACAGAGGTTTCGGCTATCACTTCTGAAGACTTTCTCACTGTTTAAAATTTGTAAAATTCTGGGTATCTCCTCCAGAAGCTTCAACTATCACCACCGAAGACTTTCTCATTGTTTAAAATTTATAAAATTCTGGGTATCTCCTCCAGAAACTTCAGCTATCACTACCAAAGACTTTCTCACTATTTAAAATTTGTAAAAATTCTGGGTATCATTTCCAAAAGCTTCAGCTATCACTACCAAAGACTTGTTCATTTTAAAAAAGTAAAATTCTGGGCTCGGCAGGTTCAAAATAAAAGAAAGTACCTTGACGGTGGTCTCGGGGCTTGATTTATTTGAGAAGCAGAATGAGTTCGAATTTAAAACAAAATATCTCGGCAGTGGTCTCGGGACGTGACTCTTTTGAGAAGCAGAACGAGTTCGATTATAC
Source organism: Fremontodendron californicum (assembly GCA_030761205.1). Lineage (NCBI taxonomy): Eukaryota > Viridiplantae > Streptophyta > Magnoliopsida > Malvales > Malvaceae > Fremontodendron > Fremontodendron californicum. The sequence goes on from JAULJL010000032.1 coordinate 7,470,622, forward strand.
CTGAAAGCTTTGAGAGAGGATGCAAATGCTTCATGATGAAAATGTCTTTAGTTGATGCAAATGCTTCTTGATGTACATGCAAATGACTTAGATTCATGCAAATGCTTCTTGATGCAAATGTAAATGACTTGATTTGATGCAAATTTTCTTGATGCAGATTCAAATGAGTTAGACTGATGCAAATGCTTCTTGATGTAGATGCAGATGTTGAATAAAATTTTAGGTATCTCCTCCTGAGGCTTTGGCTATCACCACCAAAGACTTGCTCATTTTTAAAACTGTAAAACTCTGGATAACTCCTCCAGAAGAAGATTTCTCATTTTTCAAAATTATAAAACCCTGGATATTTCCACCAGAAGCTTCAGCTATCACCACCGAAGACTTGTTTACTTTTAAAAAAATTTAAAAAACTCTGGATAACTCCACAGAGGCTTCGGCTATAACTACCAAAGACTTGTTCCCTTTTCAAAAAATTTAGAAACTCTGGATATCTCCACAGAGGCTTCGGCTATCACTACCAAAGACTTTCCCTATTCAAAAAATTTTAAAACTCTGGATATCTCCACAGAGACTTCGACTGTCACCACTGAAGACTTGCTCATTTTTTTATAAAAAAAAATCGTGTTGAAAATTATACCCAAAAGCTTTGAGAAGAGATGCAGATGCACATGTCTTTAGCAAGGTGCTTATGCTTCGTGGTGCAAATGCGAATGGCTTGGATTGATGCAAATGCTTCATGATGCAGATGCAGATATCTTTGATTGATGAAGATGCTTCTTGATGCAGATGCAAATGCTCTTAGATTGATGCAACTACTTCATGGAATGATGCAGATGCCCCGACTAATCATGTTCCCGTAAGTGGTCTATGAATAGTGTAACTGCAGTTACCACACAATAATGAAAAAGCAATGGTTCTAGAAATGATGCAATTGCTTGAGATGACGCAAATATGAATTCCATGAAGGATGCAAATATAAAAGTAAAATGCAGATGCTTATGGAATAATGCCCATGCAAATACCCATGAATGATGCAAATGCTTGCCGACACTGTGTAGATGCAAAGCTCAATAAAAGGATGAGTGCTCATGAGTGATGCAAATGCCCTCGATCAATTTTCTAGAATTTGGCTTAGCCTCTCAAATTCATTTTTCCTATTCAAATCAGAGTATATCTTCAATTCATTTTGGCTATTCTCTTTGCCCCAACAGTATTCAAACTCTCATCAACAGAGGTCTGAAACAGGTTCTATTTCTTCTTCTCATATCTGGAATGTCGCAGCATAAAAAATAACAAGTCTCATCGCAAGACTGTATTATTCGTTAAGCGTGACATTAAAAAAACCGAAGAAAAGTCGACTTAATTCTTCTAGAAAAACGAAGGTTTTGAAAAAAACCTTGAAAAAGACATGGAGTCACCACCAATCTTTTTTTGCTAGGTGTGATCGACCACCTATTAAAATCGGCTTTATAAAACATTTTAAAATAATTAAAACATTTTTTTTAAAACCAATTTCAAGTCTGCGTTTTAAACCAGAGAAATCAAAGAAGCGGGTTCGGGACTCGATTACGTGTGGGGAAGGATTAACGCCCATATAAAACTGTACCTTATTAATCGTGTGTTATCTCAAGTCTCGGTAAAAATTCGATTTTTAATTTAGTATTTCAAGTTAACTCCCAATTTAAAGAAAAATAATTCCATTTTTTAATTGAAAATGATCCGAAATTTATTAATTCAAAATTTTCTTATATTTTTCGACAAACGTGGCAAAATATAGAAATTTTTATTTATTTGGAAATTTTTCGAATCATTCTCGTTTTAAAGAAGATATTCCGTTATTAATGATAATTGATGATATCCTCTCCAGCAAACCCGGCAGAGAACTCATGAATTATTTTAACTCGGGAATATCTTTATCTTATTGAAAATCAATGTCTTATTTTAAAACATATTTTAAAAAAATATGAATATAAAAATGTATGACATAATAAAGATGACATGAAATAATCTAAATGAAATGATATGACCTAAGTGTCATAATATATTCTAAATGAAATGAATATAACCTAAGTGATATAACATATTCTAAATGAAATGCAATATCCTAAATATCATGATATGCTCTAAATGAAAAGAAATGATTTAAATGACATGATATTCTAAATGAAATATCCTAAATAAAATGAAATGTCCTAAGTAACATAATAGTCTATATGAAATGAAATGACCTAGATTACATGGCAAAATTAAATGATATGGTATTTTTTAAATGACATGGCATATTCTAAAAATATAATCTAAATGACATGGAATATAATCTAAATGACATGAAAGGACATGAAACATAAAATAATGCTATCATACAATATGCATGAAAATAAAAATAAAAATAATAATGCATGAACATAGTATATGCTAAATGATGTGACAAAAACAAATGACTAAATAAAAAACATAGGATATAATGAAATATTCAAAACCATATAACAATTAATATAATATCAAAATTTAAATCAAAGATAATAACACCATCATGGAAATTAACATAGAAAAAATCACATATTATATAGTGTGCATGAATATGGAAAATGCAATGCATGAGAATATATTTTTTCCTTTAATTAAGAAAATCCGTATATCTAAAAATATATCCGGCTACCTTAAAAAAATTTATCAAATTAAATATTCTAAAACCAAAATACTTTGTGATTGTTTGAAAACAATTTTGAAAAGATTAGATTAAAAATAAAAACTTAGCTAAACCCTTTTTAAATGGCTCTAATTTCTTAAGTTTAAAATCCCGAACTTGATCATCCTTAACCTGAGATTTAAAAAATCATTTTTAGAGTTTAAAAAGGCTTAGAAACTACCCTAAAACAGTAGCTAAACTTCTTAACCAGCCCCCTCTAAGTAACTTAACCAAAGAAGAAAAATGATTTTCTTTCAAATTCAATTTTGCCTCTACTGTCCAGTTTTAAAGCACGATTTTTTACCCTATTTTTAAAAAAATTAGAAAACTCTAAAAAAATACTGGAGACTTGGGACATGTAAAACTACTTGGGAAAAAATCGTCTTAATTTTTTGATTAAATAGGACTACCGAGAAAAACCAAGAAAGTACGAGTACTGGGTGAAAAAACTGTTTTGCTAAAACACATTTTTTTGCCTTTGATAAAATCATTTAAAAATCAAAGTAAAAATGTTAGAGAATCTCCTAAAGACTCACAAACAGTAGCTAACACTTTGGAAAAGTTAGGCAAAAATTGGCTAAGTAAAAAAAAAAATCCCAAAGGTAGAATAATCAATTTGACAACTCTTTAATTTTCCACAAGTATGCTCAAAATGAGCATGACTTTGAACCATTGATTGGCCTAAGTCATAAATCATGTGACATGATATGAAATGCATGAAAATACAACAAATATGATGCATGAAATGCATGATTTAAGACCTAAATGACATGAAAAATGCATGACATAGAGAATATGATCTAGACCTAAATGAACTTGCATGGCATTTAATGCAACCTAGGTCTAAAATGCATGAATATGCATGGCAAAGCAAGCACAACCTAAAGCTAAAAGATGCATGGCAAATACACACACATATAACATATTCAAACTAAATACATAACAACATATCAAGGGAATGAAAGCCGATCAACTAGCATAACAAAAATGCACACACAAAGCTTAAAAGAGGGGGGTAGCCGAATGGCAAAGGAAAATGGCATTTTCACAAACACTTAACACAATAACATGCATAGCTAAAGAATAATACTCAAATCATGCAAATATAAAGTAAAGGCATGAAAACCAATAGACATTTTCACAAACACATGGATTAACAAAATGTAAAACATAAACAAACTTAAACATTTTGAAAACAGAAAATCAAAAAATGCAAGACAAGTAAAATAAACATGATAACAAGACAATAGACTAAAAATGGAAACAAGCAAGCAACCAAATCAAAACAAGCTTCATGTTTATGTATTTGAAGAAGATTTAAAGCATCAAAACTTGTTAAATATCACTAGTAACATGAAATAAAGAAGCAAAACAACAATTATACCAAAAAAGAAATTTCTCAAAGCTTTTTCCAAAAAATTATAAAGAAGAACTTAAAGGAGAAACTTAAAACACTTATTTTAAAGAATAAAATCAAAAGAAACTCACCAAAATAGCAATCAAAACAGCAAATCAAGAATAGAAAATCAAGGAAAGTGCAAGAGTATGGTGCTTAAAGCAAGCTCTAGAAGCTATATTGCAAGCTTTTTCTCTTCTAACTTTCTTTAATTTTCTAAACTTTTCTTTTGAAACCAGAAAAAGATCTGGATGAAGCCAGAAATTAACCTGAAGGATTTGAGAGAGGATACAAATGCTTGATGGTGTAAATGCAAATGTCTTGGATTGATGCAAATGCTTCTTAAAATGATACAGATGTCTTGGATTGAAGCAAATGTTTCTAGATGCAGATGCAAATGTCTTGGATTGATGCAAATGCTTCTAAATGCAGATGTAGATGTCCCTACAAATCATGTTCATGTAAGTGGTTCATGAATGGTGTAATTGCAGCTAAAATGAAGATGCGATGATCTAAGAAATGATGCATTTGCTTGAGATGATGCGAATGCAAATATTTATGAAGGATGTACTTGTAAAGGTAGAATGCAGATGCTCATGGAATAGTGTAAATGCAAATATCCATGAATGATGCAAACGCTTGCTGACATGGTGCAGATGCAAAGCTTAATAGAGAGATGAGTGTTCATGAATGATGCAAATGCCTCCGATCGTTTTTCTAGACTTTGGCTTAGCCTTTCCCATTCATTTTTCCTCTTCAAATCAGAGTATATCTTCAACTCCTTTTTTAATCTTTTGCTATTCTTTTGCCCCAACAGTTTTCAAACTCTTATCAACAGAAATCTTCTTGCTGAGTTTTATTTCTTCTTCTCATATTTGGAAGTCAAGGTTATCCCTAGTAATTTCACACCTTTGGATTAGAAAAAATATTATCTCATGTCAACATCAAAAATGGATATTTCAAAAATATTTTTATTTTCCCTTTCTGAAAAACAATTTTGCTTATTTAATGAAAACTTTTGAGTCAAAATTTTTAACCCCACAGTGTGTAATGTACAAATCTTTTGAAGACTGATGATCATTGTTAGAAATTTTCCTAAGTGTCAATTTGGGTTTTTCAACTTGAATAGACAAGGCTTGGTACAACATGATTTTGGTTTTTCCAGGAAAACTTCACAAAATAAAAAAATGTATGTCCCTTCTAGGCACAAATGGAACAGATTTTATAAATCATGAACTCATTGAGAACCAAACAAATTCAACATTCTTTTAGTTTCCATATCAAGGTATTTTGACAAGCGTCAAGATTGGCTGGGATGTTTAAATAGGAAAGTTGATTTTGGAGAAAAAAAGTTTCAGTTTTTGAAATCAATTATCCAAATGAGAGTTGACAATTTGGGAGGTTCAGGAATTCCTAGATGTTCCTCGCTGAACACTTCTTCAAGATGACTTTCTCTTTTGTGGTATCGGCACTAATACAAATGGCATCAAAATTCCATCTTACTCTAGACTGCCCATTTTTGGATTTTCGCCCTAAAGTCCCATTCTTTCCTTCTCTTTCTTTTTTCTTTTTCATTGTTTTACCATGCACTTGAGAATTCTAAATTCTTCCTTAGTGAAATGATAGTTCGATGAGATGGTATAAAATCTGAGGAAAAAAACCCTTCAAGTTAAATATTCATGCTTGATCAAAATGGACTTTTAAAGCACGTAATGTAGGCCATGGCTCAGGGTTCAGAAAGAAAGGATAAATAGGTGCAAAATAAGTGTTTGAGGGTAATCAGATCAAGGATCATTTCTTGAGGAGGATTTTCTTTGAAACATTTATCCCTTTTTGGACTTTTCATTCCTTTTTGACTTTTGCTCTTTTTCTTCCTTGCTTTTGGCTTTCATTTGCCATAGTCTTTCACATTTTTTCTTTTTGTTTTTCTTGGCTTTCATTTCGTCATTTTTCTTTTTCTTTTTCTTCGACAGAGTGAACTCGTATTTATTCGGGGCTCCATTTGCTTTGCATCTGTCTTTGAGCTAAGACTCATTTCTCAGTGATCCTTCCTCGTATTTGCCCCCCAGTGTAGAGGGTAATCCTCGATCAGGGTTTAAAGAAGAAAGAATTCTTTCGGCTCAAAAGGGGTGACTATGGATATTTTCTTTTGTGACAAGGACATGAAAGATGGCCATTTCTCATGTCAAGTACGAATATTCACATTGAAAAGCAATCCCCAGGGGGAATAGATAATCAAAATTTCATTTTGCACTTTGGAATCATCCGAATTCTCATATGATGGTATCAATTTTTTTTTGTCGCATGCCCCAATGGTTCATGCGTTAGTACATCCTTTTTCACCATATAACGACCATTTCCACACATGATGCCCCAGTTTGATTAACCATGAGAATTCGTATCAACGAGGAACATAGCAAGTCTAAGTCTATTTTAAAAAGGCTGAGTTTCAAATATGAGTTCTTTGAAAGGACAAGGAAAATACGACCCAAAAACGGGTTTTCTCTGGGACATGGGATGGTCTAGTTTAATCATTGTGCCCCAGGGTGTCAATCATGAAGTGATGTTTGGGCAATTAGTGTTTTATGGTTATTGGTAAAGGTCATGAATGGTTTTAGCACAATCTTGACATACATCAAATTACCAAAATCTAGATTCTTGAAAGAATGTCTTATTTGTTTGAATTTCAAGGAATTCGAAAAAATTTCAAAAACTTCGTTCCTTTGTTCATGGCCTAGACTAGGATTTACATCTTTGCTTATTCTGTGATGACAATGTTTTTTATTTTTATTTTTTTATGAAGTTCAATCATTCATATTCCTTGAAGCATTAGGTCTTTTAAGTGTTCTAGATTCAAGGGGTTTAGGCATAGAGAAGCCCAAAAGAGAGGGGGAGGGTATTGGGTCTTTCTAACAATGATCGTCAATATTCTCGAGACCGTCCATTTTAAAACTTCCTTAATGCTTTTTTCTTTTTTTGCAAATTCAAATTATTGTTAAAACACAACAAACACAAAGCATTTAAAATTCAAAATTAATTTAATTCTTATGAATGTCACCATAAGACAAGTGTTTTCATCATGAGGTATGAAACTACATGCATAAAAAACTCCCCCTTGACATGTTCTCCTTAATTCAAACTGGCTATTCCTCGGTACTCTTTTCGACCTTTCCATCTACTTCTCCTATTATGACATCCACAATGGTCTCATCATTCCCATTCAGTAGATTCTCCATGTTGTCTAACCTTTGTTTCTTCCCCACATCTAACTACCATTTATTGATGAGTGCTTGAACCTTCCGTTTCAGACATAGGCAATTTTTCGTGGAATATCCCCGAATCCCAGAATGATAATCACAATATGCATTCTCGTCATACCAGCTCGGATATGGGGGTTGGATAGGCTCCACTGGAACTTTAGTGAAGAGTTGCTCTTCGACCAGCTGGGGCAATAGTTCAGAATAAGACATTGGGAGTGGCTCAAACTGATCTCTTTTTCGGATATTCTTCGATTTCCTTTGATTGACAAAAGGTTGAAAATTTACTGGATTCTGAGAGGCCATTGGGTATAAGTATGAACCCTGGGGTACATAGTTCATAGAAGGACAAGGTGGTTGGTATGAAGTAGCTGGAATATACAGGGCAAAATCTCACATAGCTTGGACATCTTCCTCTTTCTTTTTGGGCATCCTGTTTTTCTCTGCATTAAATGTTTTACCTCCTTCAAGTTTCCTAGCCTTGATAGCATTTCAATCATTTCCCCGGATATTACCATATCTGAAAAATTCTTCGTGGTGTTGCCAACAAGTCTATTGTAGTATAGGGCCTGTAGTGTATTCACAAAAAGGACAGTGGTTTCCTTCTGAGTTAAAGGCAGTTGTACTTGGGTAGTCATGTTCCTCCACCTCTGAGCATACTCTTTGAAGCTGTCAGTAACCTTTTTCTCCATATTTTGCAAGGTGAGACAGTCAGGTGTCATTACATGCTTGTACTAGTTTAGAAAAGCCCTGGCCAAATCATTCCAAGAGCGAACCTGATCCTTGCTCAACTGACTATACCACCTAATTGCGGACCCGCTGAGGCTATCCTGAAAGTAGTGAATCAAAAGCTTATCATTATCTATGTGACTTGCCATCTTTCGGCAGAACATGGTGATGTAGGTTGATGGATCGGTCATCTCGTCATATTTCACAAAGTCAGCGACCTTGAATTTAGGAGGAATGACTAAATTGAGGATCAAGCATCGTTCTTTCGCATCCACACTCCCGAATATATCTGTATTTTCTACTGCCCGGAGCCTTTTATCTAGCAACTGATATTTCCCTTGGGAATCTGCCAACTCAGCCTTGTTCGACTCAACCATCTTCAGATTTGCTTGTTTAGCTTGATCATCTAAATTCAGAATGTTGTTGGGATTAATTGTATTATGGCCATTTAACATCATGACCTCACTCTGACCCTCTCGTGCCTCTAACCCTTCTCTGGCAGCCAATTTTTCAGTGTATCCCTTTCCCTTGATTACGGCGAACATCAGCTCCATCAATTTAGTCATCTGATCCTTAGATTCTGCTTGAGACTTTGCCAGCTGTTCTCGCAATTCTTCATGTGCCCTTTCCGTTCTTTCCATTCGGGCAGCTTGTTCATTCTCCATAGCTCTAGCCTGTATTAAAAGGGTACTCAGTACTTCTTATACCTCTGATTTGAAATGAAAATTCTTTCAAAGACTCTTAAAGTGAAGCCAACTTCTGTTTTATTTCCCCAAATGTATGTCATGATGAAGGAGTCATGAATGCAATTTGATGTACGTGAAGCCTAAACAATATGATGTATGGACATGTACAGTGGAAACATGCTGACTATATATGTAATAAATACAATCACGATGTTAACATGCTGCAAGCAAAGAATAAACAGATCAACGCATGGATATATGCAATGAATGACCATGTATATTTCAGTGTATTTTCCAATGAATGATCATATACACTATGAATACAACACGATGTCAATTATGATGTATGTAAACAATGAATGATTGACACAGAGTATATACAAAGAAAATCATGCTGACCATGTGTGTCATGAATGTATCCTGATGTTAATATGATGTATGTATGAATGTATGGTATGACAAATAATTGATCGGATGCAAATGGAAAGATATCACAGAGGAAATAAGTATCGAAGGAACTTAATCATCAATATCTCATAAATTTGAGGCATAATAAATTCATTCCCATATCAACGTTTACAATGGTATAAAGCATGTTTTACAAAATTTGAGTAATGGTTAAAACTGTCTTTACAAGCACCTTATTCTTCCTAGCATCCTAAGGCTATAAGAGCCAGCTACTAAAAAAAGTGAAATCCTACTATATCATATCAGACCGAAGTCTTTCTAGATCACTGTCGTAAATCTCCCAATCCGAATTACGCTTTCCCAGCCCTCTATCAATCAGAGTCGTTGGATTGATCCACTTGATCTCTATAAGAGATTGCACTTTCTTTTTGAAGGCTATACAGTCTTCAATGCTATGACCAGCAATTCCACAGTGATAATCACATCTTGCATTTGGATTATACCACTTTGGATATGGTGGTAACAAGTGTTTCAGCGGGATACAGGCAACCATATGATTTTGGATCAGTATAGGTAGAAGCTCTTGGTAGCTGATTGGAACGGGATCATACTGCTTTTGAGTCTTGTTTTTGGGTTGTTTCTTAGTCACACATGGCCTAGGAGTTGGGGCACTTGGTGGTGGCACTAAGGTTCGAACCGAAGTGTTTACATGGAGAGGTGGCGGAATAGCATGGTAAGGGTATGGATTTGGACACAAGACCCTTGGAGGTTGTACATAGTTCGAGGTTCCTATCCCGAATGCTTGATAAGGTGATTGATGAGGGAAATAGTACGAACTGGAAGTTGGTGGTGATGGAGTGGGATTCAGGAATCCCGTAGTGGTCATCCCAATGGACGATTGGACCATAGTAGGGTAGGGATACTGGTTTGGACCCAGAACAGTTTGCAGGTATGGTACAGGATCCGAGGTTTCTATCTTTGGTATTAGGCTCTCGGGTTTAATCATTTTCACGATTCTGTCCACAATTTCATCAGGATTGCAAACTTTGTGGCATTGACAAGCGCAGGATCCAGCAAGGATTGTATGTTCTGGACCTAATGGTTTTGGTTGATCCGAAGGCGATGTAGAGCCCTGAGAAAGTTCCCCCTTACTCTGACCCATATCCTCAAACAATTTCATCATTTTGGCAAGTTGTTCTTTCACTTCCCGAATTTCATGTCCAAATTCCTCTTGATTTCGTTCCAAAGCACCCAATCGTTCCTCCGACTCTTTCCTCATATCTCGAACCCCTTTCATGCAAATAAAAATGTCATGAGATTAAAAATACAATTATGAAGGTACATGCTCTATTCTTATGTGCATGAATATACTGATGATTAATGCATGAACATATATAGAGAAATTATGATGACTATGTATGCCATGGATGCAATCTAATGCCAACATGATGAATTTTTTTTTAAAAAAAATGAATAAATTGATGCACATATACAAATAATGACCATGCATGTCATAAACATATTCTACAATGAATGACCATGCATGCTATGACTATAATATGATGTCAGAATGATACATGCAAAGAATAAATGAATTAACACAAAGGTAGGTACAAAGAATGACCATGTATATCACAAATGTATTCTACAATGAATAACCATGCATGTTAGGACTGTAATATGATGTCAAAATGATACATGTAAAGAAAAATGAATTAACACAAAGGTATATGCAAAGATTGACCAATGATTACACGAAATTAGTGGGACCTAAATCTTGATTATTCAAAAATCTCATTATGCAAGATTTGCCTCCAAATTTAATCTATGATTTTTTTGAAACATGTATCCTCCAAAAAAAAAAACATGCTGTGGTACAATGTCCAAATGTTCATTCAACACTACCGGTCTATAATTCTTATTCAACCAATGAATGTTTATGAAATCAAACAAATGAGATTATTATTACCAACTGTTTATTGCAATGAATGAGATAAAAAATACAACCATGAATGTACATGCTCTTTTCATTTATGCATGAAATGTGCAAATGCAAAATGTTTTAAATTTTATTTTATTTTTTATTTCAAAAGGTTAATGAACATTTGCCCCAATAGTATCCAACCATTTAGGCATCACAAAACCTTTGGGGCGGATTATCACATTTATTACGGCCGATGTAAGCTCATCATTGCCCGATCTACAACCCTTATTCAGAATGTAAAATAGGTAACAAAAGGTTTAGAAATGTCCCTCCATGTGTTCCTATCTTCGGCATCTAACGGAAATCAGGCATGGCTTCGCCTAGGTTCACTATATGAGGGTGAATCGGTTCTAAAGGCCCCGAATTGTTCTTCACTGTCGCCTGTGAAGGCTAGTAAGGCACCCCGATAAAAGCGGGTCCAATTCATTAAAGTATATTTCCCTAGCCCATGCGGATTGTTAATCACGAGAGCTTAGGTAATTTATACTCCGGAAGTATTTTGCTAACCCATGCGGATTGTTAATCACGAGAGTGTAGCTACTTTACTTCCACTTAAAAGGATGAAACCTGGGTATAGGGCTCATGATATGCAAATGAAAGTGTAATGTGTGTGAGGAGGAACAATCAAACCTTTCATCAACTATCCTAACCTCTATCCTAAATGCCCCAACAAGATATTAAAAACAAGATTAAAAATAGTGTAACGCATTAAGCAACAAGAATGCAATAGTAATCTACAACATTAAATAACTAGAAAACAAATAAAATACACGTGAATGAATATGAACATATTTAAAACATTTTATTATTTTCAAAATTCTCTTTTATTTTTTAAAAAATGTGGGAATTAAAATTAAATATCGTATAAACCAACAAATATCGAGACTTGGATAACACACGACTAATTCTAGGCCTGACTTTCTAATGTCCCCAGCGGAGTCGCCAAGCTGTCGCAACCTATAAAATAACAAGTCTCATTGCAAGACTTTATTATTCGTTAAGCGTGACATTAAAAAAATCGAGGAAAAGTCGACTTAATTCCTCTAGAAAAAATGATGGTTTTGTAAATAACCTTGAAAAAACATGGAGTCGCCACCAATCGTTTTTTGCTAGGTGTGATCGGCCACCTATTAAAATCGGTTTTATAAAACATTTAAAAAAATTTTAAAATATATTTTTTAAAAAACCAATTTCAAGTTTGCGTTCAGAGAAATCAAAGAAGCAGGTTCGGGACTCGGTTACGTGTAGGGAAGGATTAGCACCCCCACAACGCCCGTATAAAACGGTACCTTATTAATCGTGTGTTATCTCAAGTCTCAGTAAAAAGACTATTTTTAATTTAGTATTTCAAGTTAATTCCCAATTTAAAGAAAAATAATTCCATTTTTTAATTGAAAATGATCATAAATTTATTAATTCAAAATTTTCCTGTATTTCCCGAAAAACGTGGCAAAATATAGAAATTTTTATTTATTTGGAAATTTTTTGAATCATTCTCGTTTTAAAGAAGATATTTCGTTATTAATGATAATTGATGATATCCTCCCCAGCAAACCCGACAGAGAACTCATGAATTATTTTAACTCGGGAATATCTTTATCTTATTGAAAATCAATGTCTTATTTTAAAGCATATTTTAAAAAAATATGAATATAAAAATGTATGACATAATAAAGATGACATGGAATAATATAATGAAATGATATGACCTAAGTGTCATAATATATTCTAGATGAAATGAATATAACCTAAGTGATATAACATATTCTAAATGAAATGCAATATCCTAAATATCATGATATGTTCTAAATGAAATGATTTAAATGACATGATATTCTAAATGAAATATCCTAAATAAAATGAAATGTCCTAAGTAACATAATATAGTCTATATTAAATGAAATGACCTAGATTACATGGCAAAATTAAATGATATGGCATTTTTTAAATGACATGGCATATTCTAAAAATATAATCTAAATGACATGGAATATAATCTAAATGACATGAAAGGACATGAAACATAAAATAATGCTATCATACAATATGCATGAAAATAAAAATAAAAATAAAAATGCATGAACATATTATATGCTAACTGATGTGACAAAAATAAACGACTAAATAAAAAGCGTAGGATATAATAAAATATTCAAAACCATATAACAATTAATATAATATCAAAATTTAAATCAAAGATAATAACACCACCATGGAAATTAACATAGCAAAAATCACATATTATATAGTATGCACTAATATGGAAAATGCAATGTATGAGAATGTATTTTTTCCTTTAATTAAGAAAATTCGTATATCTAAAAAGATATCCGGCTACCTTAGGAAAATATATCAAATTAAATATTCTAAAACCAAAATACTTTGTGATTGTTTGAAAACAATTTTGAAAAGCTTAGATTAAAAATAAAAACTTAGCTAAACCCTTTTTAAATGGCTCTAATTTCTTAAGTTTAAAATCCCGGACTTGATCATCCTTAACCTGAGATTTAAAAAATCATTTTTAGAGTTTAAAAAGGCTTAGAAACTACCCTAAGACAGTAGCTAAACTTCTTAATCAGCCCCCCTCTAAGTAACTTAACCAAAATAGAAAAATGATTTTCCTTCAAATTCAATTCTGCCTCTACTGTCCAGTTTTAAGGCACGAGTTTTACACTATTTTTAAAAATTCAAAAAAATATAAAAAACAATATTGGAGTCTCAATACATGTAAAACTACATGGGAAAAATTTGGCTTAATTTTCTGATTAAAGATGACTGCCCAAAAAAATAAGGAAAGTACGAGTACTCGGTGAAAAAACTATTTTGCCAAAACACATTTTTTTTCCTTTGATAAAATCATTTAAAAATCAAAGTAAAAATGTTAGAGACTCTCCTAATGACTCAAAAATAGTAGCTAACACTTTTGAAAAGTTAGGCAAAAGTTGGCTAAGTAAAAAAAAATCACAAAGGTAGAATAATCAATTTGACAACTCTTTAATTTTCCACAAGTATGCTTAAAATGAGCATGATTTTGAACCATTGGTTGGCTTAAGTCATAAATCATGTGGCATGATATGAAATGCATGAAAATACAGCAAATATGATGCATGAAATGTATGATTTAAGACCTAAATGACATGAAAAATGCATGGCATAGAGAATATGACCTAGACCTAAATGAACTTGCATGGCATTTAATGCAACCTAGGTCTAAAATGCATGAATATGCATGGAAAAGCAAGCACAACCTAAAGCTAAAAGATGCATGGCAAATACACACACATATAACATATTCAAACTAAATACATAACAACATATCAAGGGAATGAAAGCCTATCAACTAGCATAACAAAAATGCACACACAAAGCTTAAAAGAGGGGGGTAGCCGAATGGCAAAGGAAAATGGCATTTTCACAAACATTTAACTCAATAACATGCATAGCTAAAGAATAATACTCAAATCATGCAAATATAAAGTAAAGGCATGAAAACCAATAGGCATTTTCACAAACACATGGATTAACAAAATGTAAAACATAAACAAACTTAAACATTTTGAAAACAGAAATTCAAAAATGCAAGACAAGTAAAATAAACATAATAACAAGACAATAGACTCAAAAATAAAAACAACCAAGCAACCAAATCAAAACAAGCTTCATGTTTATGTATTTGAAGAAGATTTAATGCATCAAAACTTGTTAAATATCACTAGTAACATGAAATAAAGAAGGAAAACAGCAACTAGACCAAAACAATAGGCCATTCGGCCAACCCAAAAACAAAAGAAAAGAAATTTCTCAAAGCTTTTTCCAAGAAAGTATAAAGAAGAACTTAAAGGAGAAACTTAAAAACACTTATTTTAAAGAAGAAAATCAAAAGAAATCACCAAAATAGCAAATCAAGAATAGAAAATCAAGGAAAGTGTAAGAGTATGGTGCTTAAAACAACCTCTTAAAGCTATATTGCAAGCTTTTTCTCTTCTAACTTTCTTTTCTTTTTTCCTTTCAAAAATGGAGAGAAAATCAGCCAAACAAGAGTGTGAATAGAATGAAAATGAAAGAGAGAACCCCCTCTCCCTATAGTGGCCGAATGACCTATTGTTCTAGAAGTTAGGTGGTTATTTTTTTATCTCATCAAATGGCTATCATTTCAAGATGCCTTCTATGTAAAATTTTCACCATTGGATCAGATCTGATCAGACCTTGAATTATGATGTCATAAAGATGTCATAAATAGAATATCTCTCCAACCATTGGTCCATGTGTTGCAAATTCAAAGGCTTGATCACAAAAAATAACTACCTTCCTCTTCATTGTTGGCCTTTTGATTAAAAATCAAAAAATATCTGCCCACCAATGGGCCTTGGTCGACTGACCTTCTTCTTCCAGCCCATGCTTCAATTTTTTAAAAACAAGATTTTTTGGTAAAATAACTTTTTTGCCCCCCGAACATAAATAAATAGCAAATGGATTCCAAATTCAAAAATTCTTTTTTTAATACTTTTGAAATATTATAAAATTGAATTTTGGAGGTTGTCAAATTTTTCGAGCCCATTCGCTATTTATTTAGATTTTTTCTTCCAAAATTGCCTTTTTGTGCTCTCAAACTTTACCATTTTTTAAACGAGCTCCAAATCCAGGTTTTTCTTCACCAATTTCTTCCAAATAATTTAAAAGTGTGATCTGGAAGATTTCCTAATTTTTGGAACTCATTTGGTATTTTTTTGGGATTTATCTGCTTGAATTACTACATAGTGGGCTCGGGATTTGGCCATTTTGCAAACGAACTCCGAATCAAGATTTTTCTTCGCCAATCTATTCGAAATAGTTTAAGAATGAGATCTGCAAATTTTCAGAATTTTTGGAGTTCATTTGCTATTTTTCCCAAATTTTCCATTTTTTTTGCCTCCGAAACTCGGTTTTGCTCAAAACAAGTCAGATTTTTAGATTTTTTTTCAAAATGAGCCTTGGGCTATCCTTGTTTAATCACTCCTCATCAATTAGGGGTTTTAGTCTAACGCAATCGGGCCATTTTTGTAATTCTTCCAAATTTCACCAAAATCCACCAAAAACCCTAATTCTCGGTTTTCTTCCGAATTGACTTTTCTTTCAATTTTTCTTTCAAGTAGCTTCTCCATTACCCGTTGTCAGTGCTTATCTTTCATTTGGAACCTTCAATTTTGACCAATTTGATCGTTTAAGCACTTTTCCCCAAATTTCCTGAACTAGGGTTTCCTTTCTATTGAATCTCCGTAACCCAACTTTCGAACTCCATATCTTTCGATGTAGACCTCGTATTATCAAAATTCTTTCGCCATTTTTCAATTGAACTTCAAATCTTGATTTTGAAAGTGGGTTGACTTTTTTAGTGGTTGACTTTTTGAGGTTGACTTTTTTAAGATTGACTTTTTATGCTTGCCTTTTTAGACTAAGTCTCGAAGTATCACCTGTAGGATGAAAAAAGTCTTTTTACATTCTGAAATATGAATTTAGGAAGAAAACATACCTGTTTTAGTGGTCCGGACAAAATTAGGTGTCTACATGGAAGTCAAGACCTATCCTAGCAGTTCTATACCTTTGGGTTAGAAAAACCCTTGTCTCATGTCAACATCAAGAATGGGTACTTCAAAAAAATATCTTTATTTGTTTTCTCATTTTAAAAACTTCTGAACAAAAATATTAACCCCACAGTGTGTGATGTACAAATCTTTTGAAGACTGATGATCACTGTTAGAAATTTCTCTATGTGTCAATCTGGTTTTTTCAACTGGGATTGGCAAGGCTTGGTACGACAAAATTTTGGTTTTTCCAGGAAAGCTTCACAACAAAAATGTATGTCCCTTCTAAGCTCACAAATGGAACAAGTTTTATAAATCATGAATTCATTGAGAACCCAAACAAATTCAACATTCTTTTAGTTTCCATATCATGGTATTTTGATAGGCGTCAAGATTGGCAGGGATATTTAAACCGGAAAGTTTAATTTTGGAGGAAAAGAGTCTCGGTTTTTTGAAGACAATCCTCCGAATGAGAGCTGTCAATTTGGGAGTTTCAAAAATTCCTAGATGTTCCTCGATGACCACTTCTTCAAGATGACCTTCTCTTTTGTGGTATCGGTACTATCATAGATGGCATAAAAAATTTCTATTTTACTCTAGACCGCCCGTTTTGGGTTTTCGCCCTAGAATCCCATTCTTTCCTCTCTTTTTTTTCTCTTTTTTTTTGTTCTACCATGCACTTGAGAATTCTAAATTCTTCCTTAGTGAAATGATAACTCGATGAGATGGGATAAAATTTGAGGAAAAACCCTTCAAATTAAATATTCATGCTTGATCAAAATGTACTTTTAAAGCACGTAATGTAGGCCATGGTTCAGAGTTCAGAAAGAAAGGATAAATAGGCCCAAAATATGTGTTTGAGGGTAATCAGATCAAGGATCATTTCGTGAGGAGGATTCCCTTTGAAGCATTTGTCCCTTATGGACTTTTCATTCCTTTTGACTTTGCTCTTTTTCTTCTTTGCTTTTGGCTTTCATTTGCCATACTTTTTCACATTTTTTTGTTTTTGTTTTGTTCTTGGCTTCCATTTCTCCATCTTTTCCTTTTTCTTTTTCTTCGACAGAGTGAGCCCGTATTTATTTAGGCACTCAATTTGATTTGCATCTGTCTTCGAGCTAAGACTCATTTTTTTGTGATCTTTGAGGAGATCTTTTCTCGCATTTACCCTTCAGTGTAGAGGGTGATCCTTGATCAGGGTTTAAAGAAAAAGAATTCCTTAAGCTCAAAAGGGGTGACTATGGATAATTTTCTTTTTGTGAGAGGGATATGAAATATGGTCATTTATCATATCAAGCACGAATATTTTCATTGAAAAGCAATCCCCAAGGGAAATAGATAATCAGAATTTCATTTTGCACTTTGGAATCATCTAAATTCTCATATGCATGATATCATAATTTTTCTTCTTTTTTTTTTCTTTCGTATGCCTCCAATGATTCATGCATTAATCCATCCTTATTCACCACGTATTCATAATTTCTAGATATGATGCCCCATTTTGATTAACCTTGGGAATTTGTATCAACGAGGAAAATAGCAAGTCTAGGTTTATTTTGAAAAGGCTGAGTTTCAATTTTGATTTCTTTGAAAAGACAAGGAAAATATGACCCAAAACGGGTTTTCTCTGGGACAAATAATTTAGTTTAGTCAATGTGCCCAGTGGGTGTCAATTATGAAGTGATGTTTGGTCAATTTGGTGTTTTGCGGTTATTGGAAAGGACATGAATGGCTTTGGATAACCTTGACACCCATCAAATTTCCTAAATCTAGATTCTTGAAAGAATGTCTCATTTGTTTGAATTTGAAGGAGTTCAAAAAAATTTCCAAAAAGTTCGTTCCTTTGTTCATAGCCTAGACTAAGATTTACATATTTGCTTATTCTGCAATGACAATGGTTTATGAAGTTTAATCAATCATATTCTTTGAAGCATTAGGTTTTCCAAGTGGTCTTGATTCAAGGGATTTAGGCATAGGAAAGCCTAAAAGAGAGAGGAAAAGTGTTGGGTCATTTCTAACAATGATCATCAATATTCTTGAGACTGTCCATTATTTCATGTGAAAACCCTTTATTACTGTTTACCACAAATTTTCATGAAGTTTCATTTTCTTTTTTGCAAATTCAAATGAGTGCTAAAATATAATGAACATAAAACATTTAAATTCAAAATTTATTTATTTCATGTAGATGTCAACATGAGGCAAGTGCTTTCATCATCACAGTGTATAGAACTACATGCATAAAAAATCTTGATATGATTATGCACCATGTTTCTTATGACACTTGGCTTTCCCATCTTCAAAACTTATCGACCCAGCCTTGATGAGATCCCTGACCTTGTACTTCAAAGCGGGGCAGTTCTCTGTTGAGTGACCTTGATTGCCAGAATGATAACCACAACACTCATTAGCATCATACCAGCTCGGATAAGGACGCTTCAGAGGCTCTAATTGCATGGGTGTCACAAGGTGATTCTGGATGAGTTGAGGTAGTAGCTCACTGTATGTCACAGGAATCGGGTCAACCTGATTTCATTTTCGCTTTTTATGCACCCTTCGATTATTCCCAAGGGTGTTAGATTGATAGACAGATGTAAATTCTGGTGTGGTTGCAGTCATTGGTTGGTAAGGATAAGAACCTTGAGAGACATTATTCAGGGTAGAATAAAATGGCTAATACGAGGAGAATTGGGGAGGTGGGGCAAAGACTTCCACGACTTGGGTATCTTCTTTTTTCTTTTCAGATGCCCCATTTCTCTCGGCATTGGATGTTTCTTCTCCTTCAATTTTCCTATCCTTGATAGCATTCTCAATCATCTCCCCTGAAATTACCATGTCCAAAAAATTCTTTGTGGTGTTACTGACAAGTATATCATAGTACGGGGCCTGCAGTGTATTCACAAAAAGGAAAATGGTTTCCTTCTGAGTTAAGGGCGATTGTACTTGGGAGGCCAGATTCATCCACCGCTGCGCATATTCTTTGAAGCTTTTAGTAGCTCCTTTCTTCATATTTTGCAAGGTGAGACGGTCAGGCGCCATGTCGATCATATGCTTATACTGGTTTAGAAAAGCCCTAGCCAGGTCATTCCAAGAGCGAATCTGATCCTTTCTTAACTGACTATACCACTTAATTGCGGACCCGCTGAGGCTATCCTGAAAGCAGTGAATCAAAAGCTTATCATTATCTATATGACTTGTCATCTTTCAGCAAAACATAGTGATGTGGGCTGACGAATCGGTTGTCCCGTAATATTTCACAAAGTCAAGGATCTTGAACTTAGGAGGAATGACTAAATCGAGGACTAAACATAGTTCTTTCGCATCCACACTCCCGAATACATATGTATTTTCTACTGCCCGAAGCCTTTCATCTAACAACTGATATTTCCCTTGGGAATCTGCCAACTCAACCTCATTCGGCTCAACCATTTTCAATTTTGCCTGTTCAGCTGGATCATTTGAGTTTAGGACGTTGACGGGATTAACTATATTCTGGCTATTCAACATCAAGACCTCACTCCAACCCTTTAGTGCCTGTAACTGATGCACCCAAAAGAGTGTATCTTATTTAACCTTGCACTAAAAAGATCAATTGTAAGTATAATGATTAGCAAGGGTCGAGTCCTCAGGGATTGGGTTTTAATCTATGAGTTATTAGTTTATAACTTACGTTCAAAGAAAACAATAAAAGAAAAGGGGTTTTGAAGCCAGATTTAAACTAAAGTAAATAATAAGAATAAGATGCAAGGCGGTATAACCAGCCAATAAAAATATATATACTAAATTAGGCGGTATAACCAGCCAATAAAAATAAAACAAAGTTAATATACAAATTAGGCGGTATAACCAGCCAATAAAAATAAATATACTTTTAAAAATAAGCAAACTAGAAAAGTAAGAAAACAAGTAAGTAAGAAGAATCAAATATGAAAAATATGGTTAAGGTTTCATTCTCCACCACTAGACATCATTAAGAATCAATTTCAGATCTATCAATATCAACCAACTATCAAAGTTAACAACCGTAGATAACAACAAGCTCTGTTATCCCAATCTTTCCTTAGTTTGTCGTTAAATAGAACAAGCTCTCTATTTAATCTCTAACCATTAAACAACCTAGAATAAGCTCTCTAAATTCAATTTAATGGCAGCTTTATGATGAGAAAGATAGGTTGATCTAAGCAACAAACACATAAGCTCGGATTGTTCAACTTAGGTTATGTTCCACTTTGAAATTATTGAAAACTTGACCATAATCATTAATCACAAATTGCCACTTATGAATAGGAAATCAAGACAATTACACGGATCAAGACTCCTAGACTAGCAATAGATAATTATCAAGATCTATCTAGTTGTACACCTAAATAAATCAAGACAACATCATGAACAATTCTTGTAGAAGAACATAAGCAACTTTGATAGAAAATTAATGATAGATAGAATCTGAAAATCAATCACAAAACATGTCTAGGGCTTTGAAATCACCCTTAACCAAATAGAAGTTTAGCCTAGCATAGGCATTGTAAACATAAACATAAAATTAAAGAGAATCTAAGAAGGAAATAAAAGAAAGAAAGAAGAAGAAGAAAATAAAGAAAAAGAAAACTAGAGAAAAGAAAGAAGAAGAAAACTTAGAGAATTTTATTACAATGGCTAATATCCTACCAATGTACAATATGATCCTCTACAATCATCCAAGGCCCTCTATTTATACACATTTTGGAGGGCTAAATGACAAGAGACAAGCTTTACAAATTTCAAAGGTAGGTATAATAGGTGGGTGCATTTTTCTAACAATTTTCGTCATATTGTATGACCATTTTGATCAGCCAACTTGATGGTCGATTTTGTCAATCTTGGAGGCCTGATCTGATCACATGGTCTTCTAGAAAAATGTTCCCCTATGAGTTATTGATTCATATCCGTTGGAATCAGCTCATTTGCTGATGTGGAGAAGACGATATGGGCAAAATACGAAAACAGGTCAGCACAGACGTCATTGCACATCAGCCAACTTGATGGTCGATTTCTTCAATATTGGAGGCTTTATCTGATCACATGGTCTTCTCGACAAATGTTCCCCTATCAGTTATTGATCCATAGCCGTTGGAATCAGCTCATTTGCTGATGTGTATCGGACGATAGGGTCAAAATGCGAAAACTGCTCAGGACAGACGTCATTGCACATCAGCCAATTTGATGGTTGATTTCGCTAGGGAAAACGACTCCGTTTCAAGAAGTGTAAAACATGAAAAAGATAGATATGCCTCTTTACTTTGCACGGTTAAAATTTCAGCCTTATTGCTTCAGTGAAACTCCAGATATAGCTGATATGGCAAAAGGTGTCGGAACTGGAACTGAACTGGATTTGCCCTTAATTCTAGTAATCTGAAATCACTCAAAGAAACTTGTGAAAAACACCAAATTACATAAAAATATAAAAGATCATAAACACAATTAGACTAAACAATAATAACTCGTATTTGACACAAAACAATAATAAAACATAACTAAAAACTATATAATTATACGAGTTATCACACCCCCACACTTAGATTGTTGCTAGTCCCTAGCAACGACTCAATAAAAATAAAATAAGAAAATCTAATCTAATCCATTTTCGTAGGAAATCACGGTGGCACTTAGCATGTGACACAAGCCTTTAAACCCCTAGGTGTCCCTAGTGGACGAGTTTAGTCTCGTGAGGGTTTACTAGAACGATACCCACAAACATTGAAAAACTAAAATATAAATAAACTACATATACTAAAAATATTTATTCCTAATCCTTTCAATACAAATTAGAGACAATCTTTGAACAAGTCTTATAAACTAATCAATAGCTTAAAAAAATTTCACAAAAAATCATGCTTGAATGTAAATTGTTTGAGTTAAGCCAATATTAGCATAACATATCTTAATCAAAATAGTGCATGTTCAAATTTAATCTCAAGTTCTCACATGGGATACCCTCATGATTTTCACTCTTTAAAGTAGTGGTGAAGTGTTTACACTCAATCAATCTCATGAAAACAGTTCTACCATATTCTTGCTTGTCCACCTATTCTCCACTATTTAGATCATACAACTTCATGAATCAAGAGGTCTTTAATCAAGGTTGTAATGGGGCCAAGGGGTTTGTAATGTGGTTGAAGAACAAAAGAATAAAGATATCACAAAGGTTCCAAAGAGTTCATAAAGTTTAGAGACATAAAAAGATCATACAAAGAAACTTCTCAAAACTCTTTACAAGTACATAGTCACCTAGGCCGGATATTCATGTTGGGCCTTTTCTTCATTCTAAACAACTTTGTAACATCTTTTTCTTTTTCCACAAATTCAAGAGATGATTCATATATATATTTTTTTACATAGGAATGTATTTGCCAGTATTTCTTTTTCTCTTGACTTTTTTTTTCTTTTCCCCCCACACTTATTTCTTGTTTCTAACCCAAATTTTTAACTAAAAATATCCCTTGTCTTTGCAACTTGTCTCAAATCATGCTAATTCATCTTTGGAACAAAGGTAAAGATATAAGTATATTTAGGTTAGGGACAAGTTATGGTTACCAAAGAGATAGCTTATTCAATGTAGGCTCAAATTGGTTCACTAAGGGTGTGTTCTCTTCGAACATCAATAAGGGATGGCTGTTTGGCCCTGGCTAAAAATCCTAATGCCTCTATCATATTCATGTTGTCACATGCATCAATATAGTCTCAAACGGTTTAAAGCAAGTTCTAGAGAATCATGTAATCATAAGAGCACTCAAGAAAGAAATTAGATTGATTTGTATAATGCATCAATCATTTTAGGCTCAAAAACTCACAATGATGATTATACAAGTCAGTTTTAAGTCTAAACATGCTTCTTTCTCAATCAACATATCATATTAACATTGGCTCATAAAAATTAGTATCAAGCTTAATTCTCATGAAAATCTTCTCACTAGTAACCAGTTTAGACCTATGCAATTCATATCTCATCATTGTATTAAAAAGGAACTAAAACACACTAAAAATAATAATAATAAAGACTCATAAAAAAAATAGTAGACAAAAATAAAAGAAATCCTAAATCATTCCCCCCACACTTAATTCTTACATTGTCCTCAATGTAAGTCTATTAACCCAAATGAAAGAATCATGTGTAAGAGAAAAGAACTAATAACATAAGAATAGGAACAACTAGACTCAAAACAAAACAAAACAAACTCATGCAACCTAAATAATCCTAAAATACTAAACAAAAATTAACAAGTAAACATAAAAAGATTAAAATCAAACTGACAAGGTATGTCTCAAGTCTCCCTTACTCAGACCTTGTTCAGAATGAATACTTCTAAATTGCTTAAAACACAACAAACTTTTTCTTTTTTTTCTTTTTTTTTTTTTTTTTTTTTTTTTAAATTAGAAAAATATGTCCCTTACCCCCTACTAAAATATGACATTGTCCCCAATGTCAAATTTTAAAGGTAGAATTTAGGAGATATTACCTGCAGAGGTTGCTAACCACTTATTATAACCGAGACACAACAAGCAAAATGTTAGATAATGTCACAAAGACAAAGTACAATCCACTCCTTGCTCGTCCATATCTCTTTTTCTTTTTCCGAGCGTTTGCGAAACAACCGTAGCAGATAAACACTCATAAGCTTTGAGCTTTTTGAGTAAATCTTTAATGGTTGTAGCAGAAATTATGGTTCTCCTTGCCTCTGAAAACATGAATCCATTATCCACAGCATTATCTAAATATGAAAGCAAATTACTAAAATAACCATTAATATTAAGCAAACCAATGGGTTTCTTATTTGTGACCAAAGATGACCAAGAAGCCACGCAAGCTATTTCTTCCAATGTACCCAGACCTCCTGGTAAAGCAATGAATGCATCGGCAGAATGGTACATGATTGTTATCCGTTCAGGGATACTCCAGACTTGTATTTCCTTACCCACGGTAGGTCCACAAAAACCTGTGAATAGTTTTGGCACGACTCCTAGAACTGGACTTCCTCCGGCGTGTGCTGCTGTAGCGACTGCTCCCATTAAACCCGTACTACCGCCTCCATAAATCAACTGGATCTTTTGTTGGGCAAGTATTACTCCAACTCTTATGGCTTCATCAGCGAATATGTTATTTTTCCCTGGATAAGCACCTCCAAAGACACAAATTTTTTCAATGCGCTGGGATGAAGTACTTTCCATTTTTTTTCTTTTTTTTTTCGAGTGCCTGAAAGAGAATGAGTACATGGTGTAATATATAGAGGACTGAGTAGTGAATCAGACAAGAGTAATAATGTCGTCGAAAGTGTATCTGACCTGTCAGAAGAAAATGTTAACCTAACAAAAGATTTTTGCGTGATTTCAGGAAGAAAATCAAAAAGAGAAGAAAAATCAACCGTAAAAGACCAATAAAAAAAATGAGAATAATTACACAAATCGAACAACATGTAAATTAAACCGAAATGAAGTTATTGCAAATCAAACCAAAAGCTGAGAAGTCATTTATTGTAGTTGTGATTGTGGCTCACATCTTCCTCTGGTTTTACGTCCAGAAACGGCTTAAACGCCTTCTATGAGTCGAGGATATGCTTCCCATCCAGTTTTCTTACAAGCTGGCAAACAGGGTCTTTTAACATCAGATTCCCAAGATGTTGCCATTCCCTTTGGAATTGCGGCCATAAATCAAGAATTTCTCTTTGTACGTCTCCACTAGGATGCGTCTCAAGAGAAAGTTGGATATTACCCAAATTCTCCTTACTCAGTCCATCCTTAATGAATTCAATTTTATCATCTCGATTAGAGGACGGAATCCCAATAGAACGACATTTACCGTTACACGTCCATCGTGCACATTTGTGGCAATTTGAACTCATGCGCTTTGCTCGTCGCTTCTTTGCAAAAGTGCTTCTACCTGTACCTGGTAAATGCAAAACAGGAAGATATTCATCTTCACGTACCTTGGCTTCAATTATCCAACGTATGTCTCCCGGAATCCCTTTGTGCATAAGCATTCTTAATCTTTCAAATCGAACTTGGTAAAGCTTCAGTAAAATATTTCGAGGAAAAGGAGGAAATCGTTTCTGCAATCTTGTGAGAATATCATCCATCCTGAAAAAAAAAATGAAAAAAAATGAAAGAGAAATTGGAAGAGAAATTTATATACAATATCAGTTTTGTGGGTAGCTGATGGAACCGATTTAAATAATCACGGAGTACCGTTATCCGCCATTTAACCGGGGTAAAAAATTAAAAATTATATTTACATCTAGTTATTTTCAAAACCAGGATCAGAAAGAAAAACAACATAAAAAGACTCAAAAACAAAACACTCTAAATAAAATCCTAAATTCTTCCCCCCACACATAACTCTTACATTGTCATTAATGTAATGCTATTATCCCCCAATGCAAGAATTATATGTAAGAGAAAAGAACTATTAAACAAAAGAAACTTATGCAGCCTAAATGAACTAAAAAGCAGTAAACACAATTAACAAAGAAACATAAGAAATAAAATAAAAACAATAAAAATAATAAAAGAAAAAGGAAAAGAAAGAGAAAGAGAAAGCAAATCTGAATATGGAAGGTTGGCAATTTCATCTTTAATTGGGCTGCCTTCCCAATTAACACTTGAGTTAGTGTTTTGAATCTAACCAACACCCTTTCTTGGCTTTTTAGGCTTGTCAGGCTCATACATGAAATTTCCCAAATTTATGCGTTTGAGAGGAAGCTTTCTTTGCACAACAGTGGATGCATTCTCCATTACAAGTATTATTCCATCATCCTTGGTGGTGCATATCTCATCGAGGAATGGTGCATTTTTTGGTACTTGTTGAATGACATCCACAAACAAACTGTTTAAG
The DNA here is from genome assembly GCA_030761205.1 of Fremontodendron californicum. NCBI lineage: Eukaryota > Viridiplantae > Streptophyta > Magnoliopsida > Malvales > Malvaceae > Fremontodendron > Fremontodendron californicum. Next base: position 7,497,194 of record JAULJL010000032.1, read on the forward strand.
GTATCCAGCGTGTCTTGTTCATGTTCATCCTCCTTGAACTTTGCGAATCTACTAGGAAAAGGTGGAGAAGAAACATTAGTAAAAATTGGAATCTCAAACGTTACCTCAGGTGCCGAAATACTCTTATTTGTATTTGTGGCTTCATTATCCTCAAGAATAGAATCCATCTCTAATTCTGTCTCATCCTCATCTTGTTCCTCATTCCTCAAGGTCACAATAGTAGTATTCTCCTTTGGGTTAATCATTGTTTGGGCTGGGAGTTCTTCAGATCTTTGTGCTACCCATCCCACCATACTACTAGCCAATTGGCTCATTTGCTTTTCCAAAATCTGGATGCTTGCCCTTGTTTCCTGTTGAAATTGCAAAGAATCAGTAACAAGAGAATAGACAAGATCTTCTAAAGAAGTACCTGAGTTTTGAGTCATATGTGGTGGTTGAAAAAGATCTGGTTCTTGAGACCATGATTGATTGAAGCTAGATGGATGAGTGTAATTGGCATAAGGATCTACTTCTTGGTAATTTTTCGAGTAGCCATAATTAGTATGATCCCACCATCCCTCATGGTAAGTGTTTGAGTAATGATCATACTGTTGGTCTTGGAACACTTGATGGCCTTGACATCCTCCCATGGCCAATTGTTGAACTGGGGAGGTGAGATTGGCTTGTTGATTCTCCATGTTCATGTATGCCACCAACTCTTCAAGTGTTAGATTGCTCAATTCCATTTTTTTTTTTTTTTTTAAATTTGAAAAGAAAAACTTGTATGTACAAGAAAATAAAACTAATTAGAACTGAAAATAAGAATAAACCAAGTAACAAATAAACTAAAGAAAACAATCCCCGGCAACGGCGCCAAAATTTTGATGCACCCAAAAGAGTGTATCTTATTTAACCTTGCACTAAAAAGATCAATTGTAAGTATAATGATTAGCAAGGGTCGAGTCCTCAGGGATTGGGTTTTAATCTATGAGTTATTAGTTTATAACTTACGTTCAAAGAAAACAATAAAAGAAAAGGGGTTTTGAAGCCAGATTTAAACTAAAGTAAATAATAAGAATAAGATGCAAGGCGGTATAACCAGCCAATAAAAATATACATACTAAATTAGGCGGTATAACCAGCCAATAAAAATATATATACTAAATTAGGCGGTATAACCAGCCAATAAAAATAAAACAAAGTTAATATACAAATTAGGCGGTATAACCAGCCAATAAAAATAAATATACTTTTAAAAATAAGCAAACTAGAAAAGTAAGAAAACAAGTAAGTAAGAAGAATCAAATATGAAAAATATGGTTAAGGTTTCATTCTCTACCACTAGACATCATTAAGAATCAATTTCAGATCTATCAATATCAACCAACTATCAAAGTTAACAACCGTAGATAACAACAAGCTCTGTTATCCCAATCTTTCCTTAGTTTGTCGTTAAATAGAACAAGCTCTCTATTTAATCTCTAACCATTAAACAACCTAGAATAAGCTCTCTAAATTCAATTTAATGGCAGCTTTATGATGAGAAAGATAGGTTGATCTAAGCAACAAACACATAAGCTCGGATTGTTCAACTTAGGTTATGTTCCACTTTGAAATTATTGAAAACTTGACCATAATCATTAATCACAAATTGCCACTTATGAATAGGAAATCAAGACAATTACACGGATCAAGACTCCTAGACTAGCAATAGATAATTATCAAGATCTATCTAGTTGTACACCTAAATAAATCAAGACAACATCATGAACAATTCTTGTAGAAGAACATAAGCAAGTTTGATAGAAAATTAATGATAGATAGAATCTGAAAATCAATCACAAAACATGTCTAGGGCTTTGAAATCACCCTTAACCAAATAGAAGTTTAGCCTAGCATAGGCATTGTAAACATAAACATAAAATTAAAGAGAATCTAAGAAGGAAATAAAAGAAAGAAAGAAGAAGAAGAAAATAAAGAAAAAGAAAACTAGAGAAAAGAAAGAAGAAGAAAACTTAGAGAATTTTATTACAATGGCTAATATCCTACCAATGTACAATATGATCCTCTACAATCATCCAAGGCCCTCTATTTATACACATTTTGGAGGGCTAAATGACAAGAGACAAGCTTTACAAATTTCAAAGGTAGGTATAATAGGTGGGTGCATTTTTCTAACAATTTTCGTCATATTGTATGACCATTTTGATCAGCCAACTTGATGGTCGATTTTGTCAATCTTGGAGGCCTGATCTGATCACATGGTCTTCTAGAAAAATGTTCCCCTATGAGTTATTGATTCATAGCCATTGGAATCAGCTCATTTTCTGATGTGGAGAAGAAGATATGGGCAAAATACGAAAACAGGTCAGCACAGATGTCATTGCACATCAGCCAACTTGATGGTCGATTTCTTCAATATTGGAGGCTTTATCTGATCACATGGTCTTCTAGACAAATGTTCCCCTATCAGTTATTGATCCATAGCCGTTAGAATCCGCTCATTTGCTGATGTGTATCGGACGATATGGTCAAAATGCAAAAACTGCTCAGGACAGACGTCATTGCACATCAGCCAATTTGATGGTTGATTTCGCTAGGGAAAACGACTCCGTTTCAAGAAGTGTAAAACATGAAAACGATAGATATGCCTCTTTACTTTGCACGGTTAAAATTTCAGCCTTATTGCTTCAGTGAAACTCCAGATATAGCTGATATGGCAAAAGGTGTCGGAACTGGAACTGAACTGGATTTGCCCTTAATTCTAGTAATCTGAAATCACTCAAAGAAACTTGTGAAAAACACCAAATTACATAAAAATATAAAAGATCATAAACACAATTAGACTAAACAATAATAACTCGTATTTGACACAAAACAATAATAAAACATAACTAAAAACTATATAATTATACGAGTTATTAGTAACCCTTCTCTGGCTGCCAAGTTTTCAGTGTATCCTTGATTACGGTGGACATTAGCTCCATCAATTTAGTCATCTGAGCCTTAGATTCTACTTGAGACTTTGCCAGCTGTTCTCGTAATTCTTCCTATTTCCCTTTCCATTCTTTCCATTCGGGCAGCTTGTTCATTCTCCATAGCACTAGTTTGTAGTAAAAGGGTACTTAGTACTTCTTATACCTCTGATTTGAAATGAAAATTCTTTCAAAGACTCTTAAAGCCAAACCAACTTTTGTTTTATTTCCCTAAATGTATGTCATGATGAAGAGTCATGAATGCAATTTGATGCACGTGAAGCCTAAACAATATGATGTATGGACATGTACAGTAGAGACATGCTGACCATGTATGTAACAAATGCAATCACGATGCCAACATGATACAAGTAAAGAATAGACAATAATGCATGGATATATGCAATGAATGACCATGTACATTTCAGTGTATTTCCTAATGAATGATCATATATACTATGAATGCAACATGATGTCAAATATGATGCATGTAATCGATGAATGATTGACACAGAGTATGTACAGAGAAACTTATGCTGACCATGTATGTCATGAATGCGACCTAATGCTAACATGATGTATGTAATAAGCAAATTAGTGCATGAACATATACAGAAAAATCATGTTGACTATGTTTGTCATTAATACCACCTGTTGCTACCAAGATGCATGTATGAATGTATGGTATGACAAATAATTGATCGGATGCAAAACGCAAAGGGGAAGATATCACGGAGGAAATAAGAATCAGAGGAACTTAATCATCAACATCTCATAAATTTGAAACATAATCAATTCATTCCCATATCAACGTTCACAATGGTATAAACCATGTTTACAAAATCTGAGCAGTAGTTAAAATTGTCTTTACAAGCACTTTATTCTTCCTAGCATCCTAAGGCTATAAGAGTCGGCTACTGAAAAAGTGAAATCCTACTACATCATATCAGATCGAAGTCTTTCTACATCATTGCTGTAAATCTCCTAATCCTAATTATGCTTTCCCAACCCTCTATCAATCAATGTCTTTGGATCAATCAATTTGATCTCTATAAGAGATTGCACTTTCTTTTTGAAGTCTATATAGTCTTCAATGCTATGGCCAGCAATTCCACAGTGATAATCACATCTTGCATTTGGATTATACCACTTTGGATGTGGTGGTAACAGGGGTTTCAGCGGGATACATGCAACCATGTGATTTTGGATCAGTATAGGGAGAAGTTCTCGGTAGCTGATTGGAATGGGATCATATTGCTCTTGAGTCTTGTTTTTGGATTGTTTCTTAGTCACACATGGCCTAGGAGTTGGGGCACTTGGTGGTGGCACTAAGGTTTGAACTGAAGTGCTTACATGGAGAGGTGGCGGAACAGCATGATAAGGGTATGGATTTGGAAACGGGACCCTTGGAGGTTGTACATAGTTCGAGGTTCCTATCCTGGATGCTTGATAAGGTGATTGATTAGGGAAGAACTACGAACTACCAGTTGGTGTTGATGGAGTGGGACCCAGAGATCCCGTATTGGTCATCCCAGTGGACAATTAGCCATAGTAGGGTAGGGATACGGGTTTGGACTTAGAGCAGTTTGCAGGTATGGTACAGGATCCGTGATTTCTGTCTTTGGTATCAGGCTCTCTAGTTTAGTCATTTTCATGATTTTGTCCATAATTTCATCAGGGTTGCAACCTTTGTAACATTGACAAGCGCAGGATCTAGCAAGGATTGTATGTTCTGGACTTGAAGGTTTTGGTTGATCCAAAAGTGATGAAGAACCTTGAGAAAATTCCCCTTTACTCTTACTCATATCCTCAAACATTTTCGTAAATTTGACAAGCTATTCCTTCAACTCCCGGAGTTCATGTCCAAACTCCTCTTGATTGCGTTCCAAAGCACCCAATCGTTCCTCCGATTCATTCTTCATATCTCGATCCCCTTTCATGCAAATGAAATTGACATTATTACCACGAGCTCAAGAATGAATGTACATGCTATATTTCTATATGCATGAATATACTGATGATTAATGCATGAGCATATACAAAGAAATTATGATGACTATATATGCCATGGATGCAATCTAATGCCAAACATGATGCATTTAAAGAATGAATAAATTGATGCACAGGTATATACAAATAATGACCATGCATGTTATAAACGTATTCTACAATGAGTGACCATGCATGCTATAACTGAAACATGATGTCAAAATGGTACATGCAAAAAAATAAACGAATTAACATAAAGGTAGATACAAAGAATGACCTTATACATCACAAATGTATTCTACAATGAATAACCTTGCATGTTAGGACTGTAACATGATGTCAAAATGATACATGCAAAGAATAAATAAATTAACACAAAGGTATACACAAATAAGTTAACCAATGATTACACAAATAAGTTAACCAAAGAATAAATAAATTCGAAAATCTTGATTATTCAAAAATCTCATTATGCAAGGTTTGCCTCCAAATTTAATCTATGATTTTTTGAAACATGTTTTCTCTATGGAAAACCAAGCATATTATTTTCGAAAGAATTTTGGAGTAGTGGATCCTACTATGGTACAATATCTAACTGTTCATGTAACACTACCGGTTTTATGAAATCATCAAATAAGATTATTATTACCATCCATTTATTGCAAAAAATGAGATCAACAATACAACCATAAATGTACATGCTTTATTTATATATGTATGAAATGTGCAAAAATGCAAAAATGTTTGAAAAAGAATGTTTTGATATTTTCAATTTTAAAAAGTTTATGAACACTTGCCCCAACAGTATCGACTCACTTAGGCATCACAATACCTTTGGGACGAGGTATTACATTTATTACGGGCGATGTACGTACATCGTTGCCCGATCTACAACACTTATTCAGGGTGTAAAATAGGTAAATAAAAGGTTTAGAAATGTCCCTCCATGTGTTCCTATCTCCGGTATATATAAGGAAATCCGACATGGCTTCGCCTAGGTTCACTATATGAAGGGGAATCGGTTCTAAAGGCCCCGAATTTCTCCTCACTGCCGCCGGTGAAGGCTAGTAAGGCACCCTGATAAAAGCGGGTTCAATTCGTTAGAGTGTATTTCCCTAACCATGCGGATTGTTAATCACGAAGGCTTAGGTATTTTAGTACTTCAGAAGTGTTTCACTAGCCCATGCGGATTGTTAATCACGAAGGCTTAGTTACTTTGCTCCCACCTAAAAGGATGAAACCCGGGTATAGGGCTCATGATATGCAAATGCACGTGTGGTGTGTATGGAGGAACAACAAACCTTTCACCACCTATTCTACAAACCTTATTCTAAATGCTCTAGCAATTTATTAAAAGAATATTCAAGAATAGTGTAACGCATTAACCAACAAGTAATTATAATATACAACCTTAAATAACTAGAGAACAATAACAAAATAAATGCATGCACATGAGTATGCCATATTTAAAAATATTTTATTATTTTCAAAATTCTCCTTATTAAAAAATATGGGAATTAAAATTAAATACCAATTAAACCAACAAAACCGAGACTTTGATAATACACGACTAATTCTAGGCCTGACTCTCTAACAAGTCTCATCGCAAGACTTTATATTCGTTAAGCGTGACATTAAAAAAACCGAGGAAAAGTCGACTTAATTCCTCTTGAAAAATGAAGGTTTTGAAAATGAACTTGAAAAAGACATGAAGTCGCCACCAATCTTTTTTAGCTAGGTGTGATTGGCTACCTATTATAATCGGTTTTGTAAAATATTTTAAAATTAATTAAAATATTTTAAAAAGCAATTTCAAGTCTGCGTTATAAACCAGAGAAAATCGAAGAATCGGGTTCGAGACTCGATTATGTGTGGGCAAGGATTAGCACCCCCCACAACGCCCGTATAAAACGGTACCTTATTAATCATGTGTTATCTCAAGTCTCGGTAAAAAGTCGATTTTTAATTTAGTATTTCAAATTAATTTCCAAATTAATTTCCAATTTAAAGAAAAATAATTTCATTTTTAATTGAAAATGATCCGGAATTTATAAATTCAAAATTTTCCTATATTCCCCAACAAACGTGGCAAAATATAAAATTTTTTTTATTGGGTTGGAAAACTTTCCGAATCATTCTCGATTTAAAGAAGATATTCCGTTATTAATGATAATTGATGCTATCCTTCCCAGCAAACCCGGTAGAGAACTCATGAATTATTTTAACTCGGGAATATCTTTATTTTATTGAAAATCATTACCTTTTTCAAAACATTTAAAAAAATATGAATATGAATATGTGTGACATAAATAAAATGACATAGCAAAGTCTAGATAATATAATGCAACCTAAATGGTATGATATAATTTAATGTCATAGCATATTCTAAATGAAATGAAATATCCTAAGTCATATGATATATTCTAAATGAAATGAAATGACCTAAGTAACATGATTTATTCTATATGAAATGTAATATCCTAAGTCATATGATATATTCTAAAAGAAATAAAATGATTTAGGTAACATAATATATTCTATATGAAATGAAATATTCTAAGTCACATGATATATTCTAAAATAAATGAAATATCCTAAGTGACATAATATATTCTAAATGAAATGAAATGACCTAGGTAACATAATATATTCTATATGAAATGAAATATCCTAAGTCACATGATATATTCTAAATGAAATAAAATGATTTAAATGACATGGCAAATGTAAATGATATGGCATATAATCTAAATGATATGAAATGACATGAAACATAAAATAATGCTAACATATAATATGCATGAAAAAAAATGCATGAACATAGTATCTGCTAAATAATATGACAAAAATAACTAAATAAAAAGCATAGGATATCATGAAATATTCAAAACCATATAATAAACAACATAACATTCAAAATATAAATAAAAAATAATAACAACAACATGGAAATTATCATAGCAAAATCACATATTATATAGTATGCGTGAATATAGAAAATGCAATGCATGAGAATGTATTTTTTCCTTTAATTAAGGAAATCCGTATATCTAAAAAGATATTCGGCTACCTTAGGAAAATATATCAAATTAAATTTTCTAAAATCAAAATACTTTGTGATTTGTTTGAAAACAATTGTGAAAGAAACTTGAATGAAGATTGAAACCCTAGCCAAACCCTTTAAAATGACTCTAATTTCCTAAGTTTAAAATCCTGGACTTGACCACCCTTAACCCGAGGTTTATAAAATAAATTTTGGAGTTTAAAAAGGTTTAGAAACTACCCTAAGATAGTAGCTAAATTTCCTAATCAGTCCCCTCTAAGTAACTTAGCCAAAACAGAAAAAGAAATTTTCTTTAAACTCAAATCTGACTCCACTGTCCAGTTTTAGAAAACAATTTTTTACCTATTTTTAAAAATTCAAAAAAATATAAAAAAATACACTGGAGACTCAGAACATGTAAAACTTTACGAGAAAAAATTGTCTTCATTTTTGGATTAAATATGACTGCCCAAAAAAATCGGGAAAGTGCGAGTATTGGGTGAAAAAACTGTTTTGCCAAAACACATTTTTTGCCTTTGATAAAATGATTTAAAAATCAAAGTAAAAATGTTAGACTTTCCTAAAGACTCACAAACAGTGGCTAACACTTTTTAAAAGTTAGAAAAAAATTGGTTAAGTAAAAAAAACCCACAAAGGTAGAATAATCAATTTGACAACTCTTTAATTTTCCACAAGTATGCTCAAAATGAGTATAACTTTGAACCATTGATTGGTCTAAGTCATAAATCATGTGGCATGGCAAGAAATGCATGAACATACAACAAATTGAATGCATGAAATGCATGAGTTAAATCCTAGATGATGTGGAAAATGCATGACATATAAAATAACCTAAATGCTTAGCATGAGTTTGTATGGCAATAAATGTAGTCCTAACCTAAGTATGCATGAGATGCATAATAATGCAAATGACACTTAGACCTAAAGTGACATGAAATGCATGGAAATACAAAGTGACCTAAGACCTAAATAGCATAGCAAATGCATGGTAATATCAATATGATCCCTAGGCTTTATATGCATGGGAATATGTATGGCAATACCAATATGATTCTAGACCTTAAATGTCACGAGGATGTATGAAAATGTCATGAACATATGGTGACTTATAAACCTAAAACTAATGCATGAATAAACAGCAACTAATACATAATCTCATGGCATGATAAGGCAAAGCAATGGTACCTAAACATAATGCAAATGCACACACAATGCAGGAATTACATGCAAGGGCCGAATGGCCACTAAATGACCTAATGCAATCCTATCTAGCCAATAACACAAACACATGGCAAACCAAATCAAAGTACACAATGTTATGGCATGAAATGTAAACCTATCAGCTAAATACGATGAAAATGCACATGCAAAGCATGGAGGAGGCCGAATGGTCACATGGTATTCTAACATGGCATTTTCACAAACACATAGCATGGTTTAGAACTAACCTACCACAATCAAGCTAACCTACCACAATCAAGCTAATCTAACACAAGTAAGCTAATCTAAAACAAGAAAGCTAACCTACCACAAAAAATCAAATGAGTAAAATCAAACAAAAAATCAATTAACAAAACCCAACCATTCGGCCTACATGAAGAGAAAAACTTGCTTTCTTGATTTATTTTTTAAAAAAAACAAAGTAGAAGCTCCTTAGAACTTATTTTAAAAACAAATTTATTTCATAAAAGAGAATAAAATAACAATCAAATTAGTAAAATCATGTCAACAAAGTATGAAAAACCATGAAAGAACATTGCGACCTTGCTTTAGCTTTCCAAATCAAGAAGAAGCAAGCCAAAACCTTTCCTTCTCCTTTTTTCTCCTCTCTTTTTCCTTTCTTTTTTCTCTCTTTTTCTCCCTAGATACTGCTTTCAATCAGCCTCCAAACTTGTGAGAAAATTTTACAGCCCCCTCTAAAAAAACCCCTTGGCCGAATGGTATGTTTCTAGAAGCTAGGTGGTTATTTTTTCTTTCATCCAATGGATATCTCTTCAAGATGCCTTCTACGTAAAATTTTCACCATTAGATCAGATCTGGTCAGCCCTTGAATTATGATGTCATAAAGATGTCATAAATAGGATCTCTCTCCAACTATTGGTCCATGTATTGCAAATTCAAAGGCTTGATCACAAAAAATAACTACATTCCTCTTCATTGTTGGCCTTTTGATTAAAAATCAGAAAATATCTTCCCACCATTTGGCCTTGGCCGGCTGACCCTGCTCTTCCAGCCCATGCTTTAATTTTTTGAAAAGAAGAAAAACCCCTTTTCGGTTTCTTCGATAAAATAACCTTTTTGCCTCCCGAACCTAAATAAATAGCAAACGGACTCCAAATTGAAAATTTATTTTTTTAATACTTTCAAAATAATAAATAATTGAATTCTGGAAGTTTTAAAAAATTTTTAAGTCCATTTGCTATTTTTTCAGATTTTTTCTTCGAAAATTGCCTTTTTATGCCCCCGAACTTTCACCATTTTTAAATGAGCTCCGAATCCACTTTTTTCTTTACAAATCTCTTCCAACTAATTTAAAAGTATGATCTGGAAGTTTTCATAATTTTTGGGGATCATTTGCTATTTTGTCGGGATTTATCTGCTTGATTTACTACATAGTGGGCCCGGGATTTGGCCATTTTGCAAACGAACTCTGAATCTGGATTTTCTTTTTCCAATCTCTTCCAAATAATTTAAGAATGAGATCTGCAAATTTTTAGAATTTTTGGAGCAAATTTGGTTGTTTTCGGGATTTATCTTCTTGAATTTTTGCATAGGGTACCCGGGATTTGGCTATTTTGCAAACGAACTCCGAGTTCAGATTTTCTTTGACCAATCTCTTAAAAATGATTTATGAATGAGATCTGCAAATTTTTATAATTTTTGGAGCTCATTTGCTATTTTTCCCAAAATTTCCAATTTTACCCTTTTGCCCCCGAAGCCTGATTTTGCTCAAAACAAGTTTGATTTTCAGATTTTATTTTCCTGGACCTTTTTCATATATTGAATTGGAGTTGGTCCGAAAATGCATAATTTTTAAGATCAAATTCCTTTCCAATTTGATTTTTCCCTTTTTTCACTATCGGGAATTTCCTCGTTTTTCTGTTTTTCCTTCAATCTGCTCTTTTCTCGAATTTTCTTCAAACTGAGCCTTGGGCTATCCTTGGTTACTCACTCCTCATCAATTAGGGGCTTTAGGTTTATCGAATTGGGTCATGTCTGCAATTTTTCTCAATTTCACCAAAATACACCAAAAACGCTAATTCTCGGTTTTCTTCCAAATTGACTTTTCCTTCAGTTTTTCTTCCAAGTATCCTCTCCATTAACTGTAGTCAGTGCTTATCTTTGATTTTGGAACCTTTAATTTCGACCAATTTGATCGTTTAAGCACTTTTCCCCGAATTTCCCAAACTAGGATTTCCTTTTTACTAAATCTCCGTAACCCAACTTTCGAACTCCATATCTTTCAATGTAGACCTCGAATTATCAAAATTCTTTCACCATCTTTCAATTGAACTTTGAATCTTGATTTTGAAAGTGGGATGACTTTTTTAGTAGTTGATTTTTTAGGGTTGACTTTTTGAGGTTGACTTTTTTAGGGTTGACTTTTTCAAGTTTGACTTTTTCTGTCTGCTTTCTTAGACTAAGTCTCAGAGTACCACTTGCAGGATGAGAAAAGCCTCTTTGCATTCTTAAACATCAATTTAGGAAGAAAACATACCTGTTTTAGTGGTCCGGACAAAATTAGGTGTTTACATGTATGACGTAGAATTACCTTATGATATCGAGTTCTCGTAAAGATGTGAGAAAAAGGTCCAAGGAATGGACAAGTGATGATTATGTAACAATCCGGGATTGTCGTATGAGTGGTCGACCGTATGACACCACATTATTCCTTGCTAGTATACTTATTTAAATGCTTATTTAAATGCTATGTGATGCATGTTTATTGTAATATTAAGCTATACCGAATTTGTAGGTTGCCATTGTGCCCTACCAGATTTGTAGGTTGCCATTGTGCCTTACCAGTTTGTTAGGAGCCTTCGTGCCCTATTGGTTTTGTAGGAGCCTTCGTGCCCTACCAGTTTTGTAGGAGCTTTCGAGCCCTACCTATTTGTAGGAGTCTACGGACCTACCGGATGTTATAGTTGTTTGTGATGTTGGATAGAAACATCCAGGTGATATTATTTAATATAATTTGCGAGTCTTTTCCATAGACTTTATTGTTTCTGCATTTTCTCACTAGGTCCTTATGACTCACCCTTTAGTTATTTTTCTTTTTCAGATACTGATTGACCCGGTCCCTCATCCGTCCCGCCAGCTTGCTCGTGACCGATAGTCGGTGAGCATGGCATGCCGTTTTGACGAGATGATCCGTAGCTTCATGGAGGTGTCGTGCACAGTCACTTAAGGATGTCATATGTTATTATGTCTAAGTATGTTGTATTATGTGTCATGTAGTTATTCGATCAGAGATCAGATTATTGTGTACATTTTTGGCATTGTATATATACATATGTACATTATGGTTCACTTCGTGCGTCTGCTGCGGGGCATCTCGGTTACTCCGTAGTTGCAGGTGTCCTAACCGGGATGTGTGTTATTATTATTGTGTTGCATGTTATGCAGTTTCGGTAAACCCCTCTTATCGGGCGAGGTCATGCCGAAAATTTGTTTGGTAGATGAATGGTTAAGGCTTCGAGGCAAGGGAACATACTTGTCTCTGGCCGGTCACACTCCCGGAGTTGGGATGTGACAAAGTTGGTATCAGAGCATTGTCTAGAGATCGATGATTGTACACGTATCCATAATGTAAAGGATCACTTGTCGGTTATATTGGATAGTGTGGGGTTGGATAGATGAGGGTACCTAACGATTAAATTTTTGTCTCAGGTTCTTATGCTCCCGGTGCAGAGAACACGGGGTAGACGAAGAGGACGACCACCTAGGGTTCCGGATCAGGCCTCCGCTGGACGTCAGAATCCTGTTCCTGGAGAACGAGAACATACTACTGGATCTGCTAAGGGGTCAGCAGCAGGTAATAGGGTAGAACAGTTAGCTGCTGAGATTGGTGAGATAAGAGGTTAGGACCCTGATAGATCTACTAGCAGATCAGAGGTAGCAGAGGCAGGACCAGGCCCCTCCAGGTCCTCCACGGCCATAGAATCCCCTTGAGGGACAGCAACCCGCCCAACAAGGGCCGTATCTCCCAGTGACATTATATGAGTTTCGACGAAATAAGCCACCGATATTTTTGGGGATTGAGCTTGATTCAGATCCACAAGACTTTGTGGATACATGTGACCGGTTATGTGTGGCTCTCGGATGCTCACCAATTAGAGCTGTGGAGTTGACTAGTTATCAGTTGACCGGGGTGGCCTATGAGTGGTATAAGACCCTATTGAGGAGCCGGCCAGCTGGTAGCCCTCCATTAATGCTTTTATTGAGCGATTCATGCCTCAGAGTCTACGGTATGCTAAGGCTCGAGAGTTTGAGTTGCTGAAACAGACTGAGGGCATGTCAGTGTTGGATTACAATACTAAGTTTAATCAGTTAGCGAAGTATGTGCAACATATGGTGATGACTGATACTATGAAGGCCAAGCGGTTTGCTAATGGCCTTAGGGAGTACTTATTTAAGGCAGTACCTTTGACAAGGACCTCTACGTACTCTGATGTTCTTGATGCAGCCTTACGATTTGAGGCACGGGCCAAAGAGAGGAAGGTTGACCGTGAGCCTCGGAAGAAGGCTAAGACTGGAAGACAGGGTTTTAGGCAGTCTGGTGTAGGCGGATCAGGAGCACATAGTGGTGCTGGTATAGTGGTTCAGGGACAGAGCAGTCAGACTAGATCGGTTACCCAGCCATCAAGTAACACTGGGAGATCAGGAGCTCCCCATTGTCAGAGTTGTGGTTATCCGCATTTTGGACGATACGGAAGACCTAGTACTTGTTTCAGATGCGGTCAGCCGAGGCATATGAAGAAGGACTATCCGCTGAATCTTTCTCGACCCACATACACTACAGTTGCACCGCCCCCAGTTATTATGCCAGTTGTTACTACTAGATCAGTGGCCCAGTCAGTGGGCAAAGGCACAATAGGCAGAGGTACACAGTCTAGAGGTAGGGGACAGACTATGGGGGGGTAGAGGATAGACTACAGAGGGTCGAGGACAGGCCAGGGCATTTGTGCTGAATCCTCAAGATGCGCAGGCGTCGAATGCAGTCGTGACAGGTACGTTAGATATTTGTTCTCAGCAGGCTGTAGTATTATTTGATTCGGGTGCTACGCACTCCTTTATATCCCCTTCCTTTGCTTTGTGTTTGAACATGAGTTATGATATGTTAAATGATCCGTTGATAGTGCTTACTCCGGTAGGGGAGGTTTACCCCGTGAACAGAATATTGAAAGAATTTGAAATATGGATCGAGGGTGAGATATTTTTGGTAGATCTAATTGAACTAGATATACTTAAGTTTGATGTGATTTTGGGAATGGACTGGTTGTCTGCCCATCATGCGGTATGGGATTGCCACGAGAAAGTGGTAGTGTTAAGAATACCGGGTAAACATGTGTTGAGGTATCAAGGAAATCGTAGAATGACTTTGCCACACTTGATTTCGGTAATTAGTGCCGGGAAATTGTTAGCAAAGGGTTGCTAAAGATCTTTGGCATATGTATATGATGCGGAGATGAAGTCTCAGGATTTGAGAGGGATTCTCGTGGTAGAGGATTTCCTTTATGTTTTTCCTGAGGAGCTACCAGGACTTCCACCGGATAGGGATATTGAGTTTTGCATAAATTTACCCCCGGGAACACAGCCGATAGCCATTCCTCCTTATCGTATGACTCCTTTGGAGCTAAGGGAACTAAAGGTTCAGTTGCAGGATCTTCTTGATAAGGGCTTTATACGCCCGAGTACTTCTCCTTGGGGTGCTCCAATTTTATTTGTTAAGAAGAATGATGGATCGTTACGGTTGTGTATTGACTACAGGCAGTTGAATAAAGTGACAACGAAGAATAAGTATCCGTTGCCTAGGATCGATGATTTATTCAATTAGTTGCAGGGAGCTCAATGTTATACTAAGATATATCTTAGATCAGGGTACCATCAGCTTCACATCAGGAGGGAAGATATTCCCAAAACGGCCTTTCGCACTCGATATGGACACTATGAGTTTTTGGTCATGTCGTTTGGACTAACGAATGCACCGGAAGCGTTCATGGATTTGATGAATAGGGTGTTCAAACCCTTCCTTGACCAGTTTGTGATTGTGTTCATCGATGATATCTTGGTGTATTTGCGAGGCGAGGATAAACATAGGGAACACCTCTGCATTGTCCTCGAGACTCTCCGAGCACACAAACTGTTTGCCAAGTTCTCCAAGTGTGAGTTTTGGATATTGAGTGTGAGTTTTCTTGGTCATATAGTTTCGAATGAAGGTATTTCTGTGGATCCTAAGAAGATTGAGGCAGTACGAGACTGGGAGAGGCCGACTACAGTAACAGAGATCAGGAGTTTCTTAGGGTTAGCTGGATATTATAGGAGGTTCGTGGAGAACTTCTCGAGGATAGCCGCACCACTAACCAGGTTAACACAAAAGAATGTCAAGTTTGTTTGGTATGGATATTAAATCGATCCGCGAGTCAACATGCGGACCAACTCTTTAAATACAATCATTTAAAAATAAAATAAAAAAATTTCTTTTTTAACTTTATTTTCGTGCTGGTAGAATATGAATTCTAAACCAACTCGCGAGTCAACGTGTGGATCAACCCCTTTAAATACATCATTTAAAAAAATAAATATAAAACTAAAAATAATTAATAAAATAAATTTATTTTTTAATTTGTTTTCCCGAACGAGTCAGATACGGATTTTAAATCGATCTTTGAGTTATCGTGCAGACCAATCCCTTTAAATAAATCATTTAAAAAAACTTAAAACTAAAAATCTAAAAAAATAAAAACCCATTAATTTTTTTTCATGGTAAGACAAAATTGTCCTTAACATATTTGAAAAACGTCCCTTAAATCTCCTAGGATGCAAAAATAATTATAGTAGATATTAACAGTTATAATTTCACTTTTTTATTTAGAGATAAAATTTTCCAGTTATCATCTGGGTACACAAGTAAATACCACTTAATATTTTTTAATAATTAAGATTGATAATTATATAGCTTTTTAGAATAAAATGTATTATGATATATATATGTTATATATACATATTTAAAAGGGTAACAATACTTTATACTTTATACTTTATAGTATAAAGAGGATAAATATTCTTACTATTAAAATGGCGGCATTCTAGGTTTCTACCTTAAACATGATGCTGCTGTAATTAGCTAATCAAATTAAAATAATGAGAAACCCGAAGTTGGAAGTAAGCATGACTAGTAGTATTAGTAAAATAATAAAATGGATTAGACTAAACTGTATAGTTTAAAATAGGATCCGGTTAACCTGTACTTATCAAAGATGTAATTGAAATATTTGTGCTCTCAAATTATTCAAGTTTAACTAAAAAAAAAACTCGAATTTGACTCAATTATTGTTGAGTCGGCTCGAGCTTGACAACTTGAGTTATCGAACAAGCCAAGTTCGAGTGTCTTAATGCCCGAATCGAGTGGCTTACGAGTCTAATCGAGATTTTTATTTTTAATGTATATTTTTATTATTTTTAATTAGTAATGAAAAATCTCAATTCAAGCTCGAGTACAAATAATCGAGTTTGAAATTGAATATAGGAATCGAGCTCATTTTTTTTACTAGGTAAACGAGTCTAATTAAGCAAGTTCGATCGTAGTGTGATTTTTATCTCGAATCGAGCTTGAATTTTTTAATATTTGGGTTCGGCTCAACTCAGCTCGATTACACGCTTAGTGTTTAAGGCATTGGTTAAGGATTATTTACTTAGGATTTACTAACAAGTGTCCTAAGAGCACTTTTTAAGATTATTAAATATAGTAATATCTTCAATCAATGCATTAAAAACGATGAATAAAGTTATCAATTTTTGCATTTAATACAATATTATTATTATAAATAGTATATTAACTAACCTTAAAGAGTGTCCTAAGAACAATCGTTAGTAAAATCCATTTACTTATTATTTTAAAGGGTTTTGTTAACAAGTGCCTTTAAGACACTTTTTAAAGTTATTTAATATATTATTTATAGAAATAACATTGTATTAAATACAATATTTGATAATTTTTTTTTTTTTATCATTTTTAATGTATTGAATAAAAAGATTACTATATATGGTAGCCTTAAAGAGTGCTCATCATTAGCAAAATTCTATTTTAAAAAAGTTTTTTATATTTAAATTTTTATTTTTATTAAATTTAAAGAATTTATTAATTATATTTTTTATTTTAAATACCATTTTAATCAACATCTTTTTTTTTTATAATCATTTTAATCATTAGACACTGATTAATATATATTTTTAAATATTCATGTTTAAATAATTCCTAATTTATTGGGAAGAGGTCTTCATTGTTACTCAGCGAAGGCGAAGAGGTAGACAAAATTTGTTTGTGTTGATGACAGCTTCTTAGCCAACAGTTGAATAATTTACAATTCCCAAACCAACCTTTCCTATCATTTCACCCTCTAAAGCTAATTGCAAAAACAATAGTTTAAATTATTGAACTTCCAAACACATGCTAACTAGCTTCAAACTTCCAAGCTTTGGTATCAAATTACTTTATCTTATAAGTTGCCAAATGAACAAATTTTTTTTTTTTTTAAATTTGTTTTTGTTTGAAAGAATCAAATAAATTTTTTGAGTAACTAAAAGCTAAAGAACTTACATTGCATTTGATTCGCTCAACGGAATAGAAAGGAAATGAAATAGTTATTCGGTGAAAATGGAATGGTGAAAATGGAATAGAGAGAAAATAAGTATTACGTAATTTGATTGAGGAATAAAATAAATGAGGAATAGTATTATATGTTTTGATTGGTTAAAATAATATTAAAGAATATGTATAGAATAAGTATAAAATAATAATTTTACCTTTGGATTAAATAAATAATATTTCATTTATATTATTTTTAATAAATATTACAAAAATTTTAAATAAATTATATTTAGTAATAAAAATTATTTAAAAAATGTTTTAATAAAATGAATATCTAAAAATATTTTAATCAATTATACTTAAAATTAATATTTATAATTATATTGAAAATGATATTTAAAAAATATGATTTAAAAAATAATATTTATAAATATATTATATATAATATTTAAATATAAAAATATACATATTATATATAAATTTTTATATTTTTTGAAAAATATATTTATAAATAATATTTTAAATTTTATTATTTTTTCACTTATAAATATCTAAGATTTTTTTCTCTCTCCTCTCATTTTCTCCCATCCACATCTCTTTACCTCACTCCTCCTCTATCTCCAAA
Source organism: Fremontodendron californicum (assembly GCA_030761205.1). NCBI lineage: Eukaryota > Viridiplantae > Streptophyta > Magnoliopsida > Malvales > Malvaceae > Fremontodendron > Fremontodendron californicum. Next base: position 7,515,637 of record JAULJL010000032.1, read on the forward strand.
TTCATCTTCCTCAACCAATTTTCTTTGTGTTTTTGGGCAACCACCACAATTTTCCAAATTTCGACCGTCGGAGGCCACCGCCGGCCACTAGCCCAAAATTATCCCAAACATTCCTTTTAACCTCATCTTTCATATTTTCTACTCTATTTTTCTTTAAAATCTCCGACAAAATCTAGATCTACAAAAAATCCCACGGCAAAAAATCCCCTTATCGCAGTCTTTCGCCGCTCCAAAAGCCACCATTTTTTGATATGTTCTTTTTCTTTGTATCATCTTCCTCATCTCTAAATTTGAAGCCCCTAAACCCCCTATAACTACCCTAACCCGAAACCCTAGGAGAGAAAAAATTTCTCTCTCTCCTTTTTTTTTTTTCTTTTTTCCCTAGTTGTCTTGGTTCTTCAAAAATTTGAGGATGTGGCTCAAAATTTTTTGTTGTTGATATTTTTAGGTATTTTCGATTTTTTTGTTGAGATGGTTAAAATGGGAATAAATGTTTTTGTTGCTATTCCTAGTGAAACTGAATATCCATTCAGTGTGGAAGGCATTGAATGGTTCGAAAGGCTTCACCCGGCCTGATAGGCCCAATTCAACCAGATTTAGATTACTATTTATATTCAATAAAAATATTTTTTATTTAATTATAAAATATAAAAATAATTTTCAATATATTTCAATATATTTTTAAACAGTAAAATAGATTTTCGAATTCAACGAGCCGAGTTCGGGTTGTGTTTGGGCAAACAATTTTTTTTTACCTTTAGCTCGATTCATAGACACTTCTACTTATATATTTAGTTCAAAATCACTCCTCATTTTCTTGAATGGATAATAGAATACCTCTCCTTCCATTTCCTTGTAGAACAAAAAATCAACCAAATTTTTTCGAGCAAGGATATAAAAGTCATTTGTCCCTTGTGAGTTGTGATGGAACTCTATCAATTTTGTAGGTATTTAAACCAAAGTAAGCTAAGCTTAGCTTGGATACTATAATGTAAAGCAAGCATGGTCGAACAATATTTTAAGTAGTCATAATCTAACTTTCATGTTGGATACTTTCATGTTGGCTATCGATTTTATTAAAGTTTGCCATAAAATCTAACTTTCTTACTCAATAAGTAAGATAAAGTTGCATTGTTTGATAGGTGGGAAAAACAGGGTACAGAGATTGAAACACAATTTGCTTAAATTAATAGCCCACTCACTACTTTTAAAAGTTTCCCAATTTAAACAACAAGTACAGCATTAAATAAGCAATGAAAGAGAGCACTAGATTTTGGGTGCAAAAGTAGAAACAAGAAAATGGAGAATTTTAGAGGGGAATTAATTAATAAGCTCTAACTCTTATGTCCCTACCCCTCACATATTGATAATCTATGAATGTTCGAGAAATTATTTTATACATTATTACTGGAATTTTTAAATTTTACAAGCAGAATTAGAAGGATGGTACATACCTTATAGGGTATGGTCATATTTATCAGAATCAGACCAAATATTGACCTGTTCAAGGCTTCGAATCTCGGGTCAAATTGGTTCAATTGTTAGATCATTCGACTCAATGTTGATTTTTAAATATTATAAATAAAATTATAAATTATATAAATACTTTTTCTAATTGTATAATTTAAAAATTATGATATAAGAATTATAAATATTTATTATCATTTAGAAAATTAGAAAAAAAATCTAAGTTTACAAAGATTTTTTTTATGCATTTGGTTTTTATAATGTTTTTCATAAATTCAGTGGGTCAATCCGGATTTTCTTGGACCAATTGCAAAAATGATCTAATTAAAGAATCGACCTGAGTTAAGAGCCGGATCATCGGATCAACCGATTCGACTGTCAGACCATTCGGGTTTAATAACTATGGATACAGTAAAAAAATAAAACATGTAATAATTTTTTAATTTTTTCTTGGTCTAGATTTGGGAGAAGACTTCACAAACATAGACATTTCAACATTTTACATGGCATGATCTGGCTTTGTCTCTCAGCTCCTGAAAACCCCTCATCGTTTCAACATCAAATCCGCCAGCAAATTGTCAATAAACAAAAATGTGTTATCTTCTCTATGCCGACAAAGCAAAATTAGAGTCTTTATCCAACTTGTACAAATTAATGAGAACTAGAAAAAAAAAACCCAATTTTTATTTTTAAATTATAATAATATTAATATAATAATATTTTATTAATTATGAAAATTATTTATTTATAAATTACGTAATATAAATACATTTTCAAATGTTATTTATATATATATTTAAAAATATTTAGATTTTAATGTATACTATATATTTTTATTTATAGAAGGTAAAAATAATAAATAAGAAAATAAAATTGTAGTTTGTATTTTATTCTCTCGTAAGATCGATTTTTTTTACATAGATTACCAACGAGTTTTTTTTTTTTTCCCGAATGGATCGGATATGGATTCTAAATTGACCCGCGACTCAACATGCGGACCTACACCTTTAAATACATCATTTAAAATTAAAATTAAATAATTTATTTTTAACTTTTCCCCAAAATCAGTTAGGTACGGATCCTAAACCGATCCGCGAGTCAACATACAGACCAACTCCTTTAAATACATAATTTAAAAATAATTAGTAAAATAAAAAACTAAAAATAATTAATAAAATAATTTTTTTTAATTTTTTTCAAGCGGATCGAGTACGAATCCTAAATCGACCCACGAGTAAACGTATGGGCTAACCCTTTAAATACACCATTTAAAATTAAAATAAAAGTAATTAATAAAATAAATTTCTTATTTTAACTTATTTTCTCGAACGGCTCGAGTACAGATCCTAAATCGATCCGCGAGTCAACATGCAGTCCAACTCCTTTAAATATATCATTTAAAAATAAATAACTAAAAATAATTAATAAAATAATTTTTTTTCTCGAGCGGGTTGGATATAGATCATAAATTGACCTGTGTAGACACCTAATTTTGTCCGGACCACTAAACAGGTATGTTTTCTTTCTAAATTGATGTTTCGAAGTGTAAAAAGACTGTTTTCATCCTGCAGGTGGTACTCCGAGACTTAGTTTAAGAGGGCGAGCATAAAAAGTCAAACTTGAAAAAGTCAACCTCGGAAAAAGTCAACCCAAAAAAGTCAACCCTAGAAAGTCAACTATTGAAAAAGTCAACCCACTTTCAAAATCAAGATTTTAAGTTCAATTGAAAAATGGCGAAAGAATTTTGATAATCCGAGGTCTACATTGAAAGATATGGAGTTCGGAAGTTGGGATTTGGAGATTCAATAGAAAGAAAACCCTAATCCGAGAAATTTGGGGAAAAGTGCTTAAACGATCAAATTGGTCGAAATTGAAAGTTCCAAATGAAAGATAAGCACTGACTACGGGTAATGGAGAAGTCACTTGCAAGAAAAACCGAAAGAAAAGTCAATCCGGGAGAAAACCGAGAACTAGGGTTTTTAGTGGATTTCGGTGAAATCGGGAAGAATCACAGAAATGGCCCGAATGGGTAAGACCAAAGCCCCAATGGATGAAGAATGATTAAAAAGGATAGCCCAAGGCTCAGATTGAATAAAATCTGAAAATCGAACTTGTTTTGAGCAAAACCGGGTTTCAGAGGCAAAAGGACAAAATTGGAAATTTGGGAAAAATAGAAAATGGACTCCGAAAATTCTAAAAAATTTTCAATCCCATTTTTAAATCATTTGAAAGAGATTGGTGAAAGAAAATCTTGATTCAGAGTTCGTTTGCAAAATGGCCAAATCTCGGGCTTCTAATGTAGTAATTCAAAAAGGAAAATCCCGAAAAAATAGCAAATGAGCTCCAAATCTTTTGAAATTTTTCAAATCTCATTTTTAAATTATTTTAATGAGATTGGCGAAATAAAATCTTGATTCGGAGTTCGTTTGCAAAATGGCCAAATCCCGGGCCTCCTATGCAATACTTCAAGAAGATAAATCCCGGAAAAATAGTAAATGGACTCCAAAAATTATAAAATTTTGCAAATACAATTTTTAAATTATTTGGAAGATATTGGCGAAAGAAAATCTTGATTCGGAGTTCGTTTGCAAAATGGCCAAATCCCGAGCTTCCTATGCAGTAATTCAAGCGATAAATCCCGAAAAACTACCAAATGAGCTCCAAAAATTATGAAAACTTTAAGATCACACTTTTTAATTATTTTGAATAGATTGGTGAAGAAAAATCTTGATTTGGAGCTCCGTTTTAAAAATGGTAAAATTTAGGGGCATAAAAGGGCATTTTTGGAAGAAAAAATCCAAATAAATAGCAAACGGACTCGGATAATTTGAAAACTTCCAGAACTCAATTTTTTATTATTTTAGAAGTATTAAAAAAGAAAAATTGAATTTGAAGTCCGTTTGATATTTATTTGCATCCGGGGGGCAAAACGGTCATTTCACCCAAGCAACCGAAAAGGGCTTCTTTGGGCCTTTCAAAAAATCAGATTTGGGCTGGAAAAAGAGAAGTACTGGCCTGCCCAAGCCCAAAGGAAGGGAGGAAGCTTCTGATTTTTCAATCAAATGGCTAAAAATCAAGAGTTAGTTAGAGATTGATTCTCTTTGATCAAGCCATGGTGATTAAGCCATAAAGGCCAAGAGAGATGTCAACATTATTCTTGAATAGCTGTAATTTGAGAGAGCTGAGATGCTAATCTAAAGGTGGTAATTTCATGATTTTTCACCTTGAATTATTAGCCATTTGATGGGAAATTGGTTACAATAAAATGACAACACCTTGAGGAATATTAAGAGGGTTTTGGCCAGCACTTGGGAGGGAGAAAATTCATTTTTTCATTTCATTTTGCTCAGTTCTTTTGATATTTTACTTAGTTTTTTCTCTCCTTGGTTGGAAGCAAAAAAGAAAAGTTTAGAAAAGAAAGGAAAGTTTGAAGAGATAAAGCTTGAAAGATAGCTTCTTGAGGTTGCTCTTGAGCACCAACTCTTGCACTTTCTTGATTTTCCATTCTTGTTTTTGCTATTTGATTTCTATTTGGTGAGTTTCCATTTTAAATAAATGTTTTTTATTGTTCTTCTTAAGTTCTTCCTTCATCTCTTTCTTAAATATGTTTTTTACAATTTTTGTTTTTTATATATTATACTCACCATGACCAAATGGCCTACATTATTTATTTAAGTTGCTGTTTTGGTTTATTTTATCATATTGTTTATGTTATTTTCTTTGATTTTGATGTTTTAAATGTTATGTTACTTCATATTCTTGTGTTATATTTTAATTTGGTTGCTTTTTTTGTTGCCATTTATGTTTTAAATATCATGTTTTTGCATTTTTAATTTTCTGTTTTCATGATGTTCAAATTTGAGCATGTTTTAGATTTAGTATATCAAGTGTTTGTGAAAATGCTTGTGTGGTCTTTGCATGATTTGAGTTTTATATCTTAGTTGAGCATGTTTTAGATTTAGTATATTAAGTGTTTGTCAAAATGCTTGTGTGGTTTTTGCATGATTTAAGTGTTATATTTTAGTTGAGCATGTTAGTATACCAAGTGTTTGTGAAAATGCCATGCTTGTTGGAGCTTGAGGCCATTTGGCTACTCCATGTGTTTTACATTGTGTGTTGCATTTTTTGCCATGTTAGTTGGTAGGTTTTTGCATATGCATGACATTTGATTTAGTTTTGCATGCTAGTATACCAAGTTGTTTGTGAAAATGCCATGCTTGCTAGTTACATTATGCTATTCGGCCATCCTTGGAATTTTTGCATTTTATGTGCATTCTTGCCATGTTAGTTGATAGGTTAGCATTTGCATGATATTTGATTGAGTTTTTGGTTTAAGCATGCTTTGTGTTTGTGAAAATTCCATGCATATTTTAGTTATTAATTTAGGTTTATTTGCCATGCATGTTCATGCATTTTAGGTCTAGGTTGCACTAAATGCCATGCAAGTTCATTTAGGTCTAGGTCACTTTATGAATGCCATGCATTTTTCATGACATTTAGGTTTAAATCCATGCATTTCATGCATTATGTTTGCTGTATTGTTTCATGCATTTCATGTTCATGCCACTTGAATAATGACTTGAGCCAATTAATGGTTCAAAGTCATGCTCTCTTGAGCACACTTGTGGAAAATTAAGTTTGTCAAGTTGATTATTCTACCTTTGTGATTTTTATTACTTACCCAATTTTTATCTAACTTTCAAAAAGTCCTAGCTACTGTTTGTAAGTCATTTTATGAGTTTCAAATATTTTTACTTTGATTTTTAAATGATTTTATGAAAGGCAAAAATGTATTTTGGCAAAATAGTTTTTTTCACCCAGTTTTCATACTTTTCCAATTTTTCTGGACATTCGTCTTTAATCAGAAAATTAAGCCGATTTTTTCCCGTGTATTTTTACATGTCCCGAGTCTCCAGTTTCTTTTTCAGAATTTTTTGAATTTTTAAAAATAGGATAAAAAATCGTGGCTTAAAACTGGACAGTGGAGTCAGAATTGAATTTAAAGAAAAATCATTTTTCTGTTTTGGTTAAGTTACTTAGAGTAGGCTGATTAGGAGGGTTAGCTACTGACTTAGGGTAGTTTCTAAGCCTTTTTAAACTCTAAAAATGGTTTTTCAAGTCTCGGGTTAAGGGTAGTAAAGTCCGGATTTTTAACTTAGGAAATTAGAGCCATTTAAAAAAAGATTTAGCGCAGTTTTTATTTTTAATTCAAGCTTTTCAAAATTGTTTCAAACAATCACAAAGTATTTTGGTTTTAGAATATTTAATTTGACATATTTTCCTAAGGTAGCCGGATATCTTTTAGATATAAGGATTTCCTTAATTAAAGGAAAAAATACATTTCATGCATTGCATTTTCCATATTCATGCATTTTATATAATATGTGATTCTTGCTATGATAATTTCTATGATATTGTTATGATTTTGAGTTATGTTATATTGTTTATTATATGATTTGGAATATTTCATAATATCCTATGCTTTTTATTTAGTTATTTTTTTTGTCATATTATTTAGCATATACTATGTTCATGCATTATATTTTCATTTTTATTTTCATGCATATTATATGATAGCATTATTTCATATTCCATCTCATTTAATTTATATGCCATATCATTCATGTTTGCCATGTCATTTAAATTATTTCATTTCATATAGAATATGTTATGTTACTTAGGTTATTTTATTTCATTTAGAAAAATATCATGTTACTTAGGTTATTTCATTTCATATAGAATATGTTATGTTACTTGGGTTATTTTATTTCATTTAGAATATATCATATGACTTAGGATATTGCATCTCATATAGATTATATTATGATTTCATTTTATTTATAATATGTCATATAACTTAGGATATTTCATTTCATTTTAGAACATGCTAAGGCATTTATATTATATCATATCATTTAGGAAGCATTATTTTATTTAGATTTTGCTATGTCATTTTATTTATGTCATGCATATACATATTCATATCTTTTAAAATGTTTTCAAAAGGATAATGATTTTTCAATAAAAAATAAAGATATTCTCGAGTTAAAATAATTCATGAGTTCTCTACCGGGTTTGCTGGAGGGAATATCATCAATTATCATTAATAAAGGAATATCTTTCTTTCAAAAAAGAGAATGATTCGGAAAGTTTTCCAAAACTAATAAAAATTTCTATATTTTGCCACGTTTGTTGGGGAATATAGGAAAATTTTGAATTTATAAATTCCGAATCATTTTCAATTAAAAATGGAATTATTTTTTCATTAAATTGGGAATTAACTTGAAATACTAAGTTTAAAACCAACTTTTTATCGAGATTTGAGATAACACACGATTAATAAGGTACCGTTTTATACGGGCGTTGTGGGGGTGCTAATCCTTCCCCGCACGTAACCGAGTCCCGAGCCCGTTTTCTTTGATTTCTCTGGTTTAAAACGCAGACTTGAAATTGGTTTTAAAAATGTTTTAATTAATTTTTAAAATATTTTTATAAAACCGGTTTTTATAGGTGGCCGATCACACCTAGCTAAAAAAGATTGATGGCGACTCCATGTCTTTTTTAAGGTCATTTTCAAAACCTTCATTTTTTTAGAGGAATTAAGTCGACTTTTTCTCGATTTTTTAATGTCACGCTTAACGAATAATAAAGTCTTGCGATGAGACTCGTTATTTTTTAGGTTGCGACAGCTTGGCGACTCCACTGGGGACTTTTTAGAGAGTCAGGCCTAGAATTATTCGTGTGTTATCTAAGTCTCGGTTTTGTTGGTTTAATTGGTATTTAATTTTAATTCCCATATTTTTTTTAAAATAAAAGAGAATTTTGAAAATAAAAAAATGTTATAATATGTCCATATTCATGTGCATTCATATTATTATTTGTTCTTTGGTTATTTTGTTGCGTATATTTATATGTTTGTTTGACTGATGCTTTACATTGTTTGATTTTAGTGGGGTATTTAGAATAAGGGTTGTAGAATAGGTGGTAACAGGTTTGTTTTGTTCCTCCGCACACACTGTATTTGCATTTGCATAACATGAAACCTCTACCCGGGTTCCGTCCTTTTAAGTGGAAGTAAAGTAACTACGTCTTCGTGATGATCCTCCGTATGGGCTAGTGAAACACTTTCGGAGTGTAAAGTACCTAATGCCTTCGTGATAATCCTTCGTACAGGCATAGGAAAATATACTCTAACGAATTGAACCCGCTTTTATCGGGATGCCTTACTAGCCTTCACCGGTGACAGTGAGGAACAATTCGGGGCCTTAGAACCAATTCACCTTCATATAGTGAACCTAGGCGAAGCCATGCTGGATTTCTGTTAGATACCCGAAGTTTAAGAACACGTGGAGGAACATTTCCAACCTTTTACCATCTTTCTATATGTTAGATACAAATTGGGTGATGATGAATGAACATCATACCACTCATATTTTTTTTATTATAATTATTTTGTCCCAAAGGCATCGTAATGCCGAAGCTCTGTTTAAATTTTTGGACATTTTTTTTAAAAAGCATGTTGTTATTTATGTTATATTTGTGAATTCATTTCCTTACTAATCTATTTCTTTCTGTTTTCTTTTCTTTGACGTGCATCATAGACATCATCATACACTTTAAGTTTATTGGCCTCGGGATAGTTATCAACCCAAAGGACTTTCATGGAGGGTCAGGTTATTTCAGTGATAGAAGATCATGTAGTAGTCAGGGCACGGTCGGGAAAAAGATCAGAGGGAGGATGGTGATTGCCTCAAGAAAGATTATGTGTCAGTATTGCCGGAAAGGGTCAAAGTGGATCCTAGACAGAATAATCTCTGAGGGTTAGCCGACATTTGGAATCAGTGGAATGTATCAGAGAAAGAAGCCTTCACTCAGAAATATGGAGACATAGCACTCTTAATTCCGATTCAGGTCAATAGTGGGTTGATTCAGGCTATGGTACAGTTTTGGAATCCTGCTTATAGATGTTTCACTTTTAACAAGGAGGATATGACACCACTGGTCGAAGAATATTCAACACTGTTACATATTGAATGTCCTAATCCTGATTGGGTATATTTGAAGGAGATGAAACCTTCAGGTTTGAAGAAGAAAGTGGCTAGGATCACAGGAATGGATACAACATGGGTGAGAGTCATGTGGACACAAAGCAGAAAAATGGGTGCATTCCGTGGGAAACTCTCCGACAGTTGATATTGGGTTGTTCCGACAAAGCAAAAGCCAGGGACATCTTCGCCCTAGCCATCTACGGGTTAATCATATTCTCGAAGATATTGGGTCATATGGATATAGCCGTGTTTGATTTCTTTGAAAAGTTGGAACAGAAGATCAATCCATCTCCGGCCATCATAGCTAAAACTATCCAATCCCTGAACTTTTGTAAAAGGGCAAGACAAGGGAGGATCAAGGGGTGTGTACAACTCCTTTATATTTGGATTCAAAGTCACTTTTGGAAGATAGAAAATGTATCTTTCAAGCCGTACATGAAGACTTTAGTTCCGATTAGGGAATTCCTTCAAAATGATTGGCCTAAAGACGGGAATGAAGAGAAATGGGTCAACATGTTCCGGAATCTAAAAGGGGAGATGGTGACTTGGAGAGCTCCATGGATGATTCCTATGCCGATTATGTACAAATGTGGGACAACCCGAGAGTTCCACTGCTCGGAATTTGGGGTCTGTGAGTTATGAGCCTCTGTTGGTGCAAAGACAGGTTGAGTCTCGGCAATTCACACCCTTGACTCATAATTTAGGATCATCAGAGTTCACATATGGGGAGGACGAATATTCTGGAAAAGTGCGGGCAGCGATTGAAGCATGGAAGAAAACTCACCGGATAAAAGTGGCCAGATATGCCGACACCGTCACACCTGATTACCTGGTATGGAGGGAATTAAGGGTTAATGATAGACTATTGACGTCAGATGGGGAGGAGGTCCAGTTCATGAATTCGTCACCGAGGGAAATGCCATCAGAGTTAGAAATTGCAAGAGCGGAATTTGACAAAGAAAAGGCTCGGATGAGCAAGGAGATTGCTCGACTACAAAAGAGCTTGAGGACATGAAAGATAGGGAATCAGCTCGGGAAAAAGAGAAGGAAAAGATTAAGAGAGAAAAGGACACGGTTAAGGGCGATCTTCGGGAATTACATTTGGAGAACAAGAGATATCGCTTTGAGCTCAGATTTGAAGGGACTCTCAAAACTTCAGGGGAGTGGGAACATGAGGTCAAAAACCTCAAGAAGGAGAATAACTACTGGAAAGAGAAAGCAAAACACGAGAAAGCCCGAGCAAATCAACTGGAGAAACAAGCTAGGGAAAGCTTACACGGAGATGCTTCTGCTGACACGTCAAAGGGTCGTGAACAAGTAGGGATCAGATGGAAGAGCAAGGCAATCAAAAGAGGACAGTGAAGAAGGTCCAGAATCCGAGGGAATTACTAGTGTTTTGTAATAGTTTTTAGGAGAGATAGGTTATTATGTTGTCTAAAGCAGGGATCTTTTCTTTAATGTATTTAGTTCCAGGAAATTAATGAAAGACCGTTTGGTTGGAATTATCCCGGAGCCAATACTTTAAATGCGTTCATTATTCACTAATTCTTTCTTTTATATTTTATTTGTTCATAATCATTCATTCATTTATTCTTTATAAATTGCTCATACACTTAGTCATTTATTGGTCCATTCATTTATTCATTATATGTTCATACACTTAGTCATTTACTTAGTTGTTCATTCATTAACACCGATTCATTCTTACATTCATTCATTTATTCATTTCTTAATTTTTTTATAAAATAAAATAAGAAATGTGTCAATAATTTCTAATCCATGGTTTTTAAAAAATAAAGGTACAATTGCTCGCACTCAGAAAGAACCAGATTTTAAACACTCTTACAATACTCGATCTCGAACAAAAGCCATGGAAAACGATCAGCTTGCCAGAATTGAGAGAATGGAAAGAATCCAGAAAGAACTACAAGAACAGTTGACTAAGTCTCAAGAGAAGACATGAGAACAGATGACAAAGCTCATGGAGATGATGAGCACTATGATGAAGCAGAAGTGGCCCGGAGAGAATTCAGTTGCTGGAATGGGGGCAGTGAATCAGGAGGATAGACCAAAAGTGGTACAGAGAAACAGCCAGACATCCCACCCTGTGGGAAATGAAATCCCAACTGGGGCAGCATCCTACATCTACATCCAGCCAGCGGCCAAAGCACATAATTTCTGTCCAAAAAGGGGTAACATCGGAGTTGATCCAATTGAGGTTGAGGTTCCAGACTTCGAGGAAATGGCAGAGAAGGAAAGGGCCAAAATGACTGAACTGAAGAGGGTCGAAACTGCTGAATCTGAGAAGAAATATCAGTTGTTGGAAGAAAGGCTAAGAGCAGTGAAAGGAGCAGAGTTGTTTGGCAGTCTAGATGCCAAAGAGATAAGCTGGTACATGATCTAATAATTCCACCAAAGTTCAAAGTACCAGATTTTGAAAAGTATAATGGGACCACCAACCCATCGGCTCATCTGACTATGTACTGTAGAAGGATGACAGGGCATGAGGATAATGAAAAATTGCTTATTCATTGCTTCCAGGACAGCTTAACAGGGTCAGCCACCCAATGGTACAACCAACTCAGGCGTACCAAGATTCGTTCATGGACGGATTTGGCCAGGGCTTTTATGGAATACTATAAGCACGTTTCTGACATGGTACCGGATAGGCTGTCATTACAGAACATGGAAAAGAGGTCCAATGAGACCTTCAAGGAGTATTCACAAAGGTGGAGGGATCTGGCCACACAAGTGCAACCCCTTTAACCAACAAAGAAACCACGATGCTTTTCATCAACACATTGAAAGCACCTTATTATGACAGATTGGTGGGAAACGCTACCAAAGATTTTGCGGATATGGTAATATCTGGAGAAATGATTGAGTCATCCATTAAGAATGGAAAGATGGAAGGGGGTGAGTCTGCTACCCCGAAGAGAGCTTTTCCTACAAAGAAAAAGGAGGAAACCCATGCAATAAGCTTCAACCAATACCCTTATACACCTCCTACACCATACACACCACCGAGGCCTTATACCTCTACCATACCTTATGCACCTCTGACACCTTACACACCATAACCGAGGTATAATCCTTATTACCCTAATATCAACCACCTTACCCAAAACCCGTTCTCCTACACCAATATACCACAACAGCCATTCCCGACTGGCATATCCCCTCAAATCACCCTTCCTAGAAATGCTGTTCCAAACACACAAGGGCCTGCGCGTAATGACCAACGTTCACCAAGGAACGATCAAAAGGCCCAATTTGATCCGATTCCCACTACCTACGGTGATCTATATCCAAAACTGTTGCAAGGTCAACTTGTTGCACCTCTGTACCTAAAACCTTTGACACCTCCATATCCAAGATGGTACAATGCAAATACCAACTGTGCATACCATGCGGTAATCCAAGGACATTCAATTGAAGATTGTCTGGCCTTCAAAAAGAAAGTCCAAAGCCTGATTAATGCTGGGGTTGTGAAGTTTGGATCAAAAAATGGGCCGAACGTAGCTGGAAATCCATTGCCCAATCATGCTAGGAATCAGGTGAATGCAATATTAAACGGAGGGGACAGAAGATTAAAAAGGGATATTGGAGAGGTTAAGACTCCGATGATGACAATATGGGCTAAAATGGTCAAGGCAGGATTGGTGGAAGGTACAGAAGGTCTGAAAATGATTGCAAGAAGGGTGCATAATTGGTGTCCGTTGCATAAAGTTGAAGGCCATGATATACAGAACTGCGGGGACTTTCGGGTTAAAGTCCAAAAGATGATGGATAGTGGGGTAGCCTAGTTCTATGAGGAGATAGAAGGGGAAATAGAAGTCATTGAAAATACAGGTAGCTATGGGATAGGAAGACCCCTAATCATCTACTATGATGAACAGGAGGAAAAGTTATGCCAGCCATGGAAGAAATTGCGCCCAAATTAATCATTGATTTACCTATTTCCTTTCCATACAAGGAAAACAAGGCTACACCATGGAAATATGATTGCAGCATGGTTATGCCCGGGTCTTCAGGCCAGCAGGATATTATAGGTGTGGGGCATTTAACCCGAAGCGGGAGGTGTTATGCTCCGGAGGCCGTTGAACACGGGGTAGGAGGGAAAGACAGAGGAATTGATAAAGGAAAGAAGGTCGTCGAGCCAATCCATATTGAGATGGATTTTCCAGAGGAAACAGAGAGGGGATCAGCGCCGGTTAACAGAATCAAAGAGCCAGTATGTGAGAAAGAAGCTTGTGAGTTCTTGAAATTTATAAAGCATAGTGAATATAGCGTGGTTGAACAACTGCAACGTCAACCAGCTAGGATCTCAATCTTATCCTTGCTTTTAAATTCAGAACCACACAGAAATGCTTTATTAAGAGTATTAAATCAAGCATACGTGGCCAATAATATATCAGTGGAAAAGCTGGATAGGTTGGTGAGAAACATCGCAGCTGATGACTACATATTTTTCAGCTATGAGGAAATACCACCCAATGGTGTTGGATCAACGAAAGCTCTCCATATAACCACCACTTGTAAGGGGCACATATTACCGAGGGTCCTTTTGGATAATGGTTCTTCACTAAATGTGATGCCTTTAGCAACCTTATCCAAGTTACCAGTGGATTTATCCTATATGATACCAAGTTGCACGGTGGTCAGAGCTTTTGACAGAACAAGGAGGGAGGTTATGGGAACCATTGAAGTTCCTCTGGAAATAGGCCCATACACATATACAGTGAATTTCCAGGTTATGGATATCAATCCATCTTATAACTGCTTGTTGGAAAGGCCATGGATACATTCAGCTGGGGCTGTACCCTCGTCTCTTCACCAGAAACTAAAATTTGTGATGGAGGGCCGGTTGATCACGATATCAGGGGAGGAAGACATAATAGCCTCCGTATCCACTGAATCTCCTTATGTGGAGCCGAATGAAGAGGCCGTGGAGTGTTCTTTCCGGTCTTTGGAATTTGTAAATGCAGTTTTTGTCACTGAAGGACAGAAAATTCCGAAACCGAGGCTATCCAAGAACACAAGGCTGGGGGTAAGAACCAACGTAGGAAAAGGCTGCAGGGTTGCAAAGGGTCTCGGGAAATATCTTCAGGGGATGGCTCAAGCCATAGAAGTAAAAGCAAAGAATGACCGATTTGGCCTAGGATATCTTCCGAAGGCCCATGAGAAAAGAAGACAAGTTGAAAAGAACCGACAAAGGAGGATGGCCCGTCTTACGGGTATGGATATTGAGTGGGAGCCTATGACATTCCCACCTATCCTTCACAGCTTCCGCTCAGCCGATTCTCTGTTCGGAGAAAAGAATTCTGATGATGTGCTTGTAATGATAGAGAAAGCTTTCAAGAGATTCCAAGTGAATAATGATGAGCAGATGTATGATGTGGAGATCTGCACGACCGAGAAAGACAGGATTGAAAGAGAGAGTACTAGCTGGATGGTGCGACCTTGTCCACCAGGATATAAACTAACCAACTGGAGTGCGACTGAGTTGCCCAAAGTTTTTAAGTCTATTCCAAAGTAATACTTTTAAAAAAAAGCAATCTTAATTATCTTTACCCAAAGATATTAAGAGTTTTTTTTTTCTGTAATGGGCTTTTTTAAATATTTTCATTCAATAAATAACAAGCAAAATGCATTATCCATATTGATGTGTCCATATTCTTTCATTTTTGTTATTTATTTTGTTTTCTATATATATATTTTCCTATATTATTTTTTCTCCACCTATTTACAGGTGTACGGATGCGGAATATGAGGACCTTCCTGTCAGTAATTCTGAAATTGATTTTGAAAAACCCATTTGCACGGGTGATTTTGAGGCTAATGAAGATACTGAGGATTATGGTCTACCTCCGGATCTATTGAGGAAAATAGAACAAGAAGAAAAGCAAGTACTTCCTCATAAGGAGTTATTGGAAACAATAAATCAGGGAAATGGTGAAGAGATAAAAGAAGTCAAAATTGGAACTTCATTGTCACCATCAATAAAAGGTGAATTGATTGCTTTGCTCCAGGAGTATGTGGATGTATTTTCATGGTCTTACCCAGATATGCCAGGGTTAGATCCGGATATTGTGGTTCATAAGCTCCCTTTGAGGCCAGAATGCAAGCCAATTCAGCAAAAGTTGAGAAGAATGAGGCCTGATATGCTGTTAAAAATAAAAGAGGAGGTGAAGAAACAATTTGATGTTGGATTCCTAGAGGTGGAAAAATATCCAGAATAGGTGGCAAATATTGTTCCAGTGCCGAAGAAAGATGGCAAGGTGCGGATGTGCGTTGATTATCGAGATTTGAACAAGGCCAGCCCTAAAGATAATTTCCCTTTGCCTCATATTAATACTCTGGTGGATAATACAGCGAAGAGTCTTTATTTTCTTTTATGGATGGATTCTCAGGATACAATCAGATCAAGATGGCACCAGAAGATATGGAGAAAACCACATTTGTTACAATGTGGGGCACCTTCTGCTACAAAAGTAATGCCATTTGGATTGAAGAATGCTGGGGCAACATACCAAAGAGCCATGGTAACCTTGTTTCATGATATGATGCATAAGGGAATTGAGGTCTACGTTGATGATATGATCGCAAAGTCACAAGGAGAAGAGGAACATATTGCGAATCTTAAGAAGCTCTTTGAACGATTAAGGAAATTTAGACTGAAGCTAAATCCGGAAAAATGCACTTTTGGAGTCATCTCGGGGAAGTTGTTGGGTTTTGTCATCAGCAAAAGAGGAATTGAGATTGACCCGGATAAAGTGAAGGCCATTCAGAATTTACCACCACCTCGCACTCGAAAGGAAGTAAGAGGCTTTCTGGGGAGATTGAATTACATTGCTCGGTTTATTTCACAGTTAACCGACAAATGTGATCCAATATTTAAGTTACTTCGAAAACGTGATCCAGGAGAATGGGATGAAGGGTGTCAGATTGCTTTTGAAAAGGTTAAGCATTATCTATCAAACCCACCAGTATGAATGCCACCTATCCCGGATGAACCAATGATACTGTATTTATCAGTATTTGAAAGATCCATGGGTTGTGTTTTGGGGAAGCTTGATGAAAATGGAAAGAAAGAATCGGCAGTTTACTACCTCAGTAAGAAATTTACAGATTATGAGTTGAAATATTCATCGGTAGAAAAGTTATGTTGTGCCTTAGCTTGGACTACTCGAAGACTTAGACAGTATATGTTGTATCACACAACGTGGCTGATTGCCAAGCTTGATCCAGTCAAGTACATGTTGGAAGCACCTTCTTTGTCAAAGAGGACAGCAAGATGGCAGGTTTTATTGTCAGAATACGACATTGTATATGTAAGTCAAAAAGCTATCAAGGGCAGTGCAGTGGCTGAATTCTTAGCAAGTCGGGCAGTGGAAGATTATGAGCCGTTGAACTTTGACTTCCCAGATGAGGATTTGATGTATGTGTCGCAAGCAGATGAGATCCCCTTGAAGAAGAAAGTACGAAAAATGTACTTCGATGGCGCATCTAATGCCATAGGGCATGGAATCGGGGCAGTGCTTATATCCCCGGAAGAAGATTATTATCCTTTTACTGCTAGATTGGATTCTGATAGTACAAACAATATTGCCGAGTATGAAGCATGTACTATAGGCCTTCGTGCTGCAGTGGACAGAAAGATCAAAGTATTGGAAGTTTACGGAGACTCAGCCTTAGTGATTTACCAGTTACGAGGAGAATGGAAAACCCGAGATACAAAGCTAAGCCAATACCGAGAACTCATACTGAGTTTATTAGAGGAGTTTGAAGAAGTGAATTTCAACTACTTTCCTCGAGAAGAAAATCGGATGGTGGATGCTCTGGCTACTTTGTCATCAATGTTTAAAGTGAATGAAAGGGCGGAAGTTGTGCCGATCAAGATGAGCATATACGAGTCTCCAGCCAATGTTTGAGTATCGAAGAAGAAGCAGATGGTCTCCCTTGGTATAATGACATCTTGCAGTACATCAAGAGTCAACAGTATCCAGAACAAGCAACAGAGAATGACAAGAGGACTCTGAGAAGGTTAGCAATGGGTTTTGTTCTAGATGGCGAGATTCTCTACAAGAAAGGGAAAAATTAAGTCTTGTTGAGATATGTCGAGTCTGCCGAAGCTCGAAGAATCATAGAAGAGGTCCATGAAGGGATATGTGGCACCCATGCTAATGGTCACATGCTTGCTAAACAGATTATGAGGGCAGGGTACTATTGGCTGACGATGGAAGGAGATTGTATCAGTTATTCCCGGAAGTGTCATAAATGCCAGATTTATGCAGATAAGATTCATGTGTCGCCATCGCCTTTACATGTCATGACTGCACCATGGCCTTTTTCAATATGGGGAATGGATATGATCGGGCCTATTACCCCGAAAGCTTCAAATGGACATCGTTTCATCTTGGTGACCATAGATTATTTCACAAAGCGGGTAAAAGCAGCGTCATATGCGAATGTAACAAATCGGTGGTATGCAGATTCGTTAAGAAATAAATCATATGCCGTTACGGGTTGCCAGCAAGAATTATTTCGGATAATGCTCTCAATTTGAACAATAAGATGATGAGAGAAGTGTGTACTCAATTCAAGATCACACATCATAATTCAGCACCTTACCGTCCGAAGATGAATGGCGCAGTAGAAACAGCTAATAAGAACATCAAGAGGATTGTTGAGAAGATGACCAATGTGTATAAAGATTGGCATGAGATCCTGCCTTTCGCTCTTCATGCATATCGTACTTCGGTCCGCACATCTACAGGGGCAACACCATTTTCTTTGGTATACGGGATGGAAGCAGTGCTACCTATTGAAGTAGAGATCCCTTCACTTCGGGTTTTGATGGAAGTTGGCCTAGAGGAAGCAGAATGGGTTAAAGCTCGTTATGAACAGTTAAATCTCATTGAGGAGAAAAGACTGAAAGCAATTTGTCATGGGCAGTTGTATCAGAAAAGGATGATTCGAGCCCACAACAAGAAAGTTCATCCCAGACAGTTCCGAGAGGGAGAGTTGGTATTGAGGAAAATTCTCCCTATAGTGAAGGACCCGAGAGGAAAACGGGCTCCAAATTGGGAAGGACCTTATATGGTAAAGAGAGCTTTTTCTGGAGGAGCATTGATTCTAACTCGGATGGACGGAGATGATTTTAGACATCCCGTGAATGCTGATGAACTGAAGAAGTATTATGCTTAAAAAAAATGTGTGATGCTGTGCACATGAAAATTCGAATGATTCCAAGTGTAAAAATAGAAATTCTATATATCTATTTCCCCTGAGAATTGCTTTTCAAAGAGAAGATTTATGCTTGATATGATAAATGGCCGTTTTTCATATTCCTTCCACTAAGAAGAAATTATCCTTAGTCACCCCTTTGAGCCTTAAGAATTACTTCTTTCTTTAAAACCTTGATCAAGGATCACCCTCTACACTGGAGGGCAAATAAGAGGAAAGATAATAATAAAAAAAGAAAAGAAAAAAGAAAGCCATCAGAAAATGTGGCAAATGGAAGCCATCAAGGCAAAAAAAGGAAAAGAAAGTCCAAAAAGGGACAAATGTTTCAAGATTGAGTTCTCCTCAAGAAGTGATCCTTGATCCAATCACCCTTAAACATATTTTGGGCCTATTTATCCTTTCTTTCTAAACCTAAACCTTGGCCTACATTACATGTTTTAAAAGCCCATTTTGATCAAGCATGGATATCCTTTCTTTCAGAATTCATCCCATCTTTTGAATTGATATTTTTACCTTGGAAGCATTTAGAATTCTCAGATGCTGGGTACCAAAAAAAAAATGAAAAAGGAGAGGTTTAAGCCGAAAACCCGCAAAGGGCGACTTAATACCGAACGGAGGACACTTGAGTTGAAAACCTACAAAAGGCGGCTCAAGTACTAATAAAAGCTTGAATCAATGCTCCGTGTAAAGGGGGATAAAGTATCTGACAATCAGAGAAAAGAGGAACAACACAGTCTAATGTAACTACAGAAGTTAAGAGGTTACCCAAGTGAATTGCTCGTTCAAGAGAAATTTCAGATGGTTTGAAAAATGAGGGGTCCAAGATATTCCGCATCCGAGGCATCTACAGCCTATAACCTTATATTTGTTTCTTATATCCTTGATATTTATTTTTACCATTTTAAAACATTTCTTGCAATAAATTCTTGTTATCCTTTTCATGACAATTTTTTATTGATTCATATTCTCTTTCATATACTTTTGAGATGCATTATGGTTGTTAATAAATTGAATGATGATTAGTAATAAAAATCTTTAAATAAAGGGATTTCAAAGTATTACTAAGGAATAGATTTAAATCTTGGGAAAGGTTTGGAAAGTTCACCAAGAAAAGAAAACAGTGAACGTGGTGAAGTCAGAAAATCTGTGAACTTCAGCGAGAGACAGAAACTGAGACTGTTTGACAAGATATCTGGAGTGAAGAATTCCTTAAGTGGGGCATCAATGAACAATTGAAGACTCTGTCCTAAAGTCATATAATCTGTGAACCTCAAAGAAACCATGGATTAGAAATTGGCACAATCATTTGATTGCATTTATTTTAGGAAACATACAAGCATTTGCAAAGCATGACATTCTCATCATTGCATTTAGCTAACATTGCAGAAGTCAGGGAAACTTGGACTTCCCCAAAGAAAACTCGTTTTGCTTCTCAAAAGAGTCGAGCCTTGGGACCACCGTCGAGGTATTTCTTTTTTTTTAAAATCGAATTCATTCTGTTTTATCAAATGAGTCGAGCCTTGAGAATACCGTCGAGGTATTTCCTTTTGTTTTAAATCGAATTCATTCTGTTTTATCAAATGAGTCGAGCCTTGGGACCATCGTCAAGGTATTTCCTTTTGTTTTAAATCGAATTTATTCTGTTTTATCAAATGAGTCGAGCCTTGAGACTACCGTCAAGGTATTTCCTTTTGTTTTAAATCGAATTCCTTCTGTTTTATCAAATGAGTCGAGCCTTGGGACCATCGTCGAGGTATTTCTTTTTGTTTTAAATCGAATTCATTCTGTTTTATCAAATGAGTCGAGCCTTGAGACTATCGTCGAGGTATTTCCTTTTGTTTTAAATCGAATTCATTCTATTTTATCAAATGAGTCGAGCCTTGAGACTACCGTCGAGGTATTTCCTTTTGTTTTAAATCGAATTCATTTTGTTTTATCAAATGAGTCGAGCCTTGGGACCACAGTCGAGGTATTTCCTTTTGTTTTAAATCGGATTCATTCTGTTTTATCAAATGAGTCGAGCCTTGAGACCTCCGTCGAGGTATTCCTTTCTGTTTTAAATCGAATTCATTCTGTTTTATCAAATGAGTCGAACCTGAGACTGTCGTGAAGGTATTTTCAAACCAGTTTTTAAAGACATCCGGGCACCATTTTAAGACCTCCGGGCACCATTTTAAGACCTCCGGGCACCATTTTAAAGTCCTCCAAGCACCATTTTAAGACCTCCGGGCACCATTTTAAAGACCTCCGGGCACCATTTTAAGACCTCCGGGCACTATTTTAAAGACCTCCGGGCACCATTTTAAAGACCTCTGGGCGCCATTTTAAGACCTCCAGGCGCCATTCTTATGACCTTCGGGCCCAATTTTTCTTTTTGAAAATCGAATACATTTCCTTAAGACGGGTCGAGCCTTGATTAGTCAGGGAATTCAATTTAAGGACAAATCTTCAATTTACAGCTTTTTCAAAAAAAAAAATAAAAAAAATAAAAGAATGAAAAACCCCTTTCTCTTTCCTTCACATGTGATTTTACTGACCGTACAAAATTAGTGTTTTTTTATCTTTGCCTGATTCCTGATTCTCAGTAATAGCCAAAGAGGGGCAGCTGTAGACACCTAATTTTGTCCGAACGACTAAACAGGTATGTTTTCTTTCTAAATTGATGTTTCCGAGTGTAAAAAGACTGTTTTCATCTTGCAAGTAGTACTCCGAGACTTAGTTTAAGTGGGCGAGCATAAAAAGTAAAACTTGAAAAAAGTCAACCCCAAAAAAAGTCAACCCCGAAAAAGTGAACCCCAGAAAGTCAACTACTAAAAAAGTCAACCCACTTTCAAAATCAAGATTTTAAGTTCAATTGAAAAATGGCGAAAGAATGTTGATAATCCGAGGTCTACATTGAAAGATATGGAGTTCAGAAGTTGGGATTTGGAGATTTAGTAGAAAGGAAACCCTAATCCGAGAAATTTGGGGAAAAGTGCTTAAACGATCAAATTGGTTAAAATTGAAAGTTCCAAATGAAAGATAAGCACTGACTACGGGTAATGGACAAGTCACTTGCAAGAAAAACCGAAAGAAAAGTCAATCCGGGAGAAAACCGAGAATTAGGGTTTTTACTAGATTCCGGTGAAATCGGGAAGAATCACAGAAATGGCCCAACTGGGTAAGACCAAAGCCCAATGGATGAAGAATGATTAAAAAAGATAGCCCAAGGCTCAGATTGAAGAAAATCTGAAAATCGAACTTGTTTTGAGCAAAACCGGGTTTCGGAGGCAAAAGGGCAAAATTGGAAAATTTGGGAAAAATAGCAAATAGACTCCGAAAATTCTAAAAATTTGTCAATCTCATTTTTAAATCATTTGAAAGAGATTGGCAAAAGAAAATCTTGATTCAGACTTCGTTTGCAAAATGGCCAAATCCCGGGCTTCTTATGTAGTAATTCAAAAAGGAAAATCTCGAAAAAATAGAAAATGAGCTCCCAATCTTCTAAAATTTTGCAAATCTCATTTTCAAATTATTTGAAAGAGATTGGCGAAAGCAAAATCTTGATTCGGAGTTCGTTTGCAAAATGGCCAAATCTCGGGCCTCCTATGCAATAATTCAAGAAGATAAATCCCGGAAAAATAGCAAATGGACTCCAAAAATTCTAAAATTTTGAAAATATCATTTTTAAATTATTTGGAAGAGATTTCCGAAAGAAAATCTTGATTCGGAGTTCATTTGCAAAATGGCCAAATCACGGGCCTCCTATGCAGTAACTCAAGCCGATAAATCCCGAAAAAATACCAAATGAGCTCCAAAAATTATGAAAACTTTCAGATCACACTTTTTAATTATTTTGAAGAGATTGGTGAAGAAAAATCTTGATTTGGAGCTCGTTTAAAAAATGGTAAAATGTAGCATAAAAGGGCATTTTTGGAAGAAAAAATCCAAATAAATAGCAAACAGACTCGGATAATTTTGAAAAATTCCAGAACTCAATGTTTTATTATTTTGGAAGTATTAAAAAATTAAAATTTGAATTTGGAGTCCGTTTGATATTTATTTGCATCCGGGGGGCAAAACGGTCATTTCATCCAAGCAACCGAAAATGGCTTCTTTGGGCCTTTCAAAAAATCAGAGTTGGGCTGGAAAAGAGAAGTGCTGGCCTGCCCAAGCCCAAAGGAAGGAGGAAGCTTCTGATTTTTCAATCAAATGGCTAAAAATCAAGAGTTAGTTAGAGATTCTCTTTGATCAAGCCATGATGATTAAGCCACATAGGCCAAGAGAGATGTCAACATTATTCTTGAACAGCTGTAATTTGAGAGAGCTGAGATGCTAATCTAAAGGTGGTAATTTCATGATTTTTCATCTTGAATTATTAGCCATTTGATGGGAAATTGGTTACAAAAAAATGACAACACCTTGAGGAATATTAAGGGGGGTTTCGGCCAGCACTTGGGAGGGGAGAAAATTCATTTTTTCATTTCATTTTGCTGAGTTATTTTGATATTTTACTTAGTTTTTTCTCTCCTTGGTTGGAAGCAAAAAAGAAAAGTTTAGAAAAGAAAGGAAAGGAAAGTTTGAAGAGATAAAGCTTGAAAGATAGCTTCTTGAGGTTGCTCTTGAGCACCAACTCTTGCACTTTCTTGATTTTCCATTCTTGTTTTTTCTATTTTGATTTCTATTTGGTGAGTTTCCATTTTAAATAAATGTTTTTTATTGTTCTTTTTAAGTTCTTCCTTCATCTCTTTCTTAAATATGTTTTTTACAATTTTTTTTTTTATATATTATACTCACCATGGCCAAATGACCTATATTATTTATTTAAGTTGCTGTTTTGGTTTATTTTATCATATTGTTTATGTTATTTTCTTTGATTTTGATGTTTTAAATGTTATGTTACTTCATATTCTTGAGTTATATTTTAATTTGGTTGCTTTGTTTGTTGCCATTTATGTTTTAAATATCATGTTTTTGCATTTTTAATTTTCTGTTTTCATGATGTTTAAATTTGAGCATGTTTTAGATTTAGTATATCAAGTGTTTGTGAAAATGCTTGTGTGGTCTTTGCATGATTTGAGTTTTATATCTTAGTTGAGCATGTTTTAGATTTAGTATATTAAGTGTTTGTGAAAATGCTTGTGTGGTTTTTGCATGATTTAAGTGTTATTTTTAGTTGAGCATGTTAGTATACCAAGTGTTTGTGAAAATGCCATGCTTGTTGGAGCTTGAGGCCATTTGGCTACTCCATGTGTTTTGCATTGTGTATTGCATTTTTTGCCATGTTAGTTGGTAGGTTTTTGCATTTGCATGACATTTGATTTAATTTTGCATGCTAGTATACCAAGTGTTTGTGAAAATGCCATGCTTATTAGTTACATTATGCTATTCGGCCATCCTTGGAATTTTTGCATTTTATGTGCATTCTTGCCATGTTAGTTGATAGGTTAGCATTTGCATGATATTTGATTGAGTTTTTGGTTTAAGCATGCTTTGTGTTTGTGAAAATGCCATGCATATTTTAGTTATTAAGTTAGGTTTATTTGCCGTGCATGTTCATGCATTTTAGGTCTAGGTTTCATTAAATGCCATGCAAGTTCATTTAGGTCTAGGTCACTTTATGAATGCCATGCATTTTTTCATGACATTTAGGTTTAAATCCATGCATTTCATGCATTATGTTTGCTGTATTGTTTCATGCATTTCATGTTCATGCCGCTTGAATAATGACTTGAGCCAATTAATGGTTCAAAGTCATGCTCTCTTGAGCACACTTGGGGAAAATTAAGTTTGTCAAGTTGATTATTCTACCTTTGTGATTTTTTTTACTTAGCCAATTTTTATCTAACTTTCAAAAAGTCCTAGCTACTGTTTTTAAGTCATTTTATGAGTTTCAAATATTTTTACTTTGATTTTTAAATGATTTTATCAAAGGCAAAAATGTATTTTGGCAAAACAGTTTTTTTCACCCAGTTTTCATACTTTTCCGATTTTGCTGGGAATTCGTCTTTAATCAACAAATTAAGCCTATTTTTTCCCGTGTAGTTTTACATGTCCTGAGTCTCCAGTAATTTTTTCAGAATTTTTTGAATTTTTAAAAATAGGATAAAAAATCGTGGCTTAAAACTGGACAGTGGAGTCAGAATTGAATTTAAAGAAAAATCATTTTTCTGTTTTGGTTAAGTTACTTAGAGTGGGCTGATTAGGAGGGTTAGCTACTGACTTAGGGTAGTTTCTAAGCCTTTTTAAACTCTAAAAATGGTTTTTCAAGTCTCGGGTTAAGGGTAGTAAAGTCCGGATTTTTAAACTTAGGAAATTAGAGCCATTTAAAAAAAGATTTAGCCCAGTTTTTATTTTTAATTCAAGCTTTTCAAAATTGTTCTCAAACAATCACAAAGTATTTTGGTTTTAGAATATTTAATTTGACATATTTTCCTAAGGTAGCCGGATATCTTTTAGATATACGGATGATAAGTGCTTAATTTCATACATTTTCCTATTTAATTTCCTTATACTTTGTGCTTTGATTCTTACTTCCTTGACATTTTACTAGTTTTTATGCTTTGTAGGTATTTTGGAGGAGATGAAGTCAAAACATGCCAATTAGGATGTTAAAGAGCTTACAAAATCACAATCACAAGATGGAAAAAGAGTTGGGAGTCAAAAAGATCAAATTCTTGGTGCAAAGCAAGAAGACAAATTTGACCTCCGGAGCTTGTTTCTAAGAAAACATGATGTTAGACTCTTTATTCGAAGAAACTTCATTCTTGACTTTTGAAGATCACTTGATTACATTTCCAACGGTTGGTCATGGGCCTAAATCGAATAAGAAATGGTCATCCAAATCGGCATTGGAATATCTCCCTAAACAACCCTAGTGGCAGAAAATACCCTAGCCGCAAATCACATTTTTTTCTTAATACCCTAGCTGACATTTATGTTTATCCTTGTCAAAGAAGGATTAGTGGCTGTCAACTTGCATTAATTGCAAGTATCTTTCCTTAAAGCTAATCCTAGTCAAAGTAGGAGAATTAAATCAGCCAAGACTTTCCTTCCTTACACTTACTTTGGCTGCAAGAATATAATCTCTCTTCATTAAAGAGTGCTTTGACTAAAACTTTCCTACTTTATTCAAACTTGGCTGCCAAGGCTTATATCTTTCCTTAAAACACAAAAGTCAGGCACTTTTCCTTAACTTTAGCCACAAGTCAGCATTTATTGAAGGGAGAGAGCTGAAATTAACTTGTTTGATGCCCTAGCTATTGCCTATAAATAGAGAACAAGGGGGCAAACGAAAATACACTTTCCCAAGCATCAAAGTTCTGATTTCTTCTTTGTTTCTTTGTTTTTGAGAGAGCAAGAGGCTAGATAATTAATATTCTTCTTCTTCTTCTTTCTTTCTTTTATTTTCTTCTTAGATTCTCTTTAATTTTATGTTTATGTTTACAATGCCTATGCTAGGCTAAACTTTTATTTGGTTAAGGGTGATTTCAAAGCCCTAGACATGTTTTGTAATTGATTTTCAGATTCAATCTATCATTAATTTTCTATCAAAGTTGCTTATGTTCTTCTACAAGAATTGTTTATGATGTTGTCTTGATTTATTTAGGTGTACAACTAGATAGATCTTTATCTATTGCTAGTTTAGGAGTCTTGATCCGTGTAATTGTCTTGATTTCCTATTCATAAGTGGCAATTTGTGATTAATGATTATGGTCAAGTTTTCGATAATTGCAAAGTGGAACATAACCTAAGTTGAACAATCCGAGCTTATGTGTTTGTTGCTTAGATCAACCTATCTTTCTCATCATAAAGCTGCCATTAAATTGAATTTAGAGAGCTTATTCTAGGTTGTTTGATGGTTAGAGATTAAATAGAGAGCTTGTTCTATTTAACGACAAACTAAGGAAAGATTGGGATAACAGAGCTTGTTGTTATCTACGGTTGTTAACTTTGATAGTTGGTTGATATTGATAGATCTGAAATTGGTTCTTAATGATGTCTAGTGGTGGAGAATGAAACCTTAACCATATTTCTCTCATATTTGATTTCTTATTTCTTACTTGCATCTTACTTTTCTTGTTTGCTTATTTTTAAAACTATTTCAAAACCCCCTTTTCTTTTGTTTTCTTTGAACCTAAGTTATAAACTAATAACTCATAGATTAAAACCCAATCCCTGAGGACTCGACCCTTGCTAATCACTATACTCTACAATTGATTTTTTTTAAGTGCAAGGTTAAACAAGATACACTCTTTTGGGTGCATCAACGGATGTCCTTAATTAAAGGAAAGAATACATTTCATGCATTGCATTTTCCATATTCATGCAATTTATATAATATGTGATTCTTGCTATGATAATTTCTATGATATTGTTATGATTTTGAGTTATGTTATATTGTTTATTATATGATTTGGAATATTTCATGATATCCTATGCTTTTTATTTAGTTATTTTTTTTGTCATATTATTTAGCATATACTATGTTCATGCATTATTATTTTCATTTTTATTTTCATGCATATTATATGATAGCATTATTTCATATTCCATCTCATTTAATTTATATGCCATATCATTCATGTTTGCCATGTCATTTAAATTATTTCATTTCATATAGAATATGTTATGTTACTTAGGTTATTTTATTTCATTTAGAAAATATCATGTTACTTAGGTTATTTCATTTCATATAGAATATGTTATGTTACTTGGGTTATTTTATTTCATTTAGAATATATCATATGACTTAGGATATTGCATCTCATATAGAATATATTATGTTACCTAGGTCATTTCATTTTATTTATAATATGTCATATAACTTAGGATATTTCATTTCATTTTAGAATATGCTCAGGCATTTACATTATATCATATCATTTATGAAGCATTATATTATTTAGATTTTGCTATGTCATTTTATTTATGTCATGCATATACATATTCATATCTTTTAAAATGTTTTCAAAAGGATAATGATTTTTCAATAAAAAATAAAGATATTCCCGAGTTAAAATAATTCATGAGTTCTCTACCGGGTTTGCTGGAGGGAATATCATCAATTATCATTAATAAAGGAATATCTTTCTTTCAAAAAAGAGAATGATTCGGAAAGTTTTCCAAAACTAATAAAAATTTCTATATTTTGCCACGTTTGTTGGGGAATATAGGAAAATTTTGAATTTATAAATTCTGAATCATTTTCAATTAAAAATGGAATTATTTTTCTTTAAATTGGGAATTAACTTGAAATACTAAATTTAAAACCAACTTTTTACCGAGATTTGAGATAACACACGATTAATAAGGTACCATTTTATACGGGCGTTGTGGGGGTGCTAGTCCTTCCCCGCACGTAACCGAGTCCAGAACCCTTTTTCTTTGATTTCTCTGGTTTAAAACGCAGACTTGAAATTGGTTTTAAAAATGTTTTAATTAATTTTTAAAATATTTTTATAAAATCGGTTTTAATAGGTGGCCGATCACAACTAGCTAAAAAAGATTAGTGGCGACTCCATGTCTTTTTTAAGGTCATTTTCAAAACCTTCATTTTTTTAGAGGAATTAAGTCGACTTTTTCTCGATTTTTTAATGTCACGCTTAACGAATAATAAAGTCTTGCGATGAGACTCGTTATTTTTTAGGTTGCGACAACCTGCGAGTCAACATGTGGATCAACCCTTTTAAATACATCATTTAAAAATATAATTAAAAAAAATTAATTAAAACTTTTTTTCGTTTTAAACTTTTTTTCTTGCAGGTCGGGTACGAATCCTAAATCGACTCCCGAGTTAACGTGCAGACCAACCCTTTAAATACATCATTTTAAAAAAAAAAACCTAAAATAATTAACAAAGTAATTTTCTTTTTTAATTTGTTTTTCCGAAAGGATCTGGTACGAATTTTAAATCGATCCGTGAGTTATCGTTATAGGTGCTCGTGGGCCGGGTTCGAGCTGAACCCAAACAAGATGTTAAGAGATTCTGTGTCTGCCCAGACCCAATCTGACTCGAAATATGGGCTAATTTTTTTTGTCAAACCTGACCCATATTATTAAAATGATGTCCAGGCCCGACGCGGCCCGTCCAATTTTTTTTTTACATCACCATTTTCTGAGAGTTGAAGGATAGCTGTTGACAGATCAACTGCAAGAGGGGAGTCCCTTTGGAAAGCCTGACACCATAAAAAATGAAAAATGAGAACTACATATGAGTGCTCTATTGCTGCTCATAGATTTGTATCTCGAGAAAATAACAGGAGATTAGAATTCATCATGACAAACATAGTTCTTATACAACTCGACTCGATTCTTTGTAAATTTCAACATTAAGAAATGTAATTCCAGGGTATTATTGTTCTTTTTTTTTTTTGTTGAACCTAGAGCATTTAAAGATCACCAACATGATCATATATAGGAAAAGAAAATAAGAGTTGCAGAAGTTTATGTCGATACTTACAAAGCCCCATCCGCTCTTTGTAAATTCTTGCCCAACTGAGTTGAGTTTTTTTTTTACAGGTTAAAACATAAGGGTAATAAAGTAATTCTATATTATAAATTAAATTATTTATTATTAAATATAAAATATATTTATTATTTATAATAGTATACAGGCCGGGCCCAGGCCTAGATTTTTCTGCCCAAGGCCCGGCCCCTTTAGAAAGCGGGCCTAAAATTTTGTCCAGACCCATTTTTCGGGCCTAATATTTTTGTCCAAGCCCTCCCAAATATCCTACGGGCTTCGGGTTTGGGCGGGTAGCCTGGCCCATGAGCAGGTCTAGTTATCGTGCATACAAACTGATAAGCTCATAAAATATACATTTTATGCCTTTCTACCTTTAGTTTTTGTTATATTTTCGATCTTTATCTTATTTATTTATATTATGTTTTTGAATTTTAGGTATAATAAAGAGAATGAAGTCAAAAGATGTTAATAATGATGGTAAAGAACTTACAAAATCATAATCACAAGATGGAAGAAGACTTGGGAGTTAAAAATATCAATTTCTGATTGCAAAGCAATAAGGCAGATTTGACCTCCGGAGCTTGTTGCAAGGAAAACATAATGTTAAAGTCCTTATTTGAAGAAACTTCCTCTTGACTTTTAAAACTGACTTAAATACCTTTCCAACGGTAGTTTACACGCTCAAATCGGACAAAAAAATGGTCATCCAAATCAGCCGAAAAAGTGCGAGATGATGCATCAGAAAAATACAAGGGAGTATGCTCGGTGCCAATAATTAGGGAAAAATCGCAAAAACTACCAAAAAAACGTAATTTTCTGCCTCCAGGCTTACTTGTGCGGCAAGGACTTGTTCTCAGGGTTTTAAAACTCTATAAATACCATCTTTTGAGCCACAAATTGGACATCTTTTGAGGAGACTCAAGGATCATCATTAATTTTCTTCTTCTTCTCCATTCTTTTATTTTCTTTTTAGTTTTATGTATATATTATCTATGCTTATGCTAGGCTAAACTTCTTTTTGGTTAATGGTGATTTTAAAGCCCTAGACATGTTGTGTAATTGATTTTTAGATTTATCTATAATTAGTTTTCTATCAAAGTTGCTTATGTTCTTCTATAAGAATTGTTCATGATGTTGTCTTGATTTGTTTAGGTTGCAAACTAGATAGATCTTGATAATTATCTAATGCTAGTTTAGGAATCTTGATCCGTGTAATTGTCTTGATTTCTTATTCAATAGTAGCAATTTGTAATTCATGATTATGTTGGGTTTTCAGGAATTATAAAGTGGAACATAGCCTAAGTTGAATGAATCCATGTTCATATTTTTGTTGCTTAGATCAACCTATCTTTCTTATCATAAGGCTGCTGTCACTTTAAATCTAATGATGTTCATCTTAGGTCATTTGATGGTTAGAGATTAAGTAGTGGCGTTCGTCCTGTTTAACGACGAACTAAGGAAGGATTGGGGTAACACGAGAGGTTGTTATCTACGGTTGTTAATTTTGACAGCTAATTGATGTTGATGATCTGATTATTGATTCTCAATGATGTCTAGTTGTGGAGAATGAAACCTTAACCATACTTTTTATATTTGATATTCTTTTATTTATTTGCTTTAGTTTTAAAACATCTTAAAACCCCTTTTCTTTTCTTTTCTTTTCTTGTCTTTGAATTTAATTTTTAAACTAATAATTTATAAACTAAAAACAATCTCTGTGGATTCGACCCTTGCATGCTACTTTATTATAATTGACCATATTTAGTGCAAGGTTTAATAAAGATACACTCTTTTTGGGTGCATCACAAACTCTTTTAAATATATCTTTTAAAAATAAAAATTAAAAAAAAAACTTAAAACTAAAAAGAAAAAACGAAAAAAAAAGCACCCATTAGTTTTTTATGGTAAGACAAAATTGCCCCTTTTACCTATTTGAAAAAAATCCCTTAGGTCCTTAAGGACTCAAAATTCATATTAGAAGATGTTAACCTTATAATGTACACGGAATGCAAATCTAATGCTTGGGTCTTGTTTGGCAGGAAAATTCATCCAACTCATCTGAATTAAAACCCGAATCAATTCGATTTGATCATCAAATGTTAACAATCCGAACTCGTCCAATTAGAACTAGAAAATAGCTCGTAATCGAAATGACCCAAAATTATGAAAGAGTATGAAATTAAAGTATATATGTATATATATATATATATATATATATATATATATATATAACCTTCGTTCTGGGTGAGAGTAAAAAAAATTGTATAAAAAGTATTTTTTTTAAAAAAAATATTTATTAATAATCTTTTAAAGAGAAGTGAATAAATTTTAGAAAACATAATTTCAAATTTCAAAATTTTGATTTATCCAAATCTTTCCATCTATATTAAGGTTTATCCTAATTTAAACCCAACAAAAAACATTTTATGACTCATTTTTACTAATATTAGATATATGCACATCAGTATACAGGTGAAAGGGAAAAATATTATGTGAAAAATAATTAAAAGAAAAAAAAATTATGTATGAGTAGGTTTTTTTTTTAAGAGAAATGAGTATTTTTTTAAAGAAGAAATTGATAATTTTTTTTTTCAAAATACAAATTATATAAAAAAATTTGAAATACGTGAATACGCTTATTCTATTATTTGATATTATAATTTATTTGATTTTTTATAATTTACTCAATTGAGTTGGTGTCACGTAACTCATGACAGCAACTTAATAAATTTTTTTATTATTAATATAGATATATGATATACAAAATTTAAATAGCATTTAAAAATAGAATCCTAAATCTTAGGAATTATGAAAACCATGTTACCGTTATAAATTGAAATAAATAAAGTTTGTGGTTAAGTCATTGTGGCTACCAACTTTTTTTTTCCCTTTTTTTTTTCATGATTTGAAATAAAAGAAAAGGATATATCTCTGAATTTAAAATCGCAAACAGATTTTATTTTAAAAGTATAAAAAAAATCTTTTATCTTCATAAAAAAGTTACTGCATTATCATTAGATGAGTAAAGATTATAGGAGATAAATAAACAAGTCATGTAAAAATATATTAAAATGAATTCAGAATGTTAGTTTGACAAGCCAATTATTATTGTCTAATGCTCTTAATTCGTGATTGACTTCATTTTGAAATACAAATTAGATAATATATATATATATATATATATATATATATATATATGAACTCTAGTTTTAATCAAATCACAACAGCCGCATTTTTTTATTCAATTCTTTATTTTTTAGCATATATCTTTTAACCATTTTCATTTTGTAAAGGGTATGTAAATACTTTTATCATTTAATTTTATCTTTCAACAATATTGTTTATTTAATTTTTTGGCACATATTTTCTAATCATTTTTATTTTTTTAATATTTTTATCAAGATCGCAACTTCATAAAAGTATGTTAATACTGTTTTATGATTTAATTTTATATTCCAACATTATTTTTAATTAATTTTTTTCAACATATATTTCTAGTCATTCTCATTTCTTTCAACATTTTAATCAAGATCTTTGTTTAATAACTATATGTAAATATCTGCAACTTTTTTTTATTCTTAGTTACGACCTCTCTATCATATTACGACTTTCTTTATATCAAAAAAATAATAATGTGGATGGTAGCTCCGAAGGGATTATTAGGATGGGCATTGACTGGCTTAGGCTCCAGTCATGGACTGAAGCTCCAGTGGAAGGCATAATTCCCCTTTTACCCTCTCCACTGTTTTTTTCTTTTTTTAAATTTTAATTTTTTTTAAAAAAATTTTAAAATCATTTATTTTTTTTTATTTTAGGTTTTTAATTAATTAATTTTTTATTTCTTAATTTATTTTTTAACATAAATGTATTTTTAAAATTTTTAATTATTATTTAACATAAATATAATTTTAATATATATTTTATTATTTAATATAAATATATTTTTAATTATTTATTATATATATACACATTTTAATCCAATGCCTTTAATGGTCATTTTTCTTTTCCATTATTATTCACCTCACCGCCACCGCTGCGTTTGAATCCAAACACATATCCCAATACTGATTTTAATTTCATCGTTACAGTACCCAATCTCACCATCACCGTTGTTTTTAATCTCACTGCTCATCCAAATGGACTTCTAGTGGCTTGGGCCTTGGGGTTCTGACCTTTGGTGTAGGTGTGCTTGATGTCGTGCAGGCTGAGCTATATGTATTCATAAGAATGGCAATTGGATTTCAATATGATCCACTAAAACTACATGCGGAATTGCTCTTTTCCTGTGAAGAGGATCCATCCTTTTGAGCGATATGTGTTTGGATGTTGTGACTTAGGGAGTATGGCTAGACCAGTAAGTGAGACCTTTGCCTCTTTAATGTTGTGACTTAGGGAGTATGGCTAGACCGGGCAATATTAGGCA
This sequence comes from Fremontodendron californicum, assembly GCA_030761205.1. NCBI lineage: Eukaryota > Viridiplantae > Streptophyta > Magnoliopsida > Malvales > Malvaceae > Fremontodendron > Fremontodendron californicum. The sequence goes on from JAULJL010000032.1 coordinate 7,549,271, forward strand.
TAATATGAAAAAAATAATTAAAACATGTCATAAAACATGATATAATACGAAAAAGAAATACGGACATGAATATATCAAAATCTATATAATATAAATTATTGACACATTAAAATTTACACAAATATAAAATACCTTAAACACAATTATGACACGAAAAAATACACGAACACGATATGGATACACGATTGCTAAGTTTAAATATAGCTTGCCTAATAGTTTTAGATTCATTTGGATTGTCTGTGGAAGATACTGTACATCGAAAATATCGTTTTGTAATTGGACACCGAAAGTGCTATTTTGTGATTGAATTTCAAATGATCAAATCATAAAACAATACCTTAATGGAATGGGGCACCTTCCACTAGAGATCCAAATGGACCCTTAAACAAATGGTATTTCCTATTATCTATCTCCGTCTTTTCTTTTCTAAATGTTCCAAAATTATATCCTTTTTAAATACCTATAATAGTACTCTTACTTAATATTATAAACTTATTTTTCATGATTTTATTTTTTATTTTTTGACATTAAAAAAACATAGAACATCAATTTTAGAAAAGAAACTACATTTTAGTATATATGAAATCACGAACACGACATGAATATAAGAATTGTTAGGTCTAGGTATAACTTGCCTAGTAGTTTTAAATTCATTTGGATCATCTGTGGAAGATACTGTACATCGAAAATATCATTTTGTAATTGGATACTGAAAGTGCTATTTTGTGATTGAATTTCAAATGATCAAATCATAAAACAATACTTTAATGCAATGGGGTACCTTCCACCAGAGATCCAAATTGACTTCTAAACAAATGGTATTTCTATTATCTATCTCCGTTTTTCTTTTCTCAATGTTCCAAAATTGTATCCTTTTTAAATACCTATAATAGTACTCTTACTTAATATTATAAACTTATTTTTCATGATTTTTTATTTTTTTCTTTTTTGACATTAAAAAAACATAGAACATCAATTTTAAAAAAGAAATTACAGTTTAATATATAATGAAATCACGAGCACAACATGAATACACGAATTGCTAGGTCTAAATATAGCTTGCCTAGTTTTAGATTCATTTGGATCGTCTGTGGAAGATACTGTACATCGAAAATATCGTTTTGTAATTGGACACCGAAAGTGCTATTTTGTAATTGAATTTCAAATGATCAAATCATAAAACAATACCTTAATGCAATGGGGTACCTTCCACCAAAGATCCAAATAGACCCTTAAACAAATGGTATTTCCTATTAAATATCTCAGTCTTTTCTTTTCTAAATGTTCCAAAATTATATCCTTGTTAAATACCTATAATAGTACTCTTACTTACTTAATATTATAAACTTATTTTTCATGATTTTATTTTTTATTTTTTGACATTAAAAAAAACATAGAACATCAATTTTAGAAAGAAAAAAAAAGATGCGTGAGGAGCCAGAAAGGTATTCTCTCAGCCATGGTTCCATGGCAATCAATCCAATCAAGCAGGTTTGGGATGTCGGCAATAATGAAATTGTTACTATTTTCATCGATAATCTCCATCCTAGGGTTCAGTTTAAACTTCTCTTGGATTACTTCGCGAGAGTCGTGAAAGTGTACGATTTATTCATATCTAGGAAGAGGAGACCACGTCGGGTTGATATCTTCGGTTTCATTCGTGTGGTGGGAGTAGATGCAAGACGACTGGTAATCAAGTGTGATGGCGAGTTCATCTTGGGAAGAAGGATAATGCTGTCTAGGGCTAGATTTGGACCAGAAAAGAGATTAAGTATAGTTTCTATTCCTGAGATAGGGTATCCAAAAAAGAAACGTGTGCAGAAGAAAGTTTTAAAAGCTGCTGTTGGAGATGAGAGAACATATGCCCAAGTTGTGGCTAAGAGGGATGCCGAAACTGATGAACAGAGATTAAAAAAAGGGAGTTTCGATGGAAATAGGAGTCTAGCTGATGGCAAACGGGTAGTGAAGAATGTTGTCGACCAGGAGAAACAAGGGGTGGGGGATGATTGTAATCAAGGCTGTTTAGAAGAAAGACTTTCAAAAAAACATGCTTTTCGATCGGGAGCTCTGCAGGCTGAAGGTTCTAGACGTGTATCCAAAACTGGGATGTTACAAACCCCTAAGGAGGGTAGGGTTTTGTCTAAAAAAAATAGTTTCAGATCTGCTGTTTCGGATCAGGTTATGCATGTTCGATCAAAGGGATTTTACAATGAAGATTTTGTGCAATTCGGATCTATAGGTCATGATCGCCATGCAAATAATAGAGGTGATAAGGTGGTTGTGTGTCTTAACACTAGTCTTGAACCAGTTCTGTGTTAGGATTTGGCTCATGCTCAAACAGAGATAGTGTATAATTTAATCAACAAGTTAAATATACAACGCAGCGGAATTAAATAAAATCAAAGAGACACCAAATCCCTCCAAGAATCTGCCTATGAATTCAAAACGATCAAGCTGTCAAGAACAGATAACAACCAAAATCTCATACCTCTGTAATGGAGATTGCCGAAACCACATCATAGATTCTTGATGTTCTTGCTCTTGTACACAATGCTAGCTTGTCGAAGACCAAAGTCATCCAATTGTTCGACCTCTAACAGTAATTCACATAGGTGATCTGAAAGCCTTCACAAGGTTGAGATTATGTTTTGCCAAGACGATGCTAGTGCTCTAGGTTGTGAGAAACCTTCCTCCTCTTACTCTAGTTAGCCGAAAATAAACAGGCAAGAAGAAAACTCATTCCTTCTCCTCTTTTCTCTATGCACCGATTCTCACAGGGAGGTGAGAGAATGCGGCTACCAGGGTTTTTCTTCCTTAAGGGGAGACGACAACAACATAAGGCATATATATATTATCAGGTTTAGTGTATGCCAACTCTTGGACTTATTACACTAAAGCCCTTATACATATATTATTAAATATTCACAATAAGCCAACAACACTTAATGAATATTTAATCTGGCCCAATCTCATTTTAACTTCAATAATCACCTTTAGTGTATGACCCATTAGGCCCTTAACATGTTGGCAATAAATATAATAAATTCAATTAAGAATTTCTTCTTTCTATTTATAGATCATGAGCGGCATCTAGCAATGCATCATGACCACCCAAATACCAAGAGAGTCATCAAGCTTCGACTAGCCTTTCGTGTACAATATGTCTCTGTAATCCGATCCCTTCATCAAATATCCCGGGATAGGAAAGAGCATGGTTCAGTGTCTACTCTTAACCCATTCCATATTAGATCTGCAGCTTTATATTAACTCCTTAAGTATTGCCTTGGCCAAGGACTTCCATAAGTTAATATAAGCCAGATACATGTGAGATATGTCCCCTTAATCACTTGGGGTGATGAATCCTCTCTGGACCACTCATTCATCTTCATATGCTTCATGTCATACCCAATAACACCCTACTTTAAGCATCCTCGTGATTGGGACCTATTCGTGATGAAATCTAAGTATGACAGTTCACATACAAGATGACCTGGTGTCACAAGTCAAAGGATTACTTACACTATTGACACATGAGAGTATTTACCATAGAGACTTGAGTGAAATACCAAATGGAACTCTCATAGCGGCTCATGTTCAGTGAACTTGTTCAACTAACAAGCACCCATATGTTATCCCCAAGTATCTCTATACTTTCAACCTATGAGATCAATTGCATGTATCAAGTGCATGAAGGCTTAACATATGCCAGTCTTTGAGCATTGTCAATGCCCTGTCTTGACAATACAATGACCAGGAACAATTTAGAAACACGGCATTGATGCATAAGGATCTTTATAATTGTAACACCTTACAATTCCTTTGTAGTGTCATTGTGTCTCATGGGCTTTATCTTCATTAGTCATTTATAACAATTATAACAATACTTATGGATAAAGAAATACCTCAATTATAATTAATAAACTATAATGTGCAATACATGAATATATAAATAGTGTTTTACAAGCCTAATAGATTGGCTTGTAGGGCTTACATCAACATTCAGGTCTCATCACAGTCTTGGAATGTCGAACAGGTGAAGAAAGCAAACTGTTTTCAACCAACCAATCACATGGCCAAAGTGGAGAGTAATTCAAAACCATATACTTACTCTATTGATTTAGGAGAAGTAGTCAAATTCGATGAATGGTTAAAATCATCAGTTGTTTGTGTGTTGCATGAATTGACTAATTCGAAAATCCTTGAGGATTTTTTCGGTGGTCAAGGGTATCTTGGATGCAAGGTGACCATTATTGATCACAAGAGATTGCTTATCTCTTTTGAAAATGTGGAGGATCAAACCAAGTTTTTAAAAGAAAAACAAAAATGGAGAGGCGGCTGGTTCGAAGAGGTTCGTACATGGTTACCCCATGATGTAGCACAGGATTACATTGTATGGATCAGGGTAGAAGGGGTATCACTAATTTACTAGAACCTGGATTTTTTTAATTACTTACAGAACATTGGGGGACATTTATTGTGGTTGATGAAAAGACTTTATCGAGAGAAAGATTCTATGTAGCTAGAATCTTGATATCTTGCTCAAAACCATTCTCTTTTAATGGTGTGTGTTCTTGTGCTATCAATGGTCAGATAAATCTTCTACAAATTTTGAGAGATTTTTCTTCATCGTTAAAGTATCCGGACAATTTCAAACAATATTGGGAGGCTAGTGACAATGGTAACAGCGGGGACTCTGATAACTCTAGGAAATATAGTTATTTTGCCACCTTTTATGCATTGAAATCGGCTAAGTCTTTGAGGTTTTTATTAGGATTTGATTAGTTTTAGATGTTTTTATATTTATTTATCCATTTTATGTTTAAAATAGTTATTTAGTTATTATTTATATGTTTTTATAAGTTCAAGGTGATCTGGAGCTTCGAGATGGAAAACGATGAAAAAATGGTGCAAAGCAATGAGCAGGCAGATTCAACCTCCGGAGCTTCTTTCAAGAAAAACTTGATCTTAATGACTTCATTTGAGAAAACTCCCTTGACTTTTGAAGCTGACTTTGATACATTTCCAACGGTATAGGACTCGTCAAAATCGGACGAGGTTTGCCTAGTCAAAATATCTGACAAAGTATGAGAAAACGACGAAACCAACCCAGGACAGACAGAGGAGTTGGCGCCGCAACGCCAAGGAGGCAGTAGCACTGGCGCTGCGGCGCCCGGACATGAATAGTAAAATCGTGAAAAAAATGTAAATTCGCTGATACTTACCTGTTTGCTTGTGTGCAAAGTTTCGGACTCCAGGAGGCCTTGGACATTTTAAATAGGACTCTTTTAGGTCAGAATAAAGGGGGATTGGATGTCTAAAAACATAATTCTCCCAAGAGGATAGTTGCCACCAAAAGCTCTCAAGAAGATTGGAAGATTTGTAAAGACTAGAGATTCAAGAATTGACAACTCTTAGTTTTCTCTTTTCTCTTCTTTATTTTTCTTATGTTGTTGATGATGGTGAAACTCTTTGAATATTTGTTTTCATTAATTATCATGAACTAATTTTCTTTTACTAAGATTTCAATGAAACTCAACATGTAGTTTGTCTCTAGCTTGATTTAATGGTTTTTGAGTTGTTTGTTCATTCTTGTTTTTAATGCTTCTAGTTGATTGGCCACCAATCAGATGATTTGTTAACCTAAATACAACTAGACATAGGGAGTTAAGTGTTAGACATGGATTGAATGACACATGTTTCATATTCATTTATTAGGATGAGATGATTTGCAGGTAGGGTAGAAATATACTTACTTGTCATGTGTAACCATTGTTAGAGACTAAGCTTAATGAGTTCTTCTTTAAATCAATTTTCATAGTTCTTTAGTTAATTGGTTAAGAAGGATATTTTTATAAGACCATCGACAGATGCTTATAAATAGATTAGAACTCTAGGTTAACAACTCAGGATCATTAATCAAGTGAAGAGGTTGAGAGAGATTCAAGCGAAGTGTTGAGGGAAGTTGTAATCCTAGGCTTTTATAAATAATTGAATTCATCCTTTTTATTTTACTTGCTTTTAATATTAGTTTCTTTTAATTCAATTTTTTATTATCATCTTTAATTAGTTGTTTAGATAAGATTAAGTTGTGTTAATTTTAGTACTTAGGAAATTTAGTAGCAATTCCTCGTGGGTTCGACTTTTTACTTTTCATTATAATACTTGTTTCAATACGTGCACTTGCGTGGTGAAAATCGACAACAAGTTTTTGGGGCCGTTGCCGAGGAATTGTTTTACTATTTTTGTTAATATTAATACCAAGCAATTTTAGTCTTAATTCAAACTTTATTTTATTTATTTATTTATTTTCTTCTTTTTCAGGTTTTGTTGATTTGGATGCACTATGGGGGATTATAAACGGGATGCAATCAATGCATTATCTGCACAAGTGGCTGCACCTAACGAGAAGTTTGACATTTTGTTTGTACCTTCTGTCCAAAGCCCGTTTGTAATTTGTGAACTCTGCAAGGGTGGACATCGTAGTGATTGGTGCCCAACCTATGTTGAATCAATAGAATATGTTGGAAACTACAATATGCATCAAAATAATTTCTATTCCAACAACTACAATCCAGGTTGGGGAGATCACGAAACTTTTTCTTGGAACAACAATCAATGGTCCTCTTATTCATAAAATCAAGCATATCCTCATGGGTTTCCACCATATGCTCAAGCACCTGCTCCAGAAAATAAGCCATCATTGGAAGAGGTGTTCCTGCATTACATGGCAAGCATCGATGCTATACTTCAGAGTCAAGCTCAAGCAGCAATTCCAGAAATGAATCCTTCATTTGAAGATATGCTTACAAAGTTCATGGCTAGTCAAGAAGTGAAAATCAAACTCATTCAGCTACACTTCGAAGTCATTCAGCATTACTTCAAAGTCGAACAGAGTCACTTAGAAATCTTGAGATGCAAATAAGCGAGCTTGCTAATGCCATTAACAGCCAACTTCAAGAAACTCTTCCAAGTGATACTGAAATTAATCCTAGAAGAGAAGAGCAAGGGCATTGTAATGCCAACACACTTGGGATTGAAAAAGAGATAGAAGAGGATAGCAAAGAGCTTGAATTGCCAACTGAGCTTATTGAAGAAGAATTTGTGAAAGCTCAAGAAGAATGGATTCAATGTGACCCACCACCAAACAATCCTATTGAAGAAGAAAAAGTGGGTGAAAAAGAAGTTGAAAAAGCTCAAGAAAAGGAGACCCAGTGTAACCCACCACCTATTCCCCAATGCATCCAACAGCCTAAGCTAGTCGATGTTCTAGATAGTGCTACTAAAGAGGAATTCATAAAAATTTATCCCATTGATCCGTTTAAGGCATTCTTGAATTCTACCATGGAAAAGGATGAATTTCGCTTTCAAGCCTGCAAGAAAGAGAAGTTGTTCAAAGAAAAGAGAATCAAATGGCACGAATCAAAAATCATCAAGTGGTTGGATACAGGATGATGAACAATGAGATAGTCAAGCCGATGACTATAAATTAAGAGCTTCTTGGGTGGCAACCCAAGTTCTAATTTTTTTTTTCTTTTAATTTTTAGAGTATTTTTTATTATTATTTTTTTTACTTTGTTTTCTTTTGTAGTGACTACTCACCCGACTTGGACAAGCATGATGAAGTCTAAGAGGAAAACTAGAGATTCTCCTACGTTGCTTTCATCGATAGGGGAGTTTTCTTGTTCTTACTCTTTTTATTTCCAAACATTGAGGACAATGTTTGTTTTAAGTTTGGGGGTGTGTCTTCAGATTTATTTTAGTTTGTGTGATTGTTTGATTTTATTATTAGGAGTCTAAAAAAAACCCATAAAATTTTTTGTTTTTGCTTGAGATATATTGCACTTAGTATAATAGAATCCTTATCCAATGATGAGAATTAGTTATTGATTTATCTTGATTCTTGGGAAAACATAGGCATGAGAAGAATTTGTGTTAAATTCTTTTGTTAGTTTCATGTTAGGATGTGATTTTCACAAATTGAGCACTTAATCTCTTGCTTAGATTTGCATTGCTTATTTAAAGATTGTTTATGTTGATATGAATTGCAATTATGTCAAGAAGCCTAGAATTTGTTTGATCCTCTCTCGAGGCAAAATCCTAGACAACACTAAGTTGAGGAAGTGATTTAGACCATCTTTGGATCGTTTGAGCCTTTCAAGCTTACCTTTATATATGATTATCCTTAGTCTACCTCTTTGTGCCTATTGATATATCTATTTTCTTTGATTGCCCACATCTTTTAGCATAGCCAAATAAAAAAAAACCATGATTAGCCCTCACTACATAGGCATGTAATGATATTACAGGAAATAATTATGAGCCATGTCGAATTTGGGTGAAATGGTGATGTGAAATTTCTCAATGGAAAACAAAAATGTGGTTATTCGAAAACGAAGAACAAAAAAAAAAAAAGAGAATAAATTGGTGAAGCAAAAAGGAAATGTATTCAAAGAATGGAGATAGTAATTTGAGGAAAAGACTATGACTCTCAAAAATCTTGAAAAAAAAATGTAAAGTGTCTATGGGTGAACTTAAAACGAGATTTATCTTTATCCTACCTTGACCCTAGCCTTACATTACAAGCTTAATAAAGACCTACCTGATCCTTGACGAAATGTTAGTTAGTTAGTTTAGTTCGTATGAGAATCTAGTACTAATTCGTATTTTGCATTGATATAAACTTATTTAGATTGCATGTGATGATTAACAAAGAGATTATATACACACACACATTGAAAATCCACTCAAGCATGAAGTTTACGATTGAATTGAATCCTAGATTTGGATTATGCTTATGTTCTACTTTGAATCAGGATTTTTAGGTAACTTTTGAGGGAAATTAAGAAATCTTTGTTTGAGCGCATTTATCTTGAGTGATGTTTTGTGTCAGGTTATTCAGTTAGTTAGTTTTGTTTTGTTTTGCTCAAGGACTAGCAAAATCTTAAGTTTGGGGGTGTGATAACTCTAAGAAATATAGTTATTTTGCCACCTTTTATGCATTTAAATCGGCTAAGTCTTTGAGATTTTTATTAGGATTTGATTAGTTTTAGATGTTTTTATATTTATTTTATTTATCCATTTTATGTTTAAAATAGTTATTTAGTTAATATTTATGTGTTTTTATAGGTCCAAGGTGATCTGGAGCTTCGAGGTGCAAAACGATGAAAAACGGTGCAAAGCAATGAGCAGGCAGATTCGACCTCCGGAGCTTATTTCAAGAAAACCTTGATCTTAAAGACTTCATTTGAGAAAACTAACTTCCTTGAATTTTGAAGCTGACTTCCATACCTTTCTAATGGTATAAGATTCGTAGAAATCGGACGAGGTTTGCCTAGTCAAAACAGCTAATGAAGTACGAGAAAACGGCGAAACCAACCCAGGACAGACAAAGAAGTTTGTGCCATTTTCTTGTACTTCATCAGCTATTTTTACTGGGCAAACCTCATCCGATTTTGACGAGTCTTATACCGTTGGAAAGGTATGGAAGCCAGCTTCAAAATTATAGAATGGATTTTTCTCAAATGAAGTTTTTAAGATCAAGTTGTTCTTGAAAGAAGCTCCAGAGGTCGAATCTGCCAGCTCATTACTTTGCACCGTTTTTCATCGTTTTGCACCTCGAAGCTCCAGATCACCTTGGACCTATAAAAACACATAAATAATAACTAAATAACTATTTTAAACATAAAATGGATAAATAAAATAAATATAAAAACATCTAAAACTAATCAAATCATAATAAAACCCTCAAAGACTTAGCCGATTTAAATGCATAAAAGGTGGCAAAATAACTATATTTCCTAGAGTTATCAGACTCAGATACGGAAGTGAGGAATAGTGCACCTGATGCAATGGTCTCTACTAATTTTTCTCCATATTAGGGCTGTAGAGATGTGCAAATAGATGTTCGAGGGATGGCACATGGTAGTAATGAAGTAGGGGACAAAGATCGCAGTTCTCAACAAATAGAGGAGATTAATCGTCGAGAAGAATAGTCTCACATAGAAGACCACATGGGTGATGCTGATGATGCAGCCAGTGGGGAGGATGAACAGAATGTGGTGTTAATCACTCCCAAGAAATGTGGAAAGCCTAGAAAATAATCGAGGTCATTGACCTTGAATTTAGTGAACAGTAACTATCCGAGAACACGCTCTAGGGACCTTTTTGATAACGAAATCAGAAAACTGGGGGATTCCCTGAATAGAGCTTCGGGTATATTGAGTGTTTCAAGAGGTTGTGTTGATGAAGGACAGTTAACATGGATACAGGGGCAGAAAATGGGTCTACAAAGCAATGTGAATGATAGTGAGATAAAAAGAAGGATAACAGCATTGGAAGAGATAGATGCAGAGGTGGTTCGAGATTGGAGGGCAGTCTAATCGAAAGTAGACTCTTATACAGGGTGATAATTAGTTTTCATGAAGGTTATATCTTTTAATGTTAGGGGGTTGGGTAAAAAGGAGAAAGTGAGAATGGTAAGGCGTCTGTCCAATAAAAATAAGCCTTGGTTACTTCTTTTGTAGGAGACTAAGTTGGAGAATGTGGAACAAAGTATTTTGAGATGGATGTGGTATGATGGTAATGGATCGATAGAGACTGTAGACACCTAATTTTGTCCGGACCTCTAAATCAGGTACGTTTTCTTCCTAAATTGATGTTTCAGAATGCTAAAAGGCTTTTTTCATCCTGTAGGTGATACTCCGAGACTTATTCTAAGAAAGTAGAGAAAAAAAGTCAAACTCGAAAAAGTCAACCTCGAAAAAGTCAACCCTAAAAAAGTCAACCTCAAAAAAGTCAACTACTAAAAACGTCAACCCAATTTTAAAATCAAGATTTGAGGTTCAATTGAAAAACAGTGAAAGAATTTTGATAATCCGAGGTCTACATTGAAAGATATGGAGTTCGAAAGTTAGGTTACGGAGATTCAGTAGAAAGGAAACCGTAGTTCGGGAAATTTGTGGAAAATTGCTTAAACGATCAAATTTGTCAGAATTGAAGGTTCCAAATAAAAGATAAGTACTGACTACGGGTAATGGAGAAGCCACTTGGAAGAAAAACTTATAGAAAAGTCAATTCGGAAGAAAATCGAGAAATAGAATTTTTGGTGGATTTCAGTGAAATTTGGAAGAATTACAGAAATGGCCCAATTCGGTAGGACTAAAGCCCCTGATTGATGAGGAGTCATTAAAAAAGGATAGCCCAAGGCTCAGTTTGAAGAAAATCTAAAAATCGAACTTGTTTTGAGCAAAACCGGGTTTTGGAAGCAAAAAGGCAAAATTGGAAAATTTGGGAAAAATAGCAAATGAACTCCAAAAATTCTGAAAATTTGCAAATCTCATTCTTAAATCATTTCGAGGAGATTGGCGAAAGAAAATCTTGATTCAGAGTTCGTTTGCAAAATGGCCAAATCTCGGGTCCCCTATGTAGTAATTCAAGCAGATAAATCCCGAAAAAATAGCAAATGAGCTCAAAAAATTCCAAACATTTACAGATCTCATTCTTAAATTATTTGGAAGAGATTGGAGAAATAAAATCTTGATTCGGAGTTCGTTTACAAAATGGCCAAATACCGGGTCCCCTATGCAATAATTCAAGCAGATAAATCTCGAAAAAATAGCGAATGAGCTCCAAAAATTATGAAAACTTCCAGATCACATTTTTAAATTATTTGGAAGAGATTGGTGAAGAAAAATCTGGATTCAGAGCTTGTTTAAAAAATGGTAAAGTTCGGGTGCATAAAAGGGGCAATTTTGGAAATAAATCCGAAATAAATAGCAAATGGACTCGAAATTTTTTTAAAACTTCCAGAAATTAATTTTTTATTATTTTGGAAGTATTGAAAAAATAAATTTTGAATTTAGAGTCCGTTTGCTATTTATTTAGGTTCGGGGGTCAAAAAGGTTATTTTACCGAAGAAACCGAAAAGGGCAAATTTGTAATTAAGAAAAATATGAAAGAAGAAGAAATTGCTGGGATTTTACCTCCTTTGATCAGCCAGCATAGGAGAAGATGGAAGCTTGATCAATTTAATTCCTTAGTCATATCAAGCTCACATGCTACCACTAACACCATGCAAATGGTCCCCCCTTCATCCAATGGCTTAAATGCCTTGTAGGAAATTTGAATGCACCATCCAATGGCCAAGTTTAAATGCCAAGATGAAATTTTTATTTGTCATAAAAGAACCCTCATCTAATGGCCAAGAATGGAAGAAAAAAGATGAGCACAATTCATCCAAAGTAGAGCATCCATTCGGCCAAGCAAAGGAGTGCATGGGATTATCTCTTTTCATCCAATGGTTTAGGCCATCTACAAGGGCTGAGTACACATGTTAAGGGCTGGATTTAATCTACAAGATGTGATTTTTAAGTTGTCCTCATCCAATGACCAAGAATGGAAGAACACAACTCACCCAAGGGTAGGCACTCAAAGGGGTAAGCAAGAGAGTGCATGGGATTGGTCCTATTTTGCATCTAAGGGCTGAGTACACGTCTTAAGAGCTGCTATCAATTAGCAAGATGACATTTTTATGTTGTCATCAAAATATCTTAATCTAAGGGCCAAGATTGGAGGAGAAAAAGTGCAAATTCCATCCAATGGTGGAGAGGCCATTCGGCCAAGGCTAAGGGAGGGGGGCTGAGCATTTTTTTCACAAGTTTGGAGGTTGAAGTCAGTAGCTAATTTAGAAAAGAAAAAGGTTTTCAATAGAAGAGCTTGAATGTAGTCATCTCTACCAAGCTCTAGCATAGCTTTCTTCTTGTTTTCCATGATGATTTCTTGATTTTCTATCTTGTTTTCCTACTACATTTTTCATAGAAATAAAGTTTTTTAAATGTTTACTTAAGTTTTCATCTCTTCTTCTTCATCAAAATGGTTCAAAATAATTTTTTTACATAGTTTATGCTTAACCAAATGTGGTATGTGTGTTTGCCTTGGTTTTTTATTTTTTATTCTTTGCATGTTGTTGTGGAAAAATGATTTTTAGAAAGTTTATTTAGTTTTTTTATATTCTGATTTTTTACAAAAAGATGAAACAAAAGAGGTCGAAATGGCTACATGATCTTAGCAAGACCAAGTGACCATGGTTAGGGGAGAGGCTATGCCCATTTTTACCTACCATGAAGCTCACCTTAATTTTGTTTTTTAGCATGATTTATTTTCTGATTTTTGAAATGGAAAGGCTTCATGATCTTGGCAAGACCAAGTGATTATGGTTAGGTGAGAGGCTATGCCCATTTTATACCAAGCATTGAGCTTAACTTTCCTTGTTTTATTTACTAGTTTTGCTTGTTATTTTCTTTGCATGTCTATACTTAATTTTTTATATGTTCTTTACATAATTTTTTATGCTATATTTGCTTCTATATTTCTTTTCCATGCCTAATAATTTTTCCTTGTAGGTTCGGCATTGTGTTCATTAGAATCATATTGTGCATTTTTTCATATATCATGTCTTATATTATAAACATATTTGCATTTTTTATATTTTGTCATATGACCATTCGGCTACTCCATTTTGCTATGCCTTACATGTGCATTTTCATCTTGCTTATTGACTTGTTTGCATCTCCATGCCATGAGCTTGTGTATTTTGATTTTAGTATGTCATATGCTTGTGAAAATGCCATGACATTATGTATCTTGATATGATTTGTCATGTGCTTGTGTCATTTACTAGATGGGATTGCACTAGAGTACCATGTGACCATTCGGCCTCTTCATGCATTCCTTTCCTTGTCATGCATTTGCATTTTGTTTAGGTAAAATGCTTTGCATTATCATATCTTGAAATTGTGTATTAGTTGATATTTGTTCCAACATTAGCATTAGGTTCATTGGTCATTGTTTGTTCATAGTATTGCTATGAATTTTCATTACATTTAGGTCTAGGCCATATTGGTATTGCCATGCATATTGGGTCTTAAATCATATTGGTATTGCCATGCATTGCTATGCTACTTAGGTCTTAGGTTAATTAGCATCTTCATGCATATTCATAACATGTTAGGTCCAAGTCATATTTGCATTATCAAGCATTGCATGCATATTAAGTTAGGATAGCATTTATTGCCATGCAAACTTATGCTAGGCATTTAGGTTATTTTGCATTGTCATGCATTTCCTTTACCATTTATGCTTTAGACCATGCATTTCATACATTTCATTTGCTGTATGTTCATGAATTCTATGTGATTGCCACATGATTTATGACTTAGGCCAATCAATGGCTCAAAGTCATGCTCTCTTGAGCATACTTGTGGAAAATTAAAGAGTTGTCAAATTGATTATTCTACCTTTGTGATTTTTTTTACTTAGCCAATTTTTGTCCAAGGTTTTTAAATGTTTTAGCTACTATTTGTAGGTCTTTAGGATGATCTCCAACAATTTTTACTTTGATTTTTTAATGACTTTATCAAAGGCAAAAAATGTGTTTTAACAAAATATTTTTTTACCCAGTACTCGAACTTCTCTGATTTTTCTATGGAGTCATCTTTAATCAGAAAATTAAGCCAATTCTTTCTCGTGTAGTTTTACATGTTTTGTGTCTCCAGTATTTTTTCTAAGCCTTTTTAAACTTTGAAAATGATTTAATAAATCTCGGGTTAAGGGTGGTCAATTCGGGATTTTAAACTTAGGGAATTAGAGCCATTTTAAAAGGGTTTGGTAAGGGTTTTAATCTTCATTCAAGTTTTTCTTCAAAATTGTTTTCAAAAGAATCACAAAGTTTTGTTTTTAGAAAATCTAATTTGACATATTTTCCTAAGGTAGCCGGATATCTTTTTAGATATAAGAATTTCTTTATTTAAAGGAAAAAATACATTTTCATACATTGCATTTTCCATGTTCATGCATTGTATTTAATATGTGATTTTTGCTAAGATATTTTCCATGGTATTATTATTACTTTGATTTACATTTTATGATGTTATATTGTTTGCCATATGATTTTGAATATTTCATGCTATCCTATATTTTTTATTTAGTCATTTATTTTTGTCACATTATTTAGCATATGCTATGTTCATGCATTTTTATTTTATTTTCATGCATATTTTATGATAGCATTATTTTATGTTTCATGTCATTTCTTGTCACTTAGATCATATTTCATGTCATTTAGGTTATATTATTTAGAATATCTCATATCATTCAGAATATGCCATGTCATTTAAAATATGCCATATCATTTAAAATTGCCATGTCATTTAAATCATTTTATTTCATTTAGAATATACCACGACACTTAGGATTTTACATTTCATCTAGAATATACTATGTCATATCATTTAGGTTGCATTATATTATCTAGACTTTGCTATGTCATTTAATTTATGTCATACATGTTCATATTCATTTTTATTAAATGTTTTTTATTTTTTTTTAATTTTTTTTTAAAAAAAGGATAATGATTTTCAATAAAAAATAAAGATATTCCGGAGTTAAAATAATTCATGAGTTCTCTAATGGGTTTGCTGGAGGGAATATAATCAATTATCATTAATAAATGAATATCTTTCTTTCAAAAAATGAGAATGATTTCGAAAGTTTTCCAAATAAATAAAAAAAAATTCTATAATTTGCCGATTTTGTCGGGGAATATAGAAAAATTTTGAATTAATAAATTTCGGATCATTTTCAATTAAAAATGGAATTATTTGTCTTTAAATTGGGAATTAACTCGAAATACTAAATTAAAAACCGATTTTTATCGAGACTTGAGATAACACATGATTAATAAGGTACCGTTTTATACGGGCGTTGTGGGGGTGCTAATCCTTCCCCGCACGTAATCGAGTCCCGAACCCAATTCTTCGATTTTCTCTGGTCTAAAACGCAGACTTGAAATTGGTTTTAAAAATATTTTAATTAATTTTAAAATGTTTTATAAAACCGGTTTTAATAGGTGGCCGATCATTCCTAGCCAAAAAAGATTGGTGGCGACTCCATGTCTTTTTCCGAGGTTGTTTTCATACCCTCGACCTTTTATTTCAATCTAGAGAAATTAAGTCGTCTTTTCCTCTGCTTTTGTTTCCCCCTCACTCGAATGCATCCCCGCGACAGGGATCACGTATCGACAGCTTGGCGACTCCGTTGGGGACTTTAGAGAGTCAGGCCTAGAATTAGTCGTGTGTTATCAAAGTTTTGATTTTGTCGGTTTAATTGGTATTTAATTTTAATTCCCACATTTTTCAAAAAAATAAAGAGAATTTTAAAAATAATAAAATGTTTTTGGATATGGTCATTGTCATATGCATGCATACTATTATATGTTCTCTGGTTATTTTGTTGCGTATATTTATATGTTTGCTTGACTAATGCTTTACATTGTTTGATTTTAGTGAGGTATTTAGAATAAGGGGTGTAGAATAGGTGGTGACAGGTTTGTTTTGTTCCTCCGCACACATTATATTTGCATTTTCATAACATGTACCCTCTACCTGGGTTCCGTCCTTTTAAGTGGGAGTAAAGTAACTATGCCTTCGTGATGATCCTCTGTATGGGCTAGTGAAACACTTCCGGAGTATAAAGTACTTAATGCCTTCGTGATTATCCTCCGTACGAGCATAGGAAAATATACTCTAACGAATTGAACCCGCTTTTATCGGGGTGCCTTACTAGCCTTCACAGGCGATAGTGAGGAATAATTCGGGGCCTTAGAATAGATTCACCTTCAATAGTGAACCTAGGTGAAGCCATGCTGGATTTCTGTTAGATACCCGAAGTTTAAGAACACATGGTGGAACATTTCCAACCTTTTACCATATTTGTATATGTTAGATTTTACAAATTGGGTGATGATGAACGAACATCATATCGCTCGTAATAAATTTATTATTTTCTCCCAAAGGCGTCATAATGCCGAAGCTCTGTTAAAATTTTCGGGATATTTTTTTAAAAAAGCATGTTGTTATTTATGTTATATTTGTGAATTCATTTCTTTACTAATCTAGTTCTTTCTGTTTTCTTTTCTTTGACATGCATCATAGACACTATCATACACTTGAAGTTTATTGGCCTCAGGATAGTCATCAACCCAAAGGACTTTCATGGAATGTCAGGTTATTTCAGTGATAGAAGATCATGCAGTAGTCAGAACACGGTCGGAAAAAGATCAGAGGGAGGATGGTGATTGCCTGAAGAAAGATTATGTGTCAGTATTGTCGAAAAGGGTCAAAGTGGATTGTAGACAGAATAATCTCCGAGGGTTAGCCGACATTTGGAATCAGTGGAATGTATCAGAGAAAGAAGCCTTCACTCAAAAATATGGAGATATAGCACTCTTAATTCCGATTAGGGTCAATAGTGGGTTGATTCAGGCTATGGTACAGTTTTGGAATCCTGCTTATAAATGTTTTACTTTTAACAAGAAGGATATGACCCCACTGATTGAAGAATATTCAGCACTGTTACGTATTGAATGTCCTAATCCTGATCGGGTATATTTGAAGAAAGTGAAACCTTCAGGTTTTAAGAGGAAGGTGGCTAGGATGACAAGAATGGATACAACATGGGTTAAGAGTCATGTGGATACAAAGCAGAAAAATGGATACATTCTGTGGGAAACTCTCCGACAGTTGATATTGGGTTATTCCGACAAAGAAAAAGCCAAGGACATCTTCGCTCTAGCCATCTACGGATTAATCATATTCCCGAAGATATTGGGTCATGTGGATATAGCCATGTTTGATTTCTTTGAAAAGTTGGAACAGAAGATCAACCCATCTCCGGCCATCATAGCTGAAACTATCCGATCTTTGAATTTTTGTAAAAGATAAGGACAAGGGAGAATCAAGGGGTGTGTACAACTCCTTTATATTTAGATTCAAAGTCATTTTTTGAAGATAGAAGAGTTTTCCTTCAAACCGTACATGAAGTCTTTAGTTTCGATTAGGGAATTCCTTCGAAATGATTGGCCTAAAGACGGAGAGGAAGAGAAATGGGTCAATGTGTTCCGAAATTTAAAAGTGGATATGGTAACTTGGAGAGCTCCGTGGATGGTTCCTATACCGATTATGTATAAATGTGGGTACAACCCGGGAGTTCCACTACTCAAAATTTAGGGGTCTGTGAGTTATGCACCTCTGTTGGTGCAAAGACAGGTTAAGTCTCGGCAATTCACACCCGTGACTCATAAGTTAGGATCATCAGAGTTCACTTATGGAGAGGATGGGTATTCTGGAAAGGTGCGGGCAGTGATTGAAGCATGGAAGAAAACTCAGTAGATAAAAGTGGCCAGATATGCCGATATTGTCACACCTGATTACCTGGTATGGAGGGAATTAAAGGTTAATGATATGCTGTTGACATCGGATGGGGAAGAGGTCCAGTTCATGAATCCGCCGCTGAGGGAAGTGCCATCAGAGCTAGAAATTGCAAGGGCGGACTTCTAAAACGTAAAGGCCCAGATGACCAATGAGATTGCCCGACTACAAGAAGAGCTTAAGGACATGAAAATAGGGAATCAGCTCGAGAAAGAGAAAGAGAAAAGAAAAAGATCAAGAGAGAAAGGGACACTGCTAAGGGCGATCTTCAGGAATTACATTTGGAGAACAAGAGGTACCGCTTTGAGCTTAGATTTGATGGGACCCTCAAGACTTCCAGGGAATGGGAGCATGAGGTCAAAAACCTCAAGAAGGAGAATAACTGCTGGAAAGAGAGAGCGAAGCATGAAGAAGCCCGAGCCAATCAACTGGAGAAGCAAGATAAGGATTGCTTACACGGTGATGCTTCTGCTAACATGTCAAGGGGCCGTGAACAAGTAGGGGTCAGATTAAAGAGCAAGGCAATTAAAAGGAGACTGTGAAAGAAAGTCCAAGATACGAGGAGGTCACTATAGGACTAATTTTGTAATAGCACTTTGAAAGGCGAATTACGAACTTATCTTAGGCAGTGATTCTTTTATTCTATCTGTGATGTATTTAGTTCCAGGAAATCAATTAATTACCGTTCGGTTGAAATTATCCCGGGGCTAATACTTTCAAATACATTCATATTTTATATATTTTCTTTGTTCATTCGTACATTTACTCATATTTATAATCATTCATTTTTGAAATTCATTCATATTCATACACTCAACCACTTTTTTATTCTTTTTACTTGTTCATTCATTCATATTCATACACTTAACCACTTATTTATTCATTTTACTTGTTCATTCATTCATATTCATATATTTAACCACTTATTTTTTCATTTCTCTTGTTCATTCATTTATTCTTTCATATTCATATACGTAGTCATGTACTTATTCATTTTATTTGATTGATTCATATTTAGTCATTCATTCATTCATTCATTTTTTTATACAACAAAAAAAAGATGTGTCAATAAATTCTAATTCATGGTTTTCAAAACTAAAGATACAATTGGTCGCATTGAGAAAGAATCGAATTTTTGACACCCTTACAATACTCGATCTCAAGCTAGAGCTATGGAGAATGATCAACTTGCTAGAATTGAAAGAATGGAAAGAACGCAAAGAGAACTGCAGGAACAGTTGGCTAAATCTCAGGAGGACTCACGAGAACAGATGACTAAACTCATGGAAATCATGAGTGCCATGATGAAACAAAAAGGGTCGAGAGAGAATTCGGTCATCGGGAAAAGGGTGATAAATTGAAGAGGATCAACCTGAAAACATACAGCAAAAGAGCTAAGAGCTGCCAATTGGAGCAGCCTCCTATGTTTATATCCAGCCAGTTGCTGAGGCACGGAACTATATTCTCGAAAAAGGTAATATGGGAGCTGACCCGAATGATGTTAACGTTCCAGACTTTGAGGAACTAGCTGAAAAGGAAAAAAAGCAAAGATGACTGAGCTGAAGAGGGTCGAAATGGTAGAATCAAAGAAAAAATATCAACTGCTGGAGGAGAGGCTGAGGGCTGTTGAAGGGGCGGATTTATTTGGCAGTTTGGATACCAAAGAGATGAGTTTAGTACACAATCTAGTGATTCCCCCATAATTCAAAGTACCAGACTTTGAGAATTATAATGGGACTACCAACCCATCAGCATATTTGACCACATACTGCAGAAGAATGACGGGACACGATGATAATGAAAAACTGCTTATCCATTATTTCCAAGATAGCTTGACAGAGTCTGCAACCCGATGGTACAATCAACTGAGTCGTACCAAGATTCGTTCATAGACAGATTTAGCCAGGGCTTTCATGGAGTATTATAAGCATGTATCTGATATGGTACCTGATAGGCTGTCACTACAGAACATGGAAAAGAGGAATACTGAGAGTTTCAAGGAATACTCGCAAAGGTGGAAGGATCTGGCCACACAAGTGCAACCCCTTTAACTAGCAAAGAAACTACAGTACATTTCATCAATACTTTGAAAGCACCCTATTATGATAAATTGGTGGGGAGTGCCACCAAGGATTTTGCAGACATGGTGATATCCGGGGAGATGATAGAGTCTACCATTAAGAATGGGAAAATGGAGGAGGGTGAGTCTGCTACTCCGAAAAAGTTATTCCCTGCTAGGAAGAAAGAGGAGACCCACGCAGTTAGTATCAACCAATACCCATATACACCTCCCACACCATATACACCTCCAAGGCCCTATACTCCTACTGCATCTTATGCACCTCCTACACCCTACACACCTTACCCGGGGTATAATCCTTATTACCCCAATGTGAACCACCTTACCTAAAATCTCTTTCCTTATACCAATATAACACAACAGTCGTTCCCAACTGGCATATCCCCATAGATAAACCTTCCCCGAAACACTGTCTCAAACACTCAGGGAGTCGGGTGCAATGACCAACGTTCATCAAGGAATGATCAAAAACCCCAATTTGATCCGATTTCTACTACCTATGGTGAGCTATATCCTAAACTGTTGCAGGGTCAACTTGTTGCACCCGTATACCTCAAACCTTTGACACTGCTATATCCAATGTGGTACAATGCAAATACTAACTGCGCGTACCACTAAGGAATTCAAGGACATTCGACTAAAGATTTCCTGGCCTTTAAAAAGAAAGTCTAAAGCCGGATCAACGTCGGAGTTGTGAAGTTTGGGTCAACGAATGGGCCGAATATAGTGGGAAACCCATTGCCCGATCATGCTGAGAATCGGGTAAATGCAGTATAGACATGGGAAGTCAGAGGGTAAAAAGGGATGCTAGGGTAGTCAAGACTCCAATGTTAATAGTATGGGTCGAGATGGTTAAGGCAAGAATGGTAGGGGATGTAGACAATTTCAAAATGGTTGCAAAGAGGGTGCATAATTAGTGCTTGTTCCATAAAGATAGAGGTCATGTCATACAGTACTGCAGGGACTTTTTGGCTAATGTCCAAAAAAATGATGGATGATGGGGAGACCCAGTTTTACGAGGAGACAGAGGAGAAAGTAGAGGTTATTTATAATGTAGCTGGCTACGAGATAGGAATACCCTTGATCATCTATTATGATAAACCAGAGGAGAAAGTTATGCCTCATACAAGGAAAATACAGCTGCACCGTGGAAGTATGACTGCAGCATGGTTATGTCGGGGTCTTTGAGTCAGCAAGATATCACAGGTGTGGGGCACTTAACACAAAGTGAAAGGTGTTTTTCTTCTGAGGCTGTTGAATAGGAATTAACAGGAAAAGATAGAGAAATTGACAAAGGGAAGAAAGTAGCTGAACCAATCCATATTGAGATGGATTTGTCAAAAGAACTAGAAAGGGGGTTAGCCCCAGTAAACAGGATAAAAGAGTCGGTGAATGAGAAGAAACCCTATGAGTTCTTAAAATTCATAAAGCATAGTGAGTATAGTGTGGTTGAGCAATTGCAACGCCAACCAGCAAGAATCTCCATCTTATTTTTACTATTGAACTCGGAGCCACACAGAAATACCTTGTTAAGAGTGTTGAATCAGGCATATGTGGCTAACAACATATAGATAGAAAAATTAGACAGGCTGGTGGGAAACATTGCAGCAGACGACCACATATATTTCAGCTATGACGAAATACCACCCAATGGTATTGGGTCAACCAAGGCTTTGCATATAACAACTACTTGCAAGGGGCACATATTACCAAGGGTCCTTTTGGATAACGGTTCTTATTTAAATATGATGCCCTTGGAAACCCTGTCCAAATTGTCAGTGGATATTTCTTATATGCTGCCAAGTTGCACGGTGGTCAGAGCTTTTGATGGCACCAGTAGAGATGTAATGAAGAACTATTGAGGTCCCTTTGGAAATAGGCCCATGCACCTATACGGTGAACTTTCAGGTCATGGATATTAATCCGTCCTATAATTGCTTGTTGGGAAGGCTGTGGATACATTCAGCAGGGGCTGTACCTTCATCTCTCCACCAAAAGCTGAAATTTGTGATGGAGGGGCATTTGGTCACTGTATCAGGAGAAGAGGATGCAATAGCCTTTACATCTACTGAATCTCCTTATGTTGAACCTAATGAAGATGCCATAGAATATTCTTTTCGGTCTTTGGAATTCGTAAATGCAGTTTTCCTCGCTGAAGGATGAAAAATTCCAAAACCAAGGTTGTCCAAGAACACAAGGCTGAGGGTAAGAACTACCGTGGGAAAAGGTTGCAGGGCTGGAAAAGGTCTCGAAAAATATCTTTAGGGGATAGCCCGAGCAATGGTAGTAGTAGGAAAGAAAGACTGGTTTGGCCTGGGATTTCTTCCAAAGGCCCATGAGAAGAGGAAACAAGTTGAAAAGAACCGACAAAGGAGGATGGCCCGTCTCGTGGGTATGGATATTGAGTGGGAGCCTATGACATTCCCACCTATCCTTCACAGCTTTCGCTCAGTTGGTTCTCTGTTCAGAGAAACGAATTCTGATGATGTACTCATAATGATCGAGCAAGCTTTTGAAAAGATCCATGTGAATAAGGGTGAGCAGATACAGGACATGATGATCTGCACGACTAGGGAATAAAGAATTGAAAGTGAGAATGCTAACTGGATGGTGCGACCTTGTCGACCAGGATATAGACTGGCCAATTGGAGTGCAACCGAGCTTCCCATAGTTTTTAGATCTATTCCAATGTAATGCTTTTAAACAAATCGTAAATATTTTTGCCTGAAGATATTAAGAATTTCTTTTGTAATGGGCTTTTGTCTAAAAGTTTTCATTCAATAAATAACAAACACAATACATTTCCTTCATATTGATGTGTCCATACTATTTCATTTATGCTATTTATTTTGCTTCCATTATATATATTTTTTCCTATATTGTTTCTTCCCCACCAACTTACAGGTGTACGGATGCGGAATATGAGGACCTTCTTGTCAGTAATTCTGAAATTGAATTTGAGAGACCCATTTGCACGGGTGAGTTTGAAGCCGACGAAGATATTGAGGATTATGGTCTATCTCCAGACTTATTAAGAAAAATAGAACAAGAAGAGAAACAAGTACTTCCTCATAAGGAGTTATTGGAATTGTTAAATTTGGGAAGTCATGAGGAGATAAAAGAGGTTAAAATCGGGACTACATTGTCGTCATCAATAAAGGGTGAATTGATAGCCTTGCTCCAAGAATATGTAGATGTATTTGCATGGTCATACCAAGACATGCCGGGTTTGGATCCAGACATTGTGGTTCATAGGCTCCCTTTAAGGCCAGAGTGTAAGCCAATTCTGCAAAAATTGAGGAGAATGAGGCCGGACATGCTGTTAAAGGTAAAAGAGGAGGTGAAGAGGCAGTTTGATGCCGGATTCTTAGAGGTGGCAAAATATCCGGAATGGATGGCAAACATTGTTCCAGTACCAAAGAAGGATGGCAAGGTGCGTATGTGCATCGATTACCGAGATTTGGACAAAGCTAGTCCCAAAGATAATTTCCCTTTGCCCCACATTGATACTTTGATGGATAATACGGCGAATAGTTCTTTGTTTTCTTTCATGAAAGGATTCTCGAGATATAATCAGATTAAGATGGCACCGAAAGATATGGAGAAAACCATATTTGTTAGAATGTGGGGAACATCCTGCTACAAGGAAATGCCGTTTGGGTTGAAGAATGCTGGGGCAAGAGAGACATGGTGACCTTGTTTCATGACATGATGCATAAGGGAATTGAGGTCTATGTTGATGATATGATTGCAAAGTCACAAGGAGAAGAGGAGCATATTGCGAATCTTAGGAAACTCTTTGAAAGACTAAGAAAGTTTCAACTCAAGCTAAACCCGGCAAAATGCACTTTTGGAGTCACTTCGGAGAAATTGTTGGGTTTTGTTGTTAGCCAAAGAGGAATTGAGATTGATCCGGATAAAGTAAAGGCCATCCAAAATTTGCCACCTCCACGTACTCAAAAACAAGTAAGAGGTTTTCTGGGGAGATTGAATTACATTGCTCGATTTATTTCTCAGTTAACCGATAAATGTGATCCAATATTTAAGCTACTTCGGAAACATGATCCAGGAGAGTGGGATGAAAGGTGTCAGATTGCTTTTGAAAAGGTTAAGCATTATCTATCAAACCTACTAGTATTAATTCCATCGGCTTTGGATAAACCGCTGATATTGTATCTATCAGTATTTGAGAGATCCATGGGTTGTGTTTTGGGGCAGCTTGATGAGACTGGAAGGAAAGAACAGGCGGTTTACTACCTCAGCAAGAAGTTCACAGATTATGAGATGAAATATTTGTCGATAGAAAAGCTGTGTTGTGCCTTAGCTCGGACTGCTCGGAGGCTCAGACAATACATGCTGTACCACACGACGTGGTTGATCGCCAAGCTAGATTCAATCAATTACATGTTGGAAGCACCTTCTTTGTCAGGGAGGAAGGCAAGATGGCAGGTTTTGTTTTAAGAATACGACATTGTATATGTAAGTCAGAAAACTATCAAGGGCAGTGCAGTGGCTGAATTTTTAGCAAGTCGGGCAGTGAAAGATTATGAGTCGTTGAACTTTGATTTCCCAGATGAAGATTTGATGTATGTTTTGCAAGCAGATGAGGTTCCCTCGAAGAAGAAAATATGGAAAATGTACTTTGATGGGGCATCTAATGCCATGGGGCATCTAATGCTATGGGGCACAGAATCGGTGCAGTGCTCATATCCCTAGAAGAAGATTATTATCCCTTCACTGCTAGATTGGATTTTGATTGCGCAAACAAGACTGCTGAGTATGAGGCATGTACTATAGGCCTTCGTGCTGTAGTGGACAGGAAAATCAAAGTTTTGGAAGTTTTCGGAGACTCAGCTTTAGTGATATATCAATTGCGCGGAGAATGAGAAACCCGAGATACAAAATCAATCCGATATGGAGAACTGATACTGAGTTTATTGGAGGAGTTTGAAGAAGTGACTTTCAATTACTTCCCCCGAGAAAAAAAAACGGATGGCGGATGCTCTAGCTACTTTGTCATCAATGTTTAAAGTGAATGAAGGGACTGAAGTTGTGTCGATCAAGTTGAGCATATATGAATCTCCTACCTACTGCTTGAGTATCGAAGAAGAAACATATGGTCTCCCTTGGTATAACGACATTTTGCAGTACATCAAGAGTTAACGGTATCCAGAGCAGGCAACAGAAAATGATAAGAGGACTCTGAGAAGGCTAGCAATAGGTTTTGTTCTAGATAGTGAGATTCTCTACAAGGAAGGGAAAGACCAAGTCCTATTGAGATGTGTCGAGTCTGTCGAAGCTCGGAGAATCATAGAGGAAGTCCATGAAGGGATATGTGGCACCCATGCCAATGGTCACATGCTTGCTAAGCAGATTATGAGGGCAGGGTATTATTGGCTAACAATGGAAGGAGATTGTATCAGTTATTCTCGAAAGTGCCATAAATGCCAGATATATGTAGATAAGATCCATGTGCCACCATCGCCATTGCATGTCATGACCGCACCATGGCCATTCTTGATGTGGGGAATGGATATGATTGGCCCTATTACCTCGAAAGCTTCAAATGGACATCGTTTCATCCTGATGGCCATAGATTATTTCACAAAGTGGGTGGAAGCTGCTTCTTATACGAATGTAACGAAGTCGGTAGTATGCAGATTTGTTAAGAAGGAAATCATATGCCGATATGGATTGCCAGCAAGAATTATTTCAAATAATGCTCTCAATCTGAACAATAAGGTGATGAGAGAGGTATGTACTCAGTTCAAGATCACGCATCACAATTCGACACCTTATCGTCCGAAGATGAATGGGGCAGTAGAAGCAGCCAACAAAAACATCAAAAAGATTGTGGAGAAGATGATTGATGTGTACAAGGATTGGTACGAGATCTTGCCTTTGGCTCTTCACGTATATCACACATCGGTTCGCACATCTACAGGGGAACGCTGTTTTTTTGGTATATGGTATGGAAGCAGTGTTACCTATTGAAGTTGAGATTCTTTCACTTCGGGTTTTGATGGAGGTTGGTCTAGAAGAGGCATAATGGGTTAGAGCTCGTTATGAATAGCTGAATCTCATCGAGGAGAAAAGATTGAAGGCAATTTGTCACGGGCAGTTGTATCAGAAAAGGATGATTCGAGCCCATAACAAGAAGGTTCAACCCAGACAGTTCCGAGAATGAGAGTTGGTACTGAGGAAAATTCTCCTTATAGTGAAGGACTTGCGAGAAAAATGGGCTCCAAAATGGGAAGGACCCTATGTGGTAAAAAGAGCTTTTTCTGGAGGAGCATTGATTCTAACTCGGATGGACGGGGATGATTTTCAGAAATCCCGTGAATGCTGATGAATTAAAGAAGTATTATTTTTGAAAGAAAAAAAAGTGTGATGCTTTGTACATGGGAATTCGAATGATTCCAAATGTAGAAATAGAAATTCTATATATCTATCTTCCCTGAGAATTGCTTTTCAAAGAGAATATTCATGCTTGATATGATGAATGGCCATCTTTCATATTCCCTTCACTAAGAAGAAATTATCCCTAGTCACCCCTTAGCCTTAGGAATTATTTCTTTCGTTGAACCCTGATCAAGGATCACCCTCTACACTGGAGGGCAAATACGAGGAAAAATAATCAAAATCATGGCAAAAAATGAGAGCCATTGGAAAATGTGAAATCAAAGAATGGCAAATGAAAGCCAGCAAAGAAAAAAAAAAGTCCAAAAAGGGGACAAATGTCTCAAGAATGAATTCTCCTTAGGAAATAATCCTTGATTCAATCACCCTTAAACACATATTGGGCCTATCTTATCCTTTCCTTTTAAACCCGAACCTTGGCCTACATTACGTGCTATAAAAGTCCATTTTGATCAAGCATGTATATTTGATTTGAAAGGTTGTTCTCAAAATTTATCCCATCTTTTGAATTGATATTTTTACCTTGGAAGCATTTAGAATTCTCAGATGCGTGGTAGAATACAAAAAAAAAGGGAGAGGTTTATGCCGAAAACCCGCAAAGGGCAACTTAATACCGAATGGAGGACACCTGAGTTGAAAACCCGTAAAGGGCGGCTCAAGTACTGATTAAGGTTTGAATCAATGCTTCGTGTAAGGGGGGAGAAAGTATTTGAAAATTAGAAGAAAAGGGGAACAATTCAATCTGACGTAACTACGGAAGCCGAGGGATTACCCAAGTAAATTGATCGTTCAAGAGGAATCTCAGATGATTTAAAAAATGAGGGGTCCAAGATATTCCGCATCTGGGGCATCAACAACCTATAACTTTACATTTGTTTCTTATATCCTAGATATCCACTTTTATCATTTTAAAACATTTTGTTGCAATAAATTTTTGTTACCCTTTTATGACAGTTGCTTGTTTCATACTTTCTTTCATACATTTTTGAGATTGCATTTTTTTTGTTATTAAATTGAATGATGATTAGTAAACATAAATTTTTTTTAATTAAAAGGGAGTTTAAAAGTATTACTAAGGAATATATCTAAATCTTAGAAAAAGTTTTGAAGCCACTAATCCTAATGGAAAATTCACCAAGTAAAGGAAACCAGTGAATATGTTGGAGACTCCATTATGAAGTCAAAAATTTGTAAATTTCAGCGAAGTCAGAAACTGGGACTGTTTGACAATTTACCTTGAGTAAAGGGTTCCTTAAGTGGGGTATCAATGAACAATTGAAGACTCCGTCATGATGTCAGATAATCTGTGAACCTCAAAGAAACCATGGATTAGAAATCATGACACAATCATTTGATTGCATTCATCCTCAGGAAGCATACAAGCATTTGTAAAGCATGTCATTCTCATCATTGCATTTAGCTAACATCGCAGGAATTAGTAAAGCTTTAGCTTCCCCAAATCGAACTCGTTCTGTTTCTCAAATGAGTCGAGCCCCGAGACCACCGTCGAGGTATGTTTCTTTTAAATTGAACTCGTTCTGCTTCTCAAATGAGTCGAGCCCCGAGATCGTCGTCGAGGTATGTTCCTTTCATTTTCAAGTTAAATTTACTTTCCCAAATGAATCAAACCCAGGATCATTCTTAGCATTTTCTTTTATTTTAAATCGAATTCATTCTGTTTCATCAAATGAGTCGAACCCGGAGACCGTCGTCGAGGTATTTCCTTTTATTTTAAATCGAATTCATTTTGTTTTATCAGATGAGTCAAGCCCCGAGACCATCGTTGAGGTATTTCCTTTTGTTTTAAATCGAATTCATTATGTTTTATCGAATGAGTCGATCCCCAAGATCATCGTCGAGGTATTTCTTCTGGTTTAAATCGAATTCATTCTGCTTCTCAAATGAGTCGAGCCTTGGGACTGTCGTCAAGGTATTTGCTTTTGAATCATGGATAAGACCTCCGGGCACCATTCTTAAGACCTCCGGGCATCATTTTTAAAGTCGTATACAGCGTATTTTTCCAAATCGCGGGTAAGGCCTCCAGGCACCATTCTTAAGACCTTCGGGCATCATTTTCAAAGTCAAATACAGCGCATTTTTCCAAATCATGGATAAGGCCTTCGGGCACCATTCTTAAGACCTCCGGGCATCATTTTTAAAGTCGCATACAACGTATTTTTCCAAATCACGGATAAGGCCTCCGGGCACCATTTTTAAGACCTCCGGGCACTATTTTTAAGACCTCTGGCACAATTTTTACTTTTCAAATCGAACTCGTTTCCTGAAGACGGGTCGAGCCTTGATTAGTCAGGGAACTCAATTTAAGGATAAAATCTTCTATTTATAGCTTTTCCAAAAAAAAAAAACAAAAACAAAACAAAACAAAATGTAAAAAATGATGAAGAATGATGAAAAAAAATGGAAAAAAAACTCCCTTTCCCTTCTCTTCACATGTGATTTCACTAACCGGACAAAATTAGTGTGTGTTTATCTTTGTCTGATTCCTGATTCTCAGCAATAGCCAAAGAGGGGTAGCTGTAGACACCTAATTTTGTCTGGAACCCTAAATCAGGTACGTTTTCTTCCTAAATTGATGTTTCAAAATGCTAAAAGGCTTTTCTCATCCTGCAAGTGGTACTCTGAGACTTAGTCTAAGAAAGTAGACAGAAAAAGTCAAACTCAAAAAAGTCAACCCCGGAGAAGTCAACCCCAAAAAAGTCAACTACTAAAAAAGTCAACCCACTTTCAAAATCAATATTTGAGATTGAATTGAAAAATGGTGAAATAATTTTGATAATTAGAGGTCTACATTGAAAGATATGGAGTTCGGAAGTTGGGTTACGGAGATTTAGTAGAAAGGAAATCCTAGTTCAATAAATTTGGGAAAAAGTGCTTAAACGATCAAATTGGTTGGAATTGAAGGTTCCAAACGAAAGATAAGTACTGACTACGGGTAATCGTGAAGCCACTTGGAAGAAAAAAACTGATAGAAAAGTCAATTCAGAAAAAAATCGAGAATTAGGGTTTTCGGTGGATTTCGGTGAAATTTGGAAGAATTACAAAAATGCCCCAATTCGGTAGGACTAAATCCCCTAATTGATGAGGAGTGATTAAACAAGGATAGCCCAAGGCTCAGTCTGAAGAAAATCTGAAAATCAGACTTGTTTTGAGCAAAATCGGGTTTTGGAAGCAAAAAGGCAAAATTGGAAAATTTGGGGAAAATAGAAAATGAACTCCAAAAATTCTGAATAATTTTCAAATCTCATTCTTAAATCATTTGAAGGAGATTGGTGAAAGAAAATCTGGATTCGGAGTTCGTTTGTAAAATGGCTAAATCTCGGGTCCCCTATGTAGTAATTCAAGCAGATAAATCCCCAAAAAATAGCAAATGAGCTCCAAAAAATTCAAAAATTTGCAGATCGCATTCTTAAATTATTTGGAAGAGATTGGGAAAAGAAAATCTTGATACGGAGTTCGTTTGAAAAATGGCCAAATCCCGGGTCCCATATACAATAATTCAGGCAGATAAATCCTGAAAAAATAGCGAATGAGCTCCAAAATTTATGAAAATTTCCAGATCACATTTTTAAATTATTTGGAAGAGATTGGTGAAGAAAAATATTTGGATTCAAAACTCGTTTAAAAAATGGTAAAGTTTTGGTGCATAAAATGGGTAATTTGGGAAATAAATCCGATATAAATAGCAAATGGACTCAAAATTTTTGAAAACTTCCAGAATTCTATTTTTTATATTTTGGAAGTATTGAAAAAAGAAAATTGGATTTGGAGTCCGTTTGCTATTTATTTAGGTTCGGGGGTCAAAAAGGTCATTTTGCCGAAGAAACCGAAAAGCATAAATTTGTAATTAAGGAAAATATGAAAGAAGAATGAGTTGCTGGGATTTTACCTCCTTTTATCAGCCATCATAGAGGAGAAGAAGGAAGCTTGATCAATTTAATTCCTTAGTCACTATCAAGTTTACATGCTACCACTAACACCTTTCAAATGGTCCCCCCTTCATCCAATGGCTTAGGTGCCTTGTAGGAATGTTGAATGCACCATACAATGGCCAATTTTAAATGCCAAGATGACATTTTTATTTGTCATAAAATAACCCTCATCTAATGGCCAAGAATGGAAGAAGAAAGATGAGCACAATTCATCCAAAGGTGAGATCTATTCGGCCAAGTAAGAGAGTGCATGGGATTATCTCTTTTTATCCAATGGTTTAGGCCATCTACAAGGGATGAGTACACATGTTAAGGGCTGGATTTAATCTACAATATGTCATTTTTATGTTGTCCTCATCCAATGACCAAGAATGGAAGAGCACAACTCATCCAAGGGTAGGCACTCAAAGGGGCAAGCAAGGGACTGCATGGGATTGGTCCTCTTTTGCATCTAAGGGCTGAGGTTATTACAAGGGATGAGTACACATCTTAAGGGCTGCTATCAATTGGCAAGATGACATTTTTATGTTGTCATCAAAATAGGGTTTAGGGTTTACTTTAGCATAGCTTTCTTCTTGTTTTCCATTGTGATTTATTGATTTTCTATCTTGTTTTCCTACTACATTTTTCATAGAAATAAAGTTTTTTAAATGTTTACTTAAGTTTTCATCTCTTCTTCTTCATCAAAATGGTTGAAAATAATTTTTTTACATAGTTTAGCTTGGCCGAATGTGGTATGTGTGTTTCCTTGGTTTTTTCTTCTTTTTCTTCTTTGCATGTTGTTGTGGAAAATTATTTTTAGAAGGTTTGTTTAAGTATTTTATATTCTGATTTTTTACAAAAAGATGAAGCGAAAGAGGTTGAAATGGCTACATGATCTTGGCAAGACCAAGTGACCATGGTTAGGGGAGAGGCTATGCCCATTTTTACCTTCCATGAAGCTCACCTTAATTTTGTTGTTTAGCATGGTTTATTTTCTAAGTTTTGAAATGGAAAGGCTTCATGATCTTGGCAAGACCAAGTGATTATGGTTAGGTGAGAGGCTACGCCTATTTTATACAAACTATGGAGCTTAACTTTCCTTGTTTTGTTTACTAGTTTTTCTTGTTATTTCCTTTGCATGTCTATGCTTAATTTTTTATATGTTCTTTACATTATTTTCTATTCTATATTTGCTTTTATATTTCTTTTCCATGCTTAATAATTTTTCCTTGTAGGTTCGACCATTGTGTTCATTGGAATCATATTGTGCATTTTTTCATATATCATGTCTTATATTATAAACATATTTGCATTTTTATATTTGGTCATATGACCATTCGGCGACTCCATTTTGCTATGCCTTACATGTGCATTTTCATCTTGCTTCTTGACTTGTTTGCATGTCCATGCCATGAGCTTGGGTATTTTGATTTTAGTATGTCATACGCTTGTGAAAATTCCATGACACTATGTATCTTGATATGATTTGTCATGTGCTTGTGTCATTTACTAGATAGGATTCCACTAGAGTACCATGTGACCATTCGGCCTCTTCATGTATTCCTTGCCTTGTCATACATTTGAATTTTGTTTAGGTAACATGCTTTGCATTATCATATCTTGAAATTGTGTATTAGTTGCTGTTTGTTCCAGCATTAGCATTAGGTTCATTGATCATTGTATGTTCATAGTATTGCTATGCATTTTCATTACATTTTAGGTCTAGGCCATATTGGTATTGCCATGCATATTGGGTCTTAAATCTTATTGGTATTGCCATGCATTGCTATGCTACTTAGGTCTTAGGTTACATTAGCATTTTCATGCATATTCATAACATGTTAGGTCCAAGTCATATTTGCATTATCAAGCATTGCATGCATATTAAGTTAAGATAGCATTTATTGCCATGCAAACTCATGCTAGGCATTTAGGTTATTTTGCATTGTCATGCATTTCCTTTACCATTTATGCTTTGGACCATGAATTTCGTACATTTCATTTGCTGTATGTTCATGCATTCCATGTCATTGCCACATGATTTATGACTTAGTCCAATCAATGGCTCAAAGTCATGCTCTCTAGAGCATACTTGTGGAAAATTAAAGAGTTGTCAAATTGATTATTCTACCTTTGTGATTTTTTTTACTTAGCCAATTTTTGTCCAAGGTTTTTAAATGTTTTAGCTACTGTTTGTAGGTCTTTAGGATGATCTCCAACAAATTTTACTTTGATTTTTGAAAGACTTTATCAAAGGAAAAAAATGTGTTTTAACAAAACAGTTTTTTTTTCACCTAGTACTCGAACTTCTCCGATATTTCTGGGCAGTCATCTTTAATCAGAAGTATGTGACACATGAATTTTTAGCCTATTTTCTTGTGTAGTTTTACACGTTCGAAGTCTCCATTATTTTTTTTTAGATTTTTTTTTGAATTTTTAAAAATAGGCTAAAAAATCATGTGTCAAATTCGGACAGTAGAGGCAGATTTGAATTCAAAAGAAAAACAATGGTTGAAATTGGCTATGGCATTTAGAGGGGGTTAGTTAGAAGATTTAGCTACTGTCTTAGGATAGTTTCTAAGCCTTTTTAAACTTTGAAAATGATTTAATTAGTCTCGGTTAAGGGTGATCAAGTCTGAGATTTTAAACTTAGGGAATTAGATCCATTTTAAAAGGGTTTGGTAAGGGTTTTAATCTTCATTCAAGTTTTTCTTCAAAATTGTTTTCAAACAATCACAAACTTTTGTTTTTAGAAAATCTAATTTGACATATTTTCCTAAGGTAGCCGGATAACTTTTTAGATATACAGATTTCTTTATTTAAAGGAAAAAATACATTTTCATGCATTGCATTTTCCATGTTCATGCATTGTATTTAATATGTGATTTTTGCTATAATATTTTCCAAGGTATTATTATTACTTTGATTTACATTTTATGATGTTATATTGTTTGCCATATGATTTTGAATATTTCATGCTACCCTATATTTTTTATTTAGTCATTTATTTTTGTCACATTATTTAGCATATACTATGTTCATGCATTTTTATTTTATTTTCATGCATATTTTATGATAGCATTATTTTATGTTTCATGTCATTTCTTGTCACTTAGATCATATTCCATGTCATTTAGGTTATATTATTTAGAATATGCCATGTCATTTAAAATATACCATATCATTTAACATTGTCATGTCATTTAAATCATTTTATTTCATTTAGAATACACCATGACACTTAGAATTTTTCATTTCATCTAGAATATACTATGTCATTTAGATTATGTCATATCATTTAGGTTGCATTATATTATCTAGACTTTGTTATGTCATTTTATTTATGTCATACATGTTCATATTCATTTTTTTAAATATTTTTTTCTTTTAAAAAAAAAGGGATAATGATTTTCAATAAAA
Organism: Fremontodendron californicum; assembly: GCA_030761205.1. Taxonomy (NCBI): domain Eukaryota; kingdom Viridiplantae; phylum Streptophyta; class Magnoliopsida; order Malvales; family Malvaceae; genus Fremontodendron; species Fremontodendron californicum. The sequence goes on from JAULJL010000032.1 coordinate 7,583,386, forward strand.
AATAAAGATATTCCCGAGTTAAAATAATTCATGAGTTCTCTACCGGGTTTGCTGGACGGAATATCATCAGTTATCATTAATAAAGGAATATCTTTATTTCAAAAAACGAGAATTATTCGGAAAGTTTTCCAAATAAATAAAAATTTCTATATTTTGTTGATTTTGTTGGGGAATATAGAAAAATTTTGAATTAATAAATTCCGGCTCATTTTCAATTAAAAATGGAATTATTTTTCTTTAAATTGGGAATTAATACTAAATTAAAAACTGATCTTTTACCGAGACTTGAGATAACACATGATTAATAAGGTATCATTTTATACGGGCGTTGTAGGGGTGTTAATCCTTCCCCGCACGTAATCGAGTCCAGAACCCAATTCTTCGATTTTCTCTGGTCTAAAATGCAGACTTGAAATTGGTTTTAAAAATGTTTTAATTAATTTTAAAATGTTTTATAAAATCGGTTTTAATATGTGTCCGATCACACCTAGCCAAAAAAGATTGGTGGCGACTCCATGTCTTTTTTCGAGGTTGTTTTCATACCCTCGACCTTATATTTCAATCTAGAGGAATTAAGTCATCTTTTCCTCTGCTTCTGTTTCCCCCTCACTCGAACGGGTCCCCACGACAAGGATCACGTATCGACAGCGACAGTGGCTTCAAAAGGCACTTCAGGTGGATTGATAACATTATGGGATGACAAAGTTTTTGCGATGTCCAAGAAGATAAAAAGATTCAGATTCATGATTTTGATAGGACTTTATCCAATCAAGCACAAAGGTGGCTATTGTCAATATCTATGCGCCTAATAATGATGAGGGGAAAATAGAGCTATGAGGGGGAACTGAGAAGCATGATGGTTAATTTTTCAGGACCATGGTTATTTGGGGGCGATTTCTATGCAATTCTTCACATTGATGAACACATAGGCAGGCATTGTAATATGAGAGCAATGGCTAGCTTTCAAAGCTTTGTGGCTCAAGTAGAATTGATTGAGGTTCCTATGAGAGGAGGTAATTTCACATGTTGTTCTATTAGGGAGTCGATGTCTTGGAGCAAATTGGATAGATTTCTGTTTACTCCTGACTTGTTGCACCATTTTTCGGACATTTCACTACTGAGACTGCCAAATTATCTATCGGATCATAATGCAATTTGTTTGATGTCTAAAAGCACAAATTGGGGTCCTTTACCGTTTCGCTTTTATAATACAGGTTCTTGGAAGAGGGTTTTGATAAAGTCATTATAGAAGCATGGGAAAAAGAAAAAAAGGGTAGCGCATGGGCAAAATATTGGGATTCGGCTCATGCTCAAATAGAGATAATGTATAATTTAATCAACAAGTTAAAACATACAACGCAACAGAATTAAAACATACAACGCAACAGAATTAAAACATCGAACCTCACAAGGGATAGTGAGAGGCGCCGATTCTAGGTAATTCATTTAGGGGGAGGAAGCAACAACATCAAGCATATATATAAGTACGTTTAGTGTATGTCAACTCTTGGACTAACTGCACTAAAGCCCTTATACATATTGTTAAATATTCACAATAAGCCCACAACACTTAATGAATATTTAATCTGGCCCAATCTCATTTTAATTTCATTAACAACCTTTTGTGTGTGACCCATTAGGCCCTTAACATGTTGGCAATAAATATAATAAATTCAATTAAGAATTTCCTGTTTATATTTATAGATCATGAGCGGCATCTAGCAATGCATCATACCACCCAAATGCCAAGAGAGTCATTAAGCTTCGACTAGCCTTTCGTGTACAATATGTCTGTGTAATTCCATCCCTTCATCAAATATCTCGGGATAGGAAAGAGCACAGTTCAGTCTCTACTCTTAATCCCATTCCATATTAGATCTGCAGCTTTAATATTAACTCTTTAAGTATTGCCTTGGCCAAGGACATCCATAAGTTAATATAAGCCAGATACATGTGAGATATGTCCCCTTAATCACTTGGGGTGATGAATCCTCTCTAGACCACTCATTCATCTTCGTATGCTTCATGTCATACCAAATAACACCCTACTATAAGCATCCTCGTGATTGGGACCCGTTCGTGATGAAATCTAAGTATGACAGTTCACATACAAGATAACCTGGTGTCACAAGTCAAAGGATTACTTACACTATTGACACATGAGAGTATTTACCATAGACACTTGAGTGAAATACCGAATGAAACTCTCATAGAAGGTCATGTTCAGTGAACTTGTTCAACTAACAAGCACCCATTTGTTATCCCCAAGTATCTCTATACCTTCAACCTATGAGATCAGTTGCATGCATCAAGTGCATGAAAGCTTAACATATGCCAGTCTTTGAGCATTGTCAATGGCTTGTCTTGACAATATAATGACCAGGAACAATTTTAGAAACACGGCATTGATGCATAAGGATCCTCATAATTGTAACACCTTACAATTCCTTTGCAATGCCATTGTGTCTCATGGGCTTTATCTTCACAAGTCATTTATAACAATTATAACAATACTTATGGATAAAGAAATACCTCAATTATAATTAATAAACTATAATGTGCACTACATGAATATATAAATAGTGTTTTACAAGCCTAACTAGATTGGCTTGTAGGGCTTACACCAACAATCTCACACTAGCAATAAAGCCAATTGCCCATGTACTTAAGCCCATGTCCTTCCATGTGACGATTGTGTTTCTTCTGGGACAGAACCTTAGTGGGTAACCTTTTTCATATTAATGTCACCTCTTTCAATGATTACACTAATCAGGTGAAACTATCGTAATATATGTATGGATCTATGATGAGACCTTGGTTCCTTAGCTTGCGCTATGGCTCCATTGTTATCACAGTAAAGTGGTACTGGATCAACAATGCTCAGAACCAACCAAGTTCTTTAATGAACTTCTTGATCCAAACAACCTCCCACGTTGCTTCAAACTAGGAGATATACTCGGCTTTGGTTGTTGAATCTACAGTCATCTCTAGTTTAGAACCTTTCCAACTGACTGTACCAAGATTCAAGGTAAATATATAATTACACTGCGATTTATTGTCATCCTAATCAGATTAAAAGTCAAAATCTGTATAACCCCTAACTTGGAGTTTAGCCCCCTCCATAGACCAAGAAAGTATCCTTAATGCTTCTCAAGTACTTAAGGATATTCTTTACAGCAATCCAGTGACGATCACTAGGATTGACATGGTATCGGCTCGTGACACTCAGAGCGTATGATACATCTGGTCTTGTGCACAACATGGAGTACATGATAGATCCTATTGATGAAACATACGGGATCCTATCCATTCGTGTCCTTTCTTCATAAGTTTTAGGAAACATCTCTTTCAAGAATTGTACACCATGTACCATAGGCAAGTTACCTCTTTTGGAGATATCCATGCTAAACCTCTTTAGCACATTGTCTATGTAAATGGATTGGGACAATCCAAGCAGCCTTTTCGATCTATCTCTATAGATCTTAATTCCTAGAATATATGCTGCTTCTCCCAAGTCCTTCATGGAGAATTGTTTGGATAGCCAGACCTTGGTGGTCTGAAGCATAGATACATCATTTCCTATGAGCAATATGTCATCGACATGTAGCACTAGGAACACAACTGCATGTCCGTTTACCTTCTTGTAAAGACATGGTTCATTAGGATTCTTAATGAAACCAAATTTTTTAATTGTTTCATCAAACCTAATGTTCCAACTCCGAGATGCTTGCCTTAGTCTATAAATGGACTTTTACAGCTTGCGTACCTTATTAGATATGTCCTTGGATGAAAAACCTTCAGGTTGTGTCATATACACTTTCTCTTGCAAATTCCTTTTAAGGAATGCAGTTTTTTACATCCATCTGCCATATCTCATAACCATGGTATGCAGCAATACAAGCATATTCCTAATGGACTTTACCATGGCAACTGGTGAAAAGGTTTCTTCAAAATCAATGCCTTCAACTTGATTATAACCTTTTGCAACCAATCTGGCCTTATACGTTTGTATGTTGCCATCTATGTCTGTCTTTATCTTGTAGACCCATTTACACCCTATGGATTTTTCCCTTGAGGTGGATCAACAAATGACCAAACTTGGTTAACTTCCATGGCATCCATTTTGGATTTCATGGCTTCTAGCCATTTCTTGGAATTGATGTCCAACATCGCTTCCTTATAGGTAGCAGGTTCATTATCAATGGGCAAACCATCTCTTTCCAAAAGAAATCCATATCTTATTGGAGTTTGCCTCTCCCTACTAGACCTTCGGAGTACTTGTGTTTCTTGAGCATTAGTCCGAGCATCCAGTGCTTCGACCAATGGCTCAGGTTTCGAGGGAATGTTAGGTTGTGGTTCTTGAAATTCTTCAAGATCTATTTTACTCCCACTGAAAACATACTTCTAGTAGAAACTGTTTCTCTAGAAAAATAGTGTGTTTTGACACAAACACCTTTTGATCAGTAAGACTGTAAAAGTAATATCTAACAGTCTCTTTTGGATATCCCACAAACTTACATTTTTCTGATCTAGCTCCAAGCTTATCAGAAGGTACTTGCTTCACTTAAGCAGTACATCCCCAAACCTTTAGAAAAGGTAAACATGGCTTCTTGCCATTCCATATCTCATATGGTACTTTATCTATCGACTTGCTTGGAACCCTATTTAGAAGGTAAGCTATAGTTTCTAAGCCATATCCCCAAAAAGATATCGGAAGGTCAGCCTTAGACATCATGGACCGAACCATGTCCAACAAGGTTCGATTTCTCCTCTCGGACACTCCGTTATGCTGAGGAGTTCCAGGTGGAGTCCTTTGCGATAGAATTCCATTTTCTGTCAAATGATCTAAGAAATCATGGGTCAAATATTCTCTTCCTTGATCCGATCTAAGAGCTAGAATATTTTTCCCAGTCTGTTTCTCTACTTCAGCTCTGAACTCTTTGAACTTTTCAAAAGCTTCAGACTTGTAACTCATCAGATACACATAACCATATCTAGAATGATCATCGATAAAGGTTATGAAGTATGAGAAATTACCTCTAGCAGCTGTGTTTAGTGGCCCACATACATCTGAATATATTAAACCTAATAAAACACCATCTCTTTCACCCTTTCCAGTAAAGGGAGTCTTGGTCATCTTACCAAAGAGACAACATTCACAAGTCCCATATGATTCATAATCAAAGGGTTCTAAATAACCATGTTTATGTAATTTGGAAATCCTTGTCTCATTGATATGATCAAGTCTACAGTGCCAGCTGTAAGTCTTACTTGGATCATCCTTTCTTGCTTTCTTTACATTTATATTGAACACAGACATCTCTGGATCCAAAACATATAATCCATTATGTAATGTTGTTTAGCCATAGTGACTGTCTTTAAGAATGATGGAGCAAATATTGCCCTTCATTCTTATCTCAAAACCATCATTAACAGTGAGGTATGAAACTGAAATGATGTTTCTAGACAATACTGGAACAAAGTAACAACCCTTCATTCCAATTTCATGCCAGACGGCAAAGATAAAGTACATGTTCCAACGACCAATGCTGCAACTTTTGCACCATTGCCTACTCTTAGAACTACTTCATCCTTGCTCAACTTTCTACTACCTTTCAACATCCTTATGTCATTACATAGATGTGAACCGCATCCTGAATCAATTATCCAGGAATTGGATTTTATAGTAGAAAGATTCAGTTCAATCACAAACACAGTCAACCCAAAAACTTCTATAAGTTCTTCTTGGCTAGTCAAGTAAGCAACCTTCCTTTCATTGAGAACGCTTCTCAATCTCATGTACCAATCCAAACATTTTGGACTAATGGCATTCATAATGTTGCGCAGTATAGTTAAAGTATTAACCATTTTTCAACAACCTAATATGGAAAAAGTATATATTAGTTATATTCATGCATTTATACCAATTCAAGATAAGGTATTAAATCTCTTATTGGTTCTCCCACTAATTTTTTGAGATAATAGCCCTCACTATTATTCAAAAATCTCATCAAGGTATTTCTAGTGGGCTGGGATCCCTTTCAACATGTTGCAACCTTGAGTGACTCAAAAAATTACAACAAGCCTAGTTGGGTAGATAACATAGCTTATCAATTGCATCTCTATGCAACTCCTAGATCAGTTAGGTGACAACTCTTTGTCTAAGCACATCATATGTACTTCGCCTAACTATGCCTCTAACACCATGCGGTCAAGTTTGACGCATCCGAACAACATGGCATTAGTTGAGTAAGACCCAACTTCATAACTCAAACATATTTGTACTCAACAAGCCTCCTACTGGAAGAACTCTGGTTATCCTGTTATGATGATGGAAGGCAACTTTATCATGCGAAACATGTGACTCAATATTGTAATGAGGGATTTCCTTGTTCTTTATAAGTCTCATCATAATAAACATTCATAGCATTTATAATATCGCATAAAATAAATCTATGACATGCTTTCTACTTGGATGATTATGGACTTTTCTAATCTGATTTCCTTGAGCCATCAAAGGAAATTAGTTGGTCAAATTCCTAGGTGATTACATACGTAGTCTTCAAAGCTTGCTTGTAATCTTTTTATCTCCATGGTATTTATCTTCATCTTCAAGTTACAAAAATTATTTTTAGCTAATCCTAATTTTACACTTTGATGTAACTAATTACATTTGTAATAAAGAAACCTCAAGTTACATTTGAGGGGAATTAGGTGAGGAAATAATTTTTACAACTCCAAAAAATGAGAGATAAGGCAGGGCACTCAGTCCCTATTTAATTTAATAATAACCATAAAAATAAATTCAACCATCCACAATCATATTGGGTCTAAGTCCATAATCATCCCATACATTCACAAACAATTTATGAACATATAAATCATGCTTTAATCTCTAGTTACCATCATTAATTATATTGATCCATAATTTAATTCAAAGAAAATAATAAACATTTATTCTAATCTCATTAGAATAAATCCTAATCCAATTAGGATATTTCCTTTAATTAAATTATTATCCAATTAAATAATTTAATTGAATATTCATGTAAATTGTTATTTTGGTGATTTAATTAATTTAACAATATTACCATGATTACTAATTTCAGTGTTGTATCTCAACTAGGATACTACAACATTAGTAACTCAATATTGCTAAAATCCATAAGCTGTGAGAATCTGATAGAATAAAAAAACCCTAGCAAGAGAGGCGCAGGCATTGGTTCTTAGGAGTAGCCGTCGCCCTTTCATCTCCCTAAGGCTGTCTATTCACTTTTCACAGCTTCCGACTTTTCAATGCTAAATCAGTTTTATGATTTTTCAGGCTTACCAAGAACAATTCTAAGCAATTTTAAATCCTAAATATCATTAAAACATGCATTAAAAATCAGTCAAGAAAAATCTCCAAGTTTTTCTCACTAAAATCACCAAATTTGCGCAAAGCAGACAAAACAGTTTTCAATCGTTGTCAAACTTTCGCCAGTTGCATTAATCAGTTTAAAACAATTTTAAACCAATTAATCAAAAAGAATTCACCATGATTAACTGTTGCCTTCACCGAAACACTACAAGTGCAAATTTTCACAAATTCGGTTAATGACAATCAGATCAAAATAACACAAAGAAAAAAACAATTTTGTTAAAGGTAACAATCAAAGCATAGACCGTATAGGAATAACATAAGAGAGGCTCTGATACCACTGTTGGGATTCGGCTCATGCTCAAACAGAGATAATGTATAATTTAATCAACAAGTCAAAACATACAACGCAGCGGAATTAAAAAAAAAAAAACATAGAGATATCGAATCCCTCAATGGATTTGCCTATGAATTCAAAATGATCAGGCTGTCAAGAACAGATAACAACCAAAATATCATACCTCTATTTTGAAGATTGCCAAATCCTCAAGACAAATTCTTGATGTTCTTGTTCTTGTACACAAAGCTCGCTTGTCGAAACCTAAAGTCGTCCAATTGTCCGACCTCTAACAGTAATCCACACAGGTGATCTGAAAGCCTTCATAAGGTTGAGATTATGTTTTGCCAAGATGATGCTAATAGTCTAGGTTGTGAAAAACCTTCCTCCTCTACCTTAGTTAGCCAAAAAAAAAACAAGAAGAATCGAATTCTCTATTCTCTTTTCCTATTCGGCCGAACCTCACAAGGGATAGTGAGAGACGCCGATTCCAAGTAATTCATTAGGGAGAGGCGGCAACAACATAAAGCATATATATAAGTAGGTTTAGTGTATGCCAACTCTTGGACTAACTGCACTAAAGCCCTTATACATATTATTAAAATATTCACAATAAGCCCACAACACTTGATGAATATTTAATCTGGCCTAATCTCATTTTAATTTCATTAATCACCTTGTGTGTGTGACCCGTTAGGCCCTTAATATGTTGGAAACAAATATAATAAATTCAATTAAGAATTTCCTATTTATATTTATAGATCATGATCGGCATCTAGCAATGCATAATGACCACCCAAATGCCAAGAGAGTCATCAAGCTTCGTTGTACAACATGTCTGTGTAATGCGATCCCTTCATCAAATATCCCAGGATAGAAAAGAGCATGGTTCAGTGTTTACTCTTAATCCCATTTCATATTAGATCTGCAGCTTTAATATTAACACTTTAAGTATTGCCTTGGCCAATGACTTCCATAAGTTAATATAAGTCAGATACATGTGAGATATATCCCCTTAATCAATTGGGGTGATGAATCCTCTCTGGACCACTCATTCATCTTCATATGCTTCATGTCATACCCAATAACACCCTACTATAAGCATCCTCGTGATTAGGACCCTTTTGTGATGAAATCTAAGTATGACAGTTCACATATAAGATAACATGGTGTCACAAGTCAAAGGATTACTGACACTATTGACACATGAGAGTGTTTACTATAGACACTTGAGTGAAATACTAAATGGAACTCTCATAGGGGGTCATGTTCAGTGAACTTGTTTAAATAACAAGCACTCATATGTTATCCCCAAGTATCTTATACTTTCAACCTATGAGATCAGTTGCATGAATCAAGTGCATGAAGGCTTAACATATGCCAGTCTTTGAGCATTGTCAATGCCCTGTCTTGACAATACAATGACCAGGAACAGTTTTAGAAACATGGCATTGATGCATAAGGATCCTCATAATTGTAACACATTACTATTCCTTTGCAATGCCATTGTGTCTCGTGGGCTTTATCTTCACAAGTCATTTATAACAATTATAACAATATTTATGGACAAAGAAATACCTCAATTATAATTAATAAACTATAATGTGCAATACATGAATATATAAATAGTGTTTTACAAGACTAACTAGATTGGCTTGTAGGGCTTACACCAACACAAAATTCAAAAAAATGAAGAGAGTTATTAAAGATTGGAAAAGCAACAAGAGAGTAACTTTGGAGGATAGAATTAGAACTGTAGAGAAAGAACTGGGAGAGATAGATGCCAAGTGGATTCAGGGGGTGGTGACAGACGCTGATAAAGACTGCAAAAATCCTTTTAACTTCTAAGATTTAGTGGCTGTTTAGAATGGAGGAGATGCAATGGAAACAGAAGTCGAGGTTGACGTGGTTTCAATGTGGGGACAAAAATACAAAGTTTTTCCATGCAACTGCAAAAATAAGGAAGAGGCAAAACAATGTGGAGAAATTATTACACAATGGCCGCTTGGTATCTGACACACAGGAGCTTCTACAGGTAGTATTCGATCACTTCTCTATTCATTTTAGTGATTGCCCAACATATATGCAAATTACAATGCCAGGTTGTAATGTTAACAAGTTATCTTCATCGAGTTGTTGTTTTTTGGACAGTGAAGTAACAGAAGAAGAGGTGTTGTCGGCAGTACAGGACTGTGGAAGTTCGAAGGCACCTGGACTAGATGATTTCAACATGAGTTTCATCAAACGAAAATGGGAAATTCTGAAAGTTGATATTTTAAACTTTGTCTTTGATTTTTGGAAGACAGACGTATTGCCTAGATGTGTCAAGGCATCCTTTATTTCATTGATTCCGAAAACCCAGTCCCCTACAGTGGTGTTTGATTTTCGGCCAATATGTTTGGTGGGATGTTTATACAAGATAGTAGCCAAGATTCTGGCTAACAGGCTGAGACAGGTAATGCCAGAAGTTATTGGACAGTCACAATCTGCTTTTATAGGTGGGCGACAGATTCTAGACAGTGTTGATTGCTAATGAAACAGTTGATTGGGTAAGGAAAGAGATAAAGAGAGCATGTGTTTTGCAATTAGATTTTTCCAAAGCTTATTACTGTGTACAGTGAGATTTTCTTGACTATGTTATGGGTAGAATGGGTTTTGGCGACAAATGGAGAAGCTGGATGAAGGTGTGTATTCACTCAATGCCGCTGTCTATTTTGGTTAATGGTTCACCTACTGCTCAGTTTGATATGAAGAGAGGTTTAAGACAAGGATGCCCATTATCTCCTTTCCTTTTCAACATTATGGCGGAAAGCCTCAGTGTGCTACTATGTAAAGCTAATGAGTTGAATTTATTCAGAGGGCCAATGGTTAGAGTACAGGAAATAGAAATAACCCATTTGCAGTTTGCTAATGATACGATGATTTTCTGTGAGGCTGTGAGTACATCGTTGCGAAACATAAAACGCACTCTCAGGTGTTTTGAATTAATGTCAGGCCTACAAATAAACTTTACAAAAAGCTCCATGGCAAGCATAAATGTTGGTTCAGAGGCTTTAAAGGAGTGGGGGGACATGCTTGCTTGCGGAATAGTAGATTGGCCCCTAAAGTATCTTGGTCTACCGTTAGGGATTGATACGAGAAATACTACTATGTGGGATCTGATGATCAAAAGGATAGAGACAATATTGGGTCATTGAAAGAAGAGATACTTATCAAGGGGAGGAAGATTGACGTTGATTAAATCGGTGATGGCTAGTATGCCATTATATTTTTTGTTGCTATTCAAAGCACCAGTATCTGTCATTAAGAAAATTGAGAAGTTATAGAGAGACTTTTTTTGGGATGGAAATAAGGATCGGCACAAACTGCAATTTGGTGAATTGGTCCACGGTGTGCCGGAGTGTTAGAAATGGAGGTTTGGTATAATCCCGGTTGAGGTTCAAAACCAAGCCCTGCTCAATAAATGGATATTCCAATTCTCGAAGGAACATGATAACAGTTGGAAAAGGGTCATATATGCTAAGTATAAAATGGAGGTTAGGGAAATATTCCCAAGACATCAGCCACGGATTAATGTATCTAAACTATGGAAAGGTATTACTAATCCACTCAGAAATGGGGGAAAATTTCAGGCTTGTTTTTCTGATAATGTAGGGATGCTTCAGGGGGATGGTGCTTCAATTTTGTTTTGGGAGGACAGGTGGGTAAATTAGGAGGTGCTACATGAAAAATTCCCAAGAATATATGCTCTCTCCTTTATAATAAAGGCAGTAGTCAATAAGTTTGGATGGTGGGATGGAGATGTGTGGATATGGAGGATTCCATTGCAAAGGAATTTATTCGAATGGGAATTCGCACAATGGCAGCAATTGATGGATTTACTAAGTGGCATCCACTTGGATGTTAATATGAAGGACAGGTTGATATGGAGACCTTTATTAGACGGACACTAAAAATCAAAATGGTTTATAAAAGAAGTTGAAGGAGTTATACTGGGAGAAATTTTTTTGATATGTACAAATGGCGCGGTCTTATCCCGCCAAAAGTGGAGATCTTTTTATGGGCTCTCTTTCGAAATAGGCTCCCTGTTTATATGCATTTGTTCAGATGTAATATTTTGACAGGTGATAATCTCAAATGCCCGCTGTGTTTTCGAAGAAGAAACAGTTGATCATCTTTTCTTATTGTGCAGATGTGTTTGGATAATTTGGAAGTTAGTTTGCGTATGGTGGGAGATGAATACAGTGCAGCCAAACTCAATCAATGACTGGTTCGTACAATGGATGGGGATGATTCCTAGCTCAACAAATGAGAAGGTATGGTTCATGTTATTCGCAGATATTCTCTGGACTATATAGTTGTGGAGAAATGGTATGGTTTTTAATGATAAGAACATAGATGTCAGTTCTTTGCTATTCATGATTAAAAGTAGGCTTGCTTGGTGGTGTTGGGCAAAATGGCCATGTGATTTTCAGTCAATGGATGAGTTAATCCATAACCCCAGATCATTCCTAGGTCCAAGAAAAAAAAGACAAAGTAGAGTGGACAGTCCCTGAAATAAATTGGTGGAAGTTCAATGTGGATGCATATGTGCTTGGGAAAATGGGACCAGCTGGGATAGAAGGGGTTTTAAGAAATGACAAAGGCATAGTACTGGCTATGTTCGCTAAGTCGGTAGGGGTGATGGAGTCCAACGAGGTGGAGATGAGAGCAATATAGGAAGCTTTTGAGTTTATCCAATCAAAACAGCTATCAACAATTAGTTTGGAAATAGAAAATGACTCAACGACTACAGTTGCTTGGTGCAAGTCAAGAGAGACTAGGCCATGGTGCCTTACCTCATTATTCATGGTGATAGATCATATAATGGGAAAATTAAAAGAATGCAGAGTGATTCACAAGGGGCGATCGGCAAAAGCTTTTGCGGATACTCTAGCACGCCAAGGTGTTAGTACAGACATAGAATTCATGGCATGGATTAATGAGTAACGAAACTTGAGACCGTGTGGAAGAAGGTTGTTGATGGCTATATACTAGGAGTTTTATCTGACATTTTGTTTGCTTTGCAGGTACAGGTGATTATTTTGACTACGGTGGTTTTATTAATTTTTATAAATACTATGGCCAAATCTGAATTGGGGGACCAAGGGAACTCATGTATGCTTTTTACAAGAACGTTAGCACATCTTAGGCTTTTGTTCTAATTATTGTTTATTGGAGGTTATTTGGGTGATTAGCACAGCTATGCCAATCAGGTAGACAATCTTTAGGCATCTTTCTTGTTTGTAACTGGCTATAAAGATAGCATGGATGCGGGTTATGGGGATAAAAGTTTAACTACAGCTTGATGAGTAGAACATGTTCATGTTCTAAATGTTTTAAATGGTTTCAGTATGATCTTTTCATTTGTGGATCATTTTGTTTATTGGTAAACATATGTTAGCTCTGTATCAAGTAGCGATTGAATCATCATCAGGAATGGCTCAATCAACATAGCAGTTTCGGCGACTCGGCGTCATCATGCCAAGGATGCAAGGACTTGTGTTCAGTAACTTGGCGCCGTAGCGCAACTCTGCAGCACCAAGTCATTTTTTTCGGATGCTCCATGTCGCAACCTAAAAAAATAACAAGTCTCATCACAAGACTTTATTATTCGTTAAGCATCACATTAAAAAAATGAGAAAAAGTCGACTTAATTCCTCTTGAAAAATGAAGGTTTTGAAAATGACCTTGAAAAAGACATGGAGTTGCCACCAATCTTTTTTAGCTAGGTATGGTCGGCCACCTATTAAAACCGGTTTTATAAAAATATTTTAAAATTAATTAAAACATTTTTAAAACCAATTTCAAGTCTGCGTTTTAAACCAGAGAAATCAAAGAAGCGGGTTCTGGACTCGGTTACGTGTGGGGAAGGATTAGCACCCCCACAACGTCCGTATAAAATGGTACCTTATTAATCATGTGTTATCTCAAGTCTCGGTAAAAAGTTGGTTTTAAATTTAGTATTTCAAGTTAATTCCCAATTTAAAGAAAAATAATTCCATTTTTAATTGAAAATGATCCGGAATTTATAAATTCAAAATTTTCCTATATTCCCCAACAAACGTGGCAAAATATAAAAATTTGTATTAGTTTGAAAATTTTCCAAATCGTTCTCAGTTTAAAAAAGATATTCCGTTATTAATGATAATTGATGATATCCTCCCCAGCAAACCCGGCAGAGAACTCATGAATTATTTTAACTCGGGAATATCTTTATTTTATTGAAAATCATTACCTTTTTCAAGACATTTAAAAAATATATGAATATGAATATGTGTGATTAAATAAAATGACATAGCAAAGTCTAAATAATATAGTGCAACCTAAATGGTATGACATAATTTAAATGTCTTAGCATATTCTAAATGAAATGAAATATCCTAAGTTATATGATATATTCTAAATGAAATGACCTAGGAAACATGATATATTCTATATGAAATGTAATAACCTAGGTAACATAATATATTCTGTATGAAATGAAATAATTTAAATGACATGGCAAATATAAATGATATGGCCTATAATCTAATGACTTTGCGATCATATCATCAACATAGACCTCAATTCCCTTATGCATCATATCATGAAACAAGGTTACCATGGCTCTCTGATAAGTTGCCTCAGCATTCTTCAACCCAAATGGCATTACCTTGTAGCAGAAGGTTCCCCACATTGTAACAAATGTGGTTTTCTCCATATCTTCCGGTGCCATCTTAATCTGATTGTATCCTGAGAATCCGTCCATGAAAGAAAATAAAGAACTCTTCATCGTATTATCCACCAGAGTATCGATATGGGGCAAAGGGAAATTATCTTTAGGGCTGGCATTGTTCAAATCTCTATAATCAACGCACAACCGCACCTTGCCATCCTTCTTTGGTACTAGAACAATATTTGCCACCTCTAAGAATCCAGCATCAAATTGCTTCTTCATCTCATCTTTTATCTTTAACAGCATATCCGACCTCATTCTTCTCAACTTTTGCTGAATTGGTTTGTATTCTGGCCTTAAAAGGAGCTTATGAACCAAATATCTGGATCCAACCCTAGCATGTCTTGGTAAGACCATGCAAATATATCCACATATTCTTGAAGCAAGGCTATCAATTCCCCCTTTATTGATGATGACAATGAAGTCCCGATTTTGACTTCCTTTATCTCTTCACCATTTCCCAGATTTATCATTTCCAATAATTCCTTATGAGGAAGTACTTGTTTCTCCTCTTGCTCTATTTTTCTTAATAAATCCGGAGGTAGACCATAATCCTCAGTATCTTCGTTAGCCTCAAAATCACCCATGCAAATAGGTCTTTCAAATTCAATTTCAGAATTACTGACAGGAAGGTCCTCATATTCCGCATCCGTACACCTGTAAATAAGTCGAGAAGAAACAATATAGGAAAATATATATAATGAAAACAAAATAAATAACAAAAAAGAAAGAATATGGACACATCAATATGAATAAAATGCATTGTGCTTGTTATTTATTGAATGAAAATGTTTAAGCAAAAAGCCCATTATAGAAAGAAAAAAAACTCTTAATATCTCTGGGTAAAGATAATTAAGATTGTTTTTTAAAGTATTACGTTGGAATAGACTTAAAAACTATGGGCAACTCAGTCGCACTCCAATTGGTCAGTCTATATCCTGGTGGATAAGGTCGCACCATCAAGTTCGCACTGTCACTTTCCATCCCTTCTTTCCTGGTCATGCAAATCACCATATCATGAATCTGCCCCCCTTTATTCACATGGAATTTTTCAAAAGCTTGCTCGATCATTATGAGTACATCCTCTGAATTATTTTCTCCGAATAAAAACCAGCTAAGCGGAAGTTGTGAAGGATTGGTGGGAAAATCATGGGTTCCTATTCAATATCCATACCCGCGAGACGGGCCATCCTCTTTTGTCGGTTCCTTTCAACTTGTTTCCTCCTCTCATAGGCCTTCGAAAGATACCCTAAGCCAAACCAATCTTTCTTTCCCACTGCTTCCATTGCTCGGGCCATCCCTTGAAGATATTTCCCAAGACCTTTTCCAGCCTTGCCGCTTTTTCCCACTGTGGTTCTTACTCCCAGCCTTGTGTTCTTGGACAACCTTGGTTTTGGAATTTTTCGTCCTTCAGCAACGAAAACAGTATTTACGAATTCCAAAGACCGAAAAGAACATCCTATGGCATCTTCATTGGGTTCAACATAAGGAGATTTAGTAGATGCAGAGGCTATTATGTCTTTTTCTCCTGATACAGTGATCAAACGGCCCTCCATCACAAATGTCAGCTTTTGGTGGAGAGACAAGGGTACAGCCCCTGCTGAATGTATCCATGGCCTTACCAACAAGCAATTATAGGATGGATTAATATCCATGACCTGGAAGTTCACCATATAGGTGTATGGGCCTATCTCCAGAGGAACTTCAATAGTTCCTATTACCTCTCTCCTGGTTCAATCGAAAGCCCTGACTACTGTGCAACTCGGTAACATATAAGACATATTAACTGGCAACTTGGACAGGGTTGCCAAGGGTATTACATTTAATGAATAACCATTATCCAGAAGCATCCTTGGTAGTATATGCCTCTTGCAGGTGGTTATTGTGTGAAGAGCCTTTGTGGACCTAATACCATTTGGTGGTATTTCATCATAACTGAAAAATATAATAGGGCATTTCTGTGTGGCTCTGAGTTTAATAGCAAAGATAAGATGGAGATTCTTGTTGGCTGACGCTGCAATTTCTCAACCACACTATACTCACTATGTTTTATGAACTTTAAAAACTCGCAGGCCTCCTTCTTGTTTACCGACTCTTTTATCTTGTTTACCGGGGCTGATCCCCTCTCTGCTTCTTTTGACAAATCCATCTCAATATGGATTCGTTCAACTGCTTTCTTCCCTTTGTCCAGTCCTCCATAATTCCTTGTTGATCCCTGTTCAACAACCTCAGGGGCATAACATCTTCCACTTCGTGTTAAGTGCCCCACACCAGTAATATCTTGCTGACTTGAAGACCCGGGCATAACCATACTGCAGTCATATTTCCATGGTGTAGTTTTGTTTTCCTTAAATGAAAAGGAAGAAGAAAAATCTATGATGAGCTTAGGCATCTTCTCTGGTTCATCAAAACAGATGATCAAAGGTCTTCATATTCCATAGCCAGCTGCATTCTCAATAACCTCTACTTTATCCTCTGTCTTCTCGTAAAACTGGGCCTCTCCATTATCCATCATCTTTTGGACTTTAGCCAGAAAGTCCCTGCAATCCTGCATGATATAACCTGAACATTTATGGAACGGGCACCAATTCTGCACCCTTTTTGCAATCATTTTTAAACTATCTACATCCCCCACTATTCCTGCCTTAACCATCTCGACCCATACTGTTAACATCGGAGTCTTGACTTCCCTGACATCTCTTTTTAACCTTCTGGCTTCCTCTGTCAATACTGTATTTACCCAATTCTCAGCATGATCGGGCAATGGGTTTCCCGCTACATTCGGCCCATCTTTGACCCAAACTTCACAACTCCGTATTGATTAAACTTTGGACTTTCTTTTTGAAGGCAATGCAATCCTCCGTTAAATGCCCCTGAATTCCTGCATAATATGCGCATTTGGTATTTGCATTGTACCACCTTGGGTATAATAGGGTCAAAAGTTTAAGATATACGAGCGCGACAAGTTGGCCTTGCAATAGTTTAAGAAATAGCTCACCATAGGTGGTAGGAATGGGATCAAACTGGGTTTTTGATCGTTCCTTGGTGAACGATAGTCATTGCGCGCGGGACCTTGAGTGTTTGGGACAGTGTTTCGAGGAAGGGTTATCTGTGGGGATAGACTAGTTGGAGACGGCTATTGTGGTATAATGGTATAGGGGAATGGATTTTGGGTAAGGTGGTTCACATTGGGGTAGTAAGGATTATACCCCGGGTAAGATGTGTAAGGTATAAGAGGTGCATAAGATGTCGTACGAGTATAAGGCCTGGGTGGTGTGTATGGTATAAGAGGTGTATAGTGGTATTGATTGAAACTGACTGCATTTTTCTCATCCTTCTTCTTTACAGGAAAAACTCTCTTCAGGGTAGTAGACTCACCCCCTTCCATTTTCCCGTTCTTAATGGCAGACTCTATCATCTCCCCAGATATCACCATATCTGCAAAGTCCTTGGTGGTACTTCCCACCAATTTATCATAATAAGGTGCTTTCAGGGTATTGATGAAAAGCACTGTAGTTTCCTTGTTGGTTAAAGGGAGCCAGGTCTCTCCATCTCTGAGAATATTCTTTAAAGCTTTGAGTAGCTTTCTTTTCCATGTTTTGGAGAGTTAGACGGTCAGGCACCATGTCTGTCACATGCTTGTGTTGTTCCATGAAAGCTTTGGCTAGATCCATCCGGGAACGGATCTTAGTACAGGTAAGCTGGTTATACCACCGAGTTGAGGACCCTATCAAGCTATCTTGAAAATAGTGGATAAGTAATTTTTCGTCTTCATCATGTCCTGTCATCTTCCGGCAATACATGGTCAGATGCACTGATGGGTTGGTAGTTCCATTATATTTTTCGAAGTCTGGTACTTTGAACCTTGGAGGAATCACCAGGCCGTGTACTAAACTTCATTTCCCATAGGCTGGGATGTCTCGACATTCTTCTGTACCACCTCTGGTCGGTCTTCCCGGTTTACTGCCCCCATTCCTATAACTGAATTTTCTCTTGGCCATTTCTGCCTCATCATGGTACTCATCATCACCATGAGTTTGGTCATTTATTCCCGTGACTCCTCTTGAGACTTAGCCAACTGTTCCTGCAGTTCTTTTTGAATTCTTTCCATCCTTTCAATTCTAGCAAGCTGATCATTCTCCATAGCTCTTGCTTGAGATCGAGTATTGTAGGGGTGTCAAAAGTCTGATTCTTTCTGAGTGCGACCAATTGTACCTTTAGCTTTAAAAACCATGGATTAGAAATTATTGACACATTTTTTTATTTTATTTTATAAAAATGAATGAATGAATAAATGACTAAATATTAATGAATGAACAAATAAGTAAATGACTAAGTGTATGAACATGAATGACTAATTATAAAGAATAAATGAATGGACAAATAAATAAATGACTAAGTGTATGAACAATTTATAAAGAATAAATGAATGAATGATTATAAATATAAATGAATGAACAAACAAAATATATAAAGGAAAGAACAAAAGAATGATGAATGCATTTAAAAGTGTTGGCCCCGGGATAATTCCAACCAAACGGTCTTTCATTGATTTCCTGTAACTAAATACATCAAAGAAAAAAGATCACTGCTTAAGACAATCTGATAATCTGTCTATCTAATTTAAAAATGCTATTACAAAACACCGGTCCTTTAGTAACTCCCTCGGATCTTGGACCTTTTTTACTGTCCTCTTTTGATTGCCTTGCTTTTCAATCTGACCCTTACTTGTTCACGACCCTTTGACATGTCAGCCGAAACATCGCCGTGCAAGCTTTCCTTAGCTTGTTTCTCCAATTGATTGGCTCGAGCTTCCTCATGTTTTGCTCTCTCTGTCCAATAGTTCTTCTCCTTCTTGAGGTTTTTGACTTTTTACTCCCATTCCCCGGAAGTCTTGAGAGTCCCCTCGAATCTGAGCTCGAAACGGTACCTTTTGTTCTCCAAGTGTAATTCCTAAAGATCGCTTTTAGCAGTGTCCCTTTATCTCTTGATCTTTTCCTTTTCTCTTTCTCGAGCTGATTCCCTATTTTTCATATCCTCAAGCTCTTCTTGCAATCGGGCAATTTCCTTGCTCATTTGGGCCTTTTCTTTTTCGAATTCTGCCCTTGCAATTTCTAACTCCGATGGCGTTTCCTTGGGTGGCAAACTCAAGAGCTGAACTTCTTCCCCATCTGATGTCAACAACCTATCATTAACCCTCAATTCCCTCCATATCAGGTAATCAGGTGTGACGATGTCGGCATATCTAGCTACCTCCACCCGATGAGTTTCCTTCCATGCTACTACAATCTCACGTACCTTTCCCGAATATCCATCTTCTCCAAAAGCAATAAGATCATGGGTCATAGGAGTAAACTGACGGGATTCTGATTGTCTTAATACTAGCAGTGGTGCATAGCTCACTCCTCCCCATACTCCCAATAATGGAATAAAAGCTTTATCTCCGTACTTGTACAATGTCAGCATAGGATCTATCCATGGAGCTCTCCAAATTATCATCTCAGCCCTGATATTCCGGAATATGTTGATCCATTGTTCCTCAATCCTATTTTCAAGCCAATCTCTCTTAAGAAATTCACCAATTGGTGCAAAAGACTTCCAATACGAGCGAAGAGGGAAATTCTCCTGTTTACAAAAATGGCTCTGAACCCATATGTAAAGGAGCTGTATACAACTATAAAACGCCCTTTTCCTTCCCGTCTATAGAAATTCAGGGATCGGATTGTTTCTGCTATAATTGTCGGGGTTGGATTTATCCTTTGCTCAAGCCTCGCAAAAACATCAAATATCGCCACATCCACATACCCTAATGTCTTTGGGAAGATAACTAAACCATAGATAGCCAAAGCAAAAATATTCCTAAATGTCTCCTTACTTGAATGGCTATGGATTAAGGTCCGTAAAATATCCCATGATATACAGTAGCTTACCCCTTTTCGGACAACATGGTTTTCGACCCAATTTTTTTCCACTTCCAGAATTTTAGACATTTTTTTCTTGAAACCCGGCGCCTTTGTATCCTTCAAATAAATACGGTATGGAATAACGTTCTCAATATGCAACAAGGTCGAATATTCCTCTATGGTTGGAGTCATATCCTCTCGGTTGAAGGTAAAACATCGATAAACGGGATTCCAGAATTGCACCACAGCCCGGATCACCTCACCACTGACCTTAACCTGAATTAACAGTGTTATGTCCCCATAAGTCTGAGTGAAGGCTTCTTTTTCTGATATGTTCCATTGATTCCATATATCCATCAATTCTCGGATATTATTTTGCCTGATAGTAAGATCAACCTCGGCTGGAAATGCTGACACATATCCCATATTTAAACAGTCCCTATTATCCTGTTGACCTTTCTCGGACTGTTTCCTAACCTCTAAATGCTTCTCGACCACTGAGACACTCTGACCCTCCATGAAAGTCCTTTTGGTTGAATATTATCCCAAGACCAATAACCTTCCATGTGCAAAACAATGATGACAAGAATGCAAAAAACAACAAAAAGAAAATGTATTAGTAACGGGAATAAATTCGAATAATACAAAAAAAATATAATTCAAAACAAAAATTATCCTTGATATTGCCAACAAAATTTCGGTATTATAACACCCTTGGGAGGAAATATCAACACTTATTACGGGCATTGTGATGTACGTTCATCATTGTCCAATTTTCAAAAATAAATGTATTCGGAATGGAATAGAAGGTAAAAGGATTGGAAATATTCCTCCATGTGTTTTTAACTTCGGGATATCTAATTAGAAATCCGGTATGGCTTCGCCTAGGTTTACTATATGAAGGTGAATTAGTTCTAAAAGCCCCGAATTGTTCCTCACTGTCGCCGGTGAAGGCTAGTAAGGCACCCCGATAAAAGCGGGTTCAATTCGTTAGAGTTTATTTCCCTAGCCCATGTGGATTGTTAATCACGAAGGCTTAGGTAATTTAGTACTCCAGAAGTGTTTCACTAGCCCATGCGGATTGTTAATCACGAAGGCTTAGTTACTTTGCTCCCACCTAAAAAGATGGAACACGGGTATAGGATTCATGATATGCAAATACACGTGTAGTGTGTGAGGAGAAATAACAAACCTTTCACCACCTATTCTACATCCCTTATTCTAAATGCCCCAACAAGATTAAACAACATAAACCATCAATTAATCAATAAATGAATATATGCACTAAAATAACCAGAGAACAATTATAATATGTATGCACATGAATATGGACATATTTAAAAACATTTTATTATTTTTGAAATTATCCTTTTTTTTAAATGTGGGAATTAAAATTAAATACCAATTAAACCAACAAAACCGAGACTTTGATAACACATGACTAATTCTAGGCCTGACTCTCTAATATGTCCCCAGTGGAGTCGCCGAGTTGTCGCAACCTAAAAAAATAACAAGTCTCATCGCAAGACTTTATTATTCGTTAAGTGTCACATTAAAAAAACCGAGGAAAAATCGACTTAATTCCTCTTGAAAAATGAAGGTTTTGAAAATGACCTTGAAAAAGACATGGAGTCGCCACCAATCTTTTTTAGCTAGGTGTCATCGGCCATCTATTAAAATCGATTTTATAAAATATTTTAAAATTAATTAAAACATTTTTAAAACCAATTTCAAGTTTGCGTTTTAAACCAGAGAAATCAAAAAAAGGGGTTTGGGACTCGGTTACGTGTGGGGAAGGATTAGCACCCCCACAACGCCCGTATAAAACGGTACCTTATTAATCATGTGTTATCTCAAGTCTTGGTAAAAAGTCGGTTTTAAATTTAGTATTTCAAGTTAATTCCCAAATTAAAGAAAAATAATTCCATTTTTAATTGAAAATGATCCGGAATTTATAAATTCAAAATTTTCCTATATTCCCCAACAAACGTGGCAAAATATAGAAATTTTTATTAGTTTGAAAATTGTCTGAATCATTCTCATTTTAAAGAAGATGTTTCGTTATTAATGATAATTGATGAATTCCTCCCCTGCAAACCCGACAGAGAACTCATGAATTATTTTAATTCGGGAATATCTTTATTTTATTGAAAATCATTACCTTTTTCAAGACATTTAAAATATATATGAATATGAATATGTGTGATATAAATAAAATGACATAGTAAAGTCTAAATAATATAATGCAACCTAAATGGTATGACATAATTTAAATGTCTTAGCATATTCTAAATGAAATGAAATATCCTAAGTTAATATGATATATTCTAAATGAAATGAAATGACCTAGGAAACATGATATATTCTATATGAAATGTAATAACCTAGGTAACATAATATATTCTATATGAAATGAAATAATTTAAATGACATGGCAAATATAAATGATATGGCCTATAATCTAAATGACATGAAACATAATATAATGCTATCATATAATATGCATGGAAATAAGAATAAAAATAATAATGCATGAACATAGTATATGCTAAATAATATGACAAAAATAACTAAATAAAAAATATAGGATATCATGAAATATTCAAAACCATATAACAAATAATATAATATAAAAAATGTAAATCCAAGATAATAACACCATCATGAAAATTAAACATAGCAAAAATTACATATTATATAATATGCATGAATATGGAAAACGCAATGCATGAGAATGTATTTTTTTCCTTTAATGAATGAAATCCGTATATCTAAAAAGATATCCGGCTACCTTAGGAAAATATATCAAATTAAATATTCTAAAACCAAAATACTTTGTGATTGTTTGAAATTTTTTTTGAAAAAGCTTAGATTAAAAATAAAAACTTAACTAAACCCTCTTTTAAATGGCTCTAATTTCCTAAGTTTAAAATCTCGGACTTGACCACCCTTAACCCGAGACTTAAAAAATCATTTTAAGAGTTTAAAAAGGCTTAGAAACTACCCTAAGTCAGTAGCTAAATTTCCTAATCAGCCCTCTCTAAGTAACTTAACCAAAACAGAAAAATGATTTTCCTTCAAATTCAATTCTGCCTCTACTGTCCAGTTTTAAAGCACGATTTTTTATCCTATTTTTAAAAATTCAAAAAAATCTTAAAAAAAAATTAGTGACTCAGGACACGTAAAACTATACGAGAAAAATCGGCTTAATTTTTTGATTAAAGATGACTGTCCAGAAAAATTGAAAAAGTACGAGTACTGGGTGAAAAAATTATTTTGCCAAAACACATTTTTTGCCTTTGATAAAATCATTTAAAAATCAAAGTAAAAATATTAGAGACTCTCTAAAAGACTCACAAATAGACCTGCTCATGGGCTGGGCAGCCCGTCCGGCCCGACCCGTATTGGGCCTGACCTGGGCAGGATATTTTTAATCCTGGCCGACCCGGAACAGTGTTTTTTAATTATAATAATATTATTTTATTTAATTTTAATTATAAAAATATATAAAAAATAAAAAATATATATTTTTTAATATTATGAACAGTGAATTCGGGCTTGCAGGGCCGACCCGACCCAGGGCTGAACCTGGGTAAAGATTTTGAAAAAAAATCGGGTCGCGGCCCGGCCCGGCCCATGAGCAAGTCTACTCACAAACAGTAGCTAACACTTTTGAAAAGTTAGGCAAAAATTGGCTAAGTAAAAAAATATATAAAGGTAGAATAATCAATTTGATAACTCTTTAATTTTCCACAAGTATGCTCAAGTGAGCAAGACTTGAGCCATTGATTGGCCTAAGTCATAAATCAAGTGGCAAGGACATGAAGTGCATGAAAAATACAGCAAATATGATGCATGAAATGCATGATTTAAAACCTAAATGACATGAAAAATGCATGACATCAATAAAATGACCTAGACCTAAATGAACTTGCATGATATTTAATGCAACCTAGGTCTAAAATGCATGAATATGCATGGCAAAGCAAACCAATTCTAAACCTAAAAAATGCATGGCAATAACACAAACATATGGCATGCTTAAACAAAATACTCAACCAAATATCGTGAAAATGCAAACCTATCAACTAACATAAAAAAATGCACACACAAAGCATACAACATAGGGTGGCCGAATGGTCTCATGCTTAAAATGAGCATGGTATTTTCACAAACACATGATATACTAACATGCATAGCTAAAGAATAATGCTCAAATCATGCAAATATAAAGTAAAGGCATGAAAACCAATAGGTATTTTCACAAACACATGGATTACAAAATATAAAACATAAACAAACTTAAACATTTTGAAAACAGAAAATAAAAAATGCAAGACAAGTAAAATAAACATGATAACAAGATAATAGACTCAAAAATAGAAACAAGCAAGCAACCAAATTAAAACAAGCTTCATATTTATGTATTATAAGAAGACTTAAAGCATCAAAACTTGTTAAATATCAAGAATAACATGAAATAAAAAATGCAAACAACAACTACCCAAAAAGCTAGGCCATTCAACTATCTCAAAAACAAGAGGAAAAAAAATTTCATAAGCTTTTTACAAGAAAGAATCAAGAAGGAACTTAAAGAAGAATATTAAAAACACTTATTTTAAAAGAGAAATCAAAAGAAACTCACCAAAATAGTAATCAAAACAGCAAATAAAAAATGGAAAATCCAAGAAAGTGCAAGAGTATGGTGCTTAAAGCAACCTCTAGAAGCTATATTTCAAGCTTTTTCTCTTCTAACTTTCTTTTCTTTTCTAAACTTTTCTTTTTGCCTTTCAAGAATAGAGAGAAAAATCAGCCAAAACCAAGAGAGAATAGAGAGTGAATAGCTAAAAATGAAAGAGAGAGTGACCCCTCCTTGTAGTGGCCGAATGGCCCTTACCCCCTAGGGTGTTGTCATCTTTTCTTCAACCAATTTTCATCCAAAGGCTATTGATCCAAGATGTTTAAAAAATGAAATTATCACCCTTAGATTAGGCCATCAGCTATCCACAATTACAGCTGTTCAAGAATCTTAAGCCATTATGTTGACACTCTCCCTCTTCATGTATTGGTCTATGTGGCTTATTTGCAAAGGCTTGATAAAAAAATAACTAACCTACTCTTCATTGTTGGCCTTTTGATTAAAAATCAGAAAATGTCCACCCATTCTTAGGCCTTGGCTGGCCAACCCCTTTTCTTCCAGACCATGTTTCATTTTTTTAAAAGGCAAGAAAAGCCCTTTTCGGTTTCTTGGAAAAAATGACCTTTTTGCCCCCCGAGCATAAATAAATGGAAAACGGACTCCAAATTCAAAATTTCTTTTTTTAATACTTTAAAAATAATAAAAAATTAAATTCTGAAAGTTTTCAAAATTTTTCGAGTCCATTTGCTATTTATTTAGATTTTTTCTTCCAAAATTACCCTTTTATGCTTCCAAACTTTACCATTTTTTAAACGAGCTCCAAATCAAGATTTTTCTTCACCAATATCTTCCAAATAATTTAAAAGTGTAATATGGAAGTTTTCATAATTTTTTAAACTCATTTGGTATTTTTTCGAGATTTATCTGCTTGAATTACTACATAGGGGGCCTGGGATTTGGCCATTTTGCAAACGAACTCAGAATCCATATTTTCTTTCACCAATCTCTTCCAAATAATTTAAAAATGAGATTTGCAAATTTTCAGAATTTTTGGAGTTCATTTGCTATTTTTCGGGATTTATCTTCTTGAATTTTCGTATAGGGGACCCGGGATTTGGCCATTTTGCAAACGAACTCCGAATCAAGTTTTTATTTTTCCAATATCTTAAAAATGATTTAAGAATGAGATCTAAAATTTTTCAGAATTTTTGGAGTTCATTTGCTATTTTTTCCAGATTTTCCAATTTTGCCTTTTTATCTTCGAAACCCAGTTTTGCTCAAAACAAGTCCGATTTTCAGATTTTCATCAAAATGAGCTTTGGGCTATCCTTTTTTAATCACTCCTCATCCATTAGGGGTTTTATTCTTACCGAATCGGGTCATTTCTATAATTCTTTCAAATTTCACCGAAATTCACCAGAAACCCTAATCCTCGGTTTTCCCTTTCAGTTTTTCTTCCAAGTAGCTTCTCCATTACCCGTAGTCAGTGCTTATCTTTCATTTGGAATCTTCAATTTCAATCAATTTGATCATTTAAGCACTTTTCCCCAAATTTTCCAAACTAGGGTTTCCTTTCTATTGAATCTCCGTAACCCAACTTTCGAACTCCATATCTTTCAATGTAGACCTCGGATTATCAAAATTCTTTCGCCATTTTTCCATTGAACTTCAAATCTTGATTTTGAAAGTTGGTTGACTTTTTTAGTAGTTGGCTTTTCGAGGTTGACTTTTTGAGGTTGACTTTTTCAAATTTGACTTTTTATGCTCGCCTTCTTAGACTAAGTCTCGGAGTATCACCTGCAGGATGAAAAAGTCTTTTTACATTCTGAAACATCAATTTAGGAAGAAAACATACCTGTTTTAGTGGTCCGAACAAAATTAGGTGTCTACACTCCGTATTTGTTTCAGCTATCAACACAGGGTTTCTTCAATGATCAGTCTTAGGTTTCGAATTAAGGTGTCATACAGTACAAACGCGAGAAAGTTCTGCTTAGTTTGACGGGTAGATATTCAAATCAAATTATTTAGGTGATAAAGGCCTCTTTGTTTGGAGGTGTTATTTCATGTCTTTGCTTGTAAGGGTTAAATAGGATTGAGCATAGTGCTCAAAGGGTAGTTTTCGTATTTTAGGGTATTGGTTTTACATTGGATGATCGAAACTATGGATCTTTATTTCTTTTTCAATAAAACAACATTGCTGTTCAAATATATATATATATATAATACAATAAAATTAATACTTTTTTCTTAAATTATGTGCATGAAAGTCAAATAGGTAAAAATAAGGGTTAATGAGCAAATTTGCCACCATATTATAGGTTGATATTGAAATTTGCCATCATACTTTATATTGATTGATATTTGCCATTGTACTTTTGAGATTAGAGCAAATTTGCTACTATACTTTTATTTAATTGAATTTTACCATTAAACTTTGATCTTTTATTTAATTTTGCCATTCAACTTTGATTTTGGAATATTTTAAGATAAAATTAATTTATAAAAAATATTAAAAATTAAAAAATTAACAAAAAAGTTTGTTTTATAAAAAACTAAAACTTTTTTTAATCATTTTAAAATTAATTTATTAACCCTCATTATTAAAATAAAATATTTGAAATACTTTTTTTTTATTAAATTTTATCTAAAAATGATCAAAATTGAGTGACAAATTCAATCAAAAATCAAAATTTAATAACAAAATTAAATCAAACAAAAGTGGAGTGGCAAAATTTAATATTGAGTTAAAAGTATAATGGCAATTTTGCATATAATCCCTAAAAAAACTGTCAGAACCTAAAAAATAACAAGTCTCCTCATGCATTGGACCATGTGGCACAATTACAAAGGCTTTGATCAAAAAAACAACTATCTTACTATCCACTTTCTGCCTTTGGATGGAAGAGCTCAGCAAAAATCACTCTCCTCATGGGCTTGGCCGGCTAACCCTTCATATTCCAACCCACTCTCCATTTTTTCAATTGCAAGAAAAGCCCTCTTCGATTTCTTCAGTAAAAATTACCCTTTTAGCTCTCGATCCTAATTAAATAATAGACAGACACCAAATCAAAATTTTATTTTTTCAATACTTCCTAAATAATATAAAATTGAATTCTGGAAGTTTTCATAATTTTCCGAGCCTATTTGCTATTTTTCCCGGATTTATCTTCTAAAATTGCCCTTAATGCACCTGAACTTTTGCCATTTTGCAAACAAGCTCCAAATCCAGATTTTTCGTCGCCAACCTATTCCAAATAATTTATAATTGAGATCTGGAAGTTTTCATAATTTTTCGAGCTCATTTGCTATTTTTTCGGGATTTATCCTCTGGAATTTCAGCTTAGTGGGCTCAAAATTTGCCATTTTGCAAACTAGCTCCGAATCCGGATTTTTCTTCATCAATCTCTTCCAAATAATTTAAGATTGAGATTTGAATTTCATAATTTTTCAAGCTCATTTGCTATTTTTACAGGATTTATCTTCTGGAATTTTCAACTTAGTGGGCTCAAAATTTTCCATTTTGCAAACGAGCTCCTAATCCATATTTTTCTTCGCCAATCTCCTCCAAATGACATAATATTGAGATTTGGAATTTTTGGTAATTTTCCGAGCTCATTTGCTATTTTTTTCCGTATTTTCCAAATTTGCCCATTTACTTCCGAAACTCGGTTTTACTCAAAACAAGTCCACTTTCCAGATTTTCTATTTCTATGCCTTTGTTATACATTGAATTGGAGTTGGTCCGAAAACACGCAATTTTTACGATCAAATTCCCCTCCGATTTGATTTTTCCTTTTTTCAATATAGGGAATTTTCTCATTTTTTTCGTTTTTCCTCCAATAAGCTCTTTTCTCGGAATTACTTCAAACTGAGCCCTAGGCTATCCTTGTTTACTCACTCCTCATCAATTAGGGGCTTTAATTTTATGAATCGGGCCATTTCTGCAATTTTTCCCAATTTTGCCAAAATCCACTAAAAACCCTAATTCTCGGTTTTCTTCCGAATTGACTCTTCCTTAGGTTTTGCTTCCAAATGGCCTCTCCATTACCCGTAGTCGTTGCTTATCTTGTATTCGAAACCTCCAATTTTGACCAATTTGATCATTTAAGCACTTTTTCCAAATTTACCGAATTAGGGTTTCCTTTCCACTAAATCTTCATAACTGATGCACCCAAAAGAGTGTATCTTATTTAACCTTGCACTTAAAAAAAATCAATTGTAGAGTATAGTGATTAGCAAGGGTCGAGTCCTCAGGGATTGGGTTTTAGTTTATAAGTTAATAGTTTATAACTTAAAAAAAAGTAAACAAAAGTAAAGGGGATTTTGAAATCAGATATTAAACTAAAGTTAACAATAAGAATGAGAAAACAAGTAATTAAGAAGAATCAAATATGAAAAATATGGTTAAGGTTTCATTCTCAACCACTAGACATCATTAAGAATCAATTTCATATCTATCAACATTAATTAGCTATCAAAGTTAACAACCGTAGATAACAACAAGTTCTGTTACCCCAATCTTTCCTTAGTTTGTCGTTAAATAGAACAAGCTCTCTATTTAATTTCTAACTATCAAACAACCTATAATAAGCTCTCTAAGTTCAATTTAATAGCAGCTTTATGATGAGAAAGATAGGTTGATCTAAGCAACAAACACATAAGCTCGGATTGTTCAACTTAGGTTATGTTCCACTTTGCAATTATTGAAAACTTGACCATAATCATTAATCACAAATTGCCACTTATGAATAGGAAATCAAGACAATTACGGATCAAGACTCCTAAACTAGCATTAGACAATTATCAAGATTTATCTAGTTGGCCACCTAAACGAATCAAAACATCATCATGAACAATTTTAATGGAAGAACATAAGCAACTTTGATAGAAAACAATGATAGATAGATTCTGAAAATTAATTACATAACATGTCTAGGGCATTGAAATCACCCTTAACCAGATAAAAGTTTAGCCTAGCATAGGTATTGTAAACATAAACATAAAATTAAAGAGAATCTAAGAAGAAAATAAAAGAAAGAAAGAAGAAGAAGAAGAAGAATATTAATTATCAAGCCTCTTGCTCTCTCAAAAACAATGAAACAAAGAAGAAATCAGAACTTTGATGCTTGGAGAAGTGTAAATTTCGTATGCCCCCTTGATCTCTATTTATAGGCAATAGCTAGGGCATCAAACAAGTGAATTTCAGCTCTCTCCCTTTAATAAATGCTGACTTGTGGCTAAAGTTAAGGAAAAGTGGCTGACTTTTGTGTTTTAAGGAAAGATATAAGCCTTGGCAGCCAAGTTTGAAAAAAGTATGAAAGTTTTAGTCAAAGAACTCTTTAATGAAGAGAGATTACAAACTTGCAAGCAAAGTAAGTGTAAGGAAGGAAAGTCTTGGCTGATTTAATTCTCCAACTTTGACTAGGATTAGCTTTAAGGAAAGATACTTGCAATTAATGCAATTAATGCAAGTTGACAGCCACTAATCCTTCTTTGTCAAGGATAAACATAAATGTCAGCTAGGGTATTAAGAAAAAAGATGTGATTTGCGGCTAGGGTTTTTCTGCCACTAAGGTTTTTAGGGAGATATTCCAATGCCGATTTGGATGACCATTTCTTATCCGATTTAGGCCTATGACCAACCGTTGGAAAGCTAATCAAGTGATATTCAAAAGTCAAGAAGGAAGTTTCTTCGAATAAAGATTCTAACATCATATTTTCTTAGAAACAAGCCCCAGAGGTCAAATCTGTCTTCTTGCTTTGCACCAAGAATTTGATCTTTTTGACTCCCAACTCTTTTTCCATATTGTGATTGTGATTTTGTAAGCTCTTTAACATCCTAATTGACATTTTTTGACTTCATCTCCTCCAAAATACCTATAAAGCATAAAAACCTAGTAAAATGTCAAGGAAGTAAGAATCAAAGCACAAAGTATAAGGAAATTAAATAGGAAAATGTATGAAATTAAGCACTTATCAACTTCCCCCACACTTAATCTTTTGCTAGTCCTCGAGCAAAATCAAATAGACACAAGGTAAGAAAACCGAATCTAGTTCACTTTCAATTCAACTTATAGATAATCATTGAACATGTCTTACAAACTAATCAATAGCTTAAAGAGTTTCACAAAGAATCATGCTTGATAGTAAAGGGTTTGAGTTAAGTTAACATAACATATTTCAATCAAAATAGTGCATGTTCAAACTTAATCTCAACTTCTCACATGGGATACTCTCATGATTTTCACTTTTTAAAGTAGTGGTAAAGTGTTTACACTCAATCAATCTCATGAAAACAGTTCTACCATATGCTTGCTTGTCCACCTATTATCCACTATTTAAATCATGCAACTTCATAAATCAAGAGGTCTTTATTAAAGGTTGTAATGGGGCCAAGGGGGAATAAATGTGGTTAAAGAATAAAAGGAAAAGGATATTACAAAGGTTCCAAAGATTTCATAGAGTTTAGAGACATAATAAGATTCATACAAAGAAAACTTCTCAAAACTCTTTACAAAGCACATAATACATAGGCCAAATATTCATGTTGGGCCTTTTCTTCATTCTAAACAACTTTGTAACATCTTTTTCTTTTTCCACAGGTTCAAGAGATGATTCATATATATTTTTTTTTTCATTTTTGTTTTCACATAGGAATGTATTTGCCAATATTCCCTTTCTTTTTCTCTTGACTTTTCTTTTCTTTTGCCCCACACTTATTTCTTGTTTCTAACCCAAAATTTGAATAGATCTTCCTTGTCTTTGCAATATGTCTCAAAACATGCTAATTCATCTTTAGAACAAGGGTCAGGATATAAATAAGTAAATTTAGGTTAGGGATAAGATATGGTTACCAAATAAATAGCTTATTCAATGTAGGCACAAATTGGCTCACTAAGGGGGATGTTCTCTTGGAACATCAATAAGGGATGGCTGTTTGGCCCTAGTTAAAAATCATAATGCCTCTATCATATTCATGTTGTCACATGCATCAATATAGTCTCAATAAGGTTTAAATCAAGTTCTAGAGAATCATGTAATCATAAGAGCACTCAAGAAAGAAATTAGATTGATATGTTTAATGCATCAATCATATAGGCTCAAAAGCTCACAAGGATGATTATACAAGTCAGATTTAAGTCTAAACATGCTTCTTTCTCAATCAACATATCATATTAACATTGGCTCAAAAAAAATGACATCAAGCTCAATTCTCATGAAAATATTCTCACTAATAAATCAGTTTTAGACTTATGCAATTCATATCTCATCATAGTATTGAAAGTAACTAAAACACACTAAAAACAATATAAAAAGAATCAAAAACAAAACACACTAAAGAAAATCCTAAATTCTTCCCCCACACCTAATTTTTACATTGTCCTCAATGTAATGCTATTA
Source organism: Fremontodendron californicum (assembly GCA_030761205.1). Lineage (NCBI taxonomy): Eukaryota > Viridiplantae > Streptophyta > Magnoliopsida > Malvales > Malvaceae > Fremontodendron > Fremontodendron californicum. Next base: position 7,615,783 of record JAULJL010000032.1, read on the forward strand.
TCCCCAATGCAAGAATTATATGTAAGTGAAAAGAACTACTAAACAAACAAAAGAAAAACAATAAAAGATAGAATGATGGAGAGTAAGGAATATGCAAATCTGATTATAATAGATGCTCTCCATCCTTTTGGGTTGCCTCCCAAGAAGCGCTTGGTTTATTGTCCTCAACCTGACGTAGACCCATGCAATTATTATTCAACATAATTTGGCTCAAAAAGTGGTAACTCCTCGGCATCTTGTATTGGAAAGTTCTCATAGTAAGGCTTCAATCTATGACCATTCACTTTGAATGCCTTATCTGTTTTTGGGCTTTGGATTTCAACTGCACCATGAGTAAATACATTAGTAATAACAAAAGGTCCAATCCAACGAGAACGTAACTTACCTGGAAATAACTTAAGGCATGAATGGAAGAGAAGAAATTTTTGTCCAACAACAAAGTCCTTTCTTGATATCATCTTGTCATGGAATGCCTTAGTCTTTTCCTTGTAAATCCTATAATTCTCATATGCATCATTCCTTATCTCCTCTAATTCTTGTAGGTCAAGTTTTCTTTGCTTACCTGTCTCATCCATCTCCATGTTGCATTGTTTGATAGCCCAATATGATTTATGTTCCAATTCAACCGGAAGATGACAAGGCTTCCCATAAACAAGTCAATAAGGAGACATACCAATGGGTGTCTTATATGTTGTCCTATAAGCCCAAAGTGCATCATCAAGTCGTGAACTCCAATCCTTCCTATTTGGGTTAACTGTCTTCTCAAGGATGGACTTTACTTCTCGATTTGACACTTCAGCTTGCCCACTAGTTTGAGGATGGTATGAGGTGGAGACCTTGTGTGTGATGTTATACTTCCTCAAAAGTGCTTCCATAGTCCTATTGCAAAAGTGAGTACCTCTATCGCTGATTATGGCCTTTGGTGTTCCAAACCTAGCAAAGATGTTAGTCTTGACAAAAACTGAAACAACTTTAGAGTCATTAGTCCTAGTGGCTTTTGCTTCCACCCACTTTGGAACATAATCAGCGGCAAGTAAAATATAAAGATTACCAAAAGAAGAAGGAAAAGGTCCCATGAAATCCATGCCCCATACATCAAAAATTTCAACAATAAGTATTGGAGTTTGAGGCATTTGATTTCTAGCACCTAAGTTACATGTTCTTTGGCAACGATCACATGACTTGCAAAAGAGGTATGCATCTTTGAATATAGTAGGCCAATAAAATCCATAATCAAGAACTTTCATGGCTGTTCTTTTGGATCCAAAGTGTCCTCCACATGCATAAGAGTGAAAAAAGGTGAGAATAGATTGAAATTCAGTTTCGAGTACACACCTTCTTATAATCTGATCGGAGCAATGCTTCCAAAGGTAAGGATCATCCCATATGTAGTATTTGGCATCACTCTTGATCTTATTTCTTTGAGCTTGTGTCAACTCTTGTGGCAACTTCTTGGTAACTAAGTAATTAAAAATATCGGCATACCAAGGAGTTGTTGGACTTATAAAAAGAAGTTGCTCATCCGGAAAGTTCTCATTCAAGGGTAGTGCTTCCTCTTCATGAACTAAATGGCTAAGATGGTTCGCAACCAGTTGTCACTACCTCTCTTATCTTTTATCTCCAAATCAAACTCTTGTAAGAGAAGTATCCATCTAATCAACCTTGGTTTGGCCTCCTTATTAGTGAGTAAGTACCTAAGGGCTGCATGGTCAGAAAATACGATTACTTTAGTACCAATTAAATAAGATCGAAATTTTTCTAGGGCAAATACAATAGCCAAAAGTTCCTTTTCAGTAGTGTAATAGTTTAATTGAGCATCATTAAGAGTTCGGGAGGCATAATAAATGGCATGTGAGGCTTTGCCAACCCGTTGGCCCAAAACAGCTCCAATGGCATAGTCACTAGCATCACACATGATTTCAAAAGGTACATTCCAATCTGGTGGTTGCATGATAGGAGCTAATGTCAAGAGTCCCTTCAATGTTTCAAACGTCTCTTTGCATTTATCATCAAAGTGGAAAACCACATCTTTTTGTAGTAGCTTGCAAAGAGGTAGTGTGATCGTTGAGAAGTCTTTGATAAATCTCCTATAGAAACCTGCATGTCTAAGAAAAGAACGAACCTCTCTCACATTTGTAGGAGGTAGTAAAGAATGCATAATATCTATTTTAGATTTATCAACCTCTATCCCTCTACAAGAAATAACATGGCCTAAAACATTTCCTTGTTCTACCATAAAGTGACATTTTTCCCAATTCAAAACAAGGTTAGTTTCCATGCATCTTTCAAGTACAAGTGTAAGGTTCTCTAGACATCTATCAAAAGAATCACCATAGACACTAAAATCATCCATAAACACTTCTATGATGTTCTCTACATAATCTGAAAATATGCTAACCATACACCTTTAGAATGTAGCAGGTGCATTACAAAGACCAAATGGCATACGTCGGTATGCAAAAGTACCAAATGGACATGTGAATGTTGTTTTCTCTTGGTCCTCTGGAGCAATGGCAATCTAATTATAACCTGAAAAACCATCAAGAAAACAATAATGAGAATGGCCAGCTAACCTTTCAAGCATTTGACCAATAAAAGGTAAAGGAAAGTGGTCTTTGCGAGTTGTGGAATTAAGTTTATGATAATCAATACAAACTCGCCACCTTGTTTGAATCCTAGTAGGAACAAGTTCATTCTCATTATTTGTTACCACCGTTACACCTGATTTCTTTGGAACCACTTGGACCGGGCTCACCCATTTGCTATCCGAGATAGGATAGATCACTCCAACATCTAGGAGCTTCAGTATCTCCTTTTTCACAACCTCCATCATAGGAGGGTTCAATCTTCTTTGTGCTTCTCTTGTTGGTTTGGACGCCTCCTCTAACAAAATTCGATGCATGCACATGGATGGGCTTATTCCCTTGATATCGGCAATTGTCCAACCAATTGCTGTTTTATGCTCTCTAAGCACCTGAATAAGTCGCTCTTCTTGCAAAGGTGTGAGCTCTTTGGCAATGATGACCGGTAGTGTGTCCTTTTCACCTAAGAACACATATTTCAAGTGGTTCGGTAGTGGTTTCATCTCTAAAGTTGGTGCCTGCAAAATGAAAGGTAGAAGTTTCTCATTAGATAAAGGCAAATCAATAAATGAAAAATTAAACCTTGCATCTTTAGGTGGCAGCGAGTGTAAAGATTCTAGTTCCCCTTCCACATGGTCAATCAAGGCTAGTTCCCCTTTAGCATTCCCCATTCCGAGATGTTTGCTAAGGACTATCTCCACACTATCTTCACCATCTAGCTCAAAAGCTTGCTGCACTAGTGAGTCAATTATATCAATATTAAAAACAGAATGCACATCACTAGGATATCTCATGGCCTCAAAAATGTTAAAGCGAATTATTTCACCATCAAATTTCATAGTTAAAGAGCCATCATGTACATCTATTTTAGTTCTTGCTGTTTTCAAGAATGGTCTCCCTAATAGAATAGGTGTGGGATTATAAGACATCTCATCTTCCATCTCAATAACATAAAAGTCAGCGGGAAAAACTAATTCCTTAACCTATACAAGAACGTCTTCTACAACTCCTCTTGGATAAGTGTTAGAACGGTCAGCAAGTTGTATTATAACACCGGTTTCCTCTAATGGTCCTAGATTCAATGAAGCATAAATTGAATATGGCATGACATTAATAGATGCCCCTAGATCTAGCATAGCACGCTCAAACCTGGGGTTGCCTATCTTACAAGGAATGGTAAACATACCTGGATCCTTGCATTTAGGTGGGAGTTTCTTTTGAAGAACAGCTGACACATTCTCCCCCACACTTACCTTTTTCATTCCATTTCAACTTCCGTTTAGATGTGCACAACTCTTTTAGGAACTTGGCATATCTTGGCACTTGCTTGATAGCATCTAGTAAAGGAATGTTCACCTCTACTTTCCGGAAGGTTTCCAAAATTTCTTTCTTTTGCTTCTCCTTCTTGGACTTTGGTAACCTGCTAGGAAAAGGTGGAGGAGTTATATATGAAGGAATGGATGGTTTAACAACTACCTTTTGTAATGGCTCATTGGGATGTGAAGATGATGCCATGCTGTTGTCCTCTCCTTGAGCACTATCCTTTTGTGGTGTCTCAAGCTGTTTCCCACTTCTTAGAGTTATAGCATTGGCATTCTCTCTTGGATTCACTATGGTTTGGGAAGGTAATTTCCCGGAATCTCTTGCTTGCATTTGACTCATGGTTGTTGCCAATTTCCCAATTTAAGTCTCCAAATTTGGGATACTTGTCTTTGTTTCCTGTTGAAATTGAATTGTATTAGAAGAAAGAGCTTTAACAAGATCTTCAAGAGAAGTACCTGAATTTTGGGTGGGTGGCAGTTGTTGTCGGGTTTGGTGTGGTTGTTGCACTATTTGCTGAAAACCCAGTGGCCTGTTGTCAAATGGTGGAGGAATAGTTTATGATTGGTTCCCTCCATAATTGAAGTTTGGACGATCCCTCCATCCTGGATTGTATGTGTTTGAGTAGGGATCATATTTCCTTGGTTGGTTTTGAAATCCACCCATGGCATTCACATGTTCATTGGTGTCCTCTTGAAGTGTTGGACACATATTAGTTTGGTGCCCCATGTTTGAACATATGCCACAAGCCTTTATTTGCTGTATATTACCTACAGCCAATTGTTGAACAAGAGAAGTCAGTTTATCAAACTTTTGTTCAAGGGGTGATATACTTACCTCATTGACTTTCTTGGGTTAAGGTGGTGGATCATGTCTCATTGAAAATTGTTGAGAATTGGCTGCCATGTTGGAGATTAATGTTCTAGTAGCCCCGAGAGTCTTATCAACTAGAGCTCCCCCACTAGCGGCATCTATCATACTTCTCTCCATAGGCATGAGACCTTCATAGAAGTATTGGATGAGAAGTTGTTCACTTATATGATGGTGTGGACATGATGCACAAAATTTCTTGAACCTCTCCCAATATTCATATAAGGACTCTTCGTTGTATTGCCGAATCCCACATATCTCTTTTCTAATGTTGGAAGCTTTAGATGCTGGGAAATACCTTTCCATGAATGCTTTCTTCATATCATTCCATGTAGTGATGGTCCCGGATGGTAGATAGTAGAGCCATTCCTTTGCTGAATCAGCTAAGGAGAATGGGAAGGCTCTCAACTTAACTTGCTCTTCCGTGACCCCTGTTGGTCTCATGCTTGAGCAAACTACATGGAATTCCTTGAGGTGCTTATTTGGATCCTTTCCTGCAAAACCATGAAAAGTTGGGAGAAGATGAATCAAACCAGATTTAATTCAAAAGCTACCTCAAGATTAGCATATTCAATGCATAATAGTTGTTGACCCAAGTCCGGAGCGGCTAGCTCCTTGAGAGTTTGGTTGTCAGCTGCTACCATCTCTCCTTTCTCCTCTTGGATGTTTTGAATCAACTCCTCGATTGGTTGTTGGTGAGAAGTTATAAATTCCCGAATTCTCCTAAGTCTTAAGTCTTCTTCGGGATCTTGGAACATTCACTAATAAACAAAAAAAAAGTAAATAATTAGAACAAAAAATAAGAAAAAACCAATAAACTAATAAACTAAAGAAAGCAATCCCCGACAACGGCGCCAAAAACTTGATGCACCCAAAAAAGTGTATCTTATTTAACCTTGCGCTTAAAAAAAACCAATTGTAGAGTATAGTGATTAGCAAGGGTCGAGTCCTCAGGGATTGGGTTTTAGTTTATAAGTTAATAGTTTATCACTTAAAAAAAAGTAAACAAAAGTAAAGGGGATTTTGAAATTAGATATTAAACTAAAGTTAACAATAAGAATGAGAAAACAAGTAATTAAGAAAAATCAAATATGAAAAATATGGTTAAGGTTTCATTCTCCACCACTAGACATCATTAAGAATCAATTTCATATCTATCAACATTAATTAGCTATCAAAGTTAACAACCGTAGATAACAACAAGCTCTGTTACCCCAATCTTTCTTTAGTTTGTCGTTAAATAGAACAAGCTCTCTATTTAATCTCTAACTATCAAACAACCTAGAATAAGCTCTCTAAGTTCAATTTAATAGCAGCTTTATGATGAGAAAGATAGGTTGATCTAAGCAACAAACACATAAGCTCGGATTGTTCAACTTAGGTTATGTTCCACTTTGCAATTATTGAAAACTTGACCATAATCATTAATCATAAATTGTCACTTATGAATAGGAAATCAAGACAATTACGGATCAAGACTCCTAAACTAGCATTAGACAATTATCAAGATTTATCTAGTTGGCCACCTAAACAAATCAAAACATCATCATGAACAATTTTAATGGAAGAACATAAGCAACTTTGATAGAAAAGAATGATAAATAGATTCTTAAAATTAATTACATAACATGTCTAGGGCATTGAAATCATCCTTAACCAAATAAAAGTTTAGCCTAGCATAGGCATTGTAAACATAAACATAAAATTAAAGAGAATCTAAGAAGAAAATAAAAGAAAGAAAGAAAGAAGAAGAAGAAGAAGAAGAAGAATATTAATTATCCAGCCTCTTGCTCTCTCAAAAACAAAGAAACAAAGAAGAAATCAGAACTTTGATGCTTGGAGAAGTGTAAATTTCGTATGCCCCCTTGATCTCTATTTATAGGCAATAGCTAGGGCATCAAACAAGTGAATTTCAACTCTTTCCCTTCAATAAATGCTGACTTGTGGCTAAAGTTAAGGAAAAATGGCTAACTTTTGTGTTTTAAGGAAAGATATAAGCCTTGGCAGCCAAGTTTGAATAAAGTAGAAAAGTTTTAGTCAAAGCACTCTTTAAAGAAGAGAGATTACAAACTTGCAGGCAAAGTAAGTGTAAGGAAGGCAAGTCTTGGCTGATTTAATTCTCCAAATTTGACTAGGATTAGCTTTAAAGAAAGATACTTGCAATTAATGCAAGTTGACAGCCACTAATCCTTCTTTGTCAAGGATAAACATAAATGTCAGCTAGGGTATTAAGAAAAAGATGTGATTTGCGGCTAGGGTTTTTCTGCCACTAGGGTTTTTATGGAGATATTCCAATGCCGATTTGGATGACCATTTCTTATCCGATTTAGGCCCATGACCAACCGTTGGAAAGATAATCAAGTGATCTTCAAAAGTCAATAAGGAAGTTTCTTCGAATAAAGACTCTAACATCATGTTTTCTTAGCAATAAGCCCCGGAGGTCAAATCTGTCTTCTTGCTTTGTACCAAGAATTTGATCTTTTTGACTCCCAACTCTTTTTCCATCTTGTGATTGTGATTTTGTAAGCTCTTTAACATCCTAATTGACATGTTTTGACTTCATCTCCTCCAAAATACCTACAAAGCATAAAAACCTAGTAAAATGTCAAGGAAGTAAGAATCAAAGCACAAAGTATAAGGAAATTAAATAGGAAAATGTATGAAATTAAGCACTTATCAATAATCCATCTTTCGGACTCCATATCTCTCGTTGTAGACCTCGGATTATCAAAATTCTTTCACCATTGTTCAATTAAATTTTGAATCTTGATTTTGAATATAGGTTGACTTTTCAATAGTTGACTTTCGAAGTTGACTTTTCCTGGGTTGACTTTTTTAAGATTGACTTTTCATGCTTGGCCCCTTAAACTACGTCAGGGAGTATCACCTGCAGGATGAGAAAAGCTTTTTTTTTTTTTTTTGCATTCTAAAACATCATTAGGAAGAAAAATACCTGATTTGAGGGTTCGAACAAAATTCGGTGTCTACAAAAACAAAAGGCCACATGTTACGAATCACTAATTGGGGGATAATGTCATTAATAACTGCTGAAGTTTATCAAATTTGTCAATGTGATACATGTACTTTAAAAATATTCAATATGGTACCTATACTATCAAACCGTATATTAGTGTGGTACCATAACTTAACACCGTTAAATATATATGGTGATGTGACATTGACCAATCAAGTGATGACACATGATAGTACCTGATTTTTTAGAAATTAATATCTAAATTTTTGTAAAAAAAATAAAAAATATTAAAATTAAAATATTAAAAAATAATATTAAAAAATAGAAATTATATTTTTAAAAATTAATATCTATTTTTTTTAATTTTAAAAAATTAAAATATTTAACTAAAATTATTTTTAAAATATAGAATATTTGTAAGTTACTTGTTAAACAATTGATAATATCTGAAATTCTTTAAAAAGTTTTTTTTTTTTTTTAAGTTTTTTTAAAAATTACAAAAATTAAAAATATTTTATTTCTTTTAAAATATTTATTAAAAAATAAAAAAATAAAAATATTTTATTTATTTAATTTTTAAAAAATATTTATTAAACTTTTTTTCTTTTTTTAAGTTAATACACTTGGCATCATAATGTGGTGCCATGTGTCATCATTATATTTTTAAAATAAATTTTTTCATTTTAAAAATTAAAATAATAATTTTTATGTTAATACACTCGGCACCATATAATGGTGCCACGTGTCAAGTTTTTCATTAGATACAAAAAGCCACGTCATCAATATTTAACGGTGTTACTGATAGATATTACAATAGCACACGGAGCGAAACTTTAAGTACCAAAATATATATTTTTAAAATACAAATACCACATTGATAAATTTGATAAACTTTAAGGGTCATTCATGATATTCCTTTTTTTTTTTATAAAAAATAACATTGAAATTAAGTACAAAATTTTTAATTTTGAAAATTAAGTTCTGAATTTAGTATTCTACATTAAATTAAACTAGATTGAAGCCCATTATCGCATGGAAGATAATTTTAATTATAATAACTTTTTGAAAGTAAAATAAAATTAATGATATAAGTTGAAGACATATATGTTGAATATTGTCTTAAAATCTTAATAATTAAAAAATAAGTGATTCTAATGAAAATGTACTAATATCACTGCTATAAAATAATTAATTAAAAAATTAAAAAAAAATAATAAATTTAACTATCAAAGTAGAATAATCAATAATTCAAGACGTTAATATTAAATTCAACTATCAAAATTCCAAGTTCAATCTTTTTTATTAGTTGAATTTTTATTAAAAATTTGAAATCTAGAAAATAGATTAAAGTTAAATGCATAAAATTTAAAAAAATTATTTCTACCATGCAAAAAAAGAAAAAAACCAAACCAAAATCAAAAGACCATCGAACTTAACAAAACATTAATACAGTGAATTTGAAAGAAAAAAAAAATTTCTTCTAATCAAATAGCTTTCATATACATGGCAAAACACCTCAAATTTATAGCACTGAGATTGTCAATATTAATCATAGTTAACTCAAAATTTTAGTATAAAAGTTGAGTATGACTTATTTTTGAATAATTTAAAGAAGAAACAATAATTGTATTTAAATTTTGAAAAAAAAAATTATTTGAGAAAAATGTTTTTTAAAAAAAAAAAAATTGGTCTAGATAATGATAATTAATTATATGAAATTAATTCGGTTCTACGTATCTAATTTTAAAGTATTCTAAAGAAATATGATCATGAACGTAAAATTCCTTCAATATTTAAATTATTAAGATAAATTGTCATTTATGTATTCACTCGAGTCAGAAATTATTGTTAAATTTAAAACCAAATTTAATGCAAAGAACATATCAATATATATAAGGCAATTTAAGGAATCAATTAAAGATGCTATTTATAAGGCAATTTAAGGAATCAATTAAAAATGTCAATCAAAATTGTTTTACAGTCGAAAAGCATTGGGACATTGGCCTTTAGATTTAAAAGCAAAAGAACATATAAGGCAATTTAAAAAATTAATTAAATAAGTTATTCAAAATTGTTTTATATATAAAACCAAACTATCAAAGTTCTCCATATTTTGTATCTTACATGATGGATTGAAATTTAATAATAATGACTAACTTGTTTGAAAATATATTAAATAAGTGTAATGTACAATGAAAATATTTAAATTAAATTAGTTTGATATTCGAATATCAAAATTATAATGTAAAAGAGAAATGTAAATCAACTGTAATGAAAAATAATATACAAAAGTATACTTCTAAAATTTAAATCAAATCAAAATAATTAAATGCAGGACACATGACATTTATTCAAAACTGTATACGTGTCAAAAGAATAGACTGTCCACATTGGATATTTTCCTTTTTTGCTAAAAGCTTTCGCTTTTATATATTTATATAAGATATAAGATTATATTCATTCCATATAAAATAAAATACATTTATTAGAGGACACATGTCGATTTTTTAAGATTTTCCACATGTCAACACTATAGACTATACATATAGGATATTTTCCTTTTTATCCATAGACTTTGACTTTTATATATTTATATAAGATATTGAGTACATGTTTTGTTGATTATTTTATTAACTATTTTACATTAATAAAAGTTAAAAAATAAATAGTTGAAAAGAAAAGAATATAAAGTTAACATAATTAAATGACAAAAATTTTCTTGAATAAAAATGATTTAATTCATTAAGTAGTTTTGAACTACTTAAGATTTTTTAACACTTTTTTTTATTAAAAATTTATTTAAGTGGTTTCTAATTTGAGTTGTCAAATACACTAAAAATATTAATACCAATATTTTATCAAACACATTCTAATTTTTTATTTTATTTTTTTGGTGACTATAGTATCCTTAAATAGTTTTAATTAGAAGCATCAGAGACTTCTTCCCTGCAAAAATAGTATTTTAAAAAAAAAAAAAAGAAATAATAATATACTCACTGTAGACACCTAATTTTGTCCGGACCACTAAACAGGTATGTTTTCTTCCCATATTGATGTTTCCGAGTATAAAAAGACTGTTTTCATCCTGCAGATAGTACTCCGAGACTTAGTTTAAGAGGGCGAGCACAAAAAGACAAACTTGAAAAAAAGTCAACCCCGAAAAAGTCAACCCCGAAAAAGTCAACCCCAAAAAGTCAACTACTGAAAAAGTCAACCCACTTTCAAAATCAAGATTTTAAGTTCAATTGAAAAATGGCGAAAGAATTTTGATAATCCGAGGTCTACATTGAAAGATATGGAGTTCGGAAGTTGGGATTTGGAGATTCAGTAGAAAAGAAACCCTAATCCAAGAAATTTGGGGAAAAGTGCTTAAACGATCAAACTTGTCGAAATTGAAGGTTCCAAATGAAATATAAGCACTGACTACGGGTAATGGAGAAGTCACTTGCAAGAAAAACCGAAAGAAAAGTCAATCCGGGAGAAAACCGAGAATTAGGGTTTTTAGTGGATTTCGGTGAAATCGGGGAGAATCACAGAAATGGCCCGACTTGGTAAGACCAAAGCCCCCAATGGATGAAGAATGGTTAAAAAGGATGGCCCAAGGCTTAGATTGAAGAAAATCTGAAAATCGGATTTGTTTTGAGCAAAACCGGGTTTCGGAGGTAAAAGGGCAAAATTGGAAAATTTTGGGAAAAATAGCAAATGGACTTCGGAAATTCTGAAAAATTTGTCAATCTCATTCTTAAATCATTTTAAAGAGATTGGTAAAAGAAAATCTTGATTCGGAGTTCGTTTGCAAAATGGCCAAATCCCGGGTTTCTTATGCAGTAATTCAAAAAGAAAAATCCCAGAAAAATAGCAAATGGACTCCAAAAATTCTGAAATTTTACAAATCTCATTTTTAAATTATTTGGAAGAGATTGGCAAAAGAAAATCTTGATTCCGAGTTCGTTTGCAAAATGGCCAAATCCCGGGCCTCCTATGCAGTAATTCAAGCCGATAAATCCCGAAAAAATACCAAATGAGCTCCAAAAATTATGAAAACTTCCAGATCACACTTTTTAATTGTTTTGAAGAGATTGGTGAAGAAAAATCTTGATTTGGAGCTCGTTTAAAAAATGGTAAAAAGTAGGGGCATAAAAGGACATTTTGGGAAGAAAAAATCCAAATAAATAGCAAACGGACTCGGAAAATTTTGAAAACTTCCAGAACTCAATATTTTATTATTTTGGAAGTATTAAAAAAAGAAAAATTGAATTTGGAGTCCGTTTGATATTTATTTGCATCCGGGGGGGGCAAAATGGTCATTTCACCCAAGCAACCGAAAAGGGCTTCTTTGGGCCTTTTAAAAATCAGAGCTGGGCTGGAAAAGAGAAGTACTGGCCTGCCCAAGCCCAAAGGAAGGAGGAAGCTTATGATTTTTTTCAATCAAGTGGTTAAAAATCAAGAGTTAGTTAGAGATTTTTTGATCAAGCCATGGGTATTTTTTCTCAATCCCACATCCCTTTGTAATGTCAAGCCAAGGAGGTGCTCACCTTATAAATAAGGAGTCTTGGCCTTTGGTTGAGATCACCCACTACCCTTTGTGAGATAGTCTATACACTTGTATTAGGATTATCCGGGTGGTGAGTCATAGTGTTTTTGTTGAGAGGGTTTGTAGCTTAATCCGTTCAAAAGCTACTCTGAGGGTATGTAGCTTAATCCGTTCAAAAGCTACTCTGAGGGTTTATAGCTTAATCCGTTCAAAAGCTACTTGTGAGAGGGTTTGTATCTTAATCCGTTCAAAAGCTACTCTGAGGGTTTATAGCTTAATCCGTTCAAAAGCTACTTGGTGAGTTTTCATTTTAAAATAATGTTTCTTGTTCTTCCTTCATTTCCTTTCTTAAGTATATTTTTCTTACATTTTGTTTTTACAATAAACTCACCATGGCCAAATGGCCTACATTATTTATTTTAAGTTGTTATTTTTGATTCATTTTACCATATTGTTTATGCTATTTTCTTTATTTTTGATGTTTTAAATATTATGTTATTTCATGTTCTTAAGTTATATTTAATTTGGTTGCTTTGTTTGTTGCCATTTATGTCTTAGATATCATGTTTTTACATTTTTAATTTTCTGTTTTCATGTTGTTTAAATTTGAGCATGTTTTAGAGTTAGCATATTAAGTGTTTGTGAAAATGCTTGTGTGATTCTTTGCATGATTCTTGTTTTATATCTTAGTAAGCATGTTTTAGATTTGGTATATTAGGTGTTTGTGAAAATGCTTGTGTGATTTTTGTGTTATGACTTAGTTTTTCATGCTAGCATACCAAGTGTTTGTGAAAATGCCATGCTTGTTGAAGCTTGGGGCCATTTGGCTACTCCATGTGTTTTGCATTGTGTGTTGTATTTTTGTCATGCTAGTTGTTAGGTTTTTGCATTTGCATGATATTTGGTTGGATTTTTGAATTAAGCATGCCTTGTGTTTGTGAAAATGCGATGCATGTCTTAGGTCTAGGTTACATTAAATGCCATGCAAGTTCATGTTAGGTCTAGGCCATATTATTTATGTCATGCATTTTCCTTACATTTAGGTTTAGATCCATGCATTTCATGCATTATGTTTGCTGCATTGTTTCATGCATTTCATGTTCATGCCACTTGAATAATGACTTGAGCCAATTAATGGTTCAAGATCATGCTCTCTTGAGCACACTTGTGGAAAATTAAGTTTGTCAAATTGATTATTCTACCTTTGTGATTTTTTTTACTTAGCCAATTTTTATCTAACTTTCAAAAAGTCCTAGCTACTGCTTTCAAGTCATTTTATGAGTTTCAAATATTTTTATTTTGATTTTTAAATGATTTTATCAAGGACAAAAAAAAATGTGTTGGCAAAGCAGTTTTTTTCAAAAAACTCGTACATCTCTGATTTTTCTGGGAATTCATCTTTGATCAGAAAAGTAAGAAAATTTTTCCTCGTGTAGTTTTACATGTCCTGAGTCTCCAGTATTTTTTTTTAGAATTTTTGGAATTTTTAAAAATAGGATAAAAAATCATGGATTAAAACTGGACAGTGGAGTCATAATTGAATTTAAAGAAAAACAAAGCAGTTTTTTCTCCTCCAAAAACTCGTACATCTCTGGTTTTTCTGGGAATTCATCTTTGATCAAAAAATTAATCCAATTTTTTCTCGTGTAGTTTTACATGTCCTGAGTCTCCAGTATTTTTTTTAGAATTTTTGGGATTTTTAAAAATAGGTAAAAAATCGTGGATTAAAACTGGACAGTGGAGTCAGAATTGAATTTAAAGAAAAACCATTTTTCTGTTTTGGTTAATTTACTTAGAGTGGGCTGATTAGGAGGGTTAGCTACTGACTTAGGGTGATTTCTAAGCCTTTTAAACTCTAAAAATGGTTTTTCAAATCCCGGGTTAAGGGTAGTCAAGTCCGGATTTTTTAAACTTAGGAAATTAGAACCATTTAAAAATTTTTAGCCCAGTTTTTATTGTTAATTCAAGCTTTTCAAAATTGTTTTCAAACAATCACAAAGTATTTTGGTTTTAGAATATTTAATTTGACATATTTTCCTAAGGTAGCCGGATATCTTTTTAGATATACTGATTTCCTTAATTAAAGGAAAAAATACATTTCATGCATTGCATTTTTATTTTCGTGCATATTATATGATAGCATTATTTTATTCCATGTCATTTAAATTATATGCCATACCATTCATATTTGTCATGTCATTTAGGTTGCATTATATTATTTAGACTTTACTATGTCATTTTATTTATGTCATGCATATACATATTCATTTATTTTAAATGTTTGCAAAAGATAATGGTTTTCAATAAAAAATAAAGATATTCCCGAGTTAAAATAATTCATGAGTTCTCCACCGGGTTTGCTGGAGGGAATATCATCAATTATCATTAATAAAGGAATATCTTTCTTTCAAAAAAAAAAAAAAAAGAGAATGATTCAGAAAGTTTTTCAAAACTAATAAAAAATTCTATATTTTGCCACGTTTGTTGGGGAATATAGGAAAATTTTGAATTTATAAATTTCGAATCATTTTCAAATAAAAATTGAATTATTTTTCTTTAAATTGGGGATTAACTTGAAATACTAAATTTAAAACCAATCTTTACCGAGACTTGAGATAATACACGATTAATAAGGTACCGATTTATACGGGCGTTGTGGGGGTGCTAATCCTTCCCCGCACGTAACCGACTCTCGAACCCGCTTCTTTGATTTCTCTGGTTTTAAAACGCAGACTTGAAATTGGTTTTTAAAATGTTTTAATTAATTTTTAAAATATTTATAAAACCGGTTTTAATAGGTGGCCGATCACACCTAGCTAAAAAAGATTGGTGGCGACTCCATGTCTTTTTTAAAGTCATTTTCAAAACCTTAATTTTTCTAGAGGAATTAAGTCGACTTTTCCTCGATTTTTTTTTTAAAAATGTCACGCCTAACGAATAATAAAGTCTTGCGATGAGACTCGTCGTTATTTTTTTTAGGTTGCGACAGCTTGGCGACTCCGCTGGGGACTATTAGAGAGTCAGGCCTAGAAATAGTCGTGTGTTATCAAAGTCTCAGTTTTGGTTGGTTTAATTGGTATTTAATTTTAATTCCCACATTTTTCTAATAAAGAGAATTTTGAAAAATAGTAAAATATTTTTAAATATGTTCATACTCATGTGCATGCATTTTATTATTGTTCTCTAGTTATTTAAGGTTGCATATTATAATTGCTTGTGGGTTAATGCGTTACACTATTCTTGAATGTTTTAATTGCTAGGGCATTTAGAATAAGGTTTGTAGAATAGGTGGTGAAAGGTTTATTATTCCTCCACACACTACACGTGCATTTGCATAACATGAATCCTATACCCGGGTTCCGTCCTTTTAAGTGGGAGTAAAGTAACTACGCCTTCGTGATGATCCTCCGTATGGGCTAGTGAAACACTTTCAGAGTATAAAGTACCTAATGCCTTCGTGATAATCCTCCGTACGGGCATAGGAAAATATACTCTAACGAATTGAACCCGCTTTTATCGGGGTGCCTTACTAGCCTTCACCGGCGACAATGAGGAACAATTCGGAGCCTTAGAACCGATTCACCCTCATATAGTGAACCTAGGCGAAGCCATGCCGGATTTCCGTTAGATATACCGAAAATAGGAACACATAGAGGGACAGTTCTAAACCTTTTGTTACCTATTTTACACTCCGAATAAGTGTGGTAGATCGGGCAACGATGTACGTACATCGCCCGTAATAAATGTGATACTCCGCCTCGATGGCATCGTGATGCCTAAATAAGCAGATATTGCTGGGGCAGATGTTCATTAGCTGTTTTTAAAAAAAAAAAATCTTTTTTCAAGCATTTTTGCATGTTGCACATTTCATGCATGTGTGAATGTGGCATATACATTTTTGGTTGTATTATTGATCTCATTCTTTGCAATCCACCCTGAAATTCTTTTGAAAATGATGTGATTGGTTTATCAAAAAAAAAAATTGGAGGCAAATCTTGCATAATGAGATTTTTGAATAACCAAGATTTAGGTCCCACCAATTTCGTGTAATCATTGATTTCTTTGTATATACCTTTGTGTTAATTCATTTATTTTTGCATGTATCATTTTGACATCATGTTATAGTCATAGCATGCATGGTCATTCATTGTAAGATACGTTTATGACATGCATGGTCATTATTTGTATATACTTATGTATCAATTTATTCTTTCTTTACATGCATCATGTTGGCATCAAGTTGCATTCATGCATTCATAGTCAGCATGATTTTTTCTGTATATATATCCATATATCAATTTATTCTTTCTTTACATGCATAATGTTGGCATCCAGTTGCATTCATGCATTCATAGTCAGCATGATTTTTCTGTATATATCCATTATCAATTTATTCTTTCTCTATATGCATCATGGTAGCATCAAGTTGCATTCATGCATTCATAGTCAGCATGATTTTTCTGTATCTATTCATATATCAATTTATTCTTTCTTTACATGCATCATGTTAGCATCAGGGTGCATTCATGGCATACATAGTCATCATGATATGCTCATGCATTAATTTGTCATATTGGCATCAGGTTGCGTTCATGACATACACGGCCAGCATGACTTTCTTTGTATATACTCTGTGTCAATCATTTATTCTTCACATGCATCATAATTGACATTGTGTGGCATTCATAGTGTATATGATCATTCATTGAGAAATGCATTTGGAACATACATGGTCATTCATTGCATATATCCATGCATTGGTTTTTCTTATTCTTTAAATGCATCATGTTGGCATCGTGTTGCATTTATAACATACATGGTCAACATGTTTCCGCTGTATATGACCACACATAACTTTGTTTATCCTTCACATGCATCAAATTGCACTCATGACATTCATAGCTCATTCATCATGAAACACATTAATAAGATGAAATAGAAATTGGCTTAGCTTTGAAGAGTTTTCTTCGTCAGCTAAAAGCTATGACCCCAACAGCAAGTGCGAGTATCATATTGGGGCAATTGGGCATTCGACTAAAAATGCAGAAAACTGAAGGAAAGAATTGAGGGTCTTGTCCACAATGGCATTTGGATTCCAGAGCTTATCGAACATTGGAAATCTGTTTTACCATAGATTGATTTCCTCTTGAAGAATTTTGAGGATAAGATTTGTTATCTTTGAAAGCATGTCAATAGGAGCATTCTGATGCATATATTTCTACACTTTGATGATGAAAGCTCTTGTCTCATGATGACATCTACATGAAATAAATAAATTTTGAATTTTAATATTTTGTGTTCATTTTATTTTAGCAATAAATTTGAAATTGTAAGAAAAAAAAAAGAAAAAAAAAACAAATGAAACTTTGAGAAAATTTGTGGTACACAATAAATAAGTGGTTTTCACATGAAATAATGAACAATCTTGAGAATATTGATGATCATTGTTAGAAATGACCCAATACCTTCAGCCTTCTCTTTTAGGCTTTCCTAAGCCTAAATCCTTTGAACCGAGACCACTTGAAAGACCTAATGCTTCAAGGAATATGAATGATTTGACTTCATAAAACCATTGTCATCACAGAATAAGCAAAGACTTAGATTTTAGTCTAGGCTATGAACAAAGGAACGAACTTTTTGAAAATTTTCAAATTCCTTGAAAATCAAACAAATTAGACATTCTTTCAAGAATCCAGATTTTGATAATTTGGTGTGTGTCAGGATTGTGCTAAAACCATTCATGACCTTTCCCAATGAACACAAAACACTAATTGCCCAGACATCACTTCATGATTGACACCTTGGGGCACAATGATTAAACTAGATTATCCCTTGTCCCAGAGAAAACCTGCTTTTGGGTCATGTTTTCCTTGTCTCTTCAAAGAACTCAGATTGGAAACTCAGCCTTTTCAAAACAGACCTAGACTTGCTATGTTCCTCGTTGATACAAATTCGCATGGTTAATCAAATTGGGGCATCATATGTGGAAATGATGGATACATAGTGAAGAAGGATGGGCTAATGCATGAATTATTGGGGGCATGCAACGAAAAAAAAAACAAAAAAAAAAAATTTTGTGATATCATGCATATGAGAATTCGGATGATTCCAAAGTGCAAAATGAAATTCTGAATATCTATTTCCCCTAGGGATTGCTTTTCAATGTGAATATTTGTGCTTGACATGAGAAATGGCCATCTTTCATATCCCTTTCACACAAAAAGAAATTATCCATAGTCACCCCTTTTGAGCCAAAAGAATTCTTTCTTCTTTGAACCCTGATCAAGGATTACCCTCTACACTGGGGGGCAAATGCGAGGAAAGATCTTTTCAAAGATCATTGAGAAATGAGTGATAGCTCAAGGACAGACACAAAGCAAATGGAGCCCCGAATAAATACGGGCTCACTCTGTCAAAGAAAAAGAAGAGAAAAAGATGGTGAAATGAAAGCCAAGAAAAACAAAAGAAAAACACAATAAAAAAATGTGTGTGAAAGACATGGCAAATTGAAAGCCAAAAGCAAGGAAGAAAAAGAGCAAAACCAAAAAGAAAGAAGTGTCCAATAAGGGACAAATGCTTCAAAGAGAATCCTCCTCAAAGAAAAGATCCTTGATTTGATTACCCTCGAACACATATTTTGGGCCTATTTATTCTTTCTTTCTGAACCCTGAGCCATGGCCTACATTACGTGCTTTAAAAGTCCATTTTGATCAAGCATGAATATTTAATTTGAAAGGTTTTTCCTCAGATTTTATCCCATTTCATCGAATTATCATTTCACTAAGGAAGAATTTAGAATTCTCAAGTGCATGGTAAAAAAAAAAAAAAGAAAAAATTGAAAAGAATGGGACTCTAGGGCGAAAACCCAAAAATGGGCGGTCTAGAGTAGAATAGGAATTTCTGATGCCATCTATGATAGTGCCGATACCCCAAAAGAAAAGATCTTATTAAAGGAGTGGTCATCGAGGAACATCTAGGAATTCCTGAACCCCCCAAATTGTCAGTTCTCATTCAGAGTATTGTCTTCAAAAACTGAAACTTTTGTTCCCAAGATTAAACTTTCTGGTTTAAACATCTCAGCCAATCTTGACGCTTGTCAAAATGCCTTGATATGGAAACAAAAAAGAATGTTGAATTTGCTGGGTTCTCAATGAATTCATGATTTATAAAACCTGTTCCATTTGTGAGCCTAGAAGGGATATACATTTTTGTCATGAAGTTTTCCTGGAAAAGCCAGAATCTTATTATACCAAGCCTTGCCAATCCCAGTTGAAAAAAAAAAACAGATTGATACTTAGACAACGATCATCAGTCTTCAAAAGATTTGTACATCACACATTGTGGGGTTAATATTTTTTGTTCAGAAGTTTTCAAAATGCGAAAACAAATAAAAATATTTTTGAAATACCCATTTTTAATGTTGACATGAGACAAGGGTTTTTCTAACCCAAAGGTATAGAACTGCCAGGATAGGTCCTGACTTCCAGATATGAGAAGAAGGACACGAAAAAAATAACTAAAACAGGCAAAAGAATATGACATGAAAAAATAATACGAACACGACACGAATAAACGAATGTTTCAAAATCTATATAATATGAATTATTAACGTATCAAAATTTATATAAATATAAAATACCTTAAACATTATTATGACACGACAAAATACATGAATTGTCAGGTTTAGTAGACCTGTTCAAGGGTCGGGTGGGGCTCGGATACCCGTCCGGCCCGACCATATTGGACCGGCCTGGAAAAGTATTTTTTAGTTTGGATCGGCTCGGCCCGAATTACTATTTATTAATAAAAAAATATTTTTTTACTTAAATTTAATTATAAAATATATAAATAATAATATAAAATAATTTTTTTATATTTTTTAAATAATGATTCGGGCTTACGAGCCGGGCTTGGACAAAGTTTGAATAAAGGATGTGGAAAAAATTTGAACTATGATCCGACCCGACCCATAAAGAAGTTTACTCCAAAGGCCACTAACCTATGTACTCTCTCCTTTTTAAAATAAACAAAATACAAATCTAAGATTAGTTCTATTCTTTCATTAGTTTTTCACGGTTGAGATAACTTTTAACCCAAAATTATATATATATATATTAATTTGTGACCCGTGCAATGCACGGATTAGTTTTATACATATACGTGTATAAATATATAAATTAATTTTATGTAATTATTTACATGTTCAAGATATATATAAATCATATAATATAATGAAGATATTAAACCATTATAATTTTTTTTTTTGATTAAAAATTTTGATAAAAATTCAAAAACATATGATAAACAATATTTTGAGAAAGAATAAAAAAATCTAAAATATAATATAAATAGTATTACCGAGCACACAAACAAAATGTTAAAATATAAACTAAAAGTTTCTATCATTTGAAATTAAATTTCTTCAATTTGCAGCATTCTCATCTTGTGCGATCATTTATATATACCTGTAAATTTATATAATTTTAAAATAAATTTGCTTTATTTAGAAAAACAATAGTTTTAAATATTTAAATAATGTGCGTGTTAGCTTACTCACGTGTATATTTTTTTTTGCAAGAGTTTCAGAACTATATATCTTGGTCTTTAGTATCTATATGTCTTGCCAATTTTTTTTGGCTTGATGCAGAATTGTATTTCTGTAAATGCTGAAGTAAAATTGTTTTAAATTTTGAGCAAATAATGTTATTAAATTGTAAAAAAGTTATTTAAAAAAAATTACTCAAAAGGATTTAATGAAATGTATTAAACTATTTACCTTTTGTATTTTTTCAAAGTAAATATCGACTATCTTTTTTATAACATATATCTTATCTCTTGAACATGTATAACTGTCAATCTTGAACTTCTAAAAAAACAATTGAACATCAAATTTTACTTCGAAGATATATGAACGACATATTAACACTTCCATTTTTTTCACGTTAGCATCTCCATCCTCCTGTGAGTAAGTTATGCAGAACTTTAATTAAATAACCTTGATATTCATATGAAGTTAAAAACTTATTGTGAAAATGATATAACCTCATTTTCTATTTGAAACAATTGATCACTTGTATAATTTAGAATTCAATTAGTTTTTTCATCGAGAAAAATAAATAGTGCATTGCCAATTTATGATACATTCAGAGTCAACTTATAGCTATGATGAAATACAAATAATAATCAAACTTAGATTAGGTTGAATTTAAACTTAGATTGTAGTCTTATATAAAACAATCTAAGCTAGGATTTTGTAATATTTTTTAGTGACAATTGATTATTTAAAATGTTATATGCCCATAATTTGTTAGAATTATTATCGATTATTGTTTTCTATTCAAACATGATTTATTTTTTAAATTTTGAAATTAAATATCTCCAATGTAATGCTATCAATTAGAGCTCTTAATTAATTATGGAGAAAAGTTCTATGCTATTAATTTGGTCTTCGAACATTAAGTTCAAATCATGCATTGATTTTTTTGTACATTAATTTTCTCAAAAGAAACTTTGCATTTATTAACAAACATGTAACTTCAATTTAGACCTTCGTGTTAAAATATAAGGTCACATTTAATTAATTAGTTCATTTGCTTAGATTAAAGAACGATGCTTTTCTATTAAAAAATGAAACTGATCATTTTTCAGATAAAAAAAATATTTACTTATTCAAATTTCTTTTTTTAAGAAATAAAGGAAAATCCTTTTACAGATGAGATAATTTTGGTTTATTATTTATATTAACTAAATGGCCTAAAAGAGTTTAGGTTTACTGTATTCTTAAATATTTGCTTGATAAGCTCATAAAATATACATTTTATGCCTTTCTACTTTTAGCTTTTGTTATGTTTTCAATCTTTATCTTGTTTACTTATATTATATTTTTGAAATTTAGGTACAATAAGGAGAATGAAGTCAAAAGATGTCAATAATGATGATAAAAAGCTTACAAAATCATAATCACAAGATGAAAGAAGACTTTGGAGTCTAAAAAGATCAATTTCTGGTTGCAAAGAAAGAAGGCAGATTTGACGTCCGGAGCTTATTGCAAGGAAAACATGATGTTAAAATCCTTATTTGAAGAAACTTCCTCTTGATTTTTGAAGCTGACTTGAATACCTTTCCAACGGTAGTTTACACGCCCAAATCGGACAAGAAACAGGCATCTAAATCAGTTGACGAAGGGAAGGAAGGTGCAGCAAAAAATGTAAACAGAGAGCTCAGCGCTGCGGTGCGGTGCCCAGAAACCTCAAAAACCATGAAAATAACCTTGAAAACGTGATTTTTATGCCTCATGACGTACTTGTGCGGTAAGTACTTGTTCCCAAGGTTCTAAAATTCTATAAATACCATCTTTTAAGGCATAAACTAGACATCTTTGAGGAGACTCAAGGATCATAATTAATTTCTTCTTCTTCTTCTTCTTCTCTATTCTTTTATTTTCTTTTTAATTTTATGTATATATTATTTATGCCTATGCAAGGCTAAACTTCTCTGTGGTTAAGGGTGATTTCAAAGCCTTAGACATGTTTTGTAATTGAGTTTCAGATTCTATCTATCATTAATTTTCTATCAAAGTTGCTTATCTTCTTCCATAAGAATTGTTTATGATTTTTGTCTAGATTTGTTTAGGTGTACAACTAGATAGATCTTGATAATTATCTAATGCTAGTTTAGGAGTCTTGATCCGTGTAATTGTCTTGATTTCCTATTCATAAGTGGCAATTTGTGATTAATGATTATGGTCAAGTTTTCGCTAATTGCAAAGTGGAACATAACATAGGTTAAACAATCCGAGCTTATGTGTTTGTTGCCTAGATCAACCTATCTTTCTCATCATAATGTTGCCATTACATTAAATTTAGAGAGCTTATTCTAGGTTTTCTAGTGGTTAGAGATTAAATAGAGAGCTTGTTCTATTTAACGACGAACTAAGGAAAGATTGGGGTAACAGAGCTTGTTGTTATCTACGGTTGCTAGTTTTGATAGTTAATTGATGTTGATAGATCTGATTATTGATTCTCAATGATATCTAGTGGTGGAGAATGAAACCTTAACCATATTTCTCATAGTTGACATTCTCTTATTTATTTATTTCTTACTTTTATTGTTCGCTTTAGTTTTTAAACATCATAAAATCCCTTTAACTTTTGTTTCCTTTGAATTTAAGTTTTAAACTAGTGATTTATAAACTAAAAACCAATCTTTGTGGATTCGACTCTTGCTAACTACTATACTTATAATTGATCTTTTTAGTGCAAGGTTAAATAAAGATAAACTCTTTTGGGTGCATCAAGTTTTTGACGCTGTTGCCGGGGATTGCTTCTTTTAGTTTATTTGTTATTTGGTTTATTCTTATTTTCAGTACTAATTAATTTTATTTTTCTTGTACATACAGGTTTTTCTTTTCAAATTTTGAGCAAAACACGATGGACTTGAGCAATTTAACACTTGAGGAGTTGGTGGCATACATGAACATTGAGAACCAACGAGCCAATCTCACCTCCCCAGTTCAACAATTGGCCATGGGTAATGTGCACCAATCAAGGCAGTGTGGAGTGTGCTTCATGATGGATCATCCAACCAATTGGTGCCTATACTACCAAAAAGATAATTTTGTACCAGCCTATTATGTGGAAGGATACCAAAGCCAACTAGGGTTCCACCAACAACAGTGTGATCCTTACTCAAACACTTACAATGAGGAATGGTGGGATCCTACTAATTATGGCTACTCGAAAAATTATCAAGAAGTAGATCCTTATGCAAACTACAATCATCCATCCAGCTTCAATCAATCATGGGATCAACAATAAGATTTTTTTGAGCCACCACCTCAAAACTTAGTTACTTCTTTAGAAGACCTTGCCAATATTATTGTTGCTAATACTTTGGAAATTCAACAGGAAACAAAGGCAATGCAACAGGAAAGAAGGGCTCAATTTGTCTCCACTCAACCATGGACACAACAACAAGATCTTTTTCAACCCCCACCGCAAGACTCAGGTACTTCTTTGGAAGATTTTGTCAATTCTATTGTTGCTAATACTTTGCAATTTCAACAGGAAATGTAAATGAACTTGGTTAATAGTATGGAGGAATTAGTAGAACATAGATCTCAATAACTCCCTTCCCAAACTATGATTGATCCAAAGGAGAGTATTAATGCTGCACAACTTGAGGATGAATTAGAAAATCCAAGAGAACCCGAGTGTCGCAACCTAAAAAAATAACAAGTCTCATCGCAAGACTTTATTATTCGTTAAGCGTGCCATTAGAAAA
Source organism: Fremontodendron californicum (assembly GCA_030761205.1). Taxonomy (NCBI): domain Eukaryota; kingdom Viridiplantae; phylum Streptophyta; class Magnoliopsida; order Malvales; family Malvaceae; genus Fremontodendron; species Fremontodendron californicum. The sequence goes on from JAULJL010000032.1 coordinate 7,640,345, forward strand.
AAAGAGGAAAAGTCGATTTAATTTCTTTTGAAAAATGAAGGTTTTGAAAATGACCTTGAAAAAGACATGGAGTCGCCACCAATCTTTTTTAGCTAGGTGTGATCGGCCACCTATTAAAACTGGTTTTATAAAATATTTTAAAATTAATTAAAATATTTTTAAAACCAATTTCAAGTTTGCGTTTTAAGACCAGAGAAATCAAAGAAACGGGTTCGGGACTCGGTTACGTGCGGGGAAGGATTAGCACCCCCACAACGCCCGTATAAAACGGTACCTTATTAATCATGTGTTATCTCAAGTCTTGGTAAAAAAGTCGGTTTTAAATTTAGTATTTCAAGTTAATTCCCAATTTAAAGAAAAATAATTCCATTTTTAATTGAAAATGATCCGGAATTTATAAATTTAAAATTTTCCTATATTCCCCAACAAACGTGGTAAAATATAGAAATTTTTATTAATTTGAAAAACTTTCCGAATCATTCTCATTTTAAAGAAGATATTCCGTTATTAATGATAATAGATGATATCCTCCCCAGCAAACCCGGCAGAAAACTCATGAATTATTTTAACTCAGGAATAATTTTATTTTATTGAAAATCATTACCTTTTTTGAAAACATTTAAAAGAAATGAATATGTATATGCATGACATAAATAAAATGACATAGCAAAATCTAAATAATATAATGCAACCTAAATGATATGATATAATTTAAATGCCTTAGCATATTCTAAATGAAATGAAATATCCTAAGTCATATGATATATTCTAAATGAAATGACCTAGGTAACAGAATATATTCTATATGAAATGAAATGTCCTAAATGACATGGCAAATATGAATGATATAGCATATAATTTAAATGACATGGAATATAAAATAATGCTATCATATAATATGCATGAAAATAAAAATGAAAATAATAATGCATGAACATAGTATATGCTAAAGAATATAAAAATAACATAACTAAATAAAAAGCATAGGATATCATGAAATATTCAAAATCATATAATAAACAATATAACATAATCATAACATTATCATAGAAATTATCATAGCAAAAATCACATATTATATAAAATGCATGAATATGGAAAATGCAATGCATGAAAATGTATCTTTTCCTTTAATTAAGGAAATCCGTATATCTAAAAAGATATCCGGCTACCTTAGGAAAATATATCAAATTAAATATTCTAAAATCAAAGTACTTTGTGATTGTTTGAAAACAATTTTGAAAAGCTTAGATTAAAAATAAAAACTTAGCTAAACCCTTTTTTAAATGGCTCTAATTTCCTAAGTTTAAAATCCCGGACTTGACCACCCTTAACCCGAGACTTAAAAAATTATTTTTAGAGTTTAAAAAGGCTTAGAAACTACCCTAAGTCAGTAGCTAAACTTCCTAATCAGCCCCCTTTAGGTAACTTAACCAAAACAGAAAAATGATTTTCCTTCAAATTCAATTCTAACTCCACTGTCCAGTTTTAAGACACGATTTTTTATCCTATTTTTAAAAATTTTAGAAAATCTAAAACAAATACTGGAGACTCAGGACATGTAAAACTACATGGGAAAAAATCAACTTAATTTTCTGATTAAAGGTGACTACCCAGAAAAATCGGGAAAGTACGAGTACTGGGTGAAAAAATTGTTTTGCCAAAACACATTTTTGCCTTTGATAAAATCAGTTCAAAATCAAATTAAAAATATTTAAGACACACAAAATGACTCATAAACAGTAGCTAAGACTTTTGAAAAGTTAGACAAAAATTGGCTAAGTAAAAAAACCACAAAGGTAGAATAATCAATTTGACAACTCTTTAATTTTCCACAAGTATGCTCAAGAGAGCATCATGACTTTGAACCATTAATTGGCTTAAGTCATTAGTCAAATAGCATGAACATGAAATGCATGAAAAAATACAGCAAATATGATGCATGAAATGCATGAGTTTAAACCTAAATGTCATGAAAAAATGCATGGCATCAATATAGTGACCTAGACCTAAATGAAGTTGCATGGCATTTAATGCAACCTAGGTCTAAAATGCATGGACATGCATGGCAAAATAAATCAAACCTAACATCTAAAATATGCATGGTAATAACACAAACACAAGGCATGCTTAAACTAAAAACTCAACCAAATATCATGCAAATGCAAACCTATCATCTAACATAACAAAAATGCAAACACAAGGCAAAATAATGAGGTAGCCGAATGGCCTCAAGCTCCAAGCAAACATGGCATTTTCACAAACACTTGATATACTTAAACTAAATACTCAATCAAATGTCATGCAAATACAAACCTATCAACTAACATAGCAAAAATGCACACACAATGCAAGATACATGAAGTGGCCGAATGGCCTAAGGTTCCAAACAAGCATGGCATTTTCACAAACACTTGATATACTAACATGCTCAACTAAAATATAACACTCAAATCAGCAAACACAAAGTAGAGATATTAAAACTAACAAAAAGTTTCACAAACACTTGGATTACAATACATAAAATATCAACAAATTTAAACATTATGGAAACAGAAAATTAAAAATGCAAGAACATGATAATAAACTCATAAATGGCAACAAACAAGCAACCAAATTAAAACAGACTTCAAGTATATGTAGTAGATGAAGATATAAAGCATCAAGACTAAAAAAATAACATGAATAACATGATAAATCAAAGCAAAACAGCAACTATAATAAAAAAAATCTGGGCCATTCGGCCATGGTAAGAAAATAAGAAAAAATTGTAAGAACTTGTTTTTAAGAAAAAGATGAAGAAAGAACTTAAAAAGAACATAAAAAAACACTTATTTAAAAAGAAAGCTCACCAAATAATAATGAAAAACAGAAAAAACAATAATGGAAAATCAAGAAAGTGCAAGAGTTGGTGCTAAAAGCAACCTCAAGAAGCTATCTTTCAAGCTTTTTCTCTTCAAACTTTCTTTTCTTTTTTAAACTTTTCTTTTTTGCTTTCAACCAAGGAGAGAAAACTCAGCCAAACAAGAGAGAAAATATCAAAAATGAAAGTGCTAAAAAATGAAAAATCTGACTCCTTTTAAGGCTGGCCGAATTCCCCCTCTCCCCTCCTAGGATGTTGTCATTTTTGCTCCAACCAATTTCCATCCAAGGGCTAGTGATTCAAGGTGAAAAATCATGAAATTATCACCCTTAGATTAAGCCATCAGCTGTCCATAATTACAGCTGTTCAAGAATAATGTTGACACTCTCTCTCTTCATGCATTGGCCCATGTGGCTTATTTGCAATGGCTTGATCAAAGAAATCACTAACTAACTCTTAATTCTTGGCCTTTTGATTAAAAAATCAGAAGCTTCTTCCCTCCTTTGGGCCTTTTCTGGCCAACACTCTCTTTTCCAGCCCAAGTCTTATTTTTTTGAAAGACAAGAGAAGCCCTTTTCAGTTTTTTGGATAAAATGACCGTTTTGCCCCCTGGATACAAATAAATGGCAAACAGACTCCAAATTCAAATTTTCTTTTTTAAATACTTTCAAAATAATAAAATATTGAATTATGGAAGTTTTCAAAAAATTTATGAGTCATTTTGCTATTTATTTGGATTTTTTCTTCCAAAAATGCCCTTTTATGCCCCTACATTTTATCATTTTTTATACGAGCTCCAAATCAAGATTTTTCTTCACCAATCTCTTCCAAATGATTTAAGAATGAGATTTAAAAATTTTTAGAATTTTTGGAGTTCATTTGCTATTTTTCCCAAATTTTCCAATTTTGCCCTCTTGCCTCCTAAACCGGTTTTGCTCAAAACAAGTCCGATTTTTAGATTTTCTTCAAACTGAGCCTTGGGCTATCCCTTTTTAATCATTCCTCATCCATTGGGCGCTTTAGTCTTACCAATTTGGGCCATTTCTGATTTCACCGAAATCCACCAAAAACCCTAATTCTCGATTTTCTCTCGGATTGACTTTTCTTTCAGTTTTTCTTTCAAGTGGCTTCTCCATTACCCGTAGTCAGTGCTTATCTTTCATTTGGAACCTTCAATTTTGACCAATTCGATCGTTTAAGCACTTTTCCCCAAATTTCTCGGATTAGGGTTTCCTTTCTACTAAATCTCCAAATCCCAACTTCCGAACTCCATATCTTTCGATGTAGACCTCGGATTATCAAAATTCTTTCACCATTTTTCAATTGAACTTCAAATCTTGATTTTGAAAGTGGGTTGACTTTTTCAGTAGTTGACTTTTCAGGGTTGACTTTTTTCAAGTTTGACTTTTTATGCTCGCCCTCTTAAACTAAGTCTCGGAGTACCACCTGCAGGATGAAAAAAGTCTTTTTACATTCTGAAACATCAATTAAGGAAGAAAACGTACATGTTTTAGTGGTCCGGACAAAATTAGGTGTCTACAGCTGCCCCTCTTTGGCTATTAGTGAGAATCAGGAATTAGGCAAAGATAAACAAACACTAATTTTGTACGATCAGTGAAATCACATGTGAAGGAAAGGGAAAAGGGTTTTCTTTTTTTTTTTATTTATTATTTTTTTGTGGATAAAGTTGTAAATTGAAGATTTTGTCCTTAAATTGAATTCCTTGACTAATCAAGGCTCGACCCGTCTTAAGGAAACGGGTTCGATTTTCAAAAAAAAAAATTATGCCCAAAGGTCTTAAGAATAGTGCCCAAAGGTCTTTAAAATGGTGCCCGGGGGTCTTTAAAACTGGTGCCCGAAGGTCTTTAAAATGGTGCTAGGAGGTATTTAAAATGGTGCCCGAAGGTCTTTAAAGCTGGTGCCCGAAGGTCTTTAAAATTGGTGCCCGAAGGTCTTTAAAACTGGTGCCCAAAGGTCTTTAAAAGGGTGCCCGGAGGTCTTTAAAATGGTGCACGGAGGTCATTCAAATGGTGCCTGGAGGTCTTTAAAACTAGTGCCCGAAGGTCTTTAAAACTAGTGCCCGGAGGCCTTACCCGTGATTTGAAAATACCTTGACGACGGTCTCAAGGCTCGACTCATTTGATAAACAAAATGAATTCGATTTAAAACAAAAAGAAATACCTCGTCGGAGATTCTCAAGGCTCGACTCATTTGATAAAACAGAATGAATTCGATTTAAAACAAAAAGAAATACCTCGACGTAGATTCTCAAGGCTCGACTCATTTGATAAAACAGAATGAATTCGATTTAAAACAAAAGGAAATACCTCGACGGAGGTCTCAAGGCTCGAGTCATTTGATAAAACAGAATGAATTCGATTTAGAACAAAAAGAAATACCTCGACGTAGATTCTCAAGGCTCGACTCATTTGATAAAATAAAATGAATTCGATTTAAAACAAAAGGAAATACTAAGAATGATTCTGGGTTTGGTTCATTTGAAAAAGAATAAATTTAACTTGAAAATGAAAGGAACATACCTCGACGACGGTCTCGGGGCTCGACTTATTTAAGGAGCAAAATGAGTTCGATTTGGAAAAGAAACGTACCTCGACGGTGATCTCGGGATTCTAAGTTTTCCTGATTTCTGCACTGTTAGCTAAATGCAATGATGAGAATGACATGCTTTGCAAATGCTTGTATGTTTCCTAAGAATAAATGCAATCAAATGATTGTGTCGTGATTTCTAATCCATAGTTTCTTTGAGGTTCACAGAATATCCAACTTCATGATGGAGTCTTCAATTGTTCACTGATGCCCCACTTAAAGAACCCTTTACTCAAGATAATTTGTCAAATAGTCCTAGTTTCTGACTTCACTGAAATTCACCAATTTCTGACTTCGGGACGGAGTCTCCACCACTTTCACTGTTTTCTTTTCTTGGTGAACTTTCCAAACTTTTCCAAAGATTTAAATCTATTCCTTAGTAATACTTTGAAATCCTTAAAGATTTTTATTACTAATCATCATTCAATTTAGTAACATTCATAATGCATCTAAAAAATGTATGAAAGAAAATATGAATCAAGCAAAAATTGTCATGAAAAAGATAACAAGAATTTATTGCAAGAAATGTTTTAAAATAGTAAAAATAAATATCAAGGATGTAAGAAACAAATGTAAAGTTATAGGTTGTAAATGCCCCGGATGCGGAATATCTTGGACCCCTTCTTTTTCAAACCATCTGAAATTTCTCTTGAACGAGCAATTTACTTAGGTAACCTCTTAGCTTCCGTAGTTACGTCAAACTGAGTTGTTCCCCTTTTCTCTAATAGTCAGATATTTTCTCCCCCTTTACACGGAGCATTGATTCGAACTTGGATTAGTACTTAAGTCGCCCTTTGCGGGTTTTCAACTAAAGTATCCTCCAGTCGGTATTAAGTCGCCCTTTACGGGTTTTCGGCTTAAACCTCTCCTTTTACATTCTTTTTTCATTTCCATTTTTTTTGTATTCTCCATGCATCTGAGAATTCTAAATGCTTCCAAGGTAAAAATATTAATTCAAAAGATGGGATGAATTCTGAGAATAACCTTTCAAATTAAATATCCATGCTTGATCAAAACGGGCTTTTAAAGCACGTAATGTAGGCCAAGGTTTAGGTTTAGAAAGAAAGGATAAAATACGCCCAAAGTGTATTTAAGGGTAATTGGATCAAGGATCATTTTCTGAGGAGAACTCATTCTTGAAACATTTGTCCCTTTTTTGGACTTCCTTTTCTTCTTTTTTTTTTTTGTTGCTTTGTTGGCTTTCATTTGCCACATTTTCCGATGGCTTTCTTTTTGCCATGATTTTTTTATTATTTTTCCTCGCATTTGCCCTCCAGTTGTAGAGGGTGATCCTTGATCAAGATTTAAAGAAAAAAATAATTCTTAAGGCTCAAAGGGGTGACTAAGGATAATTTCTTCTTAATGGAAGAAATATGAAAGATGGCCATTCATCATATCAAGTATGAATATTCTCTTTGGAAAGCCATTCACAGGGGATATAGATATATAGAATTTCCATTTTTACACTTGGAATCATTCGAATTTCCATATGCACAACATCACACATTTTTTTTAAAGCATAATACTTCTTCAGTTCATCAGCATTCACGGGATTTCTGAAACCCTCCCCCTCCATTCTAGTTAAAATCAATGCTCCTCCAGAAAAAGCTTTTTTTACCACATAGGCTCCTTCCCAATTCAGAGCCCATTTTCCTCTCGGGTCCTTCACTATAGAGAGAATTTTTCTCAGTAACAATTCCCCCTCTCGGAACTGTCTGGACGAATCTTCTTATTGTAGGCTCGAATCATCCTTTTATGATATATTTGCCCATGAAAAATTGCTTTCAATCTTTTCTCCTCGATGAGATTCAACTATTCATAACGAGCTCTAACCCATTCTGTTTCCTCTAGGCCAACTTCCATCAAAACCCGAAGTGAAGCGATCTCAACTTCAATAGGCTGCTTCCATCCTATATACCAAAGAAAACGGCGTTGCCCCTGTAGATGTGCGGACCAAAGTACAATATGCGTGAAGAGCAAAAGACAAGATCTCACGCCAATCTTTGTACACATTGGTCATCTTCTCAATAATCTTCTTGATGTTCTTGTTAGCTGCTTCTACTGTGCCATTCATCTTCGGACGGTAAGGTGCCGAATTATGATGTATGATCTTAAATTGAGTACACACTTCTCTCATCATCTTATTGTTCAAATTGAGAGCATTATCTGAAATAATTCTTGCTGGCAACTCGTAACGGCATATGATTTCTTTCTTAACGAATCTGCATACCACCGACTTTGTTACATTCGCATAGGAAGCAGCTTCTACCCATTTTGTGAAATAATCTATGGCCACCAAGATGAAACGATGTCCATTTGAAGCTTTCGGGGTAACAGGCCCTATCATATCCATTCCCCACATTGAAAAAGGCCATGGTGCAGTCATGACATGTAATGGTGATGGCGGCACATGAATCTTATCTGCATATATCTAGCATTTATGGCACTTCCGGGAATAACTGATGCAATCTCCTTCCATCGTCAACCAATAGTACCCTGCCCTCATAATCTGTTTAGCAAGCATGTGACCATTAGCATGAGTGCCACATATCCCTTCATGGACCTCTTCTATAATTCTCCAAGCTTCAGCAGATCCGACATATCTCAACAAGACTTGGTTTTTTCCTTTCTTGTAGAGAATCTCACTATCTAGAACAAAACCCATTGCTAGCCTTCTCAGAGTCTTCTTGTCATTCTCTGTTGCTTGTTCTGGATACTGTTGACTCTTGATGTACTGCAAAATGTCGTTATACCAAGGAAGGCCATCTGCTTCTTCTTCAATACTCAGACAGTGGGCAGAAGAATCATATATACTCATCTTTATTGGCACAACTTCAGCCCCTTCATTCATTTTAAACATTGATGACAAAGTAGCCATAGCATCTGCCATTCGGCTTTCTTCTCGAGGAAAGTAATTGAAATTCACTTCTTCAAACTCCTCCAATAAACTCAGTATGAGTTCTCGGTATCGGATTAGCTTTGTATCTCGGGTTTCCCATTCTCCTCGTAGCTGGTAAATCACTAAGGCTGAGTCTCTGAAAACTTCCAATACTTTGATTTTTCTGTCCACTGCAGCACGAAGGCCCATAGAACATGTTTCATACTCGGTAGTATTGTTTGTACAATCAAAATCCAATTTGGCAGTGAAAGGATAATAATCTTCTTCTGGGGATATAAGCACTGCACCGATTCCATGCCCCATGGCTTTAGATGCGCCATCAAAGTACATTTTCCATACTTTCTTTTTCAGGGGAATCTCATCTGCTTGCGACACATACATCAAATCTTCATCCGGGAAGTCAAAGTTCAATGGCTCATAATCTTCCACTGCTGACTTGCTAAGAATTCAGCGACTGCACTGCCCTCGATATCTTTTTGACATACATATACAATGTCGTATTCTGACAATAGAACCTGCCATCTTGCTGTCCTCCCAGACAAAGAAGGTGCTTCCAACATGTACTTGACTAGATCCAGCTTGGCAATCAACCACATTGTGTGGTACAACATGTACTGTCTAAGTCTTCGAGCAGTCCAAGATAAGGCACAACACAACTTTTCTACCGACGAATATTTCAACTCATAATTTGTGAACTTCTTGCTGAGGTAGTAAACTGCTTGTTCTTTCTTTCCTGCCTCATCAAGCTGCCCCAAAACATAACCCATGGATCTCTCAAATACTGATAAATATAGTATCATTGGTTTATCCGGAACAGGTGGCATTAATACTGGTGGGTTGGATAGATAATGTTTAACCTTTTCAAATGCAATCTGTCAACCTTCATCCTATTCTCCTGGATCACGTTTTCGAAGTAACTTAAATATTGGATCACATTTGTCGGTTAACTGTGAAATAAACTGAGCAATGTAATTCAATCTCCCCAGAAAGCCTCTTACTTCCTTTTGAGTACGAGGTGGTGGCAGATTCTGAATAGCCTTCACTTTATCCGAGTCAATCTCAATTCCTCTTTTGCTGACGACAAAACCCAACAATTTCCCCGAGGTGACTCCAAAAGTGCATTTTTTCGGATTTAGCTTGAGTCTAAACTTCCTTAATCGTTCAAAGAGCTTCTTAAGATTCGCAATATGCTCCTCTTCTCCTTGTGACTTTGCGATCATATCATCAACATAGACCTCAATTCCCTTATGCATCATATCATGAAACAAGGTCACCATGGCTCTTTGGTATGTTGCCCCAGCATTCTTTAACCCAAATGGCATTACCTTGTAGCAGAAGGTTCCCCACATTGTAACAAATATGGTTTTCTCCATATCTTTTGGTGCCATCTTGATCTGATTGTATCCTGAGAATCCGTCCATGAAAGAAAATAAAGAACTTTTCACCGTATTATCCACCAGAGTATCAATATGAGGCAAAGGGAAATTATCTTTATGGCTGGCCTTGTTCAAATCTCGGTAATCAACACATATCCGTACTTTTCCATCCTTCTTTGGTACTGGAATAATATTTTCCACCCATTCTGGATATTTTGCCACCTTTAAGAATCCAGTATCAAATTACTTCTTCACCTTCTTTTTTATCTTTAACAGCATGTCTGGCCTCATTCTTCTCAACTTTTGCTGAATCGGCTTGCATTCTGGCCTTAAAGGGAGCTTATGAACCACAATATACGGATCCAACCCTGGCATGTCTTGGTAAGACCATGAAAATACATCCACATACTCCTGGAGTAAGGCTATCAATTCACCCTTTATTGATGATGACAATGAAGTTCCGATTTTGACTTCCTTTATCTCTTCACCATCTCCCAAATTTATCTTTTCCAATAATTCTTTATGAGGAAATACTTGTTTCTCTTCTTGTTCTATTTTCCTTAATAGATCCGGAGGTAGATCATAATCCTCAGTATCTTCGTTAGCCTCAAAATCACCAGTGCAAATGGGTCTTTCAAAATTAATTTCAGAATTACTGACAAGAAGGTCCTCATATTCCGCATCCGCACACCTGTAAATAGATGGAGAAAAAAATAATTTAGGAAAATATATGATGAAAACAAAATAAATAACAAAAATGAAAGAATATGGACACATCAATATGGATAAAATGCATTGTGCTTGTTATTTATTGAATGAAAATATTTAAACAAAAAGCCCATTACAGAAAAAACTCTTAGTATCTCTGGGTTAAGATAATTAAGATTGCTTTTTTAAAAGTATTACGTTGGAATAGACTTAAAAACTATGGGCAACTCAGTCGCACTCCAATTGATTAGTCTATATCCTGGTGGACAAGGTCGCACCATCTGGTTCGCATTCTCCCTTTCCATCCCTTCTTTCTCTGTCATGCAAATCACCATATCCTGAATCTTCCCCCTTTTATCCACATGGAATTTTTCAAAAGCCTGCTCGATCATTACAAGCACATCCTCTGAATTCTTTTCTCCGAATAGAAAACCAGCAGAGCGGAAGCTATGACGGATTGGTGGGAAAGTCATGGGTTCCCATTCAATATCCATACCCGTGAGACGGGCCATTCTCCTTTGTCTGTTCCTTTCAACCTGTTTCCTCTTCTCATGGGCCTTCGGAAGATATCCTAAGCCAAACGGTCTTTCTTTCCCACTGCTTCCACTGTTCGGGCCATCCCTTGAAGATATTTCCCCAAACCTTTTCCAGCCATGCAGCCTTTTCCCACTGTGGTTTTTACCCCCAGCCTTGTGTTCTTGGACAACCTTGGTTTCAAAATTTTTCGTCATTCAGCGACGAAAATTGCATTTACGAATTCCAAAGACCGAAAATAATATTCTACGGCATCTTCATTGAGCTCGACATAAGGAGATTCAGTAGATACGGAGGCTATTATGTCTTATTCTCCTGATACAGTGATCAAACGGCCCTCCATCACAAATTTCAGCTTTTGGTAGAGAGACGAGGGTATAGCCCCAGCTGAATGTATCCATGGCCTTCCCAACAAACAATTATAAGATGGATTAATATCCATGACCTAGAAGTTCACCGTATAAGTGCATGGGCCAATCTCCAGAGGAACTTCAATGGTTCCCATAACCCCTCTCCTTGTTCCATCGAAAGCCCTGACCACTGTGCAACTCGGTATCATATAAGATATATCCACTGGCAACTTAGATAGGGTTGCTAAGGGCATCACATTTAATGAAGAACCATTGTCCATAAGGACCCTTGGTAATATGTGCCCCTTACAACTGGTAGTTATATGGAGAGCTTTCGTTGATCCAATACCATTGGGTGGTATCTCCTCATAGCTGAAAAATATATAGTCGTCCGCTGCAATGTTTCCCACCAGTCTATCTAATTTTTCTACTGATATATTCTTAGCCACGTATGCCTGATTCAATACTCTTAACAGGGCATTTCTGTGTGGCTCTAATTTCAAAAGTAAAGATAAGATTGAAATTCTAGATGGTTGACGTTGCAGTTGTTCAACCACGCTATATTCACTGTGCTTTATGAATTTTAAGAACTCGCAGACTTCCTTCTCACATACCTATTCTTTTATTCTGTTAACCGGGGCTGATCCCCTTTCTGTTTTTTTTGGCAAATCCATCTCAATATGGATTGGCTTGACTACTTTCTTCCCTTTGTTTGCTCCTTTGTCTTTCCCTGTTAACCTTGTTCACCAGCCTCAGGAGCATAACACCTTCCGCTTCGGGTTAGATGCCCCACGCCTGTGATGTCTTGCTGACTCGAAGACCCAGGCATAACCATGCTGCATTCTTATTTCAATGTTGTAGCCTTGTTTTCCTTATATGAAAAGGAAACAGGTAAATCAATGATTAATTTGGGTGCATTTTCCTCAATGACTGGCATAGCTTTCCCCTTTGGTTCATCATATTAGATGATCAGGGATCTTTCTATCTCGTAGCCACCTGCATTTTCAATGACTTCTATTTCCTCCTCTGTCTCCTCGTAGAATTGGGCTTCCCCATTATCCATCATTTTTTGGACTTTAACCAGGAAATCTCCTCATGGCCTCCACAATTATGGAACGGGCACCACTTATGCACTATTTTTGCAACCATTTCAGACTGTCCGCATCTCTCACCATTCCTGCCTTGACCATCTCAAACCATACTATCAACATCGAAGTCTTGACTTCCCTGATATCCCTTTTTAATGTTCTGACTTCCCCGATCAATATTGCATTTACTCGATTCCCAGCATAATCGGGCAATGGGTATCCCGCAACGTTCGGCCCATTTTTTGACCCAAACTTCACAGCTCCAGCATTGATCAGGCTTGAACTTTCTTTTTAAAGGCAGGCAATCTTCGGTCGAATGTCCTTGAATTCCCGCGTGGTATGCATAGTTAGTGTTTGCATTGTACCACCTTGGATATGGAGGTGTTAGAGGTTTGAGGTACACGGGTGCAACAAGTTGACCCTGCAATAGTTTAAAATATAGCTCACCGTAGGTGGTAGGAATCGGATCAAATTGGGGTTTTTGATCGTTCCTTGGTGAACGTTGGTCATTGCGCGCAGGCTCTTGAGTGTTTGGGACAGTATTTCGTGGAAAGGTTATTTGTGGGGACATACCAGTCAGGAACGGCTGTTGCGGTATATTGGTGTAGGGGAATGGATTTTGGGTAAGGTGGTTTACATTGGGGTAGTAAGGATTATACCCCGGGAAAGGTGTGTAAGGTGTCGGAGGTGCATAAGGTGTGGTAGGAGTATAAGGCCTTGGTGGTGTGCATGGTGTAGGAGGTGTATAGGGGTATTGGCTGAAACTTACTGCATGTGTTTCCTCCTTCTTCTTTGCATGAAAAACTCTCTTTGGGGTAGCAGACTCACCCCCTTCCATTTTCCCATTTTTAATTGCGAACTCTATCATTTCCCCAGATATCACCATATCTGCAAAGTCTTTGGTGGCGCTTCCCACCAATTTGTCATAATAGGGTGCTTTCAAGGTGTTGATGAAAAGCACTGTGGTTTCTTTGCTAGTTAAACGGGGTTGCACTTGTATGGCCAGATCCCTCTACCTCTGCGAGTATTCTTTGAAGCTCTCATTGGACCTCTTTTCCATATTCTGTAATGACAGCCTATCAGGTACCATGTCAGACACATGCTTATAATATTCCATGAAAGCCCTGGCCAAATCTATCCATGAACGAATTTTGGTACGACTCAGTTGATTGTACCATCCGATTGCTGACCCTGTCAAGCAATCTTGGAAACAATAAATAAGTAGTTTCTCATTATCCTCATGCCCCGTCATCCTTCTGCAATACATGGTCAGATGAGCTGATGGGTTGGTGGTCCCATTATACTTTTCAAAGTCTGGTACTTTGAACTTTGGGGGAATTACTAGATCGTGTACTCAAGCTCATCTTTTGGCATCCAGACTGCCAAATAACTCTGTCCCTTCAACTTCCCTTAACCTTTCCTCCAGCAGCTGATATTTCTACTGGGGTTTAGCAGTTTCAACCCTCTTCAGTTCGGTAATTTTTGCCCTTTCTTTTTCAGCCATTTCTTCAATGTCTGGAACTTCGACATCAATTGGATCCACTCCGATATTACCCCTTTTAGGACCGAAATTTTGTACTTCGGTTGCTGGTTGGATGTAAATATAGGATGCTGCCCCAGTTGAAAGTTCATTTCCCACAGGTTGGGATGTCTGACCATTCCTCTGTACCACTTCTGGTTGGTCTTCCTGATTCGCTGCCACCATTTCGGTAACGGAATTTTCTCCTGGCCATTTTTGTCTCATCATGGTACTCATCATGTCCATGAGTTTTGTCATCTGTTCCCATGTCTCCTCTTGAGACTTAGTTAACTGTTCCTGCAGTTCTTTCTGAATTCTTTCTATCCTTTCAATTCTGGCAAGCTGGTCATTCTCCATAGCTCTTGCCTGAGACGGAGTATTGTAAGGGTGTCGAAAGTCTGGTTCTTTCTGAGTGCGACCAATTTTACCTTTAGTTTTAAAAACCATAGATTAGAAATTATTGACACAGTTCTTATTTTATTTTATAAAAAATGAATAAATGAATGAATGAATGAACAAATGTTAGTGAATGCACAACTAAGTAAATGACTAAGTGTATGAACTTAATTGACTAATTATAAAGAATAAATGAATGGACAAATAAATAAATGACTAAGTGTATGAACAATTTATAAAGAATAAATGAATGAATGATTATGAATATGAATATGAATATGAATATAAATGAATGAACAAATAAAATGAAATATATAAAAGAAAGAACAAATGAATGATGAATGTGTCGCAACCTAAAAAATAACAAGTCTCATCGCAAGACTTTATTATTCATTAAGCGTGACATCAGAAAATCGAGGAAAAGTCGACTTAATTCCTCTAGAAAAATGAAGGTTTTGAAAATGAACTTAAAAAAAAGACATGGAGTCGCCACCAATCTTTTTTAGCTAGGTGTGATCGGCCACCTATTAAAACCAGTTTTATAAAATATTTTAAAAATTAATTAAAACATTTTAAAACCAATTTCAAGTCTTTGTTTTAAACCAAAGAAATCAAAGAAACGGGTTCGGGACTCGGTTACGTGCGGGGAATGATTACCACCCCCACAACGCCCGTATAAAACGGTACCTTATTAATCATGTGTTATCTCAAGTCTCGGTAAAAAATCGGTTTTAAATTTAGTATTTCAAGTTAATTCCCAATTTAAAAAAAAATAATTCCATTTTTTAATTGAAAATGATTCAAAATTTATAAATTCAAAATTTTCCTGTATCCCCAACAAACGTGGCAAAATATAGAAATTTTTATTAATTTGGAAAACTTTCCGAATCATTCTTGTTTTTTGAAAGAATGATATTCCTTTATTAATGATAATTGATGATATTCCCTCCAGCAAACCCGGTAGAGAACTCATGAATTATTTTAACTCGGGAATATCTTTATTTTTTTATTGAAAAATCATTATCCTTTTGAAAACATTTTAAAAGATATGAATATGTATATGCATGACATAAATAAAATGACGTAGCAAAATTTAATAATATAATGCATCCTAAATGATATGATATAATTTAAATGCCTTAGCATATTCTAAATGAAATGAAATGTCCTAAGTTATATGACATATTCTAAATGAAATGAAATGACCTAGGTAACATAATATATTCTATATGGAATGTAATATCCTAAATCATATGATATATTTTAAATGAAATAAAATATCCTAAATGACATAATATATCCTAAATGAAATGAAATGACCTAGATAACATAATATATTCTATATGGAATGTAATATCCTAAATCATATGATATATTTTAAATGAAATAAAATATCCTAAATGACATAATATATCCTAAATGAAATGAAATGACCTAAGTAACACAATATATTCTATATGAAATGAAATAACCTAAGTAACATAATATATTCTATATGAAATGAAATAATTTGAATGACATGGCAAATATGAATGATATGGCATATAATTTAAATGACATAGAATATAAAATAATGCTATCATATAATATGCATGGAAATAAAAATAAAAATAGTAATGCATGAACATAGTATATGCTAATAAAATAATTAAATAAAAAGCATAGGATATCATGAAATATTCCAAATCATATAATAAAAAATATAACATAACACAAAATCATAATAATATCATAGAAATTATCATAGTAAAAATCACATATTATATAAAATGCATGAATATGAAAAATGTAATGCATGAAAATGTATTTTTTCCTTTAATTAAGGAAATCCGTATATCTAAAAAGATATCCGGCTACCTTAGGAAAATATGTCAAATTAAATATTCTAAAACCAAAATACTTTGTGATTGTTTGAAAACAATTTGGAAAAGCTTAGGTTAAAAATAAAAAAACTGGGCTAAACCTTTTTTAAATGGCTCTAATTTCCTAATTTAAAATCCCGGACTTGACCACCCTTAACCCGAGACTTAAAAAATCATTTTAGAGTTTAAAAAGGATTAGAAACTACCCTAAGTCAGTAGCTAAACTTCCTAATCAACCCCCTCTAAGTAACTTAACCAAAACAGAAAAAATGATTTTCCTTCAAATTCAATACTGACTCCACTGTCCAGTATTAAGCCACGATTTTTATCATATTTTTAAAAATTCAAAAAAATCTAAAACAAATACTGGAGACCCAAGAGATGTAAAACTACACGGAAAAAAATCAGCTTAATTTTTTGATTAAAGATGAATACCCAAACAAATCGGGAAAGTAAGAGTACTGGGTGAAAAAACTGTTTTGCCAAAACACATTTTTTTGCCTTTGATAAAATCACTTAAAAATCAAAGTAAAAATATTTAAGACTCACAAAATGACTCACAAACAGTAGCTAGGACTTTTGAAAAATTAGACAAAAATTGGCTAATTAGAAAAAATCACAAAGGTAGAATAATCAATTTGACAAACCTTAATTTTCCACAAGTGTGCTCAAGAGAGCATGACTTTGAACCATTAATTGGCCTAAGTCATTAGTCAAGTGGCATGGACATGAAATGCATGAAAAATTACAGTAAATATGATGCATGAAATGCATGGTTTTAAACCTAAATGTCATGAAAAAATGCATGGCATCAATATAGTGACCTAGACCTAAATGAACTTGCATGGCATTTAATGCAACATAGATCTAAACTGCATGGACATGCATGGCAAGATAAACCTAACCTAACAACTAAAATATGCATGGCAATAACACAAACACAAGGCATGCTTAAACCAAAAACTCAACCAAATATCATGCAAGTGTCAACCTATGAACTAACATAGCAAAAATGCACACATAATGCTAGAATACATGGAGTGGCCGAATGACCTATGATTCCAAACAAGCATGGCATTTTCACAATCACTTGATATACTAACATGCAAAACTAAAATATAACACTCAAATCATGCAAACACAAAGTAGAGATATTAAAACTAACAAAAGCATTTTCACAAACACTTGATATACTAACATGCTCAATTAAAATATAACACTCAAATCATGCAAACACAAAGTAGAGATACTAAAACTAACAAGCATTTTCACAAACACTTGGTATACTAACATGCTCAACTAAAATATGACACTCAAATCATGCAAACACAAAATAGAGATATTAAAACTAACAAGCATTTTCACAAACACTTGATATACTAATGTGCTCAACTAAAATATAACACTCAAATCATGCAAACACAAAATAGAGATATTAAAACTAACAAACATTTTCACAAACACTTGATATACTAAATATAAACATCAACAAATTTAAACATTATGAAAACAGCAAATTAAAAATGCAAGAACATGATATTTAACTCATAAATGGCAACAAACAAAGCAACCAAATTAAAACATGATTCAAGTATATGAAGTAGAAGAACACTTAAAGCATCAAGATTAAAGAAAATAACATAAATAACATGATAAATTAAAGTAAAAACAGCAAAAATAATAAAAAAAATATAGGCCATTCGGCCATTAAAGAAAAAATAGAAAAAAAATTTGTAAAAATTATTTAAGAAAGAGATGAAGAAAGAACTTAAGAAGAACATAAAAAAAACACTTATTTAAAAAGAAAACTCACCAAATAATAATCAAAATAGCAAAAACAAGAATGGAAAATCAAGAACGTGCAAGAGTTGGTGCTAAATGCAACCACGAGAAGCTATATTTCAAGCTTTATCTCTTCAAACTTTCCTTTCTTTTCTAAACTTTCTCTTTTTGCTTTCAACCAAGGAGAGAAAAACTAAGCAAAACAAGAAGAAATCTGAAAAAATGAAAAAAATGAAAATTCTGCTCCCCTCCTTAAGCTGGCCGAATGGACTCTCTCTCCTCCCTTGGAATGTTGTCATTTTTTTCCCAACCAATTTCCATCCAATGGCTAGTAATTCAAGGTGAAACATCATGAAATTATCACCCTTAGATTAGCATATCAGCTGTCCATAATTACAGTTGTTCAAGAATAATGTTGACACTCTCCCTCTTCATGCATTGGCTTATGTGGCTTAATCACAATGGCTTGATCAAACAAAATCTCTAACTCTTAATTCTTGGCCATTTGATTGAAAAATCAGAAGCTTCCTCCTTCCTTTGAGCCTTGGCAGGCCAGCACTCTCTTTTCCAGCCCAAGTCTGATTTTTTGAAAGGCCAAAAGAAGCCTTTTTCGGTTGCTTGGGTAAAATGACCATTTTGCCCCCCGAATGCAAATAAATGGCAAATAGACTCCAAATTTAAATTTTATTTTTTTAATAATTTCAAAATAATAAAATATTGAATTCTTGAAGTTTTCAAAAATTTTTGAGTCCGTTTTCTATTTATTTGGATTTTTTCTTCCAAAAATGCCCTTTCATACCCCCCACATTTTACCATTTTTTAAACGAGCTCCAAATCAAGATTTTTCTTCACCAATATCTTCCAAATAATTTAAAAGTGTGATCTGAAAGTTTTCATAATTTTTTGAACTCATTTGGTATTTTTTCGGGATTTATCTTCTTGAATTACTACATAGGGGCTCGGGATTTGGCCATTTTGCAAACGAACTCCGAATGAAGATTTTATTTCTCCAATATCTTCCAAATAATTTAAAAATGATATTTGCAAAATTTCAGAATTTTTGGAGTCCATTTGCTATTTTTTCGGGATTTATCTTCTTGAATTATTGCATAGGAGGCCCGGGATTTGGCCATTTTGCACACGAACTCCGAATCAAGATTTTATTTCACCAATCTCTTCAAAATAATTTAAAAATGATATTTTCAAATTATCATAAGATTTAGAGTTCATTTGCTATTTGTTCGAGATTTTCTTTCTTGAATTTCTACATAAGAGACCCGGGATTTGGCCATTTTGCAAACGAACTCCGAATCAAGATTTTCTTTTTCCAGTCTCTTCCAAATGATTTAAGAATGATATTAGCAAATTTTCAGAATTTTTGGAGTCCATTTGCTATTTTTCCCAAATTTTCTAATTTTGCCCTTTTACCTCCGAAACTCGGTTTTGCTCAAAACAAGTCCGATTTTCAGATTTTCTTCAAGCTGAGCCTTGGGCTATCCCTTTTTAATCATTTCTATCCATTGGGACTTTAGTCTTACCAACTTGGGCCATTTCCGTAATTCGTCCCGATTTCATCGAAATCCACCAAAACCCCTAATTCTCGATTTTCTCCCGGATTGACTTTTCTTTCAGTTTTTTCTTTCAAGTGGCTTCTCCATTACTCGTAGTCAGTGCTTATTTTTAATTTGGAACCTTCAATTTTGACCAATTCGATCGTTTAAGCACTTTTCCCCAAATTTCCCGGATTATGGTTTCCTTTCTATTGAATCTCCATAACCCAACTTCCGAACTCCATATCTTTCAATGTAGACCTCGGATTATCAAAATTCTTTCGTCATTTTTCAATTGAACTTCAAATCTTGATTTTGAAAATGGGTTGACTTTTTCAGTAGTTGACTTTTTGGGTTGACTTTTTTGAGGTTGACTTTTTTCGGGGTTGACTTTTTTTTAGTTTGACTTTTTATGCTCGCCCTCTTAAACTAAGTCTCGGAGTACCACCTGCAGGATGAAAAAAATCTTTTTACATTCTGAAACATCAATTTAGGAAGAAAACATACCTGTTTTAGTGGTACGGACAAAATTAGGTGTCTACACCGAGGATGAGAAAGAAACTATTGAAGATAATGAAGTTACAGTTCCAATTGAGAGTACTTCGACACCTGAGGTAACGTTTAAAGTTCTAATTTTAAATAATATTTCTTCTCCACCTTTTCCTAGTAGATTCGCAAAGTTCAAGGAGGAGGAACATGAACAAGACATGCTGGAAACCTTAAACAGTTTATTTGTAGATGCCATTCAAAAAATACCAAAATATGCACCATTCCTTGATGAGCTATGCACCACAAAAGATGATGGAATAATGCTTGTAATGGAGAATGCATCTACTATTGTGCAAAGAAAACGCCTTACAAAACACACAAATTCGGAAAGTTTCTTGTATGAGTCTGCAAATCCCAAAAAGCCAAGAAGGAGTATTGGTTAGGTTGAAAACACTAACTCAAGTGTTAATTGGGAAGACAGCCCAATTAATGAAGAAATTACCAACCTGCCAAACCAGATTTGTTTTCTCTCTTTCGTGCTTTGTTTTAAATTTTTTTTATAGTGTTCTTTAGTTATTTTTCCTTTTTTATTTAGTAGTTCTTTTCTCTTACTTATAATTCTTGCATATGGGGTGATAGCATTACATTGAGGAAAATATAAGAATTAAGTGTGGGGGAAGAATTAAGGATTTCTTTTATTTTTAGGTTATTTTGTTTGTTTTGTTTTGAGTCCTTTTTTTTTTCTTTTAGTGTGTTTCTACTTCTTTTCAATACAATGATAAAACATGAATTGCATAGGTCTAAAACTGGTTATTAGTGAGAATATTTTCATGAGAATTAAGCTTGATATTATTTTTTATGAGCCAATGTTAATGTGATATGTTGATTGAGAAAGAAGCATGTTTAGACTTGATATTGACTTGTATAATCATCCTTGTGAGTTTTGAGCCTATATGATTGATGCATTATACATATCAATCCAATTTCTTTTTGTGTGCTCTCATGATAACATGTTTTTCTAGAACTTGCTTTAAACCATTTAAGACTATATTGATGCATATAACTACATGGATATGATAGAGGCATTAGGATTTTTACCAAGGCCAAATAAACCAATCCCCTATTGATGTTCCATGATAACATCACCCTAGTGAACCAATTTGAACCTATATTGAATAAGCTATTTCTTTGGTAACCATATCTTACACCTAGCCTAAATACATTTATATCTTTACCCTTGTTCTAAAGATGGACTAGAATGTTTGAGAAATATTGCAAAAACAAGGGATACTTTTTGAAAATTAGGGTTAGAACAAAAGATAAGTGTGGGGGGGGAGAAATGTAAAAGTCAAGAGAAAAAAGAAAAGGGAACATTGTAAAAATACATTCCCATAAAAGAATGAAAAGAAAAAAAAATGAATCATCTCTTGAACTTCTAGTTAAAGAAAAGAAAAAGAATGTTACAAGGTTGGTTATAAAGAAGCAAAGGCTCAATATGAAATATTCAGCCTATGTGATTCTGTACTTCCAAGGAATATTAAGAAAGTTTTATTTGCAAAATCTTATTTTGTCTCTAAATTCTATGAAGTCTTTGGAACCTTTGTGATATCTTTTTCTTTTTATTCTTTAACCACATTATTACCCCTTGGCCCCATTACAACCTTGATTAAAGACCTCTTGATTCATGAAGTTGTATGATCTAAATAGTGGAGAATAGGTGAACAAACAAGCATATGGCAGAACTGTTTTCATGAGATTGATTGAGAGTAAACACTTTACCACTACTGTAAAGAGTGAAAATCATGAGAGTATCCCATGTGAGAAGTTGAGATTAAGTTTGAATATGAACTATTTTGATTTAAATATGTTATGTTAATATTGGCTTAACTCAAACTATTTACATTCAAGCATGATTTTTTATGAAATTCTTTAAGCTATTGATTATTTTATAAGACTTGTTCAAAGATTGTCTCTAATTTATATTGAAAGGATTAGAAGTAACTATTTTTAGTGTATGTTAGTTTATTTTTATTTTAGTTTTCCAATGTTTGTGGGTATTGTCCTAGTAAACCCTCACGAGACTAAACTCGTCCACTAGGGACACCTACGGGTTTAAAGGCTTGTGTCACATGCTAAGTGCCATTGTGATTTCCCACGAAAGTGGATTAGATTATATTTTCTTATTTTATTTTTATTTTGTTTTGCTCGAGGACTAGCAAAAAGCTAAGTGTAGGGGTATTTGATAAGCTCATAAAATATACATTTTATGTCTTTTCTACCTCTAGTTTTTGTTATGTTTTCAATCGTTATCTTGTCTATATATATTATGTTTTTGAATTTTAGGTACAATAAGAAGAATGAAGTCAAAAGATGTCAATAATGATGGTAAAGAGCTTATAAAATCATAATCATAAGATGGAAGAAGACTTGGGGGTCAAAAAGCTCAATTTCTAGTTTCAAAGCAAGAAGGCAGATTTGACCTCCGGAGTTTGTTGCAAGGAAAACATGATGTTAAAGTCCTTATTTGAAGAAACTTCCTCTTGACTTTTTAAGCTGACTTGAATAGCTTTCCAACGGTAGTTTACATGCCCAAATCGGACAAGAAATGGGTATCCAAATCAGTCGACGAAGTGAAGGAAGGTGCAGCAGAAAAACGGAAACCAAGAGCTCAGCGTCGCGGCGTCAAATTTTGGCGCCGCGGCGCCCAAAAAACTGCAAAAACCGTGAAAAAAAAACCTTGAAAATGTAATTTTTATGCCTTCTGACTTACTTGTGCGGCAAGGACTTGTTCCCAGGGTTTTAAAACTCTATAGATACCATCTTTTAAGCCACAAACTAGACATCTTTGAGGAGACTCAGGATCATAATTAATTTTCTTCTTCTTCTCCATTCTTTTATTTTCTTTTTAGTTTTATGTATATATTATTTATGCCTATGCAAGGCTAAACTTCTCTTTGGTTAAGGGTGATTTCAAAGCCCTAGACATGTTTTGTAATTGATTTTCAGATTCTATCTATTATTAATTTTCTATCAAAGTTGCTTATGTTCTTCCATAAGGATTGTTTATGATTTTTGTCTAGATTTGTTTAGGTGTACAACTAGATAGATCTTGATAGTTATCTAATGCTAGTTTCGGAGTCTTGATCCGTGAATTGTCTTGATTTTCTATTCATAAGTGGCAATTTATGGTTAATGATTATGGTCAAGTTTTAGCTAATTGCAAAGTAGAACATAACATAGGTTAAACAATTCGAGCTTATGTGTTTGTTGCATAGATCAACTTATCTTTCTCATCATAAAGCTGCCATTACATTAAATCTAGAGGGTTTATTTAGGTTGTCTAGTGGTTAGAGATTAATTATAGAGAGCTTGTTCTATTTAACGATGAACTAAGGAAAGATTGGGGTAGCAGAGCTTTTTGTTATCTACGGTTGATAGTTTTATAGTTAATTGATGTTGATAGATCTGATTATTGATTCTCAATGATGTCTAGTGGTGGAGAATGAAACCTTAACCATATTTCTCATATTTGACATTCTCTTACTTATTTATTTCTTACTTTTATTGTTTGCTGTAGTTTTAAAACATCTTAAAATCCTTTTAACTTTTGTTTCCTTTGAATTTAAGTTTTAAATTAGTGATTTATAAACTAAAAATCAATCTCTGTGGATTCGGCCCTTGCTAACTACTATACTTATAATTGATCTTTTTAGTGAAAGGTTAAATAAAAATACACTCTTTTGGGTGCATCATTGCTCCACTAGACAATAATTCAATTATATATAGAAAAGCTGGAAGAAATGTTATAAATAACAATGGTTAATTATGAAGGGAAAAAAAAAGGAATATATATTCATTTGAGTAATGTTAAATTTTTTTGGCAAAGTCTCTTAAAAAGCCAAATATTTAGGCGTTGGCGTTGGTCAAGAAAATAAAATTTAAATTAAAAAAACCAAAACAAAAAGAAATGTTTATACTATTTTTTTAATGAACAAATAGCATAGTGAAGATATGATTTAATTTATTTAGTTTATTGCCCTTTAATCATATTCAACATTCAAAGGTAGACCTGCTCATGGGCCAGGCCGGGTTGCGGCCCTTTTTTTTCATTTTCTTTGCCCAAGCCCGGCCCTGTGTCGGGCCGAGCCGATGCTGGGTCGGGTCGGGTCGGCCTGGTAGGCCCGAATATACTGTTCATCGGATTAAAAAAAATATATTTTTAATTTTTTTCATATTTTTTTTATATTTTTATAATTAAAATTAAATAAAAATAATATTATTATATTAAAAAAAATTATTACGAGCCGGGCCGGCCCGAAACAAAAATATCCTGCACAGGCCCGGTCCAATATGGACCGGACCGAGCGGGCTGCCTGGCCCATGAACAGATCTATTCAAAGGAGAGAAGAAAAACAACTAAAAGAATTATTGTTCAAGGGTCATATCATACAAACTCTTGTAACTTTTTAAATGTTCCAAAAACATTATCATACTTGCATTTCATTTGAAATGACAAATTTCAACTTTTAAGTTTTTTTGATAATTTTGAATTTCGATTAAAAAACCCTTTAATATGAAAGAAACATAAATAATTAAATTAAAATATTAAATAAATTGATATTATTTCTTTAAAAAAAACCATCATAATTTTTATTTTGAAAAATTAATAATATTCTAAAGTTTCTTTTACGTTTGTATATAGCAAGGGTTATAGTTAGTGACTTGTTTTTTTAGGTAATGCATATGGATTCAATTTACTTAAATAATTTTGAAACTTATCTATATATGCAAGGCAGATGCTAATCTAAACCCATTTTTAATAACAGCAGGTAATCCATGCGTCATCCTTGTATAGTAATCTTATCTATTGAATTTCTCGAAAAAAATCATCATAGCAAGTTTCTTTTAAACTACTAAATCTTAAATAAATCAAAAGGATCTAAGCAAACAATAATATTATACATCAATTTACGTATGTATGTATATAGCAAGGGTAATTACTAAGAGAAGTTCTTTTAAAGAAAAGGGAGAGGTGCGGGTTGAAGAAAGAAAAAGAAGAATAAAATGAAAAAATTATGAAGAAAGTGAAAAAATATACATTCAAATGCTCTGTTCTCAGAATTGAAAATTGTGAATTTTATGAAAAACACAACAAAAAAAAAATGAAAGTAATCAGGAATTGTGAAAAAAAAAATTAGAAATAAATAATAAAAAAATTGACATAGCTTAATTAAACTATAATCTTGATCAAAACACTAAAAAAATATACATGTTCTGAGATTTGAAATCTACGATCTTGATCAAAACACACAAAAAAATAATGAAAATAATTAGGAATTGAAAAAGGAAAAAAAAAGAATTGAAAATAAATAAAAAGGAATTGTCATAGTTTAACTAAAATATAATATTGTGGGGCAATTTTTTTTAGTGAAAAAGAATATTTTGTTTATATCTATAATTTAAAAATTGATCTTTTATGGAGTTATTAGAATTTATAAGAATACGAACTTTTTGTTGGGCAATGTTTTTTTAGTGAAAAAGAATATTTTGTTTATATATATAATTAAAAAAATTGGTTTCTTTTTTTTTGTATTTTTCGAAAAATAAAGAAATAAATATAAAAATTAAGAAAATAAACATAAAAAACAAAACAAAAACAAAATTAAAAACAAAACAAAATAAAATAGATATGACCCAAATTGGATCTAGACCCAAATTATTAAGGGTGAACAGTAATTCGGGCCTGCGGGTCGGGCGTGGGCAAGAAAATTAAAAATGTTTTGAGTCGCGGCCCGACTCATGAGCAGGTCTAATTGGATTCAAAGCCCAAGTCTAAAGCCCAAAAACATAATTGGGTCTAAAAAGTAATATTGGGCTCAAAACTCAAAATAAAATCTAAAGTAATAATTTCAAACCCACAATAGATCGAAGCCTAAAGTCATTCGGACTAAGATCATTTTATAAAAAAAAAAATATGGCTATAAATCCAAAAATTACCTTTAATCTCGAATTCAATTTAAACAATATTTAATCGAGATTAAGATATTTCGTGCGAGATTTATCTAACAACCAAACACGGTTTAAATTAGATTATCCTGAATAATGCTTTAAAATACCCCAGACAAAATTAAGTGTCGACAATATTTTATCGTTATACATATTACTTAAAATAAATTTATTATTTTTAATTTTAAAAGTATAACATCTTCTCATGCATTGTAGAATAAAATAAATAAAAGAGATCATTGATAATGATAATGTTATTTTATCTTAATGATTGATACATTACGTTATAATAAGCTCCTATCATGTTATTTAAATTAAATTAGATAATTTCTTATTAATATACATATTTTTGGAATAAATGTGTTGTTTTTATTTTCAAATGTATAATCTTTTAAGTTTTATCATGTAATTTTTAAAAATATAAAAAATAGATAATTAATATGTGTATTTTATTATAATGATTTGCATACATTATAATAATATCTTATCATGTGATATATAATAAATTAATCTCTTATCTTATACATGTTATTTAGAATAAATGTGTTGTTTTTAATTTCAATTTATAATCTCTTATCATATGATCTAGATTAGTTTCATCAATAGTCATACTATTGGTCCGTTTAACGATACTTGCTACTAAATTCATAAAAAATAGATAAATTTTTATTTTATTGTAAAGAGTTACAAAGAGAAATAGATATCCATGCATATAATCATATATGTAAATATTAATATAATAAAATTTATATATTATACAAAAATATTATATATGTCAGTACGACAGTATGTCAATATCTTAAGAATTGCATTTTTACTTATTATATAATTTTTATTAACTTAATTTCATACATTATATTAGAATAAAATATTTAGCATAAGTAACTAATTTAATTTTAAAATTAATTTATTATTATATTTTTATTTTGAATAAACATTTATTATTATATTTCATTACACTTGATAATTGAACTATTAAGTAAAGTTCTTAAATCTAATTTAACTTTAGAAGCAAAGCATTTCAAGTTCTAAAATTGATTTACTTGGTAAAACTTTTAGTATTAAGGGTTACTTATCAATGTTCGAACTTTTCAATAGACATAAAATTTTACATATTTTACAAATATCTAAATAGATTCAGGTAACAATTTCATATACATGATAATATCTTATTTATTTTAAAATATTTTTTATTTTTATCTTTCAATAAAATTCTAACAAAATCGTATTCGATCAAATAATCTGTTTATATTTAATCTGATTCAATTTTAAAAATTAATAAATTGAATCCAAAATGATCCGAATCTGAATAACCTGAGTGTCAAACCCGAATTACTCGAACTCGAAAAGACCTGAACCAGAATGACTCGACCCGAATAACCCGAACCCGAAATGATTCGAACCAGAAGTTAACCGAACCTGAAACAATCTGAACCCAAAATCGACCCGAATTGACTGGATTCAAACACAATCCGACCCGCCCAATTGACAAGTCTATATGGGACAATGGTTAGTTTTTAATGTGTAACTAATTAAAATATTAACATTTTATAAACGTAGATGATCAAAATATAATTTTTCAAAATTAAAGGATCAAAATAAAAAATTTTGAAAAATTAAATGATCAAAAGGATAATTTACTTAAAAATTAAAATTAAAGTCAAAGATTTTTATTTTTTTCTATATTCCAAATCCAACTTTAATAATAGACTTGTCTAAAAGTCGGATTATTAGTCTGCCCGATAGGCTGGCTCGACTCGATCCGAGTTTGGACAAGATTTTTAAAGCTCAAACCCAGTTTGGAGTTATTTTTTAATTTAAAATTATTTTATTTATTTTTAATTGTAAAATATATTTAAAAATATAAAAATTAAATTTTAATACTAAAAAATAAAAAAAATAAAAAAAAAGTGCCTCAAAGGTCAAATAGGTCAAATCAAGCTTTGGAAAAATAAATATTTTTACTATCCGAACTTAATTTGACCTATAGACACACCCATATTTTTCTTTCTATAAAAATTGTTAGCTTTTTCAAATGCTCGTTAATTAGAGCCAACTAATTCTCCCATAATAAATTAAACC
The DNA here is from genome assembly GCA_030761205.1 of Fremontodendron californicum. Classification (NCBI taxonomy): domain Eukaryota; kingdom Viridiplantae; phylum Streptophyta; class Magnoliopsida; order Malvales; family Malvaceae; genus Fremontodendron; species Fremontodendron californicum. Next base: position 7,668,456 of record JAULJL010000032.1, read on the forward strand.
ATGGCCATGTAAAAGCATGCTTACTGAATATATATATATATATATATATATATATATTTATACGTGTATATACTTATGAACACTAACCAATGAGCAGAAGAATAAAAAAAACTGTGAAGAAATAATAACGAGGCACCACGAAACCCCGAAAAAGGGTTAAACTATTGACCAATAAGCATAATATATGTAGTAACATTATGCTTTTTGTTGCAATCTAAAAAATAAAAAGTCTCATCGCAAGATTTTATTATTCGTTAAGCGTGACATTAAAAAAACTGAGGAAAAGTCGACTTAATTTCTCTTGAAAAATGAAGGTTTTGAAAATGACCTTGAAAAAGACATGGAGTTGCCACCAATCTTGTTTAGCTAGGTGTGATCGGCCACCTATTAAAACCGGTTTTATAAAACATTTTAAAATTAATTAAAACATTTCAAAAACCAATTTCAAGTATGTGTTTTAAACCAGAGAAATCAAAGAAGCGGGTTCGGGACTCGGTTACGTGTGGGGAAGGATTAGCACCCCCACAACGCCCGTATAAAACGGTACCTTATTAATCGTGTGTTATCTGAAGTCTTGGTAAAAAAGTCGGTTTTAAATTTAATATTTAAAGTTAATTCCCAATTTAAAGAAAAATAATTCCATTTTTAATTGAAAATGATCCGGAATTTATTAATTTAAAATTTTTCTATATTCCCCAAAAAACGTGGCAAAATATAGAAATTTTTATTAGTTAGGAAAACTTTCCGAATCATTCTTATTTTATAGAAGATATTCTGTTATTAATAATAATTGATGATATCCTCCCCAGCAAACCCGGCAGAGAACTCATGAATTATTTTAACTCGGGAATATCTTTATTTTATTGAAAATCATTACCTTTTTGAAAATATTTTAAAAAATATGAATATGTATGACATTGTAGACACCTAATTTTGTGTGGACCCCAAAATCAGGTACATTTTCTTCCTAAATTGAAGTTTCAGAATGCTAAAAGGCTTTTCTCATCCTGCAGGTGAAACTCCGAGACTTAGTCTAAGAAAGCAGACAAAAAAAGTCAAACTCGAAAAAGTCAACCCCGAAAAAAGTCAACCCCAAAAAAGTCAACTACTGAAAAAGTCAACCTACTTTCAAAATCAAGATTTGAGGTTCAATTGAAAAACGGTGAAAGAATTTTGATAATCCGAGGTCTACATTGAAAGATATGGAGGTAGGAAGTTGGGTTACAGAATCTTAGTAGAAAAGAAACCCTAGTTCGGGAAATTTGGGAAAAAGTGCTTAAACGATCAAATTGGTCGAAATTGAAGGTTCCAAACGAAAAACAAATACTGACTACGGGTAATGAAGAAGCCACTTGAAAGAAAAACTGATACAAAAGTCAATTCGGAAGAAAATCGAGAATAAGGGTTTTTTGGTGGATTTCGGTGAAATTTGGAAGAATTACAGAAATGGCCCGATTCGGTACATATAAAGCCCTTAATTGATGACAAATGATTAAACAGGGATAGCCCAAGGCACAGTTTGAAGAAAATCTGAAAATCGGACTTATTTTGAGCAAAACCGGGTTTCGGAGACAAAAGGGCAAAATTGGAAAATATGGGAAAAATAGCAAATGAACTCCAAAAGTTCTGAAAATTCTCAAATCTCATTCTTAAACCATTTCGAAGAGATTGGCGAAAGAAAATCTTGATTCGAAATTCGTTTGCAAAATGGCCAAATCCCGGGTCCCCTATGTAGTAATTCAAGCAGATAAATTCCAAAGAAATAGCAAATGAGCTCCAAAAATTATGAAAACTTCCAAATCACATTTTTAAATTATTTGGAAAAGATTAGGGAAGAAAAATCTAGATTCGGGGCTCGTTTAAAAAATGGTAAAGTTCGAGTGCATAAAAGGGGCAATTTCAAAATAAATCCGAAAAAAATAGCAAATGGACTCGAAAATTTTTGAAAACTTCCAGAATTCAATTTTTTTATTATTTTGGAAGTATTGAAAAAAGGAAATTCGAATTTGGAGTCTGTTTGCTATTTATGTATGTTCGGGGAACAAAAAGGTCATTTCACCAAAGAAACCAAAAAGGGCAAATTTGTAATTGATGAAAATATGAAAGAAGAAGGAGTTGCTGGGATTTTTTCTTCCCTTGGTCAGCCAAAATAGAGGAGAAGAAGGAAGCTTGAACAATTTAATTCCCTAGTCACTATCAAGCCACATGCTACCACTAACACCTTGCAAATGGTCCCCTCTTCATCCAATGGCTTAGGAGCCTTGTAGAAAAGTTGAATGCACCATCCAATGGCCAAGTTTAAATGCCAAGATGACATTTTTATTTGTCATGAAAGAACCCTCATCTAATGGCCAAGAATGGAAGAAAAAAGATGAGCACAATTCATCCAAGGGTGAGCATCCATTCTGTTAAGCAATGGACTGCATGGGATCATCTCTTTTCATCCAATGGCTTAGGCCATCTACAAGGGCTGAGTACACATGTTGAGGGCTGGATTTAATCTACAAGATTTCATTTTTATGTTGTCCTAATCCAGTGACCAAGAATGGAAGAGCACAACTCATCCAAGGGTAGGCACTCAACGGGGCAAGCGAAAGAGTGCATGGGATTGGTCCTCTTTTGAATCTAAGGTCTAAGGTTACTACAAGGGATGAGTACACATCTTAAGGGCTGCTATCAATTGGCAAAATGAAATTTTTATGTCGTCTTCAAAATATCATAATCTAAAGGCCAAGATTGGAGTAGAAAAAGTGCAATTCGCATCCAAGGGTGAGAGGCCATTTGGCCAAGGCTAAAGGGAGACGGGTGATTTCATTTTTTTCAGATTTTTTTGGCTGGAAACAATAGCTAATTTGGCAAAGAAAAATGTTTTGAAAAAAAGAAGAAGAAGGTTTTCAATAGAGAACTTGAAAGTAGTCATCTCTACCAAGCTCTAGCATAGCTTTCTTCTTGTTTTCCATGGTGTTTTCTTGATTTTCTATCATGTTTTCCTATTACATTTTTCATTGAAATAAATTTTAATACTAAAAAATAAAAAAATAAAAAAGTGCCTCAAAGGTCAAATAGGTTAAATCAAGCTTTGGAAAAATAAATATTTTTACTATCCGAACTTAATTTGACCTATAGACACACCCATATTTTTCTTTCTATAAAAATTGTTAGCTTTTTCAAAGGCTCGTTAATTAGAGCCAACTAATTCTCAAATAATAAATTAAACCATGGCCATGTAAAAGCATGCTTACTGAATATATATATATATTTATACGTGTATATACTTATGAACACTAACCAATGAGCAGAAGAATAAAAAATACTGTGAAGAAATAATAACGAGGCACCACGAAACCCCGGAAAAGGGTTAAACTATTGACCAATAAGCATAATATATGTAGTAACATTACGCTTTTTGTCGCAACCTAAAAAATAACAAGTCTCATCGCAAGACTTTATTATTCGTTAAGCGTGACATTAAAAAAACTGAGGAAAAGTCGACTTAATTCCTCTTGAAAAATGAAGGTTTTGAAAATGACCTTGAAAAAGACATGGAGTCGCCACCAATCTTGTTTAGCTAGGTGTGATCGGCCACCTATTAAAACCGGTTTTATAAAACATTTTAAAATTAATTAAAACATTTCAAAAACTAATTTCAAGTCTGTGTTTTAAACCAGAGAAATCAAAGAAGCGGGTTCGGGACTCGGTTACGTGTGGGGAAGGATTAGCACCCCTACAACGCCCGTATAAAACGGTACCTTATTAATCGTGTGTTATCTGAAGTCTTGGTAAAAAAGTCGGTTTTAAATTTAATATTTCAAGTTAATTCCCAATTTAAAGAAAAATAATTCCATTTTTAATTGAAAATGATCCGGAATTTATTAATTCAAAATTTTTCTATATTCCCCAAAAAACGTGGCAAAATATAGAAATTTTTATTAGTTAGGAAAACTTTTCGAATCATTCTTATTTTACTGTTATTAATAATAATTGATGATATCCTCCCCATCAAACCCGGCAGAGAACTCATGAATTATTTTAACTCGGGAATATCTTTATTTTATTGAAAATCATTACCTTTTTGAAAATATTTTAAAAAATATGAATATGTATGACATTGTAGACACCTAATTTTGTGTGGACCCCAAAATCAGGTACATTTTCTTCCTAAATTGAAGTTTCAGAATGCTAAAAGGCTTTTCTCATCCTGCAGGTGAAACTCCGAGACTTAGTCTAAGAAAGCAGACAAAAAAAGTCAAACTCGAAAAAGTCAACCCCGAAAAAAGTCAACCCCAAAAAAGTCAACTACTAAAAAAGTCAACCTACTTTCAAAATCAAGATTTGAGGTTCAATTGAAAAACGGTGAAAGAATTTTGATAATCCGAGGTCTACATTGAAAGATATGGAGGTAGGAAGTTGGGTTACGGAATCTCAGTAGAAAAGAAACCCTAGTTCGGAAAATTTGGGAAAAAGTGCTTAAACGATAAAATTGGTCGAAATTGAAGGTTCCAAACGGAAAACAAGTACTGACTACGGGTAATGAAGAAGCCACTTGAAAGAAAAACTGATACAAAAGTCAATTCGGAAGAAAATCGAGAATAAGGGTTTTTTGGTGGATTTCGGTGAAATTTGGAAGAATTACAGAAATGCCCAATTCGGTAGATATAAAGCCCTTAATTGAAGACAAATGATTAAACAGGGATAGCCCAAGGCACAGTTTGAAGAAAAACTGAAAATCGGACTTATTTTGAGCAAAACCGGGTTTCGGAGACAAAAAGGCAAAATTGGAAAATATGGGAAAAATAGCAAATGAACTCCAAAAGTTTTGAAAATTCTCAAATCTCATTCTTAAACCATTTCAAAGAGATTGGCGAAAGAAAATCTTGATTCGAAATTCGTTTGCAAAATGGCCAAATCCCGGGTCCCCTATGTAGTAATTCAAGCAGATAAATTCCAAACAAATAGCAAATGAGCTCCAAAAATTATGAAAACTTCCAAATCACATTTTTAAATTATTTGGAAAAGATTGGGGAAGAAAAATCTAGATTCGGGGCTCGTTTAAAAAATGGTAAAGTTCGAGTGCATAAAAGGGGCAATTTCAAAATAAATCCGAAATAAATAGCAAATGGACTCGAAATTTTTTTAAAACTTCCAGAATTCAATTTTTTATTATTTTGGAAGTATTGAAAAAAGTAAATTCGAATTTGGAGTCCGTTTGCTATTTATGTAGGTTCGGGGAACAAAAAGGTCATTTCACCAAAGAAACCAAAAAGGACAAATTTGTAATTGATGAAAATATGAAAGAAGAAGGAATTGCTGGGATTTTTTCTTCCCTTGGTCAGCCAAAATAGAGGAGAAGAAGGAAGCTTGAACAATTTAATTCCCTAGTCACTATCAAGCCACATGCTACCACTAACACCTTGCAAATGGTCCCCTCTTCATCCAATGGCTTAGGAGCCTTGTAGAAAAGTTGAATGCACCATCCAATGGCCAAGTTTAAATGCGAAGATAACATTTTTATTTTTCATGAAAGAACCCTCATCTAATGGCCAAGAATGGAAGAAAAAAGATGAGCACAATTCATCCAAGGGTGAGCATCCATTCTGTTAAGCAATGGAGTGCATGGGATCATCTCCTTTCATCCAATGGCTTAGGCCATCTACAAGGGCTGAGTACACATGTTGAGGGCTGGATTTAATCTACAAGATGTCATTTTTATGTTGTCCTAATCCAATGACCAAGAATGGAAGAGCACAACTGATCCAAGGGTAGGCACTCAAGGGGCAAGCAAATGAGTGCATGGAATTGGTCCTCTTTTGAATCTAAGGTCTAAGGTTACTACAAGGGCTGAGTACACATCTTAAGGGCTGCTATCAATTGGCAAAATGACATTTTTATGTTGTCTTCAAAATATCTTAATCTAAAGGCCAAGATTGGAGGGGAAAAAAGTGCAATTCGCATCCAAGGGTGAGAGGCCATTTGGCCAAGGCTAAAGGGAGAGGGGTGATTTCATTTTTTTCAGATATTTTTTTGGCTGGAAACAATAGCTAATTTGGCAAAGAAAAATGTTTTGAAAAAAGAAGAAGAAGGTTTTCAATAGAGAGCTTGAAGGTAGTCATCTCTACCAAGCTCTAGCATAGCTTTCTTCTTGTTTTCCATGGTGTTTTCTTGATTTTCTATCATGTTTTCCTATTACATTTTTTATTTAAATAAAGTTTTTTAATGTTTACTTATGTTTTCATCTCTTCTTCTTCATTAAAATGGTGGAAAACAATTTTTTTTACATGGATTCATGCTATGGCCGAATATGGCATATTTACTCGCCTCTGGTTTTCTTTTTTTCTTCCTTGCATGTTGTTGTGAAAAATGATTTTTAGAAAATTTTTTAGAGTATTCTAAGGTTCTGATTTTTTTACAAAAGATGAAGCTAAAAGGCTGAAATGGCTACATGATCTTGGCTAGACCAAGTGACCATGGTTAGGAGAGAGGCTATGCCCATTTTTACCTACCATGAAGCTCATCTTAATTTTTTTGTTTAACATGGTTTATTTTCTGTTTTATTGAGATGGAAAGGTTTCATGATCTTGGCAAGACCAAGTGATACCAACCATGGAGCTTAACTTTCCTAGTTTTATTTACTAGTTTTGCTTGTTATTTGCTTTGCATGGCTATGTTTAATTTTTTTATGTTATTTACATTATTTTCTATGCTATATTTGTTTCTATATGTCATTTCCATGCTTGATATTGTATCCTAGCATATTTGGTTATGGTGTTCATATGCTCATGTTGTGCATTTTTTTCATGTGTCATGTCTTATATTATAAACATGTTTGCATTTTCTTTATTTTGTTCCATGACCATTCGGCAACTCCATTTTTGTATGCCTTGCATGTGCATTTTCCTTTTGCTTCTTAACTTGTTTGCATCTCCATGCCATGAACTTGTACATTTTGATTTCAGTATGCCATGTGCTTATGAAAATGCTATGATAAAATGCCATCATTTTGTTACATGGCCATTCGGCTACTTCATATTGGTATGTCTTGCATGCGCATTTTCACCTTGCTTCTTGACTTGATTGGATCTCCATGCCATGAGCTTGTGCATTTTGATTTTAGTATGTCATATGCTTACGAAAATGTCTTGACATTATGCATCTTAATATGATTTGTCATGTTCTTATGTCATTTACTAGATAGGATTGCATTAGAGCATCATGTAGCTATATTCGGCCTATTCATGCATCCCTTGCCTTGTCATGCATTTGCATTTTGTTTAGGTAACATGCTTTGCATTATCATATCTTGAAATTGTGTATTAGTTACTGTTTGTTCCAGCATTGACATTAGTTTCATGGGTCATTGTATGTTCATAGTATTGCTATGCATGTTCATTACATTTTAGGTCTAGGCCATATTGGTATTGCCATGCATATTGAGTCTTAAATCACATTGGTATTGTCATGCATTACTATGCTATTTAGGTCTTAGGTTACATTAGCATTTTCATGCATATTCATAACATATTAGGTTCAAGTCACATTTACATTATCAAGCATTGCATGCAAATTGAGTTAGGATAACATTTATTGCCATGCAAATTCATGCTAGGCATTTAGGTTGTCTTGAATTGTCATGCATTTCCTTTACCATTTAGACCTTTAGACCATGCATTTCGTACATTTAATTTGCTTTATGTTCATGCATTCCATGTCATTTCCACTTGATTTGTGACTTAGGCCAATTAATGGCTCAAAGTCATGCTCTCTTGAGCATACTTGTGGAAAATTAAAGAATTGTCAAATTGATTGTTCTACCTTTGTGATTTTTTTACTTAGAAAATTTTCGTCCTAGGTTTTTAAATGTTTAGCTGCTGTCCTTAGGTCTTTAGGATGATCTCCAACAATTTTTACTTTGACTTTTGAATGACTTTATCATAGGCAAAAAATGTGTTTTGACGAAACAGTTTTCTTCACCCAGTACTCGAACATCTCTGATTTTTTTGGGCAGTCATCTCTATTCAGAAAATTAAGCCAATCTTTTCTCGTGTAGTTTTATATGTTCTGAGTCTTCAACATTTTTTTTAGATTGTTTTGAATTTTTAAAAATAGGATAAAAAATCGTGTGGTAAACCGGACAGTAAAGGAAGATTTGAAATCAAAAGAGGAATAATGGTTGAATTTGGCTAAGGCATTTAGAGGGGGTTAGGTAGAAGCTTTAGCTACTGTCTTAGGGTAGTTTCTAAGCCTTTTTAAACTTTAAAAGTGATTTTATAAATCTCGGATTAAGGGTGGTCAAAGTCCGGGATTTTAAACTTAGGAAATTAGAGCCATTTCGAAAGGGTTTGGTAAGGTTTTAATTTTTATTCAAGTTTTTCTTCTAAATTGTTTTCAAACAATCACAAAGTTTTGTTTTTTTCAGAAAATCTAATTTGACTTATTTTCCTAAGGTAGCCTGATATCTTTTTAGATATACGGATTTCTTTAATTAAAGGAAAAAATACATTTTCATGCATTGCATTTTCCGTGTTCATGCATTTTATTTAATTATGTGATTTTTGCTATGATATTTTCCATGGTATTATTATTATTATTATTATTTTTATTCACATTTTATGATCTTATATTGTTTGCCATATGATTTTCAATATTTCATGATATCCCATATTTTTTTATTTAGTCATTTATTTTTGTCACATTATTTAGCATATACTAGGTTCATGCATTTTTTTAATTTTATTTTCATGCATATTTTATGATAGCATTATTTTATGTTTCATGTCTTTTTTTTTTGTTGCTATTTTGGATCATATTACATGTCATTTAGGTTATTTTATTTATAATATGCCATATCATTTAAAATTACCATGTCATTTAAATCATTTTATCTCATTTAGAATATACCATGATACTTAGGATTTTTCATTTCACCGAGAATATACTATGCCTTTTAAATTATGTCATATCATTTAGGTTGCATTATATTATCTGGACTTTTCCATGTCATTTTATTTATGTCATACATGTTCATGTTTATATTTTTAAATGTTTTGAAAAAGATAATGATTTTCAATAAAAAATAAAGATATTCCCGAGTTAAAATAATTCATGAGTTCTCTACCGGGTTTGCTGGAGGGAATATCATCAATTATCATTAATAAAGGAATATCTTTCTTTCAAAAAACGAGAATGATTCGAAAAGTTTTCCAAATAAATAAAAATTTCTATATTTTCTCGATTTTGTCGAGAATGTAGAAAATTTTGAATTAATAAATTCCGGATCATTTTCAATTAAAAATGGAATTATTTTTCTTAAAATTGGGAATTAACTTGAAATACTAAATTAAAAATCAACTTTTTATTCTCTGGTTTCATCTAGATCTTTTTCAAAATTCTGGTTTCACCCATGCTTTTCAATTTATGGTTCCATCCGGATTATTTTCAAATTTCTGGTTTCACCCATGGCTTTTTATTCTCATGCTTTTCAATTTTCTGGTTCCATCCAGATCGTTTTCAAATTTTTGGTTTCACCCATGCCTTTAATCTCTGGTCCCATCCAGATCATTTTCAAATTTTTGGTTTCACCCATGCCTTTAATCTCTGGTTTCATCCAGATCTTTTTCAAATTTTAGGTTTCACCCAAGCTTTTCAATTTCTGGTTTCATCCAAATCTTTTTCAAATTTCTAATTTCACCCATGCCTTTTGAATCTCTAGTTTCATCCAGATCTTTCTCAATTTTCTGGTTTCAACCAAGCCATTTCAACTTCTGGTTTTATCTGGATCCTTTCAATTTCTGGTTTAATCCTGATCTTTTTCAATGTTCTAGTTTCACCCATGCTTTTCAATTTATGGTTTCATCCAGATCCTTTTCAAATTTCTGGTTTCGCCAATGCTTTTCAATTTCTGTTCCCTCCAGATCATTTTCAAATTTCTGGTTTCACCCATGTTATCTCAATTTTTTGGTTTCATCCAGATTTCTTTCAATTTTCTGGTTTCATCCAAGCCTTTTTAATCTCTGGTGTTTCGTCTAGATCTTATTCAATTTTCGATTTCATCAATGCGGGTAAGGCCTTCAGGCACCATTTTTAAGACCTTCGGGCATAATTTTTCAAATCACGGGTAAGGCCTCCGGGCACCATTTTTAAGACCTTCGGGCATAATTTTTCAAATCAGGGGTAAGGCCTCCGGGCACCATTTCTAAGATCTCCGGGTATCATTTTTAAGAACTTCGAGCACAATTTTTTCTTTTGAATCAAACCCGTTTGCTTAAGATGGGTCGATCCTTGATTAGTCAGGGAACTCAATTTAAGGACAAAATCTTCAATTTACAGCTTTATCAAAAAAAAAATTGATGAAAAATAAAAAAATGAAAAAGAAAAAGGAAAAAATGGAAAAAAAGAAAACTCCCTTTCCCTTCTCTTCACATGGATTTCACTAACCATACAAAATTACTGTTTGTTTATCTTTGCCTGATTCTTGATTCTCAGCAATAGCCAAAGAGAGACAGCTGTAGACACCTAATTTTGTCCGGACCCCTAAATCAGGTACATTTTCTTCCTAAATTGATGTTTCAGAATGCTAAAAGGCTTTTCTCATCCTACAGGTGGTACTCCGAGACTTAGTCTAAGAAATCAGACAGAAAAAGTCAAACTCAAAAAAGTCAACCTCATAAAAAGTCAACTACTAAAATGGTCAACCCACTTTTAAAATCAAGATTTGAGGTTCAATTGAAAAACGATGAAAGAATTTTGATAATTCGAGGTTTACATTGAAAGATATGGAGGTCGGAAGTTGGGTTACGGAATCTCAATAGAAAATAAATCCTAGTTCGGGAAATTTGGGGAAAAGTGCTTAAACGATCAAATTGGTTGGAATTGAAGGTTCCAAATGAAAGATAAGTACTAATTACGGGTAATGGAGAAGCCACTTGGAAGAAAAACTGATAGAAAAGTCAATTCGAAAGAAAATCGAGAATTAGAGTTTTTTTTGTGGATTTCGGTGAAATTTGGATGAATTACAGAAAATGGAAGATTTGGTAGATATAAAGCCCTTAATTGATGAGAAATGATTAAACAGGGATAACCCTAGGCTCAGTTTGATGAAAATCTGAAAATCGGACTTGTTTTGAGCAAAATCGGGTTTCGAAGGCAAAAGGGCAAAATTTGAAAATGTGGGAAAAATAGCAAATGAACTCCAAAAATTCTGAAAATTTGCAAATGTCATTCTTAAACTATTTCGAAGAGATTTGCAAAAGAAAATCTTGATTCGGAGTTCGTTTGCAAAATGGCCAAGTCCCGGGTCCCCTATGTAGTAATTCAAGCAAATAAATCCCGAAAAAATAGCAAATGAGCTCCAAAAATTATGAAAACTTACAGATCACATTTTTAAATTATTTGGAAAATATTGGTGAAGAAAAATCTGGATTCGGAGCTCATTTAAAAAATGGTAAAGTTCAAGTGCATAAAATGGGCAATTTCGAAAATAAATCTGAAATAAATAGCAAATGGACTCGAAAATTTTTGAAAACTTCCAGAATTCAATTTTTTATTATTTAGGAAGTATTGGAAAAAGAAAATTCGAATTTGGAGTCCGTTTGCTATTTATTTAGGTTCGGGGGGCAAACTGTCATTTCACCAAAGAAACCAAAAAGGGCAAATTTGTAATTGATGAAAATATGAAAGAAGAAGGAATTGCTGGCATTTTTTCTTCCTTTGGTCAGCCAACATAGAGGAGAACAAGGAAGCTTGAACAATTTAATTCCCTAGTCACTATCAAGCCACATGCTACCACTAACACCTTGCAAACGGTCCCCCCTTCATCCAATGGCTTAGGAACCTTGTAGAAAAGTTGAATGCACCTTTCAATGGCCAAGTATAAATGCCAAGATAACATTTTTATTTGTCATGAAAGAACCCTCATCTAATGGCCAATAATGGAAGAAAAAAGATGAGCACAATTCATCCAATGGTGAGCATCCATTCGGTTAAGCAATGGAGTGCATGGGATCATCTCTTTTCATCCAATGGCTTAGGCCATCTACAAGGGCAGAGTACACATGTTGAGGGCTGGATTTAATCTACAGGATGTCATTTTTATGTTGTCCTCATCCAATGACCAAGAATGGAAGAGCACAACTCATCCAAGGGTAGGCACTCAAGGGGGCAAGCAAGGGAGTGCATGGGATTGGTCCTCTTTTGCATCTAAGGGCTAAGGTTACTACAAGGGATGATTACACATCTTAAGGGCTGCTATCAATTGGCAATATGAAATTTTTATGTTGTCATCAAAATATCTTAATCTAAAAGGCCAAGATTGGACGAGAAAAAAGTGCAATTCCCATCCAAGGGTGAGAGGCCATTCAGCCAAGGCTAAAGAGAGGGGGTGGTTTCATTTTTTTAGATTTTTTTGGCTGGAAACAATAGCTAATTTGGCAAAGAAAAAGGTTTTGAAAGAAAAAAAAAAGTTTTCAATAGAGAGCTTGAAGGTAGTCATCTCTACCAAGCTCTAGCATAGCTTTCTTCTTGTTTTCCATGGTGTTTTATTGATTTTCTATCATGTTTTCCTATTACATTTTTCACAAAAATAAAGTTTTTTAATGTTTACTTATGTTTTCATCTTTTCTTCTTCATTAAAATGGTGGAAACCAATTTTTTTTTTTACATGGATTCATGTTATGGCCGAATATGGCATATTTACTTTCCTTTGGTTTTCTTTTTTTCTTCCTTGCATGTTGTTGTGAAAAATGATTTTTAGAAATTTTTTTTATAGTATTCTAAGGTTCTGATTTTTTTAAAAAGATGAAGCAAAAAGGTCGAAATGGCTACATGATCTTGGCTAGACCAAGTGACCATGGTTAGGAGAGAGGCTATGCCCATTTTTGCCTACCATGAAGCTCACCTTAATTTTTTTTTTAACATGGTTTATTTTCTGTTTTATTGAGATGGAAAGGTCTCATGATCTTGGCAAGACCAAGTGATTATGGTTAGGTGAGAGGCTATGCCCATTTGATACCAACCATGGCTTAACTTTCCTTGGTTTATTTACTAGTTTTGCTTGTTATTTGCTTTGCATGGCTATGTTTAATTTTTTTGTGTTCTTTACATTATTTTATATGCTATATTTGTTTCTATATGTCATTTGCATGCTTGTTATTGTATCCTTGCATATTCCGTTATGGTGTTCATATGCTCATGTTGTGCATTTTTTTTTCACGTATCATGTCTTATATTATAAACATGTTTGCATTTTCTTTATTTTGTTCCATTACCATTCGACAACTCCATTTTTGTATGCCTTGCATGTGCATTTTTCCTTTTGCTTCTTAACTTGTTTGCATCTCTATGCCATGAACTTGTACATTTTGATTTTAGTATGCCATGTGCTTATAAAAATGCTATGATAAAATGCCATCATTTTGTTACATGGCCATTCGGCTACTTCATATTGGTATGCCTTGCATGTGCATTTTGACCTTGCTTCTTGACTTGTTTGCATCTCCATGCCATGAACTTGTGCATTTTGATTCTAGTATGTCATATGCTTATGAAAATGTGATGACATTATGCATCTTAATATGATTTGTCATGTACTTATGTCATTTACTGGATAGGATTGCATTAGAGTATCATGTAGCTACATTTGGTCTCTTCATGCATCCCTTGCCTTGTCATGCATTTGCATTTTGGTTAGGTAACATGCTTTGCATTATCATATCTTGAAATTGTGTATTAGTTACTATTTGTTCAAGCATTGGCATTAGTTTCATGGGTCATTGTATGTTCATAGTATTGCTATGCATGTTCATTACATTTTAGGTCTAGGCCATATTGGTATTGCCATGCATATTGAGTCTTAAATCACATTGGTATTGTCATGCATTACTATGCAATTTAGGTCTTAGGTTACTTTAGCATTTTCATGCATATTCATAACATATTAGGTCCAAGTCATATTTACATTATCAAGCATTGCATGCATATTGAGTTAGGATAGCATTTATTGCCACGCAAATTCATGCTAGGCATTTAGGTTGTCTTGAATTGTCATGCATTTCCTTTACCATTTAGACCTTTAGACCATGTATTTCATACATTTCATTTGCTGTATGTTCATGCATTCCATGTCATTGCCACTTGATTTGTGACTTAGGCCAATTAATGGCTCAAAGTCATGTTCTCTTGAGCATACTTGTGGAACATTAAGGAATTGTCAAATTGATTGTTCTACCTTTGTGATTTTTTTACTTAGTCAATTTTTGTCCTAGGTTTTTAAATGTTTAGCTACTGTCCTTAGGTCTTTAGGATGATCTCCAACAATTTTTACTTTGATTTTTGAATGAATTTATCATAGGCAAAAAATGTGTTTTGACAAAACAGTTTTTTTTTCACCCAGTACCCGGAATGTCCAATTTTTCTGGGCAGTCATCTCTAATCAGAAAATTAAGCCAATTTTTTCTCGTGTAGTTTTACATGTTTTGAGTTTCCAGTATTGTTTTTATATTTTTTTGAATTTTCAAAATAGGCTAAAGAATCGTGTGGTAAAATCGGACAGTAAAGGCAGATTTGAAATCAAAAGAGAAATAATGGTTGAATTTGGCTAAGGCATTTAGAGGGGGTTGGGTAGAAGCTTTAGCTACTGTCTTAGGGTAGTTTCTAAGCCTTTTTAAACTTTAAAAGTGATTTTATAAATCTCGAGTTAAGGGTGGTCAAGTCCGAGATTTTAAACTTAGGAAATTAGAGCCATTTCAAAAGGGTTTGGTAAGGGTTTTAATTTTTATTCAAGTTTTTCTTCTAAATTGTCTTCAAACAATCACAAAGTTTTGTTTTTTTTTTTTTTAGAAAATCTAATTTGACATATTTTCCTAAGGTAGCCGGATATCTTTTTAGATATACAAATTTCTTTAATTAAAGGAAAAAATACATTTTCATGCATTGCATTTTCCATGTTCATGCATTTTATTTAAATATGTGATTTTTGCTATTATGATATTTTCCATGGTATTATTATTATTTTTATTCACATTTTATGATCTTATATTGTTTGCCATATGATTTTGAATATTTTATGATATCCCATATTTTTTATTTAGTCATTTATTTTTGTCACATTATTTAGCATATATTATGTTTATGAAATTTTTATTTTCATGCATATTTTATGATAGCATTATTTTATGTTTCATGTCATTTTTTTTGCTATTTAGATCATATTCCATGTCATTTAGGTTATTTTATTTATAATATGCCATATCATTTATAATTGCCATGTCATTTAAATCATTTTATCTCATTTAGAATATACCATGATACTTAGGATGTTTCATTTCACCTAGAATATACTATGCCTTTTAAATTATGTCATATCATTTAGGTTGCATTATATTATCTAGACTTTGCCATGTCATTTTATTTATGTCATACATGTTCATGTTCATATTTTTAAATGTTTTGAAAAAGATAATGATTTTCAATAAAAAATAAAGATATTCCCGAGTTAAAATAATTCATGAGTTCTCTACCGGGTTTGCTGGAGGGAATATCATCAATTATCATTAATAAAGGAATATCTTTCTTTAAAAAAATGAGAATGATTCGGAAAGTTTTCCAAATGAATAAAAATTTCTATATTTTGCCGATTTTGTCGGGGAATGTACGAAAATTTTGAATTAATAAATTTCTGATCATTTTCAATTAAAAATGGAATTATTTTTCTTAAAATTGGGTATTAACTTGAAATACTAAATTAAAATCAACTTTTTACCGAGACTTGAGATAATACACGATTAATAAGGTACCGATTTATACGGGTGTTGTGGGGGTTCTAATCCTTCCCCGCACATAACTGACTCCCGAACCCGCTTCTTTGATTTCTCTGGTTTATAACGCAGACTAGAAATTTGTTTTAAAATGTTTAAATTAATTTTAAAATATTTTATAAAACCGATTTTAATAGGTGGCTGATCACACCTAGCTAAAAAAGATTGGTGGCGACTCCATGTCTTTTTACGAGGCCGTTTTCATACCCTCGATCGGTTATTTTATTTCAATTTCGAGAGGAATTAAGTCATCTTTTCCTCTGCTTCTATTTTCCCCCTCACTCGAACAGGTCCCCGCGATCGGGATCACGTATCGACACCTTTGTTTTTCTAGAGGAATTAAGTCAACTTTTCCTCGTTTTTTTTAATGTCATGCCTAACGAATAATAAAGTATTGCGATGAGACTTGTTATTGTTACGTTGTTATTTTTTAGGTTGCGGCAGCTTGGCGACTCCACTGGGGAGTATTAGAGAATCAGGCATAGAATTAGTCATGTGTTATCAATGTCTCGGTTTTGTTGGTTTAATTGGTATTTTATTTTAATTCCCATATTTTTTAAAATAAAGGAGAATTTTGAAAATAATAAAATGTTTTAAATATGTTCATATTCATTCACATGTATTTTATTATTGTTTTCTAGTTATTTAATGTTGTATATTATAATTGCTTGTTTGTTAATGCGTTGCCCTATTCTTGATCTTTATTTTAATAAATTATTGGGGTATTTAGGATAAGGGGTATAGAATAGGTGGTGACAGGTTTGTTTTGTTCCTCGTCACACACTATATTTGCATTTGCATAAAATGAACCCTCTACCCGAGTTTCATCCTTTTAAGTAGGAGTAAAGTAACTACGCCTTCGTGATGATCCTCCGCATGGGCTAGTAAAACACTTCCAGAGTATAAAGTACCTAATGCCTTCGTGACAATCCTCCGTATGGGCTTAGGAAAATATACTCTAACGAATTGAACCCGCTTTTATCGGGGTGCCTTACTAGCCTTCACCGGCGATAGTGAGGAGCAATTCGGGGCCTTTAGAACAAATTCGCCCTCATATAGTGAACCTAGACGAAGCCATGCCGGATTTCATTAGATACACCGAAGATAGGAACACATGGAAGGACATTTCTAAACATTTTGTTACCTATTTTGCACTCTGAATAAGGGTTGTAGATCGGGCAACGATGTACGTACATCGCCCGTAATAAGTTTAATATCCCACCCTGAAGGCAACGTGATGCCTAGATGAGTCGATAATATTGGGGCAAGTGTTCACTGGCTTTTTAAAATTGAAAATATCAAACATTATTTTTCAAACATTTTTTCATTATGCATATTTTATGCATGTGTGAGTAGAGCATGTACATTCATTGTTGTATTTTTTATCTCATTTCTTGTAATAAGCGGATGGTGATAATAATCTCATTTCGTGATTTCATAAACTGGTAGTGTTACATGAACATTTGCATATTGTACCATAGTAGGATCCATTATTTCGAAATTCTTTTGAAAATAATATGAGTGGTTTTTTATAGAGAAAACATGTTTCAAAAAATTGTAGATTAAATGGGGAGGCAAATGTTGCATAATGAGATTTTTGAATAATCAAAATTTGGTCCCACCATTTTTGTGTAGCCATTGATTTCTTTTATATACCATGGTGTTAATTCATTTATTCTTTGCATGATTATTTTGACATCATGTTACAGTCATAAGCATGTATGCTCATGCATTGTAGAATACAGTCATAGTTAGCATAATTTTTTTTGTATATATCCATGCAGTAATTTGCTTATTCTTTACATACATCATGTTGGCATCAGGTTGCACACATGGCATACATAGTCATCATAATTTCTTTGAACTCTTCATGCATTAATCATTAGTATATTCATGCATATAGGAATAGAGCATGTACATTCATAATTGTATTCTTAAATCTCATGACATTTTCATTTGCATGAAAGGGCTTCGAGATATGAGGAAAGAATTGGAGGAACGAGTGGGTGCTTTGGAACGAAATCAAGAGGAGTTTGGACATGAACTCCGGGATTTGAAGGAACAGCTTGTCAAATTTATGAAAATGTTTGAGGATATGTGTAAGAGTAAAGGGGAATTTTCTCAGGATTCTTTATCACTTTTGGATTAACCAAAACCTTCAGGTTTGGAATATACAATCCTTGCTAGATCCTGCGCTTACCAGTGTTACAAAGGGTGCAACCTTGATGAAATTATGGACAAAATCATGAAAATGATTAAACCAGAGAGCCTGATACCAAAAGACAGAAATCATCGATCATGTACCATACCTGCAAACTGCTCTAAGTCCAAACCAGTATCCCTACCCTGCTATGGCTCAATTGTCCACTGGGATGATCACTACGGGACCCCTGAATCCTATTCCATCACCACCAACTAGCAGTTTGTACTATTTCTCTCATCAATAACCTTATCAAGCATCCGGGATAGGAACCTCGAGCTACATACAACCTCCAAGGGTCCCGTGTCCAAATCCATACCCTTGCCTTGTTATTCCACTATCTCCCCATGCAAACATTCCGATGCAAGCCTTAGCGCCACCATCAAGTGCCACAACTCCTAGGCCCTGTGTGACTAAGAAAAAACCCCGGGATAAAATCCAAAGGCATTTTGATCCTATTCCAATCAGCTATCAAGAGCTTTTCCCAATGTTGGTCAAAAATCACCTAGTTGTCTATGTACCGTTGAAACCCCTGTCACCACCATACCCCAAGTGGTATAACCTGAATGAAAGATGTGATTATCACTGTGGAACTGTTGGGCATAGCATTAAGCACTGCAATGCACTCAAGAACAAAGTACAATCTCTTATAGATGCCAAGTGGTTGGACCCAATGATGCTGATTGATAGAGGACCAGGAAAGGGTAATTAGGATTGGGAGATTTATGGTAATGATGTGGAAAGACTTTGGTCTGATATGATGTAATAGGATTTCACTATTTCAGTAGCCGGCTCTTATAGCCTTTTGATGCTAGGAAGAATAAAGTGCTTGTAAAGACAGTTTTAACTACTGCTCAAAATTTTGTAAACATGGTTTATACCATTGTGAATGTTGATTTGGGAATGAATTGGTTGTGCTTCAAATTTATGAGATGTTGATGATTAAGTTCCTCCGATTCTTATTTCCTCCGTGATATCTTCCCCTTTGCATTTTGCATCCGATCAATTATTTGTCATACCCTACATTCATACATGCATCTTGGTAGCATCAGGTGGTATTCATGAAAAACATAGTCAGCATGATTTTTCTATTTGTTCATGCACTAATTTGCTTATTACATACATCATTTAACATTAGGTCGCATTCATAACACACATGGTCAGCATGAGTTTCTTTGTATATACTCTGTGTCAATCATTGTTTACAAGCATCATAATTGACATCGTGTTGCATTCATAATGTATACGATCATTCATTGGAAAATACACTGAAATATACATGGTCATTCATTGCATAGATCCATGTGTTGATTTATTTATTCTTTACTTGCAGCATGTTGGCATCGTGATTGTATTTATAGTCAGCATGTTTCCATTGTCTATGTTCATACATCATATTGTTTAGGCTTCACGTGCATCAAATTGCATTCAAAACTCCTTCATCATGAAATGCACTTGGAGGGAATAAAACAGAAGTTGGCTTGGCTTTAAGAGTCTTCAAAAGAATTTCCATTTCAAACCAGAGGTATAAGAAGTACTGAGTACCCTTTTTAATACAGGCTAGTGCTATGGAGAATGAACAAGTTGCCCAAATGGAAAGAATGGAAAAAGCACAGGAAGAATTGCGAGAAGAACTGCAAAGTCTCAAGCAGAATCTAAGGATCAGATGACTAAATTGATGGAGTTGATGTCCGTCGTAATCAAGGGAAAAGGATACACTAAAAACTTTGCCGTTAGAGAAGGGTTAGAGGCACAAAAGGGTCAGAATGAGGTCGTAATGATGGACGGCCAGAACACAGTTAACCCTAGCAACACCCTGAACTTAGATGACCCAGTTGAACGGGAAAAGTTGAAAATGGTTGAGTCAAATATGGCTGAGTTGACAGATTCCCGAGGGAAATATTAGTTGTTAGATGAAAGTCTCCAGGCAGTAGAAAATACAGACATATTCGGGAGTGTGGATGCGAAAGAACGATGCTTGGTCCTCAATTTAGTCATACCGGACCAAGAGAAAAAAATTCCCCGATATCATAAAGAAAGTAAGAAGGGGCCTTGCCCCATTCATAAAGATGAAAATTAACATGACACAATCCCTGAAGAGTATGATGTGCTCGGCCTTGCTTCTCTTGATTCCCCATCCACCTCCCGTAGAGGCGGATCAATATCAATATCTATACCAGAGATTGCTTTTAGCTCTATCTTTTTCAGAGCACCTGAATCTATTCTTTCTGTGTCCCACATCTGCCTATGTTCAAGCATCCGCCCATTCCTCAGTGGAAGGAAATGCTATTCTAAATTCAAGGTCTCTGACTTTGTGAAATATGACGAGACAACCGATTCGTCAACCCACATCACCATGTTCTGTCAAAAGATGGCAAGTCACATAGATAATAATAAGATTTTGATTCACTACTTTCAGGATAGCCTCAGCGGGTCCGCAATTAGGTGGTATAGTCAGTTAAGTAAGGATCAGATTCACTCTTGGAATGATTTGGCCGGGGCTTTTCTAAACCAGTACAAGCATGTGACCGACATGACACCTAACCGTCTCACCATGCAAAATATGGAGAAAAAGGTTACTGAGAGCTTCAAAGAGTATGCTTAGAGGTGGAGGAACATGGCCACCCAAGTACAACCGCCCTTAACTCAGAATGAAACCACTGTCCTTTTTGTGAATACACTACAGGCCCCATACTACGATAGACTTGTTGGCAACACCACGAAGAATTTTTTGGATATGGTAATCTTTGGGGAAATGATCGAATATGCTATCAAGGCTGGGAAACTCGAAGGAGGTAAAACATTTAATGCAGAGAGAAACAGGACGCCCAAAAAGAAAGAGGAAGATGTCCAAGCCATGGGAGACTTTGCCCCGAATATTCCAGCTACTTCATACCAACCACCTTGTCCTTCTACAAACTATGTATCCTGGATTCATACTTATACCCGATGGCCTCTCAGAATCCAGTAAAATTTCAACCTTTTGTCAGCCAGAGAAACCGAAGAATATCCGAAAAAGAGATCAATTTGAGCCACTCCCCATGTCTTACTCTGAACTATTACCCCAGCTAGTCGAAGAGCAACGCCTCGCTAAAGTTCCCGTAGAGCCTATCCAACCCCCATATCCGAGTTGGTATGACGATAATGCATATTATGATTATCATTCTGGGAGTCGGGGATATTCCACGGAAAATTGCCTATGTCTGAAATGAAAGGTTCAAGCACTCATTAATAAAGGACAGTTAGATGTGGGAAAGAAACAAAGGTCAAACAGCGGGGAGAATCTACTAAATGGGAATGATGAGACCATTGCGGATGTCATAATAGGGGAAGAAGATGAAAAGGTCGAAAAGAGTACCGAGGAATAGCCAGTTTGAATTAGGGAGAACATGTCAATGGGAAGTTTTTATGCATTTAGTTTCATACCTCATGATGAAAAAATTTGGCTTATGTTAATATCCCTATGAAATAAATGAATTTTGAATGTTTTTATGTTTGTTCTGTTTTAACAATAATTTGAATGTGAAAAAACAAGCATTAAGGAGGTTTTAATAATGGATAGTCTCAAGAATATTGATGATCATTGTTAGAAATGACCCAATACCTTCCCTCTTTTGGGGATTCCATATGTCTAAATCCCTGAAACTAAGATCACTTGAAATACCTAATGCTTCAAGGAATATGAATGATTAAACTTCATAAAACCATTGTCATTGCAGAATAAGCAAAGATATAAATCCTAGTCTAGGTTATAAACAAAGGAACGAACTTTTTTTGAACTCCTTGAAATTCAAATAAATGAGACATTCTTTCAAGAATCTAGATCTTGGTAATTCGATATGTGTCAAGGTGGTGCCAAAGCCATCCATGCCTTTCCCAATAACCACAAAACACTAATTGCCCAAACATTACTTCATGATTGACACCCTGGGGCACAATGATTAAACTAGATTATCCCATGTCCAAGAGAAAATCGGTTTTTGGGTCATATTTTCCTTATTCACTTCAAACAAACCCAAGATTGGAACTTATTCTTTTCAGTACAGACCTAGACTTGCGATGTTTCTCGTAATGATACAAATTCTCATGGTTAATCAAATTGGGGCATCATATGTGGAAATGATGGATACATGGTGAAAAATGATGGAACTAACGCATGAATCATTGGGGCATGCGATAAAAAAAAATGTGATATCATGCATATGAGAATTCGAATGATTCCAAAGTGCAAAATGAAATTCTGAATATTTATTTCCCCTAGGGATTGCTTTTCAATGTGAATATTCGTGTTTGACATGAGAAATTGCCATCTTTCATGTTCCTGTCACAAAAAGAAATTATCCATAGTCACCCCTTTTGAGCCAAAAAAATTCTTTCTTCTTTAAACCCTGATCAAGGATTACCCTCTATACTGGGGGGGAAATGTGAGGAAGGATCACTGAGAAATGAGTCATAGCTCAAAGACAGATGCAAAGCAAATGGAGCCCCGAATAAATACGGGCTCACTCTGTCAAAGAAAAAGAAAAAGGAAAAGATGGCGAAATGAAAGCCAAGAAAAAAAAATGTAAAAAGGTATGGCAAATGAAAAGCAAGGAAGAAAAAGAGCAAAAAGTCAAAAAAGAATGAAAAGTCCAAAAAGGTATAAATGTTTCAAAAAGAATCCTCCTCAAGAAATGATCCTTGATCTGATTACCCTCAAACACATATTTTGGGCCTATTTATCCTTTCTTTCTGAACCCTGAGCCATGGCCTACATTACGTGCTTTTTTTGATCAAGCATGAATATTTAACTTGAAGGGTTTTTTCCTCAGATTTTATCCCATCTATCGAATTATCATTTCACTAAGAAAGAATTTAGAATTCTCAAATGCATGGTAAAACAATGAAAAAAGAAAAAAAATGGAGAGAATGGAACTCTAGGGCGAAAACCTGAAAACGGGCGGTCTAGAGTAAAACGAGAATTTTCGATGCCATCTATGATAGTGCCGATACCACAAAAGAGAAGATCATCTTAAAGAAGTGGTCATCGAGGAACATCTAGGAATTCCTGAACCTCCCAAATTGTCAACTCTCATTTGGATGATTGATTTCAAAAATTGAACTTTTTTTCTCCAAAATCAACTTTCCAGTTTAAACATCCCAGCCAATCTTGACGCTTGTCAAAATACCTTGATATAGAAACTAAAAGAATGTTTAATTTGTTTGGTTCTTAATGAATTCATGATTTATAAAATCTGTTCCATTTGTGAGCCTAGAAGGGGCATACATTTTTTGCTGTGAAGTTTTCCTGGAAAAACCAAAATCATGTTGTACCAAGCCTTGTCAATTCAAGTTGAAAAACCCAAATTGACACTTAGGAAAATTTCTAGCAATGATCATCAGTCTTCAAAAGATTTGTAGATTACACACTATGGGGTTAAAATTTTTGACTCAGAAGTTTTCATTAAATAAGCAAAATTGTTTTTCAGAAAGGGAAAATAAAAATATTTTTGAAATACCCATTTTTGATGTTAACATGAGATAAGGGTTTTTTTTAACTAGGTGTGGAACTATTAGGGTTAACCTTGACTTCCAAATATGAGAAGAAGAAATAGAACTCGACAAGTAGACTTCTGTCAATAAGAGTTTAAAAACTGTTGGGGCAAAGAGAATAGCCAAAGATTGAAAAATGAATTGAAGATATACTCTGATTTGAAGAGGAAAAATGAATTGGAAAGGCTAAGCCAAAATCTAGAAAAATGATCAGGGGCATTTGCATCACTCATGAGCATTCATCTATTTATTAAGCTTTGCATCTGCACCGTGTCAGCAAGCATTTGCATAATTCATGAGTATTTGTATTTGCACTATTCCATGAGCATCTACATTCTATCTTTACAAGTACATTCTTCATAGATATTTGCATTCGCATCATCTCAAGAAAGTGCATCATTTTTAGGATCATTGCATCTTCATCGTAGCTGCAATTACACCATTCATGAACCACTTACATGAACATGATTCATAGGGCCATCTGTATCTGCATTTAGAAGCATTGGCATCAATCCAAGACATCTGTATCATTTCAAGAAGCATTTGCATCAATCCAAGATATTTGTATTTACACCATGAAGCATTTGCATCCTCTCTCAAATCCTTCAGGTTAATTTCTAGGTCATTTCAATTTCTGGTTTCATCCAGATCTTTTCAATTTTCTGGTTTCACCCATGCCTTTTTATTCTCTGGTTTCATCTAGATCTTTTTCAAAATTATTGTTTCACCCATGCTTTTCAATTTATGGTTCCATCCAGATTATTTTCAAATTTCTGGTTTCACCCATGGCTTTTTATTCTCCGGTTTCATCCAAATCTTTTTCAAATTTCTGGTTTCACCCATTCTTTTCAAATTTTTGGTTCCATCCAGATCGTTTTCAAATTTTTGGTTTCACCCATGCCTTTAATCTTTGGTCCCATTTAGATTATTTTCAAAATTTTGGTTTCACCCATGCCTTTAATCTCTGGTTTATCCAGATCTTTTTTAAATTTTTGGTTTCACCCAAGCTTCTCAATTTCTAGTTTCATCCAAACCTTTTTCAAATTTCTAATTTCACCCATGCCTTTTGAATCTCTGGTTTCATCCAGATCTTTCTCTATTTTTTGGTTTCACCCATGTCATTTCAACTTCTGGTTTTATCCGGATCCTTTCAAGTTCTGGTTTCATCCTGATCTTTTTCAATTTTCTGGTTTCACCCATGCTTTTCAATTTCTGGTTTCATCCAGATCTTTTTCAAATTACTGGTTTCACCCATGCGTTTCATTTCTGGTTCCCTCTAGATCATTTTCAAATTTTTGGTTTCACCCATGTTATCTCAATTTTCTGGTGTCATCCAGATCTCTTTCAATTTTCTGGTTTCATCCAAGCCTTTTTAATCTCTGGTTTCATCTAGATGTTTTTCAATTTTCGATTTCATCAATGCGGGTAAGGCCTTCGAGCACCATTTTTAAGACCTTCGGGCACCATTTTTAAGACCTTCGGGCATAATTTTTCAAATCACGGGTAAAGCCTCCGGACACCATTTTTAAGACCTCCGGGCACCATTTTTAAGACCTTCGGGCATAATTTTTCAAATCATGGGTAAGGCCTCCGGGCACCATTTCTAAGACCTCCAAGTATCATTTTTAAGACCTTCGAGCACAATTTTTTCTTTTGAAATCGAACCCGTTTCTTTAAGATGGGTCGATCCTTGATTAGTCAAGGAACTCAATTTAAGGACAAAATCTTCAATTTACAGCTTTATCAAAAAAAATTGATGAAAAATGAAAAAATGAAAAAGAAAAAGAAAAAATGGAAAAAAGAAAACTCCCTTTCCCTTCTCTTCACATGGATTTCACTAACCGGACAAAATTAGTGTTTATTTATCTTTGCCTGATTCTTGATTCTCAGCAAGAGCCAAAGAGAGGCACCTGTAGACACCTAATTTTGTTCGGACCCCTAAATCAAGTATATTTTCTTCCTAAATTGATGTTTCAGAATGCTAAAAGGCTTTCCTCATCCTGCAGGTGGTACTCCGAGACTTAGTCGAAGAAAGTAGACAAAAAAAGTCAAACTCAAAAAGTCAACCTCAAAAAAAGTCATCATCGAAAAAGTCAACCCCAAAAAAATCAACTACTAAAAAGGTCAACCCACTTTTAAAATCAAGATTTGAGGTTCAATTGAAAAACGGTGAAATAATTTTGATAATTCGAGGTTTACATTGAAAGATATGGAGGTCAGAAGTTGGGTTACGGAATCTCAGTAAAAAATAAACCCTAGTTCGAGAAATTTGGGGAAAAATGCTTAAACAATCAAATTGGTCGAAATTGACGGTTCCAAATGAAAGATAAGTACTAACTACGGGTAAAGGAGAAGCCATTTGGAAGAAAAACTGATAGAAAAGTCAATTCGAAAGAAAATCGAGAATTAGGGTTTTTTTGCGAATTTCGGTGAAATTTGGAAGAATTACAGAAATGGAAGATTCGGTCGATATAAAGCCCTTAATTGATGAGAAATGATTAAACAAGGATAGACCAAGGCTCAGTTTGAAGAAAATCTGGAAATTGGACTTGTTTTGAGCAAAATCGGGTTTCGAAGGCAAAAGGGCAAAATTAAAAAATATGGGAAAAATAGCAAATGAACTCCAAAAATTCTGAAAATTTTTAAATATCATTCTTAAACCATTTCGAAGAGATTTGAAAAATAAAATCTTGATTCGGAGTTCGTTTGCAAAATGGCCAAGTCCCGAGTCCCCTATGTAGTAATTCAAGCAAATAAATCCCGAAAAAATAGCAAATGAGCTCCAAAAATTATGAAAACTTACAGATCACATTTTTAAATTATTTGGAAAAGATTGGTGAAGAAAACTCTAGATTCGGAGCTCATTTAAAAAATGGTAAAGTTCGAGTGCATAAAAAGGGTAATTTTGAAAATAAATCTGAAATAAATAGTAAATGGACTCGAAAATTTTTGAAAACTTCCAGAATTCAATTTTTTATTATTTAGGAAGTATTGAAAAAAGAAATTTTGAATTTGGAGTCCGTTGGCTATTTATTTAGGTTCGGGGGGCAAAAAGGTCATTTCACCAAAGAAACCAAAAAGGGCAAATTTTTAATTGATGGAAATATGAAAGAAGGAATTGCTGAGATTTTTTCTTCCCTTGGTCAGCCAACATAGAGGATAAGAAGTAAGCTTCAACAATTTAATTCCCTAGTCACTATCAAGCCACATGCTACCACTAACACCTTGCAAATGGTCCCCCCTTCATCCAATGGCTTAGAAGCCTTGTAGAAAAGTTGAATGCACTATTCAATGGCCAAGTTTAAATGCCAAGATGACATTTTTATTTGTCATGAAAGAACCCTCATCTAATGGCCAAGAATGGAAGAAAAAGGATGAGCACAATTCATCCAAGGGTGAGCATCCATTCGGTTAAGCAATGGAGTGCATGGGATCATCTCTTTTCATCCAATGGCTTAGGCCATCTACAAGGGCAAAGTAAACATGTTGAGGGCTAGATTTAATCTACAAGATGTCATTTTTATGTTGTCCTCATCCAATGACCAAGAATGGAAGAGCACAACTAAGCCAAGGATAGGCACTCAAGGGGACAAGCAAGGGAGTGCATGGGATTGGTCCTCTTTTGCATCTAAGGGCTAAGGTTACTACAAGGGCTGATTACACATCTTAAGGGCTGCTATCAATTGGCAAGATGAAATTTTTATGTTGTCATCAAAATATCTTAATCTAAAGGCCAAGATTGGACGAGAAAAAAGTGCAATTCCCATCCAAGGGTGAGAGGCCATTCGGCCAAGGCTAAAGGGAGGGGGCGATTTCATTTTTTTTAGATGTTTTTTGGCTGGAAACAGTAGCTAATTTGGCAAATAAAAATATTTTGAAAGAAAAAAAAAAGATTTTCAATAGAGAACTTGAAGGTAGTCATCTCTACCAAGCTCTAGCATAGCTTTCTTCTTGTTTTCCATGGTGTTTTCTTGATTTTATATCATGTTTTCCTATTACATTTTTCACAGAAATAAAGTTTTTTAATGTTTACTTATGTTTTCATCTCTTCTTCATTAAAATGGTGGAAAACAATTTTTTTTTTTACATGGATTCATGCTATGGCCGAATATGGCATATTTACTTGCCTTTGGTTTTCTTTTTTTCTTCCTTGCATGTTGTTGTGAAAAATGATTTTTGGAAATTTTTTTAGAGTATTCTAAGGTTCTGATTTTTTACAAAAGATGAAGCAAAAAGGTTGAAATGGCTACATGATCTTGGCTAGACCAAGTGACCATGGTTAGGAGAGATGCTATGCCCATTTTTACCTACCATGAAGCTCACCTTAATTTTTATGTTTAACATGGTTTATTTTCTATTTTATTGAGATGGAAAGGTTTCATGATCTTGGAAAGACCAAGTGATTATGGTTAGGTGAGAGGCTATGCCCATTTGATACCAACCATGGAGCTTAACTTTCCTTGTTTTATTTACTAGTTTTGCTTGTTATTTGCTTTGCATGGCTATGTTTAATTTTTTTGGGTTCTTTACATTATTTTCTATGCTATATTTGTTTCTATATGTCATTTCCCTGCTTGATATTGTATCCTTGCATATTCTGTTATGGTGTTCATATGCTCATGTTGTGCATTTTTTTCATGTATCATGTCTTATATTATAAACATGTTTGCATTTTCTTTATTTTGTTCCATAACCATTCGACAACTCCATTTTTGTATGCCTTGCATGTGCATTTTCCTTATGCTTCTTAACTTGTTTGCATCTCCATGCCATGAACTTGTACATTTTGATTTTAGTATGCCATGTGCTTATGAAAATGCTATAATAAAATGCCATCATTTTGTTACATGGCCATTCGGCTACTTCATATTGGTATGCCTTGCATGTGAATTTTGACCTTGCTTCTTGACTTGTTTGCATCTCCATGACATGAGCCTGTGCATTTTGATTCTAGTATGTCATATGCTTATGAAAATGTCATGACATTATGCATCTTAATATGATTTGTCATGTACTTATGTCATTTACTAGATAGGATTGCATTAGAACATCATGTAGCTACATTTGGTCTCTTCATGCATCCCTTGCCTTGTCATGCATTTGCATTTTGGTTAGGTAACATGATTTGCATTATAATATCTTGAAATTGTGTATTAGTTACTGTTTGTTCCAGCATTGACATTAGTATCATGGGTCATTGTATGTTCATAGTATTGCTATGCATGTTCATTACATTTTAGGTCTAGGCCATATTAGCATTGCCATGCATATTGAGTCTTAAATCACATTGGTATTGTCATGTATTACTATGCAATTTAGGTCTTAGGTTACATTAGCATTTTCATGCATATTCATAACATATTAGGTCCAAGTCACATTTACATTATCAAGCATTGCATGCATATTGAGTTAGGATAACATTTATTGCCATGCAAATTCATGCTAGGCATTTAGGTTGTCTTGAATTGTCATGCATTTCCTTTACCATTTAGACCTTTAGACCATGCATTTCATACATTTCATTTGCTGTATGTTCTTGCATTCCATGTCATTGCCACTTGATTTGTGACTTAGGCCAATTAATGGCTCAAAGTCATGCTCTCTTGAGCATACTTGTGGAAAATTAAGGAATTGTCAAATTGATTGTTCTACCTTTGTGATTTTTTTACTTAGCCAATTTTTGTCCTAGGTTTTTAAATGTTTAGCTACTGTCCTTAGGTCTTTAGGATGACCTCCAACAATTTTTACTTTGATTTTTGAATGACTTTATCAAAGGCAAAAAATGTGTTTTGACAAAACAGTTTCTTTTACCCAGTACCCGAACAAGTCCGATTTTTTTGGGCAGTCATCTCTAATCAGAAAATTAAGTCAATTTTTTCTCGTGTAGTTTTACATGTTCTGAGTTTCCAGTATTGTTTTTATATTTTTTTGAATTTTTAAAAATAGGCTAAAAAATTATGTGGTAAAACCGGATAGTAAAGGCAGATTTGAAATCAAAAGAGAAATAATGGTTGAATTTGGCTAAGGCATTTAGAGGGGGTTGGATAGAAGCTTTAGCTACTATCTTAGGGTAGTTTCTAAGCCTTTTTAAACTTTAAAAGTGATTTTATAAATCTCAGGTTAAGGGTGGTCAAGTCCGGGATTTTAAACTTAGAAAATTAGAGCCATTTTAAAAGGGTTTGGTAAGGGTTTTAATTTTTATTCAAGTTCTTCTTCTAAATTGTTTTCAAACAATCACAAAGTTTTGTTTTTTTTAGAAAACATAATTTCACATATTTTCCTAAGGTATCCGGATATCTTTTTAGATATACAGATTTCTTTAATTAAAGGAAAAAATACATTTTCATGCATTGCATTTTCCATGTTCATGCATTTTATTTAAATATGTGATTTTTGCTATGATATTTTCCATGGTATTATTATTATTATTATTCACATTTTATGATCTTATATTGTTTGCCATATGATTTTGAATATTTCATGATATCCCATATTTTTTATTTAGTCATTTATTTTTGTCACATTATTTAGCATATATTATGTTCATGCATTTTTTTTTCATGCATATTTTATGATAGCATTATTTTATGTTTCGTGTCAATTTTTTTTTTGCTGTTTAGATCATATTCCATGTCATTTAGGTTATTTTATTTATAATATGCCATATCATTTAAAATTGCCATGTCATTTAAATCATTTTATCTCATTTAGAATATACCATGATACTTAGGATGTTTCATTTCACCTAGAATATACTATGCCATTTAAATTATGTCATATCATTTAGGTTGCATTATACTATCTAGACTTTGCCATGCCATTTTATTTATGTCATACATGTTCATATTCATATTTTTAAATGTTTTGAAAAAGATAATGATTTTCAATAAAAAATAAAGATATTCCCGAGTTAAAATAATTCATGAGTTCTCTAACGGGTTTGCTGGAGGGAATATCATCAATTATCATTAATAAAGGAATATCATTCTTTCAAAAAGCGAGAATGGTTCGGAAAGTTTTCCAAATGAATAAAAATTTTCTATATTTTGCCGATATTGTCCGGGAATGTAGGAAAATTTTGATTAATAAATTCCGGATCATTTTCAATTAAAAATGGAATTATTTTTCTTAAAATTGGGAATTAACTTGAAATACTAAATTAAAATCAACTTTTTACCGCGACTTGAGATAACACACGATTAATAAGGTACCGAATTATACGGGCGTTGTGGGGGTGCTAATCCTTCCTCGCACGTAACCGACTCCCGAATCCGCTTTTTTGATTTCTCTGATTTATAACGCAAACTTGAAATTGGTTTTAAAAATATTTTAATTAATTTTAAAATGTTTTATAAAATCGGTTTTAATAAGTGGCCCATCACACCTAGCTGAAAAAGATTGGTGGCGACTCTATGTCTTTTTACGAGGCTGTTTTCATACACTCGATCGTTTATTTTCTTTCAATTTCGAGAGGAATTAAGTCGTCTTTTCCTCTGCTTCTGTTTTCCCCCTCACGCGACACTTTTGTTTTTCTAGAGGAATTAAGTTGACTTTTCCTCTTTTTTTTAATGTCATGCCTAACGAATAATAAAGTCTTGCGATGAGACTTGTTATTGTTACGTTGTTAGTTTTTAGGTTGCAACAGACATAAATAAAATGACATAGCAAAGTCTAAATAATATAATGCAACCTAAATGGTATGATATAATTTAAATGTCTTAACATATTCTAAATGAAATGAAATATCCTAAGTTATATGATATATTCTAAATGAAATGAAATCACCTAGGTAACATCATATATTCTATATGAAATGTAATATCCTAAGTCATATGATATATTCTAAATGAAATAAAATATCCTAAGTGACATAATATATTCTAAATGAAATGAAATGACCTAGGTAACACAATATATTCTACATGAAATGAAATGACCTAGGTAACATAATATATTCTATATGAAATGAAATAATTTAAATGACATGGCAAATATAAATGATATGGCATATAATCTAAATGACATGAAATATAAAATAATGCTATCATATAATATGCATGAAAATAAAAATAAAAATAATAATGCATGAACATAACATATGCAAAATAATATGACAAAAATAACTAAATAAAAAGCATAGGATATCATGAAATAGTCAAAACCATATAACAAATAATATAATATCAAAAATTTAAATCAAAGATAATAACACCATCATGAAAATTTAAACATAGCAAATATTACATATTATATAATATGCATGAATATGGAAAATGCAATGCATGAGAATGTATTTTTTCCTTTAATTAAGGAAATCCGTATATCTAAAAAGATATCCGGCTACCTTAGGAAAATATATCAAATTAAATATTCTAAAATCAAAATACTTTGTGATTGTTTGAAAACAATTTTGAAAAGCTTAGATTAAAAATAAAAACTTAGCTAAACCCTTTTTAAATGGCTCTAATTTCCTAAGTTTAAAATCCCGGACTTGACCACCCTTAACCCGAAACTTAAAAAATCATTTTTAGAGTTTAAAAAAGCTTAGAAACTACCCTAAGTCAGTAGCTAAATTTCCTAATCAGCCCCCTCTAAGTAACTTAGTCAAAACAGAAAAATGATTTTCCTTCAAATTTAATTCTGACTCCACTGTCTAGTTTTAAAGCAAATTTTTTTAACCTATTTTTAAAAATTCAAAAAAATCTAAAAAACATTACTGGAGACTCAAAACATGTAAAACTACATGGGCAAAAATCGGCTTAATTTTCTGATTAAAGATGACTGACCAAAAAAATCGAGAAAGTACAAGTACTAGGTGAAAAAACTGTTTTGCCAAAACACATTCTTTTGCCTTTGATAAAATCATTTAAAAATCAAGTACAATTATTAGAGACTCTCTAAATGACTCACAAACAGTAGCTAACACTTTTGAAAAGTTAGGCAAAAAATTGGCTAAGTAAAAAAAATCACAAAGGTAGAATAATCTATTTGACAACTCTTTAATTTTCCACAAGTATGCTCAAGAGAGCATGACTTTGAACCATTGATTGGCCTAAGTCATGAGTCAAGTGGCAAGGACATGAAATGCATGAAAAATACAGCAAATATGATGCATGAAATGCATGATTTAAAACCTAAATGACATGAAAAATGCATGGCATCAATAAAATGACCTAGACCTAAATGAACTTGCATTGCATTTAATGCAACCTATGTCTAAAATGCATGAATATGCATGGAAAAAAAACCAATCCTAAACCTAAAATATGCATGGCAATAACACAAACACATGGCATGCTTAAACAAAATACTCAACCAAATGTCATGAAAATGCAAACCTATCAACTAACATAACAAAAATGCACACACAAAGCAAACAATATGAAGTGGCCGAATGTGGTGGATGCGTAAAATGAGCATGGCATTTTCACAAACACATGATATACTAACATGCATAGCTAAAGAATAATGCTCAAATCATGCAAATATAAAGTAAAGGCATGAAAATCAATAGGCATTTTCGCAAACACATGGATTACAAAATATAAAACATAAACAAACTTAAACATTTTGACAACAGAAAATCAAAAATGCAAGACAAGTAAAATAAACATGATAACAAGATAATAGACTCAAAAGAAACTCACCAAAATAGTGATCAAAACAGCAAATCAAGAATGAAAAATCAAAGAAACTGCATGAGTATGGTTCTTAAAGCAACCTCTAGAAGCTATCTTTCAAGCTTTTTCTTTTCTAACTTTTTTTTTCTTTTCTAAACTTTTCTTTTTGCCTTTCAACAATGGAGAGAAAAATCAGCCAAAACAAAGAGACAATAGAGAGTGAATAGCTGAAAATGAAAGAGAGAATGACTCTCCCTTGTAGTGGCCGAATGGCCCTCCCTAGGCTAGGATGTTGTCATTTTTCTTTCAACCAATTTTCATCCAAAGGCTATTGATCCAAGATGTTTAAAACATGAAATTATCACCCTTAGATTAGGCCATTAGCTACCCACAATTACAACTGTTCAAGAATCTTAAGCCATTATGTTGATACTCTCCATCTTCATGCATCGGTCCATGTGGCTTACTTGCAAAGGCTTGATCAAAAAATAACTAACTTCCTCTTCATTGTTGGCCTTTTGATTAAAAATCAGAAACTATCTACCTATCCTTGGGCCTTGGCTGGCCAACCCCCATTCTTCCAGCCCATGTTTCATTTTTTTTAAAAGGTAAGAAAAGCCTTTTTCGGTTTCTTGAGTAAAATAACCTTTTTGCCCCCTGAACATAAATAAATGGAAAACGGACTCCAAATTCAAATTTTCTTTTTTCAATACTTTCAAAATAATAAAAAATTAAATTCTAGAAGTTTTCAAAAAATTTCGAGTCCATTTGCTATTTATTTGGATTTTTTCTTCCAAAATTGCCTTTTTATGCCCCCAAACTTTACCATTTTTTAAACGAACTCCAAATCCATATTTTTATTCACCAATCTCTTCCAAATAATTTAAAAATGTGATCTGGAAGTTTTCATAATTTTTGGAACTCATTTGGTATTTTGTTTGGATTTATCTGCTTGAATTATTGCATAGGGGGCCAAGGATTTGGCCATTTTGCAAACGAACTTAGAATCCAAATTTTATTTCTCTAATCTCTTCCAAATAATTTAAAAATAATATTTGCAAATTTTCAAAATTTTTGGAGTTCATTTGCTATTTTTTCGGGATTTATCTTCTTGAATTTCTACATAAGGGACCTAGGATTTGGCCATTTTGCAAACGAACTCCGAATCAAGATTTTCTTTTGCCAATCTCTTCGAAATGATTTAAGAATGAGATTTGCAATTTTTCAGAATTTTTGGAGTTCATTTGCTACTTTCCCCAAAATTTTCAATTTTGCCCTTTTACCTCCGAAACCCGATTTTGCTCAAAACAAGTCCATATTTTAAGATTTTCTTGAAACTGAGCCTTGGGCTATCCTTTTTTAATCACTCCTCATCCATTAGGGGCTTTAGTCCTACCGAGTTGGGCCATTTCTGTAATTCTTTTCAATTTCACGGAAATCCATCAAAAACCCTAATTCTCGGTTTTCTTCTGGATTGACCTTTCTTTCAGTTTTTCTTTCAAGTGGCTTCTCCATTACCCGTAGTCAGTGCTTATCTTTCATTTGGAACCTTCAATTTCGACCAATTCGATCGTTTAAGCACTTTTCCCCAAATTTTCCGAATTAGGGTTTCCTTTCTATAGAATCTCCATAACCCAACTTCCGAACTCCATATCTTTTGATGTAGACCTCGGATTATCAAAATTCTTTCTCCGTTTCCTATTGAACTTCAAATCTTTATTTTGAAAGTGGGTTGACTTTTTTAGTAGTTGACTTTTTAGGGTTGACTTTTTGGGATTGACTTTTTCAAGTTTGACTTTTTATGCTCGCCTATTTAGATTAAGTCCCGGAGTACCACCTGCAGGATGAAAAAGGTCTTTTTACATTCTGAAACATCAATTTAGGAAGAAAACATACCTGTTTTAATGGTCCGGACAAAATTAGGTGTCTACACTTTTTCTTATGATGAAATAAATAAATGTAAATATATATAGTTTATTTTTTATACATTGTAGGTAAAGTAAGGGTTTTAGAATGTTGTCACATATTTTATTATTTTATATAAAAAATTATTAATTTTTTAAAATATATCATGATAAAATATATGACTGACCTTTATAATCCCGTTGAAAATTTAAAATTTCAATAACGATAAAAAAGATAATTTATATTATATACATATATAAATATATAAATACAGGTAAACCACGTGTGCAAATATTTTATTATATATTAGAATAGAATTCTTTCCCTGTTTTCTTGAGAGATTTTTTTTAATATTATAAAATTTTAATTAAATTAACAATCATAAATAAATTTAAGTTAAATCTTATTAAATAATTATCACTTATTTAAATAATTTTTTAATATTTTAAGTAAATGAATTTAGAGTTAAAATTGAATTACTATGATAAATTATGCAAAATATGAGATGAATTAAGACACGATATAACACAACATGGGAAAATAAAATGAACACGACACGAATACATGAACGTGTCAAAATCTATATAAAAAAACTATTAACGCGTAAAAAATATATAAATTTATAATATTTTGAAAACATCAAAAAATAACAAGAACACGTCACAAACACAAAATTGTTTCTCTAAATTGAATCACTATGACAAATTATGCAAAATATATCATGAATTGAGACATGACATGAAAACAAAATTTTTTCTAAATTGAATCACAATGACAAACTATACAAAATATGAAATGAATTGGACACGATATAAATACAACATAAGAAAAATAACTAAAATACAACACGAAGAATAACATGAACACGACTTGAATACACGAATGTTTCAAAAGATAAATAAAATGAATTATTAACGTGTAAATTTATATAAATTATAATACTTTAAACACACGAAAAAATAACACGAACAAAATATGAGATGAATTGAGACACGACACAAACACAACATGAGAAAATAATTAAAACATGACACGAAAAATAACATGAACACGATACGAATACACAAACGTGTCAAAATCTATATAAATCGAATTATTAACATGTAAAAATTTATATACATTTACAATATTTTGAACACACAAAAAATAATACGAACACGTCATAAACATACAAAATTTTCTCTAAATTGAATCACTATGACAAATTATGCAAAATATGTCATAAATTGAGACACGATACAAACAACACAAAATTTTTCTCTAAATTGATTCATAATGACAACTATACAAAATATGAAATGAATTGAGACACGACACGAATACAGCATAAGAAACATAATTAAAACACAACACGAAAAATAACATGAACACTACACGAATACACGAACGTGTCAAAATATACATAAAATAAATTGAACACTGCACGAATACACGAACGTGTCAAAAAATACAAAAAATAAATTGTTAACGTGTAAAAATTTATAATATTTTAAATACAAGAAAAAATAACACGAACAAAAAATTTTCATATTTTTCATATTTTTTCTTTCTTTCTTTCTCTTTCCCTTTTTTTTCAAAAAAAAAGTATCTCATGTGAAGATTTTGTGTAGTAAAAAATATATGTATGATGTGTGCACAAATTTTGAAGAAAAATTATTCTACATATAAAACAAAATAATACAGATTAAGCTTCAGCAGGTGTATAATCTGTATATATATATATATATATATATAATCTGTTATATATATATATATATATATATATATAATATACAGTCTTGAATCTTGATACAAAGATTAGCATGTGTTTTTTTCAAGCAAAATGCTACAACGTGAAACAAAAGAAATCCCACACTTAATTTGCTCCCAATAACACCCCTATACCTATTCAAAAGGTAATGTTATTTTATAGATCCTACTTGTTAAGAATTGGATTATTCAAAAAATTCGATTCGTATTGAACTGGGCTTGAATAAAAAAAATTTTAATTTGCCCAGCCTGGTCCGACTCGAATTATTGTTCATCAATAAAAAGTATTTTTTTATTTAAATTTAATTATAAATATTAATATAAAATAAATTTTTAATATTATTTTGGTCAATGATATGGGTTTTCGGACGAGCTTGAACCCAACCCGACCCAAATCTGAATAAAGAAAATAAAAAAATTTCGGATCGTGGCCCGATCTATGAATATGTCTAAACACACCCAGCTGCTTTGGAAAATTTTCGAATATAGCTACGAATTAAAAACATCATGCGAAGAAAATAATGATATCTGATGAAATGAATAATGGGAATTCAAAGTTGAGACATAAATAAGAAGAGAAATGCAAAGAAAGTGAAAATTATAAGATAAAGACTTGACAAAGCTGTGTAAGACAAGTACATACATGCATACATGATTACTTGTTGGTGTTTTTAACTTTTTGCCGCTGTTGTTGCAGCCATAATCCTCAAAAGCATCATCCTAGCTAAGGCATGTTTCATGGCTAGCTTCCCCCACGGCCATCGATCTGATGAATTTGTTTGTTTGGTTATAAAGGAATTAATAACTTACATATATATATATATATACATACATACATACATACATATATATATATATATATGATCATCTAATTATTATGGGATATATTATGATTAATGATTCGAGTTATGAAAATATATAGCAAGCAAACCCTAGTTTGAGGGATATTTTTATTGTACCTAGGATTGCAGCTGGTCAGGAACATGGTGACAATGAATATATGAAGTTAATTTCTCAGCCCTTTAGGACGGATTCGGAAACTGATCTGTCAAAGTTATACGATTTTGGTGAAGTTTTCCATGGCAGAACAGAAGAATATATATTTATATTGCATGTCATGAAGAATAAGTATATTTAACATCATAAATATCATTGCACCAAACAAATAAAAATTAAGAAAAGATCATGGAAACATGTTTGGGAAATATTGAAAGAGAAATTAAGAAGAAAAAAAAAAAACACAAAAATTAGCAC
Organism: Fremontodendron californicum; assembly: GCA_030761205.1. Taxonomy (NCBI): domain Eukaryota; kingdom Viridiplantae; phylum Streptophyta; class Magnoliopsida; order Malvales; family Malvaceae; genus Fremontodendron; species Fremontodendron californicum. The sequence continues at coordinate 7,706,522 of JAULJL010000032.1, forward strand.
AAACAACAACATATTCTTCTTTCATAAGTGGTCTCGATCACACCATACCTCCATAAGCAAATAAAGCAAAGCTAGCTATATAGCTATACCGTATTACTAAATGATGGATCAAAGTGATGGAAAAAGGAAGAAACCCCTGTAGACAAAAAACTTGTATGATATTTGCTTTTGATCTAGCAAAATAGTCGGACCGAGAAGCTTGATTCCCCGTAGAGTTGTTGAATCCTTTTAAAGCAAAAGACCCTCCACTCATAACATATAGTAGTAAAAGAGTTTGTTCAAGTGAAAAGTAGGGTTTTCATGATCAGCCTGTGAGCCTTCTTCTTCTTCTTCTTCTTGGATTGTTTTTGGTCTTGGTGTTGGGACATGATCATGAGTAGTAATGGTGGTGGTGATGAGGGTGTAATGATGATAGTAATGAAGAGTCAGAGGTGGTGGGATGGAAAAGGAGCAAAATTCCAATGTATTGAGTGCCCTATCTCCTCACTTTGACAGACTTTTATGCTTTCTCTCTCTCTCTCTCTCTCTCTCTCTATATATATATATATATATATGAGGGGAGAATTATCATCACGAAACCCATGGTGCTAGCTTTTTCTTGACCCCAGCTCAGCTCTTGCTCTCAAAGAAAAAGGAAACTCCCCCAGATTTTTATTTTTTATTTTTTATTCTCCTATATATGGCAATAGTTATCAGATGCAAACAGTTGCAGCACTTTTTGCCTAACCATCCAATTAGACAAAAGGTGCAAGCTGTCCCTTTGACATTTGAGATGATGATGATGATAAAGATGAATTATTAATCTTATTATTTACCATGATACCAGCTTCCTAACCATTAAAGGCTAGTAATATTACTGAAAAATATTTGGGTTAGAAAAAATTTAGATTGAAAAAAATATGTTCAAAAAAATGTGAAATAAAAATATGATTTTAATTTTTTTAAGTGTTTGGATTGTTATGAAAAAGTGTTACGAATAATTGAAATGTTTAAAATAATAAAAATTTAGAGATGTGAAAATAATAAAGTCATTTTATTCAAAAGTCATCATCTAAAACCCAAAAACTTCATTTTTTTAGCTTTTTTGGTTTAGGGTTGCCAAAATATGATTATAACCGTAAAAATAAAAAAATTTACCCGTTTAGCATTGCATATACGATAAAACGTAATTTTTAACCTCAAAATTGTGCCAACAACAATATTAAACTAAACTTAAAATGGCTTCTAGCTTCATATATTTAAACTTAAGTTACTTCAACAAGAGGAGATTAATTACTTATATAAAGAATACAATTAATATTCAAGTCTTTAATAATTAACAAACCGTGATTCAAGTTGATGATAATTACTCTTCTCAATTGCTATTTTAACTAGTAATTAGGTTACTAATTAATTCCCTATTATTGGTGATTGCGGTTTCAGGATTGGGCAGCAATAAAAATGTTGTAGCAGATAATTTTTTTTAGTATCTTTTTTTTTTTCTTGTTTTATTGATGCTAAGTTGGTTTTGTTTTTATAATAACTAAAAAATGTTCGCGCTTCGCTGCGGATATATTACCGGATTTGAATTGATATTTTGTAATAAATTTGAAAGATAAAAAAGGGAAGAGAAGTGAAGATAATTTAAATAAATAATAACTTTCATCATTATACGACACCTGATATAAAATTGAGAGTTATTTGATATGATCAATTAGATCCAATAATTTTGGATAAAACATAATTATACAAGGAAAATATAACATGAGAAAATTATTAAAACATGACACGAAAAATAAATTGAACATGATACAAATAAATAAACGTATCAAAATCTACATAAAACAAAATATTAACGTGTCAAGATTTATATAAATATATAATAGCTTGAATACGATTATGATAGAAAAAATAACACGAACACGATGACACGTGACACAAAATTGGAAGTTATTTGAATAGTGTCAATTAAACTTGACAATTTCAGACACAACACTATTATACAACATGAATAGAACATGAAAAAAAATAATTAAAACACGACACGAAAAATAACATGAATACAACACAAATACATGAAAGTATCAAAATCTATATAAAACCAATTATTAATGTGTAAAAATTTATATAAATTTATAATACTTTAAACACGTGATAAAATAACACAAACACGTTACGAATATACATTTTTTCTTTAAATTGAATCATTATGACAAATTATCCAAAATATGGGATGAATTGAGAAACGACTCGTACACACAAATTTTTTTTTAAATTGAACAACAATGACAAACTATGCAAAATATTTGGATGAATTGAAAAAGACACGAATACAACATGAAAAAAATAATTAAAATACGACACGAAGGATAACATAAACACAAAACAAATACAAATCTACATTAAACGAGTTATTAACATGTAAAAAATTATATAAATTTATAATACTTTGAACACATGAAAAAATAACACGAACACAAAGCGAATGTGTCAAAATCTGCATTAAACGAATTATTAACTTGCAAAATTATATAAATTTATAATACTTAGAACACAAAAAAAAAACATAAACACGAATACTTTGAACACACGAAAAAATAACACAAATATGACACGAAAAATAACATGAACACGACATAAAACATTTGAAAGCGAAATTATTTGAAACCGAAAAAAAATTTGAATCCGAAAAGTTATGGACTCGAAAATACCTATACTCGTTATGACCTGAAGCCGAAATAATCCGAGATCCAAAATATCTCATTAGTGTTAATGAAAAGATAAAACAAACACAAAATATATTCTAAAATAACCTAATTAATCCCTAAATCATATGGCAAAAAAATTCAAATACCATAATTACCCTTCAAAGTATAGCTAATAGCATGGCTTATGTGGCAAATGCATGTTGTTTCAAAATCCTAATCTAAAAAAAAAAAACAACACGAACATGACGACGCGTGACATAAATTTGAGAGTTATTTGAATAGTGTCAATTAGACTTGGCAATTTCGGACACAACATGGTTATGCAACACGAACACAACGTGAAAAAAATAATTAAAATACGACACAAAAATAACATGAACACGACAAAAATACACGAACGTATCAAAATCTACATAAAATGAATTATTAACGTGTAAAAATTTATATAAATTTATAATACTTTAACACATGATAAAATAAAACGAACATGTTACGAACATACAGTTTTTTCTCTAAATTAAATCATTATGACAAATTATGTAAAATATGAGATGAATTGAGACACGACATGAACACATAATTTTCTCTAAATTGAATCATCATGACAAACTATGCAAAATATTTGAATAAATTAAAACATGACACGAACACATGAACACAACACAAATACACAAAGGTGTCAAAATTTACATAAAATAAATTATTAATATGTAAAAATTTATATAATTTTATAATGCTTTGAACATATGAAAAAATAACACGAGTACGACACAAAAAAAAATATGAACGCAAACAAATATCCGAACGTGTCAAAATCTACATAAATGAATTATTGACATGTAAAAAATATATAAAATTATAATATTTTGAACACACGAAAAAATAACACGAACACGCGAAACTGTCAAAATCTACATAAAACGAATTATTAACGTATAAAAATTGCATAAATTTATAATATTTTGAACATACAAAAAATAATACGAACACAAAAACGATACGAACACATAATTTTTTTCTATCTTTTTTTTACCTTTCTTTCACGAAAAATGAACACGACACGAATATGCGAACGTGTCAAAATCTATATAAAACGAATTATTAACGTGTAAAAATTGTAAAAATTTATAATATTTTGAATAAAAAAAAATAACACGAACACAAAAACGACACAAACACATAATTTTTTTTCATCTTTTTTCCTTTTTTTTCTTTTCTTTCTTTCTTTTTCCTTTATTTTCTTTCTTTCCTTTTTAATCCAAAAAAAAATTAAATACCTAAATCAACCCCCCTCAACTCTTTAATACCTATATTTATGTGGCAAATATATGTTGATTCAAAATCTTAAATTCTTTAATCTCATACAATTGGGGGATTGTTTTTATAATTAATTATATATTATAGATAATGCAAGCAAAACAGTACAGGCTGTTTGTGACTGTATATAGAGTAAAATGAAATGAAATATGCTTTATTGGTTTTAGTTAAAGAAAGGGAATTTGGCAGGCCACGGCCACCCCAAATATTATACTATACTATAATTTTTAAGAATAAAGAATAATTATTAAAGAATATTGACGACCGACAGAGGAATCATAGAACTCAGGAATTATGACAAAGTGAGAGGATCGAAGATTTTTATTATTTTTTTTTTTTAGAAAAAGGAAGAAAGAAAGAAAGAGAGTGGTTTGATTGTGGGGCCCTGGAATGGTGAGTATATTTGCTTTGATGCTTTCCAGCAAAAGAACTCTTGTCTCAGCTAACTGTTAGAAGGCTAGTTTAATATTGTTGTTGGTATAATTTTGAGGTTAAAGATTATATTTTATTATAATTTTCATAGTGTTAAAAAAATTAAATTTGATCGATTGAATTAGAAATTGATGGTTTATCCAATTTCGTGTATATCATAGGATACAAAATTCTTTGAACCAGTAAAAAATCGTAAAAATTCGAAAAAAAATTTTAAAAATCGGTTTCAAATTCATTTTTTAAAAAAGTTTAAAATTTTTTATTGTATTTGATAAGATTTAAATTTTTAACCTCTTGAATCTATATTAAAAATCATATCATTTAACTAAATACATATTTTTATTAAATATTTACTATATTTAATATTTATTTGATATTAAAATTACTTATTTATTATTAAAAAAATTAATTCAACCAGTCGGTTGAACTGATAACCAAAAGTTTCACAGTTTGACTTTTGGTCTGATATTTTAGACTTTGAATTTCAGTGCTAAATGGATAAAAAAATTTGACTTCTGCAATTAAAATCATAGTTTGAAAATCCAAATCAAACGTATTTTAATTTCTCACAATATTTTTTCAAAACAATACTAAATATTTTTTTAAAAATGAATCATATTTCTTATCATACGATTTAAATAAGTATAGAGGAGTGGAGACAAAAATGTTCGTTGCTGTTCCTCAATTGCATTTATCTTCAAAACAAACAAATTTTACAGTGCCTTTTTTTCACCCTTTACTGTTTTGTTTTCTCTTATGATATTTGAACACTATTTTTTTAAATATTTATATACGATATTTTTGTCAAAGGCATATTCAAATATGAATATAAAATATAATCTTATAAATATATATATATATTTATATCTGATACATATTCATATTAAACATTCAGCATCAAATCTGGATAACATGAGTTTTTACTTCCCTCCCACTTTCTTTTTTTTAAATTTGCACTAATCTTTTTTTATTTAAATTTTGCTAACCAATGTATTAAAAATATTTTTTCAAATTAATATATAATAATATTTTTATTTAATATTTTTAATAAAAAATAAAAAATAAAATTATTATATTTAATATAATATTTATTATTATAAATAATATATTAACTAACTTTAAAAAATATTGACTAACAAAACTCTCTATTTATCTACAAATACCAAGTATAAGATTCCTCCGAAATAAGCATATGAAGCATATTAAATAAATGTTCTTTTTTGGTAACTGAGTTACAGCTGGTGGAAACTGAAAAAGAGGAAATAAATAAAGTTGGGATGTATATTTGATGTATTATCCGTATATATATTTATACACTAACAGTAATTATATGATATCATCTATTGATAAATAAAATAATTTGTATTTATTTTTAAAATTTTATTTATTTATTAATGAAATAACATCATGTGATTTATTGATAATATATAAATTTATACATGAATAATGCAGTAAATACAAACCCATGAAATTATAGCTGTTTGGTCACACCGAGATTCATCTATAGATAAGGATCTATTTGGATGGGCGATGAGATTGGCTCCGGTATGATTGAAAATAACGGTGGAGGTGAGATTAGTTACTGTAGCAGTGAGATTGAGTAATGTGAGGTGAGATTAAAATCAATGGTGAGATATGGTTTGGATGCAAACGGAGTGGTGGCAGTGAGGTGAATTATAGTGAAAAGAGAAAATGACCATTAAAGATATTAGATTAAAATGTATATATATAATAAATAGTTAAATTTATATTTATATTAAATAATAAAATACATATTAAAATCATATTTATGTTAAATAATAATTAAAAATTATTATATTTATATTAAAAAATAAATTAATAAAATATGTATTATATAATAAATAATTAAAAAGTATTAAAATTTTATTTATATTAAATAATAAAATATATATTAAAATAATATTTATGTTAAATAATAATAATTAAAAATTATTAAAATTATATTTATATTAAAAAATAAATTAATAAAATATGTATTATATAATAAATAATTAAAAAGTATTAAAATTTTATTTATATTAAATAATAAAATATATATTAAAATAATATTTATATTAAATAATAATAATTAAAAATTATTAAAATTATATTTATATAAAAAATAAATTAATAAAATAAAATTTTAATAATTTAAAATTTAAATTAAAAAAATAGAGGGGTAAAAAAAAATTTCCCCACCACAAGGATCCAGTGACTTCACTAGACTTGTGCCCCTCCAATCCAATTGGAAGAGTCAGTGGGGGTTTAACTCCTACTGTACGTGCATCCAAATGCACCCCTAATGAAGGTGCCTGAGTGAATTTTCTCCCACAAATTATTTTGGATTCCATCGCGCGTGGAATTCAAATTAGTCCTAAATCATTCAACAGTATTTTGACAATTGTTTACTTTTCCAAACACCCAACAAAGCTTCTAGACATGGAATGACTGTTATGGTGGCCATCGCAATTTTATTTAATGGGTGATCCATAAATATTATAATTAATCTTTTATAAAGCCTGTAACATATTTTGATTTTAAATTGAAATAATTTTTTTTCATTTAAACTTTTTCTGACCAAAAATAAAATAAAAAAGGCTGTCATGGTTATTTCATCTGTTTCCTGCTCATTTCGTCATGAAGTGGCCATTCATCTGCAGCCAATATGATTTTCTGCTGCAGGTTCTAAGCTTAAGCATAAAGCTGTTAAAAACAGTCTTGAGAAAAGCCTTTAATCAGCTCATAATTCAGCCTTTTTTTTTCGTCTAAAAGTATTCTGTTAATATCCCTAATCTAAAACAAATCCCAAACATTTTAAAAAGACTCAAACAGGCCTTAAGAGAGTTGAAGTAGCTGCATTATCTTTTTGTTTCAAAAATATTGAGCAAAATGCATTGAGCATTTGGCTCAGTGGTTGATATATATTTTTCTGCTCAAAAAGAATAAGATTTAAATCTCCTCATCCCCAAATTAATTATCAAAAAAATATCTTACAAAATGCAAGTCTTTAAGGTTAGCTCTCAGGTAACATACGGATTTTTAATTTTATAAAAATATTTATGTTTAAAATTTATGTTCAATAATATATATTTGTGTAGGATACATAAAAACTTTTTTTTTCTTTTCTAAATGACTTTTAAGTTTGACTCTGATACATGAACCAACCTTTTTAGGCTTTTTTATTACAATATAGCCAAAAAAAAAAAAATTTACCAAATTACCGTTACTTTTTGATTATTTCCCAAAATACGGACTTTTTTTTTTCAGCTGGGAAATCGCCACCCCCCATGGCGATTTCCCTTGGTATTTTTAGCCAATTTTGCTAAAAACATGAAGGGAAATCGCCATGGGGGGTGGCGATTTCCCTTCATGTATATATTTTTTTTTTCAATTCTTAGGAAAATTTAAAAAACATGACTCAATAGTGAATTTATTGTGAAAGGGTATAATGAATAAAAGTTATTTGAAAAAGAGAAATGAATAATTAGAAATTATTATAAAGGATTAGACCTGCTCACGGGCCGGGCAGCCCGGCAGGCTCGGACCGTATTGGGCCGGACCCGGGCAAGATAATTTATGTTTCGGGCCGGCCCGGCCCGGAACAGTGATTTTTATTATAATAATATTATTTTATTTAATTTTAATTAAAAAAATAAAAAAATTATTTTTTTATTCCAATGAACAGTGATTCGGGCTTAAACGGGCGGGCCTGGGCAGAAAAGAAAAAAAATACGGGCCGCGGCCCGGCCCGTCCCATGAGCACCTCTATAAAGGATATTGTAAAGACAAAATTATCCTTGATAAAAAAACCTTCTCTTCTCTTCCCTTTTTCTTTTATTTTTTAATTTAATTTTTAATTAAAAAATAAATATTCTGAAAATAAAAATTTTAAATTTTAAAAAAAAATTAAATTTTTTATTTACTTTTTTTATTTAAATATTTTATTTTTTAAATAATATTTCCTTAATGAAAGAAAAAAAAATAAGTTTTTTCATTAAGAGTAATTTTGTATTTATAATATTTTTTATAATAATTTTTAATTATTCATTTCTTTTTTTCAAATAACTTTTATTCATTATATCATTTCACAATAAATTTACTATTGAGTCATGTTTTTTAAATTTTCCTAAGAATTGAAAAAAAAAATATACGTGAAGGGAAATCGCCACCCCCCATGGCGATTTCCCTTCATGTTTTTAGCAAATTTTGCTAAAAATACCAAGGGAAATCGCCATGGGGGGTGGCGATTTCCCTTGGTATTTTTTTGCAAATTTGCAAAAAAACACGCTGGGAAATCGCCATGGGGGATGGCGATTTCCCAGCTGAAAAAAAAAGTCCGTATTTTGGGAAATAATCAAAAAGTAACGGTAATTTGGTAAAACAAATTTTTTTTTGCTATAATGTAATAATGGTGTGAACCTTTTTATTCCACTTTCTCCTTTACAAAGAGGGTGATTTTTTTTTTTTTTTGGCAAACCAATGTAGTTTGATCAAAGAAAAAGGGCAAACTCTAGAAAATTAAAAAGTGAAAAAAGAAATGCTTGGAGATTCACAACTTTTTAGAACAAAAACAAATTCTAAAACCCAAAGATTAAAAGTTCACGGTATTTCATGTCTGCTAGCATGCAGTGTCTTTTATCGATGCTCTCCATAGGATTATACTGCTGGCCGCTGGGGCATGACATGTACTTAAACATCAACTTTGTTGGAAATTTTGTGTGACATGCCACATCAATCTACAGTTCTTATGTTTATCAAATACCCCTGTGGATTTGTCTAATACGAGAAGTTGTCAAATTTCGAATGATGCGAAAGATAGATTCCCAGGAGGAACAATATCAAGAACAGTAGTATTACTATACTATATTATGATAGAAGAACAGATAAAAACTCCCCTTAAACTTGTTCGAGAGTTAAATTACTCGTCTACAAGTTTGATTTATATTGGATCAAATTTAGATAAAGATTTTTTTAATTTGGATCAGTCTATCTTGGTTCAATTAGTAGTTTATCAATAAAAACTATTTTTTATTTAAATTTAATTATAAATATTAATATAAAATATTATTTTAATATTATTTTTAATAATGATATGGACTTTCGAGTTGACTTGGACCCGAATCTAAATAAATAAAAAATTCGAACCGCGACTCGATCCGATTTAATCTATGAATAAGTCTAACTCCCACCCAATATATATATATATATATATATATATATATATATATATATATATATATATTGGTAGTACTTATTTTTGAATGGAGAAAGAGGGATTTGAAAATTAGTTTAGGTGCATTATATATATCCGTCCAGTTCGAATTGAATAATGTTTGAGATAAATTTTTATAATCCAAGTAAATTTTGTTTGAATTATTATTTAAATAATAAAAAATATTTTACAAGCTTTTAGGCAAGGTTGGATCGGACCTGAGCAAGCAAATTTTTTTTATTCAAATCTGATCCAATCCATGAATTCTTCTAATTATATCAATTAGTTAGAGATATAGTAATTAATTTCCTTTTCTTATAAGAAAAAATATAGATAATTTTTTTATATATTTGAAGCTGGTTACTAGAATTGAGATTTCAGCACTCTATTATAAATACTTAAAAGGTAAACTACTAAAAAGTAATCAATTTGACTAATTTTTAAGTTTCTTCTGATTATATATATATAATAACTTATATTAAGGTGGTCCTAAAAAGTGAAGTTTTTAGATATTAATAAAATAATGACACATCATAATTTTTTAAAGACATGTAATTGTCCTCATCAAATATACTCTCTAACTCAATTTAACTCTAATGAATTTATTTAAAAATTAATAATTAATTAAAATAAATAAAAATTGAGTAAATTAAATGTAATTTACTAAAACTCCTAAACTTGACCTAAGGTTTATCTGAAAAAAATTCCTAAGCATTGACTGTAAAACTTGGTTTCTCCAAAGGTATAATTCTTTTTCTTTTCCATTCCCTGTAAGGATAAGGATGAGGATGAGGATGAGGACGAGGACGAGGACGAGGATGATTTAACAATGACAATTTTCTCACCATGCGGTCAATGCTAACTAGCTAGCTCCTCATCCATTTTATTTTGTTTCCCTTTCTTTAATTTTTTTCACTTTTTTTCTCGAGAGAAAAGGTAAGGAGAAACCAAAAAAGCAATGAGAATTACATTGTAAAACTATGAAGTCATGAAGCTTACATAATGAGTAAATTGATTTAATGAAAATTGATTTGGTAAGGATGAGTATATAATAATAATTACATGTATTTAAAAAATTATGATGTATCATTATTTTATTAGTGCCTAAAAATCTCACTTTTTAAAATGATCCTAATATAAGTGATTCCCTTCACTTGTTTATGGGAAAAAAAATTTCTTTAATTTCGTTCTTATGATGCATAATTATACTATTACTAGATGTTGTGGCATCCATAAGAAGAAAAACATGATTAGAAATGGCTTATTACGAATTTTTTATTTTACTTTAAAAAAACTTTCCTTAAAAATGGGTTAAAAATAAAGTATTTTTATATTGCAATTTAAATTAACTTAAAAAAAGTAAATAATTTATGAAATATTTAATTTACTAATTTATAATAAAATAAAATAAAAATTTTAATTTTAATTTTAATATTAATATTAATATTAATATTAATATTAATATTAATATTATTTTATAAAAATAAATAATTTATGAAATATTCAATTTACTAATTCATAAATAAAAAGGAAAATTAAATAGAAATTTTAATATTAAAATTTAAATTTAAATTAATTTAAATAAATTCTCACACCTTTCTCTTCATTTTTCTCTCTCTTCTATTCTCTCCTTGCTCCCGTCGGAGAGAGGTTGTTGATGGGTTTCATCACGCTAGTGCACGTATCATTAACAAGTAATAAAGTGATGAGTAAAGTATCGTTCCCATGAGGAATTGTTACTAAATTCGTTAATTTCTAAAATTAAAACAATTTAATCTTATTCAAACACACTATTAAAGTTTGTGAACTAAAAATTAAAGAAAATAAAACAACAAGCAAAGAAAACAAATTAAAATTTAGATTAATCAATTGAGGAAAGCCTAGGATTACAATTTTCCTTAACACTTTGTTTGAACCTCTCATACTCTCTTAACTTGATTAATGACATTGAGTTGTTAACCTAAAGTTCTAATTTATTTATAAGTATCTTTCGATACTCTTATAAAAATATCTCTCTTAACCAATTAACTATATTCTTATGAAAATTGAATTACAGAGAAACACATTAAGTTTAAACTCTAAAATTGGTTACACATGACATGTAAGTATATTCCTATCTTAGATGCAACTCAATTCATCATAAAAAATGAATATGAAACACATATTATTCAATCTATGTCTAACACTAAACTCCCTTTTCCAAGTTGTATTTAGGTTACCAAATCAATCTAATTGGTGATCAAGCAATTAGAAGTATTAAGCACAAGATTGAATAAACAACTCAAATATCATTAAATCAAGTAAGAGAGTAAAATAATTCAAACTACATGTTGAGTTCGATTGTAATCCTAGAAAAACTAATTTAGTTCATGCTAAACATTGAAAACATAAAACAAAGGAGTTTCACCATCGTAAATATTACAAGAAAATAAAATAAGAGTAAAGAAAAAGAGAAAACTAAGATTCGCCGGGTCTTCAGTCTTCAAGTCTCCAAAATCTCTATTGCCTTTTGTAAACTTTTGGTGGTTACTCTGCTCTTAGAAAAACTAGGTTTTTAAAAGCTACAAGTACATAATTAAGTTTTAAAAGTTCCTATTTATAGGATTCCAAAAGCTTGGAAGGAGAAATTTGGCGTACAAGTAACAAGTAAGTCTTTCTCTTTTTTTTTTCCATATATGTGCCAGCGCTACTGCCTGATGCCTTAGATTCGAGGGGCTGGCTAGTGCCACGGTGCCATCCCTTCTAGTTGTTACATGCTGACTCTCCCGTCTTTTCGCACTTTCTCAACTGATTTGGATGACCAAATCTTATACGATTTGAGAAAGTAATATACCATTGGAAAGATCTAAAATTTAGCTTTAAAAGTTAAGAAAGAAGTTTTCTTGAATAAAGATTTCAATATTATGTTTTCCTAAAAACAAGTTTCAGAGGTCAAATATGTTCTTCTTGCTTTGCACCTAAAAAATACAAAACACTAAGTTATTACCTAATTTAATCCTAAAATAAATAAATAAAACTAACCTAAAAACAAACTAAAAATTAGTAATTCCTAATTTAAACTCAAGGATTTAGCTAACTTTAATGCACAAAATGTGAATAACTAACTCTATTGCATAGAGTTATCAGAGGCCTATCAGCCATAAGAAGGATTGACTTCGACTAGACCTAGCAATCCGTGTATGTGTATTGTGTCTCGTGTTTTTTTTTTTTTTTTGTCAATCTTGTAAACATGAACACGACATAAATTATTAAACATGTCAAAATCCTAAACATAAATATGATACATGTATTAAACGTGTCAAGTTAATTGTATCATATTTATTAAACGTGTCGTGTTTTTTTATCGTATCCAAAATTATTAGGTCTAACTTCCGCTTCCCAACACTGATCCCAACAGCTAGAGCCGAGGCTCCATTTTGCTTGGCAGGATCTGACGTGAGGGACCAGATCGAGTCATATCCCAATTCGACTAGAGGTCCAAATTTAGCCTATTGCCCGTGCTGATCTAGCGTCGCTTAAGACAGTCATGCCTTTCTCTAGCCGGATCGACAATGAGGAGTCGATTTTGCCCTCCCTCTTCGATCCTTCTCTCACTCTCCTCACTGCCTCCCCCTTCTCTCTCTAAAAGTTTTCCCTTTCTCTCTCCTTAAAAATTTTAAAAAATAATTAATGGTAAAAAATTTCCAAATATTAGTATGAACTACAAAAATATCCTTGAAATGAACTTTCAAATTTAAAATTATCCAAAATAATTTTAAAATACTTTTCATGTCTTAAATAAAATTAGAGTTTTTTTTTCAAGTCAGCATTTTTCAACCATTGACATTTAATGGTAAAGTTAACGGAAACACCGACAAAGTTATCATTTTATTATAATAATAATAATAGAATATAGGGATCATCAAGATATTTTTAAAATTACTAGAATTCCACACATTCACAATGTGAATGAAAATATATATTTTAAAATATAATAAAGTATATTTTTAAAAAATTAAATATAAAGATAAAATGGATAATTTTTGTAAGTGGGTACTTTTTAGAAAATTGGTAGTTTTTTAGAAGTAAATAGGTAAATTTTTATAAAAAAATTATTATATAAATATTAAAAGAGATATATATCTTATTTAATTTTTTTATTCTTTAACATTTAATGAATTTTTGCTATTTTCAATGACTGAATTGATGTTACTTGAGTCAGTAACAATAACTCAATCACTCCCTTTATCTATATTCTATATCTATATCTATATCTATATATTTATATATTTCTCACTCCGTTTCGGAGTAAATAGGGGTAGTTTAGGTGTTTTAAAAATAAATTTAGGTCAAAGTGAAGTTTTGGCTTTTTTGTTTTTTTTTTAAATTAAAATATTTCTTACTCCATATATTTGATTCTTAATTAACTAATTAATTGAGTTGGAATTATGGGTATTTTTACATTTTTGAGATGTGTTACATTTTTTGAATGGGGTGATTTATGTTACTATTAGAAAATAAACTTAATTAATTAATTGCTTTACAATTACTTTTAACTTTCATAGAGGTTACAATCTTTAAAAAGTGAGGTAAAGAAAAAAAAAGAAAAAGAAAATCAAGCGTCAATTAGCGGTTACACTTTTGAAATGTATATAAACTATTTATATATAAAAATAACTATTATTTAATTGCTTTTTTATTGAAATTTAATTTATAATTGATAAAATGTTTGCGGTTACATTTTTTAGTAGTATATTTTTAACTTTCATTGAGGTTACAATCTTTAAAAAGTGAGGTAAAGAAACAAAAAAAAAAAAATCAAGTGTCAATTAGCGGTTACACTTTTGAAATGTATATAAACTATTTATATAAAAAATAACTATGATTTAATTGCTTTTTGATTGAAATTAAATTTATAATTGATAAAATGTTTGCGGTTACATTTTTTTAGTAGTATATAAACAATCTTTCAATCTCTCATACTACTCCATATCAGAATTATTGTTTCATAAACCTTCTTGATTGAAAGAAATTTTTTTTTTCATTATTTTTAGCAAGGTATATTATAACTTCATGAATTGCAAAACAGAATTTTGATGGAGCACTGCATTGGACATGCAGTGGAAGATAGGTGGCATTGGAATTGTCATGTCGTGATGAGTTAGGAACAGTTGTGGGGGTTCTCTCTGCTATGTCAACAATGGTTATTGATCCTGCTACAGCAGAATTTCTGGCAGCATTGAGAGCCCTTGATTGGACCAAAACCTTGGGCTTCACCAAAATTAGACTTGAAGCAGATGCTTTGAGAATTTTAAAAAGGCTTGAATCACTTTCAATTGATCTTTCTCTGCTCAGGATTTATTATGCGTAAGAAGGAAAAGTAGAGTAATAATATTGTATGTTTCACTTTAATCTAAAGTTAATTGGGGTAATTTATGGTTTCTAAATGAAGTTGTTATAATGATTTTTTCGACCGCTAGATAATTTTAAAAATAACATGGAGTCGTTATCAATTTTTTTTTGTTAGATGTGATTGAATATTCAAAAAAAAAAACTTATCATTTTAATAAAATTTTAAAATTAATTGAAACTTATTAAAAAGATACCTTTGGTCTGCGAAAACAAAAATTGGATTCGTGAACACGGTTACTTGTAGGGAAGGATTACCAACGTCCGTCAATAAAACGGTACCAATTAATCATGTATTTTCCTAAATCTCGATTTAATAGACTCAACAACGGTATTTAAAACTAATTCTGTTTTTTATTAATTTTTCCAAAATATGTTTATTAATTGAAAAAATGAATTGTCATTACTTTCTGAAAATGAAAGTGAACATAAATATTTTATCGAGAACCCTCATTAAATATTCTCAATACTTTTGGTAGTATTTAACGAGATCCTCTCACATCGAGATATCTTTGGAATAATTACTATGACATCCTTTGAATTCCGACGTCGATAATTTTCATTCACCCTTTTTATTTGAATGCATATGACGCAAAAATTTAAGTATGGGATGCACATGGTTAAGCATATAGGACACGGGATTAAGTACATGATCATACAATTAAGCATGCGAAGCATATTATTTGCAAATATGAGCATGACAAATATCGAGCACGTATATATTCATTTTCTTATTTATTTATTATCCCGATTGTCCCCACTTTGAGAACGAATTTTTCGTATTGAAAATATCGCCAAATATTCCCACTACTTGTGATGATATTTAACGAAATCCTCTCACCTCGGTATACCTCAGGAATCACTACTATGACATCCTTCGGATTCCGTCGTCGAAAATTCGTCGCCCATATTTATTTTTTATTTCTTTTTTCAAGATCGTTTTATATGCGTAGAAAGAAAATGCTCTTTTATTATTATTTTTTTATTTGTGAAAAAAAATGTGGATCCTTTATCGAAAATGTTCGTAAAATACTCCCAATACTTTTTGTGATATTTTAATGAAATTTTCTCACCTCAAGATATCTTAAGAATCACTACTGTGACATCTTTTGAATTCTGTCATCGGCAGATCACCTTTCTTAAAACATTTTATCTTTCGCTTAAAAAAATGATGAAAATGCCTTTTATAATTGTTTCTGAAATAAAAGAAATTATTTATGTAAAAATAATTCCCGAATCACTCTGATACTTTCGATAATGTTTCGATAATTATTTTTACTCGAACCATTTCGAGGAAACGATGATACTTCGACCATTCCAAGAAAGAATAAGTTTTAGAGGATTTCTTTTAACGAAAATAATTTAAAGGATACATTTTCATCCGCGTGCACCGGAATAGCATCTTTGATTTTTTTTTTAAGTTATAATATATCTAATATTAATAATATATATATAGGCGTAAAGGACATGAAATAAAAATAATAATATAAAACAAATAAATAAATATAAAGTATAATAATTATTATAATAATAATAACAACTATATGTATAAAAAAGTAAAAAATAACTAAAATAAATAATAAATAAATAAAATTACCAAAAGACTAGAGAGAATAGAAATAAAATAAAATAAAATAAAATAAAATAGAAAATACAGAATAGAGAATAGAGAATAGAGAATAAAAATAGCAAAGAAAAATGGAAAATGAACAATGTAAAAGCTTACCTCGAAAATCGCAAAAATCCAAATTTTGTTTGCTCGGATTAATTCCCAGAATAAAACTCTCGAATTTTCCTTCTTCTTTTTTTTTTTTTTTTTTTTTTTTTCCTTTTTTTCTTTTCTTTTCTTTCCTTTTCTTTTTCTTTATTTTTTTGGCCTAGGTCTGGGTCAAGCGCAGGGACCCCGGGTTGAATCCCGGTCTGCGCGCGGACCCTCCCTTCCCCTAAACGGCGTCGTTTGGCTCCTCTTATATAAGCCTTTTATTCTTTTATTCTTCATTTTTCTCTTTTACCTTCTCTCTCATTTCTCTCTTCTTTGAGAATCCTCTCCCCTCTTTCTAAAATTCATCAGAAGCCGGCCATCGTGCCGGCTGCTGTTTGCCTTCGTCAACCGATCTCTTTCAAAACTACACCAAATTTTTTCTCCTCTTCCCCTTTTTCCTTTTCTTAACTTTGTTTTCTCTAAAATCAAACCAAAACACCTAGATCTGACTTCGAAACTCGCGGCCAAAAACACCGTTTCCACTTCACCTTCCGATACACCACTTTATCACCGTTCAGATCTTCTAACCCACACCTAGAATCCCTCGAATCCCAAATGACTGAAATCTGGAAAGGCTTTGTTCTTTTATTTTCTTTTTTGTATTTTTGTGCTTGCTATTGTTCTTTGTGTTTGTTGTTGTGGCTTCTGTTGGTGTGTGGGTTGGTTGTGGATGAGATGAGGGTGATGACTAACTGATTCGGGACTGTTCAGGGGGAAGCCGAATGGCTTGGTGGTCTTCAAAAATAGGGCTGGGACCGAGTGGTGGTTGTTGTGCTTTTTGCTTGCCAAAAAAAAGGGGGAGCCGATAGTCTTTGGGTCTATCTCCTGGGAGTGGGAACCAAACCTTGAACTGTGTTTTGTTGCGGGGCTTTATACTATGTTTGGGGCGGTTGTGTAGACACTAGGTGGGTGGTAAATGAGGCCTATGGTGGTTGGTGCTAGCTGCTGGGGGTCTGTTTGGGCGGTGGAGCAATGATGGGGCATTGTTGTGGGTGCAAATGGGTTGATGGGTTAGGCAGGGGTAGGGGCGGTTGGTGCTAGGTGGGTGCAAGTGGGGCTGTGGAGTGGCGGTGGGAGCAGGCTAGTGATTAGGCCAGGGGAGATGGCAGGGCAGGCTGCCAGGGGGTGGCCTAGGTCTCCAGGCAAATAGGGGGCTGGCTGCTGGGCTTGTTGCTGAGCAGACCCAGTGCTTGGCCCAATACTCAGGCCTCAAACTGTGCATGGCCAAAAAGGCCCAAATAAATAATCACCAGGCCCAAAGTTTAATTTAATCAAGTCTAATTTAAATTTAAAACCAATTTAACTTAAACCCATTTCGAATAATGCAACGGAACCAATTTACGACCTTTGAACATGAAAAATAATCTTACATCTAAAAAGGAAAACACTCGGGCTCGATTATTAATTCGAACTGAATTTAGTAAATCATCCATGACTCGGATAATTGAATTGGATTAATGGAGTTAGATCACTGAACAAGTGGACTTGACTCAGACAAAATTAGGTTGCTATAGCTGCCCCTCTTTGTACATTGCTGAGAATCAGGAATAGAGCAAAGACATAAGCAACAAATTTATCCAAAATCATTGATCCGCACAAAAATCCCTTTTTTTTTTTTTTTTTTTTTCACAATATTGAATTAAAAATTTGAAAAAGAACTACTACCTCTAGGCTTTACAACTTTAAAAAGAAAGTTTTCACACCTTTAAAAATTAAAACGATGTTCCTCTAATCAAAGGCTCCACAACTTTGAAAATTAAAAATGAATTTCGGATTTTTGACAATGAGTTTGAACACAACTTATATCACCATCTCACTTTTCCCCTTTAGTCTTACGAAAGTGAAGACTCATTCCCGGTTATCACCACCAGAAATAGAGTTTCGGATATCACCACCAAAAGCTTCGGATATCGCTATCGTAGACTTATTATAACAATATTTTCGGTTATCACCACCGGAAGCTTCAGATATCACAATCGAAGACTTATCAATCTCTTTTCTTGTTCACTTTCTGCCTTTAGTCTTATGAAAGTGAAAACTCTTTTTCGGATATCACCACTAAAAGCTTCGGATTTCACCACCGAAGATTTATCATAACCAAATTATGGATATCACCATCGAAAGCTTTGGATATCGCCTATCGAAGACTCGACAAAACCACTGAAGCTTTGGATATCTCCACCATAGACTCGAACAACTCTTATCTAATCCACTTTCTACCTTTAGTCTTACGAAAGCAAAAACTAATTTCCCGATATCACCACCGAAAACTTCGGATATCGCCACCAAAGATTTAACATAACCAAATTTCAGATATCACCATCGAAAGCTTTGGATATCGCCACCGAAGACTTATAATAAGTGAATTTTCGGATATCACCACCAGAAGCTTCGAATA
This sequence comes from Fremontodendron californicum, assembly GCA_030761205.1. NCBI lineage: Eukaryota > Viridiplantae > Streptophyta > Magnoliopsida > Malvales > Malvaceae > Fremontodendron > Fremontodendron californicum. The sequence continues at coordinate 7,725,718 of JAULJL010000032.1, forward strand.
TCGCCACGAAGACTTATCATAACCAAATTTCGGATATCACCACCAAAAGCTTTGGATATCACCACCGAAGACTTATCATAACTGAATTTTTGGATATTACCACCGGAAGCTTCGGATATCCCCACCGAAGACTTACCATAACCAAATTTCGAATATCACCGCCGAAAGCTTCGGATATCACCATCGAAAACTTATCATGACTGAATTTTTGGATATCACCACCGGAAGCTTCAGATATCACCACCGAAGACTTATTATAATTGAATTTATGGATATCACCACCAGAAGCTTCGGATATCGCCATAGAAGACTTATCATAACTGAAATTTCTTATCAGATGCTTCGGATATCACCACCGAAGACTTTACCAAATCTTAAACATTCTTCATTTAAAAAATTTATAAATATTCTTCAACTTTGACAACTCCACATAACCATCCATTAATTCAAAAAAAATATTTTCCATATATTTTCCAAAACATAGGAATTTTCTTACTCGAAAATTTCCTACCTTTGAAATCATCAACTTTTATTTAAACATGTCTTTCCTTGTGCAATGAATGTCGTGTTTGTTTTATAAATGCAATGGTTTGTTGATGATGCACATGCCCCCTTACTAATGCAACTAATAAAGATTCTCACTACATGGTGCAGTGCAATGCAAGTATTCACTAAATGCCATGATGCATATGCTCTCTGAATGATACAAGTATCTCCCAAAATGTCTGACATTGGCTTTCCCCAGGTTTGCCTCGACCTTCCTATTTCACTTTCCTTTTTTCATTACAAAACGCCCTGAACTAGCAAGTGCTAAAATTAATCATCTCATGCATCTTACCGAGGACAAATTGATTTCTTGTCAAATAGGAAAGGAATATACTTTTTCAAATCTTCATCCAAATATCTTTTATCTGTTTTCCCCTAAGAGAAAACAGTTTCCCAACCCAACATCATTATGTTGATCCCCATATTATCTTGTTAACCTATGCAAAATCTCCCCTTGAGATTGCTCTTGAAGCGTTCTCTTTTTTTTTCAAAACTTTTTCTCATCCTAATTTGAAGACATCTCTATATAAATGAAATTCGTTCCAATATTTATGTACCCTATGATCATGAGAACTCTTTCTTTTTATCAAAACATTGTATTTTCCAAGAAATTAAAAATTCCACACATTTTTAGAGAAAACCTTTCTTTGGTCAAGACTTTTTGTCAAAAGCTTATCATGATATTCTTAAAAAGTCGCTTCAACTTTTTACAATTCACCTTTTTCGTTGTCTTTCTCCAAAACTTTTATCTAGAAAAACTTTTTGAACAAATGTTGCCCCACAAAAATTATTTCCTATTATCAAAGTATGTTCTTTTTCGAACAATCTTTTTGAAACAATCGTTTAAAAAAGAAAAAGTGACATTCAAGCTCTTGAAAATCGATGACCACTATTAGAAAACTTTGGATGCAATGGCAGTTTGGTCTTTTCAAATGACATGGCCTCACAAGGTTTTGGTTCATTCAGGAAAAGGTTTTCATAGAAAACATGCCCCTATCATCTAGGCTTACCAATGAAACATGAATCTTCTGGAAACAATGAATTCCTCGAGACAGACTTTATGAAATGATTCATTTTTGAAGTGCAAGGAAATTGGACATCTTTTAGTCTCCTTGTAATGGTAATTTGGACAAGCGTCAAAACTAGCCGTGACAGGTGATAAGTCATAAAATACACATTTTATACCCTTTCTATTCTTAGTTTTAGTTATGTCTTATATCTTTATTTTGATTAATTATATTATGTTTTTGAATTTTAGGTACAATAAGGAGAATAAAGTCAAAAGATGTCAATAATGATGGAAAAGAACTTACAAAATCATAATCACAAGATGGAAGAAGACTCAGGAGTCAAAAAGATCAATTTCTTGTTGCAAAGCAATCAGGCAGATTTGACCTCCGGAGCTTGTTGTAAGGAAAACATGATTTTAAAGTCTTTATTTGAAGAAACTTCCTCACGGATTTTGAAGCTGACTTGAATACCTTTCTAACGGTAGTTTACACGCTCAAATAGGACAAGAAATGGTCATCCAAATCAGCTAAGGAAGTGAAGGAAGATGCAGTAGAAAAATGGGAGACAGAATGCCCGCCACGGCCCCCAAAAAAATCGAAAACACGGGAAAAACTAGAAAAACATGATTTTTCAGTCCCTAACCTTGTACGGCAAGGACTTGTTCTCAGGTTCTTAAAACTCTATAAATACCATTTTTTTAGCCACAAACTAGACATCTTGGAGGAGACTCAAGGATCATCATTCTTCTTCTTCTTCTCCATTCTTTTATTTTTTTTAGTTTTCTATATATATATTATCTATGCTTATGCTAGGCTAAACTTCTTTTTGGTTAAGGGTGATTTCAAAGCCCTAGAATATATTGTGTAATTGATTTTCAGATTTTATCTATCATTAATTTTCTATGAAAGTTGATTATGTTCTTCCATAAAAGTTGTTCATGATGTTGTTTTGATTTGTTTAGGTTGCAAACTAGATATATCTTGATAATTGTCTAATGCTAGTTTAGGAGTCTTGGTCCTTGTACTTGTCTTGATTTCCTATTCATAAGTGGCAATTTGTGATTAATGATTATGGTCAAGTTTTCAATAATTGCAAAGTGGAACATAACATAGGTTAAACTATCCGAGCTTACGTGTTTGTTGCCTAGATCAACCTATCTTTCTCATCATAAAGCTGCCATTACATTAAATCTAGAGAGCTTATTCTAGGTTGTCTAGTGGTTAGAGATTAAATAGAGAGCTTGTTCTATTTGACGATGAACTAAGGAAAGATTCGGGTAACAGAGCTTGTTGTTATCTATGGTTGATAATTTTGATAGTTAATTGATATTGATAGATCTGATTATTGATTCTCAATGATGTCTAGTGATGGAGAATAAAACCTTAACCATATTTCTCTTATATTTGATTTCATCTTACTTATTTGTTTTTTACTTTTCTTGTTTGCTTTAGTTTTAAAACATCTCAAAATCCCCCATTTTACTTTTGTTTTCTTTGAATCTAATTTATAAGCCAATAATTTATAAATTGAAAACCAATCCCTGTGGACTCGACCCTTGCTAACTACTATATTTACAATCGACCCTTTCAATACAAAGATGAGATATGAATCGCATAGGTCTACAACTAGTTATTAGTGAGAAGATTTTCATGAGAATTGAGTTTGAATACTATTTTTCATGAGCCAATGTTAATATGATATGTTGATTGAGAAAGAAGCATGTTTAGACTTAAAATTGACTTGTATAATCATCCTTGTTAGTTTTGAGCCTATATTATTGATGCATTATACATATCAATCTAATTTCTTTCTTGTGTGCTCTTATGATTACATGATTCTATAGAACTTGCTTTAAACCTTTCTAAGACTATATTGATGTATGTCACAACATGAATATGATTGAGGCATTAGGATTATAACCAGGGCCAAACAGCCATCCTTTATTAATGTTCCAAGAGAACATCCCCTTAGTGAGCCAATTTGAGCCTATATTTATTAAGCTATTTTATTGGTAACTACATCTTACACCTAGCCAAAACACATTTATATCTTTACCCTTGTTCTAAAGATGAACTAGAATGTTTGAGACATATTGCAAAAACAAGGGATACTTTTTGAAAATTTGGGTTAGAACAAAAGATAAGTGTGGGGGAGGAGAAAGGCAAAAGTCAAGAGAAAAAGAAAAGGGAACATTGTAAAAATACATTCCCATAAAAAAATTGAATCATCTCTTGAGCTTTTAGTTAAAGAAAAGAAAAAGAATGTTACAAGGTTGGTTATAATGAAGCAGAGGCTCAACATGAAATATTCAGTCTATGTGATTATGTACTTCCAAAGAATATTGAGAAAGTTCTATTTGCAAAATCTTATTTTTGTCTCTAAATTCTATGAAGTCTTTGGAACCTTTGTGATATCTTTTCCTTTTTATTATTTAACCATATTATTACCCCTTGGCCCCATTACAACCTTGATTAAATACCTCTTGATTCATGAAGTTGTATGATCTAAATAATGGAGAATAGGTGGACAAACAAGCATATGGTAGAACTATTTTCATGAGATTGATTGAGTGTAAACACTTTACCATTACTATATTGAGTGAAAATCATGATAGTATCCCATGTGAGAAGTTGAGATTAAGTTTGAATATGCACTATTTTGATTGAGATATGTTATGTTAATATTGGCTTAACTCAAACTATTTACATTCAAGCATGATTTTTTGTGAAATTCTTTGAGCTATTGATTAATTTATAAGACTTGTCCAATGATTTTCTCTAATTTATATTGAAAGGATTAGTTGTAATTATTATTTTTATTTTTATTTATTTTTATTTTTCTTATGTTTTCAATGTTTGTGGGTATCGTCCTAGTAAACCCTCACGAGACTAAACTCGTCCACTAGGGACACCTAGGGGTTTAAAGGCTTGTGTTATATGCTAAGTGCCACCGTGATTTCCTACGAAAGTGGACTAGATTATATTAAATTTTTTTTATTTTGTTTTGCTCGAGGACTAGCAAAAAGCTAAGTGTGGGGGTATTTGATAAGTCATAAAATACACATTTTATGCCCTTTCTATTCTTAATTTTAGTTATGTCTTATATCTTTATTTTGATTAATTATATTATGTTTTTTAATTTTAGGTACAATAAGGAGAATGAAGTCAAAAGATGTCAATAATGATGGTAAAGAACTTACCAAATCATAATCACAAGATGGAAGAAGACTCGGGAGTCAAAAAGATCAATTTCTTATTGCAAAGCAATCAGGCAGATTTGACCTCCGAAACTTGTTGTAAGGAAAACATGATGTTAAAATCTTTAATTGAGGAAACTTTCTTCTTGACTTTTGAAGCTGACTTGAATATCTTTCCAACGGTAGTTTACACGCTCAAATAGGACAAGAAATGGTCATCTAAATCAGCTAAGGAAGTGAAGGAAGGTGCAATAGAAAAATGGGAGACAGAATGCCCGGCGTCGCAGCACCCAAAAAACCACAAAAACACGGGAAAACCTAGAAAAACATGATTTTTCAGCCCCTAACCTTACTTGTACGGCAAGGACTTGTTCCTAGGGTTTTAAAATTCTATAACTACTATCTTTTGAGCCACAAACTAGACATCTTGGAGGAGACTCAAGGATCATCATTTACATCTTGGAGGAGACTCAAGGATCATCATTCTTCTTCTTTTTCTCCATTCTTTTATTTTCTTTTTAGTTTTATGAATATATATATATATATATTCTCTATGCTTATGCTAGGCTAAACTTTTTCTTGGTTAAGGGTGATTTCAAAGCCCTAGAACATGTTGTGTAATTGATTTTCAGATTTTATCTATCATTAATTTTCTATGAAAGTTGATTATGTTCTTCCATAAAAATTGTTCATGATGTTGTCTTGATTTGTTTAGGTTGCAAACTAGATATATCTTGATAATTGTCTAATGCTAGTTTAGGAGTCTTGGTCCTTGTACTTGTCTTGATTTCCTATTCATAAGTGGCAATTTATGATTAATGATTATGGTCAAGTTTTCAATAATTGCAAAGTGGAACATAACATAGGTTAAACTATCCGAGCTTATGTGTTTGTTGCCTAGATCAACCTATCTTTCTCATCATAAAGCTGCCATTACATTAAATCTAGAGAGCTTATTCTAGGTTGTCTAGTGGTTAGAGATTAAATAGAGAGCTTATTCTATTTAACGACGAACTAAGTCTGGGGTAACAGAGCTTGTTGTTATCTACAATTGATAATTATTGATGTTGATAAATCTCATCATTGATTCTCAATGATGTCTAATGGTGGAGAATGAAACATTAACCATATTTCTCTTATATTTGATTTTATCTTACTTTTTTGCTTTTCACTTTTCTTGTTTGCTTTAGTTTTAAAACATCTCAAAATTCCCCTTTTTACTTTTGTTTTCTTTGAATCTAATTTATAAGCCAATAATTCATAAATTGAAAACCAATCCCTATGGACTCAACCCTTGCTAACTACTATACTTACAATTGATCTTTTTAGTGCAAGGTTAGATAAGATACACTCTTTTGGGTGCATCAACAGGCTCAAGATATTGGGTGGTTATTTTCGAAGAGAAGATTTTCAAAAGCAGACTTCAAACATTGAGCAGAGCCGACATCCTGGAATTTCCAAAAAGTCTGGGATGCTTATTGGTTTCTTCAAAATGATATCTCTTTTTCACAGATTTGGCAATATCATAGGTGGCATCCGAAAGTTTTCATTTCTTTTTTACCTAACCTTCCCCATTTCTTTTAAGCTTTTACCTTAGATCATTATTTTTTTTTCTTTTTTATTATTATTGATTGCTTCATTATGCATCTAAGAATCCAAATCTTATTAAAAATGTGCCAAACAACTCAAAATGTTTTAACAAAGAAAAGAGAGATTGAAGTCTTATAAGCTCTTCAATTCAAATGTCCACGTTTGATCAAAATGGGCTTTGCAAGGTACGTAATGCAGGCCAAGGTTAAAGGTTTTGAAAAAAAATGATAAACAGGCCCAAAAATACATGTTTAAGGGTAATCACACCAAGGATCACATCATACCTGTGAAGGGCTCCTTTTGAGATATTTATATTTTCATTTCTAAAACCACTTCCTTTCATTTCATTTTTTCATCCATTTCTTACTCTCTCTTTTTCCACTCTTGATGTAGCGATTTCAAAACTTTTTTCGATCTCCTGTTTATCTCACCTTTGCCCCTGTCACAAGACCTTTTGTTTTATTCTCAAAAGATGAATTGATGATCCCTGAAAAGGTCTTTTCTTGCCACTACCCCCAGTGTGGAGGACGATCCTTGGTTAGGGTTCATTTGAAAAAATTTATCAGGCTCAAAGGGGTAACTAGTGAATGATTTTCATATTTGTGAAAGGATGATGAAAGAAGGCCATTTTTCATTTCAACGTGGTCGTTCAAATTAAAGAGTCATTTCTTGAAGATCGATGAGTTGAAAATGTCTTTTTTCCTTTTTCTGAGCCATTTTGGATATTCTAAGTGCATGATGTCACTCTCAATTCTTTCATTTTTTTTCTTCTATTTTTTCTCTTTTTCTACTTCATGCCCCCGTAACTTGTTCACCTTTGTCCACCCCATTACGAATGTCTGATTTGATTCACTAAACAGATGAGGGCTCATGAGACAGTGAATTATTGTCATGATGAACATGATGGAAACGTTAAGCTATTGTCCAGGTGGGGAAAAGTTGTGGCACAAATTGAGCTTTGGATGGCTTTATTCATTCGTTGAAAGGTGGGTCAAAAGGTAACTTTGGGGAAAAGGGTTAAAACATTTGTATTTTCTGATCACTTGAAAGAATTTGGTTAATAGAAGTTATAGCTTAGCCTTGACGCTCATCAAATTACAACTATCTAGATCCCTTTTAAAAAATGTCATGTTTGTCTAGTTTCCAAGGAATTCAAGAAAAAGTCTTTTAAAATGTTTCATAGTTCATAGATTTAATAATGATTTTCATCTCAATTCCCTCACATGAAACTCAAATTGGTGCTTCTTAAAGCTAGAAAGGTCTCAATTGGTGTTTATTCAAATGATCTGGTGTTAGGAATGTTAGGAGAAGTCATGGTATTTGCTAGTGTTGGTTCATTCTCAATAATAGTCACCAATGCTTTCGAGAATTTTTATCACATCTTATTTTGTAAAACATTTTTCAACTCTGATCCAAGAAACTAATTATGTAAGGCCGACTCATCGCAAATTCACTTTTCTTAAAACTCTTCAAATTTTCAAGCAAAACTGTTTAAGTCCATATTTACAAACCTGCTTTTATCTCAGAAGCATAATATGACAAAGAGTGCTTGAAAATTAAAAATCCATTCATTTCATGCAAGTACTAATGTGAAACAAGAGTTCTTTTTTTCATGAGTACTTTCATAATTAGAACAAATCCGCAAACATACGCCTCCCCCACGACGTGCTACCTATTAATTCCATATTCCTTTTATCCTAGCATGCCTCATGTTATGCCATCTATGTTTGCCCACCTTGATTAGGCAAAAATCGGCTCTCTTTTCCTGTCAAAGCTCAATAACCTAGCTTTGATAAGATCTCTGACTTTATACTTCAATGCGGGGCAATTCTCTATCGAGTGGCCTTGATTATCACAATGATAATCGCAAACTTATTAGCATTATACCAACTTGGGTATGGAGGTTTAAGGGGTTCCAACTGTATTGGCGTCACAAGGAGATTTTGGAAGAGTCGGGGTAACAACTTAGTGTAGGCGTGGGAATCGGAGCGACTTGATTTCTTTCCCAGTTGTTTCTTGACTTGTTTTGATCATTTCCAAGGTTCTTTGGATGGTTCCCGGATTGAGGATTTGGCACAAAGACGGGTGATTAGAGATTTATCAGGTAAACTGGCTGTGAAAATGGTTGGTGAGGGTATGGGCTATCGAAAATGTTGTTCATATCTGGATAGTAAGGGTGGCATGCAGGATAAGGTTGGTATGGAGCAAAGTTCTCAGGTACTCGATCCTCAAAACTGATGGCTTGTGCCTCTCTTTTTTCTTCCTTAGCTATCCCTTCTTTCTTGGGAGCAGCAGTATCTCCCTATCAATTTTCCCACTGTTGATCGCACTTTCATTCATCTCACCAGAAATAACCATATCAGCGAAATATCTTATGGCGTTCCCAACCAATTTGTCATAATATAGCGATGGTAGTGTACCGATGAATAATACAGTGATTTCTTTCACAGTGAATGGTGGTTGCACTTGTGCTGCCAGATCTCTCCATCGCTGGGCATACTCCTTGAAACTTTCAGTATTCTTCCAAGAACGAATACGAATCCCATCCAACTGATTGTACCATTTAGTAACTGACCTAGTTAGACTGTCTTGGAAACAGTGGATTAGTAATTTTTCATTGTTGGTGTAGCCACCCATTTTTCGACAAAACATAGTAATGTGGGCTGAAAGACACTTCGGTCCGTCATACTTTTCAAATTCGAGAACCTTAAATTTTGGCGGAATCACCAAGTATGGGACCAGACTGAGCTCATTCGTTTCCACATTCCCGAAAGCGTCCATTCCTTCTATGGCTTTGAGTCTTTCTTCCAACATATCATATTTTTACCGCACCTTTGTGTCTTCCACTTGCTTTTCCACACGTTTCTTCAACTTCTCTTGTTCTATCGGATCATCTAGGTCTGGAACAAATATCGGGTCTAAAAGATGAGCTCCCGGATTCAATCCAAATGGCTTTTGACCTTGTTGACCATCGAGAATAGGCTTACTAAAGTGGGCTAAAGGTTGTCCTCCGGCTAATGTTCCATCTTGAGGATGTGTATCATGTGATGTTTGAGCTTGGGGAGGAGTGATCCTTGATCGGTAAACCAGATCTTTTCCATGGGGTTGGGGCTCTTCCCGTGTGACTGTACCTTCAGCAACCCCTCTTCCTTGAGTGAGACTCATCATCATTTCCATCATTTTGGCCATTTGATCACGCGATTCTTCTTGTAACTTTACTATTTCTTGTTGGGACCTGGCCAATTGCTCTTATAATTCTATTTGCAATCTTTCCATTTACAATATTCGTGCTGCTTGTTCACTTTCCATGGCTTTATTTGTGAGGAAATACTGTATTAATGCCGAGTAAGTGGTCCCGAGTTTCTTGTTGACTTTCAAATCTTGTTCCTTTTGTTTTGAAATTGAACTTCCCTTAGAATGCTCTTAAAGCCGAACAAAATCTTATTAACCCCCAATTTATTGCATGTATGCCCATGGATGAATGCATGCATGTATGGGTGTAGCATGGTGTTAGTGTGATGCATGTAAAAAGAAAAGAAAACAAGTTAGTACAAACTAGACCTGCTCACGGGCCGGGAAGCCCTCCCGGCCCATGGTGATTCCTTCTTCCTACTGCAGTCGGGTTTCACTTTTCCTTTATCCCTATGCCCTTCATATCTCTTTCCTGAACAACAATAATTCTTAATTCTTTGCAATGTCATGATAATGCAAAGCATGCTTATGATAATGGAATGCATAACTTGAGGCTCGAATCATGATTCGATGCCCCTGTGTATATTTCATTAACTAGTGACCCTTTTAGAGCTGAGTCTGATTAAGCCTCTTATCCCATTCTTGATAAACCTTTTCTATCTTTCCAATTTCTTTTTTTCTTTTCCTTCCTCAGATTGACTAGATGTCCACAACTTACTTTCTCACGATCCTTTCTTGGTAGGAATCAATGCTTTGTACACTTCTCTCAAAACAATTTCACATATCAATCATCATTTCGATCATTGCTTTCTTCACTTCCAAAGGATATAAATAAATCATGTCTCATATTGTCCCATCATCTCTTTCTCCCTTTCTGATTTTCCAATTCTCAAATTTCTGTCGAGTAATCATGAAAGCTTCGTTTATGCATTATTCATTTATTTATTATCATTCAAATTTCATGCCAACATAATGTATTATCTAAAGAAAATTTCAAAGAAATAAAGATAATTCAATGACAAAGCTTTATGAATTGGGATATGTATTTTCATTCCAGTGAAAGAAAAAAAACATACTGGCATTAATCAAAGAAAAGAAAGAAAGACAAAATAGGGATAGATCCTCACATAATGAATACACAAATGACCTCAATCGAGCTAATATGGATTTCTCTTTCGGAAAAGAATATTCATCGATGTCTTTGACTTTTTCGAGAGCGTCTAACCACTAATTACCTTCAATGCCTTGTGCAATTCGGTCATGTCGCACTTCGTTGCTTGCTCAGTCCTTCCATCCTGCTTTAATCCCTTGTCTCATGAATCACTTCACACGGGTTATTGCCCAACTCTTGTTTTTCCTTCACCTAAGCCGCCCTTTAGGGTTTTCAACCTAGATCCATCCTTTGATTCGAACTGTCATTTCGGGTTTTCAGTTTGAACCTCTCCCCTTTTTTATTTTTTTGCTATTTCTTATTTTCAATTGTTTTTATTTTTATTTTTCTTTAGTCTTTTAGTAATTTTATTTTTTATTTTTTATCATATTTTATTATTTATTTTTTACCTTTTTATTATAGTAGTTCTTATTATTATAATAATCATTATACTTTGAGTTTATATATATATATATAAATTATTTTATTTATTGTATATTATTATTTTTATTTCATGTCCTTTATGTATATATATATATATATATTTTATAACCTTTTAAGAAAAAAAAATCAAAGATGGTATTCCGGTGCATGCGGATGAAAATGTTGATTAGGTGTGATTGGACACCTGAGAAAACTTATCATTTTAATAAAATTTTAAAATTAATTGAAACTTATTCGATATTTTTGGTCTGCGAAAACAAAAATTGGGTTTGGGAGCACGGTTACGTGTAGGGAAGGATTAGCACCCCCACAACGCCCGTTAATAAAATGGTACCAATTAATCATGTGTTTTCCTAAATCTCGATTTAATGGACTCAGCAACAGTATTTAAAACTAATTCTCTTTTTTATTTCTTTTCCAAAATATGTTTATTAATTGGAAAAATGAATTGTCATTACTTTCTGAAAATGAAAATGAACATAAATCTTTTATCGAAAACCCTCATTAAATATTTTCAATACTTTCGGTGGTATTTAACGAGATCCTCTCACCTCGAAATATCTTTGGAATCATTACTATGATATCCTTCAGATTCCATTGTCGAAAATTTGTCGCCCGTATTTATTTTTTATTTATTTTTTCAAGATCGTTTTATTTGCGTACAAAGAAAATGTTCTTTTATTATTATTTTTTATTCGTGAAAACAAATATGGATCCCTTATCAAAAATGTTCGTAAAATACACCCAATATTTTTGGTGATTTTTTAGCAAAATTTTCTCTTAGGAATCACTACAGTGACATCCTTTGAATTTCGTCGTTGGCGGATCACCTTTTTTAAAACATTTTATCTTTCGCTTAAAAAGAAACTGATGAAAACTCCTTTTATAATTGTTTCCGAGATAAAAGAAATTATTTATGTAAAAATAATTCCCGAATAACTCTGATACTTTTGATAATTATTTTTACTAGAACCGTTTCGAGGAATGAATGATACTTCGACCATTCCAAAAAAGAATCTGTTTTAGAGGATTTCCTTTAATGAAAATAATTTAAAGAACACATTTTCATCAGCGTGCACCGGAATACCATCTTTGATTTTTTTTTTTAAAGTTATAATATATCTAATAACAATAAATATATATATATAGACGTAAAGGACATGAAATAAAAATAATAATATAAAACAAAATAATAAATAAATATAAAGTATAATAATAATTATAATTATAATAATAATAACTACTATATATAAAAAAGTAAAAAATAACTAAAATAAAAAAGAAATAATAATAATAAATAAATAAATAAAATTACCAAAAGACTAGAAATAAAATAAAAATAGCAAAGTAAAATGGAAAATGAACAATGTAAAAGCTTACCTCGAAAATCGCAAAAAATCCAAATTATGAATGCTCGATTAATTCTCGAAATAAAACCCTCGAATTTTCCTTCTTCATTTTTTTCTCTTTTTCTTTTTCCTTTTTTTTCTTTCCCTTTCTTTTTTTTCCCTTTTCTGGCCTGGGTCCGGGTCAGGCGCGAGGACCCCGGGTCAGATCCAGGTCCGCGCGCGGACCTTCCCCTTCCCTAAACGGCGTCATTTGACGCCTCTTATATAAGCCTTTTATTCTTTTTTTTTCACTTTTCTTTTTTACCTTCTCTCTGCTCTCTCTCTCTCTCTCCTCTGAGACCAGAAGCCGGCCGTCGCTCGCCGACGATTGATCTCTTTCAAAAATACACCAAATTTTTTTCTCTTCTTCACCTCTTTCCTTTCCTTAACTTTGTTTTTTCTAAAATCAATCCAAAACACCTAGAATTGACTTCGAAACTTGCGGTCAAAAACACGTTTCCACTTCACCTTTCCATACACCACTTTATCACCATTCAGATCTTCTAACCCATACCTAGAATCCCTCGAATCTCAAATGACTGAAATCTGGAAAGGCTTTGTTCAATTTTTTTTTTTTTTTTTTTGTATTTTTGTGCTTGCTATTGTTCTTTGTGTTTGTTGTTGTGGCTTCTGTTGGTATGTAGTTTGGTTGCGATGAGGTGAGGGTGATGACTAACTGATTCGGGTCTGTTCAGGGGGAAGCCGAATGGCTTGGTGGTCTTCGAAAAGGGGAGGGGGAAATCGAGTGGTGGTTGTTGTGCTTTTTGCTTACCAAAAAAAATGGGGGAGCCGAGAGTCTTTGGGTCTGTCTCCTGGGAGTAGGAACCGAGCCTTGAACTGGGTTTTTGTTTTGGGGCTTTATACTAGGTTTGGGGCGGTGGTGTAGGACTAGGTGGGTGGTAAAGTAGGCCTAGGTTGGTCGGTGCTGGCTGCTGGGTGTCAGTTTGGGCGGTGGAGCAATGATGGGGCATTGTTGTGGGTACGAGTGGGCTGATGGGTTAGGCAGGGGTAGGGGCAGCTGGTGCTAGGTGGGTGTCGCAACCTAAAGAATAACAAGTCTCATCGTGAGACTTTATTCGTTACGTGTGACATTGGAGGAAACAGGAGAAAAGACGACTCAAATCCTCTTGAATTAAATGAGGGTTTGAAAACAACCTCGAAAAAGACATGGAGTCGCCACCAATCTTTTTTGGCTAGGTGTGATCGATCACCTATTAAAACCGATTTTGTAAAACATTTTAAAATCAATTAAAACATTTTTTAAAAACAATTTCAAAGTCTATGTTTTTAAACCAGAGTAATCAAAGAAGCGGGTTCGGGAGTCAGTTACATACGAGGAAGGATTAGCACCCCTACAATGCCCGTATAACCTTATTAATCGTGTGTTATCTTAAGTCTCGGTAAAAAGTTGGCTTTAAATTTGGCATTTTAAATTAATTCCCAATTTAAAGAAAAATAATTTCATTTTTAATTGAAGATAATCCGAAATTTATTAATTCAAAATTTTTCAATATTTTCCAGCAGACCTAGCAAAATATGGAAATGTTTATTTGTTTGGAAAACTTTTCGAATCATTCTCGTTTTTTGAAAGAAAGATATTCCTTTATTAATGATAATTGATGATATCTTCACCAGCAAAATCGACAGAGAACTCATGAATTATTTTAATTCGGGAATATCTTTATTTTTATTGAAAATTATTATTTTTTTTAAAACATTTTAAAAGATGAATATGAACATGTGTGACATAATAAAGATGACGTAGTAAAATTTAAATGACATAATATAACCTAAATGACATGATATAATCTAAGTGACATAGTATATTCTAAATGACATAATATAATCTAAGTAACATAGTATATTCTAAATGACATTGCATATTCTAAATGACATAATATATAAATGACATGAAATAATATGAAACATAAAACAATATTATCATGAAATATGAATGTGAATAATAAAAATAATGCATGGATAATAAACCTAAAATATATGACAAAATAACTTATGACTAAGCAAAAATTATAGGATAGCATAAAATATTCACAACCATATAATAAAAAATATAACATCATGAAATATAAATCAAAACAATAGCATAGCCATAGAAATATTCATAGCAAATATCATATATTATACAATATGCATGAACATGGAAAATACAATGCATGAAAGTGTATTTTTTCCTTTAAATAAGGAAATCCGTATATCTAAAAAGATATCTGACTACCTTAGGAAAAGATATCAAATTAAAATTTCTAAATCAAATATACTTTGTGATTGGTTTGAAAATAATTTTGAAAATTTTAGATGAAAAAAAACACTATAGCCGAAACCTCCTTCGAAAAAAGCTCTATTTTCCTAACTTTGAAAACCCGGACTTGACCACCCTTGACCTGAGCTTTATAAAATCATTTTTTAGGATTAAAATGGCTTAGAAATCAACCTAGAACAGTAGCTAAGGTTCTATATCAGCCCTCTCTTAATGCCTTAGCCAAAACAGAAAATTATTTTTCCCTTAAAATCAAATTTGACTTTACTGACCAGTTTTAAAACGTGATTTTTTACCTATTCTTAAAATTTCAAAAAAAAAATCTGAAAAAATTATGGGAGACTCAGAACATATCGAAATCTATGGGAAAACATTGGCTTAATTTTTAGACTAAGGATGACCTACCAGAAAAATCACGAAAGTCAGAACACTAGGTGAAAAACTATTTAGCCAAAAAACATTTTTAAACCTTTGATAAAATCACTCAAAAATCAGAATAAAAATGTTGGAAACTCCTCTAAGGACCTACAAAAAGTAGTAAAATTTTCTAAAAATTTGGACAAGGATTGCCTAATGAAAAAAAAAATCACAAAGGTAGAAAATCCAACTTGACAACTTCTTAATTTTCCACAAGCATGCTTATGTGAACTTGGTTTTGAGCCATTGATTGGCTTAAGTCAAAAATCAAGTGGAATGGGATGAAATTCATGAACGAACAGCAAGTTAAATGCATGAAATGCATGTTCTAATGCCTAAATGACATAGAGAATGCATGGCAATACAAAATAACCTAAGACCTAATATGAAATTGTGCATGACAATAAATGCAAACTTAGACCTAATATGCATGAAAATGCATGGCAATACAAAAATGACCTAGGCCTAATATGACATATAAACATGCATGGAAATACTAATATGACCTAAGACCTAATAGGCATGAAATTGTGCATGGCATACAAAGATGACCTAGTCCTAATATGTCATGAAAATGCATGGCAATACAAAATGACCTAAGACCTAATATGAACATAAGATATGCATGGAAATACAATGAACATATAGTGACCAAATGAACATAATGATAATGTATGAACATGGCACAAACAAAAACACAATCTCATGGAAAAATGATGCAAAGCAATGAATGAAAGCATGATAACTAATAAGATGAAAATGCGACTACACTAAAAGGAGAAGAAGCCGAATGGACATATGTTAGACATGAAAAATCTTAGCAAGGTAATAACACAAACACATGGCATGGTAAAAGTGCAAGACCTAAATAGAAACATGTTAGACCAATAATCATGATGCAAATGCATGAACATGGCTAGACAAAAACACAAACACATGGTATGGCACTAACACAAAGCATGAACAACTTAATATTGTGAAAATTGAAAATAGCAAACAAAGTAAGTAGACACGAAAATAAATGATAAAATCAGCAAAATAAGAACAAGTAAGTAAAGAAGGTTAAAAATAAGCTCCATATCTTGATTATTTTAAAAGTTAGAACATCAAAACAAGCTAACATACCAACAACCAACATAGGAAATAAAACAAACGCATGGTAATCACACCAAGAGGCATTCGGCCAACATGAGAAAAAGGGTAAAAAAAATTGGTTATTTATTTTTTCTTGAGAACATAAGATAGGAGCCTTGAGAGAAAATTTTTAAAACCTCTATTTCTTAACAAAAACAACAAGATATCACAAAATCTCAAAGAAAACCAGCAAGTTAAGCATGGAAAAAGAAAGAAAATACAAGAGTTAGGTGCTTTTAGGTTACCTTCAAAAACTATCTTTCAAGCTTTTCTTTTCTTTTCTTCTCTTCTAAACTTTCTTAGCTTTTCTACACTTAGCTATTTGCTCCACAAATGAAAAATATTAACCAAAGAACCCTTAGCAAAAAGAAAACCCTCCCTCTATATGGTAGCCGAATGGTCTCTACTTTGGTGTAGGATGTTGTCATTTTTTTCCTAGCTAATTTGATCCAAAAGCCACTAATCAAAGTTGCTAAAAATATGAAATTACCACCCTTAGATTAAGTGATCAGCCCCTAAAAAATACAGTTGTTCAAAAAAATGTAACCATAATGTTGACATCCTTCCTCTTGATTCATTGGACCATGTGACAAAATCACAAAAGCTTGATAAAAAAAATAACCACCTTACTATCCAATTTTAGCCTTTCGATGAGATAAGCTCAGCAAAATTCATCCTTCCCTTGGGCTTGGCCAAATGGCCCTTCACATTCCAGCCCTCTCCCTTTTTTTTTTAAATTGCAAGGCCTTCTTCGATTTCTTCGGTAAAATTGCACTTTAGAGCCCCAAACTTGATTAAATAGAAAACAGACTCCAAATTCGGATTTTATTTTTTCAATAGTTCCTAAATAATATAAAATTGAGTTCTGAAAGTTTTCATATTTTTTCGAGCCCGTTTGCTATTTTTCCCGGATTTATCTTCCAAAATTGCCTTTAGTGCACCCGAACTTTTGCCATTTTTCAAACGAGCTCCGATTCTGGATTTTTCTTCGCCAATCTCTTCCAAATAATTTAAAATTCAGATCTGAAAGTTTTCATAATTTTCCGAGCTCATTTTCTATTTTTACCGGATTTATCTTCAGGAATTTCAGCTTAGTGGGCCCGAAATTTGCCATTTTGCAAACGAGCTCCTATTCCGGATTTTTCCTTGCCAATCTCTTCCAAGTAATTTAAAATTGAGATCTGGAAGTTTTCATAATTTTCCGAGCTCATTTGCTATTTTTTCGGGATTTATCTTCTGGAATTTCAACTTAGTGGGCCCGAAATTTGTCATTTTGCAAACGAGCTCCGATTCCAGGATTTTTCTTCGACGGATCTCTTCCAAATGAAATAAGATTGGGATCTAAAAGTTTTGGTAATTTTGTGAGCTCATTTTCTATTTTTTTCGGATTTTCCAAATTTGCCCTTTAACCTTTGAAGCCTCGGTTTTACTCAAAACAAGTCCGATTTCCAGATTTTCTTTTTTTAGGCCTTTGTTATATATTGAATTGGAGTTGGTCTGAAAAAGACACAATTTTTATGATCAAATTCCCCTCCGATTTGATTTTTCCTTTTTCCAATATCGAGAATTTACTCGTTTTTCCTCCAATCGGCTCTTTTCTCGGAATTACTTCAAACTGAGCCTTGGGCTATCTTTGTTTACCCACTCTTCATCAATTAGGGGCTTTAATTTTACCAAATCGGGCCATTTCTGCAATTTTCTCCAATTCTGCCAAAATTCACCAAAAACCCTAATTTTCGATTTTCTTCCGAATTGACTCTTCCTTGGTTTTGCTTCCAAATGGTCTTTCTAATACCTGTAGTCATTGATTATATTCCATTCGGAACCTCCAATTTTTACCAATTTGATCTTTTAAGCATTTTTGCCAAATTTTTTGAACTAGGGTTTCTTTTCCACTGAATCTTCGTAACCAATCTTCCGGACTCCATATCTCTCATTGTAGACCTCGGATTATCAAAATTCTTTCTCCATGTTCAATTAAACCTTGGATCTTGATTTTGAATGAGGGTTGACTTTTTAGTGGTTGACTTTTTAGAGTTGACTTTTTTCAAATTGACTTTTCATGCTTGCTTTTTTAAACTAAGTCTCGGAGTATCACCTGCAGGATTAGAAGAGCTATTTTGCATTCTAAAACATCATTAGGGACAGAAAATTATCTGATTTAGGGGTCCGAACAAAATTAGGTGTCTACAGTGGGTGCAAGTGGGGCTGTGGCCTGTGGAGTGGCAGTGGGAGCAGGCTGGTGAGTAGGCCAGCGGAGATGGCAGGGCAGGCTGCCAGGGGGTGGCCTGGGTCTGTAGGCAAATAGGGGGGTTGGCTGCTAGGCCTGTTGCTGAGCAAGCCCAATGCTTGGGCCTCATACTGTGCATGGCCAAAAAGGCCCAAATAAATAATCATCAGGCCCAAAGTTTAATTTAATCAAGTCCAATTTAAATTTAAAACCAATTTAACTTAAACCCATTTCGAATAATGCAGCGGAACCAATTTATGACCTTTGAACATGAAAAATAATCCGACATCTAAAAATGAAAACACTCGGGCTCGATTATTAATTCGAACTAAATTTAGTAAATCGTCCATGACTCGGATAATTGAACTGGATTAATGGAGTTAGATCACTGAACAAGTGGACTTGACTCTGACAAAATTAGGTTGCTACAGAAGTTATTAGAATTATGATTTTTTTTTATCAAGTTATTAATATCAATTTAATTTAATAAATTGCATTCTAAAGGTTACTTTATAAGGGTTTTTTTTTTTAATTGTGAGTTTTAATTATTTTTTTTTGTTTTGCTGTTATTATTTTGGTGGTTACGATATTGTGATTTGTTCCTTTCTCATCATTTTGGTCAATTTTATTTTAATTAATTTTATTTTTTATTATCATCATTTTGTCAAGTTATTAATATCAATCTAATTTAATTAATTGCATTCTAAAGTTTATGTTATAAGGTTTTTTACTTTTAATTGTGAGTTTTAAATTTTTTTTTTGGTTATAATTTTGTGTCTTATATTGTTTTGAAGGTTATAATATTGTGATGTGTATAGAAAGTCATTTTTTGATTTGTTGGGTGCATGGTAACTTTTCTTCAAGATTTTCTCATTTGTTCTTTTCTTATCATCTTGATCCATTTCATTTTAATTATTTAATTTTTTTCCCTCCTCATGTGTATGGCCGATTCTTGCTCATGTCATTGATCCATGACATTCCACTATATTGTGCATTTGTTTTATATACTCACTTTCATATGAATATGAAATACTATGTACCAATTTACCAACTAGGAATAAGTCTTTTATCTTTTGATCTTCAATTCTTGAGCTTTAATATTTAAAATCATTCCCACTCCTATTTGGAGTAAATAAGGTCAAAATGAACATTTTAATTTTATTTGTTTACTTCATAGGCTTAAATAATAATCAAATTTTGGTTATATATTTATAGAAATATAATTATTTATGATTAATGTTATTTATTCCCTAATTACTCAATATTAATCTTCCTAAAAGTTAATTGTTACTCCTGATTGCTATTAATTTTTTAAATTTAAATAATACCCACTATCCCAAATATATGTTATGCTTTTAAGGATTGATTTTATTATGGGGTTTCAATTAAATTTATTGTGTTTACGTTTACTTTGCCGTTATAACTTGTTTTTATATAAATAACTTTTTTTGGCTTAGAGTAATAAAGCTAGCATATATATCTTAAGAATTCATGAACTACATTTTCATGTATGTTGTTCGAACGAGTCAGAAGTATAGTTTTTTAAAATATGTTATTGTTGACCTTGATGGGAGCTCATGAAATCATATCAACAGGTAACTTCCTTTACAGCACTCAAAGGAATTTTTTTAATAGTAAAGTGATAGTTAATATAGTTCTTATTAAAAAAATATTGATACTAATAGACGTAGAGATCCAATGAGCCATAACTTTTTTTTTTTTTTTCTAATTTGAGGAAGAAATTCGATTTTTAATTCTTCATGAACCAATGTTGTTTTTTTTTAAGAAACTTTTTTTCGCTTTTTGATATTCATGATTTAATGGTTGAATCTCAAAATTCTTATTCATGTTCTTCTCGAATTTCAGTTTAATTTTATATTGATTAATTTTCTTATTGAAAGTTTTGGCATTTTTAAAGGAATTATTAGAATTACAACTAATTTATTATGATAAATTATTTAATACATTGCCAGTGGGATGACACATAATTTATTATATATTTAATTAAATTAATTTCAGTTTAACCTTTACTATATAAAATGTTGTTCTTAATTGTAAGCTTTAATTCTATTTATATGCATATTTTTTTAAAATTTTCCGTTAAAATTAAAAATGATATATAAATTGACATTTGCTAAATTAAAATTATTTTAAATGTATTTTTGTTTTACCATTACAAATTTGTATTTTATATAAATAACTCTATAAATCTATTTAAATTTCCAATGACTTTAGCCAAGCAACTAAGCCTGACTTGGAAAGTGGAATGTAGACCCTGATTCTATTCCGTTATTCAATCATCTTTTTCATCTTATCAGGCTAAAAGTTTTGTACAATTATGAAGGATTTACTTGGACACAAATTTTATTTTCTTTTTGAAAGGTATATTGAGGTTGAGGAATGTAAATGATGCACAAAGTATCAAACAAGTAATCTAAAAATGGACCTGGTTAAATGGTGCAGTTATGATTTTTGACATCCACCATTCAATTTTGCTGAAAGTCTTAAAAGAATATGTCATGATTTTAAAAGGAAACAAATGAGTTACAATCGACCATACTTGGTTTTCATGGTTACGAGACAACTCTAAATATAATAATTCTTAATATATTAGTGATAATTATAGCATTTATTTTAATTAAGTTTCAAAACTAAATGCTAATATTATTTAGGGGGTTCAAAATATATTATGACATTTATTTGTTTTTTTATTCAAATCTAAATGACTCATGTTCTCATTATCAGTTTCGTTCTTTATATAGATATAGGAAAGCAAAGATTATTTAGTAGCGTTTTAATGTGCATTATATATATTTTAAAAATCAATTAATCACTAAAGGAAATATAAAAAAGTAAAGAATATAATAATAAGGAAAGTAACTATATAACCATTCAAATTAAATGATTTATAACCATTTTTTTGGTTGAATATTTATCAATAATATCAGTTATTTTATCCTAAATTTTAGTTTGGCATTAAAGGGAATAATTGAATTAGTAAAGTATGACATTTAAACCTTTCTCAATTTTTTCGGTTTCTTTTTCAAAAAATTTAAAACATTTATTATCATTTAAAAATGATTTAAGAAAAAAAGAATTTAATTAAAATAAAATAGTAATCATATAAAAATAGTAATAAAACACGTACAATCCTTCAATAATTTATGTAAAGGATATATGCTGACGTGTCATGATTTGAATAGAAGGGATATATGCTGACGTGGAGTAACCGTTTTATACAATCTTTTCTCATATATAAATTATTACATAAATTATATAGATTAATGATTTTTGTAAAACTTTCTTTTAACTTATGAGTTGGTTTTAAAAAGCTTTTATCTCCACTTTTGAAAAAAAGAGGATAAATGTCTTTTTCGTATTCCACAAAAGTTTTTGTAATTTTTCATAGATATCATTCTTTCTTATCATAACATACCACGATAATATACATGTTTTACAATTTAGTTGAATTAAGAATTAATTATTAACGTTATTGTCTAATTTGACTGATTATACAAAATGACGATATTTATAATTCCCAAAATTTGATAAGTATTAAAAAATATATTTATCCTTTAGTGTGATTTTTTATATCTCAACTCAACAGGTTTATTATTATACTATAAAAATTCCTTTGCTGATCATTACCTTTTATTATACTATTTAAAACCATATTTCATCACTATTCAATTTACGTAGAAAACGCTTTTTTCATTATGCCCTTCATTATACAATTGACAAGCCATTTATTATTTCGGTTTATTTTTCAAACATTATCAACTCTAAAATTATGAAGTTATCATTCATAGCCATTACATGCATCTCTATTATCCTATTTACTTGAATATTCAATTTATATGTTCATTAAAGTATTATTATTTCAACATGAAATAGTCAATTTAGTTAAAGTTAAAGATAGAATTATATTATAATAAAAAATTAGTTCAAATTTTCAAATAAAAATTTTACTCAAGTTCTTAATAGTTGATATGATTTTTTTTTCTTTTTTTCCTTTTTCTTTGAATAGAACCGTTCTCCATAATAGCTAACTTGAGGGTTTCGCGTTTGGTAGGCTAGATTTCCAAACAAAAAAAAAATCTATAGACGTACAAGTTTAACACTACTAGGAACAAATAGAAATATTTTTATATATATCAAACTATTATATTTGAAAAAAAGATACAGGAGGGACAAGATCCAATTACGAGATCCCATATGTGTTTGAAATAATAAAAAAATAAAATATACATATCAAATAATTGAATAATATATTTACTAACCTAATAATGCTAAGTAATTGTTTAACACATTTACTAACCTAATTTTAAAAAATAGTTTTATATCAAAATGAAAAAGTCGAGCCTGTATGAAAATGATCCTTAATATGTTTAAAACGCATAATTACTATAAGTTTTCTTATTTTTTTAACGAAATAATTATTTTTTTGTATAAAGGAGACTAAGGTATATAGGAGAATTGGGGAAGAGGAGTTTGCAATTGTTAAGAACCAAACCCCAAACTTATTGGAATCCACCTCGTAAAAGAGGTGGGTGAACCATTTGAATTAAGCCCTAGGTTTATTAAATAATTACTATTGGTGTATAAATAACTTTATTTTTGTGTTTATAGTTTGTCAAAATCCATCTATATATTCCACATATTTAGGCATTTCTTATCTCATTCATTTAATTATGTTTTCTTAATTGTTATTTTATTTTTGTATTTTTCTCTTTTAGGTGGCATGTGAAATCGAGTGTATTTTTTTGTATATTTTTTTTCAATTTTTATTGTAAATAAACAAAGGCAGTATATTCTGACGAGTGTTTCAAATTTTAATTTGATTACAGTTTTTAATAAGAATTATTATTTTTAAATTATTTTTAAAAAAAATAAAAATTAAATTATTTAACACATATATAAACCTAAAAATATTAAAAATAATTAAATGAAAAACCTGTATTTAAAAATATAAAAAAAGTTCATCCGCATCTACTTTTAAGTATTTATATGATGCTATAATATTTACTTTGTAGTAATTTAATAGAATTATTATTTTAACAAATAAATTAATTGAAATAATCAAAATAAACCAATTATCTCATAACAATCTATATGATATCTATTATTTAACACATATAATAATTTTAAAATATTACAAATAAATAAAAATATCTATATACAAATACTACAAAGCGGAGTGATATTCCTAGTATATAGTATAGAGAAAGACCAAAATTATATGCCTTTAAAAATCCTGGGTGTAATTAATTTACTAAAAAAATAGAAGTGAAGTAATTAATCTTGATGGGGCCATTGGTAATTGGGGCCACAACAACTTTTTTCCTATCATGGAGATGGCAGCACCACGCCTGTGGGGTGAGGAGTGGGTAGGCGTCGGCTCGTATGGCCCAACCACAGCAAAGCTCTCCTTCTAATACTGTGTCTAAAAATTGTTTATTTAACTCATCAAATCATCGTTGCATTCAGAAAGTAGGTTCACACTTGACGCCAACGGCCAATCTCGTCACATTCTGTGTCAGATAACTGATGACAACACCATAGAGCGGACCCGAGCGGTTTTTTTGCCTGCCCCAAATCAATCCAACTCTTTAGCGACCCGACATTCTGTTATAACTTATAATCTTCAACATCCGATTTGGACCAAAACTTTTACTAATTTGTATCCAATCCAATTTAATAAGAGCTTTTTAATTTCACAAACGAAATTTAAAAAATATTATATATTTTATTTTTTAATTATTTTTTATTTATAATTTATAATTTATAATCTATATATATATATATATCTATAACTAACTATAAAAACAATCACTCAATTGCATGAGGTTAAAGAATTTAGGATTTTGTATTAATATGTGTTTGTCACATAAGTGTAGGTATTAAAGGGGTTGGAGGGGTTAATTTAAGTATTTTTAATTTTTTTTTATTAAAAATGAAAGAAAGAAAAAAAAAAAGGAAAGGAAAGGAAAAAGAAAA
The DNA here is from genome assembly GCA_030761205.1 of Fremontodendron californicum. Lineage (NCBI taxonomy): Eukaryota > Viridiplantae > Streptophyta > Magnoliopsida > Malvales > Malvaceae > Fremontodendron > Fremontodendron californicum. Next base: position 7,750,291 of record JAULJL010000032.1, read on the forward strand.
GAAAGAAAGAAAAAGAAAGAAAGAAAGAAAGAAAAAATGAGAAAAAATTATGTTCGTGTCGTTTTTGTATTCATATTGTTTTTTTGTACTCAAAATATTATAAATTTATACAATTTTTACACGTTAATAATTTGTTTTATGTAGATTTTGGCACGTTCGCATATTCGTATCGTGTTCGTGTTACTTTTTCGTGAAAGAAAGGTAAAAAAAAGATAGAAAAAATTTGTGTGTTCGTGTTATTTTTTGTTTGTTTAAAATATTATAAATTTATGCAATTTTTACAAATTAATAATTCGTTTTATATATATTTTGACACGTTCGCGTATTCGTGTCGTGTTCGTGTTATTTTTTCGTGTGTTCAATATATTAAAAATTTATATAATTTTTACATGTTAATAATTCATTTATGTAGATTTTGACATGTTCGATATTCGTTCGTGTTCATATTATTTTTTGTGTCATGCTCGTGTTATTTTTTCATATGTTCAAAGTATTATAAATTTATATAAATTTTTACATATTAACAATTTATTTTATGTAGATTTTGACACGTTCGTGTTTTTTTGTTGTGTTCATGTTATTTTCATGTGTTCGTGTCATGTTTTAATTCATCCAAATATTTTGAATAGTTTGTCATGATGATTCAATTTAGAGAAAATTGTGTGTGTTCATGTCGTGTCTCAATTCATCCCATATTTTACATAATTTGTCATAATGATTTAATTTAAAGAAAAAATTGTATGTTCTTAACATGTTCGTGTTATTTTATCGTGTGTTTAAAGTATAATAAATTTATACAATTTTTTACATGTTAATAATTCATTTTATGTAGATTTTGACACATTTGTATATTTTTGTTGTGTTCATGTTATTTTTTGTGTCGTATTTTATTTTATTTTTTTCATGTTGTGTTCGTGTTGTATAACCATGTTGTGTTCGAATTTTCCAAGTCTAATTGATACTATTCAAATAACTCCCAAATTTATGTCGCACGTCGTCGTGTTCGTGTTGTTTTCCTTGAGAATTTAGGATTTTGAAACAACATGCATTTGCCACATAAGCCATGTCATTTAGGGTAATTATGGATTTTTTTTGCCATATGATTTAGAGATTAGGTTATTTTAGAATATATTTTGTGTTTGTTTTGCCTTTTGATTAACACTAATGAAATATTTTGGATCTCGGATTATTTTGGCTTCGGGTCATATCGAGTTAGGTTCTTTCGGGTTCGTACCTTTTCGGATTCGGATTTTTTCGGTTTCAAATATTTTGTGTCGTGTTCATGTTATTTTTCGTGTCATACTTGTGTTATTTTTTCGTGTGTTCAAAGTATTCGTGTTCGTGTTTTTTCGTATGTTCAAAGTATTATAAATTTGTATAATTTTTGCAAGTTAATAATTCGTTTAATGTAGATTTTGACACATTCGCGTTGTGTTCGTGTTATTTTTTTGTGTGCTCAACATATTATAAATTTTTACATGTTAATAATTCATTTTATGTAGATTTTGAGACATTCGTGTATTTATTTTGTATTCATGTTATCCTTTGTGTCGTCTTTTAGCTATTTTTTTCATGTTGTATTCGTGTCGTTTTCAATTCATCCAAATATTTTGCATAGTTTGTCATTGTGATTCAATTTAGAAAATTTTTATTCGTACATGTCATGTCTCAATTCATCCCATATTTTGCATAATTTGTCATAATGATTCAATTTAGAGAAACAAATGTATGTTCGTAACGTGTTTGTGTTATTTTATTGCATTTTTAAAGTATTATAAATTTATATAAACTTTTACACGTTAATAATTGGTTTTATGTAAATTTTGATACGTTCCTGTATTTTTGTCGTGTTCATGTTATTTTTCGTATCATGTTTTAATTATTTTTTCATGTTCTGTTCATGTAGTATAATAATGTTGTGTCCGAAATTGTCATGTCTAATTGACACTATTCAAATAACCCTCAATTTTGTGTCATGTGTCATCATGTTCGTGTTATTTTTCTGTCATAATCGTATTCAAGCTATTATATATTTATATAAATCTTGACACGTTAATAATTTGTTTTATGTAGCTTTTGACACATTCATATATTTGTATCATGTTTATTTTATTTTTCGTGTCGTGTCGTGTTTTAATTATTTCTCATGTTATATTTGCATGTATAATTATGTTTTGTCCAAAATTATCGGATCTAATTAACCATATCAAATAACTCTCAATTTTATATCAGGTGTCATATAATGATGAGAGTTATTATTTTTCTAAATTATTTTCACTTCTCTTGCTTTCAATTTATTACAAAATATCAATTTACGTCCGATAATATACCCGCAGCGAAGCGCGAGCATTTTTCTAGTATATATTAATGTGAAAATGTGATTTTTTTTTTTTTAAATTGACAAAAAATATTCATTGACATTCCCTATATTTCTAAATTGTCACCATCAATATTTTTTATTATTAATAAATTTTATTTAACTTACAAGTAATAAGTTAAAATACATTAAAATACTTTTTAAAAATAGATTAATTTGATAATAAATAAAAAATTAAAATTTTATAAGAACTTGTTTAATCTTAAAAGTTTTAATTTTTCACTAACCTTAAAAAGTAAATCAATTTATTTGACAAATAAATAAAAAAGAATTAAAATTTATATTGAATTTTTTTATCTTCATAATTAACTTTATATTAATATTAAAAATAATAAAATTTATAATAATTTGATATAATTTGCATATGAAACAAACTTTATATATTAATGCAAAATTTATTTATTATACATTTTTTTATTTTTAAAATATATAATTATATATTCAAAAAATAGATAAATCAACAAGCATTCACATACAAACACATATGATAACAAATACTAGTATATATAAAAGCACGAATGTGAAGAATTTTTTAACTGACGAAATTGACTATGTTGTTCACTATATTTTTAAATAGCCATTATAAATATTTTGTTATTATTCATAAGATTTATCCAATTTATAAGACAAAATTTAATTTAATTAAAATACTTTCATTAAATGAATTTATTAATAAAATTTATCTAATGTAGATTAAAAGTTTTAATTTCATTAAAAAACTTTTGTTAAATAAATTTATTTGGTAATAAATAAATAAAATAAATGTTAATATTGAATTTTTATCTTCAAAATTCTAAAATATAAAAGAGTTAAAATTTACATTGAATTTTTTTGTAAATTTCGATTAACATATACTTTATTAGCTTTGTTTATTTGTAAAATATTCAGTTATATATTTAAAAATGAATAAAAATAGAATACTCACCAACGACATACGTGATAATAAATATTAATTTTTTTATAGAAAGTATGTGTTATCCTGCTAACTCCGTTTGTGGAGTCTAAAATACTTTCGTTAAATGAATTTATTAATAAAATTTATCCAATTTTGAGTAAAAAGTTTAATTTTATTAAAAATCTTTTGTTATAAATTTATTTGATAATAAATAAAAAATAATTCAAAGTTTATATTGAATTTTTTTATCTTCAAATTTCTAAAATATAAATGAGTTAAATTTTACATTGAATTTTTGTAATTTTTGATTAATATACAATTTATTAACTTCGTTTATTTGTAAAATATTCAATTATATATTCAAAAATAGAAAAAATAAAATATTCACCAGTGACGTAGGTAATAATAAATACTTATTTTTTAAATATACCATAAAAGATATGTATTATCCTGCTAATTCCGATGGATGAGTCTAAAAACTGGATGAGATCATTTCTCATTTATTTTAATGACTTTATTTTATCATAATTTTCAAAAAAAATATTTTAATATAAATTACTCTTAATTACATATAAATGCATTCTATTTTAATTATCACATTAAAGTTATTAATATAATTAATATATAAATATTAAAAATAATATTAATAAATAAATATTAAAATTATTATTTTTATCAAAACCTTCAGCCGAGGTACCTTAAACTTGCCTCACCTTGATCCCTCATTTAAAAAAAAAAAATTATGAATCTATGAATTTCATTTGATAGACAATGCTTCACACAAAAATTCATAGACAATTATAATTATCCAAAAAAAATCAAAAGCAATTTTGACTGCAAAAGCATGGCACTTACAATTTTAAGTAAAGACCTATTTTTCTTTTCCGCAACATCATTTTTAGGTAGAGTGTTAGGTGTAGAAATTTCTCTAACAATGTCATGAGTTTTACAAAATGCAAGAAAATAATTTGAAAGAAATTTACAGTCTCTATTGAATCTAAGTCTTTTGATTTTCTTATTAGTCAAACTTTTAATCTCTTTTTTGAAAATTTTATAAACTTTTCAAAAGATTCATCTTTTATTTTAAGCAAATAAACTAAAGTATATTTTGAAAAATCAACTACCAAAAGTAATAAAATACATTTTTCTCCTTTAGTCAAAAAAATATTGTTTCCAAATAAATTGGTATGAACAAATTCTAGTAAAGAAGTTGTTTTGAAAATCGATTCAAAAGAAGATTTTGTAATTTTTGCTTAAGCACAATATTTCACAAGTTTTAGTGTTTAAAATTGTATTTGATTTGGAGTCAAATCATGAGAAAACATTCTACTTAATGTACTCATGGCAATATATCTTAATCTAATGATGTTATACAAAATTTAAAGCATTCACATAAATATAATTAGAAGCAACTTTATTGATATTGAGAATATATATATTGTTTTTAACATAACTTTTTCTCACAAATGATCACCTTTTGAGAAATTATTAATAAATATAAGTACATAACTTAAATTATTAATTTATTAAAATTTAATAGCTTTAAATTATATTTTCAATCTCTTTTCATTACTACTATTTTTTTGAATTATGTTTATAAAATCAAAAATCCATTAATTATTTTTTACTCTAATAATATAACAAAAATAATTAAATAGATAAATGATAATTTTAAAAAACCAAAAAATCATAAATTTTAAAAATTAAAAATTAAAAATTAATAATAAGTCAGTAAAGCTAATTATAATACAAGAGACCATAAAAAATTATCATCACCTCCTTACTTATAAACATTAAATAATTTTTAACCATGAATAAAGCTAATTTTATATTTAACGTAACATAATTTCATATTATTAGCGTATGACTTTTAATTCATTTAATTTTGACATTCTAATTTTATATAATTTAATTATATTAGTTTGTTTTAGATGTTAATAAATTGAAAATGAATGATCTGAGTGTTAAACTCGAAATGACCCAAACCCGAATAACTTAAAACTGAAATGACTCGATACCAAAATAAGCTGAACTCGAATTGAACCAACCCGAAACAATCTAAATTGACCCGAACTCGAATTGACTTGACCCGAAATGGATCCAAATTTTTTTTTATCCAAACCCGATTTGACCTAAACACGAAATAAACCGAACCCAAAACGACTTGGATTTTCTTGGACTTGAAATGACTTGATCCGAAGTGACCCAACTCAAAACCCGATCCAATCCTCCCATTTACCACCTCTAGCTTCAACAAATCAACTAATTAGCATTAATAAATACTCGTGTAACATTCAACAAGATTGAATCTTGAAAATTAATTTGCCTTTAATGTCTTTTTACGTCATTCATTATCTATACCAATATTAAAGTGTTTGATTGAAACTTATATAAATATATAAAAGCTAAAGCTTTAGGCATAAAAGAAAGAAAGAAAAATTATCTTAGCAATCTATTCTTTTGATACATGTATAGTTTTGAATAAATGTCACGTGTACTGCATTTAATTATTTTGATTTCATATATAAAATGTTTTATATAATAAATCATATTTATTTACTTTGACATTTTTAATTGATTTATCTTTTAAGTTTCTTTTCATATTTTGTAGAAGAAATTAATTTAAATTCTAATTCTAATTTTTTTTCTTAGGTGATATGTGTTTTTTCGTAACATATATACTTAAAAACGTTCAAAATATATTCATATATTTTGATTGCTACATTACTTTGACTGATTTTTTTAAGAATAATTTTAAAAGATAATAATGGCCCTTAATAATTGTATTCGTTGCTATGTCTATTGGACTTATTATAAATACATAGGTCTAGAATATTGCATACAAATTTTACTCCAAAAAAGATTTATATGTGCAGTTTTTTTTCTACGTTTCTTTTTATATATATATATATATATATATATATATAGTTTAATCCTCTATTAATATTTTATCTATGATTTTTATTTTATTATGAAATAATCAAATTATAACATTTTTTGCAAAATTACTACGTAACAGGCTTATAATATGTTAGTTATTTTATTTTTTCCGTATATAATGATTATTGCTTTGGTTTTTTTAAAGCTTTGGTTTATTATTACGTAACAGGCTTTAAGGCTATTTGTTATTACGTAGCGGCTTATAATATGTTATTATTATATAACAGGTTATAATACGTCTCAATAAAGCTCAAAACATGTTAGTTCTTTTTCTTTATTATTATGTATAATATTTTTTATTTAACAATGTTTAACCTTATGAGTCATTTAAGTACTTAAATAGTAGGTAAAAGTCTCCTCAGGCCTAGAGCTCTGTAGGAGTTGTTTCGTAGTCTTGTGTCATACAAGTTCTTTGACTCAAGATCTCTTGATTTTTGAGTCTGTTTTAGTGCTACATATGAGTTATAACAGTGCTAGTTTTGAGTATAAGAAGACCTGATTTGATCGGGAATTATCTCAGAAAATGGAGGAGTTGGAAGGATTATGGAGGAATCTCACCCTGACTGAAGAAGAAAATACTTGTGTGGAGACTGGGCATTTACAGGATACTAAAACTGAAGCAGAAAGGCAAAATTGGATGGTAGCAAGGCTTTTAACCAATCGCTCTTACAATAAGGAAGCAATGATAAATACACTTAAAGTGATATGGAAATTATCTAAGGAGTTTCTGGCCATAACTCTGGATGCAAATTGCTTTCTTTTTAAATTTGCAATGAGCAAAGACAAGCAAAGAGTGATAGAGGGATCGCCTTGGTCCTTTGACAAAAATCTTATTGTGTTAAAGGACTACGATGGCAATCTCAGGCCATCAGAATATGTATTTGATAAAGCACTCTTTTGGATTCGTGTTTACGGTCTTCCCCTGAAGACGCTGTGCAATGAGGTGGCTGAAAAAATTGGAATGAAAGTGGGAAATTTCCAAAATGCAGACAATAACATACCTCTCCACAATTGGGGTAAATGGCTAAGGATTCGGGTTAAGATCGACATCACAAAGCCACTACGAAGGTGCGTTACTGTTTGTGACTCTAGTGATGGGAAAACTACCAGGGGATGGATAAAGTATGAAAGGATGCCTACGTTTTGCTATGATTGTGGATTATTAGGACACTGTGACATGGAGTGTGAGTCAGACACAAACAGAATAGATGGGGAGGAAAAGCTGAAGCCATATGGCGAGTGGATGAGAGCCTCACCAATGGGAAAAAAGGGTACATGGCCACTAATACATCCAATACTAGCAAACGAGAAGGGTTCAATGTAGGACTGACACATCGGAAGGGAGGAGGTGGAGGAACAGACGATGGCCATCAAAGCAAAATGGTGGATACAGGAAGGGCAGTGAGTAAACAATTGTTTAAGGAAAGTCACGAGATGTTACGAGGAAATGGGGGAATCATAATGGAAAAGGAAACTGAAGGAGCAAGAAACGAGATTGATGAAGATCCCCAAATTGTAGGAAATTCAAAGTCAAATGCTGAAGATAGGGAAGGTGCAATTGGTAATAATGACAAGGATCCAATAATTAAAGATTCTAATGATGGTTTCCTTACTATGGAAAGTAATGATGAAATGAACACTACAACTGATGTGGAAATTATTCATGAAATGATGGGCACCAACAATGCATCAGCTGGTGAACAAGTTGACTTGAAGGAATCAAGGAAAGGGGATGGGCCTGACAGTAACCGTAATGGGAAGCAAACCTGGAAGAAAAAAGCAAGATGTGCAGGAAAAGGACAGAATGAAGAAGTGATAAGTTGGGGTAAGAGGAAACATGGAGAAAATAAATTGGGAGAGGATCAGATGGAGATTGATCGACATGACAAAAGACTCAAGGAGGACAAAAAGGATAAGGCGAATCCTTATGAACAGGCGGAGACTGGATACCAGTCCCGCATACATCAATGAGATGTATAGCCTGAACTGCCGTGGGCTTGGGAACCCAAGGGCAGTTCGAGCTCTTAAGGAGCTGGTCAATAAAGAAGATCCCCATGTAGTCTTCCTAAGTGAGACAAAACTACATGTAAATAAGCTTTATAGAATAGAAGAAGTTGTAATATGTTTGCTTTTTTTGGAGTAAGTGCTGATGGGACCAGGGGTGGTTTAGCTATGCTTTGGAGGAATGATATTAATTTGATTCTGAAAAGCTTCTCTAGAAATCATATTGATATGGATGTGGATGATGGTTTGGTAGTTAATAAATGGAGAATTACTGGGGTGTACGGAGAACCGGTTGCAAGTACCAGGAATGAAATGTGGACTCTATTAAGACAGTTAACAGGGCAATCATCTCAGCCTTGGCTATGCTTGGGGGATTTTAATGAAATTTTGTGGAACCATGAGAAAACAGGAAACTCCCTCAGAAGGGAAAGGAAAATGGTGGATTTCTGGGAAGCATTAGAGGACTGCGGATTGATTGATCTGGGCTTTAAAGGAAGTTGGTTCACATGGGAAAGGGGGCGGACTATTGCTACTAATGTGCGAGAGAGGCTAGATAGATGTATAACAAATGAAGAATGGTTAGCATTATTTCCCTCTTATGAAGTAAAACATTTAACAGCATCAGTCTCTGACCATAAGCCAATACTTGTAAACACTATTTGCAAAGCAAAATGGGAAGACAAGAAGGTTTTTGTTCGAAGCGACGTGGGTTAAGGAATCAGAATGTGAGCAAGTTGTGAATCAAGCATGGAATTCAGGAAGGGGAACAAGATTGTCATAAAAAATGAAGCAAACAGGGGATGGGCTGAGAGAATGGCATCACAGCACATTTCAAAATAGGAAAGGACAAATAAACCAACTCAACTTGCAGCTACAGCAGGAGCAAACAACACCGATATCTGATACGGTACTGGAGAATATCAGAACTTTAAAAGGGAAGCTGAATCTGTTATTGGAAGAAGAAGAGATGTACTGGAGACAGAGGTCACGGGTAGAATGGTTACGGGAAGGTGACAAGAATACTACATTTTTTCACAACCAAGCAAAACAAAGAAAAAGAGTGAACTCATAAGGGGACTAATGAATGATGATGGAGTTTGGTGTGATGATGAAGAGGGCATTCATGGTATTGTTGTCAGTTTTTTCAAGGACCTATTCCAATCTCAAAAACCAAGTCATTTGAAGATGTTATTGAGACAATTGAACCTTGCATAACTTCAGACATGAATCAACAACTACTCACCGAGTTCAAAGCTGAGGAGATCCTCTCAGCAATTCAACAGATGCATCCCACAAAAGCTCCAGGACCAGACGGTATGCCTGCTATTTTTTACCAAAAATTTTGGCACATTATTGGTAAAGATGTCATATATTTCTGCCTAGCTTGTCTAAATGGTGAAAAGAGTCTAGATGTTGTTAACCATACCCACATTGTTTTGATCCCAAAAATAAAAAAACCAACAAATGTCTCCCAATTTAGGCTTATAAGTCTTTGCAATGTTTTTTACAAGATCATCTCAAAAGTCTTGGTTATTAGGCTTAAGAACATCCTTCCGATTTGTATTAGTGAGTCTCAAAGTGCTTTCGTACCAGGGAGATTAATTTCGGATAATGTCTTAGTAGCTTACGAATTGTTACATACTTTGAATAAAAAGAAGAAATGAAAGGATAATTTTTTTGCTCTTAAATTAGACATGAGTAAGGCTTATGATAGGGTGGAGTGGAGTTTCCTTAGTGAGGTTATGAAAGGGCTTGGGTTTCATCCGAGATGGGTTAGTACTATTATGAGTTGTGTAACATCAGTCTCTTACTCAATTCTGATTAATGGTAGCATATCTGAATCTTTTCATCCACAAAGAGGTCTTCGACAAGGAGATCCTCTCTCTCACTATTTGTTTTTATTGTGCTCAGAAGGCTTGTCGGCATAACTGGCTAAATCTGAGAGAGATAGACTCATCCATGGAATACAAGCGAGCCGCAATGGACCCAGAGTTACTTGTTATTCGCTGATGATAACTTGTTGTTTGCAAAAGCAAATATAAGTAAAAGCGAAAGAGTGAAGCACGTGCTACAGAGATATGAAGAAAGCTCAAGGCAAAAGATCAATTTTGAGAAATCGGTACTGTTTTTCAGTAGAAATGTGGGTGAGCAGGAGAAGTCTTTAATAACAGACATGTTTAGAATCCAAGCTACAACCAATTTTGAGAAGTACCTTGGTTTGCCTTGCATGGTAGGGAGAGATAAGCGTCGAGCCTTTAGAGCATTGAAAGATCGGGTTAGCTCTAAGATGAATAGTTGGAATGGAAGACTACTATCGCAAGGAGGAAAGGAAGTCTTCCTCAAAGCTGTGATTCAAGCAATCCCAATATACTCTATGAGCTATTTCTTACTACCAAAAATGCTATGTAGTGAACCCAATAGATTAATTTGCAACTACTGGTGGAAACATGCGAAGAATAGAAAGGGTATACACTGGATCAGATGGTCAAAGATGTGTGAATCAAAACTGGCTGGAGGTATGGGATTTAGAGACATCTGGAAATTTAACAAAGCATTATTGGCGAAGCAAGGATGGAGATTGCTCACAAACACAACAACACTGGCATATGCAGTATTTAAAGCAAAGTATTTCCCTGCAAATTCTTTTATTGAGGCCAGGCTAGGAAATAATCCATCTCTTACGTGGTGGAGCATATGGGGATCAAAACATGTATTGCAACAAGGAACTCGTTGGAGAATTGGTAATGGACAATTAGTAAAGATTTGGAAAGACAAGTGGTTACCTTTTCAGTCAACATTCCAACCTCAATATTCGAGAAATGAGTGCGATGAAAACATCCTAGTTGAAGACCTTATTGATACGGAGAGAAGACAGTGGAAGCTCAGCTTGTTACAAGACATGTTCCTGGAAGAAGAAGCAGAGGCGATTAGCTCTATTCCAATAAGCAAATTAGGGTCACCATATGTTTTAATCTGGCATTTTGATAAATCTGGGCAATATACAGTAAAAAGTGGTTACAAGCTACAGTGTAGAGAGGAGCCAGAAGAAACGGCAATGGAAGCTAATAATAATGTTGATTTATGGAAGAAAGTTTGGAATTTGGAAACACCAAGTAAGATCAAAGTTTTCATATGGAAGGTGTGCCACAATATCCTGCCAGTTATGGAAAATCTAGCCAGATGACACTTACCCGTAGAGGTGACATGCTTCCGGTGTGCCCAATCGGAGGAATCAGCTATTCATGCTTTGAGGCAATGCCAAATTACGAAAGAAATCTGGCAAAGGTTAAACTTCACCTGGGATAATGAACATACTGATTTTGATGATATGATGTCTTGGATCCTGAATGCAAGTGGGAAATTAGACCAATCTCAATTACAACAACTTGCTATTGCACTGTGGTCAATTTGGACAAATAGAAATGAAGAGCTTTATGGGGAGAAAAGAAAGGATGCTACTGTGATAGCAAACTTTGTAAGACAATATATCCAAGAGATCACGCAGACCCAGCCACAACAAAGAGAAATTTGTAAGAAGCCTCCACAAATCTGGAAACCACCAGAAGAAGGGCTTTACAAAATCAATTTTGATGGCGCATTGGATTTGAGATAGAGAAAGGGAGGACTTGGGGTAATAATCGCAATGAAACTGGGGCAGTCATGGGGGCTTTAGCTGCTACAATGAATCGAATAGATGACCCCTTTCAGGTGGAAGCATATCCAGCAACTCGAGCTCTTGATTTTGCCTTAGACATGGTGTTTAAGAGGGTGGTGATTGAAGGTGACTCTTTGGGAGTTTTGAAGAAGTTACAGGCAAAAGAGTATGACTTTTCCCCTATTGGACCGATTATAGAAGAGGCTAGACTTAAATCAGGGGAGTTTGACTTTTTTTTGTTTTTCACATACCAGGCGTCATGCTAATGAGGCTGCACATGGTTTAGCTAAATATGGACTTGGGGTTACTGATGATATATATTGGATAGAGGAGATTCCTTTTTTCATAAACAATATTGTAGTAACTGATTCAAATGGTTCTTTACGAATGAATGAAAGAGAGTTTTCTATCAAAAAAAAAAAAAAACAATGTTTAACCTTTTGTTTTTTATTGTAGGTTTTTCTTAGTTCATTAGATTAAAAAGGATGGTATAAATCACAAGAGTACAAATGAAAAAATTAGAGAGAATGATGATCAGAAGAAAATTTTCAACAATACTATATCAATATGCTCAAGAAAATTGAAAAAAAAAAACCATTTTGAAAGAGGAAATATAATGTTATTCGGGATGTGAAAGAAATGCTCTAAAAATTAACCCGACAAAATGCAAAAAAAACGTGAATATGCTCTTAAAGTAATGAAAATCAAAAGCAACGTTTTTCTAAATAAAGACTCATAAGAGGATAAGATTCAATCGAATCAAGTTTAGTATAATACAAATGATTTAGATCATAGTTGTGAACATGAGATTATCATGAAATATACTTATTTTGTATTTTAATAAATACAAAATGCATATATTTATTTTTATTATAGATTCTTTTTAATCTAGATGTTATTTTCTTCACATTTATTTTCATTATATAATATTTGTAAGATTTAAAAAAAAAATGATATGTGTTAAATATTGGAACGTCAAAATTGGCATAATAAAAACATAGTTATATTTTAACATATCGATTTTTTATACAATATTAGAAAGGAAAATTGGCAATATTTGAAAAAATAATAATATATCAAGAAAATAATTTATATATAAAAAAGTAAAATTAATGACTATGAAATAAAATCTATACGATTGAAATAATAATATTGATACACTGTAATATTGAAATAATAATATTTATTTTTTAAAAGAGAGCATTGTGTATGGAATGCGACATCAATAGTCTTAAACTCTCTGCAGAAGCAATAATGAAAAAGTGAAGAAAAAAAAATCATTTTTTACAATTACAAGGTCTGAAATAGAAACTTAATCTGCATGTAGTATATATACTAGATGCAGTAAAAGTGAAATATTTAAGTATTTAATGACAGTATCAATTATAATTTTGAATTTAGTAAAAGTTATAAATTATTATCCAAATTAATATAAATGCATATCCAATTACATTACTGGAAATACCAACATATTTCTACCAGTTTATATAAATATATAAAAGAAATTTTCATTATTAAGTTAATAAAATAAATAAAATAAAATATTACACTTAATATTCAACATGCCATTTATTCGACCACCATTCACTCTCAAAATTTATCACTTTCATCATTCACTCTCAACATTTATTATTCCAATAGTCACTTTTATCATTTTAATATCATATTAATTAACCTACAGCCTACCAACTACCAATCCTACCTTTTGCATGTATAAGATTTTTATTTTTACAAACAACCTACACTCATACATAACTTATTATCACCATTCACTCGTTTTTTATTTTGCATCGATTCCACTTATTATTATTAAACATTTATTTACTTTAGTATACTCATGTTCAATTTTTTTTATTATTCCTTTTGTATAAGCTCATATATAACTTTATTATTTTTAATTTCAAAAAGATTTATAATTATTTTGAATTGATAAATATTTAATATTTTTAAGTACTTAATATATTTTTGTTGCTCACTTATACTTTTTTAAATACTTAATATTTTTATATGTTTCTTTATTTTATTTACCTTTTGTTTCTATTGAAAAAGTTAGATCTCTCTTTATAATTTTTTAAGAACATACATATTCAACCATACATAAAAATTGATTTTCATTATAACATACCCAATATTTCATACTGTTAGTATTGAACTGATATTAATTGAAACTAAACTGAATTGACATAGTTAATAGGGTCCGCCTAACTCTAAACTATAAAAGAAAATTGTCGTGCCTAAATTAGATTAACTAAATTATAATTAAAATTTTACTCTATTTGTTTCTTTATTTCCATGTGTGAAATTTATTAGATCATCGAGTAAAATTACACCTCCTTCGAAGATACGAAGAAATTCTCAAGAATCAATTGATGCTTCTTCGCCTCCAAAAACTTATCGAAGAATCTTCCATGAAGAAAGTTTGCATATGAGTTTGATTTTAGGATGTGGAAAATTTTCATTCTTTAGAGTCAAAGACATATGGTTGATTTTTGGTTTAAAGATTTTTAGATTCAATATATTATTATATGAGTTTTCTTAACTTCTACTAAACTAAAATATTCTAAATCCAAATTAAAAAATAGAGATATTGTCTTTGCATTGTTATTAAATTTAAAACTTATATTCTAAATAAATTTATTACAATATAAATATACTTTCGTGCATCACACACATTTAATTTTTTTTTTTTGGGTACATAAGAGCAAACTAAGTTTGCTAAGTCATACAAGACCTAGGCCTTGAAATACCCCAATAATCTTCTAACATACAATGCACTACTTGCAAAGGAGGTTGCTCTAAACAGGTAAGCCCCCAATTGCGTTGCTTAGCCAAAGAAGCAAGTAAATTGGCACACTAAATATGCAACACCTTACACTGCCAATTCTTGGAAACAAATTGTTTGCATTCCAAGATTACCTGACTTAGTGGATCCTTATCTTATAATGGTTAAATGACTTTATTAACAGCCAACATAAAATCAGACTCCACAATCACCTTCCTGTAGCCTCTGTTCCAAGCTAATTTCAAACCTGTTAGAATAGCATATATATAACTATGCTTTCAAGATATAGTCTCTACCAAGTTGTAATAGAAAATCAAACATCCACCTTCCTTGACTATCTCGACAGATCCCTCCAACGGTAAGCTCCCCTGGATTAGTCATTGCAACCCCATCAACATTAACTTTCACAACTCCATCTAGTGGTCTGTCCCATGCAATGAAACGCTGCTGCTTTAGCCTTTTGGTACCAACGATCACCTTGTGTTTAACATAGTTGTTCATGTCATTAACAACAATGTTAACACTATTATTAGGCCATTTAAAATCAACCTCAAAGATACATTTGTTACTCAATTTCCAAATATGCCAGCATACAAAACTAAAACAAGTAGGCCAAGGTACCTCATTCTCCACCAGTACATTTTTCCTATCAAGATTAAAATTCAACCATTCATGTAAAGGGAGAGAGTAAAAGTAGTCAAAATATCTTCCATGCAACCACTTTCCCCACAAAGTTCTCAAATCTGGGCAATCCCATAGCAAGTGAAGAATGTCTTCCACCAAATGATCGCACCTTGGACATCTAGTATTATCTGTTAAACCTCTTCTAACACAAGCCTCTCTAGTCGACAGCCTATTGTGCCAAACCAACCAAAGAAAGAAATTGATACGGGGCAACGTATCCAACTTCTAAATTCGGTTCCAACCTGACGATCCAACATTAAAGGCATTTAACAACTTAAAAGCAGAACTTACCGAGAACATTCAATTTGAAGATCCAGTCCAAATAAGTTGATTATAATGACCTCCCATAAGAGACACCAAAGAAAGTGGTTCCTTGACAACCCTTGCAAAAAGTTTAGAACATCCTCACTCCATTGGTTATCAACATATAAATCACAAACTCTAGCATTTTCCAAATAAACAGGAATTGATTGTGAATAGAAACTAGTTAAAGGTTTATCTAACAGCCATTTATCATGCGAAAATGATGTAAAGTTGCCACTATGCACAAACTTAGCACAACCTTTAGCGACTACATCTCTACAACTAAGCAAACTTCTTCAAGTATACGAACTGCCAAGTTTCTTAGTTGCATGAATAAAATCAGTACCTTGAAGGTACTTAGAACGCAATACTTGAGCCCTTAGCCTATGTTTGGATTGAAGGTAGGAAAGGAAAGGAAAGTAGAGGTTTTTAAAGGAAAGGAAAGGATGTTCCATTCACTTGTTTGGATAGCTAAAATGAGTAAAGGAATGGAAAGTAATGGATTATGAAAAAAAAATTGTTTGTGTTAAGGAATGGAAAGGAAAAGAATGGATATATCATAATATATTATTCCAATTATACCCTTTTAAAATTAAATGTTTAACTAATTTATTATATGAAGAATAAAATTAATTGTTATAATTACATTTGAAATGTTAGAAAAAGAAAAAAAATTCAATTAAAAAGATGTATTATTTATGAATTCATAAAAATTATATAATTGAAATTATTTTTAGACAAACAATATAATTTTTTAAAATTTAATTCCAATGAGAAAATTCAAAAACCTAAAATTTTTTTAAGATAAAATTTATTATAAATTTGTATAAGTATTATTAATATTTTATTATAGTTTTAAGAAGCTTCATTATTATATGTATTAATTCTTCATTGTTACATGTGTTTTTGTCTCTCTTTTTTTTAAATAAAAATATGAAATAATAAAATAAAATGAGAGAAAATTAAAATCAAGCACAAAATAAAGAAATAAAAAGTTACTAAATGAATTACAGATGCAATGGCTTATAATTACTTTTGAAATTTGAAAAAAAAAAATTACTAAAGGTATAAAAGTCATTTTATAATTAAATCTTTTTTAATCCTTTCATTTCCCTAACAATTCTCCCAATTTGGGGTAATTGAAAAATTGAACATTTGAAGGAAAGTGATGGATGCTCAACTCCCCTCACTTTCCTTTATTAATTTTTTTTTTTTTAATCCAAACAAGGGAAAGCAAGGGAAATGATTCCCTTTATCCCTTGCTTTCCTTTCCTTTCCCTCCCTCTACCACAATCCAAATATAGCATTAGATCATTGTGATGCACCCAAAAGAGTGTATGTTTATTTAACCTTGCACTAAAAAGATCAATTGTATCTGTATTTAGCAAGGGTCGAGTCCTTAGGGATTGGGTTTTAGTTTATAACTTAGATTCAAAGAAAACAAAGTAAAAGGGAATTTTTGAAATAGTTTAAAAGTAAATAAAATAAGAAAAGTAGAAAACAAGTAAATAAGAAACAATCAAATATGAGAGAAGTATGGTTAAGGTTTCATTCTCCACCACTATACATCATTGAAAATCAATTTCAGATCTATCAACATCAATTAGCTCTCAAAGTTAACAACCGTAGATAACAACATCCCGTGTTATCCCAATCCTTCCTTATTTCGTCGTCTAGCAGGACGAACGCCACTACTTAATCTCTAACTATCAAACAACCTAGGATAAACATCTCTAAATTTAATTTGACAGTAGCTTTATGATGAGAAAGATAGGTTGATCTAAGCAACAAAAGCATGAACATGAATTGTTTAACTTAGGTTATGTTCCACTTTGCAATTAGCGAAAACTTGATCATAATCATTAATCACAAATTGCCACTTATGAATAGGAAATCAAGATAATTAAACGGAATAAGACTCCTAAACTTGCATTAGATAATTATCAAGATATATCTAGTTTGCAACTTAAACAAATCAAGACAACATCATGAACAATTCTTATAGAAGAACACAAGCAACTCTGATAGAAAACTAATGATAGATAGAATCTAAAAATTAATTACAAAACATGTCTAGGGCTTTAAAATCACCCTTAACCAAAAAGAAGTTTAGCCTTGCATAGACATAGATAATATATACATAAAACTAAAAAGAAAATAAAAGAATGGAGAAAAAGAAGAAGAATAATGATGATCCCTTGAGTCTCCTCAAAAGATAATGATAGTTTGTGGCTCAAAAGATGGTATTTATATAGCTTTTTGATCTTGAAAATCCTTTCTTGCTGATCAAGTAAGCTAGGAGGCAAAATAAGGCAAGTTTGGACTTTTGCGATTTTTTTGCAGTTTTACGAATTTGGAAATAAAAACTCGGCGCCGCGGCGCCAACTTTCTGCCTTGGAGCTTTTTGCTTGCTGACTTCGCTTTCGCAACTGATGCATTGTCTCGCACTTTTTCGGCTGATTTGGATGACCATCCGTTGTTCGATTTAGGCATGTAAACTATCATTGGAAAGGTATTCAAGTCAGCATCAAAAAGTAAAGAGGAAGTTTCTTCAAATAATGTCTTTAACATAATGATTTCATTGCAACAAGCTCCGAAGGTCAGATCTACCTGATCATCTAGCACTAAGAAATTGATCTTTTTGACTCCCAAATCTTCTTCCATCTTGTGATTATGATTTTGTAAGCTCTTTACCATCATTATTGACATCTTTTGACTTCATTCTCCTTATTGTACCTAAAATTCAAAAACATAATATAAGTAAACAAGATAAAGATCGAAAACATAAAAAAAAAACTAAAGGTAGAAAGGCATAAAATGTATATTTTATGAGCTTATCACATTTTCATCATCCATAAGTTTCCATCCTAATTTTGCAAGAAGGGATGCATTCATATAACTAGTCTTTCGTATGTCTAATCCTCCATCATTTTTGGGCTAACAAACTGTATCCCATTTAACAAGAGAAACCAACTCAATATGAAAAATTACTTAAAACCCAAATAAAAATTATAATAATAAAATAAAGTTAAAGATATTTTTTTTTTAATTTTAAAAAAAAAGTAATTTATTATTTTTTTGGCTAATAAATTTTATTTTTCACATGTATTTATTTATAAAAAGAAAAAGTTACCCACTCATCCGTAGGTTTTTTTTTATCATAATATAGCTATTTTTCTTAATTACCAAAATGTTGTTATTTTCAAATTATTTCTCAAAATTCGCTTTTTTTTTAACCAGTTGGGAAATTGCCATGACCTATGGCGATTTTTCAATTGTAAATTTTAATTTTTTTCAATTTTTATACTAGGAATTCCAAGGTGAAATTCTTCACCTTTTGTTTACTTTTTTTTTTTAATTATTAAATAATAAAATTTAAATAACTTATAATTTTAAAAAATTATTTATAAAAAATTAATAATTTATATATATAATTTTTATCCCATGGTGGTAAGTCTGACTCGGTAAATCCGGATCGTATTTATATAATTTTTAAAATTATTTTTATTTAATAAATTGTAATTCGGGCTAGGTCGGACCGGCCCGAATTACAAAAACACTTGTCTTACAAATAATTTATATATATTATAATTAAATTTAAATAAAAAATAATTTTTATTTAATAAATAATAATTCAGGCTAAACCAGTCGGCCCGAATTACAAAAACACTTATCCAAGCCCGGCCCAATACGATCCGGGCTTACCAAACCTGGTGGGCTACTCGACCCGTGAACAGGTCTAGCTATGGATTTTTTTTTTATCTTAGCTAGACCTATCCACAGGTCGGGTAGCCCGCCCGACTTGGTAAGCCCAGATGTGTCCCAATGTACCAAATTGATAAAGACATTTTCGACGGCTATGACTAGAGTTGTCTGGGTTGGACCGAGGCCCGAAAAAAAATTATTTCCCTTGCCCAAGCCCGAAAATAAAAATCATATAATTTATAATTTAAAAAAATAAAAAATTAATAAAATGTAAAATTTATATAAAAAAAATTAAAATAATAACAATTTACAAAAATTTTAAAACTTATATACATTTTTATATAAATATATATATATATTAAAAATACATTTTTTTTATATATATTCTATAATTAAAGTTAAACAAAACATATTTTTTATTTAATAAATAGTAATTCGAGCTAGTCCGAACCAGCCCGAATTACAACAACACTTGTCCCTAATTACAAATAATATATATATTATAATTAAATTAAAATAAAAAATAATTTTTATTTAATAAATAATAATTCTGGCTAGGTCGGTCGGCCCGAATTACAAAAACACTTGTCCAAGCCCGGCCCAATACGATCCGGGCTTACCAAGCCGGCCCGAGGATAGGTCTAGTTATGACCTTCATTCATGCATAATCCACAATGCTTTGGTTTGCCTTTCTCCCGAAGATCCATTTATTACGAATACAAGTTGAAAGAATCCGATTGACTTTACGAATATAATTTTTAAATTTTTTGTAAATTAATATTTTTTAAATTTTGTTATTAAAATTTTATTAAAAATTTTAAAATTATAAATTATATAATTTTTATTTAAATATTATTATTATTTAATAATTAAAAAAAAAGTTGGCAAATCGCCACAGGGGTTTTTCAACGGTAAATTTAAATAATAACAATTTTAAAATTATATAAATACGATCCGGGTTTATCGGACCGGACTTACCACCATGGGATAAAAATTATATACATAAATTATTAAATTTTTATTTTTTAAAATTATAAATTATTTAAATTTTGTTATTTAATAATTAAAAAAAAAGTAAATAAAAGGTGAATTTTTTCCCTTGGGAAATCGCCATCCACAATGACCATTTTTTAATGTAAAAAATTAAAATAAAAAATTAAAATTTACAGTTGAAAAATCATCATGAGTCATAACTATTTTTCAACTGGTTAAAAAAAGTGAATTTCAGAAAATAATTTGAAAACAACTATATTTCGATAAATAAAAAAAATAACTATATTAAGATAAAAAGAAAAAACCTCATCCATAAACTCACTTTTTTTTAGAACACAAATTTATTTTTCTTTCACTCGTATAATGGGTGTGCCAAATCTAATTTCGATTTAAGCACTGTCAAAAGATTAAGCTGAAGGTGAAGTTGTATAAAAAACTTACTTTTTTAATAATTCTTGAAAGGAAATTGCATATTTTTTATGAGTTATTATTAGAGGTACGCAAGACTCAGGTTACCTAATCAAATCTATACATTCAATCTAATATATTACTTTTACATATGAGTTTGAGTTTGACTCGACAAGAATAAATAAAATAATATACTTCTATTTGATTTAATTTTAAAAATTTTTTTAACGAGTGTTTTTAAACATTCTTTAAGATTATAAAATACTAATTTTTATTAAATATTGTAGTTGACAGTTAATATTATAAATTTCATTAGATTGAAAAAATAAACTAATTTATATAATAATCTTCAAAAGTGTACTTAAAGCATTCATTAATAAAACCCATATTAAAAATATTTAATATATCAAAATAGTGAAAGTCTAAAATAAAAAATGATTTATTATTAACATAAAAAAAAAATTATCTAAATATTTAAATGTGACTTCAACTTTTAAGTAAAAGACTTTCATATCTTTAAAACTAAATACCATTTTTAATTTTTTTTAATTGAGTTAGTGATAACTCGTATAATTATATAGTTCTTAGTTATGTTTTATTATTGTTTTGTGTCAAATACGAGTTATTATTGCTTAGTCTAATTGTGTTTATGATATTTTATATTTTTATGTAATTTGGTGTTTTTCACGAGTTTCTTTGAGTGATTTCAGATTACTAGGTTAAATCAACAATTAAGGGCAAATCCAGTTCAGTTCCAGTTCCGACACCTTTTTCCATATCCGCTATATCTGGAGTTTCACTGAAGCAATAAGGCTGAATTTTTTATAGTACAAAGTTAAGAGGTATATCTATCTTTTTCATGTTTTACACTTCTTGAAACGGAGTCGTTTTCCCTAGCGAAATCGACCATCAAGTTGGCTGATATGCAATGACGTCTGTGCTGACCTGTTTTGGTATTTTGACCATATCTTCCGATCCACATAAGAAAATGATCTGATTCCAACGGCTATGGATCCGTAACTGATAGGGGTATATTTTTCTAGAAGACCATTTGATCCGATCGAGCCTCCAACATTGACAAAATCGACCATCAAGCTGGCTGATCAGAATTGTCATACAATATGACGAAAATTGTTAGAAAAATGCACCCACTTATTATACCTACCTTTGAAATTTATAAAGCTTGTCTCTTGTCATTTAGCTCTCCAAAATGTGTATAAATAGAGGGCCTTGGATGAGCATTAAAAGGAGATTGGTAGGATATTAGCCATTGTAATAAAATTCTCTAAGTTTTCTTTTTCTTTCCTTTCTCTAGTTTTCTTTTTCTTTATTTACTTATGCTTCTTACATTTCTTTTCATTTTATTCATATCTAGTATGTGTTGCTAATCATATTGTTGAGGTGATGAGGTGAAGTTTTTGGTAAATGCTAAGATTAGTCTCTTAAACATGAGCTAAAATGAATCATCATTTATAAACACTAGTATAGATAATATTTTCTTTTGGTTTAAAATCATACTTACAAAGTAGGGATCTTGATTCATTATTGACAAGGAAAATGGCACAGTAAATGCTTGGTTTCATAACCTTGGTTTGTTGTAGACATATACCTTGGCATAAGGAATGCTTGGACTCTTTTTATGAGTTTTGAGGATACCAAATGAACATAATATCATATGCTATGGACGTTGGACAATTTGGACTGAATTGCTAAACCTTCCGATTGGAATCTCCCTTATGTGTGAATTTCAATTGTGTAATAAAACAAGATTAATCTTAGCATAACACCAAGAGTAGATTCTCTAACCTCAACATCTTTTCTTATTGTTTTTATATCTTGTTTAATTTCTTTTATTTTATTTTGTTTATTTTGTTCTCTAATATCTTGTTTATCTTGTTTTGTTGTTGATTCCCTAATATCTTGTTTACTTTATTTTTCTTATATATTCATAAACTTATACTTACTAATACGCTTCCCTGTGGTTCGACCTCGGACACCCGAGAATTTATTACTTGAACATAACCTGCACTTGGGTTTACAACTCTTAATTGAGTCTCCATCAGTTAGTATCATTTGACTCGTGAATTTGATTCCAAACTTAATTAGAGATTTTATAATAACAAGAATTCCACACACTCACTACGTGAGTGAATATATTTTTTTAAAAAATAATAAATTATGTTTTAAAAAATTAAATATAAAAAAATGATAAAAAATGGGTAATTTTTGTTAGTGGATAATTTTTGTAAGTGAGTACTTTTTTAAAAAATGGATGATTTTCTTAGAAGTAAATAGATAATTTTTATTTTAAATTATTATATAAAATATTAAAATACTTAATTATCCTTATTTTTTTTAACATTTAATGATTTTTTTTTTTGTATTTTAACCAACTGAATTGGTGTCACTTGACTCAATATTAAAATACTTAATTATCCTTAATTTTGTTTAACATTTAATGATTTATTTGTATTTTCACTAACTGAGTGTTGTCACTTGACTCAGTGACACCAACTCAGCAATTTCTTTTATAATATAGTACACCAACTGAATTGGTGTCACTTGACTTAGTGACACAAACTCAGTAATTCTTTTTATAATAGTATAGATATTGATACCACTAAAATATCAATATAAACGAGTAATTCAAGTTATATTCAAGTCTTTTTATGAAAATATATATATATATATATATATATATACACGCGAATTCAATTTGGGATTCTTCCATGTACTGATGTACACCTCTCACTGGTGAATTGTCAAGTAATTTTTTATTACTTATTTAGGGTTTATTTTGCAAAAATTGATTTTCAAAAAATATTTTTTGAAAAATGTGAATATTTTTTCGAAAAACAGAATTTTTTTGATATTTGGGTGACATAATGAAATATGTTTTTCGTTTGATTATTTTCTAGAAAATCTATTTTTTCAAATAACAATATTGACATAAATATTAATTATTAATTATTAAAATAATAAAATTATTTATTATTAAAATATTAATATTTTTAATAGTAATATTTTAATAATAATATTTAATAATAAAATATTATAATAATATTAAATAATTAAAATAATACTATTTATTATTAAAACATTAATTATATTAATATTTAAAATATTATAATTATTATTAAATTATTATTTCTATTAATATAATAATTATTAAAATATTATTTCTACATTTCTTAAATAGTAATATGGCACAAAATATTAAAATATTTATTATTAAAGTATTGATTATAAAAATTAAAACATTAATTTCTAATATTAATATTTCAAATAGTAATATTTTAATAATAATATTTAATACTAAAATATTATATTAATATTAAATACTTAAAAATAATATTATTAATTATAAAAGCATTAATTATATTGATATTTTAAAATAATCTAATAATTATTAAAATATTATTTCTATTAATATTTATTCTTTTAAAATAATAATATTTTTATACTAAAAAACATTTATTATTAAATCATTATAAAGTATAATTTATATATATTTATTATTAAAACAGTAATATAAAAACATTTTTCATTAAAAAATATTAAAAATACTATTTAAAATTTAAAATATTGATAATGTTATAATTTATTTTTAAAATAATAAAATTGTTATATGAAATAATATTTTTTATTAAAATAATAATTAATATTCATTATATTAATAATTTATTATTTATTATTAAAATAATAATATAATATTATATATTATTAAAATATAAATATAAATATGTATATTTAATAACATTTAAATAAAATATTAAAAATTACAATATTAAAATATGTTTATATTAATATTTTTATATATTTTTATAAGTAAAGATATATTAAATTAAAAATTAAATATTTTTATTAATATAATAATATTTGGTTTGAGTCAAATTTCGATTCGAGTTGAACTAGATTCACGGGTTAGTGAGTAGCCTTACTCATGGATAGGTCTTTTTTGGAAATTTCTTTTCTTTTTCAAAAGGAGAAGATAATTAAAAAAAAATCTTATTTTTTGTTGATCAGTAAATTATTTTTCGTTGATCAATTAATTTTCTGCCAACCAAATACCAGGAAATGCATAAATCATTTTTTGAAACTAATTTTTCGTGAAACAAACGGACCCTAATAACAATTAAAGTAAGACGCGTGTCACATAAGAGGTTATTTTAATTGGTATGGAAATGGTTTTTTTTTTCTTTATCAATTTGGGTTCGATCTTTTTGGTAGTATTCCTATAGTAAAATCTTAAATTCACTAAACCGATATTATAGAATACATATTTAAAATCGTTCGAAAAAATTAAATCTTTGACAATTCGTGTATCTATGTCGTGTTTGTGTATTTTCGTGTGTCATAATCGTGTTTAAGGTGTTTTATATCTCTATAAATTTTGACGTGTTAATAATCTGTGTTTTATAAATTTTGACATATTCGTGTATTTATATCATATCTGTACTTTTTTGTATGTCATATTTTAGTTATTTTTTTATATCATATTTAATATTATCAGATCCTAACGAACGTTCAATGTACTTGGGAGCGTGTAATATTATTGTTATATATTACTACAAACATGTACACCCATTATGTGGGTGGAAAAAATATTGAACAAAAGAAAAAAAAAATGTGAAAAAAATGTTTTTGAAGAGAGAAAAAGTTGAGTAATTTATGATAAATATTGTAGTTTATAAAAGAGAAATGGATAGTTTTTTAGATATATGTGAGTATTTTTTTAATACAAAAATAGAAAAGTACGTAATTACCCCTAATATTATTACTTTAAATAAGTTTGTAAGTAATTTTACAGACTGAGTTGGTGCCTAATTGACTCGTGACACCAATTTAATCACTCCGTTATATTAACTAGCTTTTATAACACATGCAAAAATGCATGTGATTTTTTTTTTCTAAAAAAAATTCAGTAAAAGTAAATAAAAAAATAAACTATAAAATAAATATCATTAATTATTGGTTGGTAAAAGATTTAGAACAACCCAATAAGATTACATTTACAGAATATATAAATGTAGACACCTAATTTTATCCGGACCACTAAATCAGGTATGTTTTCTCCCTAAATTGATGATTCAAAATGCAAAAAGGCTTTTTTCACCCTGCAAGTGGTACTCCGAGACTTAGTCTAAGAAAACAGACAGAAAAAGTCAACATAAAAAAAGTCAACCTAAAAAAAGTCAACTACTAAAAAAGTCAACCTACTTTCAAAATCAAGATTTGAATTTCAATTGAAAGATGGTGAAAGAATTTTGATAATCCGAGGTCTACATTGAAAGATATTGAGGTCGGAAGTTGAGTTACGAAATCTCAATAGAAAGAAAACCCTAGTTCGAGAAAATTGGGGAAAAGTGCTTGAACGATCAAATTGGTCGAAATTGAAGGTCCGAAATGAAAGATAAGCACTGACTACAGGTAATGGAGAAGCTACTTGAAAGAAAAACTGAAAGAAAAGTCAATTTGGAAGAAAACAGAGAATTAGGAGTTTTGGTGGATTTCGGTGAAATTTGGAAGAATTACAGAAATGGCCCAATTCGATAAGACTAAAGCCCCTAATTGATGAGGAGTGATTAAACAAAGATAGCCCAATGCTCAGTTTGAAGAAAATCTAAAAATCGGACTTGTTTTGAGCACAACCGGGCTTCGGAAGCAAAAGGGCAAAATTGGAAAATTTGAGGAAAATAGCAAATGAATTCCAAAAATTCTGAAAATTATCAGATCTCATTCTTAAATCATTTCGGAGAGATTGGCGAAAGAAAATCTTGATTCGGAGTTTGTTTGCAAAATGACCAAATCCCGGGCCCACTATGCAGAAATTCAAAAGGATAAATCCTGAAAAAATAGCAAATGAGCTCCAAAAATTCTGAAAATTTGCAGATCTCATTATTAAATTATTTGGAAGAGATTGGTGAAGAAAAATCTGGATTTGGAGCTCGTTTAAAATTGGTGAAAGTTCGGGTGCACAAAGGGCAATTTTGGAAGAAAAAATCCAAATAAATAGCAAATGGACTTGAAAATTTTTGAAAAATTCCAGAATTCAGTTCTTTTTATTATTTTGGAAGTATTGAAAAAATAAAATTTGACTTTGGAGTCCGTTTGCTATTTATTTAGGTTCGATGGTCAAAAAGATCATTTTACCGAAGAAACCGAAAAGGGAAAATTTGTCATTAAGAAAAATATTAAAGAAGAAGGAATTGCTGGGATTTTACCTCCTTTGATCAGCCAGCATATACAAGAAGAAGGAAGCTTGATCAATTTAATTCCTTAGTCACTATCAAGCTCACATGCTACTACTAGTACCTTGCAAATGGTCCCTCCTTCATCCAATGGCTTAGGTGCCTTGTAGAAAAGTTGAATACACCATTCAATGGCCAAGATTAAATGCCAAGATGACATTTTTATTTTTCATTAAAGAACCCTCATCTAATGGCCAAGAATGGAAGAGCACAACTCATCCAAAGGTGGACATCCATTCGGCCAAGCAAGGAAGTGCATGGGATTGTTCCTTTTCAACCAATGGCTTAGGCCATGTACAAGGGCTGAGTACACATGTAAAGGTCTCGGATTAAATGCCAAGATGATATTTTTAGGTCGTCATGAAAGAATCCTCATCCAATGGCCAAGAATAGAAGAGCACAACTCATCCAAAGGTAGACACTCAAAGGGCCAAGCAAGGGAGTGCATGGGATTGGTCCTCTTTTTTCATCTAAGGGCTGAGGTTATTACAAGGGCTGAGTACACATCTTAAGGGCTGCTATCAATTGGCAAGATGACATTTTTATGTTGTCATGAAAAGATCTTAATCTAAGGGCCAAGATTGGAGGAGAAAAAGTGCAAAAATCATCCAATGATTGAGGGACTATTCGGTCAAGCATGAGAGAGGGGGGAATGTTTTATTTTTCCTTAAGTGGCCGATCATTTGAGAGGGGAAGTTAGTAGCTAATGGAGAAAAGAAAAGGTTTTTGAAAAAAAGAAAGAAAGTTTTCTTAAGGTAGCCATTTTACCATTGCTACTACATTTTTTCTTCTTCTTCCTCATGCTTTATTTCTTGTTTTCCATGTGATTTCCTACCATTTTTTTTACATCTTTCTTGTTGCTCTTGCTTTTCAAAAAAATAAATAAAATAATGGTTAGGCTTCATGATCTTGATGAAAATCAAGTGATAATGGTTAGGGTGGGCTTTGTCCAATATACCAACCATGGAGCTCATCTCCATTTTTTTTTTTACCTTAGTTATTTTCTATGATGTTGAGATTGAAAAGGCTTCATGACCTTGATGAAAATCAAGAGATAATGGTTAGGGGGGCTTTGTCCAATGTACCAACCACGGAGCTCATCTCTTTGTTGTTTATTTGCTTACTTTAACTTGCTTATTTCTATTATTGTTTATCTTTATGTATATTTATATTCTTGCTAACCATCTTGTTCTTTTGACTTATGTCATATTTTTGCATCTTAGGGCTATTGTCATATAGTTTAGGCCATGTGTATTTTCTCTAAGCTTTAGGTCATTTTTCTAGGCCATGATATTTGCCATTTCATTTAGATATCTAGGTCATTTTACATGTCATTTAGCTTTAGGCCATTTTTATTATTCCATGTCATTTAAGTTTAGGTCATTTTATTATTCTATGTCATTTTACATGCCTTTTAAACTTTAGGCCATTTTCATATACCATGTCATTTTACATGTCATTAAAACTTTAGGCCATTTTCATATGCCATGTCATTTTACATGTCATTTAGCTTTAGGCCATTTTTATTATTCCATGTCATTTAAGTTTAGGTCATTTTATTATTCTATGTCATTTTACATGTCATTTAAGCATTAGGCCATTTTCATATGCCATGTTATTTTTCATTGACATTTAGACATTAGGCCATTTTCATATGCCATGACATTTCACATGTCATTTAGCTTTAGGCCATTTTTATTATTCCATGTCATTTTACATGTCATTTAAGCATTAGGCTATTTTCATATGCTATGTTGTTTTTCCATGACATCTAGACATTAGGCAATTTTCATATACCATGTCATTTCCCATGTCATTTAGGCACTAGGCCATTTTCATTATTCCATGTCATTTGCCATGTCATTTAGACACTAGTTCATGCATGTTAAGTTAGGATAGCATTTATTGCCATGCAAACTCATGCTAGGCATTTAGGTTATTTATGCCATGCATTTTCCATATCACTTAGGCTTTAAACCATGCATTCACTTTACTGTATTTTCATGCATTTCATGTCATGCCACATGATTTATGACTTAGGCCAATCAATGGCTCAAAGTCATGCTCACTTGAGCATACTTGTGGAAAATTAAAAGGTTGTCAAATTGATTATTCTACCTTTGTGATTTTTTTACTTAGCCAATTTTTGTCTAACTTTTTAAAAGGGTTATCTACTGTTTGTGGGTCTTTAGGAGAGTCTCTAATATTATTACTTTGATTTTTAAATGGTTTTATCAAAGGCAAAAAAAGGTGTTTTGGCAAAACAGTTTTTCATCCAGTACTCGTACTTTCCCGATTTTTTTTTTGCAATCATCTTTAATCAAAAAATTAAGACAATTTTTTCTCATGTAGTGTTACATGTTCTGAGTCTCCAGTACTTTTTTTAGATTTTTTTGAATTTTTAAAATAGGCTAAAAAATTGTGTGTCAAAACCGGATAGTAGAGGCAAATTTGAATTCAAAAGAAAAAGAATGGTTGAATTGGGCTAAGGCATTTAGAGGGGGTTGGTTAGAAGCTTTAGCTACTGCCTCAGGATAGTTTCTAAAGTATTTTTAAACTAAAAAAATTATTTTATAAATCTCGGGTTAAGGGTAGTCAAGTCTGTGATTTTTAATTTAGGAAATTAGAGCTATTTTTAAAGGGTTTGGCTAGGTTTTTTAATTTTAATCCAAGATTTTTGAAGTTCTTTTCAAACAATCACAAAAGTATTTTGATTTTAGAAAATTTAATTTGACATATTTTCCTAAGGTAGCCGGATATCTTTTTAGATTTACGGATTTCTTTAATTAAAGGAAAAATGCATTTTCATGCATTTCATTTTTCATGTCCATGCATACTATATAATATGTGACTTTTGATAATTTCTATGATATTGTTATTATTTTGATTTATTTTATGGTGTTATGTTGTTTGTTATATGTCTTTGAATATTATATGTTATTCTATGCTTTTTATTTAGTTATTCATTTTTGTCACATTATTTAGCATATACTATGTTCATGCATTATTATTTCTATTTTCATGCATATTACATGATAGCATTATTTTATGTTTCATGTCATTTAGATTATATTCAATGTTATTTAGGTTTAATCATTTACATTTCCCATGTCATTTAAATCATTTTATTTCATTTAGAATATACTATGTTACTTAGGTTATTTCCTTTCATATAGAATATATTATGTCATTTAGGATATCTCATTTCATTTAGAATATTAGGTTATTTAAATAATTTCATCTCATTTAAAATATGCTATGCCTTTTGAATTATGTCATAACATTTAGGTTGCATTATATTATCTAGACTTTGCTATGTCATTTTATTTATGTCACACATGTTCATATTCATTTTTTTTAAAATGTTTTTTAAAAAAAAAGATAATGTTTTTCAATAAAAATAAAGATATTCCCGAGTTAAAATAATTCATGAGTTCTCTACCGGGTTTGCTGGAGGAAATATCATCAATTATCATTAATAAAGGAATATCTTTCTTTCAAAAAACGAGAATGATTCAGAAAGTAATCCAAATAAATAAAAAATTTCTATATTTTGTCTATTTTGTTGGGAAATATAGGAAATTGAATTAATAAATTCTGGATTATTTTCAATTAAAAATGGAATTATTTTTCTTTAAATTGAGAATTAATTTAAAACACCAAATTAAAAATTGACTCTTTACCGAGACTTGAGATAACACATGATTAATAAGGTACCATCTTATATGGGCGTTGTGGGGGTGCTAATCTTTCCCCGCACGTAACCGAGTCCCGAACCCGATTCTTCGATTTTCTCTGGTTTATAACGCAGACTTGAAATTGGTTTTAAAATTTTTTTAATTAATTTTAAAATATTTTACAAAACTGGTTTTAATAGGTGGCAGATCACACCTAGCCAAAAAAAGATTGGTGGCGACTCCATATCTTTTTCGAGGTTGTTTTCAAACCCTCATTTTATTTTCAAGAGAAATTAAGTCGTCTTTTCCTCTGTTTGCTCAATGTCACGCTTAACGAGTAATAAAGTCTCGCGATGAGACTTGTTATTTTTTAGGTTGTGACAGCTTGGCGACTCAGCTGGGGATATTAGAGAGTCAGGCCTAGAATTAGTCGTGTGTTATCAAAGTCTCGATTTTGTTGGTTTAATTGGTATTTAATTTTAATTCTCATATTTTTTTATTAAAAAAATAAAGAGAATTTTGAAAATATTAAAATGTTTTTCGATATGGTCATTGTCATATGCATGCATATTATTATTTGTTCTCTAGTTATTTTGTTGCGTATATTTATATGTTTGCTTGACTGATGCTTTACATTGTTTGATTTTAGTGGGGTATTTAGAATAAAGGGTGTAGAATAGGTGGTGACAGGTTTGTTTTGTTCCTTCACACACACTATATTTGCATTTGCATAACATGAACCCTCTACCCGGGTTCCGTCCTTTTAAGTGGGAGTAAAGTAACTACGCCTTCGTGATAATCCTCCGTATGGGCTAGTGAAACACTTCCGGAGTATAAAGTACCTAATGCCTTCGTGATGATCCTCTGTACGGGCATAAAAAAATATACTCTAACGAATTGAACCCGCTTTTATCGGGGTGCCTTACCAGCCTTCACAGGCAACAGTGAGGAACAATTCGGGGCCTTAGAACCGATTCACCTTCATATAGTGAACCTAGGCGAAGCCATGCCGGATTTCTATTAGATACCTGAAGTTTAAGAACACATGGAGGAATATTTCCAACCTTTTACCATCTTTCTATATGTTAGATTTTACAAATTGGGTGATGATGAACGAACATCATATCGCTCGAAATAAATTTATTATTTTGTCCGAAAGGCGCCATAATGCCGAAAATCTGTTAAAATTTTCAGGACATTTTTTTTTAAAAAAAAAAGCATATTGTTATTTATGTTATATTTGTCAATTCATTTCTTTACTAATCTATTTCTTTTTGTTTTCTTTTCTTTGACATGCATCATAGACACCATCATACACTTGAAGTTTATTGGCCTCGGGATAGTCATCAACCCAAAGGACTTTCATGGAGTGTCAGGTTATTTCAGTGATAGAAGATCATGCAGTAATTAGGGCACGGTTGGAAAAAGATTAGAGGGAGGATGGTGATTGCCTGAAGAAAGATTATGTGTCAGTATTGCCGAAAAGGGTCAAAGTGGATTTTAGACAGAATAATCTTTGAGGGTTAGCCGACATTTGGAATCAGCGGAATGTATCAGAGAAAGAAGCCTTCACTCAGAAATATGGAGATATAGCACTCTTAATTTCGATTAGGGTCAATAGTGGGTTGATTCAGGCTATGGTACAGTTTTGGAATCCTGCTTATAGATGTTTTACTTTTAACAAGGAGGACATGACCCCATTTATTGAAGAATATTCAGCACTGTTACGTATTGAATGTCCTAATCCTGATCGGGTATATTTGAAGGAAGTGAAACCTTCAAGTTTTAAAAGGAAAGTGGCTAGGATCACAGGAATGAATACAACATGGGTTGAGAGTCATGTGGATACAAAGCAGAAAAATGGATGCATTCCATGGGAAACTCTCCGACAATTGATGTTGGGTTATTTCGATAAAGAAAAAGCCAGGGACATCTTTGCTCTAGCCATCTACTGATTAATCATATTCCCGAAGATATTGGGCCATGTGGATATATCCGTGTTTGATTTCTTTGAAAAGTTGGAACAGAAGATCAACCCATCTCCGGCCATCATAGCTAAAACTATCCGATCTTTGAATTTTTGTAAAAGGGAAGGACAAGGCAGAATCAAAGGGTGTGTACAACTCCTTTATATTTGGATTCAAAGTCACTTTTGGAAGATAGAAGAGGTTTCCTTCAAATCGTACATGAAGTCTTTAGTTCCGATTAGGGAATTCCTTCGAAATGATTAGCCTGAAGATGGAAATGAAGAGAAATGGGATAGCATGTTTCGAAATATAAAAGGGGAGATGGTAACTTGGAGAGCTCCAAGGATGGCTCCTATGCCGATTATGTATAAATATGGGGACAACCTGGGAGTTCCACTACTCGAAATTCGGGGGTCTGTGAGTTATGCACCTCTGTTGATGCAAAGACAGGTTGAGTCTCGACAATTCACACTCGTGACTCATAAGCTAGGATCATCAGAGTTCACTTTTGGAGAGGATGGGTATTTTAGAAAGGTGCGGGCAGTGATTGAAGCATGGAAGAAAACTCACCGGATAAAAGTGGCCAGATATGCCGACATCGTCACACCTGATTACCTGATATGGAGGAAATTAAGGGTTAATGATAGGCTGTTGACTTCGGATGGGAAAGAGGTCCTGTTCATGAATCCTCCACCGAAGGAAATTCCATAAGAGTTAGAAATCGCAAGGGCGGAATTCAAAAAAGAAAAGGCCTAGATGAGCAAGGAGATTGCCCGATTGTAAGAAGAGCTTGATGACATGAAAAATAGAGAATCATCTCGGGAAAAAGAAAAGGAAAAGATCAAGAGAGAAAGGAACACTATCAAGGGAGATCTCAGGGATTTGCACTTGGAAAACAAAAGGTATCGCTTCGAGCTCAGATTTGAAAGGACACTCAAGACTTCCGGGGAATAGGAGTGATAACTCGTATAATTATATAGTTTTTAGTTATGTTTTATTATTGTTTTGTGTCAAATACGAGTTATTATTGTTTAGTCTAATTGTGTTTATGATATTTTATATTTTTATGTAATTTGGTGTTTTTCACAAGTTTCTTTGAGTGATTTCAGATTACTAGAATTAAGGGCAAATCCAGTTCAGTTCCAGTTCCGACACCTTTTGCCATATCAGCTATATCTGGAGTTTCACTGAAGCAATAAGGCTGAAATTTTAACCGTGCAAAGTTAAGAGGCATATCTATCTTTTTCATGTTTTACACTTCTTGAAACGGAGTCGTTCTCCCTAGCGAAATCAACCATTAAGTTGGCTGATGTGCAATGACGTCTGTCCTGAGCAGTTTTCGCATTTTGACCATATCGTCCGATACACATCAGAAAATGAGCTGATTCCAACGGCTATGGATCACTAACTGATAGGGGAACATTTGTCTAGAAGACCAGGTGATCAGATAAAGCCTCCAATATTGAAGAAATCGACCATAAAGTTGGCTGATGTGCAATGACGTCTGTGCTGACCTGTTTTCGTATTTTGCCCATATCTTCTTCTCCACATCAGAAAATGAGCTGATTCCAACGGCTATGAATCATTAACTCATAGGGGAACATTTTTCTAGAAGACCATGTGATCAGATCAGGCCTCCAAGATTGACAAAATCGACCATCAAGTTGGATGATCAAAATGGTCATACAATATGACGAAAATTGTTAGAAAAATGCACCCACCTATTATACCTACCTTTGAAATTTGTAAAGCTTGTCTCTTGTCATTTAGCCCTCCAAAATGTGTATAAATAGAGGGCCTTGGATGATTGTAGAGGATCATATTGTACATAGGTAGGATATTAGCCATTTTAATAAAATTCTCTAAGTTTTCTTCTTCTTTCTTTTCTCTAGTTTTCTTTCTTTTCTCTAGTTTTCTTTTTCTTTAGAGAGAGCAAGAGGTTGGATAATTAATATTATTCCTCTTCTTCTTTCTTTCTTTTATTTTCTTCTTAGATTTTCTTTAATTTTATGTTTATGTTTACAATGCCTATGCTAGGCTAAACTTCTATTTGGTTAAGGGTGATTTCAAAGCTCTAGACATGTTTTATAATTGATTTTCAGATTCTATCTATCATTAATTTTCTATCAAAGTTGCTTATGTTCTTCTACAAGAATTGTTCATGATGTTGTCTTGATTTGTTTAGGTGTACAACTAGATAGATCTTGATAATTATCTATTGCTAGTTTAGGAGTCTTGATCCGTGTAATTGTCTTGATTTCCTATTCATAAGTGGCAATTTGTGATTAATGATTATGGTCAAGTTTTCAATAATTGCAAAGTGGAACATAACCTAAGTTGAACAATCCGAGCTTATGTGTTTGTTGCTTAGATCAACCTATCTTTCTCATCATAAAGCTGCCATTAAATTGAATCTAGAGAGCTTATTCTAGGTTGTTTGATGGTTAGAGATTAAATAGAGAGCTTGTTCTATTTAACGACAAACTAAGGAAAGATTGGGATAACAGAGCTTGTTGTTATCTACGGTTGTTAACTTTGATAGTTGGTTGATATTGACAGATCTAAAATTGATTCTTAATGATGTCTAGTGGTGGAGAATGAAACCTTAACCATATTTTTCATATTTGATTCTTCTTACTTACTTGTTTTCTTACTTTTCTAGTTTGCTTATTTTTAAAAGTATATTTATTTTTATTGGCTGGTTATACCGCCTAATTTGTATATTAACTTTGTTTTATTTTTGGCTGGTTATACCGCCTAATTTAGTATATATATTTTTATTGGCTGGTTATACCGCCTAATTTAGTATATATATTTTTATTGGCTGGTTATACCGCCTTGCATCTTATTCTTATTATTTACTTTAGTTTAAATCTGGCTTCAAAAACCCCTTTTCTTTTATTGTTTTCTTTGAATGTAAGTTATAAACTAATAACTCATAAATTAAAACCCAATCCCTGAGGACTCGACCCTTGCTAACTACTATACTTACAATTGATCTTTTTAGTGCAAGGTTAAATAAGATACACTCTTTTGGGTGCATCAAATTTTTGGCGCCGTTGCCGGGGATTGCTTTCTTTAGTTTATTAGTTCATTGGTTTATTCTTATTTTCAGTTGTAATTAATTTTATTTTTCTTGTACATACAAGTTTTTCTTATCAAATTTTGAAAAAAAAAAAAAAAAAAAAAAACGATGGAATTGAGCAATCTAACACTTGAAGATTTGGTGGCATACATGAACATGGAAAATCAACAAGCCAATCTCACCTACCCAGTTCAACAATTGGCCATGGGAGGATGTCAAGGCCATCAAGTGTTCCAAGACCAACTGTATGATCATTACTCAAACACTTACCATGAGGGATGGTGGGATCATACTAATTATGGCTACTCAGAAAATTACCAAGAAGTAGATCCTTATGCCAATTACACTCATCCATCTACCTTCAATCAATCATGGTCTCAAGAACCAGATCTTCTTCAACCACCACATATGACTCAAAACTCAGGTACTTCTTTAGAAGATCTTGTCGATTCTCTTGTTACTAATACTTTGCAATTTCAACAGGAAACAAGGGCAAGCATCCGGAGTTTGGAAAGGCAAATGAGCCTATTGGCTAGTAGTATGGTGGTATGGGTAGCACAAAGATCTGAAGAACTCTCTGCCCAAACAATGATTAACCCAAAGGAGAATACTACTATTGTGACCTTGAGGAATGAGGAACAAGATGAGGATGAGACAGAATTAGAGATGGATTCTATTCTTGAGGATAATGAAGCCACAAATACAAATAAGAGTATTTCGGCACCTGAGGTAACGTTTGAGATTCCAATTTTTACTAATGTTTCTTCTCCACCTTTTCCTAGTAGATTCGCAAAGTTCAAGGAGGATGAACATGAACAAGACACGCTGGAAACCTTAAACAGTTTGTTTGTGGATGTCATTCAACAAGTACCAAAAGATGCACCATTCCTCGATGAGATATGCACCACCAAGGATTATGGAATAATACTTGTAATGGAGAATGCATCCACTGTTGTGCAAAGAAAGCTTCCTCTCAAGCGCATAAATTTGGGAAATTTCATGTATGAGCCTGACAAGCCTAAAAAGCCAAGAAAGGGTGTTGGTTAGATTCAAAACACTAACTCAAGTGTTAATTGGGAAGGCAGCCCAATTAAAGATGAAATTACCAACCTTCCATATTCAGATTTGCTTTCTCTTTCTTTTCCTTTTTCTTTTATTATTTTTATTGTTTTTATTTTATTTCTTATGTTTCTTTGGTAATTGTGTTTACTGCTTTTAAGTTCATTTAGGCTGCATAAGTTTCTTTTGTTTAATAGTTCTTTTCTCTTACATATAATTCTTGCATTGGGGGATAATAGCATTACATTAATGACAATGTAAGAGTTATGTGTGGGGGGAAGAATTTAGGATTTTATTTAGAGTGTTTTGTTTTTGAGTCTTTTTATGTTGTTTTTCTTTCTGATCCTGGTTTTGAAAATAACTAGATGTAAATATAATTTTTAATTTTTTACCTCGGTTAAATGGCGGATAACGGTACTCCGTGATTATTTAAATCGGTTCCATCAGCTACCCACAAAACTGATATTGTATATAAATTTCTCTTCCAATTTCTCTTTCATTTTTTTTCATTTTTTTCAGGATGGATGATATTCTCACAAGATTGCAGAAACGATTTCCTCCTTTTCCTCGAAATATTTTACTGAAGCTTTACCAAGTTCGACTTGAAAGATTAAGAATGCTTATGCACAAAGGGATTCCTGACGACATACGTTGGATAATTGAAGCCAAGGTACGTGAAGATGAATATCTTCCTGTTTTGCATTTACCAGGTACAGGTAGAAGCACTTTTGCAAAGAAGCGACGAGCAAAGCGCATGAGTTCAAATTGCCACAAATGTGCACGATGGACGTGTAACGATAAATGTCGTTCTATTGGGATTCCGTCCTCTAATCGAGATGATAAAATTGAATTCATTAAGGATGGACTGAGTAAGGAGAATTTGGGTAATATCCAACTTTCTCTTGAGACGCATCCTAGTGGAGACGTACAAAGAGAAATTCTTGATTTATGGCCGCAATTCCAAAGGGAATGGCAACATCTTGGGAATCTGATGTTAAAAGACCCTGTTTGCCAGCTTGTAAGAAAACTGGATGGGAAGCATATCCTCGACTCATAGAAGGCGTTTAAGCCGTTTCTGGACGTAAAACCAGAGGAAGATGTCAGCCACAATCACAACTTCAATAAATGACTTCTCAGCTTTTGGTTTGATTTGCAATAACTTTATTTCAGTTTAATTTACGTGTTATTCGATTTGTGTAATTATTCTCATTTTTTTTATTTGTCTTTTACGGTTGATTTTTCTTCTCTTTTTGATTTTCTTCCTGAAATCACGCAAAAATCTTTTGTTAGGTTAACATTTTCTTCTGACAGATCAAATACACTTTCGGCGACATTATTACTCTTGACTTTTACGGTTGATTTTTTCTTCTCTTTTTGATTTTCTTCCTGAAATCACGCAAAAATCTTTTGTTAGGTTAACATTTTCTTCTGACAGGTCAGATACACTTTCGGCGACATTATTACTCTTGTCTGATTCACTACTCAGTCCTCTATATATTACACCATGTACTCATTCTCTTTCAGGCACTCGAAGAAAAAAAAAATGGAAAGTACTTCATCCCAGCGCATTAAAAAAACTTGTGTCTTTGGAGGTGCTTATCCAGGGAAAAATAACATATTCGCTGATGAAGCCATAAGAGTTGGAGTAATACTTGCCCAACAAAAGATCCACTTGATTTATGGAGGCGGTAGTACAGGTTTAATGGGAGCAGTCGCTACAGCAGCACACGCCGGAGCAAGTCCAGTTCTAGGAATCGTGCCAAAACTATTCACAAGTTTTTGTGGACCTACCGTGGGTAAGGAAATACAAGTCTGGAGTATCCCTGAAAGGATAACAATCATGTACCATTCTGCCGATGCATTCATTGCTTTACCAGGAGGTCTGGGTACATTGGAAGAAATTGCTTGCGTGGCTTCTTGGTCATCTTTGGTCACAAATAAGAAACCCATTGGTTTGCTTAATATTAATGGTTATTTTAGTAATTTGCTTTCATATTTAGATAATGCTGTGCATAATGGATTCATGTTTTCAGAGGCAAGGAGAACCATAATTTCTGCTACAACCATTGAAGATTTACTCAAAAAGCTCCAAGCTTATGAGTGTTTATCTGTTACGGTTGTTTCGCAAACGCTCGGAAAAAGAAAAAGAGATATGGACGAGCAAGGAGTGGATTGCACTTTGTCTTTGTGACATTATCTAACATTTTGTTTGTTGTGTCTCAGTTATAATAAGTGGTTAGCAACCTCTGCCGGTAATATCTCCTAAATTCTACCTTTAAATTTTGACATTGGGGACAATGTCATATTTTAGCAGGGGGTAAGGGACATATTTTGCTAATTTAAAAAAAAAAAAAAAAAATTTGTGTTTTAAGCCATTTAGAAGTATTCATTCTGAACAAGGTCTGAGTAAGGGAGACTTGAGACATATCTTGTCAGTTTGATTTCTTCTTTTCAAAAAAAAAAAAATAGTTTGTTGTGTTTTAAGCAATTTAGAAGTATTCATTCTGAACAAGGTCTGAGTAAGGGAGACTTGAGACACACCTTGTCAGTTTGATTTTAATCTTTTTATGTTTACTTGTTAATTTTTGTTTAGTATTTTAAGATTATTCAGGTTGCATGAGTTTGTTTTGTTTTGAGTCTTAGCTTTTCCTATTCTTATGTTATTAGTTCTTTTCTCTTACACATGATTCTTTCATTTGAGTTAATAGACTTACATTGAGGACAATGTAAGAATTAAGTGTGGGGGGAATGATTTAGGATTTCTTTTATTTTGTCTACTATTTTTTTTTATGAGTCTTTATTATTATTATTATTATTAATTTTTTTTTTTGGAGTTTTAGTTCCTTTTTAATACAATGATGAGATATGAATTGCATAAGTCTAAAACAGATTTATTAGTGATAAGATTTTCATGAGAATTGAGCTTGATGTCAACCTTTTTATGAGCCAATGTTAATATGATATGTTGATTGAGAAAGAAGCATGTTTAGACTTAATCTGACTTGTATAATCATCCTTGTGAGTTTTTGAGCCTATAATGATTGATGCATTATACAAATCAATCTAATTTCTTTCTTGAGTGCTCTTATGATTACATGATTCTCTAGAACTTGCTTTAAACCATTTGAGACTATATTGATGCATGTGACAACATGAATATGATAGAGGCATTAGGATTATAACCAGAGCCAAACAGCCATCCATTATTAATGTTCCAAGAGAACACACCCTTAGTGAACCAATTTGAGCCTACATTGAATAAGCTATCTCTTTGGTAACCATAACTTGTCCCTAACCTAAATATACTTATATCTTTACCTTTGTTCCAAAGATGAATTAGCATGTTTTGAGACAAGTTGCAAAGACAAGGAAGATTTATTGAAAATTTGGGTTAGAAACAAGAAATAAGTGTGGGGGGGAAAGAAAGAAAAAAAGTCAAGAGAAAAAGAAAGGGATCATTGTCAAATACATTCCCATATTAAAAAAAAAATCTTCTCTTGAACTTCTAGTTAAAGTAAAAAAGATGTTACAAAGTTGGTTAGAATGATGCAAAGGCTCAACATGAATATTTAGCCTATGTTATTATGTGCTTTATAAGAGTTTTGAGAAGTTTTATTTGTATGATCTTATTATGTCTCTAAACTCTATGAACTCTTTGGAACCTTTGTGATATCTTTATCCTTTTGTTCTTTAACCACATTACAAACCCCTTGGCCCCATTACAACCTTGATTAAAGACCTTTTGATTCATGAAGTTGTATGATCTAAATAGTGGAGAATAGGTGGACAAGCAAGAATATGGTAGAACTGTTTTCATGAGATTGATTAAGTGTAAACACTTCACCACTACTTTAAAGAGTGCAAATCATGAGGGTATCCCATGTGAGTAGTTGAGATTAAGTTTGAATATGCACTATTTTGATTGAAATATGTTATGTTAATATTGGCTTAACTCAAACAATTTACATTCAAGCATGATTTTTTGTGAAATTCTTTAAGCTATTGATTAGTTTATAAGACTTGTTCAAATATTGTCTCTAATTTGTATTGAAAGGATTAGGAGTAAATATTTTTAGTATATGTAGTTTATTTATATTTTAGTTTTTCAATGTTTGTGGGTATCGTTCTAGTAAACCCTCACGAGACTAAACTCGTCCACTAGGGACATCTAGGGGTTTAAAGGCTTGTGTCACATGCTAAGTGCCACCGTGATTTCCTACGAAAATGGATTAGATTAGATTTTCTTATTTTATTTTTATTGAGTCGTTGCTAGGGACTAGCAACAATCTAAGTGTGGGGGTGTGATAACTCGTATAATTATATAGTTTTTAGTTATGTTTTATTATTGTTTTGTGTCAAATACGAGTTATTATTGTTTAGTCTAATTGTGTTTATGATCTTTTATATTTTTATGTAATTTGGTGTTTTTCACAAGTTTCTTTGAGTGATTTCAGATTACTAGAATTAAGGGCAAATCCAGTTCAGTTCCAGTTCCGACACCTTTTGCCATATCGGCTATATCTGGAGTTTCACTGAAGCAATAAGGCTGAAATTTTAACCGTGCAAAGTTAAGAGGCATATCTATCTTTTTCATGTTTTACACTTCTTGAAAAGGAGTCGTTCTCCCTAGCGAAATCAACCATTAAGTTGGCTGATGTGCAATGACGTCTGTCCTGAGCAGTTTTCGTATTTTGACCATATCGTCCGATACACATCAGCAAATGAGCTGATTCCAACGGCTATGGATCACTAACTGATAGGGGAACATTTGTCTAGAAGACCATGTGATCAGATAAAGCCTCCAATATTGAAGAAATCGACCATAAAGTTGGCTGATGTGCAATGACGTCTGTGCTGACCTGTTTTCGTATTTTGCCCATATCTTCCTCTCCACATCAGCAAATGAGCTGATTCCAACGGCTATGAATCAGTAACTCATAGGGGAACATTTTTCTAGAAGACCATGTGATCAGATCAGGCCTCCAAGATTGACAAAATCGACCATCAAGTTGGCTGATCAAAATGGTCATACAATATGACGAAAATTGTTAGAAAAATGCACCCACCTATTATACCTACCTTTGAAATTTGTAAAGCTTGTCTCTTGTCATTTAGCCCTCCAAAATGTGTATAAATAGAGGGCCTTGGATGATTGTAGAGGATCATATTGTACATAGGTAGGATATTAGCCATTTTAATAAAATTCTCTAAGTTTTCTTCTTCTTTCTTTTCTCTAGTTTTCTTTCTTTTCTCTAGTTTTCTTTTTCTTTAGAGAGAGCAAGAGGTTGGATAATTAATATTCTTCCTCTTCTTCTTTCTTTCTTTTATTTTCTTCTTAGATTTTCTTTAATTTTATGTTTATGTTTACAATGCCTATGCTAGGCTAAACTTCTATTTGGTTAAGGGTGATTTCAAAGCTCTAGACATGTTTTATAATTGATTTTCAGATTCTATCTATCATTAATTTTCTATCAAAGTTGCTTATGTTCTTCTACAAGAATTGTTCATGATGTTGTCTTGATTTGTTTAGGTGTACAACTAGATAGATCTTGATAATTATCTATTGCTAGTTTAGGAGTCTTGATCTGTGTAATTGTCTTGATTTCCTATTCATAAGTGGCAATTTGTGATTAATGATTATGGTCAAGTTTTCAATAATTGCAAAGTGGAACATAACCTAAGTTGAACAATCCGAGCTTATGTGTTTGTTGCTTAGATCAACCTATCTTTCTCATCATAAAGCTGCCATTAAATTGAATCTAGAGAGCTTATTCTAGGTTGTTTGATGGTTAGAGATTAAATAGAGAGCTTGTTCTATTTAACGACAAACTAAGGAAAGATTGGGATAACAGAGCTTGTTGTTATCTACGGTTGTTAACTTTGATAGTTGGTTGATATTGACAGATCTAAAATTGATTCTTAATGATGTCTAGTGGTGGAGAATGAAACCTTAACCATATTTTTCATATTTGATTCTTCTTACTTACTTGTTTTCTTACTTTTCTAGTTTGCTTATTTTTAAAAGTATATTTATTTTTATTGGCTGGTTATACCGCCTAATTTGTATATTAACTTTGTTTTATTTTTGGCTGGTTATACCGCCTAATTTAGTATATATATTTTTATTGGCTGGTTATACCGCCTAATTTAGTATATATATTTTTATTGGCTGGTTATACCGCCTTGCATCTTATTCTTATTATTTACTTTAGTTTAAATCTGGCTTCAAAAACCCCTTTTCTTTTATTGTTTTCTTTGAATGTAAGTTATAAACTAATAACTCATAAATTAAAACCCAATCCCTGAGGACTCGACCCTTGCTAACTACTATACTTACAATTGATCTTTTTAGTGCAAGGTTAAATAAGATACACTCTTTTGGGTGCATCAAGGAGCAAGAGGTCAAAAACCTCAGGAAGGAGAATAACTATTGGAAAGAGAGAGCGAAGCATGAGAAAGCCCGAGCCAATCAACTGGAGAAGCAAGCTAAGGAAAGCTTACACGGTGATGCTTCTGCTGACATGTTAAGAGGCCTTGAACAAGTAGTGGTCAGATTGAAGAGCAAGGCAATCAAAAGGAGATTGTGAAAGAAAGTCCAACATCAGAGGGAGTTACTATAGGACTAATATTTTGTAACAGCACTTTGAAAGGCAAATTATGGACTTATCTTAGGCAGTGATCTTTTATTCTATTTTTGATGTATTTAGTTCCAAGAAATCAATGAAAGACCGTTTGGTTGGAATTATCCCGGGGCCAATACTTTCAAATGCATACATATCTTTATCATTCACTTATTCTGTCCTTTATATATTTTGTTCGTTTATTCATACATTTATTCATAGTTATAATTATTCATTTGTAGTTATAATTGTTCATTCATTTATTTCATTCATATTCATATACTTAGTCATTTATTTATTCATTTTATTTGTTCATTCATTTACTCTTTCATATTTTTATACTTAGTATTTATTTATTCATTTTATTTTTTCATTCACATTTAGTCATCCATCCATTTTTAATAAAACATAAAAAAAGATGTGTCAATGATTTCTAATTCATGGCTTTCAAAACAAAAGGTACAATTGGTCGCACTCATAAAGAATCGGATTTTTGACACCCTTACAATACTCGATCTCAAGCCAGAGCTATGGAGAACGATCAACTTGCTAGAATTGAAAGAATGGAAAGAACTCAAAGGGAACTGCAGGAACAATTGGCTAAGTCTCAAGAGGAGTCACGAGAACAAATGACTAAACACATGGAAATGATGAGTGCCATGATGAAACAAAAAGGGCTGGGGAAGAATTCGGTCACCGGGAAAAAGGTGGTAAATAAAGAGGATCAGCCTGAAAATATACAGCAAAAGGGCTAAGAGCTGCCAATTGGGGCAGCCTCTTATTTTTATATCCAGTTAGCTGCTGAGGCACAGAACTATGTTCCTGGAAAAGGTAATATTGGAGCTGACCCAATGGATGTTAATGATCCAAACTTTGAGGAACTAGCTGAAAGGGAAAAGGCAAAGATGACTGAGATGAAGAAGGTTGAAATGGCAGAATCCTAGAAAAAATATC
The DNA here is from genome assembly GCA_030761205.1 of Fremontodendron californicum. Lineage (NCBI taxonomy): Eukaryota > Viridiplantae > Streptophyta > Magnoliopsida > Malvales > Malvaceae > Fremontodendron > Fremontodendron californicum. The sequence continues at coordinate 7,794,650 of JAULJL010000032.1, forward strand.
AACTGCTGGAGGAGAGGCTGAGGGCTGTTGAAGGGGCGGAGTTATTTGGCAGTCTGGATGCCAAAAAGATGAGTTTAGTACACGATCTGGTAATTCCACCAAAGTTCAAAGTACCAGACTTTGAAATATAATGGGACTACCAACCCATTAGCACATCTGACCATGTACTGCAGAAGAATGACGGGGCACGGTGATAATGAAAAATTGCTTATCCATTGTTTCCAAGATAGCATGACAGGGTCTGCAACCCGATGGTACAATCAACTAAGTCGTACCAAGATTCGTTCATGGACGGATTTAGCCAGGGCTTTCATGGAGTATTATAAGCATGTATCTGATATGGTACCTGATAGGCTGTCACTACAGAACATGAAAAAGAAGAACACTGAGAGTTTCAAGGAATACTCGCAAAGGTGAAGGGATTTGGCTACACAAGTGCAACCCCCTTTAACTAGCAAAGAAACTACAGTGCTTTTCATCAATACCTTGAAAGCACCCTATTATGATAAATTGGTAGGGAGTGCCACCAAGAACTTTGCAGACATGGTGATATCCGAGGAGATGATAGAGTCTGCCATTAAGAATGGGAAAATGGAAGAGGGGAGTTTGCTACTCCGAAGAAAGTATTCCCTACTAGGAAGAAAAAGGAGACCCACACAGTTAGTATCAACCAATATCCATATTCACCTTCCACACCATATACACCACCAAGGCCCTATACTCCCACTACATCTTATGTATCTCCTACACCCTATACACCTTACCCACGATATAATCCTTACTACCCCAATGTGAACCACCTTACCCAAAATCCATTCCCTTATACCAATATACCACAACAGCCATTTCCAACTGGCATATCACCACAGATAACCCTTCCCTGAAACACTGTCCCAAATACTTAGGGTCTCGTGCGCAATGACCAACGTTCACCAAGGAACGATCAAAAACCCTAGTTTGATCCCATTCCTACCACCTATGGTGAGCTATATCCTAAATTACTGCAAGGCCAACTTGTCGCGCCCGTATATCTTAAACCTTTGACCCCACCATACCCAAGATGGCACAATGCAAATGCCAACTGCGCATATCACGCAAGAATTCAGGGGCATTCGACTGAGGATTGCATTGCCTTCAAAAAGAAAGTCCAAAGTTTAATCAATAACGGAGTTGTGAAGTTTGGGTCAAAGAATAGGCCAAATATAGCGGGGAACCCATTGCCCGATCATGCTGAGAATCGAGTAAAAGCAGTATGGACAAGGGAAGTCAGAAGGGTAAAAATGGATGTCAGGGAAGTCAAGACTCCAATGATAACAGTATGAGTCGAGATGGTTAAGGCAGGAATGGTGGGGGATGCAGACAGTTTAAAAATGGTTGCAAACAGGGTGCAGAATTGGTGCCCGTTCCATGGATGTAAAGGTCATATCATACAGGAATGTGGGGATTTTCTGGCTAAAGTCCAAAAGATGATGGATGATAGGGAGGCCCAGTTTTACGAGGAGGCAGAGGAGGAAGTAGAGGTTATTGAGAATGCAGCTGGCTACGGGATAGGAAGACCCTTGATCATCTATTATGATGAACCAGAGGAGAAAGTTATGCCAGTTAATGAGGAAAGTGCGCCTAAGTTAATCATAGATTTGCCTTTTTCCTTCTCATACAAGAAAAACAAAGCTGCACCGTGAAATTATGACTGCAGCATATGTAGACACCTAATTTTGTCTGGACCACTAAAACAGGTATGTTTTCTTCCTAAATTGATATTTCAGAATGTAAAAAGATTTTTTTTCATCCTGCAGGTGGTACTCCAAGACATAGTTTAACAGGGCGAGCATAAAAAGTCAAACTTGAAAAAGGTCAACTCCGAAAAAAAGTCAACCCCGAAAAAGTCAACCCAGAAACTCAACTACTGAAAAAATCAACCCACTTAGAAAATCAAGATTTCAAGTTCAATTGAAAAATGGTGAAATAATTTTGATAATCCGAGGTCTACATCGAAAGATATGGAGTTCGAAAGTTGGGATTTGGAGATTCAGTAGTAAAAAAACCCTAATCCGAGAAATTTAGGGAAAAGTGCATAAATGATCGAATTGGTCAAAATTGAAGGTTCCAAATGAAAGATAAGCACTGATTATGGGTAATGGAGAAGCCACTTGAAAGAAAAACTGAAAGAAAAGTCAATCCGGAAGAAAACTGAGAATTAGGGTTTTCGGTGAATTTCGGTGAAATCGGGAAAAATCACAGAAATGGCCCAACTTGGTAAGACCAAAGCCCCCAATGGATGAGTAATGATTAAAAAGAGATAGCCCAAGGCTCAGCTTGAAGAAATCTGAAAATCGGATTTGTTTTGAGCAAAACCGGGTTCCGGAGGCAAAAGGGCAAAATTAGAAAATTTGAGAAAAATAGCAAATAAACTCCGAAAATTCTAAAAATTTGAAAATCTCATTCTTAAATTATTTGGAAGAGATCGGAAAAAGAACATTTTGATTTGGAGTTCGTTTGCAAAATGGCCAAATCTCGAGTCTCTTATGCAATAATTCAAGAAGATAAATCCCAGAAAAATACCAAATGGACTCCAAAAATTATGAAAGTTTGAAAATCTCATTTTTAAATTATTTTTAAGATATTTTTGAAAGAAAATCTTGATTCGGAGTTCGTTTGCAAAATGGCCAAATCCCGTGCTCCTATGTAGTAATTCAAGCAGATAAATCCCGAAAAAATACCAAATGAGCTACAAAAATTATGAAAACTTCCAGATCACAGTTTTAAATTATTTTTAAGATATTGGTGAAGAGAAATCTTGATTTGGAGCTCGTTTAAAAAATGGTAAAATGTGAGGGCATAAAAGGGCATTTTTGGAAGAAAAAATCCAAATAAATAGCAAACAGACTCAGATAATTTTGAAAACTTCCAGAACTCAATTTTTTTATTATTTTGGAAGTATTAGAAAAAGAAAAATTGAATTTGGAGTCCGTTTGATATTTATTTGCATCCGAGGGGCAAAACGGTCATTTCACCCAAGCAACCGAAAAGGGCTTCTTTGGGCCTTTAATAAAATCAGACTTGGGCTGGAAAAGAGAAGTGCTGGCCTGCCAAGGCCCAAAGGAAGGAGGAAGCTTCTGATTTTTCAATCAAATGGCCAAGAATTAAGAGTTAGTTAGAGATTCTATTTGATCAAGCCATGGTGATTAAGCCACATAGGCCAAGAGAGATATCAACATTATTCTTGAACAGCTGTAATTTGGGACAGCTGATATGCTAATCTAAGGGTGATAATTTCATGATTTTTTCACTTTGAATTATTAGCCATTTGATGGAAAATTGGTTACAAAAAAAATGACAACATCCTTGAAGATTTAGAGGAGCATTCGGCCAGCACTTTAGGGGGGGTTCAGAATTTCATTTTTACACTTTATTTTTGCTGAGTTCTCTTGGTTTTTCTCTCTTGGCTGAAGGCAAAAGGAAAAAGTTTAGAAAAGAAAGGAAAGTTTGAAGAGATAAAGCTTGAAATATAGCTTCTTGAGGTTGCTCTTGAGCACCAACTCTTGCACTTTCTAGATTTTCCATTCTTATTTTTGCTATTTTGATTACTATTTGGTGAGTTTCCTTTTTAAATAAATGTTTTTATTGTTCTTTTTAAGTTCTTTCTTCATCTCTTTCTTAAATATATTTTTTACAATTTTTTTTACAATATTCTCACCATGGCCGAATGGCCTACAGTTTTTATTAATGTTGCTGTTTTGGTTTATTTTATCATGTTGTTTATGTTATTTTATTTGATCTTGATGTTTTAAATGTTATTCTACTTCATACTTGAGTCATATTTTAATTTGGTTGCTTTGTTTGTTGCCATTTATGATTTAAATATCATGTTCTTGCATTTTTAATTTTCTGTTTTCATAATGTTTAAATTTGTTGGTGTTTTAGATTTAGTATATCAAGTGTTTGTGAAAATGCTTGTGTGGTTTTTGCATGATTTGAGTTTTATATTTTAGTTGAGCATGTTAGTATATCAAGTGTTTGTGAAAATGCTTGTGTGTTTTTTGCATGATTTGAGTTTTATATTTTAGTTGAGCATGTTAGTATATCAAATGTTTGTGAAAATGCCATGCTTGTTGGAGCTTGAGGCCATTCGGCTACTCCATGCGTTTTGCATCGTGTGTTGCATTTTTGCCATGTTAGTTGATAGGTTTTTGCATTTGCATGACATTTGATTTAGTTTTGCATGCTAGTATACCAAGTGTTTGTGAAAATGCCATGTTTGCTAGTTACATAAGCCATTTGGCCACTCCTTGAATCTTTGCATTGTATGTGCATTCTTGCCATGTTAGTTGATAGGTTAGCATTTGCATGATATTTGTTTGAGTTTCTGGTTTAAGCATGCTTTGTGTTTGTGAAAATGCCATGCATATTTTAGTTATTAAGTTTGGTTTATTTTCCATGCATGTTTATGCATTTTAGGTCTAGGTTGCATTAAATGCCATGCAAGTTCATTTAGGTCTAGGTCACTATATGAATGCCATGCATTCATGACATTTAGGTTTAAACTCATGCATTTCATGCACTATGTTTGCTGTAACTTTTTTATGCATTTCATATTCATGCCACTTGAATAATGACTTAGGCCAATTAATGGTTCAAAGTCATGCTCTCTTGAGCACACTTGTGGAAATTTAAGTTTTGTCAAATTGATTATTCCACGTTTGTGATTTATTTTACTTAGCCAATTTTTATCTAACTTTCAAAAAGTCTTAGCTACTGTTTGTGAGTTATTTTGTGAGTCTTAAATATTTTTACTTTGATTTTTAAATGATTTTATCAAAGGCAAAAATGTATTTTGGCAAAACAGATTTTTCACCCAGTACTCGTACTTTTCCGATTTTTCTGGGCATTTATGTTTAATCAGAAAATTAAATTGATTTTTTTCTGTGTATTTTTACATGTCCTGAGTCTCCAGTATTTTTTCAGAATTTTTTGAATTTTTAAAAATAGGATAAAAAATCGTGGCTTAAAACTGGACAGTGGAGTCAGAATTGAATTTAAAGAAAAATCATTTTTCTGTTTTGGTTAAGTTAATTAGAGGGGGCTGATTAGGAAGGTTAGCTACTGACTTAGAGTAGTTTCTAAGCCTTTTTAAACTCTAAAAATGATTTTTTAAGTCTTGTAAGGGTGGTCAAGTCCGGGATTTTAAACTTAGGAAATTAGAGCCATTTTAAAAAAAAATTAGCCCAGTTTTTATTCTTAATTTAAGCTTTTCAAAATTGTTTTCAAACAATCACAAAGTATTTTGGTTTTAGAATATTTAATTTGACATATTTTTCTAAGGTAGCCGGATATCTTTTTAGATATACGGATTTCCTTAATTAAAGGAAAAAATACATTTTCATGCATTGCATTTTCCATATTGATGCATTCTATATAATATGTGATTTTTGCTATGATAATTTCTATGATATTGTTATGATTTTGAGTTATGTTATATTGCTTATTATATGATTTGGAATATTTCATGATATCCTATGCTTTTTATTTAATTATTTTTTTTGTTATATTATTTAGCATATACTATGTTCATGCATTATTATTTTCATTTTTATTTCCATGCATATTATATGATAGCATGATTTTATATTCCATGTCATTTAAATTATATGCCATATCATTCATATTTGCCATGTCATTGAAATTATTTCATTTCATATAGAATATATTATGTTACCTAGGTCATTTCATGTAGAATATATTATGTTACCTAGGTCATTTCATTTAGGATATATTATGTCATTTATGATATTTTATTTCATTTAAAATATATCATATGATTTAGGATATTACATTTCATATAGAATATATTATGTTACCTAGGTCATTTCATTTCATTTAGAATATGTCATATAACTTAGGATATTTCATTTTATTTAGAATATGTTAAGGCATTCAAATTATGTCATATCATTTAGGTTGCATTATATTATTTAGATTTTGCTATGTCATTTTATTTATGTCATGCATATACATATTCATATCTTTTAAAATGTTTTCAAAAGGATAATGATTTTTCAATAAAAATAAAGATATTCCCGAGTTAAAATAATTCATGAGTTCTCTACCGGGTTTGCTGGAGGGAATTTCATCAATTATCATTAGTAAAGGAATATCTTTCTTTCAAAAACGAGAATGATTCGGAAAGTTTTCCAAAACTAATAAAAATTTCTATATTTTGCCACGTTTGTTGGGAAATATAGGAAAATTTTGAATTTATAAATTCTGGATCATTTTCAATTAAAAACTGGAATTATTTTTTCTTTAAATTGGGAATTAACTTGAAATACTAAATTTAAAACCAACTTTACACCGAGACTTGAGATAACACACGACTAATAAGGTACCGTTTTATACGGGCGTTGTGGGGGTGCTAATCGTTCCCCACACGTAACAGAGTCCCGACCCCGTTTCTTTGATTTCTCTGGTTTAAAACGCAAACTTGAAATTTGTTTTAAAAATGTTTTAATTAATTTTTAAAATATTTTATAAAATCAGTTTTAATAGGTGGCCGATCACATCTAGCTAAAAAAGATTGGTGGCGACTCCATGTCTTTTTAAGGTCATTTTCAAAACCTTAATTTTTCTAGAGGAATTAAGTCGACTTTTCCTCGATTTTTTTTAATGTCACGCTTAACGAATAATAAAGTCTTGCGATGAGATTCGTTATGTTTTAGGTTGCGACAGCTTGGCGACTCCACTGGGACAATTAGAGAGTCAGGCCTAGAATTAGTCGTGTGTTATCTAAGTCTCGGTTTTGTTGGTTTAATTGGTATTTAATTTTAATTCCCATATTTTTTATTAAAAAAATAAAGAGAATTTTGAAAATATTAAAATGTTTCTCGATATGGTCATTGTCATATGCATGCATATTATTATTTGTTCTCTAGTTATTTTGTTGCGTATATTTATATGTTTGCTTGACTGATGCTTTACATTGTTTGATTTTAGTGGGGTATTTAGAATAAAGGGTGTAGAATAGGTGGTGACAGGTTTGTTTTGTTCCTTCACACACACTACATTTGTATTTGCATAACATGAACCCTCTACCCGGGTTCCGTCCTTTTAAGTGGGAGTAAAGTAACTACGCCTTCGTGATAATCCTCCGTATGGGCTAGTGAAACACTTTCGGAGTATAAAGTACCTAATGCCTTCGTGATGATCCTCCGTACGGGCATAGGAAAATATACTCTAACGAATTGAACCCGCTTTTATCCGGGTGCCTTACTAGCCTTCACCGGCAACAGTGAGGAACAATTCGGTGCCTTAGAACCGATTCACCTTCATATAGTGAACCTAGGTGAAGCCATGCCGGATTTCTGTTAGATACCCGAAGATTAAGAACACATGGAGGAACATTTCCAACCTTTTACCATCTTTCTATATGTTAGATACAAATTGGGTGATGATGAACGAACATCATATCGCTCGTATTTTTTTTTATTATCTTGTCCCAGAGGCGTTGTAATGCCGAAGCTCTATTTAAAATTTTTGGGACATTTAAAAAAAAAAGCATGTTGTTATTTATGTTATATTTGTGAATTTATTTCTTTACTAATCTATTTCTTTCTTTTTTCTTTTCTTTGACATGCATCATAGACATCGTCATACACTTGAAGTTTATTGGCCTCGGGATAGTTATCAACCCAAAGGACTTTCATGGAGTGTCAGGTTATTTCAGTGATAGAAGATCATGCAGTAGTCAGGGCACGGTCGGAAAAAGATCAGAGGCAGGATGGTGATTGCCTCAAGAAAGATTGTGTGTCAGTATTGCCGGAAAGGGTCAAAGTGGATCCAAGACAGAATAATCTCTCAGGGTTAGCCGATATTTGGAATCAGTGGAATGTATCAGAGAAAGAAGCCTTCACTCAGAAATATGGAGACATAGCACTCTTAATTCAGATTCCGGTCAATAGTGGGTTGATTCAGCCTATGGTACAGTTTTGGAATCCTGCTTATAGATGTTTCACTTTTAACAAGGAGGATATGACACCACTGATCGAAGAATATTCGACACTGTTACGTATTGAATGTCCTAATCCTGATCGGGTATATTTGAAGGAAATGAAACCTTCAGGTTTGAAGAAGAAAGTGGCTAGGATCACAGGAATGGATACAACATGGGTTGAGAGTCATGTGGAGACAAAGCAGAAAAATGGGTGCATTCCGTGGGAAACTCTCCGACAGTTGATATTGGGTTGTTCCGACAAAGCAAAAGTCAGGGACATCTTCGCCCTAGCCATCTATGGGTTAATCATATTCCCAAAGATATTGGGTCATGTGGATATAGCCGTGTTTGATTTCTTTGAAAAGTTGGAACAAAAGATCAATCCAGCTCCGGCCATCATAGCTGAAACTATCCGATACTTGAATTTTTGTAAAAGAGCAGGACAAGGGAGAATCAAGGGGTGTGTACAACTCCTTTATGTTTGGATTCAAAGTCACTTTTGGAAGATAGCAAATGTTTCCTTCAAACCGTACATGAAGAGTTTAGTTCCGATTAGGGAATTCCTTCAAAATGATTGGCCTAAAGACGGGAATGAAGAGAAATGGGTCAACATGTTCCGGAATCTAAAATGGGAGATGGTGACTTGGAGAGCTCCATGGATGGTTCCTATGCCGATTATGTACAAATGTGGGGACAACCCGGGGGTTCCACTACTCGGAATTTGGGGGTCTGTGAGTTATGCGCCTTTGTTGGTGCAAAGACAGGTTGAGTCTCGGCAATTCACACCCGTGACTCATAATCTAGGATCATCAGAATTCACTTATGGGGAAGACGGATATTCCAAAAAAATGCGGGCAGTGATTGAAGCATGGAAGAAAACCCACCGGATAAAAGTTTCCAGATATGTCGACACCGTCACACCTGATTACCTGGTATGGAGGGAATTAAGGGTTAATGATAGACTATTGACATCATATGGGGAAGAAGACCAGTTCATGAATCCGCCACCGAGGGAAATGCCATCAGAGTTAGAAATCGCAAGGGCGGAATTTGAAAAAGAAAAGGCCCGGATGAGCAAAGAGATTGCCCGACTGCAAGAAGAGCTTGAGGACATGAAGAATAGGGAATCAGCTCGGGAAAAAGAAAAGGAACAGATTAAGAGAGAAAGGGACACCGTTAAGGGCGATCTTCGGGAATTACATTTGGAGAACAAGAGGTACCGCTTCGAGCTCAGATTTGAGGGGACTATCAAGACTTCCGGGGAGTGGGAACATGAGGTCAAAAACCTCAAGAAGGAGAATAACTACTGGAAGGAGAAAGCAAAACACGAGGAAGCCCGAGCAAATCAACTGGAGAAACAAGCTAGGGAAAGCTTACACGGCGATGCTTCTGCTGACACGTCAAAGGGTCGTGTACAAGTAGGGATCTGATGGAAGAGCAAGGCAATCAAAAGGGGACATTGAAGAAGGTCCAGAATCCGTGGGAGTTACCAGTGTTTTGTAATAGTTTTTAGGAGAGATAGGTTATTATGTGGTCTAAAGCAGGGATCTTTTCTTTGATGTATTTAGTTCCAGGAAATCAATGAAAGACCGTTTGGTTGGAATTATCCCGGGGCCAATACTTTAATTACATTCATTTTTCACTAGTTCTTTCTTTTATACATTTTATTTGTTTATAATCATTCATTTATTCTTTATAAATTGTTCATACACTTAGTCATTTATTGGTCCACTCATTTATTCATTATAGTTTCGTACACTTAGTCAATTACTTAGTTGTTCATTCATTAACACTGATTCATCCATTCATTCATTCATTTATTCATTTTTTATAAAATAAAATCAAAAATGTGTCAATAATTTCTAATCCATGGTTTTTATAAATAAAGGTACAATTGGTCGCACTCAAAAAGAACCAGACTTCCAACACCCTTACAATACTCGATCTCGAACAAAAGCCATGGAAAACAATCAGCTTGCCAGAATTGAAAGAATGGAAAGAATCCAGAAATAACTACAAAAACAGTTAACTAAGTCTCAAGAGGAGACACGAGAACAGATGACAAAGCTCATGGAGATGATGAGCACTATGATGAAACAGAAATGGCCCGGAGAGAATTCAGTTACTGGAATGGGGGAAGTGAATCAGGAGGATCGACTAGAAGTAGTACAGAGAAATGGACAGACATCCCAACCTGTGGGAAATGAAATCCCAACTGGGGCAGCATCCTACATCTATATTCAACCAGCGGTCGAAGCACAGAATTTCGGTCCAAAAAGGGTAACATCGGAGTTGATCCAATTGAGATTGAGGTTCCAGAGTTCAAAGAAATGGCAGAAAAGGAAAGGGCCAAAATGACTGAACTAAAGAGGGTCGAAATCGCTGAATCTCAGAAGAAATATCAGTTGTTGGAAGAAAGGCTAAGAGCAGTGGAAGGAGCATAGTTGTTTGGCAGTCTAGATGCCAAAGAGATGAGCTTGGTACATGATCTAGTAATTCCACCAAAGTTCAAAGTACCAGACTTTGAAAAGTATAATGGGATCACTAACCCATCAGCTCATCTGACCATGTACTGTAGAAGGATGACAGGGCATGAAGATAATGAGAAATTGCTTATTCATTGCTTCCAAGACAGCTTAACAGGGTCAGCCACCCGGTGGTACAATCAACTCAGTCGTACCAAAATTCGTTCATGGACAGATTTGGCCAGGGCTTTTATGGAATATTATAAGCATGTTTCCGACATGGTACCAGATAGGCTATCATTACAAAATATGGAGAAGAGGTCCAATGAGACCTTTAAAGAGTATTCACAGAGGTGGAGGGATCTGGCCATACAAGTGCAACCCCTTTTAACCAACAAAGAAACCACGGTGCTTTTCATCAACACATTGAAAGCACTTGGATCCTATCAACCTTATTATGACAGATTGGTGGGAAGCGCTATCAAGGATTTTGCGGATATGGTAATATCTGTGGAAATAATTGAGTCAGCTATTAAGAATGGAAATATGGAAGGGGGTGAGTCTGCTACCCCAAAGAGAACTTTTCCTGCAAAGAAGAAGGAGGAAACCCATGCAGTAAGCTTCAACCAATACCCTTATACACCTCCTACACCATACACACCACCAAGGCCCTATACTCCTACCACACCTTATGCACCTCCGACACTTTACACACCATACCCGGGGTATAATCCTTACTACCCCAATGTCAACCACCTTACCCAAAACCCATTCCCCTACACCAATATACCACAACAGCCATTCCCAACTGGCATATCCCCTCAAATCACCCTTCCTAGAAATACTGTCCCAAACACACAAGGGCCTGCACGTAATGACCAACGTTCACCAAGGAACGATCAAAAAGCCCAATCTGATCCAATTCCCACTACCTACGGTGAGCTATATCCAAAACAGTTGCAGGGTCAACTTGTTGCACCCGTGTACCTAAAACCTTTGACACCTCCATATCCAAGATGGTACAATGCCAACACTAACTGTGCATACCATGCGAGAATCCAAGGACATTCAATTGAAGATTGCCTGGCCTTCAAAAAGAAAGTCCAAAGCCTAATCAATGCTGGGGTTGTGAAGTTTGGATCCAAAAATGGGCCGAACGTAGCTGGAAACCCATTGCCCAATCATGCTAGGAATCAGGTAAATGCATTATTTATCGGAGAGGGCAGAAGATTAAAAAGGGATATTGGGGAGGTTAAGACTCCAATGCTGACAGTATGGATTCAAATGGTCAAGGTAGGATTGGTGGAAGATACAGATAGTGTGAAAATGGTTGCAAAAAGGGTGCATAATTGGTGCCCGTTCCATAAGGGTGGAGGCCATGACATACAGAACTACGGGGACTTTCGGGTTAAAGTCCAAAAGATGATGGATAGTGGAGAAGCCCAATTCTACGAGGAGATAGAGGGGGAAATAGAAGTCATTGAAAATACAGGTGTCTATGGGATAGGAAGACCCCTAATCATCTATTATGATGAACTGGAGGAAAAAGTTATGTCAGTCATTGAAGAAAATGCGTCCAAATTAATCATTGATCTACCTGTTTCCTTTCCATACAAGGAAAACAAGGCTACACCATGGAAATATGACTGTAGCATGGTTATGCCTGGGTCTTCAAGCCAGCAGGATATTACAGGTGTGGGGCATTTAACCCGAAGCGGGAGGTGTTATGCTCCGGAGGCCGTTGAACAGGGGTTAGCAGAGAAAGACAGAGGGACTGATAAAGGGAAAAAGGTAGTCGAGCCATTCCATATTGAGATGGATTTGCCAAAGGAAACAGAGAGGGGATCAGCCCCGGTTAACAGAATGAAAAAACCAGTATGTAAGAAGGAAGCCTGTGAGTTCTTGAAATTTATAAAGCATAGTGAGTATAGCGTGTTTGAACAACTGCAACGTCAACCAGCTAGGATCTCAATTTTATCCTTGCTTTTGAATTCAGAACCACACAGAAATGCCCTGTTAAGAGTATTAAATCAGGCATATGTGGCTAATAATATATCAGTGGAAAAGCTGGATAGGTTGGTGGGAAACATCGCAACAGATGACTACATATTTTTCAGCTATGAGGAGATACCACCCAACGGTATTGGATCAACGAAAGCTCTCCATATAACTACCACTTGTAAGGGGCACATATTACCAAGGGTCCTTTTGGATAATGGTTCTTCACTAAATGTGATGCCTTTAGCAACCCTATCCAAATTGCCAGTGGATATATCCTATATGATACCAAGTTGCACGGTGGTCAGGGTTTTTGACAGAACAAGGAAAGAGGTTATGGGAACCATTGAAGTTCCTCTAGAGATACGCCCGTGCATTTATACAGTAAACTTCCAGGTCATGGATATTAATCCATCTTATAACTGCTTGTTGGGAAGGCCGTGGATACATTCAACTGGAGCTGTACCCTCTCCTCTCCACCAAAAGCTGAAATTTGTGATGGAGGGCCGATTGATCACAGTATCAAGAGAGAAAGACATAATAGCCTCCGCATCTACTGAATCTCCTTATGTGGAGCCCAATGAAGATGTCGTGGAGTGTTCTTTCCGGTCTTTGGAATTTGTAAATGCAGTTTTTGTCACTGAAGGACGAAAAATTCTGAAACCGAGGCTGTCCAAGAACACAAGGCTGGGGGTAAGAACCATCATAGGAAAAGGTTGCAGGGCTGGAAAAGGTCTCGAGAACTATCTTCAGGGAATGGCTCGAGCAATGGAAGTAAAAGGAAACAGAGACCGGTTTGGCCTAGGGTATCTTTCGAAGGCCCATGAGAAAAGAAAACAAGTTGAAAGGAACCGACAAAGGAGGATAGCCCGTCTTACGGGTATGGATATTGAGTAGGAGCCTATGACATTCCCACCTATCCTTCACAGCTTTCGCTCAGCCGGTTCTCTGTTAAGAGAAAAAAATTCTGATGATGTGCTCGTAATGATAGAGCAAGCCTTCGAGAGATTCTAGATGAATAGGGATGAGCAGATGTATGATGTGGAGATCTGCACGACTGAGAAAGACAGAATTGAAAGAGAGAATGCTAGCTGGATGGTGCGACCTTGTCCACCAGGATATAGACTAACCAATTGGAGTGCGACTGAGTTGCCCATAGTTTTTAAGTCTATTCCAAAGTAATACTTTTAAAAAGCAGTCTTAATTATCTTTACCCAGAGATATTAAGAGTTTTTTCTGTAATGGGCTTTTTAAACATTTTCATTCAATAAATAACAAGCACAATGCATTTTATCCATATTGATGTGTCCATATTCTTTCATTTTTGTTATTTATTTTGTTTTCATTATATATTTTCCTATATTGTTTTTTCTCTACCTATTTACAGGTGTGCGGATGCGGAATATGAGGACCTTCCTGTCAGTAATTCTGAAATTGATTTTGAAAGACCCATTTGCACGGGTGATTTTGAGGCTAATGAGGATACTGAGGATTATGGTCTACCTCCAGATCGATTGAGGAAAATAGAACAAGAGGAGAAACAAGTACTTCCTCATAAGGAGTTATTGGAGACGAAAAATCTAGGAAATAGTAAAGAGATAAAAGAAGTCAAAATCGGAACTTCATTATCATCATCAATAAAAGGTGAATTGATAGCTTTTCTCCAGAAGTATGTGGATGTATTTGCATGGTCTTATCAAGACATGCCAGGGTTGGATCCGGATATTGTGGTTCATAAGCTCCCGTTAAAGCCAGAATGTAAGCCAATGCAGTAAAAGTTGAAAAGAATAAGGTCTGATATGCTGTTAAAGATAAAGGAGGAGGTAAAGAAGCAATTTGATGTTGGATTCTTAGAAGTGGCAAAATATCCAGAATGGGTGGCAAATATTGTTCCGGTACCAAAGAAGGATGGCAAGGTGCGAATGTGCGTTGATTACTGAGATTTGAACAAGGCCAGCCCTAAAGATAATTTCCCTTTGCCCCATATTGATACTCTGGTGGATAATACAGCGAAGAGTTCTTTATTTTCTTTCATGGACAGATTCTCATGATACAATCAGATCAAGATGGCACCGAAAGACATGGAGAAAACCACATTTGTTACAATGTGGGGAACCTTCTGCTACAAGGTAATGCCATTTGGGTTGAAGAATGCTGGGGCAACATACCAAAGAGCCATGGTGACCTTGTTTCATGATATGATGCATAAGGGAATTGAGGTCTACGTTGATGATATGATCGCAAAGTCACAAGGAGAAGAGGAGCATATTGCGAATCTTAAAAAGCTTTTTGAACGACTAAGGAAGTTTAGACTCAAGCTAAATCCGGCAAAATGCATTTTTGGAGTCACCTCGGGGAAATTGTTGGGTTTTGTCGTTAGCAAAAGAGGAATTGAGATTGACCCGGATAAAGTGAAGGCTATTCAAAATCTGCCACCATCTTGCACTCAAAAGGAAGTAAGAGGCTTTCTGAGAAGATTGAATTACATTGCTCGGTTTATTTCTCAGTTAACCGGCAAGTGCGATCCAATCTTTAAGTTACTTCGAAAACGTGATCTAGGAGAATGGATGAAGGTTGTCAGATTGAATTTGAAAAGGTTAAACATTAACTATCCAACCCACCAGTATTAATGCCACCTATTCCGGATAAAACAATGATACTGTATTTATCAGTATTTGAGAGATCCATGGGTTGTGTTTTGGGGCAACTTGATGAAACTGGAAAGAAATAACAGGCAGTTTACACCTCAGCAAGAAGTTCACAGATTATGAGTTGAAATATTCGTCGGTAGAGAAGTTGTGTTGCGCCTTAGCTTGGACTGCTCGAAGACTCAGACAGTATATGTTGTATCACACAACGTGGTTGATTGCTAAGCTGGATCCGGTCAAATACATGTTGGAAGCACCTTCTTTGTCAGGGAGGACGGCAAGATGGCAGGTTTTATTGTCAGAGTACGACATTGTATATGTAAGTCAAAAAGCTATTAAGGGCAATGCAGTAGCTGAATTCTTAGCAAGTCGGGTAGTGGAACATTATGAGCCGTTGAACTTTGACTTCCCAGATGAAGATTTGATGTATGTGTCACAAGCAGAGGAGATTCCCTTGAAGAAGAAAGAATGGAAAATGTACTTCGATGGCGCATCTAACACCATGGGGCATGGAATCGGTGCAATGCTTATATCCCCAGAAGAAGATTATTAACCTTTCACCGCTAGATTGGATTTTGATTGTACAAACAATACTGCCGAGTATGAAGCATGTACTATGAGCCTTCGTGCTGCAGTGGATAGAAAGATCAAAGTATTGGAAGTTTTCAGAGATTCAGCCTTAGTGATTTACCAGCTACGAGGAGAATAGGAAACCCGAGATACAAAGCTAATATGATACCGAGAACTCATACTGAGTTTATTAGAGAAGTTTGAAGAAGTGAATTTCAATTACTTTCCTCGAGAAGAAAATCGGATGGCGGATGCTCTGGCTACTTTGTCATCAATGTTTAAAGTGAATGAAGGGGCGGAAGTTGTGTCGATTAAGATGAGCATATATGAGTCTCCTGCCCACTGTTTGAGTATTGAATAAGAAGCAGATGGTCTCCCTTGGTATAACGATATTTTGCAGTACATCAAGAGTCAACAGTATCCAGAACAGGCTACAGAGAATGACAAGAGGACTCTGAGAAGGCTAGCAATGGGTTTTGTTCTAGATGGCGAAATTCTCTACAAGAAAGGGAAAGATCAAGTCCTATTGAGATGTGTTGGGTCTGCCGAAGCTCGAAGAATCATAGAAGAGGTCCATGAAGGGATATGTGGCACTCATGCTAATGGTCACATGCTTGCTAAACAGATTATGAGGGCAGGGTACTATTGGTTGACGATGGAAGGAGATTGTATCAGTTATTCCCGGAATGCCATAAATGCCAGATCTATGCAGATAAGATTCATGTGTCGCCCTCGCCGTTACATGTCATGACTGCACCATGGCCTTTTTCAATGTGGGGAATGGATATGATCGGGTCTATTACCCCGAAAGCTTCAAAAGGACATCATTTCATCTTGGTGGCCATAGATTATTTCACAAAGTGGATAGAAGCTGCGTCCTATGCAAATTTAACAAAGTCGGTGGTATGCAGATTCGTCAAGAAAGAAATCATATGCCGTTATGGGTTGCCAGCAAGAATTATTTCGGATAATGCTCTCAATCTGAACAATAAGATGATGAGAGAAGTGTGTACTCAATTCAAGATCACACATCATAATTCGGCACCTTACCGTCTGAAGATGAATGGCGCAGTAGAAGCAGCTAACAAGAACATCAAGAGGAATGTTGAGAAGATGACCAATTCGTACAAAGATTAGCATGAGATCTTGCTATTTGCTCTTCATGCATATCGTACTTCGGTCAGCACATCTACAGGGGCAACACCGTTTTCTTTGGTATACGGGATGGAAGCTGTGCTACCTATTGAAGTTGAGATCCCTTCACTTCGGGTTTTGATGGAAGTTGTCCTAGAGGAAGCAGAATGGGTTAGAGTTCGTTATGAACAGTTGAATCTCATCGAGGAGAAAAGATTGAAAGCAATTTGTCACGGGCAGTTGTATCAGAAAAGAATGATTCGAGCCCACAACAAGAAGGTTCGTCCTAGACAGTTCCGAGAGGGGGAGTAGGTATTGAGAAAAATTCTCCCTATAGTGAAGGACCCGAGAGGAAAATGGGCTCCGAATTGGGAAGGACCCTATGTGGTAAAGAGAGTTATTTCTGGAGGAGCATTGATTCTAAATCGGATGGACTGAGATGATTTTAGAAATCCCGTGAATGCTGATAAACTGAAGAAGTATTATACTAAGAAGAAATTATTTCTTTCTGTAAACCTTGATCAAGGATCACTCTCTATACTGGAGGGCAAATGCGAGGAAAGATAATCAAAAATCGTGGCAAAAAGAAAGCCATCGAAAATGTGCCAAATGAAAGCCAACAAAACAAAACAAAACAAAACAAAAACAAAACAAAACAAAAAAAGAAAGTCCAAAAAGGGACAAATGTTTCAAGAATGAGTTCTCCTCAGGAAATGATCCTTGATCCAATCACCCTTAAACACACTTTGGGCCTATTTTATCTTTTCTTTCTAAACCAAAACCTTGGCCTACATTACATGCTTTAAAAGCCCATTTTGATCAAGCATGGATATTTAATTTGAAAGGTTATTCTCAGAATTCATCCCATCTTTTGAATTGATATTTTTACCTTGGAAGCATTTAGAATTCTCAGATGCATGGTAGAATACAAAAGAAAAATGGAAATGAAAAAAGAATGTAAAAGGAGAGGTTTAAGCCGAAAACCCGCAAAGGGCGACTTAATACCAAATGGAGGACACTTGAGTTGAAAACCTGCAAAAGGCGGCTCAAGTACTAATCAAAGTTTGAATCAATGCTCCGTGTAAAGGGGGAGAAAGTATCTGACAATCAGAGAAAAGGGGAACGCAGTCTGATGTAACTACAGAAGCTAAGAGGTTACCCAAGTGAATTTCTCATTCAAGAGAAATTTCAGATGGTTTGAAAAAGGAGGGGTCCAAGATATTCCTCATCCGGGGCATCTACGGCCTATAACCTTACATTTGTTTCTTATATCCTTGATATTTATGTTTACTATTATAAAAACATTTTTTGCAACAAATTCATATTCTCTTTCATATATTTTTGAGATGCATTATGGTTGTTATTAAATTGAATGATGATTAGTAATAAAAATCTTTAAATAAAGGGATTTCAAAGTATTACTAAGGAATAGATTTAAATTCTGGGCAAGGTTTAGGAAGTTCACCTAGAAAAGAAAACAGTGAACGTGGTGGAAACTCCATCATGAAGTTAGAAAATCGGTGAACTTCAACGAGAGACAGAAGCTGAGATTGTTTGACAAGATATCTTGAGTGAAGAATTCCTTAAGTGGGGCATCAATGAACAATTGAAGACTCTGTCATGAAGTCAGATAATCTGTGAACCTCAAAGAAACCATGGATTAGAAATCATGGCTTAATCATTTGATTGCATTTATTTTTAGGAAACATATAAGCATTTGCAAAGCATGACATTCTCATCATTGCATTTAGCTAACAGTGCAGTAATCAGGGAAAACTTGGACTTCCTCAAAAAGAACTCGTTTTGCTTCACAAAAGATTTGGACTCCGAGATCGCCATCAAGGTATTTATTTTTGTTTTAAATCGAATTCACTTTGTTTATCAGACGAGTTGAGCCTTGAGACCGTCGTCAAGGTATTTTCAAAAACCTGTTTTAAAGACCTTCGGGCACCAGTTTTAAAGACCTCCGGCACCAGTTTTAAAGACCTTCGGGCACATGTTTTAAAGACTTTCGGGCACCAGTTTTTTAAGACCTTCGGGCATTATTCTTAAGACCTTCGGGCACAATTTTTTCTTTTGAAAATCGAATCTGTTTCCTTAAGACAGGTCAAGCCTTGATTAGTCAGGGAATTCAATTTAAGGACAAAATCTTCAATTTATAGCTTTTTCAAAAAAATAAAAAAAAAAGTGTGGAAAATGATAGAAGAATGAAGAAGAAACCCCTTTCCCTTTCCCTCACATGTGATTTCACTGACTGTACAAAATTAGTGTTTGTTTATCTTTGCCTGATTCCTGATTCTCAGCAATAGCCAAAGAGGGGCAGCTGTAGACACCTAATTTTGTCCGGACCACTAAAACAGGTATGTTTTCTTCCTAAATTGATGTTTCAGAATGTAAAAAGATTTTTTCATCCTGCAGGAGGTACTCCGAGACTTAGTTTAACAGGGCGAGCATAAAAAAGTCAAACTTGAAAAAGGTCAACTCTGGAAAAAGTCAACCCCGAAAAGGTCAACCCCAAAAAGTCAACAACTAAAAAAATCAACCCACTTTCAAAATCAGGATTTTAAGTTCAATTGAAAAATGGTGAAAGAATTTTGATAATCCGAGGTTTACATCGAAAGATATGGAGTTCGGAAGTTGGGATTTGGAGATTTAGTAGAAAGGAAACCCTAATCCAAGAAATTTGGGGAAAAGTGCTTAAATGATCGAATTGGTCAAAATTGAAGGTTCCAAATGAAAGATAAGCACTGACTACGGGTAATGGAGAAGCCACTTGAAAGAAAAACTGAAAGAAAAGTCAATCCGGAAAAAAACCGAGAATTAGGGTTTTCGATGGATTTCGGTGAAATCGGGAAGAATCACAGAAATGGCCCGACTTGGTAAGACCAAAGCCCCCAATGGATGATGAATGATTAAAAAGGGATAGCCCAAGGCTCAGCTTGAAGAAAATCTTAAAATCGGATTTGTTTTGAGCAAAACCGGGTTTCGGAGGCAAAAGGGCAAAATTGGAAAATTTGAGAAAAATAGCAAATGAACTCCGAAAATTCTGAAAATTTAAAAATCTCATTCTTAAATTATTTGGAAGAGATTGGAGAAATAAAATCTTGATTCGGAGTTCGTTTGCAAAATGGCCAAATCCCGAGCCTCCTATGCAATAATTCAAGAAGATAAATCTCGAAAAAAATACCAAATGGACTCCAAAAATTCTGAAATTTTGCAAACCTCATTTTTAAATTATTTTGAAGAGATTGACGAAAGAAAATCTTGATTCGGAGTTCATTTGCAAAATGGCCAAATCCCGGGTTCTTATGTAGTAATTCAAGCAGATAAATCCCGAAACAATACGAAATGAGCTCCAAAAATTATGAAAACTTCCAGATCACACTTTTAAATTATTTGGAAGAGATTGGTGAAGGAAAATCTTGATTTGGAGCTCGTTTAAAAAATGGTAAAATATGGGGGGCATAAAAGGGCATTTTTGGAAGAAAAAATCCAAATAAATAGCAAACGGACTCGGATAATTTTGAAAACTTCCAGAACTCAATGTTTTATTATTTTGGAAGTATTAAAAAAAGAAAAATTGAATTTGGAGTCCGTTTGATATTTATTTGCATCAGGGGGCAAAACGGTCATTTAACCCAAGCAACCAAAAATGGCTTTTTTGGGCCTTTAAAAAAATCAGACTTGCGCTGGAAAGGAGAAGTGCTGGCCTGCCAAGGCCCAAAGGAAGGAGGAAGCTTCTGATTTTTCAATCAAATGGCCAAGAATTAAGAGTTAGTTTGAGATTCTCTTTGATTAAGCCATGATGATTAAGCCACATAGGGCAAGAGAGATGTCAACATTATTCTTGAACAGCTGTAATTTAGGACAGCTGATATGCTAATCTAAGGGTGATAATTTCATGATTTTTTCACTTTGAATTATTAGCCATTTGATGGAAAATTGGTTACAAAAAAAAAATGACAACATCCTTGAGGATTTAGAGGAGCATTCGTCCAGCACTTTAGAGGGGTTCAGAATTTCATTTTTACACTTTATTTTTGCTGATTTCTCTTGGTTTTTACTTGGTTTTTCTCTCTTTGGTTGAAGGCAAAAGAAAAAGTTTAGAAAAGAAAGGAAAGTTTGAAGAGATAAAGCTTGAAATATAGCTTCTTGAAGTTGCTCTTGAGCACCAACTCTTGCACTTTCTTGATTTTCCATTCTTATTTTTGCTATTTTGATTACTATTTGGTGAGTTTCCTTTTTAAATAAATATTTTTTATTGTTCTTATTAAGTTCTTTCTTCATCTCTTTCTTAAATATATTTTTTACAATTTTTTTTACAATATTCTCACCATGGCCGAATGGCCTATAGTTTTTATTAATGTTGCTGTTTTGGTTTATTTTATCATGTTGTTTATGTTATTTTCTTTGATCTTGATGTTTTAAGTGTTATTCTACTTCATACTTGAGTCATATTTTAATTTGGTTGCTTTGTTTGTTTCCATTTATGATTTAAATATCATGTTCTTACATTTTTAATTTTCTGTTTTCATAATGTTTAAATTTGTTGGTGTTTTAGATTTAGTATATCAAGTGTTTGTGAAAATGCTTGTGTGGTTTTTGCATGATTTGAGTTTTATATTTTAGTTGATCATGTTAGTATATCAAGTGTTTGTGAAAATGCTTGTGTGGTTTTTGCATGATTTGAGTTTTATATTTTAGTTGAGCATGTTAGTATATCAAGTGTTTGTGAAAATGCCATGCTTGTTGGAGCTTGAGGCCATTCGACTACTCCATGTGTTTTGCATTGTGTGTTGCATTTTTGCCATGTTAGTTGATAGGTTTTTGCATTTGCATGACATTTGATTTAGTTTTGCATGCTAGTATACCAAGTGTTTGTGAAAATGCCATGTTTGCTAGTTACATAAGCCATTCGGCCACTTCTTGAATCTTTGCATTGTATGTGCATTCTTGCCATGTTAGTTGATTGGTTAGCATTTGCATGATATTTGTTTGAGTTTTTGGTTTAAGCATGCTTTGTGTTTGTGAAAATGCCATGCATATTTCAGTTATTAAGTTTGGTTTATTTGCCATTCATGTTCATGCATTTTAGGTCTAGGTTGCATTAAATGCCATGCAAGTTCTTTTAGGTCTAGGTCACTATATGAATGCCATGCATTTTTTCTTGACATTTAGGTTTAAACTCATGCATTTCATGCACTATGTTTGCTGTAATTTTTTATGCATTTCATATTCATGCCACTTGAATAATGACTTAGGCCAATTAATGGTTTAAAGTCATGCTCTCTTGAGCACACTTGTGCAAAATTAAGTTTTGTCAAATTGATTATTCTACCTTTGTGATTTATTTTACTTAGCCAATTTTTATCTAACTTTCAAAAAGTCTTAGCTACTATTTGTGAGTCTTAAATATTTTTACTTTGATTTTTAAATGATTTTATTAAAGGCAAAAATGTATTTTGGCAAAACAGTTTTTTCACCCAGTACTCGTACTTTTCCGATTTTTTTGGGCATTCATCTTTAATAAAAAAATTGAGCTGATTTTTTCCTGTGTATTTTTACATGTCCTGAGTCTCCAGTATTTTTTCATATTTTTTTTGAATTTTTAAAAATAGGGTAAAAAATCGTGGCTTAAAACAAGACAGTGGAGTCAGAATTGAATTTAAAGAAAAATCATTTTTCTGTTTTGGTTAAGTTACTTAGAGGGGGCTGATTAGGAAGGCTAGCTACTGACTTAGAGTTATTTCTAAGCCTTTTTAAACTCTAAAAATGATTTTTTAAGTCTCGGGTTAAGGGTGGTCAAGTCCGAAATTTTAAACTTAGGAAATTAGAGCCATTTTAAAAAAATTTAGCCCAGTTTTTATTCTTAATTTAAGCTTTTCAAAATTGTTTTCAAACAATCACAAAGTATTTTGGTTTTAGAATATTTAATTTGACATATTTTCCTAAGGTAGCCGGATATCTTTTTAGATATACGGATTTCCTTAATTAAAGGAAAAAATACATTTTCATGCATTGCATTTTCCATATTCATGCATTCTATATAATATGTTATTTTTGCTATGATAATTTCTATGATATTGTTATGATTTTGAGTTATGTTATATTGTTTATTATATGATTTGGAATATTTCATGATATCCTATGCTTTTTATTTAATTTTTTTTTTGTTATATTATTTAGCATAAACTATGTTCATGCATTATTATTTTCATTTTTATTTCCATGCATATTATATGATAGCATTATTTTATATTCCATGTCATTTAAATTATATGCCATATCATTCATATTTGCCATGTCATTCAAATTATTTCATTTCATATAGAATATATTATGTTACCTAGGTCATTTCATGTAGAATATATTATGTTACCTAGGTCATTTCATTTCATTTAGGATATATTATGTCATTTAGGATATTTTATTTCATTTAAAATATATCATATGATTTAGGATATTACATTTCATATAGAATATACTATCTTACCTAGGTCATTTCATTTCATTTAGAATATGTTATATAACTAAGGATATTTCATTTTATTTAGAATATGTTAAGGCATTCAAATTATGTCATATCATTTAGGTTGCATTATATTATTTAGATTTTGCTATGTCATTTTATTTATGTCATGCATATACATATTCATATCTTTTAAAATATTTTCAAAAGGATAATGATTTTTCAATAAAAATAATGATATTCCCGAGTTAAAATAATTCATGAGTTCTCTACCGGGTTCGCTGGAGGAAATTTCATCAATTATCATTAGTAAAAGAATATCTTTCTTTCAAAAACGAGAATGATTCGGAAAGTTTTCCAAAACTAATAAAAATTTCTATATTTTGCCATGTTTGTTGGGGAATATAGGAAAATTTTGAATTTATAAATTCCGGATCATTTTCAATTAAAAAATGGAATTATTTTTTCTTTAAATTGGGAATTAACTTGAAATACTAAATTTAGAACCAACTTTACACCGAGACTTGAGATAACACACGACTAATAAGGTACCGTTTTATACGGGCGTTGTGGGGGTGCTAATCCTTCCCCACACGTAACCGAGTCCCGAACCCATTTCTTTGATTTCTCTGGTTTAAAACGCAGACTTGAAATTGGTTTTAAAAATGTTTTAATTAATTTTTAAAATATTTTATAAAACCGGTTTTAATAGGTGGCCGATCACATTTAGCTAAAAAAGATTGGTGGCGACTCCATGTCTTTTTGAGGTCATTTTCAAAACCTTAATTTTTCTAGAGGAATTAAGTTGACTTTTCCTCGATTTTTTTTAATGTCACGCTTAACGAATAATAAAGTCTTGCGATGAGACTCGTTATTTTTTAGGTTGCGACAAC
Source organism: Fremontodendron californicum (assembly GCA_030761205.1). Taxonomy (NCBI): domain Eukaryota; kingdom Viridiplantae; phylum Streptophyta; class Magnoliopsida; order Malvales; family Malvaceae; genus Fremontodendron; species Fremontodendron californicum. The sequence continues at coordinate 7,818,814 of JAULJL010000032.1, forward strand.
ATGGTTATGCCAGGGTCTTCGAGTCAGCTAAATACCATAGGTGTGGGGCACTTAACACGAAGTGGAAGGTGTTATGCCCCTGAGGTTGTTGAACAGGGATCAACGAGAAAGGATGAAGGAATGGACAAAGGAAAGAAGGCAGTTGAACCAGTCCATATTGAGATGGATTCGTCAAAAGAAGTAGAGAGGGTGTCAGCCCCAGTTAACAAGATAAAAGAGCCCGTAAACAAAAAGGAAGCTTGCGAGTTTTTAAAGTTCGTAAAGCACAGTGAGTATAGTGTGGTTGAGCAACTACAGCGTCAGCCAGCAAGAATTTCAGTCCTATCTTTGCTACTGAATTCAGAGCCACACCAAAATGCCTTGTTGAGAGTTTTGAATCAGGCATATGTTGCCAACAACATATCGGTGGAAAAACTAGATAGACTGGTGGGAAACATTGCAGCAAACAATCATATCTATTTCAGTTATGATGAAATACCACCCAATGGTATTGGATCAACCAAAGCTCTTCACATAACAACCACCTGCAAATGGCATATATTATCGAGGGTCCTTTTGGATAATGGATCTTCATTAAATGTGCTACCCTTGGCAACCTTGTCCAAATTTCTAGTTGATATTTCTTATATGCTGCCAAGTTGCACGGTAATTAGAGCTTTTGATGGAACTAGACGGGAGGTAATGGGAACTATCGAGGTCCCGATGGAGATAGCTCCTTGCACCTATAAGGTCAATTTCCAGGTCATGGATATTACCCCGTCCTACAATTGCTTGTTGGGAAGGCCTTGGATACATTTAGCAGGGGCTGTACCCTCATCTCTCCATCAAAAGTTGAAATTTGTTATGGAGGGACGTTTGATCACCGTATTGGGAGAAGAGGACATCATAGCCTCTGCATCTACTGGTTTCTCTTACATTGAGCCGAATAAGGAGGCTGTGGAATGCTCTTTCCGATCCTTGGAGTTTGTGAATGCAATATTCGTAGCTGAGGGACGAAAAATTCCAAAACCGAAGTGGTCCAAGAATACAAGGACTACCGCAGGAAAGGGCTGCAGGGCTGGTAAAGGTCTCAGAAAGTATCTTCAGGGGATGGCCCGGGCAATTGAAATAGTGGGAAAGAAGGATCGGTTTGGCTTAGGATATCTTCTGAAGGCCCAAGAGAAGAGCAAACAAATTGAAAAAAATCGACAAAGGAGGATGGCCCGTGTCGCAAGTATGGATATTGAGTAGGAGGCTATGACATTCCCACCAATCCTTCACAGCTTCTAGTCGGTCGGTTTCTGTTTGGAGAAAAGAATTCAGATGATGTACTTATAATGGTTGAGCAAGCCTTCGAGAGATTCCAGGTGAATAAGGATGAGCAGATACATGATATTGAGATCTGCATGACCAGGGAGGAAAGAATTGAAAGTGAGAATGCTAACTGGATGGTGCGACCTTGTCCACCAGGATATAGACTGACCAATTGGAGTGTAATCGAGCTGCCCATAGTCTTTAGGTCTATTCCAATGTAATGCTTTTAAACAAATCTTAAATATCTTTGCCTGAAGATATTAAGAATTTCTTTTGTAATGGCCTTTTGTCTAAAAGTTTTCATTCAATAAATAACAAACACGACGCATTTCCTCCATATTAATGTGTCCATATTCTTTTATTTATGCTATTTATTTTGCTTTCATTGTATATATGTTTGCATATATTGTTTCTTCCCCACCTATTTACAGGTGTACGGATGCGGAATATGAGGACCTTCCTGTCAGTAATTCTGAAATTGATTTTGAGAGACCCATTTGCATGGGTGATTTTGAGGCCGACGAAGATATTGAGGATTATGGTCTACCTCCAGACTTATTAAGAAAAATAAAACAAGAAGATAAACAAGTACTTCCTTATGAGGAGCTATTGGAATTGTTAAATTTGGGAAGTAGTGAGGAGATAAAAGAGGTTAAAATCGGGACTACATTGTCGTCATCAATAAAGGGTGAATTGATAGCCTTGCTCCCGGAATATGTAGATGTATTTGCATGGTCATACCAAGACATGCCAGGTTTGGATCCAGACATTGTAGTTCATAAGCTCCCTTTAAGGCCAGAGTGCAAGCCAATTCAGTAAAAGTTGAGAAGAATGAGGCCAGACATGCTGTTAAAGGTAAAAGATGAGGTGAAGAGGTAGTTTGATGCTGGATTCTTAGAGGTGGAAAAATATCCGAAATGGGTGGCAAACATTGTTCTAGTACCAAAGAGAGATAGCAAGGTGCATATGTGCGTTGATTACCGAGATTTGAACAAAGCCAGTCCCAAAGATAATTTCCCTTTGCCCCATATTGATACTTTGGTGGATAATATGACAAAGAGTTCTTTGTTTTCTTTCATGGACGGATTCTCAGGATATAATCAGATTAAGATGGCACCGGAAGATATGGAGAAAACCATATTTGTTACAATGTGGGGAACATTCTGCTACAAGGTAATGCCGTTTGGGTTGAAGAATGCTGGGGCAACATATCAGAGAGCCATGGTGACCTTGTTTCATGACATGATGCATAAGGGAATTGAGGTCTATGTTGATGATATGATTGCAAAGTCACAAGGAGAAGAGGAGCATATTGTAAATCTTAGGAAACTCTTTGAAAGACTAAGAAAGTTTCAACTCAAGCTAAACCCGGCAAAATGCACTTTTGGAGTCACTTCAGGGAAATTATTGGGTTTTGTTGTTAGCAAAAAGGGAATTGAGATTGATTTGAATAAAGTGAAGGCCACGTACTCAAAAAGAAGTAAGAGGTTTTCTGGGGAAATTGAATTACATTGCTCGATTTATTTCTCAGTTAACCGATAAATGTAATCCAATATTTAAGCTACTTCGAAAACGTGATCCAGGAGAATGGGATGAAGGGTGTCAGATCGCTTTTGAAAAGGTTAAGCATTATCTATCCAACCCACCAGTATTAATGCCACCTGTTCTGGATAAACCAATGATACTGTATTTATCAGTATTTGAAAGATCCATGGGTTGTATTTTGGGGCAGCATGATGAGACTGGAAAGAAAGAACAAGAAATTTACTACCTCAGCAAGAAGTTCACAGATTATGAGCTAAAGTATTCATCAGTAGAAAAGCTGTGTTGTGCCTTAGCTTGGACTGCTCGAAGGCTTAGACAGTACATGCTGTACTATACGACGTGGTTAATTGCCAAGCTAGATCCAATCAAATACATGTTGGAAACACCTTTTTTGTCGGGGAGAACGACAAGATGGCAAGTTTTGTTGTCAGAATACGACATTGTATATGTAAGTCAGAAGTCTATCAAGGGTAGTGCAGTGGCTGAATTTTTAGCAAGTCGGGTAGTGGAAGATTATGAACCGTTGAACTTCGACTTCCTAGATGAAGATTTGATGTATGTTTCGCAAGCAGATGAGGTTCCCCCGAAGAAGAAAATATGGAAGATGTACTTTGACGGGGCATCCAATGCCATGGGGCACTAAATTGGTGCAGTCCTTATATCCCCGGAAGAAGATTATTATCCTTTCACTGCTAGATTGGATTTTGATTGTACAAACAATACTGCAGAATATGAGGCATGTACAATAGGCTTTCGTGCTGCCGTAGACAGAAAGATAAAAAAATTGGAGGTTTTTGGAAACTCGACTTTAGTGATATATCAATTGAGCGGAGAATGGGAAACCCGAGATACAAAATTAATCCGATATCAAGAACTCATACTGAGTTTATTGGAGGAGTTTGAAGAAGTAAGTTTCAATTACTTCCCCCAAGAAGAAAACCGGATGGCGGATGCTCTGGCTACTTTGTCATCAATGTTTAAAGTGAATGAAGGGGCAAAACTTGTCCCAATCAAGATGAGCATATATGAATCTCCTGCCCACTACTCGAGTATCAAAGAAGAAGCAGATGGTCTCCCTTGGTATAACGACATTTTGCAGTACATCAAGAATCAACAGTATCCAGAGCGAGCAACAAAAAACGATAAGAGAACTCTGAGAAGGCTAGCAATGAGTTTTGTTCTAGACAGCGAGATTCTCTACAAGAAAGGGAAAGACCAAGTCCTATTGAGATGTATCGGGTCTGATGAAGCTCGAAGAATCATAGAGGAAGTCCATGAAGGGATATGTAGCACCCATGCCAACGGTCACATGCTTTCTAAGCAGATTATGAGGGCAGGGTATTATTGGCTGAAAATGGAAGGAGATTATATCAGTTATTCTCGGAAGTGCCATAAATGCCAGATATATGCAAATAAGATCCATGTGCCGCCATTACCATTGCATGTCATGAACGCACCATGGCCATTCTCGATGTGGGGAATGGATATGATTAGCCCTATTACCCTAAAAGCTTCAAATGGACATCACTTCATCTTGGTGGCCATAGATTATTTCACAAAGTGGGTAAAAGCTCCTTCCTACGCGAATGTAACAAAGTCGGTGGTATGCAGATTTGTTAAGAAGGAAATCATATGCCGATATGGATTGCCAGTAAGAATTATTTCAAATAATGCTCTCAATCTGAATAATAAGATGATGAGAGAGGTATGTACTCAGTTCAAGATCACGCATCACAATTCGGCACCTTATCGTCTGAAGATGTATAGGGCAGTAGAAGCAGCCAACAAAAACATCAAGAAGATTGTCGAGAAGATGGTTGATGTGTACAAGGATTGGCATGAGATCTTGCCTTTTGCTCTTCACGCATATCGCACTTCGGTTCGCACATCTACAAGGGCAACGCTGTTTTCTTTGGTATATGGTATTGAAGCAGTGTTACCTATTGAAGTTGAGATTCCTTCACTTCGTGTTTTGATGGAGGTTGGCCTAGAAGAGAAAGAATGGGTTAGAGCTCATTATGAACATCTGAACCTCATCGAGGAGAAAAGATTGAAGGCAATTTGTCATGGGCAATTGTATCAACAAAGGATGATTCGAGCCTACAACAAGAAGGTTCGTCCCAGACAGTTCCGAGAGGGGGAGTTAGTACTGAGGAAAATTCTCCCTATAGTGAAGGATCCGCGAGGAAAATGGGCCCCAAATTGGGAAGGACCCTATATAGTAAAAAGAGCTTTTTCTAGAGGAGCATTGATTCTAACTCGAATGGACGGGGATGATTTCAAAAATCCTGTGAATGCTGATGAATTGAAGAAGTATTACGTTTGAAGAAAAAAAAAAGAAAAAGTGTAATGCTATGCACATGTGAATTCAAATGATTCCAAGTGTAGAAATGGAAATTCTATATATCTACCTCCCCTAAAAATTGCTTTTTCAAAGAGAATATTCATGCTTGATATGATGAGTGGCCATCTTTCATACTCCCTTCACTAAGAAGAAATTATCCATAGTCATCCCTTTGAACCTTAGGAATTATTTCATTCGTTGAACCCTGATCAAGGATCACCCTTTACACTAGAGGGCAAATACGAGGAAAAATAATCAATAATCATGGCAAAAAAGAAAGCCACTGGAAAATGTGAAATCAAAGAATGGCAAATGAAAGCCAGCAATCGAAAAAAACAAAAAGTAAAAAAAAAAAGGGAGACAAATGTTTCAAGAATGAATTCTCCTCAGAAAATGATCCTTGATCCAATCACCCTTAAACACATTTTGGGCCTATTTTATCCTTTCCTTTTAAACCCGAACCTTGGCTTACATTACGTGCTTTAAAAGTCTATTTTGATCAAGCATGGATATTTAATTTGAAAGGTTGTTCTTAGAATTTATCCCATCTTTTGAATTGACATTTTTACCTTGGAAGCATTTAGAATTCTCAAACGCGTGGTAGAATACAAAAAAAAAAAGAACAAAAAAGAGAGGTTTAAGTCGAAAACCCACAAAGGGCGACTTAATACCGAATGGCGGACACCTGAGTTGAAAACCCGCAAAGGGCGGCTCAAGTACTGATTAAGGTTTGAATCAATGCTCCGTGTAAAGGGGGAGAAAGTATCTGAAAATCAGGGGAAAGGGGAACAACTCAGTTTGACGTAACTACGGAAGCCGAGGGATTACCCAAGTAAATTGTTTATTCAAAAGAAATTTCAGATGGTTTGAAAAAGGAAGGGTCTAAGATATTATGCATCTGGGGCATCTACAACCTATAACTTTACATTTATCCTTGATATTAACTTTTACCATTTAAAAAAAAAAAAACAATTGTTGCAATAAATTCTTGTTATCCTTCTTATAACATTTGCTTATTTCATATTTTTCTTTCATACATTTTTGAGATGCATTTTGTTTGTTATTGAATTGAATGATATTAGTAAGCATAAAAATCTTTAAATAAAAGGATTTTAAAAGTATTACTAAGAATAGATTTAAATCTTAGAAAAGGGTTTGGAAACCACTAATCCTGATGGAAAATTCACCAAGTCAAGGAAAATAGCGAATATGTTGGAGACTCCGTCATGAAGTCAAAAATTTGTGAATTTCAGCGAAGTAAAAAACTGGGACTGTTTGACAATTTATCTTGAGTAAAGGGTTCCTTAAGTGGGGCATCAATGAACAATTGAAGACTCCGTCATGAAGTCAGATAATCTATGAACTTCAAAGAAACCATGGATTAGAAGTCATGACACAATCATTTGATTGCATTCATCTTTAGGAAACATACAAGCTTTTGCAAAGCATGTCATTCCCATCATTGCATTTAGCTAACATTGCAGGAATCAAGAAAATTTGGCTTTCCCAAATCGAATTCATTTTGTTTTGTCAAATGAGTCGAGCCCCGAGACCATTGTCGAGGTATTTCCTTTTATCAAATGAGTCGAGCCCCGAGACCATCGTCGAGGTATTTCCTTTTGTTTTAAATCGAATTCATTTTGTTTTATCAAATGAGTCGAGCCCTGAGACCATCATCGAGGTATTTCCTATTGTTTTAAATATGATTCATTCTGTTTTATCAAATGAATCGAGCCCCGAGACCATCGTCGAGGTATTTCCTTTTGTTTTAAATCGAATTCATTCTGTTTTATCAAATGAGTCGAGCCCTGACACCATCATCGAGGTATTTCCTTTTGTTTTAAATATAATTCATTCTATTTTATCAAATGAGTCGAGCCCCGAGACCATCGTCGAGGTATTTCCTTTTGTTTTAAATCGAATTCATTCTGTTTTATCAAATGAGTCGAGCCCCGAGACCATCGTCGAGGTATTTCCTTATGTTTTAAATCGAATTCGTTCTGTTTTATCAAATGAGTCAAGCCCCGAGACCATCGTCGAGGTATTTTCTTTTGTTTTAAATCGAATTCATTCTGTTTTATCAAATGAGTCGAGCCCTAAGACCATCGTCGAGGTATTTCCTTATGTTTTAAATCGAATTCATTCTATTTTATTAAATGAGTTGAGCCGTGAGACCATCGTCAAGGTATTTCCTTTTGTTTTTAAATCGAATTCATTCTGCTTCTCAAATGAGTCGAGCCTTGGGACCGTCGTCAAGGTATTTTTCTTTTTAGATCATGGATAAGACCTCTGGGCACCATTCTTAAGACCGCCAGGCAAACTTTTCCAGAGTTTTTACAGTTTTAAACAATGAACAAGTCTTTGGTGGTGATAACCAAAGCCTCTGATGGAGATATCCAGAGTTTTTCAGTTTTAAAAGTGAACAAATCTTTGGTGGTGATAGCCAAAGCCTCTGGTGGAGATATCCAGAGTTTTACATTTGCTTTAGCAAGTTTTTAGTGGTGATAGCCGAAGCTTCTGGAGGAGATACCCAGAATTTTAAACACAGCTTAGCACAAGATAGGTTAAGCCCCTAAGACCATTGTCGAGGTCTTTTCTTCTCTTGCAAATCGAACTCGTTTCCTTAAGACGGGTCGAGTCTTGATTAGTCAGGGAACTCAATTTGAGGACAAAATCTTCAATTTACAGCTTTTTCCCAAAAACAATGATGATGATTGAAAACCCCATTCCCTTTCCTTCACATGTGATTTCACTAACCGTACAAAATTAGTTTTTGTTTATCTTTGCCTGATTCCTGATTCTCAGCAATAGCCAAAAAGGGACAGTTGTAGACACCTAATTTTGTCTGGACCACTAAATCAGGTATGTTTTCTTCCTAAATTGATGATTCAGAATGCAAAAAGGCTTTTCTCACCCTGTAGGTGGTACTCCAAGACTTAGTCTAAGAAAGCAGACAGAAAAAGTCAAACTCAAAAAAAGTCAACCTCAGAAAAGTCAACTCCTAAAAAGTCAACTATTAAAAAAGTCAACCCACTTTCAAAATCAAGATTTGAATTTCAATTGAAAGATGGTGAAAGAATTTTGATAATTCGAGGTCTACATTGAAAGATATGGATGTCGGAAGTTGGGTCACGGACTCTCAATAGAAAGGAAACCCTAGTTTGAGAAATTTAGGGAAAAGTGTTTGAACGATCAAATTGGTTGAAATTGAAGGTCCCAAATGAAAGATAAGCACTGACTACGGGTAATGGAGAAGCTACTTGAAAGAAAAACTGAAAGAAAAGTCAATTTGGAAGAAAACAGAGAATTAGGGTTTTTGGTAGATTTCGGTGAAACTTGGAAGAATTACAGAAATGGCCTGACTCGGTAAGATTAAAGCCCCTAATTGATGAGGAGTGATTAAAAAAGGATAGCCCAAGGCTCAGTTTGAAGAAAATCTAAAAATCGGACTTGTTTTGAGTAAAATCGGGTTTCGGAGGCAAAAGGGCAAAATTGGAAAATTTGGGAAAAATAGCAAATGAACTTTAAAAATTCTGAAAATTTTCAGATCTCATTCTTAAATCATTTCGGAGAGATTGGTGAAAGAAAATCTTAATTCGGAGTTCGTTTGCAAAATGGCCAAATCTCGAGCCCACTATGTAGAAATTCAAAAGGATAAATCCCGAAAAATAGCAAATGAGCTCCAAAAATTTTGAAAATTTGCAGATCTCATTCTTAAATTATTTGGAAGATATTGGTGAATAAAAATCTGGATTTGGAACTCGTTTAAAATTGGTGAAAGTTCGGGTGCACAAAAGGGCAATTTTGGAAGAAAAAATCCAAATAAATAGCAAATGGACTCGAAAATTTCTGAAAACTTCCATAATTCAATTTTTTATTGTTTCAGAAGTATTGAACAAAGAAATTTTGAATTTGGAGTCCGTTTGCTATTTATTTAGGTTCGGGGGTCAAAAAAGTTATTTTTTCGAAGAAACCGAAAAGGGCAAATTTATAATTAAGAAAAATATGAAAGAAGAAGGAATTGCTGGGATTTACCTCTTTTGATCAGCCAGCATAGAGGAGAAGAAGGAAGCTTGATCAATTTAATTCCTTAGTCACTATCAAGTTCACATGCTACCACTAGTACCTTGCAAATGGCCCCCCTTCATCCAATGGCTTAGGTGCCTTGTAGAAAAGTTGAATACACCATTCAATGGCCAAGATTAAATGCCAAGATGACATTTTTATTTTTTATGAAAGAACCCTCATCTAATGACCAAGAATGGAAGAGCACAAGTCATCCAAAGGTGGACATCCATTCGGCCAAGCAAGGAAGTGCATGGGATAGTTCCTTTTCAACCAATGGCTTAGGCCATGTACAAGGGATGAGTACACATGTAAAGGGCTGAGATTAAATGCCAAGATGACATTTTTATGTTGTCATGAAAGAATCCTCATCCAATGGCCAAGAATAGAAGAGCACAACTCATCCAAGGGTAGGCACTCAAAGGGCCAAGCAAGGGAGTGCATGGGATTAGTCCTCCTTTTTCATCTAAGGGCTGAGGTTATTACAAGGGCTGAGGTTATTACAAGGGCTGAGTACACATCTTAAGGGCTTCTATCAATTGGCAAGATGACATTTTTATGTTGTCATGAAAATATCTTAATCTAAGGGCCAAGATTGGAGGAGAAAAAGTGCAAAAATCATCCAATGGTTGAGGGACCATTCGGCCAAGCATGAGAGAGGGGGGGAATGTTTTATTTTTCCTTAAGTGGCTGATCATTTGAGAGGGGAAGTCAGTATCTAATGGAGAAAAGAAAAGGTTTTTGAAAAAAAAGAAAGAAAACTTTTGTTAAGGTAGTCATTCTACCATTGCTACTACATCTTTTCTTCTTCTTCCTCGTGCTTTATTTCTTGTTTTCCATGTGATTTCCTACCATTTTTTTTTACATCTTTTTTATTGTTCTTGCTTTTGAAAAAAATAAATAAAACAATGGTTAAGCTTCATGATCTTGATGAAAATCAAGTGATAATGGTTAGGGTGAGATTTGTCCAATATATCAACCATGGAGCTCATCTCCATTTTTTTTTACCTTAGTTATTTTCTATGATTTTGAGATTGAAAAGGCTTCATGACCTTGATGAAAATCAAGAGATAATGGTTAGGGGGGCTTTGTCCAATGTACCAACCATGGAGCTCATCTCTTTGTTCTTTATTTGTTTACTTTAACTTGCTTATTTCTATTATTGTTTATCTTTATGTATATTTATATTCTTGCTAACCATCTTGTTCTTTTGACTTATGTCATATTTTTGCATCTTGGGGCTATTGTCATATAGTTTAGGCCATTTCCATTTTTCATATCATCTTCCATAGCATTTAGTTAGGTCATTTTACATGACATTTCTCACAACACTTTGGTTCCTAGGCCATTCAGCCATGTGTATTTTCTCTAAGCTTTAGGTCATTTTTCTAGGCCATGATATTTGCCATTTGATTTAGACATCTAGGTCATTTTACATGTCATTTAGCATTAGGCCATTTTTATAATTCCATGTCATTTAAGTTTAGGTCATTTTATTATTCTATGTCATTTTTCATGCCATTTAAACTTTAGGCCATTTGCATATACCATGTCATTTTACATGTCATTAAAACTTTAGGCCATTTTCATATGACATGTCATTTTACATGTCATTTATCTTTAGGCCATTTTCATATGCCATGTTATTTTTCCATGACATTTAGACACTAGGCCATTTTCATATGCCATGTCATTTCACATGTCATTTAGCTTTAGGCCATTTTTATTATTCCATGTCATTTTACATGTCATTTAAGCATTATGCTATTTTCATATGCTATGTTGTTTTTCCATGACATTTAGACATTAGTCCATTTTCATATGCCATGTCATTTCTCATGCCATATGATATGGAGACTTCCCTTGTATTTTTTTTATTAAAAAAAAAAATTATAACATGAAGGGAAATCGCCGTATCATATGGCGACTTCCCCTTTTTTTTTCAAATTTTTTAAAATTTAACCAAGGGAAGTTGTCATATCATATGGCGACTTCCCTTGTTATTTTTTTTGGGTACAAAAATCAGAGTATTTTGGTAAATAATTTTAAAAAATCAGTAATTTGTTTTTTTTTTTATAGCAATATTCAAATAAATTTTCCATGATTTGATCCGTTTTGATAATGTCATGTGAGTTTTTTAAATAAAAAAGTTAACTGATGAGATCATGTGAAGTAGTTTTTTTTTTTTTTTTTAAGTAAATTACATAAACATCCTTAATTTTGTTTTATATCATCTACTCATTTTTTTTTTTTGTATTTTCACCAACTGAGTTAGTGTCACTTAACTCAGCCATTCTCTTTATAGATAGATTTATATTTATATATAACTAGATATTGCACACCCACAATCTGGGTGAAAATAATTAAAAAAAATATGAATTAAAAATAGATAGATTTATATTTATATATAACTAGATATTGCACACTCACAATGTGAGTGAAAAAAAAATTATGAATTAAAAAAAATTTATGAATTAAAAAAATATGAATTAAAAATAGATAGATTTATATTTATATATAACTAGATATTGCACACCCACAATCTGGGTGAAAATAATTAAAAAAAAATATGAATTAAAAATAGATAGATTTATATTTATATATAACTAGATATTGCACACTGTGAGTGAAAAAAAAGTATGAATTAAAAAATATTTTAAAATAAATAATTTAATGATATAAGATGTTAGTAGTTTTTTTAAAAAGGAAGTTATATGATATGGGTAGTTTTTTTTTTTTTTTTTAAATAAGTTACTTAATGATGTCACATGTAAAATATCTTTTTAAGTAAATTACATAAACATTCTTGATTTTGTTTTATATCATTTATTTAAGTTTAGTTTTTTTTTTTTTTTGTATTTTTACCAAATGAGTTTGTGTCACTTGATTCAGTGACACCAAGTTAGTCATTCCTTTTATAATAGTACTAGAATTTGTCACACCCACCATGTGAGTGGGTAATTTTTTTTAACAAAAGTAGTTATTTTTTAAGTAGTTTTTTAAAAAATATTAAAAGATATTAACCAACTGAGTTGGTGTCACATAACTCAGTGACATCAACTCAGCCATTCCTTTTATAATAATATAAATTAACATCCCTAATCTATAATTCTTTTAAAATTATTTTTTGGTAATTTTACCAACTGAGTTGGTGTCACTTAACTCAGTGATATCAACTCAGTCATTCCCTTTATAATAACTAGATTATGGCACACCCACTATGTGGGTGGATGAGAAAAAAAAATCAAAAAAATCTATACAATTATAAAATGAATGACTGAGTTGGTGTCACAAGTTAAGTAATACCAACTCAGTTGGTGAAATTACAAAAAGGCTAAATTATCAAATACTAAAATAAAGGGTATTGATGTATTTTCAATTTTTATATAATTTTTACTGTGAAAAATTTACCCATTTTTTTCTTGAAAACTACCCACTTCTTAAAAATAACTACCTACTAATCAATTTATTTTTAACATAATTTGATATAATAATTAATTTAGTCCTTTTGTAATTTCACCAACTGAGTTGGTGTCACTTAACTCGTGACACCAACTCAATCATTCATTTTATAATAGTATAGATAACTGAGTTGGTGTCACTTAACTCGTGACACCAACTTAGTCATTTATTTTATAATAGTATAGATAAATATAGATATCTATATCAATACTATTATAAAGGAATGACTGTGTTGGTGTCACTGAGTCAAAGTGACACCAACTGAGTTGGTGAAAATACACAAAAATTATTGAATGTTAAAAAAAATAAGGATAATTAAGTATTTTAATATTTTTTATATATATTTTTTTAAATTATCTATTTACTTCTTAAAAAATTATCTATTTTTTAAAAAATTACACACTTACAAAAATTACTCACTAATAAAAGCTACCCATTTTTTATATTTTTTTATATTTAATTTTTTAAAACATAATTTATTATTTTTTAAAATTTATATTCACTCACTCACGTAGTGAGCAGTGAGTGTAGTAGATATAGAAAGATAGCCGTTATAACTGAATTTAAATTCCCGCTTACCCAAATCCCTATTTCAAATGTTTAAATTCCCATCCCTCCAATTCTGAAACCAAAACCCTCCCCTTTCTTCCTCTCTTTCAAAAATTTTCAGCCATAACTCAACCTTCTCTTTCCTTCTTTTTTTTTTTTAACGGCCCCTCCGCCCTCTGCCTTCCACTTCGTTCAATCCTTCCCATTCCTCCGCCGCAAACATGCCGCTATCTTCTTCTTCGTCTCTTCCTGAATCTTCCTCTCGGCATTACACGCATAGCCGCAAGCAAAAATCCCTCGGCCTCCTTTGCTCCAAGTAAATCTCTATTCCCTCTCTCTCTCTTCCACTTTAAAATATTCTTTTTTCAATTCTAAGATTTACTTTTTCTTTTTTTATTTTTATGTTGCAGTTTTTTTGAGCATGTATAATAAGGACGGCGTTGAATTGATTGGTCTTGATGAAGCCGCGGCAAAATTAGGTCCTTAATTTTTTTTTTAATGATTTACCTATGATTTTGTGTTTTAAATTTTGTAGATCTGATTTATGTGTTTTGGGATACTTTCAGGAGTTGAGAGACGGCGGATCTATGATATTGTCAATGTTTTGGAAAGTGTTGGGGTAAATTTTTTTTTTCTTTAATTTTTGTATCTTTTTGTGTTTATGATTTACGTGTAAATGATGTTTTTTTGGGCCTTTTTGTTTGATGGATATGTAGGTTCTTACAAAAAAAGCTAAGAATAAATATACATGGAAAGGTTTTGGGACAATTCCTAAGGCTTTAGAAGATCTACAGGTAAATTCAAAGCTTTTTTATTTATTTATTGTTTTCGTTAGTTTAATGTTTTAAAAGATGGTTGAAAGTTGAAGAGAATTTTGCTGATTTCTTGTGATTTCATTTTATGGTAGGAAGAAGGTTTCAGTAGTAACTTCAAAAACTTTGATGCCAACAATAATGCAAAGGTAAGTAGATTAGTTTTTTTTTAACTGTTCTTTTTCTATCAGAGTATTTGATTTTCTTTTATGCTTGCTTAAGAAAAAGTTTATGTTTCAAATGGTCTTAGGTCTCAGTTGATGATGACGATGAAGATGATGAAGGGTTTTCCAACCGCAACACTGGAAGCCAAATTGAGACTTCAAAACCTAGCTCTGTTCTTAAGTCTTGTGCATCGTCGAAATTTGGTAAATTTCATGTTTGAATTACAATAATTTTGTCAGTTGTAATTATAATTCTAAAATGCGGTCGCCGACTTAACAAAAATTAAAAATTTCGGATCACATTTTATTCGTTACATAACACCTGCGATAGTATCAAATTTCTTGAAACATTATCAAATTTACATCTGCAACAACTATGACGCGTTAAGTAATGCTCACGACACTCGTAATCGTGACACCGCAACCGCAACGGAATCTGCAACGTGATTTAGAACTATGATTGTAATTGCGCTAAGATCTTGATGTTTTATTAATGTGCAAAATTGAATGGACTCCTCTAATTTGACATGCAAACAAATCATTGTCTTAGGGTGATTTTAGTGAAATTTAATGAAGTTTTAATAGGCAACTGTTAATGACATCTCTGATGTTTGCAGATAACCGAAAGGGAAAATCCCTGGGGCTACTTACTAAAGAATTTTGTCAAGTTATTTGTCTGCTCTAATGTGAGCCTGGTTTTTGCTCCCCATGAATGCATTGGATTACTTTGTTTTGGTCATCATTTGGATGTTTCTAAATAATTGCTTTTCAGACCGAGTTGATCTCCCTTGATGAAGCAGCGAGGTTGTTGCTTGGTAATGCTAACAATGCCTCAATAATGAGAAGTAATAAAATCTTAATTTTTCCTACTTCATTCTCAATTGAGAAACAATTACAAAGGGATAAACTGTGATTGACTGATGTACTGTGGTTCATTTGATGATTCAACAGCAAAAGTAAGGCGGCTATATGACATTGCAAACGTGTTGTCTTCCATGAATCTTATTGAGAAGGTAAATAGATCATTGAGAAAACTAATGAGGGATTAGAACTTCTTTAACTTTGATCTCTGCGGCCTTGAAATTGTTATTGTTGCAGATTTACGGTGCTTGAAAGTTCTTAATATTAAATGAATTTTGTGCAGACCCACACTGTAGATACCCCGAAACCTGCATTTAGGTCGTTGGGGCTGAGAGGGAAATCAGACAAAGGACCTGCTGACGCCTTGGTTCATGAGTCTAAGAAAAGGGTGTTTGGAAGTGATGTTACATGTTAAAGTCAACAACTCCTCTAGAATTTTCTCATCTAGAATTCTCTCCAAACTTTATTATTTCTCTAGATCTTTCTAGAATTTTCTTAGTCTTCTTTCTAGAGTTCTTTCTAGATTTTTCATTGTTGTTTCTCTAGAATATTAAGCCAACATACTAGAACTTTATAGGTTGGTTTAGTAACCAACATAGAAAGCTATAAATAGGGTGAGATGTAAGTTGTTGTGTGAGTGAAGGAGTGAAGTTGTGAGTGCATATTAAAAGAGTGTAAGTGTCTAGTGTATATTTGTCTTAAATATATAATAAAAGAGTTATTTTTTTACTCTTCAAACTCCAACAAATTGGTATCAGAGCTAGACGGTCAGGGACCGGAGTACGCATATCGGAGAAAGACAGTCTGGGATTGTGAAGATTATTGGTCTGGGAACAAGACGATCGAGGATCGTAGTTTTGTAAAGACGTGGAAATTCTGCCGGTACACGGTCAGGGACTGTGAAATTAAGTGAACAAGAATCAAATTTGAGGTAAGTGTAGGGCACTCTCAAGACACTATGGCAGATATTTCTAATTCCGCTACCAACATCGAGAAGCTCAATGAAAACAATTACAATACGTGGAGCATCTGGATGCAATATTACATGCTCGGGCAAGATTTATGGGATATTGTTAACGGTGAAGCTTCAACACCACCAACTGATGCCGGAGAACTAAGAAAATGGAAGATCAAAGCCGGTAAGGCCATGTACGTGTTATCAGTCACCATTGAGGATGGTTTATTACAACGCATCAAGGATGCAAAGACACCGAAGGAAGCCTGGGACACACTCACAATGCTGTTCGTGAGGAAAAATGATGCTAGGCTCCAACAATTGGAGAATGAACTCCTGTCAATATCGCAGCAAAATATGTCGGTAAGCGAATATTTCTCTAAAGTTTAACTCTTTGTGATGAAATTTCAAAATTAGATCCAGAAAATGTCATTACCGAAACGAGGATGAGAAGAATTGTCATCCATGGCTTGCGACCTGAATACAACGGGATTGTTACTGCAACTCGTGGATGGAGCAAAGAACCAACTTTAACTGAGTTGGAAAATATCCTAGCCAATCAAGAGACTTTAGATAAACAAATGTCTAAAGTCTCGATAAAAGATTACGAGAAAGCACTCTTTAGTAATAAAAGAGGCTTTAATAAAATAAGCAAAGTTGTTACAAAGCTAGGCGTGGAAGAAAATAAATTTCGAAGGCAAGAAACATGGCCAAAGCAAGGGGGAAGGAGCTTTCGGCAAGAGGGAGCCCAGCATCTTCGAGAAAGAGACAAAAATGAAAATAGGTATCATCGTCAAAACAATCAGTGTTACAACTGTTGAAAACCTGGTCACTTTGCTCGAGACTGTCGGTTTAAGCAAGTCCAAGGCAACGCGGCAACCTCCTCACGAGAAGAGAATAATAGCGAAGAAGAGTGGGATTTTCAAGCATCACTTGCTATTGAAGAATGCGAAGAACTTGCAGCTGCTTGCATCACAGAGTCAGAAGAAAAGTGTTCACTCGCATCGGTGAGTAAATTAATTGACTATAATAAAGATTGGATAGTTGATTCTGGATGCTCAAATCACATGACTGGAGATAAGGAGAAGTTGACTAATACCTCAACATACAAAGGAGAACGAGTTGTGGTAACTGCAAATAATTCAAGGTTACCTATTACTCACATCGGCCAAACAACTATTGTGCCACGATTTAGTCCACACCAAATCGAGCTGCAAAACGTATTCCATGTGCCAGGTATGAAGAAAAATCTACTATCGGTTTCACAACTCACTGCCGCAGGAAATTATGTCGTGTTTGGTCCAAATGATGTGAAAGTATATCCAAACTTAAAGCCAACAAGTACACCAATAATGGAAGGGAAACGTCTGGAGTCAGTCTACGTTATGTCCGCTCAGACTGCATATGTGGACAAGACAAGAAAGAATGAAACAGCTGACTTGTGGCATGCGAGGCTTGGGCACGTGAGTTACCTCAAGTTAAAGGTAATGATGAAAAAGTTTATGCTCAAAGGTCTTCCTCAATTAGACATTCAAGAGGACACAGTATGTGCCGGGTGCCAATATGGGAAAGCTCACCAGTTGCCATACGAGGAGTCAAAGTTTAGAGCTAAGGAGCCTTTCCAGCTAATTCACTCAGACGTGTTCGGGAAGATAAAGCAACCTTCTGTCAGTGGCTGCCAATACATGATAACTTTCATTGATGATTTTTCAAGGTACGTCTGGATTGATTTTATGAAAGAAAAATCAGAGGCACTTACTAAATTTATAGAGTTCAAAGAAAAGATGGAAAAAGAAGTAGGCCGAAAGATACAATGCCTACACACAGATAACGGGGGAGAATACACATCCAAGGAGTTTTCAGAATTCTTACAGGAATGCAAGATACGCCGACAATTGACATGTCCGAACACTCCACAACAAAATGGAGTTGCCGAGAGAAAGAATCGGCATTTGGCTGAGATATGTCGAAGCATGTTACATGCGAAGAATGTGCCACCTCGCTTTTGGGCAGAATGCATGAAGACTGCAGCTCAGGTGACTAATAGGCTTCCACAAGCAAGGCTTGGTTTTATCTCACCCTTTGAGAAACTATGGAACATCAAACCCGCGGTGAGTCACTTTCGAGTATTTGGTTGCGTATGTTATGTATTTGTACCAGATCATCTACGTAGCAAATTCGACAAAAAGGCAATTCGTTGCATATTTGTGGGATATGACGATCAAAGAAAAGGGTGGAGATGTTGTGATCCAACGAGTGGCAGATGCTATGTATCCAGAAATGTTGTGTTCGATGAAGCTTCGTCATGGTGGTCACCACAAGCAGTTCTGTTGCCAGACTCAAAAGAAATTAAAGAAAAACTTCAAGAAAATATGGAGGAACAAATTGAGCTTGAAAAGACTCAACCAAGTGACGAGTATTCAGAAAAGGCCCTTGATGAGGAAAAGTCATTTCGAGAAAATGAGTTCGATGAAAGAGATTCTCAGCCACTTCTGCGCAGGTCATCACGACAACGCAAACCAAATCTTAAGTATGCTAATGCTGCTCTAATTGAAGAAATAGAGCCAACAACTTATGAAGAGGCATCTGAGAAATTGGAGTGGAGAAAAGCCATGGAAGAAGAAGTTCAAGCCCTGAAACAAAACGAGACATGGGAGTTGGTGCCAAAGCCGAAGAAGATTGAACCCATCTCATGTAAATGGGTTTATAAAATAAAGACTCGACCCGATGGATCGATAGAAAGGTATAAGGCTCGATTGGTGGCTCGCGGATTCTCTCAAAAGTATGGGGTGGACTATGATGAGACCTTTAGTCCGGTTGCAAAGATTACAACAGTACGAGTATTACTTGCCCTTGCAGCAAGCAAATCTTGGAAGTTATGGCAAATGGATGTGAAAAATGCCTTCTTGCACGGAGAGCTAGATCGAGAGATTTATATGGAGCAGCCCGAAGGATTCACAAGTAAAGTTCATCTGGATTATGTGTGTAAGTTGAAAAAGGCACTCTACGGATTAAAACAAGCACCGAGAGCATGGTACGGTAAAATTGCCGAATTCCTAATACAAAGTGGTTACTCAGTTGCAGCAGCAGATTCGAACTTGTTCGTGAAAGAAAAATGAGGTAAGTTGGCAATAGTCTTGGTTTACGTGGATGATCTAATCATCACCGGAGACAACGAAGAAGAAATCAAACAAACTAGAGGCAATCTCTCAGTACGTTTTCAAATGAAAGAGCTTGGAGAGCTGAATCACTTTCTCGGGCTAGAAGTAATCCGTACCAAATAAGGAATATTCTTATGTCAACACAAGTATGCAAAAGATCTTATACACAAATTCAGGATGACTGATTGCAAGTCGATATCTACGCCTATGGAAGCCAATGCAAGACTCTGTAGTGAAGAAGGTAAAGAATTAGAAGACTCAACAAGTTATAGGCAACTAGTGGGTAGTCTAATCTACCTTAGATTAACAAGACCCGACATTGCATTCGCTGTTGGAGTAGCTAGCCGATTCATGGAGAAACCAAGGAAACCTCACTTAGATGCGGTTCGACGAATCTTGAGGTACGTAAAAGAAACTATTGATTTTGGACTTCTATACAAAAAGGGAGTTTCGTGACAAGTTATAGGATATTGTGATGCCGATTATGGTGGAGATCATGATACAAGACGATCAACAACTGGCTACATATTTAGTCTTGGATCCGGCATAATCTCTTGGTGTAGCAAAAGACAACCTACGGTATCATTGTCAACTACAGAAGCAGAATATAGAGCAGCAGCTATGGCAGCACAAGAAAGCACGTGGTTGATACAGTTGTTAAAGGACCTGCACCAACCGATTGACTCTCCAGTACAACTCTATTGCGATAATCAGTCAGCAATAAGCTTAGCTGAAAATCCAATCTTTCATGCCAGAACCAAGCACGTAGAAATACATTATCACTTTGTACGTGAAAAAGTACTTCAACGAGATGTTGAACTGAAATACATCAAGACTGAAGAACAAGTAGCTGACTTGTTTACCAAGGGACTTAGCGGTGTAAAATTCGATGAGTTCAGAAGACGACTTGGCATGACTACCAAATCGACATCAGGAGAGTAGTTGTTGAGGGGGAGTGTTAAAGTCAACAACTCCTCTAGAATTCTCTCATCTAGAATTCTCTCCAAACTTTATTATTTCTCTAGATCTTTCTAGAATTTTCTTAGTCTTCTTTCTAGAGTTCTTTCTAGATTTTTCATTGTTCTTTCTCTAGAATATTAAGCCAACATACTAGAACATTATAGGTTGGTTTAGTAACCAACGTAGAAAGCTATAAATAGGGTGGGATGTAAGTTGTTGTGTGGGTGAAAGAGTGAAGTTGTGAGTGCATATTAAAAGAGTATAAGTGTCTAGTGTATATTTGTCTTAAATATATAATAAAAGAGTTATTTTTACTCTTCAAACTCCAACATTACAAACATCAGTTTCAAGAGGAATAAGGTTGATTCTTCAAAAGATCAGAACGTCAACCAACGCACAAAGTTGAAAAAGCAAATAAAAGTTGAAAATTTGGTGACTGTGGCTGATAGAAGCAGTTCGGAGGATTCAAAACAAGGTTCAAAGAGTTCAGTTTGGTCCTTTTGCTCCTATAAACTTGACCAATATTGATAACTCTGAGAATAATGTGAAGCGGGTTCATGATTTGGAGAGTCTTGCTTCCACTTATCGTCCTCAATATCACAATCAAGGTAAGGTATAGTTTAATATCTATTATACAAATAAGTGGAATGGTTTGATCATACAAGTGATTTTGTTTCATTTTTAATGCGATGAAAAATTGGTCAGCATGAAGAGTAAGTTACATATATACATTTTTAAGATTTACACATGAATATCACATGCTAATTTGCTGATATATTGTTTAATGTTCAGCAGTGTACTAATAAACGAGAAAAAGGATAAGGTTTTCTATACGTTTCCTGTTAGATGAGCTCTATCATAGAGGCTCATGGCAATTCCATTCTTTTTTATGAGTTATGTTTTGTGTCATTTCACATAGAATTTATATTAACAAGACTCGGGGGTGAATGTAGTATATAGATATGTGTTCGACACGGGTATGCTCAATTTTTAAAAAGTTTTTTCATATATTTTAAAAGTTTTAAAGTTTTTGGTCGCGTCGTGTTTATCGCAATTGCGGATGTAAGGGATGCTATTGTGATCATTGCGATAATCACGATCGTGAATTATTCAGTTTTACACAACTTATTGTAAAACATAATAATTATAGTTATAATAATAAAAACTCATTTTTAATAATTTTTAAAGTATTTTACGACACTATGATTTTTTTATTGTTTTAACATTTTTATCATAAAATTTTTATGGTATTTAGAATAATTGATGATATTTTAATTTGTTTATTTTTAAGTTAAAATAATTTATTTACATTTGTAGTTATAATTTAGAATTAATATACATATTTAAAATGTTTTTCGTTAATACACTCATGAAGTTCATGAAAATAAGTACCATAAATACATATAATAAAATGCATTTTTTTATTTTTAAATTATTTAAATAATTCACAAATTATATTTTATTTTTGTATATAAAAATATAAATATCCCTTACAACATTAAAATGAATATACAAATAAATACATAAAAAATGAAAGCTAAATTTTTATACCTATTATTATCTTTTCTTTTTTTTCTTTCGTTTTTCCCCTTCTCTCCTTAATTTTTCTTTCTTTCTTTCTTCTCTAGCCCCAGTAAATGCAGCGTATAGACTTTGTATAAATTCCATAAAAAAAAAAAAAAAAATATTTCATGTCTTCAACTTCTCTCTCTATCTTCTCTCAATCCTCTCCCTCTCTCTTTACTCTCATTATCAACATTCCAGGCCACCTTAAATCCAGATTTCGGCGTTTTATCGCCGTGCTAGTCGCCATTTGCCGCCGCCGGTTGCCGATATCTTTTTACTTTAAAAATTTAGCTCCAAACTTTTCTTGGTCTCCTTTTTCACACTACCAGATTGATTTTTCAAAAAGGATTTTCTTAACGTATGTCTTTAGACACTTTTTAAAGTTAGTTAATATATTGTTTATAATAATAATATTATATTAAATACAAAAATTGATAATTTTATTTATTATTTTCAAGATATTAATTGAAAATATTATTATATTTAATAATCTTAAAAAATACATTTATGACACTTGTTAGCAAAATCCTTTCAAAAATATGCTCTGAGAAGCCTAAATCTACAACGCAAATTGCGACTTCCACCTCTCCAAAAGTTCTACTTCCGTCGCTCCAAACGAAACTCTTTCCTAATATGTTGTTTGTCGTCCCTTACTCTCTCTCTCCACCAAATTTCGAGCCCAAAATCCTCTTAAACTTGTTTGAGATCAATTCTCTTTTTTTTTTTTTTTTAATCTTCAACTTCTTTGGGTGGATTTCTTGTATCATGTGTTTATCTTTTATCTGTTTTGTGTTCCTCTGTTTGAGGATTAAATTTTTTTTTTTTTTGGAATAATTTTTTTAGGCTGCCAACCTTTCATTTTCTCTTTTTTTTTTTAATTAAAAAATATAATAACAATAGCGGGTATGCGGTCCAATATTACCGTAATTTTTAGTTATGACTTTATTTGCAGCCGCATTTTACCGTTATTAGTATGAACTGCCACTTACACCCCATAACGGTTGATATTGGTAACGGAAGCAATCGCTACCACGAAATAGCGGCTGTTATTTCGCGACACGATAGCTATTTGAAACCCTAAATATGAATATTTTAGAGAAAATAAAGACTCGGGTAACATAGCATAAAACTTTGGTCAATGAAAAATTTTAAAACCAGCTTGCTGAGATGTAACATTTAATCTGGGCAGTTGCTCAGTACCTTTGGCCTGTTCAGCACTTTTCTCAGTTTTTGTGATTATTATTACCTTTGTGTGCCTGCCTCTTTAGCTAGTTACATCATAGACTTGTTTCGTTTTGGCTGTGTCATTAGTGCTCACTGGAATTAATGCTCCTTTTCATTTGATAGCAACACATAATAATTCTAAATAAAAATCTCATTTTGCTGACATATTGCAGCTTTAAAGGACCTCTTTTCGCATTACATGGAAGCGTGGAAATCATGGTATACGGAAGTAGCTGGTAAGAAGCCGATACAACAAATTTCCTAGTGCTTTCACCACTTGCTTTTCTCGTTTGGACTGCTCAAAATAACTAAGTATAGCATTTGGGAGCCATTCTTTTCCTAACCTGATCTATCTCCGTTCTTTTTCCCCCAATTTTTTTACCTTTTTCCTTTTACGTTGAAGAGATGACTGATGACCTCTTGTCTGTTGCATTCTCTCTTTGCACCAACTTGAGTGGCAACACTGCATACAAATTCACTTAAAAAGTCGATGCATCGTGTCCTAGACAATTGCAAATCATTATCTGCCATTTTAAGTTGATTAGATAAATTTAGATTGTGAAGTACTGACGAGGTGTTCATGGTCGAGTTTAAGTATGGTATCAATATTATATATATTTGCTCAAATTCGGCTCGGTTCAAAATATGAATTTCAAATTTTGTTAAGTTTGTCAATATTTGTAAATAGGTAATCAAAATCTGTTTATGCATGTTTATATATATATATTTTTTTTTTTAAATGTAGACAAATATATTATTTTTTATTTAATTTTTAATAATTTTATCTCTTTTTTATTATTAAATTCTAAAACATAAATAACTTAACATATTTTTAAAATTTTAAACTATAAAATTATATATTTTTTTTATATGATATAAATTACATAATATATAAATAAAAAAAAATATTTATATAAATGAAAAACGGATTAGGCTTGGACTTTGATTGTTGGAGCCAAAGTTTGGTCTATTTTTTAAATCGGCTTTATTTTTTTGCCCAAACACATGTTTCCAGCTTAATATTTTTGTCCAATTCTTCTCAAATATCGGACGGATCTTCAAACTTGAACGGATAATCCGACCTTTGAACAAGTTTAGTACCGATGGGAAGAGCTGATGAGTGCATTGCAGGAGATCTTTCTTCAATCACTAAAATTTTCAGCTTTTCCTACTAACATGAATGAGTGCTTTCAGATCATGAGAATGGTCTCTGATCTGAATAGTTTCTTCTTCCACACCTTAATCTTTGATGTCATGTGAATCTTACTCGGATGCCCCAAAATGGACATTGCTAAAATCACATAATTAGTGTGTTTAATAGTTGTGATCAACTTCAAACTCGAGAGATTCATGAAACCTTTTAATTGCATGAAGTTATAAAAGCCTTAAGCCTCTCACTTGGAGGTTGTACTATTACACCTCACAAAATTTAGTATTGACTTCAATCTATTCCGTAAAGTCCTTTGGAACTATCCTAAGCTCAGCCTACAAATGATTAGTGTTCATTAAAATTGAAAAAATTGAATCGAAAATCAAATTCACGAGATATTTAATTTTTGATCCATTATTGATTCAAATCAAAACAATTTACATATTAAAATAAATAATTTTAATGTTAAATAAATAATAAATATTATAAATAATTAATAAAAATATACATTTGATTTAATAATATAGTTTTTAAATAAATTTATGAGGTTAAAAGTTTAAATTTTATCCCTTACAAAAAAATTTTAAAAAAATAAATATAAAATTGGTTTAATTTGGTTTTTAATTGGTTGAGTTAGTCTTTTACCAGTTTAGTAGATTTTCAATTCTAAAATACATATTGAATTGACCATACCATATGTTTTCGGTTGAATTAATTTAATCGATTGATTTGATTCGAGTTTTTCAACATTGATCTCCATAAAAATGTTGAAGATCTTATTATTTTTGAGCATTTTTCAACACGTGTGAATAAATAAATTTGCCAACCATTTGAATATTGATGCACTCAAAAAAATATATCTTATTAATTTATATTTAAATTCAAAATAAATAAAATAAAATAGGAGGTTTTTAAAATTCGTTTAAACTAAAGCAAGCAATCAAAAGAAGAAAGCGAGTAAATAAGAAGTAATCAAATATGAGAAAAGTATGGTTAAGGTTTTATTCTCCACCACTAGACATCATTGACAATTAATAATCAGATCTATCAACATTAATTAACTATCAAAATTATCAACTGTAGATAACAACAAGCTCTGTTACCCTAATTTTTCCTTAGTTCGTTGTTAAAAGAACAAGCTCTCTATTTAATCTCTAACCACTAGACAACCTAGAATAAGCTATCTAGATTTAATGTAATAGCAGCTTTATGATAAGAAAGATAGATTGATCTAGGCAACTAACATATAAGATCGGATTGTTTAACTTATGTTATGTTCCAATTTGTAATTAGCGAAAACTTGACCATAATCATTAATCACAAATTGCCACTTATGAATAGGAAATCAAGATAATTACACGAATCAAAACTTCTAAACTAGCAATATATAATTATCAAAATCTATCTAGTTGGCCACTAGAAAAAAATCATGAACAATTCTTATAGAAGAGCATAATCAATTTTGATTAGAAAACTAATGATAGATAAATCTGAAAATCAATTACAAAACTTGTCTAGGGCTTTGAAATCACCCTTAACCAAATAAAAGTTTAGCCTTGCATAGGCATAGTCAACATAAACATGAATATTCAAAAGAAACTAAAAAGAAAAATAAAATAAAACTTGAGAGATTAAAGAAGAAGAAGATTGATAAATAATCAAAAGTATGTCCTCTTTGGTGACTCAAAAGATGATATTTATAGAGCCTTAAAGTCTTGGAAACTCTTTTTTGCTCTTCAAAGAAGGTAGGAGTCAAAATAAGGCAAGTTTGGACTAATTGCGTATTTTTGCGGTTTTGGAATTTTTTTTCTGGTTTTGAAACTTTTTCTGGTAGTAACTCGGCGTCGCGGCGCCAACTTTCTGTCCCTTGGGCGCCGCGGCACCGACTCTCTGTCTGGTCCGTCTTCAACTGCTACACTGTTTCGCACTTCATCGGCTGATTTGGGTGACCATCCGTTATCCGATTTAGGCGTGTAAACTATCGTTGGAAAGGTATTCAGTTTCATCAAATAAAGTTTTTAACATAATGATTTCTTAGCAACAAGCTCCGGAGGTCATATCTGCCTGATCACTTAGCATTGAGAATTTGATTTTTTTTACTCCAAAATCTTCTTCCATTTTATGATTGTGACTTTATAAGCTCTTTATCATTATATTTGACATGTTTTGACTTTATCTCTTCCAAAATACCTATAATTCATAAAATCATAGTAATTTGTCAAGAAACTTAAGAATTAAAGCACAAAGTATAAAGAAATAATATATGAAAATGTATGAAATTAAACACTTATCAAATATATATATATATATATATAAGGATAGATCTACTTACACTGCTGTAAAACTAAATTAATTTTATACATTTTCATAATTTTTTATACGATTTATATTTGTTTAATATATATATATATAGAGAGAGAGAAAGAGAGAGAGAGAGAGAGGAAGGATCAACTTAAATTAGTGTAAAATTAAATTGGTTTTACACACTTTCGTATCTTTTTATACGATTTACATTGTTTAATTCGATCATCGTATTTCATTTTCTATTTACATAGATCATGCACGTTGAGTTTCGAGTAAATTAAAATTGTCTAGCTATTTGTTTGATATAAAAAAAATTTAACTGTTAAATATATATTAAAAAGACGATATCCTCAATCGATATGATAGAGATATTGGATCGATTTGAAACTTTACGTGCACGACGAGTACAATCATATTGTTAAATTCAATAGTTGATTTGTTAAAATATAAATCGTAAATAAATTTATGAAAATATATAAAACTAATTTAATTTTACATATATGTAAGTGAATTCCTCCTTTATATATATCCAGCAACGAAAATCATTTTTATTCTAATTTGAGGATATGAGCCAAACAGGAGAGACCCTGTGGTGGCCGTGGCGAATTGGGAAATGGATGGATGGATTCATAGAAGTATTTCGTCTTCAAAACTGACAAATTAAGTTGACAAAGCATTGATTAACATTTTCATTTCCATTTCCATTTCCATTATTATTATTATTTTTAAAGCATTCAAGGATTGCAACATAGCAATTAAGTATCAAAAATGTATTTTGATGCATGTTCTTTCCCCCAAACAAGCACAGCCATCAATCATAAACTTTGTCATCCATTTAAAGTGGGTATGATATGACTAATATTTAGTTGGTTTGAGTGATAAAATGGTTGAAATCAATATTCGAATCTTAAAAATCATCAATGTTGAGAGCGCTTTATCATTACGACAAAAATTAATCTTCTATCAACTATAAAACATCTTTTAAGTTCCTAAATTTTCTACAATTCCATTCACCAAAGAAAACTTTATACTAGACATATTACCTAGAGCACACATCATGATCAAAAAGTAACGAAAGGATGTTACCTTAGCAGTTGAATGGTGGCACTTTTTGTACCATCCCCACTAGCCAGAAGATTGGGAGAGATGAACCGAAATTGGGCAAAAGATGCGAAGCAGAACATTTTAGGGACATTCCGCAGATATTAACATAGAAAAATCAGGTTTACTTGAAGACGAAAATTATGCTTGGCTTCTTCATTTTAGTTATGCAATTCCCACTTTTAAGTCTTGGTTTTGTTTAATGTTTTGGTTTGACTTTCGATCCGATTTTTTAACCTTGATTTTAATTTATTTCCAAAAATCCATAGTCTCATATGTATACAACTGTTTCTTCCCTACAAAAGGAGTCAGGATGTCTTGATCCAACCGTACAAAATCTGAGGGAGATATACATCTTGATTCAGCTAGATCCAAAATGGACTAATGACAATTGTACCAAAAAATTAAAGAAATTAAATTCAGAAAAGATATTCTAAGTATTTCCCTATACAAAAGAAAGTCCCAAGGAGGCCTCACCTGGTACCTAAAATCACAATATGGGTTGAAAACTATATTACTCGAATTCGGGTATGAGTGTCGAATATGGCTATGTGTCTGGCACGTATATGTTTAATTTTTTTTAAAATTTTTTTATGTACTTAGAGGATCATATCCTTATACTCATATTCAATATGAGTCAAACACGAATATTGAACACCAATATTTAAAAAAAAAAAATGAAAAGACGGAGCGATGTAGATTGAAACATCCCAAAGAAAATATATGCATGATTCAGTTTTATTTAGATTCCAGCTCCATCCCCACTAAAACAGTGTAAGTGTATACTTTTACCTATATAGCTACATTATTATAGCCTAGAAAACAGAAGTAACTGTACGGCCCCAAAACACCACATATGAAAATTTCATCAGGTTGATGTGAATGGAGGTAGAACTGAAGTAACATAAAATAACTGCAACTTTACTTGTGTGACTCCTAAAGACGGACAAAGCAAGATGAATGGAGGGCTTCGCAAAGCTGGAGAGACATCTCAGATTGGCTGCGGTAGCGAAACATGAATTAAGAATTTTCAGCACGATGAAGATTAATGATATTAAGATGTTATAGGAATATGAACCAAGGAAAAAAATTTCTATTCGATCATGATGTGGAAAGATGGCACAACTTCAAAAGAAAAAACAAACTCTATTTTTTGAGCTGATGGAAATTTCATTGGTGGCTATAGATGACAAAACTCGATTCGATTTTTTTGAAAACGGGGACGGGATAGTTTTGAAAAAATATTTTTTCCGTTCCATCCCGCTTTTTGAAATTCTTATCGCTTCAAATATTTTATATTATCTTTTATATTTTTAGTATATATATTAGATATATATACTAAAATCATATATATATATATATATTAATCTTTTATATATATACTTTTAGTATATATATGTATATTATATATATATATATTAAATTATGTTTATGAATAAATTATAATATAATTTTTTACAATATTAAATTAAAAATAATTAATAAAAATTATGGTGTAGTATCATAAAACGGTTATGAATATAATCAACATTCATAAAGATAAAAAATTTCAACATCTATACAAGAATGAGACGAAAGTACATAAAACAATCTTCGTCTGTCTTGCTCTATTGTCATCCTATTAGTGGCCACGTCATGAGCTGATGCTCGGTTTACTGGCGGGAGTATTGTTTGGGTTCTATTAGAAAGCTCATCAACATTATCGACACTGACCAAATTAGGCAAGTTTGGACCATCCTTCACAATAGGTTCTCTAATAACAACCCTTGGCATATAGAGGAGTCACTCGGCCCACTCTGTGTTTCGGCCCAACATTCACTTCAAGCAGATATTGAGTCATTTGTATTATGGGTCACTGAATTTAATATCAATTTTCATGTAAGTCATAAATCTTTAATGGATTTTGCTAACAAGTGCCCTAAGGGCACTTGTTAAGGTTACTATATATAGTAATATCTTCATCCAATGCATCAGAAATGATGAATAAAGTTGTCAACTTTTGCATTTAATACAATATTATTACTATAAATAGTATATTAACTAACCTTAACAAGTGTCTAAGGGCACTCGTTAGCAAAACCCATCTTTAATTTCATCAAATTATATCACTGAACTTCTATTATTAATAAATTAGATTATTTATGCTAATTTCTTTGAGTAATTCTAATTGATTAATAATAAAAGTTTAA
Organism: Fremontodendron californicum; assembly: GCA_030761205.1. Classification (NCBI taxonomy): domain Eukaryota; kingdom Viridiplantae; phylum Streptophyta; class Magnoliopsida; order Malvales; family Malvaceae; genus Fremontodendron; species Fremontodendron californicum. The sequence continues at coordinate 7,848,519 of JAULJL010000032.1, forward strand.
TGATGTAATTTAATAAAATTAAACGTTTATGATTTATATGAAAGTTGATGTTAAATTCAATGATTCATAATGTAAATTACCCGACAGAATTATTCTGTGAAAACAAAGCTAGAACTTCCTTCAATTTCAAAATTATTATCAAATTAAAGAAAATTTTTATTGCCGTCCAGAATTAATATTCTCTTTCCTTACTTAACCCTCTTCCCTTTCGAATGACTTGGCTTAACAAAAGCCTTTTCCTTCGATTTTCCTTTATTGATATGGATAGAAACTTTACCATCCGGAGAGAGTTTTTTTTTTTTTTAAATTTAATCCTACAATTATTTCATCATGGGAATGAGAAATGAAACAGAAACAAAAAATAGCCAAAAGAAAATAAATGAACGGATCAGAAATGGGAATAGGAGTTGTCATTTCAAGATTGAGTCCCAGAAATGAAAGGACATAGAGAATCCCCATCTCTTCTCCCATGTTATCCTCTCATCTGAACCGTTGGATTCTCAAATCCACTGCTGCAATCTCCTAGTCAGCTATTATTATTATCATCCAAAAAACGAAGAAAAAGCATAGGGAGAGATGGATTGGAGCGTAAACTACGAAGCAAATGCAATGCAAGAGATGGTATCCGATGGATATAAGCTTGCTTTTAACCATCGCATTGCTTAATTACCTTAGCTGCCAAAGATCTTACCGTTCACGAAAATGGAGGCAAAGATCGTGAAAAAGATCTTTCTTTTTGCGTTGCGTTGCGTTGAGAGATGGAGCCAGCCATGCATCACGTAATAGCAGAAGCTTTTGGTTGACGGTGTTTATAAATAGGATTTTGCTGTTACTTTTTTTTTCTTTTCAATTTAATGTAATAAAAATTAATAATAATAAGGTTTAGTTAATATAATATTTATAATAATATTATTATTATATTAAATACAATAATTGATAATTTTATTCATATTTTCAATGTATTAGACGAAAATATTATTATATATATGCACTTATTAGCAAAATTCATAATAATATTATAGATTTTGCTAACGAATGCCCTTGAAATATTTTTTAAGATTAATTAATATATTATTTATTGTAGGAGTTTTACTAAAAAGTGTTCTTAAGACACTCTTTAAAGTTAGTTAATATACTATTTATAATAATAACATTGTATTAAATGTAAAAGTTAACAACTTTATTCATCATTTTTCAATGTATTGAATAAAAATATTACTATGTATACTATCTTAAAGAGTGCTCTTAGGATACTCGTTAGCAAAATTCTTATAGTAATAATATTGTATTAAATGCAAAAGTTAACAACTTTATTCATCATTTCTAATGCATTGATTGAAAATATTTGATGTAGATATTTTGTATACAAGGGTATTTTAGTCTTTTACCTCGATCAAGAGAGACAAACAAATGACTCAACACCACCTTAGACGCACACTAGCAAGTCAGGCATACCTGACCCATGTCAGGTGTGATCATCGTAGGCTGCCTCACATCAGACAACTGACAATGAACGCATGTCATCCATGCATGGCAAGGGACGTACCGTGTCAAGCCTCAAACACACTAGCGTGATCGCTGCTGGCTATCTCACCTCGGACAACTGACCATGGATGTGTGTCATTCACACATAATGGGGTACATACTGCGTCAGGCTAGCCAACCCGATTGCACCACGTCTCTCTCTCTCTCTTCCCCCCTTCTTATTCCTTATATAAGGTATCTCATTTTCTAGGTAAAAGGGGGATCTCTCTGCTCACCTCCTCTACATACTGATTTGAGTGTCTAAGAGCCAACGTCGGAGCAACCTACGACCTCTCCTGACGTGTTTTCTTCCTCTTTCAAATGCGTACCCTCAGATCCACTCCCGACACAAACAATATTATTTTATTTAGTAACATTAAAAAGTATCCTTAAAATACTCGTCAGCAAAATCTTAATATTATTATGAAAAATGTTAAGCAATCTCTAATGATTCTAGTTAAGGTGATATTCATAAAAAAAAATATAATTAATTCAATACAAATATTATATTAAATACAAATATTTTTTAAAAAAATAATAATTAAATAATCCTTAACTGATATTTATAAACATTCATTAACCAAATCCAATTATTAAAAAATAATTAATTAACTTAAAAAATGTATAAAATATTCATTAAAAAACTCTTATATATATTATTTAAAAATATTTAAAATATTGTTTACATCGTTTGATTCATTATTTTCATCAAAATCAATAAAAAATAAAAACACTGTTAACTTTTTCCATAACAGAAAAAGAATATATATTTGTTCGTACATAACGGTGCGTATTAGGGATATGGAAGTGACGCGCAAGCACGTGGACGTGAGGGCTCGAATCCCAGTCCAAGTCCCAGGCAGTGCGGCTTTCTTTCTTCTTTTGACGCCGCCGGTTTGCTAAAAGAGTAGTAGAAGGTTTTTTCCTTGAAAAATTCGTATTACTTTTATGTTTTATAATTATATTTAAAATATTATTATATATATATATTATTTTTATATATTATAATTATATTTAAAATATTATATATTTATATAAATTTTGATATATTAATAATTTATATTATATAAAATTTGATATATTTATATATTTATATTATGTTTAAATTATTTTTTATATCATATTTTAATTATTAATTTTTTAATTATATTTATGTTTTAAAATTATCAGATTTAACATGAATTCACGATCTTGACCTTTGGTCAATTGGATTTTCTTCTTCCACTTTGTTTTTGCCACTTTTACAACCAGATTGACATAAATTCTAAGTGAATAATAAATGTGGCGGATTAAGTAAGTGAATTTCTTTATTTTTTTAGAATAAATAGGTGAATTTCATGCAATTTTTTTTTTCAATAACTGTTCTCTACAAATAATCTTAATGTTACAAATAGGGTTTAAGTAAATTAAATTACTCAAACTTAACTTAATGAATACTTACATTCCATTTGATTCAGTATAAAGTTAAATAGATTCAAGTGTATTTTTATTTTGTTTGTATTATTTTTATATAATTATGTTTTAAGTATTTTATATTTATATAAATTTTAATACGTTAATAATTCATGTTATATATAAATTTTAACATATTTATATATTCGATTTATATTTATATTTTTTTTTATATCATATCAAATTTTAACTTTTTTTTTCGTATTACATCTAAAATTAACAAGTAATATCCATAATTTCATCGGTCTAAATCACGGTCAACCCACAAAGTTTGTTGCACAAACATGGTATTATCCATCGACGTATGAGATATAAGCGTGGGCAAAAGAAATTTTGTCTTTAAAATATGTGAGGTTTAGATATGTTTAAAAGTCGAGTTATTCGTTCAAGTTTGAATATTCGTTTGATATTTAAAAGGGTTTTGACAAAAATATTAGACCTAAAATATAGATTTGTACAAACAATTTTTATATTTTAAAAATAATTTTAATTAAATATTTTAATTTTGTAATTTTTATAATAATTTTGTAACTTTTTAATTTTTTAAAAAATATATTAATGTTTAAAAATATAATTTTTATTTTTTTAAAAAAATAGATATTAATTTTTAAAATATAATTTTAAATATTTTTATAATATATTTTTCTTTTTAAATTTTTTTTAAAAAAAAATCATATATTAATTTCTAAAAATTTCAATGATACCACATGTCATCACTTGATTTATTAATGCCATATCATCATTTATATTTAACGATTTTAAATCAAGATACCACATTAATACACAATTTGATAGTACAGATATCATGTTGAATATTTTTAAAAATAAGTATTATATTGATAAATTTAATAAATTTTAAGAATCATTACAATACTTGTTTAATATGTAAAAAAAAAAAAAAATTGAGATGATTACAAAATTTAAAAAAAGATAAAAATAACTATTTATAAATAACCGAGGTAAATGCTGATCACTACAACAGATATTGATGTCTCTCAGAGTGTTTTTGTGGAGACGATAGACTCCATGTTTATTTCACTTCACTATATAGTTAAGGAAAGTGTAAAGTTATTTTTTAGACAAAAAAAAAAAAACGTGGTGAAAGCGGAAGAGAAGAGGCGTGAGAAAGACAGCAGCCCCGCGAAAGTCACTAACCAGTAAAGTAACTGTGTGCCAGTTTCAACTACGCTCTACTTTATCAGTATCAGAATCAGAGTCAAAAACCAAAACCAAATCCTCAGTTAAAATTATTAACATCCGCCATACGATTTGTCTTCTGCCTCCATTTTCATTTTGGTTCCGTTTCCCTTTTTTTAGTTCTTTTTTTATTATTACTTAATTTAATATATTTAGTACATTTTACATGGAAATAGAAGAAATAGTAGTGGTAGTCAATTTGACAGGACAAGAAACAAGTGGGGGATAATGCTCCCTCCCTCTGCTTCAAAGATTTGCAAAGATCTTTCGAAATTGGATCCTCAAAATCCTCTCCCTTTATCTGTCTTTTTAAATACCCTTCTCTCTCTGCCCTGCCCTGCCCCTTCTTTATTTAAAGCCAAAGCACCACACTTTCCTTCTTTGTAAAACCGCCCATTTTCTCTTCATTAAAACACAGTGAAACAGAGCTTCTTCTTCTTCTTCTTCCCTTCCCTTCTCAATCTCATATTGGATTTATGGCAGTTGCCGGTGAAGTTTTACCATATGGTTCACAGGAGTTGCATGTTCTTGCCGTGGATGATAGTCACGTGGATCGTAAGGTTATTGAAAAATTGCTAAATATATCTTCTTGTAAAGGTATTGCTTAGTTTCCAATTCCCCCCTTCTTTTGGATCAAAAGTTGTAGTTTTTAGTTGATTTTGAAGATTGGTCTGGTTCTTTATTTTCGTGCAGTGACGGCTGTGGAGAGTGGGGCAAGAGCTTTGCAGTTTCTTGGTTTGGATAGAGAAAAAGGTTCTCTGGGTTTCAATGTGAGTAGTTTTATCTGTTTGGGTTGCTGAGAAAAGAGTAGAAAAGAAAAAAAAAGAACTTTCTGTTTTCAATAAAGTTTTGTTTGAAGGGAAAGCTTTTGAGTTTTATTCTCCGTCATACTAACATTTACATTTCTCAACAACTAGATGAAATGGAGGATTGATTTTTTATTTTTATTTTTTTTGTTTGGATTTATTTCTGTTCTTTCTTTTGGATGGTGTTTTAATGGCTGATTTTCTGTTTGATGGCTTTGGTTACAGGGTTTGAAGGTGAATCTTATAATGACCGACTATTCCATGCCGGGGATGACTGGATATGAGCTCCTCAAGAAAATCAAGGTTACCCCTGTTTGCATTTTTATATCCTTCTAAACCAGTTTATTTGATCATCCTATTCCTCAAAATGATTTCAAGATTGAGATGAAATTTTTGGATTTGTTTGTTGATTATGTTTAATTTGATTTGGAACAGCAATCATCAGCTTTCAGAGAAATTCCTGTGGTGATCATGTCCTCTGAGAACATCCTCACTCGTATTGATAGGTATGCTCTTAAATTAATCTTGAAAGCGAGCATGATGATGATGATCTATGTTACTCGGATTCGGGTGTGAGTGTCGGACACGGGTATATTCAAATTTTTCTAAGATTTTCATGTATTTGGAGGGTTCTTGGAAGATCATGTCCGGACATCCGTGTCCGACACGAGTACTTAAAAAAAAAAAAATAGGAGTCGGAGCAACATAGATGTTGATTGATCCATGCTGAATTTTTCTATTTGCTGATGAATTTACCGAAAGCCTAATCTGTTGTGTGGATCTGGAAATATATTCTAATTCATTTCTCTATTTTTGCTAACATTCTTTTAGATGAAATCTGGGAAAATTGATATGCATGAATTTATTAGCCTAATCCCATGGCTTGAAACTATTGGAAGAAAATTGAAATGAAGGAATCTTATGGATTGTATTGATTTAGCAGAGCCATTATTGATAAGATTTGTCAAAATATATCCTTTTTGTTAGAGAAATTTGTCAAACATATCAGTCATTATTAGATTAGCCAAATCTGATGATTTTTTGTAATAAGACAAAACTGAAAAGATTCTATACTTGTTTGGATTTGTGTGGGAAACAGACCAACCAAAATCTTGATAACAAGGAAAGATCACCTGTCTAGTTGTTATGTCTCCTAATTAATATTCTGATTATTATTCTCTGGTTCTTTGGGTATGATTCCTATTATTCATATTTACAGTTTGACTGGAAATTATTGAAGGACGGAGGTTTTAGGTTGTGTTACTCGGACTCGGATGTGAGTGTCGGATACGGGTATGTGTCCGACATGGGTATGCTCAATTTTTTAAAAATTTTACATGTATTTGGAGGGTTCTTGGAAGATCATATCCCATATGTCCGGATATGTGTCGGACACGGGTACTTCAAGAAAAACGAAGAGTCGGAGCAACGTAGGTTTTAGGCTTTTCTGATTTTGTATATTAAATATTTGAACATGTCCATCATAGACCAAAGTATCTGGAGGACTTAACTAAAGAAAGAGGAAGAATATTGTGAGGAGTAGAGCTGTGATAAAAAATTAATGTATAGCTTAGTGTGATGTAGATATGAAAAACTAGAAGGATTCCTTTATGCAATGGCATTAGATGATCGCCAGTCTTTGAACCGTTCTCACTGATGCAGCAGTGATCACAGCTAGGCTTCCTTCTTATGCGAGGAAAACTTGGGATTAGTCGAGTGCAATTTGAAGATCATCCTTAAAATATGTTCAGGAGTTACTAGCATGCCATCAAGATGTAAATCATATGATTTTGACCTGGTTATTTTCAATCACTTTTTAGATGTTCATGTGCGCTTGCTTGATCTTGCTGTTTGTTTTTTCTCACAAGTAGTCAGTCATGCGGTATATAATCGTCTTTCATTAACTTCTGTCCTATAACTGCTCCTGGCACGAACAATGGAGTAAAACATTCTTTTCATTGACAGGTGTTTGGAGGAAGGGGCAGAGGAGTTTCTAATTAAGCCTGTAAAACTGTCGGATGTAGAACGGTTGAAAGATTGCATAATGAGAGGAGAAACAGAGGAAAACGGAGAGAGAAGAGTCGACAAAAGAAAGCTTGAAGATGATAACCATCCCTCATCATCATCGTCGTCATCATCAACACCATCATCCCCGTCGTCACCACTACCGGCCCCACCTTTGACTGCGGTCCCATTTGCTTGTGATCTAACAACCTCAGAACTACTATCATCATCTCTGCATTCATTGAAGAGGGCTAAATTGCGCTACAGTGACTAATTCTCCTCTCATCCTCTTTTCTTGGTAAATTTTTTTGTCAATTTTTGTCTATATCCTCATAGTTTCCCCAATATGGGTCATTGGGTGAAGATAACTTGTGTATATGGCACTTAGCATGGCCTATTTAGATGCTGACAAGAACTAATTAGGACCCGAAACAGAGAAATGGAGGGAGATAGAAGAAATGCAAATGATATTCCTTTTGTTCCATTATGTAGGTAAAGAAATTTCATCAGAATCAATGAAATCCTAAATATAAAGAGGTGCTTTTGTTTTCGTATCTGTCAATGATTATGAATTTGCTAGACTTCGATTAAGTTGTACTTTGCAAAACTTCATCTAGGGCTTATGCTTGAGTCGGGCAGCAAATTGTTATCTGGATTTTTTATTTTCTGTAAAGTATGTGTTCGAACATGATATTTGGAGTATGATTTTTTAAATATATGAAAATTTTAAAAAATTAAGAATATTCGTGTTGGATATATGCTAGGATTTGACACTTACTAATCGAGTCCGGATAACATATCTTGCTGCCTGCAATAGAGTAGATACTGCAATTTCAGATTTTAGCTTCCATTAGAGGTGAGTGGACACTAAAATAATGCAGTCTACGGTTATTCAGGTGCATAAGATTATGAAAAATATGGTGCAAATAATAACAAGTTTCCATCTGCATAATGAAAAAGGATAGTATTAGATCAAACGCATGACAACCAGTCCCTTGATATTCTTACATTCAATGCATGGTGTTGAATGTGATAATATGCCATTTCTAACGGGTTAAAAAAATCGAATCAGAAGTCAAACTGGTGTAATCTTCGATTTTCGATCTAAGCAATTTAACCGGTTGAATTGATTGATTTATTTAAACACAATTTTAAATGTTTTTAAAATGATTTTAATATTAAATATAATAAATAAGTAATAGAAATATGTTTTTTGTTTAGTGGTATGATCTTTAATATATTTTTAAGAGGTTATGGGTTCAAATCTCATTACTTACAAAAAATATTTTTAAAAAAAATAATTTAAAAATAAAAAACATTTTTTTCTTCCGGTTTTTTATTCATTGAATTGGTTTTAAGTTGGTTCAAATGATTTTTGATTTTTTATATAGCATCGAATCAAATAGGGCTTTAATTCTTGATTGAATCGATTTGACCGACCCATCTGATTTTTTCATCTTGGAAATACTTTTTGAAACCTTACAACTGCTCAGCTGAAGCTGAGGCCTCTGCAATGGGATAAAGTTATTGGGTCTCACTTATCTCACGGTCCGTGATTCACAATTGAGAGTCACACATTTTTAAAGAGTAAACCGGTAATTAGCTAATCCGGTAAAACTCTAATGAGTCCACAATTTGCTTGGCAAATTATAAATTATTGAAACTAGAGAAAAGATCTCACTTCATCAGAGTACTTTTATTTTTTTAATTAATAATAAATTAATAATAAATTATATTATATTAAATAATAATTTTTTATTTTAAAATTATAATAATATTAATATAATAATATTTTGTTAATTATGAAAATTAAATTATATATTTATAAATTAAGTAATATAAATGTATTTTCAAATGTTATTTATATATATTTTTAAAAATATTTAGACTTTATTGTATACTGTATATTTTTATTTATAAGAGATAAAAAAATAATAAATAAGAAAATAAAATTGTGGTTTGTATTTTATTTTCTCGTAGGATCAATTTTCTCACATAGGTTAGCAGTAAGTTCGTTTCTTTTTTTCCCGAGCAAATCGGGTACGGATCCTAAATTGACCCATCATTCAACTTGCAGACTTATGTCTTTAAATACATCATTCAAAATTAAAATAAAATAATTAATAAAATAATTTTTTAAAACTTTTCTCCCGAGCCGATCGAGTACGGATCCTAAACCAACTCGCGAGTCAACGTGCGAATTAAACCTTTTAAATACATTATTAAATTTAAAATAAAAATTAATTAAAAAAATAAAATTTTTTTTTCACTTTTTTTTCGTGCAGATTGGGTACGGATCCCAAACCAACCCGCGAGTCAATGTGCGAATTAACACCTTTAAATACATCATTTAACAATAAAATAAAATAATAAAATAAATTACTTTTTTAATTTTTTTCAAACGAATCGATTATTTTTTTCACCAACAGAATAGGTGTGACATAATCTAGTGTATATAAAAAATAGTAAATTGTTTATAAAATGCTTATATTTACTTTAAATGATTATATGTCAGTTTGTGATATAAATTTCAAGTTTAAATAAGATAAATCAAATTAAAAAAAAATCTAATAAATTAATTATTAGTGTATTTTTTGTGTAATCGATATATCACGTATACTCAAAGAAACTTTGCTTAGGAATACAGTTTAAAAAATAATTAAAATAAGTAACTTTTTGTTTAAGTTATTACATATATCATAAATACTTTTTTATTTTGAAAAAATATATTAAGTATATAATCTTACATAATTTAGTATATATATTTTAATTCAGGTCATTTAGGTTGGTATTTTTTTTTTTTTTTTTTGAGTTGTTTTATCATATATTTGGATTTCAAGTAGTTTTAGATCGAGTTATTCTAAATTCGGGTAACTATATATATTGAGTCATTTTAAACTCGTCTCGCATAGATTGAATTATTTTGAGAATCGAAAATTTAACACGTTTAGTTATTTCAAAATTCAAATTATTACGAGTTAAAATTATTTAAATTTTGAGAAATTTAAAATTGACACTTTCCTTTTATCTTATAATATGTCTTACTTATTATTATTATTTATATCAATTTCACTTTTGCAGAAATATTATATTGAATTATTCTTAAAATATTAATCTTATGGAGTTAAAAATATCATATTAATTAGATAAATTTTCATATATTTATTAAAATTAAAACCTTAAAATATCAATATATTAAATAATAAATGATCATTATGTTAAAAAATATTTTATTTTTCACAATAATAAAATATATTAAGAAATGCATAAATTTTAAATTTAATTAATGAAAATATATATCTTATTAGTATTTTTTAGGTGTTTCTGTATTCACATTAATATAATTTGGCTTTGAAAATAAAAAATAAAAATAAAAATCATAATTTCTTTTAAAAATGGTTGGCAAAAAAGGTTAACGAAAATATTGCAAACATCATGTTCCTTTGAAATGGAATTGGAGCCATCATGTATATGATAGCTGATGCATTCTCATTTTTCAAACAAAAAGACACCATAATATTAATCTCAAACATATATTGTCTAACAGAATATTATCAATTGACTGCAAAGATACATCAGCTTACTTATACCATGATGTTACTGTTTATTCTTCTCTGCATTTTATTCCTTTTTCTACAGCAATCACAGGTCGCTTCATAATACTGTAACGAAAGTAAAGCCTCGAATGAAGGGTACTAACAAACTAGTGATTTTACAAACTCAGGCATACTCATCCAAAGCATCAGGCCTTATCCTAAAAGAACTTTAATAAAGCATTGAGACCTATGTTGCTCCGACTCTTCATTTTTCTTGAAGTATTCATGTCCGGCATCCGTGTCCAACGCATATCCGGACATGGGTATGAGTATATGATCCTCCAAAAACCCTCCAAATATATGAAAATCTTGAAAAAAATTGAACATACTCATGTCAGACACATACCCTTGTCCGACACTCATACTCGAGTCCGAATTGAAGAATTCTAAACAGGAAAAGTTTGAAGAGAAGGGAAATTCACTTTCTCATATATGTTAGGTTAGGTGATCAGGGTAGGATCTAGAACAGTAAACAAACTAAGAAAAGTAGGCTGTTTGATCGAATAGGACACTAGGTTTAGGTTCAAATCTGCTAAACCTTTATTTGAAAGAGTTAAAACTCTGAAAATAACAATAATAATCTAATCGGCAGCTACCCTAAGTTAGGGTATTTATAATAACCCTAATTATTAAAAATCACATGCCTATCACATGACCTAAATAAATACTTAAAAGCATAAGACTTCTACTTAAACATAATAACTAAATAAGATAGGCAATAACTAAATAAAATAAGCATAGTAAAATAATCCTAAGTCTATGCTCCTGCATCAATCTCCCCAGGTTAAAAGATAGCTGAATCTGTTGAATAAGCTTTGGTTACTTCTGCATAAACTTCAAGATCAATATTCCCATGTTTGTTGCTCTATACCGTGGACAGTTAGTAGAACCAATGTTAAGTGCAGCACTTGGATTGGTCACAACTAATTTCCTACTAGTGAAACCATCAGTCAACTCTTGGTGGTTATCTTGATGTATGTGTTCCATATGAGTAGCCTCGCCATTAACACTAGATGATGGCAGCATGGACTCTGGTTGAAAAACGGACTTTGTTGTCCATAAACTTGAGTTGTCATCACGAGTGTATATCTGCGGGGGTGCATACCATTCATAGCGATCAATCGTGACCAAGACAGACTTTCTCCGATGACGATCCATGTAGCTTTTATATTCTAAAGGCGCCCGAGCACCCCAAGACAGCTTAGATAGAACATAGATTAAATCCTCAAGTTTTGATATCTCCTCACCAGCTAACGTCTTAATGATGGCATGTCGAGGAACTCTAGCTCTAAATTTCTGTTTCCAACGTGGTCTTGTAAATATCTTAGAACCCGCCAAGTGATCAAGCATGTCCTCCAAGCATGGAATTGGGATAGTAATTTTGTTTATGGCATGTTGAATGCTCCTCATTGGTGGTAAGTCTTGTGGCAAGGTTTCACCAACCAATTCAGCAAACTTGTCTAACAACCTTTGAACTGCAACAGGTTGTTCTTTGAGGTCCCCATCACTGCCAACACTATTTGTAACCTTGCTGATAACAGCAAACACCACTCCTGCTTCCTTGCCTTTATCCTCAAACTCTTCAACTGTTAGAAACCCATTCAATTTGCTAGTTTCGGATGTTGTTGCCAGCGCCCTCCTAATATCAATGATTCTCCTTGTGCTGGATAGATATCTACATCATCACCCTCGTCATTATATTCATCATAAATAGGATCCGGCAATTCCTTGCCTCCCTCATCAAGTTCATCCTCAAGACCACCTTCCGGCATGTCAAAAGGGTCGTGGTCACCTTCCGGAATCTCCATTCGGGCTCCCACATGTCCCTGTCGCTGTAAGGCTCGTACAACCCGCGACAATTCGTCAATCATACGCCACATCTTAGTTAATTCTGTTTGCTGCCCTTGATTTCCCCTGGCACGGTCTCTACCACGTCCAACCATGGTTGATGGTGAATCTCGACACAAAACAAGGATCTTGTTAAGCTCTGATACCAATTTGATGCAGGGTAGGATCTAGAATAGTAAACAATTAGGAAGAGTAGGCAGTTTAATTGAGAAGGCATTCGAGCTAATCTTCTTCAATACCTTACATGGACCAAACTTCCGAGACTTTAGCTTATGATAAGTACCCTTAGGAAATCTATCTTTCTTCAAGTGGACCAACACTAGGTCTCCTTCCTCAAATTCTTTGAAACGTCTATGCTGATTGGCAACATCAGCATATGCGGGCATTGCTGGCTTTTAGGGCTGTTTGCACTTCCTCATGAAGCTTGCGGACATGGTCAGCAAAGGCTTCTCCATCTTCACTCACCCTAGATTCTTGCGGCAATGGCACTAGGTCCAACACATGTTGAGGTTTGAGACCATAAGCAACTTCAAATGGAGTCTTCTTGATAGTTCTATTAACTGAGTTGTTGTAAGCAAACTCAGCTTGAGGTATAACTGAATCCCAACCCTTCACATGGTTTTTAACCAAACACCTTAGCAAATTACCCAAGCTCCTATTAATGGCTTCAGTCTGACCATCTGTTTGTGGATGACAAGTGCTGGAATATTTTAATTCAGTTCCTAACTTCCGCCACAAAGTCCTCCAAAAATGACCCACAAACTTGACATCCCTGTCAGAAACAATCGAAGTAGGAACACCATGCAAACGTACCACTTCTTTAAAAAAACAAATCAGCTATGTGGGAAGCATCCGCTGTTTTGGAGCAAGGAATAAAATGTGCCATTTTAGAAAATCTATCCACTACAACAAAAATCGAGTCATACCCTTTGGATGTCTTAGGAAGGCCCAACACGAAATCCATGCTCAAATGAATCCAAGGTGCCTCCGGTTCTGGTAATGGCGTGTACAACCCAGTGTTTTAGGATGTCCCTTTGTCGAACTGACAAATAGAACACCGTTGCACAAACCTACTCACATCTTTATACATTCGCGGCCAATAATAGCGATCTGTCACCAGCGCTATTGTCTTGTCCCTGCCAAAATGTCCACCTAAACCATTCCCATGAAGTTCCCTGATAATCTGTTCTCGAAAAGACCCTTCAGGAATACAAAGCTGATTACCCTTAAAAAGGTACCCGTCATGCAACCTGTATGGCAGCTGCTGGTCAGCTTCTGTCCCCAGTAAATTTGCCACAATCTGCTTGAAATCAGAATCAGTAACATACTGATTTTTGAGTTCTTCGAAGCCAATAACTTGGGAACTCATTGTCGTTCAAATTAACGATCGCCGACTCAAGGCATCCGCCACCACATTAGTCTTCCCTGTCTTATACTTCAAGGAAAAATTAAATTCATCCAAATACGAACTCCATTTAGCATGACGATCATTGAGCTTCTTTTGCGAACTCAAATACCTTAGGGCTTGATGGTCTGAATAAACCACGAATTCCCTATAGGCTAGATAGTGCTGCCAATGCCGAATGGCCCTCACCAAAGCATAAAATTCCAGATCATAAGTGGAATACCTTCGCTTAGAATCTGACAATTTCTCGCTAAAAAACTCCAAAGGCTTTCCTTCCTGACTAAGAACAGCCCCAATCCCGTTATGGGAAGCATCACATTCCACAACAAATAATTTACCAAAATCCGATAACGCTAGAACTGGTGCGGCTGTCAACAGGAGTTTAATTCGCTCAAAAGCTTTCTGAGCTGAATTGGTCCATTCGAAATGCTCTTTCTTCAAAGTTTCTGTGATAGGACTCATAATGGAGCTGAAATTCCTTATGAACCTCCTATAAAATGAAGCTAAACCATGGAAACTCCTTACTTCTTTGGCTGACTGTGGTGCTGGCCAGTCTTGGATTGCTAGGACCTTTCCCGGATCTGGTTTCAGCCTTTCGGCAGAAACAATGAACCCCAAAAACACCACTTCTGTTTGTAAAAATGAGCACTTCTTCAAATTTACAAAAAGCTTCTCTTTTTGTAGGACCTCTAGAACTTGGCGCAAGTGCACTAAATGCTCTCTTTCACTTCGACTGTAAATCAGAATATCGTCAAAATAAACGACAATAAAACATGTCAGAAAAGGTTTGAATACCTCAGTCATGATGCGCATGAATGTGCTAGGAGCATTTGACAAGCCGAAAGGCATTACTAGCCATTCATATAAGCCATCCGGGGTCTTGAAAGCAGTCTTCCACTCATCTCCTTCTCTCAATCTGATTTGATGATAACCACTTCTCAAATCAATTTTAGAAAATACCTTAGAACCAGCCAATTGATCGAGCATGTCCTCCAATCGTGGGATTGGAAACCTGTACTTGACTGTGATTTTGTTTATGGCTCGACTGTCCACACACATCCTCCAAGAACCATCTTTCTTAGGGGCTAACAAGGCTGGACAAGCACAAGGACTTTTGCTTTCTCGCACTAACCCTTTTTCCATCAACTCTTCAACCTGTTTTTGCATCTCAAGCCGCTGTGCAGGCGGTATTCTGTATGCTGGCAGATTTGGTAGAGAAGCTCCCGGTACTAAATCCATGGCATGTTGAGGAACTCTAGCTCTAAATTTCTGTTTCCAACGTGGTCTTGTAAATATATTAGAACCCGCCAAGTGATCAAGCATGTCCTCCAAGCATGGAATTGGGATAGTAATTTTGTTTATGGCATGTTGAATGCTCCTCATTGGTGGTAAGTCTTGTGGCAAGGTTTCACCAACCAATTCAGCAAACTTGTCTAACAACCTTTGAACTGCAACAGGTTGTTCTTTGAGGTCCCCATCACTGCCAACACTATTTGTAACCTTGCTGATAACAGCAAACACCACTCTTGCTTCCTTGCCTTTATCCTCAAACTTTTCAACTGTTAGAAACCCATTCAATTTGCTAGTTTCGGATGTTGTTGCCAGCGCCCTCCTAACTATCAATGATTCTCCTTGTGCTGGATAGATATCTACATCATCACCCTCGTCATTATATTCATCATAAATAGGATCCGGCAATTCCTTGCCTCCCTCATCAAGTTCATCCTCAAGACCACCTTCCGGAATCTCCATTCGGGCTCCCACATGTCCCTGTCGCTGTAAGGCTCGTACAACCCGCGACAATTCGTCAATCATACGCCACATCTTAGTTAATTCTGTTTGCTGCCCTTGATTTCCCTGGCACGGTCTCTACCACGTCCAACCATGGTTGATGGTGAATCTCGACACAAAACAAGGATCTTGTTAAGCTCTGATACCAATTTGATGCAGGGTAGGATCTAGAACAGTAAACAAACTAAGAAAAGTAGGCTGTTTGATCGAAAAGGACACTAGGTTTAGGTTCAAATCTGCTAAACCTTTATTTGAAAGAGTTAAAACTCTGAAAATAACAATAATAATCTAATCGACAGCTACCCTAAGTTAGGGTATTTATAATAACCCTAATTATTAAAAGTCACATGCCTATCACATGACCTAAATAAATACTTAAAAGCATAAGACTTCTACTTAAATATAATAACTAAATAAGATAGGCAATAACTAAATAAAATAAGCATAGTAAAATAATCCTAAGTCTATGCTCCCGCATCATTAGGAATACAATAGAGTATATAAAAGAGTTACTAGTTGACTTATAAAGTAGAAACTAGGAAACTAAATCAGAATCTGCTACCTAGGGAAACTAAATATTTACAATTACTCCTAATATATACATGCTGATTTACAGCCTAATTACAGCCTAATTATAGCATATTTCCAACACTCCCCCTCAAGCGGATACGAAGATATTTTGCATTCCAAGCTTGCTAATTGGTTTTTGGAAAATGGCACTAGATAATCCCTTTGTAAGTACATCAGCTGTTGACTATTTGAAGGAACATATGGTACACAAATCTGCCCTGAATCAAGTTTCTCTTTGATGAAGTGTCGATCAATTTCAACATGCTTGGTCCTGTCATGTTGAGCAGGATTGTGAGCAATACTTATTGCAGCCTTGTTGTCACAATAGAGCAACATAGGACCTTCTATTCTGATTTTTAAGTCAGATAGAATTATTTTTAGCCATAATAGTTCACATATTCCATGAGCCATGGCTCGAAACTCTGCCTCTGCACTAGAGCGTGCCACAACTGATTGTTTCTTGCTCCTCCAAGTGACAAGGTTCCCTCCTAGGAAGGTGCAATACCCAGTAGTTGATCTTCGGTCTGTCTTGGAACCTGCCCAATCCGCATCTGTATAGGCTTCTAGTTTAAGCTCTTCTCCTTTTTTTAAATAGAAGACCCTTACCTGGAGATCCCTTCAAGTATCTTAGTATTCTAAAGACTGCTTCAAGATGGGTTTTTTTAGGATCATGCATGAACTGACTCACAAAACTGACAGCATAGGCAATATCTGGCCTTGTGTGAGACAAGTAGATAAGTTTCCCCACCATTCTCTGATATTCTCCTTTATCCACTGCTTCTGCCCCTTCAATTAATTCTCCTAGTTGATGATTAGCCTCTATCGGACTATCAATAGGTTTGCAGCCAGTCATTCCAACTTCTTGAAGTAGATCTTGAGTATATTTCTGTTGAGAAATGAAGATTCCATGTTGTGACCTAGCTACCTCAATTCCCAAGAATTATCTTAAGCTTCCTAAGTCTTTGATCTCAAATTCTTTTGAAAGCTTGGCTTCCAAAGCGGCTATTTCTTCCTAATCATCACTTGTTACAATGATATCATCTACATACACAATCAAAGTCGTAATCCCATTTTTCAAAGAATTTTTTATAAATAGAGTATGATCACCTTGACTTTGAAAATAGCCCTGATTTCTCACAGCTTTGGCAAATCTTCCAAAACATGCTTGTGGTGATTGCTTTAAGCCATAGAGAGCTCTGATCAACTTGCACACTTTGTTCCCTCCTAAAATTTTCTCGGTATCCTGGTGGAATATCCATATAAACTTTCTCTTCCAAGTCTCCATGAAGAAATGCATTCTTCACATCTAATTGATGTAGTGGCTATTCCTTTGTTACTGAATGACAGAAGGAATCAGATTGTTTTGATCTTTGCTACTGGTGCGAATGTCTCATAATAATCTATCCCATAAGTCTGGGTGTATCCCTTTGCAACCAGCCTTGCTTTATATCTTTCCAATGTTCCATCAGGCTTGTATTTTATAGTGTAGACCCATTTACAGCCAACTGTCTTCTTATGTGGGCAAATCTACAATCTGCCAATTCTAATTTTTCTCCAAGGCTCTTAGTTCTTCATTCATGGCCTCTCTCCAGGGTTTTGAGGCAAGGGCCTCTTGCATAGATGTGGGAATTTTTTGGGACAGAATAGATGTGAGGAAAGCATTGTATTGAAGAGAAAGGTTCTGCAAGGACACAAAATGAGACATGGGATGTTGGATACAATTCCTAACCCCCTTTATTAGAGCAATAGGTAAATCAACATTGTTTTCAGAACTATGAATAGAAATTGGTGTATTATTTTCATTACCCGATTCAAGATTGACAATTGGAGCCTGAGAAGTGATAGTAGATGCTTTCCTCCTAGAATACACCTTCAGAATCGGTGTTTTCTGAGCCTCAATGTCTGTTTCTGCATCAGGTTTGGGTTCAGGTAGACTCTGGGAAGAATGGTTTTCAAGTTGTAAGGTGTTGGTGTCGGGTTCCAGGTTTGTTTCAATGTCAGTAATCTCGGATTGACTTGGATAAGATAGAGATTCAATGGTCTCAGTGAAGGTCCTGGATGAAGAAGAATTTTTTTGAGAGTTCTCTTTCATATGCCAATCACACCTATCTTCTTCTCTTGAATTATTCTCCATCAGAAGATAGGTCTTCCCAAAGTAATTTTAGTTCTCCACAAATGTTACATCCATGGTGACATAGGTCTTCTTAGTGGGAGGATGATAGCACTTGTAGCCTTTTTTTGTTGGAGAATATCCATTGAAAACACACTTCACAGCTCTAGGATCAAGTTTACTTCGCAGATGAGAATGAATGTAAACATAAGACACACAGCCAAACACCTTTGGTGGTAAAGATCCAACCCCTTGAAAATTTGGAAACAAGTTCATCAATTTCTTGATGGGGCTCTGATTTTCGAGAACTCTAGTAGGCACTCTATTAATCAAGTAAGCTGTTGTAAGGATGGCATCTCACCAATAAAACTTGGGTACCCCTACTTGAAACATGAGAGACCGAGCAACTTCAAGAAGATGTCTATTCTTTCTTTCAGCAACACCGTTTTGTTGAGGAGTGTCAATGCAAGTTGATTGTTGTAGAATGCCTTCATTTGATAAATATGTCAGGAGCTCTTGATTAAAATATTCTCCTCCATTGTCAGATCTCAAGGTTTGAATGTTGACTCCAAATTGAGTCTTGATAAACCTATGGAACATTGAGAATATAGCTGGAATTTCAGACTTGTTTTTCATTAGATACACCTTATAGTCCTTGTACAATCATCAATAAAAGTAACAAATCACCGAGTGCCAGAAATATTGGCAATACGAGACGATCCCCATACATCCGAATGGATTAAATTAAAAAGAGTAGAGAATTGAATCTCTTTTATTGGAAAAATGGTACGATGATGCTTAGCAAGGATACAAGACTCACAATATAGGCTCTTCACATCAATTTTGTGAAATAATTTAGGAAACAGTTTAGTTAGTAAGGTAAAATGTGGGTGACCTAAGCGATTATGCCAAAGATAAATCTGATCTAAACTTGTGTTATGAGAACTAGACATTAAGACCCTTCTTCACCTTTCCAAGTTGTATCCAAGTAGTAAAGTCCATCTATCAGCTTACCACGCCCAATCGTCTTCCCCGATCGATCATGAAAACAACAACCAAATGGGAGAAATTTAACTGAACAGTTCAAATCTTTTGTGAGTTTTCCAATGGATAACAAGTTGAAATCCAACTTAGGAACTTGAAGAACTGAATGTAGGATTAAGGTGTTGGAGATTTTTACAGTTCCTTGACCAGCAACCGAGGAAAAAGTTTCATCGGCTACTTTAATTTTTTGTTTGCCTGAACATGATGAATAGCTAGAAAAAATATTGGACATAGAGGTCATGTGATCAAAAGCACCTGAATCAATGATCTATGTGCTAGAGTCAAAGTTTAAGGCTTTTATACCTAAGAGAGCCATAGAACAAGAACCTGTGACAGTGGACTTGGAAGTAGAGTTGGTTTTACGGTTATCCAGCTGGTTCAACAAGTGCCTAAGCTTCTGAACATCTTCCAGATTAAACCCATCTAACCCCTGGTTCACTGTTTCCATCCACAGTTGTGGCCTGATTTGCTTGACTTGAACGATTGGTCCCAGATCCTCCTCGTTGCCATACTGCTTCATGTTTGGTGGCTTCCTGTGTATCTTCTAGCAACTAGCCCGTGTGTGTCTTGGCTTATTGCAATAGTCGCACCAAAGTTTATCCTTGTCCTGGAATTTCCTATTGTCTGTAGGTTTAGTTGCTGCAAGTGCAGAATTCTCAACGGTTGCATCTCCACCTTCCATGGTCTTTGTTCCCACTAGTTCCTTGTTGCTCTCTTCACCTCTTATAATAGCAAATGCCTCATCAAGATCAAGTAGAAGATCTCTCCCCAGAACTCTATCTCTCGCTTGATCATACTCAAAATTGAGTCTCAACAAGAACTGTATGACACGCTCCCTTTCCATGAGATCTTTGATTGTCTTTGCATCCTCAGAGGATTTTAACTCCACATTTTGATACAAGTCCAATTAAATCAACAATCCTCGAAGTGTGTTGTAGTAGTCTATGACATTCATGGATCCCTGTTTGGTGTTTGAAATCTGTCTTTTAATTTGAAATATCTGTGTAACAAAACCAATTTTAGAATATGTTTTGTTCATAGCATCCCAAATGTCTTTGGCAGTAGGCAGCAACATGTAGGTTTTCCTGATTCGAGGTTTCATGGAATGAAGTAGCCAAGACATCACCATGTAGTTTTCTGCCTCCGAACTTTCATATTTAGGATCCCTCTCATTTGGTGAGGTTTCACTAATATGCTTGAACTTCCTCTTGCTTTTCAGAGAAATCTTCACAGATTGATATCACTCCATAAAGTTCTTCCTGTCGAGTATAGAAGTAGTAATCTATAGGGTTGGATATTCTGCATGAATAGCATTGGGTAAGACAATATGTTTTGATATTTCTGACATGGTTTTTGGGATATTGGACAAATTCAACAATGAAGGCTAAAAAATAATAATATCAACAATGAAGGTTGATGTTTAAGCTACGGCAATGAAGGCAAAAAGAAATTGTGAATATCCCTAAAGAAACGCTAGCTCTGATACCATGAAAAATTCTGAACAAGAAAAGTTTGAAGAGAAGGGAAATTCACTTTCTCATATACGTTAAGTTAGGAATACAATAAAGTATATAAAGGAGTTAATAGTTGACTTAGACAGTAGAAACTAGGAAACTAAATCAGAATCTGCTACCTAGGGAAACTAAATATTTACAATTACTCCTAATATATACATGCTGATTTACAGTCTAATTACAGCTTAATTGTAGCATATTTCCAACAGTAATATAGATTGAGACACAACCAGTCAAGTAAACATTTGTCGTCTTTGAACTATGAAGTCCTAGAGGTTCTCATCCAGTGGACCATTATTATTTGTCATTTTACTTATATAGTAAATGAGCAAAATTATGGATAAAAAGCACCTTTGAAAGACACAAGCAAGAATTTTCCCGCTTACTGCTGCTCCTGGTAATATCTGAAAAGATTATTGACACTAATAAACTAAACATCATAAAACAAAAGAACAAGAAGTTCAAGCACCAACCTGTTTGCGCAGGGAAATAGGAATTACATCAACAGAAAGAGCAAAGCAAAGCATGAGGAACACCGATAGACTAAAGCACCTACCAGGAAACATAAAGCTCAACCGTCACCTGCTTTCTCTTTTCTCATCTCTCTCCCATTTTTATGCTCTTTTCATTGCCTTTTTGAGCAAACCCCAACAGTATTTGACCTTCACATAAAGGGTTGAAAATTAGAAATTTAACGATTTTCCCTTATTTTAGTGTTTGTTTTCATGCACAAGTGACTACTTAACAAGTTTTTGCAAAAGCTATTTAAAAAATGCACAGAACATGTTCCCCCTTAATATTAACCAAGTTCCTTTCTGGCATGTTATATCATTACCCAAGATACAACCTTTTTTTTCTATGCAATAAAAAATAAAGGTTAAAATAGAATGCCATCACCACTCGTCTAAGTTCAGTTTCTAAAGAATTACACCAATGTAAAGATGAAGTAGAATCAGAAATGCCTTACATAAATGGGTTGCAAAACGAGAAGTTGTTGGAAACAATAGCTTTCTGAAAGGTGCAAATCAAACTCCGGAAAGTGCAAAATTTCCATAGAGACAGTCCTTAACTTTTACCAAACAATACCCTGTTGATTTACTACAACCACTAATATAAAATAAAAAAACAAAAACAATGCAATGCATAAATAACAGAACTCAATTTCAGGAGTCAACTTCATCTTCACAAGCCAAAGAGTTTACAACAAAAAAAAAAAAAAAACACATTATCATCATAAATAAATCAATTTCTAGAAATCAATACCATGACAAAGAATTTGACACTCAAGCCCTAATAATACAATAAAACACTCAGAAATGCAGGAGCCTCAATGCATGTAGTGCCTCCTAAGCCAAAGACATAGAAAAGGTACGAAAACTTGTCATTGTTGCAAAATGTTAGTAGTGTATGACATAAAAAGCCAAGGGAATTATTACAAAGATAACATTAGAAAACATTCATGTGTCCATGCACAAGTGTAAGCAAACGCAGCAACATATAGATGGATCAACATCTGAAAATTCATGATTGAGAAAGAAGAACAGATGAGAGTTAAATTTAAGAAGGGGTCCCAACAAGGACAAAAGAACCACCAAAAAGTACAATTGTTGCAGAGATATGTTTAAAGTAGCATTTCAGTTGCTTAGATATATTCTATATTTGAAACTGGAAAATCTTGTCTTCATCTGTCTTCGCCCTGAATACAGGTGTTATGTTACAGACTAAAAAAGTGGAATCTCCTAAGATTTCATAGGAAGCCACCAACAGTCAGTATTCAACCATCATTTTTCACTCATTTCGATTCTTTGATTATTATCAAAGGTGTTAAATATGCTTAAAATTGTCGGACTAAACATGAAATCCTTTCCACATGCCTCAGCAAAATACTCAAGAAATGAGCCTTAACCTTCCATAAATGGTGATAGGTTAGGTAAGTCTTAGGATCAGGTTGAGCACATTTACAACACTAGAGCTTTCAAGGAGAAAAGCTAAAACCTAACAAAATCATTTACAGACTAAAAAAGTGGAATCTCCAAAGATTTCATAGGAAGCCACCAACATTCAGTATTCAACCATCATTTTTCATACTCATTTCGATTCTTTGATTATTATCAAAGGTGTTAAATATGCTTAAAATTGCCGGACTAAACATGAAATCCTTTCCACATGCCTCAGCAAAATACTCAAGAAATGAGCCTTAACCTTCCATAAATGGTGATTAGTTAGGTAAGTCTTAGGATCAGGTTGAGCACATTTACAACACTAGAGCTTTCAAGGAGAAAAGCTAAAACCTTAAAAAATCATTTAGGTCTGGCATACTAAGCAACAATTTGCTCAGACATTAACACAATGATATACCAACAAATCTATGAATTAAAAGATGCCTAAGCATATAAAGTACCATTACCATACTAGTAGCCACTTATTTTGATCCTCTTTTAAGTGCTGAACTTCTAAACCATTGTATCCCATACTAAAGATTGTCAGTCATCTAATTATTATAAAAATGAAAAAGAGAAAGAATATTAGATGAAAACTTTATTCATTTATTTATTTGGCAGTGAGGAATGTCTGGGGGAAGGTTCAAAGTCGTGCAAGAAAGAAACCATGGCAGCAGAACTGAGAGAATGGTATATATGTAGCTATCTAAAGAGACAGTTATATATGTTTAATTAGCATTTTGTATGCAAAATTGATAGAAAGGTTAATTACCAACCTCTCAACCACCTTTCAAGAAGACAAAAGGCAAATAAAAGTATGATTATTACATTTAGACAGCCATTGAAGTTTTAGATTTCAAAATTGTCAGCCCAAGTGCAACCAAAAAATATACTCAAAAAAGTAAGGTTAACCATGAATGTTATCCTTTATCCATTATCCATATTCGAGTATCTCACTTCAAAAAACAAACAAAAGTCATCCCCTGTATAACGACAAAAAGAATGCACAAATCAACCACAGGGCTCATACATTCAACAAATGAAACATTCTAAATGTGAAAAATATTCTAAGTAAATCTGACCTAGTGCACTTACAACAGCCTTTCTAAGATAAAAGCTAAAACCAGATAAGCCTTAGCACCAAGTGTAAACAGCACACACCCCAGGTATAGAAAGAAATTAAAGTAGTGATATTAAAGCCAGTAAACACCTAAGGAATGCGCTGAAGGAAATTTAAGAAAAAAAAAGAAAAAGAAAATCATAACCATAATTTAAGGAGTAATGCAACTACCAAGAAAACTGAATGCTCATAATTACTTGATATTAAAAGCATAATAAAATAAAATTCATAATTTTAATATAGAAAGAAATATCATAGAAGTAGGAAACACAGAGAGGCCCGAAACTTATTACAATATTCTTTATGTATTGAATTTCTATACCACCTTATCTATTCACATGCCAAGATGAGTCCTCTACATCAACTCATGCACCAAACAGATAAGAACCAAACTCATAGAAACATAGCTCAATTCTTGGGTGCCAAAAGAGATAATGATGTACTCGCATCTAAATCTATGAAAACCAGAGTCTACTACTAACAAAACAAGCAATAAAGGCGGAAAAAGAAGAGTAACAACATACATAAATCACGAAAATAGAGACTGCTCCTAAGACCTTGCAATCATGCTACAAGAACGAGCCAACCTAAATGTCAGACTGCCTCCTTGAACACTAGCTTCAGCCTCCACAGGATCATGCTCATACGGCTTCCGGCAACCAGGACAACGTCCATCCTCCTCAAGAATCCTCTTGTGGCAGAAAAGACACAACCGGAAACCACATAAACAGGGCAAAAAACTTGAGTCCGTGAAATCCAAATCCTCATAGCATATGGGACATGATGATGGCACCGAAAATGCACTGCTACGCGCCCATAACACCCCTCCTTGACCAAAATGCCGGTTCGTAGCTGGAAAACTCCGCTGCTTTGACAAATTAGGAAGACTCTGCGGACGAAATTCATCATCAGCCCTCCATGCCCTGCTACTCCCCGTCGCCCTCTGCACCATTCTTGGACACTCAGGCTTCGAATTCCTCAAATCTGATCCTGCCTCATTCGAACCTAACTGGGGATTTGGCTCATGCCCAGGGGTCGATCCAAAACAAGGGTTTTCCCTGTTATTCTCGTTCGGCTCCGTTTCTTGCTTGTCATCATCGGCAGCCAATGCATCAGCAACCGCCTCCCAATCATCCAAGCATCCATCATCGCCTTCTTCTTCCGTGATGCTACCGGAACAGCATCCGCCACTACTCGTGCTGCTGCTGCTGCTGCTATTGGTGAAGCTTGTCCCGGAATCCATTCCTCCCAACAGGCTGCTGCTCGTATGGCTATTTGAAGGCGAAGACTCAGAATCGCTCTCGTGTTGGGCAGATGCATTTTCTCCTTCTCCGTTAGCCTCAGCAGTTCCCCTCATCTCTAAATTCTCCAAGGAACCGTCCCTTTCACCCCGCTGAGTTTTCTTCGAGTCGCCACCGTTGGTTCCCTCCTTGCAACAACCCTTGTTCTTTACCGCACCTAATCAAAATTGAAAACATTAACAACAACTACCAAAAACCCTAATTAAAAAAAAAATAAAATCCACTAACATACTTTGAGAAAGCCATTGCTCACGGCGGGCATCCAGTTTGCACTGCTTCAATTTTGCAGACCTCTGAAAATCCCCCAGGAAAAAATAATAAAAAAAACATCAATAAAAAATAAAATAAGAAATAAAAATAGTATAAAGAAGTCCATACTCTCTTCTTTCTGGAGAAATCTTTGCAGTTAGAGGCCGAAGGAGAAGAAGCGTTGTTGATCGAATCAGAATCCATAGCTTCCAATGAAAAAAGAAAGATTTTTTTTTAAAAATTGGGAGATTAAAAAACCCTAATTTTCTTTTTTTGTTTTCAATTATTAGAGTTCTATTCGAGTTCTCTTCGTTTTGGTTTTGAGAGAGAAAAAGAACAACAATATTATGGATAACGGAAACTCCTCTGCTTCGCTCACCCTTTCGATTCCACTGACTCTTCCAAACAAGGCCTAAGCCTCTCATCTCATTTATATACCAATTATTTTTGTGACTAAAATGCCCTATTTTTATTTATGAGGAGGTTTTGGAATGAGAAGTGAACAGAAACGGTGTCGTAACATTATTACTGGGATTTATGCTTTAGTGGCAAAGGTAAATCACGGTTAATTTTGACTTTCGGATGATGATATTTATTAGAAGTTGCATGAATTAATTAAGATAATTAATGAAAGAGTTTTTTTAGAGAAATATTAAAATTAATATTTAATGATATTGGTTAAAAATGATATAAATAAAAAAAAACTATAATTAATGTATCATTTTTTTGAATTCATTAAAATAATATGTTAAATGCTTATAGTCACCAATTAGGTAGATATTTTTAAATATATACTTAAAAGTATTTGTTATTTTATTAATTTTATTTGTGAAATTTAAAATTTTCATTGACCAGATAACTTTTTTAAAATACTAGAGATAAGTATAATAAAAAGATAAAATCAATTTTGATAATAGTAATTTATACTTTACTGTTTACACTTGTGCACCAAAAGGAAATTAAAAAATATATAATAAAAAAAAAAAATTCCGAATGGCAAACTTGAGATTATAAAAAAGAAATTTTCTTTAAGTGAGTGAAATTTTTAGATTTTATAAATAAAGTTAACAAAATGATATATATTTTAAAAAATAATTTAAAAATAAATGAATATGTGGTAGTTTTTTAATCCGTTTATGAAGTTAAAAAAACTCCATTATTAATCTATCAAAAATGAATTCTTAATCTTTTATTGAGTTTTATTATAGATTATGATGTATGGTGAATAAGTAGGGGTATTCATTCGGTTAATTCGGTTAATAACCACACCGAATTACGATTAATCGAATTAACCGAATGTGTTTTTTCATTAACCGTTAACCGAACCGAATAGTTAAATCGGTGAATTAATCGAACTGAAATTATTTCGGTTAATTCGGTCGGTTTTCGAATTAACCGAAATAAATACCTAATTTATTTTGCTAACCTATTTTTAATACATGATTTTATATCCAAATAATATATCCAAGTCCAACCAATCAAAATCCAAAAGCAAAGCATATTATAAAATTTAAATATCAAACAAACACAACTAAGAAAGCATGAACATTACATAGTTTCGGTTAATTCGTGTAATTCGGTTATTTTCGCTTAATCGAACCGAATTAACCGATAACCGAAATTTTCCAAAATCATTAACCGTTAATCGAACCAAACTTTATTCGGTTAACCGATTAACTGAACCGAATTAAATTTTGGTCGGTTAATTCGGTTAAAACCGAATAGTGAACACCCCAATGAATAAGTATATCATGCTCAGGGCGTAGATAAGTGATGCACTCAAAAGAGTATATCTTATTTAACCTTGCACTAAAAAGATCAATTGTAAAGTATAGTAGTTAGCAAGGGTCGAGTCCTTAAGGATTGATTTTCAATTTATAAGTTATTAGTTTATCACTTAAGTTCAAAGACAATAAAAGAAAATGAGGTTTTGAAATAATTAAAAGTAAAGAAAACAATAAAAGTAAGATGCAAATAAGTAAGAGAAAATCAAATATAAGAGAAATATAGTTTAGGTTCCATTCTCCACCACTAGACATCATTGAGAATCAATTTCAGATCTATCAATACCAATTAACTATCAAAATTATCAACCGTAGATAACAATAAGCTCTACTACTCCAATCTTTCCTTAGTTTGTCGTTAAATAGAATAAGCTCTCTATTTAATCTCTAATTATCCAACAACCTAGAATAAGCTCTCTAAATTCAATTTGTAACAGCTTTATGATGAGAAAGATATGTTCATCTAAGCAACAAACACGTAAGTTCGGATTGTTCAACTTATGTTATGTTCCATATTGTAATTCCCGAAAACCCAACATAATCATGAATTACAAATTGCCACTTATGAATAGGAAATCAAGACAATTACACTGATCAAGATTCTTAAACTAGCATTAGATAATTATCAAGATCTATCTAGTTGCGCACGTAAATAAATCAAGACAACATCATGTACAATTCTTATAGAAGAACACAATCAACTTTGATAGAAAACTAATGATAGATAAATCTGAAAATCAATTACAAAACTTGTCTAGGGCTTTGAAATCACCCTTAACCAAAGAAGTTTAGCCTAACATAAGCATAGATAATATATACATAAAACTAAAAAGAAAATAAAAAGAATGGAGAAGAAGAATAATGATGATGATCCCTTGAGTCTCCTCAAAAGATAATGATAGTTTGTGGCTCAAAAGATGGTATTTATAGAGCTTTTTGACCTTGAAAACCCTTTCTTGCTGATCAAGGAAGCTAGGAGGCAAAATAGTGCAAAATAGGCAAGTTTTACGAGTTTTGCGATTTTTCTCGATTTTGGAGGCAGTAAGGTTGGCGTCGGCGCCGCGGCGCCAAGTGGGCTGACTTCATTGTTTTTGCTCACTGACTTCAGTTTAGCCATTGATGCACTGTCTCGCATTTCGTCAGCTGATTTGAATGACCATCCGTTGTCCAATTTAGGCGTGTAAACTATCGTTGGAAAGGTATTAGGAGTTTTGCGATTTTTCTCGATTTTGGAGGCAGTAAGGTTGGTGCCGCGGCTCCAAGTGGGCTGACTTCATTGTTTTTGCTCACTGACTTCGGTTTTGCGATTGATGCACTGTCTCTCATTTTGTCGGCTGATTTGAATGATCATCTGTTGTCCGATTTAGTCGTGTAAACTATCATTGAAAAGGTATTCAAGTCAGCTTCAAAAGTAAAGTAGGAAGTTTCTTCAAATAATGACTTTAACATAATGTTTTCCTTGAAACAAGCTTCGGAGGTCAAATCTGCCTGATCATCTAGCGCTAAGAAGTTGATCTTTTTGACTCCCAAGTCTTCTTCCATCTTATGATTGTGAATTTATAAGCTATTTAACATCATTATTGACATCTTTTGACTCCATTCTCCTTATTGTACATAAAATTCAAAAACATAATATAAGTAAACAAGATAAAGATCGAAAACATAACAAAAACTTAAGGTAGAAAGGCATAAAATGTATATTTTATGAGCTTATCAAATACCCCACACTTAGCTTTTTGCTAATCCTCGAGCAAAACAAAATAAAAATAAAATTTAAGAAAATCTAATCTAATCCACTTTCGTAGGAAATCACGGTGGCACTTAGCATGTGACACAAGCCTTTGAACCCCTAGGTGTCCCTAGTGGACGAGTTTAGTCTCGTGAGGGTTTACTAGGACGATACCCACAAACATTGAAAACATAAGAAAAATAAATAAAAAATAAAACTAAAAATAATAATTACAACTAATCATTTCAATATAAATTAGAGATAATCATTGAACAAGTCTTATAAACTAATCAATAGCTTAAAGAGTTTCACAAAAAATCATACTTGAATGTAAATAGTTTGAGTTAAGCCAATATTAACATAACATATCTCAATCAATATAGTGCAAACTTAATCTCAACTTCTCACATAGGATACTCTCATGATTTTCACTCTTTAAAGTAGTGGTAAAGTGTTTAAACTTAATCAATCTCATGAAAACAGTTCTACCATATGCTTGCTTGTCAACCTATTCTCCACTATTTAGATCATGCAAATTCATAAATCAAGAGGTCTTTATTCAAGGTTGTAATGGGGCCAAGGGGTTGTAATGTTGTTAAAGAATAAAAGGATAAAGATATCACAAAGGTTCCAAAGATTTCATAGAGTTTAAAGACATAATAAGATCATACAAATAAAACCTCTCAAAACTCTTATAAAGCATATAATAACATAGGCTAAATATTCATGTTGAGCCTTTGCTTCATTCTAACCGACTTTGTAACATCTTTTCTTTAACCAAAAGTTGAAGAGATGATTTGTTTTTTATGGGAATATATATTTTTTTCTTTTGTTCAATGTTCCCTTTTCTTTTTCTCTTGACTTTTGCCATTCTCCCCCCCACACTTATTTCTTGTTCTTACCCAAATTTTCAAAAAGTATCCCTTGTTTATGTCATATGTCTCAAACATTCTAATCCATATTTAGAACAAGAGTAAGGATATAAATGTGTTTAGGCTAGGTGTAAGATATGGTTACCAAGAAAATAGCTTAATCAATATAGGCTCAAATTGGCTCACTAGTGGGGATGTTCTCTTGGAATATCAATAATGGATGGCTGTTTGGCATTGGTTATAATCCTAATACCTCTATCATATCCATGTAGTTACATGCATCAATATAGTCTTAGATGGTTTAAAGCAAATTCTAGAGAAACATGTTATCATTAGAGCACACAAGAAAGAAATTGGATCGATATGTATAATGCATCAATTATATAGGCTTAAAAACTCACAAGGATGATTATACAAGTCAATATCAAGTCTAAACATGCTTCTTTCTCAATCAACATATCATATCAACATTGGCTCATAAAAAATAGTATCAAGCTCAATTCTCATGAAAATCTTCTCACTAATAACTAGTTTTAGACCTATACAATTCATATCTCATCATTGTATTAAAAAAAAACTAAAATACACTAAAAATAATAATAATATTAAAGACTCATAAAAAAAATAGCCAAAAATAAAAGAAACCCTAAATCCTTCCTCCCACACTTAATTCCTACATTGTCCTCAATGTAATGTTATTAACCTAAATGAAAGAATCATGTGTAAGAGAAAAGAACTAATAACATAAGAATAGAAATAACTAAGACTCAAAACAAAACAAACTCATGCAACCTAAATAATCATAAAATACTAAACAAACAATTAACAACTAAACATAAAAAAATGAAAACAATAAAATAATAAAAGGAAAAGGAAAAGAAAGCAAATCTGAGTGTGGCAGGTTGGTAATTTCTTCATTAATTGGACTGCCTTCCCAATTAGTATTTGAGTTAAGTTGTCCACCCTAACCAACACCCCTTCTTGGCTTGTCAGGCTCATACATGAAACTTCCCAAATTTGTGCGTTTGTTAGGAAGCTTTCTTTGCACAAAAGTGGATGCATTCTCCATTACAAGTATTATTCCATCATCCTTTGTAGTGCATTGCTCATCGAAGAATGGAGCATATTTTGGTACATGTTGAATGACATCCACAAACAAGTTGTTTAAGGTTTTCGGCATGTGTTGTTCATGTTCCTCCTCCTTGAATTGCGAATCTATTAGGAAAAGGTGGAGAAGAAATATTAGCAAAAATTGGAACCTTAAAAGTTACCTCAGGTGCAGAAATACTCACCTTTGAAATTGAAGCTTCATTATCTTCAAGAAGTAAATCCATCTCAAGTCCTTTCTTATCCTCGGGTTCCCTTAGATTTTCTGATTCATCCTCAAGTTGTGTGGCACTAACATTCTCCTTTGGATCATGTTCATGTAATTCTTCAGATTTTTGTTCTACCCATCGCGCCATACCACTAGCCAATTGGCTCAATTGCATTTCCAAATTCAGGATACTTGCAATTATTTCCTGTTGATATGCCCTTGTTTCCTGTTGAATTGCCTATGTTTCCTGTTGAATTTGCAATTGGTTAGTAGTAAGGGTATTGACAAGGTCTTATAAAGAAGTACCTGAGCCTTGAGTCATATGTGGTGGCTCAAAAAGATCTTCTTGTTGTGTCCATGGTTGATTGAAGCTCGATGGATGATTGTAGTTGGCATAAGGATCTATTTCTTGATAATTTCTCGAGTAGCCATAATTAGTATGATTCCACCATCCCTCATTGTAAGTGTTTGGGAAAGTATCATACTGTTGTCCTTGGAACCCTCGATGGCTTTGGTATCCTCCCACATCATAGGCTGGTTCAAAATTATCTTTTTGGTAGTATGGGTACCAATTGGTTGGATGATCCATCATGAAGCACACTCCACACTGCCTTGATTATTGAATCTTACTTACGGCCACTTGTTGAACTATGGAGATGAGATTGTCTAGTTGGTTCTGAAGGTTCTAAAGTTTTGATGTAGCACCTGCCATCTCTTCTTGCTTGAAATTTTAAAACAAAAACCTGTTTGTACAAGAAAAATAAAATTAATTACAAACTAAAAATAAGAATAAACCAAGTAACGAATAAACTAAAGAAAACAATCCCTGGCAACGACGCCGAAAACTTGATGCACTCAAAAGAGTATATCTTATTTAACCTTGCACTAAAAAGATCAATTGTAAAGTATAGTAGTTAGCAAGGGTCGAGTCCTCAGGGATTGGTTTTCAATTTATAAGTTATTAGTTTATCACTTAAGTTCAAAGACAATAAAAGAAAAGAGGGTTTTGAAATAATTAAAAGTAAAGAAAACAATAAAAGTAAGATGCAAATAAGTAAGAGGAAATCAAATATAAGAGAAATATGGTTAATGTTTCATTCTCCACCACTAGACATTATTGAGAATCAATTTCAGATCTATCAATATCAATTAACTATCAAAATTATCAACTGTGGATAACAATAAGCTCTACTACCCCAATCTTTCCTTAGTTTGTCGTTAAATAGAATAAGCTCTCTACTTAATCTCTAATTATCAAACAACCTAGAATAAGCTCTCTAAATTCAATTTGATAACAGCTTTATGATGAGAAAGATAGGTTGATTTGAGCAACAAGCACGTAAACTTGGATTGTTCAACTTATGTTATGTTCCATATTGTAATTCCCGAAAACCCAACATAATCATGAATTACAAATTGCCACTTATGAATAGGAAATCAAGACAATTACACGGATCAAGACTCCTAAACTAGCATTAGATAATTATCAAGATCTATCTAGTTGCGCACCTAAATAAATCAAGACAACATCATGAACAATTCTTATAGAAGAGCACAATCAACTTTGATAGAAAACTAATGATAGATAAATCTGAAAATCAATTACAAAACTTGTCTAGGGCTTTGAAATCACCCTTAACCAAAGAAGTTTAGCCTAACATAAGCATAGATAATATATACATAAAACTAAAAAGAAAATAAAAAGAATGGAGAAGAAGAATAATAATGATGATCCCTTGAGTCTTTTCAAAAGATAATGATAGTTTGTGGCTCAAAAGATGGTATTTATAGAGCTTTTTGACCTTGGAAACCCTTTCTTGCTGATCAAGGAAGCTAGGAGGCAAAAGAGTGCAAAATAGGCAAGTTTTACGAGTTTTGCGATTTTTCTCGGTTTTGGAGGCAGTAAGGTTGGCGCCAGCGTCACGGCGCCAATTTTCGGCGTCGCGGCACCAAGTGGGCTGACTTCATTGTTTTTGCTTACTGACTTCGGTTTTGCGACTGATGCATTGTCTTGCACTTTGTCGGCTGATTTGGATGACCATCATTTGTCCGATTTAGGTGTGTAACCTATCGTTGGAAAGGTATTCAAGTAATCTTCAAATCAAGAAGGAAGTTTCTTCAAATAATTATTTAACATAATTTTTTCCTTACAACAAGCTCCGGAGGTCAAATCTGCCTGATCATCTAGCACTAAGAATTTGATCTTTTTGACTCCCAAGTCTTCTTCCATCTTATGATTATGAATTTATAAGCTCTTTACCATCATTATTGACATATTTTGACTTCATTCTTTTTATTGTACCTAAAATTCAAAAACAGAATATAAGTAAACAAGATAAAGATCGAAAACATAACAAAAACTTAAGGTAGAAAGGCATAAAATGTATATTTTATGAGCTTATCAATAAGGAGGGCAAACAGGGCCTTGGCCCTCCTAAAATTTTTATGTGTTTTGGAATACCTTATATTTATATTTGACACCTTAAATTTTTAAAGTTTCTTGGAATACCTTATAT
Organism: Fremontodendron californicum; assembly: GCA_030761205.1. NCBI lineage: Eukaryota > Viridiplantae > Streptophyta > Magnoliopsida > Malvales > Malvaceae > Fremontodendron > Fremontodendron californicum. The sequence continues at coordinate 7,882,206 of JAULJL010000032.1, forward strand.
CATTATTTGAAAATAAGATATATTTGTATTTGGCCCCTCATAAATTTTTTAGTTTGGTCTCTTGTAAAATTTGTAGTTTAATATGATAAATTTGATAATACTTTTAGTTTAAACCTCATTCATTATTATTAACTTAATTCTTTCTCTTTACCTTTTCAATCAATCAAATAGGTATATTTACGTTAATAATTGAGTTAATATTTTTCATTTTATGCTTATTATGAAAAAAGAAAGAAAATTAAACCATTATAATATTTAATACAAATTATAATTTAACTTATTTTATTTTTTTTTCTAAATGTATATGTAATCTTATGTTTTTCTTTTGTAATATTAAATAATTCTATGCATATACTATAATTTTTTTGAGATTGAGATTTTAATTCTTATTATTATTATTATTTTTTTGCATATACAACATGAATTATAATATTTGAAAATTGAAAATTTTTATTTTATTATAAGAAATTTATATATTGTTTGTTATTTTAATATTATATATACAACATGAGGGGTACTGAACACCCCTCAATTTCCCTTAAAATGTTCATTTTTTCAAAATCTCAAATCGGTGGAAAATGAAGGGAAATGAAAGCCAAAAAAATAGTTTAAATATGAAATGTCTATATTACTCATTTTACATTTATCAAATTACAAGTAATATTACAAAAAATAATTATTTCATTTGTAGACTTATATATTTCACGTAATTGACATTGAAAATTGAAGCAAATTTTAATTTTTTTTTTAATTTTTTTTGTTCTTTTTTATATTACAATCATATTTTTTAATATAATGTTTATTTTATTTTTATAATTTGATGTACAATATTTATATTGTTATTTTATTTTAAAAAAGGCATAATTGAAAATAAATATATATTATAATACAATCTTTTCTTTTCCTTTCCGCTTTTTTACCAAACGATAGAGACTAACATTATTTTTCCTAACACATTTTAATTATCCAAACAAGGGAAAGATGCATAATTTTCTTTCCTTTACGCTATGTTTGGATAGATATCAGTAAAGGAAAGGAAAGGAAGGATTTTTAAAGGAACGGAAAGAATGCATCTTTCCATTGTTTGGATAATTAAAATGTGTTAGGGAAAGAAAATGAATGTTAGCCTCCACCATTTGGTTCAAGGGTGAAAAAGAAAAGAAAAAATACATTATAATATACATTTTCAATTATGCCATTTTTTAAGTTAAAATAACAATATAAATATTACATATCAAATTATAAAAAATAAAATAAACATTATATTAAAAAAAATATGACTGCAATATAAAAAAAAAAGGAGAATAAAAGAATTTTGCTATATTTTCAATGTCAATTACGTTAAGTATATAAGTCTAGAAATGAAAAACTTATACTTTGTAATATTGATTGTAATTTAATGAATGTAAAATAGGTAATATGGTCATTTTATATTTAAACTTTTTTTTTTTGCTTTCTTCCTCTCTTTTCCCACCGATTTGGGGTTTTAAAAAAAATGAGTATGTTAAGAGAAAGTGAGGGGTGTTCAGTACCCCTCACTTTCCTTTAGCTTTTGTTTGGATTGGGGTAGAGGAAGAGAAAGGAAAGTAAAGCAAGGGAGAATGAGAAACATTTTTCTTGTTTTTCTTTGTTTGGATTAAAAAAAAATTAATAAAATAAAGTGAGGGGAGTTGAGCACTCCTCACTTTCTCTCAAATTACTCATTTTTTCAAAACCTCAAATCGATGAGAAAAAAAAGTAAGAAAAAAAAATTAAATATAAAATATCCGTATTATCCATTTTACATTTATCAAATTACAAGCAATATTTCTAAACTTATATACTTCATGTAATTGACATTAAAAATTATAATAAAATTATTTTATTATCATTTTCTTGTTTTTGTTTTTTTATATTACATTCATATTTTTTTAATGTAATGTAATGTAATGTTTATTTTATTTTTTATTATTTAATTTATAATATTTATATTATTATTTTAATTAAAAAGAAAGGGCATAATTGAAAATGTGTATTATAATTTATCTTTTCCTTTCCTTTCATATTTTAACCAAACAATGGTGGCTAATATTCATTTTTTTTCTCCTTTCCCTAACACATTTTAATTATCCAAACAAGGGGAAGATGTATCCTTTCCTTTCTTTTAAAAACCCTTCTTTTTTTTTTTTTTCCTTTCCTTTCCTTTCCTTTCCTTTTATTTTCTTTTCTTTCCTTTACTAACATCTATCCAAACATAGCGTTAATTTAATTAAAATGTTATCCAAACAAGGGGATGGTTGCCCCATTTCTCCTCATTTCCTTTACTTTTCCTTCCCTGCCCTCAATCCAAACATAGGCTTAAAAACTCTTCCTTTTTTTTTTTTCCTTTCCTTTCCTTTACTAACATCAAAGCAAACATAACGTTAGAGAGCACGCAATAGAAAAAAAATGAAATGTCGTTAATGTTATCAACACTACATATACTTGCTTAAGCTCGGTCCGGCCCGAAAATGGGTATCAAATTTTGTTCAAACCCGTTCATATTTGTAAATGGGTAGTCAAATCCCGTTTAGGCTCGCTCATATTATTTTTTTCCTAAAAAATTAAAACAAATATGTTATTTTTTATTTAATTTTTAGTACTTTTATATTTTTTTATTAAGTTCAAAAACATAGATAACTTAACATTTTTTAAAATGTTTACACTATAATATTATATTTATATATATATATATATTTATTCTTATATGATATAAATTACACAATATATTATATAAATGAAAAACGGGCCGAACTCAAATTTTGATTGTTTGAGCCAAGGCCCAGTTCATTTTTTAACCGAGCCTTATTTTTTTGTCCAAATCCATATTTCAGACCTATATTTTTGTCCAAACCTTCTCAAATATCAGATGTGTTTTGGGGCTTAGACGAATAGTCTAGCCTTTAAACAAATCTATTAGTAGGTTAAGTGACATTTTTTGGCATAAAAATTCAACATCAACAATTTATGTCAAAAAATTCATGTCAGCAACTTAATGGTGGAATGTTAATTTTGTTATAATTTAGATTGAAATTTCAAATCTAAAAAAGTAAAGGGATTTAATTTGCCTAAATTATTATACAAGAATTAAATTTTGATTTTAGTTAGAATACATGGTCTAATTTCATAATTTAATCGATTTATTAATGTTATTCCAAATAAGAGTAATTAAAATTAAGATCATAGATCATCCATATAGAGTCAATCTAAAAAATTATTGATTATAAATTGATCTATAAACTTTTAAAACCATGGACTGCTCATGCAAGATCGGTGTGATGCCATCTAAAGATAGAACTTAAATCTTAAATTTTTTCTAAAAATATCTTAATAAATACCTTAAAGTAATCCCTCAATTGAGGACCGCCTGCTTGTCACTCCAATTTTTTTTATAATTTGTTTATGTTGTATTTATATTATTTTTTGGGTATTATAATCGTATTAAGAGTATTACATATATATAAATTTTGACACATTATTTATAGATTTTGACACATTCGTGCATTCATATTGTGTTACTGTTATTTTTTCGTATTCGTGTCGGGTCCGAAATTACCATGTCTAATTAATACTATTCAAATAACTCTCAATTTTGTGTCCTGTTATTTTTTTTGTCGAGTTGATAGATTTTGACACATTCGTATATTTGTGTCTCAATCATGATTTTGACAAATTTTGACACGTTCGTGTAATCATGTCGTAGTAATGTTATTTTTTCATGTCTTATCGTATTTTAATTATTTTTTTATGTCATATTCGTGTGTGTGACACTATTCAAATAACTCTTAATTTTGTGTCACGTGTTGTATAATGATTAGTTCTTTATTTTTTTGAAAAATAAAGTCATATTATTTTTTTTATTTTTATATTATTGAATAAAAAAGTATCGTATTGATAAATTATTAGTAAAAATTAAAATATTGAATAATAATATGAGATGAGTTGATGTAAGTAAATTTTTTAAAACTTTTGATGTTGACTCAAAAGAAAAAAATATTATGATGATTAAACAATAATAAAAAATTATTTTAAATGATATAATAAGTTATTAGTTATTGTATAATAATTGTTAGATTTATATATATATTTTTTATTTCTTAATATGAATAAAAATTATGGATATCAATATAATCTAAAGGAATTAAATTTTGATATCCATCTTAATGTTTTTTACATATAATGTATATATAATGAATTGATTCGTGTATTTGTGTTGTATTTGTATTATTTTATATCTATATCTTACTTTAAAAGTTGTCATCAAGTTTGAATATTTTGTATAGTTTATCATAGTAATTCAATTTTAACTTTAGATTCATGTTTTTTTTTGGTGTCATAATCATATCAATGTATTATCAATGATAATAAAATCAAAGCAACGCGAAAATTCAAAACACTAGTATATAATTAAAACAATACCTTTCCGATACCATATATAAAAATTAACTCTAACTACGGGACAATTCAACAAAAGTAAACTTTGTTTTGGCAAGTTTTGATAAAAACATAATGCTAATTTATGACTAGACTTTTTCATGGGTCGGACTGGATTGAGTCGAGGTTCGATTTTTTTTTTCTTATTCAAATTCGGTTTGGGTCGACTTGAAAGTCTATTTTATTGTTAAAAAAATATTAAAATATTATTTTTATATTAATATTTTTATATTTTATAATTAAATTTAAATAAAAAATATTTTTTATTTAATGAATAATAATTCGGATCAAATCAAACCGGTTTGAATTATAAATTTTTTTATCCAAACACAACACAATTCCAACCGAGCTTGTCAAGCCAAATAGATAGCACGACTCTTGATTTTGTGCTTTGAGTAAATCACATTAACTCTGTGATTAATATATATATATATATATATATATATATATATATATATGAGGAGGGATCCACTTACACCAATGTAAAATTAAATTAGTTTTACACACTTCTATAATTTTATACGATTTATATTTTAACAAACCGACCGTTAGATTTAATAATATAATTGTACTTGTCGTGCAAGTAAATTTTCGAGTCAATCCGATATCTCTATCATATCGATCGAGAATACTGTCTTTTCTAATATATATTCAACGGTTGAAAGTTTTTTATATCGAACAAATAGTTAAACATTTTTAATTTACTCGAAACTCGACGTGCATGATCTACATAAATATAAAATGTAATACGACGGTCGGATTAAACAAATATAAATCGTATAAAAAATTACGAAAAATGTGTAAAACTAAATTAATTTTACGTGCAAGTGGATTTCTCCTCTATATATATATTAAATTTTAATTTTTGGGTGGTGGTATTTATAAGGAGTTACATGCATTAATTAGGATAATTAATGTTTTTTGTATTATCTTTGAAAAAAATCCTTAGTAATTAATGCAAGATAGAGTTTTGTTTTTTAAATCTCAATCTTTCAATTGGTTGCTTTTTTCTCTTTTTTTCGGTATATATTTTGTTTGGAACACAATATAAAATATAAATCAGAATTCCTTTTCAAGTTTTTTTTTTTTATTCTAATATAGGCTTTTTTTTTTTTAATTTTGAAATATCGATGTTGTGAAATTATTTACCGAAATTCATTTTTCTAAACCTGTTGGAAAATTGCCATGGCCCATGACGATTTTCCAACAGGTTTTTCATTTTTTTTTTGTTGAAATTGTTCAAAGAAAATCTTCATGGCACATGACGATTTTCCTTGATCATTTAAAAAAGAAAATTACAATTTTTACTAGATGGCGATTTCCCTTGAGATAAATTATTATTAATTTTTTTTTTTTAAAGTGAAGGAAAATTGCCATCATGGGTGGCGATTTCAATTCACTAATTCTAACAACAAATATTTTTTAATAATAAATTTTAAATAAAAATTATATAATTTATAATTTAAAAAATTAAAAATTAAAAATTTATAAAATTAAAATAATAATAATTTACAAAATTATATAAATTAATTTTTTATTTAATTTAATTATAAAATATATAAAAATATATTTTTTAATATTTTAATATTTTTTAAATAGTAAAATGAACTTTCGGGCAAAATATGTATAACGGTATTATTAATGATGCGAACTCTCTCCCGATGTACCAGATTGATAAGGACATTTTCGACGGCTATGATTAGAGGTGTCGAAGGGCTGGGCCAAGGCTCGAAATTATTTTATTTCCCTTTCCCAAGCCCATTTCGGGCCAGGCCTGGCCCAGCCCGAAAGCACGTTTCACTATTCAAAAAATATTAAAATAAAAAATTTAATATTGGACCCTGATCGTATTTGGCCTGGCTCAGACAAGTATTTTTGTAATTCGGGCCTGCCTAGCCCGAATTATTATTTACTAAATAAAAAATATTATTTATTTAAATTTAATTATAAAATATATATAAATATGTAATTTTAATATTTTTTTAAATAGTGAAACAGGTTTTCGGGTCGGCCTTACCCAAAATGGGCTTGGGCAAGAAAAATAAAGCGTTGTGGATTATGCAAGAATGAAGGTCATAGCTAGACCTATCCACGGGCCGGGTAGCTCGCCCGGAAAGCCCGGATGTGTCCCGTTGTACCAGATTGATAAGGATATTTTTGACGGTTATGACTAGAAGTGTCCATGGGTCGGGCTGGGCTGAGGCCCAAAATTTTTTATTTCCCTTGCCCAAACCCGAAAATAAAAATTATATAATTAATTTTTTTATATATTTTATAATTAAATTTAAATTAAAAAATAAATTATATAATTTTTATTTTTATTTTTATTTTTTAAAATTATAAATTATATAATTTCTATTTAAAATTTATTATTTAATATTTAAAAAAAAAGTGAGATCATTAGTTAAATAAATGGGTGACGACTTCCCTTCACTTAAAAGAAAAAATTTTAAATTTAGCTCAAGGGAAATCACCATGAGGGATAACAACGATTTCTCTTGTGATTTTTCCAAAATTTGTAAAAAATAAACAAGGGAAATCGTCATGAAGGATGGCGATTTCCCTTGTAGTTTTTTACAATTTTTTTTAAAAATATGCTGGGAAATCGACATCAGCCATAGCGAATTTTCAACATGTTTTAAAACAAATGGATTTCGATCATTAATTTTGCAATATCGGTATTTCGGTAAATAAAAAAAATTGGCTATATTAAGATAAAAAAACCACATTTCTAAGCTTTTCTGTGAGAATATTTTTTTCTTTCTTTATGAATTTTTATTTTTTGTTTTAACATATGAAATTTGAGTGATGAAAAACATATTTCATAAATAAATATATATTTGCAATAAAAAAAAAATTTTGGCCCAGATATATTTGCAATAACTTAGTTTATATTAATTCAATAAAATTTTAATGATTACATTTTAAAATTGAGTACTCCACAATGGCAAACACGTTTCAAACATATTTTCACTTTTTATGATTAAAATATTAGTATCTTTTTTATTGAAAGATGAAATGATATTTTGTACAAAAATTAAAAAAAAATCAAAATTTTGGGCAAAAATATTTATTATGATTTTATTTTAATTTAAAGAATTATTAATTTATAAGAGGATAAAAGGGAATTCTAAACTTATTAATTTTGTATTCATTGATATGATTTTAACTAATCAAACATTTTAATATTATTCTTAATCTATTACATTCAGTGGATCAAATTAAAAAACATTTATTCTTTCTCTATTTTATTCCATTTTATTCCATTCAGCGAAATTAAACGGTTTTTATTTATTTGAATACTGATAAAAAAAATTTGATCAACATGCCGAACATTACAAATTATGTACCAAAGTACGCCAGTTTTTACCTGTTATTTACCAAATTATGTACCATATGATATGACGACTTTCTAACTGAAAAATTCAATTTTTTTTCTTTCAAAATGAAGCACAAAAGTCGCCATATGATATGGCGACTTCTGTGCTTCATTTTGAAAAAAAATTGAATTTTGCATTTTTTTGGTAATTTTTATTTTAATTATATTAATTTTTAATTATATATAAAAATAAAAAATTCATTAATTTTATTTTTTATAAGCCTAAATAAATATTTTTTTATAATAATTTTTATTTTTATATATAAAAAAATATAAAAAAATTTTAAAATTGATCTTTTGGTACAAATGATGGGATTTATTAGAAGATTGAACAGTCTCAAAGGATTGGATTTATCAGCAGAAAAATGAGAATCAGATTCAATAATTTCAAGGATGGGATATATCAGTAGATTTTTGCTGAGTCATTAATCAATTTTTCAACCAATGAAGAGTTTGAAGAAAAATGGGAATCAGATTCAACACTTTCAAAGGATGAGACTTGTCAGCAGAAAAATGAGAATCAGAATCAACAGTTTCAAAGGATGGGATTTATCAGCTGAAAAATGGGAATCAAAATCAATAGTTTTTCACCATGATGGGATTTATGAGCATAAAAATCCAAATTAGAATCAACAGTTTTTCACCATGATTGGATTTATCAGCAGAAAAATGAAAATCATATTCAACAGTTTCAAGGATGGGATATATCAGTAGATTTTTGCTGAGTCATTAATCAGTTTTTCATTCAATGAAGAGTTTGAAGAAAAATGGGAATCAGATTCAACACTTTCAAAGGATGGGACTTGTCAGCAGAAAAATGAGAATCAGAATCAACAGTTTCAAAAGATGGGATTTATCTGCTGAAAAATGGGAATCAGAATCAACAGTTTTTCACCATGATGGGATTTACGAGCAAACAAATCCGAATCAGAGTCAACAGTTTTCACCATGATTGGATTTATCAGTAGAAAAATGAGAATCATATTCAACAGTTTCAAAGGATGGGACTTGTCAACAGAAAAATGAGAATCAGATTCAACAATTTCAAAGGATGAGACTTATCAGCTGAAAAATATCAGATTCAACAAATTTTCACCATGATGGTTATTTATGAGCAAAAAAATGGGAATCAGAATCAACAGTTTTCACCATGATTTGATTTATCAGCAGAAAAATGGGAATTAGATTCAACAGTTTCAAAGGATGAGACTTATCAGCTGAAAAATGAGAATCAGATTCAACAATTTTTCACCATGTTTTACTCAATAAACCATTATAAATATGATATTTCCTTCCTCATTCTCTCCTCATTCTCAATCTTAGTTGTCATTTTCTGGTGTTAGTGATAATACCTTGTCATTCTCATCCTTCTCTATTTCTTATTTCTTTTGCTGAGTAATAATACCTTTGTTCTCATCCTTCTCACTTTCATTACTACACAACATGAGCAATAGAGTGGTCGCATTGGTCTACTATAATGGCCAAATTGATAATACTGATGAAGGTGCTACCTTTGACTGTGAACGTCCTAAAAGCTTTCGTGTTGGTGAAGACGTCATATTAGAGGAACTGAAGGTAATTCATACAAAAATCAAAGCTGGAAATACAAAAAGAGTTTCAGAGATTAAGTAGAGGCTTCCTCTTTCTATTGGTGAAGGATGTGTCCGATATAGGACTTATCCACTAGATGATGATGATAATGTGAGAGGAATGTTTCATGCTTACGAGACATTTGAAAATGTTGGTGTACTTGAGTTATATGCTGACATTGAGGATTGTGGGCTTCCAGAAGATGATGATTCTCAGCTGTTGTATTATGTTCCCACTTCATACAACGTTCCCCCAGAAGAAGTGCCATCTCAAGCTACAACGTTTCATAATTCATTTGTCTCACCAACAATTCCTACTGCCCTGGATGATGTGCCAACTGGTGATGATCCTATTCAGTCATTGTCGCAACCTAAAAAATAACGACGAGTCTCATCACAAGACTTTATTATTCGTTAAGCGTGACATTAAAAAAAACCGAGGAAAAGTCGACTTAATTCCTCTAGAAAAATGAAGGTTTTGAAAATGACCTTAAAAAAGACATGGAGTCGCCACCAATATTTTTTAGCTAGGTGTGATCGGCCACCTATTAAAACCGGTTTTATAAAATATTTTAAAAATTAATAAAAACATTTTAAAAACCAATTTCAAGTCTGCGTTTTAAACCAGAGAAATCAAAGAAGCGGGTTCGGGAGTCGGTTACGTGTGGGGAAGGATTAGCACCCCCACAACGCCCGTATAAATCGGTACCTTATTAATCGTGTGTTATCTCAAGTCTCGGTAAAAAGTTGGTTTTAAATTTAGTATTTCAAGTTAATTCCCAATTTAAAAATAATTCCATTTTTTTATTGAAAATGATCCGGAATTTATAAATTCAAAATTTTCCTATATTCCCTAACAAACGTGGCAAAATATAGAAATTTTTATTAGTTTTGAAAACTTTCCGAATCATTCTCTTTTTTTGAAAGAAAGATATTCCTTTATTAATGATAATTGATGATATTCCCTCCAGCAAACCCGGTAGAGAACTCATGAATTATTTTAACTCGGGAATATCTTTATTTTTATTGAAAACCATTATCTTTTGCAAACATTTAAAATAAATGAATATGTATATGCATGACATAAATAAAATAACATAGTAAAGTCTAAATAATATAATGCAACCTAAATGACATGACAAATATGAATGGTATGGCATATAATTTAAATGACATGGAATAAAATAATGCTATCATATAATATGCACGAAAATAAAAATGCAATGCATGAAATGTATTTTTTTCCTTTAATTAAGGAAATCCGTATATCTAAAAAGATATCCGGCTACCTTAGGAAAATATGTCAAATTAAATATTCTAAAACCAAAATACTTTGTGATTGTTTGAAAACAATTTTGAAAAGCTTGAATTAACAATAAAAACTGGGCTAAAAATTTTTAAATGGTTCTAATTTCCTAAGTTTAAAAAATCCGGACTTGACTACCCTTAACCCGAGATTTGAAAAACCATTTTTAGAGTTTAAAAGGCTTAGAAATCACCCTAAGTCAGTAGCTAACCCTCCTAATCAGCCCACTCTAAGTAAATTAACCAAAACAGAAAAATGGTTTTTCTTTAAATTCAATTCTGACTCCACTGTCCAGTTTTAATCCACGATTTTTTACCCTATTTTTAAAAATCCCAAAAATTCTAAAAAAAATACTGGAGACTCAGGACATGTAAAACTACACGAGAAAAAATTGGATTAATTTTTTGATCAAAGATGAATTCCCAGAAAAACCAGAGATGTACGAGTTTTTGGAGGAGAAATAACTGCTTTGTTTTTCTTTAAATTCAATTCTGACTTCACTGTCCAGTTTTAATCCACGATTTTTTACCCTATTTTTAAAAATTCCAAAAATTCTGAACAAATTATTGGAGACTCAGGACATGTAAAAATACACGGGAAAAAATCGACTTAATTTTCTGATCAAAGATGAATTCCCAGAAAAATCGGAGATGTACGAGTTTTGGGTGGAAAAAAAACTGTTTTGCCAACACATTTTTTTTTGTCTTTGATAAAATCATTTAAAAACCAAAATAAAAATATTTGAAACTCATAGAATGACTTGAAGACAGTAGCTAGGACTTTTTGAAAGTTAGATAAAAATTGGCTAAGTAAAAAAATCACAAAGGTAGAATAATCAATTTGACAAACTTAATTTTCCAGAAGTGTGCTCAAGAGAGCATGACTTTGAACCATCAATTGGCTCAAGTCATTATTCAAGTGGCATGGTCATGAAATGCATGAAACAATGCAGCAAACATAATGCATGAAATGCATGGATCTAAACCTAAATGTAAGGAAAATACATGACATAAATAATATGGCCTAGACCTAACATGAACTTGCATGACATTTAATGTAACTTAGACCTAAAACATGCATGGCATTTTTACAAACACAAGGCATGCTTAATTCAAAAATCCAACCAAATATCATGCAAATGAAAAAACCTAACAACTAGCATGACAAAAAAATGCAACACACAATGCAAAACACATGGAGTAGCCAAATGGCCTCAAGCTCCAACAAGCATGGCATTTTCACAAACACTTGGCATACAAACATGAAAAACTAAGTCATAACACTTAAATCATGCAAGCATTTTCACAAACACCTAATATACCAAATCTAAAACATGCTTACTAAGATATAAAACAAGAATCATGCAAAGAATCACACAAGCATTTTCACAAACACTTAATATGCTAACTCTAAAACATGCTCAAATTTAAACAACATGAAAACAGAAAATTAAAAATGTAAAAACATGATATCTAAGACATAAATGGCAACAAACAAAGCAACCAAATTAAATATAACTTAAGAACATGAAATAACATAATATTTAAAACATCAAAAATAAAGAAAATAGCATAAACAATATGGTAAAATGAATCAAAAATAACAACTTAAAATAAATAATGTAGGCCATTTAGCCATGGTGAGTTTATTGTAAAAACAAAATGTAAGAAAAATATACTTAAGAAAGGAAATGAAGGAAGAACAAGAAACATTATTTTAAAATGAAAACTCACCAAGTAGCTTTTGAACGGATTAAGCTATAAACCCTCAGAGTAGCTTTTGAACAGATTAAGCTATAAACCCTCAGAGTAGCTTTTGAACGGATTAAGCTACAAACCCTCTCAACAAAAACACTATGACTCACCACCCGGATAATCCTAATACAAGTGTATAGACTATCTCACAAGGGGTAGTGGGTGATCTCAACCAAAGGCCAAGACTCCTTATTTATAAGGTGAGCACCTCCTTGGCTTGACATTACAAAGGGATGTGGGATTGGGACTTAGGCTCAAAAATGAAAATCTCTAACTTAACTCTTGATTTTTAATCACTTGATTGAAAAAATGCTAAGCTTCCTCCTTCCTTTGGGCTTGGGCAGGCCAACACTTCTCTTTTCCAGCCCAGCTCTGATTTTTGAAAGGCCCAAAGAAGCCCTTTTCGGTTGCTTGGGTGAAACGACCATTTTGCCCCCCGGATGCAAAATAAATATCAAACGGGCTCCAAATTCAATTTTTCTTTTTTTAATACTTCCAAAATAATAAAATATTGAGTTCTGGAAGTTTTCAAAATTATCCGAGTCCGTTTGCTATTTATTTGGATTTTTTCTTCCCAAAATGTCCTTTTATGCCCCTACTTTTTACCATTTTTTAAACGAGCTCCAAATCAAGATTTTTCTTCACCAATCTCTTCAAAATAATTAAAAAGTGTGATCTGGAAGTTTTCATAATTTTTGGAGCTCATTTGGTATTTTTTCGGGATTTATCGGCTTGAATTACTGCATAGGAGGCTCGGGATTTAGCCATTTTGCAAACGAACTCGGAATCAAGATTTTCTTTCGCCAATCTCTTCCAAATAATTTAAAAATGAGATTTGCCAAATTTCAGAATTTTTGGAGTCCATTTTCTATTTTTTCGGGATTTATCTTTTTGAATTACTGCATAAGAAGCCCGGGATTTGGCCATTTTGCAACCGAACTCGGAATCAAGTTTTTCTTTCGCCAATCTCTTCCAAACAATTTAAAAATGAGATTGACAAATTTTTCAGAATTTTCGGAGTCCATTTGCTATTTTTCCCAAATTTTTCCAATTTTGCCCCTTTAACCTCCGAAACCCGGTTTTGCTCAAAACAAGTCCGATTTTCATATTTTCTTCAATCTGAGCCTTGGGCCATCCTTTTTAATCATTCCTCATCCATTGGGGGCTTTGGTCTTACCAAGTCGGGCCATTTCTGTGATTCTTCCCGATTTCACCGAAATCCACTAAAAACCCTAATTCTCGGTTTTCTCCCGGATTGACTTTTCTTCCGGTTTTTCTTGCAAGTGACTTCTCCATTACCCGTAGTCAGTGCTTATCTTTCATTTGGAACCTTCAATTTCGACCAGTTTGATCATTTAAGCACTTTTCCCCAAATTTCTCGGATTAGGGTTTCTTTTCTACTAAACCTTTAAATCCCAACTTCCGAACTCCATATCTTTCAATGTAGACCTCGGATTATCAAAATTCTTTCTCCATTTTTCAATTGAACTTAAAATCTTGATTTTGAAAGTGGGTTGACTTTTTCAGTAGTTGACTTTCTGGGGTGGACTTTTTTGGGGTTGACTTTTTCGGGGTTGACTTTTTTTCAAGTTTGACATTTTGTGCTCGCCCTCTTAAACGAAGTCTCGGAGTACCACCTGCAGGATGAAAACAGTCTTTTTATACTCGGAAACATCAATATGGGAAGAAAACATACCTGTTTAGTGGTCCAGACAAAATTAGGTGTCTAGAGCTGCCCCTCTTTGGCTATTGCTGAGAATCAGGAATCAGGCAAAGATAAACCGACACTAATTTTGTACGGTCAGTGACATCACATGTGAAGGAAAGGGAAAGGGGTTTCTTTTTCATTTTTTTTCATTTTCTATTTTTTCATTTTTTTTCATTTTTCCTCTTTTTTTCTTTTTTTCAATTTTTTTTTAAACAACAGTAAATTGAAGATTTGTCTTTAAATTGAATTCCCTACCTAATCAAGGCTCGATTCGTCTTAAGGAAACGAATTCGATTTGCAAGAAAGGAAACGACCTCGACGATGTTCTCGGGGCCTTAAGCTTTCTTGTTCTCAGCTGTGTTTAAAAATTCTGGATATCTCCTCCAGAAGCTTCGGCTATCACCACCAAAGTCTTGCTCATTTTTTAAAATGTAAAAATTCTGGGTGTCACTTCCAGAAGCTTCAGCTATCACCACCAAAGACTTTTAACCTTTTCAAAGGATTTTAAAACTCTGGATATCTCCACCAGAGGCTTCAGCTATCACCACCAAAGACTTGTTCATAATAAAAAAAAGTACCTCGACGATGATCTCGGGGCTCGACTCATTTGAGAAGCAAACGAGTTTGATTCTACATGACAGCTTTAAGAGATGATGCAAATGCTTCATGATGCAAATGCAAATGTCTTTAGTTGATGCAAGCGCTTCTTGATGTGGATGCACATGTTGAATAAAATTCTGGATAACTCCTTCAAAAGAAGATTTCTCATTTTTCAAAATTATAAAACCCTGGATATCTCCACCAGAGGCTTCAGCTATCACCACCGAAGACTTTTTCTTTTAAAACTGTAAAATTCTGGATATCCCCACCAGAAGCTTTGGCTATCACCACCGAAGACTTGCTCAATGTAAAATTCTAGGTAACTTCTTCAGAAGAAGATTTCTCATGTTTCAAAATTATAAAACCCTGGATATCTCCACCAGAGGCTTCAGCTATCACCACCGAAG
This sequence comes from Fremontodendron californicum, assembly GCA_030761205.1. Lineage (NCBI taxonomy): Eukaryota > Viridiplantae > Streptophyta > Magnoliopsida > Malvales > Malvaceae > Fremontodendron > Fremontodendron californicum. The sequence goes on from JAULJL010000032.1 coordinate 7,897,401, forward strand.
ACTTGTTCTTTTAAAACTGTAAAATTCTGGATATCCCCACCAGAAGCTTTGGCTATCACCACCGAAGACTTGCTCAATGTAAAATTCTAGGTAACTTCTTCAGAAGAAGATTTCTCATGTTTCAAAATTATAAAACCCTGGATATCTCCACCAGAGGCTTCAGCTATCACCACCGAAGACTTGTTCTTTTAAAACTGTAAAATTCTGGATATCCCCACCAGAAGCTCTGGCTATCACCACCAAAGACTTGCTCATTGTAAAAATCTGGGTAACTCATTCAGAAGAAGATTCCTCATGTTTCAAAATTATAAAACCCTGGATATCTCCACCAGAGGCTTCAGCTATCACCACCGAAGACTTGTTCACTTTTAAAAATTGTAAAATTCTGGATATCCCCACCAGAAGCTTTGGCTATCACCACCAAAGACTTGCTCATTGTAAAATTTTTGAGTAACTCCTTCAGAAGAAGATTTCTCATGTTTCAAAATTATAAAACCCTGGATATTTCCACCAGAGGCTTCAGCTATCACCACCGAAGACTTGTTCACTTTTAAAAACTGTAAAATTCTGGATATCCCCACCAGAAGCTCTGGCTATTACCACCAAAGACTTGCTCATTGTAAAAATCTGGGTAACTCCTTCAGAAGAAGATTCCTCATGTTTCAAAATTATAAAACCCTGGATATCTCCACCAGAGGCTTCAGCTATCACCACCGAAGACTTGTTCTTTTAAAACTGTAAAATTCTGGATATCCCCACCAGAAGCTTTGAGAAATGATGCAGATGCACATGTCTTTTAACAAGGTGCTCATGCTTCATGGTGCAAATGTAAAATATTTCTTAGTGCAAATGCAAATGGCCTGGATTGATGCCCATGTTTCATGATGCAGATGCCCCTACTAATTGTGTTCATGTAACTGGTTTATGAATGGTGTAACTACAATTACCATACAATAATGAAAATGCAATGATTCTAGAAATGATGCAATTGCTTGAGATGACGCAAATGCTAATTCTATGAAGAATGTAAATGTAAAGGTAAAATACAGATGCTTGTGGAATAATGCCAATGCAAATACCCATGAATGATGCAAATGCTTACCGACACTGTGCAAATGTAAAAGCTCGATAAAGAGATGAATGCTCATGAGTGATGCAAATGCCCCCGGTTTTTTTTTTTTTTTTTTTTTTTTTAGACTTTGGCTTAGCCTTTCAAATTAATTTTTCCTCTTCAAATCAGAGTATATCTTCAATTCATTTTGGCTATTCTCTTTGCCCCAACAGTTTTCAAACTTTCATCAACAGAGATCTGCACTGGGTTCGATTTCTTCTTCTCATATCTGGAAGTCAGGATCTATCCTGGCAGTTCTATACCTTTGGGTTAGAAAAACCCTTGTCTCATGTCAACATCAAAAATGGGTATTTCAAAAATATTTTTATTTGTTTTCGCATTTTGAAAACTTCTGAACAAAAAATATTAACCCCACAATGTGTGATATATAAATCTTTTGAAGACTGATGATCATTGTTAGAAATTTCTCTAAGTATCAATCAGGGTTTTTCCAACTGGGATTGGCAAGGCTTGGTATAACAAGATTCTGGCGTTTCCAGGAAAACTTCATGACAAAAATGTATATCCCTTCTAGGCTCACAAATGGAACTGGTTTTATAAATCATGAATTTATTGAGAACCAAACAAATTCAACATTCTTTTAGTTTCCATATCAAGGCATTTTGGCAAGCGTCAAGATTGGCCGAGATGTTCAAACCGAAAAGTTTAATCTTGGAGAAAAAGTTTCAATTTTTTTGAAGACAATCCTCTGAATGAGAGTTGGCAATTTGGGGGTTCAAGAATTCCTAGATGTTCCTCGATGACCACCCCTTAAAGAAAATCTTTTCTTTTGTGGTATCGGCACTATTATCGATGGCACCGAAAATTCTCATTTTACTCTAGACCGCCCGTTTTTGGGTTTTCGCCCTAGAGTCCCATTCTTTCCATTTTCTTTTTTTTTTTTTTTTTTTTGTTCATTATTTTACCATGCACTTGAGAATTCTAAATTCTTCCTTAGTGAAATGATAATTCGATGAAATGGGATAAAATTTGAGGAAAAACCTTTCAAATTAAATATTCATGCTTGATCAAAATGGACTTTTAAAGCATATAATGTAGGCCATGGCTCAGGGTTCAGAAAGAAAGAATAAATAGGTCCAAAATATGTGTTTGAGGGTAATTAGATCAAGGATCATTTCTTGAGGAGGATTCTCTTTGAAGCATTTGTCCCTTCTCAGACATTTCTTTCCTTTTGACTTTGCTCTTTTTCTTCCTTGCTTTTGGCTTTCCATTTGCCATGTCTTTCACACATTTTTTTTCTTTTTTATTGTGTTTTTCTTTTGTTTTTCTTGGCTTTCATTTCACCATCTTTTTCTCTTCTTTTCTTTGACAGAGTGAGCCCGTATTTATTCGGGGCTCCATTTGCTTTGTGTCTGTCCTTGAGCTATCACTCATTTCTCAATGATCTTTGAAAAGATCTTTCCTCGCATTTGCCCTCCAGTGTAGAGGGCAATCCTTGATCAGGGTTCAAAGAAGAAAGAATTCTTTTGGCTCAAAAGGGGTGACTATGGATAATTTCTTTTTGTGTGAAGGGGATATGAAAGATGGCCATTTCTCATGTCAAGCACAAATATTCACATTGAAAAGCAATCCCCAGGGGAAATAGATATTCAGAATTTCATTTTGCACTTTGGAATCATCCGAATTCTCACATGCATGACATCACGATTTTTCTTTTTTTTTTTTTTTTTTTTTTCATCGCATCCCCCCAATGATTCATGCATTAGCCCATCATTCTTTACCATGTGTCCATCATTTCCATATATGATGCCCCAATTTGATTAACCATGAGAATCTGTATCAACGAGGAACATAGCAAGTCTAGGTCTATTTTGAAAAGGCTGAGTTTCCAATCTGAGTTTTTTTTGAAGAGATAAGAAAAATATGACCCAAAAACGGGTTTTCTCTAGGATAAGGGATAATCTAGTTTAATCATTGTGCCCCAGGATGTCAATCATGAAGTGATGTTTGGGCAATTAGTGTTTTGTGGTTATTGGGAAAGGTCATGAATGGTTTTAGCACAATCTTGACACACACCAAATTATCAAAATCTAGACTCTTGAAAGAATGTCTCATTTGTTTGATTTTCAAGGAATTCGAAAAATTTCAAAAAGTTCGTTCCTTTGTTCATAGCCTAGACTAGGATTTACATCCTTGCTTATTTTGCAATGACAATGCTTCTCTTTTTTCATTCATTTTTCCTTGAAGCATTAGGTCTTTCAAGTGCTCTTGGTTTAAGAGATTTAGGCTTAGGAAAACCTAAAGATAATGGAGAAGGTATTGGGTCATTTGTAACACTGATCATCAATCTTCTTGAGACTATCCATCACTAAAAATTCCTTAATGCTTGTTTTTGCAAATTCAAGTTATTGTTGAAACACAACAAACACAAAGCATTTAAAATTCAAAATTCATTTAATTCATGTAGATGTTAACATGAGACAAGTGCTTTCATCATCACCGTGTATAGAACTACATGTGTCAAAAACCTAATATGATCATGCACAATATTTCTTATGACACTTGGCTTCCCCATCTTCAAAACTTATCGAACCAGCCTTGATGAGATCTCTGACCTTGTACTTCAAAGCGGTGCAGTTCTCTGTTGAGTGACCTTGATTGCCAGAATGGTACCCACAACTCTCATTAGCATCATACCAGCTCGGATAAGGGGGCTTCAGAGGCGCTATTTGCATGGGTGTCACAAGGTGATTCTGGATGAGTTGAGGTAGTATCTCACTGTATGTCATAGGAATCGGGTCAACCTGATTTCTTCTTCGCTTTTTATGCCCCCTTCGATTATTCCCAAGGGTGTTCGATTGATAGACAGATGTAAATTCTGGTGTAGTTGCAGTCATTGGTTGGTAGGGATAAAAACCATGAGAGACATTATTCAGGGTAGAGTAAAATGGCTGATATGAGGAGAATTGGGGAGATGGGGCAAAGTCTTCCACGACTTGGGTATCTTCCTTTTTCTTTTCAGATGCCCCCTTGTTCTTGGTATTGGATGTTCTTTCTCCTTCAATTTTCCCATCCTTGATAGCATTTTCAATCATCTCCCCTGAAATTACCATGTCCGAAAAATTCTTCGTGGTGTTGCCGACAAGTCTATCGTAGTATGGGGCCTGTAGTGTATTCACAAAAAGGACAGTGGTTTCCTTCTGAGTTAAAGGCGGTTGTACTTGGACGGCCAGGCTCATCCACCGTTGCGCATATTCTTTGAAGCTCTCAGTAGCTCTTTTCTTCATATTTTGCAAGGTGAGACGGTCAGGCGCCATGTCGGTCATATGCTTGTAGTGGTTTAGAAAAGCCCTAGCCAAATCATTCCAAGAGCGTATCTGGTCCTTGCTCAACTGACTATACCACCTAATTGTGGACCCGCTGAGGCTATCCTGAAAACAGTGAATCAAAAGCTTATCATTACCTATATGACTTGTCATCTTCCGGCAGAACATAGTGATGTGGGCTGATGGATCGGTCGTCCCGTCATATTTCACAAAGTCAGGGATCTTGAACTTAGGAGGAATGACTAAATCGAGGACCAAGCATCGTTCTTTCGCCTCCACACTCCCGAATACATCTGTTCTTTCTATTGCCCGGAGCCTTTCATCTAACAACTGATATTTCCCTTGGGAATCTGCCAACTCAACCTCATTTACTGCAACCCTTTTCAACCTTGCCTGTTCAGCTAGATCATCTGAGTTTAGGACATTGACGAGGTTAACAGTGTTCTGGGCATCGCTTATTATGACCTCATCCTGGCCCTTTTGTGCCTCTAACCCTTCTCTGGCGATAACGTTTTCGGTGTATCCTTTTTCTTTGATTACGGCAGACATCAGCTCCATCAATTTAGTCATCTGACCTTTAGATTCTGCTTGAGACTTTGCTAGCTGTTCTCGTTCCCTTTCCATTTTTTCCAGTCGGGCAACATGTTCATCCTCCATAGCACCAGCCTGTATTAAAAGTGTACTCAGTACTTCTTCTGATTTGAAATGGAAATTCTTTCAAAGACTCCTAAAGCCAAGCCAACTTCTATTCTATTTTCCCCAAAATGTATGTCATGATGAATGAGCCATGAATGCAATTTGATGCATGTGAAGCCTAAACAATATGATGTATGGACATGTATAATGGAAACATGCTGACCATATATGTAATAAATGCAATCACAATGCCAACATGTTGCAAACAAAGAATAAACAAATCAACACATGGATATATGCAATGACTGATCATGTGCATTTCAGCATATTTCCCAATGAATGTTCATATGTTCTATGAATGCAACATGGTGTCAATTATGATACATGCAAACAATGAATGATTGATACAGAGTATATACAAAGAAAATCATACTAACCATGTGTGTCATGAATGTGACCTAATGCTAATCATGATGTATGTAATAAGCAAATTAATGCATAAATATATACAGAAAAATCATGCTGATTATGAATGCATGAATGCAACCTGACAAATAATTGATGGGATGCAAAATGCAAAGGGGGAGATATCACGGAGGAAATAAGAATCGGAGAAACTTAATCATCAACCTCTCATAAATTTGAAACATAATCAATTCATTCCCACATCAACATTCACAATGGTATAAACCATGTTTTACAAAATTTGAACAGTGGTTAAGACTGTCCTTACAAGCACTTTATTCTTCCTAACATCCTAAGGCTATAAGAGCCGGCTACTGAAAAAGTGAAATCTTATTACATCATATAAGACCGAAGTCTTTCCACCTCAATGATGTAAATCTCCCAATCCTAATGACGCTTTCCCAGTCCTCTATCAATCAGTGTCGTGGGATCCAACCACTTGGCATTTATAAGAGTTTGCACTTTCTTTTTGAATGCCATACAGTCTTCAATGTTATGGCCAACAATTCCACAATGATAATTACATTTTGCATTTGGATTATACCACCTTGGATATGGTGGTAACAGGGGTTTCAATGGGACACAGGCAACCATGTGATTTTGGATCAGTATAGGGAGGAGCTCTTGGTAGCTGATTGGAATGGGATCAAAAGGCATTTGGGTCTTATCCTGGGGTCGTTTCTTAGTTACACATGGCCTAGGAGTTGGGGCACTTGGTGGTGGCACTAAGGTCCGAACCGGAGTGTTTACAGCATGGTGAGGGTATGGATTCGGACACGGGGCCTTTGGAGGTTGTACATAGCTCGAGGTTCCTATCCCAGATGCTGGATAAGGTGGTTGATGAGGGAAATAGTATGAACTGGTAGTTGTTGGTGATGGAGTGGGATTCAGGAATCCCGTAGTGGTCATCCCAATGGACGATTGGACCATGGTAGGGTGGGGATACTGGCTTGGACCTCGAACAATTTGCAGGTATGGTACAGGATCCAAGGTTTCTATCTTTGGTATCAGGCTCTCAGGTTTAATCATTTTCACGATTTGTCCATAATTTCATCAGGATTGCAACCTTTGTGGTATTGACAAGCGCAGGATCCAGCAGGGATTATGTGTTCTGGGCCTAATGGTTTTGGTTGATCCGAAGATGATGCGAAGCCCTGAGGAAGTTCACCTTTACTGTTACCCATATCCTCAACCATTTTCAGCAATTTGGCAAGTTGTTCCTTCACCTTTCCGATTTCATGTCCATATTCCTCTTGATTGCGTTCCAAAGCACCCAATCGTTCCTCCGATTCATTCCTCATATCTCGAATCCCTTTCATGCAAATGAAAATGTCATGAGATTAGGAATACAATTATGAATGTACATGCTCTATTCCTATGTGCATGAATAAACTGATGATTAATGCATGAACATATACAGAGAAATTATGATGACTATGTATGCTATGGATGCAATCTAATGCCAGGTATATACAGATAATGACTGTGCATGTCATAAACGTATCTTACAATGAATGACCATGCATGCTATGACTATAATATGATGTCAAAATGATACATGCAAAAATAAATGAATTAACACAAAGGTATATACAAAGAAATCAATGATTACACGAAATTGGTGGGACTATTCAAAAAATCTCATTATGCAGGATTTGCCTCCATTTTTTTTTTTGATTTTTTTTGATAAACCAATCACATCATTTTCAAAAGAATTTCAGGGTGGATCTTACTATGGTACAATATGCAAATGTTCATGTGACACTACCGATTTTATGAAATCATCAAATTCAATTACCAACTGTTTATTGCAAAGAATGAGATCAATAATACAACCAAAAATGTACATGCTTTATTTACACATGCATGAAATGTGCCACATGCAAAAATGCTTGAAAAAGGATTTTTTTTTTTATAAAAAAAAACAGCTAATGAACATATGCCCCAGCAATGTCTGCTTATTTAGGCATCACGATGCCTTCGAGGCAGAGTATCACATTTATTATGGGCGATGTACGTACATCGTTGCCCGATCTACCACACTTATTCGGAGTGTAAAACAGGTAACAAAAAGTTTAGAAATGTCCTTCCCATGTGTTCCTATTTTCGGTATATCTAACGGAAATTCGGGATGGCTTCGCCTAGGTTCACTATATGAGGGTGAATCGGTTCTAAGGCCCCGAATTGTTCCTCACTGTCGCCGGTGAAGGCTAGTAAGGCACCCCGATAAAAGCGGGTTCAATTCGTTAGAGTATATTTTCCTATGCCCGTACGGAGGATTATCACGAAGGCATTAGGTACTTTATACTCCGAAAGTGTTTCACTAGCCCATACGGAGGATCAATCACGAAGGCTTAGTTACTTTACTTCCACTTAAAAGGACGAAACCCGGGTAGAGGATTCATGTTATGCAAATGCACGTGTAGTGTGTGTGGAGAAACAAAACAAACCTATCACCACCTATTCTACAAACCTTATTCTAAATGTCCTAACAATTAAAACATTCAAGAATAGTGTAATGCATTAACCGACAAGCAGTTATAATATACAACCTTAAATAGCTAGAGAACAATAATAAAATGCATGCACATGAGTATGAACATATTTAAAAATATTTTATTATTTTCAAAATTCTCCTTATTAACAAAAATATGGGAATTAAAATTAAATACCAATAAAACCAACAAAACCGAGACTTTGATAACACACGACTAATTCTAGGCCTGACTCTCTAATATTCCCCAGTGGAGTCGCCAAGCTGTCGCAACCTAAAAAATAACGACGAGTCTCATCGCAAGACTTTATTATTCGTTAAGCGTGACATTAAAAAAAACCGAGGAAAAGTCGACTTAATTCCTCTAGAAAAATGAAGGTTTTGAAAATGACCTTAAAAAAGACATGGAGTCGCCACCAATCTTTTTTAGCTAGGTGTGATCGGCCACCTATTAAAACCGGTTTTATAAAATATTTTAAAAATTAATAAAAACATTTTAAAAACCAATTTCAAGTCTGCGTTTTAAACCAGAGAAATCAAAGAAGCGGGTTCGGGAGTCGGTTACGTGTGGGGAAGGATTAGCACCCCCACAACGCCCGTATAAATCGGTACCTTATTAATCGTGTGTTATCTCAAGTCTCGGTAAAAAGTTGGTTTTAAATTTAGTATTTCAAGTTAATTCCCAATTTAAAAATAATTCCATTTTTTATTGAAAATGATCCGGAATTTATAAATTCAAAATTTTCCTATATTCCTTAACAAACGTGGCAAAATATAGAAATTTTTATTAGTTTTGGAAAACTTTCCGAATCATTCTCTTTTTTTGAAAGAAAGATATTCCTTTATTAATGATAATTGATGATATTCCCTCCAGCAAACCCGGTAGAGAACTCATGAATTATTTTAACTCGGGAATATCTTTATTTTTATTGAAAACCATTATCTTTTGCAAACATTTAAAATAAATGAATATGTATATGCATGACATAAATAAAATAACATAGTAAAGTCTAAATAATATAATGCAACCTAAATGACATGACAAATATGAATGGTATGGCATATAATTTAAATGACATGGAATAAAATAATGCTATCATATAATATGCACGAAAATAAAAATGCAATGCATGAAATGTATTTTTTTCCTTTAATTAAGGAAATCCGTATATCTAAAAAGATATCCGGCTACCTTAGGAAAATATGTCAAATTAAATATTCTAAAACCAAAATACTTTGTGATTGTTTGAAAACAATTTTGAAAAGCTTGAATTAACAATAAAAACTGGGCTAAAATTTTTTAAATGGTTCTAATTTCCTAAGTTTTAAAAATCCGGACTTGACTACCCTTAACCCGAGATTTGAAAAACCATTTTTAGAGTTTAAAAGGCTTAGAAATCACCCTAAGTCAGTAGCTAACCCTCCTAATCAGCCCACTCTAAGTAAATTAACCAAAACAGAAAAATGGTTTTTCTTTAAATTCAATTCTGACTCCACTGTCCAGTTTTAATCCACGATTTTTTACCCTATTTTTAAAAATCCCAAAAATTCTAAAAAAAATACTGGAGACTCAGGACATGTAAAAATACACGATAAAAAATTGGATTAATTTTTTGATCAAAGATGAATTCCCAGAAAAATCGGAGATGTACGAGTTTTGGGTGGAAAAAAAACTGCTTTGCCAACACATTTTTTTTGTCTTTGATAAAATCATTTAAAAACCAAAATAAAAATATTTGAAACTCATAGAATGAATTGAAGACAGTAGCTAGGACTTTTTGAAAGTTAGATAAAAATTGGCTAAGTAAAAAAATCACAAAGGTAGAATAATCAATTTGACAAACTTAATTTTCCACAAGTGTGCTCAAGAGAGCATGACTTTGAACCATCAATTGGCTCAAGTCATTATTCAAGTGGCATGGTCATGAAATGCATGAAACAATGCAGCAAACATAATGCATGAAATGCATGGATCTAAACCTAAATGTAAGGAAAATACATGACATAAATAATATGGCCTAGACCTAACATGAACTTGCATGACATTTAATGTAACTTAGACCTAAAACATGCATGGCATTTTTACAAACACAAGGCATGCTTAATTCAAAAATCCAACCAAATATCATGCAAATGAAAAAACCTAACAACTAGCATGACAAAAAAATGCAACACACAATGCAAAACACATGGAGTAGCCAAATGGCCTCAAGCTCCAACAAGCATGGCATTTTCACAAACACTTGGCATACAAACATGAAAAACTAAGTCATAACACTTAAATCATGCAAGCATTTTCACAAACACCTAATATACCAAATCTAAAACATGCTTACTAAAATATAAAACAAGAATCATGCAAAGAATCACACAAGAATTTTCACAAACACTTAATATGCTAACTCTAAAACATGCTCAAATTTAAACAACATGAAAACAGAAAATTAAAAATGTAAAAACATGATATCTAAGACATAAATGGCAACAAACAAAGCAACCAAATTAAATATAACTTAAGAACATGAAATAACATAATATTTAAAACATCAAAAATAAAGAAAATAGCATAAACAATATGGTAAAATGAATCAAAAATAACAACTTAAAATAAATAATGTAGGCCATTTAGCCATGGTGAGTTTATTGTAAAAACAAAATGTAAGAAAAATATACTTAAGAAAGGAAATGAAGGAAGAACAAGAAACATTATTTTAAAATGAAAACTCACCAAGTAGCTTTTGAACGGATTAAGCTATAAACCCTCAGAGTAGCTTTTGAACGGATTAAGCTACAAACCCTCTCACAAGTAGCTTTTGAACGGATTAAGCTATAAACCCTCAGAGTAGCTTTTGAACGGATTAAGCTACAAACCCTTGATGCACCCAAAAGAGTGTATCTTATTTAACCTTGCACTAAAAAGATCAATTGTAAGTATAATGATTAGCAAGGGTCGAGTCCTCAGGGATTGGGTTTTAATCTATGAGTTATTAGTTTATAAATTACGTTCAAAGAGAACAATAAAAGAAAAAGGGTTTTTGAAGCCAGATGTAAACTAAAGTAAATAATAAGAATAAGATGCAAGGCGGTATAACCAGCCAATAAAAATATATATACTAAATTAGGCGGTATAACCTGCCAATAAAAATAAAACAAAGTTAATATACAAATTAGGCGGTATAACCAGCCAATAAAAATAAATATACTTTTAAAAATAAGCAAACTAGAAAAATAAGAAAACAAGTAAGTAAGAAGAATCAAATATGAAAAATATGGTTAAGGTTTCATTCTCCACCACTAGACATCATTAAGAATCAATTTCAGATCTATCAATATCAACCAACTATCAAAGTTAACAACCGTAGATAACAACAAGCTCTGTTATCCCAATCTTTCCTTAGTTTGTCGTTAAATAGAACAAGCTCTCTATTTAATCTCTAACCATTAAACAACCTAGAATAAGCTCTCTAAATTCAATTTAATGGCAGCTTTATGATGAGAAAGATAGGTTGATCTAAGCAACAAACACATAAGCTCGGATTGTTCAACTTAGGTTATGTTCCACTTTGCAATTATTGAAAACTTGACCATAATCATTAATCACAAATTGCCACTTATGAATAGGAAATCAAGACAATTACACGGATCAAGACTCCTAAACTAGCAATAGATAATTATCAAGATCTATCTAGTTGTACACCTAAATAAATCAAGACAACATCATGAACAATTCTTGTAGAAGAACATAAGCAACTTTGATAGAAAATTAATGATAGATAGAATCTGAAAATCAATCACAAAACATGTCTAGGGCTTTGAAATCACCCTTAACCAAATAGAAGTTTAGCCTAGCATAGGCATTATAAACATAAAATTAAATAGAATCTAAGAAGAAAATAAAAGAAAGAAAGAAGAAGAAGAAGAATATTAATTATCCAACCTCTTGCTCTTTCTAAAGAAAAAGAAAACTAGAGAAAAGAAAGAAGAAGAAAACTTAGAGAATTTTATTACAATGGCTAATATCCTACCTATCTACAATATGCTCTCTTACAATCATCCAAGGCCCTCTATTTATACACATTTTGGAGAGCTAAATGACAAGAGACAAGCTTTATAAATTTCAAAGGTAGGTATAATAGGTGGGTGCATTTTTCTAACAATTTTCGTCATATTGTATGACAATTTTGATTAGCCAGCTTGATGGTCGATTTTGTCAATATTGGAGGCTTAATCTGATCACATGGTCTTCTAGAAAAATGTTCCCCTATCCATTAGTGATCCATAGCCGTTGGAATCAGTTCATGTTCTGATGTGGATCAGTAGATATGAGCAAAATACCAAAACAGGTCAGCACAGACGTCATTGCACATCAGCCAACTTGATGGTTGATTTTGTCAATGTTGGAGGCTTGATCTGATCAAATGGTCTTCTAGACAAATGTTACCCTATCAGTCTGTGATCCATAGCCGTTGGAGCAGCTCATTTGCTGATGTGGATCAGAAGATATGGTCAAAATACCAAAACTTGTCAGAACAGACGTCATTGCACATCAGCCAACTTGATGGTCGATTTCGCTAGGGAGAACGACTCCGTTTCAAGAAGTGTAAAGCATGAAAAAGATAGATATGCCTCTTAAATTTGCACTATAAAAAATTCAGCCTTATTGCTTCAGTGAAACTCCAGATATAACTGATATGGCAAAAGGTGTCGGAACTGGAACTGAACTGGATTTGCCCTTAATTCTTGATTTAACCTAGTAATCTGAAATCACTCAAAGAAACTTGTGAAAAACACCAAATTACATAAAAATATAAAAGATCATAAACACAATTAGACTAAGCAATAATAACTCGTATTTGACACAAAACAATAATAAAACATAACTAAAAACTATATAATTATACGAGTTATCACACCCCCACACTTAGATTGTTGCTAGTCCCTAGCAACGACTCAATAAAATAAGAAAATCTAATCTAATCCATTTTCGTAGGAAATCCCGGTGGCACTTAGCATGTGACACAAGCCTTTAAACCCCTAGGTGTCCCTAGTGGACGAGTTTAGTCTCGTGAGGGTTTGCTAGAACGATACCCACAAACATTGAAAAACTAAAATATAAGTAAACTACATACACTAAAAATATTTACTCCTAATCCTTTCAATATAAATTAGAGACAATCTTTGAACAAGTCTTATAAACTAATCAATAGCTCAAAGAATTTCACAAAAAATCATGCTTGAATGTAAATAAATGAGTTAAGCCAATATTAACATAACATATTTCAATCAAAATAGTGCATATTCAACTTAATCTCAACCTCTCACATGGGATACTCTCATGATTTTCACTCTTTAAAGTAGTGGAAAAGTGTTTACACTCAATCAATCTCATGAAAATAGTTCTACCATATGCTTGCTTGTCCACCTATTCTCCACTAAAAGATCATGCAACTTCATAAATCAAGAGGTCTTTAATCAAGGTTGTAATAGGACCAAGGGGTTTGTAATGTGGTTGAAGAACAAAAGGATAAAGATATCACAAAGGTTCCAAAGAGTTCATAAAGTTTAGAGACATAATAAGATCATACAAATAAAATTCTCAAAACTCTTATAAAGCACATAATAACATAGGCTAAATATTCATGTTGAGCCTTTGCATCATTCTAACCAACTTTGTAACATCTTTTTCATTACTTTAACTAGAAGTTCAAGAGAAGATTTTTTTTTTAATATGGGAATGTATTTGACAATGATCCCTTTATTTTTCTCTTGACTTTTTTCTTTCTTTTCCCCCCACACTTATTTCTTGTTTCTAACCCAAATTTTCAATAAATCTTCCTTGTCTTTGCAAATTGTCTCAAAACATTCTAATTCATCTTTGGAACAAAGGTAAAGATATAAGTATATTTAGGTTAGGGACAAGTTATGGTTACCAAAGAGATAGCTTATTCAATGTAGGCTCAAATTGGTTCACTAAGGGTGTGTTCTCTTGGAACATTAATAATGGATGGCTGTTTGGCTCTGGTTATAATCCTAATGCCTCTATCATATTCATGTTGTCACATGTATCAATATAGTCTCAAACGGTTTAAAGCAAGTTCTAGAGAATCATGTAATCATAAGAGCACTCAAGAAAGAAATTAGATTGATTTGTATAATGCATCAATCATTATAGGCTCAAAAACTCACAAGGATGATTATACAAGTCAGATTAAGTCTAAACATGCTTCTTTCTCAATCAACATATCATATTAACATTGGCTCATAAAAAGGTTGACATCAAGCTCAATTCTCATGAAAATCTTCTCACTAATAAATCTGTTTTAGACTTATGCAATTCATATCTCATCATTGTATTAAAAAGGAACTAAAACACACAAAATAATAATAATAATAATAATAAAGACTCATAAAAAAAATAGTAGACAAAAATAAAAGAAATCCTAAATCATTCCCCCCACACTTAATTCTTACATTGTCCTCAATGTAAGTCTATTAACCCAAATGAAAGAATCATGTGTAAGAGAAAAGAACTAATAACATAAGAATAGGAACAACTAAGACTCAAAACAAAACAAACTCATGCAACCTAAATAATCCTAAAATACTAAACAAAAATTAACAAGTAAACATAAAAAGATTAAAATCAAACTGACAAGATATGTCTCAACTCTCCCTTACTCAGACCTTGTTCAGAATGAATACTTCTAAATTGCTTAAAACAAAACAAACTTTTTTTTTTTTTGAAAAGAAGAAATCAAACTGACAAGGTATGTCTCAAGTCTCCCTTACTCAGACCTTGTTCAGAATGAATACTTCTAAATTGCTTAAAACACAACAAACTTTTTTTTTTAAGAAGGTAAAATTTAGGAGATATTACCTGTAGAGGTTGCTAACCACTTATTATAACTGAGACACAACAAACAAAATGTTAGATAATGTCACAAAGACAAAGTGCAATCCACTCCTTGCTCGTCCATATCTCTTTTTCTTTTTCCGAGCGTTTGCGAAACAACCGTAGCAGATAAATACTCATAAGCTTGGAGCTTTTTGAGTAAATCTTCAATGGTTGTAGCAGAAATTATGGTTCTCCTTGCCTCTGAAAACATGAATCCATTATCCACAGCATTATCTAAATATGAAAGCAAATTACTAAAATAACCATTAATATTAAGCAAACCAATGGGTTTCTTATTTGTGACCAAAGATGACCAAGAAGCCACGCAAGCTATTTCTTCCAATGTACCCAGACCTCCTGGTAAAGCAATGAATGCATCGGCAGAATGGTACATGATTGTTATCCGTTCAGGGATACTCCAGACTTGTATTTCCTTACCCAAGGTAGGTCCACAAAAACCTGTGAATAGTTTTGGCACGATTCCTAGAACTGGACTTCCTCCGGCGTGTGCTGCTGTAGCGACTGCTCCCATTAAACCCGTACTACCGCCTCCATAAACCAACTGGATCTTTTGTTGGGCAAGTATTACTCCAACTCTTATGGCTTCATCAGCAAATATGTTATTTTCCCTGGATAAGCACCTCCAAAGACACAAATTTTTTTAATGCGCTGGGACGAAGTACTTTCCATTTTTTTTTTCTTTTTTTTTTTTCGAGTGCCTGAAAGAGCATGAGTACATGGTGTAATATATAGAGGACTGAGTAGTGAATCAGACAAGAGTAATAATGTCGCCGAAAGTGTATCTGACCTGTCAGAAGAAAATGTTAACCTAACAAAAGATTTTTGCGTGATTTCAGGAAGAAAATCAAAAAGAGAAGAAAAATCAACCGTAAAAGTCAAGAGTAATAATGTCGCCGAAAGTGTATTTGACCTGTCAGAAGAAAATGTTAACCTAACAAAAGATTTTTGCGTGATTTCAGGAAGAAAATCAAAAAAAGAAGAAAAATCAACCGTAAAAGACAAATAAAAAAAATGAGAATAATTACACAAATCGAATAACACGTAAATTAAACCGAAATAAAGTTATTGCAAATCAAACCAAAAGCTGAGAAGTCATTTATTGTAGTTGTGATTGTGGCTCACATCTTCCTCTGGTTTTACGTCCAGAAACGGCTTAAACGCCTTCTATGAGTCGAGGATATGCTTCCCATCCAGTTTTCTTACAAGCTGGCAAACAGGGTCTTTTAACATCAGATTCCGAAGATGTTGCCATTCCCTTTGGAATTGCGGCCATAAATCAAGAATTTCTCTTTGTACGTCTCCACTAGGATGCGTCTCAAGAGAAAGTTGGATATTATCCAAATTCTCCTTACTCAGTCCATCCTTAATGAATTCAATTTTATCATCTCGATTAGAGGACGGAATCCCAATAGAACGACATTTACCGTTACACGTCCATCGTGCACATTTGTGGCAATTTGAACTCATGCGCTTTGCTCGTCGCTTCTTTGCAAAAGTGCTTCTACCTGTACCTGGTAAATGCAAAATAGGAAGATATTCATCTTCACGTACCTTGCTTCAATTATCCAACGTATGTCTCCAGGAATCCCTTTGTGCATAAGCATTCTTAATCTTTCGAATCGAACTTGGTAAAGCTTCAGTAAAATATTTCGAGGAAAAGGAGGAAATCGTTTCTGCAATCTTGTGAGAATATCATCCATCCTGAAAAAAAATGAAAAAAATTGAAAGAGAAATTGGAAGAGAAATTTATATACAATATCAGTTTTGTGGGTAGCTGATGGAACCGATTTAAATAATCACGGAGTATCGTTATCCGCCATTTAACCGGGGTTAAAAAAAATTATATTTACATCTAGTTATTTTCAAAACAAGGATCAGAAAGAAAAACAACATAAAAAGACTCAAAAACAAAACACTCTAAATAAAATCCTAAATTATTCCCCCCACACATAATTCTTACATTGTCATTAATGTAATGCTATTAATCCCAAATGAAAGAATCATGTGTAAGTGAAAAGAACTAATAAACAAAATAAACTTATGCAGCCTAAATGAACTTAGAAACACTAAACACAATTAGCAAAGAAACATAAGAAAAAGATAAAGAAAAAGAGAGCAAATCTGAGGATGGCAGTTTGGCAATGCTTTCACTAATTAGGCTGCCTCCCCCAATTAGCACTTGATTTAGTGTTTTGAACCTAACCAACACCCCTTCTTGGCATTTTAGGCTTGTCAGGCTCATACATGAAATTTCCCAAATTTAGGCGTTTGAGAGGAAGCTTTCTTTGCACAACAGTGGATGCATTCTCCATTACAAGTATTATTCCATCATCCTTTGTGGTGCATATGTCATCGAGGAATGGAGCATATTTTGATACTTGTTGAATGACCTCCACAAACAAGTTGTTTAAGGTTTCCGGCATGTGTTGTTCATGTTCTTCCTCCTTGAACTTTGCAAATCTACTAGGAAAAGGTGGAGAAGAAACATTAGTAAAAAGTGAAACCTTAAACGTTACCTCAGGTGCCGAAATACTCTTATTTGGATCTTTGGCTTCATTATCCTCAAGAATAGAATCAATCTCTAATTTTGTTTCATCCTCATCTTGTTCCTCATTCTTCAAGGTCATAATAGTAGCATTCTCCTTTGGGTTAGCCATCGTTTGGGCTGGGAGTTCTTCAGATCTTTGTGCTACCCATCCCACCATACTACTAGCCAATTGGCTCATTTGCTTTTCCAAACTCTGGATGCTTGCCCTTGTTTCCTGTTGAAATTGCAAAGAATCAGTAACAAGAGAATAGACAAGATCTTCTAAAGAAGTACCTGAGTTTTGAGTCATATATGGTGGTTGAAAAAGATCTGGTTCTTGAGACCATGATTGATTGAAGCTAGATGGATGAGTGTAATTGGCATAAGGATCTACTTCTTGGTAATTTTTCGAGTAGCCATAATTAGTATGATCCCACCATCCCTCATGGTAAGTTTTTGAGTAATGATCATACTGTTGGTCTTGGAACCCTTGATGGCCTTGACATCCTCCCATGGCCAATTGTTGAACTGGGGAGGTGAGATTGGCTTGTTGATTCTCCATGTTCATGTATGCCACCAATTCTTCAAGTGTTAGATTGCTCAATTCCATTGTTTTTTTTTTTTTTTATTTTGAAAAGAAAAACTTGTATGTACAAGAAAATAAAACTAATTAGAACTGAAAATAAGAATAAACCAAGTAACAAATAAACTAAAGAAAGCAATCCCCGGCAACGGCGCCAAAAATTTGATGCACCCAAAAGAGTGTATCTTATTTAACCTTGCAGTAAAAAGATCAATTGTAAGTATAATGATTAGCTAGGGTCGAGTCCTCAGGGATTGAGTTTTAATCTATGAGTTATTAGTTTATAACTTACGTTCAAAGAGAACAATAAAAGAAAAAGGGTTTTTGAAGCCAGATGTAAACTAAAGTAAATAATAAGAATAAGATGCAAGGCGGTATAACCAGCCAATAAAAATATATATACTAAATTAGGCGGTATAACCTGCCAATAAAAATAAAACAAAGTTAATATAAAATTAGGCGGTATAACCAGCCAATAAAAATAAATATACTTTTAAAAATAAGCAAACTAGAAAAATAAGAAAACAAGTAAGTAAGAAGAATCAAATATGAAAAATATGGTTAAGGTTTCATTCTCCACCACTAGACATCATTAAGAATCAATTTCAGATCTATCAATATCAACCAACTATCAAAGTTAACAACCGTAGATAACAACAAGCTCTGTTATCCCAATCTTTCCTTAGTTTGTCGTTAAATAGAACAAGCTCTCTATTTAATCTCTAACCATTAAACAACCTAGAATAAGCTCTCTAAATTCAATTTAATGGCAGCTTTATGATGAGAAAGATAGGTTGATCTAAGCAACAAACACATAAGCTCGGATTGTTCAACTTAGGTTATGTTCCACTTTGCAATTATTGAAAACTTGACCATAATCATTAATCACAAATTGCCACTTATGAATAGGAAATCAAGACAATTACACGGATCAAGACTCCTAAACTAGCAATAGATAATTATCAAGATCTATCTAGTTGTACACCTAAATAAATCAAGACAACATCATGAACAATTCTTGTAGAAGAACATAAGCAACTTTGATAGAAAATTAATGATAGATAGAATCTGAAAATCAATCACAAAACATGTCTAGGGCTTTGAAATCACCCTTAACCAAATAGAAGTTTAGCCTAGCATAGGCATTATAAACATAAAATTAAATAGAATCTAAGAAGAAAATAAAAGAAAGAAAGAAGAAGAAGAAGAATATTAATTATCCAACCTCTTGCTCTTTCTAAAGAAAAAGAAAACTAGAGAAAAGAAAGAAGAAGAAAACTTAGAGAATTTTATTACAATGGCTAATATCCTACCTATCTACAATATGCTCTCTTACAATCATCCAAGGCCCTCTATTTATACACATTTTGGAGAGCTAAATGACAAGAGACAAGCTTTATAAATTTCAAAGGTAGGTATAATAGGTGGGTGCATTTTTCTAACAATTTTCGTCATATTGTATGACAATTTTGATCAGCCAGCTTGATGGTCGATTTTGTCAATATTGGAGGCTTAATCTGATCACATGGTCTTCTAGAAAAATGTTCCCCTATCCGTTAGTGATCCATAGCCGTTAGAATCAGTTCATTTTCTGATGTGGATCAGTAGATATGGGCAAAATACCAAAACAGGTCAGCACAGACGTCATTGCACATCAGCCAACTTGATGGTTGAGTTTGTCAATGTTGGAGGCTTGATCTGATCAAATGGTCTTCTAGACAAATGTTACCCTATCAGTCTTTGATCCATAGCCGTTGGAATCCGCTCATTTGCTGATGTGGATCAGAAGATATGGTCAAAATACCAAAACTTGTCAGAACAGACATCATTGCACATCAGCCAACTTGATGGTCGATTTCGCTAGGGAGAACGACTCCGTTTCAAGAAGTGTAAAGCATGAAAAAGATAGATATGCCTCTTAAATTTGCACTATAAAAAATTCAGCCTTATTGCTTCAGTGAAACTCCAGATATAGCTGATATGGCAAAAGGTGTCGGAACTGGAACTGAACTGGATTTGCCCTTAATTCTTGATTTAACCTAGTAATCTGAAATCACTCAAAGAAACTTGTGAAAAACACCAAATTACATAAAAATATAAAAGATCATAAACACAATTAGACTAAGCAATAATAACTCGTATTTGACACAAAACAATAATAAAACATAACTAAAAACTATATAATTATACGAGTTATCACACCCCCACACTTAGATTGTTGCTAGTCCCTAGCAACGACTCAATAAAATAAGAAAATCTAATCTAATCCATTTTCGTAGGAAATCCAGGTGGCACTTAGCATGTGACACAAGCCTTTAAACCCCTAGGTGTCCCTAGTGGACGAGTTTAGTCTCGTGAGGGTTTGCTAGAACGATACCCACAAACATTGAAAAACTAAAATATAAGTAAACTACATACACTAAAAATATTTACTCCTAATCCTTTCAATATAAATTAGAGACAATCTTTGAACAAGTCTTATAAACTAATCAATAGCTCAAAGAATTTCACAAAAAATCATGCTTGAATGTAAATAAATGAGTTAAGCCAATATTAACATAACATATTTCAATCAAAATAGTGCATATTCAACTTAATCTCAACCTCTCACATGGGATACTCTCATGATTTTCACTCTTTAAAGTAGTGGTAAAGTGTTTACACTCAATCAATCTCATGAAAATAGTTCTACCATATGCTTGCTTGTCCACCTATTCTCCACTAAAAGATCATGCAACTTCATAAATCAAGAGGTCTTTAATCAAGGTTGTAATAGGGCCAAGGGGTTTGTAATGTGGTTGAAGAACAAAAGGATAAAGATATCACAAAGGTTCCAAAGAGTTCATAAAGTTTAGAGACATAATAAGATCATACAAATAAAATTCTCAAAACTCTTATAAAGCACATAATAACATAGGCTAAATATTCATGTTGAGCCTTTGCATCATTCTAACCAACTTTGTAACATCTTTTTCTTTACTTTAACTAGAAGTTCAAGAGAAGATTTTTTTTTTTTTAATATGGGAATGTATTTGACAATGATCCCTTTCTTTTTCTCTTGACTTTTTTCTTTCTTTTCCCCCCACACTTATTTCTTGTTTCTAACCCAAATTTTCAATAAATCTTCCTTGTCTTTGCAAATTGTCTCAAAACATGCTAATTCATCTTTGGAACAAAGGTAAAGATATAAGTATATTTAGGTTAGGGACAAGTTATGGTTACCAAAGAGATAGCTTATTCAATGTAGGCTCAAATTGGTTCACTAAGGGTGTGTTCTCTTGGAACATTAATAATGGATGGCTGTTTGGCTCTGGTTATAATCCTAATGCCTTTATCATATTCATGTTGTCACATGTATCAATATAGTCTCAAACGGTTTAAAGCAAGTTCTAGAGAATCATGTAATCATAAGAGCACTCAAGAAAGAAATTAGATTGATTTGTATAATGCATCAATCATTATAGGCTCAAAAACTCACAAGGATGATTATACAAGTCAGATTAAGTCTAAACATGCTTCTTTCTCAATCAACATATCATATTAACATTGGCTCATAAAAAGGTTGACATCAAGCTCAATTCTCATGAAAATCTTCTCACTAATAAATCTGTTTTAGACTTATGCAATTCATATCTCATCATTGTATTAAAAAGGAACTAAAACACACAAAATAATAATAATAATAATAATAAAGACTCATAAAAAAATAGTAGACAAAAATAAAAGAAATCCTAAATCATTCCCCCCACACTTAATTCTTACATTGTCCTCAATGTAAGTCTATTAACCCAAATGAAATAATCATGTGTAAGAGAAAAGAACTAATAACATAAGAATAGGAACAACTAAGACTCAAAACAAAACAAACTCATGCAACCTAAATAATCCTAAAATACTAAACAAAAATTAACAAGTAAACATAAAAAGATTAAAATCAAACTGACAAGATATGTCTCAACTCTCCCTTACTCAGACCTTGTTCAGAATGAATACTTCTAAATTGCTTAAAACAAAACAAACTTTTTTTTTTTTTTTTTTGAAAAGAAGAAATCAAACTGACAAGGTATGTCTCAAGTCTCCCTTACTCAGACCTTGTTCAGAATGAATACTTCTAAATTGCTTAAAACACAACAAACTTTTTTTTTTTAAGAAGGTAAAATTTAGGAGATATTACCTGTAGAGGTTGCTAACCACTTATTATAACTGAGACACAACAAACAAAATGTTAGATAATGTCACAAAGACAAAGTGCAATCCACTCCTTGCTCGTCCATATCTCTTTTTCTTTTTCCGAGCGTTTGCGAAACAACCGTAGCAGATAAATACTCATAAGCTTGGAGCTTTTTGAGTAAATCTTCAATGGTTGTAGCAGAAATTATGGTTCTCCTTGCCTCTGAAAACATGAATCCATTATCCACAGCATTATCTAAATATGAAAGCAAATTACTAAAATAACCATTAATATTAAGCAAACCAATGGGTTTCTTATTTGTGACCAAAGATGACCAAGAAGCCACGCAAGCTATTTCTTCCAATGTACCCAGACCTCCTGGTAAAGCAATGAATGCATCGGCAGAATGGTACATGATTGTTATCCGTTCAGGGATACTCCAGACTTGTATTTCCTTACCCAAGGTAGGTCCACAAAAACCTGTGAATAGTTTTGGCACGATTCCTAGAACTGGACTTCCTCCGGCGTGTGCTGCTGTAGCGACTGCTCCCATTAAACCCGTACTACCGCCTCCATAAACCAACTGGATCTTTTGTTGGGCAAGTATTACTCCAACTCTTATGGCTTCATCAGCAAATATGTTATTTTTCCCCGGATAAGCACCTCCAAAGACACAAATTTTTTTAATGCGCTGGGACGAAGTACTTTCCATTTTTTTTTTTTTTTTTTTTTTCGAGTGCCTGAAAGAGCATGAGTACATGGTGTAATATATAGAGGACTGAGTAGTGAATCAGACAAGAGTAATAATGTCGCCGAAAGTGTATCTGACCTGTCAGAAGAAAATGTTAACCTAACAAAAGATTTTTGCGTGATTTCAGGAAGAAAATCAAAAAGAGAAGAAAAATCAACCGTAAAAGTCAAGAGTAATAATGTCGCCGAAAGTGTATTTGACCTGTCAGAAGAAAATGTTAACCTAACAAAAGATTTTTGCGTGATTTCAGGAAGAAAATCAAAAAAAGAAGAAAAATCAACCGTAAAAGACAAATAAAAAAAATGAGAATAATTACACAAATCGAATAACACGTAAATTAAACCGAAATAAAGTTATTGCAAATCAAACCAAAAGCTGAGAAGTCATTTATTGTAGTTGTGATTGTGGCTCACATCTTCCTCTGGTTTTACGTCCAGAAACGGCTTAAACGCCTTCTATGAGTCGAGGATATGCTTCCCATCCAGTTTTCTTACAAGCTGGCAAACAGGGTCTTTTAACATCAGATTCCGAAGATGTTGCCATTCCCTTTGGAATTGCGGCCATAAATCAAGAATTTCTCTTTGTACGTCTCCACTAGGATGCGTCTCAAGAGAAAGTTGGATATTATCCAAATTCTCCTTACTCAGTCCATCCTTAATGAATTCAATTTTATCATCTCGATTAGAGGACGGAATCCCAATAGAACGACATTTACCGTTACACGTCCATCGTGCACATTTGTGGCAATTTGAACCCATGCGCTTTGCTCGTCGCTTCTTTGCAAAAGTGCTTCTACCTGTACCTGGTAAATGCAAAACAGGAAGATATTCATCTTCACGTACCTTGCTTCAATTATCCAACGTATGTCTCCAGGAATCCCTTTGTGCATAAGCATTCTTAATCTTTCGAATCGAACTTGGTAAAGCTTCAGTAAAATATTTCGAGGAAAAGGAGGAAATCGTTTCTGCAATCTTGTGAGAATATCATCCATCCTGAAAAAAAATGAAAAAAATTGAAAGAGAAATTGGAAGTGAAATTTATATACAATATCAGTTTTGTGGGTAGCTGATGGAACCGATTTAAATAATCACGGAGTACCGTTATCCGCCATTTAACCGGGGTTAAAAAAAATTATATTTACATCTAGTTATTTTCAAAACAAGGATCAGAAAGAAAAACAACATAAAAAGACTCAAAAACAAAACACTCTAAATAAAATCCTAAATTATTCCCCCCACACATAATTCTTACATTGTCATTAATGTAATGCTATTAATCCCAAATGAAAGAATCATGTGTAAGTGAAAAGAACTAATAAACAAAATAAACTTATGCAGCCTAAATGAACTTAGAAACACTAAACACAATTAGCAAAGAAACATAAGAAAAAGATAAAGAAAAAGAGAGCAAATCTGAGGATGGCAGTTTGGCAATGCTTTCACTAATTAGGCTGCCTCCCCCAATTAGCACTTGATTTAGTGTTTTGAACCTAACCAACACCCCTTCTTGGCATTTTAGGCTTGTCAGGCTCATACATGAAATTTCCCAAATTTAGGCGTTTGAGAGGAAGCTTTTTTTGCACAACAGTGGATGCATTCTCCATTACAAGTATTATTCCATCATCCTTTGTGGTGCATATGTCATCGAGGAATGGAGCATATTTTGATACTTGTTGAATGACCTCCACAAACAAGTTGTTTAAGGTTTCCGGCATGTGTTGTTCATGTTCTTCCTCCTTGAACTTTGCAAATCTACTAGGAAAAGGTGGAGAAGAAACATTAGTAAAAAGTGAAACCTTAAACGTTACCTCAGGTGCCGAAATACTCTTATTTGGATCTTTGGCTTCATTATCCTCAAGAATAGAATCAATCTCTAATTTTGTTTCATCCTCATCTTGTTCCTCATTCTTCAAGGTCACAATAGTAGCATTCTCCTTTGGGTTAACCATCGTTTGGGCTGGGAGTTCTTCAGATCTTTGTGCTACCCATCCCACCATACTACTAGCCAATTGGCTCATTTGCTTTTCCAAACTCTGGATGCTTGCCCTTGTTTCCTGTTGAAATTGCAAAGAATCAGTAACAAGAGAATAGACAAGATCTTCTAAAGAAGTACCTGAGTTTTGAGTCATATGTGGTGGTTGAAAAAGATCTGGTTCTTGAGACCATGATTGATTGAAGCTAGATGGATGAGTGTAATTGGCATAAGGATCTACTTCTTGGTAATTTTTCGAGTAGCCATAATTAGTATGATCCCACCATCCCTCATGGTAAGTTTTTGAGTAATGATCATACTGTTGGTCTTGGAACCCTTGATGGCCTTGACATCCTCCCATGGCCAATTGTTGAACTGGGGAGGTGAGATTGGCTTGTTGATTCTCCATGTTCATGTATGCCACCAATTCTTCAAGTGTTAGATTGCTCAATTCCATTATTTTTTTTTTTTTAATTTTGAAAAGAAAAACTTGTATGTACAAGAAAATAAAACTAATTAGAACTGAAAATAAGAATAAACCAAGTAACAAATAAACTAAAGAAAGCAATCCCCGGCAACGGCGCCAAAAATTTGATGCACCCAAAAGAGTGTATCTTATTTAACCTTGCAGTAAAAAGATCAATTGTAAGTATAATGATTAGCAAGGGTCGAGTCCTCAGGGATTGAGTTTTAATCTATGAGTTATTAGTTTATAACTTACGTTCAAAGAGAACAATAAAAGAAAAAGGGTTTTTGAAGCCAGATGTAAACTAAAGTAAATAATAAGAATAAGATGCAAGGCGGTATAACCAGCCAATAAAAATATATATATACTAAATTAGGCGGTATAACCTGCCAATAAAAATAAAACAAAGTTAATATACAAATTATGCGGTATAACCAGCCAATAAAAATAAATATACTTTTAAAAATAAGCAAACTAGAAAAATAAGAAAACAAGTAAGTAAGAAGAATCAAATATGAAAAATATGGTTAAGGTTTCATTCTCCACCACTAGACATCATTAAGAATCAATTTCAGATCTATCAATATCAACCAACTATCAAAGTTAACAACCGTAGATAACAACAAGCTCTGTTATCCCAATCTTTCCTTAGTTTGTCGTTAAATAGAACAAGCTCTCTATTTAATCTCTAACCATTAAACAACCTAGAATAAGCTCTCTAAATTCAATTTAATGGCAGCTTTATGATGAGAAAGATAGGTTGATCTAAGCAACAAACACATAAGCTCGGATTGTTCAACTTAGGTTATGTTCCACTTTGCAATTATTGAAAACTTGACCATAATCATTAATCACAAATTGCCACTTATGAATAGGAAATCAAGACAATTACACGGATCAAGACTCCTAAACTAGCAATAGATAATTATCAAGATCTATCTAGTTGTACACCTAAATAAATCAAGACAACATCATGAACAATTCTTGTAGAAGAACATAAGCAACTTTGATAGAAAATTAATGATAGATAGAATCTGAAAATCAATCACAAAACATGTCTAGGGCTTTGAAATCACCCTTAACCAAATAGAAGTTTAGCCTAGCATAGGCATTATAAACATAAAATTAAATAGAATCTAAGAAGAAAATAAAAGAAAGAAAGAAGAAGAAGAAGAATATTAATTATCCAACCTCTTGCTCTTTCTAAAGAAAAAGAAAACTAGAGAAAAGAAAGAAGAAGAAAACTTAGAGAATTTTATTACAATGGCTAATATCCTACCTATCTACAATATGCTCTCTTACAATCATCCAAGGCCCTCTATTTATACACATTTTGGAGAGCTAAATGACAAGAGACAAGCTTTATAAATTTCAAAGGTAGGTATAATAGGTGGGTGCATTTTTCTAACAATTTTCGTCATATTGTATGACAATTTTGATCAGCCAGCTTGATGGTCGATTTTGTCAATATTGGAGGCTTAATCTGATCACATGGTCTTCTAGAAAAATGTTCCCCTATCCGTTAGTGATCCATAGCCGTTAGAATCAGTTCATTTTCTGATGTGGATCAGTAGATATGGGCAAAATACCAAAACAGGTCAGCACAGACGTCATTGCACATCAGCCAACTTGATGGTTGAGTTTGTCAATGTTGGAGGCTTGATCTGATCAAATGGTCTTCTAGACAAATGTTACCCTATCAGTCTTTGATCCATAGCCGTTGGAATCCGCTCATTTGCTGATGTGGATCAGAAGATATGGTCAAAATACCAAAACTTGTCAGAACAGACGTCATTGCACATCAGCCAACTTGATGGTCGATTTCGCTAGGGAGAACGACTCCGTTTCAAGAAGTGTAAAGCATGAAAAAGATAGATATGCCTCTTAAATTTGCACTATAAAAAATTCAGCCTTATTGCTTCAGTGAAACTCCAGATATAGCTGATATGGAAAAAGGTATCGGAACTGGAACTGAACTGGATTTGCCCTTAATTCTTGATTTAACCTAGTAATCTGAAATCACTCAAAGAAACTTGTGAAAAACACCAAATTACATAAAAATATAAAAGATCATAAACACAATTAGACTAAGCAATAATAACTCGTATTTGACACAAAACAATAATAAAACATAACTAAAAACTATATAATTATACGAGTTATCACACCCCCACACTTAGATTGTTGCTAGTCCCTAGCAACGACTCAATAAAATAAGAAAATCTAATCTAATCCATTTTCGTAGGAAATCCCGGTGGCACTTAGCATGTGACACAAGCCTTTAAACCCCTAGGTGTCCCTAGTGGACGAGTTTAGTCTCGTGAGGGTTTGCTAGAACGATACCCACAAACATTGAAAAACTAAAATATAAGTAAACTACATACACTAAAAATATTTACTCCTAATCCTTTCAATATAAATTAGAGACAATCTTTGAACAAGTCTTATAAACTAATCAATAGCTCAAAGAATTTCACAAAAAATCATGCTTGAATGTAAATAAATGAGTTAAGCCAATATTAACATAACATATTTCAATCAAAATAGTGCATATTCAACTTAATCTCAACCTCTCACATGGGATACTCTCATGATTTTCACTCTTTAAAGTAGTGGTAAAGTGTTTACACTCAATCAATCTCATGAAAATAGTTCTACCATATGCTTGCTTGTCCACCTATTCTCCACTAAAAGATCATGCAACTTCATAAATCAAGAGGTCTTTAATCAAGGTTGTAATAGGGCCAAGGGGTTTGTAATGTGGTTGAAGAACAAAAGGATAAAGATATCACAAAGGTTCCAAAGAGTTCATAAAGTTTAGAGACATAATAAGATCATACAAATAAAATTCTCAAAACTCTTATAAAGCACATAATAACATAGGCTAAATATTCATGTTGAGCCTTTGCATCATTCTAACCAACTTTGTAACATCTTTTTCTTTACTTTAACTAGAAGTTCAAGAGAAGATTTTTTTTTTTAATATGGGAATGTATTTGACAATGATCCCTTTCTTTTTCTCTTGACTTTTTTCTTTCTTTTCCCCCCACACTTATTTCTTGTTTCTAACCCAAATTTTCAATAAATCTTCCTTGTCTTTGCAAATTGTCTCAAAACATGCTAATTCATCTTTGGAACAAAGGTAAAGATATAAGTATATTTAGGTTAGGGACAAGTTATGGTTACCAAAGAGATAGCTTATTCAATGTAGGCTCAAATTGGTTCACTAAGGGTGTGTTCTCTTGGAACATTAATAATGGATGGCTGTTTGGCTCTGGTTATAATCCTAATGCCTCTATCATATTCATGTTGTCACATGTATCAATATAGTCTCAAACGGTTTAAAGCAAGTTCTAGAGAATCATGTAATCATAAGAGCACTCAAGAAAGAAATTAGATTGATTTGTATAATGCATCAATCATTATAGGCTCAAAAACTCACAAGGATGATTATACAAGTCAGATTAAGTCTAAACATGCTTCTTTCTCAATCAACATATCATATTAACATTGGCTCATAAAAAGGTTGACATCAAGCTCAATTCTCATGAAAATCTTCTCACTAATAAATCTGTTTTAGACTTATGCAATTCATATCTCATCATTGTATTAAAAAGGAACTAAAACACACAAAATAATAATAATAATAATAATAATAAAGACTCATAAAAAAAAATAGTAGACAAAAATAAAAAAAATCCTAAATCATTCCCCCCACACTTAATTCTTACATTGTCCTCAATGTAAGTCTATTAACCCAAATGAAAGAATCATGTGTAAGAGAAAAGAACTAATAACATAAGAATAGGAACAACTAAGACTCAAAACAAAACAAACTCATGCAACCTAAATAATCCTAAAATACTAAACAAAAATTAACAAGTAAACATAAAAAGATTAAAATCAAACTGACAAGATATGTCTCAACTCTCCCTTACTCAGACCTTGTTCAGAATGAATACTTCTAAATTGCTTAAAACAAAACAAACTTTTTTTTTTTTTTGAAAAGAAGAAATCAAACTGACAAGGTATGTCTCAAGTCTCCCTTACTCAGACCTTGTTCAGAATGAATACTTCTAAATTGCTTAAAACACAACAAACTTTTTTTTTTTTAAGAAGGTAAAATTTAGGAGATATTACCTGTAGAGGTTGCTAACCACTTATTATAACTGAGACACAACAAACAAAATGTTAGATAATGTCACAAAGACAAAGTGCAATCCACTCCTTGCTCGTCCATATCTCTTTTTCTTTTTCCGAGCGTTTGCGAAACAACCGTAGCAGATAAATACTCATAAGCTTGGAGCTTTTTGAGTAAATCTTCAATGGTTGTAGCAGAAATTATGGTTCTCCTTGCCTCTGAAAACATGAATCCATTATCCACAGCATTATCTAAATATGAAAGCAAATTACTAAAATAACCATTAATATTAAGCAAACCAATGGGTTTCTTATTTGTGACCAAAGATGACCAAGAAGTCACGCAAGCTATTTCTTCCAATGTACCCAGACCTCCTGGTAAAGCAATGAATGCATCGGCAGAATGGTACATGATTGTTATCCGTTCAGGGATACTCCAGACTTGTATTTCCTTACCCAAGGTAGGTCCACAAAAACCTGTGAATAGTTTTGGCACGATTCCTAGAACTGGACTTCCTCCGGCGTGTGCTGCTGTAGCGACTGCTCCCATTAAACCCGTACTACCGCCTCCATAAACCAACTGGATCTTTTGTTGGGCAAGTATTACTCCAACTCTTATGGCTTCATCAGCAAATATGTTATTTTTCCCTGGATAAGCACCTCCAAAGACACAAATTTTTTTAATGCGCTGGGACGAAGTACTTTCCATTTTTTTTTTCTTTTTTTTTTTTCGAGTGCCTGAAAGAGCATGAGTACATGGTGTAATATATAGAGGACTGAGTAGTGAATCAGACAAGAGTAATAATGTCGCCGAAAGTGTATCTGACCTGTCAGAAGAAAATGTTAACCTAACAAAAGATTTTTGCGTGATTTCAGGAAGAAAATCAAAAAGAGAAGAAAAATCAACCGTAAAAGTCAAGAGTAATAATGTCGCCGAAAGTGTATTTGACCTGTCAGAAGAAAATGTTAACCTAACAAAAGATTTTTGCGTGATTTCAGGAAGAAAATCAAAAAAAGAAGAAAAATCAACCGTAAAAGACAAATAAAAAAAATGAGAATAATTACACAAATCGAATAACACGTAAATTAAACCGAAATAAAGTTATTGCAAATCAAACCAAAAGCTGAGAAGTCATTTATTGTAGTTGTGATTGTGGCTCACATCTTCCTCTGGTTTTACGTCCAGAAACGGCTTAAACGCCTTCTATGAGTCGAGGATATGCTTCCCATCCAGTTTTCTTACAAGCTGGCAAACAGGGTCTTTTAACATCAGATTCCCAAGATGTTGCCATTCCCTTTGGAATTGCGGCCATAAATCAAGAATTTCTATTTGTACGTCTCCACTAGGATGCGTCTCAAGAGAAAGTTGGATATTATCCAAATTCTCCTTACT
Organism: Fremontodendron californicum; assembly: GCA_030761205.1. Classification (NCBI taxonomy): domain Eukaryota; kingdom Viridiplantae; phylum Streptophyta; class Magnoliopsida; order Malvales; family Malvaceae; genus Fremontodendron; species Fremontodendron californicum. The sequence continues at coordinate 7,928,312 of JAULJL010000032.1, forward strand.
CAGTCCATCCTTAATGAATTCAATTTTATCATCTCGATTAGAGGACGGAATCCCAATAGAACGACATTTACCGTTACACGTCCATCGTGCACATTTGTGGCAATTTGAACTCATGCGCTTTGCTCGTCGCTTCTTTGCAAAAGTGCTTCTACCTGTACCTGGTAAATGCAAAACAGGAAGATATTCATCTTCACGTACCTTGGCTTCAATTATCCAACGTATGTCTCCAGGAATCCCTTTGTGCATAAGCATTCTTAATCTTTCGAATCGAACTTGGTAAAGCTTCAGTAAAATATTTCGAGGAAAAGGAGGAAATCGTTTTTGCAATCTTGTGAGAATATCATCCATCCTGAAAAAAAATGAAAAAAATTGAAAGAGAAATTGGAAGAGAAATTTATATACAATATCAGTTTTGTGGGTAGCTGATGGAACCGATTTAAATAATCACGGAGTACCGTTATCCGCCATTTAACCGGGGTTAAAAAAAATTATATTTACATCTAGTTATTTTCAAAACAAGGATCAGAAAGAAAAACAACATAAAAAGACTCAAAAACAAAACACTCTAAATAAAATCCTAAATTATTCCCCCCACACATAATTCTTACATTGTCATTAATGTAATGCTATTAATCCCAAATGAAAGAATCATGTGTAAGTGAAAAGAACTAATAAACAAAATAAACTTATGCAGCCTAAATGAACTTAGAAACACTAAACACAATTAGCAAAGAAACATAAGAAAAAGATAAAGAAAAAGAGAGCAAATCTGAGGATGGCAGTTTGGCAATGCTTTCACTAATTAGGCTGCCTCCCCCAATTAGCACTTGATTTAGTGTTTTGAACCTAACCAACACCCCTTCTTGGCATTTTAGGCTTGCCAGGCTCATACATGAAATTTCCCAAATTTAGGCGTTTGAGAGGAAGCTTTCTTTGCACAACAGTGGATGCATTCTCCATTACAAGTATTATTCCATCATCCTTTGTGGTGCATATGTCATCGAGGAATGGAGCATATTTTGATACTTGTTGAATGACCTCCACAAACAAGTTGTTTAAGGTTTCCGGCATGTGTTGTTCATGTTCTTCCTCCTTGAACTTTGCAAATCTACTAGGAAAAGGTGGAGAAGAAACATTAGTAAAAAGTGAAACCTTAAACGTTACCTCAGGTGCCGAAATACTCTTATTTGGATCTTTGGCTTCATTATCCTCAAGAATAGAATCAATCTCTAATTTTGTTTCATCCTCATCTTGTTCCTCATTCTTCAAGGTCACAATAGTAGCATTCTCCTTTGGGTTAACCATCGTTTGGGCTGGGAGTTCTTCAGATCTTTGTGCTACCCATCCCACCATACTACTAGCCAATTGGCTCATTTGCTTTTCCAAACTCTGGATGCTTGCCCTTGTTTCCTGTTGAAATTGCAAAGAATCAATAACAAGAGAATAGACAAGATCTTCTAAAGAAGTACCTGAGTTTTGAGTCATATGTGGTGGTTGAAAAAGATCTGGTTCTTGAGACCATGATTGATTGAAGCTAGATGGATGAGTGTAATTGGCATAAGGATCTACTTCTTGGTAATTTTTCGAGTAGCCATAATTAGTATGATCCCACCATCCCTCATGGTAAGTTTTTGAGTAATGATCATACTGTTGGTCTTGGAACCCTTGATGGCCTTGACATCCTCCCATGGCCAATTGTTGAACTGGGGAGGTGAAATTGGCTTGTTGATTCTCCATGTTCATGTATGCCACCAATTCTTCAAGTGTTAGATTGCTCAATTCCATTGTTTTTTTTTTTTTAATTTTGAAAAGAAAAACTTGTATGTACAAGAAAATAAAACTAATTAGAACTGAAAATAAGAATAAACCAAGTAACAAATAAACTAAAGAAAGCAATCCCCGGCAACGGCGCCAAAAATTTGATGCACCCAAAAGAGTGTATCTTATTTAACCTTGCACTAAAAAGATCAATTGTAAGTATAATGATTAGCAAGGGTCGAGTCCTCAGGGATTGAGTTTTAATCTATGAGTTATTAGTTTATAACTTACGTTCAAAGAGAACAATAAAAGAAAAAGGGTTTTTGAAGCCAGATGTAAACTAAAGTAAATAATAAGAATAAGATGCAAGGCGGTATAACTAGCCAATAAAAATATATATACTAAATTAGGCGGTATAACCTGCCAATAAAAATAAAACAAAGTTAATATACAAATTAGGCGGTATAACCAGCCAATAAAAATAAATATACTTTTAAAAATAAGCAAACTAGAAAAATAAGAAAACAAGTAAGTAAGAAGAATCAAATATGAAAAATATGGTTAAGGTTTCATTCTCCACCACTAGACATCATTAAGAATCAATTTCAGATCTATCAATATCAACCAACTATCAAAGTTAACAACCGTAGATAACAACAAGCTCTGTTATCCCAATCTTTCCTTAGTTTGTCGTTAAATAGAACAAGCTCTCTATTTAATCTCTAACCATTAAACAACCTAGAATAAGCTCTCTAAATTCAATTTAATGGCAGCTTTATGATGAGAAAGATAGGTTGATCTAAGCAACAAACACATAAGCTCGGATTGTTCAACTTAGGTTATGTTCCACTTTGCAATTATTGAAAACTTGACCATAATCATTAATCACAAATTGCCACTTATGAATAGGAAATCAAGACAATTACACGGATCAAGACTCCTAAACTAGCAATAGATAATTATCAAGATCTATCTAGTTGTACACCTAAATAAATCAAGACAACATCATGAACAATTCTTGTAGAAGAACATAAGCAACTTTGATAGAAAATTAATGATAGATAGAATCTGAAAATCAATCACAAAACATGTCTAGGGCTTTGAAATCACCCTTAACCAAATAGAAGTTTAGCCTAGCATAGGCATTATAAACATAAAATTAAATAGAATCTAAGAAGAAAATAAAATAAAGAAAGAAGAAGAAGAAGAATAATATTAATTATCCAACCTCTTGCTCTTTCTAAAGAAAAAGAAAACTAGAGAAAAGAAAGAAGAAGAAAACTTAGAGAATTTTATTACAATGGCTAATATCCTACCTATCTACAATATGCTCTCTTACAATCATCCAAGGCCCTCTATTTATACACATTTTGGAGAGCTAAATGACAAGAGACAAGCTTTATAAATTTCAAAGGTAGGTATAATAGGTGGGTGCATTTTTCTAACAATTTTCGTCATATTGTATGACAATTTTGATCAGCCAGCTTGATGGTCGATTTTGTCAATATTGGAGGCTTAATCTGATCACATGGTCTGCTAGAAAAATGTTCCCCTATCCGTTAGTGATCCATAGCCGTTGGAATCAGTTCATTTTCTGATGTGGATCAGTAGATATGGGCAAAATACCAAAACAGGTCAGCACAGACGTCATTGCACATCATCCAACTTGATGGTTGATTTGGTCAATGTTGGAGGCTTGATCTGATCAAATGGTCTTCTAGACAAATGTTACCCTATCAGTCTGTGATCCATAGCCGTTGGAATCAGCTCATTTGCTGATGTGGATCAGAAGATATGGTCAAAATACCAAAACTTGTCAGAACAGACGTCATTGCACATCAGCCAACTTGATGGTCGATTTCGCTAGGGAGAACGACTCCGTTTCAAGAAGTGTAAAGCATGAAAAAGATAGATATGCCTCTTAAATTTGCACTATAAAAAATTCAGCCTTATTGCTTCAGTGAAACTCCAGATATAGCTGATATGGCAAAAGGTGTCGGAACTGGAACTGAACTGGATTTGCCCTTAATTCTTGATTTAACCTAGTAATCTGAAATCACTCAAAGAAACTTGTGAAAAACACCAAATTACATAAAAATATAAAAGATCATAAACACAATTAGACTAAGCAATAATAACTCGTATTTGACACAAAACAATAATAAAACATAACTAAAAACTATATAATTATACGAGTTATCAACCCTCAAAGTAGCTTTTGAACGGATTATGCTATAAACCCTCAGAGTAGCTTTTGAACGGATTAAGCTACAAACCCTCTCAACAAAAACACTATGACTCACCACCCGGATAATCCTAATACAAGTGTATAGACTATCTCACAAGGGGTAGTGGGTGATCTCAACCAAAGGCCAAGACTCCTTATTTATAAGGTGAGCACCTCCTTGGCTTGACATTACAAAGGGATGTGGGATTGGGACTTAGGCTCAAAAATGAAAATCTCTAACTTAACTCTTGATTTTTAATCACTTGATTGAAAAAATCCTAAGCTTCCTCCTTCCTTTGGGCTTGGGCAGGCCAGCACTTCTCTTTTCCAGCCCAGCTCTGATTTTTGAAAGGCCCAAAGAAGCCCTTTTCGGTTGCTTGGGTGAAACGACCATTTTGCCCCCCGGATGCAAAATAAATATCAAACGGGCTCCAAATTCAATTTTTCTTTTTTTAATACTTCCAAAATAATAAAATATTGAGTTATGGAAGTTTTCAAAATTATCCGAGTTCGTTTGCTATTTATTTGGATTTTTTCTTCCCAAAATGTCCTTTTATGCCCCTACTTTTTACCATTTTTTAAACGAGCTCCAAATCAAGATTTTTATTCACCAATCTCTTCAAAATAATTAAAAAGTGTGATCTGGAAGTTTTCATAATTTTTGGAGCTCATTTGGTATTTTTTCTGGATTTATCGGCTTGAATTACTGCATAGGAGGCTCGGGATTTAGCCATTTTGCAAACGAACTCGAATCAAGATTTTCTTTCGCCAATCTCTTCCAAATAATTTAAAAAATGAGATTTGCCAAATTTCAGAATTTTTGGAGTCCATTTGCTATTTTTTCGGGATTTATCTTTTTGAATTACTGCATAAGAAGCCAGGGATTTGGCCATTTTGCAACTAAACTCGGAATCAAGATTTTCTTTCGCCAATCTCTTCCAAACAATTTAAAAATGAGATTGACAAATTTTTCAGAATTTTCGGAGTCCATTTGCTATTTTTCCCAAATTTTTCCAATTTTGCCCCTTTAACCTCCGAAACCCGGTTTTGCTCAAACAAGTCCGATTTTCAGATTTTCTTCAATCTGAGCCTTGGGCCATCCTTTTTAATCATTCCTCATCCATTGGGGGCTTTGGTCTTACCAAGTCGGGCCATTTATGTGATTCTTCCCGATTTCACCGAAATCCACTAAAAACCCTAATTCTCGGTTTTCTCCCGGATTGACTTTTCTTTCGGTTTTTCTTGCAAGTGACTTCTCTATTACCCATAGTCAGTGCTTATCTTTCATTTGGAACCTTCAATTTCGACCAGTTTGATCATTTAAGCACGTTTCCCCAAATTTCTCGGATTAAGGTTTCTTTTCTACTAAACCTCCAAATCCCAACTTCCGAACTCCATATCTTTCAATGTAGACCTCGGATTATCAAAATTCTTTCTCCATTTTTCAATTGAACTTAAAATCTTGATTTTGAAAGTGGGTTGACTTTTTCAGTAGTTGACTTTATGGGGTTGACTTTTTTGGGGTTGACTTTTTTGGGGTTGACTTTTTTTCAAGTTTGACATTTTGTGCTCGCCCTCTTAAACTAAGTTTCGGAGTACCACCTACAGGATGAAAACAGTCTTTTTATACTCGAAAACATCAATATGGGAAGAAAACATACCTGTTTAGTGGTCCGGACAAAATTAGGTGTCTACAGTCATGTGGAGCCTATGGTGAATATATTGGTGACTTTAGTGAGCAAGGAGAAGAGTATGCTGAATTCACAAATGACAGTGATGAGAGCAATGATTCTGACCGAGACGTTGGCCCTAATATCAACACTTATGGAGTTCTTCCCCCTTATGAGCCTGCATCCCATATGTGCACCTTAGATCTGGATGCAATGCAAGTGCCAGAATTTCCTGAACATGGTCATACATTTGCTGCACCTCTGAGTTGGAATCCATCTACAGTTGATCTCTATGTTGGGTTACAATTTCCAAAGAAAGAGGCTGTGCTTTCAGCTATTAAGCACTACAAAATCAAAAACTCTGTAGATTACAGAGTCATTGAATTCGAGCCAACCAAATATCATGGCAAGTGTCCAATGTATGGGAAAGGGTGTAATTGGAGAATAAGGGCAACATTCATGAAGAAGAAACAAGTATGGGAGATTAGAATATATAATGGGCCTCGTACTTGCACATCAGGAAGAATTTCACAGGATCATTGTAAATTAGACTCTAACATGATCTGTTCATGCATTCTGTCATTGGTCCAAGCAAATCCGAAGATTTTTGTTTCAGTTTTGATTGCTGAGATGCGAATCCAGTATGGATACATCACTTCTTATAGGAAAGCATGGAAAGCAAAGCAAAAGGCAATTATTCGAGTCTTTGGCGATTGGGTTGGGATAGATCGTACAATGATCTACCTAAATGGTTGGGTGCAATGCAACATTTCGTTCCTGGTACAATTGTGGAATTGCAAACGGTACCTGCATATCACGATGATCTAATGGTCCAGGGTAAGAGAATATTCCATCAACTCTTTTGGACATTTAAGTCGTGCATTGAAGGGTTTCCGTATTGCAAACCTATTGTGCAAATAGACGGTACATTCTTATATAGAAAATACAAAGGAACATTGTTGTTAGCTATTGCAAAAGATGGCAACCGAAATATACTACCAATTGCCTTTGCCATTGTGGAGGGTGAGACAGCAGAGGCTTGGTCCTTCTTTCTCACTAATTTGCGTACACATGTGACAACACAACCTGACATATGCTTAATGTCTGATCGACATGAATCCATCAAAGCTATGATCAGACGCCATGGTAGTGGATGGAATCCTCCAATACATACTCTGTGTACTGCATTCGACATATTGCAGCTAACTTCATGAAGAGGTTTAACAATAAGGAATTACGTCGACAAATTGTCAACATGGGTATGAAATCGGATCATAGTTATTTTATCTCTTATATTTCCTTTAATATACAAAATAATACTGAAATTAACATTTTTTTTAAATTTTATCAGGATACGAGTTGAGGCGACCCCATTTTCATTGGATGTATGAGATTCTTCGTCGAGAAAACGTAGAGGCAGCTAATTGGCTTGATAGGATCCCTAAGGAGAAGTGGGCCCAATCATATGACGAAGGAAGATGCTATGGGCATATGACAACCAACCTAGTTGAATCTATCAATTCAATGTTGAAGGGGACGCGCCATCTTCCTATTACTACTTTGGTGCAGGCAACATATTATAGGTTGGCTAAACTTTTTGTTAAGATGGCCAATAAGAAACAAACAATGATCGAGGGAGGGCACACATACTCTGAAACAGTCACAATGGCAATGCAAGAAAATCGTAGAAAAGCTGACTCCCACTCGGTTCGTAATTTTACGCGCGCAAATCAATCTTTTTTGATTGAGGAGTTATTTGACCCACAAGAGGGAGTTGCTGCAATGAAGTACAAAGTAAATCTTAGTGAGATGTGTTGTGACTGTGGGAAGTTTCAAGCACAAAGGTTCCATTGTTCACATGTAGTTACTGCTTGTGCACATGTCCATGTAGATTGCATGCAATATGTAGACAATGTCTATAAACTTGACACTATATTCAATGTTTTAGGCATGAGTTTGAAGCAGTTGCAAATGAAGGTTATTGGCCTCAATATAATGGACTAGAAGTGTGTCCCAATCTAGAAATGCGAAGAGATCCACATGGTCGGCCAAAATCAAGTCGTATTCGTAATGAAATGGACCTCAGGGAGAAAGGCCAACCAAAAACGTTGTGGATTATGCAGAAATGAAGGTTATAGCCGTCGAAAATATCCTTATCCATCTGGCACATCGGGGGAGAGTTCGCATCAACAATGAACCAGTTACATGTTCTGCACCTGTAATATTTACATATTTCGTAATATTTATATATTTCACATTCCGTGTTATATGAACCAATTATATGCTGATTTATTCTTATTTATCATTACATTCTTATTTATCATTTATAAATATTTAATTAATTATATATAAAAATAATAATATTATAAAAAATATATTATTTAGGCTTTTAAAATAATTTAAAAAAATATATTTTTAAATTAAATTACATAATTAAATGATTAAATTAAATAATTAAAAAAAAGGTGTTGGGAAGTCGCCATATGATATGGCGACTTCCCAACACCTTAAAAAAAATCAAAAAATTACACTGGGAAGTCGCCATATGATATGGCGATTTCCCAGTGGTTTTTATTTTATTTCATTTTCAAGCTCGGAAGTCGCCATATCATATGGCGACTTCCCAACGATAAAAAAAGGGAGTGCATTTTGGTATATAAATATAAAAGATAGGTAATTTGATAATTAAAAAAAATTAAAAGCAATATCTAGATAAAAAAAGTCGAATTAAACCAGTCGAAATCTTTGTGTATAAAGCTATGTCCTCCATTTTCATGAAATAAGGTATTCCAATTGTACCTAAACTAGAATGTTTCTCCCGCTTCGTTAGGGATTTGAATTTTTTTTATATAATTTTAATTCTATTAAATAATAATAATTTATTTAAATATTTAAATATATATTTAAATAATTATATTTTTTAATATAAAAATTAAATATTTTAAATTACACATTTCTCAGAAGTAAAAATTTTATTATTGAATCAATTTTAAATAAAAAATAAAAAATAAAAAATATAAAACTATAAAATTTATCTTTCTTTTTTTTTTAAATTAAGTGACAAATTAATATAAATAAAATTTAAGTCGATTCTTTTACAAATTAGATTTCACTTTCTTCGATTGTGGGAGTCCAAACCGACCAATTACTCCTGCAAGTATTTCTTTTTTTTCTTCTCAAAAGATAAAAACTAATTGCAAAATCTTATTTTCACATAAGTTTTTTTTTTTTATTTTCTTATTATAATAATATTAGATAATTAATATTTTAAGTTAATTGGTTCGTTTTGTAATTCTTCCAATATTTTTGATTTATTAATTAATTTTGTAATTTTTTCAAAAAAAAATTTGATCACAAATAGGGATGGCAGCGGATAGGATATTGTAATTTTTTAAATATTCAAATCCACTTAATTTATCCGAAATCCGAATTTGTTTATTATTTGTTTACTATTCGAATTCATATGCAATTTAAAGAGAAATATCTGTCGAATATCCGATTTCGCTAAATATATGAATTTATTAAATTAGTTTTTTTTTTTAAAAAAAAATAAAAAATAAAATTAAATAAGAACTAAATATGTAAACAGAGCGAATAATGGATTCGGATATCCGAACCAAAATTAAAGTGGATTCAAATAACGGATATCCAAGGGTTCATATCCGAATCCGCTCCGGATAGTAAATTCAATATATGAATCTGAAAATTATCCCAATCCGTAATATCCGAATCCGAAAAAAAGGATCGAATCACAAAAGTGAAAAAACTTATTTTCTTTTTAAAAATTATTTATTATAATGACTATAAATTAGAAATATTCTTAATTGATTTAGTTGTCACTGTAAATATATAAATGGAGCGAATAACGCATTGAAATATCTAACACTATCCATGTAACAACCGAGGTTACGTATAATCATGTAAAGTTAAATCCCGAAAATTTTAAGGACAAACTTGGAAATTGGTAAGAAGTTATAAGTGAAGGAAATAAAAGAAGAAAGGATCAAAATGAACATATTAAAAAAGTTTAGGGGCTTAATGGTTATTTATAAAAAGTTGAGGGACTAATATGCAATTATCCCAAAAAGAAACAAAAAATCACTTATCTTCATCTTTTCTCCCGAGAATTCTACACATTTTTCCTTCTCTTCTTCAAGCAGCCGGCCTCCCACTCTATCTCTCTCTCTCAAAATTTTCTTCAAGTATTCCACCATAATCTCAACAAAAATTACATCCAAGGTTAGTTTCTTGATAAATTCTTCATTTTCTTTAGATATTCTATTTGAGCATGCTAAGATCTTTACACCATATACATGTTAAGGTCTGAAATCCATCTATTAAGTATGAATTTTACTCATTTTTGGTAAGAATTAAAAGGATTTGAAAGCATGAACAAGAAAATGGGAAGAAAAAGCAAAACAGTGGAAACTGAGCATGCTTGCTGTTCGGATTTTCTGGGTTCGGTACATTAGGGTTTGTATTTTTTTGATATTTTTCCTAGAAACTATACTTCAATATGAGAATTTTGGTTTTTGAATCACCCAAAACCGATAAGCGGTTAAAAAGATAAAATTCGGTGAAGTTTACTGTTCTGTGTTGATCCCTGTTTCAGCATGGTTTCGGGATTTATCAAATTTGATCAAAATTTTGTTCTAGTTGTATAAGTTAGTTATTTTATTCATAAATTAGACATATTGGTTGAAATAAAATAATTGGGATCACTTCCAAATTCCTTACCAAACTCAAGTTATGATTTTCTAATCTAACTTGATATTAAGGAATTTATTGCCTAAGAGAAATATAGTATCAAAGGATGGTTATGGATTATGAAAATCTCTAAGGCATGGAATATTAGAAACGAATTTGATAAGGACATGATTATGGAGTTGAATTATGGAGAAAATGATTATGGAAATGATATTAAAAATTAAGGATATGTTGTTTTGAGTATGAGAAATTAGTATATGGGGTAGATTTATGGGACTTAAGTTACATTCAAAATTGTGTAATGCTTTGAGCATGTACGGATACTAATTATTGTTAATCTCTAGGCCACGTAGATCCGACGTCACCTGTGGATCCCGAAGTTTCAGGTCGAGGTGTACAGTGAGATCATCCAAAGGATTGTGAGTAGACAACAACTATAGTTATTTGAAATATTTTTAATTATAATTATATATATTTTTTTTACATAATATTTATTTTACGTATTAAAGGTATATACGATATTTAATCATATGAATTGATTTGTTATTAAAGTATTTTTTTTTATTTCAAGAAATATTATATTGAGTAAGTTGGTTGATTTATGAAATATGATTTTACATAGAATTTGACGTACATGGTTTTGGCTCCACCTAACTTAATGTATGAGATTATTTCCTTGACCGAAATACGGGAGCTGCGTGCTACGCCTTTGTGGCGGGAGCCACCTCCAGAGTCCCCATTCCGTGATATTAGACCGGAATACGGGAGCTGCGTGCTACGCCTTTGTGGCGGGAGCCACCTCCAGAGTCCCTATTCAGTGATATTAGACTGGGGTATGGGAGCTGCGTGCTACGCCTTTGTGGTGGGAGCCACCTCCAGAGTCCCTATCCCGTTATATTTGCCTTTTGGGGGCACATCATAGCGACACATATGCCTTTGGGGCGTCCTATGGTGGTATTGGCCTTTGGGGCCGGCTACTAGTATGCCTACATGGATATTGCGTGGTTATTTCATGGATGTATTCTTGTGCATGACAGAAAGTTGGAGCCCAATTATATGAAACTTGAATTACTTTACGGATTTTATTCATTGATTTAATATTGTTATACATTTGAAAAGCTTGCTACGTCTTTGAATTACTTATTATGGTTTTATTATTATTTATTTTGAAAATGTCAATTATATTTTACAGATTTCCATTATGGTTTTCACACGCTTTAAATGTTGTCTACTCATTGAGATATTCATATATCTCACCTCCTCTTATTTCTCATTTTCAGGACATACTTAGGTGTCGGGATTGCTGCCTTCCTCTACTCTCCGTTTCAAGAGTATATTGACGTGGTGGGCATCATATCTAAATTTCTAGAAGATTTGGTCTTTTGATGTTTTTATCTAGTAAACTTTGCTGAGATAGGTTTATTTCTAGATATATTGTATATATTTGAAGATATGAGACAATAGATCAATATGTTTTGATTTGAGCATAAATTGATCATGAATAATTTTTGAATATGCATGGATATATGTGGTAATAGTATTGAGAAATATTGCTGGTTGAGGATATGAATTTGAGTGTTATTTGCAGGAGGGTTATAGTTGAGATAGAAAGGAAACTCTGCCGGATTTTAGGTAGATTATCCGGACAGGGTGTTACAATTTGGTATCAGAGCAAGGTTATAGGTTCTGTAGACTTAGAAACTGTTTGTTGAAGTATTAAAATATGGTCACTTGTGCAGGAAATCAGACACGATGCCACCACGTCGAAGAGGAAGGCCTAGAATCAATCCCCTACCCCAAAATAGGGATAGGAATAGAAATGTGAATATTGATGAGCAAATGGGAGAACAAGCTTCAGCTGCTGGTTCATCTTCAGTTGCTGCACCCTCAGCAGCACCTCCAGCAGCTGATCGTAATTTAGCTGAGGCAGTTGCGGCCTTGGCAAGAGTAATTCCCGCTTTGACTGCCCATGCTGAGAAGGGGATAGTTGATTACTGTAAAGATTTGAAGAATATGGGTTGCAAGATTTTCACAGGGTCTTTGGAATCAGATTTAGCCTGGTCATGGCTACAAAAATTTGAGGCTACTTCCATTACTCTTCAGATTCCTGAGCCTATGAGGTTACCATGTGCGGTGCAATTTTTGGAGGATCATGCACACACATGGTGGAAAACTACAGTGCAAAGGTATGTTGGATGTCCTGCCATAACCTGGGCAGATTTTCGAAGAGAGTTTGAAGAAAAATACTATTCTCGGGCCTTGCGGGAAAAGAAATGGACTGAGTTTATGAATTTAAAACAGGGTGGTATGTCAGTAGCAGAGTACGAGCAAAAATTCAGTGAACTATCAGAATTTGCTCCATCGATAGTAGCCAACGATGCTGATAGATGCAAGAAATTTCAAGATGGGCTACATGTTAGTATTCGAGATAGGTTGACGACCCTGGATACAGATGACTTTAATAAATGGGTCAACATGGCAATTAAAGCTGAACAGAATCTGAAAGAAATGAAAGATAGAGAAGAGATGTTTAGAAAAAGAAAAGGGCAGTTCTCCAGTGAGGACGTGAGGCCTAAGAAAAGTTATGTAGAAACCAGTGTCAGTGGTTCCAAACCCTTGAGATTTCAGGAGGGATTAGACAGAAAGCCTATTAGTGGTTCTTCTAGCAGACTTATCATTGGACCTCAACAGCAGACTAGGTTGCCACCTGGGAGGTCAGGAGGATCTCGTACATTGACTTATCCTCAGTGTCCCCATTGTGGGAGGAATCACCCTGGTGAATGTTGGAGACTGCAGGGTGTGTGTTTTTACTGCAAAGAACCGGGACACATGAAACGGGATTGTCCCAAGCTAGAGAACAAGGCAGTTACTAGCCAGTTGTCAGTGGGTCAAAGAGAAAGGACCCAACCTACTGTTGCACATCAGCCGACAGCAGTTAGAGATAGAATTGGGGTACAATCTCAAGTTGGTTCATCTACTGGCCCTCGACAGAGTGGACAGTCGGGTAGACCTCGAACTGCAGCCAGAATTTATGCTATGACCCATCAACAGGCTCAGGCTACTCCTGAAGTGGTTACAGGTACTCTCCCAATTTCTAAGGCAAATGCTAGGATCTTAATAGATCCGGGTGCAACTCATTCTTTTGTTGCTAATTCATATGTCATGCATTTGGGTAGAGAGTCTAGGAGGTTAGACATCCCTATGGTCGTTAGTACCCCAGTGGGAGAAACTTTGAAAATTGATGTGGTTTATCCGGATTGTACCGTTATGGTTCAGGAGCATGAATTACCAGTTAATTTGTTTCCATTAGGAATGTATGATTTTGATGTGATTTTGGGAATGGATTGGTTGTCTAAACACAATGCAGTGATAGATTGTTTTTCCAAAACTGTGACTTTTAAGAAGTCAGGAGACTCGGAGTTTACTTTTCAAGGAAAAAGGAAAGTTTTACCTTCTTGCCTTATCTCCAAGATGGCAGCCAATAGATACTTGCGAAAAGGGTATTCTGCTTACCTTGCTTATGTGATTAACAAGGACATACATGAGGCAAAGTTGGAAACTATACCTGTGGTCAAAGAGTTTCCTGAGATCTTTCCTGAAGAATTGGTCGGTTTACCTCCTGACAGGGAATTGGAGTTTACTATTGACTTAATCCCTGGCAGTGCTCCTATTTCTCAGGCACCCTATAGAATGGCACCTTCGGAGCTAAAGGAATTGAAAGTGAAGTTGCAAGACCTAGTTGACAGAGGTTTCATTCGGCCTAGTACTTCACCGTGGGGAGCACCGGTTTTATTTGTAAAGAAAAAGGATGGATCTTTACGATTGTGTATCGACTATAGACAATTGAACAAGGTCACCATTAAGAATAAGTATCCTTTGCCAAGGATTGATGACTTGTTTGATCAGTTGCAAGGTGCAAGTGTGTTCACCAAAATAGACCTAAGATCGGGTTATCATCAATTGAAGATTAAAGAATCTGATATTCCAAAGACTGCTTTTAGAACTCGATATGGTCATTATGAATTCTTAGTTATGCCTTTTGGGCTAACTAATGCACCTGCAGTCTTTATGGATTTGATGAATAGGGTGTTTCGGCCCTACTTAGATAAGTTTGTTATTGTTTTCATCGATGACATCCTAGTTTATTCCAGGAATAAGAATGATCATGTAAGCCATTTGAGAACGGTGTTGCAGACTATGCGTGAAAAGCAACTTTATGCTAAATTTTCCAAGTGTGAATTCTGGCTAGACAAAGTAGCATTCCTTGGTCATGTAGTATCTAAGGAAGGGATTTTTGTAGATCCACAAAAGATAGAAGCTGTAGTTGCTTGGGAAAGACCCACTAATGTCACAGAAGTTAGGAGCTTTCTCGGATTGGCAGGGTACTATCGAAGATTCGTGGAAGGATTTTCCATGATTGCCTCTCCTTTGTCAAAATTAACAAGGAAGCATGCTAAGTTTGAGTGGACTGATGAATGTGAGCAAGCTTTCCAAGAGCTCAAACGTAGATTGACCACAGCACCAGTTCTTACACTACCATCAGGGAATGGAAGCTTTGTGGTATACAGTGATGCCTCGAGGCGAGGTTTGGGTTGCGTTTTGATGCAACATGGGAAGGTGATAGCTTATGCTTCTCGACAACTGAAATAGCATGAGCAAAACTATCCCACTCATGATTTAGAGTTAGCGGCAGTGGTGTTTGCACTTAAAATTTGGAGACATTATTTATTTGGAGAAAAATGTACAATCTACACTGATCATAAGAGTCTGAAATATCTGATGGATCAGAAAGAATTAAATTTGAGGCAAAGGAGATGGTTGGAATTGATAAAAGATTATGACTGTGTAATTGACTATCACCCAGGAAAGGCCAATGTAGTGGCCGATGCTCTTAGTAGAAAGTCTTCTAGTTCTCTTGCTCATATCCGAGCAATTCAGAAACCCTTACAAAATGAGTTGAAGTCTTTACCTTTAGAATTGATGATTGATGAGAATAATCTTCTGATAGCCCACTTGAAGGTTAAACCGATTCATATTGATTGGATACGTGAAGCACAAAATAATGACCCTATGCTGGTAAAGTTAAAGCAAGAAGTAAGGGATGGTGTGAGGACTGACTATCAATTAAAGGATGATGATGTACTGATAATGAGAAATAGGCTTTGTGTGCCTCAGGATAAAGAACTCCGGAAGGTGATTTTGGAGGAAGCTCATAATGCACCATATGCGTTACATCCCGGTAGCGTGAAGATGTATCGAACCTTAAGAGAACATTATTGGTGGCATGGTATGAAACGAGACATAGCTGAGTTTGTTTCTAGATGCTTGGTATGCCAACAAATTAAAGCCGAACATCAAAAACCTTCTGGGAAATTGAACCCCCTACCTATTCCTCAATGGAAATGGGAAGATATTGCTATGGATTTCGTTTCGGGATTGCCAAGAACACAGTCTGGTTATGACAGCATTTGGGTGATTGTTGATCATCTGACAAAATCAGCTCACTTTTTGCCAGTCAAGAAGACTTTTTCCATGGAAAGATTGGCTAAACTTTATGTGAATGAAATTGTTAGGTTACATGGTGCCCCAGTATCGATTGTATCTGATCGAGACCCCCGATTCACATCTCGATTTTGGCAAAGTTTGCAGAATGCTATGGGCACTAAACTCAAGTTCAGTACTGCTTTTCATCCTCAGACAGATGGGCAATCTGAACGGACAATTCAAATTTTGGAAGATATGCTCAGATCTTGTATTATGGAATTCAAAGGAAACTGGGATGAACACTTGCCTCTAGCAGAATTTGCGTATAACAATAGTTATCAGTCCAGCATCGACATGGCTCCGTTTGAAGCTTTATATGGAAGGAAGTGCAGAACTCCGGTGTGTTGGGATGATACAGATGAAAGGAAATTACTAGGTCCAGAAATTGTTATGATGACTGCAGACAAAGTTAAGGTAATTCGGGAAAAGATAAAAATAGCTCAAGATTGACAAAAGAGCTATGCAGATAATCGTAGAAAAGATTTAGAGTTTGAAGTTGGTGATATGGTGTTTTTAAAAGTGACTCCTTGGAAAGGAGTAATCCGGTTTGGAAGACGAGGAAAGTTGGGCCCTCGATATATAGGGCCGTATGAGATCATTGAACGGATTGGCCCAGTTGCTTATAGATTGGCCTTACCAGAAGAATTGTCACGAATTCATAATGTGTTCCATGTTTCCATGCTCCAAAAGTACATTTTTGATTCTTCACATATATTGAAGGATTTGCCTATGGAAATTGAGGAAAACTTAACTTATGAAGAGCAGCCAGCTGAGATTTTGGATAGAAGGGACCAAGTTCTAAGGACTAAGACTATCCCATTAGTGAAAGTTCTTTGGAGGAATCATTTATACGAAGAAGCTACATGGGAAAGGGAGGAAGATATGCAGACTCAATATCCTCACTTATTCAATCAAGTTGGTAAGTAAATTTCGAGGACGAAATTTTTCTATGGGGGGTAAGTTGTAACAACCGAGGTTACGTATAATCATGTAAAGTTAAATCCCGAAAATTTTAAGGACAAACTTGGAAATTGGTAAGAAGTTATAAGTGAAGGAAATAAAAGAAGAAAGGATCAAAATGAACATATTAAAAAAGTTTAGGGGCTTAATGGTTATTTATAAAAAGTTGAGGGACTAATATGCAATTATCCCAAAAACAAACAAAAAATCACTTATCTTCATCTTTTCTCCCGAGAATTCTACACATTTTTCCTTCTCTTCTTCAAGCAGCCGGCCTCCCACTCTATCTCTCTCTCTCAAAATTTTCTTCAAGTATTCCACCATAATCTCAACAAAAATTACATCCAAGGTTAGTTTCTTGATAAATTCTTCATTTTCTTTAGATATTCTATTTGAGCATGCTAAGATATTTACACCATATACATGTTAAGGTCTGAAATCCATCTATTAAGTATGAATTTTACTCATTTTTGGTAAGAATTAAAAGGATTTGAAAGCATGAACAAGAAAATGGGAAGAAAAAGCAAAACAGGGGAAACTGAGCATGCTTGCTGTTCGGATTTTCTGGGTTCGGTACATTAGGGTTTGTATTTTTTTGATATTTTTCCTAGAAACTATACTTCAATATGAGAATTTTGGTTTTTGAATCACCCAAAACCGATAAGCGGTTAAAAAGATAAAATTCGGTGAAGTTTACTGTTCTGTGTTGATCCCTGTTTCAGCATGGTTTCGGGATTTATCAAATTTGATCAAAATTTTGTTCTAGTTGTATAAGTTAGTTATTTTATTCATAAATTAGACATATTGGTTGAAATAAAATAATTGGGATCACTTCCAAATTCCTTACCAAACTCAAGTTATGATTTTCTAATCTAACTTGATATTAAGGAATTTATTGCCTAAGAGAAATATAGTATCAAAGGATGGTTATGGATTATGAAAATCTCTAAGGCATGGAATATTAGAAACGAATTTGATAAGGACATGATTATGGAGAAAATGATTATGGAAATGATATTAAAAATTAAGGATATGTTGTTTTGAGTATGAGAAATTAGTATATGGGGTAGATTTATGGGACTTAAGTTACATTCAAAATTGTGTAATGCTTTGAGCATGTACGGATACTAATTATTGTTAATCTCTAGGCCACGTAGATCCGACGTCACCTGTGGATCCCGAAGTTTCAGGTCGAGGTGTACAGTGAGATCATCCAAAGGATTGTGAGTAGACAACAACTATAGTTATTTGAAATATTTTTAATTATAATTATATATATTTTTTTTACATAATATTTATTTTACGTATTAAAGGTATATACGATATTTAATCATATGAATTGATTTGTTATTAAAGTATTTTTTTTATTTCAAGAAATATTATATTGAGTAAGTTGGTTGATTTATGAAATATGATTTTACATAGAATTTGACGTACATGGTTTTGGCTCCACCTGACTTAATGTATGAGATTATTTCCTTGACCGGAATACGGGAGCTGCGTGCTACGCCTTTGTGGCAGGAGCCACCTCCAGAGTCCCCATTCCGTGATATTAGACCGGAATACGGGAGCTGCGTGCTACGCCTTTGTGGCGGGAGCCACCTCCATAGTCCCTATTCCGTGATATTAGACTGGGGTATGGGAGCTGCGTGCTACGCCTTTGTGGTGGGAGCCACCTCCAGAGTCCCTATCCCGTTATATTTGCCTTTTGGGGGCACATCATAGCGACACATATGCCTTTGGGGCGTCCTATGGTGGTATTGGCCTTTGGGGCCGGCTACTAGTATGCCTACATGGATATTGCCTGGTTATTTCATGGATGTATTCTTGTGCATGACAGAAAGTTGGAGCCCAATTATACGAAACTTGAATTACTTTACGGATTTTATTCATTGATTTAATATTGTTATACATTTGAAAAGCTTGCTACGTCTTTGAATTACTTATTATGGTTTTATTATTATTTATTTTGAAAATGTCAATTATATTTTACAGATTTCCATTATGGTTTTCACACGCTTTAAATGTTGTCTACTCATTGAGATATTCATATATCTCACCTCCTCTTATTTCTCATTTTCAGGACATACTTAGGTGTCGGGATTGCTGCCTTCCTCTACTCTCCGTTTCAAGAGTATATTGACGTGGTGGGCATCATATCTAAATTTCTAGAAGATTTGGTCTTTTGATGTTTTTATCTAGTAAACTTTGCTGAGATAGGTTTATTTCTAGATATATTGTATATATTTGAAGATATGAGACAATAGATCAATATGTTTTGATTTGAGCATAAATTGATCATGAATAATTTTTGAATATGCATGGATATATGTGGTAATAGTATTGAGAAATATTGCTGGTTGAGGATATGAATTTGAGTGTTATTTGCAGGAGGGTTATAGTTGAGATAGAAAGGAAACTCTGCCGGATTTTAGGTAGATTATCCGGACAGGGTGTTACAATCCAAACTAAATTTAAAGCAATTTCAGATAACGAATATCCAATGGTTCATATCCAAATCCGCTGCGGATTGTAAATTTAATTCCGAATCCGCAAATTTTATAATCCGTAATATTCGAATCCGAGAAAAACATAAGGAATCACAAAAGCTAATTTTTTTATTTTTTTAATAATAATTAATTATTATAATAACCATAAACTGTTAATATTTTAATTGGTCAACTCATTTTGTAATTTTCCTAACAATCTGGAAAAAAAAGACCTAGCCGTAGACACCTAATTTTGTCCGGACCACTAAAACAGGTATGTCTTCTTCCTAAATTGATGTTTCAGAATGTAAAAAGACTTTTTTCATCCTGCAGGTGGTACTCCTGGACTTAGTCTAAGAATGCGAGCATAAAAAGTCAAATATAAAAAGTCAACCTCAGAAAGTCAACCCTAAAAAGTCAACTAAAGAAAAAGTCAACCCACTTTCAAAATCAAGATTTGAAGTTCAATTGAAAAATGGTGAAAGAATTTTGATAATCCGAGGTCTACATCGAAAGATATGGAGTTCGGAAGTTGGGTTATGGAGATTCAGTAAAATGAAAACCCTAATCTGGGAAATTTGGGGAAAAGTGCTTAAACGATCGAATTGGTCGAAATTGAAGGTTCCAAATGAAACATAACTACGGGTAATGGAGAAGCCACTTGAAAGAAAAACTGAAAGAAAAACTGAAAGAAAAATCAATCCGGAAGAAAACCGAGAATTAGGATTTTTGGTGGATTTCGGTGAAATTGGGAAGAATTACAAAAATGGCCTGACTCGGTAGGATTAAAGCCCTTAATGGATGAGGAGTGATTAAAAAAGGATAGCCCAAGGCTCAGTTTGAAGAAAATCTGAAAATCAGACTTGTTTTGAGCAAAACCAGGTTTCGGAGGCAAAAGGGCAAAATTAGAAAATTTGGAAAAAAAGCAGATGAACTCCAAAAATTCTGAAAAATTGCAAATCTCATTCTTAAATCGTTTCGAAGAGATTGGCGAAAGAAAATCTTGATTCGGAGTTCGTTTGCAAAATGGCCAAATCCCGGGTCCCTTATACGGAAATTCAAGAAGATAAATCCCGAAAAAATAGCAAATGAACTCCAAAATTTTTGAAAATTTGCAAATATCATTTTTAAATTATTTGGAAGAGATTGGAGAAAGAAAATCTTGATTCAGAGTTCGTTTGCAAAATGGCCAAATTCAAGCAGATAAATCCCGAAAAAATACCAAATGAGTTCCAAAAATTATAAAAACTTTGAGATCACACTTTTAAATTATTTGGAAGAGATTGGTGAAGAAAAATCTGGATTTGGAGCTCGTTTAAAAAAATGGTAAAGTTTGGGGGCATAAAAGGGCAATTTTGGAAACAAACTCCAAATAAATAGCAAATGGACTCGAAAATTTTGAAAACTTTCAGAATTCAATTTTTTATTATTTTGAAAGTATTGAAAAACAAAATTTGAATTTGGAGTCTGTTTTCCATTTATTTATGTTCGGGAGGCAAAAATGTTATTTTACCCAAGAAACCGAAAAGGGCTTTTCTTGCCTTTTAAAAAATGAAACATGGGCTGGAAGAAGGGGGGTTGGCCGGCCAAGGCCCAAGGATAGGTAGGTAGTTTCTGATTTTTTAATCAAAAGGCCAACAATGAAGAGGAAGTTAGTTATTTTTTGATCAAGCCTTTGCAAATAAGCCACATGGACCAATGCATGAAGAGGGAGAGTGTCAACATAATGGCTTAAGATTCTTGAACAACTGTAATTGTGGATAGCTAATGGCCTAATCTAAGGGTGATAATTTCATGTTTTAAACATATTGGATCAATAGCCTTTGGATCAAAATTGGTTGAAAAAAAATGACAACACTCTAGCTACCAATGAGGCCATTCGGCCACACTACAAGGGGGCTTTTCTTTTCATTTTCAGATATTCACTCTCTATTCTCTCTTGGTTTTTGCTGATTTTCTCTCCATTATTGAAAAGCAAAAAGAAAAGTTTAGAAAAGAAAAGAAAGTTAGAAGAGAAAAAGCTTGAAAGATAGCTTCTAGAGGTTGCTTTAAGCACCATACTCTTGCACTTTCTTTGATTTTCCATTCTTGATTTGCTGTTTTGATCACTATTTTGGTGAGTTTCTTTTGATTTTTATTTTAAAATAAGTTTTTTTAATGTTCTTCTTTAAGTTCCTTCTTCATTATTTCTTGTAAAAAGCTCTTGAATTTTTTTTTCCCTTTGTTTTTTGAGATGGCCCAATGGCCTAGTTTTTGAGGGTTGTTGTTTGCATTTTTATTTTCATGTTATTCTTGATATTTAACAAGTTTTGATGCTTTAATCTTCTTCTAATACATAGATATGAAGCTTGTTTTATTTGGTTGCTTGCTTGTTTCTATTTTTTGAGTCTATTATCATGTTTATTTTACTATTCTTGCATTTTTTATTTTCTGTTTTCAAAATGTTTAAGTTTCTTTATGTTTTATATTTTGTAATCCATGTGTTTATGAAAATGCTTATTGGTTTTCATGCCTTTACTTTATATTTGCATGATTTGAGTGTTATTCTTTAGCTAAGCATGTTAGTATATCATGTGTTTGTGAAAATGTCATGCTCATTTTAAACATGAAGACATTCGGCCACTTCATTTTGTGTGCATTTTTGTTATGTTAGTTGATAGGTTTGCATTTTCATGATATTTGGTTGAGTATTTTGTTTAAGATGCCATGTGTTTGTGTTATTTCCATGCATAGTTTAGGTTTAGGATTGGTTTGTTTTGCCATGCATATTCATGCATTTTAGACATAGGTTGCATTAAATGCCATGCAAGTTCATTTAGGTCTAGGTCATTTTATTGATACCATGCATTTTTCATGTCATTTAGGTTTTAAATCATGCATTTCATGCATCATATTGGCTGTATTTTTCATTCATTTCATGTCCTTGCCACTTGACTTATGACTTAGGCCAATCAATGGTTCAAAGTCATGCTCTCTTGAGCATACTTGTGGAAAATTAAAGAGTTGTCAAATTGATTATTCTACCTTTGTGATTTTTTTTACTTAACCAATTTTTTTCTAACTTTTCAAAAGTGTTAGCTACTGTTTGTGAGTCTTTTAGAGAGTCTCTAATATTTTTACTTTAATTTTTAAATGATTTTATCAAAGGCAAAAGAATGTGTTTTGGCAAAACAGTTTTTTCACCTAGTACTCGTACTTTCCCGATTTTTCTGGGTAGTCATCTTTAATAAAAAAATTAAGCTGATTTTTTTCCGTGTAGTTTTACATGTTTTGAGTGTCCAGAATGTTTTTTAGATTTTTTTTTGAATTTTTAAAATAGGGTAAAAAATCGTGCTTTAAAACTGGAAAGTGGAGTCAGAATTGAATTTAAAAGAAAATCATTTTTCTGTTTTGGTTAAGTTACTTAGAGGGGGCTGATTAGGAAGATTAGCTACTGACTTAGGGTAGTTTCTAAATATTTTTAAACTCTAAAAATGGTTTTTTAAGTCTCGGGTTAAGGGTGGTCAAGTCCGGGATTTTAAAGCTTAGGAAATTAGAGCCATTTAAAAAAGAGTTTAGCTAAGTTTTTATTTTTAATCTAAGCTTTTCAAAATTGTTTTCAAATAATCACAAAGTATTTTGATTTTAGAATATTTAATTTGATATATTTTCCTAAGGTAGCCGGATATTTTTTTAGATATACGGATTTCCTTAATTAAAGGAAAAAATACATTCTCATGCATTGCATTTTGCATATTCATGCATATATTATATAATATGTAATTTTTGCTATGTTTAATTTTCATGATGGTTTTATTATCTTTGATTTAAATTTTTGATATTATATTATTTGTTATATGGTTTTGAATATTTCATGATATTCTATGCTTTTTATTTTGTTATTTTTGTCATATTATTTAGCATATGCTATGTTCATGCATTATTATTTTTATTTTTATTTTCATGCATATTATATGATAACATTATTTTATATTTCATGTCATTTAGATTATATGCCATATCATTTATATTTGCCATGTCATTTAAATTATTTCATTTCATATACAATATATTATGTTACCTAGGTCATTTCATTTCATTTAGAATATATTATGTCACTTAGGATATTTTATTTCATTTAGAATATATCATGTGACTTAGGATATTACATTTCATATAGAATATATCATGTTACCTTGGTCATTTCATTTTATTTAGAATATATCATATAACTTAGGATATTTCATTTCATTTAGAATATGCTAAGACATTTAAATTATATTATACCATTTAAGTTGCATTATATTTATTTAGACTTTGCTATATCATTTTATTTATGTCATATATATTCATATTCATATTTTTTAAAATGTTTTCAAAAAGGTAATGATTTTCAATAAAATAAAGATATTCTCGAGTTAAAATAATTCATTGGTTCTCTGCCGGATTTGCTGGGGAGGATATCATCAATTATTATTAATAACAGAATATCTTATTTAAAATAAGAATGATTCGGAAAGTTTTCCAAACTAATAAATTTTTTTATATTTTGCCACGTTTGTTGGGGAATATAGGAAAATTTTGAATTTATAAATTCCGGACCATTTGCAATTAAAAGTGGAATTATTTTTCTTTAAACTGGGAATTAACTTTAAATACTAAATTTAAAACCCACATTTTTACCGAGACTTGAGATAACACACGACTAATAAGATACCGTTTTATACGGGCGTTGTGTGGGTGCTAATCCTTCCCCACACGTAACCGAGTCCCGAACCCTTTTCTTTGATTTCTCTGGTTTAAAACGCAGACTTGAAATTGGTCTTAAAAATGTTTTAATTAATTTTAAAATATTTTATAAAACCGATTTTAATAGGTGGCCGATCACACCTAGCTAAAAAAGATTGGTGGCGACTCCAAGTCTTTTTTCAAGGTTATTATCAAAACCTTCGTTTTTCTAGAGGAATTAAGTCGATTTTTTCTCGGTTTTTTTTTTAATATCACGCTTAACGAATAATAAAGTCTTGCGATGAGACTTGTTATTATTTTAGGTTGCGACAGCTTGGCGACTCCGCTGGAGACTATTAAAGAGTCAGACCTAGAATTAGTCGTGTGTTATCAAAGTCTCGATTTTGTTGGTTTAATTGGTATTTAATTTTAATTCCCATATTTTAAAAAAAAAGCATAATTTCAAAAATAATAAAATATTTTTAAATATGTCCATATTCATGTGCATACATATTATAATTGTTCTCTGGTTATGTTGGTGCATATATTCATTTATTGATTAATTGATGACTTATGTTGTTTAATCTTGTTGGGGCATTTAGAATAAGGGATGTAGAATAGGTGGTGAAAAGTTTGTTATTTCTCCTCACACACTACACGTGCATTTATATATCATGAATCCTATACCCAGGTTCCGTCCTTTTTGGTGGGAGCAAAGTAACTAAGCCTTCATGATTAACAATCCGCATGGGCTAGTGAAACACTTCAGGAGTACTAAATTACCTAAGCCTTCGTGATTAACAATCCGCATGAGCTAGGGAAATAGACTCTAACGAATTGAACCCGCTTTTATCGGGGTGCCTTACTAGCCTTCACCGACGACAGTGAGGAACAATTCGGGGCTTTTAGAACTGATTCACCTTCATATAGTAAACCTAGGCGAAGCCATGCCAGATTTCCAATTAGATATCTCGAAGTTAAGAACACATGGAGGAAAATTTTCAATCCTTTTACCTTCTATTCTACTTTCCAAATACGTTTATTTTTGAAAATCGGACAATGATGAACGTAAGCCCGTAATAAGTGTTGGTATTTAGTCCCAGGGGTGTTATAACGTCGAAATTTTGTTGGCATCCTCAGGGATAATTATTGTTTTGAAATAATTTTTTTTTTGTATTATTCGAATTTATTCCCGTTACTAATTCATTTTTTTTTTTTGCATTCTTGTCATCATTTTTTGCACATGGAAGGTTATTGGTCTCGGGATAATATTCAACCAAAAGGGCTTTCATGGAGGGTCAGAGTGTCTCAGTGGTCGAGAAGCACTTAGAGGTTAGGAAACAATCCGAGAAAGGTCAGCAAGGTAATGGGGATTGTTTGAAGACGGGATATGTGTCAGCATTGCTAGCCAAGGTTGATCTTACTATCAGGCAAAATGATCTCCGGGAATTGATGGATATATGGAATCAATGGAACATATCAGAAAAAGAAGCCTTCACTCAGATTTATGGGGACATAGCACTATTAGTTCAGGTTAAGGTCAATGGTGAGGTGATCCGGGCTGTGTGCAATTCTGGAGTCCCGCTTATCGGTGTTTTACCTTGAACCGAGAAGATATGACTCCAACCATAGAGGAATATTAGACATTACTGCATATTGAGAACGTTATTCCCGACCGTATTTATTTGAAGGATACAAAGTCGCCGGGTTTTAAGAAAAATGTGTCTAAAATTCTGAGAGTGGAAAGAAATTGGGTCGAAGGCCATGTTGTCTGAAAAGATTTAAGTTACTGTGTATCATGGGGTATTTTACGGACCTTAATCCATACCCATTCAAGTAAGGAGACAGTTAGGAATATTTTTGCTTTGGCTATTTATGGTTTAGTTATCTTCCCAAAGACATTAGGGTATGTGGATGTGGCGATATTTGATGTTTTTGAGAGGCTTGAGCAGAGGATAAACCCAGTCCCGAAAATTATTGCAGAAACAATTCGATCCCTGAATTTCTGTAGACGGGAAGGAAAAGGGCGTTTTATTGGTTGTATACAGCTTCTTTACATATGGGTTCAGAGCCATTTTTGTAAACAGGAGAATTTCCCTCTTCGCTCATATTGGAAGTCTTTTACACCAATAGGTGAATTTCTTAAGAGGGATTGGTTTGAAAATAGGACTGAGGAACAATGGATCAACATATTCCGGAATATCAGGGCTGAGATGATAATTTGGAGAGCTCCATGGATAGCTCCTATGCCGACATTGTACAAGTGCGGAGATAAAGCTTCTGTTCCATTATTGGGAATAGGGGGAGGAGTGAGCTATGCACCACTGCTGGTACTAAGACAATCGGAATCCCGTCAATTTACTCCTATGACCTATGACCTTAATACTTTGGAATTTACTTATGGAGAAGATGGATATTCGGGAAAGGTACGTGAGATTGTAGTAGCATGGAAGGAAACTCATCGGGTGGAGGTAGCTAGATATGCCGACATCGTCACACCTAATTACCTGATATGGAGGGAATTGAGGGTTAATGATAGGTTGTTGACATCAGATGGGGAAGAAGTTCATCTTTTGAGTTCGCCACCCAAGGAAGCACCATCAGAGTTAGAAATTACAAGGGCATAATTCGAAAAAGAAAAGGCCCAAATGAGCAAGGAAATTGCCCGATTGCAAGAAGAGCTTGAGGATATGAAAAATAGAGAATCAGCTCGAGAAAGAGAAAAGGAAAAGATCAAGAGTGAAAGGGACACTGCTAAAAGCGATCTTCAGGAATTACACTTGGAGAACAAGAGGTACCGTTTCGAGCTCAGATTCGAGGGGACTCTCAAGACTTTCGAGGAATAGGAGCAAGAAGTAAAAAACCTCAAGAAGGAGAAAAACTATTGGACAGAGAGAGCAAAGCATGAGGAAGCCCGAGCCAATCAACTGGAGAAACAAGCTAAGGAAAGCTTACACGGTGATGCTTCTGCTAACATGTCAAAAGGCCGTGAACAAGTAGGGGTCAGATTAAAGAGCAAGGCAATCAAAAGAGAACAGTGAAAAAGGTCCAAGATCTGAGGGAGTTACTATAGGACCTGTGTTTTGTAATAGCATTTTTAAATTAGGATAGACAGATTATCAGATTGTCTTAAGCAGTGATCTTTTCTTTGATGTATATAGTTCCAGGAAATCAATGAAAAACCGTTTGGTTGGAATTATCTTGGGGCCAATACTTTTAAATGCATTCATCATTCATTTGTTCTTTAGTTTATATATTTTGTTTGTTCATTCATTTATATTTGTAATCATTCATTCATTTATTCTTTATAAATTGTTCATACACTTAGTCATTTATTTGTCTATTCATTTATTCTTTATAATTAATCATTCATGTTCATACACTTAGTCATTTACTTATTTGTTCATTCATTAACATTTAGTCATTTATTCATTCATTCATTTTTATAAAATAAAAAATGTGTCAATAATTTTTAATCCATGGTTTTTAAAACTAAAGGTACAATTGGTCGCACTCAGAAAGAATCAGACTTTCAACACCCCTACAATACTCGATCTCAAGCAAGAGCTATGGAAAACGATCAGCTTGCTAGAATTGAAAGGATGGAAAGAATTCAAAAAAAAAAAACTGCAGGAACAATTAGCTAAGTCTCAAGAGGAGTCACGGGAACAAATGACCAAACTCATGGAGATGATGAGTACCATGATGAGGCAGAAATGGCCAGGAGAAAATTCAGTTACAGGAATGGGGGCAATTAACCAGGAAGATCGTCCAGAAGTGGTACAAAAGAATGGCCAGACATCCCAGCCTGTGGGAAATGAACTTCCAACTAGGGCAGCATCCTATATTTACATCCAACCAGCGGCCGAAGCATAGAATTTTGGTCCTAAAAGGGGTAATATTGGGGTTGATCCAATTGATGTGGACGTTCCAAACTTTGAAGAAATGGCCGAAAAGAAAGGGCAAAGATGACTAAACTGAAGAGGATTGAAACGGGAGAATCCCAGAAAAAATTATCAGCTGCTGGAGGAAAGATTGAGGGCAGTTGAAGGGGCGGAGCTATTTGAGTCTAGATGCCAAAGAGATGAGTTTAGTGCACGGTCTGGTGATTCCTCCAAAGTTCAAAGTACCAGACTTTTAGAAATATAATGGAACTACTAACCCATCAGCGCATCTAACCATGTATTGCCGGAAGATGACCGGACATGATGAAGACAAAAAATTGCTCATCCACTGTTTCCAAGATAGCTTGATAGGGTCCGCAACTCGGTGGTATAACCATGTGATAGATCCGTTCCTGGATGGATCTAGCCAAAGCTTTCATGAAAAAGTACAAGCATGTGATAGACATGGTGCCTGACCGTCTAACTCTCCAAAACATGGAAAAGAAAGCTACTGAAAGCTTTAAAGAATATTCTCAGAGATGGAGAGACTTGGCTACACAAGTGCAACCCCCTTTAACCAACAAGGAAACTGCAGTGCTTTTCATCAATACCCTGAAAGCACCTTATTATGATAAATTGGTGGGAAGCGCCACCATGGACTTTGTAGATATGGTGATATATGGGGAGATGATAGAGTCTGCTATTAAGAACGGGAAAATCGAAGGGGGTGAGTCTGCTACCCCGAAGAGAGTTTTTTCTGCAAAGAAGGAGGAGACACATGCAGTCAGTTTCAATCAATACCCCTATACACCTCCTACACCATACACACCTTCCAGGCCTTATACTCCTACTATATCTTATGCATCTCCGACACCTTACACACCTTACCCGGGGTATAATTCTTACTACCCCAATGTGAATCACCTTACCCAAAATCCATTCCCCTATACCAATATACCACAACAGCCGTTCCCAACTGGTATATCCCCATAGATAACCCTTCCTCGAAACACTGTCCCAAACACTCAAGGTCCCGCGCGCAATGACTATCGTTCACCAAGGAACGATCAAAAACCCTAGTTTCATCCCATTCCTACCACTTATGGTGAGCTATATCCTAAACTAGTGCAAGGCCAACTTGTCGCGCCCGTATATCTTAAACCTTTGACCCCACCATACCCAAGATGGTACAATGCAAATACCAACTGCGCATATCATGCAGGAATTCAGGGGCATTCGACGGAGGATTGCATTGCCTTCAAAAAGAAAGTCCAAAGTTTAATCAATAACGAAGTTGTGAAGTTTGGGTCAAAGAATAGGCCGAATATAGCGGGAAACCCATTGCTCGATCATGCTGAGAATCGGGTAAATGCAGTATTGACAGGGGGAGTCAAAAAGTTAAAAAGGGATACCAGGGAAGTCAAGACTCCGATGTTAATAGTATGGGTCGAGATGGTTAAGACAGGAATAGTGGGGGATGCAGACAGTTTAAACATGGTTGCAAAGAGGGTGCAGAATTGGTGCCCGTTCCATAAATGTTTAGGTCATATCATACAGGACTGCGGGAACTTTCTAGCTAAAGTCCAAAAAATAATGGATGATGGAGAGGCCCAGTTTTACGATGAGACAGAGGAAGAAGTAGAGGTTATTGAGAATGCGGCTAGCTATGGAATAGGAAGACCTTTGATCATCTATTATGATGAACCAGAGAAGACTACTCCGGTTGTTGAGAAAATTACGCCTAAGCTCATCATAGATTTGCCTTCTTCCTTTTCATACAAGGAAAGCAAAACTACACCATGGAAATATGACTGCAGCATGGTTATGCCCGGGTCATCAAGTCAGTAAGATATTACAGATGTGAGGCACTTAACACGAAGTGGAAGGTGTTATGCCCCTGAGGTTGTTGAATAGGGATCAACAAGAAAGGATGGAGGACTGGACAGGGGGAAGAAAATAGTTGAACCAATCCATATTGAGATGGATTTGTCAAAAGAAGCAGAGAGGGGATCAACCCCGATAAACAGGATAAAAGAGCCAGTGAACGAAAAGGAGGCCTGCGAGTTTTTAAAGTTCATAAAACATAGTGAGTATAGTGTGGTTGAGCAATTGCAGCGTCAGCCAGCAAGAATCTCCATCTTATCTTTGCTATTAAACTTAGAGCCACACAGAAATGCCCTGCTAAGAGTGTTGAATCAGGCATACGTGGCTAACAACATATCAGTAGAAAATTTAGACAGGCTGGTGGGAAACATTTCGGCAGACAACCATATATTTTTCAGTTATGATGAAATACCACCCAATGGTATTGGATCCACAAAGGCTCTTCACGTAACAACCACCTTCAAAGGGCATATACTACCAAGGGTGCTTCTGGATAATGGTTCTTCATTAAATGTAATGCCCTTGGCAACCTTGTCAAATTTGCCAGTTGATATGTCTTATATGTTACCGAGTTGCACAGTAGTCAGGGCTTTCGATGGTACCAGGAGAGAGGTAATGGGAACTATTGAGGTTCCTCTGGAAATAGGACCATGCACCTATACGGTGAACTTCCAGGTCATGGATATTAAACCATCTTATAATTGCTTGTTGGGAAGGCCGTGGATACATTCAGCAGGGGCTGTACCTTCGTCTCTCCACCAAAAGTTGAAATTTGTGATGGAAGGCCGTTTGATCGCTGTATCAGGAGAAGAAGACATAATAGCCTCTGCATCTACTGAATCTCCTTATGTTGAACGCAATGAAGATGCTGTAGAATGTTCTTTTCATTCTTTGGAATTCGTAAATATGGTTTTCGTCGCTGAAGGACGAAAAATTCCAAAATCAAGATTGTCCAAGAACACAAGGCTAGGAATAAAAACCACAATAGGAAAGGGCTGCAGGGCTGGAAAAGGTATTGGGAAATATCTTCAAGGGATGGCTCGAGCAATGGAAACAGTGGGAAATAAAGACCGGTTTGGTTTAGGGTATCTTCCGAAGGCCCATGAGAAGAGAAAACAAGTTGAAAGAAACAGACAAAGGAGGATGGCCCTTCTCACAAGTATGGATATTGAATGGGAACCCATGACTTTCCCACCAATCCTTCACAACTTCTGCTCTTCTGGTTTTCTGTTCGGAGAAAAGAATTCAGAGGATGTACTTATAATGATCGAGCAAGCTTTTGAAAAAATCCATGTGAATAAAGGGGGGCAGATTTAGGATATGGTGATTTGCATGACTGGGAAAGAAGGGATGGAAAGTGACAATGAGAACTGGATGGTGCGACCTTGTCCACCAGGATATAGACTAACCAATTGGAGTGCGACTGAGTTGCCCATAGTTTTTAAGTCTATTCCAACGTAATACTTAAAAAAAAAAAAAACAATCTTAATTATCTTTACCTAGAGATATTAAGAGTTTTTTCTGTAATGGGCTTTTTGTTTAAACATTTTCATTCAATAAATAACAAGCACAATGCATTTTATTCATGTTGAAGTGTCCATATTCCTTCATTTTTTGTTATTTATTTTGTTTTCATTATATATATTTTCCTATATTGTTTCTTCTCCACCTATTTACAGGTGTACGGATGCGGAATATGAGGACCTTCTTGTCAGTAATTCTGAAATTGATTTTGAAAAACCCATTTGCACAGGTGATTTTGAGGCTAACGAAGATACTGAGGATTATGGTTCTACCTCCGGATCTATTAAGAAAAATAGAACAAGAGGAGAAACAAGTACTTTCTCATAAGGAATTATTGGCAATGATATATCTTGGAAATGGTGAAAAGATAAAGGAAATCAAAATCGGGACTTCATTGTCATCATCAATAAAGGGTGAATTGATAGCCTTGCTCCAGGAATATGTGGATGTATTTGCATGGTCTTACCAAGACATGCCAGGGTTGGATCTGGATATTGTGGTTCATAAGCTCTCTTTAAGGCCAGAATGTAAGCCAATTCAGCAAAAGTTGAGAAGAATGAGGCCGGACATGCTGTTAAAGATAAAAGAGGAGGTGAAGAAGAAATTTGATGCTGGATTCTTAGAGGTGGCAAAATATTCAGAATGGGTGGCAAATATTGTTCCAGTACCAAAGAAGGATGGCAAGGTGCGGATGTGCATTGACTACCGAGATTTGAACAAGGCCAGCCCTAAAGATAATTTCCCTTTGCCCCATATTGATACTCTGGTGGATAATACGACAAAGAGTTCTTTATTTTCTTTCATGGATGGATTCTCAGGATACAATCAGATTAAGATGGCACCGGGAGATATGGAGAGAACCACATTTGTTACAATGTGGGGAACCTTCTTCTACAAGGTAATGCCATTTGGGTTGAAGAATGCTGGGGCAACATATCAGAGAGCCATGGTGACCTTGTTTCATGATATGATGCATAAGAGAATCGAGGTCTATGTTGATGATATGATCGCAAAGTCACAAGGAGAAGAGGAGCATATTGCGAATCTTAAGAAGTTCTTCGAACGACTAAGGAAGTTTAGACTCAAGCTAAATCCGGCAAAATGCACTTTTGGAGTCACCTCGGGGAAATTACTAGGTTTTGTCATCAGCAAAAGAGGAATTGAGATTGACCCGGATAAAGTGAAGCCATTCAGAATTTGCCACCACTTCATACTCAAAAGGAAGTAAGAGGCTTTCTGGGGAGATTGAATTACATTGCTCGACTTATTTCTCAGTTAACCGACAAATGTGATCCAATATTTAAGTTACTTCGAAAACGTGATCCAGGAGAATGGGGTGAAGGTTGTCAGATTGCATTTGAAAAGGTTAAACATTATCTATCCAACCCACTAGTATTAATGGCACCTGCTTCGGATAAACCAATGATACTATATTTATCAATATTTGAGAGATCCATGGATTGTGTTTTGGGGTAACTTGATGAGATTGGAAAGAAAGAACAAGCAGTTTACTACCTTAGCAAGAAGTTCACAGATTATGAGTTGAAATATTCATCGGTAGAAAAGTTATGCTGTGCCTTAGCTTGGACTACTCGAAGACTCAGACAATACATGTTGTACCACACAACGTGGTTGATTACCAAGCTAGATCCAATCAAGTACATGTTGCAAGCACCTTCTTTATCAGGGAGAACGGCAAGATGGCAAGTTTTAATATCAGAGTACGACATTGTATATGTAAGTCAAAAAGCTATCAAGGGTAGTGCTGTGGCTGAATTCTTAGCAAGTCGGGTAGTGGAAGATTATGAGTCGTTGAACTTTGACTTTCCGGATGAAGATTTGATGTATGTTTCACAAGCTGATGAGATTAACCTAAAAAAGAAAGTGTGGAAAATGTACTTTGACGGCGCATCTAATGCCATGGGGCATGGAATCGGTGCAGTCCTCATATCCCCAGAAGAAGATTATTATCCTTTCACTGCTAGATTGGATTTTGATTGTAAAAATAATACTGTCGAGTATGAAGCGTGTACTATGGGCCTTCGTGCTGCAGTAGACAGAAAGATCAAAGTATTGGAAGCTTTTGGAGACTCAGCCTTAGTGATATACCAGCTACGAGGAGAATGGGACACTCGAGATACAAAGCTAATCCAATACCGAGAACTCATATTGAGTTTATTGGAGGAATTTGGAAAAGTGAATTTCAATTACTTTCCTCAAGAAGAAAACCGAATGGCAGATGCTCTGGCTACTTTGTCATCAATGTTTAAAGTGAATGAAGGGGCTGAAGTTGTGCCAATAAAGATGAGTATATATGAGATTCCTGCCCACTGTCTGAGTATTGAAGAAGAAGCAGATGGCCTTCCTTGGTATAACGATATCTTGCAATACATCAAGAGTCAACAGTATCCAGAACAAGCAATAGAAAATTACAAGAGGACTCTGAGAAGGCTAGCAATGGGTTTTGTTGTAGACAGTGAGATTCTCTACAAGAAAGGAAAAGACCAAGTCTTATTGAGATGTGTCGGATCTGTCGAAGCTTGAAGAATTATAGAAGAGGTCCATGAAGGGATATGTGGCACTCATGCTAATGGTCACATTCTTGCTAAACAGATTATGAGGGCAGGGTACTATTGGTTGACAATGGAAGGAGATTGTATCAGTTATTCCCGAAAGTGCCATAAATGCCAGATATATGCAGATAAGATTCATGTGCCGCCATCGCCATTACATGTCATGACTGCACCATGGCCCTTTTCAATGTGGGAATGGATATGATCGGGCCTATTACCCCGAAAGCTTCAAATAGACATCGTTTCATCTTGGTGGCCATAGATTATTTCACAAAGTGGGTAGAAGCTGCTTCCTATGCGAATGTAACAAAGTCAATGGTATTCAGATTCGTTAAGAAAGAAATCATATGCCGTTATAGGTTGCCAGCAAGAATTATTTCGGATAATGCTCTCAATTTGAACAATAAGATGATGAGAGAAGTGTGTACTTAGTTCAAGATCACACATCATAATTCGGCACCTTACCCTCCGAAGATGAATAGGGCAGTAGAAGCAGCTAATAAGAACATCAAAAAGATTGTTGAGATGACTAATGTGTACAAAGATTGGCATTATATCTTGCCTTTTGCTCTTCATGCATATCGTACCTCAGTTCGCACATCTAAGGGGCAACGCCATTTTCTTTGGTATACGGGATGGAAGAAGTGCTACCTATTGAGGTTGAGATTCCTTCACTTCAGGTTTTGATGGAAGTTGGCTTAGAAGAAGCAGAATGGGTTAGAGCTCGTTATGAATAGCTGAATCTCATCGAGGAGAAAAGATTGAAAGCAATTTGCCACGGGCAGTTGTATCAGAAAAGGATGATTCGAGCCCACAACAAGAAAGTTCGTTCTAGACAGTTTTGGGAAAGAGATTTAGTACTAAGGAAAATTCTCCCTATAGTGAAGGACCCGCGAGGAAAATGGGCTCAGAATTAGGAAGGACCCTATGTGGTAAAAAGAGCTTTTTCTAGAGGAGCATTGATTTTAACTAGAATGGACGGGGAAGATTTTAAAAATCCCGTGAATGCTGATGAACTGAAGAAATATTATGCTTAAAAAAAAGGTGATGCTGTGCACATGGAAATTCGAATGATTCCAAGTGTAAA
Organism: Fremontodendron californicum; assembly: GCA_030761205.1. Lineage (NCBI taxonomy): Eukaryota > Viridiplantae > Streptophyta > Magnoliopsida > Malvales > Malvaceae > Fremontodendron > Fremontodendron californicum. The sequence continues at coordinate 7,963,326 of JAULJL010000032.1, forward strand.
AATGGAAATTCTACATATCTATCTCCCCTATGAATTGCTTTTCAAAGAGAATATTCATGCTTGATATGATGAATGGCCATCTTTCATATTCCTTTCACTAAGAAGAAATTATCCTTAGTCACCCCTTTGAGCCTTAGGAATTATTCCTTTCTTTAAACCTTGATCAAGGATCACCCACTACATTAGAGGAAAAATGCGAGGAAAAATAATCAAAAAAATCATGGCAAAAAGAAAGTCATCGAAAAATGTGGCAAATGAAAGCCAACAAAGCCAAAAAGGAAAAAAGAAGAAAAGAAAGTCCAAAAAAGGGACAAATGTTTCAAGAATAAGTTCTCCTCAGGAAATGATCCTTAACCCAATCATTCTTAAACACACTTTGAGCCTATTTTATCCTTTCTTTCTAAACCTAAACCTTGGCGTACATTACGTGCTTTAAAAGCCCATTTTGATCAAGCATGAATATTTAATTTGAAAGGTTATTCTCAGAATTCATCCCATCTTTTGAATTGACATTTTTACCTTGGAAACATTTAGAATTCTCAGATGCATGGGAGAATACAAAAAAAAAATGAAAATGAAAAAAGAATGTAAAAGGATAGGTTTAAGCCGAAAACCTGCAAAGGGCGACTTAATACTGAATGGAGGATACTTGAGTTGAAAACCCGCAAAGGGAGGCTCATGTACTGATTAAAGTTCGAATCTATGCTCCATGTAAAGGGGGAGAAAACATCTGAAAATAAGAAGAAAGGGGAACAAATCAGTCTGATGTAACTACAGAAGCCGAGAGGTTACCCAAGTAAATTGCTTGTTCAAGAGAAATTTCAGATTGTTATTAAATTGAATGATGATTAGTAATAAAAAAATCTTTAAATAAAAGGATTTCAAAGTATCACTAAATAAAAGATTTAAATCTTGGGAAAGGTTTGGAAAGTTCACCAAAAAAAAAAAAAAAAAAACAGTGAAGGGGTTGGAGACTCCATCACGAAGTCAAAAAATCTGTGAACTTCAGCAAAAGCCAGAAACTGTGACTGTTTGACAAGTTATCTTGAGTGAAGGTTTCCTTAAGTGGGGCATCAATGAACAATTGCAGACTCCGTCACGAAGTCAGATAATCTGTGAACCTCAAAGAAACATGGATTAGAAATCATGACACAATCATTTGATTGCATTCATTCTTAGGAAACATACAAGCATTTGCAAAGCATGTCATTCTCATCATTGCATTTAGCTAACATTGCAGAAATCAAGAAAACTTGGACTTCCCCAAAGTGAACTCGTTCTGTTTTTGAAACGAGTCGAGCCCCGACACCGCCGTCGAGGTATTTTCCTTTCATTTTCAAGTTAAATTTATTTTTTCCAAATGAACCAAACCCAGAACCATTCCTAGTATTTCCTTTTGTTTTAAATCGAATTCATTCTGTTTTATCAATTGAGTCGAGCCTTGAGACCACCGTCAAGGTATTTCCTTTTGTTTTAAATCGAATTCATTCTGTTTTATCAAATGAGTCGAGCCTTGAGACCACTGTCGAGGTATTTCCTTTTGTTTTAAATCGAATTCATTCTGTTTTATCAAATGAGTCGAGCCTTGAGACCACCGTCGAGGTATTTCCTTTTGCTTCAAATCGAATTCGTTCTGTTTTATCAAATGAGTTGAGCCTTGAGACCACCGTCGAGGTCTTTCCTTTTGTTTCAAATCGAATTCATTCTGTTTTATCAAATGAGTCGAGCCTTGAGACCACCGTTGTAACACCCTGTCCGGATAATCTACCTAAAATCCGGCAGAGTTTCCTTTCTATCTCAACTATAACCCTCCTGCAAATAACACTCAATTTTATATCCTCAACCAGCAGTATTTCTCAATACTATTACCACATATATCCATGCATATTCAAAATTTATTCATGATCAATTTATTCTCAAATCAAACATATTGATCTATTGTCTCATATCTTCAAATATATACAATATATGCAGAAATAAACCTATCTCAGCAAGGTTTACTAGATAAAAACATCAAAAGACCAAATGTTCTAGAAATTTAGATATGATGCCCACCACGTTAATATACTCTTGAAGTGAAGAGTAGAGGAAAGCAGCAATCCCGACACCTAACTGTGTCCTGAAAATTAGATATAAGAGGAGGTGAGATATATGAATATCTCAATGAGTAGACAACATTTAAAGCGTGTGAAAACCATAATGGTAATCTGTAAAGCATAATTGACATTTTCAAAATAAATAATAATAAAATCATAATGAGTAATTCAAAGACGTAGCAAGCTTTTCAAATGTATAACAATATTATAATATTAAATCAATGTATTAAATCTGTGAAGTAAATCAAGTTACGTATAATTGGGCTCCAACTTTCTGTCATGCACAAGAATACATCCATGAAATAACCAGGCAATATCCATGTAGGCATACTAGTAGCCGGCCCCAAAGGCCAATACCACCATAGGACGCCCCAAAGGCATATGTGTCGCTATGATGTGCCCCCAAAAGGCAAATATAACGGGATAGGGACTCTGGAGGTGGCTCCCACCACAAAGGCACAGCACGCAGCTCCCATACCCCAGTCTAATATCACGGAATGGGGACTCTGGAGGTGGCTCCCGCCACAAAGGCGTAGCACGCAGCTCCCGTATTCCGGTCTAATATCACGGAATGGGGACTCTGGAGGTGGCTCCCACCACAAAGGCGTAGCACGCAGCTCCCGTATTCCGGTCAAGGAAATAATCTCATACATTAAGTCAGGTGGAGCCAAAACCATGTACGTCAAATTCTATGTAAAATCATATTTCATAAATCAACCAACTTACTCGATATAATATTTCTTAAAATAAAAATACTTTAATAACAAATCAATTCATATGATTAAATATCGTATATACCTTTAATATGTAAAATAAATATTATGTTAAAAATATATATATATAATTATAATTAAAGAAATTTCAAATAACTATAGTTGTTGTCTACTCACAATCCTTGAGATGATCTCACTGTACACCTCGACCTGAAACTTCGGGATCCACAAGTGACGTCGGATCTACGTGGCCTAGAGATTAACAATAATTAGTATCTATACATGCTCAAAGCATTACACAATTTTTGAATGTAACTTAAGTCCCATAAATCTACCCCATATACTAATTTCTCATACTCAAAACAACATATCCTTAATTTTTAATATCATTTCCATAATCATTTCCTCCATAATTCAACTCCATAATCATGTCCTTATCAAATTCGTTTCTAGTATTCCATGCCTTAGAGATTTTCATAATCCATAACCATCCTTTGGTACTATATTTCTCTTAAGCAATAAATTCCTTAATATCAAGTTAGATTAGAAAATCATAACTTGAGTTTGGTAAGGAATTTGGAAGTGATTCCAATTGTTTTATTTCAACCAATATGTCTAATTTATGAATAAAATAACTAACTTATACAACTAGAACAAAATTTTGATCAAATTTGATAAATCCCGAAACCATGCTGAAACAGGGATCAACACAGAACAGTCAACTTCACCGAATTTTATCTTTTTAACCGCTTATCGGTTTTAGGTGATTCAAAAACCAAAATTCTCATATTGAAGTCTAGTTTATAGGAAAAATATCAAAAAAATACAAACCCTAATGTGCCGAACCCAGAAAATCCGAACAGAAAGCATGCTCAACTTCCCCTGTTTTGCTTTTTCTTCCCATTTTCTTGTTCATGCTTTCAAATCCTTTTAATTCTTACCAAGTTGAGTAAAATTCATACTTAATAGATGGATTTCAGACCTTAACATGTTTATGGAGCTAAGATCTTAGCATGCTCAAGTAGAATATCTAAAGAAAAGGAAGAATTTATCAAGAAACTAACCTTGGATGTAATTATTGTTGAGATTTTTGGTGGAGTTGTTTGAAGAGAAATGTTGGAGGAGATGAAGAAATTTGAGAGGGGAGGGTGCCGGCTAGCTCATTTAGAAATGAAGATGTCTAGAGTTTTCGGGAGAAAATATGAACATAAGAGATATTTTTTTGTTTTTGGTATAATTGCATATTAGTCCCTCAACTCTTTATAAATAACCATGAAGCCCCTAAACTTTTTAATATATTCAATTTGATCCTTTCTTCTTTTATTTCCTTCACTTATAACTTCTTACCAATTTCCAAGTTTGTCCTTAAAATTTTCGGGATTTAACTTTACATGATTATACGTAACCTCGGTTGTTACAACTTACCCCCCATATAAAAATTTCGTCCTCGAATTTTACTTACCAACTTGATTGAATAAGTGAGGATATTGAGTCCGCATATCTTCCTCCCTTTCCCATGTAGCTTCTTCGTATAAATGATTCCTCCAAAGAACTTTCACTAATGGAATAGTCTTAGTCCTTAGAACTTGGTCCCTTCTATCCAAAATCTCAACCGGCTGCTCTTCATAAGTTAAGTTTTCCTCAATTTCCATAGGCAAATCCTTCAATATATGTGAAGAATCGAAAATGTACTTTCGAAGCATGGAAACATGGAACACATTATGAATTCGTGACAACTTTTCTGGTAAGGCCAATCTATAAGCAACTGGGCCAATCCGTTCAATGATCTCATACGGCCCTATATATCGAGGGCCCAACTTTCCTCGTCTTCCAAACCGGATTACTCCTTTCCTAGGAGTCACTTTTAAAAACACCATATCACCAACTTCAAACTCTAAATCTTTTCTCCGATTATCTGCATAGCTCTTTTGTCGATCTTGAGCTATTTTTATCTTTTCCCGAATTACCTTAACTTTGTCTGCAGTCATCATAACAATTTCTGGACCTAGTAATTTCCTTTCATCTATATCATCCCAACACACCGGAGTTCTGCACTTCCTTCCATATAAAGCTTCAAACGGAGCCATGTCGATGCTGGACTGATAACTATTGTTATACGCAAACTCTGCTAGAGGCAAGTGTTCATCCCAATTTCCTTTGAATTCCATAATACAAGATCTGAGCATATCTTCCAAAACTTGAATTGTCCGTTCAGATTGTCCATCCGTCTGAGGATGAAAAGCAGTACTGAACTTGAGTTTAGTGCCCATAGCATTCTGCAAACTTGGCCAAAATCGAGATGTGAATCGGGGGTCTCGATCAGATACAATCGATACTGGGGCACCATGTAACCTAACAATTTCATTCACATAAAGTTTAGCCAATCTTTCCATGGAAAAAGTCTTCTTGACTGGCAAAAAGTGAGCTGATTTTGTCAGACGATCAACAATCACCCAAATGCTGTCATAACCAGACTGTGTTCTTGGCAATCCCGAAACGAAATCCATAGCAATATCTTCCCACTTCCATTGAGGAATAGGTAGGGGGTTCAATTTCCCAGAAGGTTTTTGATGCTCGGCTTTAATTTGTTGGCATACCAAGCATCTAGAAACAAACTCAGCTATGTCTCGTTTCATACCTTGCCACCAATAATGTTCTCTTAGGTTCGATACATCTTCACGCTACCGGGATGTAACGCATATGGTGCATTATGAGCTTCCTCCAAAATCACCTTCCGGAGTTCTTCATCCTGAGGCACACAAAGCCTATTTCTCATTATCAGTACATCATCATCCTTTAATTGATAGTCAATCCTTACACCATCCCTTACTTCTTGCTTTAACTTTACCAGCATAGGGTCATTATTTTGTGCTTCACGTATCCAATCAATATGAATCGGTTTAACCTTCAAGTGGGCTATCAGGAGATTATTCTCATCAATCATCAATTCTAAAGGTAAAGACTTCAACTCATTTTGTAAGGGTTTCTGAATTGCCCTGATATGAGCAAGAGAACTAGAAGACTTTCTACTAAGAGCATCGGCCACTACATTGGCCTTTCCTGGGTGGTAGTCAATTATACAGTCATAATCTTTTATCAATTCCAACCATCTCCTTTGCCTCAAATTTAATTCTTTCTGATCCATCAGATATTTCAGACTCTTATGATCAGTGTAGATTGTACATTTTTCTCCAAATAAATAATGCCTCCAAAATTTCAGTGCAAACACCACTGCCGCTAACTCTAAATCATGAGTGGGATAGTTTTGCTCATGCTGTTTCAGTTGTCGAGAAGCATAAGCTATCTGATAACTCGTATAATTATATAGTTTTTAGTTATGTTTTATTATTGTTTTGTGTCAAATACGAGTTATTATTGCTTAGTCTACTTGTGTTTATGATCTTTTATATTTTTATGTAATTTGGTGTTTTTCATGAGTTTCTTTGAGTGATTTCAGATCACTAGGTTAAATCAAGAATTAAGGGCAAATCCAATTCAGTTCCAGTTCCGACACCTTTTGCCATATCAGCTATATCTGGAGTTTCACCAAAGCATTAAGGCTGAAATTTTGACAGTACAAAGTTAAGAGGCATATCTATCTTTTTCATGTTTTACACTTCTTGAAACGGAGTCGTTTTCCCTACCGAAATCAACCATCAAGTTGGCTGATGTGCAATGACGTCTGTTCTGCACCGTTTTGGTATTTTGACCATATCTTCTGATCCACATGAGACAATGATCTGATTTCAACGGCTATAGATCCGTAACTGATAGGGGTATATTTTTCTAGAAGACCATTTGATCAGATCGAGCCTCCAACATTGACAAAAGCGACCATCAATCTGGCTGATCAGAATTGTCATACAATATGACGAAAATTGTTAGAAAAATGCACCCACCTATTATACCTACCTTTGAAATTTATAAAGCTTGTCTCTTGTCATTTAGCTCTCCAAAATGTGTATAAATAGAGGGCCTTGGATGAGCATTAAATTGTAGATTGGTAGGATATTAGCCATTGTAATAAAATTCTCTAAGTTTTCTTCTTCTTTCCTTTCTCTAGTTTTCTTTTTCTTTATTTACTTATGCTTCTTACATTTTTTTTTCATTTTATTCATATCTAGTATGTGTTGCTAATCATATTGTTGAGGTGATGAGGTGAAGCTCTTGGTAAATGCTAAGGTTAGTCTCTTAAACATGAGCTAAAATGAATCATCATTTATAAACACTAGTATAGATAATATTTTCTTTTGGTTTAAAATCATACTTACAAAGTAGGGATCTTGATTCATTATTGACAAGGAAAATGGCACAGTAAATGCTTGGTTTCATAACCTTGATTTGTTGTAGACATATACCTTGGCATAAGGAATGCTTGGACTCTTTTTATGATATTAGCCATTGTAATAAAATTCTCTAAGTTTTCTTCTTCTTTCCTTTCTCTAGTTTTTTTTTTATTTACTTATGCTTCTTACATTTCTTTTCATTTTATTCATATCTAGTATGTGTTGCTAATCATATTGTTGAGGTGATGAGGTGAAGCTCTTGGTAAATGCTAAGGTTAGTCTCTTAAACATGAGCTAAAATGAATCATCATTTATAAACACTAGTATAGATAATATGTTCTTTTGGTTTAAAATCATACTTGCAAAGTAGGGATCTTGATTCATTATTGACAATGAAAATGGCACAGTAAATGCTTGGTTTCATAACCTTGATTTGTTGTAGACATATACCTTGGCATAAGGAATGCTTGGACTCTTTTTATGAGTTTTGAGGACACCAAATGAACATAATATCATATGCTATGGACGTTGGACAATTTGGACTGAATTGCTAAACCTTCCGATTGGAATCTCCCTTATGTGTGAATTTCAATTGTGTAATAAAACAAGATTAATCTTAGCATAACACCAAGAGTGGATTCTCTAACCTCAACATCTTTTCTTATTGTTTTTTTTTTATATCTTGTTTAATTTCTTTTATATTTTGTTTATTTTGTTCTCTAATATCTTGTTTATCTTATTTTGTTGTTGATTCCCTAATATCTTGTTTACTTTCTTTGTCTTATATATTTATAAACTTATACTTACTAATACGCTTCCCTGTGGTTCGACCTCGGACACCCGAGAATTTTTTACTTGAACATAACCTGCACTTGGGTTTACAACTCTTAATTGAGTCTCCATCAAGTTTTTGGCGCCATTGCCGGGGAGGCAATACTAAGTATATAAGTTTATAAGTATATTTATTTTTATTTTTATTGGCTGGTTATACCGCCTAATTTTCTATATATTTATATTTATATTGTATATTAACTTTGTTTTATTTTTATTGGCTGGTTATACCGCCTAATCTGTATATTAACTTTGTTTTATGCTTGTTTGGCGACGTGATTTTAGATCTCGTCGTTTAGTTAGATTTTATTGTGAAACTTTTTCAGGTAATCTTTCTAATACAACTCCTACCATGGCTGACAATGAAAGTGTTCATGCTGAAGATGAGAACAGACAAGTACGCACCATGCGTGACTACTTGCAACCAACTCGAAGCTCATCACCCTCTTGTTTTATTTTTCCTCTCAATGCAAACAACTTTCGTTTTAAACCAGGTATGATAGCTTTGCTTCCAAATTTCCATGGGTTAGAATCGGAAAGTGCTTACTCGTTTCTAAAAGACTTCGAAGATGTATGTGTCACCTTTAATGACCAACAATGTACAAATGAAATTGTCAAGCTAAAATTATTTCCTTTTTCTTTAAAAGATAAAGCAAAAATTTGGCTTCATAATTTAAAACCAAGGTCAATTGGCACATGGCAAGAATTACAAACTGAGTTTCTAAAGAAATTTTTTCCAGCACATAAAACTACTGCTTTGAAAAGACAGATTCAAAATTTCAATCAAAATCAAAATGAAGCATTTTTTCAGTGCTGGGAGCGTTTTAAAGATTTGTTAAGTTCTTGTCCACATCATGGTTTTGAAAAATGGCGTCTTATTAGTTTCTTTTATGAAAGTTTAACTCCCAAAACTAAACAATTTGTTGAAACAATGTGTAACGGTGAGTTTCTAGAAAAAGAACCTGAAGAAGCCTTTGACTACCTAGACCATTTGGCAGATAACTCTCAAGCCTGGCACACAGATAATTCCTCTGAAAGTTCCAATAGATCTAATCTTGTTTCTAACAGAGGTAAATATCATTTTAGTCAAGAAGATGAGATAAAAGCTAAAGTAGCTAATTTGGCTAGAAAGATTGAAGCCATGGAACTTAGAGAAGTAAAAGAAGTCAAAACGGTTAAAAATGAAGAAAGTTGTGGAATTTGTGAAATCATGGGACACCCCACTTCTGAATGTCCAAACATTCCCATTTTTAAAGAAGCGTTGCATGATCAAGTAAATTCCATAAACCCATTTAAAAAGCCTTTTCCTTCTTCTTACTCTGAAACGTATAACCCTGAATGGAGAGATCATCCCAACTTCAGTTGGCGGAATAATAATCATGTTCAGGTACCACAATCTCAAAAGCCGAGCAACATTTTTTCCTATCAACCTTCACGTGTACAAACCTTGGAAGAGACATTGCAAGCATTCATGCAAACACAAGCAAATGTGAATAACCAAACTTCACAGGACATCAATGAGATCAAAAACACCTTGTCCACATTGACAGCTTCATTACGCACTCAAGAAAAAGGTAAGTTTCCTGCTCAACCTCAGCCTAACCCTTCTACTCAATGTTTTGTTTCTTGCTCTAATGAAACTCAACAGGAAAATGCCAGTTCTATCACAACTCTTCGAAGTGGAAAGGCAATTGACAAAAACATTCCATCAAAAGACCAAGATCCTCCTTCCCCTCCGAAAAGTAACGGTAAGGATGATGGTAAGTCTGAACTTCTTGAAAATTTGGACAAAGAAAAAGGTATGCATCTTGCTCCTTTTCCTCAAAGGTTGCAAACAATAAAGAATTTGAATCAAAATGCAGAAATTTATGAACTTTTCAAACAAGTTAAGATTAACATTCCTTTATTGGATGCAATCAAACAAGTTCCATCTTATGCTAAATTTTTGAAGGACATGTGCACATTTAAAAGGAAACATAATGTACAAAAGAAAGCATTTCTGACGGAAAGTGTGAGCTCAATCATTCAGCACCTTACTCCACCAAAATTCAAAGATCCTGGATGTCCAACAATCTCATGCATCATTGGAAACACTAGAATAGAACGTGCATTGCTTGATCTTGGTGCTAGTGTTAATCTTTTGCCTTTTTCTGTTTATCAACAGTTAGGTTTAGGTGAACTCAAGGAAACACCTGTTACACTTCAACTAGCTGATCGTTCTGTAAAAATTCCTCGAGGGATAGTTGAAGATGTTTTGGTTCAAATTGATAATTTTACTTCCCTGTTGATTTTATTGTTTTGGACACACATCCTGTTTCAAATCCAAATGTTCAAATTCCTGTTATATTAGGCCGTCCATTTCTTGCAACTTCTAATGCTCTGATAAATTGCAGGAATGGTATTTTGAACATTTCTTTTGGAAATATGACTTTAGAATTAAATGTGTTCAACATTTTCAAGCAACCTGGTGATGATTCAGAAGTACATGAAGTGGATTTCATTGAAGAACTTGTTCATGAACATCTCACCACTACCACATTCCATGATCCTTTAGAAGCTTATTTAATTGAATGTGAGTTTTATAATGCTTCAGAAATTTCACACACTGATTCTTTGTTAAATTCTTTTCAGGATAAGCATCGTTGGAAACAAAAGTTTGAGGAACTCCCATCACTCACAAATGTCACTGTACCATCAACTATTGAACCGCCCAAGCTGGATTTAAAACCATTGCCATCCGAGCTAAAATATTCCTTTTTGGGAAAAATTCCTTCTCAATGGAGCCCCCAAGATAAAAGGAAGTTTCTGAATGAGGTAAAGAAGTTCTACTGGGATGACCCTTACTTGTTCAAATATTGTCCTGATCAAATTTTTCGAAGATGCATTCCGGACAACGAGGTAAGTAGTGTAATTAAGTTTTGTCATTCCGAGGCATGTGGTGGTCATTTTTCATCAAAGAAAACTGCTGCAAAAATTTTACAGTGTGGATTTTACTGGCCAACTTTATTCAAAGATGCATATGAGAATTCTAAAATTCATAAAGAAAGAAGTAAAGTCTTTCATGACAAGTTAATTTCAAGAAAAACATTTGATGTTGGGCAAAAAGTTCTACTTTATAATTCTAGACTTCACATATTTCCTGGTAAGTTGAGATCAAGATGGACTGGCCCATTTGTGGTTAAGCATGTGTATCATTATGGAGCAGTTGACATTGAGAATCCTCAAAATGGTAACGTATTCAAGGTAAATGGACAAAGACTCAAACTCTTTTTGGAAAATCATGTTACTCAAGAAGAGGTTGTTTTTCTTTCTGATCCTTGTTTTGAAAATAACTAGATGTAAATATAATTTTTACTAATTTCCAAAAAAAAAATAATAATAATAATACATTTTTTTTAACCCCGGTTAAATGGCGGATAACGGTACTCCGTGATTATTTAAGTCGGTTCCATCAGCTACCCACAAAACTGATATTGTATATAAATTTCTCTTTCAATTTCTCTTTCATTTTTTTTATTTTTTTTTTCAGGATGGATGATATTCTCAAAAGATTGCAGAAACGATTCCCTCCTTTTCCTCGAAATATTTTACTGAAGCTTTACCAAGTTCGATTTGAAAGATTAAGAATGCTTATGCACAAAGGGATTCCTGAAGACATACGTTGGATAATTGAAGCCAAGGTACGTGAAGATGAATATCTTCCTGTTTTGCATTTACCAGGTACAGGTAGAAGCACTTTTGCAAAGAAGCGACGAGCAAAGCGCATGAGTTCAAATTGCCACAAATGTGCAAGATGGACGTGTAACGGTAAATGTCGTTCTATTGGGATTCCGTCCTCTAATCGAGATGATAAAATTGAATTCATTAAGGATGGACTGAGTAAGGAGAATTTGGATAATATCCAACTTTCTTTTGAGACGCATCCTAGTGGAGACGTACAAAGAGAAATTCTTGATTTATGGCCGCAATTCCAAAGGGAATGGCAACATCTTGGGAATCTGATGTTAAAAGACCCTGTTTGCCAGCTTGTAAGAAAACTGGATGGGAAGCATATCCTCGACTCATAGAAAGCGTTTAAGCCGTTTCTGGACGTAAAACCAGAGGAAGATGTGAGCCACAATCACAACTACAATAAATGACTTCTCAGCTTTTGGTTTGATTTGCAATAACTTTATTTCGGTTTAATTTACGTGTTGTTAGATTTGTGTAATTATTCTCGTTTTTTTTTTTGCATTGGTCTTTTACGGTTGATTTTTCTTCTCTTTTTGATTTTCTTCCTGAAATCACGCAAAAATCTTTTGTTAGGTTAACATTTTCTTCTGACAGGTCAAATACACTTTCGGCGACATTATTACTCTTGTCTGATTCACTACTCGGTCCTCTATATATTACACCATGTACTCATTCTCTTTCAGGCACTCGAAAAAAAAATGGAAAGTACTTCGTCCCAGCGCATTAAAAAAATTTGTGTCTTTGGAGGTGCTTATCCAGGGAAAAATAACATATTCGCTGATGAAGCCATAAGAGTTGGAGTAATACTTGCCCAACAAAAGATCCAGTTGATTTATGGAGGCGGTAGTACGGGTTTAATGGGAGCAGTCGCTACAGCAGCACACGCCGGAGGAAGTCCAGTTCTAGGAATCGTGCCAAAACTATTCACAGATTTTTGTGGACCTACCGTGGGTAAGGAAATACAAGTCTGGAGTATCCCTGAACGGATGACAATCATGTACCATTCTGCCGATGCATTCATTGCTTTACCAGGAGGTCTGGGTACATTGGAAGAAATAGCTTGCGTGGCTTCTTGGTCATCTTTGGTCACAAATAAGAAACCCATTGGTTTGCTTAATATTAATGGTTATTTTAGTAATTTGCTTTCATACTTAGATAATGCTGTGGATAATGGATTCATGTTTTCAGAGGCAAGGAGAACCATAATTTCTGCTACAACCATTGAAGATTTACTCAAAAAGCTCCAAGCTTATGAGTATTTATCTGCTACGGTTGTTTCGCAAACGCTCGGAAAAAGAAAAAGAGATATGGACGAGCAAGGAGTGGATTGAACTCTGTCTTTGTGACATTATCTAACATTTTGTTTGTTGTGTCTCAGTTATAATAAGTGGTTAGCAACCTCTGCAGGTAATATCTCCTAAATTCTACCTTTAGTAGGGGGTAAGGGACATATTTTGCTAATTTAAAAAAAAAAAAAAATTTGATGTGTTTTAAGCCATTTAGAAGTATTCATTCTGAACAAGGTCTGAGTAAGGGAGACTTGAGACATACCTTGTCAGTTTGATTTCTTCTTTCAAAAAAAAAAAAAGTTTGTTGTGTTTTAAGCAATTTAGAAGTATTCATTCTGAACAAGGTCTGAGTAAGGGAGACTTGAGACATACCTTGTCAGTTTGATTTTAATCTTTTTATGTTTACTTGTTAATTTTTGTTTAGTATTTTAGGATTATTTAGGTTGCAGGAGTTTGTTTTGTTTTGAGTCTTAGTTATTTCTATTCTTATGTTATTAGTTCTTTTCTCTTACACATGATTCTTTCATTTGGGTTAATAGACTTACATTGAGGACAATGTAAGAATTAAGTGTGGGGGGAACGATTTAGGATTTCTTTTATTTTTGTCTACTATTTTTTTTTATGAGTCTTTATTATTATTATTATTATTATTTAGTGTGTTTTAGTTCCTTTTAATACAATGATGAGATATGAATTGCATAAGTCTAAAACAGATTTATTAGTGAGAAGATTTTCATGAGAATTGAGCTTGATGTCAACCTTTTTATGAGCCAATGTTAATATGATATGTTGATTGAGAAAGAAGCATGTTTAGACTTAATCTGACTTGTATAATCATCCTTGTGAGTTTTTGAGCCTATAATGATTGATGCATCATACAAATCAATCTAATTTCTTTCTTGAGTGCTCTTATGATTACATGATTCTCTAGAACTTGCTTTAAACCGTTTGAGACTATATTGATACATGTGACAACATGAATATGATAGAGGCATTAGGATTATAACCAGAGCCAAACAGCCATCCATTATTAATGTTCTAAGAGAACATCCCCACTAGTGAGCCAATTTGAGCCTACATTAAATATGCTGTTTTATTGGTAACCACAACTTACACCTAGCCTAAATATACTTATATCCTTACCCTTGTTCTAAAGATGGATTATATATTTTGAGACATATTGCAAAAAAACAAGGGATATTTTTAGTTGAAAATTTGGGTTAGAAACAAAAGATAAGTGTGGGGGAAGAAAAGAAAAGAAAAAGTCAAGAGAAAAAGAAAGAGATCATTGTTAAATACATTCCCATATTCAAAAAAAAAAAAAAAATCTTCTCTTGAACTTCTAGTTAAAGTAAAGAAAAAGATGTTACAAAGTTGGTTAGAATGAAGCAAAGGCTCAACATGAATATTTAGCCTATGTGACTATGTACTTGTAAAGAGTTCTGAGAAATTTATTTGTATGATCTTATTATGTCTCTAAACTCTATGAACTCTTTGGAACCTTTGTGATATCTTTATCCTTTTGTTCTTTAACCACATTATAACCCTTTGGCCCCATTACAACCTTGAATAAAGACCTCTTGATTTATGAAGTTGTATGATCTAAATAGTGGAGAATAGGTGGACAAGCAAGCATATGGTAGAAGTGTTTTCATGAGATTGATTGAGTGTAAACACTTTACCACTACTTTAAAGAGTGAAAATCATGAGAGTATCCCATGTGAGAGGTTGAGATTAAGTTGAATATGCACTATTTTGATTGAAATATGTTATGTTAATATTGGCTTAACTCATTTATTTACATTCAAGCATGAATTTTTGTGAAATTCTTTGAGCTATTGATTAGTTTATAAGACTTGTTCAAAGATTGTCTCTAATTTATATTGAAAGGATTAGGAGTAAATATTTTTAGTGTATGTAGTTTACTTATATTTTAGTTTTTCAATGTTTGTGGGTATCGTTCTAGCAAACCCTCACGAGACTAAACTCGTCCACTAGGGACACCTAGGGGTTTAAAGGCTTGTGTCACATGCTAAGTGCCGCCGTGATTTCCTACGAAAATGGATTAGATTAGATTTTCTTATTTTATTTTTATTGAGTCGTTGCTAGGGACTAGCAACAATCTAAGTGTGGGGGTGTGATAACTCGTATAATTATATAGTTTTTAGTTATGTTTTATTATTGTTTTGTGTCAAATACGAGTTATTATTGCTTAGTCTACTTGTGTTTATGATCTTTTATATTTTTATGTAATTTGGTGTTTTTCATGAGTTTCTTTGAGTGATTTCAGATTACTAGGTTAAATCAAGAATTAAGGGCAAATCCAATTCAGTTCCAGTTCCGACACCTTTTGCCATATCAGATATATCTGGAGTTTCACCGAAGCATTAAGGCTGAACTTTTGACAGTACAAATTTAAGAGGCATATCTATCTTTTTCATGTTTTACACTTCTTGAAACGGAGTCGTTTTCCCTACCGAAATCAACCATCAAGTTGGCTGATGTGCAATGACGTCTGTTCTGCACCGTTTTGGTATTTTGACCATATCTTCCGATCCACATGAGAAAATGATCTGATTTCAACGGCTATAGATCCGTAACTGATAGGGGTATATTTTTCTAGAAGACCATTTGATCAGATCGAGCCTCCAACATTGAAAAAAGCGACCATCAAGCTGGCTGATCAGAATTGTCATACAATATGACGAAAATTGTTAGAAAAATGCACCCACCTATTATACCTACCTTTGAAATTTATAAAGCTTGTCTCTTGTCATTTAGCTCTCCAAAATGTGTATAAATAGAGGGCCTTGGATGAGCATTAAATTGTAGATTGGTAGGATATTAGCCATTGTAATAAAATTCTCTAAGTTTTCTTCTTCTTTCCTTTCTCTAGTTTTCTTTTTTTATTTACTTATGCTTCTTACATTTCTTTTCATTTTATTCATATCTAGTATGTGTTGCTAATCATATTGTTGAGGTGATGAGGTGAAGCTCTTGGTAAATGCTAAGGTTAGTCTCTTAAACATGAGCTAAAATGAATCATCATTTATAAACACTAGTATGGATAATATGTTCTTTTGGTTTAAAATCATACTTGCAAAGTAGGGATCTTGATTCATTATTGACAATGAAAATGGCACAGTAAATGCTTGGTTTCATAACCTTGATTTGTTGTAGACATATACCTTGGCATAAGGAATGCTTGGACTCTTTTTATGAGTTTTGAGGACACCGAATGAACATAATATCATATGCTATGGACGTTGGACAATTTGGACTGAATTGCTAAACCTTCCGATTGGAATCTCCCTTATGTGTGAATTTCAATTGTGTAATAAAACAAGATTAATCTTAGCATAACACCAAGAGTGGATTCTCTAACCTCAACATCTTTTCTTATTGTTTTTTTTTTATATCTTGTTTAATTTCTTTTATATTTTGTTTATTTTGTTCTCTAATATCTTGTTTATCTTATTTTGTTGTTGATTCCCTAATATCTTGTTTACTTTCTTTGTCTTATATATTTATAAACTTATACTTACTAATACGCTTCCCTGTGGTTCGACCTCGGACACCCGAGAATTTATTACTTGAACATAACCTGCACTTGGGTTTACAACTCTTAATTGAGTCTCCATCACTATCACCTTCCCATGTTGCATCAAAACGCAACCCAAACCTCGCCTCGAGGCATCACTGTATACCACAAAGCTTCCATTCCCTGATGGTAGTGTAAGAACTGGTGCTGTGGTCAATCTACGCTTGAGCTCTTGGAAAGCTTGCTCACATTCATCAGTCCACTCAAACTTAGCATGCTTCCTTGTTAATTTTGACAAAGGAGAGGCAATCATGGAAAATCCTTCCACGAATCTTCGATAGTACCCTGCCAATCCGAGAAAGCTCCTAACTTATGTGACATTAGTGGGTCTTTCCCAAGCAACTACAGCTTCTATCTTTTGTGGATCCACAAAAATCCCTTCCTTAGATACTACATGACCAAGGAATGCTACTTTGTCTAGCCAGAATTCACACTTGGAAAATTTAGCATAAAATTGCTTTTCACGCATGGTCTGCAACACTGTTTTCAAATGGCTTACATGATCATCCTTATTCCTGGAATAAACTAGGATGTCATCGATGAAAACAATAAAAAACTTATCTAAGTAGGGCCGAAACACCCTATTCATCAAATCCATAAAGACTGCAGGTGCATTAGTTAGCCCAAAAGGCATAACTAAGAATTCATAATGACCATATCGAGTTCTAAAAGCAGTCTTTGGAATATCAGATTCTTTAATCTTCAATTGATGATAACCCGATCTTAGGTCTATTTTGGAGAACACACTTGCACCTTGCAACTGATCAAACAAGTCATCAATCCTTGGCAAAGGATACTTATTCTTAATGGTGACCTTGTTCAGTTGCCGGTAGTCGATACACAATCGTAAAGATCCATCCTTTTTCTTTACAAATAAAACCGGTGCTCTCCAAGGTGAAGTACTAGGCCGAATGAAACCTCTATCAAGTAGGTCTTGCAACTGCACTTTCAATTCCTTTAGCTCCGAAGGTGCCATTCTATAGGGTGCCTGAGAAATAGGAGCACTGCCAGGGATTAAGTCAATAGTAAACTCCAATTCCCTGTCAGGAGGTAAACCGACCAATTCTTCAGGAAAGATCTCAGGAAACTCTTTGACCACAGGTATAGTTTCCAACTTTGCCTCATGTATGTCCTTGTTAATCACATAAGCAAGGTAAGCAGAATACCCTTTTTGCAAGTATCTATTGGCTGCCATCTTGGAGATAAGGCAAGAAGGTAAAACTTTCCTTTCTCCTTGAAAAGTAAACTCCAAATCTCCTGACTTCTTAAAAGTCACAGTTTTGGAAAAACAATCTATCACTGCATTGTTTTTAGACAACCAATCCATTCCCAAAATCACATCGAAATCATACATTCCTAATGGAAACAAATTAACTGGTAATTCATGCTCCTGAACCATAACGGTACAATCCGGATAAACCACATCAATTTTCAAAGTTTCTCCCATTGGGGTACTAACGACCATAGGGATGTCTAACCTCCTAGACTCTCTACCCAAATGCATGACATATGAATTAGCAACAAAAGAATGAGTTGCACCTGGATCTATTAAGATCCTAGCATTTGCCTTAGAAATTGGGAGAGTACCTGTAACCACTTCAGGAGTAGCCTGAGCCTATTGTTGGGTCATAGCATAAATTCTGGCTGCAGTTCGAGGTCTACCAGGCTGTCCACTCTGTCGAGGGCCAGTAGATGAACCAACTTGAGATTGTACCCCAATTATATCTCTAACTGCTGTCGGCTGATGTGCAGTAATAGGTTGGGTCCTTTCTCTTTGACCCACTGACAACTGACTAGTAACTCCCTTGTTCTCCAGCTTGGGACAATCCCGTTTCATGTGTCCCGGTTCTTTGCAGTAAAAACACACACCCTGTAGTCTCCAACATTCACCAGGGTGATTCTTCCCACAATGGGGACACTGAGGATAAGTCAATGTACGAGATCCTCCTGACCTCCCAGGTGGCAATCTAGTCTGCTGTTGAGGTCTAATGATAAATCTACTAGAAGAACCACTAATAGGTTTTCTGTCTAATCCCTCCTGAAATCTCAAGGGTTTGGAACCACTGACACTGCTTTCTACATAACTTTTCTTAGGCCTCATGTCCTCACTGGAGGATTGCCCTTTTCTTTTTCTGAACATCTCTTCTCTATCTTTCATTTCTTTCAGATTCTGTACAGCTTTAATTGCCATGTTGACCAATTTATTAAAGTCATCTGTATCAAGGGTCATCAACCTATCTCGAATACTAACATGTAGCCCATCTTGGAATTTCTTGCATCTATCAGCATCGTTGGCTACTATCGATGGAGCAAATTCTGATAGTTCACTGAATTTTTGCTCGTACTCTGCTACTGACATACCACCCTGTTTTAAATTCATAAACTCAGTCCATTTCTTTTCCCGAAAGGCCCGAGAATAGTATTTTTCTTCAAACTCTCTTCGAAAATCTGCCCAGGTTATGGCAGGACGTCCAGCATACCTTTGCACAGTAGTTTTCCACCATGTGTGTGCATGATCCTCCAAAAATTGCACCGCACATGGTAACCTCATAGGCTCGGGAATCTGAAGAGTAATGGAAGTAGTCTCAAATTTTTGTAGCCATGACCAAGCTAAATCTGATTCCAAAGACCCCGTGAAAATCTTGCAACCCATATTCTTCAAATCCTTACAGTAATCAACTATCCCCTTTTCAGCAGGGGCAGTCAAAGCAGGAATTACTCTTGCCAAGGCCGCAACTGCCTCAGCTAAATTAAGATCAGCTACTGGAGGTGCTGCTGAGCGTGTAGCAACAGAAGATGAACCAGCAGCTGAAGCTTGTTCTCCAATTTGCTCATCAATATTCACATTTCTATTCCTATCCCTATTTTGGGGTAGGGGATTGATTCTAGGCCTTCCTCTTCGACGTGGTGGCATCGTGTCTGATTTCCTGCACAAGTGACCATATTTTAATACTTCAACAAACAGTTCCTAAGTCTACAGGACCTATAACCTTGCTCTGATACCAAATTGTAACACCCTGTCCGGATAATCTACCTAAAATCCGGTAGAGTTTCCTTTCTATCTCAACTATAACCCTCCTGCAAATAACACTCAATTTTATATCCTCAACCAGCAGTATTTCTCAATACTATTACCACATATATCCATGCATATTCAAAATTTATTCATGATCAATTTATTCTCAAATCAAACATATTGATCTATTGTCTCATATCTTCAAATATATACAATATATCCAGAAATAAACCTATCTCAGCAAGGTTTACTAGATAAAAACATCAAAAGACCAAATGTTCAAGAAATTTAGATATGATGCCCACCACGTCAATATACTCTTGAAGCGAAGAGTAGAGGAAAGCAGCAATCCCGACACCTAACTGTGTCCTGAAAATTAGAAATAAGAGGAGGTGAGATATATGAATATCTCAATGAGTAGACAACATTTAAAGCGTGTGAAAACCATAATGGTAATCTGTAAAGCATAATTGACATTTTCAAAATAAATAATAATAAAATCATAATGAGTAATTCAAAGACGTAGCAAGCTTTTCAAATGTATAACAATATTATAATATTAAATCAATGTATTAAATCTGTGAAGTAAATCAAGTTACGTATAATTGGGCTCCAACTTTCTGTCATGCACAAGAATACATCCATGAAATAACCAGGCAATATCCATGTAGGCATACTAGTAGCCGGCCCCAAAGGCCAATACCACCATAGGACGCCCCAAAGGCATATGTGTCGCTATGATGTGCCCCCAAAAGGCAAATATAACGGGATAGGGACTCTGGAGGTGGCTCCCACCATAAAGGCGTAGCACGCAGCTCCCATACCCCAGTCTAATATCACGGAATGGGGACTCTGGAGGTGGCTCCCGCCACAAAGGCGTAGCACGCAGCTCCCGTATTTCGGTCTAATATCACGGAATGGGGACTCTGGAGGTGGCTCCCACCACAAAGGTGTAGCACGCAGCTCCCGTATTCCGGTCAAGGAAATAATCTCATACATTAAGTCAGGTGGAGCCAAAACCATGTACGTCAAATTCTATGTAAAATCATATTTCATAAATCAACCAACTTACTCGATATAATATTTCTTAAAATAAAAATACTTTAATAAAAAATCAATTCATATGATTAAATATCGTATATACCTTTAATATGTAAAATAAATATTATGTTAAAAAAATATATATATAATTATAATTAAAGAAATTTTAAATAACTATAGTTGTTGTCTACTCACAATCCTTGAGATGATCTCACTGTACACCTCGACCTGAAACTTCGGGATCCACAAGTGACGTCGGATCTACGTGGCCTAGAGATTAACAATAATTAGTATCTATACATGCTCAAAGCATTACACAATTTTTGAATGTAACTTAAGTCCCATAAATCTACCCCATATACTAATTTCTCATACTCAAAACAACATATCCTTAATTTTTAATATCATTTCCATAATCATTTCCTCCATAATTCAACTCCATAATCATGTCCTTATCAAATTCGTTTCTAGTATTCCATGCCTTAGAGATTTTCATAATCCATAACCATCCTTTGGTACTATATTTCTCTTAAGCAATAAATTCCGTAATATCAAGTTAGATTAGAAAATCATAACTTGAGTTTGGTAAGGAATTTGGAAGTGATTCCAATTGTTTTATTTCAACCAATATGTCTAATTTATGAATAAAATAACTAACTTATACAACTAGAACAAAATTTTGATCAAATTTGATAAATCCCGAAACCATGCTGAAACAGGGATCAACACAGAACAGTCAACTTCACCGAATTTTATCTTTTTAACCGCTTATCGGTTTTGGGTGATTCAAAAACCAAAATTCTCATATTGAAGTCTAGTTTCTAGGAAAAATATCAAAAAAATACAAACCCTAATGTGCCGAACCCAGAAAATCCGAACAGCAAGCATGCTCAACTTCCCCTGTTTTGCTTTTTCTTCCCATTTTCTTGTTCATGCTTTCAAATCCTTTTAATTCTTACCAAGTTGAGTAAAATTCATACTTAATAGATGGATTTCAGACCTTAACATGTTTATGGAGCTAAGATCTTAGCATGCTCAAGTAGAATATCTAAAGAAAAGGAAGAATTTATCAAGAAACTAACCTTGGATGTAATTATTGTTGAGATTTTTGGTGGAGTTGTTTGAAGAGAAATGTTGGAGGAGATGAAGAAATTTGAGAGGGGAGGGTGCCGGCTAGCTCATTTAGAAATGAAGATGTCTAGAGTTTTCGGGAGAAAATATGAACATAAGAGATATTTTTTTGTTTTTGGTATAATTGCATATTAGTCCCTCAACTCTTTATAAATAACCATGAAGCCCCTAAACTTTTTAATATATTCAATTTGATCCTTTCTTCTTTTATTTCCTTCACTTATAACTTCTTACCAATTTCCAAGTTTGTCCTTAAAATTTTCGGGATTTAACTTTACATGATTATACGTAACCTCGGTTGTTACAACCGTCGAGGTATTTCCTTTTGTTTCAAATTGAATTCATTCTGTTTTATCAAATGAGTCAAGCCTTGAGACCACTGTCGAGGTATTTCCTTTTATTTTAAATCGAATTCATTTTGTTTTATCAAATGAGTCGAGCCTTGAGACCACCGTCGAGGTATTTCCTTTTGTTTTAAATCGAATTCATTCTGTTTATCAAATGAGTCGAGCCTTGAGACTTTCATCAAGGTATTTTCAAATCACGGGTAAGGCCTCCGGACACCATTCTTAATACCTCCGGGCATCATTTTTTAAAGCTGCATACAGCGCATTTTTTTTTCAAAATCATGGGTAAGGCCTCCGGGCACCATTTTTTAAGACCTCGAGGCATAAGTTTCCAGAATTTTTACATTTGCTTGAACAAGTCTTTGGTGGTGATAGCCAAATCCTCTGGTGGAGATATCCAGAGTTTTACATTTGCTTGAACAAGTCTTTGGTGGTGATAGCCAAAGCCTTTGGTGGAGATATCCAGAGTTTTACATTTGCTTGAGCAAGTCTTTGGTGGTGATAGCCGAAGCTTCTGGAGTAGATACCCAGAATTTTAAACACAGCTTAACACAAGATAGGTTAAGTCCTCGAGACCATCGTTGAGGTCTTTTCTTCTCTTGCAAATCGAACTCGTTTCCTTAAGACGGGTCAAGCCTTGATTAGTCAGGGAATTCAATTTAAGGACAATATCTTCTATTTACAGTTTTTTTCAACAAAAAAATGAAAAAATGAAAAAATGAAAAAATAAAAAAAATGAAAAAATGAAAATGAAAAATGAAAAAAGAAAACCCCTTTCCCTTCCCTTCACATGTGATTTCACTAACCGGACAAAATTAGTATTTTTTTTATCTTTGCCTGATTCCTGATTCTCAGTAATAGCCAAAGAGGGGCAGCTGTAGACACCTAATTTTGTTCGAACCACTAAAACAGGTATGCTTTCTTCCTAAATTGATGTTTCAGAATGTAAAAAGACTTTTTTCATCCTGCAGGTGGTACTTCGGGACTTAGTCTAAGAAGGCGAGCATAAAAAGTCAAACTTGAAAAAGTCAACCCCAAAAAGTCAACCCTAAAAAGTCAACTATTGAAAAAGTCAACCCACTTTCAAAATCAAGATTTGAAGTTCAATTGAAAAATGGAAAAAGAATTTTGATAATTCGAGGTCTACATCGAAATATATGGAGTTTGGAAGTTGGGTTATGGAGATTTAGTAGAAAGGAAACCTTAATCCGAGAAATTTGGGGAAAATGCTTAAATGATCAAATTGGTCAAAATTGAAGGTTCCAAATGAAATATAAGCACTGACTACGGGTAATGGAGAAGCCACTTAAAAGAAAAACTGAAAGAAAAATCAATCCGGAAGAAAACCGAGAATTAGGATTTTTGGTGGATTTCGATGAAATTGGGAAGAATTACAGAAATGGCCTGACTCGGTAGGATTAAAGCCCCTAATGGATGAGGAGTGATTAAAAAAGGATAGCCCAAGGCTCATTTTGAAGAAAATCTGAAAATCAGACTTGTTTTGAGCAAAACCGAGTTTCGGAAGCAAAAGGGCAAAATTGGAAAATTTGGAAAAAATAGCAAATGAACTCCAAAAATTCTGAAAAAATTGCAAATCTCATTCTTAAATCATTTCGAAGAGATTGGCGAAAGAAAATCTTGATTCGGAGTTCGTTTGCAAAATGGCCAAATCCCGGGTCCCTTATGTAGAAATTCAAGAAGATAAATCCCGAAAAAATAGCAAATGAACTCCAAAAATTCTGAAAATTTGTAAAACTCATTTTTAAATTATTTGGAAGAGATTGGAGAAATAAAATCTTGTTTCGGAGTTCGTTAGCAAAATGGCCAAATCCCAGGCCCTTATGCAGTAATTCAAGTAGATAAATCTCGAAAAAATACCAAATGAGTTCCAAAAATTATGAAAACTTCTAGTCACACTTTTCAATTATTTGGAAGAGATTGGTGAAGAAAAATCTAGATTTGGAGCTCGTTTAAAAAATGGTAAAGTTTGGGGGCATAAAAAGGCAATTTTGGAAGAAAAATCCAAATAAATAGCAAATAGACTCAAAATTTTTTGAAAACTTCCAAAATTCAATTTTTTGTTATTTTGAAAGTATTGAAAAGAGAAAATTTGAATTTGGAGTCTGTTTTCTATTTATTTATGTTCGGGGGGCAAAAAGGTCATTTTACCCAAGAAATCGAAAAGGGCTTTTCTTGCCTTTTAAAAAATGAAACATGGGCTGGAAGAAGGGGGTTGGCTGGCCAAGGCCCAAGGATAGGTAAAAGGCCAACAATGAAGAGGAAGTTAGTTATTTTTTGATCAAGCCTTTGCAAATAAGCCACATGGACCAATGCATGAAGAGGGAGAGTGTCAGCATAATGGCTTAAGATTCTTGAACAGCTGTAACTGTGGATAGCTGATGGCCTAATCTAAGGGTGATAATTTCATGTTTTAAACATCTTGGATCAATAGCCTTTGGATCAAAATTGGTTGGAAAAAAATGACAACACTCTAGCTACCAATGAGGCCATTCGGCCACACTACAAGGGGGGTTTTCTTTTCATTTTTAGATATTCACTCTCTATTCTCTCTTGGTTTTGGCTGATTTTCTCTCCATTGTTTAAAAGCAAAAAGAAAATTTTAGAAAAGAAAAGAAAGTTAGAAGAGAAAAAACTTGAAAGATAGCTTCTAGAGGTTGCTTTAAGCACCATACTCTTGCACTTTCTTTGATTTTTCATTCTTGATTTGCTGTTTTGATCACTATTTTGGTGAGTTTCTTTTGATTTTTCTTTTAAAATAAGTGTTTTTAATGTTCTTCTTTAAGTTCATTCTTCATTCTTTCTTGTAAAAAGCTCTTGAAATTTTTTTTCCCTTTGTTTTTTGAGATGGCCGAATATCCTAGTTTTTGAGGGTTGCTGTTTGCATTTTTATTTTCATGTTATTCTTGATATTTAACAAGTTTTGATGCTTTAATCTTCTTCTAATACATAGATATGAAGCTTGTTTTAATTTGGTTGCTTTCTTGTTTCTATTTTTTGAGTCTATTATCATGTTTATTTTACTATACTTGCATTTTTGATTTTCTGTTTTCAAAATGTTTAAGTTTGTTTATGTTTTATATTTTGTAATCCATGTGTTTGTGAAAATGCTTATTGGTTTTCATGCCTTTACTTTATATTTGTATGATTTGAGTGCTATTCTTTAGCTAAGCATGTTAGTATATCATGTGTTTATGAAAATGTCATGCTCATTTTAAACATGAAGACATTCGGCCACTTCATATTGTGCGCTTTGTGTGTGCATTTTTGCTATGTTAGTTGATAGGTTTGCATTTTCATGATATTTGGTTGAGTATTTTGTTTAAGCATGCCATGTGTTTGTGTTATTGCCATGCATATTTTAGGTTTAGGATTGGTTTGTTTTACCATGCATATTCATGCATTTTAGACATAGGTTGCATTAAATTCCATACAAGTTCATTTAGGTCTAGGTCATTTTATTGATACCATGCGTTTTTAATGTCATTTAGGTTTTAAATCATACATTTCATGCATCATATTTGCTGTATTTTTCATGCATTTCATGTCCTTGCCACTTGACTTATGAGTTAGGCCAATCAATGGTTCAAAGTCATGCTCTCTTGAGCATACTTGTGGAAAATTAAAAAGTTGTCAAATTGATTATTCTACCTTTGTGATTTTTTTTACTAAACCAATTTTTGTCTAACTTTTCAAAAGTGTTAGCAACTGTTTGTGAGTCTTTTAGAGAGTCTCTAATATTTTTACTTTGATTTTTAAATGATTTTATCAAAGGCAAAAGAATATGTTTTGGCAAAACAGTTTTTTCACCCAGTACTCGTATTTTCCTGATTTTTCTGGGCAGTCATCTTTAATTAGAAAATTAAGACGATTTTTTCCCGTGTAGGTTTACATGTTCTTAGTCTCCAGTATGTTTTTTAGATTTTTTTTTTAAATTTTAAAAATAGGATAGAAAATCGTGCTTTAAAACTGGACAGTGGAGTCAGAATTGAATTTGAAGAAAAATCATTTTTCTGTTTTGGTTAAGTTACTTAGAGGGGGCTGATTAGGAAGTTTAGCTATTGACTTAGGGTAGTTTCTAAACCTTTTTAGACTCTAAAAATTATTTTTTAAGTCTCAGGTTAAGGGTGGTCAAGTCCGGGATTTTCAAACTTAGAAAATTAGAGCCATTTAAAAAAGGGTTTAGCTAAGTTTTTATTTTTAATCTAAGCTTTTCAAAATTGTTTTCAAATAATCACAAAGTATTTTGATTTTAGAATATTTAATTTGATATATTTTCCTAAAGTAGCCGGATATCTTTTTAGATATACGAATTTGCTTAATTAAAGGAAAAAATACATTCTCATGCATTGCATTTTGCATATTCATGCATATTATATAATATGTAATTTTTGCTATGTTTAATTTTCATGATGCTGTTATTATCTTTGATTTTAATTTTTGATATTATATTATTTGTTATATGATTTTGAATATTTCATGATATCCTATGCTTTTTATTTAGTTATTTCTGTCATATTATTTAGCATATATGTTCGTGCATTATTATTTTTATTTTTATTTTCATTTATATTATATGGTAGCATTATTTTATATTTCATGTCATTTAGATTATATGCCATATCATTTATATTTGCCATGTCATTTAAATTATTTCATTTCATATAGAATATATTATGTTACCTAGATCATTTCATTTCATTTAGAATATATTATATCACTTAGGATATTTTATTTCATTTAGAATATATCATGTCACTTAGGAGATTACATTTCATATAGAATATATCATGTTACCTAGGTCATTTCATTTCATTTAGAATATATCATATAACTTAGGACATTTCATTTCATTTAGAATATATCATATAGATTGTATTGAACGTTGAGTAAGATGCTAAGATAGTTATATTATGTACATATCAAAATAAAAGTATTTGTACAATATATGGTTGAAGCTAATGGCGATATTTAAATTTTAAAAATTGATGTCGAATCGAGTTGAATTTGTGAAATTTGGTTAGAGCTCGATTAAATTTCTAAGCTAATTAGGTTTGATTTTTTAAAAAAAAAAAAAAAAATCAATTCATTAACCCAATATATATTTTTTGAAATCAAATTGAGCGCAATTGAATAATTATCTATTATTATTCAATATTTTAATTTTTATCGATAATTTATCAATAAAATAATTTTTATTCAATAATTAAAAATAAAAACTTTAATATGACTTTATTTAAAAAATAAATAAAGAACCAATCATTATACAATACGTGATTAGGAGTTATTTGGATATTGTCATACACGAACATGACATGGAAAAATAATTAAAATACGACACGACACGAAAAAATAACATGGCCACGACATGAATACACGAACGCGTCTAAATTTATATAAAATGAACTTTGTACAAAATTGGGAATTATTTGAATAGTGCCAATTAGATTTGAGAATTTTGGACACGAAACGAACATGAATAAATAACTAAAACATAATTCAATACCGAAAAATAACACTAACACAGCACGAAGACACGAATGTGTCAAAATCTATCAACACGACATAAAAAAAATAATGTGACACAAAATTGGAAGTTATTTGAATAGTGCTAATTAGATTGACAATTTCGAACACGATATAAAAAAATAACTAAAACACAATACAATACAAAAAAAAAAAAAAAACATTAAAACAACACAAATGCATGAATTTATCAAAATTTATACATAACGTGCTAATATATATATATATATAATACCTTTAATATAATTATAACACAAAAATAACATATATACAATATATAATAATTTAAAAAAAATTTAAAAAATTATAAGTGTTTGCCACGTGTTAATCAAGTAGCCCACAATTGAGGGAATAAAATTGACAATGGATGTTCATCAATTTGACAATCAATTTGGGGATTACTTTAATTGTATTTACTAGAAAAATGTTCGTGTTTCGTTGCGGGTATGTTATCGGATTTGAATTGATATTTTGTAATAAATTTGAAAGATAAAAAAGCAAAAGAAGTGAAGATAATTTAGAAAAATAATAACTCTCATCATTATATGACACTTGATATAAAATTGAGAGTTATTTGATATGGTCAATTAGATCTGATAATTTTGTACAAAACATAATTATACGATACAAATATAACATGAGAAAATAATTAAAACACGACACGACATGAAAAATAAAATGAACATGATATAAATACATGAACGTGTCAAAATCTACATAAAACGAATTACTAACGTGTCAAGATTTATATAAATATATAATAGCTTGAATACAATTATGATAGGAAAAATAACACGAACAAAACGTCACATGACACAAAACTGGGAGTTATTTGAATAGAGTCAATTAGACTTGACAATTTCGGACACAATATGATTATACGACACGAATAGAACATGAAAAAAATAATTAAAAAACGACACGAAAAATAACATAAACACGACACAAATAGAGGGACGTATCAAAATCTACATAAAATCAATTATTAACGTGTAAAAATTTATATTAATTTATAATACTTTAAACACATGATAAAATAACACAAACATGTTACGAACATACATTTGTTTCTCTAAATTGAATCATTATGACAAATTGTACAAAATATAGGAAGAATTGAGACACGACACGTACATACAAATTTTTTTTTCTAAATTGAATCACAATGACAAACTATGTAAAAATATTTGGATGAATTGAAAACGACACGAATACAACATGAAAAAATAATTAAAATATGACACGAAGGATAACATGAAAACAAAATAAATACACGAACGTCTCAAAATCTACATAAATGGAATTATTAACATGTAAAAACTTATATAAATTTATAATAATTTGAACACACGAAAAAATAACATAAACACGACACAAATGTGTCAAAATCTACATTAAATGAATTATTAACTTGTAAAAGTTATATAATTTTATAATATTTTGAACACACAAAAAATAATACGAACATGAATACTTTGAACACACGAAAAAATAACATGAATAGAACACAAAATATTTTAAACTGAAATGATTTGAAATTGAAAAAATTCGAATCCGAAAAGGTATGAACCTGAAAAGACCTAAACTCAATATGACTAGAATCCGAAATAATCCGAGATAAAAATATGTCTCATTAGTGTTAATCAAAAGACAAAATAAACACAAAAAATATTTTAAAATGACCTAATTAATCACTAAATCATATGATAAAAATTCAAATACCATAATTACCCTTCAAACTATAGTTAATGACATGACTTATGTGACAAATGGATGATGTTTCAAAATTATAAATTCTCTACTCTCATAAATTTGGGGATAGTTTTTATAGTTAGTTATAGATTTTTTTTATAAAATATAGATAGATTGTGCCTAATCTACAAACTATCTATACCTAATCTATTAAAAAAAATCCCCTAAGGGGGTGAAAGCTTGACACATGTCAAGCTTTCTTTGCTTGACATGTGTTAAGTTTTTTTTTTTTTTTTTTTAAATTTTAGTTTTAGTTTTTTTTTATATTAATTAATTATTATTTTTTTTCAAATGATGTATTAAAAGGGATCGGTCTGCACGTTGACTCACAGGTAAATTTAGGATCCCTACCCGACCTATTCGCAAAAAAAAAAAATTTAAAAGTAAAAAACGAATTTGCTATTAACCAGTGTGAGAAAGTCGAAAAATTCTCTAATAGTCACCTGACAAGTTTATATATATATATATATATATTTTTAGTTTTAATTTTTATAGTTTTAAGTTTTTTTTATAGTTTTAGTTTTTTTAATTTATATTATTTTATTTTTAAATGATGTATTTTAAGGGATTAGTCCAAACGTTGACTCGCGGGTTGATTTAGGATCCATACCTGATCCGCTCGAAATTTAAAAAAAAAAATAAAATTGTTGTTAGCGAGAGTGAGAAAGCTGATCAATCGAGATAATTAAATATATAAACCATAATTTTATTTTAGTTATTTTTTATTTGAATAATTAAATATGCAAAATAAAATATAAAAATGAGTTAGTAGTTCATTAATTTAACAAAAAAATGAACTTGCTGCTAACCTATTCGAGAAAGTCGACCTAACGAGAGAATAAAATACAAACCACAATTTTATTTTGTTATTTTTCATTTATTAATTTTTACCTCCTATAAGTAAATATATACGATAAGATCTAAATATGTTTAAAAAATGCATATAAATAATAATTGATAATGTATTTGTATTACGTAATTTATAAATAAACAATAATCATAAATTTAATTTTCATAATTAAAAAAATATAATTATATTAATATTATTAAAATTTATAAATAATTAAATAAATAATTATTATTTAATAGAATTTAATTTAAATTTAAATTTTTATTAATATTTTTTACCTCCTATATATAAAAATATGCACTATATAATAAGATATAAATATATTTAAAAATGCATATAAATAACAATTGAAAATGAATTTGCATTTGCATTTGCATTATGTAATTCGTAAATAAATAATTATAATAATTTAATTTCATAATTAAAAAACAATTATATTAATATTAATATTAATATTATTAAAATTTAAAAATAAAAAATAAAAAATAAAAAATTATTATTTAATAAAATTTATTTAAAACTCTATTATTTATTAATTAAAAAAAATACAAAAGAAAATTTAAAACCCCCCAAGTGAAACGGGGTGCTTAATTCTAGTATATAAAAAAAATCGGGTTTAAGCTTGACACGTGTCGAGCTTCTTTGCTCGACACGTGGCAATTTTTTTTAAAGGTTTTTTAAATGATATATTTAAAAAATTCATTCTTACGTTGACTCACAGATCGATTTAAGATTCGTAATTTCGATCTGTCGTAAAAAAATTAAACTTTTTTATTAATTATTTTTAGTTTTACCTTTCTTTTTATTTTATTTTTTAAATGATGTATTTAAAAAGGTTGGTCTGCACGTTGACTCGCGAGTCGATATAAGATCCGTACCTGACCAGCTCGGGAAAAAATAAAAAATTATTTTATTAATTATTTTTACTTTTAAGTTTTTTATTTTTAAATGATATATTTAAAGGGGTTGGTCCGTACGTTGACACGCGGATCGGTTTAAGATCCGTACCCGATCCGTTCGAAAAAAAGTTTTAAAAAGTATTATTTTATTAAATATTTTTATTTTAAATAATGTATTTAAAGGGTTGGTCCGCACGTTGACTCGCAGATCGATTTAGGATATGTACCCGACCTGCTCGGGAAAAAATGTTAAAAAAAAAGAAGAAAAAACTCGCTGCTAATTAGTATAACACACGCGTTAAGCTCCTTCGCTTGGTTGTTGCTGCTAATCAGTGTTACACACATGTTAAGCTCCTTTGCTTGACGTCGATTTTTTTTTTTTTTTTTTTAATTTTAAATCGACTCAATGAGAAAATAAAATATAAATCACAATTTTATTTTACTATTTTTCATTAATTATTTTTTACCTCATATAAATAAAAATATACCTATACCATAAAGTCTAATTATTTTTAAAAAATACATATAAATAACATTTAAAAATATATTTATATTACGTAATTTATAAATAAACAATTATCATAAACTTAATTTTTAAAATTAACAAAATATAATTATATTAATATTATTATAATTTAAAAATAAAATTTCAAATAAAAAATTATTATTTAATAAAATTTAATTTAATTTAAAATTTATTATTAATTAATTAAAAAATTATAAAAAAATTTAAAAGAACCCCAGCGTACGCGGGGGCTTAATTCTAGTTCTCTATTAATTAGAAAGACTAAAGTTAACCATCGGATAGATATGATGGGAACCAATTTCGATCTCTCCGATTCATTTTTAAACTTTACAAATTTTGACTAAATACCACCGTTAATCATTGGAGCCCATTCTCAAATACTGATCAATATCAAGAATACATGGTTTTAGCTATTAAGAATATAGGCTATTAGATCGTTTAAGGGTCGGGCTATTTGTCTAAGTCAGAAAGTCCACTCGATATTTTAGAGGGTTTGGACAAAAATATTAGTTCCGAAATATGGGTTTTGAGCAAAAAAATGAGGTCCATTTAAAAAAAAAAAAAAGCCGAGCCTTGACTCAAAGCGCAAACCTGGCTCGGCCTGAACCATTTTTTATTTATATAATATATAATATTTATATTTTTATATATTATGTAGTTTATATCATATAAAAAATATATATAATATTATAGTGTAAATATATGAAAATATGCTAAGTTATCCATATTTTAGAACTTAATAAAAGAAAAAAATTACTTAAAATTAAATAAAAAAAATAATATATTTGTTTAAATTTTTTTAGAAAAAAAAAATAGGGACGGGTCTCAACGGGCTTGGACTACTCATTTACAAATATGAGCGAGTTTGGAGAGAATTTGAGGTCCATATTTCGGGTCGAGCCGAACTTGAACAAGTATATGTGATGTTTAATATCACACTTAGGCCTGGCACGAACTCGACCCGACCCATGAACATCTCTATAGGCTATATAGTAAACCATTTCTTTTAATGATTTTTAGTATATTTTTCTCCTTAATTTCTTCTCTTTTTCTCTCTAAATCTTAATATTTCTCGGATTGTGACCATAACGATCCAAAATTCCAATCTTAACCTAAGCCATGTCATTGTTGATACTACTCTTAAAGTTTTTTTTTTTTGTTTAATTAATTTGAAGAATGAGAAATTTGATGTCAATCGTTCGAATAAAAGTTAGGGATAAATAGATTTATTAGTGAACCAAAATGCTAAGGAGATTTTATTTGAATATAGCTTTTTTTACTTTTATTTATTGAAATTTTGTTTTTATATATCGAAATGCGTTTGTTTTATAAAATATGGGATATCGTCATGACCGATAGCGATTTTTCAACATATTAGTTAAAAATATATATAAAAATCACAAGGAAAATTGTTATCGGTGATGACGATTTTTCTTGTATATATTTATAAAAAAAAAAAAAAATTATAGACCATAAGAGAAATCGGTGATGACGATTTTTCTCTATATAAAATTTTAATTTTTTGTTTTAAATGAAGGGAAGTTGCCACCATGGGTGGCGACTTTCCTTCATTAAGTTCTTCACGAAGACATTTTTCATTCAGAAGAAAATTTCTTTATTTTAAAAAAAAATATTAAATAATAAATTTTAAATAAAATTTATATAACTTATAATTTAAAATATTAAAAATTAAAAATTGTAAATTTTAAATAAAAAATTAAAATAATAACAATTTACAAAAATTTTAAAAATTATATAAATTTTTTTATATAAAATTTGTTTATACAATTTTTATATTTTTTTAACTGTATGTATATAATTTATATTTTTGAACGATACGTATACTATAACTGTATGTATAACGATATTGTTGTTGATGCGAACTCTCCCCGATGTACCAAATTGATAAAGATATTTTCGATGTCTATGACCTTCATTTCTGCATAATCTACAATGCTTTTGTTGGTTTTTCTCCCGGAGATTTATTTCATTACGAATACGAGTTGAAAGAATCCGATTGACATTACGAATATTTTTTAAATAGTGAAATGGGTTTTCAGGCCTTACCTGAAATGGGCTTGGGCAAGGGAAATAAAAAAAAATTCGGGCCTCGGCCCGACCCGGTCCATGGACACTTCTAGTCATAATCGGCGAAAATGTTTTTATTAATTTGATACATCAGGAGAGAGTTCGCATCAATAATATACCGTTATACATACAGATATTGTATACATACCGTTAAAAATATATATATAAATTGTATACATACAGTTAAAAAATATAGAAATTGTATAAACAAATTTTATATAAAAAATTTTGTATAATTTTTAAATTTTTTGTAAATTTTTATTATTTTAATTTTTTATTTAAATTTTACAATTTATTAATTTTAGATTTTTTAAAATTATAAATTATATAAATTTATTATTTAATATTTCCCTTGTGGTTTATAATTTTTTTTTTTTTTTTGTAAATATATACAAGTTTTTATATATATTTTTAACTAACATGTTGGAAAATCGCCATCGGCCATGATGATTTCTCAGCATTTTATAAAACAAACGCATTTCGGTACATAAAAATAAAGTATATGTATTTCGATAAAAAAAAAAACTATATTCAAATAAAATTCCCAAATGCTAACGGTATAGCTTTTAAAAGTTTTGTCAATATTGGTCCACTTAGATAATGAAATTGGCTCCAATAAAATTGAAAATAATACGATTAAATTAGTTATTATTATAGTTAAATTGAATACTATAACGAAAAGATTAAAATTAATAATAAAATATATATCTAAAAGCCTGATTATACCGTACCAGAGTTCAATTGGGATTCCAAATGAACCTAAATAAAATAGAACTCAACATCATCTTATTTATGAGAGAGAGTTATATTATTTTATTGTGATGACATTGATATAAGTCTTAAAGAAGTATGAACCTCTTAAAAATGATTGTACAAATTAATTGAATTAAATCTCGGATTAATCTTTCTTCTCTTTAGTTTGTAGGAGATCATGGCTCCAATGATTTGCAGCAAATGACATGATTTTGGGCTCCTTTTTTTTATTAGAGAATCCTACATATACACTTCTTAAAAACACTTTTCAAAGAAAATAAGTTTTGAAACACTTATTTAAGCACATTTAGTGAGAGTTAACCCTAGGAATACATTGAGATTGAATGCATTCTGATAGGACCCGAGCCCCATATGGCTCAGGATTACATATTCTCAGTAGTTTATCTTTTACTTGCTTTGTTCTTATATTCTGCTCCTAACTCTTTCATGTTCTGCGAACTGCAGGTTTCAGTGGACAATTTTAGAAGTGGACCCTGCCTTGCATACACTGATCACCATAGACGTATTTTCGATCGCGTCACATTTATCTCGATTGCAAACGTAATGAATGATATCGTGATCAATTACGATAAATATCAATGATAAATATTGACGATAAAAAAAATAAAATCACAAAATAATGATCATAACATCGTATTGCGAACTCTATTTAAATCGCTTCTGATCAATTCAACTTTCGGTTCTAACATAATTGGACTTTATTTCTTTGGACATAATGTATGATTATTGAAATCTTTTATTTGATTACAACTTCTTTTCATACCGGTATTTAAGTCTTACAAACTGGTTCTCTTCAACTGTTACTTCATGATTGCTACCCTATATAGCTAGTTAAGAGAGAGCTCGGAATTGAGACTAGGGTGACAAACAGCTATTATTTTTAATTTTTTTTCATTTTTGACTTCTCGTATAAGAATCTAAATTACTCGAATTTAGGTGAATGTAAAATATAGGTATATATCCAATATGAATATATTTAATTTTTTTTAAAAAAAATCATATATTTTGAATATCATACCGTATATCTATGTTCGAATATGTGTAAGATACAAATATCGAATACGAATACTTAAAAAAAAAAAATCGGGTAACATAAATAGAGATAATCAAGAGTGAAATTACTTATTCAAGAATTTAAAAATTGACCGGAGATTTTGTATCTTTTCATAAAACATGGTTTGTGTTTGCTGAATACTAAAAACTCTGTAATTTGCTCTACAGTTTGTATACATTAATTTGTCCCTCACTACTTTTACATCTAGTGTTGACTGATGAACTGTATTAGTACTATTTTCTATGGAGGTTGTCTCTGAAATTCCTTCTGCTTTTAAATAGTAAGAGAAACCATATGTTCAAAGAGTTACATTATCCAAATTCGAAAATGAATATCAAATATGAATATATATTCGACATGAATATATTTAATTTTTTAAAAATAAAATCAAATATTTAGAGACTCATATATAAATATATATTTGACACAAATATAAAAAATAAATACTTTAAAAAATAAAAAATACGAATAACATAAAAAGAAAGCACTATTTTGGAGTAGCTAACAAGGATCAGCTACCGAACCTAATATCCATCATTCTTGAATTGGGATTGAGATTTAGATGGCCCAATTGGATGCATGAAAGCAAAAAAAATCATTGTTTTTTTTTTTTTTTGGGTCATGGTTTAATGGTGAATGTTTGCTGAAATTGTATCTAGACGGGTCAATTGGTGGTTCAGTGTTTTACTTTGTGTACGATGCATTTTTGGCTTTATCTAAGGTAGCATGATGCTGCAAGAAATATCTATCTAAGGTACCATGATGCTGCAAGAAATATCTAAATACCTAGTCCTATACTGTTAGTTAGTTAGTTATAGGCATGGCTTGTTGTCGTATGTGAACAACAAACCTTACATAGCTAATTTGAGTTGATTCAATTGGTTAAATATTTATTAGCATTTTAATAAGTATTAGGATTCGAGTCTTATCAACAAGTCTTATTTGATGGGTAATTTGAAAATACTACTGTTAGCTCTTTCTGAGACCTGTGACATGTCTTGATCCTAGATTGGAGTAACCTCGTCTTTAAATTTGCTCATGGGCAGGGTCGGACCGAGCTTCGACTTGGATTTTTCCTCGTCCAAACTTGTCTTATTGTTAATAAATTATTAAAAAAATATTTTTATATTAATATTCTATATATATATATTTTATAATTAAATTTAAATAAAAAATATTTTTTATTTAATGAATAATAATTCGAGCCGGACAGGCTAGAACTACAAAATTTTTTATCTAGACCCAATCTAATTCAAATCGGATCGGACAGTTTATCTGATCCTTGAGCAAGTTCTCACTAAACTTTTATTAACCAAAAAAACAAACCCTACCCTAACTGATTTGGGTTCCATCATATAACACACTCCCTCATGTTTAGGCTTCATAAGAACAACTTACGCAACGAGTTATGAGGACAACAAATATGGGGCAACGAGTAAGCTTTTAGATTTTATCTATGCTAATATTAAAATCCTAATTAAGTAGGTTTCACAAATTAACGTAATATTAACTGGATTAATAAATTTACTTCAAAACCAAATTAATGTTACAATATTAAAATTTAGTTAAAGGTATTTATGTTTTTTACTTTTAAAAGAAAAAAAAATTACAATTAACTTTTTTTTCTTTTCAAATTTTTTTTTTCCAATTCACTTTTTTTTTTATCATTTTCATTCACATTGTGAATAGACCTATTCAAGGGTTGGGTTACCCATCCAACACCGAAGATCCGCCCGATATTTGAAAGGGTTTGGACAAAAGTATTAGGCTCGAAATATGAGTTTGGGCAAAAAAATGAGGCGGTTTAGAAAATGGGTCAGATCTTGACTCCAACAATCAAGGCCTGAGCCCGACCCGACTTTTTTTATTTATTTATATAATATATTATTATATATATATTATGTAATTTAAATATATATAATATATTTTGTATATTACCAAGGATATGTAGTCCCTGAATATATTCCTTCAAGTTCGATAACTTGCAAGATGTAATGGCTATTGCTTTGGGGTTGTGCTACTGGATCTGTTTTCATGACGTGGTGCTTTTGATAAAATTAAATTGGCGTGGAAGAGAACTTAGTGAATTGGGCATGCAAGACCTTATTTGAGAGATCAACACTTGTTATTCTGATTTATGGGTACCAAGTTGGAGGGTTTTGATTAAGTTGGAGTTGGATTTGATCTTCTCTGTCGTTAGGGCTTTGTAAGGATGATGGGAGATAGTTCTTGCTTCTTTGATGTGTCTTTGAAAATTGGAAAAGATAATTCCTTGACAGAGTTGGATTGTGGGGTTATATCTTGACTATAATGATGCATATTATTTGCTTTGTTTCTCATTTTATCTGCATGTGATATTTAATGGGATGGTGCTCTGCTTCTTGCGGTTGAGATTGAAGCATGTTTAAAAAAACCGATTAGAGGTTAAACAAGCGTGATTTTCGATTCTTGGTTCAACCGGTTTAATCAATTGAACCGGTTGGACCGGTTGATTTATTTAAATAAAATTTTTAAATATTTTAAAAATAATTTTAATGTAAATAAATATTAAATATAGTAAATAGTTATTAAAAATAAGCAGTTAGCTTAGTGGTATGGTTTTTAGTATAATTCTAAGAGGTTATGAGTTTAAATCTCATCATTTATAAAAAAATATTTTTTATAAAAAATAATTAAAAAAATTAAAAACGGGTTTTCTTGATTTTATTTATTTTTTATCATTAAATTGATTTTTGGCTTGTTCAATAGGTCCTCGATTCTCTAAATAGTACTAGACCGGATAAGCCTATGATTTTCAATTAAAACGGTCCGATCAGCCGATCCGATCCGTTTTTTCAACCATGAATTAAAGTTATATGGTGTACGGCTTGTTATTATAGGAAATATTGATGGCTTTAGTTGATGGCTTTGTGAGTGGGATTGTTGATGCAACATACTATGGATTTTGCTCCTTGTGGCACATGTTTTCTTGACGCTTGTTTGTGATATGTAGTGTTGGATACGAGGATCTCTTTTGCAGGATTTTAGAGTTTTTTTTGCTGATATCGTAGTTTTTATGCTCATGTCCTTTTTTTTTTTTTTTTTAAGAGTAGGTTGTATCTCTTTGGGGCTTTGCCTCTCTCTATGATTTTGATTGTGTTGTTAGCTTATATTTTGAAACTTTGTCATTTGTTCTTCTAGCTTTTGTCTAGTGTTTTAATAAAATCTTTTGACTTAACAAAAAAAAAAAAAAAATTATATATATATATATAATAGTGTAAGTATTTAAAAAAAATGTTAAGTTATCCATGTTTAAAACTTAATAAAAA
The DNA here is from genome assembly GCA_030761205.1 of Fremontodendron californicum. Taxonomy (NCBI): domain Eukaryota; kingdom Viridiplantae; phylum Streptophyta; class Magnoliopsida; order Malvales; family Malvaceae; genus Fremontodendron; species Fremontodendron californicum. The sequence continues at coordinate 8,002,204 of JAULJL010000032.1, forward strand.
ATAAAAAGAGATAAAATTACTAAAAATTAAATAAAAAATAACATATTTATTATTTTTTTTAGAACAAAAATATTGATAGGCTTAAACGGGCTTGGATTATCCATTTACAAATATGGGTGAGCTTTGGCAGAATTTGAGACCCATATTTCAAGCCGGACTGGACTTGAGAAAGTTTACGTGATGTTGATACCATACTTAGGCCCCGATCCGACCCATGAACACCTCTAATTGTGAGTGTACAATATCTATTTTATATCTATTATCGCAATCTAAAAAATAACGAGTCTCATCGCAAGACTTTATTATTTATTAAGCGTGACATTAAAAAAACCGAGAAAAAGTCGACTTAATTCCTCTAGAAAAATGAAGGTTTTGAAAATGACCTTGAAAAAGACATGGAGTCGCCACCAATCTTTTTTAGCTAGGTGTGATCGGCCACCTATTAAAACCGATTTTATAAAATATTTTAAAAATTAATTAAAACATTTTTAAAACCAATTTCAAGTCTGCGTTTAAACCAGAGAAATCAAAAAAACGGGTTCGGGACTGGTTATGTGCGGGGAAGGATTAGCATCCCCACAACGTCTGTAAAAAACGGTACCTTATTAATCGTGTGTTATCTCAAATCTCGGTAAAAAGTTGGTTTTAAATTTAGTATTCCAAGTTAATTCGCAATTTAAAGAAAAATAATTCCATTTTTAATTGAAAATGATCCAGAATTTATAAATTCAAAATTTTTCTATATTCCCCAACAAACGTGGCAAAATATAGAAATTTTTATTAATTTGGAAGACTTTCCGAATCATTCTCGTTTTTTGAAAGAAAGATATTCCTTTATTAATGATAATTGATGATATTTCCTCATGAATTATTTTAACTCGGGAATATCTTTATTTTTTATTGAAAAATCATTGTCCTTTTGAAAACATTTTAAAAGATATGAATATGTATATGCATGACATAAATAAAATGACATAGCAAAATCTAAATAATATAATGCATCCTAAATGGTATAATATAATTTAAATGCCTTAGCATATTCTAAATGAAATGAAATGTCCTAAGTTATATGACATATTATAAATGAAATGAAATGACCTAGGTAGCATAATATGTTCTATATGAGATGCAATATCCTAAGTCATATGATATATTCTAAATGAAATAAAATAACCTAAGTAACATACATATTCCATATGAAATGAAATGACCTAAGTAACATACATATTCTATATGAAATGAAATGATTTAAATGACATGGCAAATATGAATGATATGGCATATAATTTAAATGACATGGAATATAAAATAATGCTATCATATAATATGCATGGAAATAAAAATGAAAATAATAATGCATGAACATAGTATATGCTAAATAATATAACAAAAAAAATAATTAAATAAAAAGCATAGGATATCATGAAATATTCCAAATCATATAATAAACAATATAACATAACTCAAAATCATAAAAATATCCTAGAAATTATCATAGCAAAAATCACATATTATATAAAATACATGAATATGGAAAATGCAATGCATGAAAATGTATTTTTTTCCTTTAATTAAGGAAATCCGTATATCTAAAAAGATATCTGGCTACCTTAGGAATATATGTCAAATTAAATATTCTAAAACCAAAATACTTTGTGATTGTTTGAAAACAATTTTGAAAAGCTTGAATTAAAAATAAAAACTGGGCTATTTTTTTAAAAATGGCTCTAATTTCCTAAGTTTAAAATTCCGGACTTGACCACCCTTAACCCGAGACTTAAAAAATCATTTTTAGAGTTTAAAAAGGCTTAGAAACTACCCTAAGTCAGTAGCTAACCTTCCTAATCAGCCCCCTCTAAGTAACTTAACCAAAACAGAAAAATGATTTTTCTTTAAATTCAATTCTGACTCCACTGTTCAGTTTTAATCCACGATTTTTAACATATTTTTAAAAATTCTAAAAATTCTAAAAAAAATACTGGAGACTCAGGACATGTAAAACTACACGGAAAAAAATCAGCTTAATTTTCTGATTAAAGATGAATGCCCAAAAAAATCAGAAAAGTACGAGTACTGGGTGAAGAAACTTCTTTGCCAAAATACATTTATGTTAAAACCGAAAGTTGGTCTTTAAAATTGTTGCCCGGAGGTCTTTAAAACTGGTGCTCGGAGGTCTTTAAAATTGGTGCCCGAAGGTCTTTAAAACTGGTGCCCGAAGGTCTTTAAAATTGGTGCCTCAAGATCTTTAAAATTGGTGCCCGAAGGTCTTTAAAACTGGTGCCCGAAGGTCTTTAAAACTGGTACCCGAAGGTCTTTAAAATTGGTGCCCAGAGGTCTTTAAAACTGGTGCCTGAAGGTCTTTAAAACTGGTGCCCGAAGGTCTTTAAAATTGGTGCCCGAAGGTCTTTAAAACTGGTGCCCGAAGGTCTTTAAAATTAGTGCCTCAAGGTCTTTAAAACTGGTGCCCGAAGGTCTTTAAAATTGGTGCCCGAAGGTCTTTAAAATTGGTGCCTGAAGGTCTTTAAAACTGGTGCCCGAAGGTCTTTAATATTGGTGTTCGAAAATACCTTGACGACAGTCTCAAGGCTCAACTCGTTTGATAAACAAAAATGAATTCGATTTAAAACAGAAAGAAATACCTTGATAGTGATCTCGGAGTCTGAATCTTTTGAGAAGCAACACGATTTCTCTTTTGGGGAAGTCCAAGTTTCCCTGATTTCTGCACTGTTAGCTAAATGCAATGATGAGAATGTCATGCTTTGCAAATGCTTGTATGTTTCCTAAAATAAATGCAATCAAATGATTGTGCCATAATTTCTAATCCATGATTTCTTTGAGGTTCACAGATTATATGACTTCAGGATAGAGTCTTCAATTGTTCATTGATGCCCCACTTAAGGAATTCTTCACTCAAGATATCTTGTCAAACAGTCTCAGCTTCTGTCTCTCGCTGAAGTTCACAGATTTTCTGACTTCGTGATGGAGTTTCCACCACGTTCACTGTTTTCTTTATGGTGATCTTTCCAAACCTTTCCCAAGATTTAAATCTATTCCTTTGTAATACTTTGAAATCCCTTTATTTAAAGATTTTTATTACTAATCATCATTCAGTTTAATAACAACCATAATGCATCTCAAAAGTATATGAAAGAGAATATGAATCAAGCAAAAATTGTCATGAAAAGGATAACAAGAATTTATTGCAAAAAATGTTTTTGAAATAATAATATAAGAAACAAATGTAAGGTTATAGGCTGTAGATGCCTCGGATGCGGAATATCTTGGACCCCTCCTTTTTCAAACCATCTGAAATTTCTCTTGAACGAGCAATTCACTTGGGTAACCTCTTAGCTTCTGTAGTTACATCAGACTGAGTTGTTCCCCTTTCCTCTGATTGTCAGATACTTTCTCCCCCTTTAAACGGAGCATTGATTCAAGCTTTGATCAGTACTTGAGCCGCCTTTTGCAGGTTTTCAACTCAAGTGTCCTCCGTTCGGTATTAACTCACCTTTTGCGAGTTTTCGGCTCAAACCTCTCCTTTTACATTCTTTTTTCATTTCCATTCTTTTTTGTATTCTACCATGCATCTGAGAATTCTAAATGCTTCCAAGGTAAAAATATCAATTCAAAAGATGGGATGAATTCTGAGAATAACCTTTCAAATTAAGTACCCATGCTTGATCAAAATGGGCTTTTAAAGCATGTAATATAGGCCAAGGTTTAGGTTTAGAAAGAAAGGATAACATAGACCCAAAATGTGTTTAAGGGTGATTGGATCAAGGATCATTTCCTGAGGAGAACTCATTCTTGAAACATTTGTCTCTTTTTGGACTTTCTTTTCTTTTTTTTTTTTTTTTTTTTTTTTTGCTTTGTTGGCTTTCATTTGCCACATTTTCCGATGGCTTTTTTTTTTTTTTTGGCCATGATTTTTGATTATCTTTCCTCGCATTTGCCCTCCAGTGTAGAGGGTGATCCTTAATCAAGGTTTAAAGAAAGAAATAATTTTTAAGGCTCAAAGGGGTGACTAAGGATAATTTAGTGGAAGGAATATGAAAGATGGCCATTCATCATATAAGCATGAATATTTTCTTTGAAAAGCAATTCTCAGGGGAAATAGATATATAGAATTTCTATTTTTACACTTGAAATCATTCGAATTTCCATGTGCACAACATCACACTTTTTTTTTTCAAGCATAATATTTCTTCAGTTCATCAGCATTCACGGGATGTCTAATCATCTCCGTCTATCAGAGTTAGAATCAATGCTCCTCCAGAAAAAGCTCTTTTTAACACATAGGGTCCTTCCCAATTCGGAGCCCATTTTCCTCTTGGGTCTTTCACTATAGGGAGAATTTTTCTCAATACCAATTCACCCTCTCGGAACTGTCTAGGACGAACCTTCTTGTTGTGGGCTCGAATCATCCTTTTCTGATACAACTGCCCATGACAAATTGCTTTCAGTATTTTCTCCTCGATGAGATTCAACTGTTCATAATGAGCTCTAACCTATTCTGCTTCCTCTAGGCCAACTTCCATCAAAACCCGAAGTGAAGGGATCTCAACTTCAATAGGTAGCAGTACTTCCTGTATACCAAAGAAAACGGTGTTGCCCCTGTAGATGTACGGACCGAAGTACCATATGCATGAAGAGCAAACAGCAAGATCTCATGCCAATCCTTGTATACATTGGTTCAAATTGTGTATTATAGCCAAGATACGTGAAGATGAATATCTTCCTGTTTTGCATTTACCAGGTACATGTAGAAGCACTTTTGCAAAGAAGCGACGAGCAAAGCGCATGAGTTCAAATTGCCACAAATGTGCACGATGGACGTGTAACGGTAAATGTCGTTCTATTGGGATTCCGTCCTCTAATCGAGATGATAAAATTGAATTCATTAAGGATGGACTGAGTAAGGAGAATTTGGGTAATATCCAACTTTCTCTTGAGACGCATCCTAGTGGAGACGTACAAAGAGAAATTCTTGATTTATGGCCGCAATTCCAAAGGGAATGGCAACATCTTGGGAATTTGATGTTAAAAGACCCTGTTTGCCAGCTTGTAAGAAAACTGGATGGGAAGCATATCCTCGACTCATAGAAGGCGTTTAAGCCGTTTCTGGACGTAAAACCAGAGGAAGATGTGAGCCACAATCACAACTACAATAAATGACTTCTCAGCTTTTGGTTTGATTTGCAATAACTTTATTTCGGTTTAATTTATGTGTTGTTCGATTTGTGTAATTATTTTCATTTTTTTTTTTGCATTGGTCTTTTACGGTTGATTTTTCTTCCTGAAATCACGCAAAAATCTTTTGTTAGGTTAACATTTTCTTCTGACAGGTCAAATACACTTTCGGCGACATTATTACTCTTGTCTGATTCATTACTCAGTCCTCTATATATTACACCATGTACTCATTCTCTTTCAGGCACTTGAAAAAAAAAATGGAAAGTACTTCGTCCCAGCGCATTAAAAAAATTTGTGTCTTTGGAGGTGCTTATCCAGGGAAAAATAACATATTCGCTGATGAAGCCATAAGAGTTGGAGTAATACTTGCCCAACAAAAGATCCAGTTGATTTATGGAGGCGGTAGTTCGGGTTTAATGGGAGCAGTCGCTACAGCAGCACACGCCGGAGGAAGTCCAGTTCTAGGAATCGTGCCAAAACTATTCACAGGTTTTTGTGGACCTACCGTGGGTAAGGAAATACAAGTCTGGAGTATCCCTGAACGGATGACAATCATGTACCATTCTGCCGATGCATTCATTGCTTTACCAGGGGGTCTGGGTACATTGGAAGAAATAGCTTGCGTGGCTTCTTGGTCATCTTTGGTCAGAAATAAGAAACCCATTGGTTTGCTTAATATTAATGGTTATTTTAGTAATTTTCTTTCATATTTAGATAATGCTGTGGATAATGGATTCATGTTTTCAGAGGCAAGGAGAACCATAATTTCTGCTACAACCATTGAAGATTTACTCAAAAAGCTCCAAGCTTATGAGTATTTATCTGCTACGGTTGTTTCGCAAACGCTCGGAAAAAGAAAAAGAGATATGGACGAGCAAGGAGTGGATTGCACTCTGTCATTGTGACATTATCTAACATTTTGTTTGTTGTGTCTCAGTTATAATAAGTGGTTAGCAACCTCTGCAGGTAATATCTCCTAAATTCTACCTTTAGTAGGGGGTAAGGGACATATTTTGCTAATTTAAAAAAAAAAAAAGTTTGTTGTGTTTTAAGCAATTTAGAAGTATTCATTCTGAACAAGGTCTGAGTAAGGGAGACTTGAGACATACCTTGTCAGTTTGATTTTAATCTTTTTATGTTTACTTGTTAATTTTTGTTTAGTATTTTAGGATTAATTAGGTTGCATGAGTTTGTTTTGTTTTGAGTCTTAGTTATTCCTATTCTTATGTTATTAGTTCTTTTCTCTTACACATGATTCTTTCATTTGGGTTAATAGACTTACATTGAGGACAATGTAAGAATTAAGTGTGGGGGGAACGATTTAGGATTTCTTTTATTTTTGTCTACTTTTTTTTTTATGAGTCTTTATTATTATTATTATTTTAATGTGTTCTAGTTCCTTTTTAATACAATGATGAGATATGAATTGCATAAGTCTAAAACAGATTTATTAGTGAGAAGATTTTCATGAGAATTGAGCTTGATGTCAACCTTTTTATGAGCCAATGTTAATATGATATGTTGATTGAGAAAGAAGCATGTTTAGACTTAATCTGACTTGTATAATCATCCTTGTGAGTTTTTGAGCCTATAATGATTGATGCATTATACAAATCAATCTAATTTCTTTCTTGAGTGCTCTTATGATTACATGATTCTCTAGAACTTGCTTTAAACCGTTTGAGACTATATTGATACATGTGACAACATGAATATGATAGAGGCATTAGGATTATAACCAGAGCCAAACAGCCATCCATTATTAATGTTCTAAGAGAACATCACCACTAGTGAGCCAATTTGAGCCTACATTAAATATGCTATTTTATTGGTAACCAGAACTTACACCTAGCCTAAATATACTTATATCCTTACCCTTGTTCTAAAGATGGAATATATATTTTGAGACATATTGCAAAAATAAGGGATACTTTTTGAAAATTTGGGTTAGAACGAAAGATAAGTGTGGGGGAGGAGAGAGGCAAAAGTCAAGAGAAAAAGAAAGGGATCATTGTCAAATACATTCCCATATTAAAAAAAAAAAAAATCTTCTCTTGAACTTCTAGTTAAAGTAAAGAAAAAGATGTTACAAAGTTGGTTAGAATGAAGCAAAGGCTCAACATGAATATTTAGCCTATGTTATTATGTGCTTTATAAGAGTTTTGAGAAGTTTTATTCGTATGATCTTATTATGTCTCTAAACTCTATGAACTCTTTGGAACCTTTGTGATATCTTTATCCTTTTGTTCTTTAACCACATTATAACCCTTTGGCCCCATTACAACCTTGAAAAAAGACCTCTTGATTTATGAAATTGTATGATCTAAATAGTGGAGAATAGGTGGACAAGCAAGCATATGGTAGAACTGTTTTCATGAGATTGATTGAGTGTAAACACTTTACCACTACTTTAAAGAGTGAAAATCATGAGAGTATAGTGAGAAGTTGAGATTAAGTTGAATATGCACTATTTTGATTGAAATATGTTATGTTAATATTGGCTTAACTCATTTATTTACATTCAAGCATGAATTTTTGTGAAATTCTTTGAGCTATTGATTAGTTTATAAGACTTGTTCAAAGATTGTCTCTAATTTATATTGAAAGGATTAGGAGTAAATATTTTTAGTGTATGTAGTTTACTTATATTTTAGTTTTTCAATGTTTGTGGGTATCGTTCTAGCAAACCCTCACGAGACTAAACTCGTCCACTAGGGACACCTAGGGGTTTAAAGGCTTGTGTCACATGCTAAGTGCCACCGTGATTTCCAACGAAAATGGATTAGATTAGATTTTCTTATTTTATTTTTATTGAGTCGTTGCTAGGGACTAGCAACAATCTAAGTGTGGGGGTGTGATAACTCGTATAATTATATAGTTCTTAGTTATGTTTTATTATTGTTTTGTGTCAAATACGAGTTATTATTGCTTAGTCTAATTGTGTTTATGATATTTTATATTTTTATGTAATTTGGTGTTTTTCACGAGTTTCTTTGAGTGATTTCAGATTACTAGGTTAAATCAAGAATTAAGGGCAAATCCAATTCAGTTCCAGTTCCGACACCTTTTGCCATATCAGCTATATCTGGAGTTTCACTGAAGTATTAAGGCTGAAATTTTTACAGTGCATATTTAAGAGGCATATCTATCTTTTTCATGTTTTACACTTCTTGAAATGGAGTCGTTTTCCCTAGCGAAATCGACCATCAAGTTGGCTGATGTGCAATGACGTCTGTGCTGACCTGTTTTGGTATTTTGACCATATCTTCCGATCCACATGAGCAAATGATCTGATTCCAACGACTATAGATCCGTAACTGATAGGGGTATATTTTGCTAGAAGACCATTTGATCAGATCGAGCCTCCAACATTGACACAATCGACCATCAAGATGGCTAATCAGAATTGTCATACAATATGACGAAAATTGTTAGAAAAATGCACTCACCTATTATACCTACCTTTGAAATTTATAAAGCTTGTCTCTTGTCATTTAGCTCTCCAAAATGTGTATAAATAGAGGGCCTTGGATGATTGTAAGAGTATCAATATAGATTGGTAGGATATTAGCCATTGTAATAAAATTCTCTAAGTTTTCTTCTTCTTTCCTTTCTCTAGTGGTCTTCTAGAAAAATATACCCCTATCAGTTACGGATCCATAGCCGTTGGAATCAGATCATTTGCTCATGTGGATCGGAAGATATGGTCAAAATACCAAAACAGGTCAGCACAGACGTCATTGCACATCAGCCAACTTGATGGTCGATGCATGAAAATAAAAATGCAATGCATGAAATGTATTTTTTCCTTTAATTAAGGAAATCCGTATATCTAAAAAGATATCCGGCTACCTTAGGAAAATATGTCAAATTAAATATTCTAAAACCAAAATACTTTGTGATTGTTTGAAAACAATTTTGAAAAGCTTGAATTAACAATAAAAACTGGGCTAAAAATTTTTAAATGGCTCTAATCTCCTAAGTTTAAAAAATCCAGACTTGACTACCCTTAGCCCGGGACTTGAAAAACCATTTTTAGAGTTTAAAAGGCTTAGAAATCACCCTAAGTCAGTAGCTAACCCTCCTAATCAGCCCACTCTAAGTAGATTAACCAAAACAGAAAATTGGTTTTTCTTTAAATTCAATTCTGACTCCATTGTCCAGTTTTAATCCATGATTTTTTTACCCTATTTTTAAAAATTCCAAAAATTTTGAAAAAATTACTGGAGACTCAGGACATGTAAAACTACACGAGAAAAAATCGGCTTAATTTTTTGATCAAAGATGAATTCCTAGAAAAACCAGAGATGTACGAGTTTTTGGAGGAGAAAAAACTGCTTTGTTTTTCTTTAAAATCAATTCTGACTTCACTGTCCAGTTTTAATCCACGATTTCTTATCCTATTTTTAAAAATTCCAAAAATTCTAAAAACAATACTGGAGACTCAAGACATGTAAAACTACACGATAAAAAAGCGGCTTAATTTTTTGATCAAATATGAATTCCCAGAAAAACCAGAGATGTACGAGTTTTTGGTGGAGAAAAAATTGCTTTGTTTTTCTTTAAAATCAATTCTGACTCCTATGCAGTAATTCAAGCCGATAAATCCCGAAAAAATACCAAATGAGCTCCAAAAATTATGAAAACTTCCAGATCACACTTTTTAATTATTTTGAAGAGATTGGTGAAGAAAAATCTTGATTTGGAGCTCGTTTAAAAAATGGTAAAAAGTAGGGGCATAAAAGGACATTTTGGGAAAATTTGATGGAGACTCAATTAAGAGTTGTAAACCCAAGTGCAGGTTATGTTCAAGTAATAAATTCTCGGGTGTCCGAGGTCGAACCATAGGGAAGCGTATTAGTAAGTATAAGTTTATAAATATATAAGAAAAAGAAAGTAAACAAGATATTAGGGAATCAACAACAAAACAAGATAAACAAGATATTAGAGAACAAAATAAACAAAACAACATAAAAGAAATTAAACAAGATATAAACAAAACAATAAGAAAAGATGTTGAGGTTAGAGAATCCACTCTTGGTGTTATGCTAAGATTAATCTTGTTTTATTACACAATTGAAATTCACACATAAGGGAGATTCCAATCGGAAGGTTTAGCAATTCAGTCCAAATTGTCCAACGTCCATAGCATATGATATTATGTTCATTTGGTGTCCTCAAAACTCACAAAAAGAGTCCAAGCATTCCTTATGCCAAGGTATATGTCTACAACAAATCAAGGTTATGAAACCAAGCATTTACTGTGCCATTTTCATTGTCAATAATGAATCAAGATCCCTACTTTGCAAGTATGATTTTAAACCAAAAGAAAATATTATCTATACTAGTGTTTATAAATGATGATTCATTTTAGCTCATGTTTAAGAGACTAACCTTAGCATTTACCAAAAGCTTCACCTCATCACCTCAACAATATGATTAGCAACACATACTAGATATGAATAAAATGAAAAGAAATGTAAGAAAAATAAGTAAATAAAAAAAAAAAAAAAAACTAGAGAAAGGAAAGAAGAAGAAAACTTAGAGAATTTTATTACAATGGCTAATATCCTACCAATCTATATTGATACTCTTACAATCATCCAAGGCCCTCTATTTATACACATTTTGGAGAGATAAATGACAAGAGACAAGCTTTATAAATTTCAAAGGTAGGTATAATAGGTGAGTGCATTTTTCTAACAATTTTCGTCATATTGTATGACAATTCTGATCAGCCAGCTTGATGGTCGATTTTGTCAATGTTGGAGCCTCGATCTGATCAAATGGTCTTCTAGAAAAATATACCCCTATCAGTTATGGATCCATAGCCGTTGGAATCGGATCATTTGCTCATTTGGATCGGAAGATATGGTCAAAATACCAAAACAGGTTAGCACAGACGTCATTGCACATCAGCCAACTTGATGGTCGATTTCGCTAGGGAAAACGACTCCGTTTCAAGAAGTGTAAAACATGAAAAAGATAGATATGCCTATTAACTATGCACTGTAAAATTTTCAGCCTTAATGCTTCTTTGAAACTCCAGATATAGCTGATATGGCAAAAGGTGTCGGAACTGGAACTGAATTGGATTTGCCCTTAATTCTTGATTTAACCTAGTAATCTGAAATCACTCAAAGAAACTCGTGAAAAACACCAAATTACATAAAAATATAAAATATCATAAACACAATTAGACTAAGCAATAATAACTCGTATTTGACACAAAACAATAATAAAACATAACTAAGAACTATATAATTATACGAGTTATCACACCCCCACACTTAGATTGTTGCTAGTCCCTAGCAACGACTCAATAAAAATAAAATAAGAAAATCTAATCTAATCCATTTTCGTTGGAAATCACGGTGGCACTTAGCATGTGACACAAGCCTTTAAACCCCTAGGTGTCCCTAGTGGACGAGTTTAGTCTCGTGAGGGTTTGCTAGAACGATACCCACAAACATTGAAAAACTAAAATATAAGTAATCTACATACACTAAAAATATTTACTCCTAATCCTTTCAATATAAATTAGAGACAATCTTTGAACAAGTCTTATAAACTAATCAATAGCTCAAAGAATTTCACAAAAATTCATGCTTGAATGTAAATAAATGAGTTAAGCCAATATTAACATAACATATTTCAATCGAAATAGTGCATATTCAACTTAATCTCAACTTCTCACTATACTCTCATGATTTTCACTCTTTAAAGTAGTGGTAAAGTGTTTACACTCAATCAATCTCATGAAAACAGTTCTACCATATGCTTGCTTGTCCACCTATTCTCCACTATTTAGATCATACAACTTCATAAATCAAGAGGTCTTTTTTCAAGGTTGTAATGGGGCCAAAGGGTTATAATGTGGTTAAAGAACAAAAGGATAAAGATATCACAAAGGTTCCAAAGAGTTCATAGAGTTTAGAGACATAATAAGATCATACGAATAAAACTTCTCAAAACTCTTATAAAGCACATAATAACATAGGCTAAATATTCATGTTGAGCCTTTGCTTCATTCTAACCAACTTTGTAACATCTTTTTCTTTACTTTAACTAGAAGTTCAAGAGAAGTTTTTTTATTTTTTATTTATTTATTATTTTTTTTAATATGGGAATGTATTTGACAATGATCCCTTTCTTTTTCTCTTGACTTTTGCCTCTCTCCTCCCCCACACTTATCTTTCGTTCTAACCCAAATTTTCAAAAAGTATCCCTTGTTTTTGCAATATGTCTCAAAATATATAATCCATCTTTAGAACAAGGGTAAGGATATAAGTATATTTAAGCTAGGTGTAAGTTCTGGTTACCAATAAAATAGCATATTTAATGTAGGCTCAAATTGGCTCACTAGTGGGGATGTTCTCTTAGAACATTAATAATGGATGGCTGTTTGGCTCTGGTTATAATCCTAATGCCTCTATCATATTCATGTTGTCACATGTATCAATATAGTCTCAAACGGTTTAAAGCAAGTTCTAGAGAATCATGTAATCATAAGAGCACTCAAGAAAGAAATTAGATTGATTTGTATAATGCATCAATCATTATAGGCTCAAAAACTCACAAGGATGATTATACAAGTCAGATTAAGTCTAAACATGCTTCTTTCTCAATCAACATATCATATTAACATTGGCTCATAAAAAGGTTGACATCAAGCTCAATTCTCATGAAAATCTTCTCACTAATAAATCTGTTTTAGACTTATGCAATTCATATCTCATCATTGTATTAAAAAGGAACTAGAACACATTAAAAAAATAATAATAATAATAAAGACTCATAAAAAAAAATAGTAGACAAAAATAAACGAAATCCTAAATCGTTCCCCCCACACTTAATTCTTACATTGTCCTCAATGTAAGTCTATTAACCCAAATGAAAGAATCATGTGTAAGAGAAAAGAACTAATAACATAAGAATAGGAATAACTAAGACTCAAAACAAAACAAACTCATGCAACCTAATTAATCCTAAAATACTAAACAAAAATTAACAAGTAAACATAAAAAGATTAAAATCAAACTGACAAGGTATGTCTCAAGTCTCCCTTACTCAGACCTTGTTCAGAATGAATACTTCTAAATTGCTTAAAACACAACAAACTTTTTTTTTTTTTAAATTAGCAAAATATGTCCCTTACCCCCTACTAAAGGTAGAATTTAGGAGATATTACCTGCAGAGGTTGCTAACCACTTATTATAACTGAGACACAACAAACAAAATGTTAGATAATGTCACAAAGACAGAGTGCAATCCACTCCTTGCTCGTCCATATCTCTTTTTCTTTTTCCGAGCGATTGTGAAACAACCGTAGCAGATAAATACTCATAAGCTTGGAGCTTTTTGAGTAAATCTTCAATGGTTGTAGCAGAAATTATGGTTCTCCTTGCCTCTGAAAACATGAATCCATTATCCACAGCATTATCTAAATATGAAAGCAAAATACTAAAATAACCATTAATATTAAGCAAACCAATGGGTTTCTTATTTGTGACCAAAGATGACCAAGAAGCCACGCAAGCTATTTCTTCCAATGTACCCAGACCTCCTGGTAAAGCAATGAATGCATCGGCAGAATGGTACATGATTGTCATCCGTTCAGGGATACTCCAGACTTGTATTTCCTTACCCACGGTAGGTCCACAAAAACTTGTGAATAGTTTTGGCACTATTCCTAGAACTGGACTTCCTCCGGCGTGTGCTGATGTAGCGACTGCTCCCATTAAGCCCGTACTACCGCCTCCATAAATCAACTGGATCTTTTGTTGGGCAAGTATTACTCCAACTCTTATGGCTTCATCAGCGAATATGTTATTTTTCCCTGGATAAGCACCTCCAAAGACACAAATTTTTTTAATGCGCTGGACGAAGTACTTTCCATTTTTTTTTCAAGTGCCTAAAAGAGAATGAGTACATGGTGTAATATATAGAAGACTGAGTAATGAATCAGACAAGAGTAATAATGTCGCCGAAAGTGTATTTGACCTGTCAGAAGAAAATGTTAACCTAATGGAGCACCCAAAAGAGTGTATCTTATTTAACCTTGCACTAAAAAGATAAATTATAAGTATAGTAGTTAGCAAGGGTCGAGTCCTCAGGGATTGGGTTTTAGTTTATAAGTTAATAGTTTAAAACTTAAATTCAAGAACAATAAAAGAAAAGGGGTTTTTGAAGCCAGATTTAAACTAAAGTAAATAATAAGAAGAAGATGCAAGGCGGTATAACCAGCCAATAAAAATATATATACTAAATTAGGCGGTATAACCAGCCAATAAAAATATGTATACTAAATTAGGCGGTATAACCAGCCAATAAAAGTAAAACAAAGTTAATATACAAATTAGGCGGTATAACCAGCCAATAAAAATAAATATACTTTTAAAAATAAGCAAACTAGAAAAGTAAGAAAACAAGTAAGTAAGAAGAATCAAATATGAAAAATATGGTTAAGGTTTCATTCTCCACCACTAGACATCATTAAGAATCAATTTCAGATCTATCAATATCAACCAACTATCAAAGTTAACAACCGTAGATAACAACAAGCTCTGTTATCCCAATCTTTCCTTAGTTTGTCGTTAAATAGAACAAGCTCTCTATTTAATCTCTAACCATTAAACAACCTAGAATAAGCTCTCTAAATTCAATTTAATGGCAGCTTTATGATGAGAAAGATAGGTTGATCTAAGCAACAAACACATAAGCTCGGATTGTTCAACTTAGGTTATGTTCCACTTTGCAATTATTGAAAACTTGACCATAATCATTAATCACAAATTGCCACTTATGAATAGGAAATCAAGACAATTACACGGATCAAGACTCCTAAACTAGCAATAGATAATTATCAAGATCTATCTAGTTGTACACCTAAACAAATCAAGACAACATCATGAACAATTCTTGTAGAAGAACATAAGCAACTTTGATAGAAAATTAATGATAGATAGAATCTGAAAATCAATTATAAAACATGTCTAGAGCTTTGAAATCACCCTTAACCAAATAGAAGTTTAGCCTAGCATAGGCATTATAAACATAAACATAAAATTAAAGAAAATCTAAGAAGAAAATAAAAGAAAGAAAGAAGAAGAGGAAGAATATTAATTATCCAACCTCTTGCTCTCTCTAAAGAAAAAGAAAACTAGAGAAAAGAAAGAAAACTAGAGAAAAGAAAGAAGAAGAAAACTTAGAGAATTTTATTAAAATGGCTAATATCCTACCTATGTACAATATGATCCTCTACAATCATCCAAGGCCCTCTATTTATACACATTTTGGAAGGCTAAATGACAAGAGACAAGCTTTACAAATTTCAAAGGTAGGTATAATAGGTGGGTGAATTTTTCTAACAATTTTCGTCATATTGTATGACAATTTTGATCAGCCAACTTGATGGTCGATTTCGTCAATGTTGGAGGCCTGATCTGATCACATGGTCTTCTAGAAAAAGGTTCCCCTATCAGTTACGGATCCATAGCCGTTGGAATCAGCTCATTTGCTGATGTGGATAAGCAGATATGGGCAAAATACGAAAACATGTCAGCACAGACGTCATTGCACATCAGCCAACTTGATGGTCGATTTCGTCAATATTAGAGGCCTGATCTGATCATATGGTCTTCTAGACAAAGGTTCCCGTATCAGTTATGGATACATAGCCATTGGAATCAGCTCATTTGCTGATGTGGATAAGCAGATATGGGCAAAATACGAAAACAGGTCAGCACAGACGTCATTGCACATCAGCCAACTTGATGGTCGATTTCGCTAGGGAAAACGACTCCGTTTCAAGAAGTATAAAACATGAAAAAGATAGATATGCCTCTTAGCTTTGCACGGCTACAAATTTCAGCCTTATTGCTTCAGTGAAACTCCAGATATAGCTGATATGGAAAAATGTGTCGGAACTGGAACTGAACTGGATTTGCCCTTAATTCTAGTAATCTGAAATCACTCAAAGAAACTTGTGAAAAACACCAAATTACATAAAAAATATAAAAGATCATAAACACAATTAGACTAAACAATAATAACTCGTATTTGACACAAAACAATAATAAAACATAACTAAAAACTATATAATTATACGAGTTATCACACCCCCACACTTAGATTGTTGCTAGTCCCTAGCAACGACTCAATAAAAATAAAATAAGAAAATCTAATCTAATCCACTTTCGTAGGAAATCACGGTGGCACTTAGCATGTGACACAAGCCTTTAAACCCCTAGGTGTCCCTAGTGGACGAGTTTAGTCTCGTGAGGGTTTACTAGAACGATACCCACAAACATTGAAAAACTAAAATATAAATAAACTACATATACTGAAAATATTTACTCCTATTCCTTTCAATATAAATTAGAGACAATCTTTGAACAAGTCTTATAAACTAATCAATAGCTTAAAGAATTTCACAAAAAATCATGCTTGAATGTAAATTGTTTGAGTTAAGCCAATATTAACATAACATATTTCAATCAAAATAGTGCACATTCAAACTTAATCTCAACTTCTCACATGGGATACTCTCATGATTTTCACTCTTTAAAGTAGTGGTAAAGTGTTTACACTCAATCAATCTCATGAAAATAGTTCTACCATATGCTTGCTTGTCTACCTATTCTCCACTAAAAGATCATGCAACTTCATAAATGAAGAGGTCTTTAATCAAGGTTGTAATGGGGCCAAGAGGTAATAATGTGGTTAAAGAATAAAAAGGAAAAGATATCACAAACATTCCAAAGACTTCATAGAATTTAGAGACAAAATAAGATTTTGCAAATAAAACTTTCTCAATATTCTTTAGAAGTACATAATCACATAGGCTGAATATTTCATGTTGAGCCTTTACTTCATTCTAACCAACTTTCGAACATCTTTTTCTTTTCTTTAACTAGAAGTTCAAGAGATTATTCAAAAATTGTTTTTTTTCTTTTCACATGGGAATGTATTTGGCAATATTGCCTCTATTTTTCTCTTGACTTTTGCCTTTCTCCTCCCCCACACTTATCTTTTGTTCTAACCCAAATTTTCAAAAAGTATCCCTTGTTTTTGCAATATGTCTCAAACATTCTAGTCCATCTTTAGAACAAGGGTAAAGATATAAATGTGTTTAGGCTAGGTGTAAGATGTGGTTACCAAATAAATAGCTTATTCACTGTAGGCTCAAATTGGTTCACTGGAGGGATGTTCTCTTGGAACATCAATAAGGGATGGCTGTTTGGCCCTAGTTAAAAAGTCCTAATGCCTCTATCATATTCATGTTGTTACATGCATCAATATAGTCTCAAATGGTTTAAAGCAAGTTCTAGAGAATCATGTAATCATAAGAGCACTAAAGAAAGAAATTAGATTGATTTGTATAATGCATCAATCATTATAGGCTCAAAAACTCACAAGAATGATTATACAAGTCAGATTAAGTCTAAACATGCTTTTTTCTCAATCAACATATCATATTAACATTGGCTCATAAAAATTAGTATCAAGCTTAATTCTCATGAAAATCTTCTCACTAGTAACCAGTTTAGACCTATGCAATTCATATCTCATCATTGTATTAAAAAGGAACTAAAACACGCTAAAAATAATAATAATAAAGACTCAAAAAAAAAAATAGTAGACAAAAATAAAAGAAATCCTAAATCATTCCCCCCACACTTAATTCTTACATTGTCCTCAATGTAAGTCTATTAACCCAAATGAAAGAATCATGTGTAAGAGAAAAGAACTAATAACATAAGAATAGAAATAACTAAGACTCAAAACAAAAGAAACTCATGCAACCTAAATAATCCTAAAATACTAAACAAAAATTAACAAGTAAACATAAAAAATAAAAATAAAAACAATAAAAATAAAAATAATAAAAGAAAAAGGAAAAGAAAGAGAAAGAGAAAGAGAAAGCAAATCTGAATATGGAAGGTTGGCAATTTCTTCTTTAATTGGGTTGCCTTCCCAATTAACACTTGAGTTAGTGTTTTGAACCTAACCAACACCCCTTCTTGGCTTTTTAGGCTTGTCAGGCTCATACATGAAATTTTCCAAATTTATGCGTTTGAGAGGAAGCTTTCTTTGCACAACAGTGGATGCATTCTCCATTACAAGTATTATTCCATCATCCTTTGTGGTGCATATCTCATCGAGGAATGGAGCATATTTTGGTACTTGTTGAATGACATCCACAAACAAACTGTTTAAGGTTTCCAGCGTGTCTTGTTCATGTTCATCCTCCTTGAACTTTGCGAATCTACTAGGAAAAGGTGGAGAAGAAACATTAGTAAAAATTGGAATCTCAAACGTTACCTCAGGTGCCGAAATACTCTTATTTGGATCATTGGTTTCAATATCCTCAAGAATAGAATTCATCTCTAATTTTGTCTCATCCTCATCTTGTTCCTCATTCCTCAAGGTCACAATAGTAGCATTCTCCTTTGGGTTAATCATCGTTTGGGCAGGGAGTTCTTCAGATCTTTGTGCTACCCATACCACTATACTACTAGCCAATAGGCTCATTTGCCTTTCCAAACTCTGGATACTTGCCCTTGTTTCCTGTTGAAATTGCAAAGTATCAGTAACAAGAGAATAGACAAGATCTTCTAAAGAAGTACCTGAGTTTTGAGTCATATGTGGTGGTTGAAAAAGATCTGGTTCTTGGGACCATGATTGATTGAAGCTAGATGGATGAGTGTAATTGGCATAAGGATCTACTTCTTGGTAATTTTTCGAGTAGCCATAATTAGTATGATCCCACCATCCCTCATGGTAAGTGTTTGAGTAATGATCATACTGTTGGTCTTGGAACCCTTGATGGCCTTGACATCCTCCCATGGCCAATTGTTGAACTGGGGAGGTGAGATTGGCTTGTTGATTCTCCATGTTCATGTATGCCACCAACTCTTCAAGTGTTAGATTGCTCAATTCCATTGTTTTTTTTTTTTTTTTTTTAAATTTGAAAAGAAAAACTTGTATGTACAAGAAAATAAAACTAATTAGAACTGAAAATAAGAATAAACCAAGTAACAAATAAACTAAAGAAAGCAATCCCCGGCAACGGCGCCAAAAATTTGGAGCACCCAAAAGAGTGTATCTTATTTAACCTTGCACTAAAAAGATAAATTATAAGTATAGTAGTTAGCAAGGGTCGAGTCCTCAGGGATTGGGTTTTAGTTTATAAGTTAATAGTTTAAAACTTAAATTCAAGAACAATAAAAGAAAAGGGGTTTTTGAAGCCAGATTTAAACTAAAGTAAATAATAAGAAGAAGATGCAAGGCGGTATAACCAGCCAATAAAAATATATATACTAAATTAGGCGGTATAACCAGCCAATAAAAATATGTATACTAAATTAGGCGGTATAACCAGCCAATAAAAGTAAAACAAAGTTAATATACAAATTAGGCGGTATAACCAGCCAATAAAAATAAATATACTTTTAAAAATAAGCAAACTAGAAAAGTAAGAAAACAAGTAAGTAAGAAGAATCAAATATGAAAAATATGGTTAAGGTTTCATTCTCCACCACTAGACATCATTAAGAATCAATTTCAGATCTATCAATATCAACCAACTATCAAAGTTAACAACCGTAGATAACAACAAGCTCTGTTATCCCAATCTTTCCTTAGTTTGTCGTTAAATAGAACAAGCTCTCTATTTAATCTCTAACCATTAAACAACCTAGAATAAGCTCTCTAAATTCAATTTAATGGCAGCTTTATGATGAGAAAGATAGGTTGATCTAAGCAACAAACACATAAGCTCGGATTGTTCAACTTAGGTTATGTTCCACTTTGCAATTATTGAAAACTTGACCATAATCATTAATCACAAATTGCCACTTATGAATAGGAAATCAAGACAATTACACGGATCAAGACTCCTAAACTAGCAATAGATAATTATCAAGATCTATCTAGTTGTACACCTAAACAAATCAAGACAACATCATGAACAATTCTTGTAGAAGAACATAAGCAACTTTGATAGAAAATTAATGATAGATAGAATCTGAAAATCAATTATAAAACATGTCTAGAGCTTTGAAATCACCCTTAACCAAATAGAAGTTTAGCCTAGCATAGGCATTATAAACATAAACATAAAATTAAAGAAAATCTAAGAAGAAAATAAAAGAAAGAAAGAAGAAGAGGAAGAATATTAATTATCCAACCTCTTGCTCTCTCTAAAGAAAAAGAAAACTAGAGAAAAGAAAGAAAACTAGAGAAAAGAAAGAAGAAGAAAACTTAGAGAATTTTATTAAAATGGCTAATATCCTACCTATGTACAATATGATCCTCTACAATCATCCAAGGCCCTCTATTTATACACATTTTGGAAGGCTAAATGACAAGAGACAAGCTTTACAAATTTCAAAGGTAGGTATAATAGGTGGGTGAATTTTTCTAACAATTTTCGTCATATTGTATGACAATTTTGATCAGCCAACTTGATGGTCGATTTCGTCAATGTTGGAGGCCTGATCTGATCACATGGTCTTCTAGAAAAAGGTTCCCCTATCAGTTACGGATCCATAGCCGTTGGAATCAGCTCATTTGCTGATGTGGATAAGCAGATATGGGCAAAATACGAAAACATGTCAGCACAGACGTCATTGCACATCAGCCAACTTGATGGTCGATTTCGTCAATATTAGAGGCCTGATCTGATCATATGGTCTTCTAGACAAAGGTTCCCGTATCAGTTATGGATACATAGCCATTGGAATCAGCTCATTTGCTGATGTGGATAAGCAGATATGGGCAAAATACGAAAACAGGTCAGCACAGACGTCATTGCACATCAGCCAACTTGATGGTCGATTTCGCTAGGGAAAACGACTCCGTTTCAAGAAGTATAAAACATGAAAAAGATAGATATGCCTCTTAGCTTTGCACGGCTACAAATTTCAGCCTTATTGCTTCAGTGAAACTCCAGATATAGCTGATATGGAAAAATGTGTCGGAACTGGAACTGAACTGGATTTGCCCTTAATTCTAGTAATCTGAAATCACTCAAAGAAACTTGTGAAAAACACCAAATTACATAAAAAATATAAAAGATCATAAACACAATTAGACTAAACAATAATAACTCGTATTTGACACAAAACAATAATAAAACATAACTAAAAACTATATAATTATACGAGTTATCACCTAACAAAAGATTTTTGCGTGATTTCAGGAAGAAAATCAAAAAGAGAAGAAAAATCAACCGTAAAAGACCAATGCAAAAAAAAACGAAAATAATTACACAAATCGAACAACACGTAAATTAAACCGAAATAAAGTTATTGCAAATCAAACCAAAAGCTGAGAAGTCATTTATTGTAGTTGTGATTGTGGCTCACATCTTCCTCTGGTTTTACGTCCAGAAACGGCTTAAACGCCTTCTATGAATCGAGGATATGCTTCCCATCCAGTTTTCTTACAAGCTGGCAAACAGGGTCTTTTAACATCAGATTCCCAAGATGTTGCCATTCCCTTTGGAATTGCGGCCATAAATCAAGAATTTCTCTTTGTACGTCTCCACTAGGATGCGTCTCAAGAGAAAGTTGGATATTACCCAAATTCTCCTTACTCAGTCCATCCTTAATGAATTCAATTTTATCATCTCGATTAGAGGACGAAATCCCAATAGAACGACATTTACCGTTACACGTCCATCGTGCACATTTGTGGCAATTTGAACTCATGCGCTTTGCTCGTCGCTTCTTTGCAAAAGTGCTTCTACCTGTACCTGGTAAATGCAAAACAGGAAGATATTCATCTTCACGTACCTTGGCTTCAATTATCCAACGTATGTCTTCAGGAATCCCTTTGTGCATAAGCATTCTTAATCTTTCAAATCGAACTTGGTAAAGCTTCAATAAAATATTCCGAGGAAAAGGAGGAAATCGTTTCTGCAATCTTGTGAGAATATCATCCATCTTGAAAAAAAAATGAAAAAGAAATTGAAAGAGAAATTTATATACAATATCAGTTTTGTGGGTAGCTGATGGGACCGACTTAAATAATCACGGAATACCGTTATCCGCCATTTAACCGGGGTTAAAAAAAATGTATTTTTTTTTTGAAGATTAGTAAAAATTATATTTACATCTAGTTATTTTCAAAACAAGGATCAGAAAGAAAAACAACCTCTTCTTGAGTAACATGATTCTCCAAAAAGAGTTTGAGTCTTTGTCCATTTACCTTGAATACGTTACCATTTCTAGGATTCTCAATGTCAACTGCTCCATAATGATACACATGCTTAACCACAAATGGGCCAGTCCATCTTGATCTCAACTTACCAGGAAATATGTGAAGTCTAGAATTATAAAGTAGAACTTTTTGCCCAACATCAAATGTTTTTCTTGAAATTAACTTGTCATGAAAGGCTTTAGTTCTTTCTTTATGAATTTTAGAATTCTCATATGCATCATTTCTGAGTTCCTCAAGTTCATTTATGACTGGAAAAGTTTCATTCTCACCCAAAAAGGAATATTTTAGCTCGGATGGCAATGGTTTTAAATCCAGCTTGGGTGGTTCAATAGTTGATGGTACAGTGACATTTGTGAGTGATGGAAGTTCCTCAAACTTTTGTTTCCAACAATGCTTAACCTGAAAAGAATTTAACAAAGAATCAGTGTGTGAAATTTCTGAAGCATTATCAAACTCACATTCAATTAAATAAGCTTCTAAAGGATCATGGAATGTGGTAGTGGTGAGATGTTCATGAACAAGTTCTTCAATGAAATCCACTTCATGTACTTCTGAATCATCACCAGGTTGCTTGCAAATGTTGAACACATTTAATTCTAAAGTCATATTTCCAAAAGAAATGTTCAAAATACCATTCCTGCAATTTATCAGAGCATTAGAAGTTACAAGAAATGGACGGCCTAATATAACAGGAATTTGAACATTTGGATTTGAAACAGGATGTGTGTCCAAAACAATAAAATCAACAGGGAAGTAAAAATTTTCAATTTGAACCAAAACATCTTCAACTATCCCTCGAGGAATTTTTACAGAACGATCAGCTAGTTGAAGTGTAACAGGTGTTTCCTTGAGTTCACCTAAACCTAACTGTTGATAAACAGAAAAAGGCAAAAGATTAACACTAGCACCAAGATCAAGCAATGCACGTTCTATTCTAGTGTTTCCAATGATGCATGAGATTGTTGGACATCCAGGATCTTTGAATTTTGGTGGAGTAAGGTACTGAATGATTGAGCTCACACTTTCCGTCAGAAATGCTTTCTTTTGTACATTATGTTTCCTTTTAACTGTGCACATGTCCTTCAAAAATTTAGCATAAGATGGAACTTGTTTGATTGCATCCAATAAAGGAATGTTAATCTTAACTTGTTTGAAAAGTTCATAAATTTCTGCATTTTGATTCAAATTCTTTATTGTTTGCAACCTTTGAGGAAAAGGAGCAGGATGCATACCTTTTTCTTTGTCCAAATTTTCAAGAAGTTCAGACTTACCATCATCCTTACCATTACTTTTCGGAGGGGAAGGAGGATCTTGGTCTTTTGATGAAATGTTTTTGTCAATTGCCTTTCCACTTCGAAGAGTTGTGATAGAACTGGCATTTTCCTGTTGAGTTTCATTGGAGCAAGAAACAAGACATTGAGTAGAAGGGTTAGGCTGAGGTTGAGCAGGAAACTTACCTTTTTCTTGAGTGCGTAATAAAGCTGTCAATGTGGACAAGGTGTTTTTGATCTCATTGATGTCCTGTGAAGTTTGGTTATTCACATTTGCTTGTGTTTGCATGAATGCTTGCAATGTCTCTTCCAAGGTTTGTACACGTGAAGGTTGATAGGAAAAAGTGTTGCCCGGCTTTTGAGATTGTGGTACCTGAACATGATTATTATTCCGCCAACTGAAGTTGGGATGATTTCTCCATTCAGGGTTATACGTTTCAAAGTAAGGAGAAGGAAAAGGCTTTTTAAAATGTGTTTATGGAATTTACTTGATCATGCAACGCTTCTTTAAGAATGGGAATGTTTGGACATTCAGAAGTGGGGTGTCCCATGATTTCACAAATTCCACAACTTCCTTCATTTTTAACCGTTTTGACTTCTTTTACTTCTCTAAGTTCCATGGCTTCAATCTTTCTAGCCAAATTAGCTACTTTAACTTTTATCTCATCTTCTTGACTAAAATGATATTTACCTCTGTTAGAAACAATATTATATCTATTGGAACTTTCAGAGGAATTATCTATGTGCCAGGCTTGAGAGTTATCTGCCAAATGGTCTAGGTAGTCAAAGGCTTCTTCAGGTTCTTTTTCTAGAAACTCACCGTTACACATTGTTTCAACAAATTGTTTAGTTTCGGGAGTTAAACTTTCATAAAAGAAACTAATAAGATGCCATTTTTCAAAACCATGATGTGGACAAGAACTTAACAAATCTTTAAAACGCTCCCAGCACTGAAAAAATGCTTCATTTTGATTTTGATTGAAATTTTGAATCTGTCTTTTCAAAGCAGTAGTTTCATGTGCTGGAAAAAATTTCTTTAGAAACTCAGTTTGTAATTCTTGCCATGTGCCAATTGACCTTGGTTTTAAATTATGAAGCCAAATTTTTGCTTTATCTTTTAAAGAAAAAGGAAATAATTTTAGCTTGACAATTTCATTTGTACATTGTTGGTCATTAAAGGTGACACATACATCTTCGAAGTCTTTTAGAAACGAGTAAGCACTTTCCGATTCTAACCCATGAAAATTTGGAAGCAAAGCTATCATACCTGGTTTAAAACGAAAGTTGTTTGCATTGAGAAGAAAAATAAAACAAGAGGGTGATGAGCTTCGAGTTGGTTGCAAGTAGTCACGCATGGTGCGTACTTGTCTGTTCTCATCTTCAGCATGAACAGTTTCATTGTCAGCTATGGTAGGAGTTGTATTAGAAAGATTACCTGAAAAAGTTTCACAATAAAATCTAACTAAACGACGAGATCTAAAATCACGTCGCAAAACAAGCATAAAACAAAGTTAATATACAGATTAGGCGGTATAACCAGCCAATAAAAATAAAACAAAGTTAATATACAATATAGATATAAATATATAGAAAATTAGGCGGTATAACCAGCCAATAAAAATAAATATACTTATAAACTTATATACTTAGTATTGCCTCCCCGGCAACGGCGCCAAAAACTTGATGGAGACTCAATTAAGAGTTGTAAACCCAAGTGCAGGTTATGTTCAAGTAATAAATTCTCGGGTGTCCGAGGTCGAACCACAGGGAAGCATATTAGTAAGTATAAGTTTATAAATATATAAGAAAAAGAAAGTAAACAAGATATTAGGGAATCAACAACAAAACAAGATAAACAAGATATTAGAGAACAAAATAAACAAAACAACATAAAAGAAATTAAACAAGATATAAACAAAACAATAAGAAAAGATGTTGAGGTTAGAGAATCCACTCTTGGTGTTATGCTAAGATTAATCTTGTTTTATTACACAATTGAAATTCACACATAAGGGAGATTCCAATCGGAAGGTTTAGCAATTCAGTCCAAATTGTCCAACGTCCATAGCATATGATATTATGTTCATTTGGTGTCCTCAAAACTCACAAAAAGAGTCCAAGCATTCCTTATGCCAAGGTATATGTCTACAACAAATCAAGGTTATGAAACCAAGCATTTACTGTGCCATTTTCATTGTCAATAATGAATCAAGATCCCTACTTTGCATGTATGATTTTAAACCAAAAGAAAATATTATCTATACTAGTGTTTATAAATGATGATTCATTTTAGCTCATGTTTAAGAGACTAACCTTAGCATTTAGCAAAAGCTTCACCTCATCACCTCAACAATATGATTAGCAACACATACTAGATATGAATAAAATGAAAAGAAATGTAAGAAGCATAAGTAAATAAAAAAAAGAAAACTAGAGAAAGGAAAGAAGAAGAAAACTTAGAGAATTTTATTACAATGGCTAATATCCTACCAATCTATATTGATACTCTTACAATCATCCAAGGCCCTCTATTTATACACATTTTGGAGAGCTAAATGACAAGAGACAAGCTTTATAAATTTCAAAGGTAGGTATAATAGGTGAGTGCATTTTTCTAACAATTTTCGTCATATTGTATGACAATTCTGATCATCCAGCTTGATGGTCGATTTTGTCAATGTTGGAGGCTCGATCTGATCAAATGGTCTTCTAGAAAAATATACCCCTATCAGTTACAGATCCATATCCGTTGGAATCAGATCATTTGCTCATGTGGATCGGAAGATATGGTCAAAATACCAAAACAGGTCAGCACAGACGTCATTGCACATCAGCCAACTTGATGGTCCATTTCGCTAGGGAAAACGACTCCGTTTCAAGAAGTGTAAAACATGAAAAAGATAGATATGCCTCTTAACTATCACTGTAAAATTTCGTGAAAAACACCAAATTACATAAAAATATAAAATATCATAAACACAATTAGACTAAGCAATAATAACTCGTATTTGACACAAAACAATAATAAAACATAACTAAGAACTATATAATTATACGAGTTATCAGCCAACTTCCATCAAAACCCGAAGTGAAGGGATCTCAACTTCAATAGGTAGCAGTACTTCCTGTATACCAAAGAAAATGGTGTTGCCCCTGTAGATGTACGGACCGAAGTACCATATGCATGAAGAGCAAACAGCAAGATCTCATGCCAATCCTTGTACACATTGGTCATCTTCTCGACAATCTTCTTGACATTCTTGTTAGCTACTTCTACTGCGCCATTCATCTTCGGACGATACGGTGCCGAATTATGATGTGTGATCTTGAATTGAGTACACACTTCTCTCATAATCTTATTGTTCAAATTGAGAGCATTATCCGAAATAATTCTTGCTGGCAACCCGTAACGGCATATGATTTCTTTCTTGACGAATCTGCATACCACTAACTTTGTTACATTCATATAGGACGCAGCTTCTACCCACTTTGTGAAATAATCTATGGTCACCAAGATGAAACGATGTCCATTTGAAGCTTTCGGGGTAATAGGCCCGATCATGTCCATTCCCCACATTGAAAAAGGCCATGATGCAATCATGACATGTAATTGTGATGGCGACACATGAACTTATCTGCATATATCTGGCATTTATGGCACTTCTGGGAATAATTTATACAATCTCCTTCCATCGTCAGCCAATAGTACCATGCCCTCATAATCTGCTTAGCAAGCATGTGACCATTAGCATGAGTGCCACATATCCCTTCATGGACCACTTCTATGATTCTTCGAGCTTCGGCAGACCCGACACATCTCAATAGGACTTGATCTTTCCCTTTCTTGTAGAGAATCTCACTGTCTAGAACAAAACCCATTGCTAACCTTCTCAGAGTCCTCTTGTCATTCTCTGTTGCTTGTTCTGGATACTGTTGACTCTTGATGTACTGCAAGATGTCGTTATACCAAGGAAGACCATCTACTTCTTCTTCAATACTCAGACAGCGGGCAGGAGACCTATATATGCTCATCTTGGTTGACACAACTTCCGCCCCTTCGTTCACTTTAAACATTGATGACAAAGTAGCCAGAGCATCTGCCATTCGATTTTCTTCTCGAGAAAAGTAATTGAAATTCACTTCTTCGAACTCCTCCAATAAACTCAGTATGAGTTCTCGGTATCGGATTAGCTTTGTATCTCGGGTTTCCCATTCTCCTCGTAGCTGGTAGATCACTAAGGCTGAGTCTCCGAAAACTTCCAATACTTTGATCTTTCTGTCCACTGCAGCACGAAGGCCCATAGTACATGCTTCATACTCGGCAGTATTGTTTGTACAATCAAAATCCAATCTAGCAGTGAAAGGATAACAATATTCTTCTGGGGATATAAGCACTGCACCGATTCCATGCCCCATGGCATTAGATGCGCCATCAAAGTACATTTTCCATACTTTCTTCTTCAAGGGAATCTCATATACTTGTGACACATACATCAAATCTTCATCTGGAAAGTCAAAGTTCAACGGCTCATAATCTTCCACTGCCCGACTTGCTAAGAATTCAGCCACTACACTGCCCTTAATAGCTTTTTGACTTACATATACAATGTCGTATTCTGACAATAAAACCTGCCATCTTACCGTCCTCCCTGACAAAGAAGGTACTTCCAACATGTATTTGACTGGATCCAGCTTGGCAATCAGCCACGTTGTGTGATACAACATATACTGTCTAAGTCTTCGAGCAGTCCAAGCTAAGGCGCAACACAACTTCTCTACCGACGAATATTTCAACTCATAATCTGTGAACTTCTTGCTGAGGTAGTAAACTGCCTGTTCTTTCTTTCCAGTCTCATCGAGCTGCCCCAAAACACAACCCATGGATTTTCAAATACTGATAAATACAATATCATTGGTTTATCCAGAATAGGTGGCATTAATACTGGTGGGTTTGATAGATAATGCTTAACCTTTTCAAAAGCAATCTGACACCCTTCATCCCATTCTCTTGGATCATGTTTTCGAAGTAACTTAAATATTGGATCACATTTTTCGATTAACTGTGAAATAAACCGAGCAATGTAATTCAATCTCCCCAGAAAGCCTCTTACTTCTTTTTGAGTGCGAGGTGGTGGCAGGTTCTAAATAGCCTTCACTTTATCCGGGTCAATCTCAATTCCTCTTTTGCTGACGACAAAACCCAACAACTTTCTCGAGGTGACTCCAAAAGTGTATTTTGCCGGATTTAGCTTGAGTCTAAACTTCCTTAGTCGTTCAAAGAGCTTCTTAAGATTCGCAATATGCTCCTCTTCTCCTTGTGACTTTGCGATCATATCATCAACGTAGACCTCAATTCCCTTATGCATCATATCATGAAACAAGGTCACCATGGCTCTTTGGTATGTTGCCCCAGCATTCTTCAATCCAAATGGCATTACCTTGTAGCAGAAGGTTCCCCACATTGTAACAAATGTGGTTTTCTCCATATCTTCCGGTGCCATCTTGATCTGATTGTATCCTGAGAATCCGTCCATGAAAGAAAATAAAGAACTTTTCGCCGTATTATCCACCAGAGTATCAATGTGGGGCAAAGGGAAATTATCTTTAGGGCTGGCTTTGTCCAAATCTCGGTAATCAACGCACATCCGCACCTTGCCGTCCTTTTTTGGTACTGGAACAATATTTGCCACCCATTCTGGATATTTTGCCACCTCTAGGAATCCAGTATCAAATTGCTTCTTTACCTCCTCCTTTATCTTTAACAGCGTATCGGGCTTTATTCTTCTCAACTTTTGCTGAATTGGCTTGCATTCTGGCCTTAAAGGGAGCTTATGAACCACAATATCCGGATCCAACCCTGGCATATCTTGATAAGACCATGCAAATACATCCACATACTCCTGGAGCAAAGCTATCAATTCACCTTTTATTGATGGTGACAATGAAGTTCCAATTTTGACTTCTTTTATCTCTTCACCATTTCCCAGGTTTATCGTTTCCAATAATTCCTTATGAGGAAGTACTTGCTTCTCCTCTTGTTCTATTTTCCTCAATAGATTTGGAGGTAGACCATAATCCTCAGTATCTTCATTAGCCTCAAAATCACCCGTGCAAATGGATCTTTCAAAATCGATTTCAGAATTACTGACAAGAAGGTCCTCATATTCTGCATCCGTACACCTGTAAATAGGTGGAGAAGAAACAATATAGGAAAATATATAATGAAAACAAAATAAATAAAAATGAAAGAATATGGACACATCAATATGGATAATGCATTGCGCTTGTTATTTATTGAATGAAAATGTTTAAAAAGCCCATTACAGAAAAAAAAAACTCTTAATATCTCTGGGTAAAGATAATTAAGATTGTTTTTTTTTAAAAAGTATTACTTTGGAATAGACTTAAAAACTATGGGCAACTCAGTCGCACTCCAGTTGGTTAGTCTATATCCTGGTGGACAAAGTCGCACCATCCAGCTACCATTCTCTCTTTCAATTCTGTCTTTCTCAGTCGTGCAGATCTCCATATCATACATCTGTTCATCCCTATTCACTTGGAATCTCTCGAAGGCTTTCTCTATCATTACGAGTACATCATCAGAATTCTTTTCTCCGAACAGAGAACCGGCTGAGCGGAAGCTGTGAAGGATAGGTGGGAATGTCATAGGCTCCCATTCAATATCCATACTCGTAAGACGAGCCATCCTCCTTTGTCGGTTCCTTTCAACTTGTTTCTTTTTCTCATGGGCCTTCGGAAGATACCCTATGCCAAACCGATCTCTCTTTCTTTTTACTTCCAATACTCGAGTCATTCCCTGAAGATATTTCCCGAGACCTTTTCCAGCCCTGCAGCCTTTTCCTACGGTAGTTCTTACCCCAAGCCTTGTGTTCTTGGACAGCCTCGATTTCAAAATTTTCTGTCCTTCAGCTACAAAAACTGCATTTACGAATTCCAAAGATCGAAAAGAACACTCTACGGCCTCTTCATTGGGCTCCACATAAGGAGATTCAGTAGATACGGAGGCTATTATGTCTTCCTCCCCTGATACTGTGATCAACCGGCCTTCCATCACAAATTTTAGTTTTTGCTGAAGAGACGAGGGTACAGCCCCAGCTGAATGTATCCACGGCCTTCCCAACAAGCAGTTATAAGATGGATTAATATCCATGACCTGGAAGTTCACTGTATAAATGCACGAGCCTATCTCCAGAGGAACTTCAATGGTTCCCGTAACCTCTTTCCTTGTTCCATCAAAAGCCCTAACCACCGTGCAACTTGGTATCATATAGGATATATCCACTGGCAATTTGGATAGGGTTGCTAAAGGCATCACATTTAGTGAAGAACCATTATCCAAAAGGACCCTCGGTAATATGTGCCCTTTACAAGTGGTAGTTATATGGAGAGCTTTCGTTGATCCAACACCGTTGGGTTGTATGTCCTCATAGCTGAAAAATATGTAGTCATCTGCTGCGATGTTTCCCACCAACCTATCCAGCTTTTCCACTGATATATTATTAGACACGTATGCCTGATTTAATACTCTTAACAGGGCATTTTTGTGTGGTTCTGAATTTGAAAGCAAGGATAAGATTGAGATCCTAGCTGGTTGTCGTTGCAGTTGTTCAACCACGCTATACTCACTATGCTTTATAAATTTCAAGAACTCACATGCTTCTTTCTCACATACTGGTTCTTTCATTCTGTTAACCGGGGCTGATCCTCTCTCTGTTTCCTCTAACAAATCCATCTCAATATGGATTGGCTCGACTACCTTATTCCCTTTATCAGTCCCTCTGTATTTCTCTACTAACCCCTGTTCAATGGCCTCCGGAGCATAACACCTCCCACTTCGGGTTAAATGCCCCACTCCTGTGATATCCTGCCGGCTTGAAGACCCGGGCATAACCATGCTACAGTCATATTTCCATGGTGTAGCCTTGTTTTCCTTGTATGGAAAGGAAACAAGTAGATCAATGATTAATTTGGGCGCATTTTCTTCAATGATTGGCATAACTTTTTCCTTCGGTTCATCATAATAGATAATCAGGGGTCTTCCTATCCCATAGCCACTTGTATTTTCAATGACTTCTATCTCCCCCTCTATCTCCTCGTAGAATTGGGCTTCCCCACTATCCATCATCATTTGGACTTTAACCTGAAAGTCCTCGCAGTTCTGTATGTCATGGCCTCCACCCTTATGGAACGGGCACCAATTATGCACCCTTTTCGCAACCATTTTCAGACTATCTGTATCTTCCACCAATCCTGCCTTGACCATTTCGACCCATACTGTCAGCATCGGAGTCTTAACCTCCCCAATATCCCTTTTTAATCTTCTGCCCTCTCCGGTCAATATTGCATTTACCTGATTCCCTGCATGATTGGGCAATGGATTTCCAGCTACGTTCGGCCCATTTTTTGATCCAAACTTCACAACCCCAACATTAATCAGGCTTTGGACTTTCTTTTTGAAGGCCAGGCAATCTTCAATTGAATGGCCTAGGATTCCCGAATGGTATGCACAGTTGGTGTTTGCATTGTACTATCTTGGATATGGAGGTGTCAAAGGTTTTAGGTACACGGGTGCAACAAGTTGACCTTGCAATAGTTTTGGATATAGCTCACCGTAGGTAGTGGGAATCGGATCAAATTGGGCTTTTTGATCGTTCCTTGGTGAGCGTTGGTCATTACGCGCACGCCCTTGTGTGTTTGGGACAATATTTCTAAGAGGGTGATTTGAGGGGATATGCCAGTTGGGAATGGCTGTTGTGGTATATTGGTGTAGGGGAACGAGTTTTGGGTAAGGTGGTTGACATTGGGGTAGTAAGGATTATACCCCGGGTATGGTGTGTAAGGTGTCGGAGGCGCATAAGGTGTGGTAGGAGTATAGGGCCTTGGTGGTGTGTATGGTGTAGGAGGTGTATAAGGGTATTGGTTGAAGCTTACTGTATGGGTTTCCTCCTTCTTCTTTGTAGGAAAAGCTCTCTTTGGGGTAGCAGACTCACCCCATTCCATCTTTCCATTCTTAATAGCTGACTCAATCATTTCCCCAGATATTACCATATCCGCAAAAGCTTTGGTAGCGTTTCCCACCAATTTGTCATAATAGGGCATGAGGATTCTTAATAGCTGACTCAAGACAGCTTAATGAATCTTGGTACGACTCAGCTGATTGTACCATCGGGTGGCTGATCCTGTTAAGCTGTCTTGGAAGCAATGAATAAGCAATTTCTCGTTATCCTCATGCCCTGCCATCATTCTATAGTACATGGTCAGATGAGCTGATGGGTTGGTGGTCCCATTACACTTTTCAAAGTTTGGTACTTTGAACTTCGGTGGAATTACTAGATCATGTACCAAGCTCATCTCTTTGGCATCTAGACTGCCAAATAACTCTGCTCCTTCCACTGCTCTTAGCCTTTCTTCCAACAACTGATATTTTTTCTGAGATTTAGCGGTTTCGACCCTCTTCAGTTCAGTCATTTTGTCCCTTTCCTTTTCTGCCATTTCTTCGAAATCTAGAACCTCAACCTCAATTGGATTAACTCCGATGTTACCCCTTTTTGGACCGAAATTCTGTGCTTCAGCCGCTGGCTGAATGTAAATGTAGGAAGCTGCCCAAGTTGGGATTTCATTTCCCACAGGTTGGGATGTCTGTCCATTTCTCTGTACCACTTCTGGTCGATCCTCCTGATTCACTACCCCCATTCCAGTAACTGAATTCTCTTCGGGCCACTTCTGCTTCATCATAGTGCTCATCATCTCCATGAGCTTTGTCATCTGTTCTCGTGTCTCCTCTTGAGACTTAGTCAACTGTTCTTGTAGTTCTTTCTGGATTCTTTCCATTCTCTTAATTCTGGCAAGCTGATCGTTTTCCATGGCTTTTGTTCGAGATCGAGTATTGTAAGGGTGTTGGAAGTCTGGTTCTTTCTAAGTGCGACCAATTATACCTTTAGTTTTAAAAACCATGGATTAGAAATTATTGACACATTTCTTATTTTATTTTATAAAAAATGAATAAATGAATGTTAGTGAATGCTCAACTAAGTAAATGACTAAGCATATGAACCTATAATGAATAAATGAATGGACCAATAAATGACTAAGTGTATGAACAATTTATAAAGAATAAATGACTATGAACAAATAAAATATATAAAAGAAAGAACTAGTGAATAATGAATGCATTTAAAGTATTGGCCCCGGGATAATTCCAACCAAACGGCCTTTCATTGATTTCCTGGAACTAAATACATCAAAGAAAAGATCCCTGCTTTAGACAACATGATAACCTATCTCTCCTAAAAACTATTACAAAATACTGGTGACTCCTTCGGACCCTGCACCTTCTTCACTGTCCTCTTTTGATTGTCTTGCTCTTCCAACTGATCCCTACTTGTTCACGACCCTTTGACGTGTCAGCAGAAGCATCACCGTGTAAGCTTTCCCTAGCCTATTTCTCCAGTTGATTTGCTCGGGCTTCCTCGTGTTTTGCTTTCTCCTTCCAGTAGTTATTCTCCTTCTTGAGGTTTTCGACCTCATGTTCCCACTCCCCGAAAGTTTTGAGAGTCACCTCAAATCTGAGCTCAAAGCGATACCTCTTGTTCTCCAAATGTAATTCTCGAAGATCGCCCTTAACGGTGTCCATTTCGCTCTTAATCTGTTCCTTTTCTTTTTCCCGAGCTTATTCCCTATTTTTCATGTCCTCAAGCTCTTCTTGCAGTCGGGCAATCTCCTTGCTCATCCGGGCCTTTTCTTTTTCAAATTCCGCTTTTGCAATTTCTAACTCTGATGGCATTTCCCTCGGTGGCGGATTTATGAACTGGACCTCCTCCCCATCTGATGTCAATAGTCTATCATTAACCCTTAATTCCCTCCATACCAGGTAATCAGGTGTAACGGTGTCGGAATATCTGGCCACTTTTATCCGGTGAGTTTTCTTCCATGCTTTAATCGCTGCCCGCACTTTTTTGGAATATCCGTCTTCCCCATAAGTGAACTCTGATGATCCTAGGTTATGAGTCACGAGTGTGAATTGCCGAGACTCAACCTGTCTTTGTACCAACAAAGGCGCATAACTCACAGACCCCCAAATTCCGAGTAGTGGAACTCCCGAGTTGTCCCCACATTTGTACATAATCAGCATAGGAACCATCCATGGAGCTCTCCAAGTCACCATCTCCCCTTTTAGATTCCGGAACATGTTGACCCATTTCTCTTCATTCCTGTCTTTAGGCCATTTTTGAAGGAATTCCCTAATCGGAACTAAAGTCTTCATGTACGGTTTGAAGGAAACATTTTCTATCTTCCAAAAGTGACTTTGAATCCAAATATAAAGGAGTTGTACACACCCCTTGATCCTCCCTTGTCCTGTCCTTTTACAAAAATTCAGGGATCAGATAGTTTCAGCTATGATGGTCGGAGATGGGTTGATCTTCTGTTCCAACTTTTCAAAGAAATCAAACACGGCTATATCCATATGACCCAATATCTTCAGGAATATGATTAACCCATAGATGGCTAGAGCGAAGATGTCCCTGGCTTTTGCTTTGTCTGAACAACCCAATATCAACTGTCGGAGAGTTTCCCATGGAATGCACCCATTTTTCTGCTTTGTGTCCACATGACTCTCAACCCATATTGTATCCATTCCTGTGATCCTAGCCACTTTCTTCTTCAAACCTGAAGGTTTCATTTCCTTCAAATATACCCGATCAGGATTAGGATATTCAATACGTAACAGTGTTGAATATTCTTCGATCAGTGGTGTCATATCCTTCTTGTTAAAAGTGAAACATCTATAAGCAGGATTCTAAAACTGTACCATAGCCTGAAACAACCCACTATTGACCTGAATCGGAATTAAGAGTGCTATGTCTCCATATTTTTGAGTGAAGGTTTCTTTCTCTGATACATTCGACTGATTCCAAATGTCGGCTAATCCTCGGAGATTATTCTGTCTAGGATCCACTTTGACCCTTTCCAGCAATACTGACACATAATCTTTCTTGAGGCAATCACCATCCTCCCTCTGATCTTTTTCCGACCGTGCCCTGACTACTGCATGATCTTCTATCACTGAAATAACCTGACACTCCATGAAAGTCCTTTGGGTTGATAACTATCCTGAGGCCAATAAACATCAAGTGTATGATGATGTCTATGATGCATGTCAAAGAAAAGAAAACAGAAAGAAATAGATTAGTAAAGAAATGAATTCACAAATATAACATAAATAACAACATGCTTTAAAAAAAATGTCCCAAAAATTTAAACAGACCTTCGGCATTACGACGTCTCTGGGACAAATAATAAAAAAAGTACGAGCGATATGATGTTCGTTCATCATCACCCAATTTGTATCTAATGTATAGAAAGATGGTAAAAGGTTGGAAATGTTCCTCCATGTGTTCTTAAACTTCGGGTATCTAACAGAAATCCGGCATGGCTTCGTCTAGGTTCACTATATGAAGGTGAATCGGTTCTAAGGCCCCGAATTGTTCCTCACTGTCGTCGGTGAAGGCTAGTAAGGCACCCCGATAAAACCGGGTTCAATTCGTTAGACTATATTTTCCTATGCCCATACGGAGGATTATCACAAAGGCATTAGGTACTTTATACTCAGGAAGTGTTTCACTAGCCCATACGAAGGATCAATCACGAAGGCGTAGTTACTTTACTCCCACTTAAAAGGAAGGAACCCGGGTAGAGGATTCATGTTATGCAAATGCAAATACAGTGTGTGCGGAGGAACAAAACATTCCTGTCACCACCTATTCTACAACCCTTATTCTAAATACCCCACTAAGATCGAACAATGTAAAGCATCAGTCAAGCAAACATATAAATACGAAAAAAAAAAACAGAGAACAAATAATAATATGAATGCACATGAATATGGACATACTAAAACATTTTTTATATTTTCAAAATTCTCTTTTATTTTTTTTAAATAAAAAATATGAGAATTAAAATTAAATACCAATTAAACCAACAAAATCGAGACTTTGATAACACACGACTAATTCTAGGCCTGACTCTCTAATTGTCCCTAGTGGAGTCGCCAAGCTGTCGCAACCTAAAAAATAACGAGTCTCATCGCAAGACTTTATTATTCGTTAAGCGTGACATTAAAAAAAAATCGAGGAAAAGTCGACTTAATTCCTCTAAAAAATGAAGGTTTTGAAAATGACTTTGAAAAAGACATGAAGTCGCCACCAATCTTTTTTAGCTAGGTGTGATCGGCCACCTATTAAAACCGGTTTTATAAAATATTTTAAAAATTAATTTAAACATTTTTAAAACCAATTTCAAGTCTGCGTTTTAAACCAGAGAAATCAAAGAAACGGGTTCGGGACTCGGTTACGTGCAGGGAAGGATTAGCACCCCCACAACGCCCGTATAAAATGGTACCTTATTAATCGTGTGTTATCTCAAATCTCGGTGTAAAGTTGGTTTTAAATTTAATATTTGAAGTTAATTCCCAATTTAAAGAAAAATAATTCTATTTTTTAATTGAAAATGATTCGAAATTAATAAATTCAAAATTTTCCTATATTCCCCAACAAACGTGGCAAAATATAGAAATTTTTATTAGTTTTGGAAAACTTTCCGAATCATTCTCTTTTTTGGAAAGAAAGATATTCCTTTATTAATGATAATTGATGATATTCCCTCCAGTAAACCCGGTAGAGAACTCATGAATTATTTTAACTCGGGAATATCTTTATTTTTTATTGAAAAAAATCATTATCCTTTTGAAAACATTTTAAAGATATGAATATGTATATGCATGACATAAATAAAATGACATAGCAAAATCTAAATAATATAATGCTTCCTAAATGATATGATATAATTTAAATGCCTTAGTATATTCTAAATGAAATGAAATGTCCTAAGTTATATGACATATTCTAAATGAAATGAAATGACCTAGGTAGCATAATATGTTCTATATGAGGTGCAATATCCTAAGTCATATGATATATTCTAAATGAAATAAAATATCCTAGGTAACATAATATTTTAAATGAAATAAAGTATCCTAAATGACATAATATATCCTAAATGAAATGAAATAACCTAAGTAACATAATATATTCTATATGAAATGAAATGACCTAAGTAACATACATATTCTATATGAAATGAAATGATTTAAATGACATACATATATGGATGATATGGCATATAATTTAAATGACATGGAATATAAAATAATGTTATCATATAATATGCATGGAAATAAAAATGAAAATAATAATGCATGAACATAGTATATGCTAAATAATATAACAAAAACTAATTAAATAAAAAGCATAGGATATCATGAAATATTCCAAATCATATAATAAACAATATAACATAACTCAAAATCATAACAATATCATAGAAATTATCATAGCAAAAATCACATATTATATAAAATGCATGAAAATGTATTTTTTTTCCTTTAATTAAGGAAATCCGTACATCTAAAAAGATATCCGGCTACCTTAGGAAAATATGTCAAATTAAATATTCTAAAACCAAAATACTTTATGATTGTTTGAAAACAATTTGGAAAAGCTTAGGTTAAAAATAAAAAGCTGGGTTAAACTTTTTTTTAAATGGCTCTAATTTCCTAAGTTTAAAATCCCGGACTTGACTACCCTTAACCTGAGACTTAAAAAATCATTTTTAGAGTTTAAAAAGGCTTAGAAACTACCCTAAGTCAGTAGCTAACCTTCCTAATCAGCCCCCTCTAAGTAACTTAACCAAAACAGAAAAATGATTTTTCTTTAAATTCAACTCTGACTCCACTGTCCAGTTTTAAGCCACAATTTTTTACCCTATTTTTAAAAATTTAAAAAAATCTAAAAAACATAATAGAGACTTAGGACATGTAAAAATATACGGAAAAAAATCAGCTTAATTTTATGATTAAAGATGAATGCCCAGAAAAATCGGTAAAGTACGAGTACTGGGTGAAAAAATTGTTTTGCCAAAATACATTTTTGCCTTTGATAAAATCATTTAAAAATCAAAGTAAAAATATTTAAGACTCAAAAAATGACTCACAAATAGTAGCTAGGACTTTTTGAAAGTTAGATAAAAATTGGCTAAGTAAAAAAAAAAAAAAATCACAAAGGTAGAATAATCAATTTGACAAATCTTAATTTTCCACAAGTGTGCTCAAGAGAGTATGACTTTGAACCTTTAATAGGCTTAAGTCATTAGTCAAGTGGCATGAACATGAAATGCATGAAAAATACAGCAAATATGATGCATGAAATGCATGAGTTTAAACCTAAATGTCATGAAAAAGTGCATGGCATCCATATAGTGACCTAGACCTAAATGAACTTGTATGGCATTTAATGCAACCTAGGTCTAAAATGCATGAACATGCATGGAAAATAAACCAAACCTAATATGCATGGCATTTTCACAAACACAAAGCATGCTTAAACCCAAAAACTCAACCAAATATCATGCAAATGCTAACCTATCAACTAACATGGCAAGAATGCACATACAATGCTAGAATTCAAGGAGTGCCCGAATGGCGGCCTATGGTTTCTAACAAGCATGGCATTTTCACAAACACTTGGTATACTAACGTGCAAAACTAAATCAAATGTCATGCAAATGCAAAACCTACCAACTAACATGGAAAAAATGCAACAAACAATGCAAAACACATGGAGTAGCTGAATGGCCTCAAGCTCCAACAAGCATGGCATTTTCACAAACACTTGATATAGTAACATGCTCAACTAAAATATAACACTCAAAACATGCAAACACAAAGTAGAAATACTAAAACCAAACAAGCATTTTCACAAACACTTGATATGCTAACATGCTCAAATAAAATATAAAACTCAAATCATGCAAACACCACACAAGCATTTTCACAAACACTTGTTATACTAAATATAAAACATCAACAAATTTAAGCATTACGAAAACAAAAAAATAAAAATGCAAGAACATGATATTTTAAATCATAAATGGCAACAAACAAAGCAACCAAATTAAAATATGACTCAAGTATGAAGTAGAATAACACTTAAAACATCAAGATTAAAGAAAATAACAATAATAACATGATAAAATAAACAAAACAGCAACCTTAATAAAAAAATGTAGGCCATTCGGCCATGGTGAGAAAATGTAAAAAAAAAAATGTAAAAAAAAATATTTAAGAAAGAAATGAAGAAAAAACTTAAGAAGAACAATAAAAAAAACATTTATTTAAAAAGGAAACTCACCAAATAGTAATCAAAATAGCAAAAACAAGAATGGAAAATCAAGAAAGTGCAAGAGTTGGTGCTCAAGAGCAACCTCAAGAAGCTATATTTCAAGCTTTATCTCTTCAAACTTTCCTTTCCTTTCTTTTCTAAACTTTTTCTTTTTGCTTTCAACCAAGGAGAGAAAAACTAAGAGAAATCAGCCAAATGAAAGTGTGAAAAAATGAATTCTCGCCCTCTATTAGAGCTGGCCGAAACCCCTCTCTCTCCTTAAGGATGTTGTCATTTTTTTGTAACCAATTTTCCATCAAATGGCTAATAATTCAAGGTGAAAAAATCATGAAATTATCACCCTTAGATTAGCATATCAGCTTTCCCAAATTACAGCTATTCAAGAATAATGTTGACACTCTCTCTTGGCCTATGTGGCTTAATCACCATGGCTTGATCAAAGAGAATCTTCAACTAACTCTTAATTCTTGGTCATTTGATTGAAAAATCAGAAGCTTCCTCCTTCCTTTGGGCCTTGGCAGGCCAGCACTTCTCTTTTCCAGCCCAAGTCTGATTTTTTGAAAGGCCCAAAGAAGCCCTTTTCGGTTGCTTGGGTGAAATAACCGTTTTGCCCCCCGAATGCAAATAAATATCAAACGGACTCCAAATTCAATTTTTATTTTTTTAATACTTCCAAAATAATAAAACATTGAGTTCTGGAATTTTTCAAAATTATCCGAGTCCGTTTGCTATTTATTTGGATTTTTTCTTCCAAAAATGCCTTTTTATGCCCCTACATTTTACCATTTTTTAAACGAGCTCCAAATCAAGATTTTTCTTCACCAATCTCTTCGAAATAATTTAAAAGTGTGATCTGGAAGTTTTCATAATTTTTGGAGCTCATTTGGTATTTTTTCGGGATTTATCGGTTTGAATTACTACATAGGAGCTCGGGATTTGGCCATTTTGCAAACGAACTACGAATCAAGATTTTCTTTCGCCAATATCTTCAAAATAATTTAAAAATGAGATTTGCAAAATTTCAGAATTTTTGGAGTCCATTTGCTATTTTTTCGGGATTTTCCTTTTTGAATTACGACATAAGAAGCCCGGGATTTGGCCATTTTGCAAACGGACTCCGAATCAAGATTTTATTTCGCCAATCTCTTCCAAATAATTTAAAAATGAGATTTACAAAATTTCAGAAGATTTGGAGTTCATTTGCTATTTTTCTGGGATTTTCCTTTTTGAATTACTACAAAAGAAGCCCGGGATTTGGCCATTTTGCAAACGAACTCCAAATCAAGATTTTCTTTCGCCAATCTCTTCCAAATAATTTAAAAATGATATTTGCAAAATTTCAGAAGATTCGGAGTTCATTTGCTATTTTTCCCAAATTTTCTAATTTTGCATTTTTGCCTCCGAAACCCGGTTTGATCGTCAGTGCTTATCTTTCATTTGGAACCTTCAATTTTGACCAATTTGATCGTTTAAGCACTTTTCCCCAAATTTCTTGGATTATGGTTTCCTTTCTACTGAATCTCCAAATCCCAACTTCCGAACTCCATATCTTTCAATGTAGACCTCGGATTATCAAAATTCTTTCGCCATTTTTCAATTGAACTTAGAATCTTGATTTTGAAAGTGGGTTGACTTTTTCAGTAGTTGACTTTTCGAGGTTGACTTTTTCGAGATTGACTTTTTTTCGTGGTTAACTTTTTTCAAGTTTGACTTTTTACGCTCGTCCTCTTAAACTAAGTCTCGGGGTACCACCTGCAGGATGAAAAAAGTATTTTTACACTCGGAAACATCAATTTAGGAAGAAAACATACTTGTTTTAGTGGTCCGGACAAAATTAGGTGTCTACACATGTCATTGTTGATACTACTCTTAAAGTTTTTTTTTTTGTTTAATTAATTTGAAGAATGAGAAATTTGATGTCAATCGTTCGAATAAAAGTTAGGGATAAATAGATTTATTAGTGAACCAAAATGCTAAGGAGTTTTTATTTGAATATAGCTTTTTTTACTTTTATTTATCGAAATATCGAAATTTTGTTTTTATATATCGAATTGCATTTGTTTTATAAAATGTTGGGATATCGTCATAACCGATAGCGATTTTCCAACATATTAGTTAAAAAAATATATAAAAACCACAAGGAAAATTGTTATCGGTGATGCCGATTTTTCTTGTATATATTTACAAAAAAAAAAATTATAGACCATAAGAGAAATCGGTGATGACGATTTTCCTCTATATAAAATTTTAATTTTTTGTTTTAAATGAAGGGAAGTCGCCACCATGGGTGGCGACTTTCCTTCATCAAGTTCTTCACGAAGACATTTTTCATTCAGAAGAAAATTTCTTTATTTTTAAAAAAAATATTAAATAATAAATTTTAAATAAAATTTATATAACTTATAATTTAAAAAAAATTAGAAATTAATAAATTGTAAATTTTAAATTTTAAATAAAAATTAAAATAATAACAATTTACAAAAATTTTAAAAATTATATAAATTTTTTTATATAAAATTTGTTTATACAATTTTTATATTTTTTTAACTGTATGTGTATAATTTATATTTTTTAACGATACGTATACAATAACTGTATGTATAACGATATTATTGTTGATGCGAACTCTCCCCGATATACCAAATTGATAAAGATATTTTCGATGTCTATGACCTTCATTTCTGCATAATCCACAATGCTTTTGTTGGTCTTTCTCCCGGAGATTTATTTCATTACGAATACGAGTTAAAAGAATCTGATTGACATTACGAATATTTTTTAAATAGTGAAACGGGTTTTCAGGCCTTGCCTGAAATGGGCTTGGGCAAGGGAAATCAAAAAAATTTCTGGCCTCGGCCCGACCCGGGCCATGGACACCTCTAGTCATAACCGGCGAAAATATTTTTATTAATTTGATACATCGGGAGAGAGTTCGCATCAATAATAAACCGTTATACATACAGATATTGTATACATACCGTTTAAAAAAAATATAAATTGTATACATACAGTTAAAAAATATAGAAATTGTATAAACAAATTTTATATTAAAAAAT
The DNA here is from genome assembly GCA_030761205.1 of Fremontodendron californicum. Classification (NCBI taxonomy): domain Eukaryota; kingdom Viridiplantae; phylum Streptophyta; class Magnoliopsida; order Malvales; family Malvaceae; genus Fremontodendron; species Fremontodendron californicum. The sequence goes on from JAULJL010000032.1 coordinate 8,045,209, forward strand.
TTGTATAATTTATAAATTTTTTGTAAATTTTTATTTTTATTATTTTAATTTTTATTTAAATTTTACAATTTATTAATTTTAGATTTTTTAAAATTATAAATTATATAAATTTATTATTTAATATTTCCCTTGTGGTTTATAATTTTTTTTTTTTTTGTAAATATATACAAGTTTTTATATATATTTTTAACTAACATGTTGGGAAATCACCATCGGCCATGATGATTTTCCAACATTTTATAAAACAAGCGCATTTCGGTACATAAAAATAAAGTATCTCTATTTCGATAAAAAAAAAACTATATTCAAATAAAATTCCCAAATGCTAAGGGTATAGCTTTTAAAAGTTTTGTCAATATTGGTCCACTTAGATAATGAAATTGGCTCCAATAAAATTGAAAATAATACGATTAAATTAGTTATTATTATAGTTAAATTGAATACTGTAACGAAAAAATTAAAATCAATAATAAAATATATATTTAAAAGCCTGATTATACCGTACCAGAGTTCAATTGGGATTCCAAATGAACCTAAATAAAAGAGAAGTCAACATCATCTTATTTATGAGAGAGAGTTATATTATTTTATTGTGATGGCATTGATATAAGTCTTAAAGAAGTATGAACCTCTTAAAAATAATTACAAATTAATTGAATTAAATCTCGGATTCAATCTTTCTTCTCTTTAGTTTGTAGGAGATCATGGCTCCAATGATTTGCAGCAAATGACATGATTTTGGGCTCTTTTTTTTTTATTAGAGAATCCTACATATACACTTCATAAAAACACTTTTCAAAGAAAATAAGTTTCGAAACACTTATTTAAGCACATTTAGTGAGAGATAACCCTAGGAATACATTGAGATTGAATGCATTCTGATATGACCCGAGCCCCATATGGCCAGGATTACATGTTCTCAGTAGTTTATCTTTTACTTGCTTTGTTCTTATATTCTGCTCCTAACTCTTTCATGTTCTGCGAACTGCAGGTTTCAGTGGACAATTTTAGAAGTGGACCCTGCCTTGCTTACACTGATCACCTGATATTTAAATTACAATCGTAGACGTATTTTCGATTGCGTCACGTTTATCACGATTGCAAACGTAATAAATGATATCGTGATCAATTACGGTAAATATCAATGATAAATATTGACGGTAAGAAAAATAAAATAACAAAATAATGATCGTAACATCATATTACGAACTCTATTTAAATCGATTCTGATCACTTCAACTTTCGTTTCTAACATAATTGGACTTTATTTCTTTGGACATAATGTATGATTATTGATTTTTTTTTTATTTGGTTATAACTTCTTTTCATACCGGTATTTAAGTCTTACAAACTGCTTCTCTTCAACTGTTACTTCATGATTGCTACCCTATATAGCTAGTTAAGAGAGAGCTCGGAATTGAAACTAGGGTGACAAACACCTATTTTTTTTTTTTTTTTCATTTTTGACTTCTCGTATAAAGATCTAGATTACTCGAATTTGGATGAATGTAAAATATAAGTGTATATCCAATAAGAATATATTCAATTTTTTTTTTAAAAAAAGTTTCATATATTTTAAGAATCATACCGTATATTCATATTCGAATATGTCTAAGATACAAATATCGAATACAAATACTTATAAAAAATAAAAAATTCGGGTAACATAAATAGAGATAATCAAGAGTGAAATTACTTATTCAAGAATTTAAAAATTGACTGGAGATTTTGTATCTTTTCATAAAACATGGTTTGTGTTTGCTGAATACTAAAAACTCTGTAATTTGCTCTACAGTTTGTATACATTAATTTGTCCCTCACTACTTTTACATCTAGTGTTGACTGATGAACTGTATTAGTACTATTTTCTATGGAGGTTGTCTCTGAAATTCCTTCTGCTTTTAAATAGTAAGAGAAACCATATGTTCAAAGAGTTATATTATCTAAATTCGAAAATGAATATCAAATATGAATATATATCCGACATGAATATATTTAATTTTTTAAAAATAAAATCAAATATTTAGAGACTCATATATAAATATATATTTGACACAAATATAAAAAATAAATACTTAAAAAAAAAAAAAAAAACGAATAACATAAGCACTATTTTGGAGTAGCTAACAAGGATCAGCTACCGAACCTAATATCCATCATTCTTGAATTGGGATTGAGATTGAGATTTAGATGGCCCAATTGGATGCATGAAAGCAAAAAAAAACATTGTTTTTTTTTTTTGTCATGGTTTTATGGTGAATGTTTGCTGAAATTGTATCTAGATGGGTCAATTGGTGGTTCAGTGTTTTACTTTGTGTACGATGCATTTTTGGCTTTATCTAAGGTACCATGATGCTGCAAGAAATATCTATCTAAGGTACCATGATGCTGCAAGAAATATCTAAATACCTACTCCTATACTGTTTAGTTAGTTAGTTATAGGCATGGCTTGTTGTCGTATGTGAACAACAAACCTTACATAGCTAATTTAAGTTGATTAAATTGGTTGAATATTTATTAATATTTTAATAAATATTAGGATTCGAGTTTTACCAACAGTCTTATTTGATGGGTAATTTGAAAATACTACTGTCAGCTCTTTTTGAGACCTGTGACATGTCCTGATCCTAGATTGGAGTAACCTCGTCTTTAAATTTGCTCATGAACGTGGTCGGGCCGAGCTTCGACCTGAATTTTTCCTTGTCTAAACTTGTCTTATTGTTAATAAATTATTAAAAAATTATTTTTATATTAATATTCTATATATATATTTTATAATTAAATTTAAATAAAAAAATATTTTTTATTTAATGAATAATAATTTGAGCAGGACAGGCTAGAACTACAAAATTTTTTATCTAGACCCAATCTAATTCAAATCGGATCGAACAATTTATTTGATCCTTGAGCAAGTTCTCACTAAACTTTTATTAACCAAAAAACCAAACCCTACCCTAACTGATTTGGGTTCCATCATATAACACACTCCCTCATGTTTAGGCTTCATAAGAACAACTTACGCAACGAGTTATGAGGACAACAAATATGGGGCAACAAGTAAGCTTTTAGATTTTATCTATGCTAATATTAAAATCCTAATTAAGTAGGTTTCACAAATTAACGTAATATTAACTGGATTAATAAATTTACTTCAAAACCAAATTAATGTTACAATATTAAAATTTAGTTAAAGGTATTTATGTTTTTTACTTTTAAAAGAAAAAAAAATTACAATTAACTTTTTTTTCTTTTCAATTTTTTTTTTTCCAATTCACTTTTTTTTTAATCATTTTCATTCACATTGTGAATAGACCTATTCAAGGGTTGGGTTACCCATCCAACACCGAAGATCCGCCCGATATTTGAAAGGGTTTGGACAAAAGTATTAGGCTCGAAATATGAGTTTGGGCAAAAAAATGAGGTGGTTTAGAAAATGGGTCAGATCTTGACTCCAACAATCAAGGCCTGAGCCCGACCCGACTTTTTTTATTTATTTATATAATATATTATTATATATATATTATGTAATTTAAATATATATAATATATTTTGTATATTACCAAGGATATGTAGTCCCTGAATATATTCCTTCAAGTTCGATAACTTGCAAGATGTAATGGCTATTGCTTTGGGGTTGTGCTACTGGATCTGTTTTCATGACGTGGTGCTTTTGATAAAATTAAATTGGCGTGGAAGAGAACTTAGTGAATTGGGCATGCAAGACCTTATTTGAGAGATCAACACTTGTTATTCTGATTTATGGGTACCAAGTTGGAGGGTTTTGATTAAGTTGGAGTTGGATTTGATCTTCTCTGTCGTTAGGGCTTTGTAAGGATGATGGGAGATAGTTCTTGCTTCTTTGATGTGTCTTTGAAAATTGGAAAAGATAATTCCTTGACAGAGTTGGATTGTGGGGTTATATCTTGACTATAATGATGCATATTATTTGCTTTGTTTCTCATTTTATCTGCATGTGATATTTAATGGGATGGTGCTCTGCTTCTTGCGGTTGAGATTGAAGCATGTTTAAAAAAACGGATCAGAGGTTAAACAGGCGTGATTTTCGATTCTCGGTTCAACCGGTTTAATCAATTGAACCGGTTGGACCGGTTGATTTATTTAAATAAAATTTTTAAATATTTTAAAAATAATTTTAATGTAAATATATATTAAATATAATAAATAGTTATTAAAAATTAGCAGTTAGCTTAGTGGTATGGTTTTTAATATAATTCTAAGAGGTTATGAGTTCAAATCTCATCACTTACAAAAAATATTTTTTATAAAAAATAATTAAAAAAATTAAAAATGGGTATTCTCGATTTTTTCTGATTTTTTATCGGTTAAATTGATTTTTGGCTTGTTCAATAGGTCCTCGATTCTCTAAATAGTACTAGACCGGATAAGCCTCTGATTTTCGATTAAAACGGTCCGATCAGCCGGTCCAATCCGTTTTTTCAACCATGAATTAAAGTTATATGGTGTACGGCTTGTTATTATAGGAAATATTGATGGCTTTAGTTGGCTTTGTGAGTGGGATTGTTGATGCAACATACTATGGATTTTGCTCCTTGTGGCACATGTTTTCTTGACGCTTGGTTGTGATATGTAGTGTTGGATACGAGGATCTCTTTTGCAGGATTTTGGAGTTTTTTTGCTGATATCGTAGTTTTTATGCTCATGTTTTTTTTTTTTTTTTTTTTTTAAGAGTAGGTTGTATCTCTTTGGGGCTTTGCCTCTCTCTATGATTTTGATTGTGTTGTTAGCTTATAATTATGAAACTTTGTCATTTGTTCTTTCTAGCTTTTGTCTAGTGTTTTAATAAAATTTCTTGACTTAACAAAAAAAAAAAATATATATATATAATAGTGTAAGTATATAAAAATATGTTAAGTTATCCATGTTTAAAACTTAATAAAAGAAAAAAGAGATAAAATTACTAAAAATTAAATAAAAAATAACATATTTATTATTTTTTTTTAGAAAAAAAATATTGATGGGCTTAAACGGGCTTGGATTATCCATTTACAAATATGGGTGAGCTTTGGCAGAATTTGAGACCTATATTTCAAGCCGGACTGGACTTGAGAAAGTTTACGTGATGTTGATACCATACTTAGGCCCGATCTGCCTCATGAACACCTATAATTGTGAGTGTACAATATCTGTTTTATATCTATTGTCGCAACCTAAAAAATAACGAGTCTCATCGCAAGACTTTATTATTCATTAAGCGTGACATTAAAAAAAATCGAGGAAAAGTCGATTCAATTCCTCTAGAAAAATGAAGGTTTTGAAAATGACCTTGAAAAAGACATGGAGTCGCCAACAATCTTTTTTAGCTAGGTGTGATCGGCCACCTATTAAAACCGGTTTTATAAAATATTTTAAAAATTAATTAAAACATTTTTAAAACCAATTTCAAGTCTGCGTTTAAACCAGAGAAATCAAACAAACGGGTTCGGGACTCGGTTACGTGTGGGGAAGGATTAGCACCCCCACAACGCCCGTATAAAACGGTACCTTATTAATCGTGTGTTATCTCAAATCTCGGTAAAAAGTTGGTTTTTAAATTTAGTATTTCAAGTTAATTCCCAATTTAAAGAAAAATAATTCCATTTTTAATTAAAAATGATCCGGAATTTATAAATTCAAAATTTTCCTATATTCCCAAACAAACGTGGCAAAATATAGAAATTTTTATTAATTTGGAAGACTTTCCGTATCATTCTCGTTTTTTGAAAGAAAGATATTCCTTTGTTAATGATAATTGATGATATTCCCTCCAGCAAACCCGGTAAAGAACTCATGAATTATTTTAACTCGGGAATATCTTTATTTTTTATTGAAAAATTATTATCCTTTTGAAAACATTTTAAAAGATATGAATATGTATATGCATGACATAAATAAAATGACATAGCAAAATCTAAGTAATATAATGCATCCTAAATGATATAATATAATTTAAATGCCTTAGCAATATTCTAAATGAAATGAAATGTCCTAAGTTATATGACATATTATAAATGAAATGAAATGACCTAGGTAGCATAATATGTTCTATATGAGATGCAATATCCTAAGTCATATGATATATTCTAAATGAAATAAAATAACCTAAGTAACATACATATTCCATATGAAATGAAATGACCTAAGTAACATACATATTCTATCTGAAATGAAATGATTTAAATGACATGGCAAATATGAATGATATGGCATATAATTTAAATGACATGGAATATAAAATAATGCTATCATATAATATGCATGGAAATAAAAATGAAAATAATAATGCATGAACATAGTATATGCTAAATAATATAACAAAAAAAAATTATATAAAAAGCATAGGATATCATGAAATATTCCAAATCATATAATAAACAATATAACATAACTCAAAATCATAACAATATCCTAGAAATTATCATAGCAAAAATCACATATCATATAAAATGCATGAATATGGAAAATGCAATGCATGAAAATGTATTTTTTCCTTTAATTAAGGAAATCCGTATATCTAAAAAGATATCCGGCTACCTTAGGAAAATATGTCAAATTAAATATTCTAAAACCTAAATACTTTGTGATTGTTTGAAAACAATTTTGAAAAGCTTGAATTAAAAATAAAAACTGGGCTATTTTTTTTATAAAAATGGCTCTAATTTCCTAAGTTTAAAATCCCGGACTTGACCACCCTTAACCCGAGACTTAAAAAATCATTTTTAGAGTTTAAAAAGTCTTAGAAACTACCATAACCTTCCTAATCAGCCCCCTCTAAGTAACTTAACCAAAACAGAAAATGATTTTTCTTTAAATTCAATTCTGACTCTACTGTCCAGTTTTAAGCCACGATTTTTTATCATATTTTTAAAATTTCAAAAAATTCTAAAAAAATACTGGAGACTTAGGACATGTAAAACTACACGGGAAAAATTCATCTTAATTTTCTGATTAAAGATGAATGCCCAGAAAAATTGAAAAAGTACGAGTACTGGGTGAAAAAACTGCTTTGCCAAAATACATTTTTTGCCTTTGATAAAATCATTTAAAAATCAAAGTAAAAATATTTAAGACTCACAAAATGGCTCACAAACAGTAGCTCGGACTTTTTGAAAGTTAGATAAAAATTGGCTAAGTAAAAAAAAATCACAAACGTAGAATAATCAATTTGACAAAACTTAATTTTCCACAAGTGTGCTCAAGAGAGCATGACTTTGAACCATTAATTGGCCTAAGTCATTAGTCAAGTGACATGAACATGAAATGCATGAAAAAATACAGCAAACATAGTGCATGAAATGCATGAGCTTAAACCTAAATGTCATGAAAAAATGCATGGCATCAATATAGTAACTTAGACCTAAATGAACTTGCATGGCATTTAATGCTACCTAGACCTAAAATGCATGAACATGCATGACAAATAAACCAAACTTAATAACTAAAATTTGCATGGCATTTTCACAAACACAAAGCATGCTTAAACCAAGAACTCAAACAAATATCATGCAAATGCTAACCTATCAACTAACATGGCAAGAATGCACATATAATGCAAAAATTCAAGGAGTGGCCGAATGGCCTATGTGACTAGCAAACATGGCATTTTCACAAACACTTGGTATACTAGCATGCAAAACTAAATCAAATGTCATGCAAATGCAAAAACCTACCAACTAACATGGCAAAAATGCAACACACAATGCAAAACACATGGAGTAGCCAAATGGCCTCAAGCTCCAACAAGCATGGCATTTTCACAAACAATTGATATACTAACATGCTCAACTAAAATATAAAACTCAAATCATGCAAAAATCACACAAGCATTTTCACAAACACTTAATATACTAAATCTAAAAACATGCTCAACTAAAATATAAAACTCAAATCATGCAAAAACCACACAAGCATTTTCACAAACACTTGATATACTAAATCTAAAACATGCTCAAATTTAAACATCATGAAAACAGAAAATTAAAAATGCAAGAACATTATATTTAGATCATAAATGGCAACAAACAAAGCAACCAAATTAAAATATAACTCAAGTATATGAAGTAGAGTAGCATTTAAAACATCAAAATCAAAGAAAATAACATAAACAACATGATAAAATGAACCAAAACAGCAACATTAAATAAAGAATGTAGGCCATTCGGCCATGGTGAGAATATTGTAAAACAAATTGTAAAAAATATATTTAAGAAAGAGATGAAGAAAGAACTTAAGAAGAACAATAAAAAACATTTATTTAAAAAGGAAACTCACCAAATAGTAATTAAAATAGCAAAAATAAGAATGGAAAATCAAGAAAGTGCAAGAGTTGGTGCTCAAGAGCAACCTCAAGAAGCTAATATTTCAAGCTTTATCTCTTCAAACTTTCCTTTCCTTTCTTTTGTAAACTTTTTCTTTTTGCCTTCAACCAAAGAGAGAAAAACCAAGAGAACTCAGCCAAAATAAAGTGTGAAAATTAAAATTCTGAACCCCCCTTTAAGGCTGGCTGAATGCCCCTTAAATCTTGCAAAGGTGTTGTCATTTTTGTTCTAACTAATTTCCATCAAATGGCTAATAATTCAAGGTGAAAAATCATGAAATTATCACCCTTAGATTAGCATATCAGCTTTCCCAAATTACAGCTGTTCAAGAATAATGTTGACACTCTCTTGGCCTATGTGGCTTAATCACCATGGCTTGATCAAAGAGAATCTCTAACTAACTCTTAATTTTTAGCCATTTGATTGAAAAATCAGAAGCTTCCTCCTTCCTTTGGGCCTTGGCAGGCCATCACTTCTTTTTTCCAGCCCAAGTCTGATTTTTTGAAAGGCCCAAAGAAGCACTTTTCAGTTGCTTGAGTGAAATGACCGTTTTGCCCCCCGAATGCAAATAAATATCAAACGGACTCCAAATTCAATTTTTAATTTTTTTAATACTTCCAAAATAACAAAACATTGAGTTCTGGAATTTTTCAAAATTATCCGAGTCCGTTTGCTATTTATTTGGATTTTTTTTCCAAAAATGCTTTTTTATGCCCCTACATTTTACCATTTTTTAAACGAGCTCCAAATCAAAATTTTTCTTCACCAATCTCTTCCAAATAATTTAAAAGTGCGATCTGGAAGTTTTCATAATTTTTGGAGCTCATTTGGTATTCTTTAGGGATTTATCGGTTTGAATTACTACATAGGAGCTCGGGATTTAGCCATTTTGTAAACGAACTACGAATCAAGATTTTATTTCGCCAATATCTTCCAAATAATTTAAAAATGAGATTTGCAAAATTTCAGAATTTTTGGAGTCCATTTGCTATTTTTTCGGGATTTTCCTTTTTGAATTACTACATAAGAAGCCCGGGATTTGGCCATTTTGCAAACGGACTCCGAATCAATATTTTCTTTCCCCAATCTCTTCCAAATAATTTAAAAATGATATTTACAAAATTTCATAAGATTTGGAGTTCATTTGCTATTTTTCTGGGATTTTCCTTTTTGAATTACTACATGAGAAGCCCAGGATTTGGCCATTTTGCAAACGAACTCCAAATCGAGATTTTCTTTCGCCAATCTCTTCCAAATAATTTAAAAATGAGATTTGCAAAATTTCAGAAGATTCGGAGTTCATTTGCTATTTTTCCCAAATTTTCCAATTTTGCCTTTTTGCCTCTGAAACCCGGTTTTGCTCAAAACAAGTCCGATTTCAGATTTTCTTCAAGCCGAGCCTTGGGCTATCCCTTTTTAATCATTCCTCATCCATTGGGGGCTTTGGTCTTACCAAGTCGGGCCATTTCTGTGATTTTTCCCGATTTCACCGAAGTCCACTAAAAACCCTAATTCTCGGTTCTCCCGGATTGACTTTTCTTTCGGTTTTTCTTGCAAGTGGCTTCTCCATTACCCGTAGTCAGTGCTTATCTTTCATTTGGAACCTTGAATTTCGACCAATTTGATCGTTTAAGCATTTTTTCCCCAAATTTCTCGGATTAGGGTTTTCTTTCTACTGAATCTCCAAATCACAAGTTCCGAACTCCATATCTTTCAATGTAGACCTCGGATTATCAAAATTATTTCGCCATTTTTCAATTGAACTTAAAATCTTGATTTTGAAAGTGGGTTGACTTTTTCAGTAGTTGACTTTCTGGGGTTGACTTTTTTAGGGTTGACTTTTTTTCGAGGTTGACTTTTTTCAAGTTTGTCTTTTTATGCTCACCCCCTTAAACTAAGTCTCGGAGTACCACCTGCAGGATGAAAAAGGTCTTTTTACACTTTGAAACCTCAATTTAGGAAGAAAACATACATGTTTTAGTGATCCGGACAAAATAAGGTGTCTACATCTATACTTATAATTAATTATAAAACTTCTGAATTTGATCACGAATCAAGTGATAACAATTTAATTGATAATTTGACAAAAAATCTCAGCATATAATAATAAAATACAAATTAAAAGTACATGCTAGTCTTTTTCTTTTTCAAAATATGATTTAAAAATGTTATTTTCTAAATTAACAATTGTGTCTATTTTTTTCACTATTTCAAAACGATAGGTTTAGTTATTTCCACTTCTTTTCTCTTTATAACTTTAGATGTGTAGCATTTTTTGCTCTTTAATAATAATAATAAAACTATTTATTACTTCACCCCCAGAGCGGTGTATCAAAGACTAGTATTATATTAATCATCCTACTTAAATCAATTGGCTATAGGTGGACTTAAATTTATAACAGGACCATTAGAAATTCAGACTTAATTCGTTTAGATCCATTTAGATGGGCGATAAGACTGTTTCTGGTGAAATTGATAATAAAAGTAACGGCGAAATTAATTATTAAGCAGTGAGATTGAGTACTGTAATAGTGAGATTAAAATCAGTGGTGGAATATGTGTTTGAATGTAAAAGCAGAAGTGACGATGAAGTGAATTGTAATGAGAAAAGAAAATAATCATTAAGGATATTAGATTTAAATTTGTATATAATAAATTTTTAAAATTATTTGATATTTATGAAATTAATAAATAGTTAAAAAATTATTATATAATAATAAATTTTATTTATTATATTATTATATTATAATATTATAAAATAATAAAACTCATTATATTAAATTAATAAAATTATTTCAAAACTTTTAAATAACAAATAAAAATGAAAAAAAAGAATGATTAAATGAGAGGATATTTTCATCCATATTAGAATTAAGCCCGCGCTTCGCTTGGATTCTTTTAAATTGTTTTATAATTTTTAATTAATTAATATTAATAAATTAATTTTAAATTAAATTTTATTAAATAATAATTATTTATTTAAGTTTTTACTTTTAAATTACAATAATATTAATATAATTATATTTTGTTAATTATGAAAATTAAATTGATGATAATTGTTTATTTATAAATTACGTAATACAAATACATTTTCAAATGTTATTTATATGTATTGTTTAAAAATATTTAGACATTATTTTACAGTGTATATTTTTATTTATAGGAGGTAAAAAATAACTAATGAAAAATAACAAAATAAAATTATGGTTTGTATTTTATTCTCTCGTTGGGTTGATTTAAAACTAAAAACTAAAAAAAAATAAAGCTCGCCGTCAAGCAAAGGAGCTTAACACACGTGGCACATTGATTAGCAGCAACAACCAAGGAAATTAGCTTAACATGTGTATCACACTAATTAGTAGCAATTTTATTTTTTATAACTTTTTCTTTTAACAGGTTGGGTACGGATCTTAAATCGATCCGCGAGTCAACGTGCAGACTAATCCTTTAAATAAATAAAATTTTATTAATTTTTTTCCCAAATGGATCGGGTATGACTCTTAAATCGATTTGCGAGTCAACGTGCAAACTAATATCTTTAAATACATCATTTAAAAATAAAATAAAACTAAAAATAGTTAATAAAATAATTTTTTTTTAATTTTTTTCTCATGCGGATGTTGTTAGAGCTATGTGTGTTAGAGTTAATAATTTCTTTCTTTTTTCAATCATTTTCTCCCCTTAATACAAGTTTTTCCCTTTTATATTTTAGATGTTGTTAGAGCTAATAATTCATTTATATGTGTTGTATCTTATACTTTTTTTTTTGTGTGTCAATCATGTTAATATAAACAAAACAAAAGTTATTATGTCAAAATCTTAAACACGAATACGATGCATATACTAAACGTATCATGTTAATCGTATTTAAACGTGTCGTGTTGTATCGTATCGTATTTATTATATTATTTATTTTTATATTTATTAAACGTGTCTTACCCGTATCGTGTTTTCGTATTTCGTCCAAAATTATTAAGTCAAAATGTTGTCCTATACTTTGGGATAGATCCACAGTGGTCCACTAGGACAACTGAAATCCTAATATTTTTTAAAGTATATTATAAAAATAATTAAAAAAAATTAGTTTCTTGATAATTTCCCCATTGGAATTTAAAAAATATAAAAATACATATGGTATCTTTATAAATGTTGAAAATAACAAAGTTATGATTGAAATAAAAATTATTTACGTTACAAAATAGTTAGGGTGAAGCTCGCGCTTTGTTGTGATGCCAATAATTTATTATTAAGAAAAAACTTTGAAATAAAATAGTAAGTTAATATATATTTGCATTTAGAAATTTTAGTGATTTACAGACTTTTTCTTCAAATAAGTGATTGAAATTAAGAGTCACAGTATATTATAATTCAATACTCAGTTCGTCCAAAATGAAAAAAGAATATTATGATGAAAAGCCAAACATCTTTTCCTGAGGGAAAATAGTATTGGTTTACTTAATAGTCAACTCAACAAAAAAAAAATTGATAGAAAGAAAAAAAAAAATAAGAGAAAAAATTATATTATTAAGGTTTGCCATCAGATCGTTGATGGTATGTACGTGCTAATTCGGTGATTGCAACAATAACTTCAGTAGGCAGGTGCACACTAATTGGCACATTATATAAACATTCCACAACATCATTATTGCGTATAAAATGATCATAACCTACACTTCCCTGACCAGACAAACCAAGTTGAATTGGTGGCTGATGCAAATTTTCATTCCCGTTGCTACTTGTAATTAAAGAATCAAGTGTGAATAAAACCTAGTAGGAAACTCTGTAACAGCAAGAACATCATACAGAGTATGACTGTTAATGCTACTACTAGCTGAACAATCAAACGAAGCTTGCTCTTCTTGTATCAATTTGAATTGAAAAATCAGGTGCATAATGCTGTTAGTTTTAAATGAAACTATTAGCAAGTCACCATCATTACCAACCATAGAATGAGCCACCACATGTTGCATACTACTTTTATTTAGATGCAAAACTGTTTTCTCTAGGACCTCTAGTTGCTAAGCAGTAATTCCTCATGCTGATTTTGTCTATCAAAAGTGTTACTTAAAGGTGCTGAATTGACATCATTTATATTTATATGCTAAATAATATAACAAAAAATAATTAAATAAAAAGCATAGGATATCATGAAATATTCCAAATCATATAATAAACAATATAACATAACTCAAAATCATAACAATATCATAGAAATTATCATAGCAAAAATCATATATTATATAAAATGTATGAATATGGAAAATGCAATGCATGAAAATGTATTTTTTCCTTTAATTAAGGAAATCCGTATATCTAAAAAGATATCCGGCTACCTTAGGAAAATATGTCAAATTAAATATTCTAAAACCAAAATACTTTGTGATTGTTTGAAAACAATTTTGAAAAGCTTAGATTAAAAAAAAAAAAAAAAACTGGGCTAAACCTTTTTTAAATGGCTCTAATTTCTTAGGTTTAAAATCCAGGACTTGACTACCCTTAACCCGAGAATTTAAAAATCATTTTTAGAGTTTAAAAAGGCTTAGAAACTACCCTAAGTCAGTAGCTAAACTTCCTAATCAGCTCCCTCTAAGTAACTTAACCAAAACAGAAAAATGATTTTTCTTTAAATTCAATTCTGACTCCACTGTCCAGTTTTAAGCCACGATTTTTTATCCTATTTTTCAAAATTCAAAAACATCTAAAACAAATACTGGAGACTTAGGATATGTAAAACTACATGGGAAAAAAATCTGCTTAATTTTCTGATTAAAGATGAATGCCCAGAAAAATCGGGAAAGTACGAGTACTGGGTGAAAAAACTGTTTTGCCAAAATACATTTTTTTTGCATTTGATAAAATCATTTAAAAATCAAAGTAAAAATATTTAAGACTCACAAAATGACTCACAAACAGTAGATAGGACTTTTTAAATGTTAGATAAAAATTGGCTAAGTAAAAAAAAATCACAAAGGTAGAATAATCAATTTGACAACTCTTTAATTTTCCACAAGTATGCTCAAGAGAGAATGACTTTGAACCATTAATTGGCCTAAGTCATTAGTCAAGTGGCATGGACATGAAATGCATGAAAAATACAGCAAATATGATGCATGAAATGCATGGTTTTTAACCTAAATGTCATGAAAAAAAATGCATGGCACCAATATAGTGACCTAGACCTAAATGAACTTGCATGGCATTTAAGGCAACCTAGGTCTAAAATGCATGAACATGCATGGCAAGATAAACCTAACCTAACAAGTAAAATATGCATGACAATAACACAAACACAAGGCATTCTTAAACCAAAAACTCAACCAAATATCATGCAAATGCCAACCTATCAACTAACATAGCAAAAATGCACACATAATGCTAGAATACATGGAGTGGCCGAATGGCCTATGATTCCGAACAAGCATGGCATTTTCACAAACACTTGATATATTAACATGCAAAACTAAAATATAACATTCAAATCATGCAAACACAAAGTAGAGATATTAAAACTAACAAGCATTTTCACAAACACTTGATATACTAACATGCTCAACTAAAATATAACACTCAAATCATGCAAACACAAAGTAGAGATACTAAAACTAATAAGCATTTTCACAAACACTTGATATACTAACATGCTCAACTAAATTATAACACTCAAATCATACAAACACAAAGTAGAGATATTAAAACTAACAAGCATTTTCACAAACACTTGATATACTAAATATAAAACATCAACAAATTTAAACATTATGAAAACAGAAAATTGAAAATGCAAGAATATGATAATAAACTCATAAATGACAACTAACAAGCAACCAAATTAAACATGCTTCAAGTATATGAAGTAGAAGAACACTTAAAGCATCAAGACTAAAGAAAATAACATAAATAACATGAGAAATCAAACAAAATAGCAAATACTAAAAAAAAATATATATAGGCCATTCGGCCATGGTGAGGAAGTAAGAAAAAAATGTAAAAAAAAAAAAACTTGTTTAAGAAAAAGATGAAGAAAGAACTTCAAAGGAATAAAAAAAAACACTTATTTAAAAAATAAAACTCACCAAATGATAATCAAAATAGCAAAAATAAGAATGGAAAATCAAGAAAGTGCAAGAGTTGGTGCTAAATGCAACCTCAAGAAGCTATATTTCAAGCTTTATCTCTTAAAACTTTCCTTTCTTTTCTAAACTTTTTCTTTTTGCTTTCAACCAAGGAGAGAAAACTAAGCAAAACAAGAAGAAATCTGAAAAAATGAACTGAAGAAAAATCAAAACCCCCCTCCTCTATGTGATGGCCGAATTCCCCCTCTCTCTTCACCTAGGACGTTGTCATTTTGATTCAAACCAACTTCCATCCAAGTGCTAGTGATTCAATGTGAAAAATTATGAAATTATCACCATTAGATTAGTGTATCAGCTGTCCATAATTACAGCTGTTCAAGAATAATGTTGACACTCTTCCTCTTCATGCATTGACCTATGTAGCTTAATCACAATGGCTTGATCAAAAAAATCTCTAACTAACTCTTAATTCTTGGCCATTTGATTGAAAAATCAGAAGCTTCCTCCTTCCTTTGGGCCTTGGCAGGCCAGCACTCTCTTTTTCAGCCCAGGTCTGATTTTTTGAAAGGCCAAAAGAAGCCTTTTTCGGTTGCTTGGGTAAAATGACCATTTTGCCCCCGGTTGCAAATAAATTGCAAACGGACTCCAAATTCAAATTTTATTTTTTTTAATACTTTCAAAATAATAAAATATTGAATTCTGGAAGTTTTCAAAATTTTCCGAGTTCGTTTGCTATTTATTTGGATTTTTTCTTCCAAAAATGCCCTTTTATGCCCCCACATTTTACCATTTTTTAAACGAGCTCCAAATCAAGATTTTTCTTCACCAATATCTTCAAAATAATTTAAAAGTGTGATCTGGAAGTTTTCATAATTTTTGGAACTAATTTGGTATTTTTTCGGGATTTATCTTCTTGAATTACTACATAGGGGCTCGGGATTTGGCCATTTTTCAAACGAACTCCGAATCAAGATTTTCCTTTTCCAATCTTTTCCAAATAATTTAAAAATGAGATTTTCAAAATTTCAGAATTTTTGGAGTCCATTTGCTATTTTTTCGGGATTTATCTTATTGAATTATTGCATAGGAGACCCGGGATTTGGCCATTTTGCAAACGAACTCCGAATCAAGATTTTCTTTCGCCAATATCTTGAAAATAATTTAAAAATGATATTTACAAATTTTCAGAATATTGGGAGTTCATTTGCTATTTTTCCGAGATTTTCCTTCTTGAATTTTTGCATGAGAGACCCGGGATTTGGCCATTTTGCAAATGAACTTCGAATCAAGATTTTCTTTTGTCAATCTCTTCCAAATGATTTAAATATGAGATTTGAAAATTTTCGGAGTCCATTTTCTATTTTTCCCAAATTTTCCAATTTTGTCTTTTTACCTTCGAAACCCGGTTTTGCTCAAAACAAGTCCGATTTTCAGATTTTCTTCAAGCCGAGCCTTGGGCTATCCCTTTTTAATCATTCCTCATCCATTGGGAGCTTTAGTCTTACCTAGTCGGACCAGTTCTGTAATCCTGCTCGATTTCACCGAAATCCACAAAAAAAACTTAATTCTCGGTTATCTCCCAGATTGACTTTTCTTTCAATTTTTCTTTCAAGTGGCTTCTCTATTACCTGTAGTCAGTGCTTATCTTTCATTTGAAACCTTCAATTTTGACCAATTCGATCATTTAAGCATTTTTCCCCAAATTTCCCAGATTAGGGTTTTCTTTCTACTAAATCTCCAAATCCCAATTTTCGAACTCCATATCTTTCGATGTTGACCTCGGATTATCAAAATTCTTTCACCATTTTTCAATTGAACTTCAAATCTTGATTTTGAAAGTGGGGTGACTTTTTCAGTAGTTGACTTTTTGGGGTTGAGTTTTTTGGTGTTGACTTTTTTGAGGTTGACTTTTTTTTTAGTTTGACTTTTTATGCTCGCTCTCTTAAACTAAGTCTCGGAGTACCACCTGCAGGATGAAAAAAAGTCTTTTTACATTCTGAAACATCAATTTAGGAAGAAAACATACCTGTTTTAGTGGTCCGGACAAAATTAGGTGTCTACAGCTGCCCCTCTTTGGCTATTGCTGAGAATCAGGAATCAGGCAAAGATAAACAAACACTAATTTTGTACGGTCAGTGAAATCACATGTGAAGGAAAGGGAAGGGGGTTTCTTTTTTTTTTCTTCTTCCTTTTTTGTATTTTTTTGTTTTTTCAACTTTTCATTTCTTCATTTCTTCATTTTTTTTCATTTTTCATTTTTTTTTTGAGAAAGCAGTAAATTGAAGATTTTGTCCTTAAATTGAATTCCCTGACTAATCAAGGCTCGACCCGTCTTAAGGAAACGAGTTCGATTTGCAAGAGAATTGACAAGGACCTGGATGAAACCAGAGAATTGAAGGCATGGGCGAAACCATAAAATTGAAAAAGATCTGGATGAAACTAAGGAAATTGAAGGCATGGGTGAAACCATGAAATTGAAAGAGATCTGGATGAAACCAAGGAAATTGAAAGCATGGGTGAAACCATGAAATTGAAAAGGATCTGGATGAAACTAAGAAAATTGAAGGCATGGATGAAACCATGAAATTGAAAGAGATCTGGATGAAACCAAGGAAATTGAAAGCATGGGTGAAACCATGAAATTGAAAAGGATTTGGATGAAACCAAGAAAATTGAAGGCATGGATGAAACCATGAAATTGAAAGAGATCTGGATGAAACCAAGGAAATTGAAGGCATGGATGAAACCATGAAATTGAAAGAGATCTGGATGAAACCAAGGAAATTGAAAGCATGGATGAAACCATGAAATTGAAAGAGATCTGGATGAAACCAAGGAAATTGAAGGCATGATGAAACCATGAAATTGAAAGAGATCTGGATGAAACCAAGGAAATTGAAGGCATGGATGAAACCATGAAATTGAAAGAGATCTGGATGAAACCAAGGAAATTGAAGGCATGGATGAAACCATGAAATTGAAAGAGATCTGGATGAAACCAAGGAAATTGAAAGCATGGGTGAAACCATGAAATTGAAAAGGATCTGGATGAAACCAAGGAAATTGAAGGCATGGATGAAACCATGAAATTGAAAGAGATCTGGATGAAACCAAGGAAATTGAAGGCATGGATGAAACCATGAAATTGAAAGAGATCTGGATGAAACCAAGGAAATTGAAGGCATGGATGAAACCATGAAATTGAAAGAGATCTGGATGAAACCAAGGAAATTGAAGGCATGGATGAAACCATGAAATTAAAAGAGATCTGGATGAAACCAAGGAAATTGAAGGCATGGATGAAACCATGAAATTGAAAGAGATCTGCATGAAACCAAGGAAATTGAAGGCATGGATGAAACCATGAAATTGAAAGAGATCTGGATGAAACCAAGGAAATTGAAGGCATGTAAATGCTTCATGGTGTAAATGAAAATATCTTGGATTGATGCAAATGCTTCTAAATACAGATACAAGTGTCCCTGCGAATCATATTCATGTGAATGGTTCATGAATGGTGTAATTGCAGCTACAGTGAAGATGCAATGATCCTAGAAATGATGCACTTGCTTGAGATGATGCGAATGCAAATGCTCATGGAATAATTCAAATACGAATACTCATGAATTATGCAAATGCTTGCTGACACGGTGCAGATGCGAAGTTTAATAAATAGATGAATGCTCATGAGTGATGCAAATACCCCTAATCACTTTTCTAGATTTGGACTCAGCCTTTCCAATTCACTTTTCCTCTTCAAATCAGAGTATATCTTCAATTCATTTTTCAATCTTTGGCTATTCTCTTTGCCCCAACATTTTTCAAACTCTTACTGACAGGAGTCTGCTTGCTGAGTTTTATTTCTTCTTCTTATATTTGGAAATCAAGGTTAACCCTAATAGTTCTACACCTTTGAGTTAGAAAAAAACCTTATCTCATGTTAACATAAAAAATGGGTATTTCAAAAATATATTTATTTTTCTTTTTTGAAAAACAATTTTGCTCATCTAATAACAACTTCTTAGCCAAAAATTTTAACCCCATAGTGTGTAATGTATGAATCTTTTGAAGACTAATGATCACTGTTAGAAATTTTCCTAGGTGTCAATCTGAATTGGAAAGGCTTGGTACAACAAGATTTTGGTTGATCAAAGAAAACTTCACAACAAAATGTATGTCCCTTCTAGGTTCACAAATGGAACAGGTTTTATAAATCATGAATTCAATGAGAATCAAACAAATTCAACTTTCTTTTAGTTTCCGTATCAAGGTATTTTGACAAGCGTCAAAATTGACTGGGATGTTTGAACTGGAAAGTTTAATTTAGGAGAAAAAAGTTTCAGTTTTTGAAATCAATCATCCAAATGAGAGTTGACAATCAGGAATTCCTAGATGTTCCTCGATGACCACTTCTTCCATTTCACTCTTGACTGCCTATTTTTGGGTTTTCGCCCTAGAGTCTCATTCTTTCCATTTTTTCTTTCTTTTTTGTTGTTCTACCATGCATTTGATGAGAATTCTAAATTCTTCCTTAGTGAAATGATAATTTGATGAGATGTCATAAAATCTAAGGAAAACCTTTCAAGTTAAATATTCTTGCTTGATCAAAATGGACTTTTAAAGCACGTAACGTAAGCCATGGCTCAGGGTTCAAAAAGAAAGGATAAATAGGCCCAAAATATGTGTTTGAGGGTAATCAGATCAAAGGATCATTTGTTGAGGAGGATTCTTTCTGAAACATTTATCCCTTTTGGACTTTTCATTCCTTTTGACTCTGCTATTTTTCTTCCTTGCTTTTGGCTTTCATTTGCCATCACTTTTTCACACACTTTTTTTGTGTGTTTTTCTTTTGTTTTTCTTGGCTTTCATTTCGCCATCTTTTCCTTTTTTTCTTTGACAGAGTGAGCCTGTATTTATTCGGGGCTTCATTTGTTTTGTATATGTCTTTTGAGCTAGGACTCATTTTTCTGTTATCTTTGAGAAGATCTTTCCTCGCATTTGCCCCCCAGTGTAGAGGGTAATCCTTGATCAGGGTTTAAAGAAAAAAGAATTCTTTCGGCTCAAAGGGGGTGACTATGGATAATTTCTTTTTGTGCGAAAGAGATATGAAAGATGGCCATTTCTCATGTCAAGCACAAATATTCACATTGAAAAGCAATCCTCAGGGGAAATAGATATTCAGAATTTCATTTTGCACTTTGGAATCATCCGAATTCTCATATGCATGATATCACAATTTTTTTTTTAATTTTTTCATTTTTCATCGCATGCCCCAATGATTCATGCGTTAGTCCATCCTTATTCACCATGTATCCATCATTTCCACATATGATGCCCTAATTTGATTAACCACGAGAATTTGTATCAACGAGGAACATAGCAAGTCTAGGTCTGTACTGAAAAGACTGAATTTCAAATTTGAGTTCTTTGAAGAGACAAGGAAAATATGACCGAAAAACGGGTTTTCTCTGGGACAAGGGATAATCTAGTTTAATCATTGTGCCCCAGGGTGTCAATCATGAAGTGATGTTTGGGCAATTAGTGTTTTGTGGTTTGTTGAAAATGACATGAATGGTTTTGGCACAACCTTGACACAGACCAAATTACCATGATTTAATTCTTGAAAGAAAGTCTCATTTGTTTGAATTTCAAGGAGTTCGAAATTTTTTTGAAAAGTTCGTTCCTTTGTTCATAACCTAGACTAGGATCTACATCTTTGCTTATTCTATGATGACGATGGTTTTATGAAGTTCAATCATTCATATTCCTTGAAGCATTAGGTCTTTCAAGTGTTCTTGGTTTAAGGGACTTAGGCCTAGGAAAACCTAAAAGAGAGGGGAGAAGGTATTGGGTCATTTATAACAATGATCATCAATCTTCTTGAGACTATCCATTACTAAAACTTCCTTAATGATCCTTTTTTCCAATTATTGTTAAAACACAAAAAACACAAAGCATTTAAAAATCAAAATTCATTTAATTCTTATGAATGTCGACATGAGACAAGTGTTTTCATCATAAGGTCTGAAACTAAATGCATAAAAACTTCCCCTTGACATGTTCTCCCTAATTCAAACTGGCTATTGCTCGATACTCTTTTCGACCTTTCCATCTTCTTCTCCTATTATGACATCCATAATGGTCTCATCATTCCCATTCAGCAGATTCTCCATGCTGTCTGTCCTTTGTTTCTTCCCCACACCTAACTGTCCTTTATTGATGAGCGCTTGAACCTTCCGCTTCAGACATAAGCAATTTTTTGTGGAATGTCCCCAAATCCCATAATGATAATCACAATATGCATTCTCGTCATACCAGCTTGGATATGGGGGTTGGATAGGCTCCATTGGAACTTTAGTGAGGAGTTGCTCTTCGACCAGCTGGGGCAATAGTTTAGAATAAGACATGGGGAGTGACTCAAACTGATCTCCTTTTCGGATATTGTTTGATTTCCCTTGACTGACAAAAGGTTGAAAACTTACTGGATTCTGAGAGGCCATTGGGTATAAGTATGAACCCTGGGGTACATAATTCATAGAAGGACAGGGTGGAGGGTATGAAGTAGCCAGAATATACGGGGCACAGTATCCCATGGCTTGGACATCTTTCTCTTTCTTTTTGGGTGACCTATTTCTCTCTGCATTAAATATTTTACCTCCTTCGAGTTTCCCGGCCTTGATTGCATTTTGAATAATTTCCCCGGAGATTACCATATCCGAAAAATTCTTCGTGGTGTTGTTGCCAACAAGTCTATCGTAGTATGGGGCCTGTAGTGTATTCACCAAAAGGACAGTGGTTTCCTTCTGAGTTAAAGGTGTTTGTACTTGGGTAGACATGTTCCTCCACCTCTGAGCATACTCTTTGAAGCTCTCAGTAACCTTTTTCTCCATATTTTGCAAGGTGAGACGGTCAGGTGTCATGTCGGTCACATGCTTGTACTGGTTTAGAAAAGCCCTAGCCAAATCATTCCAAGAGCGAATCCGATCCTTGCTCAACTGACTATACCACCTAATTGCGGACCTGCTGAGGCTATCTTGAAAGTAGTGGATCAGAAGCTTATCATTATCTATATAACTTGTCATCTTTCGGCAGAACATAGTGATATGGGCTGACGGATCAGTCGTCCCATCATATTTCACAAAGTCAGGGACCTTGAATTTAGGAGGGATGACTAAATCGAAGACCAAGCATCGTTATTTCGCCTCCACACTCCCGAATACGTCTGTCTTTTCTACTGCCCGAAGCCTTTCATCTAGCAACTGATATTTCCCTTGGGAATCTACCAACTCTACCTCATTAACCGTTTTCAACTTTTCCTGTTCAGCTGAATCATCTGAATTTAAGACATTGATGGGGTTAACTGTGTTCTGGGCATCCATCATTACAACCTCATTCTGACCCTTTCCTGCCTCAAACCCTTCTCTGGCGGCCAAGTTTTCAGTGTGTCCCTTGATTACGGTGGATATTAGCTCTATCAATTTAATCATCTGATCTTTAGATTCTGCTTGAGACTTTGCCAGCTGTTCTCGCAATTCGTCCTGTACCTTTTCCATTCTTTCCATTCGGGCAACTTGTTCATTCTCCATAGCACTAGCCTGTATTAAAACGGTGCTCAGTACTTCTCATACCTCTTATTTGAAATGGAAATTCTTTCAAAGACTCTTAAAGCCAAGCCAATTACTGTTTTATTCCCTCAAAGTGCGTGTCATGATGAAGGAGCCATGAATGCAATTTGATGCACGTGAAGCCTAAACAATATGATGTATGGACATGTACAGTGGAAACATGCTGACCATGTATGTAATAAATGCAATCACGATGACAGCATGTTGCAAGCAAAGAATA
Source organism: Fremontodendron californicum (assembly GCA_030761205.1). Classification (NCBI taxonomy): domain Eukaryota; kingdom Viridiplantae; phylum Streptophyta; class Magnoliopsida; order Malvales; family Malvaceae; genus Fremontodendron; species Fremontodendron californicum. Next base: position 8,068,463 of record JAULJL010000032.1, read on the forward strand.
AACAAATCAACACATGGATATATGTAATGACTGATCATGTACATTTTAGCGTATTTCCCAATGAATGATCATATGCACTATGAATGCAACACGATGTCAATTATGATACATGCAAACAATGAATGATTGGTACAGAGTATATACAAAGAAAATCATGCTGACCATGTGTGTCATGAATGCATGCTGATGTTAGTATGACAGATTAATGCATAAGAATATACGGAGAAATCATGCTGACTATGTTTGCCATGAATGCAACCTAAAGTCAGCATGATGCATGTAAAGAATAAAAATCATGCTGATTATGAATGCATGAATGCAACCTGATGCTAACATGATACATGTATGAATGTATGGTATGACAAATAATTGATCAGATGCAAAATGCAAAGGGGAAGATATCACGGAGGAAATAAGAATCAGAGGAACAATCATCAACATCTCATAAATTTGAAACATAACCAATTCATTCCCACATCAACGTTCACAATGGTATAAACCATGTTTTACAAAATCTGAGCAATAATTAAAACTGTCTTTTACAAGCACTTTATTCTTCCTAGCATCCTAAGGCTATAAGAGCCGGCTACAGAAAAAGTAGAATCCTATTACATCATATAAGACTGAAGTATTTCCACCTCAATGCTGTAAATCCCCCAATCCTAATGACGCATTCCCAACCCTTTATCAATCAGTGTCGTTGGATCCAACCACTTGGCATTTATAAGAGATTGCACTTTCTTTTTGAATGCTATACAGTCTTCAATGCTATGGCCAACAAATTCCACAGTGATAATCACATCTTGCATTTGGATTATACCACTTTGGATATGGTGGTAACAGGGGTTTCAATGGGATACATGCAACCATGTGATTTTGGATCAGTATAGGGAGAAGCTCTCAGTAGCTGATTGGAAAGGGATCAAAAGGCCTTTGGGTCTTATCCTGGGGTCGTTTCTTAGTCACACATGGCCTATGAGTTAGGGCACTTGGTGGTGGCACTAAGGTTCGAACCGAAGTGTCTACATGGAGATGTGGCGGAACAGCATGGTAAGGGTATGGATTTGGACACGGGGCCTTTGGAGGTTGTACATAGCTCGAGGTTCCTATCCCGGATGTTTGATAAGGTGATTGATGAGGGAAATAGTATGAACTGGCAGTTGTTGGTGATGGAGTGGGATTCAGGAATCCTGTAGTGGTCATTCTAATGGACGATTGGACCATAGTAGGGTGGGGACATTGGTTTGGACGTAGGATAGTTTGCAGGTATGGTATAGGATCCAAGGTTTCTATCTTTGGTATCAGGCTCTCAGGTTTAATCATTTTCATGATTTTGTCCATAATTTTATCTGGGTTGCACCCTTTGTAACACTGGCAAGCGCAAGATCGAGCAAGGATTGTATGTTCTGGACCTGAAGGTTTTGGTTGATCCGAAGGCGATACAAAGCCCTGAGAAAGTTCCCCCTTAATCTTACCCATATCCTCAAACATTTTCAGCAATTTGGCGAGTTGTTCTTTCATTTCCCGGATTTCATGTCTAAACTCCTCTTGATTGCGTTCCAAAGCACCCAATCGTTCCTCCGATTCATTCCTCATATCTCGAACCCCTTTCATGCAAATGAAAATGTCATGAGATTAAGAATACAATTGTGAATGTAGATGTTCTATTCCTATGTGCATGAATATACTGATGATTAATGCATGAACATAGACAGAGAAATTATGATGACTGTGTATGGTATGGATGCAATCTAATGCCAACATGATGCATTTAAAAAAATGAATAAATTGATGCATAGGTATATAAAAATAATGACCATGTATGTATTCTACAATGAATGACCATGCATGCTATGATGTCAAAATGATACATGCGGAGAATAAATGAATTAATAAAAAGGTAGGTACAAAGAATGACCATGTATATCACAAATGTATTCTACAATGAATAACCATGCATGTTAGGACTGTGACATGACGTCAAAATGATACAAATAAATTAACCAATGATTACACGAAATTGGTGGGACCTAAATCTTGATTATTCAAAAATCTCATTATGCAAGATTTGCCTCCAAATTTAATCTACAATTTTTTGAAACATGTTTTTTTTCTATGAAAAACCACACATATTATTTTCAAAAGATTTTCGGAATAATGGATCCTACTATGGTACACTATGCAAATGTTCATGTAACACTACCGGTTTTATGAAATCATCAAATGAAATTACCAACTGTTTATTGCAAAGAATGAGACCAATAATACAACCAAAATGTATATGCTCTATTCACACATGCATGAAATGTGCAAAATGCAAAAATGTCTGAAAAAGAATGTTTGTATTTTGAATTTCAAAAGGTTAGTGAACACTTGCCCCAACAATATCTACATATATAGGCATCACGGTGCCTTTGGGGCAGAGTATAGCACTTATTACGGTCGATGTACGTTCATCTTTGCCCGGTTTACAAAACGTATTTGAGATGTAAAAATAGGTAATAAAAGGTTAGAAATGTCCCTCCATGTGTTCCTAACTTTGGTGTATCTAATGAAAATCCAGCATGGCTTCGCCTAGGTTTATTATATGAAGGTGAATCGGTTCTAAGGCCCCGAATTGTTCCTCACTGTCGTCGGTGAAGGCTAGTAAGGCACCCCGGTAAAAGCGGGTTCAATTCGTTAGAGTATATTTTCCTATGCCCGTACGGAGGATTATCACGAAGGCATTAGGTACTTTATACTCTGAAAGTGTTTCACTAGCCCATACGGAGGATCATCACGAAGGCGTAGTTACTTTACTCCCACAAAAAAGTTAGGAACCCGGGTAGAGGATTTATGTTATGCAAATGCAAATACAGTGTGTGCGGAGGAACAAAACAAACCTGTCACCACCTATTTTACATCCCTTACTCTAAATACCCCACTAAAATCAAACAATGTAAAGCATCAGTCAAGCAAACATATAAATATATGCAACAAAATAACCATAGAACAAATAATAATATGAATGGACATATTTAAAACATTTTTTTATTTTCAAAATTCTCTTTTATCTTAAAAATTTGGGAATTAAAATTAAATACCAAATAAACCAACAAAATCGAGACTTAAATAACACACGACTAATTCTAGGCCTGACTCTCTAAAAAAAAGTCCCTAGTGGAGTCGCCAAGCTGTCGCAACCTAAAAAATAACAAGTCTCATCGCAAGACATTATTATTCGTTAAGCGTGACATTAAAAAAACCGAGGAAAAGTAGACTTAACTCCTCTAGATAAATGAAGGTTTTGAAAATGACCTTGAAAAAAGACATGGAGTCGCCACCAATCTTTTTTAGCTAGGTGTGATCGGCCACCTATTAAAACCGGTTTTATAAAAATATTTTAAAAAAATTAATTAAAACATTTTCTTAAAAAACCAATTTCAAGTCTGCGTTTTAAACCAAAGAAATCAAAGAAACGGGTTCGGGACTCGGTTACGTGTGGGGAAGGATTAGCACCGCCACAATGCCCGTATAAAACGGTACCTTATTAATCGTGTGTTATCTCAAGTCTCGGTAAAAAATCGATTTTAACTTTAGTATTTCAAGTTAATTCCCAATTTAAAGAAAAATAATTCCATTTTTAATTGAAAATGATCCGGAATTTATAAATTCAAAATTTTCCTATATTCCCCAACAAACGTGGCAAAATATAGAAATTTTTATTAATTTGGAAAACTTTCCGAATCATTCTCGTTTTTTGAAAGAAAGATATTCCTTTATTAATGATAATTGATGATATTCCCTCCAGAAAACCCGGTAGAGAACTCATGAATTATTTTAACTCGGGAATATCTTTATTTTTTATTGAAAAATCATTATCCTTTTGAAAACATTTTAAAAGATATGAATATGTATATGCATGACATAAATAAAATGACATAGCAAAATCTAAATAATATAATGCATCCTAAATGATATGATATAATTTAAATGCCTTTGCATATTCTAAATGAAATGTCCTAAGTTATATGACATATTCTAAATGAAATGAAATGAAACGACTGATAACTCGTATAATTATATAGTTTTTAGTTATGTTTTATTATTGTTTTGTGTCAAATACGAGTTATTATTGTTTAGTCTAATTGTGTTTATGATCTTTATGTATTTTGGTGTTTTTCACAAGTTTCTTTGAGTGATTTCAGATTACTAGAATTAAGGGTAAATCCAGTTCAGTTCCAGTTCCGACACCGTTTGCCATATCAGCTATATCTCGAGTTTCACTGAAGCAATAAGGCTGCAATTTGTATCCGTGCAAAGCTAAGAGGCATATTTATCTTTTTCATGTTTTACACTTCTTGAAACGGAGTCGTTTTCCCTAGCGAAATCGACCATGAAGTTGGCTGATGTGCAATGACGTCTGTGCTGACCTGTTTTCGTATTTTGCCCATATCTTCTTATCCACATCAGCAAATGAGCTGATTCCAACGGCTATGGATCAGTAACTGATAGGGTAACATTTTTCTAGAAGACCATGTGATCAGATAAGGCCTGAAAAATTGACAAAATTGACCATCAAGTTGGCTGATCAAAATCGTCATGTATGACGAAAATTGTTAGAAAATGCACCCACCTATTATACCTACCTTTGAAATTTGTAAAGCTTGTCTCTTGTCATTTAGCCCTCCAAAATGTGTATAAATAGAGGGCCTTGGATGATTGTAAGAGATCATATTGTACATAGGTAGGATATTAGCCATTTTAATAAAATTCTCTAAGTTTTCTTCTTCTTTCTTTTCTCTAGTTTTCTTTCTTTTCTCTAGTTTTCTTTTTCTTTAGAGAGAGCAAGAGGTTGGATAATTAATATTCTTCCTCTTCTTCTTTCTTTCTTTTATTTTCTTCTTAGATTTTCTTTAATTTTATGTTTATGTTTATAATGCCTATGCTAGGCTAAACTTCTATTTGGTTAAGGGTGATTTCAAAGCCCTAGACATATTTTGTGATTGATTTTCAGATTCTATCTATCATTAATTTTCTATCAAAGTTGCTTATGTTCTTCTACAAGAATTGTTGATGATGTTGTCTTGATTTATTTAGGTGTACAACTAGATAGATCTTGATAATTATCTATTGCTAGTTTAGGAGTCTTGATCCGTGTAATTGTCTTGATTTCCTATTCATAAGTGGCAATTTGTGATTAATGATTATGGTCAAGTTTTCAATAATTGCAAAGTGGAACATAACCTAAGTTGAACAATCCGAGCTTATGTGTTTGTTGCTTAGATCAACCTATCTTTCTCATCATAAAGCTGCCATTAAATTGAATTTAGAGAGCTTATTCTAGGTTGTTTAATGGTTAGAGATTAAATAGAGAGCTTGTTCTATTTAACGACAAACTAAGGAAAGATTGGGATAACAGAGCTTGTTGTTATCTACGGTTGTTAACTTTGATAGTTGGTTGATATTGATAGATCTCAAATTGATTCTTAATGATGTCTAGTGGTGGAGAATGAAACCTTAACCATATTTTTCATATTTGATTCTTCTTACTTACTTGTTTTCTTACTTTTCTAGTTTGCTTATTTTTAAAAGTATATTTATTTTTATTGGCTGGTTATACCGCCTAATTTGTATATTAACTTTGTTTTACTTTTATTGGCTGGTTATACCGCCTAATTTAGTATATATATTTTTATTGGCTGGTTATACCGCCTAATTTAGTATATATATTTTTATTGGCTGGTTATACCGCCTTGCATCTTCTTCTTATTATTTACTTTAGTTTAAATCTGGCTTCAAAAACCCCTTTTCTTTTATTGTTCTTGAATTTAAGTTTTAAACTATTAACTTATAAACTAAAACCCAATCCCTGAGGACTCGACCCTTGCTAACTACTATACTTACAATTTATCTTTTTAGTGCAAGGTTATACACTCTTTTGGGTGCATCAAAATTTTGGCGCCGTTGCCGGGGATTGCTTTCTTTAGTTTATTTGTTACTTGGTTTATTCTTATTTTCAGTTCTAATTAGTTTTATTTTCTTGTACATACAAGTTTTTCTTTTCAAATTTAAAAAAAAAAAAAAAAATGGAATTGAGCAATCTAACACTTGAAGAGTTGGTGGCATACATGAACATGGAGAATCAACAAGCCAATCTCACCTCCCCAGTTCAACAATTGGCCATGGGAGGATGTCAAGGCCATCAAGTGTTCCAAGACCAACAGTATGATCATTACTCAAACACTTACCATGAGGGATGGTGGGATCATACTAATTATGGCTACTCGAAAAATTACCAAGAAGTAGATCCTTATGCCAATTACACTCATCCATCTAGCTTCAATCAATCATGGTCTCAAGAACCAGATCTTTTTCAACCACCACATATGACTCAAAACTCAGGTACTTCTTTAGAAGATCTTGTCTATTCTCTTGTTACTGATTCTTTGCAATTTCAACAGGAAACAAGGGCAAGCATCCAGAGTTTGGAAAAGCAAATGAGCCAATTGGCTAGTAGTATGGTGGGATGGGTAGCACAAAGATCTGAAGAACTCCCAGCCCAAACGATGGTTAACCCAAAGGAGAATGCTACTATTGTGACCTTGAAGAATGAGGAACAAGATGAGGATGAAACAAAATTAGAGATGGATTCTAAGAGTATTTCGGCACCTGAGGTAACATTTAAGGTTTCACTTTTTACTAATGTTTCTTCTCCACCTTTTCCTAGTAGATTTGCAAAGTTCAAGGAGGAAGAACATGAACAACACATGCCGGAAACCTTAAACAACTTGTTTGTGGAGGTCATTCAACAAGTATCAAAATATGCTCCATTCCTCGATGACATATGCACCACAAAGGATGATGGAATAATACTTGTAATGGAGAATGCATCCACTGTTGTGCAAAGAAAGCTTCCTCTCAAACGCATAAATTTGGGAAATTTCATGTATGAGCCTGACAAGCCTAAAATGCCAAGAAGGGGTGTTGGTTAGGTTCAAAACACTAAATCAAGTGCTAATTGGGGGAGGCAGCCTAATTAGTGAAAGCATTGCCAAACTGCCATCCTCAGATTTGCTCTCTTTTTCTTTATCTTTTTCTTATGTTTCTTTGTTAATTGTGTTTAGTGTTTTTAAGTTCATTTAGGCTGCATAAGTTTATTTTGTTTAATAGTTCTTTTCACTTACACATGATTCTTTCATTTGGGTTAATAGCATTACATTAATGACAATGTAAAAATTATGTGTGGGGGGAAGAATTTAGGATTTTATTTATAGTGTTTTGTTTTTGAGTCTTCTTATGCTGTTTTTCTTTCTGATCCTTGTTTTGAAAATAACTAGATGTAAATATAATTTTTATTTTTTTTACCCCGGTTAAATGGCGGATAACGGTACTCCGTGATTATTTAAATCGGTTCCATCACCTACCCACAAAACTGATATTGTATATAAATTTCTCTTCCAATTTCTCTTTCAATTTTTTTTCATTTTTTTTCAGGATGGATGATATTCTCACAAGATTGCAGAAACGATTTCCTCCTTTTCCTCGAAATATTTTACTGAAGCTTTACCAAGTTCGACTTAAAAGATTAAGAATGCTTATGCACAAAGGGATTCCTGACGACATACGTTGGATAATTGAAGCCAAGGTACGTGAAGATGAATATCTTCCTGTTTTGCATTTACCAGGTACAGGTAGAAGCACTTTTGCAAAGAAGCGACGAGCAAAGCGCATGAGTTCAAACTGCCACAAATGTGCACGATGGACGTGTAACGGTAAATGTCGTTCTATTGGGATTCCGTCCTCTAATCGAGATGATAAAATTGAATTCATTAAGGATGGACTGAGTAAGGAGAATTTGGGTAATATCCAACTTTCTCTTGAGACGCATCCTAGTGGAGACGTACAAAGAGAAATTCTTGATTTATGGCCGCAATTCCAAAGGGAATGGCAACATCTTGGGAATCTGATGTTAAAAGACCCTGTTTGCCAGCTTGTAAGAAAACTGGATGGGAAGCATATCCTCGACTCATAGAAGGCGTTTAAGCCGTTTCTGGACGTAAAACCAGAGGAAGATGTGAGCCACAATCACAACTACAATAAATGACTTCTCAGCTTTTGGTTTGATTTGCAATAACTTCATTTTGGTTTAATTTACGTGTTGTTCGATTTGTGTAATTATTCTCTTTTTTTTTTTTTTTTAATTGTCTTTTCGGTTGATTTTTCTTCTCTTTTTGATTTTCTTCCTGAAATCATGCAAAAATCTTTTGTTAGGTTAACATTTTCTTCTGACAGGTCAAATACACTTTCGGCGACATTATTACTCTTGACTTTTACGGTTGATTTTTCTTCTCTTTTTGATTTTCTTCCTGAAATCACGCAAAAATCTTTTGTTAGGTTAACATTTTCTTCTGACAGGTCAGATACACTTTCGGCGACATTATTACTCTTGTCTGATTCACTACTCAGTCCTCTATATATTACACCATGTACTCATTCTCTTTCAGGCACTCAAAAAAAAAAAAAAATGGAAAGTACTTCGTCCCAGCGCATTAAAAAAATTTGTGTCTTTGGAGGTGCTTATCGAGGGAAAAATAACATATTCGCTGATGAAGCCATAAGAGTTGGAGTAATACTTGCCCAACAAAAGATCCACTTGATTTATGGAGGCGGTAGTACGGGTTTAATGGGAGCAGTCGCTACAGCAGCACACGCCGGAGGAAGTCCAGTTCTAGGAATCGTGCCAAAACTATTCACAAGTTTTTGCGGACCTACCGTGGGTAAGGAAATACAAGTCTGGAGTGTCCCTGAACGGATAACAATCATGTACCATTCTGCCGATGCATTCATTGCTTTACCAGGAGGTCTGGGTACATTGGAAGAAATAGCTTGCGTGGCTTCTTGGTCATCTTTGGTCACAAATAAGAAACCCATTGGTTTGCTTAATATTAATGGTTATTTTAGTAATTTGCTTTCATATTTAGATAATGCTGTGGATAATGGATTCATGTTTTCAGAGGCAAGGAGAACCATAATTTCTGCTACAACCATTGAAGATTTACTCAAAAAGCTCCAAGCTTATGAGTGTTTATCTGCTACGGTTGTTTCGCAAACGCTCGGAAAAAGAAAAAGAGATATGGACGAGCAAGGAGTGGATTGCACTTTATCTTTGTGACATTATCTAACATTTTGTTTGTTGTGTCTCAGTTATAATAAGTGGTTAGCAACCTCTGCAGGTAATATCTCCTAAATTCTACCTTTAAAATTTGACATTGGGGACAATGTCATATTTTAGTAGGGGGTAAGGGACATATTTTTCAAAAAAAAAAATATATATATATATATTTGTTGTGTTTTACGTCATTTAGAAGTATTCATTCTGAACAAGGTCTGAGTAAGGGAGACTTGAGACATACGTTGTCAGTTTGATTTCTTCTTTTAAAAAAAAAAAAAAAAGTTTGTTGTGTTTTAAGCAATTTAGAAGTATTCATTCTGAACAAGGTCTGAGTAAGGGAGACTTGAGACATACCTTGTCAGTTTGATTTTAATCTTTTTATGTTTACTTGTTAATTTTTGTTTAGTATTTTAGGATTATTTAGGTTGCATGAGTTTGTTTTGTTTTGAGTCTTAGTTGTTCCTATTCTTATGTTATTAGTTCTTTTCTCTTACACATGATTCTTTCATTTGGGTTAATAGACTTACATTGAGGACAATGTAAGAATTAAGTGTGGGGGGAATGATTTAGGATTTCTTTTATTTTTGTCTACTATTTTTTTTTATTTATGAGTCTTTATTATTATTATTATTATTATTTTAGTGTGTTTTAGTTCCTTTTTAATACAATGATGAGATATGAATTGCATAAGTCTAAAACAGATTTATTAGTGAAAAGATTTTCATGAGAATTGAGCTTGATGTCAACCTTTTTATGAGCCAATGTTAATATGATATGTTGATTGAGAAAGAAGCATGTTTAGACTTAATCTGACTTGTATAATCATCCTTGTGAGTTTTTGAGCCTATAATGATTGATGCATTATACAAATCAATCTAATTTCTTTCTTGAGTGCTCTTATGATTACATGATTCTCTAGAACTTGCTTTAAACCGTTTGAGACTATATTGATACATGTGACAACATGAATATGATAGAGGCATTAGGATTATAACCAGAGCCAAACAGCCATCCATTATTAATGTTCTAAGAGAACATCCCCACTAGTGAGCCAATTTGAGCCTACATTAAATATGTTGTTTTATTGGTAACCACAACTTACACCTAGCCTAAATATACTTATATCCTTACCCTTGTTCTAAAGATGGATTATATATTTTGAGACATATTGCAAAAAAACAAGGGATATTTTTAGTTGAAAATTTGGGTTAGAAACAAGAAATAAGTGTGGGGGGAAAAGAAAAGAAAAGTCAAGAGAAAAAGAAATGGAATACTGGCAAATACATTCCTATGTAAAAAAAAAATATTAATCATCTCTTGAATTTGTGGAAAAAGAAAAAGATGTTACAAAGTTGTTTAGAATGAAGAAAAGGCCCAACATGAATATTCGGCCTAGGTGACTATGTACTTGTAAAAAGTTTTGAGAAGTTTCTTTGTATGATCTTTTTATGTCTCTAAACTTTATGAACTCTTTGGAACCTTTGTGATATCTTTATCCTTTTGTTCTTCAACCACATTACAAACCCCTTGGCCCCATTACAACCTTCATTAAAGACCTCTTGATTCATGAAGTTGTATGATCTAAATAGTGGAGAATAGGTGGACAAGCAAGAATATGGTAGAACTGTTTTCATGAGATTGATTGAGTGTAAACACTTCACCACTACTTTAAAGAGTGAAAATCATGAGGGTATCCCATGTGAGAAGTTGAGATTAAATTTGAACATGCACTATTTTGATTGAGATATGTTATGTTAATATTGGCTTAACTCAAACAATTTACATTCAAGCTTGATTTTTTGTGAAATTCTTTAAGCTATTGATTAGTTTATAAGACTTGTTCAAAGATTGTCTCTAATCTGTATTGAAAGGATTAGGAGTAAATATTTTTAGTATATGTAGTTTATTTATATTTTAGTTTTTCAATGTTTGTGGGTATCGTTCTAGTAAACCCTCACGAGACTAAACTCGTCCACTAGGGACACCTAGGTGTTTAAAGGCTTGTGTCACATGCTAAGTGCCACCGTGATTTCCTACGAAAATGGATTAGATTAGATTTTCTTATTTTATTTTTATTGAGTCGTTGCTAGGGACTAGCAACAATCTAAGTGTGGGGGTGTGATAACTCGTATAATTATATAGTTTTTAGTTATGTTTTATTATTGTTTTGTGTCAAATACGAGTTATTATTGTTTAGTCTAATTGTGTTTATGATCTTTATGTATTTTGGTGTTTTTCACAAGTTTCTTTGAGTGATTTCAGATTACTAGAATTAAGGGTAAATCCAGTTCAGTTCCAGTTCCGACACCTTTTGCCATATCAGCTATATCTCGGGTTTCACTAAAGCAATAAGGCTGAAATTTGTAGCCGTGCAAAGCTAAGAGGCATATTTATCTTTTTCATGTTTTACACTTCTTGAAACGGAGTCGTTTTCCCTAGCGAAATCGACCATGAAGTTGGCTGATGTGCAATGATGTCTGTGCTGACCTGTTTTCGTATTTTGCCCATATCTTCTTATCCACATCAGCAAATGAGCTGATTCCAACGGCTATGGATCAGTAACTGATAGGGTAACATTTTTCTAGAAGACCATGTGATCAGATAAGGCCTGAAAAATTGACAAAATCGACCATCAAGTTGGCTGATCAAAATCGTCATGTATGACGAAAATTGTTAGAAAATGCACCCACCTATTATACCTACCTTTGAAATTTGTAAAGCTTGTCTCTTGTCATTTAGCCCTCCAAAATGTGTATAAATAGAGGGCCTTGGATGATTGTAAGAGATCATATTGTACATAGGTAGGATATTAGCCATTTTAATAAAATTCTCTAAGTTTTCTTCTTCTTTCTTTTCTCTAGTTTTCTTTCTTTTCTCTAGTTTTCTTTTTCTTTAGAGAGAGCAAGAGGTTGGATAATTAATATTCTTCCTCTTCTTCTTTCTTTCTTTTATTTTCTTCTTAGATTTTCTTTAATTTTATGTTTATGTTTATAATGCCTATGCTAGGCTAAACTTCTATTTGGTTAAGGGTGATTTCAAAGCCCTAGACATATTTTGTGATTGATTTTCAGATTCTATCTATCATTAATTTTCTATCAAAGTTGCTTATGTTCTTCTACAAGAATTGTTGATGATGTTGTCTTGATTTATTTAGGTGTACAACTAGATAGATCTTGATAATTATCTATTGCTAGTTTAGGAGTCTTGATCCGTGTAATTGTCTTGATTTCCTATTCATAAGTGGCAATTTGTGATTAATGATTATGGTCAAGTTTTCAATAATTGCAAAGTGGAACATAACCTAAGTTGAACAATCCGAGCTTATGTGTTTGTTGCTTAGATCAACCTATCTTTCTCTTCATAAAGCTGCCATTAAATTGAATTTAGAGAGCTTATTCTAGGTTGTTTAATGGTTAGAGATTAAATAGAGAGCTTGTTCTATTTAACGACAAACTAAGGAAAGATTGGGATAACAGAGCTTGTTGTTATCTACGGTTGTTAACTTTGATAGTTGGTTGATATTGATAGATCTGAAATTGATTCTTAATGATGTCTAGTGGTGGAGAATGAAACCTTAACCATATTTTTCATATTTGATTCTTCTTACTTACTTGTTTTCTTACTTTTCTAGTTTGCTTATTTTTAAAAGTATATTTATTTTTATTGGCTGGTTATACCGCCTAATTTGTATATTAACTTTGTTTTACTTTTATTGGCTGGTTATACCGCCTAATTTAGTATATATATTTTTATTGGCTGGTTATACCGCCTAATTTAGTATATATATTTTTATTGGCTGGTTATACCGCCTTGCATCTTCTTCTTATTATTTACTTTAGTTTAAATCTGGCTTCAAAAACCCCTTTTCTTTTATTGTTCTTGAATTTAAGTTTTAAACTATTAACTTATAAACTAAAACCCAATCCCTGAGGACTCGACCCTTGCTAACTACTATACTTACAATTTATCTTTTTAGTGCAAGGTTATACACTCTTTTGGGTGCATCAACGACCTAGGTAACATAATATATTCTATATGGAATGTAATATCATAAATCATATGATATATTTTAAATGAAATAAAATATCCTAAATGACATGGCAAATATGAATGATATGGCATATAATTTAAATGACATAGAATATAAAATAATGTCATCATATAATAATGCATGAACATAGTATATGCTAAATAATATAACAAAAAATAATTAAATAAAAAGCATAGGATATCATGAAATATTCCAAATCATATAATAAACAATTTAACATAACTCAAAATCATAACAATATCATAGAAATTATCATAGCAAAAATCATATATTATATAAAATGCATGAATATGGAAAATGCAATGCATGAAAATGTATTTTTTCCTTTAATTAAGGAAATCCGTATATCTAAAAAGATATCCGGCTACCTTAGGAAAATATGTCAAATTAAATATCTAAACTTTGTGATTGTTTGAAAACAATTTTGAGAAGCTTAGATTAAAAAAAAATGGGCTAAACCTTTTTTAAATGGCTCTAATTTCCTAAGTTTAAAATCTCGGACTTGACTACCCTTAACCCGAGACTTAAAAAATCATTTTTAGTGTTTAAAAAGGCTTAGAAACTATCCTAAGTCAGTAGCTAAACTCCTAATCAGCTCCCTCTAAGTAACTTAACCAAAACAGAAAAATGATTTTTCTTTAAATTCAATTCTGACTCCACTATCCGGTTTTAAACCACCATTTTTTATCCTATTTTTAAAAATTCAAAAAAATCTAGAAACAATATTGGAGACTCAGGAGATGTAAAAATACACGGGAAAAATCAGCTTAATTTTCTGATTAAAGATGAATGCCAGAAAAATCGGGAAAGTACGAGTACTGGGTGAAAAAACTGTTTTGCTAAAATACATTTTTTTGCCTTTGATGAAATCATTTAAAAATCAAAGTAAAAATATTTAAGACTCACAAAATGACTCACTAACAGTAGCTAGGACTTTTTAAAAGTTAGATAAAAATTGGCTAAGTAAAAAAAATCACAAAGGTAGAATAATCAATTTGACAACTCTTTAATTTTCCACAAGTATGCTCAAGAGAGCATGACTTTGAACCATTAATTGGCCTAAGTCAAGTGGCATGGACATGAAATGCATGAAAAATACAGCAAATATGATGCATGAAATGCATGGTTTTTAACCTAAATGTCATGAAAAAAAATGCATGGCACCAATATAGTGACCTAGACCTAAATGAACTTGCGAGGCATTTAATGCAACCTAGGTCTAAAATGCATGAACATGCATGGCAAGATAAACCTAACCTAACAAGTAAAATATGCATGACAATAACACAAACACAAACACAAGGCATGCTTAAACCAAAAACTCAACCAAATATCATGCAAATGCCAACCTATCAACTAACATAGCAAAAATGCACACATAATGCTAGAATACATGGAGTGGCCGAATGACCTATGATTCCAAACAAGCATGACATTTTCACAAACACTTGATATATTAACATGCAAAACTAAAATATAACATTCAAATCATGCAAACACAAAGTAGAGATATTAAAACTAATAAGCATTTTCACAAACACTTGATATACTAACATGCTCAACTAAAATATAACACTCAAATCATGCAAACACAAAGTAGAGATACTAAAACTAATAAGCATTTTCACAAACACTTGATATACTAACATACTCAACTAAAATATAACACTCAAATCATACAAACACAAAGTAGAGATATTAAAACTAACAAGCATTTTCACAAACACTTGATATACTAAATATAAAATATCAACAAATTTAAACATTATGAAAACAGAAAATTGAAAATGCAAGAATATGATAATAAACTCATAAATGACAACAAACAAGCAACCAAATTAAACATGCTTCAAGTATATGAAGTAGAAGAACACTTAAAGCATCAAGGCTAAAGAAAATAACATAAATAACATGAGAAATCAAACAAAACAGAAAATACTAAAAAAAAAAATATATAGGCCATTTTGCCATGGTGAGGAAGTAAGAAAAAAATGTAAATAAAAACTTGTTTAAGAAAAAGATAAAGAAAGAACTTCAAAGGAATAAAAAAAAAACACTTATTTAAAAAGAAAACTCACCAAATGATAATCAAAATAGAAAAAATAAGAATGGAAAATCAAGAAAGTGCAAGAGTTGGTGCTAAATGCAACCTCAAGAAGCTATATTTCAAGCTTTATCTCTTCCAACTTTCCTTTCTTTTCTAAACTTTTTCTTTTTACTTTCAACCAAGGAGAGAAAAACTAAGCAAAACAAGAAGAAATCTGAAAAAATGAAGTGAAGAAAAATCAAAATCCCCTCCTCTATGTGATGGCCGAATTCCCCCTCTCTCCTCACCTAGGATGTTGTCATTTTGATTCCAACCAACTTCCATCCAAGGGCTAGTGATTCAAGGTGAAAAATTATGAAATTAACACCATTAGATTAGTGTATCAGCTGTCCATAATTACAGTTGTTCAAGAATAATGTTGACACTCTCCTTCTTCATGCATTGGCCTATGTGGCTTAATCACAATGGCTTGATCAAAAAAATCTCTAACTAACTCTTAATTCTTGGCCATTTGATTGAAAAATCAAGAGCTTCCTCCTTCCTTTGGGCCTTGGCAGGCCAGCACTCTCTTTTCCAGCCCAAGTCTGATTTTTTGAAAGGCCAAAAGAAGCCCTTTTAGGTTGCTTGGGTAAAATAATCATTTTGCCCCCCGGATGCAAATAAATGGAAAACGGACTCCAAATTTAAATTTTATTTTTTTAATACTTTAAAAATAATAAAATATTTTTTTGGAAGTTTTCAAAATTTTCCGAGTCCGTTTTCTATTTATTTGGATTTTTTCTTCCAAAAATGCCCTTTTATGCCCCCACATTTTACCATTTTTTAAACGAGCTCCAAATCAAGATTTTTCTTCACCAATCTCTTCCAAATAATTTAAAAGTGTGATCTGGAAGTTTTCATAATTTGTGGAACTCATTTGGTATTTTTTCGGGATTTATCTTCTTGAATTACTACATAAGGGCTCGGGATTTGGCTATTTTGTAAACGAACTCCGAATCAAGATTTTATTTCCAATCTCTTCCAAATAATTTAAAAATGAGATTTTCAAAATTTCAAAATTTTTGGAGTCCATTTGCTATTTTTTCGGGATTTATTTTTTTGAATTATTGCCTTGGAGACCCGGGATTTGGCCATTTTGTAAACGAACTCTGAATCAAGATTTTCTTTCTCCAATCTCTTCCAAATAATTTAAAAATGATATTTGCAAATTTTCAGAAGATTTGGAGTTCATTTGCTATTTTTCTGGGATTTTCCTTCTTGAATTTCTACATAAGAGACCTGGATTTGACCATTTTGCAAACGAACTCCGAATCAAGATTTTATTTAGCCAATCTCTTCCAAATGATTTAAGAATGAGATTTGCAAATTTTCAGAATTTTCAGAGTCCATTTGCTATTTTTCCCAAATTTTCCAATTTTGCCCTTTTGCCTCTGAAACCCAGTTTTGCTCAAAACAAGTCCGATTTTCAGATTTTCTTCAAGCTGAGCCTTGGGCTATCCCTTTTTAATCATTCCTCATCCATTGGGGGCTTTATTCTTACCAATTCAGACCAGTTCTGTAATTCTGCCCGATTTCACCGAAATCCACAAAAATCCTAATTCTCAGTTTTCTCCCGGATTGACTTTTCTTTCAAGTGGCTTCTCCATTACCCGTAGTCAGTGCTTATCTTTCATTTGGAACCTTCAATTTCGAACAATTCGATCGTTTAAGCACTTTTCCCCAAATTTCCCATATTAGGGTTTCCTTTCTACTAAATCTCCAAATCCCAACTTCCGAACTCCATATCTTTCGATGTTGACCTCGGATTATCAAAATTCTTTCACCATTTTTCAATTAAACTTAAAATCTTGATTTTGAAAGTGGGATGACTTTTTCAGTAGTTGACTTTTCGAGGTTGACTTTTTTGGGGTTGACTTTTTTTGGGGTTGACTTTTTTGAGTTTCACTTTTTATACTCGCCCTCTTAAACTAAGTCTCGGAGTACCACCTGCAGGATGAAAAAAAGTCTTTTTACATTTTGAAACATCAATTTAGGAAGAAAACATAACAGTTTTAGTGGTCCGGACAAAATTAAGTGTCTGCAATTTAATTTTAAAGTTGTGAAGCCTCTCATTAGAGAAACATTTAATTTCAAAGTTTTGAAATTTTCGATTTGAAAAGCGTTTAATTTCAAGATTGTGGAGCCTCGGAGGAGGAAGTAAAAAAAGAAAAAAGAAGAAAGAAATAAAAAAAAATAATCAAACTTTGAAGATAATGAACTCGATTCAGTTTGGGCATCAAGTGTCGGACAAAATTGTTGTCTATGTCTTTGCCGTATTCCTGATTCCCAACAATAAGCAAAGAGGAGCAGCTGTAGACACCATTTTTTGTCCGGGTTAATGAAATATATTTCGGATCTCAACTCTCAGACCCATTGAAATTCCTTCATTTTATGCCTTAGGCATGAGATGATATGAAGCCCATTAGCATTTTTTTTTACATAATTAATTTTAAAATTATTAATTAAACAAAACCAAAAAAAAAAAAGATTTGGTAGGAGGCTGGTAGCTGAAATTAGGCTGCCAGCAGCCTGCACAAACCCAAAAAAACACACTACACTCCACTCCATTGATCTTTCTCTCATCATTCATCAATTCCTAACAAGTTCTTTCTTCTCTCTATCTTTTTTTTTTCCGTCTTTTTGCTCGACCTTTTCTTCACTTCATTCCCAAAATGCCTTGCTCCTCTACCCATCTAATGCCGTGAAATGAAAAAGCTGCAACCCTTTACTGCTTCTTCAAAATAAAATAAAATAAAGCTTGACATGAAGAAGAAAAACAGAGTTGGCTGCTGCTTCAAGCATTTTGCTATTATTCTTAGATTTTCTTCAATCATCACTTCAGTAAAATCCCAGAGTTATGAGGCTACAACGATGTCAGATCTCAGGAAGACGCTCAACCCACCCGATTCTCTCGGATGGTCCCACCTCGATCCCTGCAAATGGAACCACATTCTCTGCTTAGAGGACAACCGGGTTACTCGGATCCAAATTGGTCACCAAAACTTGCAAGGAATTAATTCTAGCACCAAAACTACGAATTTTTCGCAATTTTCCAAGTATGTTTTTATTTTTACATTTATTTTTTTTACTTTATTTTTCTTTGTTATCATTTGTTTTATTTCATTTTTATTTTTATTTACATTTCATGTTAATTCATAATTTTTTTTTATCTATTTACCTTACTTGTTATAATAGTTATTATTATTATTTTTATTATTATCTTATCTTATCTTATCTTATCTTACCTTATTCTATTTTTATTTTTGTATTAAATGCATTATTAATCTTTTAAAAATAAAAAATGGCATTTTGGTGCATGCATAAGAAAAGCGAATGAGAATTTCCGACAACGGAAGTCGAGGGACGTCACAGTAGTGATTCCCTAAATATCTCGAGGTGAGGGAATTTCGTTAAATATCACCACAAGTAGTGGGAGTATTTGGTGATATTCTCAATACGAAAAAATTGTATTCATTTCGAAAATGAAAATGATGAAAATAACAAAAAAAAGTAAGAAAAATGATTATGTGCGTGCTTGATATTTTGCCATGCTTGTATATGCAAATGATATACTTCGTATGCTTAATCGTATGATTATGTATTTAATCGAATATCATATATGCTTAACCATATGCATCCCATACTTAATTATTTGCATCATATGCATTTAAATAAAAAAGGGGTGAATGTAAATTACCGAAGAGGGAATTCGAAGGATGTCACAGTAGTGATTCCTAAGATGTCTTGAGGTGAGGAAAATCCATTAAAAGTTACCAAAAGTATTGGGATTTTTAGTGCGATTTTTCGATACACAAAATTCTCATTCATCTTTTAAAAAAACAATAAAGGATTTTTTTTTTTTTATAGAAAAAGAGAAATGATTTTAGGAAAAAGAAAAGGAATAAAGTTTTTTAGAAAATAAAGGAAATTAATTTTAAATATGAAAATTAAGATTTTTTTTTAAAGGATAACACATGTTTAATTGGTACCGTTTTTTAACGGGAGTTGTGGGGGTGCTAATCCTTCCCCACACGTAACCATACTCCCGAACCCAATTATTGTTTTCGTAGACCAAAAAATTATCTTTTTAATAGATCTTAGTTAATTTTAGGATTTTATTAAGAGGATGAGTTTTCTTAGGTGGCCAATCACACCTAGTCAGAAAAGATTGGTGGCGACTCCATATGTGTTTTAAAATCGTCTAGCTATAAAAAAAATCGTTATAACACATGGTAAGGAACATAAAATTTTCTCTACTTTAGTTAAGGATCCAAATGATTATTAGGACTTAGGAGAGTAATCCCACATCGATATTTAATATTTTTGAGAATCAAAATTGAAACAACAAATTATTTAATAGGAAATTTGCATAGCTCAAATTTAATAATTTCTTTATTTGAGGAAGAATAATTGTTTCTGGAAAATGGCATCTTGAGTTTCATTCTTATCAATATGCTTATCATTTGCTAAAATGAAGTCTAAAAGGCAATGAGTACTTTGTTAGCAATAATATTCTGAAAAAAAAATCTAAGGTTTTTACCCTTTGGCCTAAATTTAAATTGGTAAACGAAATTAATGAATTGGGGTCTTGATACACAAAATAATGTATTTATTAAATTCTTGCACTAACTTATGATTGTTATTGAGTATAGTAGTAAGTAAGAGTCGAATCCACAGAGATTATTCTTAATTTATATGGTATTGATTCAAAACTCACAGACACCTAAACTGAACTTTGTTGGGGGGAGTTGAATTGTTTTGAGAAAATAAGAAAACTTAAAATAAAAATAAAGAAAACAGAAATTTAAATATATCAAATAACAATAATGATGAAAAGTATAGTTAAGGAATCATTCGCCACCACTAAACATGAAATATAGTCAATAATCACAATTATCTTTCACTCTCTCTTCTAAATTTAATAACCCTACAAACAATACACAAGCTTGATTATCTCGATCGTTCCTTACTTTATCGTTAAGAGAAAGAACAAGCACCTATACCCAATCTCTTTCCAATGAACAACCTAGAATAAGCTCTCTAAATTTAATTCAATGAAAGCATTCAAACTAGAAAGATAGATTATATCAAGCAATAAACACATAAGCTCGATTTGTTTAACCTGAGCTGTATTCAACATTGTGTCGAACGAAAATATCCCATAATCATTGATAACAATTTGCTACTTATGTTTAGGAATCTTGACGATTACGGATAAAAACACTAAACTAGCAATCAAATCACTATAATATTCATCTAGTTGGCAACCTAAGTAAACAAGATAGCAATTTATGACATGCAATCAATAGAATATAACAAATTCAAAAGAGAGTTGAAAGATAATCTGAAATTTATTAACTACTAATCATGTCTAGGGCTTTGAATCACGCTTAACCAAAAGAACAATTTAGCCTAGTATAGGCATAGTTAACATAAACATAAAACTTAAAAAGAAAATAAGAGAACGGAGGAGAAGAAGATGATTCATAATGATCTTTATTTGGTCCTACAAGACTCCTCAAAATATTTCTACTTTATGGCTCAAAATATGATATTTATAAAGTTTCAAAATACTGAGAACCCTTTCTTGTCGCACAAGTAAAGTTAGGAGGCAGAAAATTCGGTTTTGCAAGTTTCCCAGCATCGCGGCACCCGGCTCTCAAAATTTTTTTTTGCTGCATCTTCTCGCACTTCCTCAGTCGATTTGGATGATCATTTCGTATCCGATTTAGGCGCATGATATACCGTTGGTAAGATAATAAAGTTAGATTCAAACGTCAAGAAGGAAGTTTTTTGAATAAAGACTTTAACATCATGTTTTCTTAGCAACAAGCTCTAGAGGTAAAATCTACGTTCTTGCTTTGCACCAAGAATTTGATCTTTTTGACTCCTAAGTCTTCTTCCATCTTGTGATTGTGATTTTGTAAGCTCTTTAACATCATAGTTGACATATTTTTTATTCATTCTGTTAAATATACCTGAAATTCAAAAATATAACATAAGTGACTAAAATAAAGATAGAAAACATAACGAAAATTAAGAATAGAAATGACATAAAATGTGTAATTTACGACTTTATTAAATACCCCCACAGTTAGCTTTTGCTAGTCCTCGAGCAAAAAAAAAAAAAACTAATCTACTCTACCTTCGTAGGAAATCACGGTAACACTTATCATGTGACACAATCCTTTAAACCCTTAAGTGTCCTTAGTGGACGAGTTTAGTCTCATGAGGGTTTACTAGGATGATATCCACAAACATTGAAAACATAAGAAAAACTAAAATATACTAACAATATTTACTCCTAATCCTTCCAATATAAATAGAGATAATCACTGGATAAGTCTTATAAACTAATCAATAGCTTAAAGAATTTCACAAAGAATCATGCTTGAATGTATATGGTTTGAATTAAGCCAACATTAACATATCTCAATCAAAATAATGCACATTCAAACTTAATCTCAACTTCTCTCACATGGGATACTCTCATGATTTTCACTCTATATAGCGGTGGTTAAGTGTTTACTCTCAATCAATCTCATGAAAACAGTCCTACCGTATGCTTGCTTGTCCACCCTTTCTCCACTAATTAGAACATATAACTTTATGAATCAAGAGATCTTTATTCAAGGTTGTAATGGGGCTAAGGAATAGTAATGTGGTCAAAGAATAAAAGGTAAAGGATTTCACAAAGGTTCCAAAGACTTCATAGAGTTTAGAGACATAATAAGATTATGCAAAGAAAACTTCTCAATACTCCTAAGAAGAACATATTATCATAGGTCAAATATTTTTATATTGAGCCTTTGCTCCATTCTAACCAACCTTGTAACATCCTTTCTTTAACCAAAAGTTCAAGAGATGATTGATTTTTTTTCATTATGGGAGTGTGTTTTGACAATGCTCTCTTTATTTTTCTCTTGACTTTTTCCTTCTTTCCCCCCCACTTATCTCTTATTTCCAACCTAAATCTTCAATAGATATCCCTTGCTTGTACAATATGTCTCAACACATTCTAATTCATCTTTAGAACTAGGGTAAGGTTGTAAGTACATTTAGGCTAAGTGAGAGATATGGTTACCAATGAAATAGCTTATTCAATGTAGGCTCAAATTGGCTCACTAGGGGGATGTTCTCTTGGAACATCAATAAAGAATTGGCTGATTTGGCCTTGGTGGTACAAATCCTAATGCCTCTATCATATCCATGTTGTCACATGTATCAATATAGCCTCAAACGGTTTAAAGCAAGTTCTAGTGAAACATGTAATCATGAGAGCAGACAAGCAAAACAAATTGGATTGATATGCATAATGTATCAATCATATAGGCTCAAAACTCACAAGGATGTTTATATAAGTTGATATCAAGTCTAAACATGTTTTTTTCTCAATTAACACATCATATTAACATTGGATTATGAAGAATGATATTCAGGCTTAATTCTCATGAAAATTCTTTTCAGTAATAAACAAGTTTTAGACCTGTACAATTCATATCTCATTATTGCATTGAAAGGAACTAAAATCCTAAATCCTTCCCCCCTACACTTAACTCTTACATTGTCCTCAATGTAAGACTATCACCCCAAATGAAAGAATTATGTGTAGGAGAAATTAACTAAAAACAGAATAATAAAAATAACTAAGACTCAAAACAAAACAAACTAATGCAACCTAAACAAACCTAAAACATTAAACAAACAATAAAAATAATAAAAGGAAAAAGAAAAAGAAAAAGAAAAGAAAGCAAATCTGATCATGGCAGGTTGGCAAAGCTTTCATCAATTGGGCTGCCTCCCAATTAATGCTTGATTTAACGTCTTCAACCTAGCCTATACCCCTTCTTGTCTTTTTAAGATCCTCTAGCTTACGGATCCTTCTCATTCTAATTTTTGATGTACCCTTGCTAATTAACTCAAAGAGTTTCTGCAGTAATGAATCAACTATGTTAACCGAAAAACATGAATGCATATTACTTGGATACCTCACCTCTTCAAAAATATCGAAGCGTATAATCTTGTCATCAAACTCCATGGTTAGGATTCCATTGTAAACATCTATCTTAGTTCAGGCAGTTTTCATGAATGGTCTCCCTAAGAGTAGTGATGTTGGAATAGATGATGGGCCTCCCTCCATATCAAGAACATAAAAATCAGTGGGGAAAACTAACTCATTTACTTGCACTAAAACATTCTCCAAAACACCCTTTGGATAAGCGTTAGATCGATCGGCGAGTTGAATAACAACATCGGTTTCCTTATGTGGGCCAAAATTTAAAGAAGCATAAAGAGAATAAGGCATGACGTTAATCGATGCTCCTAAATCTAGCATGGATTTTTCAAACCTGGTGCTTTCGATTGTGCATGGTATGGTGAAATGCCCCGGATATTTGCATTTTGGAGGAAGCTTTCTTTGCAAAACAAAAAATGCATTCTCCCCAAAGTTATGATATCATTACCTTTTAATTTGTGCTTAGTGGTGCATAGCTTTTTGAGGAATGTTGCATATCGAGGTACTTGCTTAATGGCATCCAAAAGAGGTATGTTTACTTGCACTTTGCGAAAGGTTTCCAGAATTTGTTTTTCGTGTTCCTCCTTCTTAGGTTTTGCAAACTTGCTAGGAAAAGGTGAAGAAGGAACATAAGTAGAAATAAGAACCTTAGAAGTTACCTTAGGTGCCGAAGTACTCTAAATAGGAACAGTGACTTCATTATACTCAAGATTTGAATCCCCTTCTTGGGTTAGTCTCATCCTCGGGCTTCCTTGCTCTTTTTGGTTTTTCTTCAATTTGTTTCCTATTCCTCAAGGTTACAACACAAGCATTCTCTTTCGGGTTAATCATAGTCTGGGAAGAGAGTTTTCTAGATCCTTGTTCTTCCAATTTAGCAATGCCGCTAGCCAATTGGCTCACTTGTGTTTCCAAACTCTTAATGAATGTTCTTGTTTCCTATTGAAATTGCAAACAATTATTAGCCAAAGATTTAAACATATCCTTAGAAGATTTACCTTGGCTTTGAGTCACCATTTGTGGCTGAAGCTGATCTGGTTGTTGTTGCTTTGGTTGATTGAATCCAGGTGGATAATTGTAATTGGCATAAAGAGCACCTTGTTGATAATTTCCTACATAACTAAAGTTTGGATGATCCCTCAATCCTGGATTATATGAGTTTGAGAAGGGGTCATACTTGCGTTGTAGAATTAACTTGTTCACTGTAACCATCTTGAAGCATTGGGAACATATCAGTTGTGTGCCCCATTGTAGAACAGATGCCACAGACTTTAACTTGCTGCAAATTACCTATAGCCATTTATTGCACAAGAAAAGTAAGATGAGAGAGTTGTTGTTAAATGGAAGATGTGCTTACCTCATTCACGTTCTTGATTGGTGGTGGTGGTTCATGTCTCATTTTGAATTATTGGGAATTGGCTGCCATATTGGAGATGAGAATCATTGTAGCTTCAGGAGTCTTATCAACTAGAGCTCCTCCACTTGCAGCATCAATCATGCTTCTCTCCATAGGCATGAGACCTTCATAAAAGTATTGGATAAAAAGCTATTCACTTATCTGATGATGTGGACAACTTGCACAAAGCTTCTTGAATCGCTCCCAATACTCATACAAAGACTCTCAATTATATTGTTGAATCCCACAAATTTCTTTTCTAATGTTGGTAGCCTTTGATGCAGGAAAATAGCTCTCTAGGAACAATCTTTTCATCTCATTCCATTTAGTGATGGTCCCGGATGGTAAGTAGTAGAGCCATTCCTTTGCAGAGTCTTCCAGAGAGAATAGAAAGGCTCTCAACTTGATTTGCACTTCAGAGATCTCGGTCGGCTTCATGCTGGAGTAGACTACATGGAATTCCTTAAGCTTCTTATTTGGATCTTCTCCTGCAAAACCATGAAACGTTGGGAGAAGATGATCAAACTAGATTTAAGCTCAAAAGCTACCTCAAGGTTAGGATATTCTATGCATAATGGTTGTTGATCTAGATCTGGAGCTGCTAATTACTTAAGAGTTCGGTTGTTCAATGCCATATTTCCTTGCTTGGACTGAAAATAAAACCTAAAAAACTGAAATAAAAAAAAAACAACTTGGAATAAAAAAAAAAACTAAAACTAAAACTAAAACTAAAACTAAAACTAAAAACAAAATCAAATAACAAATAAATTAAAGAAAGCAATCCCCAGCAACGGCGCCAAAAATTGATACACAAAATAATGTATCTATTAAATTCTTGCATTAACTTATGATCGTTATTGAGTATAGTAGTAAGCAAGGGTCGAATCTACAGAGATTGTTCTTAATTTATATGTTATTGATTCAAAACTCACAAAACACCTAAACTAAACTTTGTTGGGGTGAGTTGAATTGTTTTGAGAAAATAAGGAAACTTAAAATTAAAATAAAGATTTAAAGAAAACAAAAATTTAAATATATCAGATAACAATAATGATGAAAAGCATGGTTAAGGAATTATTCGCCACCATTAAACATGAAATATAGTCAATAATCATAATTATCTTTCACTCTTTCTTCTAAATTTAATAACCCTGCAAACAATACACAAGCTCGATTGTCTCGATCGTTCCTTACTTTATCGTTAAGAGAAAGAACAAGCACCTCTACCCAATCTCTTTCCAATGAACAACCTAGAATAAGCTCTCTAAATTTAATTCAATGAAAGCATTCAACCTAGAAAGATAGATTATATCAAGCAATAAACACATAAGCTCGATTTTTTTAACCTGAGCTGTATTCAACATTATATCGAACGAAAATATCCCATAATCATTGATAACAATTTGCTACTTATGTTTAGGAATCTTGACAATTATGGATGAAAACACTAAACTAGCAATCAAATCACTATAATATTCATCTAGTTGGCCACCTAAATAAACAAGATAGCAATTTATGACATGCAATCAGTAGAATATAACAAATTCAAAAGAGAGTTGAAAGATAATCTGAAATTTATTAACTAATAATCATGTCTAGGGCTTCAAAATCATCCTTAACCAAAAGAAGAATTTAGCCTAGCATAGACATAGTTAACATAAACATAAAACTTAAAAAGAAAATAAGAGAATGGAGGAGAAGAAGATGGTTAATGATGATCTTTATTTGGTCCTACAAGACTCCTCGAAACATCTTTACTTTATGGCTCAAAAGATACTATTTATAGAGCTTCAAAACCCTGAGAACCCTTTCTTGGTGCACAAGTAAAGTTAGGAGGTAGAAAATTTGGTTTTGGCAAGTTTCCCAACGCCACGGCCCCAGCAACCAGAGTCGTGGTGGCAGGCTCTCGAAATATTATTTTTGCTGCATCTTCTTGCACTTCCTCAGCCAATTTGGATGATCATTTCTTATCTGATTTGGGCGCATGACATACCGTTGGGAAGATATTCAAGGCAGCTTCAAAAGGCAAGAAGGAAATTTCTTTGAATAAAGAGTTTAAAGTCATGTTTTCTTAGAAACAAGCTTGAGAGGTCAAATCTGCCTTTTTGCTTTTCAGCATGAATTTGATCTTTTTAACTCACAAGTCTTCTTCCATCTTGTGATTATGATTTTGTAAGCTCTTTAACATAATAATTTGCATGTTTTTGATTCATTCTCTTAAATACACCTAAAATTCAAAAACATAACATAAGTGAATAAAATAAAGATAGAAAATATAACGAAAACTAAGAATAGAAAGGGCAGAAAATGTGTAATTTATGAGCTTATCAGGTGTATTATTAAAAAAATTTAGGTTAAACAACTATAGAAGAAAGAAGCTTTTTTATTTTATATAAAAATTTGCTCTGATTGCTTCAGAATCCCTGAGGAGGAACATGACATATATAATAAAAATGCAACTCACTCTTCAATTTCTCAGACCTATTTGTTCTATTTTTAGTATCTATTAATAAGACCGCATCTTGAGAGTTGATAAGTGCTTAAATTCATACATTTTCATATATCATTTCCTTGTACTTTGTGCTTAGTTTCTTGAAATCCTTGATATTTTTCTATGGTTTTGTGTTTTATAGGTGTTTTGGAAGATAAGGATGACTATGGAGTTGGAAAGAATGAATTTGGACAAGAAATGAAGCTTCAAGCACAAAGGAAAGCTGCCTGCCCATCAAGGAGACACTAAGTGGCTAAACCTAACCTAAACCTTCCATAAATAAACTAGTGGCTAATCATACATTCTTTATCCCTAAAAACCCTAGTTGGAAAACTTGCTCCCATGGCAAAATGAAGGCTAGTGGCAAGAAATAATTAGACCTAGAGAAGTTAGCCGCCACCTTTTTTTTTAGACATTATGGGCTGCCTTAATTTGTCCCTTGATAAGTAACCTAGTTGAAATATATTTTAATCCTTGTCAAAGTGGGAGAACTAAACAACCAAGACTTTTCTTGTTTAAATATGTTTTGACCCCAAGTAATTCTTTCTTTCCTTAGGTAAGTAATACTTGGCTGCCCTTTCCTTAAAAGCCTTAACTTAGCCACCACCTTTCCTTACCTTACAAGACCTAGCCGCAACACTTCATAATAAAACCCTGGGAATCGCAAATCGCAAGGAAATGTGCCCTAGCTGTTGCCTATAAATAGAGAAGCAAGGGAGGAGCCGCAACACACTTCTACATGCTTTTTATTCTGATTTTCTTTTTGCTTTAGATTTTTGAGAGAACTATAAGCTGAATAATTAATATTAATATTAATATTCTTCTTCTTCTTCTTCTTCTTCTTCCTCTTTCTTTCTTTAAATTTTCTTCTTCTTTTCTTTTTAATCTTATGTTTATGTTAACAATGCCTATGCAAGGCTAAATTTCTATTTGGTTAAGAGGGACTTAAAAGCTATAGACATGTTTTGTAATTGATTTTTAGATTCTATCTATCATTAATTTTCTATCAAAGTTGCTTATGTTCTTCCATAAAAATTGTTCATGATGTTGTCTTGATTTGTTTTGGTTGTAAACTAGATATATCTTGATAATTATCTAATGCTAGTTTAGGAGACTTGATATGTAATTGTCTAGATTTCCTATTTAATAGTAGCAATTTTTTATTAATGATTATGGTCAAGTTTTTGGTAATTGCAAAGTGAAACATAACCTAAGTTAAACAATTCATGTTTATGTATTTGTTGCTTAGATCAACCTATCTTTCTTACCATAAAGCTGCTATCAAATTCAATTTAGAGATGTTTATCCTATGTTGTTTGGTAGCTAGAGATTAAGTAGTGGCGTTTGTCCTATTTAACGACGAACTAAGGAAGGATTGGGATAACACGAGAGATTGTTATCTACGGTTGATAATTTTGATAGTTGATTGTTATTGATAGATCTGAAGTTGATTCTTAATGATGTCTAGTGGTGGAGAATGAAACCTTAACCATACTTTTCTCATATTTGTCTTCATTTATTTACTTACTTGCATTCTTAATATTCTGATTTGTTTTCCTTTTAATTATTTAAAAACCCCCCTTTTCTTTTACTTTTCTTTTCTTGTCTTAGAACTAAAGTTTTGAACCAACAAACTTATAAATTAAAAGCAATCTCTGTGGATTCGACACTTGTATGCCACTTTACTATAATTGATCAAATTAAGTGTAAGGTTTAATAAAGATACACTATTTTGGGTGCATCAAGTTTTTGGCGCCATTGCCGGGGATTGCTTCATTTAGTTTGTTTGATATTTGGTTTATTTTTACTTTTAGTTCTAATTAGCTACTTTCTTGTTTTTCTTTTTCAATGAATGATCCAAACTCCCGAAGAAGACGAAAATCACTTAAGACTTAGGAGAATCTTGGAATTTGTTGCTTCATACCACAGACGGTTCTCCAAGACTTCGATTCGAAGGTCAAAACGAAAAAGTCAACACAAAAGTCAACCATTAAAAAAGTCAAATCTCAGTCAAAATCAAGATTCGAAGGTGAATTGAACAATGGTGAAGGAATTTTGATGATCGAAAATCTACAATTGAAGATAGAGAGGTTGAAAGACAAATTGCAAAATTCATTGAAGGAGAAAAGCATGAAATTTCCAAATTTGGGGAAAAGTACGTAAATGATCAAATTGAATAAAATTGAAACTCAAATTGAAAGATGATCAATAAAAAAGGATATCTCAAGGCCCAATTTCACCAAGAGGAATCAATCGGAAGAAGAAGTGGATAAAATTGGAAATTGCCATTTTTGAAAAAATGGAAAATTCTGCGAATTTGGAGAAAAGTGTGTAAACGATCACATTGGACAAAATTGGAGGTTCAAAATGGAATAAGATGAATAAATATGGATATTGGAAGGTCTGATTTTGAAGCAGAATTGAAAGAAGAATTGGTTTGAAGAGAAAAAGGAAAATAAAGATTTAATGAATAAATAGGAAATTCGCAAATTTGAGAAAAACTAAAAAGATGGTCCGATTCAGTAAAATTGAAGTCCCCAGTTGATGAATAATAAATAAACAAGGGTACTCCAAGTCCCAGTTTGAAGTAGATCCAAAGGAAAAGCCTATTGGAGGAGAAACGAGAAAATCGAGAAAATCCCCAATTTTGAGGAAAAAGAGAAAAACTAAATCGGAGAGGAATTCGGATGTAAAAATTGGGCAAAATCAGTACAATTCCAATTCAATATATGACAAAGGCAATGGAAAAAGAAAATCCAAAAAATTGGTCCGTTTCGAGTAAAACCGAGGTTTCAGGGGGTAAAGGGCAATTTTGAAAAATCAAGGAAAAATAAAATCCGAGCATGAAAAATTGCGAAACTTGTTAGAACTGAGTTTTAAGATGGAAATAAGGAAATGAGAAGAAGAAAACCTGAAATTGAGGCTGAAATGCAAATATGGTAAATTCAGGAGATTAATTCGCAATTATAAGGAAAAATCCGAGAAAAATAGAAAATGAGCTTGAAAAATTATGAAAACATCCAGAACGTAGTTTTATATTGAATAGGATAGATTGGAGAAGAAAAATCCAAAATTGGAGCTCAAATGGAAATATATAAAGTTCGGGGGTACTAAACCATAATTTTAGAGAAAAATCCGAGAAAAATAGAAAATGAGCTCAAAAATTATGAAAGCCTCTAGAATTGAGTTTTTATATTTGACGGGATGGATTGAAAAAGAAAAATCCAAAATTGGGGTCCATTTGCAAATAGATTAAATTTGGGGGCCAAAATATAATTTTACCGAAAAACCAAAAAATGACCATTTTGCAAATAAAAAAAAGAGGAATGACCTAGAAAATTCCAGGCCATTTTCGGCCAGCTCATGGAAAAGGAAGATGGAGGTTTGATCATCTTAATCAAATGGCCAAGATTGAGTAGAAAGATGACATTTTTAAGAAAGGACAAGATTCTCCACTACTTGCCTATATGACATTTTTGGCCAATGAGAGGCCTTTAAATTGCAAAGCCACGTGAAGGCCATGTGAAGAGCATGTGAAAGCTATGTAATGATGCCAAATGGATTAAAAATGCCACCCAGGAAGATATTTTGATAGTAAGCCATATGATCATGACAAGTGGCTTATTTATTTTGTAGAGATAGGAGACAAGAATGATCTAGGTGGTAGTATTTTACAATGAGAGATTATAAGACCATTAATTTAAGAAAGCATCATGCAAAAAGGAGACAAGAACTCTTAATTTAAGGAAAGCATCATGCAAAGAGGGGAAAAGAGTTAGTCATGTGACAAAGATGTTGGGAGAGCATACAAAGCATGACTAAGGCTAAATGATAAGCACTCTCACACTAATAAAAAGCATCGGCCAAGGCTTAGAAGGGAGGGGTTTCTTCATTTTTTCAAAGGCTATTCATTACAATTATGAGGAAAAAAAAACGAAAGAGAAAAAAAGGAAAAAACCTCTCAAGGAGAAAAAGAAAAGAGAGAAAGAGGGAGAAAGAAAGAAAAGTTTGAGAGCTTGATTTGGAAAAGCTTTGCTAGGTAGCTATTTCTTCTCTTCTTTTTCAATTATTTTCTTTGATTTCATGTTCTTTTTCTCTTCTTTTCCATGTGATTGGTAACTTTCTTTGTTGAAAAAAATGTTTTCAAAATAACTTTCTAAAGGGTTTTCCCTTTTTTTTTTTTATTCTTTACAAAATAATCAAGTTTGCAAAATTTCCTACAACATTTCCTTTTGGCCGAAAACTTGGTGACTCATTATGCTTGTCTTTTGCTTGATTTCCTTGCTTGCATATTGATCGTGGGTTTCACCATTGTGGTAGGATAGGATTTCTCCTTTGGTTTTCTTTTAAAAAAAATGAAATAAAAGGTTTCAGAAGCTTGAGGATCTTGATTTTTATCAAGTGATTTTGGTTAGGTGGGACTATGTCCAAGAAACCAACCTTTGAGCCAACCTTCATTTTCTTTGTTTGTTTATATATTTTTTTTCCCATGATTGATTCATTTTCATATGTTTGTTTTGTTGGAAAATCATGCATTCGTACCATATTCAACTTGATTTTTGCTTAAGACCAATCAATGGTCTTTAGCCAAAATCTCTTGTGCAATCTAGTTGAAAGAATAATAGGTTGTAAGTTGGGCATTCTAACTTGGGGAAATATTTTCATAATAATGATGTGTGCATATTCTACGATCATGCATATTCCATGGTGAGATCATTTATTGATTAATGTCTCCATTTGTCATTGTGATCATGATAATTCTATGTTTATGAATATTCCATGATGATGTCATTTTATGATCTAATATTCATGTTGCCATCTTGATCATGATGTGTTGATGAATGTGAATATTCTATGATAATGTCATTTTGTGATTGTTGTCTATATGATCTTTTTGTATGCCATGTCATGATTTATTTTTCTATATCATTTAGATTTTTCCATGTCAAGTATGCATCTCATTCATTTCTTTTGGCCATGTCATTTAGACTTTGCCATGTCAAGCATGTCATTCATTCATTCTTTTGACCCTGTCATTATATTTTGCCATGTCAAGCATGACATCCCATTCATTCTTTTGGCCATGTCATTTAGGATTTGCCATGTCAAGCATGCCATGTCATTCATCCATTTGGCTATGTCATTTAGATTTTGCCATGTCAAGCATGCTATGTCATTAATTCTTTTGCCATGTCATAATAGAATTTGCCATGTCATTCATCCCTTTGGCTATGTCATTTAGATTTTGCCATGTCAAACATAACATCTCATTAATTCTTTTGTCATGTCATTTAGATTTCGCCATGTCAAGTATACCATGTCATTAATTCTTTTGCCATGTCATTATAAATGTTTGCAATACCATGATAATTGTACATATTATTTCAATTACATTTGTAAGTTAGTATTGATTTGCATATTCATGACCATTTTTTATGATTTAAAATGCATAAAAAAAATTAATGATTTTTTATAAAACAAGATTATTCCTGAGTTAAAATAATTCGTGAGTTCTCTGCTGGGTTTGCCGGGGAGGATTTCATCAATTATCATTAACGACGAAATATCTTTTTTTTTTCAAAAACGAGGGTGATTCGAAGAATTTCAAAATAAAGGAAAATTTTCATGTTTTGCCGAGTTTGTCTGGAAATATGAAAAATTTTATGTCAACAAACTCTAAATCATTCTCAAATAAAATAATTGTTCTTTTAAGGGAATCATCTTTAAATACCAAATATGAAACCAACTTTTATCGAGACTCGAGATAGCACACGATTAATAACGTACAATTTTTACGGGCGTTGTGGGGGTGCTAATCCTTCCCCACACGTAACCGACTCCCGAACCCGTACTTGTTTTCTCAGGTTCAAAGCGCAGACTTCAAAATTGGTTTTAAAATTTTTTTAATTAATTTTAAAATATTTTACAAAAACCGGTTTTAATAGGTGACCGATCACACCTAGCCAAAAAAGATTGGTGGCGACTCCATTTATTTTTCGAGGTTGTTTTCAAACCCTTTCCATTTTATTTAAGAGGAATTAAGTCACTTTTTCCTCTATTTCTTTCCCCGAATGTCACACTTAATGAACGATGTCCTGCGATGTGGGCATTTTCGTCTTTTTAAGGTTGCGACAGCTTGGCGACTCCACTGGGAATTTTAAAGAGTCAGGCCTAAAGTTAGTCGTGTGTTATCGATAGTCTCGGTTTGTCGGATTTAATTGGTATTTAATTATAATTCCTATTTATTTTTTATTTTATATAGAGGTTTTCCAAAAATAATAAAATGTTTTTAAATATGTTCATATTCATGTACATGCATATTGTAGACACCTAATTTTGTCCGGACCACTAAAATAGGTATGTTTTCTTCCTAAATTGATGTTTCAAAATGTAAAAATACTTTTTTCGTCCTGCAGTTGGTACTCTGAGACTTAGTTTAAGAGGGTGAGCATAAAAAGTCAAAGTCGAAAAAAGTCAACCTCAAAAAAAGTCAACCCCGAAAAAGTCAACCCCAGAAAGTCAACTACTAAAAAAGTCAACCCACTCCCAAAATCAAGATTTGAAGTTCAATTGAAAAATGGCGAAAGAATTTTGATAATTCGAGATCTACATTGAAAGATATGGAGTTCGGAAGTTGGGTTATGGAGATTCAATAGAAAGGAAACCCTAATCCGGGACATTTGGGGAAAAGTGCTTAAACGATCGAATTGGTCGAAATTAAGGGTTGAAAATGAAAGATAAGCACTGACTACGGGTAATGGAGAAGCCACTTGAAAGAAAAACAGAAAGAAAAGTCAATCCGGGAGAAAATCGAGAATTAGGATTTTTGGTGGATTTCGGTGAAATCGGGAATAATCACAGAGATGGCCCAACTTGGTAAGACTAAAGTCCCCAATGGATGAGGAATGATTAAAAAGGGATAGACCAAGGCTCAGTTTGAAGAAAATCTGAAAATCAGACTTGTTTTGAGCAAAACCGGGTTTCGGAGGCAAAAGGGCAAAATTGGAAATTTTGGGAAAAATAGCAAATGGACTCCGAAAATTCTAAAAATTTGCAAATCTCATTCTTAAATCATTTGAAAGAGATTGGCAAAATAAAAGCTTGATTCGGAGTTCGTTTGCAAAATGGCCAAATCCCGGGTCTCTTTTGTAGTAATTCAAGAAGGAAAATCTCGGAAAAATAGAAAATGAGCTGCAAATCTTCTGAAATTTTGAAAATATAATTTTTAAATTATTTGGAAGAGATTGGAAAAATAAAATCTTGATTCGGAGTTCGTTTGCCAAATGGCCAAATCCTGGGCCTCCTATGCAATAATTCAGGAAGATAAATCCTGAAAAAATAGCAAATGGACTCCAAAAATTCTGAAATTTCGTAAATATCATTTTTAAATTATTTGGAAGAGATTGGTGAAAATAAATCTTGACTCGGAGTTGGTTTGCAAAATGGCCAAATCCCGAGCTCCTATGTAGTAATTCAAGCAGATAAAACCTGAAAAAATACCAAATGAGCTCCAAAAATTATGAAAACTTCCATATCACACTTTTAAATTATTTGGAAGAGATTGGTGAATAAAAATCTTGATTTGGAGCTCATTTAAAAAATGGTAAAATATGGGGGCATAAAAGGGCATTTTTTGGAAGCAAAAATCCAAATAAATAGCAAACGGACTCGGATAATTTTGAAAACTTCCAAAACTCAATGTTTTATTATTTTTGAAGTATTTAAAAAATAAAAATTGAATTTGGAGTCCGTTTGCTATTTATTTGCATCTGGGGGGCAAAACGGTCATTTCACCCAAGCAACCGAAAAAAGGCTTCTTTTGACCTTTCAAAAAATCAGACTTGGGCTGGAAAAGAGAACTGCTGGCCTACCAAGGCCCAAAGGAAAGAGGAAGCTTCTGATTTTTCGATCAAATGGCCAAGAATTAAGAGTTAGTCGGAGATTCTTTTTAATCAAGCCATTGTGATTAAGCCACATAGGCCAAGGGAGGGTGTCAACATTATTCTTGAATAGCTATAATTATGGACAGCTGCCATGCTAATCTAAGGGTGGTAATTTCATGATTTTTCACCTTGAATTATTAGCCATTTGATGGAAATTGGTTAGAACCAAAATGACAACATCTTAGCTCACTAAAGGGGGGGTTCGGCCAGCTCTTAGGGGAGGTTCAGAATTTTCATTTTCAGACTTCATTCTTTGATATTTCTCTTAGTTTTTCTTAGTTTTTCTCTCCTTGGGTTGAAAGAAAAAAAGAAAAAGTTTAGAAAAGAAAGGAAAGTTTGAAGAGATAAAGCTTGAAATATAGCTTCTTGAGGTTGGTCTTGAGCACCAACTCTTGCACTTTCTTGATTTTCCATTCTTATTTTTGCCATTTTGATTACTATTTGGTGAGTTTCCTTTTTAAATAAATGTTTTTTTTATTGTTCTTCTTAAGTCCTTTCTTCATCTATTTCTTAAAATATTCTTTTTACAATTTTTTTTACAATTTCTCACCATGGTTGAATGGCCTACATTCTTTATTAAAGTTGCTGTTTTGTTTATTTTATCATGTTATTATTGTTATTTTCTTTAATCTTGATGTTTGAAGTGTTATTCTATTTCATACTTGAGTCATATTTTAATTTGGTTGCTTTGTTTGTTGCCATTTATGATTTAAAATATCATGTTCTTGCATTTTTAATTTTTTTGTTTTCATAATGTTTAAATTTGTTGATATTTTATATTTAGTATATCAAGTGTTTGTGAAAATGCTTGTGTGGTGTTTGCATGATTTGAGTTTTATATTTTAGTTGAGCATGTTAGTATATCAAGTGTTTGTGAAAATGCTTGTTTGGTTTTAGTATTTCTACTTTGTGTTTGCATGTTTTGAGTGTTATATTTTAGTTGAGCATGTTAGTATATCAAGTGTTTGTGAAAATGCCATGCTTGTTGGAGCTTGAGGCCATTCGGCTACTCCATGTGTTTTACATTGTTTGTTGCATTTTTTCCATGTTAGTTGGTAGGTTTTGCATTTGCATGACATTTGATTTAGTTTTGCATGTTAGTATACCAAGTGTTTGTGAAAATGCCATGCTTGTTAGGAACCATAGGCTATTCGGCCACTCCTTGAATTCTAGCATTGTATGTGCATTCTTGCCATGTTAGTTGATAGGTTAGCATTTGCATGATATTTGGTTGAGTTTTTGGGTTTAAGCATGCTTTGTGTT
Source organism: Fremontodendron californicum (assembly GCA_030761205.1). NCBI lineage: Eukaryota > Viridiplantae > Streptophyta > Magnoliopsida > Malvales > Malvaceae > Fremontodendron > Fremontodendron californicum. The sequence continues at coordinate 8,104,858 of JAULJL010000032.1, forward strand.
TGTGAAAATTGCATCCATATTTTATTTATTAGGTTTGGTTTATTTGCCATGCATGTTCACGCATTTTAGGTCTAGGTTGCATTAAATGCCATGCAAGTTCATTTAGGTCTAGGTCACTATATGAATGCCATGCATTTTTTCATGACATTTAGGTTTAAACTCATGCATTTGATGCACTATACTTGCTGTATTTGTTTCATGCATTTCATGTTCATGCCACTTGAATAATGACTTAGGCCAATTAATGGTTCAAAGTCATGCTCTCTTGAGCACACTTGTGGAAAATTAAGTTTTGTCAAATTATTTATTCTATCTTTGTGATTTTTTTTTACTTAGCCAATTTTTATCTAACTTTCAAAAAGTCCTAGCTACTGTTTATGAGTCATTTTGTGAGTCTTAAATATTTTTACTTTGATTTTTAAATGATTTTATCAAAGGAAAAAATGTATTTTGACCAAACAGTTTTTTTTTTCACCCAGTACTCGTACTTTCCAGATTTTTCTGGGCATTCATCTTTAATCAGAAAATTAAGCTGATTTTGTTTCGTGTAGTTTTACATGTCCTGAGTCCCCAGTATGTTTTTTCAGAAGTTTTTGAATTTTTAAAAATAGGATAAAAAATCGTGGCTTAAAACTGGACAGTGGGTCAGAATTGAATTTAAAAAAAAATCATTTTTCTGTTTTGGTTAAGTTACTTAGAGGGGGCTGATTATGAAGGTTAGCTACTGACTTAGGGTAGTTTCTAAGCCTTTTTAAACTCTAAAAATGATTTTTTAAGTGTCGGGTTAAGGGTGGTCATGTCCGGGATTTTAAACTTAGGAAATTAGAGCCATTTTTAAAAAATTAGCCCAGTTTTTATTTTTAATTCAAGCTTTTCAAAATTATTTTCAAACAATCACAAAGTATTTTGGTTTTAGAATATTTAATTTGACATATTTTCCTAAGGTAGCCGGATGTCTTTTTAGATATACGGATTTCCTTAATTAAAGGAAAAAAATACATTTTCATGCATTGCATTTTCCATATTCATGCATTTTATATAATATGTGACTTTTACTATGATAATTTCTATGATATTATTATGATTTTGTGTTATGTTATATTGTTTATTATATGATTTTGAATATTTCATGATATCCTATGATTTTTATTTAATTATTTTTTTAGCATATACTATGTTCATGCATTATTATTTTTATTTTTATTTCCATGCATATTATATGATAGCATTATTTTATATTCTATGTCATTTAAATTATATGCCATATCATTCATATTTTCCATGTCATTCAAATTATTTCATTTCATATAGAATATATTATGTTACTTAGGTTATTTCATTTCATATAGAATATATTATGTTACTTAGGTCATTTCATTTCATGTTGAATATATTGTGTTACCTAGGTCATTCCATTTCATTTAGGATATATTATGTCATTTAGGATTGTTTGTTGCATTTTTCCCATGTTAGTTGGTAGGTTTTGCATTTGCATGACATTTGATTTAGTTTTGCATGTTAGTATACCAAGTGTTTGTGAAAATGCCATGCTTGTCAGGAACCATAGGCCATTCGGCCACTCCTTGAATTCTAGCATTGTATGTGCATTCTTGCCATGTTAGTTGATAGGTTAGCATTTGCATGATATTTGGTTGAGTTTTTGGGTTTAAGCATGCTTTGTGTTTGTGAAAATGCCATGCATATTTTAGTTATTAGGTTTGGTTTATTTGCCATGCATGTTCACGCATTTTAGGTCTAGGTTGCATTAAATGCCATGCAAGTTCATTTAGGTCTAGGTCACTATATGAATGCCATGCATTTTTTCATGACATTTAGGTTTAAACTCATGCATTTGATGCACTATACTTGCTGTATTTGTTTCATGCATTTCATGTTCATGCCACTTGAATAATGACTTAGGCCAATTAATGGTTCAAAGTCATGCTCTCTTGAGCACACTTGTGGAAAATTAAGTTTTGTCAAATTATTTATTCTATCTTTGTGATTTTTTTTTACTTAGCCAATTTTTATCTAACTTTCAAAAAGTCCTAGCTACTGTTTATGAGTCATTTTGTGAGTCTTAAATATTTTTACTTTGATTTTTAAATGATTTTATCAAAGGAAAAAATGTATTTTGACCAAACAGTTTTTTTTTTCACCCAGTACTCGTACTTTCCAGATTTTTCTGGGCATTCATCTTTAATCAGAAAATTAAGCTGATTTTGTTTCGTGTAGTTTTACATGTCCTGAGTCCCCAGTATGTTTTTTCAGAAGTTTTTGAATTTTTAAAAATAGGATAAAAAATCGTGGCTTAAAACTGGACAGTAGGTCAGAATTGAATTTAAAGAAAAATCATTTTTCTGTTTTGGTTAAGTTACTTAGAGGGGGCTGATTATGAAGGTTAGCTACTGACTTAGGGTAGTTTCTAAGCCTTTTTAAACTCTAAAAATGATTTTTTAAGTGTCGGGTTAAGGGTGGTCATGTCCGGGATTTTAAACTTAGGAAATTAGAGCCATTTTTAAAAAATTAGCCCAGTTTTTATTTTTAATTCAAGCTTTTCAAAATTATTTTCAAACAATCACAAAGTATTTTGGTTTTAGAATATTTAATTTGACATATTTTCCTAAGGTAGCCGGATGTCTTTTTAGATATACGGATTTCCTTAATTAAAGGAAAAAATACATTTTCATGCATTGCATTTTCCATATTCATGCATTTTATATAATATGTGACTTTTACTATGATAATTTCTATGATATTATTATGATTTTGTGTTATGTTATATTGTTTATTATATGATTTTGAATATTTCATGATATCCTATGATTTTTATTTAATTATTTTTTTAGCATATACTATGTTCATGCATTATTATTTTTATTTTTATTTCCATGCATATTATATGATAGCATTATTTTATATTCTATGTCATTTAAATTATATGCCATATCATTCATATTTTCCATGTCATTCAAATTATTTCATTTCATATAGAATATATTATGTTACTTAGGTTATTTCATTTCATATAGAATATATTATGTTACTTAGGTCATTTCATTTCATGTTGAATATATTGTGTTACCTAGGTCATTCCATTTCATTTAGGATATATTATGTCATTTAGGATTGTTTGTTGCATTTTTCCCATGTTAGTTGGTAGGTTTTGCATTTGCATGACATTTGATTTAGTTTTGCATGTTAGTATACCAAGTGTTTGTGAAAATGCCATGCTTGTCAGGAACTATAGGCCATTCGGCCACTCCTTGAATTCTAGCATTGTATGTATATTCTTGCCATGTTAGTTGATAGGTTAGCATTTGCATGATATTTGGTTGAGTTTTTGGGTTTAAGCATGCTTTGTGTTTGTGAAAATGCCATGCATATTTTAGTTATTAGGCTTGGTTTATTTGCCATGCATGTTCACGCATTTTAGGTCTAGGTTGCATTAAATGCCATGCAAGTTCATTTAGGTCTAGGTCACTATATGAATGCCATGCATTTTTTCATGACATTTAGGTTTAAACTCATGCATTTGATGCACTATACTTGCTGTATTTGTTTCATGCATTTCATGTTCATGCCACTTGAATAATGACTTAGGCCAATTAATGGTTCAAAGTCATGCTCTCTTGAGCACACTTGTGGAAAATTAAGTTTTGTCAAATTATTTATTCTATCTTTGTGATTTTTTTTTTACTTAGCCAATTTTTATCTAACTTTCAAAAAGTCCTAGCTACTGTTTATGAGTCATTTTGTAAGTCTTAAATATTTTTACTTTGATTTTTAAATGATTTTATCAAAGGAAAAAATGTATTTTGACCAAACAGTTTTTTTTTTCACCCAGTACTCGTACTTTCCAGATTTTTCTGGGCATTCATCTTTAATCAGAAAATTAAGCTGATTTTGTTTCGTGTAGTTTTACATGTCCTGAGTCCCCAGTATGTTTTTTCAGAAGTTTTTGAATTTTTAAAAATAGGATAAAAAATCGTGGCTTAAAACTGGACAGTGGGTCAGAATTGAATTTAAAGAAAAATCATTTTTCTGTTTTGGTTAAGTTACTTAGAGGGGGCTGATTATGAAGGTTAGCTACTGACTTAGGGTAGTTTCTAAGCCTTTTTAAACTCTAAAAATGATTTTTTAAGTGTCGGGTTAAGGGTGGTCATGTCCGGGATTTTAAACTTAGGAAATTAGAGCCATTTTTAAGAAATTAGCCCAGTTTTTATTTTTAATTCAAGCTTTTCAAAATTATTTTCAAACAATCACAAAGTATTTTGGTTTTAGAATATTTAATTTGACATATTTTCCTAAGGTAGCCGGATGTCTTTTTAGATATACGGATTTCCTTAATTAAAGGAAAAAAATACATTTTCATGCATTACATTTTCCATATTCATGCATTTTATATAATATGTGACTTTTACTATGATAATTTCTATGATATTTAATATGATTTTGTGTTATGTTATATTGTTTATTATATGATTTTGAATATTTCATGATATCCTATGATTTTTATTTAATTATTTTTTTAGCATATACTATGTTCATGCATTATTATTTTTATTTTTATTTCCATGCATATTATATGATAGCATTATTTTATATTCTATGTCATTTAAATTATATGCCATATCATTCATATTTGCCATGTCATTCAAATTATTTCATTTCATATAGAATATATTATGTTACTTAGGTTATTTCATTTCATATAGAATATATTATGTTACTTAGGTCATTTCATTTCATGTTCAATATATTGTGTTACCTAGGTCATTTCATTTCATTTAGGATATATTATGTCATTTAGGATATTTTATTTCATTAAAAATAAATCATATGATTTAGGATATTACATTCCATATAGAATATATTATGTTACCTAGGTCATTTCATTTCATTTAGAATATGTTATACAACTTAGGACATTTCATTTCATTTAGAATATGCTAAGGCATTTAAATTATATCATATCATTTAGGGTGCATTATATTATTTAGATTTTGCTATGTCATTTTATTTATGTCATGCATATACATATTCATATCTTTTAAAATGTTTTCAAAAGGATAATGATTTTTCAATAAAAAAAATAAAGATATTCCCGAGTTAAAATAATTCATGAGTTCTCTACCGGGTTTGCTGGAGGGAATATCATCAATTATCATTAATAAAGAAATATCTTTCTTTCAAAAAAAGAGAATGATTCGGAAAGTTTTCCAAAACTAATAAAAATTTCTATATTTTGCCACGTTTGTTGGGGAATATAGGAAAATTTTGAATTTATAAATTCCGGATCATTTTCAATTAAAAAATGGAAATATTTTTCTTTAAATTGGGAATTAATTTGAAATACTAAATTTAAAACCAACTTTTTACCGAGATTCGAGATAACACACGATTAATAAGGTACCGTTTTATACGGGCGTTGTGGGGGTACTAATCCTTCCCCGCACGTAACCGAGTCCCGAACCTGTTTCTTTGATTTCTCTGGTTTAAACGTAGACTTGAAATTGGTTTTAAAAAATGTTTTAATTAATTTTTAAAATATTTTATAAAACCGGTTTTAATAGGTGGCCGATCACACCTAGCTAAAAAAGATTGGTGGCGACTCCATGTCTTTTTCAAGGTCATTTTCAAAACCTTCATTTTTCTAGAGCAATTAAGTCGACTTTTCCTCGGTTTTTTTTAATGTCACGCTTAACGAATAATAAAGTCTTGCGATGAGCCTCGTTATTATTTAGGTTGCGACAGCTTGGCGACTCCACTGGGGACTATTAGAGAGTCAAGTCTAGAATTAGTCGTGTGTTATCAAAGTCTCGGTTTTGTTGGTTTAATTGGTATTTAATTTTAATTCCCATATTTTTAAAATAAAATAGAATTTTAAAAATAAAAAATGTTTGAATATGTCCATATTCATGTGCATTCATATTATTATTTGTTCTCTGGTTATTTTGTTGCGTATATTTATATGTTTGCTTGACGGATGCTTTATATTGTTTGATTTTAGTGGGGGATTTAGAATAAGGGGTGTAGAATAGGTGGTGACAGGTTTGTTTTATTCCTCCACACACACTCATTTGCATTTGCATAACATGAACTCTCTACCCGAGTTCCGTCCTTTTAAGTGGGAGTAAAGTAACTACGCCTTCGTGATTGATCCTCCGTATGGGCTAGTGAAACATTTCCGGAGTATAAAGTACCTAATGCCTTCGTGATAATCCTCCGTACGGGCATAGGAAAATATACTCTAACGAATTGAACCCGCTTTTATCGGGGTGCCTTACTAGCCTTCACCGGCGACAATGAGGAACAATTCGGGGCCTTAGAACCGATTCACTCTCATATAGTGAACCTAGGCAAAGCCATGCCGGATTTCCGTTAGATATACCGAAGATAGGAACACACGGAGGGACATTTCTAAACCTTTTGTTACCTATTTTACACTCTGAATAAATGTTGTAGATCGGGCAACAATGTATGTACATCGCCCGTAATAAATGTGATAATCCACCCCAAAGGCACCGTGATGCCTATATAAGTAGATATTGTTGGGGCAAGTGTTCACTAACCTTTTGAAATTCAAAATACAAACATTCTTTTTCAAACATTTTTGCATTTTTGCACATTTCATGCATGTGTGTATAGAGGATGTACATTTATCGTTGTATTTTTGATCTCATTATTTGCAATAAACAGTTAGTAATAATAATTTCATTTGATGATTTCATAAAACCGGTAGTGTCACATGAATATTTGGATATTGTACTATAGTAGGATCCACTACCCCAAAATTCTTTTGAAAATAATATGATTGGTTTTTCATAGAAAAAAAACATGTTCCAAAAATCATAAATTTGGAGGCAAATCTTGCATAATGAGATTTTTGAATAATCAAGATTTAGGTCCCACCAATTTCTTGTAATCATTGGTTAATTTATTTGTATCATTTTAACATCATGTCACAGTCCTAACATGCATGGTTATTCATTGTAGAATACATTTGTGATATACATGGTCATTCTTTGTACCTACCTTTGTATTAATTCATTTATTCTCCGCATGTATCATTTTGACATCATACCATGCATGGTCATTCATTGTAGAATACATACATGGTCATTATTGGTATATACCTGTGCATCAATTTATTCATTTTTTAATGCATCATGTTGGCATTAGATTGCATCCATAGCATACAGAGTCATCATAATTTCTCTGTATATGTTCATGCATTAATCATCAGTATATTCATGCATATAGGAATAGAGCATGTACATTCACAATTGTATTCTTAATCTCATGACATTTTCATTTGCATGAAAGGGGTTCAAGATATGATGAAGGAATCAGAGGAACGATTGGGTGCTTTGGAACGCAATCAAGAGGAATGTGGACATGAAATCCGAGAGGTGAAGGAACAGCTTGCCAAATTGCTAAAAATGGTTAAGGATATGGGTAAGAGTAAAGAGGAACTTTTTCAGGGCTCTGTATTGTCTTCGGATGAACCAAAATCATTAGGTCAAGAACATACAATCCTTGCTGGATCCTGCGCCTGTCAACGCCACAAAGGTTGCAATCCTGATGGAATTTTGGACAAAATCGTGAAAATGATTAAACCTGAGAGCCTGATACCAAAGATAGAAACCTCGGATCCTGTACCATACCTGCAAACTGTTCTAGGTCAGAACCCATATCCTCACCCTACTATGGTCCAATCGTCCATTGGGATGACCACTGCGGGATTCTTGAATCCCACCTCATCAGCAACAACTGCCAGTTCATACTATTTCCCTCATCAATCACCTTATTCAGCATCTGGGATAGGAACCTCGAGCTATGTACAACCTCCAAAGGCCCCGTGTCCAAATCCATACCCTTTCCATGTTGTTCCGCCACATCTCCATGTAAACACTCCGGTTCGGACCTTAGTGCCACCACCAAGTGCCCCAACTCTTAGGCCATGTGTGACTAAGAAACAACCCCAGGATAAGACCCAAATGCATTTTGATCCCTTTCCAATCAGTTACCGAGAGCTTCTCCCTATACTAATCCAAAATCACATGGTTGCATGCGTCCCATTGAAACCCCTGTTACCACCATATCCAAGGTGGTATAATCCAAATGCAAGATGTGATTATCACTGTGGAATTGTTGGCCATAGCATTGAAGACTGTATAGCATTCAAAAAGAAAGTGCAAACTCTTATAGATGCCAAGTGGTTGGATCCAACGACACTGATTGATGGAGGGCTGGGAAAGCGTCATTAGGATTGGGAGATTTACAGCATTGAGGTGGAAAGACTTCGGTCTTATATGATGTAATAGGATTTCACTTATTCAGTAGTCGGCTCTTATAGCCTTAGGATGTTAAGAAGAATAAAGTGCTTGTAAAGACAGTTTTAACCATTGTTCAAATTTTGTGAAACATGGTTTATACCATTGTGAACGTTGATGTGGGAATGAATTGAATATGCTTCAAATTTATGAGATGTTGATGATTAATTTCCTCCAATTCTTATTTCCTCCGTGATATCTTCCCCTTTTGCAGTTTGCATTCGATCAATTATTGCCCATACCATACATTCATACATGTATCATGTTAGCATCAGGTTGCATTTATGCATTCATAATCAGCATGATTTTTCTGTATATATCCATGCATTAATTTGCTTATTACATACATCATGTTAGCATTAGGTCGCATTCATGACACACATGGTTAGCATGATTTTCTTTGTATATACTTTGTATCAATCATTCATTGTTTGCATGTATCATAATTGACATCGTGTTGCATTCATAGGGTATATGATCATTCATTGGGAAATACGCTCAAATGTACATGATTATTCATTACATATATCCATGCGTTGATTTGTTTATTCTTTGCTTGCAACATGTTGGCATCGTGATTGCATTTATTACATACATGGTCAGCATGTTTCCACTATATATGTCCATACATCATTTTTTATTCTTCACATGCATCAAATGACAATCATGGCTCATTCATCATGACATACATTTGGGGGAAATAAAACAGAAGTTAGCTTGACTTTAGGAGTCTTTGAAAGAATTTCCATTTCAAATCAGAGGTATAAGAAGTACTGAGTACCCTTTTAATATAGGTTAGTGCTATGGAGGATGAACAAGTTGCCCGAATGGAAAAAATGGAAAGAGAACAGAAAGAATTGCGAGAACAGCTAGCAAAGTCTCAAGCAGAATCTAAGGATCAGATGACTAAATTAATGGAGCTGATGTCCGCCGTAATCAAGGGAAAAGGATACATCGAAAACTTTGTCGCCAGGAAAGGGTTAGAGGCACAAAAGGGTCAGAATGAGGTCGTAATGGTTGATGCCCAGAACACAGTTAACCCTGTTAATGTCCTAAACTCAGATGATCCAGCTGAACAGGAAAAGTTGAAAATGGTTGCAGTAAATGAGGTTGAGTTGGCAGATTCGCAAGGGAAATATCAGTTGTTAGACGAAAGGCTCCGGGCAGTAGAAAGTACAAATGTATTTGAAAGTTTAGATGCGAAAGAATGATGTTTGGTCCTCGATTTAGTCATTCCTCCCAAGTTCAAGATCCCTGACTTTGTGAAATATGACGAGACGATCGGTCTATCAGCCCACATCACTATGTTATGCCGGAAGATGACAAGTCATATAGATAATGATAAGCTTTTGATTCATTGCTTTCAGGATAGCCTCAGCGGGTCCGCAATTAGGTGGTATAGTCAGTTGAGCAAGGATCAAATTCGCTCTTGGTATGACTTGGCTAGGGTTTTTCTAAACCAGTACAAGCATATAACTGACATGGCGCCTGACCGTCTCACCTTGCAAAATATGAAGAAAGGAGCTACTGAGAGCTTCAAAGAATATGCGCAAGGTGGATGAGCCTGGCCGCCCAAGTACAACCGCCCTGAACTCAGAAGGAAAACACTCTCATGTTTGTGAATACACTGCAGGCCCCGTACTATGATATACTTGTCGGCAACACCACGAAGACTTTTTCGGACATGGTAATTTCAGGGCAGATGATTGAGAATGCTATCAAGGATGGGAAAATTGAAGGAGAAAGAACATCCAATACCAAGAAAAAGTGGCATCTGAAAAGAAAAAGAAAGATACCCAAGTCGTGGAAGGCTTTGCCCCACCTCTCCAATTCTCCTCGTAGCAGCTATTTTACTCTACCATGAACAATGTCTCTCAAGGTTTTTATCCCTACAAACCAATGACTGCAACTACACCAGAATTTACATCTATCTATCAATCGAACACCCTTGGGAATAATCGAAGGGGGCATAAAAAGCGAAAAAGAAATCAGGATGACCCGATTCCTGTGACATACAATGAGTTATTACCTCAACTTATCCAGAATCACCTTGTGACACCCATGCAATTAGAGCCTCTGAAGCCCCCTTATCCGAGCTGGCATGATGCTAATGAGTGTTGTGGTTATCATTCTGGCAATCAAGGTCACTCAACAGAGAACTGCCCTGCTTTGAGGTACAAGGTCAGGGATCTCATCAAGGCTGGTTCGATAAGTTTTGAAGATGGGAAAGCCAAGTGTCATAAGAAACATGGTGCATAATCATATTAGGTTTTTGACGCATGTAGTTCTATAACTGTGATGATGGAAGCACTTGTCTCATGTTAACATCTACATGAATTAAATGAATTTCGAATTTTAAATGCTTCGTGTTTGTTGTGTTTTAACAATAATTTGAATTCACAAAAACTAGCATTAAGGAATTTTTAATAATGGACAGTCTCGAGAATATTGTTAATCATTGTTAGAAATGACCCAACACCCTCCCCCTCTTTCTTTGGGCTTTTCTATGCCTAAACCCTTGAGTCGAGAACACTTGAAAGACCTAATGCTTCAAGGAATATGAATGATTGAACTTCATAAAACCATTGTCATCACAGAATAAGCAAAGACGTAGATCTTTGTCTAGGCTATGAACAAAGGATTGAACTTTTTTTAAAAAAAAATTCGAACTCCTTGAAATTCAAACAAATGAGACTTTCTTTCAAGAATTTATATCATGGTAATTTGGTGTGTGTCAAGATTATGCTAAAACCATTCATGACCTTTTCCAATGATCATAAAACTTCAATTACCCAAACATCACTTCATGATTGACACCCTGGGGCACAATGACTAAACCAGATTATCCCATATCCCAGAGAAAACCCATTTTTAGGTCATATTTTCCTCGTCTCTTCAAAGAACTCACATTTGAAATTCAGTCTTTTCAGTACAGACCTAGACTTGCTATGTTCCTCGTTGATACAAATTCTCATGGTTAATCAAATTGGGGCATCATATGTGGAAATGATGGATACATGGTGAATAAGGATGGACTAACGCATGAATCATTGGGGAATGCGATGAAAATGAAAAATGAAAAAATTTGTGATATCATATGCATATGAGAATTCGGATGATTCCAAAGTGCAAAATGAAATTCTGAATATCTATTTCCCCTGGGGATTGCTTTTCAATGTGGATATTTGTGTGTGACATGAGAAATGGCCATCTTTCATATTCCTTTCGCACAAAAAGAAATTATCCATAGTCACCCCTTTTGAGCCGAAAGAATTCTTTTTCTTTAAACCCTGATCAAGGATTACCCTCTACACTGGGGGCAAATGCGAGGAAATATCTTTTTAAAGATCATTGAGAAATGAGTCCTAGCTCAAAGACAGATACAAAGCAAATAGCGTTCCGAATAAATACAGGCTCACTCTCTCAAAGAAAAAAGAAGAGGAAAAGATGGCAATATGAAAGCCAAGAAAAACACAAGAAGAACACAAAAAACAAAAGTGTGTGAAAAAGCGATGGCAAATAAAAGCAAGGAAGAAAAAAATCAAAAGGAATGAAAAGTCCAAAAGGGATAAATGCTTCAAAGAGAATCCTCCTGAAGAAATGATCTTTGATATGATTACCCTCAAACAAATATTTTAGGCCTATTTATCCTTTCTTTCTGAACCCTGAGCCATGGCCTACATTACGTGCTTTAAAAGTCCATTTTGATCAAGCATGAATATTTAATTTGAAAGGTTTTTCCTCAGATTTTATCCCATCTCATCGAATTATCATTTCACTAAGGAAGAATTTAGAATTCTCAAGTGTATGGTAGAATAAAAAATGGAAAGAATGGGACTCTAGGGCGAAAACCCAAGAAATGGGCGGTCTAGAGTAAAATGGAAATTTTTGATGCCATCTATGAAAGTGCCGATACCACAAAAAGAGAGGGGCATCTTAAAAAAGTGGTCATCGAGGAACATATACGAATTCCTGAATCTCTTAAATTGACAGCTCCCATTCAGAGGATTGTCTTCAAAAAACTGAAACTTTTTTTCTCCAAGATTAAACTTTCCATTTAAACATCCCAGCTAATCTTGATGCTTGTCAAAATGGCTTGATATGGAAACTAAAACAATGCTGAATTTGCTTAGTTCTCAATGAATTCATGATTTATAAAACCTGTTCCATTTGTGAGCCTAGAAGGGATATACATTTTTGTCATGAAGTTTTCCTGGAAAAGCCAGAATCTTGTTATACCAAGCCTTGCCAATCCCAGTTAAAAAACCCAGATTGACACTTAGAGAAATTTCTAACAATGATCATCAGTTTTCAAAAGATTTGTACATCACACATTGTGGGGTTAATATTTTTTGTTCAGAAGTTTTCAAAATGAGAAAACAAATAAAGATATATGTATATTTTTTGAAATACCCATTTTGATGTTGACATGAGACAAGGATTTTTCTAACCCAAAGGTATAGAACTGCCAGGATAGGTCCTGACTTCCAGATATGAGAAGAAGAAATAGAACCCAGTTCAGATCTCTGTTGATGAAAGTTTGAAAACTGTTGGGGCAAAGAGAATAGCCAAAATGAATTGAAGATATACTCTGATTTGAAGAGGAAAAATAAATTTGAAAGGCTAAGCCACTGTCTAGAAAAACAACCGGGGGCATTTGTATCACTCATGAGCACTCATCTCTTTATCGAGCATTTGCATTTGCACAGTGTCGGCAAGCATTTGCATCATTCATGGGTATTTGCATTGGCATTATTCTATAAGCATCTGCATTTTACATTTACATTCTTCATGGAATTCGCATTTGCGTCATCTCAAGCAATTGTATCATTTCTAGAATCATTGCATTTTCATTATTGTGTGGTAATTATAGTTACACCATTCATAAACTAGTTACATGAACACAATTAATAGGGGCATCTGCATCATGAAACATGGGCATAAATCCAGGCCATTTGCATTTGCACCAAGAAAAATTTACATCAATCCAAGCTATTTACATTTGCATCATGAAGCATGAGCACCTTGTTAAAGACATGTGCATCTGCATCATTTCTCAAAGCTTCTGGAGGAGTTACCCATAATTTTACAATGAGCAAGTCTTTAGTGGTGATAGCCAAAGCTTCTTGAGGAGTTACCCAGAATTTTACAATGAGCAAACCTTTGGTGGTGATAGCCAAAGCTTCTGGAGGGGATATCCAGAATTTTACAAATTTTAAAAGTAGACAAGCCTTTGGTGGTGATAGTCGAAGCGTCTGGAGGAGTTACCCAGAATTTTACAATGAGCAAACCTTTGGTGGTGATAGCCAAAGTTTCTGGAGGGGATATCCAGAATTTTAGAAATTTTAAAAGTGAATAAGTCTTCGGTTGTGATAGCTGAAGCCTCTGGTGGAGATATCCAGGGTTTTTGACCAATGATAAATCTTTCTCTGTGGAGATATCCAGGGTTTTACAGTTTTGAAAATGAGCAAGTCTTTGGTGGTGATAGCCGAAGCTTCTGGAGGAGATACCCAGAATTCTATTCAACATCTGTATCTACATCAAGAAAATTTGCATCAAATCAAGTCATTTACATTTGCACCAGTCTAAGTTATTTGCATCTACATCAAGAAGCATTTGCATCAATTAAAGACATTTGCATTTGCATCATGAAGCATTTGCATCATCTCTTAAAGCTTTCAGGTATAATCGAACTCGTTTTGCTTCTCAAATGAGTCGAGCCCCGAGACCACCGTCGAGGTACTTTCTTTTATTTTGAACTCGTTGAACCCATAATTTTAACACGTTTTTAAAGAAATGAACAAGTCTTCGGTGGAGACAGCTGAAGCTTCTGGAGGAGATACCCAGAATTTTACAAATTTTAAACAGTGAGAAAATCTCCGGTAGTGATAGCTGAAGCCTCTGTGGAGATACCCAGAATTTTACAAATTTTAAACAGTGTGAAAGTCTTCGGTGGTGACAGCTGAAGCTTCTGGAGGAGATACCCAGAATTTTATAAATTTTAAACAGTGAGAAAATCTTCAGTAGTGATAGCCGAAGCCTCTGTGGAGATATCCAGAGTTTAAAATTTTTTGAAAAGGGAGAAAGTCTTCGGTTGTGATAGCTGAAGCTTCTGTGGAGATATCCAGAGTTTTAAAATCCTTTGAAAAGGTAGAAAGTCTTTGGTGGTGATAGCCAAAGCCTCTGGTGGGAGATTTTCAGAGTTTTACAATTTTAAAAATGAGCAAGACTTTGGTGGTGATGGCCGAAGCTTCTGGAGGAGATATCCAGAATTTTAAACACAGCTAAGAACAAGACAGGTTAAGACCCCGAGACCATCGTCGAGGTTATTTCTTTTCTTGCAAATCGAATTCGTTTCCTTAAGACGGGTCGAGCCTTGATTAGTCAGGGAAGTTAACTTAAGGACAAAATCTTCAGTTTACAGCATTTTCAAAAAAAAAAAAAAAAGGAAAAATGAAAAAAAAAGAAAAAAAAATGAAAAAAATGAAGAAAATGAAGAAAATGAAGAAAAAGAAAAAAAATGAAAAAAGAAAAAGAAAACCTCTTTCCCTTTCCTTCACATGTGACTTCATTAACCGTACAAAATTAGTGTTGGTTTATTTTTGCCTGATTCCTGATTCTCAGCAATAGCCAGAGAGGGGCAGCTGTAGACACCTAATTTTGTCCGGACCACTAAAACATGTATGTTTTCTTCCTAAATTGATGTTTCAAAATGTAAAAAAGACTTTTTCATCCTGCAGTTGATACTCCGAGACTTAGTTTAAGAGGGTGAGCATAAAAAGTCAAAGACAAAAAAAGTCAACCCCAGAAAGTCAACTACTAAAAAAGTCAACCCACTCTCAAAATCAAGATTTAAAGTTCTATTGAAAAACGGTGAAAGAATTTTGATAATCCAAGATCTATATTGAAAGATATGGAGTTCGAAGTTGGGTTATGGAGATTTAGTAGAAAGGAAACCCTAATCCGAGACATTTAGGGAAAAGTGCTTAAACGATCGAATTGGTCGAAATTGAGGGTTCCAAATGAAAGATAATCACTGACTACGGGTAATGGAGAAGCCACTTGAAAGAAAAACCGAAAGAAAAGTCAATCCGAGAGAAAACCGAGAATTAGGGTTTTTGGTGGATTTCGGTGAAATCGGGAAGAATCACAGAGATGGCCCAACTTGGTAAGACCAAAGCCCCCAATGGATGAGGAATGATTAAAAAGGGATAGCCCAAGGCTCAGTTTGAAGAAAATCTGAAAATCGGACTTGTTTTGAGCAAAACCGAGTTTCGAAGGCAAAAGGGAAAAATTAGAAAATTTGGGAAAAATAGCAAATAGACTCCGAAAATTCTGAAAATTTGCAAATCTCATTCTTAAATCATTTGGAAGAGATTGGCGAAAGAAAATCTTAATTCAGAGTTCGTTTGCAAAATGGCCAAATCTCGGGTCTCTCACGTAGTAATTCAAGAAGGAAAATCCTGGAAAAATAGCAAATGAGCTCCAAATCTTCTAAAATTTTGCAAATCTAATTTTTAAATTATTTGGAAGAGATTGCTGAAATAAAATCTTGATTCGGAGTTCGTTTGCAAAATGGCCAAATCCCGGGCCTCCTATGCAATAATTCAAGAAGATAAATCCCGAAAAAATAGCAAATGGACTCCAAAAATTCTGAAATTTTGCAAATCTCATTTTTAAATTATTTAAAAAATATTGGTGAAAGAAAATATTGATTCAGAGTTTGTTTGCAAAATGGCCAAATCCCGAGTCTCTAATGCAGTAATTCAAGAAGGAAAATCCTAGAAAAATAGCAAATGAGCTCAAAATCTTTTGAAATTTTGCAAATCTCATTTTGAAATTATTTGGAAGAGATTGGAGAAATAAAATCTTGATTTGGAGTTCGTTTGCAAAATGGCCAAATCCCGGGCCTCCTATGCAATAATTCAAGAAGATAAATCCCGAAAAAATAGCAAATGGACTCCAAAAATTCTGAAATTTCACAAATCTCATTTTTAAATCATTTGGAAGAGATTGGCGAAAGAAAATCGTGATTCGGAGTTCGTTTGCAAAATGGCCAAATCCGGGGTCTCTTATGTAGTAATCCAAGAAGGAAAATCCTGGAAAAATAGCAAATGAGCTCCAAATCTTCTGAAATTTTGCAAATATCATTTTTAAATTATTTGGAAGAGATTGACAAAATAAAATCTTGATTCGGAGTTCGTTTGCAAAATGGCCAAATCCTAGGCCTCTTATGCAATAATTCAAGAAGATAAATCCTGGAAATATAGCAAATGGACTCCAAAAATTCTGAAATTTCGCAAATCTCATTTTTAAATTATATGGAAGATATTGACGAAATAAAATCCTAATTCGGAGTTCGTTTGCAAAATAGCCAAATCCCGAGCTCCTATGTAGTAATTCAAGTAGATAAATCATGAAAAAATACCAAATGAGCTCCAAAAATTATGATAACTTCCACGTCACACTTTTAAATTACTTGAAAGAGATTGGTGAAGAAAAATCTTGATTTGGAGCTCGTTTAAAAAATGGTAAAATATGGGGGCATAAAAGGGCATTTTTGGAAGAAAAAATCCAAATAAATAGCAAACGGACTCGGATAATTTTGAAAACTTCTAGAACTCAATGTTTTATTATTTTGGAAGTATTTAAAAAATAAAAATTGAATTTGGAGTCCGTTTGATATTTATTTGCATCCGGGGGGCAAAACGGTCATTTCATCCAAGCAACCGAAAAAGTCTTCTTTTGGCCTTTCAAAAAATCAGACTTGGGCTGGAAAAGAGAAGTGCTGGCCTGCCAAGGCCCAAAGGAAAGAGGAAGCTTCTGATTTTTCAATCAAATGGCGAAGAATTAAAAGTTAGTTAGAGATTCTTTTTAATCAAGCCATTGTGATTAAGCCACATAGGCCAAGGGAGAGTGTCAACATTATTCTTGAATAGCTGTAATTATGGACAGCTGCCATGCTAATCTAAGGGTGGTAATTTCATGATTTTTCACCTTGAATTATTAGCCATTTGATGGAAATTGGTTAGAACCAAAATGACAACATCCTAGCTCACTAAAGGGGGGTTCGGCCAGCTCTTAGGGGAGGTTCAGAATTTTCATTTTCAGACTTCATTCTTTGATTGGTGGCGACTCCATGTCTTTTTCAAAGTCATTTTCAAAACCTTTATTTTTCTATAGGAATTAAGTCGACTTTTCCTTGGTTTTTTTTAATGTCACGCTTAACGAATAATAAAGTCATGCGATGAGCCTCGTTATTTTTTAGGTTACGACACATATTATCACTGTTCTTTGGTTATTTAATCTTGTATATTATTATTGTTCTTTGGTTATTTAACCTTGTATATTATAACTACTCTCTGGTTGGTTAATGCGTTACAATATTCTTGATTATTGTTTTAATAAATTATCGGGGTATTTAGAATAAGGGTTGTAGAATAGGTGGTGAAAGGTTTGTTTGTTCCTTCACACACTATACGTGCATTTGCATAACATGAGCCATATACCCGAGTTTCGTCCCTTTTAGGTGGAAGCAAAGTAACTAAGCCTTCGTGATTAACAATCCACATGGGCTAGGGAAATATGCTCTAACAAATTGAACCCATTTTTATCAGGGTGCCTTACTAGCCTTCACCGGCAACAGTGAGGAGAAATTTGGGGCCTTTAGAACCTAATTTAACCTTATATTGTGAGCCGTATGAAATCAACCTAGGTAGAGCCATGCTATATTTTTTGATTAGATATCCCGAAGCTAGGAACATGCGGAGGAACACTTTTGACCTCTTACTATTTATTTTGCATTTCAAATAACCATCGTGGATCGGGTAGGGATGAACGTACATCGCCCGTAATAAGTTTGATATTCCGCTCCAAAGGCATCGTGATGCCTAAATAAGTTTATATTATTGGGGCAAATGTTCATTAACTTTATTACTTTGCATTGATATTTTACCCTTTTACTTGCTTTTCTCTTTTTTGACACATCATTTGTAATAATACCGAAAATTAGTATTTTTGGGTTATTTTGAAATTTTTTTTATAATTGTACCTGTTGGTGTAAGCCCTACAAGCCAATCTAGTTGGGCTTGTATATTCATGTATTGCACATTATAGTTTATTAATTATAATTGAGGTATTTCTTTAACCATAAGTATAGTTATAATTGTTATAAATGACTTGTGAAGATAAAGCCCATGAAACACAATGGCATTGCAAAGGAATTGTAAGGAGTTACAATTATAAAGATCTTTATGCATCAATGTCGTGTTTCTAAAACTGTTCCTGGTCATTGTATTGTCAATACAGGGCATTGACAATGCTCAAAGACTGGCATATGTTAAGCCTTCATGCACTTGATGCATCAAACCTATCCCTTAGGTTGAAAGTATAAAGATACTTGGGGATAACATATGGGTGCTTGTTAGTTGAACAAGTTCACTGAACATGACCCACTATGAGAGTTCCATTTGGTATTTCACTCAAGTGTCTATGGTAAATGCTCTCATATGTCAATAGTGTAAGTAATCCTTTGACTTGTGACACCAGGTCATCTTGTATGTGAACTGTCATACTTAGATTTCATCACGACCAAATCACGAGGATGCTTAAAGTAGGGTGTTATTGGGTATGACATGAAGCATACAAAGATGAATGAGTGGTCCAGAGAGGATTCATCACCCCAAGTGATTAAGGGGACATATCTCACATGTATATAGCTTATATTAACGTATTGAAGTCCTTGGCCAAGGCAATACTTAAGCAGTTAATCTTAAAGCAGCAGTTCTAATATGGAATGGGTTAAGAGTATACAGTGAACCATGCTCTTTCCTATCCTGGGATATTTGATGAAGGGATCGAATTACACAGACATATTGTACACGAAAGGCTAGTCGAAGCTTGATGACTCTCTTGGCATTTGGGTGGTCATGATGCATAGCTAGATGCCGCTCATGATCTATAAATATAAATAGGAAATTCTTAATCAAATTAATTATATTTATTACCAACATCTTAAGGGCCTAATGGGTCACATATAAAAGGTGATTAATGAAATTAAAATGAGATTGGGCCAGATTAAATATTCATTAAGCGTTGTGGGCTTAGTGTGAATATTTTATAATATGTATAAGGGCTTTAGTGCAGTTAGTCCAATAGTTGCCATACACTAAACCTCTTATATATATGCCTTATGTTGTTGCCGCCTCCCCCTAAGCTGCTTACCTGAAATCGGCACCTCCCCCCTAAGGATTTTACCTGAATTGATGCCTCTCACTAATACTGGTGAGGTTCGGTCGAATAGAATATGTGAATGAGGAATAAAATTCTTCTTGTTTTTTTGGGCTAACTAAGATAGAGGAGGAAGGTTTCTAACAACCTAGACTACTGGCATCGTCTTGGCAAAACATAATCTCAACCTTGTGAAGGTTTTCAGATCACCTGTGTGGTGGATTCTTGTTAGAGGTCGGACAAATGGACGACTTTGGTTTTTGACAAGTCAACTTTGTGTACAAGAACAAGAACATCAAGAATCTATCTTAAGGATTCGGCAATCTTCTAAATAGAGGTATGAGATTTTGATTGTTATCTGTTCTTGACAGCCTGATTGTTTTGAATTCATAGGCAGATCCACGGAGGGATTCAGTATTCTCTATGTTTTATATTCCGCTGCGTTGTATGTTTAACTTGTAGGTTAAATTATACATTATCTCTATTTGAGCATGAGCCGAATCCCACCAGTGGTATCAGAGACTCGCTTATGTAAATCCTATATGATCTATGCTTTGATTGTTACCTTTAACGAAATTGTTTTGTTCTTTGAGTTATTTTGATCCGATGGTCACTAACCTAATTTGTGAGAATTTGCACTGTAGTGTTTCGGTGAAGGCAGGAGTTAATCATGGTGAATTCTTGTTGATTAATTGGTTTAAAATTATTTTAAACTGATTAATGCAACTGGCGAAAGTTTGGCAGCAATTGAGAATTGTTTTGCCTGCTTTGCGCAAATTTGGTGATTTTAGTGAGAAAAAACTTGAAGATTTTTCTTGGCTGGTTTTTAATGCATGGTGTAATAATTTTTAGGATTCAAAATTGCTTAGAATTGTTCTTGGCAAGCCTGAAAAATCATAAAACTGATTTAGCATTGAAAACTTGGAAGCTGTGAAAAGCAGATAGATAGCCTGTAGGGAGAGACGGGGGCGGCGGCTACATCTGATAGCCACAGCCTGCGCCTTCCCTTGCTAGGGTTTTTCACTTCTATCAGATTCTCACAGCTTATGGATTTTAGCAAAATTGAGTTAATAATGTTGTAGTGTCCTAGTTAAGATACAACACTAAAAATTAGTAATCATGATAATATTGTTAAATTAATTAAATTACCAAAATAAGAATTTACATGAATATTCAATTAAATTATTTAATTGGGTGATAATTTAATTAAAGGAAATAATCCAAATTGGATTAGGATTTATTCTAATGAGATTAGAATAAATATTTATTATTTTCTTTGAATTAAATTATGGATCAATATAATCATTAATGGTAATTAGAGATTAAAGCATGATTTATATATTCATATATTTTTTGTGAATGTATGGGATGATTATGGACTTAGACCCAATATGATTGTGGATGGTTGCATTTATTTTATGATTTTTATTAAATTAATTAGGGACTGTTTGCCCTGCCTTATCTCCCATTTTTTGGAGTTGTAAAATTTTTTTCCACACTTAACTCCCCTCAAATGTAACTTGAGGTTTCTTTATTACAAATGTAATTGGATACATCAAAGTGTAAAATTAGGATTAGTTAGGATTAATTTTTGTAACTTGAAGATGAAGATAGGCGCCATGAAGATAAGGAGATTACAAGCAAGCTTTGAAGACTATGTATGTAATCACCTAGGAATTTGACCAACTAATTTCCTTTGATTGCTCAAGGAAATTAGATTAGAAAAGTCCATAATCATCGAAGTAGAAAGCATGTTTTAGATTTATTTTATGCTATATTATAAATGCTATGAATGTTTATTATGATGAGTCTTATAAAGATCAAGGAAATCCTTTATTACAACATTGAGTCACATGTTTTGCATGATAAAGTTGTCTTCCATCAACTTAACAAGATAACCAGAGTTCTTCCAGTAGGAGGCTTGTTGAGTCACTCAAGGTCAAACTGCTGTATGAATATGTTTGAGTTATGAAGTTGGGTCTTACTCAACTAATGCCATGTTGTCCGGATTCGTCAAACTTGACCGCATGGTGTTAGAGGCATAGTTAGGCGAAGTACATATGATGTGCTTAGACAAAGAGTTGTCACCTAACTGATCTGGGAGTTGCATAGAGATGCAATTGATAAACTATGTTATCTACCCAACTAGGCTTGTTGTAATTTGTTGAGTCACTCAAGGTTGCAACATGTTGAAAGGGATCCCAACCCACTAGAAATACCTTGATGACATTTTCGAATAATAGTGAGGGCTATTATCTCAAAAAATTAGTGGGAGAACCAACAAGAGATTTAATACCTCATCTTGAATTGGTATAAATGCATGAGTATAACTGATATATACTTTTTCCATATTAGGTTGTTGAAAATGGTTAATACTTTAACTGTACTGCGCGGCATTATGAATGCCATTAGTCCAAAATGTTTGGATTGGTACAAGAGATTGAGAAGCGTTCTCAATGAAAGGAAGGTTGCTCACTTGACAAGTCAATAAGAACTTGTAGAAGTTTCTGGGTTGACTGTGTTTGTGATTGAACTGAATCAATCTGCTGTTAAATCCAATTCCTGGATAATTGATTCAGGATGCGGTTCACATCTATGTAATGACATAGCGATGTTGAAAGGAAGTAGAAAGTTGAGCGAATATGAGGTAGTTCTTAGAGTAGGCAATTGTGTAAAAGTTGCAGCCCATTGGAACATGTACTTTATCTTTGTCGTCTAGCATGAAATTGGAATTGAAAGATTGTTACTTTGTTCTAGTATTGTCTAGAAACATCATTTCGGTTTCATACCTCACTGTTAATGATGGTTTCGAGATAAGAATGAAGGGCAATAGTTGCTCCATCATTCTTAAAGACATTCACTATGGATCGGCAACATTACATAATGGGTTATATGTTTTTGATCCAGAGATGCCTGTGTTCAATATAAATGTCAAGAAAGCAAGAAAGGATGTTCCAAGTAAGACTTACATTTGGCACTGTAGACTTGGTCATATCAATGAGACAAGGATTTCCAAATTGAATAAACATTGTTATTTGGAACCCTTTGATTATGATTCATATAGGAATGTTGTCTCCTTGGTAAGATGACCAAGACTCCTCTTACAGGAAAGGGTAAAGAGCTGGTGTTTTATTGGGCTTAATACATTCAGATGTATGTGGGCCACTAAACACAGCTGCTAGAGGTGGTTACTCATACTTGATAACCTTTATTTGATGAGATACAGTTCTAAAGCTTTTGAAAAGTTCAAAGAGTTCAGAGCTGAAGTAGTGAAACAGACTGAGAAAAATATTCTAGCTCTTAGATCGGATCGAGGAGGAGAATATTTAACCCATGATTTCTTGGATCATTTGACAAAAAATGGAATTCTGTCGCAATGGGCTCCACCTAGAACTCCTCAGCATAACGGAGTGTCCGAGAGGAGAAATCGAACCTTGTTGGACATGGTTCGGTCGATGATGTCTAAGGCTGACCTTCCGATATCCTTTTGGGGATATGCCTTAGAGACTACAGCTTACCTTCTAAATAGGGTTCCAAGCAAATCGGTAGATAAGGTACCATATGAGATATGGTATGGCAAGAAGCCATACTTATCTCAAGATTTGGGGATGTACTGCATATGTGAAGCAAGTACCTTCTGGTAAGCTGGGAGCTAGATCAAAAAAATGTAAGTTTGTGGGATATCCTAAAGAGACTGTTGGATATTACTTTTACAATCCTACTGATCAAAAGGTGTTTGTGTCAAAACACGCTGCTTTTCTAGAGAAAGAGTTTCTACTAGAAGGATTCAGTGGGAGTAAAATAGATCTTGAAGAAATTCAAGAACTACAACCTAACATTTTCTAAAAATTTTAGCCATTGGTCGAAGCATCAGATGCTCGGACTGATGCTCGAGAAACACAAGTGCTCCGAATCTCTACTGAGGATAGACATGATCCAGTGAAATATGATTTTCTATTTAAATGTGATGTGTTGCATAACGCAAGCATCTCGGAGCTCGAACATCAGAATTGATGAAACGATCCAAGAATATGGTTTTATCTAGAATCCTGATGATCCATGTGTTTATAAGAAGGTAAACGAATTGGCAGTTGCTTTCCTGATGCTACATGTCGACAACATATTACTTATAGGAAATGTTGTACCTATGCTGCAGACGATTGGTGTCTGGATATCCAAACAATTCTCCATGATGGATTTGAGAGAAGTAACATTTATTCCGAGAATTAAGATCTATAAAGATAGATCGAAAAGGCTGCTTGGATTCTCCCAATCCACTTACATAGACAAGGTGCTAAAAGGTTTAGCATGGTTATCTCCAAAAGAGGAAACTTGCCTATGGTACATCGTGTATAACTCTCGAAAGAGATGTATCCTAAAACTTTTCAAGAAAGGAACGGATGGATAGGATCTCGTATTCTTCGGCAATAGGATCTATCATGTATGCTATGTTATGCACAAGACCAGATGTATCGTACGTTTTGAGTGTCACGGGTCGATACAAAAGGGCAATCCTAGTGATAGTCACTGGACTACTGTGATGAATATCCTTAAGTACTTGAGAAGCATTAAGGATACTTTCTTGGTCTATGGAGGGACTGAACTCCAAGTTAGGGGTTATACAGATGCTGGATTCCAAACTGATTAGGATGATAGTAAATTGCAATGTAATTATATATTTACCTTGAATCTTGGTACAGTCAGTTGGAAGGTTCCAAACTAGAGATGACTATAGATTCAACAATCAAAGCCGAGTATATCTCCACGTTTGAGGCAACGAAGGAGGTTGTTTGGATCAAGAAGTTCATTAAAGGACTTGGTTGGTTCCGAGCATTGTTGATCCAGTACCACTTTACTGTGATAACAATGGAGCCATAGCGCAAGCTAAGGAACCAAGGTCACATCGTAGATCCTTACATATATTACAGCAGTTTCACCTGATTAGTGTAATCATTGAAAGAGGTGACATTAATATGAAAAAGGTTGCCCACTAAGGTTCTATCCCAGCAGAAACATAATCATCACATGGAAGGACATGGGCTTAAGTACATGGGCGATTGGCTTTAGTGCTAGTGGGAGTTTGTTGGTTTAAGCCCTACAAGCCAATCTATTTGGGCTTCTAAGACACTATTTATATATTCATGTATTGAACATTATAGTTTATTAATTATAATTGAGGTATTTCTTTATCTATAAGTATTGTTACAATTGTTATAAATGACTTGTAAAGATAAAGCCCATGAAACACAATGGCATTGCAAAGGAATTGTAAGGAGTTACAATTATGAGGATCCTTATGCATCAATGCCGTGTTTCTAAAATTGTTCCTAGTCATTGTATTGTCAAGACAGGGCATTGAAAATCCTCAAAGACTGGCATATGTTAAGCCTTCATGCACTTGATGCATGTAACCGATCTCATAGGTTGAGAGTATAGAGATACTTGGGGATAACATATGGGTGCTTGTTAGTTGAACAAGTTCACTGACATGACCCACTATGAGAGTTCCATTTTGTATTTCACTCAAGTTTCTATGGTAAATACTCTCATGTGTCAATAGTGTAAGTAATCCTTTGACTTGTGACACTAGGTCATCTTGTATGTGAACTGTCATACTTAGATTTCATCACGACCAAATCACGAGGATGCTTAAAGTAGGGTGTTATTGGGTATGACATGAAGCATACGAAGATGAATGAGTGGTCCAGAGAGGATTCATCACCCCAAGTGATTAAGGGGACATATCTCACATGTATCTGGCTTATATTAACTTATTGAAGTCCTTTGCCAAGGCAATACTTAAAGAGTTAATATTAAAGCAACAGATCTAATATGGAATGGGTTAAGAGAGACACTGAACCAAGCTCTTTCCTATCCCGGGATATTTGATGAAGGGATCAAATTACACAGACATATTGTACACGAAAGGCTAGTCGAAGCTTGATGACTCTCTTGGCATTTGGGTGGTCATGATGCATAGCTAGATGCCGCTCATGACCTATAAATATAAATAGGAAATTCTTAATTGAATTAATTATATTTATTGCCAACATGTTAAGGGCCTAATGGGTCACACACAAAAGGTGATTAATGAAATTAAAATTAGATTAGGCCAGATTAAATATTTATTAAGCATTGTGGGCTTGCTATGAATATTTAATAATATATATAAGGGCTTTAGTGTAGTTAGTCCAATAGTTGGCATACACTAAACCTACTCATATATATATGCCTTATGTTGTTACCACCTCCCCCCTAAGCTGCTTACCTGAAATGGCGTCTCCCCTCTAAGGATTTTACCTGAATCGACGCCTCTCACTAATACTGGTGAGGTTCGACCGAATAACATATATGAAGGAGGAATACAATTCTTTTGTTTTTTTTCTTTGGCTAACTAAGGTAGAGGAGGATGGTTTCTAACAACCTAGACTACTAGCATCGTCTTGGCAAAACATAATCTCAACCTTGTAAAGGTTTTCAGATCACCTGTGTGGATTACTGTTAGAGATCGGACAATTGGACCACTTTGGTTTTCGACAAGCGAGCTTTGTGTACAAGAACAAAAACATCAAGAATCTGTCTCAAGGATTCGGCAATCTTTTAAATAGAGGTATATGGTTTTGATTGTTATCTGTTATTGACAGCCTGATCATTTTGAATTCATAGGCAGATCCATGGAGGAATTCAGTATTCTCTATGTTTTATTTTATTCTGCTACGTTGTATGTTTAACTTGTAGATTAAATTATACCTTATCTATGTTTGAGCATGAGCCGAATCCCAACAGTACCTTTGTAGGAACTTTTAGAAAAGGAAAAAATGAATTTTTTTTCCATGAAAAGAATGAAAAATGTTTCTTCTTAGAGAAAAAAGGGAAAAAAAAATTGAAATAAAATGAGAGGTGAATAATGAAAAAAATTCTTTTGTAGTGGAGTAATGTTGTGAAAATAATAAAAATCTCCTTTTAGTTGTGGACTTTTTGAGAAAATATGAAAAAAAAAGTCAAAAAATAGTTGTCAAGAAAATTCAAGAAAAATAGAAAGAAAAAAAATAAAGAGTGATATTAGGATTTTTTTTCCTTGATCTTTTCATTTGCATTTTTGCATACCATGTATATTATCTAATCAGTTGTAAATATGAAAGTTCATCTCCTCAAGCATCTTCTTATCTTGCACAGTTTATGCATTAATCATCATTACATTCATGCCTATGTGAATAGAGAATGTACACTCATTTTTTGATCTCACGCTGAAAATAATCTCATTTGATAATTGCATTTGTTAATTGAGAATTGTAGACAGGTAGTGTTGAATAAATATTTGGACACCTATACCATAAGGATTCACTACCCCAAAGTTCATTTGAAAAATAATATCTTGATTAAGATTTGATCTTCATGGAGAAAACTTTTCAAAAAACATTTCATGGATTAAATTTTGGGGCAAATCGTGCATAATGAAGATTGATCCCACCATTCCAGTTTATTTCGTATAATTTCTCTGTTTATGCATATGCATTAATTTGTTCATTCTTTACATGCATCATATTGGCATCATGTTGCATTCATGACATACATAGTCAGCATGATTTCTCTGTATATGTTCATGCATTAATTCATTTATTCTTTACATGCATCGTGTTGCATTGATAACGTATATGGTCATTCATTGTAGAGTAAGTTTGTGACATACATGGCCATTCTCTATATATACCCGTGGATTAATTTCTTTATTCTTTACATGCATCATATGGACATCATGTTGCATTCATAACATATATGATCATTCATCGGGAAATGCATTTGGGACATACATGGTCATTCAATGTATATATTCGTACATTGACTTGTTTATTCTTTGCATGCATTATATTGACATCTTGTCACATTCACGACATTCATGGCTCATTCATCATGAAACACATTAATGAGATGAAATAGAAATTGGCTTAGCTGTAAGAGCTTTCAAAGAAATCTTTCTTTCAAATAAGAGGTATAAGAATCACTGAGAACTTATACAACACTTGTCAAGATTCATGGAAGGTGGGAACTCAGATAAAATGGAAAGAATGAGACAGGCTCTACAAGAGACATAAGAAAGACTAATTAGAAACCAGGAAGATTACCGAGAACAAATGGCTAAACTATGAAATCGCTGAGGACTCTGCTGGGAAAGAAAGAGCCATGGAGGTCAAGTATTTAGCTAGAATAGAGAAAATGGAACAGGTTCAGTAAGGGATGAAGGGAAAAGTGATTAGAACTCATGAAGAGATCCGAGAGCAAATGATTAAACTGATGGAGCTGATGCCCGTCACTGTCAAAGAAAAGTGGCAAGTTTAGAAATCTACTGCAAAAGGAAAATTGAAAGCCTTGGGAAATGATTCGAAGAATTGTCTCCCTTGCCCGTTTGGGAAACAGTAAACAAAAGGTAGAATCCTCAAGTTACACAGCTGCAAGATAAACTACCAGGGAAAAAAGCTTTGTGCATTGGGGGAAATAGAGATATTTGGGAATGGGATCCAAAAGAATTTAGCTTGGTTCCCGATTTAGTCATTCCACCGGAATTTGAAGTCTTGAAATTCAAGATATACAATGGGACAAATGATCTAATGACCCACCTCAAAATGTTCTACCGAAAGATGACGGGCCATACGAGTAAGGATGTGCTATTGATCCACTATTTTCAGTTTAGCCTCGGCAGATCCGCGAGTAGGTGGTACAATCAGTTGAGTAGGGGTCAGATTTGTTCTTGAAAGCATTTAGCTAGAACTTTCTTTGACCAATACAAATATATGGCACTGATTCGTCTCACTCTGCAAAATATGGAGAAGAAAGCTACTAAAAGCTTTAAAGAGTACTCTCGCAGGTGGAGAGATCTAGCTGCCCAGGTACAACCACCCTTAACTGAGAAAGAAGCTACTATTCTATTTGCAAATATACTGGAGACCCCACACTATGATAATCTCACTGGTAATGCCACGAGGAACTCCGAGAACATGGTGATCCCAAAAA
Organism: Fremontodendron californicum; assembly: GCA_030761205.1. NCBI lineage: Eukaryota > Viridiplantae > Streptophyta > Magnoliopsida > Malvales > Malvaceae > Fremontodendron > Fremontodendron californicum. The sequence continues at coordinate 8,133,435 of JAULJL010000032.1, forward strand.
AGATGATGGAAAAGGTAGCCAAGAATGGGAAGCTCAAAACAGGTGAGGCATCCGGTGCCAAAGGAAATTGGGTACCCCAAAAAAAGTAAAAGATGTCTAATCTATGACCTATAGTGAGCAATGGACGGGAAAATTTACCGCATATCCTCCACAACCCAGATACCAACCGTTCTGCCCTTCCATGAACAATGTATATCGGGGTCCTCACTTACACCCGATGGCCTCTTAATATAATTATTTGACAAATCTTCAACCTCAAGCCAGCCAAGGAAAGTCAAAGAACATTCGAAAAAGAGATCAGTTTGAGCCACTCTCCATCTCTTACTCTGAGTTATTACCCCAGCTTGTTGAAAACTGACTTCTCACAAAAGTTCCAGTGGAGCCTATTCAACCCCCATACCGAACTGGTATCACGAGAATACATTTTGCTAAATTCGAGGTCATTCCACAGAAAATTATCTATCTCTAAACAAAAGGTTCAAGCACTAATCAATAAAGGGCAGATAGGTTTTGAGAAGAAACAAAAATTAGATAACGGGAATAAGCCAGTGTTCGTTCACGGTAAGTCAAGTGAGGATGTCACAATGGGAAAGAAAGGCATACATTGGTTCATGAAGCAAGAAAGAAATCAAGTTGAACCTATTCCTATGTCATACAAGTGAGCTATTACCTCAACTTATCCAGAATCGCCTCCTAACACCCAAGCAACTGGAGCTTCTAAAGCCCTCGTACCCAGGCTGGTATAATGCTAATGAGCGTTGCAATTATCATTTCAGCAACCAAGGCCACTCAATGGAGAACTACCCCTTTTTGAAGTATAAGGTCATGGATCTCATCAAAGCTAGTTTGCTGAGTTTTGAAGAAAGGAAAGCCATGTGTCATGACAGGCCTCCTTCCCAAGAACGATCGTGGGATGACCAAGAGAAGATTCTGATCCCAATCCCTAACCTGCTACCATTGCTGATAAAAAACCAGTACCTTACCCCTATGTTTTTGAAAATAGTTCCAGATTCATCAGTTAAAAGTTTTGATCCCAACAGCAAGTGCGAGTATCACAAGGGGGCAATTGGGCATTCAACTGAAAAATACAGACAACTGAAGAAAAAAATTGAAGGCCTTGTTTACGATGGCATTTTGACTCCACAGCTTATCAAACAGTGGAAGTCCGCTTTGCCATAAATCAGTTTCTTTTAGGGTTTTTAAGGAGGATAATTACTATCTTTTAAGGCATGTCAATAGGAACATTTTGATGCATGTAGTTTCATACCTCATGATGAAAACACTTCTCTCATGCTGGCATCTATATGAACTAAATAAATTTTGAATTTTAATTGCTTTGTGTTTGTTGTGTTTTAGCAATAATTTGAATTTAAAAAAAAATGAAACTTTGAAAAAAATGAAACTTTGAAAAAAAAAATTGGTGAACAATAAAGAGGGGTTTTCACATGAAATGATGGACAGTCTCAAGAATATTGATGATCATTGTTAGAAATGAACCAATACCCTTCCCCCTCTCTTTTGGGCTTTCCATTGCCTAAATTCCTTGAACTAAGACTACTTGAAAAACCTAATGCTTCAAGGAATATGAATGATTGAACTTCATAAACCATTATCACTACAAAATAAGCAAAGATGCAGATCCTAGTCTAGGCTATGAGCAAAGGAACAAAATTTTTGAAAATTTTTCGAGCTCCTTGGAAACTCGAACAAATGAGATATTTTTTCAAGAATCTAGATCATGGTGAATTGATGTATGACAAGGTTGTGCCAAAACCATTCACATTCTTTCCCATAACCCCAACACACCTCGGGGAACAATGACTAAATTAGATTATCCCATGTCCCCAGAGAAAACCAATTTTGGGCCATATTCTTCTTTGTCACTTCAAGCAAACCCAAGATTGAGACTCAACCTTTTCAATACAAACCTAGACTTGCGATGTTCCTCGTAATGATACAAATTCCCATGGTTAATCAAATTGGGAGCATCATATGCAAATATGGTGAATACGTGGTGAATAAGCATGGATTAACGCATGAATTATTGAGGCACGCGACCAAAAAAAAGAGGAAAAATTGTGATATCATGCATATGAAAAGTCAGATGATTCCAAGTGTAAAATGAAATTCGGATTATCTATTCCCCCTGGGGATTGTTTTTCAATGAGAACATTTGTGCTTGATATGAGAAATGGCCATCTTTGATATCCCTTTCACTAAAAAGAAATTATCCATAATCACCCTGTTTGAGCCGAAAGAATTCTTTCTTCTTTGAACCCTGATCAAGGATCACCCTCTATACTGGGGGGGCAAATGTGAGGAAAGATTTTCTCAAATATCACAGGGAAATGAGTCCTAACTCGAAGACAGATACAAAGCAAATTGAGCTCCCAAAAATATGGGCTCGCTCTATCGAAATGTAGATGCAAAAAAAATGTAGAAAAGATGGTGAAATGAAAGCCAAGAACAAAACAAAAAGAAGAAAAAGGAAAAGGAGAAAAAGATGTCGAAATGAAAGCCAAGAACAAGACAAAAAAGGAAGAAAAAAGAAAATGCGAAAAGGATGGCGAAACAAAAGCCAAGAACAAAGAAGAAAAGGAGCAAAAGTCAAAAGAAGGAAAGAAAAGTCCAAAAGGGTCAAATGTTTCAAAGAGAATCCTCCTCAGGAAATGATCCTTGATCTGATTACCCTCAAACATACATTTTGGGCCTATTTATCCTTTCTTTCTGAACCCTGAACCTTGGCCTACATTACGTGCTTTAGAAGTCCATTTTGATCAAGCGTGGATGTTTAACTTGAAGAGTTTTTCCTCAGATTTTATCACATTCTTCGAATTATCATTTCATTATAGAAGAATTTAGAATTCCCAGATGCATGGTGGAACAATTAAAAAAAAAAAAAAAAGAAAAGAAAGAATGGAAAGAATTTGACTCTAGGGCGAAAACCCAAGAATGGATGGTCTAGAGTAAAATGGGAATTTTTGATGCCATCTATGTTAGTGCAGATGCCACAACAAAATAAGAGGTCATCTTGAAGAAATCGAGAAACATCTAAGAATTTCTGAACCTCTTAAATTGTCAGCTTTCATTTGGAGGATTGACTTCAAAAACTGATCTTTTTTTTCCTCAAAAACTAACTTTCCAGTTTAAACATCCCCGCCAATCTTGACGCTTGTCAAAACAATTTTGACATGATTTGGAAACTAAAAGCATGTTGAAATTGTTTGATTCTCAAGGAATTCGTGTTTTATAAAACATGTTCCATTTGTGAGCCTATAAGGGACATACATTTTTTGTTGTGAAGTTTCCTTAGATCAACCAAAATCCTGTTGTACCAAGCTTTTTCAATTCAAGTTGAAAAATCCAAATTGACATTCAAAAAAATTCCTAACAGTGATCATCAGTCTTCAAGAGATTCGTACATCACACACTGTGGGGTTAATATTTTTGGCTCAGAAATTTTCATTAAAAAAGCAATTCTTTCTAAAATGGGGAAAACAAATAAAAGAAATAGAAATATTTTTGAAATAACCATTTTTGATGTTGATATGAGACAAGGGTTTTTCTAACCTAAAGGTAGGGAGCTACTGGGTTGATCTTGACTTCCAAATATGAAAAAAAAATTAAAACTCGACAAACAGGCTTCTGTGGATAAGAGTCTTAGAAACTGTCGGGGCCAGGAGATAGCTAAGTACTGAAAAGAGACCGATCTCTTATAGGGCATGAGTATTCAAGATACACTCTGATTTGAAAAGGAAGAATGAATCGGAAAGGCTAAGCCAAAGTCTAGAAAAATAATCAAGGACATTGGAATCATTCATAAGCACTTACCTCTTTATTGAGATTTGCACCTGCACCATGTTAGGAAGCATTTCATCATTTATAGGTATTGGCATTTGCACCATTCCATTAGCATCTGCATTTTACCATTACATTTACATCCTTCATGGATATTCTCATTTGCATCATCTCGAGTAATTACGTTATTTCTAGGATCATTGCATCTTTACTATTGTGTGGTAACTGCAGTTACACCATTCATAGATCATTTACATGAACACAGTTTGTAGAGACATCTGCATCTTTTCATGAAGCATCAACATCATTATTGATGCTCGTATTTGCATCTTTTCATGAAGTATTTGCATCATAATTGATCCTTTCATTTGCATCTTTTCATGAAGCATTTGCACATTGTTGATCCTTGCATTTGCATCTTTTCATGAAGAATTTGCACATTGTTGATCCTTGCATCTGCATCATTCCATGAAGTAGTTGCATCATTTGAGGATATTGTATTTGCAACATTCAGAAGCATTTGCACACTGATAATCTTTGCATTTGCATCATTCAGAAGCATTTGCACATTGTTGATCTTTGCATCCGCATCATTTCAAGAAGTAGTTGCATCATTCGAGAATATTTGCATTTGCGTCATTCAAAAGCATTTGCGCATTGATAATCTCTGCATTTGCATCATACAGAAGCATTTGTACAATCTTAATCTCTGTATCTGCATCATTCAGAAGCATTTGCATATTGTTTTTCTTTGCATCTGCATCATTCCATGGGGAATTTGCATCAATCGAAGACATTTGCATCAAGAAGCATTTGCATCAATCGAAGACATTTGCATCAAGAAGCATTTGCACATTAAGGATATTTGCATCTGTATCAAGAAGCATTTGCATTAGTTCAAGACATGTGCATTTGCACCAAGACGCATTTGCATCTTGTTTAATCTATGCATTCGGAACATCTTATGAAGCATTTGCATCCCCTCTCAAAGCCTTTGGGTATAATGTTCAACATATTTTCAAAAATTAAGGTATCTTTTTAAGCCCAATGTAGCTGGCATAAAAAAAGTAAGCCTAGTAAAGTTGGCATCATAGATTTTAAGCCAAATGTAGCTGGCACAAAAGGAAGTAAGCCCAGTAAAGTGGGCATCTTAAATTTTAAGCCCAATGTAGCTAGCACAAAAGGAAGTAAGTCTAGTAAATTTGGCATCTTAGATTTTAAGCCCAATATAGCTGGCACAAAAAAAAGTAAGCCCAGTAAAGTTGGCATCTTAGAGTTTAAGCCCAATATAGCTGGCACAAAAGGAAGTAAGCCCAATAAAGTTGGTATCTTAGATTTTAAGCCCAATGTAGCTGGCACTAAATGAAGTAAGCCCAGTAAAGTTGGCATTTTTGATTTGGTTAAGTCCAACGTAGCTGGCACAAAAGAAAGTAAGCCCAATGAACTTGGCACCCTGGATAAGACAACCAGATTTTTCTTGGACAAGACATCCAAAATTTTTCGGATAAGACATCTGTAGACACATAATTTTGTCTGGACCCCTAAATCAGGTATTTTTCTTCTTAATGATGTTTTAGAATGCATAAAAGCTCTTCTCATCCTGCAGGTGATACTCCGAGACTTAGTTTAAGGGGCAAAGCATGAAAAGTCAATCTGGAAAAAGTCAACCTCAAATAGTCAACTATTAGAAAAGTCAACCCATATTCAAAATCAAGATTCAAAGTTTAATTGAACAATGGTGAAAGAATTTTGATAATTCGAGGTCTACAACGAGAGATATGGAGTCTGGAAGATGGGTTACGGAGATTTAGTGGAATGGAAATCCTAGTTTAAAAAAATTGGGAAAAAGTGCTTAAACGATCAAATTGGTCGAAATTGGAGGTTTCGAATGAATGACTACGGGTATTGCAGAGGCCATTTGAAAGCTAAACCAACAGAAGGGTCAATTTGGAGGGAAATCGAAAATTAGGATTTTTGGTGGATTTTGGCAAAATTGAGGAAAATTAGAGAAATGGCCTGATTCGGTAAAATTAAAGCCCCTAATTGATGAAGAGTGGGTAAACAAAGATAGCCCAAGGCGCCAACAAGCTTTTGGCTGAGTGGCTAAGAGTCTTGGGGGCATGAAGTCTTGGGTTCAAACCCAAGCAACCCCTCCCCTTACCCAATTATCAAAAAAAAAAAAAAAAAAAAAAGATAGCCCAAGGCTCAGTTTGAAGTAATTCCGAGAAAAGAGCCGGCTGGAGGAAAAACGGAGAAACGAGAAAATTCTCGATATTAAAGAAAGGAAAAATCAAAACGGAGGGGAATTTGATCGTAAAAACTGGGTGCTTTTCGACCAACTCAAATTCAATATATAACGAAGGCCAGGAAAAAGAAAATTTGGAAATCAGACTTGTTTTGAGTAAAACAGAGGGTTCAGAGGTAAAAAGGCAAATTTGGAAAATCCGAGAAAATAGCAAATGAGCTCGAAAAATTCCAAATCTGAATTTTATGTCATTTGGAAGAGATTGGCGAAGAAAAATCCAGAATCGGAGCTCATTTGCAAAATGGCAAATTTCGGGCCCACTAAGCTGAAATTCCAGAAGATAAATCCCGAAAAATAGCAAATGAGCTCATAAAATTATGAAAACTTTCAGATCTCAATTTTAAATTATTTAGAAGAGATTGGAGAAGAAAAATCTAGAATCGGAGGTTGTTTGCAAAATGGTAAAAGTTCGGGTGCACTAAGGGCAATTTTGGAAGATAAATCCGAGAAAAATAGCAAATGGGCTCGAAAAATTATGAAAACTTCTAGAACTCAATTTTATATTATTTAGGAAGTATTAAAAAAATGAAAATTCAGATTTGGAGTCTGTTTTCTTTTTAATCAACTTTGGAGGCCTAAAGTGTAATTTTACTGAAGAAACCGAAAAGGGCCTTTCTTGCAAACAAAATGGAGAGTGGTTGGAATAGGAAGGGCCATTTAGCCAAGCCCATAAATAGAGTGATTTTTGCTGAGCCCTTGCATCCAAAGGCCAAAAGGGGATAGTAAGGTAGTTATTTTTTTGATCAAACCTCTGTAATTGTGCCACATGGTCCAATACATGAAGAGGGAGGATGTCAACATGATGGCTTCATATTTTTGAACAGCTGTATTAGTTAGAGGCTGATTACTTAATCTAAGGATGGTAATTTCACATTTGAAGCATCTTGGATTAGGGGCCTTTGAATCAAATTGGCTAGGAAAAAAATGACAACATCCTACACCCATTAGGTGACCATTCGGCTACCATAGTTGGAGGAGGGGTTCATTTTTGATTTGGTTTTTGGCTGATCATAGAGAGGGCAGTAGCTAAAGGGAGAGAAAAAAGAAAGGGGAAAAAGAAAAGAGAAAGAAAAAAGAAGGGTTTTTTTACTACTCTTTGATTTGGAAAGCTAGAGCAAGGTAGCTATTTTCTTCATGCTCTCCTACATACTTTGTTGATATGATTTCGTTATTTTCATTGTTATTTTATTTTCTTTCAGGAAATAAAATTGTTTTTCAAAACAAGTTTCAAAAGGTTCTTATCTTAGGTTTTCATGAAAAAATCAAAGAAAAACAAATTTTTTACTTATTTCTTGTGTTGGCTGAACCCCCTATGTTTGTGCATGCCTTGTGTTTGATTTATTTTCCATGTTGGTTGTATATTCTAACTTGTTTTGATGTTCTAGCTTTTTAAAATAACTAAGATATGGAGCTTATTTTTAACCTTTTTTACTTACTTACTATTATTTTGTTGATTTTACCATTTATTTTCATGTCTACTTACTTTGTTTGCTGTGTTTAATTTTATGTTTTCACTATATTAAGTTGTTCATTTGTTTGTGTTAATGCCATACCATGTGTTTGTTTATTTGTCTAGCTAGGTCTTTGCATTTGCATCATGTTTGTTTGGTCTAATATTTTCCTTGTAAGTCTTACATATCTACCCATGCCATGTGTTTGTGTTATTGTCTTACTTAAATTTCACATTGTTTTCTTATGGTCAATTCGGCTACCATGTTGGTGTTGTCTTGTGTTTGGATTTTTATTTTGATTATGTGACTAACATGTTTTCATTCATGCTTTGCTTCTTTATGTCATGTGATTGTGTATTGGTTTTGTCATGTTCGTGCATTGTTTTATGTTTATTTGGTCATTATTTGTTCATGTTACTTCCATGCATTTTCATATGACATATTAGGTCTTAGGTCATCTTGCATTTCCATGCATGGTTTCATGTCTACTAGGTCTAGGTCATCTTTGTATGCCATACACATTTTTATGCTATTTAGGTTTTAGGTCATATTGGTATTGCCATGCATTTTCATGCTCATTATGTCTAGGTCACATTTGCATTTCCATGCATTTCATGCATATTAGGTCTAGGTAGCATTTATTGCCATGCAAGTTCATGTTATGCATTAGGTCATTTTGAATTGCCATGCATTTTCTATGTCATTTAGACCTTAGATCATGCATTTCATACATTTAACTTGCTGTTTGTTCATGCATTTCATATCATACCACTTGATTCTTGACTTAAGCTAATCAATGGCTCAAAGCCAAGCTCACATGAGCATGCTTGTGGAAAATTAAGAAGTTGTTAAGTTGGAATTTCTACCTTTGTGATTTTTTTTCATTAGGCAATCCTTGTCCAAATTTTTAGAAAATTTTGCTACTGTTTGTAGGTACTTAGAGAAGTCTTCAATATTTTTATTTTGATTTTTGAATGATTTTATCAAAGGCTTAAAAATGTTTTTTGCCAAAACAGTTTTTCACCCAGTGTTCTGACTTTCGTGATTTTTTTGGTAGGTCATCATTAGTTTAAAACTTAAGACAATTTTTTCTCATAGAGTTGGACATGTTCTGAGTCTTCCATAATTTTTTCAGATTGTTTTTAAATTTTAAAAATAGGTTAAAAAATCACGTTTTAAAACTAATCAGTAAAGTTAGATTTGAATTCAAGGGAAAAATAATTTTCTGTTTTGGCTAAGGCATTAAGAGAGGGCTGATAGGAATCTTAGCTATTGTCCTAGGTTGATTGCTAAGCCATTTTAATCTTAAAAATTGATTTTATAAAGCTCGGGTCAAGGGTAGTCAAGTACGGGTTTTGGAAGATAAATCCCAAAAAATAGCAAATGAGCTCCAAAAATTATGAAAACTTCTAGATCTCACTTTTAAATTATTTGGAAGAGATTGGTGAAGAAAAATTTGGATTCGGAGCTCGTTTAAAAAATGGTAAAAGTTCGGGTACACAAATAGGCAATTTTGGAAACAAATCCAAAAAAATAGCAAATGGGCTCAAAAAATTTTGAAAACGTCCAGAATTCAATTTTTTATTATTTCAGAAGTATTAAAAAATGAAAATTTGGATTTGGAGTCTGTTTGCTATTTAATTTGGTTTGGGGGTCAAAAATGTCATTTTACCGAAAAAACCTAAAAGAGCCTTTCTTGCAATAGAGAATGGGCTGGATTTTAAGAGGGCAATCAGCCAAGCCCATGATGGAGAGTGATTTTGCTGAGCCATTTCATCTAAAGGCCAAGAGGGAATAGGAAGGTAGTTATTTTTTTTGATCAGGCCTTTGAATTTGCAACATATGGACCAATAGATGGAGAGGGATGATGTCATATTTATGAAATCATCTTCATGACATCATATTTAGGGGCTGATTATTCCAATCCAAAGTAGGGAATTTTACATAGAAAACATCTTGGATGAAAGACCATTGGATTAAAATTTTGTGGAAAAAAATGACAACTTTCAAGGCATACCAAGGGCCATTCGGCCAAGGCACAAGGAAGGGGGGTCTTTCATTTTTTTTTTTGATACTTCTTCTTTGCTGAATACTCTCCATTCTTGAAAATAAATAGAAAGTTTTGAAAGGTGAAGAAAGTAAGAAGAGAAAAAAGCTTGCAAAATAGCTTTTAGAGATAGCTAAAAGCACCTTGCTCTTGCACTTTTTTTACATTTCCATCCTTAATTTGCTGTTTTCATTTTATATTTGATGATTTTCTATTGATTTTGATTTTGAAATAAGTGTTTTAAGCTTTCTCTTCAAGCTCCTCTCTTATGATTTCTTGAAAAACTTTGAAAAAAGCAATTTTTTTTTACATTTTAAGTGAGTAGCCAAATGGTCACTGTTTTTGACATGCTTAGTGTTTGATTTTTATTTCATGTTGTTTGTGAGGTCAAGCATGTTTTGATGTTCTATATTTTTCTAAAAATAACAAAAACATGGAGCTTGTTTTGATCTTTTTACTTACTTACCTCTATTTTTGATTTTATCATCTTGTCTTCATGTTTACTTTCCTTGTCTATCATTTTTAATTTTTTGTTTTCAACATGTTTGAGTTGTTCATGATTTGCATTTTACAATACTATGTGTTTGTGAAAATGTCTAGTCATGTTCTCATGTTTGCTTGGTTTAGCATGTTTCATTTTTAGTCTTGCATTTAGTATGCCATGTGTTTGTGTAAATGTTCATGCTAGGATATCACCATTGATGCATATGACCATTCGGCTCCCTCCATTACATGCTTTGTAAGTGCATTTTCATCTTGTTAGTTGACATGCTTGTATTTCCATGCCATGATTTTGTGTATTTTTATTTAGTATGCTATGTGTTTGTGTTATTGCCATACATTTTTTAGGTCTAGGTTTCATTGGCATTGCCATGCATTGTTTAGATCTAGGTTGCATTTATTGCCATGCAAGTTCATGTTAGGTTTAGGCCATATTCTTTATGCCATGCATTTTCCATGTCATTTAGGTTTTAAATCATGCATTTAACTTGCTGTTTTTCATGCATATCATATCATGCCACTTGATTTTTCATTTAGGCCAATCAATGGCTCAAAGTCATGCTCACTTGAGCATACTTGTGGAAAATTGAAGAGTTGTCAAGTTGATTTTTCTACCTTTGTGATTTTTTTACTTAGGAAAATCTTGTCCATTTTTTTAGAAATTTTAGCTACTGTTTGTAGGTTCACAGAAGAGTCTCCAATATTTTCACTTTGATTTTTTAATGATTTTATCAAAGGCATAAAAATATGTTTTGGCAAAACAATTTTTTACCCAATGTTCTGACTTTCCTGAATTTTCTGGGAAGTTATCCTTAGTCAAAAAATTAAGCCAATTGTTTTCCATAGAGTTTTACATGTTCTTAGTCTCCTGTATTTTTTTAGATTTTTTTTAAATTTGAAAAATAGGTTAAAAAATCACGCTTTAAAACTGGACAGTAGAGTCAGATTTGAATTCAAAGGAAAAATAATTGTTAGTTTTGGCTAAGGCATTTAAAGGGGGTTGATTAGGAATTGTAGCTACTGTTCTAGGTTGGTTTCTAGACCATTTTAATCTTTAAAAATAATTTTATAAAGCTCGAGTCAAGGGTGGTCAAGTCTGGGTTTTCAAACTTAGAAAAATAGAGCAATTTTTAAAGGGGAATTCGGCTATGATGTTTTATTATCCAAGATTTTCAAAATTGTTTTTAAAACAATCACAAAGTATTTTGATTTTAGAAAATTTAATTTAATGTCTTTTTCTAAGGTAGTAGTATATCTTTTTTAGGTATACGGATTTCCTTATTAAAAGGAAAAAAATACACTCTCATGCATTGCATTTTCCATGTTCATGCATATTATATAATATGTGATTTTTGCTATGATAATTTCTATGGTATTTTTATTATTTTGATTTATATTTTATGATATTATATTATTTGTTATATGGTTTTGAATATTTCATGCTATCCTATGCTTTTTATTTAGTCATTTATTTTTGTCACATCGTTTAGCATATACTATGTTCATGCATTATTAATTTTATTTTCATGCATATTTCATGACAACATTATTTTATATTTCATATCATTTCATTTCATGTCATTTAGAGTATATTTCATGTCATCTAGATTATATTATTTAAAATATGTTATGTTATTTCATTTCATTTAGAATGTATCATGTCACTTAGGATATTTCATTTTATTTAGAATATATCAGTCATTTAAAGTTATATCATTTCATTTAGAATATGCTATGTCATTTAAATTATATCATATCATTTAGGTTACATTATATTATCTAGACTTTGCTATATTATCTTTACCATGTCACACATAAAATGTTTTACAAAACCGGTTTTAATAGGTGGCCGATCACACCTAGCCAAAAAAGATTGGTGGCGACTCCATGTTTTTTTCAAGGTCATTTTCAAACCTTCATCATTTTTCAAGAGGAATTAAGTCGTCTTTTCCTCTGTTTTTTCCAATGTCATGGTTAATGAGTAATAAAGTCTCACGATGAGATTTGTTATTTTTTAGGTTGGAATAGCTTGGCGACTCCACTGGATATTAGAGAGTCAGGCCTAGAATTAGTCGTGTGTTATCAAAGTCTCGATTTTTTTGGTTTATTCGGTATTTAATTTTAATTCCCACATTTGTTTAAAATATAGGAGAATTTTGAAAATAATAAAATGTTTTAAATATGTTCATATTCATTCACATGCATTTTATTATTGTTTTCTAGTTATTTAATGTTGTATATTACTATTGCATTCTTGTTGGTTAATGCGTTACACTATTCTTGATCTTTGTTTTAATAAATTGTTGGGGTATTCAGGATAAGGGGTGTAGAATAGATGGTGAAAGGTTTGTTGTTCCTCCTCACACACTACATGTGCATTTTGCATATCATGAGCCCTATACCCGGGTTCCGTCCTGTTAAGTGAAACTAAAGTACCTACGTTTCGTGTGGCAATAGCCTCCGCATAAGCTAGTGAAACCTTTTCGGAGTATCAGATTACCTACGCTTCGTGTGGCAATAGCCTCCGCATAAGCCGGGGAAATGAACTCGAACGAATTGAACCCGCTTTTATCGGGGTGCCTTACTAGCCTTCACCTGCGATGGTGAGGAACAATTTGGGGCCTTTGAACTGATTCACCCTCATATAGTGAACCTAGGCGAAGCCATGCCGGATTTTCGTTACATGCACCAAAGCTAGGAACACATGGAGGATTGCTTTCGATATTTTGCTATTTATTTCTACATTCTGGATAAGCATTATAGGCCAGGCAACGATCAACGTACATGCCTGTAATAAGCTTAATACCCCGCCCCAAAGGCATCGTGGTGCCTAAACAAGTAGATACTGTTGGGGCACACATTCATTAATTTTCTTACTTTGCATTAATTATTCCACTCTTTTATTGCTTTAAAAGGAATTTTAAAAAAGAAAAGATGATAGAAAAATATTTCCTCTTTGAAAAGTGAAAAAATAAGAATAAAAATGAGGAGAAAATGATGAAAAAGTTCTTTTATAGTGGAGTAGTGATGTGAGTAATAAAAAATCTCCTTTAGTTTTAGACTTTTGAGAAAATAAAAAAAATGTCAAAAAATAGTTGTCAAGAAAATTCAAAAAATAGAAAGAAGAAAAAATCAAGAAAAGTGATGTTAGAATCTTTTTTTCCTTGATCTTTTCATTTGCATTTTTGCATGACATGCAAGCAGTTGTAAATATGAAAATTCATGCCCTCAAAAATCTTCGCATTTTGTACATTTCATGCATCAATCATCATCACATTCATGCATATGTGAATAGAGCATGTACATTCATAATTTTATTCTTGATCTCATAATAATGACATTTTCATTTGCATGAAAGGGGTTCGAGATATGAGGAAGGAATCGGAGGAACGATTGGGTGCTTTGGAACGCAATCAATAGGAGTTTGGACATGAAATTCGGGAGGTGAAAGAACAATTTGTCAAATTGATGAAATTTTTGAGGATATGGGTAAGAGTAAGGGGGAATTTTCTCAAGGTTCTTCATCACTTTTGGATCAACCAAAACCATCAAGTCCAGAACATACAATCCTTGCTAGATCCTATACTTGTCAATGTTACAAAGGTTGCAAACTTAATGAAATTGTGGACAAAATCATGAAAATGATTAAACCAAAAAGCCTGATATCAAAGACAGAAATCATGGATCCTGTACCCTACCTGCAAACTACTCTAAGTCCAAACCAGTATCCCCATCGTACTATGGCTCAATTGTCCACTGGGATGACCAATACGGGATCTCTAGGTCCCACTCCATCACCAACTGGCAGTTCGTACTATTTCCCTCATCAATCACCTTATCAAGCATCCGGGATAGGAACCTCGAACTATGTACAACCTCCAAGGGCTCGTGTCCAAATCCATATCCTTGCCTTGTTATTCCCCATGACCCCATGTAAACACTCTGGTTCGGACCTTGGCGCCACCATCAAGTGCCCCAACTCCTAGGCCCTGTGTGACTAGGAAACAACCCCAGGACAAGACCCAAAGGCATTTTGATCCCATTCCAATCAGCTAATCAAGAGCTTTTCCCAATGTTGGTCTGAAATCGCCTGGTTGCCTATGTGCCATTGAAATCTCTGTCACCACCATACCCCAAGTGGTATAACCCGAATGCAAGATGTGATTATCATTGTGGAACTGTTGGGCATAGCATTGAGCACTGCAATGCACTCAAGAACAAAGTACAGTCTCTTATACATGCCAAGTGGTTGGATCCAACGACACTGATTGATAGAGGACTAGGAAAAGGTAATTAGGATTTGGAGATTTACGGAAATGATGTAGAAGGACTTCGGTCTGACATGATGTACTAGGATTTCACTTTTTCAGTAGCTGACTCTTACAGCTTTAGGATGCTAGGAAAAATAAAGTGCTTGTAAAGACAGTTCTAATCACTGCTCAGTTTTTGTAAACATGGTTTATACCTTGTGAAGACTGATATGGGAATGAATTGGTTATGTTTCAAATTTATGAGATGTTGATGATTAAGTTCCTCCGATTCTTATTTCCTCCGTGATATCTTTCCTTTTGCATTTTTGCATCCAATCAATTATTTGTTATACCATACATTTCATTCATACATGCATCTTGATGGGCATCAGGTTGCATTCATGACATACATAGTTAGCATGATTTCTCTGTATATGTTCATTTGTCTATTCTTAACATGCATCATATTGATATCGTGTTGCATTCATAAGGTCATTCATTGGAGAATGCATCTGGAACATACATAGTCATTCATGGCATATATCCTGCCTTGATTTGTTTATTCTTTGGTTTCATCATGTTGGCATGATTGCATTTATTACATACATGGTCAGCATGTTTCCACTGTATATATCCATACATTACATTGTTTGCGCTTCACGGCCAACAAGTGGCGTTCAGGGCCCATTCATCATGTCACATATTTGGAGAAATAAAACGAAAATTGGCTTGGCTTTAAGAATCTTTGGAAGAATTTCCATTTCAAATCAGAGGTATAAGAAAAATTGAGTACTTTTTTTTAATACAGGCTAGCGCTATGGAGAATGAACGAGTTGCCCTATTGGAAAGAATGGAAAAGGCACAAGAAGAATCGCAAGCACAGTTTGCAAAATTTGAAGCAAAATCTAGAGATCAGAGGACTAAATTGATGGAGCTGGTCCGCCCTAGTCAAGGGAAAGGGATACACTGAAAACTTAGCCGCTAGAGAAGGGTTAGAGGCACAAAAGGGTCAGATTGAGGTCATGATGTTGGATGGCCAGAATACAGTTGATCCCAGCAACATCCTGAACTTAGATGATCCAGCTAAACAGGAAAACTTGAAAATGGTTGAGCCGAATGGGGCTGAGCCGGCAGATTCCCAAAGGAAGTATCAGCTGTTGGAGGAAAGGATTCGAGCTGTTGAAGGTGGAGATGAAGTAAGTATAGGAGAGTTTCTTTTGATCCCTGATCTGGTCAGCCCGCCAAAATTCAAGGTTTCGAAATTCGAAAAGTATGATGGACTTAAAAACCCCAAAACACACTTGTCTGCATATTGTAATAGGATGATGGGGCACGCACATGATGAAAAATTGCTTATCCATGTTTTTCAATACAGCCTAACAGGAGAAGCATCTAATTGGTATTATCAGTTGAAAAAAGGCCAAGTGCATACATAGAGAGACTTAGCCCGGGTATTCCTGAAACAATACGAGCACATGTTGGAAATGGTTCCAGATCGATTGACACTCCAAAACATGAAAAAGAAGCCCAATGTGAACTACGAAGAATATGCTCATAGATGGAAAGATATAGCCTTGCAAGTCCAACCACCTCTTACTGATAGAGAAATGAATTTTTTTGTGGATACCTTCCCACATCCATACTATGATAAGTTGATCGGCAATGTCTCTTTAAAATTTGCAGATATATTGTTTGCAGTGGTTAGGATTGAGCATGGTATAAAAAAAGGGAAAATTATGGATACTAATGCTGGAGTTCCTTTTGAAAAGAAAAATGATATTGCTAAGGGGCATGTTCAAGTCGTAAATGTTGAATGTAGAAATAAAATAGGGTTTAGTGCAATGCAAGATGATCATTTTGGTGGTTATTTACATCCCCAACCCTATGTTGACCATTGGATTCAGCATGGTCATCATCATGCTTCAAAGCTTTTCACATCACCTCAGAATTTTGTTATGCCAAATGATCCAGAGTTTAGTTCAGTCCGTTCTCAGAGCAGTAAAAGAAAGAAGGCAAATGTGTAGTATTAAATTCCGATAACCTACACAGAACTTCTCCCATTGGTTGTCCAAAGCCAAATGATCTCTGTTGTACTTGCGAAGCCCAGGAAGTCTCCTTACCCGAAATGGTATGATCCTAATTGATGTATCATAGCGGGGTTAAAGGGCATTCCAAGGAGAACTGCACTGCATTCAAAGACAAAGTTCAGGCCGTAATTGATGTAAACCCGACAAAGTTCAAAAAGTTCATGGATGCTTATCAAGGACGACGGGGTAAGGATCATTTGTTCTCAGGGTAGCATGCTAATCAGGGGCAATCCTTAAATGTGTTTTAATTTTTTGTACTTACTTTCATTTTATTTGAAATGAATGAACTTTAAATTCCAAGCATCATATATCATATCTCATTTGAAGTTTTGAATATTCTTCTTAAGCCTTGTTTATGTTATTTGTGAAAGAAAAAACAAAAAAAAGTTGAAAATAAAAAGATACTCCTTTGAATAAGTGAAATGAGTTTCGAAAGAATGGGTGATCATCATGGGGGGTGGATTCCTAGGAAACACTTTTTCTTTACATATACATAGATCATAGACCAGTTGAATAAATACCACTCAAAAGTCACAAAGAATAACCTTTATTGAGGCCATGAGTAATGAAAATTTGAAAAATTCTTTCGTGGATTTCTTGAAAGTCAAGCAAACATGTCAATCTTCCAAAAGATCAAGATTAGGTAGTTTGATACGTGTTAAAGTTATGCCATCATAGCAAAAACTCAAAGATTCAAAACCTTCGAATCCCTTTAAAAAAATTCAAATGCCAAATCTCTAGGCCTTTTTTCAAACCTTGATTTATGAGCACATGAACCAAAGGATGAACCAGAACACCTTTCTTTTTCTCTCCCCATATGTTGAAAACACTTTGAAGAGATTGAAACCCAAACAAGTTCATTTAGCAAGAACCTCAAAGATAAAATCTGAGATGTTCCATCACAGCAGGATTCTCGCAAACCAAAAGACCTTCACTTCAATGGCAAATCAAAGTAAGACATCATTGTTGGCTGAAAATGAATCAAATGAATTTTTTGGGGGCATGCAACAAAAAGAAAAAACAAAGAAAAAAGAAAAAACTATTGGGACATCATGAATGTGAGAATTCGAATGATTCCAAGTGCAAAATGAAATTCTGATTATCTATTCCCCCTGAGTATTGCTTTTCAAGAAGAGTATTCATACTTGATATGAGAAATGGCCATCTTTCATATCCCTTTCTCAAAGAGAAATTATCCATAGTCACCCCTTTTGAGCTTAAGGAATTCTTTTTCTTTGAACCCTGATCAAGGATCACTCTCCACACTGGGGAGTAAATATGAGGAAGGATTTTCTCAAAAATCATGGCGAAATAAGTCCTGACTGGGAGACAGAGACAAAGCAAACTGAGCTCCCAAACAAGTACAGTCTCACTCTATCAAAATGGAGATACAAGAAAAAAGAATGGAGAAGAGAAAAGAGAAAAGATGATGAATTGAAAGCCAAAAACAAAACACACAAAAAAAAAACTGTGTGAAAAAGATATGGTAAATTGAAAGCCAAGAGCAAAGAAGAAAAGAATCAAAACTCAAATGAAGGAAAGAAAAGTCTAGAAGGGACAAATGTTTCACAAGATAATCTTCCTCTAGAAATGATCCTTGATCTGATTACCCTCAAACACATACTTTGAGCCTACTTATCCTTTCTTTCTAAACCCCGAACCTTGGCCTACGTTACATGCTTTAAAAGTCCATTTTGATCAAGTGTGGATATTTGACTTAAAAGAGTTTTCCTCAGATTTTATTCCATCTCATCAAATTATCATTTCATTATGGAAGAATTTAGAATTCTCAGATGCATAGTGGAACAATAAAAAAGAGAGAAAAAAGAGAAACAATGAAGCTATAGGGTGAAAACCCAAAAACGGGTAGTCTAGAGCAGAACAAGAAGAAATTCTAATGCCATACATTGGTATTGCCGAAGCCATCAGTTTGAGGAATACAAAGAGCATCAAGGAACTCTTAGACATACCAAAAAGACAGCATTTTCTTTGGAATTGATTTTGAAAGTTAAACCATTTTCCTTCCAACAATGAACCCATCATGGCTAAGGTTAACACTTATCAAAATGCAATATTTAGAGATTGGAGGATTGATGAGATTTAATTAAAAAATTTTCCAGAAAAATGTTTGGTTTTAAGGAATTCATGTTTGAAAACTTACTCATGAGCCGAGACAAAAGGACATTCACCTTCTCCTCTTTGTCAAGATGAAAAGCTTTCCTAGACAAATCCAGATCTTATTGCATTAGCCCATTGATCTTGTTGCATTAAACCGTTCAAATCACTCGAAAAAATGAGGCTGATTTCCCATCTCCCTTAGAAATATCTCTAATGGTGATCACCAATTTCTAAAAGACTTCAATTTCACATGTTTTGGAAGAAATAAAATTGACATGACTTAGGAAGAACAAATTAAAATTGAGGTGTGGATATGCTCTAGCAAAAAGTTCATTTTGTTCAGGGGCATGAAATTTTGAGTGTGAATGAAGTTTGACTCTACGTTTTGGTTTTGACCAGATAACTGAAAATAAAGAATCTGCTGGGGCAAGGACAAATGGGGAATATGGAACCATGCGATTTCTTCCAACAAGATGAATTGGAAATATAGACAAGGGCCAGGAATAATTCCCTCCAACAGGAAACCTCGTCAGGACACGAAAAGGGGAGATGATCAACCCTCTTAACATTCTCTTAATGTGAAATGGTCATAAGCATTCATGCATCATGTAATGAACATATGCATCTGCATTTTTTGCAAGTTACATCGGTTTTTGCATCCATACATTTAGTCATTACATTCACCAAGTATTGAAAAGACACAAAGGAAAAGAAGATATTTTTCCTAAAAAGGGAAGGGCTTTCTTTAGATTTAGAGGAAAGAATCTTTTGCAGAAAAGAAGAAAAAAAAAAGTTTGTCTGAAAAGAAAAGATGCGAATATTGAGTTATTTCGGACGATGAAGTCAAGAAAGTGTTGAGAAATTCCAAGATGATAATTTTTATTTTTTTTAAAAATGAAAATGATTTTAGATGAGATTTTTTTTAAAAGTTATGGAGCCTCGAAGGAAGAGTTTTTCAAGCAAAAGAGTTGGGTAAGCCCGATATAGCTGTCACAAAAGGGAGTAAGCCTAGTGAAGTTGGCACGTTAGATGTGAGTAGGCCCAATGTAGCTGGCACAAAAGGGAGTAAGCCCAGTGAAGTTGGCACGAAGGAGTTGGGAAGCCCGATATAGCTGGCACAAAAGGGGTAAGCCCAGTAAAGTTGGCACGTTAGATGTGAGTAGGCCCAATGTAGCTGGCACAAAAGAGAGTAAGCCCAGTGAAGTTGGCACGAAGGAGTTGGGAAGCCTGATATAGCTGGCACAAAAGGGGTAAGCCCAGTAAAGTTGGCACGTTAGATGTGAGTAGGCCCGATATAGCTGGCACAAAAGGGAGTAAGCCCAGTGAAGTTGGCACATTAGATGTGAGTAGGCCCGATGTAGTTGGCACAAAAAGGAGTAAGCCCAGTGAAGTTGGCATGTTAGATGTGAGTAGGCCCAATGTAGCTGGCACAAAAGGGAGTAAGCCCAGTGAAGTTGGCACGTTAGATGTGACTAGGCCCGATGTAGCTGGCACAAAAGAGAGTAAGCCTAGTAAAGTTGGCACGTTAGATGCGAGTAGGCCCGATGTAGCTGGCATAAAATGCGAGTAAGCCCAGTAAAGTTGGCACGTTAGATGTGAGTAGGCCCGATGTAGCTGCATAAAAGATGGGCAAGCCCAGTAAAGTTGGCATTTTAGATGTGACTAAGCCCGATGTAGCTGGCATAAAAGGTGAGTAAGCCTAGTAAAGTTGGCATTTTATATGTGAATAAGCCCAATATAGCTGGCATAAAAGTGATTTAGGCCCAGTGAAGTTGGCACGTCAGATTTGGTTGAGCCCATTATAGCTGGCACAAAAATGGTTAGGCCCAGTGAAGTTAGCACGTTAGATGTCGTTGAGCCCAATATAGCTGGCACAAAAATGGTTAGGCCTAGTGAAGTTGGCACGTTAGATGTGGTTGAGCCCAATATAGGTGGCACAAAAATGGTTAGGCCCAGTGAAGTTGGCACGTTAGATGTGGTTGAGCCCAATATAGCTAGCTTAAGAGTGATTTAGGCCTAGTGAAGTTGGCACGTTAGATCTGGTTGAGCCCAATATAGCTGGCAAAAAAATGGTTAGGCCCAGTGAAGTTGGCACGTTAGATGTGGTTGAGCCCAATATAGCTGGCACAAAAATAGTTAGGCTCAGTGAAGTTGGCACGTTAGATGTGGTTGAGTGAAGTTGGCATTTTAAATTTGGCATTTTAAATTTGTTTGATGATTTTAAATTTATCGTAGAGATATTTTGTTTTCAAAATTGAACTCGTTCTGCTTCTCTAATGAGTCGAATCTCGAGATTTACCATAGAGATATTTTGTTTTTAAATCTAACTCATTCTGCTTCTCTAATGAGTTGAATCCCGAGATTTACCGTAGAGATATTTTGTTTTAAAATCAAACTCGTTCTGCTTCTCTAATGAGTTGAATCCCGAGATTTATCGTAGAGATATTTTGTTTTAAAATCGAACTCATTCTGCTTCTCTAATGAATTGAATCCCGAGATTTACCGTAGAGATATTTTGTTTTAAAATCTAACTCGTTTTGCTTCTCTAATGCGTCGAATCCCGAGATTTACTGTAGAGATATTTTGTTTTAAAATCGAATTCGTTTTGCTTTTCAAATGAGTCAAATATTTTGTTTTAAAAATCGAACTCGTTTCCTTAAGAGGGTCGAG
Organism: Fremontodendron californicum; assembly: GCA_030761205.1. Classification (NCBI taxonomy): domain Eukaryota; kingdom Viridiplantae; phylum Streptophyta; class Magnoliopsida; order Malvales; family Malvaceae; genus Fremontodendron; species Fremontodendron californicum. The sequence goes on from JAULJL010000032.1 coordinate 8,154,662, forward strand.
CCTTGATTAGTCAGGGAACTCAATTTAAAGACAAAATCTTATATTTTCTTCTCTTGCAAATTGAACTCGTTTCCTTAAGACGGGTCGAGCCTTGATTAGTCAGGAAACTCAATTTAAGGACAAAATCTTCAATTTACAGCTTTCATACCCAAAAAAAAAAATGAAAAAAATGAAAAAATGAAAAAATGAAAAAATGAAAAATGAAAAAAAATGAAAAAGTGAAAACCCCTTTCCCTTCTCTTCACATGTGATTTCACTAACCGGACAAAATTAGTGTTTGTTTATCTTTGCCTGATTCCTGATTCTCAACAATAGCCAAAGAGGGGCAGCTGTAGACACCTAATTTTGTCTGGACCACAAAATCAGGGATGTTTTCTTCATAAAGTGATGTTTCAGAATGCAAAAAGCTTTTCTCATCCCACTGGTTGTACTCCGAGACTTAGTTTAAGAAAGCAGACATAAAAAGTCAATTTTGAAAAAGTCAACCCCAAATAAATCAACCCCAAAAAGTCAAATACTAAAAAAGTCAACCCACTTTCAAATTCAAGATCCAAAGTTCAATTGAACAATGGTGAAAGAATTTTGATAATCTGAGGTCTACAATGGAAGTTATGGAGTTCGGAAGTTGGGTTACGGAGATTCAGTAGAAAGGAAACCCTAGTTCGGAAAATTTGGGGAAAAGTGCTTAAACGATCAAATTGGTCGAAATTAGAGGTTCCAAATGGAAGATAAGCAATGACTACCGGTAAAGGAGAGGCTACCTAGAAGCAAAACTAAAGGAAAATTCAATTTGGAAGAAAACCGAGAATTAGGATTTTTTTGTGGATTTTGGTGAAATTTGGAAAAATTGAAGAATTGGCCCGATTCAATAAAACTAAAGCCCCTAATTGATGAGGAGTGATTAAACAAGGATAGCCCAAGGCTCAGTTTGAAGTAATTTCGTGAAAAGAGCCGATTGGAGAAAAAACGGAAAAACGAGGAAATTCCCGATAGTGAAAAAAGGAAAAATCAAATCAGAGGGGAATTTGATCGTAAAAATTGAGCTTTTTGGACCAACTCCAATTCCATATATGACAAAGGCACAGAAAAAGAAAATCTGGAAATCGAACATGTTTTGAGCAAAATCAAGCTTCGGAGGTAAAAGGGCAAAATTGGAAAATTTGGGAAAAATAGCAAATGAGTTCCAAAAATTCTGAAAATTTGCAGATCTCATTCTTAAATTATTTGGAAGAGATTGGCGAAATAAAAATCAAATCGAAGGGGAATTTGATCGTAAATATTGGGCGTTTTCGGACTAACTCCAATTCTATATATGACAAAGGCACACAAAAGAAAATCTGGAAATCGAACTTGTTTTGAGGAAAATCAGGCTTCGAATGTAAAAGGGCAAAATTTGAAAATTCAGGAAAAATTGCAAATGAGTTCCAAAAATTCTAAAAATTTTCAGATCTCATTCTTAAATTATTTGGAAGAGATTAGCGAAATAAAATCTGGATTCGGAGAATTCGTTTGCCAAATTGCAAATCCCGGGCCCATTATGTTGAAATTCAAGCAGATAAATCCCGAAAAAATAGCAAATGAGCTCCAAAAATTATGAAAACTTCCAGATCTCACTTTTAAATAATTTGGAAGAGATTGGAGAAGAAAAATTTGTATTCGGAGCTCGTTTAAAAAATGGTAAAAGTTCGGGTACACAAATAGGCAATTTTGGAAGAAAAAATCCAAAAAAAATAGCAAATGGGCTCAAAAAATTTTGAAAACTTCCAGATTTTAATTTTTTATTATTTTGGAAGTATTAAAAAAATAAAATTTGTATTTGGAGTTCGTTTACTATTTAATTAGGTTCGGGGTCAAAAAGGTCATTTTACCGAAGAAACCGAAAAGAGCCTTTCTTGCAATGGAGATTGGGCTGGATTTTAAGAGGGCAATTAGCCAAGCCCATGATGGAGAGTGATTTTTCTGAGCTATTTCATCTAAAGGCCAAGAGTGAATAGGAAGGTTATTTTTTTGATCAAGCCCTTGAATTTGCAACACATGGACCAATGGATGGAGAGGGATGATGTCATATTTATGACATCATCTTCATGACATCATATCTAGGGGCTGATTATTCCAATCCAAAGGTGTGAACTTTACATAGAAAGTATCTTGGATTAAAGACCATTGGATTAAAATTGGTGGAAAAAAAATTTGACAACTTTCAAGGCATACCAAGGGCCATTCGGCCAAGGCATAAGGAAGGGGGGTCTTTCATTTTTTTTCTATACTTCTTCTTGGCTGAATACTCTCAATTTTTGAAAGCAAATAGAAATTTTTGAAAGGTGAAGAAAGTAGAAAGAGAAAAAAGCTTGCAAAAGAGCTCTTTTAGAGGTAGCTAAAAGCACCTTGCTCTTGCACTTTTTTTACATTTTTCATCCTTAATTTGCTGTTTTCATTTGATATTTGATGATTTTCTATTGATTTTGATTTTGAAAAAAGTATTTTTAAGTTTTCTCTTCAAGCCGCCTCTCTTATGATTTCTTGAAAAACTTTGAAAAAAAGCAAATTTTTTTACATTTTAAGTGAGTAGCCGAATGGTCATTGTTTTTGACATGGTTTGTGTTTGATTTTTATTTCATGTTGTTTGTGAGGTCCAACATGGTTTGATGTTCTATATTTTTCTAAAAATAACAAAAACATGGAGCTTGTTTTGATCTTTTTACTTACTTACCTCTATTTTTGATTTTATCATCTTGTCTTCATGTTTACTTTGCTTGTCTACCATTTTTAATTTTCTGTTTTCAACATGTTTGAGTTGTTCATGATTTGCATTTTACTATACTATGTGTTTGTGAAAATGTCTAGTCATGTTTTCATGTTTGATTGGTTTAGCATGTTTCATTTGTAGTCTTGCAATTAGTATGCCATGTGTTTATGTAAATGTTCATGCTAGGATATCACCATTGATGCATATGACCATCTGGCTTCCTCCATTTACATGCTTTGTATGTGCATTTCATCTTGTTAGTTGACATGCTTGTATTTCCATGCCATGATTTTGTGTATTTTGATTTAGTATGCTGTGTGTTATTGCCATGCATTTTTTAGGTCTAGGTTTCATTGGCCTTGCCATGCATTTCATGCATTGTTTAGACCTAGGTTGCATTTATTGCCATGCAAGTTCATGTTAGGTTTAGGCCATATTCTTTATGCCGTGCATTTTCCATGTCATTTCAGTTTTAAATCATGCTTTTCATGCATTTAACTTGCTGTTTGTTCATGCATATCATATCTTGCCACTTGATTTTTGACTTAGGCCAATCAATGGCTCAAAGTCATGCGCACTTGAGCATACTTGTGGAAAATTAAAGAGTTGTCAAGTTGATTTTTCTACCTTTGCATTTTTTTTTACTTAGGCAAATTTTCTCCATTTTTTAGAAATTTTAGCTACTGTTTATAGGTTCATAGATGAGTCTCCAATAATTTTTACTTTGATTTTTGAATGATTTTATCAAAGGCATAAAAATGCGTTTTGGCAAAACAGTTTTTCATCCAGTGTTCTGATTTTCACGATTTTTTCTGGCATAAAAATGCGTTTTGCCAATTTTTTTCCATTTATTTTTACATGTTCTGAGTCTCCTGTATTTTTTTAGATTTTTTTTAAAATTTTAAAAATAGGTTAAAAAATCACGCTTTAAAACTGGACAGTAGAGTCAGATTTGAATTCAAAGGAAAATTAATTGTTAGTTTTGGCTAAGGCATTTAGAGGGGGTTGATTAGGAACTTTAGCTACTATTCTAGGTTGGTTTCTAGACCATTTTAATTTTAAAAATGATTTTATAAAGCTCGGGTCAAGGGTGGTCAAATCCGGGTTTTCAAACTTAGGAAAATAGAGCTATTTTAAAAGGGGAATTCCGCTATGATGTTTTATTATCCAAGATTTTCAAAATTGTTTTTAAACCAATCACAAAGTATTTTGATTATATAAAATTTAATTTGATGTCTTTTCCTAAGGTAGCTTGATATCTTTTTTAGGTATACGGATTTCCTTATTTAAAGGAAAAAATAGACTTTCATGCATATTATATAATATGTGATTTTTGCTATGATAATTTCTATGGTATTGTTATTATTTTGATTTATATTTTATGATGTTATATTGTTTGTTATATGGTTTTTAATATTTAATGTTATCCTATGCTTTTTGTTTAGTCATTTATTTTTGTCACATCATTTAGCATATACTATGTTCATGCATTATTATTTTTATTTTCATGCATATTTCATGATAACATTATTTTATATTTCATATCATTTCATGTCATTTAGATTATATTCCATGTCATCTAGATTATATTATTTAAAATATGTTATGTTATTTCATTTCATTTAGAATGTATCATGTCACTTAGGATATTTCATTTTATTTAGAATATATCAGTCATTTAAAGTTATATCATTTCATTTAGAATATGCTATGCCATTTAAATTATATCATATCATTTAGGTTGCATTATATTATCTAGACTTTGCTATATTATCTTTACTATGTCACACATATTCATATTCATATTTTTTTAAATGTTTTGAAAAGATAATGATTTCAAATAAAATAAAGTTATTCCCGAATTAAAATAATTCATGAGTTCTCTTTCGGGTTGCCGGGGAGTAAATCATCAATTATCATTAATAACAAAATATCTTTCTTAAAACGAGAATGATTCGAAAAATTTTCTAAATGAATAAAAATTTCTATATTTTGCCAAATTTTCGGAGAATGTAGGAAAATTTTGAATTAATAAATTCCGAATCATTTTCAATAAAAAATGGAATTATTTTTCTTTAAATTGGGAATTATGTTGAAATGCCAAATTTAAAACTGATTTTTTACCGAGATTTGAGATAACACACGATTAATAAGGTATCGTTTTTATACGAGCGTTGTGGGGGTGTTAATCCTACCCCGCACGTAACCGACTCCCGAACCCGCTTCTTTGATTTCTCTGGTTTAAAAACGCAGACTTGAAATTGGTTTTAAAAATGTTTTAATTAATTTAGAATGTTTTCCAAAACTGGTTTTAATAGGTGGCCGATCACACCTAGCTAAAAAAGATTGGTGGTGACTCCATGTCTTTTTTCGAGGTTGTTTTCAATCCCTCATTTTATTTCAAGAGGAACTAAGTCGACTTTTCCTCTATTTCCAATGTCACGCTTAACGAGTAAAAGTCTCGCGATGAGACTTGTTATTTTTTATGTTGCAACAGCTTGGCGACTCCACTGGGGAAGTTAGAGAGTCAGGCCTAGAATTAGTCGTGTGTTATCAAAGTCTCGGTTTTGTTGGTTTAATTGGTATTTAATTTTAATTCCCACTGTCGCAACCTAAAAAATAAAAAGTCTTATTGCAAGACTTTATTATTCGTTAAGCGTGACAATAAAAAAAAAAGAGAAAAAGTCGACTTAATTCCTCTAGAAAAACGAAGGTTTTTAAAATAACCTTGAAAAAGACATGGAGTCGCCACCAATCTTTTTTGGCTAGGTGTGATCGGTCACCTATTAAAACCGATTTTATAAAACATTTTAAAATAAATTAAAAATTTTTTTAAAACCAATTTCAAGTCTGCGTTTTAAACCAGAGAAATCAAAGAAGCGGGTTCGGGACTCGGTTACGTGTGGGGAAGGATTAGCACCCCTACAACGCCCGTATAAAACGGTACCTTATTAATCGTGTGTTATCTCAAGTCTCGATAAAAAGTCGATTTTTAATTTGGTATTTCAAGTTAATTCCCATTTTAAAGAAAAATAATTCCATTTTTAATTGAAAATGATCCGAAATTTATTAATTCAAAATTTTCCTATATTCCCCAACAAACGTGGCAAAATATAGAAATTTTTATTAGTTTGGAAAACTTTCCGAATCATTCTTATTTTAAAGAAGATATTCCCTTATTAATGATAATTGATGATACCCTCCCCAGCAAACCCAGCAGAGAACTCATGAATTATTTTAACTCGGGAATATCTTTATTTTATTGAAAATCATTACCTTTTTCAAAACATTTAAAAAATATATATGAATATGAATATGTTACATAAATAAAATGACATTGCAAAGTCTAGATCATATAACGCAACCTAAATGGTATGATATAATTTAAATGTCTTAGCATATTCTAAATGAAATAAAATGACCTAGGTAACATGATATATTTTATATGAAATGTAATATCCTAAGTCATATGATATATTCTAAATGAAATAAAATATCATAAATGACATAATATATTCTAAATGGAATAAAATGATTTAAAAGACATGGCAAATATAAATGATATGGCATATAATCTAAATGATATGAAATGACATGAAATATAAAATAATGCTAACATATAATATGCATGAAAATAAAAATAAAAATAATATTGCATGAACATAGTTTATGCTAAATAATATGACAAAAATAACTAAATAAAAAGCAGAGGATATCATGAAATATTCAAAACCATATTGTAGACATCTAATTTTGTCCGGACCACTAAAACAGGTATGTTTTCTTCCTAAATTAATGTTTCAGAATGTAAAAAGACTTTTTCATCCTGCAGGTGGTACTCCGAGACTTCCCAAAAAGTCAACTACTAAAAAAGTCAACCCACTTTCAAAATCAGGATTTGAAGTTCAATTGAAAAATGGCGAAAGAATTTTGATAATCCGAGGTCTACATCGAAAGATATGGAGTTCGGAAGTTAGGCTATGGAGATTCAGTAAAAAAGAAACCCTAATCCGGGAAATTTGGAGAAAAGTGCTTAAAAGATTGAATTGGTCAAAATTGAAGGTTCCAAATGAAAGATAAGCACTGACTACGGGTAATGGAGAAGCTACTTGAAAGAAAAACTAAAAGAAAAGTCAATCCGAGAGAAAATCGAGAATTAGGGTTTTTGGTGGATTTCGATGAAATTGGGAAAAATTACAGAAATGGCCCGACTTGGTAAAGACCAAAGCCCCTAATGGATGAGGAGTGATTTAAAAAGGATATCCCAAGGCTCAGTTTGAAGAAAATCTAAAAATCGGACTTGTTTTGAGCAAAATCGGGTTTCGGAGGCAAAAGGGTAAAATTCAATAAGATAAATCCTGAAAAAATAGAAAATGAACTCCAAATCTTCTGAAAATTTACAAATCTCACTTTTAAATTATTTTAAAGAGATTGGCGAAAGAAAATCTTGATTCGGAGTTCGTTTGCAAAATGGCCAAATCCCGAGTCTCTTATGTAGTAATTCAAGAAAATAAATCTCGAAAAAATAGCAAATGGACTCCAAGAATTCTGAAAATTTGCAAATCTCATTTTTAAATTATTTGGAAGAGATTGGCTAAAGAAAATCTTGATTCGGAGTTCGTTTACAAAATGGCTAAATCCCGGGCCTCCTATGCAGTAATTCAAGCAGATAAATCCCGAAAAAATACCAAATGAGTTCCAAAAATTATGAAAACTTTCAGACCACACTTTTAAATTATTTGGAAGAGATTTTTGAAGAAAAATCTTGATTTGGAGCTCGTTTAAAAAATGGTAAAATGTGGAGGCATAAAATTGCAATTTTGGAAGAAAAAATCCAAATAAATAGCAAACGGACTTGAAAATTTTTGAAAACTTCCAGAATTCAATTTTTTTTTATTATTTTTAAAGTATTGAAAAAATAAAATTTGAATTTAGAGTCCATTTGCCATTTATTTGCATCCGTGGGGCAAAAAGGTCATTTTTCCAAAGAAGCCGAAAAATGCTTCTCTTGCCTTTCAAAAAAGTCAGGCTTGGGCTGGAAGAGAGACTGCTAGCCGGACAAGGCCCATATATGGGAAGGAGTTTCTAATTTTTCAATCAAAAGGCCAAAAATTAAGAATTAGTTAGTATTTTTTGATCAAGCCTTTGCAAATAAGTCACATGGGCCAATGCATGAAGAGGGAGAGTGTCAACATAATTCTTGAACAGCTATAATTATGGATAGATGATGGCCTAATCTAAGGGTGATAATTTCATGTTTTAAACATCTTAGATTAATGGCCCTTGGATGGAAATTGGTTGGAGTAAAAATGACAACATTCTAGTCTAGGAGAGAGGCAAGTTTCGGCCACAATAGGGAGGGGGCTCTTTCATTTTCAGCTCACTCTCATTTTTTGATATTTCTCTCTTGTTTTGGCTGAGTTTTCTCTCCATTGCACCAAAGCAAAAATAAAAGTTTAGAAAAGAAAAAAGAAAGTTTGAAGAGAAAAAACTTGAAAGATAGCTTCTTGAGGTTGCTTTTAGCACCAACTCTTGCACTTTCTTTGATTTTTCATTCTTGTTTTTGCTGTTTTGATTATTATTTTGGTGAGTTTACTTTTGATTTTTCTTTTTAAATAAGTTTTTTTTAATGTTCTTTTTAAGTCCTTTCTTCATCTCTTCTTAAAAAAAAAAAATTTCTTATAATTTTTTTTCTTGATTTCTTACCATGGCCGAATGGCCCATCTTTTTTGTTGTTGCTGTTTTGTTTTGATTTGTTATGTTATTATTTTTTTTTTTTAGTCTTGATGCTTTAAATCTTCTTCTATCACATATACTTGAAGTTTGTTTTAATTTGGTTGCTTGTTTATTGCCATTTATGAGTTTATTATCATGTTCTTCAATTTTTAATTTTCTGTTATAAAAATGTTTAAATTTGTTTATGTTTTATATTTTGTAATCCATGTGTTTGTGAAAATGTTTGTTAGTTTTAATACCTCTACTTTATATTTGCATGATTTGAGTGTTATTGTAACAACCGAGGTTACGTATAATCATGTAAAGTTAAATCCCAAAAATTTTAAGGACAAACTTGGAAATTTGTAAGAAGTTATAAGTGAAGGAAATAAAAGAAGAAAGGATCAAATTGAACATATTAAAAAGTTTAGGGGCTTAATGGTTATTTATAAAAAGTTGAGGGACCAATGTGCAATTATACCAAAAATTCAAAAATATCTTTAAGTTCATTTTATCTCTTGAAAACTTTAGAATTTTTCATTCAATTCTTCAAGTGGCAGCCGGCTTCCCATCCTCCCTCTCTCTCAAAATTCTCTTCAAACAACTCCACCAAAATCTCAACAATAATTACATCCAAGTAGGGATGGCAATGGAGCGGGGCGGGGGCGGATTTTGCAGTATCCGCCCCCGCCCCGCCATTGTACTGCTCCGCGCCCCGCCCCGCCCCGCTCCGCCATGGATGTTGAAATTTCAATACCACTACCACCTCCATGGATGTCGGTTACATCCATAACCGCCCCGCCCCGCTCCGCCCCATTTGATATTTATTAATTATTTTTATTTTTTTCAAATAATAAAGCATTTTAAAAATAAATTAAATATAAACATAAAAATAATAAGTTTAATTATATTATTTTATTATTCATTTAAAAGCTAAATATGTAAGGGTAAAATTGTAATTTCACTATTCGGGGCGGGGCGGTGCGGAGCAGGCAATTACCACAACTGCTCCATCCCCGCCTTTCAGACAAAAAAAACCGCCCCGCCCCGCCTCCATTGTTCAAAAAAAAAAAACCTCTCCATTCGGATCGGATCGGTTCGAAATCCATCGGTCGGATCGGGTTTTGCCATCCCTACATCCAAGGTTAGTTTCTTGATAAATTCTTCTTTTTCTTTAGATATTCTACTTGAGCATGCTAAGATCTTAGCTCCATAAACATGTTAAGGTCTGAAATCCATCTATTAAGTATGAGTTTTACTCACTTTTGGTAAGAATTAAAAGGATTTGAAAGCATGAACAAGAAAATGGGAAGAAAAAGCAAAACAGGGGAAGTTGAGTGATAACTCGTATAATTATATAGTTTTTAGTTATGTTTTATTATTGTTTTGTGTCAAATACGAGTTATTATTGTTTAGTCTAATTGTGTTTATGATCTTTTATATTTTTATGTAATTTGGTGTTTTTCACAAGTTTCTTTGAGTGATTTCAGATTACTAGAATTAAGGGCAAATCCAGTTCAGTTCCAGTTCCGACACCGTTTGCCATATCAGCTATATCTCGAGTTTCACTGAAGCAATAAGGCTGCAATTGGTAGCCGTGCAAAGCTAAGAGGCATATCTATCTTTTTCATGTTTTACACTTCTTGAAACGGAGTCGTTTTCCCTAGCGAAATCGACCATCAAGTTGGCTGATGTGCAATGATGTCTGTGCTGACCTGTTTTCGTATTTTGCCCATATCTTCTTATCCACATCAGCAAATGAGCTGATTCCAACGGCTATGGATCAGTAACTGATAGGGGTATAGTTTTCTAGAAGACCATTTTATCAGATCGAGCCTCCAACATTGACAAAATCGACCGTCAAGCTGGCTGATCAGAATTGTCATACAATATGACGAAAATTGTTAGAAAAATGCACCCACCTATTATACCTACCTTTGAAATTTGTAAAGCTTGTCTCTTGTCATTTAGCCCTCCAAAATGTGTATAAATAGAGGGCCTTGGATGAGTATTGGGATACATTGATACATTGGGAGGATATTAGCCATTGCAATGTAATTCTCTAAGTTTTCTTCTTCTTTCCTTTCTCTAGTTTTCTTTTTCTTTATTTTTCTTTTCATTTTCTTCATATCTAGTATGTGTTGCTAATCATATTGTTGAGGTGATGAGGTGAAGATTTTGGTAAATGCTAAGGTTAGTCTCTTAAACATGAGCTAAAATAAATCATCATTTAGTATAGATAATATTTTCTTTTGGTTTAGAATCATACTTGCAAAGTAGGGATCTTGATTCATTATTGACAATGAAAATGGCACAGTGAATGCTTGGTTTCATAACCTTGATTTGTTGTAGACATATACCTTGGCATAAGGAATGCTTGGACTCTTTTTGTGAGTTTTGAGGACACCAAATGAACATAATATCATATGCTATGGACGTTGGACAATTTGGACTGAATTGCTAAACCTTCCGATTGGAACCTCCCTTATGTGTGGATTTCAATTGTGTAATAAAACAAGATTAATCTTAGCATAACACCAAGAGTGGATTCTCTAACCTCAACATCTTTTCTTATTGTTTTTTATATTTTGTTTAATTTCTTTTATGTTTTGTTGTTGATTCCCTAATATCTTGTTTACTTTATTTTTCTTATATATTTATAAACTTATACGTACTAATACGCTTCCCTGTGGTTCGACCTCAGACACCCGAGAATTTATTACTTGAACATAACCTGCACTTGGGTTTACAACTCTTAATTGAGTCACCATCAAGTTTTTGGCGCCGTTGCCGGGGAGGCAATACTAAGTATATAAGTTTATAAGTATATTTATTTTTATTGGCTGGTTATACCGCCTATATTTATTTTTATTGGCTGGTTATACCGCCTAATTTTCTATATATTTATATTTATATTGTATATTAACTTTGTCTTATTTTTATTGGCTGGTTATACCGCCTAATCTGTATATTAACTTTGTTTTATGCTTGTTTGGCGACGTGATTTTAGATCTCGTCGTTTAGTTAGATTTTATTGTGAAACTTTTTCAGGTAATCTTTCTAATACAACTCCTACCATGGCTGAAAATGAAAGTGTTTATGCTGAAGATGAGAACAGACAAGTACGCACCATGCGTGACTACTTGCAACCAACTCGAAGCTCATCACCCTCTTGTTTTATTTTTCCTCTCAATGCAAACAACTCTCGTTTTAAACCATGTATGATAGCTTTGCTTCCAAATTTCCATGGGTTAGAATCGGAAAGTGCTTACTCGTTTCTAAAAGACTTCGAAGATGTATGTGTCACCTTTAATGACCAACAATGTACAAATGAAATTGTCAAGCTAAAATTATTTCCTTTTTCTTTAAAAGATAAAGCAAAAATTTGGCTTCATAATTTAAAGCCAAGGTCAATTGGCACATGGCAAGAATTACAAACTGAGTTTCTAAAGAAATTTTTCCCAGCACATAAAACTACTGCTTTGAAAAGACAGATTCAAAATTTCAATCAAAATCAAAATGAAGCATTTTTTCAGTGCTGGGAGCGTTTTAAAGATTTGTTAAGTTCTTGTCCACATCATGGTTTTGAAAAATGGCGTCTTATTAGTTTCTTTTATGAAAGTTTAACTCCCGAAACTAAACAATTTGTTGAAACAATGTGTAACGGTGAGTTTCTAGAAAAAGAACCTGAAGAAGCCTTTGACTACCTAGACCATTTGGCAGATAACTCTCAAGCCTGGCACACAGATAATTCCTCTGAAAGTTCAAATAGATCTAATCTTGTTTCTAAGAGAGGTACATATCATTATAGTCAAGAAGATGAGATAAAAGCTAAAGTAGCTAATTTGGCTAGAAAGATTGAAGCCATGGAACTTAGAGAAGTAAAAGAAGTCAAAACGGTTAAAAATGAAGAAAGTTGTGGAATTTGTGAAATCATGGGACACCCCACTTCTGAATGTCCAAACATTCCCATTCTTAAAGAAGCGTTGCATGATCAAGTAAATTCCATAAACACATTTAAAAAGCCTTTTCTTTCTCCTTACTCTGAAACGTATAACCCTGAATGGAGAAATCATCCCAACTTCAGTTGGCGGAATAATAATCATGTTCAGGTACCACAATCTCAAAAGCCGGGCAACACTTTTTCCTATCAACCTTCACGTGTACAAACCTTGGAAGAGACATTGCAAGCATTCATGCAAACACAAGCAAATGTGAATAACCAAACTTCACAGGACATCAATGAGATCAAAAACACCTTGTCCACATTGACAGCTTCATTACGCACTCAAGAAAAAGGTAAGTTTCCTGCTCAACCTCAGCCTAACCCTTCTACTCAATGTCTTGTTTCTTGCTCCAATGAAACTCAACAGGAAAACGTCAGTTCTATCACAACTCTTCGAAGTGGAAAGGCAATTGACAAAAACATTCCATCAAAAGACCAAGATCCTCCTTCCCCTCCGAAAAGTAATGGTAAGGATGATGGTAAGTCTGAACTTCTTGAATATTTGGACAAAGAAAAAGGTATGCATCCTGCTCCTTTTCCTCAAAGGTTGCAAACAATAAAGAATTTGAATCAAAATGCAGTAATTTATGAACTTTTCAAACAAGTTAAGATTAACATTCCTTTATTGGATGCAATCAAACAAGTTCCATCTTATGCTAAATTTTTGAAGGACATGTGCACAGTTAAAAGGAAACATAATGTACAAAAGAAAGCATTTCTGACTGAAAGTGTGAGCTCAATCATTCAGCACCTTACTCCACCAAAATTCAAAGATCCTGGATGTCCAACAATCTCATGCATCATTGGAAACACTAGAATAGAACGTGCATTACTTGATCTTGGTGCTAGTGTTAATCTTTTGCCTTTTTCTGTTTATCAACAGTTAGGTTTAGGTGAACTCAAGGAAACACCTGTTACACTTCAACTAGCTGATCGTTCTGTAAAAATTCCTCGAGGGATAGTTGAAGATGTTTTGGTTCAAATTGATAATTTTTACTTCCCTGATGATTTTATTGTTTTGGACACACATCCTGTTTCAAATCCAAATGTTCAAATTCCTGTTATATTAGGCCGTCCATTTCTTGCAACTTCTAATGCTCTGATAAATTGCAGGAATGGTAATTTGAACATTTCTTTTGGAAATATGACTTTAGAATTAAATGTGTTCAACACTTGCAAGCAACCTGGTGATGATTCAGAAGTACATTAAGTGGATTTCATTGAAGAACTTGTTCATGAACATCTCACCACTACCACATTCCATGATCCTTTAGAAGCTTATTTAATTGAATGTGAGTTTGATAATGCTTCAGAAATTTCACACACTGATTCTTTGTTAAATTCTTTTCAGGTTAAGCATTGTTGGAAACAAAAGTTTGAGGAACTTCCATCACTCACAAATGTCACTGTACCATCAACTATTGAACCACCCAAGCTGGATTTAAAACCATTGCCATCCGAGCTAAAATATTCCTTTTTGGGTGAGAATGAAACTTTTCCAGTCATAAATGAACTTGAGGAACTCAGAAATGATGCATATGAGAATTCTAAAATTCATAAATAAAGAACTAAAGCCTTTCATGACAAGTTAATTTCAAGAAAAACATTTGATGTTGGGCAAAAAGTTCTACTTTATAATTCTAGACTTCACATATTTCCTCGTAAGTTGAGATCAAGATGGACTGGCCCATTTGTGGTTAAGCATGTGTATCATTATGGAGCAGTTGACATTGAGAATCCTCAAAATGGTAACGTATTCAAGGTAAATGGACAAATACTCAAACTCTTTTTGGAAAATCATGTTACTCAAGAAGAGGTTGTTTTTCTTTCTGATCCTTGTTTTGAAAATAACTAGATGTAAATATAATTTTTACTAATCTTCAAAAAAAAAATACATTTTTTTATCCCGGTTAAATAGCGGATAACGGTACTCCGTGATTATTTAAGTCGGTCCCATCAGCTACCCACAAAACTGATATTGTATATAAATTTCTCTTTCAATTTCTTTTTCATTTTTTTCAGGATGGATGATATTCTCAAAAGATTGCAGAAACGATTTCCTCCTTTTCCTCGAAATATTTTACTGAAGCTTTACCAAGTTCGATTTGAAAGATTAAGAATGCTTATGCACAAAGGGATTCCTGAAGACATACGTTGGATAATTGAAGCCAAGGTACGTGAAGATGAATATCTTCCTGTATTGCATTTACCAGGTACAGGTAGAAGCACTTTTGCAAAGAAGCGACGAGCAAAGCGCATGAGTTCAAATTGCCACAAATGTGCACGATGGACGTGTAACGGTAAATGTCGTTCTATTGGGATTCCGTCCTCTAATCGAGATGATAAAATTGAATTCATTAAGGATGGACTGAGTAAGGAGAATTTGGGTAATATCCAACTTTCTCTTGAGACGCATCCTAGTGGAGACGTACAAAGAGAAATTCTTGATTTATGGCCGCAATTCCAAAGGGAATGGCAACATCTTGGGAATCTGATGTTAAAAGACCCTGTTTGCCAGCTTGTAAGAAAACTGGATGGGAAGCATATCCTCGACTCATAGAAGGCGTTTAAGCCGTTTCTGGACGTAAAACCAGAGGAAGATGCCAAATACACTTTCGGCGACATTATTACTTTTGACTTTTACGGTTGATTTTTCTTCTCTTTTTGATTTTCTTCCTGAAATCACGCAAAAATCTTTTGTTAGGTTAACATTTTCTTCTGACAGGTCAGATACACTTTCGGTGACATTATTACTCTTTTCTGATTCACTACTCAGTCCTCTATATATTACACCATGTACTCATTCTCTTTCAGGCACTCGAAAAAGAAAAAAAAATGGAAAGTACTTCGTCCCAACGGATTAAAAAAATTTGTGTCTTTGGAGGTGCTTATCCAGGAAAAAATAACATATTCGCTGATGAAGCCATAAGAGTTGGAGTAATACTTGCCCAACAAAAGATCCACTTGATTTATGGAGGCGGTAGTACGGGTTTAATGGGAGCAGTCGCTACAGCAGCACACGCCGGAGGAAGTCCAGTTCTAGGAATCGTGCCAAAACTATTCACAGATTTTTGTGGACCTACCGTGGGTAAGGAAATACAAGTCTGGAGTATCCCTGAACGGATAACAATCATGTACCATTCTGCCGATGCATTCATTGCTTTACCAGGAGGTCTGGGTACATTGGAAGAAATAGCTTGCGTGGCTTCTTGGTCATCTTTGGTCACAAATAAGAAACCCATTGGTTTGCTTAATATTAATGGTTATTTTAGTAATTTGCTTTCATATTTAGATAATGCTGTGGATAATGGATTCATGTTTTCAGAGGCAAGGAGAACCATAATTTCTGCTACAACCATTGAAGATTTACTCAAAAAGCTCCAAGCTTATGAGTATTTATCTGCTACGGTTGTTTCGCAAACGCTCGGAAAAAGAAAAAGAGATATGGACGAGCAAGGAGTGGATTGCACTTTGTCTTTGTGACATTATCTAACATTTTGCTTGTTGTGTCTCAGTTATAATAAGTGGTTAGCAACCTCTGCAGGTAATATCTCCTAAATTCTACCTTTAAAATTTGACATTGGGGACAATGTCATATTTTAGTAGGGGGTAAGGGATATATTTTTGCTAATAAAAAAAAAATTTGTTGTGTTTTAAGACACTTAGAAGTATTCATTCTGAACAAGGTCTGAGTAAGGGAGACTTGAGACATACCTTGTCAGTTTGATTTAATCTTCTTCTTCTTCTTCTTCAAAAAAAAAAAAAGCATGTTTAGACTTAGTGTGTTTTTTAGTTACTTTCAATACTATAATGAGATATGAATTGCATAAGTCTAAAACAGATTTATTAGTGAGAAGATTTTCATGAGAATTGAGCTTGATATCAACCTTTTTATGAGCCAATGTTAATATGATATGTTGATTGAGAAAGAAGCATGTTTAGACTTAATCTGACTTGTATAATCATCCTTGTGAGTTTTTGAGCCTATAATGATTGATGCATTATACAAATCAATCTAATTTCTTTCTTGAGTGCTCTTATGATTACATGATTCTCCAGAACTTGCTTTAAACTATTTGAGACTATATTGATACATGTGACAACATGAATATGATAGAGGCATTAGGATTATAACCAGAGCCAAACAGCCCTTCCATTATTAATGTTCTAAGAGAACATCCCCACTAGTGAGCCAATTTGAGCCTACATTAAATATGCTGTTTTATTGGTAACCACAACTTACACCTAGCCTAAATATACTTATATCCTTACCCTTGTTCTAAAGATGGATTTTATATTTTGAGACATATTGCAAAAAAAAACAAGGGATATTTTTAGTTGAAAATTTGGGTTAGAAACAAAAGATAAGTGTGGGGGAAGAAAAGAAAAGAAAAAGTCAAGAGAAAAAGAAAGGGATCATTGTCAAATACATTCCCATATTAAAAAAAAAAAAAAAATCTTCTCTTGAACTTCTAGAAAAAGATGTTACAAAGTTGGTTAGAATGATGCAAAGGCTCAACATGAATATTTAGCCTATGTTATTATGTGCTTTATAAGAGTTTTGAGAAGTTTTATTTGTATGATCTTATTATGTCTCTAAACTCTATGAACTCTTTGGAACCTTTGTGATATCTTTATCCTTTTGTTCTTTAACCACATTATAACCCTTTGGCCCCATTACAACCTTGAATAAAGACCTCTTGATTTATGAAGTTGTATGATCTAAATAGTGGAGAATAGGTGGACAAGCAAGCATATGGTAGAATTATTTTCATGAGATTGATTGAGTGTAAACACTTTACCACTACTTTAAAGAGTGAAAATCAAGAGAGTATCCCATGTGAGAAGTTGAGATTAAGTTTGAATATACACTATTTTGATTGAAATATGTTATGTTAATATTGGCTTAACTCAAACTGTTTACATTCAAGCAAGATTTTTTGTGAATTTCTTTAAGCTATTGATTAGTTTTTAAGACTTGTCCAATGATTATCTCTAATTTATATTGGAAGGATTAGTTATAATTATTATTTTTAGTTTTTCTTATGTCTTCAATGTTTGTGGGTATCGTCCTAGTAAACCCTCACGAGACTAAACTCGTCCACTAGGGACACCTAGGGGTTTAAAGGCTTGTGTCACATGCTAAGTGCCACCGTGATTTCCTACGAAAATGGATTAGATTAGATTTTCTTATTTTATTTTTATTGAGTCGTTGCTAGGGACTAGCAACAATCTAAGTGTGGGGGTGTGATAACTCGTATAATTATATAGTTTTTAGTTATGTTTTATTATTGTTTTGTGTCAAATACGAGTTATTATTGTTTAGTCTAATTGTGTTTATGATCTTTTATATTTTTATGTAATTTGGTGTTTTTCACAAGTTTCTTTGAGTGATTTCAGATTACTAGAATTAAGGGCAAATCCAGTTCAGTTCCAGTTCCGACACCGTTTGCCATATCAGCTATATCTCGAGTTTCACTGAAGCAATAAGGCTGAAATTGGTAGCCGTGCAAAGCTAAGAGGCATATCTATCTTTTTCATGTTTTACACTTCTTGAAACGGAGTCGTTTTCCCTAGCGAAATCGACCATCAAGTTGGCTGATGTGCAATGACGTCTGTGCTGACCTGTTTTCGTATTTTGCCCATATCGTCTTATCCACATCAGTAAATGAGCTGATTCCAACGGCTATGGATCAGTAACTGATAGGGGTATATTTTTCTAGAAGACCATTTTATCAGATCGAGCCTCCAACATTGACAAAATCGACCGTCAAGCTGGCTGATCAGAATTGTCATACAATATGACGAAAATTGTTAGAAAAATGCACCCACCTATTATACCTACCTTTGAAATTTGTAAAGCTTGTCTCTTGTCATTTAGCCCTCCAAAATGTGTATAAATAGAGGGCCTTGGATGAGTATTGGGATACATTGATACATTGGGAGGATATTAGCCATTGCAATGTAATTCTCTAAGTTTTCTTCTTCTTTCCTTTCTCTAGTTTTCTTTTTCTTTATTTTTCTTTTCATTTTCTTCATATCTAGTATGTGTTGCTAATCATATTGTTGAGGTGATGAGGTGAAGATTTTGGTAAATGCTAAGGTTAGTCTCTTAAACATGAGCTAAAATAAATCATCATTTATTATAGATAATATTTTCTTTTGGTTTAGAATCATACTTGCAAAGTAGGGATCTTGATTCATTATTGACAATGAAAATGGCACAGTGAATGCTTGGTTTCATAACCTTGATTTGTTGTAGACATATACCTTGGCATAAGGAATGCTTGGACTCTTTTTGTGAGTTTTGAGGACACCAAATGAACATAATATCATATGCTATGGACGTTGGACAATTTGGACTGAATTGCTAAACCTTCCGATTGGAACCTCCCTTATGTTTGGATTTCAATTGTGTAATAAAACAAGATTAATCTTAGCATAACACCAAGAGTGGATTCTCTAACCTCAACATCTTTTCTTATTGTTTTTTATATTTTGTTTAATTTCTTTTATGTTTTGTTGTTGATTCCCTAATATCTTGTTTACTTTATTTTTCTTATATATTTATAAACTTATACATACTAATACGCTTCCCTGTGGTTCGACCTCGGACACCCGAGAATTTATTACTTGAACATAACCTGCACTTGGGTTTACAACTCTTAATTGAGTTACCATCATTGAGCATGCTTGCTGTTCGGATTTTTTGGGTTCATCAAATCAGGGTTTGTATTTTTTTTTATATTTTTTCTAGAAACTATACTTCAATATGAGAATTTTGGTTTTTGAATCACCCAAAACCGATAAGCGGTTAAAAAGATAAAATTCAGTGAAGTTGGGTGTTCTGTATTGACCCCTGTTTCAGCATAGTTTCGGGATTTATCAAATTTGATCAAAATTTTGTTTCTTCATAAATTAGACATATTGGTTGAAATAAACCAATTGGAATCACTTCAAAATTCCTTACCAAACTCAAGTTATGATTTTCTAATCTAACTTGATATTAAGGAATTTATTGCTTAAGAGAAATATAGTACTAAATGATGGTTATGGATTATGAAAATCACTAAGGCATGGAGTACTAGAAAGGAATTTGATAAGGACATGAATATGGAGTTGAATTTTGGAGAAAATGATTATGGAAATGATATTAAAAATTTGGGATATGTTGTTTTGAGTACGAGAAATTAGTATTGACCTTGAGGGAAGATTATGAGATTTAAGTTGCACTCATAATTGTGTAATGCTTTGAGTATGTATAGATACTAATTATCGTTAATCTCTAGGCCACGTAAATCCGACGTCACCTGTGGATCCCGAAGTTTCAGATCGAGGTGTATAGTGAGATCATCTCAAGGATTGTGAGTAGACGACAACTATAGTTATTTGAAATTTCTTTAATTATAATTATATATATTTTTTACATGATATTTATTTTACGTATTAAAGGTATATACGATATATAATCATATGAATTGATTTGTTATTAAAGTACATTTATTTCAAGAAATATTATATCGAGTAAGTTGGTTGATTTATGAAATATGATTATACATAGAATTTGACGTACATGGTTTTGGCTCCACCTGACTTAATGTATGAGATTATACCCTTGATCGAAATACGGGAGCTGCGTTCTACGCCTTTGTGGCGGGAGCCACCTCCAGAGTCCCAATTCTGTGATATTGGACTGGGGTATGGGAGCTGCGTGCTACGCCTTTGTGGTGGGAGCCACCTCCAGAGTCCCTATCCCGTTATATTTGCCTTTTGGGGGCACATCATAGCGACACATATGCCTTTGGGGCGTCCTATGGCGGTATTGGCCTTTGGGGCCGGCTACTAGTATGCCTACATGGATATTGCCTGGTTATTTCATGGATGTACTCTTGTGCATGACAGAAAGTTGGAGCCCAATTATACGAAACTTGATTTACTTTACAGATTTTATACATTGATTTAGTATTATAATACTGATATATATTTGAAAACTTCGCTACATCTTCGAATTATTCATTATGGTTTTACTATTATTTATTTTGAAAACGTCTATTATGTTTTAAAGGATTATAATCATAGTTTTCAATTGTTTTAAAAGTTGTTTACTCACTGAGATATTCATATATCTCACCTTTTCATATTCTCATTTTCAGGTGACAGTTAGGTGTCGGGATTGCAACCTTCCTCTATTCTCTGCTTCAAATAGTATTTTGACGTGGTGGGCATCATACTAAAAATTTATTGAAGTCTTGATCTTTTGATGTTTTTATCTAGTAAACCTTGCTGAGATAGGTTTACTTTTGGATATATATTATATATATTTGAACATATGAGACAATAGATCAATATGTTTTGACTTGAGCATAAATTGATCATGGATAATTTTTGAATATGCATGGATATATGTGATAATAGTATTGAGAAATATTGCTGGTTGAGGATATGAATTGAGTGTTATTTGCAGGAGGGTTATAGTTGAAATAGAAAGGAAACTCTGCCAGATTTTAGGTATATTATCCGAACAGGGTGTTACAGTTATATTTTAGTTGAGTATGTTAGTATATCAAGTGTTTGTGAAAATGCCAAGCTCAATTTGGACTTGAGGCCATTCGGCCACTTGATCATTTTGCTTTGTGTGTGCATTTTTGCTATGTTAGTTGATAGGTTTGCATTTTCATGACATTTGATTGAGTATTTCGTTTAAATATATCAAGTGTTTGTGAAAATGCCATGCTTGCATGGAGCTTGAGGCCATTCGGCTATCACATTATTTTGCTTTGTGTGTGCATTTTTGTTATGTTAGATGATAGGTTTGCATTTTCATGACATTTGGTTGAGTATTTGGTTTAAGCATGCCTTGTGTTTGTGTTATTGCCATGCATACTTTAGTTGTTAGGTTTGGTTTATTTTGCCATGCATGTCCATGCATTTTAGACCTAGGTTGCATTAAATGTCATGCAAGTTCATTTAGGTCTAGGTCATTTTATTGATGCCATGCATTTTCTATGATATTTAGGTTTAAACTCATGCATTTCATGTATCATATTTGCTGTTTTTTTTTCATGCATTTCATGTCCATGCCACTTGACTAATGACTTAGGCCAATTAATGGTTCAAAGTTATGCTCTCTTGAGTATACTTGTGGAAAATTAAAGAGTTGTCAAATTAATTATTCTACCTTTGTGATTTTTTTTACTTTAGCCAATTTTTGCCTAACTTTTCAAAAGTCTTAGCTACTGTTTGTGAGTCATTTTGTGAGTCTTAAATATTTTTACTTTGATTTTTAAATGATTTTATCAAAGGCAAAAATGTGTTTTGGCAAAACAGTTTTTTTCACCCAATACTGGTACTTTCCCGATTTTTCTGGGCAGTCATCTTTAATCTGAAAATTAAACCGATTATTTCTCGTGTAGTTTTACATGTCCTGAGTCTCTAGTATTTGTTTTAGATTTTTTAGAATTTTTAAAAATAGGGTAAAAAATCGTGGCTTAAAACTGGACAGTGGAGTCAGAATTGAATTTAAGGGAAAATCATTTTTCTGTTTTGGTTAAGTTACTTAGAGGGGGCTGATTAGGAAGTTTAGCTACTGACTTAGGGTAGTTTCTAAGCCTTTTTAAACTCTAAAAATGTTTTTTTTAAGTCTCGGGTTAAGGGTGGTCAAGTCCGGGATTTAAACTTAGGAAATTAGAGCCATTTTAAAAAGGGTTTAGCTAAGTTTTTATTTCTAATCTAAGCTTTTCAAAATTGTTTTCAAACAATCACAAAGTATTTTGGTTTTAGAATATTTAATTTGATATATTTTCCTAAGGTATCTGGATATTTTTTTTAGATAAACGGATTTCCTTAATTAAAGGAAAAAATACATTTTCCTGCATTGCATTTTCCATATTCATGCATTTTATATAATATGTGATTTTTTCTATGATGATTCCTATGGTATTGTTATTATTTTGATTTATATTTTTTGATGTTATATTGTTTATTATATGGTTTCGAATATGTCATGATATCCTATGTTTTTTATTTAGTTATTTTTTGTCATATTATTTAGCATATACTATGTTCATGCATTATTATCTTCATTTTTATTTTCATGCATATTATATTATAGCATTATTTTATATTTCATGTCATTTAAATTATATGCTATATCATTCATATTTGCCATGTCATTTAAATTATTTCATTTCATATAGAATATGTTATGTTACCTAGGTCATTTCATTTCATGTAAAATATATTATGTTACCTAGGTTATTTCATTTCATTTAGGATATATATATTATATCATTTAGGATATTTTATTTCATTTAGAATATATCATATGACTTAGGACATTTCATTTCATATAGAATATATTATATTACCTAGGTCATTTCATTTCATTTAGAATATATCATATAACTTAGAATATTTCATTTCATTTAGAATATGCTAAGACATTTAAATTATATCATATCATTTAGGTTGCATTTTATTATTTAGATTTTGCTATATCATTTTATTAATGTCATGCATATTCATATTCATATTTTTTAAAATGTTTTAAAAAATGTAGTGATTTTCAATAAAATAAAGATATTCCCGAGTTAAAATAATTCATGAGTTCTCTACCGGGCTTGCTGGGGAGGATATCATCAATTATCATTAATAACGGAATATCTTCTTTAAAATGAGAATGATTCGGAAAGTTTTCCAAATTAATAAAAATTTCTATATTTTGCCACGTTTGTTGGGGAATATAGGAAAATTTTAAATTTATAAATTCCGGATCATTTTCAATTAAAAATGGAATTATTTTTCTTTAAATTGGGAATTAACTTGAAATACTAAATTTAAAACCAACTTTTTACCGAGACTTGAGATAACACACGATTTATAAGGTACCGTTTTATACGGGCGTTGTGGGGGTGCTAATCCTTCCCCACACGTAACCGAGTTCCGAACCCGTTTCTTTGATTTCTCTGGTTTTAAAATGCAGACCTGAAATTGGTTTTAAAAATGTTTTAATGAATTTTAAAATATTTTATAAAATCGGTTTTAATAGGTGGCCGATCACACCTAGCTAAAAAAGTTTGGTGGCGACTCCATGTCTTTTTCAAAATCATTTTCAAAACATTTATTTTTTAGAGGAATTAACTTGACTTTTCCTTGGATTTTTTTTTTAATGTCACGCTTAACGAATAATAAAGTCTTGTGATGAGACTTGTTATTTTTTAGGTTGCGACTCCGCTGGGGACATTTAGAGAGTCAGGCCTAAAATTAGTCGTGTATTATCAAAGTCTCGATTTTGTTGGTTTAATTGGTATTTAATTTTAATTCCCACATTTTTTTAAGGATAATTTCGAAAATAATAAAATGTTTTTAATGTGTCCATATCCATGTCCATACATATTATAATTGTTCCTTGGTTATTTTGGTGCATATATTCATTTATTGATTAATTAATGATTTATGTTGTTTAATCTTGTTGGGGCATTTAGAATAAGGGATGTAGAATAGGTGGTGAAAGGTTTGTTATTTCTCCTCACACACTACACTACACGTGCATTTGCATATCATGAATCCTATACCCGGGTTCTGTCTTTTTAGGTGGGAGCAAAGTAACTAAGCCTTCGTGATTAACAATCAGCATGGGCTAGGGAAATAGACTCTAACGAATTGAACCCGCTTTTATCGAGGTGCCTTACTAGCCTTCACCAGTGACAGTGAGGAACAATTCTGGGCTTTTAGAACTCATTCACCTTCATATAGTAAACCTAGGCAAAGCCATGCCAGATTTCCAATTAGATATTTCAAAGTTAAGAACACATGGAGGAATATTTCCAATCCTTTTACCTTTTATTCTATTTTTCGAATAAGTTTATTTTTGAAAATCGAAAAATGATGAACGTACATCACAATGCCCGTAATAAGTGTTGATATTTCATCCCAGAGGTGTTATAATGCCGAAATTTTGTTAGCATCCTCAGGGATAATTATTGTTTTGAATTATATGTTTTTTAGTATTATTTGTATTTATTCCCGTTACTAATTCATTTTCTTTTTGTTGTTGCCTTTTTTTTTGGCATTCTTGTCATCATTTTTGCACATTTGAAGGTTATTGGTCTCGGGATATTATTCAATCAAAAGGGCTTTCCAGGAGGGTCAGAGTGTCTCGGTGGTCGAGAAGCATTTAGAGGTTAGGAAACAGTCCGAGAAAGGTCAGCAGGATAATGGGGATTGTTTGAAGATGGGATATGTGTCAGCATTGCCAGCCGAGGTTGATCTTACTATCAAGCAAAATGATCTCCGGGAATTGATGGATATATGGAATCAGTGGAACATATCGAAAAAAGAAGCCTTCACTCAGACTTATGGGGACATAGCACTGCTAGTTCAGGTTAAGGTCACTGGTGAGGTAATCCGGGCTATGGTGCAATTCTGGAATCCCGCTTATCAGTGTTTTACCTTCAATCGAGAGGATATGACTCCAACCATAGAGGAATATTCGACCTTGCTTCACATTGAGAATGTTATTCCCGACCGTATTTATTTGAAGGATACAAAGACGCCGGGTTTCAAGAAAAAGGTGTCTAAAATTCTGGGAGTGGAAAGAAATTGGGTCAAAAGCCATGTTGTCCGAAAAGGGGTAGGCTACTGTATATCATGGGACATTTATGGACCTTAATCCATAGCCATTCAAATAAGGAGACAGTTAGGAATATTTTTGCTTTGGCTATCTATGGTTTAGTTATCTTCCCAAAGACATTAGGGCATGTGGATGTGGCGATATTTGACGTTTTCGAGACGCTTGAGCAAAGGATAAACCCAGCCCCGGCAATTATAGCAGAAACAATCTGATCCTTGAATTTCTATAGACGGGAAGGAAAAGGGCATTTTCTAGGTTGTATAGAGCTCCTTTACATATGGGTTCAGAGTCATTTTTGTAAACAGGAGAATTTCCCTCTTCGCTCATACTGGAAATCTTTTGCACCAATTGGTGAATTTCTTAAGAGGGATTGGCTTGAAAATAGGACTAAGGAACAATGGATCAACATATTCCGGAATATCTGGGCTGAGATGATAATTTGGAGAGCTCCATGGATAGCTCCTATGCCGACATTGTACAAGTGCGGCGATAAAGCTTCTGTTCCATTATTGGGAGTATGAGGAGGAGTGAGCTATGCACCGCTGTTAGTACTGAGGAAATTAGAATCCCGTCAGTTTACTCCTATGACCCATGACTATAGTAATTTGGAATTTTCTTATGGAGAAGATGGATATTCGGGAAAGGTACGGGAGATTGTAGTAGCATGGAAGGAAACTCATCGAGTGGAGGTAGCTAGATATGCCGATATCGTCACACCTGATTACATGACATAGAGGGAATTGAGGGTTAATGATAGGTCGTTGACATCAGAAGGGGAAGAAGTTCAGCACTTCAGTTCGCCACCCAAGGAAGCGTCATCGGAGTTAGAAATCGCAAAGGCAGAATTCAAAAAAGAAAAGGCCCAAATGAGCAAGGAAATTGCCCGTTTGCAAGAAGAGCTTGAAGATATGAAAAATAGGGAATCAGCCCGAGAAAGAGAAAAAGAAAAGATCAAGAGAGAGTGGGACACTGCTAAAAGTGATCTTCATGAATTACACTTGGAAAACAAGAGGTACCGTTTCGAGCTCAAATTCGAGGGGACTCTCAAGACTTCCAGGGAATGGAAACAAGAAGTCAGAAACCTCAAGAAGGAGAAGAGCTATTGGGCAGAAAAAGCAAAGCATGAGGAAGCTCGAGCCAATCAACTGGAGAAACAAGCTAAGGAAAGCTTACACGGTGATGTTTCTGCTGACATGTCAAAGGGTCGTGAACAAGTAGGGGTCAGATGAAAGAGCAAGGCAGTCAAAAAAGGACAGTGAAAAAAAGCTTCAAGATTCGAGGGAGTTACTATAGGACCAGTATTTTGTAATAGCATTTTTTAGGAGAGGCAGATAAGCATATTGTCTTAAGCAGTAATCTTTTCTTTGATGTATTTAGTTCCAGGAAATCAATGAAAGACCGTTTGGTTGGAATTATCCCAGGGCCAATACTTTTAAATGCATTCAAGCATTCATTTGTTCTTTCTTTATTTTATTTGTTCATTCATTTATATGCATAATCATTCATTCATTTATTCTTTATAAATTGTTCATACATTTAGTCATTTATTCATTTGTCCATTCATTTATTCTTTATAATTAGTCATTTAAGTTCATACACTTAGTCATTTACTTATTTGTTCATTCATTCATTCATTCATTTTTTTATAAAATAAAATAAGAAAATGTGTCAATAATTTCTAATCCATGTTTTTTTAAAACTAAAGGTACAATTGGTCGCACTCAGAAAAATCAGACTTTCGACACCCTTACAATACTCGATCTCAAGAAAGAGCTATGGAGAACGATCAGCTTGCTAGAATTGAAAGGATGGAAAGAGTTCAAAAATAACTGCAGGAACAGTTAGCTAAGTCCCAAGAGGAGTCACAGGAACAAATGACAAAACTCATGGAGATGATGAGTACCATGATGAGGAAGAAGTGGCCAGGAGAAAATTCAGTTGCCGGAATGGGGGCAGTGAACCAGAAAGATCGACCAGAGGTGGTACAGAAAAATGGTAAGACATCCCAGCCTGTGGGAAATGAACTTCCGACTGGGGCAGCATCCTATATTTACATCCAAGCAGCAGCCGAAGCACAAAATTTCGGTCCTAAAAGGGGTAATATCAGGGTTGATCCAATTGAGGTGGAAGTTCTAGACTTTGAAGAAATGGCTGAAAAAGAAAGGGCAAAGATGACGGAACTGAATAGGGTTGAAACTGCTGAATCCAAGAAAAAATATCAGCTACTGGAAGAAAGGTTAAGGGCAGGCGAAGGGGCAGAATTATTTGGCAGTCTGGATGCCAAAGAGATGAGCTTAGTACACGATCTAGTAATTCCCCCAAAGTTCAAAGTACCAGACTTTGAAAAGTATAATGGGACTACCAACCCATCAGCACATCTAACCATGTACTGCAGAAGGATGACGGGGCATGATGATAATGAGAAATTGCTTATCCATTGTTTCCAAGATAGCTTGACAGGGTCAGCAACCCGATGGTACAATCAGCTGAGTCGTACCAAGATTCGTTCATGGACGGATTTAGCCAGGGCTTTTATGGAATATTATAAGCATGTGCCTGACATGGTACCAGATAGGCTGTCGCTACAGAATATGGAAAAGAGGTCCAATAAGAGCTTCAAAGAATACTCGTAAAGGTGGAGGGATCTTGCCGCACAAGTGCAACCCCCTTTAACTAGCAAAGAAACCACAGTGCTTTTCATCAACACCTTAAAAGCACCCTATTATGATAAATTGGTGGGGAGTGCCACCAAGGACTTTGCAGATATGGTGATATATCTGGGGAGATGATAGAATCCGCTATTAAGAAGTTTGCTACGCCAAAGAGAGTTTTTCCTGCAAAGAAGAAAGAGGAAACACATGCAGTAAGTTTCAATCAATACCCTTATACACCTCCTACACAATACACACCACCAAGGCCCTATACTCCTACCACATCTTATGCACCTCCTACACCCTACACACCTTACCCAGGGTATAATCCTTACTACCCCAATGTGAACCACCTTACCCAAAATCTATTCCCCTATACCAATATACCGCAATAGCCGTTCCCAACTGGTATATCCCCACAAATAACCCTTCCTCGAAATACTGTCCCAAACACTCAAGGTCCCATGCGCAATGACCAACGTTCACCAAGGAACGATCAAAAACCCCAATTTGATTCGATTCCTACCACCTATGGTGAGCTATATCCTAAACTATTGCAGGGTCAACTTGTTGCACCTGCGTACCTCAAACCTTTGACACCTCCATATCCAAGGTGGTACAATGCAAACACTAACTGCGCATACCACGCGGGAATTCAAGGATATTCGACTGAAGATTGCCTGGCCTTAAAAAAAAAGTCCAAAGCTTGATCAATGCCGGAGTTGTGAAGTTTGGAGCAAAGAATGGGCCGAATGTAGCGGGAAACCCATTGCTCGATCATGCTGGGAATCAGGTAAATGCAATATTTGTATCCGGGGAAGTCAGAAGATTAAAAAGGGATATCAGGGAAGTCAAGACTCCGATGTTGACAGTATGGGTTGAGATGGTCAAGGCAGGAATGGTGAGAGATGTGGATAGTTTAAAAATGGTAGCAAAGAGGATGCAGAATTGGTGCCCGTTCCATAAGTGTGGAGGCCATGTCATATAGGACTGCGAGAACTTTCTGGCTAAAGTCCAAAAGATGATGGATAATGGGGAAGCCCAGTTCTACGAAGAGACAGAGGAGGAAATAGAAGTTATCGAGAATGCAGCTGGCTACGGGATAGGAAGACCCTTGATCATCTATTATGATGAACCAGAGGAGAAAGTTATGTCAGTCATTGAGGAAAATGCACCTAAATTAATCATTGATTTACCTGTTTCCTTTTCATACAAGGAAAACAAAGCTGCACCATGGAAATATGGCTGCAGCATGGTTATGCTTGGGTCTTCGAGTCAGCAAGATATCACAAGTGTAGGGTATTTAACCCGAAGCGAAAGGTGTTATGCTCCTGAGGCTGCCGAACAGGGGTTAAAAGGGAAAGACAGAGGAGCAGACAAAGGGAAAAAGTAGTTGAACCAATCCATATTGAGATGGATTTGTCAAAAGAAACAGAAAGATGATCAGCCCCGGTTAACAGAATAAAAGAACCGGTATGTGAGAAGGAAGCCTGCGAGTTCTTAAAATTCATAAAGCACAGTGAGTATAGCGTGGTTGAACAACTGCAATGTCAACCAGCTAGAATTTCAATCTTATCTTTGCTTTTGAATTCAGAGCCACACAGAAATGCCCTGTTAAGAGTATTGAATTAGGCATACGTGGCTAATAACATATCAGTAGAAAAGTTGGACAGGCTGGTGGGAAACATCGCAGCGGATGACCATATATTTTTCAGCTATGAGGAGATACCACCCAATGGTATTAGGTCAACAAAAGCTCTCCATATAACTACCACTTGTAAGGGGCACATATTACCAAGGGTCTTTTTGGACAATGGTTCTTCATTAAATGTGATGCCTTTGGCAACCCTGTCTAAGTTGCCAGTGGACATGTCTTATATGTTACCAAGTTGCACAGTGATCAGGGCTTTCGATGGTACAAGGAGAGAGGTAATAGGAACTATTGAGGTTCCTCTAGAGATAGGCCCATGCACTTATACGGTGAACTTCTAGGTCATGGATATTAATCCATCTTATAATTGCTTGTTGGGAAGGCCATGGATACATTCAGAAGGGGCTGTACCCTCATCTCTCCACCAAAAACTGAAATTTGTGATGGAGGGCCGTTTGATCACTGTATCAGGAGAAGAAGACATAATAGCCTCCGCATCTACTGAATCTCCTTATGTCGAGCCCAATGAAGATGCTGTAGAATGTTCTTTTCGGTCTTTGGAATTCGTAAATGCAGTTTTCGTCGCTGAAGGACGAAAAATTCCAAAACCAAGATTGTCCAAGAACACAAGGCTGGGAGTAAGAACCACAGTGGGAAAAGGCTGCACGACTGAAAAAGGTTTAGGGAAATATCTTCAAGGGATGGCTCAAGCAGTGGAAGCAGTGGGAAAGAAAGATCGGTTTAGCTTAAGATATTTTTTGAAGGCCCATGAGAAGAGGAAACAGGTCAAAAGAAACAGACAAAGAAGAATAGCCCGTCTCACGAGTATGGATATTGAATGGGAACCCATGACTTTTCCACCAATCATTCACAACTTTTGCTCTGCTGGTTTTCTATTTGGAGAAAAGAATTTAGAAGATGTACTCATAATGATCGAGCAAGCTTTTGAAAAATTCCATGTGAATAAAGGGGAGCAGATTCAGGATATGGTGATTTGCATGACCGAGAAAGAAGGGATAGAAAGTAGCAGTGCGAACTGGATAGAGCGACCTTGTCCACCAGGATATAGACTAACCAATTGGAGTGCGACTGAGTTGCCCATAGTTTTTAAGTCTATTCCAACGTAACACTTTTAAAAGAGCAATCTTAATTATCTTTACCCAGAGACGTTAAGAGTTTTTTTTCTTCTGTAATGGGCTTTTTGTTTAAACATTTTCATTCAATAAATAACAAGCACAATGCATTTTATCCATATTGATGTGTCCATATTTTTTCATTTTTGTTATTTATTTTGTTTTCATTCTATATTTTCCTATATTGTTTCTTCTCCACTTATTTACAGGTGTACGGATGCGGAATATGAGGACCTTCCTGTCAGTAATTCTGAAATTGATTTTGAAAGACCCATTTGCACGGGTGATTTTGAGGCTAACGAAGATACTGAGGATTATGGTCTACCTTCGGATTTATTAAGAAAAATAGAACAAGAGGAGAAACAAGTACTTCCTCATAAGGAATTATTGGAAATGGTGAATCTGGGAGATAGTGAAGAGATAAAGGAAGTCAAAATCGAAACTTCATTGTTATCATCAATAAAAGGTGAATTGATAGCCTTGCTCTAGGAATATGTGGATGTATTTGCATGGTCTTACCAAGACATGCGAGGGTTGGATCTGGATATTGTGGTTCAGAAGCTCCCTTAAGGCTAGAATGCAAGCCAATTCAGCAAAAGTTGAGAAGAATGAGGCCAGACATGCTGTTAAAGATAAAAGAGGAGGTGAAGAAGCAATTTGATGCTGGATTCTTAGAGGTGGCAAAATATCCAGAATGGGTGGAAAATATTGTTCCAGTACCAAAGAAGGATGGCAAGGTGCGGATGTGCGTTAATTACCGAGATTTGAACAAGGCCAGCCCTAAAGATAATTTCCCTTTGCCCCATATTGATACTCTGGTGGATAATACGGCGAAAAGTTCCTTATTTTCTTTCATGGATGGATTCTCAGGATACAATCAGATCAAGATGGCACCTAAAGATATGGAGAAAACCACATTTGTTACAATGTGGGGAACCTTCTGCTACAAGGTAATGCCATTTGGGTTGAAGAATGCTGGGGCAACGTACCAAAAAGCCATGGTGACCTTGTTTCATGATATGATGCATTAGGGAATTGAGGTCTATGTTGATGATATGATCGCAAAGTCATAAGGAGAAGATGAGCATATTGCGAATCTTAAGAAGCTCTTTGAACGACTAAGGAAGTTTAGACTCAAGCTAAATCCGACAAAATGCACTTTTGGAGTCATCTTGGGGAAATTGTTGGGTTTTTTTGTCAGCAAAAGAGGAATTGAGATTGACCCGGATAAAGTGAAGGCCATTCAGAATTTTCCACCACCTCGTACTCGAAAGGAAGTAAGAGGCTTTCTAGGGAGGTTGAATTCCATTGCTCGGTTTATTTCTCCATTAACCGACAAGTGTGATCCAATATTTAAGTTACTTCGAAAACGTGATCCAGGAGAATGGGATGAAGGTTGTCATATTGCATTTGAAAAGGTTAAACATTATCTATCCAACCCACCAGTACTAATGCCACCTATTCCGTATAAACCAATGATACTATATTTATTAGTATTTGAGAGATCCATGGGTTGTGTTTTGGGGCAGCTTGGTGAAACTGAAAAGAAAGAACAGGCAGTTTACTACCTCAGCAAGAAGTTCACAGATTATGAGTTGAAATATTTGTCGGTAGCAAAGTTGTGTTGTGCTTTAGCTTGGACTGCTCGAAGACTCAGACAGTACATGTTGTACCACACAACGTGGTTGATTGCCAAGTTGGATCCAGTCAAGTACATGTTGGAAGCACCTTCTTTATCAGGGAGGACGGTAAGATGGCAGGTTTTATTGTTAGAGTACGACATTGTATATGTAAGTCAAAAAGCTATCAAGGGCAGTGCAGTGGCTAAATTCTTAGCAAGTCGGGCAGTAGAAGATTATGAACCGTTGAACTTTGACTTCCCGGATGAAGATTTGATGTATGTTTCACAAGCAGATGACATTCCCTTAAAGAAGAAAGTGTGGAAAATGTATTTTGATGGCGCATCTAATGCCATGGGGCATGGAATCGGTGCAGTGCTTATATCCCCAGAAGAAGATTATTATCCTTTCACTGCTAGATTGGATTTTGATTGTACAAACAATACTGCCGAGTATGAAGTGTGTACTATGGGCCTTCTTACTACATTGGACAGAAAGATCAAAGTATTGGAAGTTTTCAGAGACTCAGCCTTAGTGATTTACCAGCTACGAGGAGAATGGGAAACCCGAGATACAAAGCTAATCCGATACCGAGAACTCATATTGAGTTTATTGGAGGAGTTTGAAGAAGTGAATTTCAATTACTTTCCTCGAGAAGAAAACTGAATGGCAGATGCTCTGGCTACTTTGTCATCAATGTTTAAAGTGAATGAAGGGGCTGAAGTTGTACCAATAAAGATGAGTATATATGAGTCTCCTACCCACTGTCTGAGTATTAAAGAAGAAGCAAATGGCCTTCCTTGGTATAATGACATCTTGTAGTATATCAAAAGTCAACAGTATCCAGAACAAGCAATAAAGAATGACAAGAGGACTCTGAGAAGGCTAGCAATGGGTTTTGTGTTAGACAGTGAGATTCTCTACAAGAAAGGGAAAGATCAAGTCCTATTGAGATGTGTCGGGTCTGCCGAAGCTCGAAGAATCATTGAGGAAGTCCATGAAGGGATATGTGGTACTCATGCTAATGGTCACATGCTTGCTAAACAGATTATGAGTGCAGGATACTATTGGTTGACGATGGAAGGAGATTGCATCAGTTATTCCCGGAAGTGCCATAAATGCCAGATATATGCAGATAAGATTCATGTGTCACCATCACCATTACATGTCATGACTGCACCATGGCCCTTTTCAATATGGGGAATGGATATGATAGGGCCTATTACCTTGAAAGCTTCAAATGGACATCGTTTCATCTTGGTGGCCATAGATTATTTCACAAAGTGGGTAGAAGTTGCTTCCTATGCGAATGTAACAAAGTCGGTGGTATGTAGATTCATTAAGAAAGAAATCATATGTCGTTATAGGTTGCCAGCGATAATTATTTCGGATAATGCTCTCAATTTGAACAATAAGATGATGAGAGAAGTGTGTACTCAATTCAAGATCACATATCATAATTCGGTACCTTACCGTCTGAAGATGAATGGCGCAGTAGAAACAGCTAACAAGAACATCTAGAAGATTGTCTAGAAGATGACCAATGTATACAAAGATTGGCATGAGATCTTGCCTTTTGCTCTTCATGCATATCGTACTTAGGTCCGCACGTCTACAGGGGCAACGCCGTTTTCTTTGGTATACGGGATGGAAGCAGTGCTACCTATTGAAGTTAAGATCCCTTCACTTCGGGTTTTGATGGATGTTGGCCTAGAGGAAGCAGAATGGGTTAGAGCTCGTAATGAACAGTTGAATCTCATCGAGGAGAAAAGATTGAAAGCAATTTGTCACGGGCAGTTGTATCAGAAAAAGATGATTCGAGCCCATAACAAGAAAGTTCATCCTAGACAGTTCTGAGAAGGGGAGTTGGTACTGAGGAAAATTCTCCCTATAGTGAAGGACCCGAGAGAAAAATGGGCTCCGAATTGGGAAGGACCCTATGTGGTAAAAAAAAGCTTTTTCTGGAGGAGCATTGAATTTAACGAGAACGGACGGGGAGGATTTCAGAAATCCCGTGAATGTTGATGAACTGAAGAAGTATTATGCTTAAAAAAAAAGGTATGATGTTGTGCACATGGAAATTCGAATGATTCCAAGTGTAAAAATGGAAATTTCGTATATCTATCTCTCCTGTGAATTGCTTTTCAAAAAAAATATTCATGATTGATATGATGAATGGCCATCTTTCATATTATTTTCACTAAGAAGAAATTATTCTTAGTCACCCCTTTGAGCCTTAGGAATTATTTCTTTCTTTAAACCTTGATCAAGGATCACCCTCTATACTGGAGGGCAAATGTGAGGAAAAATAATCAAAAAATCATGGCAAAAAGAAAGCCATCGAAAAATGTGGCAAATGAAAGCCAACAAAGCAAAAAAAAAAAAAAAAAAGAAAGAAGAAAAGAAAGTCCAAAAAGGGATAAATGTTTCAAGAATGAGTTCTCTTCAAGAAATGATTCTTGATCCAATCACCTTTAAACACACTTTGGGCCTATTTTATCCTGTCTTTCTAAACCTAAACCTTGGCCTACATTATGTGCTTTAAAAGCCCATTTTGATCAAGCATGGATATTTAATTTGAAAAGTTATTCTAAGAATTCATCTCATCTTTTGAATTGATATTTTTACCTTGGAAGCATTTAGAATTCTCAGATGCATGGTAGAATACAAAAAGATAAAAATGAAAAAAGAATGTAAAAGGAGAGGTTTAAGCCGAAAACCCGCAAAGGGCGACTTAATACCGAATGGAGGACTCTTGAGTTGAAAACCTGCAAAGGGCGGCTCAAGTACTAATAAAAGTTTGAATCAATGCTCCATGTAAAGCGGGAGAAAGTATCTGACAATCAGATGAAAGGGGAACAACTCAGTCTGATGTAACTACGAAAGCTAAGAGGTTACCCAAGTAAATTGCTCGTTCAAGAGAAATTTCAGATGGTTTGAAAAAAGAGGGGTCCAAGATATTCTGCATCCGGGGCATCTACAACCTATAACCTTACATTTGTTTCTTATATCCTTGATATTTATGTTTACTATTTTAAAACATTTCTTGCAATAAATTCTTGTTATCTTTTTCATGACAATTTTTGCTTGATTCATATTTTCTTTCATACATTTTTGAGATGCATTATGATTGTTATTAAATTGAATGATGATTAGTAATAAAAAATCTTTAAATAAAAGGATTTCAAAGTATTACTAAGGAATAGATTTAAATCTTGGGAAAGGTTTGGAAAGTTCACCAAGAAAAGAAAACAATGAAAGTGGTGGAGACTCCATCCCGAAGCCAGAAATTGGTGAATTTCAGTAAAGTCAGAAACTGAGACTGTTTGACAAGTTATCTTGAGTGAATGATTCCTTAAGTGGGGCATCAATGAATAATTGAAGACTCCATCATGAAGTCGGATAATCTGTGAACCCCACAAAAACCATGGATTAGAAATCACGACATAATCATTTCATTGCATTCATTCTTAGGAAACATACAAGCATTTGCAAAGCATGTCATTCTCATCAGTGCATTTAGCTAACATTGCAGAAATCGGGAGAACTTGGAATTCCCCAAAGTGAACTCGTTCTGTTTTTTTTAAAACGAGTCGAGCCCCGAGATCACCGTCGAGGTACGTTTCCTTTCCAAATCAAACTCGTTTTGCTTCTCAAATGAGTCGAGCCTTGAGACCTCCGTCGAGGTTTTCTTTTTGTTTTAAATCGAATTCATTCTATTTTACCAAATGAGTCGAGCCTTGAGACCTCCGTCAAGGTATTTCCTTTTGTTTTAAATCAAATTCATTCTGTTTTATCAAATGAGTCGAGCCTTGAGACCACTGTCGAGGTATTTTCTTCTGTTTTAAATCGAATTCATTCATTTTATCAAATGAGTTGAGCCTTGAGACCGTCGTCAAGGTATTTTAATCACGGGTAAGACCTCCGGGCACCATTTTAAAGACCTTCGGGCATTATTTTAAAGACATCCGGTCACCATTTTAAAGACCTTCGGGCACCAGTTTTAAAGACCTTCGGGAACCAGTTTTAAAGACCTTTGGGCACCATTTTAAAGACCTCTGGGCACTATTTTAAAGATCTTCGGGCACCAGTTTTAAAGACCTTCAGGCACCAATTTTAAAGACCTTCGGGCACCAGTTTTAAAGACCTTCGAGCACCCATTTTTAAGACCTCTGGGCACCATTTTAAAGACCTTCGGCCACCATTTTTACGACCTTGGGGCACTATTTCTAAGACCTTCGGGCATAATTTTTTCTTCTAAAATCGAACTCGTTTCCTTAAGACGAGTCGAGCCTTGATTAGTCAGGGAATTCAATTTCAGGACAAAATCTTCAATTTATAGCTTTTTCCAAAAAAAAAAATGATGGAAGAATGAAAAAAGAAACCCATTTCCCTTTCTTTCACATGTGATTTCACTAACCGTACAAAATTAGTGTTTATTTATCTTTGCCTGATTCCTGATTCTCAGCAATAGTCAAAGAGGGGCAGCTGTAGACACCTAATTTTGTCCGAACCACTAAAACAGGTATGTTTTCTTCCTAAATTAATGTTTTAGAATGTAAAAAAACTTTTTTCATCCTGCAGGTGGTACTTCGAGACTTAGTTTAAGAGGGCGAGCATAAAAAGTCAAACTCAAAAAAAGTCAACCTCGAAAAAAGTCAACCTCAAAAAAGTAAACCCGAAAAGTCAACCTACTTTCAAAATCAAGTTTTGAAGTTCAATTGAAAAATGGCGAAAGAATTTTGATAATCCGAGGTCTACATCAAAAGATATGGAGGTCGAAAGTTGGGCTATGGAGATTCAATAGAAAGGAAACCCTAATCCGGGAAATTTGGGGAAAAATGCTTAAACGATCGAATTGGTCAAAATTGAAGGTTCCAAATGAAAGATAAGCACTGACTACGGGTAATGGAGAAGCCACTTGAAAGAAAAACTAAAAGAAAAGTCAATCTGGGAGAAAATCGAGAATAAGGGTTTTTGATGGATTTCGATGAAATTGGGAAGAATTACAGAAATGGCCCTTCTTGGTAAAGACCAAAGCCCCTAATGGATGAGGAGTGATTTAAAAAGGATAGCCCAAGGCTCAGTTTGAAGAAAATCTGAAAATCGGACTTGTTTTGAGCCAAATCGGGTTTCGGATGCAAAAGGGTAAAATTCAAGAAGATAAATCCCGAAAAAATAGCAAATACACTCCAAATCTTCTGAAAATTTTCAAATCTCACTTTTAAATTATTTTAAAGATATTGGCTAAAGAAAATCTTGATTCGGAGTTCGTTTACAAAATGGCCAAATCATGGGTCTCCTATGTAGTAATTCAATAAGATAAATCCCAAAAAAATAGCAAATGGACTCCAAAAATTCTGAAAATTTTCAAATCTCATTTTTAAATTATTTGGAAGAGATTGACGAAAGAAAATCTTGATTCGGAGTTCGTTTGCAAAATGGCTAAATCCCGGGCCTCCTATGCAGTAATTCAAACAGATAAATCCCGAAAAAATACCAAATGAGTTCCAAAAATTATGAAAACTTCCAGATCATACTTTTAAATTATTTGGAAGAGATTGGTGAAGAAAAATCTTGATTTGGAGCTCGTTTAAAAAATAGTAAAATGTGGGGGCATATAAGGGCAATTTTGGAAGAAAAAATCCAAATAAATAGCAAACGGACTCGAAAAATTTTGAAAAATTCCAGAATTCAATTTTTTATTATTTTAAAAGTATTTAAAGAAGAAATTTTGAATTTGGAGTCCGTTTTCCATTTATTTTCATCCGGGGGGCAAAATGGTCTTTTTACCCAAAAAATCGAAAAAGGCTTCTCTTGCCTTTCAAAAAAATCAGAATTGGGCTGGAAGAGAGACTGCTGGCCGGCCAAGGCCCATAGATGGTAAGGAGTTTCTGATTTTTCAATTAGAAGGCCAAAAATTAAGAGTTAGTTAGTGATTTTTTGATCAAGCCTTTGCAAATAAGCCACATGGGCCAATGCATGAAGAGGGAGAGTGTCAACATAATTCTTGAACAGCTGTAATTATGGACATTGGATGGCCTAATCTAAGGGTGATAATTTCATGTTTTAAACATCTTAGATTAATGGCCCTTGGATGGAAATTGGTTGGAGTAAAAATGACAACATTCTAGTCTATGAGAGAGGCAAGTTTCAGCCACTATAGGGAGGGGGCTCTTTCATTTTCAGCTCACTCTCATTTTTTGATATTTCTCTCTTGTTTTGGCTGAGTTTTCTCTCCATTGCACCAAAGGAAAAAGAAAAGTTTAGAAAAGAAAAGAAAGTTTGAAGAGAAAAAGCTTGAAAGATAGCTTCTTGAGCTTGTTTTTTAGCACCAACTCTTGCACTTTCTTTGATTTTTCATTCTTGTTTTTGATGTTATGATTATTATTTTGGTGAGTTTTCTATTGATTTTTCTTTTTAAATAAGTGTTTTTTAATGTTCTTTTTAAGTTCTTTCTTCATCTATTCTTAAAAAAAAAAGTTCTTACAATTTTTTTTCTTGATTTCTTACCATGGCCGAATGGCCTATCTTTTTTGTTGTTACTGTTTTGTTTCGATATGTCATGTTATTTTTGTTATTTTTTTTAGTCTTGATGCTTTAAATCTTCTTCTATCACATATACTTGAAGTTTGTTTTAATTTGGTTGCTTGTTTATTGCCATTTATGAGTTTATCATGTTCTTGCATTTTTAATTTTCTGTTTTCAAAATCTTTAAATTTGTTTATGTTTTATATTTTGTAATCCATGTGTTTGTGAAAATGTTTGTTAGTTTTAATACCTCTACTTTATATTTGCATGATTTGAGTGTTATATTTTAGTTGAGTATGTTAGTATATCAAGTGTTTGTGAAAATGCCAAGCTCACTTTGGACTTGAGGCCATTCGGCCACTTCATCATTTTGCTTTGTGTGTGCATTTTTGCTATGTTAGTTGATAGGTTTGCATTTTCATGACATTTGATTGAGTATTTGGTTTAAGTATATCAAGTGTTTGTGAAAATGCCATGCTTGCTTGGAGCTTAAGGCTATTCGGCCATCACATTATTTTGCTTTGTGTGTGCATTTTTTTTTTATGTTAGATGATAGGTTTGCATTTTCATGACATTTGGTTGAGTATTTGGTTTAAGCATACCTTGTTTTTGTGTCATTTCCATGCA
Organism: Fremontodendron californicum; assembly: GCA_030761205.1. Taxonomy (NCBI): domain Eukaryota; kingdom Viridiplantae; phylum Streptophyta; class Magnoliopsida; order Malvales; family Malvaceae; genus Fremontodendron; species Fremontodendron californicum. Next base: position 8,193,972 of record JAULJL010000032.1, read on the forward strand.
TATTTTAGTTGATAGGTTTGGTTTATTTTGCCATGCATGTCCATGTATTTTAGACCTAGGTTGCATTAAATGTCATGCAAGTTCATTTAGGTCTAGGTCATTTTATTGATGCCATGCATTTTCCACGATATTTAGGTTAGACTCATGCATTTCATGCATCATATTTGCTGTATTTTTCATGCATTTCATGTCCATGCCACTTAACTTTTCAAAAGTCTTAGCTACTTTTTGTGAGTCATTTTGTGAGTCTTAAATATTTTTACTTTGATTTTTAAATGATTTTATCAAAGGCAAAAATGTGTTTTGGCAAAACAGTTTTTTTTTCACCCTGTACTTGTACTTTCCCGATTTTTCTGGGCAATCATCTTTAATCAGAAAATTAAGCTGATTTTTTATCGTGTAGTTTTACATGTCCTGAGTCTCAAATATTGTTTTTATATTTTTTAGAATTTTTAAAAATAGGGTAAAAAATTGTGGCTTAAAACTGGACAATGGAGTCAGAATTGAATTTAAAGGAAAATCATTTTTCTGTTTTGGTTAAGTTAGTTAGAGGGGGCTGATTAGGAAGTTTAGCTACTGACTTAGGGTAGTTTCTAAGCCTTTTTAAACTCTAAAAATGTTTTTTTTAAGTCTAGGGTTAAGCGTGGTCAAGTCCGAGATTTTAAAGTTAGGAAATTAGAGCCATTTAAAAAAAGGTTTAGCTAAGTTTTTATTTTTAATCTAAGCTTTTCAAAATTGTTTTCAAACAATCACAAAGTATTTTGGTTTTAGAATATTTAATTTGATATATTTTCCTAAGGTAGCCGAATATTTTTTTAGATATACGGATTTCCTTAATTAAAGAAAAAATACATTTTCATGCATTGCATTTTCCATATTCATGCACTTTATATAATACGTGATTTTTGCTATGATGATTCCTATGGTATTGTTATTATTTTGATTTATATTTTTTGATGTTATATTGTTTATTATATGGTTTTGAATATGTCATGATATCCTATGTTTTTTATTTAGTTATTTTTTGTCATATTATTTAGCATATACTATGTTCGTGCATTATTATCTTCATTTTTATTTTCATGCATATTATATGATAGCATTATTTTATATTTCATGTCATTTAAATTATATGTTATATCATTCATATTTGCTATGTCATTTAAATTATTTCATTTCATATAGAATATGTTATGTTACCTAGGTCATTTCATTTCATGTAGAATATATTATGTTACCTAGGTTATTTCATTTCATTTAGGATATATATTATATCATTTAGGATATTTTATTTCATTTAGAATATATTATATGACTTAGGACATTTCATTTCATATAGAATATATTATGTTACCTAGGTCATTTCATTTCATTTAGAATATATCATATAACTTAGAATATTTCATTTCATTTAGAATATGCTAAGACATTTAAATTATATCATATCATTTAGGTTGCATTATATTATTTAGATTTTGCTATGTCATTTTATTAATATCATGCATATTCATATTCATATTTTTTAAAATGTTTTCAAAAAGGTAATGATTTTCAATAAAATAAAGATATTCCCGAGTTAAAATAATTCATGAGTTCTCTACCGGGTTTGCTGGGGAGGATATCATCAATTATCATTAATAACGGAATATCTTCTTTAAAATGAGAATGATTTGGAAAGTCTTCCAAATTAATAAAAATTTCTATATTTTGCCACGTTTGTTGGGGAATATAGAAAAATTTTGAATTTATAAATTCTGGATCATTTTCAATTAAAAATTGAATTATTTTTCTCTAAATTGGGAATTAACTTGAAATAATAAATTTAAAACCAACTTTTTACTGAGACTTGAGATAACACACGATTAATAAGGTACCGTTTTATACGGGCGTTGTAGGGGTTCTAATCCTTCCCCACACGTAACCGAGTCCCGAACCCGTTTCTTTGATTTCTCTAGTTTTAAAATGCAGACCTGAAATTGGTTTTAAAAATATTTTAATTAATTTTAAAATATTTTATTAAATCGGTTTTAATAGGTGACCAATCACACCTAGCTAAAAAAGATTGGTGGCGACTCCATGTCTTTTTCAAGGTCATTTTCAAAACCTTTAATTTTTAGAGGAATTAAGTCAACTTTTTCTCGGGTTTTTTTTTAATGTCACGCTTAACGAATAATAAAATCTTGCGAAGAGACTTGTTATTTTTTAGGTTGCGACACATATAACAATTAATATAATATCAAAAATTTAAATGAAAGACAATAACACCATCATGAAAATTAACATAGCAAAAATCACATATTATATAGTATGCATGAATATGGAAAATACAATGCATGAGAATGTATTTTTTCCTTTAATTAAGAAAATCCGTATATCTAAAAAGATATCCGACTACCTTAGGAAAATATATCAAATTAAATATTCCAAAACCAAAATACTTTGTGATTGTTTGAAAACAATTTTGAAAAGCTTAGATTAAAAATAAAAAAACTTAGTTAAACCCCTTTTAAATGGCTCTAATTTCCTAAGTTTAAAATCCCGGACTTGACCACCATTAACCCGAGATTTAAAAAATCATTTTTAGAGTTTAAAAAGGCTTAGAAACTACCCTAAGTCAGTAGCTAAACTTCCTAATCAGCCCCCTCTAAGTAACTTAACCAAAATAGAAAAATGAATTTCCTTCAAATTCAATTCTGCCTCTACTATCCAGTTTTAAAGCATGATTTTTTACCCTATTTTTAAAAATTCAAAAAATCAAAAGAAATACTAGAGACTCAGAATATGTAAAACTACATGAGGAAAAATCAGCTTAATTTTTTGATTAAAGATAATTGCCCAGAAAAATCGGGAAAGTATGAGTACTGGGAGAAAAAACTGTTTTGCCAAAACACGATTTTTTGCCTTAGATAAAATCATTTAAAAATCAAAGTAAAAATGTTAGAGACTCTCCTAAAGACCCACAAATAGTTGCTAAAACTTTTGAAAAGTTAGGCAAAAATTGGCTAAGTAAAGAAAACCACAAAGGTAAATAATCAATTTGACAACTCTTTAATTTTCCACATGTATGCTCAGAATGAGCATGCATTTTGAACCATTGATTGGTCTAAGTCATAAATCAAGTGGCAATGACATGAAATACATGAAAATACAGCAAATATGATGCATGAAATGCTTGATTTAAAACCTAAATGACATGAAAAATGCATGGCATCAATAAAATGACCTAGACCTAAATGAACTTGCATGGCATTTAATGCAACCTTGGTCTAAAATGCATGAATATGCATGGAAAGCAAACCAATCCTAAACCTAAAGAATGCATGGCAATAACACAAACATATAGCATGCTTAAATAAAATACACAACCAAATATCATGAAAATGCAAACCTATCAACTAGCATGATGAAAATGCACATGCAAAGCATAAAATATGAGGGGTGGCCGAATGTTCTCATACTTTAAAATGAGCATGGCATTTTCACAAACACATGATATACTAACATGCATAGCTAAAGAATAATACTCAAATCATGCAAATATAAAGTAAAGGCATGAAAACCAATAGGCATTTTCACAAACACATGGATTAACAAAATGTAAAACATAAACAAACTTAAACATTTTGAAAATAGAAAATCAAAAATGCAAGACAAGTAAAGTAAACATGATAACAAGATAATAGACTCAAAAATGGAAACAAGCAAGGAACCAAATCAAAACAAGCTTCATGTTTATGTATTTGAAGAAGATTTAGAGCATCCAAACTTGTTAAACATCACTAGAATAATGAAATAAAGAAGCAGAACAACAATTACCAAACACAATAGGCCATTCGGCCAACTCAAAAATAAGAGGAAAAAAATTCAAAAGCTTTTTACAAGAAAGAATTAAGAAGGAACTTAAAGAAGAATATTAAAAACACTTATTTTAAAAAGAAAAATCAAAAGAAACTCACCAAAATAGTAATCAAAACAGAAAATCAAGAATGGAAATCAAAGAAAGTGCAAGAGTATGGTTCTTAAAGCAACCTCTAGAAGCTAGATTGCAAGCTTTTTCTCTTCTAACTTTCTTTTCTTTTCTAAACTTTTCTTTTTGCCTTTCAAAAATGGAGAGAAAATCAGCCAAAAATAAGAGTGAATAGTTGAAAATGAAAGAGAGAGACCCTCCCTTTGTAGTGGCCGAATGGCTTGTTAGATAGCTAGGATGTTGTCATTTTTTTCCCAACCAATTTTGATCCAAAGGCTATTGATCCAAGATGTTTAAAATGTAAAATTATCACCTTTAGATTAGGTAATCAGCTATCCATAATTACAGCTGTTCAAGAATCTTAAGCCATTATGTTGACATTCTCCCTCTTCATGCATTGGTCCATGTGGCTTAATTATACAAAGGCTTAATCAAAAAATAACTACCTTCCTCTTCATTGTTGGTCTTTTGATTAAAAATCAGAAAATATTTGCCCACCCTTGGGCCTTGGCCGGCTCACCCCTCATCTTCCAGCCCATTCTCCATTTTTTCAAAAGGCAGGAAAAGCCCTTTTCGATATTTTGGATAAAATGACATTTTTGCCCCCTAAATATAAATAAATAGCAAACGGACTCCAAATTCAAATTTTATTTTTTCAATACTTTCAAAATAATAAAAAATTGAATTCTCAAGGTTTTCAAAATTTTTCAAGCCCATTTGCTATTTATTTGGATTTTTTCTTCCAAAATTACCCTTTTGTGCTACCAAACTTTACCATTTATTAAACGAGCTCCAAATCCATATTTTTCTTCACCAATCTCTTCCAAATAATTTAAAAGTATGATCTATAATTTTTCATAATTTTTGGAACTCATTTGGTATTTTTTTTCAGGATTTATCTGCTTGAATTACTACATAGTGGGCCCGGGATTTGGCTATTTTGCAAACGAACTCCAAATATAGATTTTCTTTTGCCAATCTCTTCCAAATAATTTAATAATGGGATCTTCAAATTTTCAGATTTTTTGGTGTTCATTTGCTATTTTTCCGGGATTTATCTTCTTGAATTTCTGCATAGGGGACCTGAGATTTGACCATTCTGCAAACGAACTCCGAATCTGGATTTTCTTTCGTCAATCTCTTCCAAATAATTTAAGAATGAGATCTGCAAATGTTTAGAATTTTTAGGGTTCATTTGCTATTTTTTTAGGATTTATCTTCTTGAATTTCTACATAGGGGACCCGGGATTTGACCATTTTGCAAACGAACTCCGAATCTGGATTTTCTTTCTCCAATCTCTTCAAAATGATTTAAGAATGAGATCTGCAATTTTTCAGAATTTTTGGAGTTCATTTGCTATTTTTCCCAAATTTTCTAATTTTGCCCTTTTGCCTACGGAACTCGGTTTTGCTCAAAACAAGTCCGATTTTCAAATTTTCTTCAAACTGTGCCTTGGGCTATCCTCATTTAATCACTCCTCATCAAATAGGAGCTTTAGTGTTATCGAATCGGGCCATTTCTGTAATTCTTCCAAATTTCATCGAAATACATCAAAAACCCTAATTCTCGATTTTCTTCCGAATTGATTTTTCTTCCAAGTAGCTTCTCCATTACCCGTAGTCAGTGCTTATATTTCATTTGGAACCTTCAATTTCGACCAATTTGATCGTTTAAGCACTTTTCCCAAAATTTCTCGGACTAGGGTTTCCTTTCTACTGAATCTCCGTAACCCAACTTCCGAACTCCATATCTTTCAATGTAGACCTCGGATTATCAAAATTCTTTCACCATTTTTCAGTTGAACTTCAAATTTTGATTTTAAAAGTGAGCTGACTTTTTTAGTTGTTGACTTTTTAGGGTTGACTTTCCAAGGTTGACTTTTTCAAGTTTGACTTTTTATGATCGCCTTATTAGACTAAGTGTCGGAGTACCACCTGCAAGGTGAAAAAAGTCTTTTTACATTCTGAAACATCAATTTAGGAAGAAAATATACATGTTTTAGTGGTCCAGACAAAATTAGGTGTCTACAGCTGCCCCTCTTTGGCTATTGCTGAGAATCAGGAATCAGGCAAAGATAAACAAATACTAATTTTGTTGTTGAAAAAAAGCTGTAAATAGAAGATATTATCCTTAAATTGAGTTCCCTGACTAGTCAAGGCTCGACCCGTCTTAAGGAAACGAGTTCGATTTGCAAAGTGATGATTTGGGCAGAACCAAAAATCGAAAAGTTATCTAGGCGAAATCGTAGATAATTTTCAAGGTGATGACTTGGGCGAAACCAGAAGTCGAAAAGTTATCTATGTGAAACCGTAGATAATTTTCAAGGTGATGACTTGGGCGAAACCAGAAGTCGAATAGTTATCTAGGCAAAACCGTAGATAATTTTCAAGGTGATGACTTGGGCAAAACCAGAAGTCGAAAAGTTATCTAGGGGAAACTGTATATAATTTTCAAGGTGATGACTTGGGCGAAATCAGAAGTCGAAAAGTTATCTAGGCGAAACCATAGATAATTTTCAAGGTGATGACTTGGGTGAAACCAGAAGTCGAATAGTTATCTAGGAAAAACTGTATATAATTTTCAAGGTGATGACTTGGGCGAAATCAAAAGTCGAAAAGTTATCTAGGCGAAACCATAGATAATTTTCAAGGTGATGACTTGGGTGAAACTAGAAGTCGAATAGTTATCTAGGCGAAATCGTAGATAATTTTCAAGGTGATGACTTGGGCAAAACCAGAAGTCGAAAAGTTATCTAGGCGAAACTGTATATAATTTTCAAGGTGATGACTTGGGTGAAACCAGAAGTCGAAAAGTTATCTAGGCGAAACTATAGATAATTTTCAAGGTGATGACTTGGGTGAAGCCAGAAGTCGAAAAATACCTGGGTGAAACCAGAGGTACTTTCTAAATATGGCGCCCAGAGGTCTTATCCATGATTTTGATTAATTGATGCCAAGAGGTCTTTAAGAATGGTGCTTGGAGGTCATAAAAATGGTGCCCGGAGGCCTTACCCGTGATTTTAAAATACCTTGACGACGGTCTCAAGGCTCGACTCATTTGATAAACAAAATGAATTCGATTTAAAACAATAGGAAATACCTCAACGATAATCTCAAGGCTCGACTCATTTAATAAAACAAAATGAATTCGATTTAAAACAAAAGGAAATACCTCGACGGTGGTCTCAAGGCTCGACTCATTTGATAAAACAGAATGAATTCGATTTAAAACAAAAAGAAATACCTCGACGGTGGTCTCAAGGCTCGACTCATTTGATAAAATAGAATGAATTCGGTTTAAAACAAAAGGAAATACCTCGACGGTGGTCTCAAGGCTCGACTACAAAATGAATTCGGTTTAAAACAAAAGGAAATACATCGACAATGGTCTCGGGGCTCGACTCATTTGATAAAACAAAACGAGTTCACTTTGGGGAAGTCCAAGTTTCCCTGATTTCTGCAATGTTAGCTAAATGCAATTATGAGAATGACATGCTTTGCAAATGCTTGTATGTTTCTTAAGAATGAATGCAATCAAATGATTGTGTCATGATTTCTAATCCATGGTTTCTTTGAGTTTCACAGATTATCCGACTTCATGATGGAGTCTTCAACACGTTCACTGTTTTCTTTTCTTGGTGAACTTTCCAAACCTTTCCCAAGATTTAAATCTATTCCTTAGTAATACTCTGAAATCCTTTTATTAAAGATTTTTTTATTACTAATCATCATTCAATTTAATAACAATCATGATGCATCTAAAAAATGTATGAAAGAAAGTATGAAACAATCAACTGTCATAAAAAGGATAACAAGAATTTATTGCAACAAATGTTTTTTTAAAATTATAAAAGTGAATATCAAGGATATAAGAAACAAATGTAATGTTATAGGTTGTAGATGCCCCAGATGCGGAATATCTTGGACCCCTCCTTTTTCAAACCATCTGAAATTTCTCTTGAACAAGCAATTTACTTGGGTAACCTCTCGGCTTCCGTAGTTACGTCAGACTGAGTTGTTCCCCTTTCCTCTGATTTTCAGATACTTTCTCCCCCTTTACACGGAGCATTTACTCGAACTTTAATTAGTACCTGAGCCGCCCTTTGCGGGTTTTCAGCTCAAGTGTCTTCCATTCGATATTAAGTCGCCCTTTGTGAGTTTTCGGCTTAAACCTCTCCTTTTACAATCTTTTTTCATTTTCATTTTTTTGTATTCTACCATGCATCTGAGAATTCTAAATGCTTCCAAGGTAAAAATATCAATTCAAAAGATGGGATGAATTCTGAGAATAACCTTTCAAATTAAATATCCATGCTTGATCAAAATGGACTTTCTAAACCACGTAATGTAGGCCGAGGTTCGGGTTTAGAAAGAAAGGATAAAATAGGCCCAAAATGTGTTTAAGGGTGATTGGATCAAGGATCATTTCCTGAGGAGAACTCATTCTTGAAACATTTGTTCCTTTTTTGGACTTTATTTTCTTCTTTTTTGCTTTGTTGGCTTCATTTGCCACATTTTCCAATGGCTTTCTTTCTGCCATGATTTTTTATTATTTTTCCTCGCATTTGCCCTCTAGTGTAGAGGGTGATCCTTGATCAAGGTTTAAAGAAAGAAATAATTCCTAAGGCTCAAAGAGGTGACTAAGGATAATTTCTTCTTGGTGAAAGGAATATGAAAGATGACCATTCATCATATCAAGCATGAATATTCTCATTAAAAGGCAATCCACAGGGGAGATAGATATATAGAATTTCCATTTTTACACTTGGAATCATTCGAATTTCCATGTGCACAGCATCACACTTTTTTTTTAAGCATAATACTTCTTCAATTCATCAGCATTCACGGGATTTCTAAAATTCTCCCCGTCCATCCGAGTTAAAATCAATGCTCCTCTAGAAAAAGCTCTTTTTACCACATAGGATCCTTCCCAATTTGGAGCCCTTTTTCCTCGCGGGTCCTTCACTATAGGAAGAATTTTCCTTAGTACTAAATGTCCTTCCCGGAACTGTCAAGGACGAACTTGTTGTGGGCTCGAATCATCCTTTTTTGATACAACTGCCCATGACAAATTGCTTTCAATCTTTTCTCCTCGATGAGATTCAGCTGTTCATAATGAGCTCTAACCCATTCTACTTCTTCTAGGCCAACTTCCATCAAAACTTGTAATGAAGGGATTTCAACTTCAATAGGTAGCACTGCTTCCATCCCGTATACCAAAGAAAATGGCGTTGCCCCTGTAGATGTGCGAACCGAGGTACAATATGCATGAAGAGCAAAAGGCAAGATCTCATGCCAATCCTTGTAGACAGTAGTCATCTTCTCAACAATCTTCTTGTTAGCTGCTTCTACTGCCCCATTCATCTTCGGACGGTAAGGTGCCGAATTATGATGTGTGATCTTGAACTGAGTACACACTTCTCTCATCATCTTATTGTTCAAATTGAGAGCATTATCCGAAATAATTATTGCTGGCAATCCGTAACGGCATATGATTTCTTTCTTAACAAATCTGCATACCACCGACTTTGTTACATTCGCATAGGAAGCAGCTTCTACCCATTTTGTGAAATAATCTATGGCCACCAAGATGAAACGATATCTATTTGAAGCTTTCGGGGTAATAGGCCCGATCATATCCATTCCCCATATTAAAAAGGGCCATGGTGCAGTCATGACATGCAATGGTGATGGCGGCACATGAATCTTATCTGCATATATTTGGCATTTATGGCACTTCCAGGAATAACTGATACAATCTTCTTCCATTGTCAACCAACAATACCATGTCCCCATAATCTTCTTAGCAAGCATGTGACCATTAGCATGAGTGCCACATATCCCTTCATGGACCTCTTCTATAATTCTTCGAGCTTCGGCAGATCCGACACATCTCAACAGGACTTGGTCTTTTCCTTTCTTATAGAGAATCTCACTATCTAGAACAAAACCCATTGCTAGCCTTCTCAGAGTCATTTTATCTTTTTTGGTTGCTTGTTCTGGATACTATTGACTCTTGATGTATTGCAAGATGTCGTTATACCAACGGAGGCCATCTGCTTCTTCTTCAATACTCAGCCAGTGGGCAGGAGACTCATATTTACTCGTCTTTATTGGCACAACTTCAGCCCCTTCATTCACTTTAAACATTGATGACAAAGTAGCCAAAGCATCTGCCATTCGGTTTTCTTCTCAAGGGAAGTAATTGAAATTCACTTCTTCAAATTCCTCTAATAAACTCAGTATGAGTTCTCGGTATCGGATTAGGTTTGTGTCTCGGGTTTCCCATTCTCCCCGTAGCTGGTATATCACTAGGGCTGAGTCTTCGAAAACTTCCAATACTTTCATCATTCTGTCCACTGCAGCGCGAAGGTCCATAGTACACGCTTCATACTCGGCAATATTGTTTGTACAATCAAAATCCAATATAGCAGTGAAAGGATAATAATCTTCTTCTGGGGATATGAGCACTGCACCGATTCCATGCCCCATGGCATTAGATGCGCCATCAAAGTACATTTTCCATACTTTTTTCTTTAGGGGAATCTCATCTGCTTGTGAAACATACATCAAATCTTCATCCGGGAAGTCAAAATTCAACGGCTCATAATCTTTCACTACCCGACTTGCTAAGAATTCAGCCACTACACTGCCTTTGATAGCTTTTTGACTTACATATACAATGTCATACTCTAACGATAAAACCTGCCATCTTGCTGTTCTCCCTGATAAAGAAGGTGCTTCCAACATGTACTTGATTGGATCTAGCTTGGCAATCAACCACGTTGTGTGGTACAACAGGTACTGTCTGAGTCTTCGAGCAGTCCAAGCTAAGGCACAGCACAACTTTTCTACCGACGAATATTTCAACTCATAATCTGTGAACTTCTTGCTGAGGTAGTAAATTGCCTGTTCTTTCTTTCCAGTATCATCAAGCTACCCCAAAACACAACCCATGGATCTCTCAAATACTGATAAATACAGTATCATTAGTTTATCCGAAACAGGTGGCATTAATACTGGTGGGTTGGATAGATAATGTTTAACCTTTCAAATGCAATCTGACAACCTTCATCCCATTCTCCTGGATCACGTTTCGAAGTAACTTAAGTATTGGATCACATTTTGTCGGTTAACTGAGAAATAAACCGAGCAATGCAATTCAATCTCCCCAGAAAGCCTCTTACTTCCTTTTGAGTACGAGGTGGTGGCAAATTCTGAATGGCCTTCACTTTATCCGGGTCAATCTCAATTCCCCTTTTGCTGACGACTCCAAAAGTGCATTTTGCCGGATTTAGCTTGAGTCGAAACTTTCTTAGTCGTTTAAAGAACTTCTTAAGATTCGCAATATGCTTCTCTTTTCCTTGTGATTTTGCAATCATATCATTAACATAGACCTCAATTCCCTTATGTATCATATCATGAAACAAGGTCACCATGTCTCTCTGATATGTTGCCCCAACATTATTCAACCCAAATGGCATTACCTTGTAGCAGAAGGTTCCCCACATTGTAACAAATATGGTTTTCTCCATATCTTCCGGTGCCATCTTAATCTATTGTATCCTGAGAATCCGTCCATGAAAGAAAATAAAGAACTCTTCGCCGTATTATCCACTAGAGTATCGACATGGGGCAAAGGGAAATTATCTTTGGGGCTGGCCTTGTTCAAATCTCGTTAATCAACGCACATCCGCACGTTGCCATCCTTCTTTGGTACTGGAACAATATTTGCCACCCATTCTGGATATTTTGCCACCTCTAAGAATCCAGCACCAAATTTCTTCTTCACCTCCTCTTTTATCTTTAACAGCATGTCCGGCCTCATTCTTCTTATCTTTTGCTGAATTGGCTTGCATTCTGGCCTTAAGGAAGCTTATGAACCACAATATCCGGATCCAACCCTGGCATGTCTTGGTAAGACCATGCAAATACATCCACATATTCTTGGAGCAAGGCTATCAATTCACCCTTTATTGGTGATGACAATGAAGTCTCAATTTTGACTTCCTTTATCTCTTCACCATTTCCCAGATTTATCATTTCCAATAATTCCTTATGAGGAAGTACTTGTTTCTCCTCTTGTTCTTTTTTCCTTAATAGATCCGGAGGTAGACCATAATCCTCAGTATCTTCGTTAGCCTCAAAATCACCCGTGCAAATGGGTCTTTCAAAATTAATTTCAGAATTACTGACAGGAAGGTCCTCATATTCCACATTCGTACACCTGTAAATAGGTGGAGAAGAAACAATATAGAAAAATATATATAATGAAAACAAAATAAATAGCAAAAATGAAAGAATATGGACACATTAATATGAATAAAATGCATCATGCTTGTTATTTATTGGATGAAAATGTTTAAACAAAAAGTCCATTACAGAAAAAACTCTTAATATCTCTGGGTAAAGATAATTAAGATTGTTCTTTTTTTTTTAAGTGTTATTTTGGAATAGACTTAAAAACTATGGGCAACTCAGTCGCACTCCAATTGGTCTGTCTATATCCTGGTGGACAAGGTCGCACCATCCAGTTCGCATTGTCACTTTCCATCCCTTCTTTCCAGTCATGTAAATTACCATATCCTGAATCTGCCCCCCTTTATTCATATGGAATTTTTTAAAATCTTGCTCGATCATTATGAGTACATCCTCTGAATTCTTTCCTCAGAATAGAAAACCAGTAGAGCGGAAATTGTGAAGGATTGCTGGGAAAGTCATGGGTTCCCATTCAATATCCATACCTGCGAAACGGGCCATCCTCCTTTGTCATTTCCTTTCAACTTGTTTCCTCCTCTCATGGGCCTCCGGAAGATACCCTAAGCCAAACCGGTCTTTCTTTCCCACGCTTCCATTGCTCGGGCCATCCCTTGAAGATATTTTCCAAGACCTTTTCCAGCCCTGCAGCCCTTTCCCACTGTGGTTCTTACTCTCAGCCTTGTGTTCTTGGACAACCTTGGTTTTGGAATTTTTCGTCCTTTAACGATGAAAATTGCATTTACGAATTCCTAAGATCGAAAAGAACATTCTACGGCATCTTCATTGGGTTCAACATAAGGAGATTCAGTAGATACAGAGGCTATTATGTCTTATTCTCCTGATATAGTGGCCAAATGGCCCTCCATCACAAATTTCAGCTTTTGATGGAGAGACGAGGGTACAGCCCCTGCTGAATGTATCCACGGCCTTCCCAACAAGCAATTATAGGACGGATTAATATCCATGACCTGAAAGTTCACCGTATAGGTGCATGGGCCTATCTCTAGAGATACCTCAATAGTTCCCATTATCTCTCTCCTGGTACCATCAAAAGCCCTAACTATTGTGCAACTCGATAACATATAAGACATATCAACTGGCAACTTAGATAGGGTTGCCAAGGGCGTTACATTTAAAGAAGAACCATTATCCAGAAGCACCCTTGGTAGTATATGCCCCTTGCAGGTGGTTGTTATGTGAAGAGCCTTTGTGAACCCAATACTATTGGGTGGTATTTCATCATAACTGAAATATATATAGTCGTCTGCCACAATGTTTCCCACCAACCTGTCTAACTTTTCTACTGATATGTTGTTAGCCATATATGCCTGATTCAACACTCTCAATAGGGCATTTCTATGTGGCTTCGAGTTTAATAGCGAAGATAAGATGGAGATTCTTGCTGGCTGGCGCTGCAATTGCTCAACCACACTATACTCACTATGTTTTATGAACTTTAAAAACTCGCAGCCTCCTTCTTGTTTGAACTCTTTTATCCTGTTTACCAAGGTTGATCCCCTCTGCTTCTTTTGACAAATCCATCTCAATATGGATTGGTTTAGCTGCTTTCTTCCCTTTGTCCAGTCCTCCATCCTTTCTTGTTGATCCCTGTTCAATGGGCATAACACCTTCCACTTCTTGTTAAGTGCCCCACACCTGTAATATCTTGCTGACTTGATGACCCGAGCATAACCATGCTGCAGTCATATTTCCATGGTGTAGTTTTGTTTTCCTTGTATGAAAAGGAAAAAGGCAAATCTATGGTTAGCTTGGGCGCAATTTCCTCAACAACCGGAGTAGTCTTCTCTGGTTCATCATAATAGATGATCAAAGGTCTTCCTATTCCATAGCCAGCTTCATTCTCAATAACCTCTACTTCCTCCTTTGTCTCCTTGTAAAACTGGGCCTCTCTATCATCCATCATATTTTGGATTTTAGCCAGAAAGTCCCCGCAGTCCTGTATGATATGACCTCTACATTTATGGAACGGGCACCAATTCTACACTCTCTTTGCAACCATTTTTAAACTCTGCATCCCCCACAATTCCTGCCTTAACCATCTCGACCCATACAGTTAACATTAGAGTCTTGACTTTCCTGGCATCCCTTTTTACCCTTCTGACTTCCCCTGTCCATACTGCATTTACCCGATTCTCAGCATGATCGGGCAATGGGTTTCCCGCTACATTCGACCCATTCTTTGACCCAAACTTCACAACTCCGGTATTGATTAAACTTTGGACTTTCTTTTTAAAGGCAATGCAATCCTCAATCGAATGCCCCTGAATTCCTGCATGATATGTGCAGTTGGTATTTGCATTGTACCACCTTGGGTATGGTGGGGTCAAAGGTTTAAGATATACGGGTGTGACAAGTTGGCTTTGTAGTAATTTGGGATATAGCTCACCATAGGTAGTAGGAATGGGATTAAACTGGGGTTTTTGATCGTTCATTGGTGAACGATAGTCATTACGCGCGTGACCTTGAGTATTTGGGATGGTTTTTCGAGGAAGGGTTATTTGTGGGGATATACCAGTTGGAAATGGCTGTTGTGGTATATTGGTATAAGGGAATGGATTTTGGGTAAGGTGGTTCACATTGGGGTAATAAGGATTATACCCCGGATAAGTTGTGTAAGGTGTAGGAGGTGCATATGATGTAGTAAGAGTATAGGGCCTGGAAGGTGTGTATGGTTTAGAAGGTTCATAGGGGTATTGATTGAAACTGACTACATGTGTCTTCTCCTTCTTCTTTGCAGGGAAAACCCTCTTCGGGGTAGCAGACTCACCCTCTTCCATTTTCTCGTTTTTAATGGCAGACTCTATCATCTCCTCGGATATCACCATATCTACAAAGTCCTTGGTGGCACTCCCCATCAATTTATCATAATAAGGTGCTTTCAGGGTATTGATGAAAAGCACTGTAGTTTCCTTGTTGGTCAAAGGAGGTTGTACTTGTGTAGCCAGGTCTCTCCATCTCTGAGAATATTCTTTAAAGCTTTCAGTAGCTTTCTTTTCCATGTTTTGCAGAAGTTAGACGGTCAGGCACTATGTCCGTCACATGCTTGTATTGTTCCATGAAAGCTTTAGCTAGATCCATCCAGGAATAGATCTTAGTACAGGTAAGTTGGTTATACCATCGAGTTGCGGACCCTATCAAGCTATCTAGAAAATAGTGGATAAGCAATTTTTAGTCTTCATCATGTCCGGTTATCTTCCGACAATACATGGTCAGATGTGCTGATGGGTTAGTAGTTCCGTTATATTTTTCAAAGTATGTTACTTTGAACTTTGGAGGAATCACCAGACCGTGCACTAAACTCATCTCTTTGGCATCCAGACTGCCAAATAGCTCCGCTCCTTCAACTGCCCTCAATCTTTCCTCCAGTAGCTGATATTTTTTTTGGGATTCTGCCGTTTCAACCCTCTTCAGCTCAGTCATCTTTGCCCTTTCCTTTTCAGCCAATTCCTCAAAGTCTAGAATGTCCAAATCAATTGGATCAACCCCAATATTACCCCTTTTAGGACCAAAATTTTGTGCTTCAGCCACTGGTTGGATGTAAATATAGGATGCTGCCCCAGTCGGAAGTTTATTTCCCATATGCTGGGATGTATGGCCATTCTTCTGTACCACCTCTAGTCAGTCTTCCTGGTTTACTGCCCCCATTCCTGTAACTAAATTTTCCCCTGGCCATTTCTGCTTCATCATGGTATTCATCATCTCCATGAGTTTGGTCATTTGTTCCCATGACTCCTCTTGAGACTTAGCCAATTGTTCCTGCAGTTCCCTTTGAATTCTTTCCATTCTTTCAATTCTAGCAAGCTAATCGTTCTCCATAGCTCTTGCTTGAAATCGAGTATTGTAGGGGTGTCGAAAGTCTGATTCTTTCTGAGTGCGACCAATTGTACCTTTAGTTTTAAAAACCATGGATTAGAAATTATTGACACATTTTTTATTTTATTTTATAAAAATGAATGAATGAATAAATGACTAAATGTTAATGAATGAAAAAATAAGTAAATGACTAAGTGTATGAATATGAATGAATAATTATAAAGAATAAATGAATGGAAAAATAAATAAATGACTAAGTGTATGAACAATTTATAAAGAATAAATAAATGAATGATTATAAATATAAATAAATGAATGAACAAACAAAATATATAAAGGAAAGAACAAATGAATGATGAAAGCATTTAAAAGTATTGGCCCCGGGATAATTCCAACCACACGGTCTTTCATTGATTTCTTGGAACTATATACAACAAAGAAAAAAAGATCACTGCTTAAGACAATCTGATAATCTGTCTATCCTAATTTAAAAATGCAATTACAAAACACCGGTCCTATAGTAGCTCCCTCGGGTCTTGGACCTTTTTTACTGTCCTCTTTTGATTGCCTTACCCTTCAATCTGACCCCTACTTGTTCACAGCCCTTTGACATGTCAACAGAAGCATCTTCGTGTAAGCTTTCATTAGCTTGTTTTTCAAGTTGATTGGCTCGGGTTTCCTCATGCTTTGCTCTCTCTTTCCAATAGTTCTTCTCCTTCTTGAGGTTTTTGACCTCTTGCTCCTATTCCCTGAAAGTTTTGAGGGTCCCCTCAAACGAAGCGATACCTCTTGTTCTCCAAGTGTAATTCCTGAAGATCGCCCTTAGCAGTGTCCTTTTCTCTCTTGATCTTTTCCTTATCTCTTTCTCGAGTTGATTCCCTATTTTTCATGTCCTCAAGCTCTTCTTGCAGCCGAGCAATCTCTTTGCTCATTTGGGCCTTTTCTTTTTCGAATTCTGCCCTTGCAATTTCTAACTCTGATGGTGCTTCCTTAGGTGGTGGACTCATGAACTGGACCTCTTTTCCATCTGATGTCAACAACCTATCATTAACCCTCAATTCCCTCCATACCAGGTAATTAGGTGTGACGATGTCGGCATATCTAGCTACCTCCACCCGATGAGTTTCCTTCCATACTACTACAATCTCACGTACCTTTCTCGAGTATCCATCTTCTCCATAAGCAAATTCCAAATTACTAAGGTCATGGGTCATAAGAGTAAACGGACGAGATTCTGATTGTCTTAGTACCAGCAGTGGTGCATAGCTTACTCCTCCCCATACTCCCAATAATGGAACCGAAGCTTTATCTCCGCATTTGTACAATGTTGGCATAGGATCTATCCATGGAGCTCTCCAAATTATCATCTCAGCCTTGATATTCCGAAATATGTTGATCCATTGTTCCTCAATCCTATTTTCAAGCCAATCTCTCTTAAGAAATTCACCAATTGGTGCAAAAGACTTCCAATAAAAGCGAAGAGGGAAATTCTCCTGTTTACAAAAATGGCTCTGAACCAATATGTAAAGAAGCTCTATACAACCTATAAAATGCCCTTTTCTTTCCCGTCTATAGAAATTCAGAGATCGGATTGTTTTTCCTATAATTGTCGGGGCTGGGTTTATCTTCTACTCAAGCCTCTCAAAAACATCAAATACCGCCACATCCACATACCTTAATGTCTTTGAGAAGATAACTAAACCATAGATAGCCAAAGAAAACTGTCTCCTTACTTGAATGGATGTGGATTAAGGTCCGTAAAATATCCCATGATATATAGTAGCTTACCCCTTTTCGGACAACATGGTTTTCGACCCAATTTCTTTCCACTCCTAGAATCTTAGACATCTTTTTCTTGAAACCCGGCGTCTTTGTATCCTTCAAATAAATACGGTCGGGAATAACGTTCTCAATATAGCAAGGTCGAATATTCATCTATGGTTGGAATCATACCCTCTCGGTTGAAGGTAAAACACCGATAAGCGGGATTCCAGAATTGCACCACAGCCCGGATCACCTCACCACTGACCTTAACCAGAACTAACAGTGCTATGTCCCCATAAGTCTGAGTGAAGGCTTCTTTTTCTGATATGTTCCATTTATTCCATATATCCATCAATTCTGGAAGATCATTTTGCCTGATAGTAAGATCAACCTCGGCTGGCAATACTGACACATATCACATTTTCAAACAATCCCTATTATCCTGCTGACCTTTCTCGGACTGTTTCCTAACCTCTAAATGCTTCTCGACCACTGAGACATTTTGACCCTCCATGGAAGCCCTTTTGGTTGAATATTATCCCGAGACAAATAACCTTCCATGTGCAAAAAAATGATGACAAGAATGGAAAAAAAAAGAACAAAAAGAAAATGAATTAGTAACGGGAATAAATTCGAATAATACAAAAAACATATAATTCAAAACAATAATTATCCCTGAGGATGCCAACAAAATTTTGGCATTATAACACCCTTGGGACGACACACCAACACTTATTATGGGCATTTTGATGTACGTTCATCATTGTCCTATTTTCAAAAATAAACTTATTCGAAAAGTAGAATAGAAGGTAAAAGAATTGGAAATATTCCTCCATGTGTTCTTAACTTCGGGATATCTAACTGGAAATCCAGCATGGCTTCGTCTAGGTTTACTATATGAAGGTGAATTAGTTCTAAAAGCCCCAAATTGTTCCTCACTGTCGCCGATGAAGGCTAGTAAGGCACCCCGATAAAAGTGGGTTCAATTTGTTAGAGTCTATTTCCCTAGCCCATGCGGATTGGTAATCACGAAGGCTTAGGTAATTTAGTACTCCGGAAGTGTTTCACTAGCCCATGCGGATTCTTAATCATGAAGGCTTAGTTACTTTGCTCCCACCTAAAAGGATGGAACCTGAGTATAGGACTCATGATATGCAAATGTACGTGTAGTGTGTGAGCAGAAATAACAAACCTTTCACCACCTATTCTACATCCCTTATTCTAAATGCCCCAACAAGATTAAACAACATAAGTCATCAATTAATCAATAAATGAATATATGCACCAAAATAACCAGAGAACAATTATAATATATATGCACATGAATATGGACATATTTAAAAACATTTTATTATTTTCAAAATTCTCCTTATTTAAAAAAATGTGGGAATTAAAATTAAATACCAATTAAACCAACAAAACCGAGACTTTGATAATACACGACTAATTCTAGGCCTGACTCTCTAATGTCCCTAGCGGAGTCGCCAAGCTGTCACAACCTAGAAAATAACAAGTTCATCACAAGACTTTATTATTCGTTAAGCGTGACATTAAAAAAAACCGAGGAAATGTCAACTTAATTCCTCTACAAAAACGAAGGTTTTGAAAATAACCTTGAAAAATACATGGAGTCGCCACCAATCTTTTTTGGCTAGGTGCGATCGGCCACCTATTAAAATCGGTTCTATAAAACATTTTAAAATTAATTAAAACATTTTTTTAAAACCAATTTCAAGTCTGCGTTTTAAACTAGAGAAATCAAAGAAGCGGGTTCGGGACTCGGTTACGTGTGGGAAAGGATTAGCACCCCCACAACGCCCGTATAAAATGGTATCTTATTAATCGTGTGTTATCTCAAGTCTCGGTAAAAGTCGCTTTTTAATTTGGTATTTCAAGTTAATTCCCAATTAAAACAAAAATAATTCCATTTTTAATTGAAAATGATCCGAAATTTATTAATTCAAAATTTTTCTATATTCCCTAACAAACGTGGCAAAATATATAAATTTTTATTAGTTTGGAAAACTTTCTGAATCATTCTTATTTTAAAGAAGATATTCCGCTATTAATGATAATTGATGATATCCTCCCCAGCAAATCCGGTAGAGAACTCATGAATTATTTTAACTCGGGAATATCTTTATTTTATTGAAAATCATTACCTTTTTCAAAATATTTAAAAATATATATATGAATACGAATATGTGTGACATAAATAAAATGACATAGCAAAGTCTAGATAATATAATGCAACCTAAATGGTATGATATAATTTAAATGTCTTAGCATATTCTAAATGAAATGAAATGAAATATCCTAAGTCATATGATATATTCTAAATGAAATGAAATGACCTAGGTAACATGATATATTCTATATGAAATGTAATATCCTAAGTCATATGATATATTTTAAATGAAATAAAATATCCCAAGTGACGTAATATATTCTAAATGGAATAAAATTATTTAAAAGACATGGCAAATATAAATGATATGGCATATAATCTAAATGATATGAAATGACATGAAATATAAAATAATGCTAACATATAATATGCATGACAATAAAAATAAAAATAATAATGCATGAACATAGTATATGCTAAATAATATGACAAAAATACTAAATAAAAAACAGAGGATATCATGAAATATTCAAAACCATATAAAAATTAATATAATATCAAAAATTTAAATCAAAGACAATAACACCATCATGAAAATTGACATAGCAAAAATCACATATTATATAGTATGCATGAATATGGAAAATACAATGCATGAGAATGTATTATTTCCTTTATTAAGAAAATCCGTATATCTAAAAAGATATTCGGCTACCTTAGGAAAATATATCAAATTAAATATTCCAAAACCAAAATACTTTGTGATTGTTTGAAAACAATTTTGAAAAGCTTAGATTAAAAATAAAAAAACTTAGCTAAACCACTTTTAAATGACTATAATTTCCTAAGTTTAAAATCCCAGACTTGACCACCCTTAATCCGAGATTTAAAAAATCATTTTTAGAGTTTAAAAAGGCTTAGAAACAACCCTAAGTCAGTAGCTAAACTTCCTAATCAGCCCCCTCTAAGTAACTTAACCAAAACAGAAAAATGATTTTCCTTCAAATTCAATTCTGCCTCTACTGTCCAGTTTTAAAGCACTATTTTTTACCCTATTTTTAAAAATTCAAAAAAATATAAAACAAATACTGGAGACTCAGGATATGTAAAACTACATGGGAAAAATCGGTTATATTTTCTGATTAAAGATGATTGCCCAGAAAAATCGAGAAAGTACGAGTACTAGGTGAAAAAACTGTTTTGTCAAAACAGATTTTTTTGCCTTTGATAAAATCATTTAAAAATCAAAGTAAAAATGTTAGAGACTCTCCTAAAGACTCACAAACAATAGCTAACACTTTGAAAAGTTAGGCAAAAATTGGCTAAGTAAAAAAAATCACAAAGGTAGAATAATCAATTTGACAACTCTTTAATTTTCCACAAGTATGCTCAAAATGAGCATGACTTTGAACCATTGATTGGTCTAAGTCATAAATCAAGTGGCAATGACATGAAATGCATGAAAATACAGCAAATATGATGCATGAAATGCATGATTTAAAACCTAAATGACATGAAAAATGCATGGCATCAATAAAATGACCTAGACCTAAATAAACTTGCATGGCATTTAATGCAACCTAGGTCTAAAATGCATGAATATGCATCGCAAAGCAAACCAATCCTAAACCTAAAGAATGCATGACAATAACACAAACATATAGCATGCTTAAATAAAATACACAACCAAATATCATGAAAATGCAAACCTATCAACTAGCATGATGAAAATGCACATGCAAAGCATAAAATATGAGGGGTGGCCGAATGGTCTCATACTTTAAAATGAGCATGGCATTTTCACAAACACATGATATACTAGCATGCATAGCTAAAGAATAATACTCAAATCATGCAAATATAAAGTAAAGGCATGAAAACCAATAGGCATTTTCACAAACACATAGATTAACAAAATGTAAAACATAAACAAACTTAAACATTTTGAAAACAGAAAATCAAAAATGCAAGACAAGTAAAGTAAACATGATAACAAGATAATAGACTCAAAAATGGAAACAAGCAAGCAACCAAATCAAAACAAGCTTCATGTTTATGTATTTGAAGAAGATTTAGAGCATCCAAACTTGTTAAACATCACTAGAATCATGAAATAAAGAAGCAAAACAGCAACTACCAAAAACAATAAGCCATTCGACCAACTCAAAAATAAGAGGAAAAAAAATTTCAAAAGCTTTTTACAAGAAAGAATCAAGAATGAACTTAAAGAAGAATATTAAAAACACTTATTTTAAAAAGAAAAATCAAAAGAAACTCACCAAAATATTAATCAAAACAGCAAATCAAGAATGGAAAATCAAAGAAAGTGCAAGAGTATGGTGCTTAAAACAACCTCTAGAAGCTATATTGCAAGCTTTTTCTCTTCTAAATTTCTTTTCTTTTCTTTTCTTTTTGTCTTTCAACAATGGAGAGAAAATCAGCCAAAAACAAGAATGAATAGCTGAAAACGAAAGAGAGAGACCCTCCCCTTGTAGTGGCCGAATGGCTTGTAAGATAGCTAGGATGTTGTCATTTTTTTTCCAACCAATTTTGATCCAAAGGATATTGATCCAAGATGTTTAAAATGTGAAATTATCACCCTTAGATTAGGTAATCAGCTATCCACAATTACAGCTGTTCAAGAATCTTAAGCCATTATGTTGACATTCTCCCTCTTCATGCATTGGTCCATGTGGCTTAATTACAAAGGCTTGATAAAAAAATAACTACCTTCATCTTCATTGTTGGCCTTTTGATTAAAAATCAGAAAATATTTGCCCACTCTTGGGCCTTGGCTGTTTGAGCCCTCATCTTCCAGTCCAATCTCTATTTTTTCAAAAGGCAAGAAAAGCCATTTTCGGTTTCTTCGGTAAAATGACCTTTTTGCCTCCCGAACATAAATAAATAGAAAACGGACTCCAAATTCAAATTTTATTTTTTCAATACTTTCAAAATAATAAAAATTGAATTCTAGAGGTCGTCAAAATTGTTCGAGCCCATTTACTATTTATTTGGATTTTTTCTTCCAAAATTACCCTTTTGTGCTCCCAAACTTTACCACCTTTTAAACGAGCTCCAAATCCAGATTTTTCTTCACCAATATCTTCCAAATAATTTAAAAGTATGATCTGGAAGTTTTCATAATTTTTGGAACTCATTTGGTATTTTTTTCGGGATTTATCTGCTTGAATTACTATATAGTGGGCCTGGGATTTGGCCATTTTGCAAACGAACTCCGAATTTGGATTTTCTTACGCCAATCTCTTCCAAATAATTTAAGAATGGGATCTGCAAATTTTTAGAATTTTTGGGGTTCATTTGCTATTTTTTCGGGATTTATCTTCTTGAATTTCTGCATAGGGGACCCGAGATTTGGCCATTCTGCAAACGAACTCTGAATCTGGATTTTCTTTCGTCAATCTCTTCCAAATAATTTAAGAATTAGATCTGCAAAATTTCAGAATTTTTGGGGTTCATTTGCTATTTTTCCAGGATTTATCTTCTTGAATTTCTACATAAGGGACCCGGGATTTGGCTATTTTGCAAACGAACTCCGAATCAGGATTTTCTTTCTCCAATCTCTCCAAAATGTTTTAAGAATGAGATCTGCAATTTTTCATAATTTTTGGAGCTCATTTGCTATTTTTCCCAAATTTTCTAATTTTGCCCTTTTGCCTCTGAAACCCGATTTTGCTCAAAACAAGTTCAATTTTCATATTTTCTTCAAACTGAGCTTTGGGCTATCCTTTTTTAATCACTCCTCATCAATTAGGTGCTTTAGTCTTACCGAATCGGGCCATTTTTGTAATTCTTCCAAATTTCACCGAAATTCACCAAAAACCCTAATTCTCGATTTTCTTCCGAATTGATTTTTCTTTCAGTTTTTCTTCTAAGTAGCTTCTCCATTACCCATAATCAGTGCTTACCTTTCATTTGGAACCTTCAATTTCGACCAATTTGATCGTTTAAGCACTTTCCCCAAATTTCCTGGACTATGGTTTCCTTTCTACTGAATCTCCGTAACCCAACTTTCGAACTCCATATCTTTCAATGTAGACCTCGGATTATCAAAATTCTTTCGCCATTTTTCAATTGAACTTCAAATCTTGATTTTGAAAGTGGGTTGACTTTTTTAGTAGTTGACTTTTTAAGGTTGACTTTTTGGGGTTGACATTTTCAAGTTTGACTTTTTATCTCACCTTCGTAGACTAAGTCTCGGAGTACCACCTATAGGATGAAAAAAGTCTTTTTACATTCTGAAACATCAATTTAGGAAGAAAACATACTTGTTTTAGTGGTTCGGACAAAACTAGGTGTCTACACCCACATTTTTCAATAATAAGGAGAATTTTGAAAATAATAAAATATTTTTAATATGTCCATCGATACTCATGTGCATGCATATTATTATTGTTCTCTGGTTATTTTGGTGCATTTAGTTATTGCTTAATTGATGTTTTACATTGTTAATCTTATTGGGGCAGTTAGAATAAAGGTTAGGTAGTTGGTGAAAGGTTGGATTGTTCCTCCTCACACACGACACTTGCTTTTTCATAACATGAGCTCTATACCCGAGTTCCGTCCATTTAAGTGGAAGTAAAGTACCTACACTTCGTGTGGCAATAGCCTCCGCATAAGCTAGCGAAACACTTTCGGAGTATCAAATTACCTACGCTTCGTGTGGCAATAGCCTCCGCATAAGTCGAGGAAATGAACTCTAACGAATTGAACCCGCTTTCATCGGGGTGCCTTACTAGCCTTCACCGACGACAGTGAGGAACAATTCGGGGCCTTTAGAACCGATTCACCATCATATAGTGAACCTAGGTGAGGCTATGCTAGATTTACTATTAGATATCCCGAAGCTAGGAAACGCTAGGAGGAACACTACTTAACTTTCACTAATTATTTTATTTTATTATGTTTTTTATCTTATTATCCCATTACTGATTCGTGTTTTTTTGTTTTGTTTTGTTTTTGTTTTCATTTCATGCATCATGGTCATTTAGGGATATTTGCCTTAAATCAGGTGCCAACCAAAGAGTTTTTTCATTATAGTCATGAAACACCGAGACCTTCTATGTGTATCAGTGGTTAGCAAGACATACCAGGAGGTCAGAACTGAGTCCGAGACGAATCAGTGCGACAAGAGAGATTGTTTGGCTGTGGGTTTTACATCTGTACTTCCTGAGTCTATTCACTTGGATTTTGTTCGAAATGATTTAGTGGAATTAAAGGAAATTTGGAGATAGTGGGGATTTGATAGGAAGAATGAATTCACTAGGAAATATGGTGATATAGCTCTACTTCTTCCAATCGAGGTGGACTAGCAGCTGATTAGGGCCATAGTACAGTTCTGGGATCCTTCGTACCGGTGTTTCACTTTTAATCAGGAAGATATGGTAGCTACCCTTGAGGAATGTTCTATCTTGCTCCGTATTGAGTCAGCAAATCCGGATAAGTTCTATTCGAAAGAGCAGAAAACAATCGAGCTGTCAGAAGAAGCTTTCCAAAGTAATGGGTATGGATATCCCGGTAGGTTTCTTATAGTTCGAGTGATTGCATTCTTTTGGTATTCTTGCGAAATTATATCAAGAGCAACCCGGATGGTGATTATATGTTGGATGTCTTTGCTCTGGCTATTTATGGTTTGGTCATATTTCTGAAAGTGGAAGGTCATGTCGAAGTAACCGTAGTGGATTTCTTTGATCGGTTGGATAAACATATTGATCCTTCTCATGCAATGCTTGCTGAGACGATCAGGTCACTTAGTTACTGTCGGAGAAAAAGAAAAGGGCGTTTTGAGGGTTGTGTACAGCTTCTATACGTCTGGATTCAGAGTCATTTTTGGGGAGATGATAACGGGAAGCTTCAGCCCTATATGAAGACGTGTGTTCCTCTTACATAATTCAACAACAAGAAATGGTCCAAGAAAGGGGATAATAAACAATGGATCAAGACTCTCTGTTACTTAGGAAAGGAGGATATAACTTGGAGGGCTCCGTGGATGCCACTTGGGTCGATCTTGTATCGTTGTGGTGAGAATTTATGGGTTCCACTGTTGGGAATTTGGGAGCCATTAGCTATGCACCATTATTAGTGCGGAGGCAATATGGATCCGAGCAGTTTATCTCGATGACTCATGAGCTTATCTCGATGGACTTCTCTTATGGTGAGCCCGGATATATGGGGAGAATATGTCAAGTCATCATGGCATGGAAGGAACTATACCGGTCACAAGTGGGTAGGTATACCGACAACGCCACTTTGGCATATCTAGTATGGAGGGCCAAGAAGCTTCGCGACATTGTGCTTCCCACCGAAGATGCCTCTATTCATCCAATCGTTCTTCAGCGTGAACCGATAATACCGTTAGAAGTTGAGCTAGTTAGGCAAGAATTAGAAAAAGACAAAGGGAAGTTGAAGCAAGAATGTGATAAGCTTCAAGAAGATGTCGAGGATTTGAGGACTAGGCTTGAGATCCAAGAGACCAAGAAAAGAAAAGTGGTCACGAAAAGGGATACAGCATTGGCCGATATATTAGATCTGCATCAAGGAAACAAGAAGATAAGGGCCATAGGAAGATTTACGGGAGCCAGCATTTCTTATAAAGAACATGAGAAAGAAATGAAGAAACTTCAAATAGAATTGGATTATTGGAAGAGTAAGGCCAAGGAAGGTAAAGAAAAAGAGTCCGAGTTTTCTCAGGAGCGGCAGAATTGGGAAGAGGAACATTCTTTGATGTCAACCCAGCTAGAGATATGTCAGCAAGAAAATGAGCAGTTAAGGTTCAGGTTAGGAAATGAGAAAGGAAGAACATCCCTGATGCGCAAGGAGAATGAGTCACTCTATGCGACTATTCAGACCATAGAGCAGCAGCCGCCAACCGAGAAAGTCGACATCACAAATATAGTCCGAGAATACTGACAGGGCAAGTGAAAGGGTTGAAAGGGTAAAGACTTCGAGAAGTATGATCAGTGCCTGTGGCATCTCTTGAAGAAGTTTAAGACTAGTATGAGTAAGTATTTCTATGTAATTTGATGTTAAGAAATGGTTGTATGAAGTTTTCCATGAATTAATGAAAAAAACCTTTGGCTTTGGGATCCGATTTTAAGGTAAATACCATTAGTTTCATGAAAGCATTCTCCATTTACCAATTCATTCATTCATTCATCTCATTCATTTATTTGTTTGTTGATAGATGTGTATCATTTTGAAATCATGCTACAGTCCTAACATGCATGGTCATTCATTTGTAGAATACATTTGTGATATTCATGGTCATTCTTTGTATATACCTTCGTATTATTTCATTTATTCTTTACATGTATCATTTTGATGTCATGTTACAATCCTAACATGCATGGTCATTCATTGTAGAATACATTTGTGATATTCATACAATTGGGGTATTTTTATGCTTCAATCGCACTATTTATGTCATTTGGATAGCAGAGATCAGCACGATCTCAGTAGAAGAAAAGGCCCTTCACTCAAAGGCCTTTTATTATTATAATCTTTGTGGTTAATTTTTTTATATAATAAATTATATTATTATATAATAAATATATATTTTATTTTTATAAATATATAAAATTTATTATTATAAAATTAATAGGAATTAATTAGAAATAAATAATTACATGAATAATAAAAAATAAATACAAAAATATTATTTGATATATTTTTATAATTTTTATTAATAAAATTATTATTTGACATAAATATAATTATTTATTAATTTTATAAATATCAAATAAACTAAAAATTTTATTATATATATATACATTTTAATCTAATTTCCTTAATGGTTATTTTTTTCTTACTATAATTCATCTCACCGCCATCGTTATTTTTGCATTCAAATACATATCCCACCACTGATTTTAATCTCACCGTTACAGTATCCAATTTTATCGTTATAGTAATTAATCTCATCATTATCACTATTTTTAATCTTAATAAAATCAATCATACCATCCATTCAAATGGACCATTAGAAGGGGACGCTTCAAATCAAAATATCAAGACATTTTTAAATTTCGGGGAATTGTAAACACCATGCATTCCTGGAGATTAAAGAATGAATCGAGCTTGGAGGGTACGTAAGATTTTAATATTCAGCTAATTACTTAAGATGTTTTAAATTAATTAAATTGTGATTAAAACAATAATTATTTAAAAAAGAATTTGTGAATTGTAGTTTGAATTGTAAATAAATTAATTAACTTTATGATTTATGCACGGAAAAAGAGCTAACAATTAATAATAATACAAGTATCATATTTTGAATTTTATATTAATTAAGTTTTGATTTTTTAATTTTCTTATATAAAAGTTAGTAATATTTATTGTTAGGATGATTGTAGCTCATTAGTTAATACTTACTAATTATTATTTAATAGTATAATTTTTAATATATTTTTTAAAAATAATTTTCAACATATTACATATGTCTAAAAATAAATAAATATTAGATTAAATTAAAGATTTAAGATTTTTCATATACCCAATATAATTTTAATCTATAATTTTTTTTAAAATTTTAATTAGTGTTATTTGTATTTTAATTGAGTTATTCGTATTATTTGTGTCGTATAAATTTAAATTTTATTGTGGTGTCCAATTTAAACAAATTAGTTTTAAACGTGTTAGTCGTGTTGTATTGCGTGTAACACGTATAATAAATGTGTCATGTTTGTGTTTTTAATTTTGACATGTTTCATTATTCGTGTTGTTTTCGTGTTTTAATTATTTGCGTCGTGTCTAAAATGAGACACGACACGACGAATCGAATTGTCAAGTCTAGTTGGTAGTATAATTTTGTAACTTTACAAATGGGTCAAAAATAGACAAAATTCATGTGTTTGTATTTTGTTCGTATTATTTTTCATGCCATAATTGTGTTTAAAATGTTATATATTTATATAGATTTAACACGTTAATAATTTATGTTATATAGATTTTGATACGTTTGTCTATTTGTGTCGTATTCGTATTTTTTTTTTGTCGTGTCATATTTTGTGTCGTATTTTAGTTATTTTTCTCGTATCGTGTTCGTGTAATCGCGTTATGTCCAAAATTATCAGATCTAATTAAAAAAATACCATATATTTCATTTTCTTTCTAAATTTTTATTTTAAATTTTTTAAATATACCCTTTAGGGTTTTTGTCATCTTTATAGGGTTTTGTCATCTTTCTAATCTATTTTTAAAATCTAAAAATTTCATAATAATGAATAAGATAATTAATCATCTTTTTCTTTTCTTTTTTATTATTATTACAAAGTTAATCATCTTTGTCAAAACTATGTTAAGTAGAGAAAAATTACCTACCAACCAACATGGAGTGACCGCCAACGGATGATTCAATTTCACGCTTCTTGGCATTATGATTTCATTGATTTCTTAGCTTTAGTACTTTATAAGATTTAATTTTTGACATAATTTTTGAGATAAAAAATTATGTTTTACCGTAATTTTAATGTTAAACAGATAAAAAATAAAATTTTACGATTTAGAAGCTGATTTTTTAATAAAATAACTTTATTATTCTCAAATCTCTAAAATTTTATTATTTTAAGCATATTTTTTTTTTTAAATTCTCACATCATTTGTTTAAGAGTTTATATTTGATGTAATGACAGTGTATGAATCTTATACACTATCAGTGCACTAAAATATGATACCTCATTAATGAGTAAAGAAAAAAAGTCATGAAGGATCTATAAATAAATAAACACAGCCACATGCACTGCAAACTACCTTTAAAAAAGTAGTTTATATTTATTTATAGGTCCTTCACTACTTTTTTTCTTTGTTCATTAATGAGGTGTTGTATTTTAGTGCACTGACAGTTTATAAGATTTATACACTATCAGCAAATATAAACTCTTTTATTAAACCAATACCAAACACTTTTGCTATATTTGGAAACATGAATTTGAAAATTTGGATTTCATTTGCTATATAAATTGTGATAATGAAGTGTATACTTTATGTAGACTTGGTAATTCGTGTATCCGTGTCGTGTTCGTGTATTTTGTCTTGTCATAATCGTGTTTAAGGTATTTTATATTTATATAAACTTTGATACGTTAATAATTCGTATTAAATAGATTTTGAGACATTTGTGTATTCGTGTCATGTTTGTGTTATTTTTTCGTGTTGTGTTTGTGCCGTGTTTTTAGTTATTTTTCCGTGTCGTGTCCAGTATTACCAAGTCTACTTTATTTATAAATTAGTAAAGATTCAATATGATTATATATTTGAAAGGTATAAAAATATGAATTTCAAATTCACAAATAGCTATAAGTATTTCAAATTCACCACTAGATAGGCATCTAACAAATTCATGGATTTGAAAAATAATTATCAATGTTATATTTACATGTGTTTTATTACATAATTTACATTATTTTTGAAATATAAATCCATCTTTTGAAATCTAAATTCTTAAACGCAACCTTTAAAAATTTTAAATCATATTTTTTCACTATATTAGTTTCAATCTAATTTTTTTTAACAATAATACTAAACTAACCCTTGGACGCCTCTCCTCTACTTTTCAAAATGGAAACAAATGATTCCAATCTACTTGAGTTTGGCTTTGCATTCCCAACATCGTTGAGCTTTGTATGTTTTGTTCCGATCCAACCGACAATGATGACCCCAAAAGCAATAAAATTGTATTCCAGCACTAATTTCCCATTGTTTATGGTTAATGACTCAGTTTCTTCCCCCATTTTTTTCCCCTTCTCTTCTTGCATGATTAATGGTCGTTTAACTTTAACCAAGATCAGTCTTGGTCTTGGAAACTTCTCACCAACTGGCCTGGAAGCCACCCTGTTGATGGTCTTTTAGGCTGTTAGCTAGAAGAGAGCTTAAGGGAGAGGACTATATGAGAATTAGGAAAGCTTGCAAAGAAGAACAAACAATTAGAAAGGTGTCGGAGTTAGGATTTCGCGACGCACTCTGATATTTAAATCAACAAATATCTAAGGAGAAAGGATGTAAAAAGAAAATAGAGAATAACGGTAAGAGAAAATAAAATTGTTGGAGTATCAAAATGTAACATAAATTTAGTGCCTTTATCTCATCATTTTATATCTGAAATTTTGTGCAACTGATTATAATTAGAACTATCCTCCTTTAACCTGTTAATCTATAGTCCGGCTGACGACTGGACCTTATTTGAGCTTCCAACCCAATTCATTATCGGGCATTACGCAGCCCAAAGTGGAACTGATGTCATTTAGGTTCATTTCTTGAAGTTGTCTAGTAGGTGTGTGGAGGTTGAGACAAAGTTTTGGGTAGGTTTCAGCTGAACGATTGTAACATACACCATAGCTATATTTCTCTGGTTTAGTTGAACTTGAAGCATGAGCACAATTATGATAATGTGAATTTTCTTAAGCATGTAACCATGCAAGCAAAGATTGGGGCGTAACAATCAATATTGAGACCTACCCAATGAAATATCATGTCATGGTTGAATTATGGTAGATCATGGGTAAATCTCGTCTTTTTTGGACCCAACAATTTGATATCTTGTATACATCTTAATTTGCAAGGAAATAGAGGGATGTTGATGTTTTTTTGGTGTCGGAGTTGATGAGTCCAAGGAAATTGTTAAAGAGTGAAAGAGTTGGATCTGTGAACATATAGAAAGTTAGAAAAATGTGCTTCGATATTTAAATCAATAAAAATTAAAAAAAAGTAATTTAGTAGACTGAGAAAATAAGCAGAAGGCCGAAATGTTCTTAAAATCAAAATCATTGGATCTGTGTCTTACCTACTATTTTATACCCGAATTTTATGTAACTATTTGTTTGACATGTGTTTTATGTAAGGATGATAGACATCTGTCATGTGGTCGTCCAGATAATATCAATATAGCAAAGGAAAAAAAAAAAAGGTTAAAGAGAAATAAATAAAAATTTAAAATTTTCGATTTTTTCGATATTCAATCTTACTAATGTTAATTAGTGGAGTGGTTTTCTGTATATCAGTCGAATCTAGACAAAGCAAGTACTGCTAACAGGAGGACTTTACATGTAGTTTTGTAATAAGAGCAAAATCAAAGCCGTAAGGGCTGGTTTGATTATTTCATCTCAGTTTAACAACCGAGGGGAATTTATAAATTTGATAATTTTAAATACGATAAAAATATAATATATTTAATAAATATAAAAATAATATTAATAAACACAATATATTCAATACATATATTATATTTATATTTAAAATTTTAATAAATTTAATAATTGTGTTATTTTCATATTTATACAATTAACGTAAGAAAAAAAAAAAGAAAGACAACACATATACAAAAATTACTTAGAGCTAGTTTAACTTTGTTGTTGGAAAAAATTTGGGTTGAAAAAAGCTTAAGTTGAAAAAAATGTGTTTAAAAAGTATGGTGAAAAATTATGGTTTAAAAACTTTTAGGTAGTGTTTGGTATCATTTCTAATATCACTATGGTAATTTAATCATCGAGGTGATCTCATTAATAGGGTGATCTTATTATTCGTGATTTGTGATCACTTTGTTTGGTTAGTAATCATTAATTTTTGAAAATTAAAGGTCACTGTGTTTGGTGTTACTAAAAACTAAATATTATTTTGTTCAAAAGTACCAAAATAATCATGCATATTGTAATAATTACACAAGTTAATGATTTTAATGTTATTCAAAAATAATAATTAGTAAAATATTAGTAATCTTTTATTTACTCTATAATTAGGTATAATTAAATTATAATATTAACAAATATATTTATTAATAAGTAAACTAATATTTATAATATAAATTATGTAAAAAAACATTTGAATTAAAAATAACACTTATATCTATTAAAATCATAATTAAAGAAAATAAAAAATTTTGTTATATATATATATAACATTTTAAAATAAAAAAAAGTTAAAAGAAATTAGCACTAAATTTAGTTTTTGAACTTGGTAAAATGAATATTAGTTTGAAAATATAAAAATTTATAATATAAAATAAATATAATTTTGAGAGAAAGTAAGTTTTTAATTCATATATTAAATGGGTAATATTGACTATAGTTGATTTTACATATCACTTCACCTTAGTGATAAAAGTTTCCCATCATTTTAGATGGGAATTGAATCACCCTCCAGATCTGATCACTCTCGGTGATCCAAGATCACTGCCACGTAGGATCACTGTATACTTAACAAACATAGTGATCTATTCACCGTGTGTAGATCACCATGATTTTTGAAGTGATCACCCCATGCCAAACACCATCTTAAGTGTTTAGCATTATTGTGAAAAAATGTTGTAGGAAATTGAAATTTCAAAAAAAGATATGTTTAAAGTAATAAAAATGTTGAGATTTGAGGATAATAAAGTCATTTTATCCAAAAGCCAGCTTTTAAAGCCTAAAAGCTATATTTTTTTAGTTTTTTGGTTTGGTTTTTCAAACAATTGTTTCAATAGGAGAAGCTAAATATTTTTATCTGTTTAGCATTGCGTTTGCAGTGAAAAGCAACTTTTAACCTCAAAAATTGTGTCAGAAGCAATGCTAAAAGAGGCCTTAATCTATCTTCAGTGCTACCAACCTTTTGTTGGTTGATTTAGACATCGTTTAGTATTGTTATTGGTAAAACTTTTGATATAAAAAATTGTGTTTCATCATAAATGCAATGCTAAACGGATAAAAAATTTAGCTTTGTGATTAAAAATTATGATTTGACAATTCAAATAAAAAAACCAAAAAAATTTAGCTTTTGCTGTTTGAAAATTGACTTTTGAATAAAATAATTTTATTATTTTTACATCTCTAAATTTTTATTATTTTAAACATATATTTTTTTATGACATTTTAATTTTTCATATCATTTTTTCACAGTAATACCAAATACTTAAAAAAGTTTAAACCAAATTTTTATCACATTTTTTAATTTTAATTTTTTTCAACTCAAATTTTCTCTAATTCTAATTTTTTTCTAACAATAGTACTAAACTAACCCTTGATTTATTTGGTTTTGTAGGCTGGTTGTGTGGGTTCATAAATTGGATAATAAAAACTGAGGAAGCAGAGACAGAGGCAGAACAGCATCACGTGAACCCTTAATTGGGGCTAATTGACCCATAATAACTGCTTTACAACATGATTGCTTCTCACATGCTCCTCTGCCTGCAACTGCAACTGCAACTGCAATTCATCAAATCTTCACTTACTACTACTACTGCTGCTATTATCTTTTAGAAGTTAGGACCATTGCACCTTTCCTTTACAAATGGCAGATAGATAAGGTTAAGGTGGCACTGGGTTTTTATTTCTTTTCTTTTGGGTAACAAAATGGTGTGCAGTGCGTGGCAGATTTTTAAAGCAGTAGGTGCAGGCAACTGTAAGCTTTAAAACACAACAATTTTAAAAACAAAAATAAAAATAATCTCATATCATATATCATATCATGTGATTTGATTTGATTTGATTATATGGATCCGCTGCCTTAACTTACAAATTTTGCTAAAAACGTATTTAAATATTTTTTTATATAAAAAAAAAATCAATGTTTAGTAATGTTGATTAAATAATATTTAAAAAATATATAATCAATCAATTAATTTTTTTTTGTATTGAGTAAAAATAATATATTAATATTAAATGCAAAATATTTTTAAATAATATTTTATTAAATTTTAATCAATATTTATAGATATTTGTTAATCAATTTTTTAAAAACTAATTAATATTATTTATAATTAATATTATATTATAATAATAGATAATTTTATTCATCATTTTATATTGATTAAAAGTAATTCATACATTTCTTAAAAATACATTTTAAAAACACATCATAAAAATTAAAATATATTTTCAATTTTGAAATCATATGATGTATTTTTTAAATTTTGAGTTTTGCTAACGAATATTTTTAGGGCATTTTTTAAGATTAATTAATATATTATTTATAGTAATAATATTGTATTAAATACAAAAATTGATAATTTTATTCATCATTTTTAATGTATTGATTCAAAATATTATTATATTTAATAATTTTAAAAAGTGCTTTTAAAACATTTGTTAACAAAATTCTTAAAATTCTTGTAATGTTTATATATTTTTAAAATATATATATATATACTATTTATTATATAAAAATAATTTTAAAAAATATCCGTATAATATTCGTTAACAAATATCATACGTGTAATCCTTTATGTTTGTAAATCTCTCTGCCTCATGCATTCTTCTCGACAATCGCCTTCCCACCTTGAGTAAAGTAAAAAACAAACAAACTTCAAAACCTGCTTATCACCTGCCTTTTAACGACTCTCCTCCTTCACCTTAAATTAAAAAGGCCTGGACGAACTTCGGACATCTCCCACTACTGGGGACTAGCCCAATGCCACCGCCACCCGCACCTGCACCGCCGTCTACTCCTCCGCCTCAGCAAAAGAAGTAAAGACGAAGAAATGGCGCAATCCTTTAAACTCGAAATTAACACTCTCCTAAACAAGCTCGGCGACAGAGACACCTTCGCTCTCGCCGCTGCTGAGCTCGAGTCCGTTTCTAGAAACCTCGATACCACGTCACTTCCGACTTTCCTATCCTGTATTCTTTCCGTTGATTCCTCCGATAAAGGCGGAGTTCGAAAGCAATGCGTGAAGCTCATTTCTGTTTTAGCCGTTACTTATCCAAATTCTCTCCCACACTTCCTCCCTAAAATCCTCTCTAGCCTCCTCCGTCGCCTCCGTGATCCCGACTCCGCCGTCCGCTCCGCCTGCATCGACGCTGTATCTTCTCTCTCCGCTAACCTCACCAAATGCAACTTCTCCTCTTCGATTTTGAAGCCTTTGAGCGACGCGCTTTTCACGGAGCAAGAACCGAACGCGCAGATCGGTGCGGCATTGAGTTTGGCGGCGGCGATCGACGGGTCACCGGACCCGGAGCCGGTTAGGCTGGGGAGGATGCTGATGAAGCTGGAGAAACTCGTGAAGTGCGATGGGTGCAAGGCGAAGGCGGCGGTTTTGGTGGTGATCGGTAGTGTGATCGGGTCGGGTGGGGCGTCGAATTTGGGTCAAGCAATGATGAAGGGATTGGTTGGGTGCTTGATTGGATTTCTGAGTAGTGACGATTGGGCAGCGAGGAAGGGGGCGGCAGAGGCGCTTGGGAGGTTGGCGGTGGTTGAGAGGGATTCATTGGCTGAGTTTAAAACTGATTGCATGAAAGTTTTTGAGGCTAGAAGATTTGATAAGGTTTTTTGCTTTTTAACATATACTACTAGTTTTTGGCTTAATTTTGATTTAAATTCTAGTAAGGTCATTTATATTTTGGTTTACATTATTATTATTTTTTTTTCAATTGTTTTTAATGTTAGTGCTATATTTGGATGCGGATCATTATATAGGTAAAGGCTGCTAGGGAGGTTATGAGTCAGATGTTGGAGGCGTGGAAGCAGGTTCCCGATGTTTCAGAAGAGGCGTCGCCACCGCCTCGATCGCAGGCTTCTTCTAAAGGTAATGTGATGATCTGCTTCTGTTTGGTGGGCGTTAGATCTCCTGGTAATGTGTTCTAGTTAATCTGGTAGATCGATTGTCTTCTAGAATATCTAAATTAAAAATGTTGCATTGCATCAAAGCATCTTTGTTTTGAACTGGTTATTTGGTAATTGTTTATTTGTAAGTCGCCAAGCTTGATGTGATCCATTTTTTTTGGAATAATTTGACCATTTTTGGCAACATAAATCTGATTTTGTTTACTTATATACTGGATTTGGTTCTGTTCTGATAACAGAGGATGCAAGTGATGCGTCTTGCTATCCACCGGGCTCGAAAATTTCTACCAATGCGGATGTTGCAGCTCCTCAAACTAGAAAGAAACCTACTTTGACTACATTGTCAACTCCGCCTGATCGATCCTTTGCAACCACAGCTAGGAAGCGAAGTCCTTTAAAGGCAACCATTCAGAAAGTGAATGGCAAGAAGCCCCTAGACCGGAGAGTTGATATTGCCGTTTGTCATGCTGCTACCGTGATAGGGGCACGTGAGGATAGTCTTAAGGAGAGGAGTGAGAATGTACTACAAAGGAGGAACAATGAGAATGTGAAATCTGCAAAGTCTGAAGTAAAACGATCCCTTTTCAGTAATAAGAATATTGATGACAAGCCGCACAAATTTGGTGGTTCAAAGTCCGGATCTCGTGTGGCTACTTGTCACGAGGAAACCCCTGAATCCACTGTTGTGGTTAGTAATGCCTCTGAAAATCTCCATGCAAACCACAAAGACTGCGAGGATTTGTCTTTGATCCGCAACCAACTGGTTCAGATAGAAAAGCAGCAATCTAGCCTGCTAGATCTCCTGCAGGTTTGTTTCGAATGCTTGAAAAAAAATATCCTCTCAATTACTCAGTAATTTCTACTAGTGATATATCTATGAAGATGCTTTTTTCATTAACATGTGTGCTTAGGCATTGCATTATTCACATCATAGTGAACGTACTGCGGAAATCAAATTAAATTGCTGAATTTTTACCCATCTAGTAAGTCCTTGAGTAATGACACCCTTGACTAATGACACCATTGAATATGCCAAAATCACCATTATTTTTCTTTTCTAGACTTCTAATTCCAACCAATCTCTTTGAAGTTAAAAGAAAGATGGTATTTCTATGCATTTTTACCAAGATCCTTGTAACTTGCAAGTTTTGAACTTACTGTTATACTAACAATTGGTTCATGATCAGAATTGATATTGAAAAAATTTTAATAGCTTATTTGATGATATTGAAAAATTTTAAACTTCCATTTGTAATTCATGTCATTGAATGATTAAAAGCTTAAAAATATAGAATATTGATCCCAGTAGCTAGTGGATTGTTTGTGTCTCTACAATAATAAAATTCCAATTACTGGGCAAGCCTCTGTTGTCATACAAATGGGAAAAGAATAACCATAATTATTTCATATATCTGGAGGGGGTATAAAATGCTCTAGCAATTTCTATTACATCTATTTTCATTGTACTAAAATATTATCACCAAGGCTTCATTTCTCCCATTTTCTTATTTCTTTTGTCTAGAGATTCATTTGTAGCTCACAGACTGGGATGAATTCACTGGAGACACGCGTGCACGGTCTAGAACTGGCTTTGGATGAGATCTCGTATGACTTGGCTGTATCAACCGGCTGGATGTCTACTTCCCGCAGGACCACTTGTTGCCTGCTACCTACTGCAGGTTTTTTGAGCTCCAAGTTCTGGAGGAAAACGGATGGCCAATACACTACCTCAAGGTTTTCTACTTCCAGCTGCACCCCATCAGTGGCTGCGACACGCTATAGAGCTGATAGAAATTGCAATGCTGAAACATTTAAGTTGGAGAACCATAGATTACGACTTCAAGGTGGTGGTGGTGGATTTATTATGAATCCATTGGCAGAAATTCATAGTGGTTCAAGGCCTTTCTCTGAGATAGCACATCAATGACGACGACACCACCAGAAGCCGAAGCAGGTATTTAACTTTAAATTTTACTTTTAGCCTTGTGATCCCATTATACCCATTGCTGTTAATTTCAATCATAGGACATGAGATATGCTTTTTCTTTCTTTCTTTCTAGACATTTGTGGTTAAGGTACTGTTTCCCCCTTTAGCAGGCTTCTGATTTCCATTCCAACCGACTTGCAGGTTTGCAGCATGATTGGGACTTGGGATTCATGGAAAATGCAAGGTTTTACCATCAAATGACAAGGGAGACAACAAAGATGATGATCCACTTATTGCTTGGTGGAGTTCTTATGCAGTTCATTTTAAACTCACCTCAGAAAGTCTACCGTCTTGCCGTTCTTCTGGAGAGACCAAGAGAAGCAGTATCATCTTAATAATTTTTTCCTGTATAGTTTAGCCCCTTTTAATCCCTTCAAAAGTTTTCTAGTAAAAATTGAGGCATATGAAGACTGGAGAAAGAGTGGGTTACTTGCACCATCTAATTTCTTCAGCCTGGTATAGAGTGAAAATGTGTATAGCTTCCTGATGTTTTTTGGAACAGTTTTTTATTTCTTTCTTGCTTTACAGATCATCTGAAATAGCAATCACTATTATTTTACATCGATGTTGAGCATCCTTATACAGCAACACTAGCAGTTTTAAGATGGTAGGGTCTAATTAAGTCAATGCAAACGAGAAAAAAAAATGCTTCTTAACCTACCGCTTTGCCCCACATGACATAAAGTTTCACCAAGAGCATCAAGACTTGTCAAACCTTCAAAAAAATTTCACCCAAGGCTGATTGTGATATACACTGATTAAAAAATTGGATTGGATGAGTATATTAAAACTAATTTTTTATCAAATAGTAAAAAACTGGATAAATCGGTAAAAAATCGATTTTATATATATATTTTTAATTTTGTTTGTATTTGATAAGATTTAAACTTTTAATTTTTTAATTTTATATTAAAGATTATACATTAAATCAAAATGTATATATATATATATTTGTTAATTATTAATTATATTTAAAATTAATTTAATATTAAAATTAATTTTTAAATATATATATTTTTTATTAAACTGAAAGATCTAATTGGTTAAATTAAAAATCGTAAGTCAATTTAATTTTCAATTCGATTTTTTAATCTTGGTAATATGAGGGAGTAGCAGTGCAGGAATTACAAACCTCGCCGACAGGGGGCAATAGCAGTGAAGGAGTTTCAAATCTTGCCGACAATGAGGATCGACATGCCCCAATGGAAAATGCAAGGTTCCAATTTTCTTGAATCAAATCACTTTAAATTGAAGTGAAAATTCCAACCAAGCTCTCACGCAGTTCTATTTCATAACGTATTGCACTACCCTGTTCATTGCAGTATCCGATTGTACCATAACCTTTCAAGATGTCACGATTATATATAGTATTTCTCAAAATGAAACAGAAAAGTTATTCCACACCTAATAATAAATAAATAAAACTCCTAGAGGCCTCACATCCAGGAATCTTAGCTCGATACTCAAACGGTGAAACATTAAAAAACATAAAAGAAAAATTTATTTATATTAATATAAAATTAAATTAATTTTATATAATTTTATATAATTTATATTTATTTAATTCGATCGTCGTATTTTATTTTTTATTCACGTAGATTATACACATCGAATTTCGAGTAAATTAAAAATGTCTAACTATTTGTTCGATATAAAAAATTTTTAACCGTTAAATATATATTAAAAAAATAATATTATCGATTGATATGATAGAAATATCGGATCGATTCGAAATTTTACGTGCATGACAAGTACAATTATATTATTAAATCTAACGATCGATTTGTTCATATATAAATCGTATAAAAAATTATGAAAATGTGTAAAACTATTTTAATTTTATATTAATATAAGTGAATTTTTTTAAAAAAATATGATATATTTTTGTACTGTGATTCCAAGAAGGCAATGGACACAAAATTTGACAAATGAAAGACTGGAGTTCCCTTTGCAGCAACGACCTATGTCATGTGGATTGTCCAGTGGAGCCCTGCTTCTCAATTTTCTGCCAAAGAAACAAAAAAGTCAAATCTGGGTTAAAATAGCTCAATTTAGCACATCACAGCAGCATTTTGACATAACATTTCGATCAGCTAAAAGATTATCGATAACCATATACGCCATATTAGACAAAGATTGAAAAAAAAAAAAAAAAAAAAAGCAAAGGAAGCTTCACCCTAACGGCTTGCACCCATCATAAACAAGTAATAATTTTTTAAACCAATTCAGTAAGAACTGAAACTGAGGAACTGAAAACAGGCTATATTATATGGACTCTTTATTTTTTCTAAAATACTCATATCTGATACCTATATTTGACACATATTCGGACATGATATGAAAGTATGATCTTTCAAATATATAAAAAAAATTGAGTATACCCATATCGGATATATATCCGTATCCGTCATTTACCCTCGAATTCAGGTAGCATAGATACCATGGAAGTGAACATTGTATGTTATACATGCGAACTGAAACAAATCAAAATGAGAACTGAAACAAATCCACACATACCCATGTGTATACATGCGAAACACGCATACACACACACGAGAATAACTCTCGTTTAGATGAATTTAAAAAAAGAAAACATCAAATCTAAACTTTGAAGGAGCTCCCTTGTTCACTGCTTCCAATTAAAGCTTCCAAGTGTTTTTACAACCCATAGTTAATAGTTCAAAAGATTTTTAATTCCTCACGTACATTGTTTTCATTTGACCTCAGTATTCTAGTGAATCATCATTTAGTAAGCTGTTCAAATAGATTGGCCCTTATAAAATCGTTTTGACATATGCACAACTCTTAGATCTTTCATAAACGATTTCAGATGCAGTAGGAGTAAAAAAAAAATGCTATTATGTTCTGCTATGTTACCAAACCCTTCATTTTTTAAAAAAATATCCATATCCGACATCTGTGTTCGACACATATTCGGATATGGGTATGCGAGTGAAAACAAAACGGTTCGATTCGATTTGGACCGAACAAATATGTCGGTTGGGCAGTAAAAAATTAACTACTGGTCCAAACCCAAACCTGACCCAGTCCAAGCCCGGCCTAGCGGGGTGCGTGGTAGCCCAAGTTCGTGTAGGTCTTCACTCTTCACAAAAACTTGGGTGCCCCTTGGGGCCCAACCCAACATTGAACATAAGCCTTTATAAACAACAACAATAAGCTTTTATTAAACCAATGTGGGATTCTACACCATGCACAACATCAACTAATTTTTCTTCCTCTTCAAGTGG
This sequence comes from Fremontodendron californicum, assembly GCA_030761205.1. Taxonomy (NCBI): domain Eukaryota; kingdom Viridiplantae; phylum Streptophyta; class Magnoliopsida; order Malvales; family Malvaceae; genus Fremontodendron; species Fremontodendron californicum. The sequence continues at coordinate 8,235,704 of JAULJL010000032.1, forward strand.
GTATTAATGAGACAAATTTCTCATTCAAACATGATATCAATTGTGTACATAAATTATACACCATGTATCTACTTACGACATTCTACGTATTCATATACGTATTTCGTATTAATACACACAAATTAACCATTGATATCCAACAATCCTCCACATGAATGGAAATTGTTCGATTAAAATGACGAACTGACTCGGAATATGAGAGAGAATAACTTTGAAGAGTTATTGCATCAGGATACGTAGCTTTTGGCTTTGTACCTTCCATAGTGACAACTATCAGATTTACTCGGCCAACTAGTGAACATGATGTCTTGAACTATTCAGCCTTTCGTGTAAACCAAGATAATAGGTATCACGCAATTCCTTTTTGAATATCTTTGGTTCTCACGGTTGTGTCCATTTTGGCCCCGAACACTTCCTGGTTTGTATGAGTACTCCAGAGAATTTAGCCTGATCAATTCTCATAGAAATGGCCTTGTTTCATATTCATATAGGTGATTTCTTATTAAGAGTATCCTACAATACCTCACTTGATTTTATCAAGCTATAAGAATCATTAAAAGCATAGCTTATATATTCTAACTCCTTTGCAGGCAGCACTAACTCATCATAGGAATGGATTAGAGTATTTAACTCTTTTAGTTCTCACACTAAGTTAACATAATTCGATTGTCCCTTTGAACCTAGATCTTGGGATCTCCAGTCAACTAGGTTGGGTTGCCAGTATGTAACTTTAATTTTAGGCTTAAGACCCATTCCCTCGATGATTTATTTACTTGCTCTCTTGTTAAACCTTTCGTAAGCACGCAATATTATCCTTTGATTTTACATAATCAATAGAGATAATTCCATTTGAGAGCAACTGTCTTACGGTATTGTGTCTTCGACAAATGACTCGAATTTACCGTTATACAAACTACTCTATGCCCTACCAATTACAGATTGGCTATCGCAATGTATACAAATAACAGGTGTCGCAACCTAAAAAATAACAAGTCTCATCGTGAGACTTTATATTCGTTAAGCGTGACATTAGAAAAAACAGAGAAAAAGACAACTTAATTCCTCTTGAAAAATGAAGGTTTGAAAATGACCTCGAAAAAGACATGAAGTCGCCACCATTTTTTTTGGCTAGGTGTGATCGGCCATCTATTAAAACCAGTTTTGTAAAACATTTTTAAAATTAATTAAAACGTTTTTAAAACCAATTTCAAATCTGCGTTTCAAACTAGAGAAATCAAAGAAACGGGTTCGGGACTCGGTTATGTGTGGGGAAGGATTAGCACCCCTCAATGCCCGTATAAAACGGTACCTTATTAATCATGTGTTATCTTAAGTCTCGGTAAAAAAGTCAATTTTAAATTTAGTATTTCAAATTAATTCCCAATTCTAAGAAAAATAATTCCATTTTTAGTTGAAAATGACCCGGAATTTATTAATTCAAAATTTTCCTATATTTCCCGACAAACGTGGCAAAATATAGAAATTTTTATTAATTTGGAAAATTTTCCGAATCATTCTCGTTTTAAAGAAGATATTCCGTTATTAATGATAATTGATGATATCCTCCCCAGCAAATCTGGCAGAGAACTCATGAATTATTTTAACTTGGGAATATCTTTATTTTATTGAAAATCATTATCTTTTTCAAAACATTTTAAAAATATATGAATATGAATATGTGTGACATAGTAAAGATGATATAACAAAGTCTAGATAATATAATATAATATAACCTAAATGATATGATATAATTTAAATGGCATAGCATATTCTATATGAAATGAAATATCCTAAGTAAGATGATATATTCTAAATGAAATGAAATATCCTAAGTGACATGATATATTCTAAATGAAATGAAATATCCTAAGTGACATGATATATTATAAATGAAATGAAATATCCTAAGTGACATAATATATTATAAATGAAATGAAATATCCTAAGTGACATAATATATTCTATATGAAATAATATGTCCTAAGCAACATGAAATATTCTAAATGAAATAATATGATTTAAATGACATAGCAAATTTAAATGACATGGCATATTTTAAATAATATAATATATATGACATGGAATATAATCTAAGTGACAAGAAATGATATGAAACATAAAATAATGTTATCATGAAATATGCATGAAAATAAAAATAATAATGCATGAACATAGTATATGCTAAATGATGTGACAAAAATAAATGACTAAATAAAAAGCATAGGATAGCATGAAATATTCAAAACCATATAACAAATCATATAACATCATAAAATATAAATCAAAATAATAACAATACCATAGAAATTATCATAGCAAAAATCACATATTATATAGTATGCATGAACATGAAAAATGCAATGCATGAAAGTGTATTTTTTCCTTTAAATAAGGAAATCCATATACCTAAAAAGATATCCGACTACCTTAGGAAAAGACATCGAATTAAATTTTCTAAAATCAAAAATATTTTGTGATTGGTTTGAAAACAAATTTGAAAATTCTTGGATAAAAATGATCCATAGCCGAACCCCGTTTTTAAATAGCTCTAATTTCCTAAATTTGAGAATCCGGACTTGGCCACCCTTGACCCGAACTCTATAAATTCATTTTTAAGTTTAAAATGGCATAGAAACCACTCTAAGACAGTGGCTAAAGTTCCTAATCAGCCCCCTCTAAGTAACTTAACCAAAACAGAAAATTAATTTTCCCTCAAATTCAAATCTGACTCTACTGTCCAGTTTTAAAGCACGATTTTTTAGCCTATTTTTAAAATTTCAAAAACATCTAAAAAAATATTGGAGACTCAAAACATGTAAAACTACACGGGAAAAAATTGGCTTAATTTTTTGATTAAAGATAACTTCCTAGAAAAATAGGGAAAGTCAGAACACTGGGTGAAAACTGTTTTGCCCAAAACACATTTTTTTGCCTTTGATAAAATCATTCAAAAATCAAAGTAAAAATATTGGAGGCTCTTTTAAGGACCTACAAACAGTAGCTAAATTTTCTAAAAAATGGACAAGATTTGCCTAAGTAAAAACAAATCACCAAGATAGAATAATTAATTTGACAACTTCTTAATTTTCCACAAGTATGCTCTTATGAGCTTGACTTTGAGCCATTGATTGGCCTAAGTCAAAAATCAAGTGCAAGACATGAGATGCATGAACATACAGAAAATTGAATGCATGAAATGCATGATTTAAAACCTAAATGTCATGGAAAATGCATGGCATAAAGAATATGGCCTAGACCTAACATGAACTTGCATGGCAATAAATGCAACCTAGGACTAACATGCATGGCAATGCAAATGAAACCTAGACCTCAAAAATGCATGGCAATAACAAAAACACATAGCATACTAAATCAAAATACACAAAAACATAGCATGGAAATACAAACGAGTCAACAAGCAAGATGAAAACACACATACAAAGCAAAGAAAATGGAAGAGGCCGAATGGACATAGGCTCAAAATGATGATATTTTATCATGGCATTTTCACAAACACATGGCATACTAAATCAAGATACAAAAATTATAACATGGAAATGCAAACCTATCAACTAACAAGATGAAAATGCACATACAAAGCATAGAAAATGGAGGAGGCCGAATGGTCACATGCTCACAATGATGGTATTCTAGCATGGCATTTTCACAAACACATGACATACTAAATGCAAGGCTAAAGAAGAAACATGCTAAAACATGCAAACATGAAGTAAAGGCATGAACACAACTAGACATTTTCACAAACACATAGTATAGTAAAATGCAAATCATGAACAACTCAAACATGTTGAAAACAAAAAATTAAAAAAATGTAAACAAGGAAAGTAAACATGGAAGCAAGATGATAAAATCAAAAAAAGAGGTAAGTAAAATGATTAAAGCAAGCTCCATATTTTTGTTATTTGAAAAAAATATAAAACATCAAAACATGCTAGACATCACAAACAACATGAACTAAAGATCAAACACCAACCATATTTCAAAAAAAAGGCCATTCGGCCAACCTCCAACCATAGTAAAAAAAAATTGTTTTTTTCAAAACTTTTCAAGAAAACAAAAGAGGAGCTTGAGGAGAAAGCTTAAAAAAACTTATTTTTAAAACTAAAATCAATAGAAACTCACCAAAATATCAAATGAAAACAACAAATTAAGGATGGAAATGCAAAAGAAACTACAAGAGAAAGGTGCTTTTAGCTACCTCTAAAAGCTATATTGCAAGTTTTTTTCTCTTCTTCCTTTCTTTACCTTTCAAACCTTTCTATTTGCTTTCAACAATGGAGAGTAATCAGCCAAGAAAGAGTAATGAAAATGAAAATATCCCCTCCCCCTTAAGGTGTCCGAATGGCCCTAGAATAGCGTAGGAGGTTCTAGAATTTTTTTAACCAATTTTGATCCTATGGCCTTTAATCCAAGATGCTTTCTATGTAGAATTCTCACCCTTAGATTGGAATAATCAGATCCTAAATATGATGTCATGATGATGATATCATAAATAGGATGTCATAAATATAACATCATCCATCTCCAACCATTGGTCCATGTGTTACAATTTCAAAGGCTTGATCAAGAAAAATAACTACCTTCCTCTTCACTTTTAGCCCTTTGATCTAAAATCTCAGCAACATCACTCTCCATTGGTTTCCCTTTTAAAAACCAGCCCAATCTCCAATTTTTTAAAGGTCTTCTTCAGTTTCTTCGGTGAAATGATCTTTTTGACCTCCAAACCAAATTAAATAGCAAACGGACTCCAAATCCAAATTTTTCTTCACCAATCTCTTCCAAATAATTTAAAAGTAAGATCTGGAAATTTTCATAATTTTTGGAGCTCATTTGCTATTTGTTCGGGATTTATCTGCTTGAATTTCAACATAGTGAGCCCGGGATTCACCATTTTGCAAACGAACTCCGAATCCAGATTTTCTTTCGCCAATATCTTCCAAATAATTTAAGAATGAGATCTGCAAATTTTCAGAATTTTTGGAACTCATTTGCTATTTTTTCTGGATTTATCTTCTTGAATTTCACCGTAGTGGGCCCGAGATTTACCATTTTGCAAACGAGCTCCGAATATATATTTTTCTTCGCAATCTCTTCCAAATATTTTAAGAATGAGATCCGCAAATTTTTAGAACTTTTGGAGCTCATTTGCTATTTTTCGCGAATTTTCCAATTTTGCCTTTCTGTCTCAACAGCCCGATTTTGCTCAAAACAAGTCCAATTTTTAGATTTTCTTTTTTTTTTGTGCCTTTTTCATATATGGAATTGGAGTTGGTCCAAAAATTCCCAATTTTTACGATCAAATTCCCCTTCAATTTGATTTTTCCTTTTTTCAATATTAGGAATTTTCTCGTTTTTCCATTTTTTCTCTAATCGGCTCTTTACTCAGAATTACTTCAAACCGAGCCTTGGGCTATCCTTGTTTAATCACTTCTCATCAATTAGGGGCTTTAGTTTTATCGAATCAGGCCGTTTCTGCAATTTTCTCCAATTTCACCACAATCCACCAAAAATCCTAATTTTTGGTTTTATTCCAAATTGACTTTTCCTTCGGTTTTGCTGCCAAGTAGCCTCTCCCTTACCCGTAGTCATTGCTTATCTTCTTCCATTTGGAACCTCCAATTTCGACCAATTTGATCGTTTAACCATTTTCCCTAAATCTTTTGAACTAGGGTTTTCTTTTTATTGAATCTCCATAACCCAACTTCCGAACTCCATATCTTTCATTGTAGACCTCGGATTATCAAAATCCTTTCACCATTTTTCAATTAAACTCTGAATCTAGATTTTGAAAGTGGGTTGACTTTTTTAGTAGTTGACTTTTTGGGATTGACTTTCCCAAGGTTGACTTTTTCAAGATTGACTTTTTATGTCTGCTTTCTTAAACTAAGTCTCGGAATACCACCTGCAGGATGAGAAAAGCCTTTTTGCATTTTGAAACATCACTTTAGGAAGAAAACATACCTGATTTAATGGTCCGGACAAAATTAGGTGTCTACAACAAGCACAGGTTTTGGCTAACATGGAATATCTTCTAAAATTTTTGAAGCATTCCGCTTCTTCTCCAGCTTTATCTAAAGCTATAAATTCAGATTTCATAGTGGATCTGGCAATACACGTTTGTTTAGAAGATTTTCACGACACTGCAACTCCTCCGATAGTAAAGATAAATCCTCCAGTGGATTTCTAATCTTTAGTATCGGATATCCATTTGCATCACTGTACCCTTCAAGCACGGTTGGATATCTTGTATAGTGTAGTCCATAACTTTAGATGTATCTCAAGTATCTGAGTACCTTTACTATGATCTTCCAGAGATCCTTTCCAGGATTACTTGTAAATTTACTCAGTTTGCTAACTAAGTATGTTATGTCTTTACATTCATTTACAACCTAATAGTTTGCTTCTAGGGTCCGTGCCACTCTTGGCACCATCAGGGATCACCGATCCCATGGACATGGTCTCATCCTCCACTCTATAACGGGATAGTCATGGTAGCACCAAGGCATGTCGATACCAGACCATGACACTCTTCCCAATTTTCTATGTTAATACCCTCATCAACGCCAAGATCACACCCGATTACCCTTGTTGCATAAACTTGACATGTTCTCACATGTCATTCTCTTGCCCTCAAGGACTAGGTCATGATCCCATCAAATGAGGCACCAAACACAGTTTTAGGTCCTATCATGACCTAGGCAGAGGAAACGCTACCTTAGCAAGACACCCCCACACTTCCGTGTATTTATAGGATAGTCTTTAACCCTTCCATAATTCATACAGTGTCTTGTCTGATTTCTTGTGAGGTATTTATTTAAAATATAATTAGCTATTAAAATAGCCTCCCCCACAAGTTCTAAGGTAACCTTGAACTTATCAACAAAATATTCATAATTTCTTTCAACGTTCAGTTCTTGCGTTCTGCTATACCGTTTTGTTGAGGTGAATAAGGAGCAGTGGTTTAATGGATGATACCATTTTTGAACAGAATTTATTAAACATTGAATCATATTCACCACCCCTATCACTCCTTATTATGTTTATCTTCTTACTTAGTTGATTTTCGACCTTATTTATTAAAGAGCTTAAAAACTTCCAAGGTCTCGTCTTTACTTCTTAGCAAATAGACATAACTATCTTGTGCAATCATCATTAAAAGTAATGAAATACTTTTTACCGCCTCTAGTTTGCACAAATTTTAAGTCACAACTATCAGTGTGAAGTATATCTAGAGGTTCACTACTTCTTTCTACCGAATAGAAAAGAGTCTTAGCAAATTTGGATTCCACACAATTTTCAAATTTGTGATTTTTATCAATTTCAATTTTCGGAAGCAAATCCAAATTACTGATTCTTTACAAGGTCTTATAATACACATGACCTAATCTACCATGCCATATGTTAGAGGACACCACCAAATAAATGGAAGAAATAATTTTATAATTATTCTTGTTCTTTGGCTTAATAGCCATTACATTGAGCTTCACATAGATATCCTCTATCCACAAACATGTCACATTTACTGAGTACAAATTTATCTGAATCAAATACAAGACTAAACCCGTTCTTACTCAACAGAGAACCAAAATCATATTCTTACGAATTTAAGGAACATGAACTAGAACCAACATGTTTCCTCTTGTTCATCTTATGCGAATGTTCAACAATATTTGCCTTGGCTTCCAAGGTCTGAACTTTAGCCCTCTTTTCTGAACCACGATTATCCTCCTTGATTCTTAACCGGATAATCAAGTCCTCTAATGTCATCTCCTTTCTCTTGTGCTTTAGATAGTTCTTCAAATCTCTCCACGAAGGTGGCAATTTCTCTATCAAAGCAGCCGTCTCAAATGATTCACTAAGAATCATTCCTTCGGCAATAATTTCATGGAGGATCAACTAGTACTCTTGGACTTGGCTGATCACGGTTTTCGAGTCCACCATCTTGTATTCTAGAAACCTGCCAACCATAAACTTCTTTGTGTCGGCATTCTCGATTCTGTACTTTTTTTCTAAGGACTCCCACAACTCTCTCACTATTTTGATTGGGCTATACACGTTGTATTACGTTTTGTCCAATCCGTTGAGGATATAGTTCTTGCATAGGAAGTCAGAATGCTTCCATGCTTCCACCGAGGCTGCAACCATAGTATTGGTCTATCCCTCTTTGAGAACCGGAGCCTCTTCTCTTAGGAACTAGGCTAGGTTGAGGGTAGTCAGATAGAACAATATCTTTTGCTGCCAACGTTTGAAGTCCAGACCATTGAACTTTTAGGGTCTCTCACTATGTGTAACATGTAGTGGCTACAGCGCTATAGGCGCACTAGCAGTACCGGTTGATCGTTTTGCCAATTGTTATTAAAATATAACAGAATCAACTTGGTGCAGTTTATATAAAAAAATTGACTACCAATAAATATATATATTACAAATATATATTTGTTCACACTAATATATATATTTCAAAACAGTAGCAATATATATATATATATATATATTCTACTTATATATATGTTATAACAAATTTAAATATATATATATTCTAATACATTATATATATACAAAAAATCGTACACCAAATATATATATATATTACATAGACAGTAAATATAAATATAAATATATATAATAACTAATGTAATTATATATATATATATCAAAGTATATAAATATATAACATACAGTAATGAAACAATGTAATAAAACAATAACAAATCATGTATTCTCACTTGGTTATAACATTGTTACATATACAGTTACATGTTATATTTACTATCATTACTGCATAAAATATATATTATATATTTTGGATTTGCTTCCGGTATGCAGTCAGTAAATGTTTTATATATTCGTATACAACGTATATGCAATAATGAAACAATAATTGCATAATAATCGTCTTAAGATTGTTGTTCATCATGTATTCAATACTGTATATAAATATATAACTATAAATAGAACAAGAATATATAAAGAACAGATAACTAATCTGACTTTTGACATAACAAAATATATTAAAATATTCAACTACGAACATTATTAAAAATGACATATACTCACAGTTTTTGGTAGAACATAAAATAGAAGTTTGAGTCAAGGTAGAACCTCTGACCTTAAGATGATTATTGCTTGTCACTACGATGCTTACAGTATATTGCAATTCGTCTCCCAGGTTTCTTGAAACACGTTGCTGTTGAGAGCACACTCGAAGCAACACAATGAACCAAAAAAGATGAGACGGTCTCTCTCACAATACAGAATAAAATTCCGAGAGAAAAGAGAAAAAAAAGATTAATTTTCGATATCTCAAAGATAGGCACTGCTCACGGGTTTAAATATAAAGCACACTCGAAGCAACACAATGTTGAGGACTGTCCGGACTGACTCAACATTTAGAAAATAACCGATTCGGTCAGAAAATAAAAGGAACGTGTTGGTTCGGTTCAAAATAGTAGAGAAACGTTTGAAAACAAAAAGGTTCGATCCGAACAGTTACTTCTTAAACAATGTGTCTCTTGGTTGGAGGATGCTGAATCGATTCGGTTTGGACCGAATAATCATGTCGGTTGAGTAGTAAAAAATTAATTACTGACCCAAACATGACCTAACCCAAGCCCGGGCCGGGCACGCGTGTGTGTGGTAGCCCAAGTTCGTGTAGGTCCTCATCCTTCACAAAAACTTGGGTGCCCCATGGGGCCCAACCCAACATTGAACATAAGCCTTTATAAACAACAATAATAAGCTTTTATGAAACCAATATGGGATTCTACACCATGCACAACATCATCCAATTTTTCTTCCTCTTCAAGTGGGTGTTAATGAGACCAATTTCTCATTCAAACATGATATCAATTGTGTACATAAATTATACACCGTGTATCTACTTACGATATCCTATATATTCATATACCTATTTCATATTTATACACACAAATTAACATTGATATCCAACAAGTTTTACATATTAATATCAATTCTTATGAAAAAAGAAGAGCATATAGCCTAAGCATGAAAACAAAGCTTTATAAATATTAGTATATGCAGGCCATCCTAATAACATAAAGTTGCAAGCAAAGATAAATATTTACATGCCCCATGAATTTTGCACCAATTCTGAAATAAGGATGAACATGAAAAAAATAGATCCTGATGTGAACCCTTAGGGTTGAACCCTTTGAACCCACTAACAATATGAAACACCCTAACCCAAGAAAGCCAAGATTCAGGCAATGAACAAGAAAAAGCATTTGCTAATCTTAAAGAGAGGTTATGTTCAACACCTATTTTAGCATTACCTAACTTTAACAATTTTTTTGAGATTGAATGTGATGCCTCAGGAATAGGAATTGGAGCTGTTTTAATGCAGGAAAAAAGTCCAATCGCATTCTTCAGTGAGAAGCTAAGTGGGGCATCCTTGAACTATCCCACTTATGACAAAGAGCTCTATGCACTTGTTAGAGCTTTGGAGACATGGCAGCATTACTTATGGCCTAAGGAGTTTGTGATACATACTGATCATGAGTCATTGAAACATTTCAAGAGTCAAGGTAAGTTGAATAAAAGACATGCTAGATGGATAGAATACATAAAAACACAAAAGGGTCATGATTGGGTAGATAGAGAAGATAAGAACCTTGGGAAAATAAAAATGAAAATTCCATCATTCCAAGGTAGAACAGATCCTGAGGTATATTTGGAGTAGGAGAATAATATAGAGTTGATCTTTGATTGTCACACTTATTCAGAGGAGAAGAAGGTGAAGTTGGCAGTCATTGAGTTCACCGATTATGCCATTGTTTGGTGGGATCAACTAGTGACTAGTAGGAGGAGAAACCATGAGAGACCTATAGAGACATGGGGGGAGTTGAAAGCTTTCATGAGAAGGAGGTTTGTACCTAGCCACTACTATAGGGACCTCTAGCAAAAGCTACAAAACCTTACCCAAGGTTCTAGAAGTGTAGAGGATTACTATAAGGAGATGGAGGTGGCTATGATCAGAGCCAATGTAGAGGAGGATAGGGAAGCCACCATGGCTAGATATTTTAGTGGCTTACATAGAGACATAGCCAATATAGTTGAATTGTAGCATTATGTAGAGGTAGAAGACTGTTGGTGTATGCCCCAGAGTCGATAAGATTGAGCTTGGAATACATAGTCAATAAAGCATACCCTTCACTATGATTATAGTGATACAAGGTTTTCCTTCATGTTAGTACAATAATAAGGAGTTATTAAGAACTAATCGGATGAAGCCCATGGTACATAATGGCCTTGCAAAGAAATTATAAAGAGTTACAATTACGATATCCTTATGCATCAAAGTCTTGTTCCTCAAACTGTTCCTGGTCATCGTATTGGCAAGACGGGGCATTGGCAGTGCTCAAAGACTAGTATATATTAAGCCTTCTTACTTATGAAGTAAGCAACCGATCTCATACAGGTTGAAGTATGGGATACTTGGGATAACATATAGGTGCTTGTCTGTTGAACAAGTTCACTGAACATGGCCCGCCAAGAGAACTTCATTTGGTAATATATCACTTAGTGTCTATGATAATGTTCTCTTAATACCAGTCGTGTAAATTAGTCCTCAGACTTGTGATACCAGGTCATCTTGTATGGAGAGTGTCATACTTATATTTCATCACGAACGGGTCCCAAACACGAGGATGCTTATGGTAGGGTGTTATTGGGTATGACATGAACCATACGAAGATGAATGAGTGATCCAGAGAGGATTCACCACTCCCTGTGATATTGGAGACATATCTCATTTGTTCTTGACTGCGATTAACTTGATTAAGTCTTTGGCCAAAGCATAATGGATTTAGGAGAAAGTTGTTTCTCTAAATTCATAAGGTTGATCATAAAGTTGCGAAGAACTAATATGGATTGATCATGAGTAGACACTGCACCATGCTCATGCGCTATCCGGGATATATGGTGAAAAGACCGTATTACACCGACAGGCTGGTTGCTGAAAGGTTCTAAAAAGGTCACACTGACTTCACAATATTTGGGTGGTCATGATGGGTTGCTAGATCCCGCTGTTGATCTATGAAAACAAGTTAATGAGATTAACTTATAATCATTGCCAACATATTGGGAACCTAGAGGGTCACACACATAAGAACAGATATGTATGGATTAAACATGTTATTCTATTAAGGTAAAACTTAATGGAATAAAAGATCTATATTAAGGACTCAATTGAAAAAGTTCAATAGAGATGAATTAAGACATAATTGAGATTGAGAAATCGAAGTACAATGTCTTAATGAGATAAGAGGAATCAAGAAGTCTTATCTAGTGTAGTAGTCGACTTTGACATAGAGATGTGCAAAGTGAATTGCGATTGACTATACTGTATTGGAATAATATCATGAGATGATATTAATAGATTAATGACATGAATTGTTTCATGAGGATAAAGAAAATTTAATTGAGAATTAAGTTACTTTCGTTTAAAAATTAATCTATCCAATAAATAAGCATGATAAAATTAGAATAGGTCCAAAGCGACTATTCTAATTTAGGACTGTCGACTAAGGATGATTGGCCCAACTTAAGGCATTAAGATTGTTGGACCATTATTATTATTAGATAATATAATGGGCCTATTCATCCATCTTAGAATTAAATAGTTTAAGTCCAAGTGGATTAATGAAAATCTTGTGCAACAAGTAACAGGTGGCCGACCAAGCATAGAGAGATAGGGATTAGGGTGTGCGCCACTATATAATCTAATTTAGAGGTTGTAGCCGCCCAAGTGAGTTCTATTCTACTTGTCATATTCTGATTTTGCTTAAGAAAAAGTTTGGTTTCAAGAAGAGAACTCTAACTTATCAAAAATGTGAAATCGCAACCTCACCGAGTTCCTCTTTTCTTGGTGTTCTTTTTGTCGCTTCTTCACCGAGTTGAGTGAGATTGATTAAGGGAGAAAGATACAAGAATATAGACCTTTTGATTGTGATCTTATGATCAACTTGGTAGAACAAGTGAATCGCCATTGTCGCAACCTAAAAAAAGTAACAGGTCTCATCGCAAGACTTTATTATTCGTTAATTGTGACATTAAAAATAACCGAGGAAAAGTCGACTTAATTCCTCTTGAAAAATGAAGGTTTTGAAAATGACCTTGAAAAAGACATGGAGTCGCCACCAATCTTTTTAGCTATTAAAACTGGTTTTATAAAATATTTTAAAATTAATTAAAACATTTTTAAAACCAATTTCAAGTCTGCGTTTTAAACCAAAGAAATCAAAGAAACGGGTTCGGGACTCAGTTACGTGTGGGGAAGGATTAGCACCCCTACAACGCCCGTATAAAACGGTACCTTATTAATCGTGTGTTATCTCAAGTCTTGGTAAAAAGTTGGTTTTAAATTTAGTATTTCAAGTTAATTATCAATTTAAAGAAAAATAATTCTATTTTTAATTGAAAATGATCCAAAATTTATAAATTCAAAATTTTCCTATGTTCCCCAACAAACGTGGCAAAATATGAAAAATTTTATTAGTTTGGAAAACTTTCCGAATCATTCTCATTTTAAAGAAGATATTCCGTTATTAATGATAATTGATGATATCCTCCTCAGCAAACCCGGCAAAGAACTCATGAATTATTTTAACTCGGGAATATCTTTATTTTTATTGAAAATCATTACCTTTTTGAAAACATTTTAAAAAAGTATGAATATGAATATGTATGACATAAATAAAATGACATAGCAAAATCTAAATAATATAATGCAACCTAAATGATATGATATAATTTAAATGCCTTAGTATATTCTAAAATGAAATGAAATATCCTAAATTATATGATATATTCTAAATGAAATGAAATGACCTAGGTAACATAATATATTCTATATGAAATGTAATATCCTAAGTCATATGATATATTCTAAATGAAATAGAATATCCTAAATGACATAATATATCCTAAATGAAATGACCTAGGTAACATAATATATTCTACATGAGACTTAGGTAACATAATATATTCTATATGAAATGAAATAAATTAAATGACATGGCAAATATGAATGATATGGCATATAATTTAAATGACATGAAATATAAAATAATGCTATCATAGAATATGCATGAAAATAAAAATGAAAACAATAATGCATGAACATAGTATATGCTAAATAATATGACAAAAAATAACTAAATAAAAAGCATAGGATATCATGAAATATTCAAAACCATATAATAAACAATATAACATCAAAAAATATAAATCAAAATAATAACAATACCATAGGAATTATCATAGCAAAAATCACATATTATATAAAATGCATGAATATGGAAAATGTAATGCATGAAAATGTATTTTTTCTTTTAATTAAGGAAATCCGTATATCTAAAAAGATATCCGGCTACCTTAGGAAAATATATCAAATTAAATATTCTAAAACCAAAATACTTTGTGATTGTTTGAAAACAATTTTGAAAAGCTTAGATTAAAAATAAAAACTTAGCTAAACCCTTTTTTTAAATGGCTCTAATTTCCTAAGTTTAAAATCCCGGACTTGACCACCCTTAACCCGAGACTTAAAAAGTCATTTTTAGAGTTTAAAAAGACATAGAAACTATCCTAAATCAGTAACTAAACTTCCTAATCAGCCCCCTCTAAGTAACTTAACCAAAACAGAAAAAAGATTTTCCTTCAAATTTAATTTTGACTCCACTATCCAGTTTTAAACCACGATTTTTTACCCTATTTTTAAAAATTATCATCCAAGGGCTATTGATCCAAGATGTTTTAAACATGAAATTATCACCCTTAGATTAGGCCATCAGCTATCCATAATTACATCTATTCAAGAATCTTAAGCCATTATGTTGACACTCTTCCTCTTCATGCATTGGTCCATGTGGCTTATTTGCAAAGGCTTGATCAAAAAATCACTAACTCTTCATTTTTGGCCTCTTGATTAAAAAATCAGAATCCTCCTTCAAATCCTTAGGCCTTGGCCGGCCAGCCCTCCTTCTTCCAGCCCAAGTTTGAATTTTTTGAACGGCAAGAAAAGGCCTTTTCGGTTTCTTGGGTAAAGTGACATTTTTGCCCCCCGAATGCAAATAAATGGCAAACAAACTCTAAATTCAAATTTTATTTTTTCAATACTTTCAAAATAATAAAAACTTGAATTCTGGAAGTTTTCAAAATTTTTCGAGTTCGTTTGCTATTTATTTGGATTTTTTCTTCCAAAATTGCCCTTTTATGCCCCCAAATTTTACCATTTTTTAAACGAGCTCCAAATCAAGATTTTTATTCACAAATCTCTTCCAAATAATTTAAAAGTGTGATCTAGAAGTTTTCATAATTTTTGGAACTCATTTGGTTTTTTTTTTTGGGATTTATCTGCTTGAATTACTACATAGGGAGCCCGGGATTTGGCCATTTTGCAAAAGAACTCCGAATCAAGATTTTCTTTCTCCAATCTCTTCCAAATAAATTAAAAATAAGATTTTCAAATATTCAGAATTTTTGGAGTTCATTTGCTATTTTTTGGGATTTATCTTCTTGAATTACTACATAGGAGGCCCGGGATTTGGCCATTTTGCAAACGAACTCCGAATGAGGATTTTCTTTCGCCAATCTCTTCCAAATAATTTAAGAATGAGATTTGCAAATTTTCAGAATCTTTGGAGTTCATTTGCTATTTTTCCTAAATTTTCCAATTTTACCCTTTTGCCTCCGAAACTGAGTTTTGTTCAAAACAAGTCCGATTTTCAGATTTTCTTCAAACTGAGCCTTGGGCTATCCTTGTTTAATCACTCCTCATCATTTAAGGGCTTTAGTCTTACCAAATCGGGCCATTTCTGTAATTCTTCCAAATTTCATCGAAATCCACCAAAAACCTTAATTCTCGGTTTTCTTCCGAATTGACTTCCTTTTCAATTTTTCTTTCAAGTAGCTTCTCCATTACCCATAGTCGGTTCTTATCTTTCATTTGGAACCTTCAATTTTTACCAATTCGATCGTTTAAGTACTTTTCCCCAAATTTCCCGAATTAGAGTTTCCTTTCTACTGAATCTCTATATCCCAACTTCCGAACTCCATATCTTTCGATGTAGACCTCGGATTATCAAAATTCTTTCGCCATTTTTCAATTGAACTTGAAATCTTGATTTTGAAAGTTGGTTGACTTTTTTAGTAGTTGACTTTTTGAGGTTGACTTTCTAGGGTTGACTTTTTTCAAGTTTGACTTTTTATGCTCGCCCTCTTAAACTAAGTCTCGGAGTACCACCTGCAAGATGAAAAAAGTCTTTTTACATTCTGAAACATCAATTTAGGAAGAAAACATACCTGTTTTAGTGGTCCGGACAAAATTAGGTGTGTACAGCTGCCCCTCTTTGGCTATTGCTGAGAATCAGAAATCAGGGAAAGATAAATAAAAACTAATTTTGTCGGGTTAGTGAAATCACATGTGAAATAGAAGGGAAATGGGTTTTCTCTTTTTTCAATTTTTTTGTTGTTGAGAAAAACTGTAAATAGAAGATAATATCCTTAAATTAAGTTCCCTAACTAATCAAGGCTAGATCCGTCTTAAGGAAACGAGTTCGATTTTCAAAATGAAAATTATACCCAAAGGTCTTAAAAATAGTGCTCTAAGGCCTTATCCGTGAAAAAATGCGCTATATGTGACTTTAAAAATGATGCCCGGAGCTCTTAGGAATGGTGCCCGGAGGCCTTATCCGTGAAAAAAATGCGCTATATGCGACTTTAAAAATGATGCCCGGAGGTCTTAAGAATGGTGCCTGGAGGCCTTATCCGTGAAAAAAATACGCTGTATGCGACTTTAAAAATGATGCCCGGAGGTCTTAAAAATGGTGCCCCGAGGCCTTATCCGTGAAAACAAAATACGCTGTATGCGACTTTAAAAATGATGCCCGGAGGTCTTAAAAATGGTGCCCGGAGGCCTTATCTGTGAAAAGATGCGCTGTATGCGACTTTAAAAATGATGCCCGGAGGTCTTAAGAATGGTTCCCGAAGGCTTTATTTGTGAAAAAAATACGCTTTATGCGACTTTACAAATGATGCCTGGAGGTCTTAAAAATAGTGCCCGGAGGTCTTATCTATATTTTAAAGAAAAATAATGCTCGGAGGTCTTAAAAATGGTGCTCGGAGGCCTTATCCATGAAAAAAATGCGCTGTATGCGGCTTTTAAAAATGATGCCCGGAGGTCTTAAAAATGGTGCCCGGAGGCCTTACCTGTCATTTGGAAAAAATACGCTGTATGCGACTTTTAAAAATGATGCCCGGAGGTCTTAAAATTGGTGCCCGGAGGCCTTACTTGTCATTTGGAAAAAATGCGCTGTATGCGACTTTTAAAAATGATGTCCGGAGGTCTTAAAAATGGTGCCCGAGGCCTTACCCGTAATTTGGAAAAAATACGCTGTATGTAGCTTTTAAAAATGATGTCCAGAGGTCTTAAAAATGGTGCTCGAAGGTCTTAAAAAGAGTCTTTGAAGAATTTTTGAAAATTAACCTAAAGATTTTGAGAAGATACGAATACTTTTTGATGCTGGTGCAAATGATTAACAGGATACACATACTTCATATTGCAAATGTAAATGTTTTGAATTGATGCAAATGTTTCTTGATGCAGATGCAGAAGTTGGATAAAATGCAAATGTTTCATGGTGTATATGCAAATGGCTTAGATTGATGCAAATGTTTATTGATGCAGATGTAGATGTTGAATAAGATGCAGATGCTTCTAAATGATGCAAATGCAAATGATCATCGAATAACGTAATTACTTCTCAGAAGGATGCAAAGGTCAATAATGTGCAAATGCTTCTTTATAATGCAAATGCGAAAATTGGTGTTAACGCAACTATGTCATGGAATGATGCAGATGCAAAGATTGGCATTATGCAAATGCAAGGATTTGACAACGTGCAGAATGCTTCTACATGATGCAAATGCAAAGACCGATAATGATGCAAACGCTTCATGAAAAGATGCAAATGCCACTGATCATTTTTCTAGACTTTGGCTTAGCCTTTCCAATTCATTTTTCCTTTTCAAATCAGAGTATATCTTCAATTCATTTTGGCTATTCTCTTTGCCCCAATAGTTTTCAAACTCTCATCAACAGAGGTCTGAAACAGGTTCTATTTGTTCTTATCATATCTGGAAGTCAAGACCTATCCTAGCAGTTCTATACCTTTGGGTTAGAAAAACCCTTGTCTCATGTCAATATCAAGAATGGGTGCTTCAAAAAATGTCTTTATTTGTTTTCTCATTTTGAAAACTTTTGAACAAAAAATATTAACCCCACAGTGTGTAATGTACAAATCTTTTGAAGACTGATGGTCATTGTTAAAAACTTCTCTAAGTGTCAATCTGGGTTTTCTAATTTAAAAAGGCAATGCTTGGTATAACAAGATTTTGGTTGATCAAAGGAAATTTCATAACAAGAATGTATGTCCCTTCTAGGCTCATAAATGGAACAGGTTTTATAAATCATGAATTCATTGAAAATCAAACAAATTCAACAATCTTTTAGTTTTCATATCAAGGCATTTTGACAAGCGTCAAGATTGGCTGGTATGTTTAAACTGGAAAGTTTAAATTTGGAGAAAAAGAGTTTCAGTTTTTGAAATCAATCATCCAAATGAGAGTTGACACTTTGGGAAGTTCAAGAATTCCTAGATGTTCCTTGATGACCACTTCTTCAAGATGATTTTTTCTTTTGTGGTATCAGCACTATCATAGACGGCATTGAAAATTCCCATTTTACTCTAGACCGCTCATTTTTTGAGTTTTCGTCCTAGAGTCCCATTCTTTCTCCTTTTTTTTGTGTGTGTTTTTCATTGTTTTACCATGCACTTGAGAATTCTAAATTCTTCCTTGGTGAAATGATAATTCGATGAGATGAGATAAAATCCGAGGAAAAATCGTTCAAATTAAATATTCATGCTTGATCAAAATGGACTTTTAAAGCACGTAATGTAGGCCATGGTTTGGGGTTCAAAAAGAAAGGATAAATAGGCCCAAAATATGTGTTTCAGGGTAATCAGATCAAATGATTATTTCTTGAGGAGAATTCTTTTTGAAGCATTTGTCCCTTATTGGACATTTCTTTCTTTTTTACTTTTGCTCTTTTTCTTCTTTGCTTTTGGCTCTCATTTGCCATACTTTTTCACACATTTTTTCTTTTTTCTTCTTGGCTTCCTGATGCACCCAAAAGAGTGTATCTTATTTAACCTTGCACTAAAAAGATAAATTGTAAGTATAGTAGTTAGCAAGGGTCGAGTCCTCAGGGATTGGGTTTTAGTTTATAAGTTAATAGTTTAAAACTTAAATTCAAGAACAATAAAAGAAAAGGGGTTTTTGAAGCCAGATTTAAACTAAAGTAAATACTAAGAATAAGATGCAAGGCATACCAGCCAATAAAAATATATATACTAAATTAGGCGGTATAACCAGCCAATAAAAGTAAAACAAAGTTAATATACAAATTAGGCGGTATAACCAGCCAATAAAAATAAATATACTTTTAAAAATAAGCAAACTAGAAAAGTAAGAAAACAAGTAAGTAAGAAGAATCAAATATGAAAAATATGGTTAAGGTTTCATTCTCCACCACTAGACATCATTAAGAATCAATTTCAGATCTATCAATATCAACCAACTATCAAAGTTAACAACCGTAGATAACAACAAGCTCTGTTATCCCAATCTTTCCTTAGTTTGTCGTTAAATAGAACAAGCTCTCTATTTAATCTCTAACCATTAAACAACCTAGAATAAGCTCTCTAAATTCAATTTAATGGCAGCTTTATGATGAGAAAGATAGGTTGATCTAAGCAACAAACACATAAGCTCGGATTGTTCAACTTAGGTTATGTTCCACTTTGCAATTATTGAAAACTTGACCATAATCATTAATCACAAATTGCCACTTATGAATAGGAAATCAAGACAATTACACGGATCAAGACTCCTAAACTAGCAATAGATAATTATCAAGATCTATCTAGTTGTACACCTAAATAAATCAAGACAACATCATGAACAATTCTTGTAGAAGAACATAAGCAACTTTGATAGAAAATTAATGATAGATAGAATCTGAAAATCAATCACAAAACATGTCTAGGGCTTTGAAATCACCCTTAACCAAATAGAAGTTTAGCCTAGCATAGGCATTGTAAACATAAACATAAAATTAAAGAGAATCTAAGAAGAAAATAAAAGAAAGAAAGAAGAAGAAGAAGAATATTAATTATCCAGCTTCTTGCTCTCTCTAAAGAAAAAGAAAACTAGAGAAAAGAAAGAAGAAGAAAACTTAGAGAATTTTATTACAATGGCTAATATCCTACCTATGTACAATATGATCCCTTACAATCATCCAAGGCCCTCTATTTATACACATTTTGGAGGGCTAAATGACAAGAGACAAGCTTTACAAATTTCAAAGGTAGGTATAATAGGTGGGTGCATTTTCTAACGATTTTCGTCATATATGACGATTTTGATCAGCCAACTTGATGGTCGATTTTGTCAATGTTGGAGGCCTTATCTGATCACATGGTCTTCTAGAAAAATGTTACCCTATCAGTTACTGATCCATAGCCGTTGGAATCAGCTCATTTTCTGATGTGGATAAGAAGATATGGGCATAATACGAAAACAGGTCAGCACAGACGTCATTGCACATCAGCCAACTTGATGGTCGATTTCGCTAGGGAAAACGACTCCGTTTCAAGAAGTGTAAAACATGAAAAAGATAGATATGCCTCTTAGCTTTGCATGGCTACAAATTTCAGCCTTATTGCTTCAGTGAAACTCGAGATATAGCTGATATGGAAAAAGGTGTCGGAACTGGAACTGAACTGGATTTGCCCTTAATTCTAGTAATCTGAAATCACTCAAAGAAACTTGTGAAAAACACCAAAATACATAAAAATATAAAAGATCATAAACACAATTAGACTAAACAATAATAACTCGTATTTGACACAAAACAATAATAAAACATAACTAAAAACTATATAATTATACGAGTTATCACACCCCCACACTTAGATTGTTGCTAGTCCCTAGCAACGACTCAATAAAAATAAAATAAGAAAATCTAATCTAATCCATTTTCGTAGGAAATCACGGTGGCACTTAGCATGTGACACAAGCCTTTAAACCCCTAGGTGTCCCTAGTGGACGAGTTTAGTCTCGTGAGGGTTTACTAGAACGATACCCACAAACATTGAAAAACTAAAATATAAATAAACTACATATACTAAAAATATTTACTCCTAATCCTTTCAATACAAATTAGAGACAATCTTTGAACAAGTCTTATAAACTAATCAATAGCTTAAAAAATTTCACAAAAAATCATGCTTGAATGTAAATTGTTTGAGTTAAGCCAATATTAGCATAACATATCTCAATCAAAATATTGCATGTTCAAATTTAATCTCAACTTCTCACATGGGATACCCTCATGATTTTCACTCTTTAAAGTAGTGGTGAAGTGTTTACACTCAATCAATCTCATGAAAACAGTTCTACCATATTCTTGCTTGTCCACCTATTCTCCCCTATTTAGATCATACAACATCATGAATCAAGAGGTCTTTAATCAAGGTTGTAATGGTGCCAAGGGGTTTGTAATGTGGTTGAAGAACAAAAGGATAAAGATATCACAAAGGTTCCAAAGAGTTCATAAAGTTTAGAGACATAAAAAGATTATACAAAGAAACTTCTCAAAACTCTTTACAAGTACATAGTCACCTAGGCCGGATATTCATGTTGGGCCTTTTCTTCATTCTAAACAACTTTGTAACATCTTTTTCTTTTTCCACAAATTCAAGAGATGATTCATATATATATATATATATTTTTTTTTACATAGGAATGTATTTGCCCGTATTCCATTTCTTTTTCTCTTGACTTTTCTTTTCTTTTCCCCCCACACTTCTTTCTTGTTTCTAACCCAAATTTTCAATAGATCTTCCTTGTCTTTGCAACTTGTCTCAAAACATGCTAATTCATCTTTGGAACAAAGGTAAAGATATAAGTATATTTAGGTTAGGGACAAGTTATGGTTACCAAAGAGATAGCTTATTCAATGTAGGCTCAAATTGGTTCACTAAGGGTGTGTTCTCTTGGAACATCAATAAGGGATGACTGTTTGGCCCTGGCTAAAAATCCTAATGCCTCTATCATATTCATGTTGTCACATGCATCAATATAGTCTCAAATGGTTTAAAGCAAGTTCTAGAGAATCATGTAATCATAAGAGCACTCAAGAAAGAAATTAGATTGATATGTATAATGCATCAATCATATAGGCTCAAAAACTTACAAGGATGATTATACAAGTCAATATCAAGTCTAAACATGCTTCTTTCTCAATCAACATATCATATTAACATTGGCTCATAAAAAAAATGATATCAAGCTCAATTCTCATGAAAATCTTCTCACTAATAAATCTGTTTTAGACTTATGCAATTCATATCTCATCATTGTATTAAAAAGGAACTAAAACACACTAAAAAAATAATAATAATAATAAAGACTCAATAAAAAAAAAAATAGTAGACAAAAATAAAAGAAATCCTAAATCATTCCCCCCCACACTTAATTCTTACATTGTCCTCAATGTAAGTCTATTATCCCAAATGAAAGAATCATGTGTAAGAGAAAAGAACTAATAACATAAGAATAGGAACAACTAAGACTCAAAACAAAACAAACTCATGCAACCTAAATAATCCTAAAATACTAAACAAAAATTAACAAGTAAACATAAAAAGATTAAAATCAAACTGACAAGGTATGTCTCAAGTCTCCCTTACTCAGACCTTGTTCAGAATGAATACTTCTAAATTGCTTAAAACATAACATTTTTTTTTTTTTGAAAAGAAGAAATCAAACTGACAAGGTATGTCTCAAGTCTCCCTTACTCAGACCTTGTTCAGAATGAATACTTCTAAATGGTTTAAAACACAAATTTTTTTTTTTTTTTTTTAATTAGCAAAATATGTCCCTTACCCCCTACTAAAATATGACATTGTCCCCAATGTCAAATTTTAAAGGTAGAATTTAGGAGATATTACCTGCAGAGGTTGCTAACCACTTATTATAACTGAGACACAACAAGCAAAATGTTAGATAATGTCACAAAGACAAAGTGCAATCCACTCCTTGCTCATCCATATCTCTTTTTCTTTTTCCGAGCGTTTGCGAAACAACCGTAGCAGATAAACACTCATAAGCTTGGAGCTTTTTGAGTAAATCTTCAATGGTTGTAGCAGAAATTATGGTTCTCCTTGCCTCTGAAAACATGAATCCATTATCCACAGCATTATCTAAATATGAAAGCAAATTACTAAAATAACCATTAATATTAAGCAAACCAATGGGTTTCTTATTTGTGACCAAAGATGACCAAGAAGCCACGCAAGCTATTTCTTCCAATGTACCCAGACCTCCTGGTAAAGCAATGAATGCATCGGCAGAATGGTACATGATTGTCATCCGTTCAGGGATACTCCAGACTTGTATTTCCTTACCCACGGTAGGTCCACAAAAATCTGTGAATAGTTTTGGCACGATTCCTATAACTGGACTTCCTCCGGCGTGTGCTGCTGTAGCGACTGCTCCCATTAAACCCGTACTACCGCCTCCATAAATCAACTGGATCTTTTGTTGGGCAAGTATTACTCCAACTCTTATGGCTTCATCAGCGAATATGTTATTTTTCCCTGGATAAGCACCTCCAAAGACACAAATTTTTTTAATGCGCTGGGACGAAGTACTTTCCATTTTTTTTTCGAGTGCCTGAAAGAGAATGAGTACATGGTGTAATATATAGAGGACTGAGTAGTGAATCAGACAAGAGTAATAATGTCGCCGAAAGTGTATCTAACCTGTCAGAAGAAAATGTTAACCTAACAAAAGATTTTTGCGTGATTTCAAGAAGAAAATCAAAAAGAGAAGAAAAATCAACCGTAAAAGTCAAGAGTAATAGTGTCGCCGAAAGTGTATTTGGCATCTTCCTCTGGTTTTACGTCCAGAAACGGCTTAAACGCTTTCTATGAGTCGAGGATATGCTTCCCATCCAGTTTTCTTACAAGCTGGCAAACAGGGTCTTTTAACATCAGATTCCCAAGATGTTGCCATTCCCTTTGGAATTGCGGCCATAAATCAAGAATTTCTCTTTGTACGTCTCCACTAGGATGCGTCTCAAGAGAAAGTTGGATATTACCCAAATTCTCCTTACTCAGTCCATCCTTAATGAATTCAATTTTATCATCTCGATTAGAGGACGGAATCCCAATAGAACGACATTTACCGTTACACGTCCATCGTGCACATTTGTGGCAGTTTGAACTCATGCGCTTTGCTCGTCGCTTCTTTGCAAAAGTGCTTCTACCTGTACCTGGTAAATGCAAAACATGAAGATATTCATCTTCACGTACCTTGGCTTCAATTATCCAACGTATGTCTCCAGGAATCCCTTTGTGCATAAGCATTCTTAATCTTTCAAATCGAACTTGGTAAAGCTTCAGTAAAATATTTCGAGGAAAGGGAGGAAATCGTTTCTGCAATCTTGTGAGAATATCATCCATCCTGAAAAAAAAAATGAAAAAAATTGAAAGAGAAATTGGAAGAGAAATTTATATACAATATCAGTTTTGTGGGTAGCTGATGGAACCGATTTAAATAATCACGGAGTACCGTTATCCGCCATTTAACCGGGGTAAAAAATTAAAAATTATATTTACATCTAGTTATTTTCAAAACCAGGATCAGAAAGAAAAACAACATAAAAAGACTCAAAAACAAAACACTCTAAATAAAATCCTAAATTCTTCCCCCCACACATAGTTCTTACATTGTCATTAATGTAATGCTATTAATCCCAAATGAAAGAATCATGTGTAAGTGAAAAGAACTAATAAACAAAATAAACTTATGCAGCCTAAATGAACTTAGAAACACTAAACACAATTAGCAAAAAAAAACATAAGAAAAAGATAAAGAAAAAGAGAGCAAATCTGAGGATGGCAGTTTGGCAATGCTTTCACTAATTAGGCTGCCTCCCCCAATTAGCACTTCATTGATTGTTTTCAGCCTAGCCAACACCGCTTCTTGGCATTTTAGGCTTGTCAGGCTCATACATGAAATTTCCCAAATTTATGCGTTTGAGAGGAAGCTTTCTTTGCACAACGGTGGATGCATTCTCCATTACAAGTATTATTCCATCATCCTTTGTGGTGCATATGTCATCGAGGAATGGAGCATATTTTGATACTTGTTGAATGACCTCCACAAACAAGTTGTTTAAGGTTTCCGGCATGTGTTGTTCATGTTCTTCCTCCTTGAACTTTGCAAATCTACTAGGAAAAGGTGGAGAAGAAACATTAGTAAAAAGTGAAACCTTAAACGTTACCTCAAGTGCCGAAATACTCTTATTTGGATCATTGGCTTCATTATCCTCAAGAATAGAATTCATCTCTAATTTTGTCTCATCCTCATCTTGTTCCTCATTCCTCAAGGTCACAATAGTAGCATTCTCCTTTGGGTTAATCATCGTTTGGGCAGAGAGTTCTTCAGATCTTTGTGCTACCCATACCACCATACTACTAGCCAATAGGCTCATTTGCCTTTCCAAACTCTGGATACTTGCCCTTGTTTCCTGTTGAAATTGCAAAGTATTAGTAACAAGAGAATCGACAAGATCTTCTAAAGAAGTACCTGAGTTTTGAGTCATATGTAGTGGCTGAAAAAGATCTGGTTCTTGAGACCATGATTGATTAAATCTAGATGGATGAGTGTAATTGGCATAAGGATCTACTTCTTGGTAATTTTTCGAGTAGCCATAATTAGTATGATCCCACCATCCCTCATGGTAAGTGTTTGAGTAATGATCATACTGTTGGTCTTGGAACACTTGATGGCCTTGACATCCTCCCATGGCCAATTGTTGAACTGGGGAGGTGAGATTGGCTTGTTGATTCTCCATGTTCATGTATGCCACCAACTCTTCAAGTGTTAGATTGCTCAATTCCATCGTTTTTTTTTTTTTTTTTAATTTGAAAAGAAAAACTTGTATGTACAAGAAAATGAAACTAATTAGAACTGAAAATAAGAATAAACCAAGTAACAAATAAACTAAAGAAAACAATCCCCGGCAACGGCGCCAAAAATTTGATGCACCCAAAAGAGTGTATCTTATTTAACCTTGCACTAAAAAGATAAATTGTAAGTATAGTAGTTAGCAAGGGTCGAGTCCTCAGGGATTGGGTTTTAGTTTATAAGTTAATAGTTTAAAACTTAAATTCAAGAACAATAAAAGAAAAGGGGTTTTTGAAGCTAGATTTAAACTAAAGTAAATACTAAGAATAAGATGCAAGGCGGTATGACCAGCCAATAAAAATATATATACTAAATTAGGCGGTATAACCAGCCAATAAAAGTAAAACAAAGTTAATATACAAATTAGGCGGTATAACCAGCCAATAAAAATAAATATACTTTTAAAAATAAGCAAACTAGAAAAGTAAGAAAACAAGTAAGTAAGAAGAATCAAATATGAAAAATATGGTTAAGGTTTCATTCTCCACCACTAGACATCATTAAGAATCAATTTCAGATCTATCAATATCAACCAACTATCAAAGTTAACAACCGTAGATAACAACAAGCTCTGTTATCCCAATCTTTCCTTAGTTTGTCGTTAAATAGAACAAGCTCTCTATTTAATCTCTAACCATTAAACAACCTAGAATAAGCTCTCTAAATTCAATTTAATGGCAGCTTTATGATGAGAAAGATAGGTTGATCTAAGCAACAAACACATAAGCTCGGATTGTTCAACTTAGGTTATGTTCCACTTTGCAATTATTGAAAACTTGACCATAATCATTAATCACAAATTGCCACTTATGAATAGGAAATCAAGACAATTACACGGATCAAGACTCCTAAACTAGCAATAGATAATTATCAAGATCTATCTAGTTGTACACCTAAATAAATCAAGACAACATCATGAACAATTCTTGTAGAAGAACATAAGCAACTTTGATAGAAAATTAATGATAGATAGAATCTGAAAATCAATCACAAAACATGTCTAGGGCTTTGAAATCACCCTTAACCAAATAGAAGTTTAGCCTAGCATAGGCATTGTAAACATAAACATAAAATTAAAGAGAATCTAAGAAGAAAATAAAAGAAAGAAAGAAGAAGAAGAAGAATATTAATTATCCAGCTTCTTGCTCTCTCTAAAGAAAAAGAAAACTAGAGAAAAGAAAGAAGAAGAAAACTTAGAGAATTTTATTACAATGGCTAATATCCTACCTATGTACAATATGATCCCTTACAATCATCCAAGGCCCTCTATTTATACACATTTTGGAGGGCTAAATGACAAGAGACAAGCTTTACAAATTTCAAAGGTAGGTATAATAGGTGGGTGCATTTTCTAACAATTTTCGTCATATATGACGATTTTGATCAGCCAACTTGATGGTCGATTTTGTCAATGTTGGAGGCCTTATCTGATCACATGGTCTTCTAGAAAAATGTTACCCTATCAGTTACTGATCCATAGCCCTTGGAATCAGCTCATTTTCTGATGTGGATAAGAAGATATGGGCATAATACGAAAACAGGTCAGCACAGACGTCATTGCACATCAGCCAACTTGACGGTCGATTTCTCTAGGGAAAACGACTCCGTTTCAAGAAGTGTAAAACATGAAAAAGATAGATATGCCTCTTATCTTTGCATGGATACAAATTTCAGCCTTATTGCTTCAGTGAAACTCGAGATATAGCTGATATGGCGAAAGGTGTCGGAACTGGAACTGAACTGGATTTGCCCTTAATTCTAGTAATCTGAAATCACTCAAAGAAACTTGTGAAAAACACCAAAATATATAAAAATATAAAAGATCATAAACACAATTAGACTAAACAATAATAACTCGTATTTGACACAAAACAATAATAAAACATAACTAAAAACTATATAATTATACGAGTTATCACTTCCATTTCGCCATCTTTTCCTTTTCTTTTTGACAAAGTGAGCCCATATTCATTCGGCGCTCCATTTGCTTTGTATCTGTCTTTGAGCCAGGACTCATTCCTCCATGATCTTTAAAAAGGTCTTTCCTCGCATTTGCCCCCCAGTGTAGAGGGTGATCCTTGATCAGGGTTCAAAGAAGAAAGAATTCTTTTGGCTCAAAATGGGTGACTATGGATATATATATATTTTTTGCGAAAGGGATATGAAAGGTGGTCATTCATCATATCAAGCACAAATATTCTCATTGAAAAGCAATCCCCAAGGGAAATAGATAATCAAAATTTCATTTTGCACTTTGGAATCATTCGAATTCTCATATGCATGATATCACAATTTTTCTTCTTTTTTGCTATTTTTTTTTCGCATGCCCCAATGATTCATGCGTTAGTCCATCTTTATTCACCATGTATCTATCATTTCCACATATGATGCCCCAATTTGATTAACCATGAGAGTTTGTATCAACAAGGAACATAGCAAGTCTAGGTCTATTTTGAAAAGGCTGAGTTTCAAATATGAGTTCTTTGAAGAGACAAAGAAAATATGACCTAAAAATGGGTTTTCTTTGGGACATGGGATAATCTAGTTTAATCATTGTGCCCCAGGGTGTCAATCATGAAGTGATGTTTGGGAAATTGGTGTTTTGTGGTTGTTGAAAATGACATGAATGGTTTTGGCACAACCTTGACACACACCAAAGTACCATGATCTAAATTCTTGAAGGAAAGTCTCATTTGTTTGAATTTCAAGAAATTCGAAAAATTTTCGAAAAGTTCGTTCCTTTGTTCATAGCCTAGACTAGGATCTACATCTTTGCTTATTCTATGATGACAATGATTTTATGAAGTTCAATCATTCATATTCCTTGAAGCATTAGGTCTTTCAACTGTTCTCGATTCAAGGGGTTTAGGCCTAGGAAAGCTTAAAAGAGAGGGGAGAAGGTATTGGGTCATTTGTAACAATGATCATCAATATTCTCGAGACTATCCATTATTACAACTTCCTTAATGCTTGTTTTTCCAAATTCAAATTACTGTTAAAACACAACAAACACAAAGCATTTAAAAATCAAAATTCATTTAATTCTTATGAATGTCAACATGAGACAAATGCTTTCATCATAAAGACTGAAACTACATGCATAAAAATGCTCATATTGACATCCTTCAAAGGTAGTAATTCTTCCCCTAAAACCTTGAAAGAAACTGATTTACGGCAAAGCGGTCTTCCATTGGTTGATAAGCTCCGATGTCAAAATACCATCACGGATAAGACTTTCAATCCTTTCCTTCAGTTGTCTGCATTTTTCAGTTGAATGCCCAACTACGCCCAGGTGATAATCACACTTACTGTCGGGGTCATAACTCCTTGCTGATGGATTCAGAGCTATTTTCAAAGGTACCGGGGTAAGGTACTGATTCTTTATTAGTAATGGTAGCAAGTCAGGGATGGGGATTGGAATTCTTTCTTGGTTTTCCCGCGATCATTTTCTGGAAGTAGGCCTTGTTGCAAGGGCTGGTATTGGATTAGGTGCTTGTGTTGGTAGGTAAGGATAAAGGTTTGGAGATACCTCAGTAGGGTAACATGATTGGTATGAGGGAAATTGGGAATATGAGACGAAATCTCCTATAGCTTGGACATCTTCCTCTTTCTTTCTAGGTAGCATTCTCAATCATCTCCCCTGAGATTACTATATCCGCAAAATTCTTAGAGGCATTCCCGACTAGTCTATCATAGTATGGGGCCTGCAGTGTATTCACAAAAAGGACGGTGATTTCCTTTTATGTCAAAGATGATTGTACTTGGGTAGACATGTTTCTCCACCTCTGAGCATACTCTTTGAAGCTCTCAGTAGCTCTTTTCTCCATATTTTGCAAAGTGAGACGATCAGGTGTCCTGTCGGTCATATGCTTGTACTGGTTTAGAAAAGCCCTAGCCAAATCATTCCAAGAGCAAATCTGATCCTTGCTCAACTGACTATACCACCTAATTGCAGACCCGCTGAGACTATCCTGAAAGTAGTGAATCAAAAGCTTATCATTATCTATATGACTTGTCATCTTTCGGAAAAACATAGTGATGTGGGCTGACGGATCAGTCGTCTTATCATATTTTACAAAGTCAGGGACCTTGAATTTAGGAGGAATGACTAAATCGAGGACCAAGCATCGTTCTTTTGCCTCCACACTCCCGAATACATCTGTATTTTCTACTGCCCGGAGCCTTTCATCTAGAAACTGATATTTCCTGTGGGAATTTGGCAACTCTACCTCATTAACCATTTTCAACTTTGCCTATTCAGCTAGATCATCTGAATTCAAGACATTGACGGGGTTAACTGTGTTCTGGGCATCCATCATTACAACCTTATTCTGACCCTTTCGTGCCTCTAACCCTTCTCTAGCGGCCAAGTTTTAAGTGTATCCCTTTATTACAGTGGACATTAGCTCCATCAATTTAATCATCTAATCTTTAGATTCTGCTTGAGACTTTGCCAGCTGTTCTCGCAATTCTTCCTGTACCCTTTCCATTATTTCCATTCGGGAAACTTGTTCATTCTCCATAGCTGTAGCCTGTATTAAAAGGGTACTCAGTACTTCTTATACCTTTGATTTGAAATGGAAATTCTTTCAAAGACTCTTAAAGCCAGGCCAATTTCTGTTTTATTCCCCCAAAATGCGTGTCATGTTGAAGGAGCCATAAATGCAATTGGATGTACGTGAAGCCTAAACAATATGATGTTTGGACATGTACAATGGAAATATGTTGACCATATATGTAATAAATGCAATCATGATGCCAACATGGTGCAAGCAAAGAATAAACAAATCAACGCATGGATATATGCAATGAATGATCATGTACATTTCAACGTATTTCCCAATGAATGATCATATACACTATGAATGCAACACGATGTCAATTATGATACATGTAAACAATGAATGATTGATACAGAGTATATACAAAGAAAATCATGCTGACCATGTGTGTCATGAATGCATCCTGATGTTAATATGACAGATTAATGCATGAGCATATATAGAGAAATCATGCTGACTATGTTTGTCATGAATGCAACCCAAAGTCAACATGATGCATGTAAATAATAAGCAAATTAATGCATGGATATATACAGAAAAATCATGCTGATTATGAATGCATGAATGCAACCTGATGCTAACATGATACATGTATGAATGTATGGTATGAGAAATAATTGATCGGATGCAAAATGCAAAGGGGAAGATATCACGGAGGAAATAAGAATCGGAGGAACTTAATCCAACATCTCATAAATTTGAAGCATAGTCAATTCATTCCCATATCAATGTTCACAATGGTATAAACCATGTTTTACAAAATCTGAGCAATAGTTAAAACTGTCTTTTACAAGCACTTTATTCTTCCTAGCATCCTAAGGCTATAAAAGCCGACTACTGAAAGAGTGAAATCTATTACATCATATAAGACCGCAGTCTTTCCACCTCAATGCCGTAAATCTCCCAATCCTAATTACCCTTTTCTAGTCCTCTGTTAATCAGTGTCGTTGGATCCAACCACTTGGCGTCTATAAAAGATTGTAAGGGATTGTACTTTGTTCTTGAGTGCATTGTAGTGCTCAATGCTATGCCCAACAGTTCCACAGTGATAATCACATATTGCATTCAAATTATACCACTCGGGGTATGGTGGTGACAGGGGTTTTAATGGCACATAGGCGACCAGGTGATTTCGGACCAACATTGGGAAAAGCTCTTGATAGCTGATTGGAAGAGGATCGAAATGCCTTTGGGTCTTATCCTGGGGTTGTTTCTTAGTCACACAGAGCCTAGGAGTTGGGGCACTTAGTGGTGGCACTAAGGTCCGAACCGGAGTGTTTACATAAGGAGATGGAGGAATAACAAGGCAAGGGTATGGATTTGGACAAGGGGCCTTTGGAGGTTGTACATAGCTCGAGGTTCCTATCCCAGATGTTGGATAAGTTGATTGATGAGGGAAATAGTACGAACTAGCAGTTGGTGGTGATGGAGTGGGATTCAGGAATCCCGTAGTGGTCATCCCAATGGACGATTGGACCATAGTAGGGTGGAGATATTGGTTTGGACCGAGGACCAATTGCAGGGACTGTTTGGGATCTGAAGTTTCTATCCTTGGTATCAGGCTCTCGGGTTTAATCATTTTCATAATTTTGTCCATAATTTCATCAGGATTGCAACCTTTGTGGCATTGACACGCATAGGATCCAGCAAGGATTGTGTTTTTTGGACCTAATGGTTTTGGTTGATCCGAAGGCGATGCAGAGCCCCAAGAAAGTTCCCCTTTACTCTTACCCATATCCTCAAACATTTTCAGCAATTTGGCGAGTTGTTCTTTCATTTCCTGGATTTTATATCCAAATTCCTCTTGATTTCGTTCCAAAGCACCCAATCGTTCCTCCGATTCATTCCTCATATCTCAATCCCCTTTCATGAAAATGAAATTGATATTATTACCATGAGATTAAGAATACAATTATGAATGTATGAATGTACATGCTCTACTCCTATGTGCATGAATATACTGATGATTAATGCATGAATATATACAGAGAAATTATGATGACTATGCATGCTATGGATGCAATCTAATGCCAACATGATGTATTTACAAAATGAATAAATTGATGCACAAGTATATACAAATAATGACCATGCATGTCATAAATGTATTCTACAATGAATGACCATGCATGCTATGACTGTAACATGATGTCAAAATGATACATGCAAAGAATAAATGAATTAATACAATGGTACGTACAAAGAATGACCATGTATATCACAAATGTATTCTACAATGAATAACCATGCATGTTAGGACTGTAACATGATGTCAAAATGATACAAATAAAGAATAAATGAATTAACACCAAGGTATATACAAAGAAATCAATGATTACACGAAATTGGTGGGATCTAAATCTTGATTATTCAAAAATCTCATTATGCAAGATTCCCCTCCAAATTTGATCTATGATTTTTTTGAAACATGTTTTCTCTATGAAAAACCAAACATATTATTTTCAAAAGAATTTCGGGTTAGTAGATTCTACTATGGTACAATATGCAAATATTCATGTAACACTACCGGTTTATAGAAACCATCAAATGAGATTATTATCACCCTCTATTTATTGCAAAAAACGAGATCAACAATACAACCAAAAATGTACATGCTCTATTCACACATGCATGAAATATGCAAAATGCAAAAATGCTTGAAAAATGATTTTTATTTTTTATTTCAAACAGTTAATGAACATTTGCCCCAACAAATATCTACTTATATAGGTATCACAGTGCCTTTGGGACGGATTATCACATTTATTATGGGCGATGTACGTACATCGTTGCCCGATCTACAACACTTATTCAGAGTGTAAAATAGGTAACAAAAGGTTTAGAAATGTTCCTCCATGTGTTCTTATCTTCAGTATATCTAACGAAAATCTGGCATGGCTTCGCCTAGGTTCACTAATATGAGAGTGAGTCGGTTCTAAAGGCCCCGAATTGCTCCTCACTATTTCCGGTGAAGGCTAGTAAGGCACCCCGATAAAAACGGGTTCAATTCGTTAGAGTCTATTTCCCTAGCCCATGCGGATTGTTAATCACGAAGGCTTAGGTAATTTAGTACTCCGGAAGTATTTCACTAGCGCATGCGGATTGTTATTCACGAAGGCTTAGGTACTTTGCTCCCACCTAAAAGGACAAAACCCGGGTATAGGGCTCATGATATGCAAATGCTCGTGTGGTGTGTGTGGAGGAACAACAAACCTTTCACCACCTATTGTACAAACCTTATTCTAAATGCCCTAGCAATTTATAAAAAAACATTCAAGTATAGTGTAACGCATTAACCAATAAGCAATTATAATATACAATTATTAAATAACTAGAACAATAATAAAATGTATACACATGAATATGGATCTATTTTAAACATTTTATTATTTTAAAATTCTCCTTATTAAGAAAAATGTGGGAATTAAAATTAAATACCAATTAAACCAACAAAATCGAGACTTTGATAACACACGACTAATTCTAGGCCGAACTCTCTAAAAGTCCTCAGTGGAGTCGCCAAGCTATCGCAACCTAAAAAAAAATAACAGGTCTCATCGCAAGACTTTATTATTCGTTAAGCGTGGCATTAAAAAAACCGAGGAAAAGTCGACTTAATTCTTATAGAAAAATGAAGGTTTTGAAAATGACCTTGAAAAAGACATAGAGCTTCCACCAATCTTTCTTAGCTAGGTGTGATAGGCCACTTATTAAAACCGATTTTATAAAATATTTTAAAATTAATTAAAACATTTTTAAAACCAATTTCAAGTCTGCGTTTTAAACCAGAGAAATCAAAGAAACGGGTTCGAGACTCGGTTACGTGTGGGGAAGGATTAGCACCCTCACAACGCCCGTATAAAACGATACCTTATTAATTGTGCGTTATCTCAAGTCTCGGTAAAAAGTTGATTTTAAATTTCGTATTTCAAGTTAATTCTCAATTTAAAGAAAAATAATTCCATTTTTAATTGAAAATGATCCGGAATTTATAAATTCAAAATTTTCCCATATTCCCCAACAAACGTGGCAAAATATAGAAATTTTTATTAGTTTGGAAAACTTTTCGAATCATTCTCATTTTAAAGAAGATATTCCGTTATTTATGATAATTGATGATATCCTCCCTAGAAAATCCGGCAGAGAACTCATGAATTATTTTAACTCGGGAATATCTTTATTTTTATTGAAAATCATTACCTTTTCTGAAAACATTTTAAAAAAGTATGAATATGAATATGTATGACATAAATAAAATAACATAGCAAAGTCTAAATAATATAATGCAACCGAAATGATATGATATAATTTAAATGTCTTAGTATATTCTAAAATGAAATATCCTAAATTATATGATATATTCTAAATGAAATGAAATGACCTAGGTAACATAATATAATCTATATGAAATGTAATATCCTAAGTCATATGATATATTCTAAATGAAATAGAATATCCTAAATGACATAATATATCCTAAATGAAATGAAATGACCTAGGTAACATAATATATTCTACATGAAATGAAATGACCTAGGTAACATAATATATTCTACATGAAATGAAATAATTTAAATGACATGGCAAATATGAATGATATGGCATATAATTTAAATGACATGAAATATAAAATAATGGTATCATATAATATGCATGAAAATAAAAATGAAAACAATAATGAATGAACATAGTATATGCTAAATAGTATGACAAAAAATAACTAAATAAAAAGCATAGGATATCATGAAATATTCAAAACCATATAATAAACAATATAACATCAAAAAATATAAATCAAAACAATAACAATACCATAGGAATTATCATAGAAAAAATCACATATTATATAAAATGCATGAATATGGAAAATGCAATGCATGAAAATGTATTTTTTCCTTTAATTAAGGAAATCCGTATATCTAGAAAGATATTCGGCTACCTTAGAAAATATATCAAAGAAAATATTCTAAAACCAAAATACTTTGTAATTGTTTGAAAACAATTTTGAAAAGCTTAGATTAAAAATAAAAACTTAGCTAAACCCTTTTTTAAATGGCTCTAATTTCCTAAAATCAGCCCCCTCTAAGTAACTTAACCAAAACAGAAAAATGATTTTCCGTCAAATTCAATTCTGACTCCACTGTCCAGTTTTAAACCACAATTTTTTACCCTATTTTTAAAAATTCAAACAAATCTAAACAAAATAATGGAGACTCAGAACATGTAAAACTACACGAGAAAAAATTGGCTTAATTTTATGATTAAAGATGACTGCCCAGAAAAATCAGGAAAGTACGAGTACTGGGTGAAAAAACTGTTTTGCCAAAACACATTTTTGCCTTTGATAAAATCATTTAAAAAACAAAGTAAAAATATTTAAGACTCTATAAAGGACTCACAAATAGTAGCTAGCAGTTTTTAAAAGTTAGAAAAAAATTGGCTAAGTAAAAAAAATTATAAAGGAAGAATAATCAATTTGACAACTCTTTAATTTTCCACAAGTATGCTAAAGAGAGCATGACTTTGAGCCATTGATTGGCCTAAGTCATAAGTCAAGTGGTAAGGACATGAAATGCATGAAAAATACAACAAATATGATGCATGAAATGCATGAGTTTACACCTAAATGTCATGAAAAAATCATGGCATCAATAAAATGACCTAGACCTAAATGAACTTGCATGACATTTACTGCAACCTAAGTCTAAAATGCATGGATATGCATGGCAAAACAAACCAATCCTAACATCTAAAATATGCATGGAAATAACACAAACACAAGGCATTCTTAAACCAAATACTCAATCAAATGTCATGCAAATGCAAAACTATCAACTAACATAGCAAACATACACACACAAAGCAAAATAAATGAGGTGGCCGAATGGCCTCATGTTCCAAGTGAGCATGGCATTTTCACAAACACTTGATATACTAACATACTTAACTAAAATATAACACTCAAATCATGCAAATATAAAGTAGAGGTATGAAAACTAACAAGCATTTTCACCAACTAATGGATTTCAAAATATAAAACATAAACAAGCTTAAACATTTTGAAAACAGAAAATAAAAAATGCAAGAACATGAGAATAGACTCATAAATGGAAATAAGCAAGCAACCAAATTAAAACAAGCTTCAAGTATATGTAGTAGAAGAAGATTTAAAGCATCAAGACTTATTTAATATAAAAAATATCATTAAAAATCAAAGCAAAATAGCAACTAAAAAAGAAAAAAGAATGATGGGCCATTCGGCCATGTCAAAGAACCAAGGAGAAAAAAAAAATATTTCAAGTGTTTTTATAAGAACAGATGAAGAAAGAACCTATAGAAGAACATTAAAAACACTTATTTAAAAAGAAAAATCAAAATAAACTCACCAAAATAATAATTGAAACAGCAAATCAAGATTGGAAAATCAAAGAAAGTGCAAGAGTTGGTGCTAAAAGCAACCTCTAAAAGCTATCTTTCAAGCTTTTTCTCTTCAAACTTTCTTTTCTAAACTTTTCTTTTTGCTTTGCAACAATGGAGAGAAAATCAGCCAAAAGCAAGAGAGAATAGAAAAATCAGAGTGTGCTAAAAATGAAAGAATCCCCCCGTTGTAGTGGCCGAACCCCCCCTCTCTCATAGGCTAGGATGTTGTCATTTTTCCTCCAACCAATTTTCATCCAAGGGCTATTGATCCAAGATATTTAAAACATGAAATTATCACCCTTAGATTAGGCCATCAGCTATCCATAATTACATCTGTTCAAGAATCTTAATCCATTATGTTGACACTATTCCTCTTCATGCATTGGTCCATGTGGCTTATTTGCAAAGGCTTGATCAAAAAATCACTAACTCTTCATTTTTGGCCTCTTGATTAAAAAATCAGAATCCTCATTTCGATCCTTGGGCCTTGGCCTGCCAGCCCTCCTTCTTCTAGCCCAAGTTTGATTTTTTTGAAAGGCAAGAAAAGCACTTTTCGGTTTCTTGGGTAAAATGACAATTTTGCCCCCGAATGCAAATAATTGGCAAACGAACTCCAAATTCAAATTTTCTTTTTTCAATACTTTCAAAATAATAAAAAATTGAATTCTGAAAGTTTTCAAAATTTTCCGAGTCCGTTTGCTATTTATTTGGATTTTTCTTCCAAAATTACCTTTTTATGCCCCCAAATTTTACCATTTTTTAAACGAGCTAATCAAGATTTTTCTTCACCAATCTCTTCCAAATAATTTAAAAGTGTGATCTGGAAGTTTTCATAATTTTTGGAACTCATTTGGTATTTTTTTGGGATTTATTTGCTTGAATTACTTCATAGAGAGCCCGGGATTTGGCCATTTTGCAAACGAACTCCGAATCAAGATTTTCTTTTGCCAATATCTTCCAAATAATTTAAAAATTATAGTTGCAAATATTCAGAATTTTTGGATTTCATTTGCTATTTTTTCGAGATTTATCTTCTTGAATTACTATATAGGAGACCCGGGATTTGGCCATTTTGCAAACGAACTCCGAATCAAGATTTTCTGCTCGCCCTCTAGGGTTGACTTTTTTTAAGTTTGAATTTTTATGCTCGCCCTCTTAAACTAAGTCTCCAAGTACCACCTGCAAGATGAAAAAAGTCTTTTTACATTCTCAAACATCAATTTAGGAAGAAAACATACCTGATTTAGTGGTCCGGACAAAATTAGGTGTGTATAGCCATACCTTAGAGAAGGATCCATCAGCTGTTTGTGTGGACTAGCTCTAAAGGAAGGACAATTGTGCTTCTTGTGGTCTCGGACGAGTTGGAAGCTTTTTAGATCTTGGATTCGAGATTAGGATCTGCAACTTAAGGTTACGGTATCTTAAGTAGGTAACTTCTAAATCATATGGGTCATTTAATTTTTTTTTTTTGGAATGCTATAAACCTATGCAAACACAAGCCTAAGATCCTGTTGTACTTCGGGTGCTTCTTTGTTTATTTTCGTTGCATTTCGATTATCATGTTTTTGCATGAGCCCGAGGTAGTGTATTCCCATCAAAGACATGGTGCACATGGCTATTAAGGTGGAGAGGCAACTAAAGATAAATGAGGCAGCAAGGTATTCTTCGGTTTCTAGCACTCCTTGGAAACCAAAGTGGAACAAAAATGACCAGATTGTTGTCAAAGCAAAAATCGAACCACCAAAAGGGAAAGAAGAAAGCACTAGCAAAAATAAACCCAAGGTATTTTCGAATTCCAATTCTTCAAGGAATAGAGATATTAAAT
This sequence comes from Fremontodendron californicum, assembly GCA_030761205.1. Lineage (NCBI taxonomy): Eukaryota > Viridiplantae > Streptophyta > Magnoliopsida > Malvales > Malvaceae > Fremontodendron > Fremontodendron californicum. The sequence goes on from JAULJL010000032.1 coordinate 8,274,653, forward strand.
GCTTGGGTTCAGGACATATTGCATCTCAATGTCCAAACAAACGGGTGATGATCATGCATGCCAATGGTGAGGTGGTGACCGAAAGTGATGATGATTGTGATGACATACCAGAATTGGAAGATGCTAGTGATGGAGATGATGATGATTTGGAATACCCCGTGGAAGGTAAATCTCTTGTTGCTAGGCGTGCTTTGAATGCACAAATTAAAATAGACAATGTAGAGCAGCAAAGAGAAAATATTTTTCATACTAGATATTTTGTAAATAATAAAATGTGTATTGTGATTATTGATGGGGGGAGTTGTACTAATGTAGCTAGTACTATCTTAGTAGAAAAGTTGGGTTTACCTATGCTTAAACATCCTAAACCTTATAAATTGCAATGGTTGAATGAATGTGGGGAGATTAAGGTGAATACGCAAGTGAGGGTAGCTTTCACTATTGGAAGGTATAGTGATGAGGTGCTTTATGATGTAGTACCTATGCATGTTGGCCATTTATTGTTTGGGAGCCCATGGCAGTATGATAGGAGGGTTACACATGAAGGGTTTAGGAATAGGTACAGCTTTGTAAAAGATGGAAAAACCATCAACCTTGTTCCTTTAACACCAAAATAGGTCTATGAGAACCAATTGAAATCTGATTTTGAGAAAAAAGAATTGAGTGTAGCTGAATTTAATGAGGAAAAAAGGAGAGAATAAAAAAAAAATGAGAGAGAGGCCGAAAAAGGAGAGGAAAAAGAAAGTGGAAAAAACAAAGAAGTGGCTCAAAAAAAAAAAGAGTGATGCCACAAGAAAAAAAAGCAAAAACAAATATGAGCTTTTATGCAAAAGAGAGTGAGGTTAAGAAAGCTTTTTTAGAAGATCAGCCTATGACCTTCCTTGTTTATAAAGAATCATATCTTAATCTTGATGAATCTTACCAAGCTCTTCCTAGTGTTACTGTTTCTTTATTACAGGAATTTGAAGAGTTAATCCTAGAGGAGATACCAAGTGGGTTGCCTTCCATAAGAGGCATTGACCGTCAGGTTGATTTTGTACCCGGAGCAGTCATTCCAAACCGACCAGCCTATAGAAGCAATCCAGAGGAGACAAAGGAACTTCAAAGGGAAGTTGAAGACTTGATGAGTAATGTAGACACCTAATTTTGTCCAGACAACTAAAATAGGTATGTTTTCTTCCTAAATTGGTGTTTCAAAATGTGAAAAGGCTTTTCTCATCCTGCAGGTGGTACTCCGAGACTTAGTCCAACAACTAAGAAAGCAGACATAAAAAGTCAAACTTGAAAAAGTCAACCCCAAAAAGTAAACCCCAAAAAGTAAACTACTAAAAAAGTCAATCCACTTTCAAAATCAAGATTTGAAGTTCAATTGAAAAATGGTGAAAGAATTTTGATAATCCGAGGTCTACATTGAAAGATATGGAGTTCAGAAGTTGGTTACAGAGATTCAGTAGAAAAGAAACCCTAGTTTGGGAAATTTGGGGAAAAATGCTTAAACGATCAAATAGGTCAGAATTGAGGGTTCCAAATGAAAGATAAGCACTGACTGCGAGTAATGCAGAAGCTACTTGGAAAAAAAATTGAAGGAAAAGTCAATCTAGAAGAAAACTGAGAATTAAGGTTTTAGTGGATTTTGGTGAAATTGGGAAAATTGCAGAACTGGCCCGACTCGATAAAACTAAAGCCCTTAATTGATGAGGAGTGATTAAACAAGGATAGCCCAAGGCTCAATTTGTAAAAATTCCAATAGCAAAGCCGATTGGAGGAAAAAGGGAAAAACAAGGAGATTCCTGATACTGAAAAAAAGAAAAATCAAAACGGAAGGGAATTTGATCATAAAAATTGGGTGTTTTCGAACCAACTCCAATTCAATATATGAAAAAGGCCCAGGAAAAAAAAATCTGAAAATCGGATTTGTTTTGAGCAAAATCGGGTTTCGGAGGCAAAAGGGTAAACTTGGAAAATTAAAAAAAAAAAGCAAATGGGCTCCAAAAATTTTGAAAATTTGGAGATATCATTTTTAAATTATTTGGAAGAGAATGGAGAATGAAAATCTTGATTCGGAGTTTGTCTGCAAAATGGCCAAATCCCAGGCCCACTATGCAGAAATTCAAGCAGATAAATCCCAAAAAAAATAGCAAATGAGCTCCAAAAATTTTAAAAATTTTAAAAATTTTCAGATCTCACTTTTAATTTATTTGGAACAGATTGGTGAAAGAAAATCTGGATTCGGAGCTCGTTTAAAAATGGTGAAAGTTCAGGTGCACAAAAGGGCAATTTTGGAAGAAAAAATCCAAATAAATAGAAAATGGGCTCGAAAAATTTTGAAAACTTCCAGAATTCAGTTTTTTATTATTTTGGAATTATTAAAAAATAAATTTTTAATTTGGAGTCCGTTTGCTATTTATTTAGGTTCGGGGGTCAAAAAGGTTTTTTTACCCAAGAAACCGAAAAGGGCTTTTCTTGCTTTTAAAAAAATGAAGCATGGGCTGGAAGAGTCAGCCGGCCAAGGCCCAATAGAGGGTAGATATTTTTTGATTTTTCATCAAAAGGCCAAGGTTGAAGAAGAAGGTAGTTATTTTTTGTGATTAAGCCTTTGAATTTGCAACACATGGACCAATGGTTGGAGAGAGAGCCTACTTATGACATCTTTATGACATCATAATTCAAGGGCTGATGATTCTAATCTAAGGGTGAGAATCCTACATAGAAGGCATCTTGGATTAAAGGCCATAGGATCAAATTTGTTAAAAAAATTCTAGAACCTCCTAGGTTCTTCCTAGGCCAACCAACCAAGCTATCAAGGAGGGGTCTCTCTTTCATTAATGCACTCTTGGTTTTTGGCTAATATTCTCTCAATTTTTTGAAGGCAAAAAAGAAAAGATTAGAAAGGCAAAGAAAGGAAGAGGAAGAAAGGCTTGCAATATAGCTTTGAGAGGTTGCTTAAAGCACCATACTCTTATACTTTCCTTGCATTTTCATTCTTGATTTTGCTATTTTCATTGATATTTTGGTGAGTTTCTTTTGATTTTGATTTTAAAATAAGTGTTTTTAAGTTTCTTCTTCAAGTTCTTCTTGTTACTTTCTTGAAAAAAGCTTAAATTTTTTTTTTCTTGTTTTAGGAGGAGGCTGAATGCCCTTTTTTTGATATGGTTCCTGTTTTTCTTTTTGTTTCATGTTGTTAGTGGTATCTAGCATATTTTTTATGTCTTATATCTTTTTCAAATACAAAAATATGAAGCTTGTTTTGATTTTGTTGCTTACTTACCTCCATTGTTGAGTTTACTAGCTTGTTTTCATATTTATTTTCCTTGTCTTGCATCTTTTAATTTTCTGTTTTCAACATTTTTTTGAGTTGTTCATGATTTGCATTTTACTATGCTAAGTGTTTGTGAAAATGCCTAGTGGTTTTCATGCCTTTACTTTATGTTTGCATGGTTAGCATTGTTTATTTTTAATCTTGCATGTTAGTATATCATGTGTTTGTGAAAATGCCATGCTCATTTTGAAGTATAGGACCATTCGGCCACCCCTCATGTTGTATGCTTTGTATGTGCATTTTCATCATGCTAGTTGATAGGTTTGCATTTTCATGATATTTGGTTGTGTATTTTGTTTAAGCATGCTATATGTTTGTGTTATTGCCATGCATTCTTTAGGTTTAAGTTTGGCTTGCTTTGCCATGCATATTCATGCATTTTAGACCTAGGTTGCATTATATGCCATGCAAGTTCATTTAGGTCTAGGTCATATTCTCTATGCCATGCATTTTTCATGTCATTTAGGTCTTAAATTATGTATTTCATGCATCATATTTGTTGTATGTTCATGCATTTCATGTCATGCCACATGATTTATGACTTAGCCCAATTAATGGTTCAAAGTCATGCTCATTTTGAGCATACTTGTGGAAAATTAAAAGAGTTGTCAAATTGATTATTCTACCTTTGTGATTTTTTTTACTTAGCCAATTTTTGTCTAACTTTTTAAAAGTGTTAGCTACTATTTGTGAGTCATTAGGAGAGTCTCCAACATTTTTACTTTGATTTTTAAATGATTTTGATCAAAGGCAAAAAAAATATGTTTTGGCAAAACAGTTTTTTCACCTAGTACTCGTACTTTCCCAATTTTTTGGGCAGTCATCTTTAATCAAAAAATTAAGCCAATTTTTTTCCGTGTACGTTTACAAGTTTTGAGTCTCCAGTATTTGTTGTAGACTTTTTTAAATTCTTAAAAATAGGTTAAAGAATCATGTTCTAAAACTGGATAATAGAGTCAGATTTGAATTTAAAGAAAATTCATTTTTCTGTTTTGGCTATTAGAGGTGGCTGATTAGGAAGGTTAGCTACTGTCTTAGGGTAGTTTCTAAGCCTTTTTAAACTCTAAAAATGATTTTATTAAACCTCGGGTTAAGGATGGTTAAGTCTGGGATTTTAAACTTAGGAAATTAGAGCCGTTTTAAAAAGGGTTCAGTTAAGTTTTTATTTTTAATCTAAGTTTTTCCAAAATTGTTTTCAAACAATCACAAAGAATTTTGATTTTAGAAAATTTAATTTGATATATTTTCCTAAGGTAGCAGGATATCTTTTTAGATATACAGATTTCTTTAATTAAAGAAAAAAAATACATTCTCATGCATTGCATTTTCCACATTCATGCATGCTATAATATGTGATTTTTGCTATGATAATTTCCATGGTGTTGTTATTATTTTTTATTTATATTTTTGATGTTATGTTGTTTATTATATGGTTTTGAATATTTCATGATATCTTATGCTTTTTGTTTAGTTATTTATTTTTGTCACATTATTTAGCATATACTATGTTCATGCATTATTATTTTTATTTTTATTTTCATGCATATTATATGATAGCATTATTTTATGTTTCATGTCATTTCATGTCATTTAGATTATATTATTTAGAATATGCCATGTCATTTCAAGTATGCCATATCATTTAATTTTGCCATGTCATTTAAATCATATCATTTCATATAGAATATTTTATATCACTTAGGACATTTCATTTCATTTGGGATATTTGATTTCGTTTAGAATATATTATGTCACATAGGTCATTTCATTTCATATAGAATATACCATGATACTTAGAATATTTGATTTCATTTAGAATATTTCTATGCAATTTAAATTATATCATGGCATTTAGGATGCATTATATTATCTAGACTTTGCTATGTCATTTTATTTTTGTCACACATGTTCATATTTATTATTTTAAATGTTTTTTTTAAAGATAATTATTTTAAATAAAAATAAAGATATTCTCGAGTTAAAATAATTCATGAGTTCTCTACCAGGTTTGCTGGAGGGGATATCATCAATTATTATTAATAAAAGAATATCTTTCTTTCAAAAAAACGAGAATGATTCGGAAAGTTTTTCCAAATAAATAAAAATTTCTATATTTTGCTGTTTTTGTCGGAGAATATAGGAAAATTTTGAATTAATAAATTTCGGATTAATTTTGATAAAAAAAATAGAATTATCTTGCTTTAAATTGGGAATTAACTTGAAATACTAAATTAAAAATCGACTTTTTACTGAGACTTGAGATAACACACGATTAATAAGGTACTGTTTTATACAGGCGTTGTGGGGGTGCTAATCCATCCCCACACGTAATCGAGTCCCGAACCCGTTTCTTTGATTTCTCTGGTTTAAAACGCAGACTTGAAATTGGTTTTAAAAATGTTTTTAATTAATTTTAAAATGTTTTACAAAACCGGTTTTAATAGGTGGCCGATCACACCTAGCTAAAAGAGATTGGTGGCGACTCCATGTCTTTTTCAAGGTCATTTTCAAAACCTTCATTTTTCAAGAGAAATTAAGTCGACTTTTCCTCGGTTTTTTTTTAATGTTACGCTTAACGAATATAAAGTCTTGCGATGAGACTTGTTATTTTTTAGGTTGCGACAGCTTGGTGACTCCATTAGGGACTTTTTTAGAGAGTCAGGCTTAGAATTAGTCGTATGTTATCAAAGTCTGAGTTTTGTTGGTTTAATTGGTAAATTTTAATTCCCATATTTTTAAATAATAAAGAAAATTTTGAAAATAATAAAATGTTTTAAATATGTCCATCGCCATATGCATTCATACTATTATTGTTCTCTGGTTATTTTGTTGTGTATATTTATATGTTTGCTTAACTAATGCTTTACATTGTTTGATTTTAATGGGGTATTTAGAATAAGGGGTGTAGATTAGGCGGTGACAGGTTTGTTTTGTTCCTCCACACACACTGCACTTGCATTTGCATAACATTAACTCTCTACCCAGGTTCCATCCTTTTAAGTGGGAGTAAAGTAACTAGGCTTTCGTGATGATCCTCCGTATGACTTAGTGAAACACTTCCGGAGTATAAAGTACCTAATGCCTTCGTGATGATTCTCCGTATAGGCATAGGAAAATATACTCTAATGAATTGAAACCGTTTTTATCGGGGTGCCTTACTAGCCTTTACAGGAGACAGTGAGGAACAATTCGGGGCCTTAGAACCGATTCACCTTCACAAAGTGAACCTAGGCGAAGCCATGCCGGATTTCTGTTAGATACTTGAAGTTTAAAAACACATGGAGGAATATTTCCAACCTTTTACCATCTTTCTATATGTTAGATTTTACAAATTGAGTGATGATGAACGAACATCATATCGCTCGTAATAAAATTTGTTATTTCGTCCCAAAGGCATCATAATGCCGAAACTGTGTTAAAATTTCCAAGACATTTTTTTTATAAAAAAAAGCATGTTATTATTTATGTTATACTTGTGAATTCATTTCTTTACTAATTTATTTATTTATTTGTTTTCTTTTCTTTGACATGCATCATAGACATTATGATACACTTGAAGTTTATTGGCCTTGGGATAGTCATCAACCCAAAGGATTTTCGTGGAGTGTCAGGTTATTTCAGTAATAGAAGATCATGCAGTAGTTAGGGCACGGTTGGAGAAAGATCAGAGGAAGGATGGCCTGAAGAAAGATTATGTGTCAGTATTGCCGAAAAGGGTCAAAGTGGATTTTAGACAGAATAATCTTCGAGGGTTAATCGATATTTGGAATTAGTGGAATGTATCAGAGAAAGAAGCCTTCACTCAAAAATATGGAGATATAGCATTCTTAATTCTGATTAGGGTCAATAGTGGGTTGATTCAGGCTATGGTAGATGTTTCACTTTTAACAAAGTGGACATAACCTCGCTTATTGAAGAATAATCAGCACTGTTACGCATTGAGTGTCTTAATCCCAATCGAGTATATTTGAAAGAAGTGAAACCTTCAGGTTTTAAGAAGAAAGTGGCTAGGATCACTGGAATGGATAAAACTTGGGTTGAGAGTCATGTGGATACAAAGCAGAAAAATGGATGCATTCCGTGGGAAACTCTCCGACAATTGATATTGGGTCATTCCGATAAAGAAAAAGCCAGGGACATCTTTGCTTTAGCCATCTATGGATCAATCATATTTCCAAAGATATTGGGTCATGTTGATATAGCTGTGTTTGATTGCTTTGAAAAGTTGGAACAGAAAATTAACCCATCTCCGGCCATCATAGCTGAAACTATCTGATCTTTGAATTTTTGTAAAAGGGAAGGATAAGAGACAATTAAGGGGTGTGTACAACTCCTTTATATTTGGATTCAAAGTCACTTTTGAAAGATATAAGAGGTCTCTTTCAAACCGAACATGAAGTCTTTAATTCCAATTGATGAATTCCTTAGAAAGGATTGGCCTGAAGACAGAGATGAAGAGAAATGGGTCAACATGTTTTGGAATCTAAAAGGGGAAATGGTAACTTGGAGAGCTCCATGGATGGTTCCTATGCCGATTATGTATAAATGTGGGGACAACCCAGGAGTTCCATTACTCGAAATTTGGGGGTCTGTGAGTTATGCACCTTTGCTGGTAAAAGACAGGTTGAGTCTCGGCAATTCACACCCGTGACTCATAAGCTAGGATCATCAGAGTTCACTTATGGAGAGGATGGGTATTCTGGAAAGATGCGGGCAGTGATTGAAGCATGGAAGAAAACTCACCGGATATAAGTAGCCCAATATACCGACATTGTCACACCTGATTACCTAGTATAGAGGGAATTAAGGGTTAATGATAGATTGGTGACATCAGATGGGGAAGAGGTCCAGTTCATGAATCCGCCACCAGAGGAACTGCCATCAGAGTTAGAAATTGCAAGGGCAGAATTCAAAAAAGAAAAGGCCCAAATGAGCAAGGAAATTGCCCGATTGCAAGAAGAGCTTGAGGACATGAAAATAGGGAATCATCTGAGGAAAGAGAAAAAGAAAAGATCAAGAGAGAAAGGGACACTTTCAAGGGAGATCTAAGGGATTTGCACTTGGAAAACAAAAGGTACATCTTCGAGCTGAGATGTGAAGGGACCCTCAAGACTTTCGGGGAATGGGAGCAAGAGGTCAAGAACCTTAAAAAGGAGAATAACTATTGGAAAAAAAGAGCGAAGCATGAAGAAGCCCGAGCCAATCAACTTGAGAAGGAAGCTAAGGAAGGCCTACACAGAGATATTTCTGCTAGTATGTCAAAGGGTCATGAACAAGTAAGGGTCAGATTAAGAAAGTTCTCCCTTTATTAAGGGAATAAAAGCTATATCCCCCCAAGGACAAAATGTATATCTTATCATGAACCCTAGAATCAGTTTGCCTAAAATCACTTGATGGAACAGGCTCGACTGGATCAAAGCACTTTTTTCTGACACTCGCAACTACTCCTCTGTACATCTAGGGAAGACAACTACTGAGACTGTAACTCAAAGGCCTCCAACGGTAACTTCAACTCCAGGTAAGGCGTAGCACTTTTATTTTGTGGATAAGTTTCTGTATCCCACTCTCAAAAAAGCCTAAATAGGTAAGTTGACCAACTGCTGAGCGGTTCCTGACGGCTTTATTGCCCTTTGCTTCAAAGAAAAGTCATGGGGTCCCTCTGCAAAAGCTTTAGCTCTCGCTTCATCTTCTATGTAATCGCCTCATTCCTCGGCTTTTGCTGATCCTGAGGTGCCTGTTTTGGTTGATTTCCCAGTGTCTGTACGCCTAAAGGGAGGATTAGGCATTCATCAAATTAATCAAGTGAACGAGGCTCTGCTCGACAAAACCGCTTGGAGAGACTCTGTATCGACTGAATCATATTGAGCGAAAATATGCTAATCAAAGTACAAGCATAACAACTAGGACAGATCGTGTATTAATCTACTATAACTATAGGATAGAGTCCAAGGAACCTAAAAAACTCGAAGAAGAGCGTTGAACGTACGAGCGAAATGAAATACTTGTTTATATCAATATAGATATAAATGGAGCGAGAATCGGGAGTTGATATTGAGAAACGAAAGAAAGGCCGTGGATCCCTGATAGCCTAGTTGCTTTGAGCCTAACCCCTTGCTTGCAACAGAAACAATACCCGAAGAAAAGTTTCTACGCCTGTAAAGCCATTGCCCCTACGCTAAGCCCTGAAATAAAGAAGGAGGTTAGCCATCACGGGAAAGTGCAGTAAGTTATCTAGGATATGATAGATAAAAATGGAAGGAGCGACCCTTGGACCTATAACCTTACCTTTTTCAGGCTCACTCATTTTCTACTCCCTTGATCTTGATGACCAATGACTAGAAATGAAAAGCTAACTTCCAACCCTTGGAAAAACCTGATTCAAGAATTGTTGTACTCACTTTGATAAATTATAACTAGCTTAAGGCTTGCTAGAACTCGTAACACAGCTTATAAAGAATACAAGATAAGATCTCAAGTAAGAGTAAGAGACTTAGTCTAAGAAATGAGGGCTTTATAGAGAGAGGTGAGTAAGGGGCTCACTTCGCTTTTGTTGCGGAGTTCGCTGCCTTCCCACCCCTGCTTAGAGTTCCACTTGTGATTCTGGATGCAGTGGAGGACTTTTATAAATGCGCTCGAATGTTCCCCTTCCCTCCATAAGACTATTTCTCTTTCCTACTTTGACAAGGATTAGCTTTAAGGAAAGATTCTTGCAATTACAAAGTTGACAGCCAATAATAGCTTGCCGCCACTCCTTGTTTGACTAGGACAAATATAATTTAGCTAGGGTATTTATTAAAGGAAGAATTAGGGCAACCCATGCATGGTTAAGTGAAGGTGGCTGACATCTTTTGTAGTTACAAAAACTTTACCCGCTAGCCTCCATTTTGGTGTGGGAGTGGTGTTTTCAACTAGGGTTTTTATGGATAAAGAGTATGTGATACACCACTAGTTTATTTATGGAAGGTTTAGGTTAGGTTTAGCCACATAGTGTCGCCTTGATGGGCAGTCTGCTTTCCTTTGTGCTAGAAGCTTCATTTCTTATCCAAATTCATTCTTTTCAACTTCATAGCAATCCTTATCATCCAAAACACCTACAAAACACAAAACCGTAGTAAATTATCAAGGATTTCAAAGAACTAAGCATAAAATATAAGGAATTGATATATGAAAATACTTGAATTTAAGCACTTATCAAATTAGTTTCATTAAGAATTGTTGGGAATTGGCTACCATGTTGGAGATGAGAGTTCTAGCAGCTCCGGGAGTCTTATCAACTAGAGCTCCCCCACTTGCTGCATCTATCATACTTCTCTCCATGGGAATGAGTCCTTCATAAAAATATTGGATGAGAAGTTGTTCACTTATCTGATGGTGTGGACATGATGCACAAAGTTTCTTGAACCTCTCCCAATATTCATATAAGGACTCTCCGTTGTATTACCGAATCCCACATATCTCTTTTCTAATGTTGGAAGCCTTAGATGCTGGGAAATACCTTTCAAGAATGCTTTCTTCATACCATTCCATGTAGTTATGGTCCCGGATGGTAGATAGTAGAGCCATTCTTTTGTCGAATCAGCTAGAGAGAATGGGAAGGCTCTCAACTTAATTTTCTCTTCCATGACCCCGGTTGGTCTCATGCTTGAGCAAACTACATGGAATCCCTTGAGGTGTTTATTTAGATCCTCTCCTGCAAAACCATGAAAAGTTTGGAGAAGATGAATCAAACCAGATTTTAATTCAAAAGCTACCTCAAGATTAACATATTCAATGCAAAATGGTTATTGACCCAAGTCTGGAGCGGCTAGCTCATTGAGAGTTCGGTTGTCAGCAGCCATCTCCTTGTTCCTCTTGGATGGTTTGGATCAACTCCTCGTTGGTTGTTGGTGAGAAATTATGAATTCTCGAATTCTCCTAAGTCTTAAGTCTTTTTCGGGAGCTTGGAACATTCACTAAAAAACAAAAACAAGAAAGTAAATAATTAGAACTGAAAGTAAGAATAAACCAAATAACAAATAAATTAAAAGAAGCAATCCCCGACAACGGCGCCAAAAACTTAATGCACCCAAAAGAGTGTATCTTAATTAAAACCTTGCACTAAAAATAATTAAATCAGTTGTTAAGTATAATAGAAGTAAGGGTCGAGTCCTCAGGGATTGAGTTTTAGTTTATAAATTATTAGTTTATCACTTAGAAACAAGTAAACAAAAGTAAATGGGTTTTTGAGATCAGATTTAAACTAAAGTAAACAATAAAAGTAAGAAGGCCAGTAAATAAGAAGTAATTAGATATGAGAAATATGGCTAAAGGTTCATTCTCCACCACTAGACATCATTAAGAATCAAATTCAGACCAATCAATATCAATTATCTATCAAAGTTAACAACTGTAGAAAACAACCTCCCATGTTACCCCAATCCTTCCTTAGTTTGTAGTTAAATAGGATAAACGTCACTACTTAATCTCTAACTATCAAACAATCTAGGATAAACATCTCTAAATTTAATTTAGTAGAAGCTTTAAGATGAGAAAGATAGGTTGATCTAAGCAACAAAAACATGAACATGAATTGTTTAACTTATGTTATGTTCCACTTTGCAATTAGCGAAAACTTTAACATAATCATTAATCATAAATTGCCACTATTGAATAGAAATCAAGATAAGCTACATATTAAAACTCCTAAACTAGCATTAGATAATTATCAAGATCTATCTAGTATGCATTCTAAACAAATCATGATAAAAATCATAAACAATTCATGTAGAAGAACATAAACAATTTTGATAAAAAACTAATATATGATACAATCTAAAAATTAATTACATAACATGTCTAGGGCTTTGAAATCACCCTTAACCAAAGAAAAGTTTAGCCTTGCATAGGCATTGTCAACATAAACATGAAATTAAAAAGAAAATAAGAAGAAAATTAAAGAAAGAAAAAAGAAGAACAAGAATATTAATCATTCAGCCTCTTGCTCTCTCAAACTCTCTGAAACAAAGAAGAAAACAAAAACTAAAAGCTTGTTGAAGTGTTCCCTTGTTCTCTATTTATAGGCAGCATGTAGGGCATCAATTAATGAAGTTGAGCTCCTCCTTCTCAATTATGCTGACTTGCGGCTAGGGTTAGGGTATTAAGGAAAGGTGATTGACTTGTTTGATGTGTTTAAGGAAAGATACAAGACTTGGCAACCAAGTTTGGATAAAGTAGGAAAGTCTTGGCTGATTAGTTCTCCTACTTTGACTAGTTTTTTGTTTTAAAGGAAAGATGGAAAACTTGGCAGCCAAGGCATGTAGAAATAAGGAAAGTCATAGCTGATTTAAATCTCCTACTTTGACAAGGATTAGCTTTAAGGAAAGATTCTTGCAATTAATGCAAGTTGACAGCCACTAATCCTACTTTGACACAGAGAAGCATATATTTCAACTAGGTTATTCAACAAAGGATAATCAAAAGTAGCTCATGGTGTCTACAAAAGGGGTTGGCGGCTGATCTATTTTTAACATAATTTGTTTCTACCCGTTGGTCCTTTTTTGACTAGGAGAACATGTAACTCAGCTAGGGTATTCTATAAAGGAAGAATTAAGGCAACCCATGCATGTTTAAATTAAGGTGGCGGCTGAACTTCTTCAAGATTCAAAAACTTTACCCGCTAGCCCTAATTTGGAGTGTGTTTTCCAACTAGGATGTTTACGGATAAGGAGTATATGATAAGCCACTAGTTTATTTATGGAAAGTTCGGGTTAGGTTTAGCCACATGGTGTCTCCTTGATGGGCAATCAACTTTCCTTTTTGCTTGAAGATTCATTTCTTGTCCAAATTCACTCTTTTCAACTCCATAACAATCCTTAGCTTCCAAAACACCTACAAAACACAAAACCATAGCAAACTATCAAGCATTTCAAGAAACTAAGCATAAAATATAAGGAATTGATATATGAAAATACATGAATTTAAGAACTTATCAACATCCCTAAGGAATTGTTCCAAAGCAAGATGTCAGAAAGTAGCCTCATGTGTTGATAAAGATAGGATGCATGATTCCTTAGGATTGAAACCCTTTGAACCCACTAAGAATTCAAATATGCTAACCCAAGAAAGCCAAGAATCAGATTGAAGAATCTAGACCCAATGTAATCTTGTTTCAAGAACCTAGTTTTAGCTAGACCTAATGAAATCTTGTTTCAAGAACCTAGATTTGGTTGTTGAACGCCACAAAGGAAAACCTTTGATAAGTTCTGAAGTTCTTTCACGAACTAGAAGATAAAACTCTCTCGATTGATAAAAATCAAAATTACACAATGAACTTCTTGAAAGTAGGCGGCTAAGCATGTTTATATATCCTCATAATGTTAAAGCCCTAGGTAAGCTAGGACTCTTATCCTAATACAAATAGCTTGGTCGACCAACACCTAAATAAATGGACTCATATCCCTAATACAATACCTATTCGGCTAGACCTAAAGAATGCTAAGTAAAAATAGGTTGAACAAGCTCAAGCCCAGAACATAATAATAAAATAAGTCCAACAAGATTAATGAAGTAGACCCCACAAGCCTATTGGACACAATAAAACAATTAGGCCCACATGCCTAAGTGGATTAATGAATTAAACAAACCCACTCTTGCCACATCAATTAATGAATTAGGATGGCCCCCACACTTGCCATGTCAATTAATTGAACAAAGATAGGCCCAAAGTCCTCATCTCTATGCTGCCCCCTTAGTCATGCATTAAAGCTGGTCTTTCTTCATTCAAGCCCATTCTTGAATGTTGAAGTCTTTCTTGGACAATTTGCAACATGGCCCAAGTGAATTCCACCAATGCTTGCAATGTTTCTTTGATCTTCTTGGATCTTGGCCTAAATGGAACTTGCCATGAATCTTCAAGAATTGGGCCATCTTGGATCCTATCAACAGATTAGATGGAATCATGATCCAAGCATTGTCCTTATACTTTCTTATGAAGAAAGACAAAGGCAATGATTAGATAACATACGTCACTGTGGAAAACTAGATCACTGGATGAGAGTTTGCAAGGACTACATTGATATGATCAATGGGAAAAAGCTTAGAGAAGCTTTGACTTCAAATATATTCTGAGATTAATTCACTTCTCTTGGTATATGATACCTTATTTTTGGTACTAAATATGTATGACATATTTTAGGGACCAAAGCAAATGAGTAGTGAAGATGGACAATGGGAGATGGCAACCTTTATGCTATTGATCATAGCTTGCCTTCTTCATTAATGTTTCTGAAACATTACTATGATTTATTAATAAACATTAGATGTTTATTTTGCCAATCATGTGCCAATTTAAGAATGATATAATTATGTTTTGAATATATTTATTATGCTAGGTATTAGATGCCATGCTTCGATTCATTCTTATTAAATAAATCATCTATAATAGAATTGTTCTATATCGTGGTCACTTTATTCTCAAATATATAACTTGCAATACTATTTAAGAATACCAAACGGCCTAGTAACTTATAAGATTCAAAGTAGTTTTGAATTAAAATTCCCTTAACTTCTACACATGTAGGATTTAGTAGGAACGATTTATGATTCTTTCAATGTTAAAGATCATAACTTAACTTAGTGATAATTAGCCATTATGTGGAATGCAATTATTTGGAAACGTTCCAAACTAGAGATGATTGCATGTTTATACCCTAAAGGTTATAAAACAAACTCTTTTGTTTTGGCTTGCAAAAGGAGTTACATTTAGATCATTAGCTAGAAGCTAATAATAGATTCCAATAGTTGTTCAAGTAACAACTGAGCCAAATGATTGGAATTTGGGTCTCGTTGTGATCTGAATCGTTGAATAACTTTGATAGTAAGATGATCATGTATATGACCAAGCATATTCTCATGTGGCGTTTAAGCAATAAGATTGTCTCAAGTGCAAGTGGGAGATTGTTAGTATATGCCCTAGAGCCAATCAGATTGGACAAGGGATATACAGTTAATAAACCAAACTCGTCACAATTACTTAGTGATACAAGGTTTTCCTTCATGTTAATATAATAATAAAGAGTTTTTAAGTACTAATCGGATGACGCCCATAGAACATAATGGCCTTGCAAAGGAATTATAAAGAGTTATAATTGTGAGATCCTTATGCATTAAAGCCATGTTCCTCAAACTGTTCCTGGTCATCGTATTGCCAAGACGGGGCATTGGCAATGCTCAAAGAATAGTACATGTTAAGCCTTTTTAGTTATGAAGTAAGCAATCGATCTTATAGGTTGAAGTATGAGGGGTACTTGGGATAACATGTAGGTGCCTGTCTGTTGAACAAGTTCACTGAACATGGCCCGCTATAAGAACTACATTTGGTATTTTCACTGTAGTGTCTATAGAAATGTTCTCACGTGCCAGTCGTGTAAATTAGTCCTTTGACTTGAGATACCAGGTCATCTTGTATGGAGAGTTTCATACTTTGATTCCATCACGAATGGGTCCCAAAAAAGGATGCTTATGGTAGGGTGGTTTTGGGTATGACATGAACCATACAAAGATGGATGAGTGATCCAGAGAGGATTCACCACTCCAAGTGACATCGGAGATATATCTGTTATGTTCTCCGAAGCATGATGGATTTAGGATAAATTGTTTCTCTAAATTCATGAGGTTAACAATAAGCTACAAGAACTAATATGGATTGAACATGAGTAGACACTACACCATGCTCATGGTCTTTCCGGGATATTTGGTGAAAAGATCGGATTACACTGATAGGCTCGTTACTAAAAGGTTTCGTAAAAGGTCACATTGACTTTTCAATATTTGGGTGGTCATGATGTGTTGCTAGACCCCGCTCTTGATCTATGAGTATAAGTTAATGAGATTAGCTTATGTTCATTGCCACCATATTGGGAACCTAATGGGTCACACACAATAGTACATATTGTTGGACTAAGCTTGGGATTTGATCAAGTATGACTTAATTGAATAAAAGGTTAAATTTGGAGGAATTAATTGAAGAGTTCAACTAAGAAAGATAAAGATATAATTTGGATTTGAGAAATCCAAATTTAGATGTCTTAATATTACAAAGAGGATGTGGTTGTCTTGAGAAGACAATGATGTCTTGACTGAACTGTTTTGGAATAAAGTGAAAGAGTTTCACTTAGAGTTTTATTGATAATCAAACTCTTCATTCTTGAACTAGGGGTTATTCGGATATCATGCCTTAATTCGGATTGATGTTATATGATAACATTAATTGATTGGAGACTTCCAAGTATGAAAATTCAACTTGAGCTAGGAGTTTGATTGAGAATCAATCTCTACTCACAACTCTTGGTATAGCCGAATTGGTACATGAGAAAAGAATTTGTTTCTTGGACCATTCTTGATTACATATAAATTATGAGTAACCGGCCCAAACATGGAGTGCATAGATATGAGATGTTCGACCCAATAACACTAATAGTTAGTGAGTTGGCCAAATGGTCCAACTTGGAGTAAAAGTGTTTTACTTCTTGAGAAGTCTTTAATCTTGATTAATGGACTTGCACACCAAAGAGACATTTGGGCCGACCAACCTAGTAAATAAGTGGGGACATTCTTTTATAGATATATGGGATATATGATGGAAGAATGGGCTTATACAAGAATGCAAGAATAACCAAGAAAAACCCTATGTGATTCTTGATGGAGACTCAATTAAGAGTTGTAAACCCAAGTGCAGGTTATGTTCAAGTAATAAATTCTCGGGTGTCCGAGGTCGAACCACAGGGAAGCGTATTAGTAAGTATAAGTTTATAAATATATAAGACAAAGAAAGTAAACAAGATATTAGGGAATCAACAACAAAATAAGATAAACAAGATATTAGAGAACAAAATAAACAAAATATAAAAGAAAAAAAAACAATAAGAAAAGATGTTGAGGTTAGAGAATCCACTCTTGGTGTTATGCTAAGATTAATCTTGTTTTATTACACAATTGAAATTCACACATAAGGGAGATTCCAATCGGAAGGTTTAGCAATTCAGTCCAAATTGTCCAACGTCCATAGCATATGATATTATGTTCATTTGGTGTCCTCAAAACTCATAAAAAGAGTCCAAGCATTCCTTATGCCAAGGTATATGTCTACAACAAATCAAGGTTATGAAACCAAGCATTTATTGTGCCATTTTCATTGTCAATAATGAATCAAGATCCCTACTTTGCAAGTATGATTTTAAACCAAAAGAAAATATTATCTATACTAGTGTTTATAAATGATGATTCATTTTAGCTCATGTTTGAGAGACTAACCTTAGCATTTACCAAGAGCTTCACCTCATCACCTCAACAATATGATTAGCAACACATACTAGATATGAATAAAATGAAAAGAAATGTAAGAAGCATAAGTAAATAAAGAAAAAGAAAACTAGAGAAAGGAAAGAAGAAGAAAACTTAGAGAATTTTATTACAATGGCTAATATCCTACCAATGTATAATGTATCCCAATACTCATCCAAGGCCCTCTATTTATACACATTTTGGAGGGCTAAATGACAAGAGACAAGCTTTACAAATTTCAAAGGTAGGTATAATAGGTGGGTGCATTTTTCTAACAATTTTCGTCATATTGTATGACAATTCTGATCAGCCAGCTTGATGGTCGATTTTGTCAATGTTGGAGGCTCGATCTGATAAAATTGTCTTCTAGAAAAATATACCCCTATCAGTTACGGATCCATAGCCGTTGAAATCATCTCATTTTCTGATGTGGATAAGAAGATATGGGCAAAATACGAAAACAGGTCAGCAAAGACGTCATTGCACATCAGCCAACTTGATGGTCGATTTCGCTAGGGAAAACGACTCCGTTTCAAGAAGTGTAAAACATGAAAAAGATAGATATGCCTCTTATATTTGCACGGCTACAAATTTCAGCCTTATTGCTTCAGTGAAACTCGAGATATAGATGATATGGAAAACGGTGTCGGAACTGGAACTGAACTGGATTTGCCCTTAATTTTAGTAATCACTCAAAGAAACTTGTGAAAAACACCAAATTACATAAAAATATAAAAGATCATAAACACAATTAGACTAAACAATAATAACTCGTATTTGACACAAAACAATAATAAAACATAACTAAAAACTATATAATTATACGAGTTATCACACCCCCACACTTAGATTGTTGCTAGTCCCTAGCAACGACTCAATAAAAATAAAATAAGAAAATCTAATCTAATCCATTTTCGTAGGAAATCACGGTGGCACTTAGCATGTGACACAAGCCTTTAAACCCCTAGGTGTCCCTAGTGGACGAGTTTAGTCTCGTGAGGGTTTACTAGGACGATACCCACAAACATTGAAGACATAAGAAAAACTAAAAATAATAATTATAACTAATCCTTCCAATATAAATTAGAGATAATCATTGGACAAGTCTTAAAAACTAATCAATAGCTTAAAGAAATTCACAAAAAAATCTTGCTTGAATGTAAATAAATGAGTTAAGCCAATATTAACATAACATATTTCAATCAAAATAGTGCATATTCAAACTTAATCTCAACTTCTCACAAGGGATACTGTCTTGATTTTCACTCTTTAAAGTAGTGGTAAAGTGTTTACACTCAATCAATCTCATGAAAACACTTCTACCATATGCTTGCTTGTCCACCTATTCTCCACTATTTAGATCATACAACTTCATAAATCAAGAGGTCTTTATTCAAGGTTGTAATGGGGCCAAAGGGTTATAATGTGGTTAAAGAACAAAAGGATAAAGATATCACAAAGGTTCCAAAGAGTTCATAGATTTTAGAGACATAATAAGATCAGACAAATAAAACTTCTCAAAACTCTTATAAAGCACATAATAACATAGGCTAAATATTCATGTTGAGCCTTTGCATCATTCTAACCAACTTTGTAACATCTTTTTCTAGAAGTTCAAGAGAAGATTCTTTTTTTTTTTTTTTTTAATATGGGAATGTATTTGACAATGATCCCTTTCTTTTTCTCTTGACTTTTTCTTTTCTTTTCTTCCCCCACACTTATCTTTTGTTTCTAACCCAAATTTTCAACTAAAAATATCCCTTGTTTTTTGCAATATGTCTCAAAAAATCCATCTTTAGAACAAGGGTAAGGATATAAGTATATTTAGGCTAGGTGTAAGTTGTGGTTACCAATAAAACAGCATATTTAATGTAGGCTCAAATTGGCTCACTAGTGGGGATGTTCTCTTAGAACATTAATAAGGGATGGCTGTTTGGCTCTGGTTATAATCCTAATGCCTCTATCATATTCATGTTGTCACATGTATCAATATAGTATCAAACGGTTTAAAGCAAGTTCTAGAGAATCATGTAATCATAAGAGCACTCAAGAAAGAAATTAGATTGATTTGTATAATGCATCAATCATTATAGGCTCAAAAACTCACAAGGATGATTATACAAGTAGATTAAGTCTAAACATGCTTCTTTCTCAATCAACATATCATATTAACATTGGCTCATAAAAAGGTTGATATCAAGCTCAATTCTCATGAAAATCTTCTCACTAATAAATCTGTTTTAGACTTATGCAATTCATATCTCATTATAGTATTGAAAGTAACTAAAAAAACACACTAAGTCTAAACATGTTTTTTTTTTTTTTTGTTTTTTTTTTTAAGAAGATTAAATCAAACTGACAAGGTATGTCTCAAGTCTCCCTTACTCAGACCTTGTTCAGAATGAATACTTCTAAATTGCTTAAAACACAACAAACTTTTTTTTTTTTTTGAAAGAAGAAATCAAACTGACAAGGTATGTCTCAAGTCTCCCTTACTCAGACCTTGTTCAGAATGAATACTTCTAAATGGCTTAAAACACATCAATTTTTTTTTTTAGCAAAATATGTCCCTTACCCACCTACTAAAATATGACATTGTCCCCAATGTCAAATTTTAAAGGTAGAATTTAGGAGATATTACCTGCAGAGGTTGCTAACCACTTATTATAACTGAGACACAACAAGCAAAATGTTAGATAATGTCACAAAGACAAAGTGCAATCCACTCCTTGCTCGTCCATATCTCTTTTTCTTTTTCCGAGCGTTTGCGAAACAACCGTAGCAGATAAACACTCATAAGCTTGTAGCTTTTTGAGTAAATCTTCAATGGTTGTAGCAGAAATTATGGTTCTCCTTGCCTCTGAAAACATGAATCCATTATCCACAGCATTATCTAAATATGAAAGCAAATTACTAAAATAACCATTAATATTAAGCAAACCAATGGGTTTCTTATTTGTGACCAAAGATGACCAAGAAGCCACGCAAGCTATTTCTTCCAATGTACCCAGACCTCCTGGTAAAGCAATGAATGCATCGGCAGAATGGTACATGATTGTCATCCGTTCAGGGATACTCCAGACTTGTATTTCCTTACCCACGGTAGGTCCACAAAAATTTGTGAATAGTTTTGGCACGATTCCTAGAACTGGACTTCCTCCGGCGTGTGCTGCGTAGCGACTGCTCCCATTAGACCCGTACTACCGCCTCCATAAATCAACTGGATCTTTTGTTGGGCAAGTATTACTCCAACTCTTATGGCTTCATCAGCGAATATGTTATTTTTCCCTGGATAAGCACCTCCAAAGACACAAATTCTTTTAATGCACTGGGACGAAGTGCTTTCCATTTTTTTTTTCGAGTGCCTGAAAGAGAATGAGTACATGGTGTAATATATAGAGGACTGAGTAGTGAATCAGACAAGAGTAATAATGTCGCCGAAAGTGTATTTGACCTGTCAGAAGAAAATGTTAGCCTAACAAAAGATTTTTGCGTGATTTCAGGAAGAAAATCAAAAAGAAAAGAAAAAGCAACCGTAAAAGACCAATGCAAAAAAAAAACGAGAATAATTACACAAATCGTAAATTAAACCGAAATGAAGTTATTGCAAATCAAACCAAAAGCTGAGAAGTCATTTATTGTAGTTGTGATTGTGGCTCACATCTTCCTCTGGTTTTACGTCCAGAAACGGCTTAAACGCCTTCTATGAGTCGAGGATATGCTTCCCATCCAGTTTTCTTACAAGCTGGCAAACAGGGTCTTTTAACATCAGATTCCCAAGATGTTGCCATTCCCTTTGGAATTGCGGCCATAAATCAAGAATTTCTCTCTGTACGTCTCCACTAGGATGCGTCTCAAGAGAAAGTTGGATATTACCCAAATTCTCCTTACTCAGTCCATCCTTAACGAATTCAATTTTATCATCTCGATTAGAGGACGAAATCCCAATAGAACGACATTTACCGTTACACGTCCATCGTGCACATTTGTGGCAATTTGAACTCATGCGCTTTGCTCTTCGCTTCTTTGCATAAGTGCTTCTACATGTACCTGGTAAATGCAAAACAGGAAGATATTCATCTTCACGTACCTTGGCTTCAATTATCCAACTTATATCTTCAGGAATCCTTTTGTACATAAGCATTCTTAATCTTTCAAATCGAACTTGGTAAAGCTTCAGTAAAATATTTCGAGGAAAAGGAGGAAATCGTTTCTGCAATCTTGTGAGAATATCATCCATCCTAAAAAAAATGAAATAAAAT
Organism: Fremontodendron californicum; assembly: GCA_030761205.1. Taxonomy (NCBI): domain Eukaryota; kingdom Viridiplantae; phylum Streptophyta; class Magnoliopsida; order Malvales; family Malvaceae; genus Fremontodendron; species Fremontodendron californicum. Next base: position 8,296,553 of record JAULJL010000032.1, read on the forward strand.
AAAATGAAAGAGAAATTGAAAGAGAAAGAAAAATTTATATACAATATCAGTTTTGTGGGTAGCTGATGGAACCGACTTAAATAATCACGGAGTACCGTTATCCGCCATTTAACCGGGGTTAAAAAAATGTATTTTTTTTTTTTTTGAAGATTAGTAAAAATTATATTTACATCTAGTTATTTTCAAAACAAAGATCAGAAAGAAAAACAACCTCTTCTTGAGTAACATGATTTTCCAAAAAGAGTTTGAGTCTTTGTCCATTTACCTTGAATACGTTACCATTTTGAGGATTCTCAATGTCAACTGCTCCATAATGATACACATGCTTAACCACAAATGGGCCAGTCCATCTTGATCTCAACTTACCAGGAAATATGTGAAGTCTAGAATTATAAAGTAGAACTTTTTGCCCAACATCAAATGTTTTTCTTGAAATTAACTTGTCATGAAAGGCTTTAGTTCTTTCTTTATGAATTTTAGAATTCTCATATGCATCATTTCTGAGTTCCTCAAGTTCAGTTATGACTGGAAAAGTTTCATTCTCACCCAAAAAGGAATATTTTAGCTCGGATGGCAATGGTTTAAAATCCAGCTTGGGTGGTTCAATAGTTGATGGTACAGTGACATTTGTGAGTGATGGAAGTTCCTCAAACTTTTGTTTCCAACAATGCTTATCATGAAAAGAATTTAACAAAGAGTCAGTGTGTGAAATTTCTGAAGCATTATCAAACTCACATTCAATTAAATAAGCTTCTAAAGGATCATGGAATGTGGTAGTGGTGAGATGTTCATGAACAAGTTCTTCAATGAAATCCACTTCATGTACTTCTGAATCATCACCAGGTTGCTTGCAAGTGTTGAACACATTTAATTCTAAAGTCATATTTCCAAAAGAAATGTTCAAAATGCCATTCCTGCAATTTATCAGAGCATTAGAAGTTGCAAGAAATGGACGGCCTAATATAACAGGAATTTGAACATTTGAATTTGAAACAGGATGTGTGTCCAAAACAATAAAATCAACAGGGAAGTAAAAATTATCAATTTGAACCAAAACATCTTCAACTATCCCTCGAGGAATTTTTACAGAACGATCAGCTAGTTGAAGTGTAACAGGTGTTTCCTTGAGTTCACCTAAACCTAACTGTTGATAAACAAAAAAAGGCAAAAGATTAACACTAGCACCAAGATCAAGCAATGCACGTTCTATTCTAGTGTTTCCAATGATGCATGAGATTGTTGGACATCCAGGATCTTTGAATTTTGGTGGAGTAAGGTGCTGAATGATTGAGCTCACACTTTCCGTCAGAAATGCTTTCTTTTGTACATTATGTTTCCTTTTAACTGTGCACATGTCCTTCAAAAATTTAGCATAAGATGGAACTTGTTTGATTGCATCCAATAAAGGAATGTTAATCTTAACTTGTTTGAAAAGTTCATAAATTTCTGCATTTTGATTCAAATTCTTTATTGTTTGCAACCTTTGAGGAAAAGGAGCAGGATGCATACCTTTTTCTTTGTCCAAATTTTCAAGAAGTTCAGACTTACCATCATCCTTACCATTACTTTTCGGAGGGGAAGGAGGATCTTGGTCTTTTGATGGAATATTTTTGTCAATTGCCTTTCCACTTCGAAGAGTTGTGATAGAACTGGCATTTTCCTGTTGAGTTTCATTGGAGCAAGAAACAAGACATTGAGTAGAAGGGTTAGGCTGAGGTTGAGCAGGAAACTTACCTTTTTCTTGAGTGCGTAATGAAGCTGTCAATGTGGACAAGGTGTTTTTGATCTCATTGATGTCCTGTGAAGTTTGGTTATTCACATTTGCTTGTGTTTGCATGAATGCTTGCAATGTCTCTTCCAAGGTTTGTACACGTGAAGGTTGATAGGAAAAAGTGTTGCCCGGCTTTTGAGATTGTGGTACCTGAACATGATTATTATTCCGCCAACTGAAGTTGGGATGATTTCTCCATTCAGGATTATACGTTTCAGAGTAAGGAGAAGGAAAAGGCTTTTTAAATGTGTTTATGGAATTTACTTGATCATGCAACGCTTCTTTAAGAATGGGAATGTTTGGACATTCAGAAGTGGGGTGTCCCATGATTTCACAAATTCCACAACTTTCTTCATTTTTAACCGTTTTGACTTCTTTTACTTCTCTAAGTTCCATGGCTTCAATCTTTCTAGCCAAATTAGCTACTTTAGCTTTTATCTCATCTTCTTGACTAAAATGATATTTACCTCTGTTAGAAACAAGATTAGATCTATTGAAACTTTCAGAGGAATTATCTGTGTGCCAGGCTTGAGAGTTATCTGCCAAATGGTCTAGGTAGTCAAAGGCTTCTTCAGGTTCTTTTTCTAGAAACTCACCGTTACACATTGTTTCAACAAATTGTTTAGTTTCGGGAGTTAAACTTTCATAAAAGAAACTAATAAGACGCCATTTTTCAAAACCATGATGTGGACAAGAACTTAACAAATCTTTAAAACGTTCCCAGCACTGAAAAAATGCTTCATTTTGATTTTGATTGAAATTTTGAATCTGTCTTTTCAAAGCAGTAGTTTTATGTGCTGGGAAAAATTTCTTTAGAAACTCAGTTTGTAATTCTTGCCATGTGCCAATTGACCTTGGTTTTAAATTATGAAGCCAAATTTTTGCTTTATCTTTTAAAGAAAAAGGAAATAATTTTAGCTTGACAATTTCATTTGTACATTGTTGGTCATTAAAGGTGACACATACATCTTCGAAGTCTTTTAGAAACGAGTAAGCACTTTCCGATTCTAACCCATGGAAATTTGGAAGCAAAGCTATCATACCTGGTTTAAAACGAAAGTTGTTTGCATTGAGAGGAAAAATAAAACAAGAGGGTGATGAGCTTCGAGTTGGTTGCAAGTAATCACGCATGGTGCGTACTTGTCTGTTCTCATCTTCAGCATGAACACTTTCATTGTCAGCCATGGTAGGAGTTGTATTAGAAAGATTACCTGAAAAAGTTTCACAATAAAATCTAACTAAACGACGAGATCTAAAATCACGTCGCCAAACAAGCATAAAACAAAGTTAATATACAAATTAGGCGGTATAACCAGCCAATAAAAATAAATATACTTATAAACTTATATACTTAGTATTGCTTCCCCGGCAACGGCGCCAAAAACTTGATGGAGACTCAATTAAGAGTTGTAAACCCAAGTGCAGGTTATGTTCAAGTAATAAATTCTCGGGTGTCCGAGGTCGAACCACAGGGAAGCGTATTAGTAAGTATAAGTTTATAAATATATAAGACAAAGAAAGTAAACAAGATATTAGGGAATCAACAACAAAATAAGATAAACAAGATATTAGAGAACAAAATAAACAAAATATAAAAGAAAAAAAAAACAATAAGAAAAGATGTTGAGGTTAGAGAATCCACTCTTGGTGTTATGCTAAGATTAATCTTGTTTTATTACACAATTGAAATTCACACATAAGGGAGATTCCAATCGGAAGGTTTAGCAATTCAGTCCAAATTGTCCAACGTCCATAGCATATGATATTATGTTCATTTGGTGTCCTCAAAACTCATAAAAAGAGTCCAAGCATTCCTTATGCCAAGGTATATGTCTACAACAAATCAAGGTTATGAAACCAAGCATTTACTGTGCCATTTTCATTGTCAATAATGAATCAAGATCCCTACTTTACAAGTATGATTTTAAACCAAAAGAAAATATTATCTATACTAGTGTTTATAAATGATGATTCATTTTAGCTCATGTTTGAGAGACTAACCTTAGCATTTACCAAGAGCTTCACCTCATCACCTCAACAATATGATTAGCAACACATACTAGATATGAATAAAATGAAAAGAAATGTAAGAAGCATAAGTAAATAAAGAAAAAGAAAACTAGAGAAAGGAAAGAAGAAGAAAACTTAGAGAATTTTATTACAATGGCTAATATCCTACCAATGTATAATGTATCCCAATACTCATCCAAGGCCCTCTATTTATACACATTTTGGAGGGCTAAATGACAAGAGACAAGCTTTACAAATTTCAAAGGTAGGTATAATAGGTGGGTGCATTTTTCTAACAATTTTCGTCATATTGTATGACAATTCTGATCAGCCAGCTTGATGGTCGATTTTGTCAATGTTGGAGGCTCGATCTGATAAAATTGTCTTCTAGAAAAATATACCCCTATCAGTTACGGATCCATAGCCGTTGAAATCAGCTCATTTTCTGATGTTGATAAGAAGATATGGGCAAAATACGAAAACAGGTCAGCACAGACGTCATTGCACATCAGCCAACTTGATGGTCGATTTCGCTAGGGAAAACGACTCCGTTTCAAGAAGTGTAAAACATGAAAAAGATAGATATGCCTCTTATCTTTGCACGGCTACAAATTTCAGCCTTATTGCTTCAGTGAAACTCGAGATATAGCTGATATGAAAAACGGTGTCGGAACTGGAACTGAACTGGATTTGCCCTTAATTTTAGTAATCACTCAAAGAAACTTGTGAAAAACACCAAATTACATAAAAATATAAAAGATCATAAACACAATTAGACTAAACAATAATAACTCGTATTTGACACAAAACAATAATAAAACATAACTAAAAACTATATAATTATACGAGTTATCAATTCTTTAAGAAATATTTCGGCCAAGATTATGTTAAGGGGGAGTTGCTGCACTAAATGATCAAGGGTCAAAACCCTGTGCCACTATCTAGGGTTAAAACCCTATACTGCTTCCAAAGGTGAAAACCCAATAGCGCATCCTAAGGGGAAAAACCCTGTAGTGTATCCTTAGGTGAAAACCCTGTGCTTGCCACACATCTTGTTTCCTCCTCCATATATGTTTCTTGGTAAATCCCAAATTCTGGAGGGTTACTTTCTTGAAAAGAAAACAAGAAACAAAACCTTTTGATTATGATTAAAAGATCATCCAACTAGCATTGGAAAATCCCTAAGCCTTGAGAAGGTTCCAACGGTCGTTCCTATGGGTTACCGTTAGAGGCAAGACATTTGTGTTGCTCGTGATCTTGGTGAAATCTTGAAGTGATCATCTCATTGCAGAGTACGTGATATGAACGATAAACTCAAGATTACAAGATCTTTTAGTAGGTATAATCTCTTTAAGATGTATGAAAATTTTAAATCCTAATCTGACCACATGTAAGTCTCTACCTAAAGATCTTGATGGAATCCAGGTGTTTCTTTGTAAAATCTTCTACTGCTTTACTTTGATAATGTTTTATTTTATGCCTACTGTGATATGCATGAGCCCGGGATTCCAGCAGGACCAAGCTCAACTCCTTATCGTCGAGAATACCAAACAGTTCCACCCCTTCTACGGCTCATAGCCTTTCCTCCAACGAACGATACTTGTTATGTGAATCTGCCAACTCAGCCTTCTTCAATTCAGCCATTTTTAGCATTTCTTGTTCGACAAGATAATATAAGTCCGGGACCTCGATGGGATTAGCCGGCGCAGCTCCAAGATTCGCACCAATTGGCGCCAGATTCTGCTGTGATCCTACCATGGGATGAATGTAGACGACAGATGCTGCACCGGTGGAGGTGGGTTTTGAGCACTCTGATTAGATTATCCATTGGGCAATACCATCTCATTCTGACCCCTTGGGTCCTTGACTGTTCCATGGCGGCCGAGTTTTCAGCGTGTCCCTTTCCCTTAAAGGTGGGTTTGGTTCGATGAATCTTTCATTACAAGCCATAATCTAAGATTCTATCATGAGATTACCACATTTGATTCAAAATATTCTTGAAATTTGGTAATGTTAAATTATCTACAGTGACACTATTCAGTCATATAGGGGGTAATCTCATACCCTCCTCAGCTTTAGATATTGTTACATTACGGGGGTAATGTAACATTTTTCTCTTTTTTGCCCTTACTACTTTAACATTTGGGATCATTTTACCCTTATTTTTGCCGATCCCACGACAATCCCTCTTTCTTCTGGATATTTTTCTTTTCTCCATATTTTCTTCTTTTTCCTTTTTTTTTTTTTTGGATGTCATTAATCTTGTGGTTTTTGGTTATGGGTTTAGCAAAATGAAATGTTCTTGGTTATAGTTTTTGGTTATGGGTTTAGAAAAAAGAAACCGTGTTATTGAAATATTCTTGACAATTTAGCAAAAAAGAAAGAGAGTTGAACATATTTGATTTGAATGGCATTAAATAAGAAACCATGTTATCAGGTTGAATTGAATTTCCAAGAAAAGAAAAGAAAAAGTAGTAGTAAATAGAAAAAGAAAAAAAAAAGGAAAAGAATAGACTATTGGATTCGGACTTATGAAATCTGAGAACATAGAGGAAGAGTTCAGGTCACTTACTTGTCTTCATATGCAATGCTCACTTGTTGTGGATATGAGTAATGAACTCAACCGAATGGCTAGGGCACTCTTGTAATCAACCGGTTAAGGCAACTACAAGAAACCGTTCCACAACCTATCTTGCTCGTCCAAACCAGAATGCTTTATGCCTTTCTTCTTGACAATATAACCAATCAAGAACCACCTCACTCACTAGCAATCTGCCTCTCAATTGTGTCTTACACAATTGTCTGACTATTGGTGTGTCTTTGTCTTGGCAGATCCTCTCCTATTTATAGCTTCTCAAGGGTTGCTTCTCAAAGGGTCAAAGGATACAACCCTTTGAAGCACAACACTCTTCATTTGGACACAATGGTTCGGCCAACTGAACCATTCCCTTCCAAATGATCATATATATTCAACTATTAGGATAAGAACCTATCTTACCCGAAACATGATGTTTCGGTCATATATGGAAGCCACTTAATGAATGATGACACATGTCACAATCCCATTGGTGACACTTGTACATGATGGTTCTTATGTGTCACACTTATGTGCCACATCATCTAGCCAACCTAGCTACCACTAGCGAGTGTCACTCATCTAGCTACCCTTCAGCTACATGTAGCTGAGTGAGCTGGTGTCCAGCTCCATTGAGCTAACTTGAGCTAAGTGCTTTATAAGCTTCCATAAGCTTATCTCATCTCCTTGCTAGTTTACCATAATCATACATCATTCATATCAAGTTAATCTTGTGTGTACATGGTGTATTTGTTCACTTATGTCCAAATACTTCCAATAGTTCCCACTTGTTGGTGTAAGCCCTACAAGCTAATCTAGTTAGGCTTGTAAAACACTATTTATATATTCATGTATTGCACATTATAGTTTATTAATTATAATTGAGGTATTTCTTTATCCATAAGTATTGTTATAATTGTTATATATAACTAGTGAAGATAAAGCCCATGAAACACAATGGCATTGCAAAAGAATTGTAAAGAGTTACAATTATGAGGATCCTTATGCATCAATGCCGTGCATCTAAACTTGATGCATGCAACCGTCTCATAGGTTGAAAGTATAGAGATACTTGGGGATAACATATGGGTGCTTGTTAGTTGAACAAGTTCACTGAACATGACCCGCTATGAGAATTCCATTTGGTATTTTACTCAAGTGTCTATGGTAAATACTCTCATGTGTCAATAGTGTAAATAATCCTTTGACTTGTGACACCAGGTCATCTTGTATGTAAACTGTCATACTTAGATTTCATCACGAACGAGTCCCAATCACGAAGATGCTTATGGTAGGATGTTATTGGGTATGAAATGAAGCATACGGAGATGAATAAATGGTCTAGAGAGGATTCATCACCCCAAGTGATTACGGGGACATATCTCACATGTATCTGCTTATATTAACTGATAGAAGTCCTTGGCCAAGGCAATACTTAAAGAGTTAATATTAAAGCTGCAGATCTAATATGGAATGGGTTAAGAGTAGACACTGAACCATGCTCTTTCCTATCCCAGGATATTTGATGAAGGAATCGAATTACACAGACATATTTTACACGAAAGGCTAGTCGAAGCTTGATGACTCTCTTGTCATTTGGGTGGTCATGATGCATTGTTAGATGCCGCTCATGATCTATAAATATAAAGAGAAAATTCTTAATTAAATTTATTATATTTGTTGTCAACACGTTAAGGGCCTAATGGGTCACACAGAAAAGGTGATTAATGAAATTAAAATGAGATTGGGGCAGATTAAATATTCATTAAGTGTTGTGGGCTTATTGTGAATATTTAATAATATTTATAAGGGCTTTACTGCAGTTAGTCCAATAGTTGGCATACACTAAATCTACTTATAAATAGCCTAATGTTGTTGCCGCCTCCCCTCTTAAGGAACCCTTGAATCGACGCCTCACTCTCCCTTTAGAGTGTTTCGGCCGAATAGTAAAATAACGAAGAGGAATTCGATTCTTCTAATTAATTTTGGCTAACCAAGGAAGAGGAGGAAGGTTTCTCACAAGCTAGACTATTAGCATCATCTTCGCAAAGCATAATCTCAACCTTGTGAAGGCTTTCATATCACTTGTGTGGATTACTGTTAGAGGTCAGACAATTGAACGACTTTGGTTTTCGACAAGCGAGCTTTGTGTACAAGAACAAGAACATCAAGAATTTGTCTTGAGGATTCGGCAATCTTCACAATAGAGGTATGTGATTTTGATAATTATCTGTTCTTGACAGCCTGATCATTTTGAATTCATAGACAGATCCTTGGAGGGATTCAGTATTCTCTTTGTTTTATTTAATTTCGCTGCGTTGTATATTTAACTGTTGATTAAATTATACATTATCTCTGTTTGAGCATGAGCCGAATCCCAACACCACTTGCACTATATAAACTTGATGCTACCATATACACACATATTCAGACCATAGACATAATCAAACCAAAGCATTCATACATTGGAATAACATATGCAAGTAGGTCGTGTAACCCTAGGCATGCAATTGAATTCATCTCAATATGCAACTGTTAAGTTATACATAAGAGATCTTACCCAATCCATATAACTCATCCATGATTTATCATAGATGTCAAATCAAAATAACTCTTAAGTTATTCATGTTAATGATCCATATATCATTAACCATGCCTCATGTTCTCTAAGACTTGTCGATACATAGTTTGGCTACTATCAATCTCTTTCATGTGAGTTGAAAACACATTTCAAACTCATGAAATGTACCAAAAACCAAGTGGACTTGTTTTTCTAGACATCTTTATACTTGAACTCATTTATATTACACGAAGTAATATGTGTGCGTCTTTCAAGTATAAATGCCATATGTATCTTAACAATCTCTTTCCTTTTGCACTCAATTTGAAACTATGCATTTTACCTAACAAGGTTCCAACAGATTGCATTTTCCATAGTCATAGAAAATCCCATCAAAGTAAACACAATGCTTTCAAATTATCAAATATTAGTCAATAGTCACTAAGAGCATACAAACTGATCAAAACTAATTTGATCAAAGACACTCACACCATAAGGAGATAGGGATCACTCTTTGTTTTCTTTTTGGTCATCTTATACACACATGATATGCGCATGTGCTACGATATTATTTCCATTTAAATGATTTACTTCACAACATGGGTTTGTCAACTCCCACTTAAATCATTTAATTGTGGACATGCCCTCAATGGACTCCCACTTGAATAAACAAGTCTATATAATTCCCATATGGAATTATCAGCCATTAGGAGTATATGCCAATTCAATAATACTCAAATACCGTACAGGTCTTAATTAATCAAACACATTGATCAACCTGAATATTCACTTCTTGAACATTCACACTGGCTACATAGGTTTAATTCATACATGTTCAGTAAATGACACATTACATCATCTTGATTCTCTTAATCAAGGCGACCAATATGCTTAAGTTGTCAAATGTTTGGAAGATGTGACTCCCACTTGAATAAGTATACTCTCATTTCAAGACAACAAATGTCCATTCCTTTAAACAAAAAATGTTTATTCTTCAAGACAACAAATTTCTAAACTTATTCTCTTGAGCATTCTCATCTCTATTCTTATACAAAGAATAAAGGCAAATTGTTTGTGTGAGCGAATCAATCTTCTACCTATGTTTGACATATAATTTTCATTCATTGTGAAACATATAGAATATGCATAGAATTGTATTAAACTCATAAAACACAATTCATTCATTCAATCATACTAAGGTACAAGTATTTGACATCAAGAAGTTCATCTAAACGAATTATAATCTACAGAGACCCATTGACCTAACATGTTTGGCAAACAATATTGGTGGTATTGGTTTAGTTAAAGGATCCACCACCATGTCATCCGTAGAAATGTATTCCATTTGAACTTTTTTCCTTTCAATTGTATCTCTCATAAAGTTATATTTTATCCCTATATGCTTGGTCTTTCCATGATATTTCAGATCCTTAATATAAGCCAAAGCAGCCATGCTATCACAAAAGATAGTGGTTGGCTTTTCATTAGGTGCTACAAAACCTAAGTGACCAAGGAAACGACAAAGCCATAAGGCTTCTTGCACAACAACTAATTTGGCAACAAATCTGTGCAAGTCTGCTTCTTACTATTAAGCAGAAAAATATAACCTGATGTAGACTTGTATTCATCTCTATCACCACCCCAATCAGCATTCGTGTATCCTTGTAACCTCATGTTACCTTTTTGTTAACACAACCAATAGTCTTTCATACCTTTATGGGACATATGAATGTTGTCTCCTTGGTAAGTTGACCAAGACTCCCTTTACAGGAAAAGGTGAAAGAGCTGGTGTTTTATTGGGCTTAATACATTCAGATGTATGTGGGCCACTGAATACGGCTGCTAGAGAAGGTTAGCCATACTTCATAACCTTTATTGATGATCATTCAAGATATGGTTATGTGTACCTGATGAGGTACAAGTCTGAAGCTTTTGAAAAGTTCAAAGAGTTCAGGGCTGAAGTAGAGAAACAAAATGGTAAAAAATTCTGGCTCTCAGATCTGATCGAGGAGAAGAATATTTAACTCAAGATTTCTTGGATCATTTGACGAAAAATGGAATTCTCTCGCAATGGACTCCACTTGGAACTCCTCAACATAATGGACTGTCCGAGAGGAGAAATCGAACCTTGTTGGATATGGTTCAGTCCATGATGTCTAAGGCTGATCTTTTGATATCCTTTTGGGGATATGCCTTAGAAACTGCAACTTACCTTCTAAATAGGATTCCAAGCAAGTCGGTAGATAAGGTACCATATGAGATATAGAATGGCAGGAGGCCATATTTATCTTTTCTAAAGATTTGGGGATGCACTGCTTATGTGAAGCGCGTACATTCTGATAAGTTGGGGGTTAGATCAGAAGAATGTAAGTTTGTAGGATATCCTAAAGAGACTGTTGGATATTACTTTTATAGTCCTATTGATCAAAAGGTGTTTGTACCAAAACACACTACTTTTCTAGAGAAAGAGTTTCTACTAGAAGGATTTAGTGGGAGTAAGGTAGAACTCGAGGAAGTTCGAGAACCACAAATTGACATTCCCTTGGAACCTAAGCCATTGGTTGAAGCATTAGATGCTCGAACTGATGCTCAAGAAACACAAATACTCCGAAGGTCTAGTAGGGTGAGGCAAACACCAATAAGATATGGACTTCTTTTAGAAAGAGATGGTTTTCCCATTGATAATGAACCTACTACATATAAGAAAGTGATGTCTGACATCAATTACAAGAAATGGCTTGAAGCCATGAAATCTGAAATGGATTCCATGGAAGTCAACCAAGTTTGGACTTTAGTTGATCCACTTGAAGGGATAAAACCTATAAGGTGTAAATGGGTCTTTAAGATAAAGACAGACATGGATGGCAACATACAAACGTATAAGGCCAGATTGGTAGCAAAATGTTATAATCAAGGTGAAGACATTAATTTTAAAAAATCTTTTCACCAGTTGCGATGGTTAAATACATTAGGATTATGCTCGCTATTGCTGCATACCATGATTATGAAATATGGCAGATGGATGTAAAAATGGCATTCCTTAACGGGAATTTGCAAGAGGAAATGTATATGACACAACCTGCAGGTTTTTCATCCAAGGCCACTTCTAATAAGGTATGCAAGCTGAAAAAGTCCATTTATGGAGTAAAGCAAGCATCTCGGAGTTGGAACATTAGGTTTGGTGAAACAATTAGAGAATTTGGTTTCATTAAGAATCCTGATGAACCATGTGTTTACAAGAAGGTAAATGGAAATGCAGTTGTATTTCTAGTGCTATATGTTGACGACATATTGCTCATAGGAAACGATGTACCTATGCATCGGACGACCAAAGTCTGGCTTTCCAAACAATTCTCCACGAAGGATTTGTGAGAGCAGCATATATTTTGGGAATTAAGATCTATACAGATAGATCGAACAGGCTGCTTGGATTGTCCCAATCCATTTACAAAGACAAGATGCTAAAGAGGTTTAGCATGGATATCTCCAAAATAGGTAACTTGCCTATGTTACATGGTGTACATCTCTTGAAAAAAATGCATCTAAAAATAATTGAAGAAAGGACACGAATGGATAAGATCTCGTATGCTTCGACAATTAGATCTATCATGTACGCCATGTTGTGCACAAGACCAGATGTATCGTACGCTCTGAGTGTCGCGAGCAGATACCAAAGGAATCCTGGTGAAAGTCACTGGACTGCTGTGAAGAATATTATCATGTATTTGAGAAGAACTAAGGATATTTTCTTGGTCTATGGAGGTGTTGAACTCCAAATTAAGAGTTATACAAATGCTGGATTCCAAATTGATAAGGATGACAGTAAAGTGCAGGGCGGTTACGTATTCACCCTAAATAGAGCTATAGTTAGTTGGAAAATTTCCAAACAGACTACAACTACAGATTCAACAACAGAAGCTGAATACATCTCCTCGTATGAGGCAGAAAATGAGGCAGTGAAGGATTAAGAAGTTCATCATTGAGCTTGGTGTGGTTCCTAGCATTGTTGATCCAATACCACTTTACTGTGATAACAATGGAGCCATAGAGCAAGCTAAGGAACCAAGGTCTCATCATAAATCCAAACACGTATTGCGACAATATCACTTGATTCAAGATATAGTTGAAAGAGGTGATATAAGTATGGAAAGGGTACCCACAGAGGATAATATTACTGATCTTTTCACTAAGGTTCTGTCCCAGTAGAAACACAATCGTCACATGGAAGGACATGGGCTTAGGCACATGGGCAATTGGCTTTAGTGCTAGTCGGAGATTGTTGGTGTAAGCCCTGCAAGCCAATCTAGTTAGGTTTGTAAGACACTATTTCGATAATTTCATGTATTACACATTATAGTTTTTAATTATAATAGAGGTATTTCTTTATCCATAAGTTTTGTTATAATTTGTTACAAATAATTGTGAAGATAAAGCACAAGAAACACAATGGCCTTGCAAAGGAATTGTAAGGAGTTACAATTATGAGGATCCTTATGCATCAAAGCCGTGTTTCTAAAATTGTTCATGGTTATTGTATTGTCAAGATAGGGCATTGACAATGCTTAAAGAATGGCATATCTTAAGCCTCCATGCACATGTTGCATGCAACCGATCTCATAGGTTGAAGTATTGTGATACTTGGGGATTGTAGACAGCTAATTTTGTCCAGACCCTAAATCAGGTAATTTCTTCTTGATGATGTTTTAGACTGCAGAAAGTCTCTTCTCATCCTGCAGGTGATACTCCAAGACTTTGTTTAAAAGGCCAAGCATGAAAAGTCAATCCGAAAAAAGTCAAACCCCAGAAATGTCAACCCCAACAAGTCAACCACTACAAAAGTAAACCCTCATTCAAAATCAAGATTCAAATTTTAATTGAACAATGGTGAAAGAATTTTGATAATCTGAGGTCTACAACGAGAGATATGGAGTTTGGAAGATGGATTATGGAGATTCAGTGGAAAGGAAACCCTAATTTGATAAATTTGGGGAAAAGTGCTTAAACGATCAAATTGGCCGAAATTGGAGGTTCCAAAAGGAATATAATCAATGACTACGGGTATTGGAAAGGCCATTTGGAAGCAAAACCAAAGGAAGAGTCAATTTGGAAGGAAAACCGAAAATTAGAGTTTTTGGTATTTTGCAAAATTAGGGAAAACTGCAGAAATGGCCTGATTCGGTAAAATTAAAGGCCTTAATTGATGAAGAGTGGGTAAACAAAGATAGCCCAAGTTTCAGTTTGAAATAATTCCGAGAAAAGAGCCCGTTGGAGGAAAAATAGAAAAATGAGGAAATTCTCGATATTTGAAAAAGGAAAAATAAAATCGGAGAATAATTTGATCATAAAAATTGGGCATTTTCGGACCAATTCCAATTCAATATATAACAAAAGCACAGAAAAACAAAATCTGGAAATCGAACCTATTTTGAGTAAAATCGAGGTTTCGAAGGTTAAGGGGCAATCTTGGAAAATCCAAGAAAAATAGAAAACGAGCTCGGAAAATTATGAAAACCTCTAGATCTAAGTTTTGTGTCATTTGGAAGTTATCAGCGAAGAAAAATCCAGAATCAGAGCTCATTTGAAAAATGGCAAAGTTCGGGTGCATTAAGCTGAAATTCTAGAAAATAAATTCGAGAAAAATAGCAAACGAGCTCGAAAAATTACCAAAAATTTCAGATCTTAATTTCATATTATTTGGAAGAGATTGGTGAAGAAAAATTTGGAATCGGAGCTCATTTGAAAAATGGCAAATTTCGGGTCCACTAAGCTGAAATTCCAGAAGATAAATCCGGGAAAAATAGTAAATGAACTCGGAAAATTATAAAAACTTGCAGATCTCAATTTTATTTTATTTGGAAGAGATTGGTGAAGAAAAATCCAGAATTGGAGCTCAATTAAAAAAGGCTAAATTTGGCAGGCATCAAATTGAAATTCCAGAACATAAATCCGAAAAAAATAGGAAACAGGCTCGAACAATTATGAAAACTTCTAGAACTCAACTCCATATTATTTAAAAAGTATTGGAAAAATAAAATCCGGATTTGGGGTCCATTTGCAATTTAATCAAGTTTGGGGGGCTAAAGTGTAATTTTAACGAAGAAATCGAAGAGGGCCATTTTTGCAATTTAAAAAATAGAGAAGTGGTTGGAATTTGAAGGGCCATTCAGCCAGCCCATGAAGAGAGGAAGGTTGTCTGAGTTCTTTCATCCAAAGGCCAAAATTGGATAGCAAAATGGTATCTTTATTTGATTAAGCCTTTTTGATCTTGCCACATGGTCAAATGAATAAAAAGGAAGGATGACAACATTATGGTTACATATTTTAGGCCAAATTATTTTTTAGGGAGTTGATCACTTCATCTTATGGTTGTAAATTCACATTTTTAACATCTTTGATTAGTGGCCTTTGGATCTTGCTACCTAGGAAAAAATATGACAACATTATGAGCACAAAGAAGACCATTCGACTGCCTATTTAGAGGGGGGTTTCATTATTTTAGGGGTTCTTTTGGCTGAATATTTTCATTATTGGAGCAATAGCTAAGTGATAGAAAAGCAAATAAAAATTTAAAAGAGAAGGAAGCTTGAAAGATAGCTTTGAAAGGTAGCCTTTTGGCACCTAACTCTTGCATTTTTCTTTCTTTTTCTATGCTGATTTTGCTCATTTTCCATATGAATTCTTGTTATTTTATTATGTAATAAAGGTTTTTAAAACTTCTTTTCCAGGCTCCTATCTTATGTTTTCATGAAAAAATCAAAAAACAAATTTTTTACCACTTTTTTGCTATGGTCGAATGGTATTCTTTAGTATGCTTGTCTTGTGTTTGATTTATCTCCTATGTTGGTTGTGGTATGTTAGCTTGTTTTGATATTTTAGCTTTCTAAAATAATCAAGATATGGAGCTTATTTCTAACTTTCTTTACTTGTTCTTATTTTTCTGTTTTTATCATTTATTTTCATGTCTACTTGCTTTATTTACTAACATTAATTTTCGATTTTTAATACATCAAGTTGTTCATGCTTTGTATTATTTCCATACCACGTGTTTGTGTATTTGCCTAGCTATATCTTTTCATTTTCATCATGATTATTTGTCTATCATGCTTTCATTTATGTCTTGCATATTTTCCATGCCATATGTTTGTGTTATTGTCTTGCTAGATCTCATGTGTTTTTAGTGTCCATTCGGTTTCCCTATTGTTTTTTGCCTTGTGCATTTGCATTTTTATAATGTTTGGTTAGATATCATGCTATCATTCATGCTTTGCATCTTTATGGCATGTGATTGTGTAATTGTTGTGCCATGTTCTTGCATTATTCTTATGTTCATTTGGTATTTATATGTTCATGTTACTTCCATGCATATCTTATGTTCATATTAGGTATTAGGTCATGTTATATTGCCATGCATATTCTCATGACATTTTAGGCATTAAGGTCATCTTTGTATGCCATGCACATATCCATGCTTATTAGGTCTTAGGTCATTTTGTATTTCCATGCATGGTTTCATGTCCATTAGGTCTAGGTCATCTTTGTATGCCATGCATGTTTCATGCATATTAGGTCTAGGGTTGCATTTATTGCCATGCACATTTTATGTTAGGTGTAGACACCTAATTTTGTCCGGACCACTAAACAGGTATGTTTTCTTCCCATATTGATGTTTCCGAGTATAAAAAGATTGTTTTCATCCTGCAGGTGGTACTCCGAGACTTATTTTAAGAGGGCGAGCACAAAAAGTCATACTTGAAAAAAGTCAACCCCGAAAAAAAGTCAACCCCAAAAAAGTCAACTCCAAAAAGTCAACCCCAAAAAGTCAACTACTGAAAAAGTCAACCCACTTTCAAAATCAAGATTTTAAGTTCAATTGAAAAATGGCGAAAGAATTTTGATAATCCGAGTTATACATTGAAAGATATGGAGTTCGGAAGTTGGGATTTGGAGATTCAGTAGAAAAGAAACCCTAATCCGAGAAATTTGGGGAAAAGTGCTTAAACGATCAAACTGGTCGAAATTGAAGGTTCCAAATGAAAGATAAGCACTGACTACGGGTAATGGAGAAGTCACTTGCAAGAAAACTGAAAGAAAAGTCAATCCGGGAGAAAATCGAGAATTAGGGTTTTTAGTGGATTTCGGTGAAATCGGGAAGAATCACAAAAATGGCCCGACTTGGTAAGACCAAAGCCCCCAATGGATGAAGAATGGTTAAAAAGGATGGCCCAAGGCTTAGATTGAAGAAAATCTGAAAATCGGATTTGTTTTGAGCAAAACCGGGCTTCGGAGGTAAAATGGCAAAATTGGAAAAATTTGGGAAAAATAGCAAATGGACTCCGAAAATTATGGAAAATTTGTCAATCTCATTCTTAAATCATTTGAAGGATATTGGAGAAAGAAAATCTTGATTCCGAGTTCGTTTGCAAAATGGCCAAATCCGGGCTTCTTATGCAGTAATTCAAAAAGGAAAATCCCGGAAAAATAGCAAATGGACTCCAAAAATTCTGAAATTTGGCAAATCTCATTTTTAAATTATTTGGAAGAGATTGGCGAAAGAAAATCTTGATTCCGAGTTCGTTTGCAAAATGGCCAAATCTCGGGCCTCCTATGCAGTAATTCAAGCCGATAAATCCCTAAAAAAATACCAAATGAGCTCCAAAAATTATGAAAACTTCCAGATCACACTTTTTAATTATTTTGAAGAGATTGGTGAAGAAAAATCTTGATTTGGAGCTCGTTTAAAAAATGGTAAAATGTAGGGGCATAAAAGGGCATTTTTGGGAAGAAAAAATCCAAATAAATAGCAAACGGACTCGGATAATTTTGAAAACTTCCAGAACTCAATATTTTATTATTTTGGAAGTATTAAAAACAGAAAAATTGAATTTGGAGTCCGTTTGATATTTACTTGCATCCGGGGGGCAAAATGGTCATTTCACCCAAGCAACCGAAAAGGGCTTTTTTTGGCCCTTCAAAAAATCAGAGTTGGGCTAGAAAAGAGAAGTGCTGGCATGCCCAAGCCCAAAGAAAGGAGGAAGCTTCTAATTTTTTTTTTTCTCTTTTTTCAATCAAGTGGTTAAAAATCAAGAGTTAGTTAACCATTCTCTTTGATCAAACCATGGTGATTAAACCACATAGGTTAAGAAAGATGTCAACATTATTTTTGCATAGAGAGGGCTGAGATGCTAATCTAAGGGTGGTAATTTCATGACTTTTCATCTTGAATTATTGGCCATTTGATGGAAAATAGGTTACACAAAAATGACAACATCTTTGAGGCTATATAAGCATCATTAAGGCCAACCCTAGGGAGGCACATTTTGGTTTTTTCTTTTCCATTTTGGCTGATTTCTCTTAGTTTTTCTTAGTTTTTATCTTCTTGGTTGAGAGCAAAAAAAGAAAAGTTTAGAAAAAAAAGGAAAGTTTGAAGAGAAAAGCTTGAAATATTAGCTTCTTGAGGTTGCTCTTGAGCACCAACTCTTGCACTTTCATTTTCTATTCTTGTTTTTTGCTATTTTAATCTCTACTTGGTGAGTTTTCATTTTAGAATAATGTTTTTTTGTTCTTCCTTCATTTTCTTTCTTAAGTATATTTTATTTACATTTTGTTTTACAATAAACTCACGATGGCCAAATGGCCTACATTATTTATTTTAAGTTGTTGTGTTGATTCATTTTACCATATTGTTTATGCTATTTTCTTTTTTTTGATGTTTTAAATGTTATGTTATTTCATGTTCTTGAGTTATATTTTAATTTGGTTGCTTTGTTTGTTGCCATTTATGTCTTAGATATCATGTTTTTTTGCATTTTAATTTTCTGTTTTCATGTTGTTTAAATTTGAGCATGTTTTAGATCTAGCATATTAGGTGTTTGTGAAAATGCTTGTGTGATTCTTTGCATGATTCTTGTTTTATATCCTAATTGAGCATGTTTTAGATCTAGTATATTAAGTGTTTGTGAAAATGCTTGTGTGATTTTTGCATGATTTAAGTGTTATGACTTAGTTTTTCATGCTAGTATGCCAAGTGTTTGTGAAAATGCCATGCTTGTTGGAGCTTGAGGCCCTTTGGCTACTCCATGTGTTTTGCATTGTGTGTTGCATTTTTTGTCATTCTAGTTGTTAGGTTTTTGCATTTGCATGATATTTGGTTGGATTTTTGAATTAAGCATGCCTTGTGTTTGTGAAAATGCCATGCATGTCTTAGGTCTAGGTTACATTAAATGCCATGCAAGTTCATGTTAGGTCTAGGCCATATTATTTATGTCATGCATTTTCCTTACATTTAGGTTTAGATCCATGCATTTCATGCATTATGTTTGCTGCATTGTTTCATGCATTTCATGTTCATGCCACTTGAATAATGACTTGAGCCAATTAATGGTTCAAAGTCATGCTCTCTTGAGCACACTTGTGGAAAATTAAGTTTGTCAAATTGTTTATTCTACCTTTGTGATTTTTTTACTTAGCCAATTTTTATCTAACTTTCAAAAAGTCTTAGCTACTGTTTTCAAGTCGTTTTATGAGTTTCAAATATTTTTATTTTTATTTTTAAATGATTTTATCAAAGACAAAAAAAAATGTGTTGGCAAAGCAGTTTTTTTTCACCTAAAACTCGTACATCTCCGATTTTTCTGGGAATTCATCTTTGATCAGAAAATTAAGCCGATTTGTTTTCGTGTAGTTTTACATGTCCTGAGTCTCCAATATTTCTTTTAGAATTTTTGGAATTTTTAAAAATAGGGTAAAAAATCATGGATTAAAACTGGACAGTGGAATCAGAATTGAATTTAAAGAAAAACAAAGCAGTTTTTTTTTTCTCCTCCAAAAACTCGTACATCTATGATTTTTCTAGGAATTCATCTTTGATCAGAAAATTAAGCCGATTTGTTTTCGTGTAGTTTTACATGTCCTGAGTCTCCAGTATTTTTTTTAGAATTTTTGGAAGTTTTAAAAATTGGGTAAAAAATCATGGATTAAAACTGGACAGTGGAGTCAGAATTGAATTTAAAGAAAAACGAATTTTCTGTTTTGGTTAATTCACATAGAGTGGGCTGATTAGGAGGGTTAGCTACTGACTTAGGGTAATTTCTAAGCCTTTTTAAACTCTAAAAATGGTTTTTCAAGTCCCGGGTTAAGGAGAGTCAAGTCCGGATTTTTTAAAACTTAGGAAATTAGAGCCATTTAAAAAAAAATTTAGCCCAGTTTTTATTGTTAATTCAAGCTTTTCAAAATTGTTTTCAAACAATCACAAAGTATTTCGGTTTTAGAATATTTAATTTGACATATTTTCCTAAGGTAGCCGGATATCTTTTTAGATACACGGATTTCCTTAATTAAAGGAAAAAATACATTTCATGCATTGCATTTTTATATTCATGCATTTTATATAATATGTGATTCTTGTTATAACAATTTCTATGATATTGTTATTATTTTGATTTATGTTTTTGATGTTATATGGTTTATTAAATGATTTGGAATGTTTCATGATATCCTATGCTTTTATTTAGTTTTTTTTTTTTGTCATATTATTTAGCATATACTATGTTCATGCATTATTATTTCCATTTTTATTTTTATGCATATTATATGGTAGCACTATTTCATATTCCATCTCATTTAATTTATATGCCATATCATTTATGTTTGCCATGTCATTTAGGTTGCATCATATTATTTAGATTTTGCTATGCCATTTTATTTATGTCATGCATATACATATTCATTTCTTTTAAATGTTTTCAAAAAAAGATAATGATTTTCAATAAAAAATATAAAGATATTCCCGAGTTAAAATAATTCATGAGTTCTCTACCGGGTTTGCTGGAGGGAATATCATCAATTATCATTAATAAAGGAATATCTTTCTTTCATAAAAAGAGAATGATTCGTAAAGTTTTCCAAAACTAATAAAAATTTCTATATTTTGCCACGTTTGTTGGGGAATATAGGAAAATTTTGAATTTATAAATTCCGGATCATTTTCAATAAAAAAAATGAAATTATTTTTCTTTAAATTGGGAATTAACTTGAAATACTAAATTTAAAACCAATCTTTACCGACTTGAGATAATACACGATTAATAAGGTACCGATTTATACGGGCGTTGTGGGGGTGCTAATCCTTCCCCACACGTAACCGACTCCCGAACCCGCTTCTTTGATTTCTCTGGTTTAAAACGCAGACTTGAAATTGGTTTTTAAAATATTTTAATTAATTTTTAAAATATTTTATAAAACCGGTTTTAATAGGTGGCCGATCACACCTAGCTAAAAAAAGATTGGTGGCGACTCCATGTCTCTTTTAAGGTCATTTTCAAAACCTTCATTTTTCTAGAGGAATTAAGTCGACTTTTCCTCGGTTTTTTAATGTCACGCTTAACGAATAATAAAGTCTTGCGATGAGACTCGTTATTTTTTTAGGTTGCGACAGCTTGGCGACTCCACTGGGGAATTTTAGAGAGTCAGGCTTAGAGTTAGTCGTGTGTTATCAAAGTCTCGGTTTTGTTGGTTTAATTGGTATTTAATTTTTATTCCCATATTTCTTTGAAAATAAAAAAAAAGAGAGAATTTTGAAAATAAAAAAATGTTTTAATATGTCCATATTCATGTGCATTCATATTATTAGTTGTTCCCTGTTAATTTTGTTGCGTATATTTATATGTTTGTTTGAGTGATGCTTTACATTGTTTAAGTTTAGTGGGGTATTTAGAATAAGGGTTGTAGAATAGGTGGTGACAGGTTTGTTTTGTTCCTCCACACACACTACACGTGCATTTGCATAACATGAATCCTCTACCCAGGTTCCGTCCTTTTAAGTGGGAGTAAAGTAACTACGCCTTCGTGATGATCCTCCGTATGGGCTAGTGAAACACTTTCGGAGTATAAAGTACCTAATGCCTTCGTGATAATCCTCCGTACGGGCATAGGAAAATATACTCTAACGAATTGAACCCGCTTTTATCGGGGTGCCTTACTAGCCTTCACCGGCGACAGTGAGGAACAATTCGGAGCCTTAGAACCAATTCACCTTCATATAGTGAACCTAGGCGAAGCCATGCCAGATTTCTGTTAGATACCCGAAGTTTAAGACACATGGAGGAACATTTCCAACCTTTTACCATCTTTCTATATGTTAGATACAAATTGGGTGATGATGAACGAACATCATACCACTCGTATTTTTTATTATTTTGTCCCAAAGGCGTTGTAATGCCGTAGCTCTGTTTAAATTTTGGGACATTTTTTTAAGCATGTTGTTATTTATGTTATATTTGTGAATTCATTTCCTTACTAATCTATTTCTTTCTGTTTTCTTTTCTTTGGCATGCATCATAGACATCATCATACACTTGAAGTTTATTGGCCTCGGGATAGTTATCAACCCAAAGGACTTTCATGGAGGACCAGGTTATTTCAGTGATAGAAGATCATGCAGTAGTCAGGGCACAGTCAGAAAAAAATCAGAGGGAGGATGGAGATTGCCTCAAGAAGGGTTATGTGTCAATATTGCCGGAAAGGGTCAAAGTGGATCCTAGACAGAATAATCTCCGAGGGTTAGCCGACATTTGGAACCAGTGGAATGTATCAGAGAAAGAAGCCTTCACTCAGAAGTATGGAGACATAGCACTCTTAATTCCGATTCAGGTCAATAGTGGGTTGATTCAGGCTACGGTACAGTTCTGGAATCCTGCTTATAGATGTTTCACTTTTAACGAGGAGGATATGACACCACTGATCGAAGAATATTCGACATTGTTACGTATTGAATGTCCTAATCCTGATCGGATATATTTGAAGGTGGCTAGGATCACGGGAATGGATACAACATGGGTTGAGAGTCATGTGGACACGAAGCAGAAAAATGGGTGCATTCCGTGGGAAACTCTCCGACTGTTGATATTGGGTTGTTCTGACAAAGCAAAAGCCAGGGACATCTTCGCTCTAGCTATCTATGGGTTAATCATATTCCCGAAGATATTGGGTCATGTGGATATAGCCGTGTTTGATTTCTTTGAAAAGTTGGAACAAAAGATCAACCCATCTCCGGCCATCATAGCTGAAACTATCCGATCCTTGAATTTTTGTAAAAGGGCCGGACACGGGAGGATCAAGGGGTGTGTACAACTCCTTTATATTTGGATTCAAAGTCACTTTTGGAAGATAGAAAATGTTTCCTTCAAACCATACATGAAGACTTTAGTTCCGATTAAGGAATTCCTTCAAAATGATTGGCCTAAGGAAGGGAATGAAGAGAAATGGGTCAACATGTTCCGAAATCTAAAAGGGGAGATGGTGACTTGGAGAGCTCCATGGATGGTTCCTGTGCCGATTATGTACAAATGTGGGGACAACCCGGGAGTTCCACTGCTCGGAATTTGGGGGTCTGTGAGTTATGCGCCCCTGTTGGTGCAAAGACAGGTTGAGTCTCGGCAATTCACACCCATGACTCATAATTTAGGATCATCAGAGTTCACTTATGGGGAAGATGGATATTTTGGAAAAGTGCGGGCAGCGATCGAAGCATGGAAGAAAACTCAACGGATAAAAGTGGCCAGATATGCCGACACCGTCACACCTGATTATTTGGTATGGAGGAAATTAAGGGTTAATGATAGACTATTGACATCAGATGGGGAGGAGATCCAATTCATAAATTCGCCACCGAGGGAAATGCCATCAGAGTTAGAAATTACAAGAGCGGAATTTGAAAAAGAAAAGGCCCGTATGAGTAAAGAAATTGCCCGACTGCAAAAAGAGCTTGGAGACATGAAAAATAGGGAATCAGCTCGGGAAAAAGAGAAGAAACAGATTAAGAGAGAAAGGGACACCGTTAAGGACGACCTTCGAGAATTACATTTGGAGAACAAGAGGTATCGCTTTGAGCTTAGGTTTGAGGGGACTCTCAAGACTTCCGGGGAATGGGAACAAGAAGTCAAAAACCTCAAAAAGGAGAAGAATTATTGGGTAGAAAAGGCGAAACACGAGGAAGCCCGAGCAAATCAACTTGAGAAGCAAGCTAGGGAGAGCTTACAGGGTGATGTTTCTGCTAACACGTCTAAGGGCCGTGAACAAGTAGGGATCAGATGGAAGAGCAAGGCAGTTAAAGGAGGACATTGAAGAAGGTCCAGGATCCGAGGGAGTTATTATAGGACTAGTATCTTGTAATAGTTTTTAGGAGAGACAGATTATCATGATCTTTTGTTCTAGGAAATCAATGAAAGACCGTTTGGTTGGAATTATCATGGGGCCAATACTCACTTTGTTCATATTCATTCATTCATTTATTCATTTTTTATAAAATAAAAAATTGTGTCAATAATTTCTAATCCATGGTTTTTAAAAATAAAAAAAAAATAAAGGTACAATTGGTCGCACTCAGAAAGAACCAGATTTCCAACACTCTTACAATACTCGGTCTCGAACAAAAGCCATGGAAAATGATCAGCTTGCCAGAATTGAGAGAACGGAAAGAATCCAGAAAGAACTACAAGAACAGTTGACTAAGTCTCAAGAAGAGACACGAGAACAGATGACAAAGCTCATGGAGATGATGAGCAATATGATGAAGCAGAAGTGGCCTGGAGAGAATTCAGCTGCTGGAATGGGGGCAGTAAATCAGGAGGATAGACCAGAAGTGGTACAGAGAAATGGCCAGACATCCCAACCTATGGGAAATGAAATTCCAACTGGGGCAGCATCCTACATCTACATCCAGCCGGCGGCCGAACCACAGAATTTCGGTCCAAAAAGGGGTAACATCAGAGCTGATCCAATTGAGGTTGAGGTTCCAGACTTCGAAGAAATGGCAGAGAAGGAATAGGCCAAAATGACCGAACTGAAGAGGGTCGAAACTACTGAATCTGAGAAGAAATATCAGTTGTTGGAAGAAAGGCTAAGAGTAGTGGAAGGAGCAGAGTTGTTTGGCAGCCTAGATGCCAAAGAGATGAGCCTGGTACATGATCTAATAATTCCACCAAAGTTCAAAGTACCAGATTTTGAAAAGTATAATGGGACCACCAACCCATCCGCTCATCTGACTATGTACTGTAGAAGGATGACAGGGCATGAGGATAATGAAAAATTGCTTATTCATTGCTTCCAGGACAGCTTAACAGGGTCAGCCACCCGATGGTACAACCAACTCAGTCGTACCAAGATTCGTTCATGGACGGATCTGGCCAGGGCTTTTATGGAGTATTATAAGCACGTTTCTGATATGGTACCAGACAGGCTGTCATTACAGAACATGGAAAAGAGGTCCAATGAGACCTTCAAGGAGTATTCACAGAGGTGGAGGGACCTGGCAACACAAGTGCAACCCCCTTTAACCAACAAAGAAACCACGGTGCTTTTCATCAACACATTGAAGGCACCTTATTATGACAGATTGGTGGGAAATGCTACCAAAGATTTTGCGGATATGGTAATATCTGGAGAAATGATTGAGTCATCCATTAAGAGTGGAAAGATGGAAGGGGGTGAGTCTGCTACCCCAAAAAGAGCTTTTCCTACAAAGAAAAAGGAGGAAACCCATGCAGTAAGCTTCAACCAATATCCTTACACACCTCCAACACCATACACACCACCGAGGCCTTATACCCCTACCACACCTTATGCACCTCCTACACCATACACACCATGCCCGGGGTATAATCCTTATTACCCTAATATCAACCACCTTACCCAAAACCCGTTCCCTTACACCAATATACTACAACAGCCATTCCCAACTGGCATATCCCCTCAAATCACCCTTCCTAGAAATACTGTTCCTAACACACAAGGGCCTGTGCGTAATGACCAACGTTCACCAAGGAACGATCAAAGAACCCAATTTGATCTGATTCCCACTACTTACGGTGATCTATATCCAAAACTGTTGCAGGGTCAACTTGTTGCACCTGTGTACCTAAAACCTTTGACACCTCCATATCCAAGATGGTACAATGCAAACACCAACTGTGCATACCATGCGGGAATCCAAGGACATTCAATTGAAGATTGCCTAGCCTTCAAAAGGAAAGTCCAAAGCTTGATTAATTCAGGGGTAGTGAAGTTTGGATCAAAAAATGGGCCGAACGTAGTTGGAAATCCGTTGCCCAATCATGCTGGGAATCAAGTAAATGCAATATTGACCGGAGGGGACAGAAAATTAAAAAGGGATATTGAGGAGTTTAAGACTCCAATGATAACAGTATGGGCTGAAATGGTCAAGGCAGAATTGGTGGAAGGTACGGAAGATCTGAAGATGGTTGCAGGAGGGGTGCATGATTGGTGCCCGTTCCATAAGAGTGAAAGCCATGACATACAGAACTGTGGGGATTTCTGGGTTAAAGTCCAAAGAATGATGGATAGTGGGGTAGTCCAATTCTATGAGGAGATAGAAAAGGAAATAGAAGTCATTGAAAATACAAGTGGCTATGGGATAGGAAGACCCCTAATCATCTACTATGATGAACCGGAGGAAAAAGTTATGCCAGCCATGGAAGAAAATGCGCCCAAATTAATCATTGATTTACCTGTTTCCTTTGCATACAAGGAAAACAAGGCTACACCATGGAAATATGACTGCAGTATGGTTATGCCCGGGTCTTCAGGCCAACAGGATATTACAGGTGTGGGGCATTTAACCCGAAGTGGGAGGTGTTATGCTCCGGAGGCTGTTGAACAAGGGGTAGCAGGGAAAGACAGAGGAATTGACAAAGGGAAGAAGGTCGTCGAGCCAATCCACATTGAGATGGATTTGCCAGAGGAAACAGAGAGGGGATCAGCCCCGATTAATAGAATCAAAGAGCCAGTATGTGAAAAAGAAGCTTGTGAGTTCTTGAAATTTATAAAGCATAGTGAATATAGCGTGGTTGAACAACTGCAACGTCAACCAGCTAGGATTTCAATCTTATCTTTGCTTTTAAATTCAGAACCACACAGAAAGGCTTTATTGAGAGTATTAAATCAAGCGTACGTGGCCAATAATATATCAGTGGAAAAGCTGGATAGGTTGGTGGGAAACATCACAGCTGATGACTTCATATTCTTTAGCTATGAGGAAATACCACCCAATGGTATTGGATCAACAAAAGCTCTCCATATAACCACTACTTGTAAGGGGCACATATTACCGAGGGTCCTTCTGGACAACGGTTCTTCACTAAATGTGATGTCTTTAGCAACCTTATCCAAGTTACCAGTGGATTTATCCTATATGATACCAAGTTGCACGGTGGTTAGAGCTTTTGACGGAACCAGAAGGGAGGTTATGGGAACCATTGAAGTTCCTTTGGAAATAGGCCCGTGCACATATACAGTGAACTTCCAGGTTATGGATATCAATCCATCTTATAACTGTTTGTTGGGAAGGCCATGGATACATTCAGCTGGGGCTGTACCCTCGTCTCTTCACCAGAAACTAAAATTTGTGATGGAGGGCCGGTTGATTACGGTATAAGGAGAGGAAGACATAATAGCCTCCGCATCCACTGAATCTCCTTATGTGGAGCCGAATGAAGAGGCCGTGGAGTGTTCTTTCCGGTCTTTGGAATTTGTAAATGCAGTTTTTGTCGCTGAAGGACAAAAAATTCCAAAACCAAAGCTGTCCAAGAACACAAGGTTGGGAGTAAAAACCACCGTAGGAAAAGGCTGCAGGGCAGGAAAGGGTCTCGGGAAATATCTTCAGGGGATGGCTCGAGCCATAGAGGTAAAAGGAAAAAAGGACCGATTTGGCTTAGGATATCTTCCAAAGGCCCATGAGAAAAGAAGACAGGTTGAAAAGAATCGACAAAGGAGGATGGCCCGTTTTGCGGGTATGGATATTGAGTGGGAGCCTATGACATTCCCACCTATCCTTCACAACTTCCGCTCAGCCGGTTCTCTGTTCGGAGAAAAGAATTCTGATGATGTACTTGTGATGATAGAGAAAGCCTTCAAGAAATTCCAGGTGAATGGTGATGAACAGATGAATGATGTGGAGATCTGCATGACTGGGAAAGACAGAATTGAAAGAAAAAGTGCTAGCTGGATGGTGCGACCTTGTCCACCAGGATATAGACTAACCAATTGGAGTGCGACTGAGTTGCCCATAGTCTTTAAGTCTATTCCAAAGTAATACTTTTTAAAAAAGCAATCTTAATTATCTTTACCCAGAGATATTAAGTTTTTTTTGTAATGGGCTTTTCAAGCATTTTCATTCAATAAATAACAAGCACAATGCATTATCCATATTGATGTGTCCATATTCTTTCATTTTTGTTATTCATTTTGTTTTCTATATATATATTTTCCTATATTGTTTTTCTCCACCTATTTACAGGTGTACGGATGTGGAATATGAGGACCCTCCTGTCAGTAATTCTGAAATTGATTTTGAAAGACCCATTTGCACGGGTGATTTTGAGGCTAATGAAGATACTGAGGATTATGGTCTACCTCCGGATTTATTGAGAAAAATAGAACAAGAGGAGAAGCAAGTACTTCCTCATAAGGAATTATTGGGAACAATAAATTTGGGAAATGATGAAGAGATAAAAGAAATCAGAATTGGAACTTCATTGTCACCATTAATAAAAAGTGAATTGATAGCTTTGCTCCAGGAGCATATGGATGTATTTGCATGGTCATACCAAGATATGCCAGGGTTAGATCCGGATATTGTGGTTCATAGGCTCCCTTTAAGGCCAGAGTGCAAGCCAATTCAGCAAAAGTTGAGAAGAATGAGGCCTGATATGCTGTTAAAGATAAAAGAGGAAGTGAAGAAACAATTTGATGCTGGATTCCTAGAGGTGGCAAAATATCCGGAATGGGTGGCAAATATTGTTCCAGTACCGAAGAAGGATGGCAAGGTGCGGATGTGTGTTGATTATCGAGATTTGAACAAGGCCAGCCCTAAAGATAATTTCCCTTTGCCCCATATTGATACTCTGGTGGATAATACAGCGAAGAGTTCTCTATTTTCTTTTATGGACGGATTCTCAGGATACAATCAAATCAAGATGGCACCGGAAGATATGGAGAAAACCACATTTGTTACAATGTGGGGCACTTTCTGCTACAAAGTAATGCCATTTGGATTGAAGAATGTTGGGGCAGCATACCAGAGAGCCATGGTGACCTTGTTTCATGATATGATGCATAAGGGAATTGAGGTCTACGTTGATGATATGATCGCAAAGTCACAAGGAGAAGAGGAGCATATTGCGAATCTTAAGAAGCTCTTTGAACGATTAAGGAAATTTAGACTCAAGCTAAATCCGGCAAAATGCAATTTTGGAGTCACCTCGGGGAAGTTGTTGGGTTTTGTTGTCAGCAAAAGAGGAATTGAGATTGACCCAGATAAAGTGAATGCCATTCAGAATTTGCCACCACCTCGCACTCAAAAGGAAGTAAGAGGCTTTCTAGGGAGATTGAATTACATTGCTCGGTTTATTTCACAGTTGACCGACAAATGTGATCCAATATTTAAGTTACTTCGAAAGCGTGATCTAGGAGAATGGGATGAAGGGTGTCAGATTGCTTTTGAAAAGGTTAAGCATTATTTATCGAACCCACCGGTATTAATGCCGCCGATCCCGGATAAACCAATGATACTGTATTTATCAGTATTTGAAAGTTCCATGGGTTGTGTTTTGGGGCAGCTTGATGAAACGGGAAAGAAAGAACAGGCAGTTTACTATCTCAGTAAAAAGTTCACAGATTATGAGTTGAAATATTCATCGGTAGAAAAGTTATGCTGCGCCTTAGCTTGGACTGCTCGAAGACTCAGACAGTATATGTTGTACCACACCACATGGTTGATTGCCAAACTAGATCCAATCAAGTACATGTTGGAAGCACCTTCTCTGTCAGGGAGGACGGCAAGATGGCAGGTTTTATTGTCAGAGTACGACATTGTATATGTAAGTCAAAAAGCTATCAAGGGCAGTGCAGTGGCGGAATTCTTAGCAAGTCGGGCAGTGGAAGATTATGAGCCATTGAACTTTGACTTCCCAGATGAGGATTTGATGTATGTGTCGCAAGCAGATGAGATTCCCCTAAAGAAGAAAGTGTGGAAAATGTACTTCGATGGCGCATCTAATGCCATGGGGCATGGAATCGGGGCAGTGCTTATATCCCCAGAAGAAGACTGTTATCCTTTCACTGCTAGATTGGATTTTGATTGTACAAACAATACTGCTGAGTATGAAGCATGTACTATGGGCCTTCGTGCCGCGGTGGACAGAAAGATCAAAGTATTGGAAGTTTATGGAGACTCAGCCTTGGTAATTTACCAGTTACGAGGAGAATGGGAAACCCGAGATACAAAGCTAATCCGATACCAAGAACTCATACTGAATTTATTAGAGGAGTTCGAAGAAGTGAATTTCAATTACTTTCCTCGAGAAGAAAATCGAATGGCGGATGCTCTGGCTACTTTGACATCAATGTTTAAAGTGAATGAAGGGGCAGAAGTTGTGCCGATCAAGATGAGCATATACGAGTCTCCTGCCCACTGCTTGAGTATCGAAGAAGAAGCAGATGGTCTCCCTTGGTATAACGACATCTTGCAGTACATCAAGACTCAACAGTATCCAAAACAATCGACAGAGAATGACAAGAGGACTCTAAGAAGGTTAGCAATGGGTTTTGTTCTAGATGGCGAGATTCTCTACAAGAAAGGGAAAGATCAAGTCTTGTTGAGGTGTGTCGGGTCTACCGAAGCTCGAAGAATCATAGAAGAGGTCCATGAAGGGATATGTGGCACCCACGCTAATGGTCACATGCTTGCTAAACAGATTATGAGGGCAGGGTACTATTGGCTGACCATGGAAGGTGATTGTATCAGTTATTCCCGGAAGTGTCATAAATGCCAGATTTATGCAGATAAGATTCATGTGTCGCCATCACCTTTACATGTCATGACTGCACCATGGCCTTTTTCAATGTGGGGAATGGATATGATCGGGCCTATTACCCCAAAAGCTTCAAATGGACATCGTTTCATCTTGGTGGCCATAGATTATTTCACAAAGTGGGTAGAAGCTGCGTCTTATGCAAATGTAACGAAGTCGGTGGTATGCAGATTCGTCAAGAAAGAAATCATATGCCGTTATGGGTTGCCAACAAGAATTATTTCGGATAATGCTCTCAATTTGAACAATAAGATGATGAGAGAAGTGTGTACTCAATTCAAGATCACACATCATAATTCGGCACCTTACCGTCCGAAGATGAACGGCGCAGTAGAAGCAGCTAATAAGAACATCAAGAGGATCGTTGAGAAGATGACCAATGTGTACAAAGATTGGCATGAGATCCTGCCTTTTGCCCTTCATGCATATCGTACTTTGGTCCGCACATCTACAGGGGCAACACCGTTTTCTTTGGTATACGGGATGGAAGCAGTGCTACCTATTGAAGTTGAGATCCCTTCACTTCGGTTTTGATGGAAGTTGGCCTAGAGGAAGCAGAATGGGTTAAAGCTCGTTATGAACAGTTGAATCTCATCGAGGAGAAAAGATTGAAAGCAATTTGTCACGGGCAGTTGTATCAGAGAAGGATGATTCGAGCCCACAACAAGAAAGTTCATCCCAGACAGTTCCGAGAGGGGGAGTTGGTATTAAGGAAAATTCTCCCTATAGTGAAGGATCCAAGAGGAAAATGGGCTCCAAATTGGGAAGGACCTTATGTGGTAAAGAGAGCTTTTTCTGGAGGAGCATTGATTCTAACTCGGATGGACGGAGATGATTTTAGACATCCCGTAAATGCTGATGAATTGAAGAAGTATTATGCTTAAAAAAAAAAATATTGTGTGATGCTGTGCACATGAAAATTCGAATGATTCCAAGTGTAAAAATAGAAATTCTATATACCTATTTCCCCTGAGAATTGCTTTTCAAAGAAAATATTTATGTTTGATATGATGAATGGCCGTTTTTCATATTCCTTCCACTAAGAAGAAATTATCCTTAGTCACCCCTTTGAGCCTTAAGAATTACTTTATTCTTTGAACCTTGATCAAGGATCACCCTCTACACTGGAGGGCAAATACGAGGAAAGATAATAAGAAAATCATGGCAGAAAGAAAGCCATCGAAAAAAAAATGGACAGATGTTTCCAGAATAAGTTCTCCTCATGAAGTGATCCTTGATCCAATCACCCTTAAACACATTTTGGGCCTATTTATCCTTCCTTTCTAAAACTAAACCTTGGCCTACATTACATGCTTTGAAAGCCCATTTTGATCAAGCATGGATATTTAATTTGAAAGGTTATTCTCAGAATCCATCCCATCTTTTGAATTGATATTTTTACTGTGGAAGCATTTAGAATTCTCAAATGCATGGCAAAAAAAAAAAGGGAGAGGTTTAAGCCGAAAACCCCAAAGGGCGACTTAATACCGAACGGAGGAAACTTGAGTTGAAAACCTGTAAAAGGCGGCTCAAGTACTAATCAAAGTTTTAATCAATGCTCCATGTAATGGGGAAGAAAGCATCTGACAGTCAGAGAAAAGGGGAACAATGCAGTCTGATGTAACTACAGAAGTTAAGAGATTACCCAAGTGAATTGCTCGTTCAAAAGAAATTTCAGATGGTTTGAAAAAAGAGGGGTCCAAGATATTCCGCATCCGGGGCATCTACAGCCTATAACCTTATATTTGTTTCTTATATCCTGGACATTTATTTTTACCATTTTATAACATTTCTTGCAATAAATTCTTGTCATCCTTTTCATGACAATTTTTGATTGATTCATATTCTTTTTCATATACTTTTAAGATGCATTATGGTTGTTATTAAATTGAATGATGGGATTTCAAAGTATTATTAAGGAATAGATTTTAAATCTTGGGAAGGTTTGGAAAGTTCACCAAGAAAAGAAAACAGTGAACGTGGTGGAGACTCCGTCGCGTAGTCAGAAAATCTGTGAACTTCAGCGAGAGACAGAAGCTGAGATTATTTGACAAGATATCTTGAGTGAAGGATCCCTCAAGTGGGGCATCAATGAACAGTTGAAGACTCTGTCCTGAAGTCATATAATCTGTGAACCTCAAAGAAACCATGGATTAGAAATTATGGCATAATCATTTGATTGCATTTATTAGGAAGCATACAAGCATTTGCAATTGCATAGCATTCTCATCATTGCATTTAGTTAACAGTGCAGATATCAGGCAAGCTTGGACTTCCCCAAGGAGAAACTCGTTTTGTTTCTCAAAAGATTCAGAGTTTGAGATTGCCATCAAGGTATTTTCTTTTGCTTTAAATCGAATTCATTCTGTTTTATCAAATGAGTCGAGCCTTGAGACCATCGTCGAGGTAGTTCTTTTTGTTTTAAATCGAATTCATTCTGTTTTATCAAATGAGTCGAGCCTTGAGACTATCGTCGAGGTATTTCTTTTTGTTTTAAATCGAATTCATTCTGTTTTATCAAATGAGTCGAGCCTTGAGACTATCGTCGAGGTAGTTTTTTTTGTTTTAAATCGTATTCATTCTGTTTCGTCAAATGAGTCGAGCCTTGAGACCATCGTCGAGGTAGTTTTTTTTGTTTTAAATCGTATTCATTCTGTTTCGTCAAATGAGTCGAGCCTTGAGACCATCGTCGAGGTATTTCCGTTTGTTTTAAATCGAATTCATTCTGTTTCGTCAAATGAGTCGAGCCTTGAGACCATAGTCGAGGTATTTCCTTTTGTTTTAAATCGAATTCATTCTGTTTCGTCAAATGAGTCGAGCCTTGAGACCATAGTCGAGGTATTTCCTTTTGTTTTAAATCGAATTCATTCGGTTTTATCAAATGAGTCGAGCCTTGAGATCACCGTCGAGGTATTTCCTTTTGTTTTAAATCGAATCCATTCTGTTTTATCAAATGAGTTGAGCCTTGAGACCATCGTCGAGGTAGTTCTTTTTGTTTTAAATCGAATTCATTCTGTTTCGTCAAATGAGTCGAGCCTTGAGACCATCGTCGAGGTAGTTCTTTTGTTTTAAATCGAATTCATTCTGTTTCGTCAAATGAGTCGAGCCTTGAGACCATCGTCGAGGTATTTCCTTTTGTTTTAAATCGAATTCATTCTGTTTTATCAAATGAGTCGAGCCTTGAGACCATCGTCGAGGTAGTTCTTTTTGTTTTAAATCGAGCCCATTCTGTTTTATCAAATGAGTCGAGCCTTGAGACCATCGTCGAGGTAGTTCTTTTTGTTTTAAATCGAATTCATTCTGTTTCGTCAAATGAGTCGAGCCTTGAGACTATCGTCGAGGTAGTTCTTTTTGTTTTAAATCAAATTCATTCTGTTTCGTCAAATGAGTCGAGCCTTGAGACCATAGTCGAGGTATTTCCTTTTGTTTTAAATCGAATTCATTCGGTTTTATCAAATGAGTCGAGCCTTGAGATCACCGTCGAGGTATTTCCTTTTGTTTTAAATCGAATCCATTCTGTTTTATCAAATGAGTTGAGCCTTGAGACCATCGTCGAGGTAGTTCTTTTTGTTTTAAATCGAATTCATTCTGTTTCGTCAAATGAGTCGAGCCTTGAGACCATCGTCGAGGTAGTTCTTTTGTTTTAAATCGAATTCATTCTGTTTCGTCAAATGAGTCGAGCCTTGAGACCATCGTCGAGGTATTTCCTTTTGTTTTAAATCGAATTCATTCTGTTTTATCAAATGAGTCGAGCCTTGAGACCATCGTCGAGGTAGTTCTTTTTGTTTTAAATCGAGCCCATTCTGTTTTATCAAATGAGTCGAGCCTTGAGACCATCGTCGAGGTAGTTCTTTTTGTTTTAAATCGAATTCATTCTGTTTCGTCAAATGAGTCGAGCCTTGAGACTATCGTCGAGGTAGTTATTTTTGTTTTAAATCAAATTCATTCTGTTTCGTCAAATGAGTCGAGCCTTGAGACCATAGTCGAGGTATTTCCTTTTGTTTTAAATCGAATTCATTCTGTTTTATCAAATGAGTCGAGCCTTGAGATCACCGTCGAGGTATTTCCTTTTGTTTTAAATCGAATTCATTCTGTTTTATCAAATGAGTCGAACCCTGAGACTGTCGTCAATATATTTTCGCTAGTTTTAAAGACCCCCGGGCACCATTTTTCTTTTGAAAATCGAATTCGTTTTCTTAAGATGGATCGAGCCTAGATTAGTCAAGGAATTCAATTTAAGGACAAATCTTCAATTTACAGCTTATTATCAAAAAAATAAAAAAAAAAATTGGAAAATGAAAAAATGATAGAAGAATGAAAAAGAAAACCCCTTTCCCTTTCTTTCACATGTGATATCACTGACCGTACAAAATTAGTGTTGGTTTATCTTTGCCTGATTCCTGATTCTCAGCAATAGCCAAAGAGGGGCAGCTGTAGACACCTAATTTTGTCCGGACCACTAAACAGGTATGTTTTCTTCCCATATTGATGTTTCCGAGTATAAAAAGACTGTTTTCATCCTGCAGGTGGTACTCCGAGACTTATTTTAAGAGGGCGAGCACAAAAAGTCATACTTGAAAAAAGTCAACCCCAAAAAAAAGTCAACCCCAAAAAAGTCAACTCCAAAAAGTCAACCCCAAAAAGTCAACTACTGAAAAAGTCAACCCACTTTCAAAATCAAGATTTTAAGTTCAATTGAAAAATGGCGAAAGAATTTTGATAATCCGAGTTCTACATTGAAAGATATGGAGTTCGGAAGTTGGGATTTGGAGATTCAGTAGAAAAGAAACCCTAATCCGAGAAATTTGGGGAAAAGTGCTTAAACGATCAAACTGGTCGAAATTGAAGGTTCCAAATGAAAGATAAGCACTGACTACGGGTAATGAAGAAGTCACTTGCAAGAAAACTGAAAGAAAAGTCAATCCGGGAGAAAATCGAGAATTAGGGTTTTTAGTGGATTTCGGTGAAATCGGGAAGAATCACAGAAATGGCCCGAATTGGTAAGACCAAAGCCCCCAATGGATGAAGAATGGTTAAAAAGGATGGCCCAAGGCTCAGATTGAAGAAAATCTGAAAATCGGATTTGTTTTGAGCAAAACCGGGCTTCGGAGGTAAAATGGCAAAATTGGAAAAATTTGGGAAAAATAGCAAATGGACTCCGAAAATTATGGAAAATTTGTCAATCTCATTCTTAAATCATTTGAAGGAGATTGGCGAAAGAAAATCTTGATTCCGAGTTCGTTTGCAAAATGGCCAAATCCGGGCTTCTTATGTAGTAATTCAAAAAGGAAAATCCCGGAAAAATAGCAAATGGACTCCAAAAATTCTGAAATTTGGCAAATCTCATTTTTAAATTATTTGGAAGAGATTGGCGAAAGAAAATCTTGATTCCGAGTTCGTTTGCAAAATGGCCAAATCCCGGGCCTCCTATGCAGTAATTCAAGCCGATAAATCCCTAAAAAAATACCAAATTAGCTCCAAAAATTATGAAAACTTCCAGATCACACTTTTTAATTATTTTGAAGAGATTGGTGAAGAAAAATCTTGATTTGGAGCTCGTTTAAAAAATGGTAAAATGTAGGGGCATAAAAGGGCATTTTTGGGAAGAAAAAATCCAAATAAATAGCAAACGGACTCGGATAATTTTGAAAACTTCCAGAACTCAATATTTTATTATTTTGGAAGTATTAAAAACAGAAAAATTGAATTTGGAGTCCGTTTGATATTTACTTGTATCCGGGGGGCAAAATGGTCATTTCACCCAAGCAACCGAAAAGGGCTTTTTTTGGCCCTTCAAAAAATCAGAGTTGGGCTGGAAAAGAGAAGTGCTGGCATGCCCAAGCCCAAAGAAAGGAGGAAGCTTCAAATTTTTTTTTTCTCTTTTTTCAATCAAGTGGTTAAAAATCAAGAGTTAGTTAACCATTCTCTTTGATCAAACCATGGTGATTAAACCACATAGGTTAAGAAAGATGTCAACATTATTTTTGCATAGAGAGGGCTGAGATGCTAATCTAAGGGTGGTAATTTCATGACTTTTCATCTTGAATTATTGCCCATTTGATGGAAAATAGGTTACACAAAAATGACAACATCTTTGAGGCTATATAAGCATCATTAAGGCCAACCCTAGGGAGGCACATTTTGGTTTTTTCTTTTCCATTTTGGCTGATTTCTCTTAGTTTTTCTTAGTTTTTATCTTCTTGGTTGAGAGCAAAAAAAGAAAAGTTTAGAAAAAAAAAGGAAAGTTTGAAGAGAAAAGCTTGAAATATTAGCTTCTTGAGGTTGCTCTTGAGCACCAACTCTTGCACTTTCATTTTCTATTCTTGTTTTTTGCTATTTTAATCTCTACTTGGTGAGTTTTCATTTTAGAATAATGTTTTTTTGTTCTTCCTTCATTTCATTTCTTAAGTATATTTTATTTACATTTTGTTTTTACAATAAACTCACCATGGCCAAATGGCCTACATTATTTATTTTAAGTTGTTGTGTTGATTCATTTTACCATATTGTTTATGCTATTTTCTTTTTTTTGATGTTTTAAATGTTATGTTATTTCATGTTCTTGAGTTATATTTTAATTTGGTTGCTTTGTTTGTTGCCATTTATGTCTTAGATATCATGTTTTTTTGCATTTTAATTTTCTGTTTTCATGTTGTTTAAATTTGAGCATGTTTTAGATCTAGCATATTAGGTGTTTGTGAAAATGCTTGTGTGATTCTTTGCATGATTCTTGTTTTATATCCTAATTGAGCATGTTTTAGATCTAGTATATTAAGTGTTTGTGAAAATGCTTGTGTGATTTTTGCATGATTTAAGTGTTATGACTTAGTTTTTCATGCTAGTATGCCAAGTGTTTGTGAAAATGCCATGCTTGTTGGAGCTTGAGGCCCTTTGGCTACTCCATGTGTTTTGCATTGTGTGTTGCATTTTTTGTCATGCTAGTTGTTAGGTTTTTGCATTTGCATGATATTTGGTTGGATTTTTAAATTAAGCATGCCTTGTGTTTGTGAAAATGCCATGCATGTCTTAGGTCTAGGTTACATTAAATGCCATGCAAGTTCATGTTAGGTCTAGGCCATATTATTTATGTCATGCATTTTCCTTACATTTAGGTTTAGATCCATGCATTTCATGCATTATGTTTGCTGCATTGTTTCATGCATTTCATGTTCATGCCACTTGAATAATGACTTGAGCCAATTAATGGTTCAAAGTCATGCTCTCTTGAGCACACTTGTGGAAAATTAAGTTTGTCAAATTGATTATTCTACTTTTGTGATTTTTTTACTTAGCCAATTTTTATCTAACTTTCAAAAAGTCTTAGCTACTGTTTTCAAGTCGATTATTCCAATTTTTTACTTAGCCAATTTTTTAAACGAAATACCAAAAAAGATCGATACATTACTAAAGTATCGATACTTCTTTGAACATACTACCAATCATAGAGATAAATATTAAAGTATCGATACAAACTGATATGTAATACTATGAAGGACTGGTCCTTTTTTAATCCAGTAGCCATATAGCATACAAAATGACAAAAAGTATCGATACGTCTGTGAACTGACTAAAAAATCATATAAAATAAATATTAAAGCGATCAGTCCATTACTAGTAGGGATCGGTCCTTTTTTTATCCAGTAGCCATATATCATACAAAATTACAAAAAGTATCGATATAGTATTCAAGTATCGATACTTATTTAAATTGAAAAAAATCATACAAAGGTATTAAAACAAATAAAAAATGTTCCTTAAGGGATCGATACATTAAATAGTATCAATCCTTTCCAGATGTTTTAAACCTATGTCGTTGAGACCAAAGTAAACAAACTCAATTAAAATTTTAATTTTTTAATAATTTTTTCCCTTTTATTCCAAGAACCTTACCCGACCCCCTCCCTCTTCTTCCCCAAAATCAGTCTTTCCCATCAAACTAAGTCACCCCTCTCCAATTTTTCTCCTTCATCTCTTCAAATCTCACAAAATTTCTTTTACATCTACCCGAAATCTGCTGCTCATTCATTGATTTCTTCTTTTACTCCGTATTTTTATCAAGACTTGGACTTCGATTCCCATCTAACCTTCTTCCCTAAATATCTCCACACCAAAGTCTCGGTTCTATCTACAAACTCAGTGAATCGATAAGTCAATTTCATTATGTTTAAATATTTTTCTTCGTTCTGATGCACCCAAAAGAGTGTATCTTATTTAACCTTGCACTTAAAAAAAATTAATAGTAGAGTATAGTGATTAGCAAGGGTCGAGTCCTCAGGGATTGGGTTTTAATCTATGAGTTATT
This sequence comes from Fremontodendron californicum, assembly GCA_030761205.1. Lineage (NCBI taxonomy): Eukaryota > Viridiplantae > Streptophyta > Magnoliopsida > Malvales > Malvaceae > Fremontodendron > Fremontodendron californicum. The sequence goes on from JAULJL010000032.1 coordinate 8,335,655, forward strand.
AGTTTATAACTTAGGTTCAAAGAAAACAAAAGAAAAGGGGGTTTTGAAATAGTTTTAAAAATAAGCAAACAAGAAAAGTAAGATGCAAGTAAGAAATAAGAAATCAAATATGAGAGAAATATGGTTAAGGTTTCATTCTCCACCACTAGACATCATTAAGAACCAATTCCAGATCTATCAATATCAACCAACTATCAAAGTTAACAACCGTAGATAACAACAAGCTTTGTTATCCCAATCTTTCCTTAGTTTGTCGTTAAATAGAACAAGCTCTCTATTTAATCTCTAACCATCAAACAACCTAGAATAAGCTCTCTAAATTCAATTTAATGGCAGCTTTATGATGAGAAAGATAGGTTGATCTAAGCAACAAACACATAAGCTCGGATTGTTCAACTTAGGTTATGTTCCACTTTGCAATTATCGAAAACTTAACCATAATCATTAATCACAAATTGCCACTTATGAATAGGAAATCAAGACAATTACACGGATCAAAACTACTAAACTAGCATTAGAAATTATCAAGATTTATCTAGTTGGCCACCTAAACAAATCAAAACATCATCATGAACAATTTTAATGGAAGAACATAAGCAACTTTGATAGAAAACAATGATAGATAGATTCTGAAAATTAATTACATAACATGTCTAGGGCTTTGAAATCACCCTTAACCAAATAAAAGTTTAGCCTAGCATAGGCATAGAAATATATACATAAAACTAAAAAGAAAAATAAAAGAATGGAGAAGAAGAAGAATAATGATGATCCTTAAGTCTCCTCAAAAGATGTCTAGTTTGTGGCTCAAAAGATGGTATTTATAGAGCTTTAAAACCCTGAGAATAAGTCATTGCCGCACAAGTAAGCCTGGAGGCAGAAAAAATCACGTTTTTGCCTTTTTTTAAGATTTGCGGTTAGGGTTTTTCTGGCCGCAGAGTTCTTTAGGGAGATCTTCTAGAGACATTTTGAATGACCATTTCTTATCCGATTTGGGCCCATAATATATCGTTGGAAAGATAATCAAGTCAGATTCAAAAGTGAAGAAGGAAGTTTCTTCAAATAAAGACTCTAACGTCATCTTTTCCTTGAAACAAGCTCCGGAGGTCAAATCTGCCTGATTGCTTTTCAACCAGAAATTGATATTTTTGACTCCCAAGTCTTCTTCCATCTTGTGATTATGATTTTGTATGCTCTTTACCATCATTATTGACATCTTTTGACTTCATTCTCCTCATTGTACCTAGAATTCAAAAACATATTATAAGTAAACAAGATAAAGATCGAAAACATAACAAAAACTAAAGGTAGAAAGACATAAAATGTATATTTTATGAGCTTATCAAATACCCCCACACTTAGCTTTTTGCTAGTCCTCGAGCAAAACAAAATAAAAATAAAATAATAAAATCTAATCTAATCCACTTTCGTAGGAAATCACAGTGGCACTTAGCATGTGACACAAGCCTTTAAACCCCTAGGTGTCCCTAGTGGACGAGTTTAGTCTCGTGAGGGTTTACTAGGACGATACCCACAAACATTGGAGACATAAGAAAAACTAAAAATAATTATAATTATAATAATAATTACAACTAATCCTTCTAATATAAATTAGAGATAATCATTGGACAAGTCTTATAAACTAATCAATAGCTTAAAAAATTTCACAAAAAATCATGCTTGAATGTAAATAAATGAGTTAAGCCAATATTAACATAACATATTTCAATCAAAATAGTGCATATTCAACTTAATCTCAACCTCTCGCATGAGATACTCTCATGATTTTAACTCATTAAAGTAGTGGTAAAGTGTTTACACTCAATCAATCTCATGAAAACAGTTCTACCATATGCTTGCTTGTCCACCTATTCTCAACTATTTAGATCATGCAACTTCATAAATCAAGAGGTCTTTATTCAAGGTTGTAATGGGGCCAAAGGGTTATAATGTGGTTAAAGAACAAAAGGATAAAGATATCACAAAGGTTCCAAAGAGTTCATAGAGTTTAGAGACAAAATAAGATTTTGCAAATAAAACTTTCTCAATATTCTTTAGAAGTACATAATCACATAAGCTGAATATTTCATGTTGAGCCTTTGCTTCATTCTAACCAACCTTGTAACATTTTTTTCTTTAACCAAAATTTTAAGAGATAATTTTTTTTTTTTCAATATGGGAATGTATTTGACAATGATCCCTTTCTTTTTCTCTTGACTTTTGCCTTTCTCCTCCCCCACACTTATCTTTTGTTTCCAACCCAAATTTTCAACTAAAAATATCCCTTGTTTTTTTGCAATATGTCTCAAACTATATAATCCATCTTTAGAACAAGGGTAAGGATATAAGTATATTTAGGCTAGGTGTAAGTTGTGGTTACCAATAAAATAGCATATTTAATGTAGGCTCAAATTGGCTCACTAGTGGGGATGTTCTCTTGGAACATTAATAATGGATGGCTGTTTGGCCCTGGTTATAATCCTAATGCCTCTATCATATTCATGTTATCACATATATGTAATTATAAGAGCACTCAAGAAGGAAATTAGATTGATATGTATAATGCATCAATCATATAGGCTCAAAAACTCACAAGGATGATTATACAAGTCAATATCAAGTCTAAACATGCTTCGTTCTTAATCAACATATCATATCAACATTGGCTCATAAAAATAGTGTCAAGCTTAATTCTCATGAAAATTTTCTCACTAATAACCAGTTTAGACCTATACAATTCATATCTCATCATTGTATTAAAAAAGAACTAAAACACACTAAAAATAATAATAATAATATTAAAGACTCATAAAAAAATAATAGACAAAAATAAAAGAAATCCTAAATCCTTCCCCCCACACTTAATTCTTACATTGTCATCAATGTAATGCTATTAACCCAAATGAAAGAATCATGTGTAAGAGAAAAGAACTAATAACATAAGAATAGAAATAACTAAGACTCAAAACAAAACAAATTCATGCAACCTAAATAATTCTAAAATACTAAACAAATAATTAGCAAATAAACATAAAAATAAATAAATAAAAACAATAAAAATAATAAAAGGAAAAGGAAAAGGAAAAGAAAGCAAATCTGAGTATGGCAGGTTGGCAAATTCTTCTTTAATTGGGCTGCCTTCCCAATTAACACTTGAGTTTGTGTTTTGAACCTAACCAACACCCCTTCTTGGCTCTTTAGGCTTGTCAGGCTCATACATGAAATTTTCCAAATTTATGCGTTTGATAGGAAGCTTTCTTTGCACAACAGTGGATGCATTCTCCATTACAAGTATTATTTCATCATCCTTTGTGGTGCATATCTCATCGAGGAATGGAGCATATTTTGATACTTGTTGAATGGCATCCACAAACAAGTTGTTTAAGATTTCCGGCATGTCTTGTTCATGTTCCTCCTCCTTGAACTTTGCAAATCTACTAGGAAAAAGTGTAAAAGAAACATTAGTAAAAATTGGAACCTTAAACGTTACCTCAGGTGCCGAAGTACTCTTATTTGGATTTGTGGCTTCATTATCCTCAAGAATAGAATCCATCTCTAATTTTGTCTCATCCTCATCTTGTTTCTCATTCCTCAAGGTCACAATAGTAGTATTCTCCTTTGGGTTAATCATCTTTTGGGCAGGGAGTTCTTCAGATCTTTGTGCTACCCATCCCACCATACTACTAGCCAATTGGCTCATTTGCTTTTCCAAACTCTGGATCCTTGCCCTTGTTTCCTGTTGAAATTGCAAAGTATCAGTAATAAGAGAATAGACAAGATCTTCTAAAGAAGTACCTGAGTTTTGAGTCATATGTGATGGCTGAAAAAGATCTGGTTCTTGAGACCATGATTGATTGAAGCTAGATGGATGAGTGTAATTGGCATAAGGATCTACTTCTTGGAAATTTTTCGAGTAGCCATAATTAGTATGATCCCACCATCCCTCATGGTAAGTGTTTGAGTAATGATCATGCGGTTGGTCTTGGAACCCTTGATGGCCTTGACATCCTCCCATGGCCAATTGTTGAACTGGGGAGGTGAGATTGGCTTGTTGATTCTCCATGTTCATATATGCCACCAACTCTTCAAGTGTTAGATTGCTCAATTCCATCGTTTTTTTTTTTCAAAATTTGAAAAGAAAAACCTTTATGTACATGAAAATAAAACTAATTAGAACTGAAAATAAGAATAAACCAAGTACCAAATAAACTAAATAAAGCAATCCCTGGAAACGGCGCAAAAATTTGATGCACCCAAAAGAGTGTATCTTATTTAACCTTGCACTTAAAAAAAATTAATAGTAGAGTATAGTGATTAGCAAGGGTCGAGTTCTCAGGGATTGGGTTTTAATCTATGAGTTATTAGTTTATAACTTAGGTTCAAAGAAAACAAAAGAAAAGGGGGTTTTGAAATAGTTTTAAAAATAAGCAAACAAGAAAAGTAAGATGCAAGTAAGAAATAAGAAATCAAATATGAGAAAAATATGGTTAAGGTTTCATTCTCCACCACTAGACATCATTAAGAACCAATTTCAGATCTATCAATATCAACCAACTATCAAAGTTAACAACCGTAGATAACAACAAGCTCTGTTATCCCAATCTTTCCTTAGTTTGTCGTTAAATAGAACAAGCTCTCTATTTAATCTCTAACCATCAAACAACCTAGAATAAGCTCTCTAAATTCAATTTAATGGCAGCTTTATGATGAGAAAGATAGGTTGATCTAAGCAACAAACACATAAGCTCGGATTGTTCAACTTAGGTTATGTTCCATTTGCAATTATCGAAAACTTGACCATAATCATTAATCACAAATTGCCACTTATGAATAGGAAATCAAGACAATTACACGGATCAAGACTCCTAAACTAGCATTAGACAATTATCAAGATTTATCTAGTTGGCCACCTAAACAAATCAAAACATAATCATGAACAATTTTAATGAAAGAACATAAGCAACTTTGATAGAAAACAATGATAGATAGATTCTGATAATTAATTAGATAACATGTCTAGGGCTTTGAAATCACCCTTAACCAAATAAAATTTTAGCCTAGCATAGGCATAGAAATATATACATAAAACTAAAAAGAAAAATAAAAGAATGGAGAAGAAGAAGAATAATGATCATCCTTAAGTCTCCTCAAAAGATGTCTAGTTTGTGGCTCAAAAGATGGTATTTATAGAGCTTTAAAACCCTGAGAATAAGTCATTGCCGCACAAGTAAGCTTGGAGGCAGAAAAATCACGTTTTTGCCTTTTTTTAAGATTTGCGGTTAGGGTTTTTCTGGCCGCAGGGTTTTTTAGGGAGATCTTCTAGCGACATTTTGAATGACCATTTCTTATCCTATTTGGGCCCATAATATATCGTTGGAAAGATAATCAAGTCGGCTTCAAAAGTGAAGAAGGAAGTTTCTTCAAATAAAGACCCTAACATCATGTTGTCCTTGAAACAAGCTCCGGAGGTCAAATCTGCCTGATAGCTTTTCAACCAGAAATTGATATTTTTGACTCCCAAGTCTTCTTCCATCTTGTGATTATGATTTTGTATGCTCTTTACCATCATTATTGACATATTTTGACTTCATTCTCCTCATTTTACCTAGAATTCAAAAACATATTATAAGTAAACAAGATAAAGATCGAAAACATAACAAAAACTAAAGGTAGAAAGACATAAAATGTATATTTTATGAGCTTATCACGTTCTTTGAACAATATCCCTTTATTTCTCTCTTAACCCAACTCCCTTTCCTCTTTTCCCCAAAAATTAGATGTTGGTTGTATTGCTTTATTTTTTCAGTTGATGCATGTGATTCAAACTGTTTCTTCATCAGTCTATTTGGTTTAATTAGTAGTAATTTTTGAATTTTTTGTTCAAAACCCTTGCATCACACCCTAGGCCATTACATATTAATAATATCATAAATTGTCTATTTCTTGTATTAAGAATAAGCTATGAGGTGCATGCCAAAAACAAAAGATCCAACCTTTATATAGCAACCCAGTATAAGGTTGTGCCAATAATAAATGTAGGGAAGAGGAATTCTTGAGATGTCAATCTCGGGTTCAGTGGCTTCAAGCTGGTGATAAAAAGACAAGTTCTTTCCATGCTTTGTGTGTTCAGAGGCAAAGGCATAATCAAATTCGGGGATTGGTTTTTATGACAGTGGTATGTGGAAGGAGGATCATAAGGGTATTCAAGGTGTGATCAGGATATTGAATGGCATGAGCCACCTGCGTATTACAATACGAATTGAAAGGGGGAATGACAATTAAAGATGGAAAATAATCAGAATAAAATAGGATTCATAATAAGAAAAATTAATTTGAGACATGTGCAATGGTTAGTCACGAGCTTAGTACCATCAGGAAGTCACAGTTTCTTTCTCCCACTGCCTAATAATGACATTATGTATTTACTTTGTTGCCAAAAGAAAAAAGCTATTAATTTAGGACTGAAAAAGGGGAAAGAAAAACTTGATCAAAAATAACCTAATTCACATGAGTATCCTGATGAACTGTTGGCTTGGTGATATACTTTAGAAAAAAACTTATTGCTTGATAATTTTATTTGTAGAAAATGATGTTATTGATGTGCATATAAAATTCGCTTTTCCTAGTGAGTATTGCTCTTCAAAGTTTGATTTGTTTTTTGTAATTAACAATAGCATATCAGATATTTTTTTTAAGATTTAGGGACAACAGGTCACTATCTTTTACCAATCTAAATTTCAATTATTGGTTGGTTATGTTTGCTGCAGCAATAGGAAATGGAAAATATATGTAGTTTTAGACAAAGAAAATTAATAGATCACTAATTTCTGCACAGTTTGTTTCGTTTATACATTCTTATGCCACTATGCAACTGATGAATTAACACACATTCATATCTAAAAAGGAAACAAAATTTATTTTGTTTTTATTTCATACATAGAAATCAAAACCTCTTCCATGGCACCTAAAACAAAACATTGTGCCGCCATGTCTAAAAGGAAGCAACCTCCTCCACCAGCCCCTATACAGATTACTCGAAAACGGCAATTGTAGTAGTTCAATTCGTGCTTTCGTACTCCAGAAGATCAAGCTAGGTATGATAATGAGTTCTCTCATCAGGAAGTCAAGTTTGGCAGGGTAATCGACTTTGAATTTCTAAAACTAATTGATTTTCTATATATTGCAGTATTTGAGGAATTTGGTTGGATGGAATTTTTAAGTTTGAGAATAGGAACTCATGAGAACTGTCGCAACGAATCCTTCGCGGGATCCATCAAGAGATGTTAAAAATAATAATGATATGTGTGGGGAGAAAAAGAGGAAAAGTTGACTTAATTCCTCTTGAAATAAAGGTTGACAGTTTGAAAACAACCACGAAAAAGAAATGGAGTCGCCCTCAATCTTTTTTGTCTAGGTGTGATTGGCCACCTAAACCTGTTTTTATAAAACATTTTAAAATTAATTAAAACATTTTTTTTAAAAACAATTTTGAAGTCTGTGCTTTGAACCAGAGAAAACAAGTGCGGGTTCAAGAGTCGATTACATGCAGAGAAGGATTAGCACCCCCACGACGCACGTATAAATGGTATCTTATTAGACATGTGTTATCTCAAGTCTCGATGAAAGTCGGTTTTAAATTTGGTATTTAAAAAAATTCCCAAAAAAAAAGAATCATATTTTATTTGAAAATGATCCGGAATTTATTAACATAAAATTTCTCATGCTTTCCGATAAACTCGGCAAAACATGGAATTTTTTATTGGTTTTGAAATTCTCCGAATCACCCTCGTTTTTTTTATAAAAAAAAAAAGATATTCCGTCGTTAATGATAATTGATTATATTCTCCCCGGCAGACCCAGTAGAAAACTCATGAATTATTTTAACTTGGGAATAATCTTGTTTTATAAAACAATATTTATTTTTCATGTATTTTGAAATAATAAAAACAAATGATCATGAATATGCAAAATATTACTAAGACTAAAATTAAAAAACATGCATATTTATCTTGACATGGCGTAATCTAGATGACATGGCACATGAATGAATGACATGGCATGCTTGACATGGCAAAATCCAAATGACATGGCACATGAATGAATGACGTGGCATGCTTGACATGGCAAAAATATGAATGACATAGCATATGTATGAATGACATGGCATGCTTGACATGGCAAATCTAAATGACATAGCATATGTATGAATGACATGGAAAAATCTAAATGACATAGCGTATTTATGAATGACATGACATGCTTGAACATGGAAAAATCTAAATGACATAGCATATGTATGAATAACATGACATGCTTGTTATGGCAAAATCTAAGTGGCTAAAAATTGTCTCCTACTTGCAAGGAACTTTTAGTCACTAGAGAATTACTAGCGAATGCCCTAGGCTTAGAAGATGATGAAAAAATCGAGACTCAGGCTAATACCCTTGGTCTTGCTCGAGATATTTTTGATGATGGAACCTTAATACAAACTCCTTCATCCACTATCCTTTTGAATATGCATGATCGGTTGCTTCACCTTATCATTACACATAACATTATACCTTTTGGTACAAAGTATTCTAAACTTAGGAATCAAGATTATTGGTGAATTTACATGTTAAAAAAAATAATAAAAAAAATAAAACCTAACTTGATATCCTTTATATTCAATGATATGATGAGAATAGTTCAAGATAGAGAACAAAAATTCATCTTTGGCATGGCAATTAGTAAACTGATTAACACCTTAGGCATCAATACTTCATGTGATCTACCTATTCTTAATGTTGGGATTCCGCTTATTGGGATACATTTTGTTCATAAAATGGGTTATATGCAAGATGCTGAGTGTAATTGGGTTAAAAAAAATTGGTCTCGATGAGCAAAGGCATGTACATGTGGCAACAGAGGAACCTGAGATTGAGGTCGGAGCATCATCATCTAGTCAACCATTTACAGCTCAAGGTGCGTTGAAGTCGATTTTGAAAAAGTTAGATAGCTTGACTACTTTTGCTACCAACATGAACTCAAGGATGGCAGCCATGGAACAAAGGCAAGAAAACATTGATGCAATGCTTCGTGACCTCTATTCTCGTTTTCCTCCATCATGATTTTCATGTTACTTAGTCTTGTTTCCTTCTCAGTGAACTTGAAATATTTTGCTTGTGTTTGACACATGAAGCTAGTAATTTAACTTATTATTACCTTATTTCGACACTGACTTTTTGTTTCAAACAATGTAAATATTATTGAAGATAATTTTGTGCCTATTGTTTGTTCATTGTATATTTTCTTTGGTTGCTCAGTAGTTTGTTAATTGTTAACAATTACCAAGTCAATGTTCTTTGCTGATTGTGGCTTATTCAGCCTTTGTGTTGATGTTTAACTGCAGAATAATAGTTTTTGATATCTTATTTTTAGTATTAAGTTGGAAGGATAAGCAATCTAATTGATTACGCTTTGAAAAATATCAACTGAATCCAACATGATTTCGACTATAGACACCTATAATTCAAATCTATTATCTTGTAGTGGTACTAACATTGATTGAAGAAAAAGAAAGGACAAAAGAGAAGCAGCCTATAGCAAAAGAACAAAAAAATACGTATAGCAAACCACAAATTTCATCATTTAAATTGTTTCCTATGAATATAATAATTATAAAAATTCAGCTGCAAAATGATAGCTTAGACGCGAATCAGCAAGCTGTGTTTGTTGATGGTGGACAGTTCGCCTCCAAACTTGAATGCGAGAATGCAGGCATTATCCTTCACTTCAGATTTGTCCCATCACCCATGCAACAGTATAAACATATAACAGTAAGATTAATGAGCCAACTAGCTATAAGCAGACTACCAAATAGACATAAGTTTTGTAGAAGGAAAAATCCAGTGAAACTTTACCGGATTATACCCATCATGTTCTTCAATGGTCCTTCCACTCATCTACTCAATGAACTACATTTTTGTTTGTCGATAAAAACTAACAAAACAACGATTAAAAAAAGTTATTGCAAATGTAATAATGTTTCTGTCGCAACCTAAAACAAAATAATAAGTCCCATCGCGAGACATTACTCGTTAAGTGTGACATTGGGAAAACAGATGAAAAGATGACTTAATTTCTCTTGAAATAAAATGAGGGTTTGAAAACAACCTCGAAAAATAAATGGAGTCGCCACCAATCTTTTTTGGCTAGGTGTGATCGGCCACCTATTAAAACCGGTTTTTATAAAACATTTTAAAATTAATTAAAACATTTAAAAAAAACAATTTTGAAGTCTGCGCTTTTAAATCAGAGAAAGAAGAAGCAGGTTCGGGAGTCGGTTACGTGCGAGGAAGGATTAGCACCCCCACAACGCCCGTATAATACGGTACCTTATTAATCGTGTGTTATCTCGAGTCTCGTTAAAAGTCGGTTTTAGATTTGATATTTTAAAATAATTCCCAATTTAAAGAAAAATAATCCAATTTTTAGTTTGAAAATGATCCGAAATTCATTAGCACAAAATTTTTCTATATTCCCCGACAGACCCGGTAAAACATAGAAATTTTAATTTATTTGAAAAATCTCCGAATCACTCTCTTTTTGAAAGAAAGATATTCCGTTGTTAATGATAATTGATGATATCCTCCTCGGTAAACCCAGCAGAGAACTCATGAATTATTTTAACTCGGGAATAACCTTGTTTTAAAAAGCATGATTATCTTTATTGAATTAGAAATCATTTTTAAAAAAGATGGCTACGAATATGCAAATCATTACTAATAACATGGCAAAAGAGTGAATGACATGGAATATAGATTAATGACATGGCATGCTTGACATGGCAAAGTCTATATGACATGGCATAATCTAAATGACATGGCAAAAGAATTAATGACATGGCATGCTTGACATGGAAAAATCTAGATGACATGGCATAATTGAAATAACATGGCAAAAGAATTAATGATATGGCATGCTTGACATGGCAAAAAAACACAAAATGATATAAAATATCCACAATTACATCATAACCAAGATAGCAACATGAAATTTAAATCAAAGCAATGACATCACTATGGAATATTCATACATATAGAATTTACATGACTAAGATAGCAAAAATTAGATATCATGGAATATGCATGAACATAAAAAATGCAATGCATGGAAATGTATTTCTCCCATGAAGCAAGGACATCCGTATACCTAAAAAAAGTATCCGACTACCTGTTGTCGATTTTCACCATGCAAGTGCACGTATCATAACAAGTAATATAATGAAAAGTAAAGAGTCGAACCCACGAGGAATTGCTATTAAATTTGCTAAGTAGTAAAATTAACACAGCTTAATCTTATCTAAACAACTAATTAAAGATGATAATTAAAAACTAGATTAAAAGAAAGTAATATTGAAAGCGAGTAAAATAAAAAGGGTGAATTCAATTAATTATAAAAGCCTAGGATTACAACTTCCCTCAACACTTCGCTTAAATCTCTCTCAACCTCTCCACTTGATTAATGATCCTGAATTGTTAACCTAGAGTTCTATCTTATTTATAAGTATCTTCCGATGGTCTCATAAAAATATCCTTCTTAACCAATTAACTATATCCTATGATAATTGAATTAAAGAAGAACTCATTAAGCTTAGGCTCTAACAATGGTTACACATGACAAGTAAGTGTATTCCTACCCTACCTACAGATCAATTCATCCTAATAAATGAATTTGAAACATGTGTCATTCAATCGTCTAACACTAAACTCCTTTTTCCAAGTTATATTTAGGTTAACAAATCAATCAAATTTGTGGCCAATCAACTAGAAGCATTAAGAACAAGAATGAACAAACAACTCAACAAACCATTAAATCAAGCTATAGTGAGAAAGTAAATTCAAACTATGTCTTGAGTTCCATTGAAATCCTAGTAAAAGAGATTTAGTTCATGATAATCAATGAAAATAAATAATCAAATAGTTTCACCATCATCAACAACAGAAGAAAAATAAAGAAGAGAAAACTAAGAGTTGTCAATTCTTGAATCTTCAATCTTCCAATCTTCTTAAGAGAATTTGATCGAAACTATCTTCTTGAGAGAGAATTAGGTTTTTAGGTATCCAATCCTCCTTATTCTAACCTAAAACAGTCCTATTTAAAGTACCCAAGGCTTCTAGGAGTCCGAAACTTCACTCCCAAGCAAAAAGGTAAGTTTTACATTTTTTACATTTTTGTGGCAGTTACTGTTCACCTCCCAATGCCATGGCACCACTGCTACTGCGGTGCCAACTCCCTGTCTTGTTTGAGTTGGTCTCGCTACTTTATCATACTTTGTTTGCTGTTTTGACTAGGAAAACCACATCCGATTTTGACAAGTCTTACACCGTTGGATAGGTATGGAAGTCAGATTCAAAATTCAAGAAGTAAGTTTTCTCAAATAAAGTCTTCAAAATCGAGTTTTTCTTGAAAGACTATCCGGAGGTCGAATCTGCCTGCTCATTGCTTTGCACCGATTTTCATCGTTTCGCACCACGAAGCTCCAGATCACCTTGAACCTATAAAAACACATAAATAACAACTAAATAACTATTTTAAACATAAAATGGATAATTAGAATAAATATAAAACATCCAAAACTAATCAAATCCTAATAAAATTGTAAAGGACTTAGCCTATTCAAAAGCACAAAAGGTGGCAAAATAACCATATTTCTTAGAGTTATCACACCCCCAAACTTAATATTTTGCTAGTCCTCGAGCAAAACAAAACAAAACTAACTAACTAAATAACCTGACACAAAACATCACTCAAGATAAATACACTCAAACAATGATTTCTTAATTTTCCTCAAAAGTTACCTCAAAATCCTGATTCCAAGTAGAACATAAACATACTCCAAATCTATCATTCAATTCAATTGTAAACTTCATACTTGAATGGATTTTCAGTGTGTGTGTGTATAATCTCTTTTCAAATCAATGCATGCAATCCGAATAAGTTTATATCAATGCAAAATACGAATTAATACTAGATTCTCATATGTTTGCTTTTCATCTCTCTCTCCACTAATGTAGACTAACACTTCATCAAGGATCAAGTAGGTCTTAATTAAGCTTGTAATGTAAGGCTAGGGTCAAGGTATGATAAAGGATAAATTTTGGTTTAAGTTCACCCATAGACACTTTACATTTTTTTTTTTTTAGGATTTTTGAGAGCCATGGTCTTTTCCTCAAATTACATAATTTCTTCTTTGAATACACTTCCTTTTTGCTTCACCAATTTATTCACTTTTTTTCTTTCTATTCTTCATTTTAGAAGAACCATAAACCTTTTTTTTTTAATATCACCACTTCACCCAAATTCGACATAGCTCATAATTGTTTCCTGTAATATCATCACATGGCTATGTAGTGAAGGTCAATCATGGTTTTTCTTATTTGGCTAGGGTAAAAGATGTGGCAATCAAAGAAAAGGGATATATCAATTAGGCACAAAGAGGTAGACTAAGGATAATCATATATAAAGGTAAGCTTGAAAGGCTTGAACGATCCAAAGATGGCCTAAATCACTTCCTTAACTTAGTGTTGTCTAGGATTTTGCCTTGAGAGAGAATCAAACAAATTCTAGGCTCTAGACATAACCGCAATTCACATCAACATAATCAGTCTTTAAATAAGCAATGCAAATCTATGCAAGAGATTAAGTGCTCAATTTGTTGAAAATCACATCCTAACATGAAACTAACAAAAGAATTTAACACAAATCTTCTCATGCTTATGTTTTCCAAAGAATCAAGATAAATCAATAACTAAAATTCATCATTGGATAAGGATTCCATCATAATAAATGCAATATATCTCAAGTAAAAACAAAAAAAAAAAAACAAAAAAAAATAGACTCCTAATGAAAAAAAATTAAACAATCATACAAACTAAAATAAATCCAAAGACACACCCCCAAACTTAAAACAAACATTGTTCTCAATGTTTAGAATTATAAAGAGTAAGAACAAGAAAACTCCCTTATCGATGCAAGCAAAGTAGGGAAGCTTTAGTTTTCCTCTTAGACTTCATCATGCTTGTCCAAGTTGGGTGAGTAGTCACTACAAAAGAAAACAAAGTAAAAAGAAATTAGTAATAATAAAAATACTCTAAAAATTAAAAGAAAAGAAAAATAGAAAATTTAGAACTTGGGTTGCCTCCCAAGAAGCGCTTGATTTATAGTCATCAGCTTGACTATCTCATGCCCATTAGTCGGCATCCTTCCACATGAACCATTGCCCCCCTTTTCCTTTGCTTTATGAGGCCTTGCATTCACAAAATTGTGGCATCCATACATCTTCGAAGTAGAATGTGAAACTGCCTCAAGTGGTGTAGTGGAACAATTTTCATTGGATGCTACTTTGAAATCACTGTTCACCACTTTAACTGTCATACATTCATCAAATTCGTTAGGAAACTTCATAGCCTTTAAAACTTTAAAAGTTACCTATTGGTCTAGAACCCTCATGGTAAGTTCTCCTTTTTGCACATCAATGAGAGTTCTATCGGTGGCTAAGAATGGTCTCCGAAGAATTATGGGTATTTCACTATCTTCTTCCAGGTCAAGCACAATAAAATCGACACGAAAAAAGAATTTGTCAACCTTGACTAGCACATCTTCAACCATGCCTCTTAGATGTTTGATGGATCTATCGACAAGTTGCAACATCACTGTAGTGGGCTTTATTTCCACCAAACCAAGCTTGTGATAGATAGAAAGAGGCATTAAATTGATACTCACCCCCAAATCACACAAAGCTTTACCAAAAAATTTATCACCAATGGCGCATGGAATAACGAAGCTTCCCGGATCTTTGAGTTTGGGTGGGAGTTTCTTTTGAAGAATAGTGTTGCACTCTTAAGTAAATGCAACTGTCTCAATCTTATTCAATTTCCTCTTTTCAGACAATTTTTTTCATAAACTTTACATAATTAGGCATTTGTTCTATAACTTCAGAAAAAGGTATATTAATATGGAGCTTTTTGAATACCACAAGAAACTTCTAAAACTGCTTGAAAGGCTTCTGCTTTTGAAGGCGCTGGGGAAAAGGTGGTGGTGGATAGACTGAAGGCTCTTTTCCTTCATCTAGAGCCTTTTCAATTTCATTTTCCCCTAAATTTTCCACTTCAAGAGGCTTGGATGACAATTCTAGCACTTTCCTTTGAAGACGTTGTGGAAAGGGTGCTGGTGGGTAGACTGGAGGTTGCTTCTCTTGAATTTTCTCATTATTCTTCTTACTACCCACTTCTACTTCTTTTCCACTCCTTAATGTAATGGCATTGCATTGCTCTTTCCAATGGTTCTTAGGATTCAACACAGTATCGCTTGGAAGAGTTCCCATAGGACGATTGTTAAATGCATTAGCAAGCTGGCCCACTTGTGTTTCAAGATTTCTAAGTGAAGTTTTATGCTCCTGAAGTAATTTTGAGTGATTCTGGATGAGATTATTAATTCTTACAATGAATTGTGTAAACATCTCTTCCATAGATGTCTTCTTTCTTGGATAGGAGCTCTGGCTTGTGCTTGAAAACCAAGAGGGACTACTTTCTTAGCTTGTGATGATGGCCCTTGGTTGTTCCAAGAAAAGTTTTGCTGATTTCTCCAACCTGGATTATAGTCGTTTAGACATGGGTTGTTCTGTTGCCTATTATAGTTTCCCACATATGGAGTAGATTCAGCCTTTGTTGGGCATCTATCACTTATGTGTCCTTCCACACAAAATTCACATGTTACAAATGGGCTTTGGACTGAATGCACACTCATGGTGTCAAATTTCTTGGACAAAGCAGCCATCTGCGTCGATAAAGCACTGATCTCATAAAACTAATAAACACCTAGAGCTTTCTTTGGCAAAATTCGCTCAGTGGACCATTGATAATTATTGGATGCCATCACCTCAATTAAATTATAAGCCTCATCAATTTCTTTCCCCATGAGTCATCCACCTGCTGCAGCATCTATAGAACTTCTAGTATGCCCATTAACCAATTATAGAACGTGTTTACCTGAAGCCAGTCAGGTATCCCATGATGAGGACATCGTCGGAGCAAATCTATATACTGTTCTCAAGCTTAATCTAATGATTCTAAGTCATATTGCATAGAAGATGTGATATCATTCCGTATCTTAACTGTCTTGGCAAGAGGAAAATATTTGACAAGAAATTTCTAGGCCAAATCAGCCCAAGTGGTAATTTAGCCAGCAGGAAGAGAGTTCAACCAACTCTTGGCCTTATCTCAAAGTGAGAAAGGGAAGAGTCTCAGTCTAATGGCATCATCAGTAACACCATTCTGTTTGAAAAGATCGCAAACTTCCAAGAAATTCACGATGTGAGCATTCGGATCATCGTTTGGTAAGCCACTGAACTGATGTATTGATCATCTGAAGGATAGCTGGCTTTATCTTGAACGTATTGGCTTGGATGGAAGGCCTCTGAATACTAGTCTGAAGGTCTTGGATGAGAGGAACCCCATACTCTCGCAAAGTCTTTATATCATTAGCTTCAGCCATTGTAGCTGAAAATAAGAAAGAAAAAGAAAGTTTAAATTAAGATTAAGATTGCTTGGTATTAATATTAACAAAAACAATAAACAATTCCCCGACAACGGCGCCAAAAACTTGTTGTCGATTTTCACCAAGCAAGTGCATGTATCGTAACAAGTAATATAATGAAAAGTAAAGAGTCAAACCCACGAGGAATTACAATTAAGTTTGCTAAGTACTAAAATTAACACAGTTTAATCTTATCTAAACAACTAATTAAAGATGATAATTAAAAACTAAATTAAAAAAAACTAATACTGAAAGCAAGTAAAATAGAAAGGGTGAATTCAATTAATTATAAAAACCTGGATTACAACTTCCCTCAACACTTCGCTTAAATCTTTCTCAACCTCTTCACTTGATTAATGATCCTGAATTGTTAACATAGAGTTCTATCTTTAATTATAAGTATCTTCCGATGGTCTCATAAAAATATCCTTCTTAACCATTTAACTATATTCCTATGATAATTGAATCAAAGAAGAACTCATTAAGCTTAGGCTCTAATAATGGTTACACATGACAAGTAAGTGTATTCCTACCCTACCTACAGATCAATTCATCCTAATAAATGAATATGAAACATGTGTCATTCAATCCATATCTAACACTAAACTCCCTTTTCCAAGTTATATTTAGGTTAACAAATCAATCTAATTGGTGGCCAATCAACTGGAAGCATTGAGAACAAAAATGAACAAACAACTCAACAAACCATCAAATCAAGCTAGAGAGAGAAAATAAATTCAAACTATGTGTTGAGTTCCATTCCAATCCTAGTAAAAGAGATTTAGTTCATGATAATTAATGAAAACAAATAATCAAATAGTTCCACCATCATCAACAACACAAGAAAAATACATAAGAGAAAAGCGAAAACAAAGAGTTGTCAATTCTTGGATCTTTAATCTTCCAATCTTCTTGAGAGAATTTCATGGCAACTATCTTATTGAGAGAGAATTAGGTTTTTAGGTACCCAATCCTCCTTATTCTGACCTAAAAGAGTCCTATTTAAAGTGCCCAAGGCTTCCTGGAGTCTGAAACTTCACTCCCAAGCAAAACAAGGAAGTTTTATGTTTTTTACATTTTTGTGGTGGTTACTATTCACCTCCCGGCACCGCGGCACCACTGCTACTACCTCTCCGGTGCCGCGACGCCAACTCTCTATCTTGTCTGAGTTGGTCTTGTTATATTTTCGTACTTTATCTGATGTTTTGACTGGGCAAATCGTGTCTGATTTTGACGAGTCTTACACCGTTGGAAAGGTATGGAAGTCAGATTCAAAAGTCAAGAAGAAGTTTTCTCAAACGAAATCTTCAAGATCAAGTTTTTCTTGAAAGAATCTTCAGAGGTCGAATCTGCCTACTCATTGCTTTGCATCGATTTTCATCTTTTTGCACCACAAAGCTCCAAATCACCTTGGACCTATAAAAACACATAAATAACAACTAAATAACTATTTTAAACATAAAATGGATAATTAAAATAAATATAAAGCATCTAAAACTAATCAAATCCTAATAAAATTCTCAAGGACATAGCCTATTCAAAAGCATAAAAGGTGGCAAAATAACTATATTTCCTAGAGTTATCACTACCTTTGGAAGAGACCTAAGTTGGATTTTCTAATTTGGACTTGGGTATAAAAAATGCAATCTTCGGATGAAAAAGGACTCATGGCCGAACCTCCTCTTCAAAAGGCTCTATTTTTCGAAGTTTTGAAATTCGGGTTGACCACCCTTGACCCGACTTTTATAAAATCAAATTTTATGATTGAAATGACAAAAAAATTAACCAAAGACAGTAGCCAAAGTCCCAAATCAGCCCTCTCTAATTATCCTAACCAAAACAGAAAATTACTATTCCTTAAAAGACAAATCTGACTCTCATACCCTTCTAGAAATTTTCAAAAAAGTCTGAAACAATTAGGGTAGACCTAGGACATGTTGACCTCCATTGGAAAAAATCAGCTTAATTTTTGGAGCATGGATGCTATGACCGAATTTTACCAAAATCAAGGCAGTGAATTAAAAACTGCTTTGTCAAAATCCATTTTTTCAACCACGATAAAAAAAAATCTAAAAATCATGAGAAAAATACCATGGCATCCCATAAATGACTACTGCATGTGGTAAAAAATATTCATTTTGACCATGGATGAGTAGTAAAAAAAAAAAATCCTAAAGTCAGAAAATCCAACTAGTGCAACCTTTCATTTTCCACAAGCATGCTCAAAAGAGCTTGGCTTTGAGCCATTGATTGGCTTAAGCCAAAAATCAAGTGGGAAATGTAGGAATGCATGAACAAATGGTAAGATAAATGCATGAAATAAGTGGCATGGCATATGCATAACCTAGGTTCTAAGTGACATAGCAAAATAACCTAGAATGCTAAATGAAACGGAAAAATGACATGGCACATGAAAATAACCTAATGTCTTAATGTCATGGAAAATGACATGTCATATGAAAGATGACCTAATATCTAAATGACATTTAAAATGACCTAAATTCCTACATGACATAGAAAATGACATGGCATGTGAAAAATGGCCTAATGCGAAAATGACATGAAAAATGTCATGGCAAGTGAAAAATGACCTAATGCCTAAATGTCATGGAAAATGACATGGCATGTGAAAAATGACCTAATGCCTAAATGACATGGAAAATGACATGGCATGTGAAAAATGGCCTAATGCCTAATTGTCATGGAAAATGACATGGCATGTGAAAAATGGCCTAATGCTTAAATGACATAGAAAATGTAATGGCATGTGAAAAATGACTTAAATGCCTAAATGACATAGAAAATGACATGGCATGTGAAAAATGGCCTAATGCCTAAATGACATGGAAAATGTCATGGAATGTGAAAAATCACCTAATGCCTAAATGTCATGGAAACATAGTATAGCAAGGATGCTAAATGACATAGCCACAAGATGTAAAGGCATGGATGACTTGGTACGAACAAAATAGTATAGTAAGGATACATATGAAAATAAATAAATAAAAATCAAGTTAAAGCAAGCAAATAAAGAAAATAGAGTTGAGCTCCATGGTTGGTGCCTTGGACATAGTCCCCCCTAACCATTATCTCTTGATTTTCATCAAGGACATGAAGCATTTCCACCTCTTTACTTTCGTTTATTTTTTGAAATCTAAACCATCAAAGAAAACTATCCTACTACAACCGTGCAAGAATAAAATCAAACACAAGGTAAGCACAAAAACACTAGTATTCGGCAAAACAAAAAAGTGGTAAAATTTGTTTTTTTATATATATATATATTTTTGATGAAAATAAGAGATGAAAATCTTCAAAGAAACTTTTAAAACCTTTATTTACATAAATAAAATTGGAAATCATATGAAAAAAAAGGAAAAAGAAACATGGAAAGAAAAGAAAAGAAAAATGCAAGAGAGTGGTGCCAATGGCTCCCTTCAAAGCTTTCTCAAGCTAGCTTTCTCTTCAAAAAAATTCTTTTCCTTTTCTCCAAGTTTTAGCTACTGCCTTCCTCTTTGTAAAAAAAATAACTTAATGAAAAATAAAGACCCCATCTTCCTCCTATAGTGCTGGTCGAATGCCCTAACGTGAGTATGTGCTCATTCTCTAAGACATGTGGCATCCATCACAAGGTATACTAGCCAAAGAAAATAAAAATGTCATCTTGCAACCTCATCTTGGCCATTGGATGAAATGATCAGCCTTCCTTTCATGAGCTGGCTGAAAATGCTAGCTAAGAATGTGCTCATCCTTTTACAAAATATCTTGGCCACTTGGCATAATCACAAAGGAACTAACCAAAGATTAAAAATGTCTTCTTGCAACTCAATCTTGTCCATTGAATAAAATTAATCAAATCTCAGCCTTCATTCCCTTATAAGCTAGCCAAATGGCTTGGAATGTTCCAGCAACTTTCTCATTTTTAATTTGCAAAATGGCCCTTTTCGGTTTTTTCGATAAAATTACATTTTAACCCACAAACTTAATTTAATTGGAAACCGACCCCAATTTTGGATTTTCTTTCTCCAATCCCTCCAAATAAATGTAAAATTCAGTTCTAGAGATTTTCATAATTTTTGGAGCTCGTTTACCATTTTTCTTGGATTTTTCATTAAAATTGCGAATTCGGCCTCCCCGAACTTTGCCTTTTTTCAAATCCGCTCCAATTTTAGATTTTTCTTTTCCAATTCCTCCAAATCAATATAAAACTCAGTTCTGGAAGTTTTCATAATTTTTCGAGCTCGTTTCTTATTTTTCCCAGAATTTTCTCTTGAAATTTCGGGTTAGTGCACCCCAAATTTAGCATTTTTTATTTAAGCTCTAAATCTAGATTTTTCTTCACCAATACCTTCCAAAAAATTATAAAATTGAGATCCAAAAGTTTTCATAATTTTTCGAACTCGTTTCCTATTTTTCCCGAAATTTTCTCTTGGAATTTCGAAGTAGTGCACCCGAACTTTGTCATTTTTGATTTGAGCTCCGATTCTGGATTTTCTTTCTCCAATCCCTTCCATATGATATAAAATTTAGATTTGGAGCTTTTCATAATTTTTCGAGCTCGGATTCTATTTTTCCCAGATTTTTCAAGATTGCCCTTTAACCCCTGAAACCTCACTTTTACTATAAACGGGTTCGATTTCTGGATTTTTTTTCCATTGCCTTTGTTATATATTGAATTGGAGTTGGTCCAAAAATGCCCAATTTTTACAATCGAGTTCCTCTTCAATTTGTTCTTTTCCTTTTTTCCAATATCGGGAATTTCTTTGTTTTTCGTTTTTCTTCTAACCGGCTCTTTCTTGGG
Source organism: Fremontodendron californicum (assembly GCA_030761205.1). Classification (NCBI taxonomy): domain Eukaryota; kingdom Viridiplantae; phylum Streptophyta; class Magnoliopsida; order Malvales; family Malvaceae; genus Fremontodendron; species Fremontodendron californicum. Next base: position 8,357,034 of record JAULJL010000032.1, read on the forward strand.
ATCCACTTCAAACTGAACCTTGGGCTATGTTTGTTTATTCATTCATCATCAACTGGGGGTTTCAATTTTACCGAATTGGGTCATCTTTGCAGTTTTCCCCAAACTTGCCTAATTAGGTATTCCCTTACACTGAATTTCTGTAATCCATCTTCCAAGCTCTATATCTTTCATTGTAGACCTCATATTATAAAAATTCTTTCACCATTTCTCAATTAAACCTTGAATCTTGATTTTGACAGAGAGTTGACTTTTTCAGTGGTTGACTTTTTGGGGTTGACTTTTTTGGAGTTGACTTTTTCGGAGTTGAGTTTTCCAATTGACTTTTCGTATTGAACTCCGAATCACAAGTCTTGGAGATCCATCTGTGGGATGAGGGGAGTTTCTTTGCATTCTGAGAAGTACAAGGAGGAACTTACCTAGTTTAGGGGTCCCAGACAAAATTGGGTGTCTACAGCTGCCCCTCTTTGACTATTGCTGAGAATCAGGAATCAAGTAAAGACTATTAGACTACCATTTTGTCCAGGTGTGGAAGTTATCTACGTAAAGAAAATATTTTTTTGATTTTCATTTTTTTGATTTTTTTTGAAAAGCAGAGATTTAAAAGATCTTGGTCTTGAATTGGGAATACCTTGACTGTAAAACAAAATAATACCTCGACATAAGTCTCTGGGCTTCGATCCATTTAGAAAAAATGAATTCCATTCAAAACAAAAGATACCTTGATTTAAGTCTCAGGGCTTCGACCCATTTAGACAAAAACGGATTCGATTTAAAAATGAAAATACCTCGACGTAAGTGTCAAGGTTTTGACCCATTTAGAAAAAACGGATTCGATTTAAAAAAGAAAATACCTCGACGTAAGTCTCGGGGCTTCGACCTATTTAGAAAAAACGGATTCAATTTAAAAGTAAAAATACCTCGACGTTAATCTCGGTACTTCGACCCATTTAGAAAAAATAGATTCGATTTAAAAATGAAAATGCCTCGACATAAGTCTTGGTGCTACGACCCATTTAGAAAAAACGGATTCGATTTAATAATGAAAATACCTCGACGTAAGTCTCGGGGTTTCGACCTATTTAGAAAAAAACAGAATCGATTTAAAAATGAAAATACCTTGACGTAAGTCTCGGGGCTTCGATCCATTTAGAAAAAACGGATTCGATTTAAAAATGAAAATACCTCGACGTAAATCTCAATACTTCGAACCATTTAGAAAAAATGGATTCGATTTAAAAATAAAAATAACTCGACGTAAGTCTCGGGGCTTCGAACCATTTAGAAAAAACGGATTCCATTTAATAATGAAAATACATCGACGTAAGTCTCAGGGCTTCGACCAATTTAGAAAAAACAGATTCGATTTAAAAATGAAAATACCTCGACGTAAGTCTCGGGGCTTCGACCCATTTAAAAAAAACGGATTGGATTTAAAAATGAAAATACCTCGACGTAAGTCTCGGGGCTTCGACCCATTTAGAAAAAATCGATTCGATTTAATAATGAAAATACCTCGACGTAAGTCTCGGGTCTTCGACCCATTTAGAAAAAACAGATTCGATTTAATATTGAAAATACCTCGACATAAGTCTCGGGGCTTCGACCCATTTAGAAAAAACGGATTTGATTTAGTATTGAAAATACCTAAACGTAAGTCTCGGGGCTTCGACCCATTTAGAAAAAACGGATTCGATTTAAAAATGAAATACCATAGTTCTTGCAATGTTAGTCAAATGTAGTATTGACAAATTTTGCAAATGCTTGTAGAATGCACGTTCCCTAGGAATGAATGCTGCTACATGATTGTGTCATGAATTCTGATCCATGATTTCATTAAGGTTCACGGACTTTTCAGACTCTTTGGCAAGTGCTTTTGATATTCACTGAATACCATATTTGATGAGTTTTCCAGCATTCCAGATTGTCATGAGCTCTTTTCCCTGATGAGTGTTTTAAGTTGTTCTACGACAACCAGCCGGATGGGCTTCCCAATTTTTGTGGATTTGAGCTTTTCAAATTTTAATGGTTCCTAAACCTCCTTTAAAATTTATCCCCACTTCATGGCAATACAAAGAAATGCTTTTTCTTAAAGATTTTTATGTTTGTCACCTATCATCCAATTTAATGACATTCAAAATGCATCATAGAAATGTATGAAGGAATGGCACCAAAAAAGGCTAATGATATATGAAAAAGGATACCAAGAATTTATTGCAATATGTTTAAGACAACAAAAAATGTTTGTCAAGGATTTAAGAAACAAAGGCTTGAAAGATAAATATGGAGCTGTGCATCATAGATGCCCCAGACACGAAATAACTTGGACCTTTGTTCTTCGATTCATCTGAAATCTCTTTTGAATGAACCATTTTACTTGGGTAATCTCTCGGCTTTCGTCATTGCGTTAGAACGATCTTTACCCCTTTTCTCTGAATTTTTTATCTTTCTCCCCCTTTACACGAAGCATTGATTCAATCTTTGATCAGTGCTTGGGCCGCCCTTTGCGGGTTTTCAGCCCAAGCTTCCTCTATTCGGTTTTAAGTCGTCCTTTTTGGGTTTTCGGCTTAAACCTCTCATTTTTCATCATTTTTTTTTCTTGTGTTCTACCATGCACCTGAGAATTCTAAATCTTTCCAAGGTAAAAATGACAATTCAAAAGATGGGATGAAATCTGAGAAAAACCTTTCAAATTAATACCCATGCTTGATCAAAATTGACTTTAAAAACACGTAATGTAGGCCATGGTTCGGGTTTAGAAAGAAAAGGTAATTAGGCCCAAAATGTGTTTAAGGATGATTAGATCAAGGATCATTTCATGAGGAGAATTCATTTTTGAAACATTCGTCCTCTTTTTTTCATTCTTGGCTTTCGTTCGCCATTCTTAGATTTCATACATTTTTTGTGTCTTTTTTTTTTGCTTTCGATGGCTTTTTTCGCCATGATTTTTTTTAAGGAGATTTTTCCTCGCATTTGCCCTCGAATGTAGAGGGTGATCCTTGATCGGGGTTTAGAGAAAGAAAGAATTTATAAGGCTCAAAGGGGTGACTAGGGATAATTTCTTCTTAGTGAAAGTAATATGAAAAATGGCCATTCATCATATCAAGCACGAATATTCTTATTGAAAAGCCATCCTTATAGGAAATAGATATATAGAATTATCATTATTACATTTGGAATCATTTGAATTCTCATATGCATAGTATCACTCTTTTCTTTTTTCTTTTTTTCTTTTTTTTCTTCAAGCAAAGTATTTCTTCAATTCGTCGGCGTTCACGAGATTTCTCAAGTCATCACCATCCATCCAAGTTAAGATCAATGCTCTTCCAGAAAAAGCTCTTTTCAACATGTAGGGTCCTTCCCAATTTGGAGCCCATTTTTCGCGAGGATCTTTCACAATAGGGAGAACTTTTCGTAGTACAAACTCTCCCTCTCGAAACTGTCTGGGGCGAACCTTCTTGTTATGGGCTCAGATCATTCTTTTCTGATACATCTGCCCATGGAAAATTGCCTTCAACATTTTCTCCTCGATTTGATTCAACTATTCATATCGAGCTCTAACCCATTCTACCTCTTCTAGGCCAAGCTCCATCAAAACACGAAATGAAGGGATTTCACCTCAATAGGTAACACTGCCTCCATCCCGTATACCAATGAAAATGGCGTCGCACCCGTAGATGTGCGAATTGAAGTACGGTATGCGTGGAGAGCAAAAGGCAAGATCTCATGCCAATCTTTGTACACATCGATCATCTTTTCAACAATCTTCTTGATGTTCTTATTGGTTGCTTCTACTGCCCCATTCATTTTTCGACGGTAAGGTGTCGAATTACAATGCTTGATCTTGAACTAGGTACATATTTCCCTCATCATCTTGTTGTTCAGATTGAGAGCATTATCCAAAATTATTCTTTTCGGAAGTCCATATCAGCACACAATCTCTTTCTTGATGAATTTGCACACTCTTAACTTTGTTAGATTGGCATAAGAAGCTGCTTTCACCCACTTTGTGAAGTAGTCTATGGCCACCAGGATGAAACGATGTCCTTTCGAAGCTTTCAGGGTAATGGGTCCGATCATATCCATTCTCCACATCGAAATGGCCATGGTTGTCATGACGTGCAGCAACGATGGCGGCACATGAATCCTATCTGTATATATCTGGCATTTATGGCACTTCCGCGAATAGTTAATGCAATCCCCTTCCATGGTTAACCAATAGTACTCTGCCCTCATAATCTGTTTAGCCAGCATGTGGCCACTAGCATGAGTGCCGCATATCCCTTCTTGGACCTCTTCGAGGATTCTCTGAGCTTCAGCAGAAACAACACATCTCAACAAAACCTGGTCTTTCCCTTTCTTGTAAAGGATTTCACTTTCTAAGACAACACCCATTGCCATTCTTCTCAGGGTTCTCTTATCATTTTCTATTGCTTGCTCAGGGTACTATTGACTCTTTATGTATTGCAAGATGTCGTAATACCAAGGGTGACCATCTGCTTCTTCTTTGATACTCAAGCAATGGGCAGGAGACTCGTATATGCTCATCTTGATTGGCACAACCTCGGCTCCTTCATTCACTTTAAACATTGATGATAAAGTGGCTAAAGCATCAGCCATCCTATTCTCTTCCCGAGGAAAATAACTGAAATTCACTTCCTTGAACTCCTCAATCAAGCTCTGTATGAGTTCTCGATATTGGATTCACTTTGCATCTCGGGTTTCCCACTCTCCCTGCAATTGGTATATCACCAGAGCTGAATCTCCAAAAACTTTTAATGTATTTATCTTTTTTCGATTGCAGCACAAAGGCCCATGGTACATGTCTCGTATTCCACAATAATGTTAGTACAATCGAAATCCAATGTGGCAGTGAAAGGATAATAATCCTCATATGGGGATATGAGTTCTGCACCAATCTCGTGCCCCATGGCGTTCGATGCACCATCAAAGTACATTTTCCATGATTTCTTCTCAAAGGGATTCTCATCTTCTTGTGAGACACAAATTAGATCTTCATGGGGAAATCAAAATTCAAAGGCTCATAATCCTCCACAGCTCGACTCGCTAGGAACTCGGCCACTATGCTCCCCTTGATAGCCTTTTGACTCACATACACAATATCGTATTCAGAAAGCAAAACTTGACATCTCGCCATTCTTTCTGACAAAGAAGGCGTCTCAAATATGTACTTGATGGGATCCAACTTTGCAATCAAACATGTGGTGTGATACAACATGTATTGTCTGAGCCATCGGACAGTCCAAGCCAATGCACAACAAAGCTTTTCTACTGATGGATACTTTAGCTCACACTCCATGAACTTTTTGCTGAGGTAGTAGATTGCCTGTTCCTTCCTTCCAGTCTCGTCATGTTGTCCCAACACACAACCCATAGACCTTTCAAATACTGATAAATACAATATCAGCGATTTCCTGAGAACAGGCGACATCAACACTGGCGGGTTTGATAAATAATGCTTGACTTTATTAAAGGCTATCTGACACCCTTCATCCCATTCTCCTGGATCGCGCTTTTGGAGTAGCTTGAAAATCGGGTCATACTTGTCGGTAGGTTGAGATATGAATCGAGCGATATAATTCAATCTTCCCCAAAAACTCCTTACCTCCTTTTGAGTATGAGGTGGTAGAAGATTATGGATCGCTTTTACTTTATCTGGGTCAATCTCGATTTTTTTTTGTTGCTAACAACAAAGCCTAGCAGCTTTCCTGAAGTGACTCCAAAGGTGCATTTTGTCAAATTGAGTTTGAGCTGCAATTTTCGTAGTCTTTCAAAGAGCTTTTTAAGATTCACAATATGTTCATCCTCTCCTTGCGACTTTGTGATCATATCATCAACATAGACTTCAATATCCTTATGCATCATATCATGGAACAAAGTCACCATGGCACTTTGGTAGGTTGCCCCGGCATTCTTTAGTCCAAATGGCATCACTTTATAGCAGAAGGTTCCCCACATAGTCGCAAATATGGTTTTCTCCATGTCTTTCGGTGCCATCTTAATTTGATTGTACCCTGAGAACCCATCCATGAAAGAAAACATGGAGTTCTTTGTAGTATTGTCCACTAGGGTATCAATGTAAGGTAGTGGGAAATTATCTTTAGGGCTTTCCCTATTCAAATCCAAATAATCGAGACACATCCGTACTTTGCCATCCTTTTTCGGAACTGGGACAATATTTGCTACCCATTTCGGGTATTTTGCCACCTCTAAGAAACCAACATCGAACTGCTTCTTCACTTCTTCTTTGATTTTTAGCAGCATTTCAGACCTCATCCTTCTCAATTTTTGTTGAACTGGCTTGCAATCTGTCTTGAAAGGGAGTTTATAAACAACAATATCAAGATCCAACCCTGGCATGTCTTGGTACGTGGTATATTCTTGGAGCAAGTCTATCAACTCATGCCTTGTTGATGGTGAAATAAAAGTCCCAATCTTGACCTCTTTCATTTCTTCTTTGCTCCCCAAACTTATAGTTTCCAACTGCTCTTTGTGGGGCAATACTTGTTTCTTTTCTTGCTCTATTATTCTCAACAGTTCCGGAGGCAAATCATAATCCTCGACATCTTCAACCTCAGAATCACCCGCGCAAATGGGCCTTTCAAAATTAATTTCAGAATTACTGTCGAGATGGTCCTCATATTCTGTATTTGGACACTTGGAAATAAGCGGGATAGAAACAATATAGCAAGGCATATATGCAAGAAATAGTAATAAAAGAATGAAAGTATAGAATATGGACAAATTGAATGATTGAAAATGCATTGTGATTGTTATTTATTAGATGATAAAAGATAAACATAAGCCCATACAAAGGATTCTAAAAGCCCTTGGGAAGAGGCATTCAAGATTTGTTGTGTGTTTTGTGCATTACTTTGAAGTGGATTTAAAGATTACAGGAAGGTCAGTAACACTCCAATTTGTTAGCACAAAGCCCAGTGGACACGGGCGCACCATCCAGTTAACATCTGTATTTCCCACTTTTTCCTCTTCCACCATGTCAATCACCATTTCCTCCAACGGTGTCTTCCCATTCACAGAAAATTTCTCAAAAGCTCTATCTAGCATTGATACACTCAAAAGAGTATATCTTATTTAATCCTTGCACTAAAAATAATCAATTGTAAAATATAGCAATAAGCAAGGGTTGAGTCCACAAGGATTGGTGTTTAGTTTAATAATTAATAATTTATACTTAAATTCAAAGAAAACAAAATAAAAGGTAAGGTTTTTAAAATCAGTTTAAAAATAAATAAACAATAAAAAAAAAAAGGCAAGTAAATAAGAAGTAATCAAATATGAGAAAAGTATGGTTAAGGTATCATTCTCCACCACTAGACATCATTGAGAATCAATAATAAGATCTATCAACATTAATTAACTATCAAAATTATCAACCGTAGATGACAGCAAGCTCTGCTACCCCGATCTTTTCTAAGTTAATCGTTAAATAGAACAAGCTCTCTATTTAATCTCTAATTATCAAACAACCTAGAATAAGCTCTCTAAGTTCAGTTTGACAACAGCTTTATGATGAGAAAGATAGGTTGATCTAAGCAACAAACACATAAGCTCGGATTGTTCAACTTATGTTATATTCCACATTGTAACTCCCGAAATCCCAACATAATCATGAATTACAAATTACCACTTATGAATAGGAAATCAAGACAATTACACGGATCAAGATTCCTAAACTAGCAATAGATAATTATCCAGATCTATCAAGTTTGCAACCTAAACAAATCAAGACAACATCGTGAACAATTCTTATGGAAGAACATAATCAACTTTGATAGAAAACTAATGATAGATAAAATCTAAAAATCAGTTACAAAACATGTCTAGGGCTTTGAAATCACCCTTAACCAAAAAGAAGTTTAGCTTAGCATAGGCATAGGCATAGATAATATATACATAAAACTAAAAAGAAAATAAACAAATAGAGAAGAAGAAGAAGAAGAAGAATGATGATCCCTTGAGTATCCTCAAAAGATTATTATAGTTTGTGGCTCAAAAGATGGTATTTATAGAGCTTTTAGATCTTGGAAACCCTTTCTTGGTCTTCAAGGAAGCTAGGAGTCAAAATATGGCAAGTTTGGACTTTTTGCGTATTTTTGAGGTCTTGAAATTTTTCCCCGGATTTGGACGGGTTTGGAGGTCAAAAACTCAGCACTGCGGCCCCAACTTACTGCCTTGTCCCTTTTTACTTTCTGACTTCGCTTTCGCGACTGATGGACTGTCTTGCACTTCATTGGCTAATTTGGATGACCATCCTTTGTCCGATTCAGGCATGTAAACTATCGTTGGAAAGGTATTCAAGTCAGCTTAAAAAATCAAGATGGAAGTTTCTTCAAGTAATGAATTTAACATAATGATTTCCTTGCAACAAGCTCCGGAGGTCAGATCTGCTTGATCATCTAGCACTAAGAATTTGTATTTTTAACTCCCAAATCTTCTTCCATCTTGTCATTATGATTTTGTAAGCTCTTTACCATCATTACTGACATCTTTTGACTTCATTCTCTTTATTGTACCTAAAATTCAAAAACATAATATAAGTACACAAAATAAAGATCGAAAACATAACAAAAACTAAAGGTAGAAAGGCACAAAATGTATATTTTATGAGATTATCAAATACCCCCACACTTCGCTTTTTGCTAGTCCTCAAGGAAAACAAAATAAAACAAAATTTAAGAAAATCTAAACTAATCCACTTTCGTAGGAAATCATGGTGGCACTTTGATAACTCGTATAATTATATAGTTTTTAGTTATGTTTTATTATTGTTTTGTGTCAAATACGAGTTATTATTGTTTAGTCTAATTGTGTTTATGATCTTTTATATTTTTATGTAATTCGGTGTTTTTCACAAGTTTCTTTGAGTGATTTCAGATTACTAGAATTAAGGGCAAATCCAGTTCAGTTCCAGTTCCGACACCTTTTGCCATATCAGCTATATCTCGAGTTTCACTGAAGCAATAAGGCTGAACTTTGTATCCCTGCAAAGCTAAGAGGCATATCTATCTTTTTCATGTTTTACACTTCTTGAAACGGAGTCGTTTTCCCTAGCGAAATCGACCATCAAGTTGGCTGATGTGCAATGACGTCTGTTCTGCACCGTTTTGGTATTTTGACCATATCTTCCGATCCACGTGCGCAAATGATCTGATTCCAACGGCTATGGATCCGTAACTGATAGGGGTATATTTTTCTAGAAGACCATTTTATCAGATCGAGCCTCCAACATTGACAAAATTGACCATCAAGCTGGCTGATCAGAATTGTCATACAATATGACGAAAATTGTTAGAAAAATGCACCCACCTATTATACCTACCTTTGAAATTTGTAAAGCTTGTCTCTTGTCATTTAGCCCTCCAAAATGTGTATAAATAGAGGGCCTTGGATGAGTATTGGGATACATTATACATTGGTAGGATATTAGCCTTGGTAGTAAAATTCTCTAAGTTTTCTTCTTCTTTCCTTTCTCTAGTTTTCTTTTTTTTTTTTACTTATGCTTCTTACATTTCTTTTCATTTTATTCATATCTAGTATGTGTTGCTAATCATATTGTTGAGGTGATGAGGTGAAGCTCTTGGTAAATGCTAAGGTTAGTCTCTTAAACATGAGCTAAAATGAATCATCATTTATAAACACTAGTATAGATAATATTTTCTTTTGGTTTAAAATCATACTTGCAAAGTAGAGATCTTGATTCATTATTGACAATGAAAATGGCACAGTAAATGCTTGGTTTCATAACCTTGATTTGTTGTAGACATATACCTTGGCATAAGGAATGCTTGGACTCTTTTTGTGAGTTTTGAGGACACCAAATGAACATAATATCATATGCTATGGACGTTGGACAATTTGGACTGAATTGCTAAACCTTCCGGTTGGAACCTCCCTTATGTGTGGATTTCAATTGTGTAATAAAACAAGATTAATCTTAGCATAACACCAAGAGTGGATTCTCTAACCTCAACATCTTTTCTTATTGTTTTTTTTATATCTTGTTTAATTGCTTTTATGTTATTTTGTTTATTTTGTTCTCTAATATCTTGTTTACTTTCTTTGTTATTGATTCCCTAATATCTTGTTTATTTTCTTTTTCTTATATATTTATAAACTTATACTTACTAATACGCTTCCCTGTGGTTCGACCTCGGACACCCGAGAATTTATTACTTGAACATAACCTGCACTTGGGTTTACAACTCTTAATTGAGTTACCATCAAGTTTTTGGCGCCGTTGCCGGGGAGGCAATACTAAGTATATAAGTTTATAAGTATATTTATTTTTATTGGCTGGTTATACCGCCTATATTTATTTTTATTGGCTGGTTATACCGCCTAATTTTCTATATATTTATATTTATATTGTATATTAACTTTGTTTTATTTCTATTGGCTGGTTATACCGCCTAATCTGTATATTAACTTTGTTTTATGCTTCTTTGGCGACGTGATTTTAGATCTCGTCGTTTAGTTAGATTTTATTGTGAAACTTTTTCAGGTAATCTTTCGAATACAACTCCTACCATGGCTGACAATGAAAGTGTTCATGCTGAAGATGAGAACAGACAAGTACGCACCATGCGTGACTACTTGCAACCAACTCGAAGCTCATCACCCTCTTGTTTTATTTTTCCTCTCAATGCAAACAACTTTCGTTTTAAACCAGGTATGATAGCTTTGCTTCCAAATTTCCATGGGTTAGAATCGGAAAGTGCTTACTCGTTTCTAAAAGACTTCGAAGATGTATGTGTCACCTTTAATGACCAACAATGTACAAATGAAATTGTCAAGCTAAAATTATTTCCTTTTTCTTTAAAAGATAAAGCAAAAATTTGGCTTCATAATTTAAAACCAAGGTCAATTGGCACATGGCAAGAATTACAAACTGAGTTTCTAAAGAAATTTTTCCCAGCACATAAAACTACTGCTTTGAAAAGACAGATTCAAAATTTCAATCAAAATCAAAATGAAGCATTTTTTCAGTGCTGGGAGCGTTTTAAAGATTTGTTAAGTTCTTGTCCACATCATGGTTTTGAAAAATGGCGTCTTATTAGTTTCTTTTATGAAAGTTTAACTCCCGAAACTAAACAATTTGTTGAAACAATGTGTAACGGTGAGTTTCTAGAAAAAGAACCTGAAGAAGCCTTTGACTACTTAGACCATTTGGCAGATAACTCTCAAGCCTGGCACACAGATAATTCCTCTGAAAGTTCCAATAGATCTAATGTTGTTTCTAACAGAGGAAAATATCATTTTAGTCAAGAAGATGAGATAAAAGCTAAAGTAGCTAATTTGGCTAGAAAGATTGAAGCCATGGAACTTAGAGAAGTAAAAGAAGTCAAAACGGTTAAAAATGAAGAAAGTTGTGGAATTTGTGAAATCATGGGACACCCCACTTCTGAATGTCCAAACATTCCCATTCTTAAAGAAGCGTTGCATGATCAAGTAAATTCCATAAACACATTTAAAAAGCCTTTTCCTTCTCCTTACTGTGAAACGTATAACCCTGAATGGAGAAATCATCCCAACTTCAGTTGGCGGAATAATAATCATGTTCAGGTACCACAATCTCAAAAGCCGGGCAACACTTTTTCCTATCAACCTTCACGTGTACAAACCTTGGAAGAGACATTGCAAGCATTCATGCAAACACAAGCAAATGTGAATAGCCGGACTTCACAGGACATCAATGAGATCAAAAACACCTTGTCCACATTGACAGCTTCATTACGCACTCAAGAAAAAGGTAAGTTTCCTGCTCAACCTCAGCCTAACCCTTCTACTCAATGTCTTGTTTCTTGCTCCAATGAAACTCAACAGGAAAATGCCAGTTCTATCACAACTCTTCGAAGTGGAAAGGCAATTGACAAAAACATTCCATCAAAAGACCAAGATCCTCCTTCCCCTCCGAAAAGTAATGGTAAGGATGATGGTAAGTCTGAACTTCTTGAAAATTTGGACAAAGAAAAAGGTATGCATCCTGCTTCTTTTCCTCAAAGGTTGCAAACAATAAAGAATTTGAATCAAAATGCAGAAATTTATGAACTTTTCAAACAAGTTAAGATTAACATTCCTTTATTGGATGCAATCAAACAAGTTCCATCTTATGCTAAATTTTTGAAGGAGATGTGCACAGTTAAAAGGAAACATAATGTACAAAAGAAAGCATTTCTGACGGAAAGTGTGAGCTCAATCATTCAGCACCTTACTCCACCAAAATTCAAAGATCCTGGATGTCCAACAATCTCATGTATCATTGGAAACACTAGAATAGAACGTGCATTGCTTGATCTTGGTGCTAGTGTTAATCTTTTGCCTTTTTCTGTTTATCAACAGTTAGGTTTAGGTGAACTCAAGGAAACACCTGTTACACTTCAACTAGCTGATCGTTCTGTAAAAATTCCTCGAGGGATAGTTGAAGATGTTTTGGTTCAAATTGATAATTTTTACTTCCCTGTTGATTTTATTGTTTTGGACACACATCCTGTTTCAAATCCAAATGTTCAAATTCCTGTTATATTAGGCCGTCCATTTCTTGCAACTTCTAATGCTCTGATAAATTGCAGGAATGGTATGTTGAACATTTCTTTTGGAAATATGACTTTAGAATTAAATGTGTTCAACACTTGCAAGCAACCTGGTGATGATTCAGAAGTACATGAAGTGGATTTCATTGAAGAACTTGTTCATGAACATCTCACCACTACCACATTCCATGATCCTTTAGAAGCTTATTTAATTGAATGTGAGTTTGATAATGCTTCAGAAATTTCACACACTGATTCTTTGTTAAATTCTTTTCAGGTTAAGCATTGTTGGAAACAAAAGTTTGAGGAACTCAAAAATGATACATATGAGAATTCTAAAATTCATAAAAAAAGAACTAAAGCCTTTCATGACAAGTTAATTTCAAGAAAAACATTTAATGTTGGGCAAAAAGTTCTACTTTATAATTCTAGACTTCACATATTTCCTGGTAAGTTGAGATCAAGATGGACTGGCCCATTTGTGGTTAAGCATGTGTATCATTATGGAGCAGTTGACATTGAGAATCCTCAAAATGGTAACGTATTCAAGGTAAATGGACAAAGACTCAAACTCTTTTTGGAAAATCATGTTACTCAAGAAGAGGTTTTTCTTTCTGATCCTTGTTTTGAAAATAACTAGATGTAAATATAATTTTTTTTTTTTTAACCCCGGTTAAATGGCGGATAACGGTACTCCGTGATTATTTAAGTCGGTTCCATCAGCTACCCACAAAACTGATATTGTATATAAATTTCTCTTTCATTTTATTTTATTTCATTTTTTTTTCAGGATGGATGATATTCTCAAAAGATTGCAGAAACGATTTCCTCCTTTTCCTCGGAATATTTTACTGAAGCTTTACCAAGTTCGATTAGAAAGATTAAGAATGCTTATGAACAAAGGGATTCCTGAAGACATACGTTGGATAATTGAAGCCAAGGTACGTGAAGATGAATATCTTCCTGTTTTGCATTTACCAGGTACAGGTAGAAGCACTTATGCAAAGAAGCGACGAGCAAAGCGCATGAGTTCAAATTGCCACAAGTGTGCACGATGGACGTGTAACGGTAAATGTCGTTCTATTGGGATTCCGTCCTCTAATCGAGATGATAAAATTGAATTCATTAAGGATGGACTGAGTAAGGAGAATTTGGGTAATATCCAACTTTCTCTTGAGACGCATCCTAGTGGAGATGTACAAAGAGAAATTCTTGATTTATGGCCGCAATTCCAAAGGGAATGGCAACATCTTGGGAATCTGATGATAAAAGACCCTGTTTGCCAGCTTGTAAGAAAACTGGATGGGAAGCATATCCTCGACTCATAGAAGGCGTTTAAGCCGTTTCTGGACGTAAAACCAGAGGAAGATGCCAAATACACTTTCGGCGACATTATTACTTTTGACTTTTACGGTTGATTTTTCTTCTCTTTTTGATTTTCTTCCTGAAATCATGCAAAAATCTTTTGTTAGGTTAACATTTTCTTCTGACAGGTCAAATACACTTTCGGCGACATTATTACTCTTGTCTGATTCACTACTCAGTCCTCTATATATTACACCATGTACTCATTCTCTTTCAGGCACTCGAAAAAGAAAAAAAAATGGAAAGCACTTCGTCCCAGCGCATTAAAAAAATTTGTGTCTTTGGAGGTGCTTATCCAGGGAAAAATAACATATTCGCTGATGAAGCCATAAGAGTTGGAGTAATACTTGCCCAACAAAAGATCCACTTGATTTATGGAGGCGGTAGTACGGGTTTAATGGGAGCAGTCGCTACAGCAGCACACGCCGGAGGAAGTCCAGTTCTAGGAATCGTGCCAAAACTATTCACAGATTTTTGTGGACCTACCGTGGGTAAGGAAATACAAGTCTGGAGTATCCCTGAACGGATAACAATCATGTACCATTCTGCCGATGCATTCATTGCCTTACCAGGAGGTCTGGGTACATTGGAAGAAATAGCTTGCGTGGCTTCTTGGTCATCTTTGGTCACAAATAAGAAACCCATTGGTTTGCTTAATATTAATGGTTATTTTAGTAATTTACTTTCATATTTAGATAATGCTGTGGATAATGGATTCATGTTTTCAGAGGCAAGGAGAACCATAATTTCTGCTACAACCATTGAAGATTTACTCAAAAAGCTACAAGCTTATGAGTGTTTATCTGCTACGGCTGTTTCGCAAACGCTCGGAAAAAGAAAAAGAGATATGGACGAGCAAGGAGTGGATTGCACTTTGTCTTTGTGACATTATCTAACATTTTGCTTGTTGTGTCTCAGTTATAATAAGTGGTTAGCAACCTCTGCAGGTAATATCTCCTAAATTCTACCTTTAAAATTTGACATTGGGGACAATGTCATATTTTAGTAGGGGGTAAGGGACATATTTTGCTAAAAAAAAAAAATAAAAAAAAAAAAAATTTGTTGTGTTTTAAGACATTTAGAAGTATTCATTCTGAACAAGGTCTGAGTAAGGGAGACTTGAGACATACCTTGTCAGTTTGATTTAATCTTCTTCTTAAAAAAAAACAAAAAAACAAAAAAACAAAAAAAAAAACAAAAAAAAAACAAAAAAACAAAAAAAAAAAAAAGCATGTTTAGACTTAGTGTGTTTTTTTTTTTAGTTACTTTCAATACAATGATGAGATATGAATTGCATAAGTCTAAAACAGATTTATTAGTGAGAAGATTTTCATGAGAATTGAGCTTGATGTCAACCTTTTTATGAGCCAATGTTAATATGATATGTTGATTGAGAAAGAAGCATGTTTAGACTTAATCTGACTTGTATAATCATCTTTGTGAGTTTTTGAGCCTATAATGATTGATGCATTATACAAATCAATCTAATTTCTTTCTTGAGTGCTCTTATGATTACATGATTCTCTAGAACTTGCTTTAAACCGTTTGAGACTATATTGATACATGTGACAACATGAATATGATAGAGGCATTAGGATTATAACCAGAGCCAAACAGCCATCCATTATTAATGTTCTACGAGAACATCCCCACTAGTGAGCCAATTTGAGCCTACATTAAATATGATGTTTTATTGGTAACCACAACTTACACCTAGCCTAAATATGCTTATATCCTTACCCTTGTTCTAAAGATGAATTTTATATTTTGAGACATATTGCAAAAAAAACAAGGGATATTTTTATTTGAATATTTGGGTTAGAAACAAAAGATAAGTGTGGTGGAAGAAAAGAAAAAGTCAAGAGAAAAAGAAAGGGATCATTGTCAAATACATTCCCATATTAAAAAAAAAAAAAAAAAAAAAAAAAAAAAAAAAAATCTTCTCTTGAACTTCTAGAAAAAGATGTTACAAAGTTGGTTAGAATGATGCAAAGGCTCAACATGAATATTTAGCCTATGTATGAATATTATGTGCTTTATAAGAGTTTTGAGAAGTTTTATTTGTATGATCTTATTATGTCTCTAAAATCTATGAACTCTTTGGAACCTTTGTGATATCTTTATCCTTTTGTTCTTTAACCACATTATAACCCTTTGGCCCCATTACAACCTTGAATAAAGACCTCTTGATTTATGAAGTTGTATGATCTAAATAGTGGAGAATAGGTGGACAAGCAAGCATATGGTAGAAGTGTTTTCATGAGATTGATTGAGTGTAAACACTTTACCACTACTTTAAAGAGTGAAAATCAAGAGAGTATCCCATGTGAGAAGTTGAGATTAAGTTTGAATATACACTATTTTGATTGAAATATGTTATGTTATTATTGGCTTAACTCAAACTATTTACATTCAAGCAAGATTTTTTGTGAATTTCTTTAAGCTATTGATTAGTTTTTAAGACTTGTCCAATGATTATCTCTAATTTATATTGGAAGGATTAGTTATAATTATTATTTTTAGTTTTTCTTATGTCTTCAATGTTTGTGGGTATCGTCCTAGTAAACCCTCACGAGACTAAACTCGTCCACTAGGGACACCTAGGGGTTTAAAGGCTTGTGTCACATGCTAAGTGCCACCGTGATTTCCTACGAAAATGGATTAGATTAGATTTTCTTATTTTATTTTTATTGAGTCGTTGCTAGGGACTAGCAACAATCTAAGTATGGGGGTGTGATAACTCGTATAATTATATAGTTTTTAGTTATGTTTTATTATTGTTTTGTGTCAAATACGAGTTATTATTGTTTAGTCTAATTGTGTTTATGATCTTTTATATTTTTATGTAATTCGGTGTTTTTCACAAGTTTCTTTGAGTGATTTCAGATTACTAGAATTAAGGGCAAATCCAGTTCAGTTCCAGTTCCGACACCTTTTGCCATATCAGCTATATCTCGAGTTTCACTGAAGCAATAAGGCTGAACTTTGTATCCCTGCAAAGCTAAGAGGCATATCTATCTTTTTCATGTTTTACACTTCTTGAAACGGAGTCGTTTTCCCTAGCGAAATCGACCATCAAGTTGGCTGATGTGCAATGACGTCTGTTCTGCACCGTTTTGGTATTTTGACCATATCTTCCGATCCACGTGCGCAAATGATCTGATTCCAACGGCTATGGATCCGTAACTGATAGGGGTATATTTTTCTAGAAGACCATTTTATCAGATCGAGCCTCCAACATTGACAAAATTGACCATCAAGCTGGCTGATCAGAATTGTCATACAATATGACGAAAATTGTTAGAAAAATGCACCCACCTATTATACCTACCTTTGAAATTTGTAAAGCTTGTCTCTTGTCATTTAGCCCTCCAAAATGTGTATAAATAGAGGGCCTTGGATGAGTATTGGGATACATTATACATTGGTAGGATATTAGCCTTGGTAGTAAAATTCTCTAAGTTTTCTTCTTCTTTCCTTTCTCTAGTTTTCTTTTTTTTTTTTACTTATGCTTCTTACATTTCTTTTCATTTTATTCATATCTAGTATGTGTTGCTAATCATATTGTTGAGGTGATGAGGTGAAGCTCTTGGTAAATGCTAAGGTTAGTCTCTTAAACATGAGCTAAAATGAATCATCATTTATAAACACTAGTATAGATAATATTTTCTTTTGGTTTAAAATCATACTTGCAAAGTAGAGATCTTGATTCATTATTGACAATGAAAATGGCACAGTAAATGCTTGGTTTCATAACCTTGATTTGTTGTAGACATATACCTTGGCATAAGGAATGCTTGGACTCTTTTTGTGAGTTTTGAGGACACCAAATGAACATAATATCATATGCTATGGACGTTGGACAATTTGGACTGAATTGCTAAACCTTCCGGTTGGAACCTCCCTTATGTGTGGATTTCAATTGTGTAATAAAACAAGATTAATCTTAGCATAACACCAAGAGTGGATTCTCTAACCTCAACATCTTTTCTTATTGTTTTTTTTATATCTTGTTTAATTGCTTTTATGTTATTTTGTTTATTTTGTTCTCTAATATCTTGTTTACTTTCTTTGTTATTGATTCCCTAATATCTTGTTTATTTTCTTTTTCTTATATATTTATAAACTTATACTTACTAATACGCTTCCCTGTGGTTCGACCTCGGACACCCGAGAATTTATTACTTGAACATAACCTGCACTTGGGTTTACAACTCTTAATTGAGTTACCATCACACTTAGCATGTGACACAAGCCTTTGAACCCCTAGGTGTCCCTAGTGGACGAGTTTAGTCTCGTGAGGGTTTACTTGGACGATACCCACAAACATGGAAAAACTAAAATAAAAATAAAATATATTAAATATAATTACTCCTAATCCTTCCAATATAAATAAGAGATAATTATTAAACAGATCTTATAAACTAATCAATAGCTTAAAGAATTTCACAAAAAATCATGCTTGAATGTAAATAGTTTGAGTTAAGCCAATATTAACATAACATATTTCAATCAAAATAGTGCATATTCAAACTTAATCTCAACTTCTCACATAGGGTACTCTCGTGATTTCACTCTTTAAAGTTGTGGTAAAGTGTTTACACTCAATCAATCTCATGAAAACAGTTCTACCATATGTTTGCTTGTCCACCTATTCTCCACTATTTAGATCATGCAACTTCATAAACCAAGAGGTCTTTATTTAAGGTTGTAATGGGGCCAAGGGGTTGTAATATGATTAAAGAATAAAAGGATAAAGATATCACAAAGGTTCTAAAGACTTCATAGAGTTTAAAGATAAAATAAGATTTTGCAAATAAAACTTTCTCAATATTCCTTGGAAGTACATAATCACATAGGCTGAATATTTTATGTTGAGCCTTTGCTTCATTCTAACCAACCTTGTAACATTCTTTTTCTTTTCTTTAACTAGTAGTTCAAGAGATAGTTCAAAATTATTTTTTTTCATGGGAATGTATTTTTACAATGTTCTCTTTTTTTTTTCTCTTGACTTTTACCTTTCTCCTCCCCCACACTTATCTTTTGTTCTAACCCAAATTTTCAAAAAGTATCCCTTGTTTTTGCAATATGTCTCAAAATATTCAATCCAGCTTTAGAACAAGGGTAAAGATATAAGTGTATTTAGGCTAGGAAAAAAATGTGGTTACCAAAGAAATAGCTTATTCAATGTAGGCTCAAATTAGCTCACTAGGGGATGTTCTCTTGGAACATCAACAGGGATGGCTATTTGGCCCTAGTTATAATCCTAATGCCTCTATCATATTCATGTAGTTACATGCATCACAATAGTGTTAAATGGTTTAAAGCAAGTTCTAGAGAAACATGTAATCATAAGAGCACTCAAGAAAGAAATTAGATTGATATGTATAATGCATCAATCATATAGGTTCAAAACACACAAGGATGATTATACAAGTCAATATTAAGTCTAAACATGCTTCTTTCTCAATCAACATATCATATCAACATTGGCTCTTTGAAAAATAGTATCAAGCTTAATTCTCATGAAAATCTTCTTACTAATAACTAGTTTTAGACCTATGCAATTCATATCTCATCATTGTATTAAAAAAACTAAAACACACTAATAATAATAATAATAATAATAATAATATAGACTCATAAAAAAAATAATAGCCAAAAATAAAAGAATCCTTCCCCCCACACTTAATTCTTACATTGTCCTCAATGTAATGCTATTAACCTAAATGAAAGAATCATATGTAAGAGAAAAGAACTAATAACATAATAATAGAAATAACTAAGACTCAAAACAAAACAAACTCATGCAACCTAAATAATCCTAAAATACTAAACAAACAATTAACAAATAAAAACAATAAAAATAAAAATAATAAAAGGAAAAGGAAAAGAAAGAAAATCTGAGTATGGCAGGTTGGTAATTTCTTCATTAATTGGTAAGTGCCTTCCCAATTAGCATTTGAGTTAGTGTTTTGAACATAACCAACACCTTTTCTTGGCTTTTTAGTATTTTCAGGCTCATACAAGAAACTTCCCGGATTTATGCATTTTGTAGGGCGGTTTCTTTGCACAATAATGGATGCATTCTCCATTACAAGTATTATTCCATCATCTATTGTGGTGCATATCTCATCAAGGAATGGTGCATCTTTTGGTACTTGTTGAATGGCATCCACAAACAAACTGTTTAAGGTTTCCAGCATGTCTTGTTCATGTTCCTCCTCTTTGAACTTTGCGAATCTACTAGGAAAAGGTGGAGAAGAAACATTAGTAAAAATTGGAACCTTAAATGTTACCTCAGGTGCCGAAGTACTCTTATTTGGATTTGTGGCTTCATTATCCTCAAGAATAGAATCCATCTCTAATTTTGTCTCATCCTTATCTTGTTCCTCATTCCTCAAGTTCACAATAGTAGCATTCTCCTTTGGGTTAATCATCGTTTGGGCAGGGAGTTCTTCAGATCTTTGTGCTATCCATCCCACCATACTACTAGCCAATTGGCTCATTTGCTTTTCCAAACTCTGGATGCTTACCCTTGTTTCCTATTGAAATTGCAAAGTATCAGTAACAAGAGAATAAACAAGATTTTCTAAAGAGGTACATGAGTTTTGAGTCATATGTGGTGCCTAAAAAAGATCTGGTTCTTGAGACCATGATTGATTGAAGCTAAAGGGATGAGTGTAATTGGCATAAGGATCTATTTCTTGGAAATTTTTCGAGTAGCCATAATTAGTATGATCCCACCATCCCTCATGGTAAGTGTTTGAGTAATGATCATACTGTTGGTCTTGGAACCCTTGATGGCCTTGACATCCTCCCATAGCCAATTGTTGAACCGGAGAGGTGAGATTGGCTTGTTGGTTCTCCATGTTCATGTATGCCACCAACTCTTCAAGTGTTAGATTGCTCAATTCCATCGTGTTTTGCTCAAAAATTGAAAAGAAAATCTTGTGTTTACAAGAAAAATAAAATTAATTACAACTAAAAATAAGAATAAACCAAGTAACTAATAAACTAAAGAAATCAATCCCCGGCAACGGCGCTAAAAACTTGATGCACTCAAAAGAGTATATCTTATTTAATCCTTGCACTAAAAACAATCAATTGTAAAATATAGCAATAAGTAAGGGTCGAGTCTACAGGGATTGGTGTTTAGTTTAATAATTATTAATTTATACTTAAATTCAAAGAAAACAAAATAAAAGGGGAGGTTTTTAAAATCAGTTTAAAAATAAATAAACAATAAAATGAAGAAGGCAAGTAAATAAGAAGTAATCAAATATGAGAAAAGTATGGTTAAGGTATCATTCTCCACCACTAGATATCATTGAGAATCAATAATAAGATCTATGAACATTAATTAACTATCAAAATTATCAACCATAAATAACAACAAGCTCTGCTACCCCAATCTTTCCTTAGTTCGTTGCTATATAGAACAAGCTCTCTATTTAATCTCTAATTATCAAACAACCTAGAATAAGCTCTCTAAGTTCAATTTGACAACAGCTTTATGATGAGAAAGATAGGTTGATCTAAGCAACAAATACGTAAGCTCAGATTGTTCAACTTATGTTATGTTCCACATTGTAACTCCTGAAAACCCAACATAATCATGAATTACAAATTGCCACTTATGAATAGGAAATCAAGACAATTACATGGATCAAGATTCCTAAACCAGCAATAGATAACTATCAAGATCTATCTAGTCTGCAACCTAAACAAATCAAGACAACATCATGAACAATTCTTATGAAAGAACATAATCAACTTTGTTAGAAAACTAATGATAGATAAAATCTAAAAATCAATTACAAAACATGTCTAGAGCTCTAAAATCACCCTTAACCAAAAGGAAGTTTAGCCTGGCATAGGCATAGATAATATATAAATAAAACTAAAAAGAAAATAAAAGAATATAGAAGAAGAAGAAGAAGAAGAAGAAGAAGAATGATGATCCCTTGAGTATCCTCAAAAGATTATTATAGTTTGTGGCTCAATAGATAGTATTTATAGAGCTTTTTGATCTTGGAAACCTTTTCTTGGTCTTCAAGGAAGCTAGGAGTCAAAATATGGCAAGTTTGGACTTTTAGCGTATTTTTGAGGTTTTGCAATTTTTCCCTGGATTTGGACGGATTTAGAGGTTAGAAACTCGGCACCGCGGCCCCAACTTGCTGCCTTGTCCGTTTTTTCTTTCTGGCTTCTCTTTCGCGACTGATGCACTATCTTGCACTTCGTCGGCTGATTTGGATGACCATCCATTGTCCGATTTAGGCATGTAAACTATCGTTGGAAAAGTATTCAAGTTAGCTTCAAAAGTCAAGAAGGAAATTTCTTCAACTAATGATTTAACATAATGATTTCCTTGCAACAAGATCCGGAGGTCAGATCTACCTAATCATCTAGCACTAAGAATTTGATCTTTTTGACTCCCAAATCTTCTTCGATCTTGTGATTATGATTTTGTAAGCTCTTTACCATCACTATTGACATATTTTGACTTCATTCTCTTTATTGTACCTAAAATTCAAAAACATAATATAAGTAAACAAAATAAAGATCGAAAACAGAACAAAAACTAAAGGTAGAAAGGTATAAAATGTATATTTTATGAGATTATCAGGCATCATCATCACATCGCCAACATTTTTCTCACCAAACTCAAATCTAGCCGAACGAAAAGTGTAAAGGATTAGGGAGAAAGTGATCGATTCCCACTCCATTTCCACGCCAGAAAGCCGGGCTACCCTCCTTTTTCAGTTCTATTCCATCTATCTTCTCTTTTCATACGTACTAGAGAGGTGCCCAAGACCGAAATGGTCTTTCTTTCCAACCACCTACATCGTTCTAGCATACCCTGAAGATATTTACCCAATCCTTTCCCGGAGCGGCAGCCTTTCCCTACTGTTGTCTTCACCCCCAGCTTGGTACACTTGGACATCTTAGGTTTAGGGATCTTATACCCTTCAATGACAAAAGTAGCATTGACAAATTCTAATCATCTGAAAGAACATTCTATGGCGCCTTCACCCACTTCTATATAGGGAGTATGTAGAGGCTATGATGTCTTTCTCCCCTGATACTCTAACCAGTCGGCCTTCCAGTACAAATTTCAACTTATGATGAAGAGATGATGGCCTAGCACCCACTGAATGAATCCAAGGTCTACCCAACAAGCAGTTATAAGAAGGGTGATGTCCATGACCTTGAACTTAACCTCATATATGGAGGGGCCAATTTGTAATGGAATTTCCATATGCCCCATAACATCCCTTCTTGTTCCATCAAAGGCTCTCACTATTGTGTGGCTTGGCAACATATGGGACATATCAACTAGTAACTTGGATAATGATGACAAAGGCATCACGTTCAAAGATGATCCATTATCCAAGAGTTCTCTCAGCAATATATGTCCCTTGCAAGTGGTAGTTATGTGCAAAGCATTAGTAGATCTGATCCCACCATATGATATCTCATCATTGCTGAAAGAGATAAAGTTATCAGTCGTAATATTGTTCACCAAACGATCCAACTTTTCTATTGATATATTATTTGCCACATGAGTCTTGTTCAATACCCTGACTAGAGTGTTCCTATGAGGTTCGAAATTCAGCAATAGAGAGAGTACTAAAATTTTGGCTGGTTGACGATGCAACAGCTCGAGCACACTATATTCGCTGTGCTTAATGAACTTTAGAAATTCACAAGCATCTTTTCTATTCACTGGCTCTGTCACTTGGTCAGCTGGAAGCAAATTTATCTCCACCTCGCCGAACTGTATTGGTTTTTTAGAAGATGAACCCATTGCTCTTTTTCCTTTCTCTGTTCCTACTATTTTCTTCCCTTGATTTGGCTCGCTCAACTCTGGAGCATAACATCTTCCACTTCAGGTCAAGTGGCATACCCCGATTATATCATTGGCTCTGATACTCTTGGTGTTATCATGCTACAGTCGTACTTCCATGGAACTATCTTGAACTCTTTGTATGGAAACGCGGACGGTAGTTCTATGATTAGTTTCGGAGTAGGTGTTTCCACGACTGGTACAATTTCCTTCTTTGGTTCATCAAAATATATGATTAAGGGCCTATTCACCCCATAACCACCAGGGTTATCGGTCATGCTCACCTCGGCTTTTTCATTTTTCTAGAAAACTTGGGCTTCACCCATATCTATCATTTCTTGTACTTTGGAAAAAAACTCCTCCCAGTTTTGGATGATATGTCCTTCACTTCCATGATACAGGCAAAAATTCCCAACCATCTTTCTTTTTTCTGACTTTGGTTCAATCAACCCTGCTTTAACCATTTCTCTCCAAACTTTGTCCATAGGTGTTTTCACCTCCCCAATATCCTTCTTTACCTTTCTGAAATCCTCGGTTATTACCGCATTCACCTTTGCCTCTGTATGATTCGGTAAAGATTTCCTGCCACATTGGGCCCTTTTTTTACTCAAATTTTACAACCCCTGTGTCTATGAGGCTCTGGACCTTATGCTTAAGTGCAGTGCAGTTTTCAATGGAGAGCCCTTTAATCCTTACATGGTATGCGCAGTGAGCATTGACATCGTACCATTTGGGATAGGGTAGCTTTAAAGGTACAAGGTACACAGGTGCGATGAGCTAACCCTGTAGGAGTTTAGGATACAGCTCACCGTAAGTTGTGGGGATTGGGTCAAATTGTCGTCTTTGGTTATTTCGAGGTGGCTTTGAATCATTTCTTGGGGCGGCATTTGGAATATTGGGAGCAGTGTTTAAGGGGATAGCGATTTATGGTGAAATCTCAGTTGGATATGGTTGTTGGGGTATGGTTGTGTAAGGGAAAGGGTTTTGTGTGAGGTGGTTAACGATTGGGTAATACGGGTTGTACGTAAGGTAAGGCATGTATGGGGCGAGGTTCCCAAAATAACGGTTCCCGAGACTAACAGCATGTCTCTCACAATCTTTTTTCTTGATAGGGGTTGTTTTCTTGGGAATGATTGATTCACTGCCTTCTATCTTCCTATTCTTAATGGCTGTTTCCATCAGTTCCCTGGAGATGACCATATCGGCGAAATTCTTGGTGGCATTATATTGGTGTATGCCCTAGATCCAATCAGATTGAGCTTGGGATACATTGTCAATAAAGCATACCCTTCACTATGATTATAGTGATACAAGGTTTTCCTTCATATTAGTACAATAATAAGGAGTTATTAAGTACTAATCGGGTGAAGCCCATGGAACATAATAGCCTTGCAAAGGAATTATAAAGAGTTATAATTATGAGATCCTTATGCATCAAAACCTTGTTCCTCAAACTGTTCCTGGTCATCGTATTGCCAAGATGGGGCATTGGCAATGCTCAAAGACCGGTATATGTTAAGCCTTCTTACTTGCGAAGTAAACAACCAATCTCATATAGGTTGAAGTATGGGATACTTGGGATAAAATATAGGTGCTTGTCTGTTGAACAAGTTCACTGAACATGGCCCGCCAAGAGAACTTCATTTGGTAATATATCAATCTAATGTCTATGATAATGTTCTCTTAGTACCAGTCGTGTAAATTAGTCCTCAGACTTGTGATACCAGGTCATCTTGTATGGAGAGTGTCATACTTATATTTCATCACGAACGGGTCCCAAACACGAGGATGTTTATGGTAGAGTGTTATTGGGTATGACATGAACCATATGAAGATGAATGAGTGATCCATAGAGGATTCACCACTCCCTGTGATATTGGAGACATATCTCGTTTGTTCTTGACTAAGATTAACTTGATTAAATCTTTGGCCAAAGCATGATGGATTTAGGAGAAAGTTGTTTCTCTAAATTCATAAGGTTAATCATAAGTTGTGAAGAACTAATATGGATTGATCATGAGTAGACACTGCACCATGCTCATGCGCTATCCGGGATATATGGTGAAAAGACCGTATTACACCGAAAGGCTAGTTGCTGAAAGGTTCTAAAAGGTCACGCTGACTTCACAATATTTGGGTGGTCATGAAAGGTTGCTAGATCCCACTCTTGGTCTATGAAAGCATGTTAATGAGATTAACTTATGTTCATTGCCAACATATTGGGAACCTAGAGGGTCACACACATAAGAACAAATATGTATGGATTAAACATGGTATTCTATTAAGGTAAAACTTAATGGAATAAAAGATCTATATTAAGGACTTAATTGAAGAAGTTCAATTGAGATGAATTAAGACATAATTTAGATTTAAGAAACCCAAGGACAATGTCTTAATGAGATAAGAGGAATAAAGAAGTCTTATCTAGTATAGTCGACTTTGACATAGAGATGTGCAAAGTGAATTGCGAATGACTATACCATATTGGAATAATTTCATGAGATGATATTAATAGATTAATGACATGAATTGTTCATGAGGAGAAAGAAATTTAATTGAGAATTAAATTACTTTCATTTAGAAATTAATCTATCCAATAAATAAACATGATAAATTAAACTAGGTCCAAAGTGACTATTCTAATTTAGGACTGTCCACTAAGGATGGTTGGCCCAACTTAAGGCATTAAGATTGTTAGACCATTATTATTATTAGATAATATAATGGGCTTATTAATCCATCTTAGAAATAAATAGTTTAAGTCCAAGTGGATTAATAAAAATCTTGTGCAACAAGTTACAGGTGGCCAGCCAAGCATAGGGAGATAGGGATCAGGGTTTGTGCTACTGTATAATCAAAAATAGAGGCTGTAGCCGCCCAAGAGAGTTTGATACTACTTGTGACATTTTGATTTTGCTTAAAAAAAAGTTTGGTTTCAAGAAGAAAACCCCTCCTTAGCAAAAATTTGAAATCGCAACCTTCATAAGTCCCTTTTTTGCTTGCCACAATTCCTCTTTTCTTGGTGTTCTTCTTGTCGCTTTTTCACCTTGTTGAGTGAGATTGATTAAGGGAGAAAGATACAAGGATATATACCTTTTTATTGTGATCTTAAGATCCACTTGCTAGCACAAGTGAATCGCCATACCTTAGAGAATGATCCATCAGTTGTTCGTGTGCACTAGCTCTAGAGGAAGGATAATAGTGCTTCTTGTGGTCTTAGACAAGTTGGAAGCTTTGTAGATCTTGGATTCGAAAGCACTAGCTCTAGAGGAAGGTTCATTTATCTTAATTAGGTAACTTCTAAATCATATGGGTGATTTAATTGTTTTTGAATGTTATAAACCTATGCAAACACAAGCCTCAGATCCTATTGTACTTCGGGTGCTTCTTTGTTTATTTTTGTTGCACTTTGATTATCATGTTTTTGCATGAGCCCGAAGTAGTGTAAAAACCAACAGTGGTATCAGAGCCAAGGTTATGTTGTTTACATGAGGTTTGTGCATGTCAATTCTTGGTGATAAACAAGTTAATGTGTTGTATATTGATTTTGGCATAATTTCGGTTCATATGTTTGAAAAGAAAACTTGTTTTCTTTGTTTTGTTAAATCTAGACAGAAGCTATATAATGACTTTAATCATATTTAATATTGTTTAAACGATAGATTAAAATTGTTTTAATCAACAAGGATTAAAGCCATGACATGTCTTAGTAAACCCGACAAGTTTTGATGTCAAAACCATAGTTTTGAGTCAAGTTTTGTAAGCTGATTTGGGGATGATATAAAATTGATTTTGTAGATGTTTCAGATCTGAAAATTTTATATTACATGCAACCATTGAAGTTACAAAATTGATTTAAGCTTAAAACGTTTAAGCGCAGTTGTTTTTTGACATGGAACGTTGTTACTACAATGCTGAAATTTTTTGGACTGTTTTGTAGGTGTTTGCTTGCCATAAAATTCAAGCATGAGTGTGGAAGCGTTCCACATGTTTTCTAGGAATTTTGGACAGCATCTAAGGTGAATATGATTCATCTAAGATGGTTGGTTTAGGCATGGAACATGACTGGATAAAGTGGCAATTGTTGCTACACGCTAGTAGGCCGAACTGCAGCACCAAGGAGGCAATAGTTGCCGAATTGAGTGCAGATGTAATGAGCAGCCATTAAACTCTTTTAGGCATCCAGTAGCCACTATAGATGGCATACAATAGTCTAATCAGGCTGGCAACGGCCATTCGATGGCCAAAGAGATTGCTTGCGCCTAGGACACTAAGAGTTAGAGTCCTACTCCAACAAGGAAACTGTTTCCTAGTATGAGTGTGAATCTTAAAGGTTAGGAGAGACATGTAGTATGATTAGGTAAGAGTTACCTAATGAGACTTTAAGTTCCTAAAGAGTTAGTATGGATTGCAAACTTAAAGACTAGGTATAAGACAAACAAAGAGGTCCTAAAAGGTTTAGGATGTTTGAGCATGCTAGAATGTTTTGTCCTAATTAAGACAAGTAACCTAATAGTTAGGTAAAGTCCGATTTCAAGATAGCTTTCTTAATTGTTAAGATGTTGTTAAAAGTGTTTTAATTGATGGAACCGGAATTGCTAGAATGATTTGATAAATTGTCTCAAATTTATTTGGTGACATTTATGCAAATAGTACACAAGATCACCAGGTGATATTGACTATGCATGTTTTTAATTCATGCTTGTAATATGATTACGTATGCATGAAGGATGGTTATGGACTAGACCTTAGTATGACTAGGGAATGTACGGTTGAATTTTCTTATTGGTATTTTATAAATAGGGTCTGCGCACCTTGCCTTCTCTTTTTCATTCCGGAGTTGTAAATTCTCTTCTCATCTAACTCCCCTCGAATGTAACTCGAGCTTTCTGATAAAACAGTGTAACTGTTATATTCTTTATAGATTCAGATTTAGGATAGAAAGTAGAATTTATGTAAATTCCAAGTTTGTAAGGAGATATGGCACCAAGAAGAAGCAACCAAGGATATTACCAACAAGGCTTTCGAAGACTATGTATGGTATCCCCTAGGTATTTGACCAACTAGTTTCCTAATGGCTTAAGGAAACTAGATTAGAATAAAGTCCATAATCATCCTAGTAGATTGTATGTGATAGATTTATTTTGAATTATGTATATGCGATGTATGTAATTGAATGAATGCTATGCATGTCAATCAAGTATGAAATCAATGAGACCTATGTAAAAGTTAAATGGAATCACTCTTTAAATTATATTGAGTCCATGTTACGCATGATTAGTTGCCTTCCACCATCATAACAAGATAACCAGAATTCTTCCATTCGGAGGCTTATTGAGTCACTCAGAGTCAAACTTATGTACGAACATGTTTGAGTTATTGAAGGTGGGTCTTACTCAACTAAGTGTTATGTAATCCGGATGCGTAAAACTTGATCACATGACATTTAGAGGCATAGTTAGGCGAAATGCATATGATGTATTTAGGCAAAAAGTTGTCACCTAACTGGATCTAGGAGTTGCATAGAGATGTAATTGGTAAAGTAAGTTACCTACTCAATTAGTTTCAACATAGCTTGTTGAGGCACTCAAGGTTATGCTGGAATGAAAGGGGTCCTAGCTCATTAAGAAGTTTAAGAGTTAAATTTCTTGAAATAGTGGATGAGGGCTATTATTTTGTTAAAATAATGAGAATAATCATTTAAGTATTAAAGCTGACATAAATGATTACTACTTGCTATTTATTGACTGTTAATTGTTTTGATTCATATAGGATATAAACGCTAAAATGGAAAATGCATTATCACTAAGAAGCATACTTGATGCTAATAAGTTAATTGGAACGAAAGTCATTGACTGGTTTCGTAGTGTTAAGATTGTCTTGACATGGGAAAAGAAAGCTTATGTTCTTGATGAGCCCATCCCAGATGAACCTGCTGCTGATGCAACTGAGGAGGAGAGGGTGGCCTATAGAGTTCATAGAGATGATCTCGTACAAGCAACATGTGTGATGTTGGCTAGTATGGCACCCGATCTCCAAAAGCAGCATAAGGCCATGAATGCCCAAGATATCATCCTTAACCTTAGAGAACTATTCGCTAAGGAGAATCGCATAAGAGATTTGACATCTCAAAGGAATTGTTCCAAACAAAGATGTCAGATGGAAGCCCAATAAAGCCTCATGTGCTGAAGATGATAGGGTATATTACCCGATTGGAGCAGATTGGATGGGTTATGGATCATGATTTAAGCATTGATCTAATCCTTTTTTCACTGCCTGAGAGCTATTCGCTGTTTGTGTTGAACTTTAACATGAACCACTTGAAGGCTACCTTTCTAGGTTATTGAATATGCTAACATAGGCCGAGCAAACTGTTGTTAAAGACAAGTCATCTGTCCATTTAGTCTCTCCCTCTAAATCGAAAGGTAAGAAGAAAAGAAAGACTAGATGGTATGTACCTCATTATTCAAAGAGTTTGAAGCCTGATGATAGTGTTGCAAAGGAAGCAAAGGATAAGGATAATGCTAACAAAGCTTGCTTCCATTGTGGGAAAACTGGTCATTGGAGGCGTAATTGCAAAGAGTACCTTGAGTCGAACAAAGGAAAGAAGCTGAAAGAAGTTTCAACTTCAGGTATAATTTGATTCACTCCTCTTGGTATATGAAACCTATCATTTGGTACTAAATATGTATGACATATTGTAGGGACCAAAGGAAAGAGTAGTGAAGCTGGACCATGAAGATGGCAACAGAGTTTGATACTACATCAGAGCTTGCCAATCTTATGGGTTTTAATAAGACTTTTTAGTTATGATTTATTTAGAAACATTTGATGTTTTCATTGGCATTATAGGCCAATGTTGAGGATATTTTATTTATGTTTTCGAAACATATTGTTTTGTTGGCATAGGATGCCATGCTTATTTAGTTTCTTCTAAAATAAATCAATTCTAGAGTAGTTCTATAACATAGTCTTATATATTATACAATTTGCAAAGTATATTGAATACCATTTAGCTTAGTGATATGGAATTCGAATTGTTGTTGAATAACATCTACATATGTAGGATCTAGTGGGAGCTATTAATAACTTTTTGAATGGTAAAATGTTATGATAAATTGCCATTTTAGAAAAATGCAATTAGTAGGAAACGTTTCATACTTGAAAAGATTGCACGTTTATATTAAAGGTTTTTAAGACTAACTCTTTTGTTTTGGCTTGCAAAAGGAGTTATATTTGAATCATTAGCTACTAGCTAACAACTAGAGTCCAATAGTTGTTTTAGATGCAAATGAGCCATATGAATGGAATCTAGGTCTCGTTGTGATCTGAATTATTAACCTTGATAATGAGATTATCATGTATATGACAAAGCATATTCTTGATGCACTTAAGCTACATCCTTGTAAAGACACAATTACTAATCGAAAGAGTTCGGCATTGGATGCGTTAGTGATTGGCTTAGTGCAAGTGGGACATTGTTGGTGTATGCCCTAGAGCCAATCAGATTGAGCTTGGGATACACAGTCAATAAAGCATACCCTTCACTATGATTATAGTGGTACAAGGTTTTCCTTCATATTAGTACAATAATAAGGAGTTATTAAGTACAAATCTGTGACACCCTCGTAAGCCAGAGTTAACTCGGGTCTCCTATAACATTCTGATGGCTCGAAACTATACATGTAAAAGCCACTAGGAAGGACGGCTATCATGTGGTATACATGTTGTATGATAGATTATAGAAATTGAGGTTAAATCGGGTGGTTAAGCGATTTGACCCTAAAGTAGTTTAAAAATTAAAACTAAAATTGGGAAGGGGAAAAGTCCATAAAATATGATACATTGAGTGGATATGATGATAATATACGATATAGAACCCATACCTATTATCAGAACAACAACCGGCATCAAATTCAAAAAAAAAAATATGCATTAGGGGTATTTTGGTTATTTTACACCCCTTTTCATTTTTAGTCCGAGAAATGGTATAAATGGACTTTTTGACTATATAATATGGTAATATGACATTTGGATCAAATATTTGGCATTAGAACGAAAAAAACGAGACCAGAATCGGTAAAATTGGAAAATTGTGACGTTGTCGTACTTTTTCGGAAAAACGTTGTTCAAAAATTTTTGTTATCAATCCGAACACATGGATAGATGTTTTAACACCCAATAAACATGAATATGTTGAGAAAAAATGAAAAACGAAATCTCGAACATCACGTTCTGTAGGGCATGTGCAAAAAGTCAAAGTTGGTCAACTCTTTTGACCAAGCTTAGGCAAGATTAAGAACATGGGATAATTTCCCATAAATTTTCAGCCAAAATAAGAAGACATCACGTCTTCTTCTTACTCTTTATGCCTTAGGTATTTTCTAACCTAAAACTTTATTAAAGCTTACTAAAGTTTTCTCTCTCCTCCAAATTTCAAGGGAAATCACCAAATTTTGCAAAGATTTCACTAAGCCATAGGTAATTTCATGTTCTAAGCTTGATTTTGATATTAGATTTTGAACAATTTATATCTATCTATGAGAAATCATTTTGGCTGAAAATTGGTGGTGGTGAACCACCATGTTGCCGCCACTTTTTCCGTTACGAGAGTTGTTCCTCCCCCTCCTTAAACCGTAAATTAGTATCGAATAGCTTTGAATGAAAATTTAGAGGCTAAAACAAGCTTGGATAAAATCCTAGCTTGCCCATAAGGTGGTGCCGCCACCTTCCTTGGTTTTTCGAGGCTACTGTTAGCTTCGTTGTTATTGTGTGAACAACTTTCCAATTGATTGTTGCTCCAAATTTTGACTCGAGCTAAGTGTAGGAATTTATTTGTAAAAATTCTTAAGTTGAAAATTTTTGAATAGCAGCTAACTAGAATAAATAGTTAGAATTTGAATGTCCCATAGTTGAGAAATATTCCCAGAATATCCTGATGATGCCATAGGTACTCATATTGCAGAGAGTTCGCCCAGGATCACGACAAAGCCACGAAAGTGCCGCTTTAACACTCGGACTAACACAGTGAGTATTTAGATTAATCTAGGAGGTAGTTGTTATTTTATATGCATTGTTGATTGATATGGATATTGAAACACGAAAGATTGCTCGGATTACGAAAATGGTAAGTTTCGAACCTTACGCGGATCAAAGGCGTAAGTGTGGTGTTAATATGGTTACATGAGGTAAGTGTTGTGGAGTTGAATAATAATGAATGATATTGTATAGGATGGTTGAGTATTTAAGGATAGTTAGATATTGTAGATTAAAAGGTTATGCACATAAGTTGTTTGATAAAAAATCTAAGTGAAACTGTAATGCTTTGAAAAACATAAGTAGAAATATGTTAGTATAGAGATTGTTTCCTAGCATAGTATATATATATATATATTACTCCATGATATAAGAGAATTAATATATCATGCTATTATTGTACGGACAAGGTGAAGTCTAGGATGCTATTGTTGTACGAACAAGATGAGTTCGGGATGATATGGATAAGATAGTCCAGGGTGAAAAATATTACGGACTGGTATAAGTCCGGGATGTTTTGATGATATAGACATGAGAAATTCTTAATTAATAATTGTGGATGTATACACGTAAAATCGATTGTTAAATATTTTTGGCTACCGATTTAGGCTGGCCAATGGCCTATTTATATTCAGCACTCAGCATAGAAGATTTCATATGGGACAAATAATTTTTATAAGTCCCAAATAAATTTCTAAATATTACTTTTCGGTTAATTAGTCATACTTGATATGTCATGTTTATGCTTTAATGAGTATACTCAGGCTTTGGAGGCAGGGGCATACCTTGTCTCTGGCCGGTCACATGCCCTGAATTTGGGTGTGACAAAGGTGGTATCAGAGCATGGTCTAGATGTCAGTGACTGCAAAAAGGGGTAGGGTAGTAGTGCGTTGCTTACAAGTAATCCCGGGATATAGGTAAGTAGTGTACTACCCCTACGGATGTGCATCATCACATGCTGATACGTCAGGTGATTTTTAAGCTAGCTAGCACATATTGAACTGTACAAATAATATTATGGAGTTACTGACATATGTTTGTTTTTTAGATACAATGCCTCCTCGAACAAGAACTCGTAGACCTAGAGATACATAAGGGAACCGAGAGCTTGAGGTCCCGGATCAAATTTCTGCTAGCCCTGAGATTAGAGGCCAGAGTGGGGAGAGTAGTAGGACTGCTACTAGGGATACTACAGAGACTGAGATGAGATTTGACCGGATGGATGCTAAAATGGATGAGGTATTAAACCAGGTAGAGGCTCTGACACAGGTTGTGGTAGAGCAACAGAGGAAAATAGATCAGACCCAGCAGGTATCGCCACAATCGGTAGCTGCACCGGTAGAGTCAGAGTAAGGCCGACCAGAGGGATATCTTCAGGTTTCGTTATCTGAGTTTAAGAAGAATCAACCACCTTTGTTTACAAGGAAGAATGCTAATGCAGATTCCAATGACTTTTTGGATCAGTGTAGTAGATTGTTCATATCATTGGGATGTTCTCCGGTTCGATCTATGGAGTTAGTCAGTTTCCAGCTTAGGAGTGTAGCTGGGACATGGTATACGACCTTGCTTAAGAGACGACGAGCTACTGATCCTCCATTAACGTGGCCAGAATTTTGTACAGAGTTTCTTCGTAGGTTCTTACCACAGAGTGTTTGCGAGGATAGGGCTCGCGAATTCGAGCAGCTCAAGCAGATAGAGACCATGACTTTGACTGATTATGAATCATATTTTCTAATCTTTCTGTATATGCGTCACAGTTGGTATCCACTGAGTATGATAAAGCTAAAAAGTTTATGGATGGTCTTCGGGAGTATTTGTTTAGGTCAGTTCAGTTGATAGAGACATCTACATATGCTGAGGTACTGAATTCTGCTCTGAGGTTCGAGCAGCGAGCCTGAGATAGGCAGAGTGATAGGGGCCCACAAAAGAGGCCTGGATTTGGTAGACAGGGTTCTAAGACGATAGGGTCATCGGGGTCGGTTGGTGGTATCATGTCTAGAGGAGAGCCATCTACTAGTGGTGTACAAAGGGATGGGGGTCAAAACAGTCAGCATAGACCTGGTTGTCGCCCTCAGAGTTCATCAGCTGCTACTACTACTGGGGAGCTTCTACCCCATTATGTCAGATTTGTGGACGCCGACATAGAGGCGTATGTTGGAGATCAGATTTATGTTTCAAATGCGATAATTCCGGGCACATGAGGAGAGACTGCCCATTGGGCTCTGGCTCACTTCCATCAGTAGCAGCTCCACTCCCAGCTATAGCTGCACCAGGGCAGTCAGCAAGATCAGTCGCACAGCAGGCTGGTAGAGGTACTCAGGGATATTTTGCTCAGAGATGTTATTGAGTTAAATGAACCTTTGCTAGTTTCAATGATGGAGACTCAATTAAGAGTTGTAAACCCAAGTGCAGGTTATGTTCAAGTAATAAATTCTCGGGTGTCCGAGGTCGAACCACAGGGAAGCGTACTAGTAAGTATAAGTTTATAAATATATAAGAAAAAGAAAGTAAACAAGATATTAGGGAATCAACAACAAAACAAAATAAACAAGATATTAGAGAACAAAATAAATAAAATAACATAAAAGAAATTAAACAAAATATAAAAAACAATAAGAAAGGATGTTGAGGTTAGAGAATCCACTCTTGGTGTTATGCTAAGATTAATCTTGTTTTATTACACAATTGAAATCCACACATAAGGGAGGTTCCAATCGGAAGGTTTAGCAATTCAGTCCAAATTGTCCAACGTCCATAGCATATGATATTATGTTCATTTGGTGTCCTCAAAACTCATAAAAAGAGTCCAAGCATTCCTTATGCCAAGGTATATGTCTACAACAAATCAAGGTTATGAAACCAAGCATTTACTGTGCCATTTTCATTGTCAATAATGAATCAAGATCTCTACTTTGCAAGTATGATTTTAAACCAAAAGAAAATATTATCTATGCTAGTGCTTATAAATGATGATTCATTTTAGCTCATGTTTAAGAGACTAACCTTAGCATTTACCAAGAGCTTCACCTCATCACCTCAACAATATGATTAGCAACACATACTAGATATGAATAAAATGAAAAGAAATGTAAGAAGCATAAGTAAATAAAAAAGAAAACTAGAGAAAGGAAAGAAGAAGAAAACTTAGAGAATTTTATTACAATGGCTATCCTACCAATGTATCAATGTATCCCAATACTCATCCAAGGCCCTCTATTTATACACATTTTGGAGGGCTAAATGACAAGAGACAAGCTTTACAAATTTCAAAGGTAGGTATAATAGGTGGGTGCATTTTTCTAACAATTTTCGTCATATTGTATGACAATTCTGATCAGCCAGCTTGATGGTCGATTTTGTCAATGTTGGAGGCTCGATCTGATAAAATGGTCTTCTAGAAAAATATACCCATATCAGTTACGGATCCATAGCCGTTGGAATCAGATCATTTGCGCACGTGGATCGGGAGATATGGTCAAAATACCAAAACGGTGCAGAACAGACGTCATTGCACATCAGCCAACTTGATGGTCGATTTCGCTAGGGAAAACGACTCCGTTTCAAGAAGTGTAAAACATGAAAAAGATAGATATGCCTCTTAGCTTTGCAGGGATACAAAGTTCAGCCTTATTGCTTCAGTGAAACTCGAGATATAGCTGATATGGCAAAAGGTGTCGGAACTGGAACTGAACTGGATTTGCCCTTAATTCTAGTAATCTGAAATCACTCAAAGAAACTTGTGAAAAACACCAAATTACATAAAAATATAAAAGATCATAAACACAATTAGACTAAACAATAATAACTCGTATTTGACACAAAACAATAATAAAACATAACTAAAAACTATATAATTATACGAGTTATCACACCCCCATACTTAGATTGTTGCTAGTCCCTAGCAACGACTCAATAAAAATAAAATAAGAAAATCTAATCTAATCCATTTTCGTAGGAAATCACGGTGGCACTTAGCATGTGACACAAGCCTTTAAACCCCTAGGTGTCCCTAGTGGACGAGTTTAGTCTCGTGAGGGTTTACTAGGACGATACCCACAAACATTGAAGACATAAGAAAAACTAAAAATAATAATTATAACTAATCCTTCCAATATAAATTAGAGATAATCATTGGACAAGTCTTAAAAACTAATCAATAGCTTAAAGAATTTCACAAAAATTTTGCTTGAATGTAAATAAATGAGTTAAGCCAATATTAACATAACATATTTCAATCAAAATAGTGTATATTCAAACTTAATCTCAACTTCTCACATGGGATACTCTCTTGATTTTCACTCTTTAAAGTAGTGGTAAAGTGTTTACACTCAATCAATCTCATGAAAACACTTCTACCATATGCTTGCTTGTCCACCTATTCTCCACTATTTAGATCATACAACTTCATAAATCAAGAGGTCTTTATTCAAGGTTGTAATGGGGCCAAAGGGTTATAATGTGGTTAAAGAACAAAAGGATAAAGATATCACAAAGGTTCCAAAGAGTTCATAGATTTTAGAGACATAATAAGATCATACAAATAAAACTTCTCAAAACTCTTATAAAGCACATAATAACATAGGCTAAATATTCATGTTGAGCCTTTGCATCATTCTAACCAACTTTGTAACATCTTTTTCTAGAAGTTCAAGAGAAGATTTTTTTTTTTTTTTTTTTTTTTTTTTTTTTAATATGGGAATGTATTTGACAATGATCCCTTTCTTTTTCTCTTGACTTTTTCTTTTCTTTTCTTCCCCCACACTTATCTTTTGTTTCTAACCCAAATTTTCAAATAAAAATATCCCTTGTTTTTTTGCAATATGTCTCAAAATATAAAATTCATCTTTAGAACAAGGGTAAGGATATAAGTATATTTAGGCTAGGTGTAAGTTGTGGTTACCAATAAAACATCATATTTAATGTAGGCTCAAATTGGCTCACTAGTGGGGATGTTCTCTTAGAACATTAATAATGGATGGCTGTTTGGCTCTGGTTATAATCCTAATGCCTCTATCATATTCATGTTGTCACATGTATCAATATAGTCTCAAACGGTTTAAAGCAAGTTCTAGAGAATCATGTAATCATAAGAGCACTCAAGAAAGAAATTAGATTGATTTGTATAATGCATCAATCATTATAGGCTCAAAAACTCACAAAGATGATTATACAAGTCAGATTAAGTCTAAACATGCTTCTTTCTCAATCAACATATCATATTAACATTGGCTCATAAAAAGGTTGACATCAAGCTCAATTCTCATGAAAATCTTCTCACTAATAAATCTGTTTTAGACTTATGCAATTCATATCTCATCATTGTATTGAAAGTAACTAAAAAAAAAAACACACTAAGTCTAAACATGCCTTTTTTTTTTTTTTTTTTTTTTTTTTTTTTTTTTGTTTTTTTTGTTTTTTTGAAGAAGAAGATTAAATCAAACTGACAAGGTATGTCTCAAGTCTCCCTTACTCAGACCTTGTTCAGAATGAATACTTCTAAATGTCTTAAAACACAACAAAATTTTTTTTTTTTTTTTTTAGCAAAATATGTCCCTTACCCCCTACTAAAATATGACATTGTCCCCAATGTCAAATTTTAAAGGTAGAATTTAGGAGATATTACCTGCAGAGGTTGCTAACCACTTATTATAACTGAGACACAACAAACAAAATGTTAGATAATGTCACAAAGACAAAGTGCAATCCACTCCTTGCTCGTCCATATCTCTTTTTCTTTTTTCGAGCGTTTGCGAAACAACCGTAGCAGATAAACACTCATAAGCTTGTAGCTTTTTGAGTAAATCTTCAATGGTTGTAGCAGAAATTATGGTTCTCCTTGCCTCTGAAAACATGAATCCATTATCCACAGCATTATCTAAATATGAAAGCAAATTACTAAAATAACCATTAATATTAAGCAAACCAATGGGTTTCTTATTTGTGACCAAAGATGACCAAGAAGCCACGCAAGCTATTTCTTCCAATGTACCCAGACCTCCTGGTAAAGCAATGAATGCATCGGCAGAATGGTACATGATTGTTATCCGTTCAGGGATACTCCAGACTTGTATTTCCTTACCCACGGTAGGTCCACAAAAATCTGTGAATAGTTTTGGCACGATTCCTAGAACTGGACTTCCTCCGGCGTGTGCTGCTGTAGCGACTGCTCCCATTAAACCCGTACTACCGCCTCCATAAATCAACTGGATCTTTTGTTGGGCAAGTATTACTCCAACTCTTATGGCTTCATCAGCGAATATGTTATTTTTCCCTGGATAAGCACCTCCAAAGACACAAATTTTTTTAATGCGCTGGGACGAAGTGCTTTCCATTTTTTTTTCTTTTTCGAGTGCCTGAAAGAGAATGAGTACATGGTGTAATATATAGAGGACTGAGTAGTGAATCAGACAAGAGTAATAATGTCGCCGAAAGTGTATTTGACCTGTCAGAAGAAAATGTTAACCTAACAAAAGATTTTTGCGTGATTTCAGGAAGAAAATCAAAAAGAGAAGAAAAATCAACCGTAAAAGTCAAAAGTAATAATGTCGCCGAAAGTGTATTTGGCATCTTCCTCTGGTTTTACGTCCAGAAACGGCTTAAACGCCTTCTATGAGTCGAGGATATGCTTCCCATCCAGTTTTCTTACAAGCTGGCAAACAGGGTCTTTTATCATCAGATTCCCAAGATGTTGCCATTCCCTTTGGAATTGCGGCCATAAATCAAGAATTTCTCTTTGTACGTCTCCACTAGGATGCGTCTCAAGAGAAAGTTGGATATTACCCAAATTCTCCTTACTCAGTCCATCCTTAATGAATTCAATTTTATCATCTCGATTAGAGGACGGAATCCCAATAGAACGACATTTACCGTTACACGTCCATCGTGCACACTTGTGGCAATTTGAACTCATGCGCTTTGCTCGTCGCTTCTTTGCATAAGTGCTTCTACCTGTACCTGGTAAATGCAAAACAGGAAGATATTCATCTTCACGTACCTTGGCTTCAATTATCCAACGTATGTCTTCAGGAATCCCTTTGTTCATAAGCATTCTTAATCTTTCTAATCGAACTTGGTAAAGCTTCAGTAAAATATTCCGAGGAAAAGGAGGAAATCGTTTCTGCAATCTTTTGAGAATATCATCCATCCTGAAAAAAAATGAAAAAGAAATTGAAAGAGAAATTTATATACAATATCAGTTTTGTGGGTAGCTGATGGAACCGACTTAAATAATCACGGAGTACCGTTATCCGCCTTTTAACCGGGGTTAAAAAAAAACTGTATTTTTTTTTTTTTTTTTGGAAATTAGTAAAAATTATATTTACATCTAGTTATTTTCAAAACAAGGATCAGAAAGAAAAACAACCTCTTCTTGAGTAACATGATTTTCCAAAACGAGTTTGAGTCTTTGTCCATTTACCTTGAATACGTTACCATTTTGAGGATTCTCAATGTCAACTGCTCCATAATGATACACATGCTTAACCACAAATGGGTCAGTCCATCTTGATCTCAACTTACCAGGAAATATGTGAAGTCTAGAATTATAAAGTAGAACTTTTTGCCCAACATCAAATGTTTTTCTTGAAATTAACTTGTCATGAAAGGCTTTAGTTCTTTCTTTATGAATTTTAGAATTCTCATATGCATCATTTCTGAGTTCCTCAAGTTCATTTATGACTGGAAAAGTTTCATTCTCACCCAAAAAGGAATATTTTAGCTCGGATGGCAATGGTTTTAAATCCAGCTTGGGTGGTTCAATAGTTGATGGTACAGTGACATTTGTGAGTGATGGAAGTTCCTCAAACTTTTGTTTCCAACAATGCTTAACCTGAAAAGAATTTAACAAAGAATCAGTGTGTGAAATTTCTGAAGCATTATCAAACTCACATTCAATTAAATAAGCTTCTAAAGGATCATGGAATGTGGTAGTGGTGAGATGTTCATGAACAAGTTCTTCAATGAAATCCACTTCATGTACTTCTGAATCATCACCAGGTTGCTTGCAAGTGTTGAACACATTTAATTCTAAAGTCATATTTCCAAAAGAAATGTTCAACATACCATTCCTGCAATTTATCAGAGCATTAGAAGTTGCAAGAAATGGACGGCCTAATATAACAGGAATTTGAACATTTGGATTTGAAACAGGATGTGTGTCCAAAACAATAAAATCAACAGGGAAGTAAAAATTATCAATTTGAACCAAAACATCTTCAACTATCCCTCGAGGAATTTTTACAGAACGATCAGCTAGTTGAAGTGTAACAGGTGTTTCCTTGAGTTCACCTAAACCTAACTGTTGATAAACAGAAAAAGGCAAAAGATTAACACTAGCACCAAGATCAAGCAATGCACGTTCTATTCTAGTGTTTCCAATGATGCATGAGATTGTTGGACATCCAGGATCTTTGAATTTTGGTGGAGTAAGGTGCTGAATGATTGAGCTCACACTTTCCGTCAAAAATGCTTTCTTTTGTACATTATGTTTCCTTTTAACTGTGCACATGTCCTTCAAAAATTTAGCATAAGATGGAACTTGTTTGATTGCATCCAATAAAGGAATGTTAATCTTAACTTGTTTGAAAAGTTCATAAATTTCTGCATTTTGATTCAAATTCTTTATTGTTTGCAACCTTTGAGGAAAAGGAGCAGGATGCATACCTTTTTCTTTGTCCAAATTTTCAAGAAGTTCAGACTTACCATCATCCTTACCATTACTTTTCGGAGGGGAAAGAGGATCTTGGTCTTTTGATGGAATCTTTTTGTCAATTGCCTTTCCACTTCGAAGAGTTGTGATAGAACTGGCATTTTCCTGTTGAGTTTCATTGGAGCAAGAAACAAGACATTGAGTAGAAGGGTTAGGCTGAGGTTGAGCAGGAAACTTACCTTTTTCTTGAGTGCGTAATGAAGCTGTCAATGTGGACAAGGTGTTTTTGATCTCATTGATGTCCTGTGAAGTCCGGCTATTCACATTTGCTTGTGTTTGCATGAATGCTTGCAATGTCTCTTCCAAGGTTTGTACACGTGAAGGTTGATAGGAAAAAGTGTTACCCGGCTTTTGAGATTGTGGTACCTGAACATGATTATTATTCCGCCAACTGAAGTTGGGATGATTTCTCCATTCAGGGTTATACGTTTCAGAGTAAGGCGAAGGAAAAGGCTTTTTAAATGTGTTTATGGAATTTACTTGATCATGCAACGCTTCTTTAAGAATGGGAATGTTTGGGCATTCAGAAGTGGGGTGTCCCATGATTTCACAAATTCCACAACTTTCTTCATTTTTAACCGTTTTGACTTCTTTTACTTCTCTAAGTTCCATGGCTTCAATCTTTCTAGCCAAATTAGCTACTTTAGCTTTTATCTCATCTTCTTGACTAAAATGATATTTTCCTCTGTTAGAAACAAGATTAGATCTATTGGAACTTTCAGAGGAATTATCTGTGTGCCAGGCTTGAGAGTTATCTGCCAAATGGTCTAGGTAGTCAAAGGCTTCTTCAGGTTCTTTTTCTAGAAACTCACCGTTACACATTGTTTCAACAAATTGTTTAGTTTCGGGAGTTAAACTTTCATAAAAGAAACTAATAAGACGCCATTTTTCAAAACCATGATGTGGACAAGAACTTAACAAATCTTTAAAACGATCCCAGCACTGAAAAAATGCTTCATTTTGATTTTGATTGAAATTTTGAATCTGTCTTTTCAAAGCAGTAGTTTTATGTGCTGGGAAAAATTTCTTTAGAAACTCAGTTTGTAATTCTTGCCATGTGCCAATTGACCTTGGTTTTAAATTATGAAGCCAAATTTTTGCTTTATCTTTTAAAGAAAAAGGAAATAATTTTAGCTTGACAATTTCATTTGTACATTGTTGGTCATTAAAGGTGACACATACATCTTCGAAGTCTTTTAGAAACGAGTAAGCACTTTCCGATTCCAACCCATAGAAATTTGGAAGCAAAGCTATCATACCTGGTTTAAAACGAAAGTTGTTTGCATTGAGAGGAAAAATAAAACAAGAGGGTGATGAGCTTCGAGTTGGTTGCAAGTAGTCACGCATGGTGCGTACTTGTCTGTTCTCATCTTCAGCATGAACACTTTCATTGTCAGCCATGGTAGGAGTTGTATTAGAAAGATTACCTGAAAAAGTTTCACAATAAAATCTAACTAAACGACGAGATCTAAAATCACGTCGCCAAACAAGCATAAAACAAAGTTAATATACAAAATAGGCGGTATAACCAGCCAATAAAAATAAAACAAAGTTAATATACAATATAAATATAAATATATAGAAAATTAGGCGGTATAACCAGCCAATAAAAATAAATATAGGCGGTATAACCAGCCAATAAAAATAAATATACTTATAAACTTATATACTTAGTATTGCCTCCCCGGCAACGGCGCCAAAAACTTGATGGAGACTCAATTAAGAGTTGTAAACCCAAGTGCAGGTTATGTTCAAGTAATAAATTCTCGGGTGTCCGAGGTCGAACCACAGGGAAGCGTACTAGTAAGTATAAGTTTATAAATATATAAGAAAAAGAAAGTAAACAAGATATTAGGGAATCAACAACAAAACAAAATAAACAAGATATTAGAGAACAAAAT
The DNA here is from genome assembly GCA_030761205.1 of Fremontodendron californicum. Classification (NCBI taxonomy): domain Eukaryota; kingdom Viridiplantae; phylum Streptophyta; class Magnoliopsida; order Malvales; family Malvaceae; genus Fremontodendron; species Fremontodendron californicum. Next base: position 8,400,465 of record JAULJL010000032.1, read on the forward strand.
AAATAAAATAACATAAAAGAAATTAAACAAAATATAAAAAACAATAAGAAAGGATGTTGAGGTTAGAGAATCCACTCTTGGTGTTATGCTAAGATTAATCTTGTTTTATTACACAATTGAAATCCACACATAAGGGAGGTTCCAATCGGAAGGTTTAGCAATTCAGTCCAAATTGTCCAACGTCCATAGCATATGATATTATGTTCATTTGGTGTCCTCAAAACTCATAAAAAGAGTCCAAGCATTCCTTATGCCAAGGTATATGTCTACAACAAATCAAGGTTATGAAACCAAGCATTTACTGTGCCATTTTCATTGTCAATAATGAATCAAGATCTCTACTTTGCAAGTATGATTTTAAACCAAAAGAAAATATTATCTATGCTAGTGCTTATAAATGATGATTCATTTTAGCTCATGTTTAAGAGACTAACCTTAGCATTTACCAAGAGCTTCACCTCATCACCTCAACAATATGATTAGCAACACATACTAGATATGAATAAAATGAAAAGAAATGTAAGAAGCATAAGTAAATAAAAAAGAAAACTAGAGAAAGGAAAGAAGAAGAAAACTTAGAGAATTTTATTACAATGGCTATCCTACCAATGTATCAATGTATCCCAATACTCATCCAAGGCCCTCTATTTATACACATTTTGGAGGGCTAAATGACAAGAGACAAGCTTTACAAATTTCAAAGGTAGGTATAATAGGTGGGTGCATTTTTCTAACAATTTTCGTCATATTGTATGACAATTCTGATCAGCCAGCTTGATGGTCGATTTTGTCAATGTTGGAGGCTCGATCTGATAAAATGGTCTTCTAGAAAAATATACCCATATCAGTTACGGATCCATAGCCGTTGGAATCAGATCATTTGCGCACGTGGATCGGGAGATATGGTCAAAATACCAAAACGGTGCAGAACAGACGTCATTGCACATCAGCCAACTTGATGGTCGATTTCGCTAGGGAAAACGACTCCGTTTCAAGAAGTGTAAAACATGAAAAAGATAGATATGCCTCTTAGCTTTGCAGGGATACAAAGTTCAGCCTTATTGCTTCAGTGAAACTCGAGATATAGCTGATATGGCAAAAGGTGTCGGAACTGGAACTGAACTGGATTTGCCCTTAATTCTAGTAATCTGAAATCACTCAAAGAAACTTGTGAAAAACACCAAATTACATAAAAATATAAAAGATCATAAACACAATTAGACTAAACAATAATAACTCGTATTTGACACAAAACAATAATAAAACATAACTAAAAACTATATAATTATACGAGTTATCATTCAACACCTGTCGGGATAGTGTATGTAGTTAGTCGAGTTTTGAAAGGGTGTGATATTGAGATTGGCGGGGAGGTGTTCATAGCTGATCTAGTGATACTAGATTAACTAGAATTTGATGTGATACTGGGTATGGATTGGCTAGCTGCCAGTTATGCTGTATTAGATTGTTTTGAGAAGGTTATTGCCTTCTAGATACTAGGGAAATTAGTTTTAAATAATCAGGGAGATCGAAGTATGAATACAAGAAGAATGATATCGGTCTTAAAAGTTGAGAAGTTGTTAAACAGTGGCTGTCAGGGCTATTTAGCCTATGTGTGCAATTTTGAAGGCAAGGTTCCGGATTTGGATAAGATACCAGTAGTATCTGAGTTTCCAGATGTATTTCCAGAGGAGTTACCCGGACTTCCTCCTAAGCGAGAGATTAATTCTGTATTGATGTGTTGCCAGGAACCCAGCCTATTTCAATTTCCCCTTACCGTATGGCTCCCCTTGAGTTGAGGGAATTGAAGGTACAACTTCAGGATTTATTGGACAAGGGATTCATACGCCCGAGTACTTCACCCTGGGGTGCTCCGGTATTGTTTGTTAAGAAGAAGGATGGATCCCTGCAGCTATGTATTGACTATAGGAAACTTAATAAGGTGACTATTAAAAATAAGTACCCACTGCCGAGAATTGATGATTTGTTTGATCAGTTGCAGGGAGCTAGTTGTTTTTCTAAGATTGATCTTCGATCAGGTTATCATCAGCTCCGTATTCGGAGGGAAGATGTGCCTAAGACTGCTTTTCGTACGCGTTATGGGCACTATGAGTTTCTTGTAATGTCTTTTGGACTGACTAACGCCTCTGCAGCTTTTATGGATCTAATGAACATGGTGTTTAGACCCTATTTAGATCACTTTGTGATAGTGTTTATTGATGATATCTTGGTGTATTCATGAACTGAGGATGATCATAGCCAGCATCTTAGGGTGGTGCTTGAGACCTTGAGAACACACCAGTTATATGCTAAGTTTTCAAAGTGCGAGTTCTGGTTGAGTAGTGTAGGATTCCTTGGACATATTGTATCCAAGGATGGTATTAGTGTGGACCCTAAAAAGGTGGAGGCAGTGTGTGACTGGAAAAGGCCTACCACCGTTATTGAGATTTAGAGTTTCTTGGGGCTGGCAGGGTATTACAGGAGGTTTGTTGAGAATTTTTTGAGATTGGCAGCTCCATTGACTAGACTTACACAGAAGGATGTCAAGTTTGAGTGGTCAAACGAATGTGAGAGGAGCTTTCTAGAGCTCAAGGAACGTTTGACTACTGCTCCAGTTTTGACATTATCGACGGGATCCGGTGGATATGTTGTATATTGTGATGCATCCAGGGTTGGATTGGGATGTGTGTTAATGCAGGGTGGCAAGGTTATAGCATATGCCTCAAGGCAATTGAAGAAGCATGAGTAGAATTATCCTACACATGATTTGGAGTTAGCAGCCATTATCTTTACATTAAAGATATGGCGACATTACTTATATGGCCAGTCATGTGAGATATACACTGATCAAAGAGTTTAAAATATATTTTTGATCAACGGGAGTTAAATTTAAGACAGAGGCGGTGGTTGGAGTTACTCAAGGATTACGATTGAACTATCCTTTATCATCCAGGTAAAGCCAACGTTGTTGCTGACGCTTTGAGCCGTAAATATATGGGAAGCATGGCTTACTTGTCCCTAGAGAAGAGACAGTTGCCTAAGGCTATTCAGGATTGTTTGAGAAGAGGTGTTACCTTGAGTTTTATCGGGACTGGTGCACTTATTGCACATGTACAGGTTAGATCCTCCTTATTAGAGGAAGTGAAAGCAAGGCAGCATGTCGATGCTTTTTGTACTGAGACGATAACTAGTGTGAAACAGGGTAAGGAAGATGGATTTCAGGTAGATGAAGAGGGAACTCTCTGTTTCCATAGTCGATTTTTAGTCCCTGAGATAGAGGGAATTCGAGGTAAGATCCTTGATGCAGCACACAATTCATCATATACGATGCATCCTTGTGCTACCAAGATGTACCGTGATCTTAAGCAGTTCTACTGGTGGCAAGTCATGAAACGTAATGTAGCAGATTATGTGGCTAAATGCCTAATATGTCAGCAAGTAAAGGCTGAACATTTGAGACCAGCTGGTCTATTACAGAGCCTTGAAGTGCCAGAGTGGAAATGGGATCATGTTACCATGGATTTAGTGACTGCTTTGCCTAGAACTAAGACAGGATATGATTCTATTTGGGTGATTGTCGACAGATTGACTAAGTCGGCACATTTTATTCCAGTGAAAACTACTTATCTTGCTAATAAGTATGCTAAGCTTTATTTGGATCGGATTGTGCCTTTACATGGTGTACCATTATTGGATATATCAGATAGAGGTTCGCAGTTCACAGTGAGATTTTGGAGATCATTCCAGGAGGCCCTCGGTACGCAATTGCGGTTTAGCACTGCTTTTCATCCCCAGACAGATGGACAGTCCGAGAGGACTATATAGACCCTTGAGGATATGTTGCGGGCCTGTGTATTAGATTTTGAAGGGAATTGGGATGATCATTTACCTGTGATTGAGTTCGCTTATAACAACAGTTATCACAGCAGTATACAGATGGCACCATTTGAGGCACTATATGGTCAAAAGTGTAGATCACCTGTTGGTTGGTTTGAGGCAGGCGAGTATCAGCTACTTGGTCCAGACATTGTGCAGGATGCAGTGCAAAAGGTTGGAATAATAAGAGAGAAGTTGATGGCTACCCAAAATCGGCAAAGGGTCTATGCTGATAACCGGAGACATGAGTTAGAGTTTGATGTTGGAGATTATGTGTTCCTAAAAGTTTCACCTTTCAAGGGGGTTATGAGATTTGGGAGACGAGGAAAGTTGAGTCCAAGGTACATTGGACCATTCCAGATATTGAGTCGTAAAGGTGCGGTAGCATATGAGTTAGCGTTACCTCCAGACTTGCGCTATGTACACCCCATATTCCATGTGTCTATGTTGCAAAAATACATTCCAGATGATTCACATGTTTTACAGCCACAGACAACACAGATAGACTCCCAGTTAACATATATTGAGGAACCCGTAGCCATAGTAGATCGTCAAGTGCGAAAGATGTGGTCCAAGGAAGTTCCTACAGTTAAAGTTGTGTCGCAGTATCACAATACGCAGGAGGCTACGTGGGAGCTTGAGGACGAGATGAAACAGTAGTACCTCCAGTTATTTCAAACATAAGGTAATTCTTTATAGGTTAATTTTATGTAAAATTCGAGGACGAATTTTATTAAGGGGGAGAATTTTGAGACCCTCGTAAGCCAGAGATAACTCGGGTTTCCTATAACATTCTAATGGCTTGAAACTACACATGTAAAAGCCACTAGGAAGGATAGCCTATCATGTGGTATACATGTTGTATGATAGATTATAGAATTGGAGGTTAAATCGAGTGGTTAAGCGATTTGACCCTAAAGTAGTTTAAAAATTCAAACTAAAATCGAGAAGGGGAAAAGTCCATAAAATATGATAAATTGAGTGGATATGATGATAATATACGATATAGAACCCATACCTATTATCAGAACAACAATCGACATCAAATTCAAAAAAAAATATGCATTAGGGGTATTTTGGTTATTTTACACCCCTTTTCATTTTTAGTTTTAGAAATGGTATAAATGGAATTCTTGACTATATAATATGTTAATATGACATTTGGATCAAATATTTGGCATTAAAACGAAAAAAAACGAGACTAGAATCGATAAAATTAGAAAATTGTGACGTTGTCGTACTTTTCAGAAAAAATATGGTTCAAAACTTATTGTTATCGATCCGAACACATGGATAGATGTCTTAACACCCAAGAAACATGAATAGGTTGAGAAAAAATGAAAAAAAAAATCTCGAACATCACGTTTTGTAGGGCATGTGCAAAAAGTCAAAGTTGGTCAACTCTTTTGACCAAGCTTAGGCAAGATTAAGAACATGGGATAATTTCCCATAAATTTTCAGCCAAAATAAGAAGACATCACGTCTTCTTCTTACTCTTTATGCCTTAGACATTTTCTAACCAAAAACTTCATTAAATCTTACTAAAACTTTCTCTCTCCTCCAAATTTCAAGTGAAATCACCAAATATTGCAAGGATTTCACTAAGCCATAGGTAATTTCATGTTCTAAGCTTGATTTTGATATTAGATTTTGAAGAATTTATCTCTACCTATGAGAAATCATTTTGGCTGAAAATTGGTCGTGGTGAACCACCATGTTGCCGCCACTTTTTCCGTTACGGGAGGTGTTCCTCCGCCTCCTTAAACCGTAAATTAGTATCGAATAGCTTTGAATCAAAATTTAGAGGCTAAAACAAGCTTGGCTAAAACCCTAGCTTGCCCATGAAGTGGTGCTACCACCTTCCTTGGTTGTCCGAGGCCACCGTTAGCTTCGTTGTTATTGTGTGAACAACTTTCCAATTGATTGTTGCTCCGAATTTTGACTCGAGCTAAGTGTAGGAATTTATTTGTAAAAATTCTTAAGTTGGAAAATTTGAATAGCAGCTAACTAGAATAAATAGTTAGAATTTCAATGTCCCGTAGTTGAGAAGTATTCACAGAATATCCTGATGATTCCATAGGTACTCATATTGCAGAGTTTGCCCGGGATCGTGACAAAGCCACAAAAGTGCCGCTTTAACACTCAGACTAACACAGTGAGTATTCAAGTTAATCTAGGAGGTAGTTGTTGTTTTATTTGCATTGTTGATTGATATGGATATTGAAACATGAAAGATTGCTCCGATTACGAAAATGGTAAGTTTCGAACCTTACGCGGATGAAAGGCGTAAGTGTGGTGTTAATATGATTACATGAGGTAAGTGTTGTGGAGTTGAATAATAATGAATTATATTTTATAGGATGGTTGAGTATTTAAGGATAGTTAGATATTGTAGATTAAAAGGTTATGCACATAAGTTGTTTGATAAAAAATCTAAGTGAAACTGTAATGCTTTGAAAAACATAAGTAGAAATATGTTAGTGTAGAGATTGTTTCCTAGCATAGTGTATATATATATATATACATATATATATATATATATTACTCCATGATATAAGAGAATTAATATATCATGCTATTATTGTACGGACAAAGTGATGTCCGGGATGCTATTATTATAAGGACAAGGAGATGTCCGGGATGCTATTATTGTACGGACAAGGTGATGTCTGGGATGCTATTATTATACGTATAGGGTGATGTCCGGGATACTATTATTGTACGGACAAGGTGAAGTCCGGGATGCTATTGTTGTACAGACAAGATGAGTCCGGGAGGATATGGATAAGATAGTCCAGGATGACAAATATTACGAACTAGTAAAAGTCCGGGATGTTTTGATGATATAGAAATGATAAATTCTTAATTAATGATTGTGGAGGTATACACGTAAAATCGATTGTTAAATGTTTTTGGCTACCGATTTAGGCTGGCCAATGGCCTATTTATATTCAGCACTCAGCATGGAAGATTTCATATTGGACAAATAATTTTTATAAGTCCCAGAATAATTTTTAAATATTACTTTTCGGTTAATTAGTCATACTTGATATGTCATGTTTATGCTTTAATGAGTATACTTAGGCTTCGGAGGTAGCGGCATACCTTGTCTTTGGCCGATCACATGCCCTGAATTTGGGTGTGACATAATCGGATAAAGCCCATGGAACATAATGGCCTTGCAAAGGAATTATAAATAGTTATAATTATGAGATCCTATGCATCAAAGCCTTGTTCCTCAAACTATTCCTGATGATCGTATTGCCAAGACGAGGCATTGGCAATGCTCAAAGATTGGTATATGTTAAGCCTCTCATACTGGTTGAAGTATGGGATACTTGGGATAATATATAGGTGCTTGTCTATTGAACAAGTTCACTGAACATGGCCCACCAAGAGAACTTTATTTGGTAAAATATCACTATAATGTCTATGATAATGTTCTCTTAGTACCAGTCATGTAAATTAGTCTTCAGACTTGTGATACCGGGTCATCTTGTATGGAGAGTGTCATACTTAGATTTCATCACGAACGAGTCCCAAACACGAGGTTGCTTATGGTAGGGTGTTATTGGGTATGACATGAACAATACGAACATGAATGAGTGATCCAGAGAGGATTCACCACTCCTTGTGATATTGAAGACATATCTCGTTTGTTCTTGACTATGATTAACTTGATTAAGTCTTTGGCCAAAGCATGACGGATTTAGGAGAAAGTTGTTTCTCTAAATTCATAAGGTTAATCATAAGTTGCGAAGAACTAATATAAATTGATCATGAGTAGACACTGCACCATGCTCATGCGCTATCCGGGATATATGGTGAAAGGACCGTATTACACCGAAAGGCTGGTTGCTGAAAAGTTCTAAAAGGTCACACTGACTTCACAATATTTGGGTGGTCATGAGGGGTTGCTAGATCTCGCTCTTGATCTATGAAAGCAAGTTAATGAGATTAACTTATGTTCATTGCCAACATATTGGGAACTTAGAGGGTCACACACATAATAACAGATATGTATGGATTAAACATGGTATTCTATTAAGGTAAAACTTAATGGAATAAAAGATCTACTTAAGGACTTAATTGAAGAAGTTCAATTGAGATGAATTAAGACATAACTAAGATTTAAGAAATCCAAGGACAATGTCTTACTAAGATAAGAGGAATAAAGAAGTCTTATCTAGTATAGTCGACTTTGACATAGAGATGTGCAAAGTGAATTATGAATGACTATACCATATTGGAATAATATCATGAGATGATATTAATAGATTAATGACATGAATTTTTCATGAGGAGAACGAAATTTAATTGAGAATTAAATTACTTTCGTTTAGAAATTAATCTATCCAATAAATAAGCATGATAAATTAGAATGGGTTCAAAATGACTATTCTAATTTAAGACTGTCCACTAAGAATGGTTGGCCCAACTTAAGGCATTAAGATTGTTGGACCATTATTATTATTAGATAATATAATGGGATCATTAATCCATCTTAGAATTAAATAGTTTAAGTCCAAGTGGATTAATGAAAATCTTGTGCAACAAGTTACAAGTGGCCGGCCAAGCATAGAGAGATAGGGATCAGGGTTTGCCCCACTATATAATCTGATATAGAGGTTATAGCCACCGAAGAGAGTTTGATACTACTTTTATATTCTGATTTTGCTTAAGAAAAAGTTTGGTTTCAAGAAGAGAACCCCTCCTTAGCAAAAAGTTGAAATCCCAACCTCCCTAAGCCCCTTTGTGCTTGCCGCAATTCCTCTTTTCTTGGTGTTCTTTTTGCAGCTTCTTCACCTAGTTGAGTGAGATCGATTAAGGGAGAAAGATACAAGGATATAGACCTTTTTATTGTGATCTTAGGATCAACTTTCTAGCACAAGTGAATCGCCATACCTTAGAGAAGGATCCATCAATTGTTCGTGTGGACTAGCTCTAGAGTAAGGACAATAGTGCTTCTTGTGGTCTTAGACGAGTTGGAAGCTTTGTAGATCTTGGATTCAAAAGCTATTCGAGATTTGGATTTGCAACTTAAGGTTACGATATCTTAAGTAGGTAACTTATAAATCGTATGGGTGATTTAAAGCTATTCGAGATTCGAAACTTATGCAAACACAAGCCTAAGATCCTATTGTACTTCAGGTGCTTCTTTGTTTATTTTCGCTGCACTTTGATTATCATGTTTTTTCATGAGCCCGAAGTAGTGTATTCCCAACACATTACCCACCAACTTGTCATGCTTTCAGAGTATTGACGAATAAAACTGTGGTCTCTTTATTGGTAAGAGTGGGCTGGACCTGAGTAGCTAGATCTCTCCACTTTTGGGCATACTGCTTGAAACTTTTTGTTGACTTTTTCTCCATATTTTGTAGAGACAACCGGTCTGGAACCATATCTAATACATGCTTGTATTGTTCCAAAAAGCCTTAGCCAAGTCCATCCATGTCTTGATCTTGTTCCATTGAGTTGGTTATACCTACGAGTTGCTGATCCGGTTAAACTGTCTTGGAAGCAATGGATCAATAGCTTTTCATTTTCATCCGGTCATCCGTCGGCAATACATTGTCAGATGTGTCGAGGGGTTACTAGATCCATCGTATTTCTCAAAATCCGACACCTTGAACTTCGGTGGGATTATAAGCCCTAGGACTAGGCTTAATTCTATGGCATCCAGACTGCCAAACAGATCAGCTCCTTCTACTAATCGTAGTCTATCTTCCAATAAATGAAAATTTCTCTGTGTGTCTGTCAGTTCGGCCTTTTTTTTTTGGCCATTTTCAGTTTTTCTTGTTCAGCCAGGTTATCCAAGTCTGGGACATCAATGGGGTTCTCTGGGATGTTTCCAATATTTGTGCCAATAGGCACCTGATTTTGTGCTCCTATATAGGGTTGGACATATATAAATGGCATAGCAGCTGCCGGGGGTAGATTCTTAGTACTCTATGATGATTGACCGTTTAACAGTACAGTCTCTGGTCGAGCATCTTGATTCCCTGCCTCTCTTCTTACTGTTGCATTTCAACATGCCCCTTTTCCTGAAGTATGGCGGACATCATTTCCATCATTTTTGTCATCTCTTCTCTTGACTCTTCTTGGGATTTTGCTAACTGCTCTTACAATCTTGCTAATTGTTCTTACAATTCCCTTTGAGCCCTTTCTAATCCTTCAATACGAGCCATCTGTCCCCCTTCCATAGCCCTGGTTCTTGGTCTGGTGTTGTATTGGCACGGGAGTTTTGAGTCTCTCGTAGGATGCCCAATCTTTATACCTTAAGTTTAAATACCATGGATTAGAATTTATTAACATATTCTTTGTGTTTTGTTATGAATGAATGGATGGATGGTTAATATGAAAGAATGAGAAAACATAATAGAATGTAAATGAAATGAATAAATGGATAAATGAATGACTAAGTAAATAAATATGACCAATTAATAAACGTATGAATGCATTTGACAATATTGGCCCCAGGATAATTTGAACCAAATGGTCTTCCATTGATTACTGGAATTAAATACACCAAAGATAAAACAACAAGATCTGTCCACATTGCATAACAACTTTGCCTAAGACAATCTGGCATCTACTGAATAATTTGCCCATCTATTTCTTTTCTATCAAAGTGTCATTACAATTATGATGGTCCTAAAATGACCTCCTCAGATCTCAGACTTTCCTTCATAGTCCCTCTTTTTCGGATTGCTTTGCTTCTTCAACTTTCGATCTGGCCCGTAGTCTTCATTTTCCAACTAACCTATGAATAGTTGAGCAGAAACAGCGATGTGTGAGCTTTCTTTAACTTGCTTCTCTTACTCAAGTCTAGCAGGGCTCTAGATTTCTCCTGTTTCGCTCTCTCTTTCCAGTAGTTGCTCCCTTTTATGAGGTTGTCGACTTCTTTCTGCCATACCCTGGAAGACTTAGCGGCCTCTCCATATTTTAGTTCAAAGCGGAACCTTTTACTTTCCAAGTTTAGTTTCTCGAGATCACCCTTGACAGTATCCCTTTCTCTCTTGACCTTTTCTACTTCCCTTTCCCGAATCGATTCCCTAGTCTTCAAGTCATCGATCTCTTCTTGGAGTCGGGCAACCTCTTTGCTCATTCGGGCCTTTTCTTTTTCAAATTCTGACTTCGCGATTTCTAACTCAAATGGCACTTCTTCCGGTTGTAGATCTGTCAATGAGACGTCCCTCCCATCAGGTGCCAATAGTCTATCTTTAACTCTCCTAGCTCTCCATACCATGTAATCTTGTGTGACATTATCGGCGTATCGAGCCACCTCTACCCGATAAGATTTCTTCCATGTCACTACAATCTCGTGCACTTTTCCTGAGTACCAGTCCTCTCTATAGGCAAATTCTAACTCATTAAGATCATGGGTCCTAGGAGTGAACTGACCAGATTCTGATTGCCTTAGCACCAGCAGTAGTGCATAACTCACATCTCCCATACTCCTAATAATGGGACACATGCCTTGTCTCCACACTTGTACAGCATTGGCATAGGAGCTATCTATGGAGCCCTCCAAATTACCATCTTGGTCTTGAGGTTTCGGAGTATGTTGGTCCACTGTTCTTCAGTCTTATCTTCGGGCCAATCCCTATTGAGAAATTCACTGATCGGTGCAAAGGACTTCCAATAAGGGCTGAGAGAACATTTTTCTTACTTCCGAAAGTGGCTCTGAATCCATATGTAGAGAAGTTGTGCACAACCCACGAAATGCCCTTTTCCTCCCCGTCTACAAAAATTCAGAGATCGAATTGTTTCTGCTATAATTGTCGGGGCCGGGTTTACCCTCTGCCCTAACCTCTCAAAAAGATCTACTACAACCACATCCACGTATCCCAATGTCTTCGGGAAGATAACTAACCCATAGATAGCCAAGGCAAATATGTTTCTAGCCGTCTCCTTGCTAGAATGACTATGGATTAAAGCCCATAGAGTATCCCATGAGATGCATTTGTTTGCTCATTTTCGGACCACGTGACTCTCGACCCAATTTCTTTCCACCCCCATAATTGTGGACACCTTTTTCTTGAAACCCGACGTCTTCGTATCTTTCAAGTAAATACAATCTGGAATGGCATTCTCAATATGCAACAGAGTCGAATATTCTTCGATGGTAGGAGTCATATCCTCTCGGTTGAAGGTGAAGCATCGGTAGGCAGGATTCCAAAACTGTACCACAGTCCGGATTAACTCACCACTGACCTTGACTGGGATTAACAATGCTATGTTGATAACTCATATAATTATATAGTTCTTAGTTATGTTTTATTATTGTTTTGTGTCAAATACGAGTTATTATTGCTTAGTCTACTTGTGTTTATGATATTTTATATTTTTATGTAATTTGGTGTTTTTCACGAGTTTCTTTGAGTGATTTCAGATTACTAGGTTAAATCAAGAATTAAGGGCAAATCCAATTCAGTTCCAGTTCCGACACCTTTTGCCATATCAGCTATATCTGGAGTTTCACTGAAACATTAAGGCTGAATTTTTACAGTGCAAAGTTAAGAGGCATATCTATCTTTTTCATGTTTTACACTTCTTGAAACGGAGTCGTTTTCCCTAGCGAAATCGACCATCAAGTTGGCTGATGTGCAATGACGTCTGTGCTGACCTGTTTTGGTATTTTGACCATATCTTCCAATCCACATGAGCAAATGATCTGATTCCAACGGCTATGGATCCGTAACTGATAGGGGTATATTTTTCTAGAAGACCAATTGATCAGATCGAGCCTCCAACATTGACAAAATTGACCATCAAGCTGGCTGATCAGAATTATCATACAATATGACGAAAATTGTTAGAAAAATGCACCCACCTATTATACCTACCTTTGAAATTTATAAAGCTTGTCTCTTGTCATTTAGCTCTCCAAAATGTGTATAAATAGAGGGCCTTGGATGAGTGTAAGAGTACATTGATACATTGGTAGGATATTAGCCATTGCAATGTAATTCTCTAAGTTTTCTTCTTCTTTCCTTTCTCTAGTTTTCTTTTTCTTTCTTTTTCTTTTCATTTTCTTCATATCTAGTATGTGTTGCTAATCATATTGTTGAGGTGATGAGGTGAAGCTTTTGGTAAATGCTAAGGTTAGTCTCTTAAACATGAGCTAAAATAAATCATCATTTAGTATAGATAATATTTTCTTTTGGTTTAAAATCATACTTGCAAAGTAAGGATCTTGATTCATTATTGACAATGAAAATGGCACAGTAAATGCTTGGTTTCATAACCTTGATTTGTTGTAGACATATACCTTGGCATAAGGAATGCTTGGACTCTTTTTGTGAGTTTTGAGGACACCAAATGAACATAATATCATATGCTATGGACGTTGGACAATTTGGACTGAATTGCTAAACCTTCCGATTGGAATCTCCCTTATGTGTGAATTTCAATTGTGTAATAAAACAAGATTAATCTTAGCATAACACCAAGAGTGGATTCTCTAACCTCAACATCTTTTCTTATTGTTTTGTTTATATCTTGTTTAATTTCTTTTATGTTGTTTTGTTTATTTTGTTCTCTAATATCTTGTTTATCTTGTTTTGTTGTTGATTCCCTAATATCTTGTTTACTTTCTTTTTCTTATATATTTATAAACTTATACTTACTAATACGCTTCCCTGTGGTTCGACCTCGGACACCCGAGAATTTATTACTTGAACATAACCTGCACTTGGGTTTACAACTCTTAATTGAGTCTCCATCAAGTTTTTGGCGCCGTTGCCGGGGAGGCAATACTAAGTATATAAGTTTATAAGTATATTTATTTTTATTGGCTGGTTATACCGCCTATATTTATTTTTATTGGCTGGTTATACCGCCTAATTTTCTATATATTTATATTTATATTGTATATTAACTTTGTTTTATTTCTATTGGCTGGTTATACCGCCTAATCTGTATATTAACTTTGTTTTATGCTTGTTTGGCGACGTGATTTTAGATCTCGTCGTTTAGTTAGATTTTATTGTGAAACTTTTTCAGGTAATCTTTCTAATACAACTGCTACCATGGCTGACAATGAAAGTGTTCATGCTGAAGATGAGAACAGACAAGTACGCACCATGCGTGACTACTTGCAACCAACTCGAAGCTCATCACCCTCTTGTTTTATTTTTCCTCTCAATGCAAACAACTTTCGTTTTAAACCAGGTATGATAGCTTTGCTTCCAAATTTCCATGGGTTAGAATCGGAAAGTGCTTACTCATTTCTAAAAGACTTCGAGGATGTATGTGTCACCTTTAATGACCAACAATGTACAAATGAAATTGTCAAGCTAAAATTATTTCCTTTTTCTTTAAAAGATAAAGCAAAAATTTGGCTTCATAATTTAAAACCAAGGTCAATTGGCACATGGCAAGAATTACAAACTGAGTTTCTAAAGAAATTTTTCCCAGCACATAAAACTACTGCTTTGAAAAGACAGATTCAAAATTTCAATCAAAATCAAAATGAAGCATTTTTTCAGTGCTGGGAGCGTTTTAAAGATTTGTTAAGTTCTTGTCCACATCATGGTTTTGAAAAATGACGTCTTATTAGTTTCTTTTATGAAAGTTTAACTCCCGAAACTAAACAATTTGTTGAAACAATGTGTAACGGTGAGTTTCTAGAAAAAGAACCTGAAGAAGCCTTTGACTACCTAGACCATTTGGCAGATAACTCTCAAGCCTGGCACACAGATAGTTCCTCTGAAAGTTCCAATAGATCTAATCTTGTTTCTAACAGAGGTAAATATCATTTTAGTCAAGAAGATGAGATAAAAGCTAAAGTAGCTAATTTGGCTAGAAAGATTGAAGCCATGGAACTTAGAGAAGTAAAAGAAGTCAAAACGGTTAAAAATGAAGAAAGTTGTGGAATTTGTGAAATCATGGGACACCCCACTTCTGAATGTCCAAACATTCCCATTCTTAAAGAAGCGTTGCATGATCAAGTAAATTCCATAAACACATTTAAAAAGCCTTTTCCTTCTCCTTACTCTGAAACGTATAACCCTGAATGGAGAGATCATCCCAACTTCAGTTGGCGGAATAATAATCATGTTCAGGTACCACAATCTCAAAAGCCGGGCAACACTTTTTCCTATCAACCTTCACGTGTACAAACCTTGGAAGAGACATTGCAAGCATTCATGCAAACACAAGCAAATGTGAATAACCAAACTTCACAGGACATCAATGAGATCAAAAACACCTTGTCTACATTGACAGCTTCATTACGCACTCAAGAAAAAGGTAAGTTTCCTGCTCAACCTCAGCCTAACCCTTCTACTCAATGTCTTGTTTCTTGCTCCAATGAAACTCAACAGGAAAATGCCAGTTCTATCACAACTCTTCGAAGTGGAAAGGCAATTGACAAAAACATTCCATCAAAAGACCAAGATCCTCCTTCCCCTCCGAAAAGTAATGGTAAGGATGATGGTAAGTCTGAACTTCTTGAAAATTTGGACAAAGAAAAAGGTATGCATCCTGCTCCTTTTCCTCAAAGGTTGCAAACAATAAAGAATTTGAATCAAAATGCAGAAATTTATGAACTTTTCAAACAAGTTAAGATTAACATTCCTTTATTAGATGCAATCAAACAAGTTCCATCTTATGCTAAATTTTTGAAGGACATGTGCACAGTTAAAAGGAAACATAATGTACAAAAGAAAGCATTTCTGACAGAAAGTGTGAGCTCAATCATTCAGCATCTTACTCCACCAAAATTCAAAGATCCTGGATGTCCAACAATCTCATGCATCATTGGAAACACTAGAATAGAACGTGCATTGCTTGATCTTGGTGCTAGTGTTAATCTTTTGCCTTTTTCTGTTTATCAACAGTTAGGTTTAGGTGAACTCAAGGAAACACCTGTTACACTTCAACTAGCTGATCGTTCTGTAAAAATTCCTCGAGGGATAGTTGAAGATGTTTTGGTTCAAATTGATAATTTTTACTTCCCTGTTGATTTTATTGTTTTGGACACACATCCTGTTTCAAATCCAAATGTTCAAATTCCTGTTATATTAGGCCGTCCGTTTCTTGCAACTTCTAATGCTCTAATAAATTGCAGGAATGGTATGTTGAACATTTCTTTTGGAAATATGACTTTAGAATTAAATGTGTTCAACATTTGCAAGCAACCTGGTGATGATTCAGAAGTACATGAAGTGGATTTCATTGAAGAACTTGTTCATGAACATCTCACCACTACTACATTCCATGATCCTTTAGAAGCTTATTTAATTGAATGTGAGTTTGATAATGCTTCAGAAATTTCACACACTGATTCTTTGTTAAATTCTTTTCAGGTTAAGAATTGTTGGAAACAAAAGTTTGAGGAACTCAAAAATGATGCATATGAGAATTCTAAAATTCATAAAAAAAGAACTAAAGCCTTTCATGACAAGTTAATTTCAAGAAAAACATTTGATGTTGGGCAAAAAGTTCTACTTTATAATTCTAGACTTCACATATTTCCTGGTAAGTTGAGATCAAGATGGACTGGCCCATTTGTGGAGCAGTTGACATTGAGAATCCTCAAAATGGTAACGTATTCAAGGTAAATGGACAAAGACTCAAACTCTTTTTGGAAAATCATGTTACTCAAGAAGAGGTTGTTTTTCTTTCTGATCCTTGTTTTGAAAATAACTAGATGCAAATATAATTTTTACTAATCTTCAAAAAAAAATACATTTTTTTTAACCCCGGTTAAATGGCGGATAACGGTACTCCGTGATTATTTAAGTCGGTCCCATCAGCTACCCACAAAACTGATATTGTATATAAATTTCTCTTTCATTTTATATTTCATTTTTTTTCAAGATGGATGATATTCTCACAAGATTGCAGAAACGATTTCCTCCTTTTCTTCGAAATATTTTACTGAAGCTTTACCAAGTTCGATTTGAAAGATTAAGAATGCTTATGCACAAAGGGATTCTCGAAGACATACGTTGGATAATTGAAGCCAAGGTACGTGAAGATGAATATCTTCCTGTTTTGCATTTACCAGGTACAGGTAGAAGCACTTTTGCAAAGAAGCGACGAGCAAAGCGAATGAGTTCAAATTGCCACAAATGTGCACGATGGACGTGTAACGGTAAATGTCGTTCTATTGGGATTCCGTCCTCTAATCGAGATGATAAAATTGAATTCATTAAGGATGGACTGAGTAAGGAGAATTTGGGTAATATCCAACTTTCTCTTGAGACGCATCCTAGTGGAGACGTACAAAGAGAAATTCTTGATTTATGGCCGCAATTCCAAAGGGAATGGCAACATCTTGGGAATCTGATGTTAAAAGACCCTGTTTGCCAGCTTGTAAGAAAACTGGATGGGAAGCATATCCTCGACTCATAGAAGGCGTTTAAGCCGTTTCTGGACGTAAAACCAGAGGAAGATGTGAGCCACAATCACAACTACAATAAATGACTTCTCAGCTTTTGGTTTGATTTGCAATAACTTTATTTCGGTTTAATTTACGTGTTGTTAGATTTTTGTAATTATTCTCGTTTTTTTTTTTTTTGCATTGGTCTTTTACGGTTGATTTTTCTTCTCTTTTTGATTTTCTTCCTGAAATCACGCAAAAATCTTTTGTTAGGTTAACATTTTCTTCTGACAGGTCAAATACACTTTCGGCGACATTATTACTCTTGTCTGATTCATTACTCAGTCCTCTATATATTACACCATGTACTCATTCTCTTTCAGGCACTTGAAAAAAAAAATGGAAAGTACTTCGTCCCAGCGCATTAAAAAAGTTTGTGTCTTTGGAGGTGCTTATCCAGGGAAAAATAACATATTCGCTGATGAAGCCATAAGAGTTGGAGTAATACTTGCCCAACAAAAGATCCAGTTGATTTATGGAGGCGGTAGTACGGGTTTAATGGGAGCAGTCGCTACAGCAGCACACGCCGGAGGAAGTCCAGTTCTAGGAATCGTGCCAAAACTATTCACAGGTTTTTGTGGACCTACCGTGGGTAAGGAAATACAAGTCTGGAGTATCCCTGAACGGATGACAATCATGTACCATTCTGCCGATGCATTCATTGTTTTACCAAAAGGTCTGGGTACATTGGAAGAAATAGCTTGCGTGGCTTATTGGTCATCTTTGGTCACAAATAAGAAACCCATTGGTTTGCTTAATATTAATGGTTATTTTAGTAATTTGCTTTCATATTTAGATAATGCTGTGGATAATGGATTCATGTTTTCAGAGGCAAGGAGAACCATAATTTCTGCTACAACCATTGAAGATTTACTCAAAAAGCTCCAAGCTTATGAGTATTTATCTGCTACGGTTGTTTCGCAAACGCTCGGAAAAAGAAAAAGAGATATGGACGAGCAAGGAGTGGATTGCACTCTGTCTTTGTGACATTATCTAACATTTTGTTTGTTGTGTCTCAGTTATAATAAGTGGTTAGCAACCTCTGCAGGTAATATCTCCTAAATTCTACCTTTAGTAGGGGGTAAGAGACATATTTTGCTAATTTAAAAAAAAAAAAAAATTTGATGTGTTTTAAGCCATTTAGAAGTATTCATTCTGAACAAGGTCTGAGTAAGGGAGACTTGAGACTTACCTTGTCAGTTTGATTTCTTCTTTCAAAAAAAAAAGTTTGTTGTGTTTTAAGCAATTTAGAAGTATTCATTCTGAACAAGGTCTGAGTAAGGGAGACTTGAGACATACCTTGTCAGTTTGATTTTAATCTTTTTATGTTTACTTGTTAATTTTTGTTTAGTATTTTAGGATTAATTAGGTTGCATGAGTTTGTTTTGTTTTGAGTCTTAGTTATTCCTATTCTTATGTTATTAGTTCTTTTCTCTTACACATGATTCTTTCATTTGGGTTAATAGACTTACATTGAGGACAATGTAAGAATTAAGTGTGGGGGGAACGATTTAGGATTTCTTTTATTTTTGTCTACTATTTTTTTTTATGAGTCTTTATTATTTTTTTTTTTTTTAATGTGTTCTAGTTCCTTTTTAATACAATGATGAGATATGAATTGCATAAGTCTAAAACAGATTTATTAGTGAGAAGATTTTCATGAGAATTGAGCTTGATGTCAACCTTTTTATGAGCCATTGTTAATATGATATGTTGATTGAGAAAGAAGCATGTTTAGATTTAATCTGACTTGTATAATCATCCTTGTGAGTTTTTGAGCCTATAATGATTGATGCATTATACAAATCAATCTAATTTCTTTCTTGAGTGCTCTTATGATTACATGATTCTCTAGAACTTGCTTTAAACCGTTTGAGACTATATTGATACATGTGACAACATGAATATGATAGAGGCATTAGGATTATAACCAGAGCCAAACAGCCATCCATTATTAATGTTCTAAGAGAACATCCCCACTAGTGAGCCAATTTGAGCCTACATTAAATATGCTATTTTATTGGTAACCATAACTTACACCTAGCCTAAATATACTTATATCCTTACCCTTGTTCTAAAGATGGATTATATATTTTGAGACATATTGCAAAAACAAGGGATACTTTTTGAAAATTTGGGTTAGAACGAAAGATAAGTGTGGGGGAGGAGAGAGGCAAAAGTCAAGAGAAAAATAAAGGGATCATTGTCAAATACATTCCCATATTAAAAAAAAAAAAAATCTTCTCTTGAACTTCTAGTTAAAGTAAAGAAAAAGATGTTACAAAGTTGGTTAGAATGAAGCAAAGGCTCAACATGAATATTTAGCCTATGTTATTATGTGCTTTATAAGAGTTTTGAGAAGTTTTATTTGTATGATCTTATTATGTCTCTAAACTCTATGAACTCTTTGGAACCTTTGTGATATCTTTATCCTTTTGTTCTTTAACCACATTACAACCCTTTGGCCCCATTACAACCTTGAAAAAAAGACCTCTTGATTTATGAAGTTGTATGATCTAAATAGTGGAGAATAGGTGGACAAGCAAGCATATGGTAGAACTGTTTTCATGAGATTGATTGAGTGTAAACACTTTACCACTACTTTAAAGAGTGGAAATCATGAGAGTATAGTGAGAAGTTGAGATTAAGTTGAATATGCACTATTTTGATTGAAATATGTTTTGTTAATATTGGCTTAACTCATTTATTTACATTCAAGCATGAATTTTTGTGAAATTCTTTGAGCTATTGATTAGTTTATAAGACTTGTTCAAAGATTGTCTCTAATTTATATTGAAAGGATTAGGAGTAAATATTTTTAGTGTATGTAGTTTACTTATATTTTAGTTTTTCAATGTTTGTGGGTATCGTTCTAGCAAACCCTCACGAGACTAAACTCGTCCACTAGGGACACCTAGGGGTTTAAAGGCTTGTGTCACATGCTAAGTGCCACCGTGATTTTCAACGAAAATGGATTAGATTAGATTTTCTTATTTTATTTTTATTGAGTCGTTGCTAGGGACTAGCAACAATCTAAGTGTGGGGGTGTGATAACTCGTATAATTATATAGTTCTTAGTTATGTTTTATTATTGTTTTGTGTCAAATACGAGTTATTATTGCTTAGTCTACTTGTGTTTATGATATTTTATATTTTTATGTAATTTGGTGTTTTTCACGAGTTTCTTTGAGTGATTTCAGATTACTAGATAAATCAAGAATTAAGGGCAAATCCAATTCAGTTCCAGTTCCGACACCTTTTGCCATATCAGCTATATCTGGAGTTTCACTGAAACATTAAGGCTGAAGTTTTTACAGTGCAAAGTTAAGAGGCATATCTATCTTTTTCATGTTTTACACTTCTTGAAACGGAGTCGTTTTCCCTAGCGAAATCGACCATCAAGTTGGCTGATGTGCAATGACGTTTGTGCTGACCTGTTTTGGTATTTTGACCATATCTTCCGATCCACATCAGCAAATGATCTGATTCCAACGGCTATGGATCCGTAACTGATAGGGGTATATTTTTCTAGAAGACCAATTGATCAGATCGAGCCTCCAACATTGTCAAAATTGACCATCAAGCTGGCTGATCAGAATTATCATACAATATGACGAAAATTGTTAGAAAAATGCATCCACCTATTATACCTACCTTTGAAATTTATAAAGCTTGTCTCTTGTCATTTAGCTCTCCAAAATGTGTATAAATAGAGGGCCTTGGATGAGTGTAAGAGTACATTGATACATTGGTAGGATATTAGCCATTGCAATGTAATTCTCTAAGTTTTCTTCTTCTTTCCTTTCTCTAGTTTTCTTTTTCTTTTCATTTTCTTCATATCTAGTATGTGTTGCTAATCATATTGTTGAGGTGATGAGGTGAAGCTTTTGATAAATGCTAAGGTTAGTCTCTTAAACATGAGCTAAAATAAATCATCATTTAGTATAGATAATATTTTCTTTTGGTTTAAAATCATACTTGCAAAGTAGGGATCTTGATTCATTATTGACAATGAAAATGGCACAGTAAATGCTTGGTTTCATAACCTTGATTTGTTGTAGACATATACCTTGGCATAAGGAATGCTTGGACTCTTTTTGTGAGTTTTGAGGACACCAAATGAACATAATATCATATGCTATGGACGTTGGACAATTTGGACTGAATTGCTAAACCTTCCGATTGGAATCTCCCTTATGTGTGAATTTCAATTGTGTAATAAAACAAGATTAATCTTAGCATAACACCAAGAGTGGATTCTCTAACCTCAACATCTTTTCTTATTGTTTTGTTTATATCTTGTTTAATTTCTTTTATGTTGTTTTGTTTATTTTGTTCTCTAATATCTTGTTTATCTTGTTTTGTTGTTGATTCCCTAATATCTTGTTTACTTTCTTTTTCTTATATATTTATAAACTTATACTTACTAATACGCTTCCCTGTGGTTCGACCTCGGACACCCGAGAATTTATTACTTGAACATAACCTGCACTTGGGTTTACAACTCTTAATTGAGTCTCCATCATATGTCCCCATAAATCTAAGTGAAGGCTTCTCTTTCTGCTATGTCCCACTGATTCTATATATCCATCAACCCACAGAAATCGTTTTTTCGGATAGTGAGATCAACTTCAGTTGGCAATACTGATACATACCCCACTATCAAACAATCCCCATTATCTTGCTGACCCTCCTCAAAGCATTTCCTCACCACTATATGTTTCTCGACCACTGAGGCCTTTTCGGTTGAATACTATCCCGAGACCAATAACCTTCCTTGTGCAAGATGATGACAAGAATGCATGAAAAAAGAAAGTAAACGAATTAGTAAGGGAAAAATTCAAATAATAGCAAAATAATATATGATCCATATCAATAATTGTCCCTGATGGTGTCAATAAAATTTTGGCATTATGATACCCCTGGGATGGAAAACCAAACTTATTACGGGCGAAATAATGTGCGTTCACATCGCCTGATTTGCAAGGCTTATTCGAAATGTAGAATAGGGGATAAAAGGGTTAAAAACGTCCCTCCATGTGTTCCTAACTCCGGTCCTCTAACTGAATTTTGGCATGGCTTCGCCTAGGTTCACTATATGAGGTTGCGTTAGGTTCTATCGGCTCCAAATTGTTCCTCAATGTCGCCGGCGAAGGCTAGTAAGGCACCCCGATAAAAGCGGGTTCAATTTGTTAGAGTATATTTTCCTAGCCCATGCGGATTGTTAATCACGAAGGCGTAGGTACTTTAATACTCCGGAAGTGTTTCACTAGCCCATGCGGATTGTTAACCACGAAGGCTTAGTTACTTTGCACCCATCTAAAAGGGACGGAACCCAGGAATAGGGCTCATGTTATGCAAATGCACGTGTAGTGTGTGAGGAGGAATGAACAAACCTTTCACCACCTATTCGACAACCCTTATTCTAAATACCCTGATAAGATTAACCAACGTAAAGCATCAATTAAGCAAAGAACAATGATATACAACAAAAAAACCAGAGAACAATAATAATATGCATGTACATAAATATAAACATATTCAAAAACATTTTATTATTTTCAAAATTCTCCTTTTATTAAAAAAAAAAATATGGGAATTAAAATTAAATACCGGATAAAACCGACAAAACCGAGACTTTCGATAACACACGACTAATTTCAGGCCTGACTCTCTAAGTAGTCCCCAGTGGAGTCGCCAAGCTATCGCAACCTAAAAAAAATAACAAGTCACATCGCGAGACATTACTCATTAAGTGTGACATTGGAGAAACAGAGAAAAGGATGACTTAATTCCTCTTGAAATAAAATGAGGGATTGAAAACAACCTCGAAAAAAATGGAGTCGCCACTAATATTTTTTGGCTAGGTGTGATCGGCCACCTATTAAAATCGATTTTTATAAAATATTTTTAAAATTAATTAAAACATTTAAAAAAAAATTCAAAATCTGCGCTTTTAAACCAGAGAAAACAAGAAGCGGGTTTAAGAGTCGGTTACGTGCGGGGAAGGATTAGCACCCCTACAACGCCCGTATAATACGGTACGTTATTAATCATGTGTTATCTCGAGTCTCGTTAAAAGTCGGTTTTAGATTTGGCATTTTAAAATAATTCCCAATTTACAAAAAAATAATCCCATTTTTAATTTGAAAACTTTCCGAAATTTACTAGCACAAATTTTTCTATATTCCCCGGCAGACCCGATAAAACATAAAAAAATTTATTTATTTGGAAAATCTCCGAATCGCTCTCTTTTTGAAAGAAAGATATTTCGTTGTTAATGATAATTGCTGATATCCTCCCCGGCAAACTCAGCAGAGAACTCATGAATTATTTTAACTTGGGAATAACCTTTTTTAAAAAGCATGATTATCTTTATTGTATTAGAAATCATTTTTAAAAAATATGGTTATGAATATGCAAATCATTACTAATGACATGGCAAAAGAGTGAATGACATGGCATATGGATTAATGACATGGCATGCTTGACATGGCAAAATCTATATGACATGGCATAATCTAAATGACATGGCAAAATAATTAATGACATGGCATGCTTGACATGGCAAAATCTAGATGACATGGCATAATTTAAATAACATGGCAAAAGAATTAATGACATGGCATGCTTGACATGGCAAAAAAAAAACACAAAATGATATAGAATATCCACAATTACATCATAACCAAGATAGCAACATGAAATTTAAATCAAAGCAATGACATCACTATGGAATATTCATACATATAGAATTTACATGACTAAGATAGCAAAAATTAGATATCATGGAATATGCATGAACATGGAATATGGAATGCATGGAAATGTATTTCTCCCTTGAAGCAAGGACATCCGTATACCTAAAAAAAGTATCTGACTACCTTTGGAAGAGACCTAAGTTGCATCTTCTAATTTGGACTTGAGTATAAAAAAGTGCAATTTTCGGATGAAAAAGGCCTCATGGCCGAACCCTCTCTCTAAAAGGCTCTATTTTTCCTAGTTTTGAAATCCGGGTTGACCACCCTTGACCCGACTTTTATAAAATCAAATTTTATAATTGAAATGACATGAAAATTAACCAAAAATAGTAGCCAAAGTCCCAAATCAGCCCCCTCTAATTATCCTAACCAAAACAGAAAATTACTATTCCTTAAAAAACAAAATTTAATTCTCACAGGCAGTTTTGAAAATCAATTTTTTTACCCTTCTAGAAAATTTCAAAAAATTCTGAAAAAAATTAGAGCAGACCTAGGACATGTTGACCTCCATGTGAAAAAATCAGCTTAATTTTTGGAGCATGGAAGCTATGACCGAATTTTACCAAAATCAAGACAGTGAATTAAAAACTGCTTTGTCAAAATCCATTGTTTCAACCATGATAAAAAAAAAATCTAAAAATCGTGAGAAAAATACCATGACATCCCTAAATGACTAATGCATATGGTAAAAAATCAATTTATTTTGACCATGGATGAGTAGTAAAAAAAATCCTAAAGTTAGAAAATCCAACTAGTGCAACCTTTCATTTTCCACAAGCATGCTCAAAAGAGCTTGGCTTTGAGCCATTAATTGGCTTAAGTCAAAAATCAAGTAGGGATGTAGGAATGCATGAACAAACAGCAAGATAAATGCATGAAATAAGTGGCATGGCACCTAGGTTAGTGACATAGCAAAATAACCTAGAATGCTAAATGACATGGAAAAATGACATAGCACATGAAAATAACCTAATGTCTAAATGTCATGGAAAATGACATGTCATATGAAAGATGACCTAATATCTAAATGACATGGGAAATGCCATGGCATGTGAAAAATAACCTAAATGCCTAACTGACATAGAAAATGACATGGCATGTGAAAAATGGCCTAATGCCTAAATAACATGGAAAATGTCATGGCATGTGAAAAATGACCTAATGCCTAAATGACATGGAAAATGACATGGCATGTGAAAAATGGCCTAATGCTTAATTGTCATGGAAAATGACATGGCATGTGAAAAATGGCCTAATGCTTAAATGATATGGAAAATGTCATGGCATGTGAAAAATGACTTAAATGCCTAAATGACATAGAAAATGAAATGGCATGTGAAAAATGGCCTAATGCCTAAATGACATGGAAAATGTCATGGCATGTGAAAAATGACCTAATGCCTAAATGTCATGGAAAATGACATGGCATGTGAAAAATGACCTAATGCCTAAATGACATGGAAAATGACATGGCATGTGAAAAATGGCCTAATGCTTAATTGTCATGGAAAATGACATGGCATGTGAAAAATGGCCTAATGCTTAATTGTCATGGAAAATGACATGGCATGTGAAAAATGGCCTAATGCTTAAATGATATGGAAAATGTCATGGCATGTGAAAAATGACTTAAATGCCTAAATGACATAGAAAATGAAATGGCATGTGAAAAATGGCCTAATGCCTAAATGACATGGAAAATGTCATGGCATGTGAAAAATGACCTAATGCCTAAATGTCATGGAAACTTAGTATAGCAAGGATGCTAAATGACATAGCCACAAGATGCAAAGGCATGGATGACTTGGTATGAACAAAATAGTATAGCAATAATACATATGAAAAAAAAAAAATAGCAAGTTAAAGCAAGCAAATAAAGAAAATAGAGGTGAGCTCCACGGTTGGTGCCTTGGACATAGTCCCCCTAACCATTATCTCTTGATTTTCATCAAGGACATGAAGCCTTTCCACCTCTTTATTTTTGTTTATTTTTTGAAAACTAAACCATCAAAGAAAACTATCCTACCACAACCATGCAAGAATAAAATCAAACACAAGGTAAACACAAAAACACTAGTATTCGGCCAAACCAAAAAAAAGTGGTAAAAATTGTTTTTTTTTTTATTATTTTTGATGAAAAGAAGAGATGAAAACCTTCAAAGAAAACTTTAAAACGTTTATTTACATAAAATAAAAAAAAAATATTGGAAATCACATGAAAAAGAAACATGGAAAGAAAAGAAAATGCAAGAGAGTGGTGCCAATGGCTACCTTCAAAGCTTTCTCAAGTTAGCTTTCTCTTCAAAAAATTTCTTTTCCTTTTCTCCAAGTTTTAGCTACTGCCTTCCTCTTTGTAAAATGAATAACTTAATGAAAAATAAAGACCCCCTCTTCGTCCTATAATGCTGGTCGAATGCCCTAAGGTGAGTATGTGCTCTTTTTTTTTTCTCTAAGACATCTGGCATCCATCACAAGGTATACTAGCCAAAGAAAATAAAAATGTCATCTTGCAACCTCATCTTGTCCATTGGATGAAATGATCAGCCTTCCCTTCATGAGCTGGCTGAAAATGCTAGTTAAGAATGTGCTCATCTTTTTACAAAATATCATGGCCATTTGGCATAATCACAAAGGAACTAACCAAAGATTAAAAATGTTTTCTTGCAACTCAATCTTGGCCATTGAATAAAATTAATCAAATCTTAGCCTTCATTCCCTCATGAGCTGGCCCAATGGCCTGAAATGTTCGAGCAACTTCCTCATTTTTAATTTGCAAAATGGCCTTTTCGATTTCTTCAGTAAAATTACATTTTAGCCCCCAAACTTTATTTAATTGCAAACAGACCCCAATTTCGGATTTTCTTTCTCCAATCCCTCCAAATAAATGTAAACTTCAGTTCTAGAGATTTTCATAATTTTTGGAGCTCGTTTTCCATTTTTCTCGGATTTTTCATTAAAATTGCGGATTAGGTCTCCCCGAACTTTGCCTTTTTTCAAATCAGCTCCAATTTGAGATTTTTGTTTTCCAATACCTCCAAATCAATATAAAACTCATTTCTGGAAGTTTTCATAATTTTTCGAGCTCGTTTCCTATTTTTCCCGGAATTTTCTCTTGGAATTTCGGGGTAGTGCACCCCAAATTTAGCCTTTTTCATTTGAGTTCTAATTCTAGATTTTTCTTCACCAAATACCTTCCAAAAATTATAAAATTGAGATCTGAAAGTTTTCATAATTTTTCGAACTCATTTCCTATTTTTCCTGGAATTTTCTCTTGGAATTTCGGATTAGTGCACCCGAACTTTGTCATTTTTCATTTGAGCTCCGATTCTGGATTTTCTTTCTCCAATCCCTTCCATCTGATATAAAATTCAGATCTGGAGGTTTTCGTAATTTTCTGAGCTCGGATTCTATTTTTCTCAGATTTTCCAAGATTGCCCTTTAACCCTCGAAACCTTGGTTTTACTCAAAACAGGTCCGATTTTTGGATTTTCTTTTTCCATTGCCTTTAATATATATTGAATTGGAGTTGGTCCGAAAACGCTTAATTTCTACGATCGAGTTCCTCTTCAATTTGTTCTTTTCCTTTTTTCCAATAGTGAAAATTTCCTCGTTTTTCTGTTTTTCTTCTAACCGGCTCTTCCCTGGGATCCACTTCAAACTGAACCTTGGGCTATTTTGTTTATTCATTCTTCATTACTTGGGGGCTTCAATTTTATCGAATCGGGCCATCTCTGTAGTTTTTTCCAAATTTGCCGAATTAGGTATTCCCGTACACTGAATTTTCGTAACCCATCTTCCGAACTCTATATCTTTCATTGTAGACCTCGTATTATCAAAATTCTTTCACCATTGTTCAATTAAACCTTGAATCTTGATTTTGACTAAGAGTTGACTTTTTCAATGGTTGACTTTTTTGGGTTGACTTTTTCAGAGTTGACTTTTTTCGGGTTGACTTTTCGTGTTGAGCTCTGAATCACAAGTCTTGGAAAACCATCTATGGAATGAGGGGAGTTTCTTTGCATTCTGAGAAGTACAAGGAGGAACTTACCTGGTTTAGGGGGCCCGGACAAAATTGGGTGTCTACAGTTTCACAACGACATTTTCAGACATGCGATATCTTCGGATATTTCAAAATGACTTTTAGATTCGTTACCAATATAACAATTTTTTCACAATAATTTTCTTGTTGTTCTAAAAATATATATAATAAATTAAATTAAGCAACGACATTTAAAAGTCTCTGCTAATATAACAATATTTAGCAATAACTTGTTTTGTCGTTATGTATAAAATAAAAATTAGCAACGAAAAAAATTGTTGTTGCGATTAATACATTGAAAAATTAAATGAAGCAACGACATTTAAAAGTAGATGCTAATATAACAATATTCAGCAGCAACTTGTTTTATCGTTGTGTATAAAATAAAAATTCGCAACGACACCAATTGTCGTTGCGATTAATACCTTGTAAAATTAAATTAAGCAACGACATTTTAAAAGTTGTTACTAATATAACAATATTTATCAATAACTTGTTTTGTCGTTATGTATAAAATATAAATTAACAACGACAAAACTAATCGTTGTGATTAATACCATGTAAATTTAAATTAAGCATCGACATTTAAAAGCCGTTGCTAATATAACAATATTTAGTAACAACTTCTTTTGTCGTTATGTATAAAATAACAATTAGCAACGACAAAAATTATCGTTCGATTAATACTTTGAAAATTAAATTAAGCAACGATAAGACGAGGCTGTTGCAAATATTGTAATTTTACACAACGACAATCCATGTCGTTGCAAATTTTGATTGCTAAAATCTATTTTTCTTGTAGTGTGGACATCAATATTAACCCTAACCCACAGGCTGCCCCAAGCAATCTGGTCTTCATTGGAATCAACCTCTATTTTCTCATTCATCTACCGAGATTACTCCTACTTTCTCATCATCAATCCCAAATGAAGCCCATGGATTTGGACCCAAAAAGGGCAGCATTCAATATTGATAATCAGGCATAGATAGACCATCAAACTCCTTCAGAACTACTAGTGCTTTGTTGAAAGACCAGGGTTGTGTTAACAGAACCTGATCCCACTCCTTCGAGTCCTCAAACTGATAAAGAAGATCTTCTCCTCCACTTCACGAATTGGAAGCCCCTTTAAGAGTCTTCAAATCGTCGAGTAGACGTAACGCATAGCTTCAATATTCACTGCTTTTGATGTCAAAGCTTTCCCAATGAGGCAATTTTTAACCTCCTCCATAGTAGTCTCAACCCATTCTTTCTCAACAACCACCTCATGTTGATCTGCAAGTTTTGCTCACATTGCTTCCAATCCTTCTCTCATTGTCACAGACCCTATATCACCACCCCAATCAAAGACAACTGGAAAAGAAAAAGAAAACAAACCAGACCAGACCAAAAATAACAGAGAAGACAAAATCAACACAATCTTGTGAACTAGACAACACAAAGTCTCACTAGAGAAAGAAAACCTTAGGAGATATAATAATCCCATCTTATTATGTTAGTTTGCAAATGTACCAAGATTTGCTCAAGAGTCGAGCTATCCGTCCGGCCCGACAATCGTAACCCGTATTGGATAGGAATATTTTAAATTCGGGCCGGCCCGGCCCGAATTATTGTTCACTATTTAAAAAAATAATTTTTTTTTAAATTTAATTATAAATATTAATATAAAAATAACTTTTTAATCTTTTAATATTATTGTGAATAATGATATGAATTTTTGGGATCAATCCAAACCCAATCCGACTCGAATCTGGATAAAAAAATAAATTTTTTCCAAACTGCGATCCGACCATGAACACCTCTAATAACTTTATTTTCATGAAGCAAATGCGTTGAAAAGAAATCTGAAAATATATTAATGAGAAACAAATGAGAATTGAGAAGATGTAGGGATTAATAGAACAGCAGCCGTTATACACTAGTCTAGTACATTTGGATTGATTTCTGTTAAATTAGTCGATTTCAGAATCTATTAATTTTTCCAAATCAAGGTCATATCATAGGTTACTCATTTATATATTTGGCAGCGCCATCTATTCGGAAAAATCTATATAATTTGTCATCCTACATGGAGTGATATTATTTCAAAATAACTATCAATCAAAACTTTGACTGCTAAATTTAAGCCGTGGCCTTCCCATTCCATTAAATCAAATAGAATCAGCTTAGCTAGCAATAAAAAGACATTTCGATACACATCACTTCACGCAAAGTTACAATTTTTCATCATGGGCTGAACTGAGTTTGATCAGATTTAGCAAAAAATTTATTTGTCGAGGTTCAGTTCGAATGTAATCCAAGTTCAAAAATTCATTTTAATGTTTGAAATATATTAAATTTTTAAAAATTATTTTTTTATCAATATTTATATATTTTAATAATTAAATTATTTTTATTAATTAAATAATAATTTAAATCAGATCGAATTAATTCGAATTACTAAAATCTTCTTCATCCTTGGCCTGTGAACAGGTTTATGTAAAGCTAGCCCATCTCCTATTTGGTTAGCTAGCTTACCACTAGATTTGCTCACGGGCCGGACAGTCCACATACGAACCGGGTTTTGACAGACATTTTCATGATCTGGGCCGACCCGGATAAAAGTTATATATTAAAATAATATTATTTTATTTAAATTTAATAATATATTAAAATAATATATTAAAATAATATTATTTTATTTAAATTTAATTATAAAAATATTTTAAAAAATTTAAATATATATATGATGAACAGTGATTCCAAGCTTGCACAAGACCGAATCTGAGCAAAAAAATTACAAAAAATTCGAACAGCAACTTGACCCAATCTAACTCGTGAGCAAGTCTACTTACCACCATCACCGCTAATTAAAGCCCACAAATTTCATTCATTTTAACCACAATCGTATTAAGAATATCCATTCAAAAAACTCAGTGCATTCAAATTCTGCATGCCGATAACTTCACCAAATAAAAGTTAATGTACGAATCGAAGCGGTCAGCTTATACAAGCCAGAGTGTGGACCAAAGGGGAGGGTCTCCAAATCCAATTTTTATAGGTTTATAGCAAAATAAGTAAAAAACAGAAACAACAACAATTCTTGGAGGGAGGTAGGTAGAGAACAAAATAGTAAAAAGATTTTACTAATGAATATTTTTTAACGTTATTAAATATAATAATATTTTTAATTAATATATTAAAAATAATAAATAAAGTTATCAATTTTTACATTTAATATAATATTATTATTATAAATAATATATTAATTAATTTTAAATAATATCTTAAAAATATTCGTTAACAAAAATTATAATATAATATTAATAAAAATAAAGTCGTCTAAAGAGCTGTCCACCGACCTTTCAGATTCGTTTTCATAAGAAATTCTGAGGCATTAGCAAGGGAACACATGGCGTGGCCTTTGTTCTTTTTAATTTGGCCCCTGCCGCCGCAGTCACCGTTTTAGGTGTCGCGCATGCGCATTCAAACTGCACCAACTCTGTGTCGCAATTGTTTAGAGCAGCTCACCAATTTTGCGTCCATTTAACCCACGCGTCGGTTAAAACGAATGTCACTCACGCTCTTAATAGCAAACCAAATTCTAATAATGTGTAATAGTGTTTTTTTTTTTTATCAGTCATATAAATATAAATTAACATAAATTATTAAATGTGTCACGAATAAAATAGATATATTAAACGTGTCATGTTAATCATATTTAAACATATCGTCTCATATTTTTATATTATTTTTATATTTATTAAACGTTATTGTATCCAAAATTACTAAAATTAAAACCAATCCCGCAACAATGGCATGAGAGCATTAATTAATAGTTAATCTTTAACAACATGTCAAACAATGTTAACTTTTTGGTCTAATCTTATATTAAGATAAGTTGTGAGGGATATCAAAATATGACTTTTAAAGCAAAAATGTTATTTAATTCATGAAACATACACACAACTAGCTTGTGGAGTATATGAAAGCTAACATATAAAAAATTATACCTATATAAATATTATTTATTTAATTCAAAGTATATGTATATTTAAGGATTATTATATATTAAATAATATATTAAAAATCATAAATTAAATTTTTACGTTTAATATTAAATAATATATCAATTATTACTTTTAAAATACTCAATTTTAAACATTCAACTTAAATCAATTGGCAATAAGTGGAGTGATCCAACTTAAATATAAGACCACAGATAATTTAAGATTTAACCGATGTGTAACACCACTTTAACAGGTCCCTATCACATGTAAGCGAAGACAGAAGAGCCTACCATGTGACAAACTTGAAAGAGATAACAGGCAAGAACAACATAACAAAACCTTGGCTTTGATATTATGTTAAGTATTTGTTGTTTTTGGCATATAAACAGATTGATATATATATATATATATATATATATAGAATTAAAATATAAAAGAACAGATTATGCTAGCAATATACGAACATTACAAAATGTACATATACTTACAGATTTTGTTTGAACATAGAAATTCAAGATTGAATCAAGGTAGCACCTCTGACCTTTAGACAATTTTTGCATGTCTATCAGGTGCTTACAGTATATTGCAACTCATCTCCAAGCCTCCTCAATCACATTGCTGTTGAGAGTACACTCAAAACAACACAGCAAACCAGAAAAGATGATTTCAATCTCTCTCACAAAAACAGTATTCGACCGAGACAAAGAAAAGAAAATTTTTGGAATGTTTGAATGTTATTAAAACAGACACTGTACTCAACAATTTATAAAAAAACAGAAGTCTGTTCGGACAAGACACAATTGTTGAAAAACAGATAGAACCGTTTGAACAAAAACGGTTAGGTCAGACACAACCCATTGGAACAAAAAGCGGTCTGAAGAAACATGTCTTAAACAGACAAGTCTCTTGGTCGATGCTGGCTGAACCGATTCGGGTTTGGACCGAATAAACATGTCTTAAACAGACAGGTTTAATTGGTTGGTCCGGTTGGACAATAAAAAATTAATTACTAACTCAAACCCGGCCCAGCCCTTCCCGATGCGTGTGTGGTCCAGTCTAAGTTTGTGTAGGTCCTCACGTTTCACAAAAATTTGGGTGTTCCTTGGGACCCAACCCCACATTGAAACTAAGCCTATATAAACACAAGCATAAGCCTATGTTTCAAATGTGGAATTCCACACCATGCACAACATCAACAATTTTTCTTCCTTTTCAAGTGGGTGTTTAGAGATCAATTTCTCATTCAATATTGATATTAATTGTGTACATAAATTATATACCATGTATCTACTTACGATAACCTACGTATTCATATACTTATTTCGTATTTATACATACAATAAATTAATTGATATCCAACAGTATCCAACCTAAGCAATAAGTAAAAAGATCCAACTTAAATATAAAATTACATATAATTTAAAATTTAATCGATATGAATAATACTACTTTTAACACTCGTCAGTAAAACTTTTTAGTAAATTTATGAGTAAATTGTGTGCTATACGCTCCCTGGAAGCTGAAGTGCTAAATTATAAATACTAGTATATATGAATCTGGTCTCCAACATTGTTCACGTTGGAAAAGGTCCATGCAACTAGCTTAGTCCATTAACCTTATCAGTCACACAAAATCTTTCACTTGCACGAGGAAATATTCATTTTAGGATTCCTGGATGATGCATCAGAACAGACAGATTTATTTAATCTTCTTCTTCGTTAGATTTAAAATTTTGTGTATTCGTGTAATATTTCATTTTTTTAAAATTATTTGTGTAAGTATAAATATAATAAAAATGATTAAATATGCAATAATTTAAAAATAAATATGATGTGTATTAAACATGTTGTGTTAATCGTGTTTAAACGTATTATGCCGTATTTATTAAATTATTTTTATATTTATTAAAAATATTATACTTGTATTTAGACCTGTCAATTTTGACCCAAACCCAAAAATTTGACCATCTTACCCGAACTCGACCCAACCCGATTTGAATAGAAAAAGTCAACAACCCGAACTTGACCAACTTGACCCTAAAGTGACCGAATCCGAAAGTGACCCTATCCCAAAATGACCCGAACAATTAACCTGAATTTAAATTAAGTATATTATTATTTAAAAAAATATTAATTTAATAAAAATAATAGGTATAACATAAATTATTAATTTATTTTAATTAATAACATATAATTACCATTTTTGAGTATTATAAAATATGCAATTATCATTTGATATGTGTAAAATGATCATATATTTGTTATCTTCTCTGTATGTAAAATAATGTAGTGACTATATATGTACAGGTACAATACAAGATCTATGATTATATTGGTATGACAATTTTTTTACCATGTGATTAGTTGAAATTTTTTGAATTGTTATTGTTCTTTAATTTTTTATGTTTTTTGGTTTGGTAATGAAAGACAAATATTGTTAAAATGATTATGTTCAACCATTTTTGATGCTTTGATCAATGCTTAGGAGCAATAATAAATTCTTATATGAACTTGAAGAGATATTGCATTAGATTTTGTCAATGAATGTTCATTTCAAATGACTCTTGCTAAAATAATTATTTTTTTCTGAAGATCAGTATCAATAATTCTTAAACAAACATAGAATATTACACTAACATATTAATCTCCCACTGATAAATTGGTGGACTTGGAACAAAAAAATAGAAATAAACTCTGATTATATGTTAAAATAGTCTTTTAAATACATAATAATCTTTTAAATAAATTAACAAATTGTTATATCAATTATGATAATATTATAATAAGATTTAAAATAAATTATATATTTTAATTGTCATGGATATAATTATGTTAATCTTATAACATCCTTATGCTATACATATTATTTAAGATAATTTTTTTTTTAAAAGTATAATATATTCTCATGTAATTTAGAATAAAGTATATAAAATACGTTGTTAATAATGATATATACATGTATTTTATTATAAAAATTTGTATGTTACATAATAATAATAATATCTTATCATATAATTTAGATCAAATTATATAATCTCTTATCGTTATATTTATACATGTTATTTTAGGATAAATGTGTTGTTTTTAATTTAAATGTATAATCTCTTAAATCTTATCATGTGACATAAAATAAGTCATTGATATTTGTATGTTATTATAATAATTTGTATATTACGTTATAATAGTACATTTACAAATATGCATGTAAATTTATTGAGATAAAGGTTTCAAGTATATGATAATACCTGTTTAAGTAAAACGGATACTCTAATTCAAAAAGTTACTCGATTATGCTCGAATTTGAAAATCAGGTCAGATAGATATTTATTTTTATTAAAAATTACAGTTTTTATATTTATTTTTAAATATTATTTATATTTTAATAAAATTTTAATTAAATCTGACTTGATCAAATAATTTATTTAAATTTAATTTGATTTGATTTTAAAATTAATAAATTAAACTCGAATGATCCGAACCTGAATAACCTGAATGTCAAACCCGAATAACCCGATTGACCCAAACCAAAAACGATCTGAACTCAAAAATGATTCAAAAATTTTAAAATTCAAATTGATTCAATCTAATTAACTTGACCTAATCCAAAGTAATCTTACTCGATCCACCCAATTAACAGATGTATTTGTATCGCTTCATATTATATTCAAAACTATCGTATCTAATCTTGATAGACTTTTAATTCTTTCTTTTATTTTATCCGGTTTGTTTTCATAGTAAAATCTAAAATGTCTCTCACCAACTTTGGCAACTGTTCCAAGCTGTTATTGCCTAATCAAAGGCAATTGGATCAAGAGACAATATCGACGTCAATTGCAGAAACGTTTTTAGTTGTTCCCATGCAATGATAACCTCGAAACGCAGTTGATCGGGGGACCTCCTGCTCCTGCTGGATGGGGTGCATGATTGCCTTCCATGTGCTCTGAAAAAAGCATATGATCAATTATAAGACTCTCCTTGTCCCTTTCCTCTAAAGAGAAGAGAACCCAGATTGACCGCACTCTTTACGAGATTGGATTGTTTGACCACAATCCTACTCTCATCATTCGTCATGCTTGCATGCTGAGGACCACACCAGATTCTCCTGATGTTTATCATCCACTCCCCTCATGATATTTGCTTGATTCTGTATATAAACAATATGGTATATATATAATTTGTTAAAGCATCCGATCAAAAATTAATTTATAATAAATAAAGATATTTAATTTAAATATAAAATTATAGATAATTTAGAATTTAATAATATGAGATAACATTATTTTAACAGATTTATCATATGTAGACGGAAATAAAAAAATCTATCACATTATAAACTCGAAAGAGGTAACAGATAAAATTAACATATAAGAACAGTAAAATTAAATTTTGATTATGATATCATCTTGAATATCTAACTTAAAATCAATCAATAATAAATAAATAAATTCAATCTAAATATAAAATTATAAATAATTCAAAATTTAATAAATATAAGATAACATCATGGAATCTCAAGCTCAAGCTCCCTTGGTTTCACTTTAAAATTTGAAGGTTTTCACTATATATTATATCTGCTTTCGGACATCCCTCAGTGGCTCCCTCAGTTTAGTTTTGAGCTCACCTTTGAGCCTAAACGACTACACAAAGATAAGATGATAATGTTCTCATCTTTTTTGACAGGGCGTACGTGTAACAATGCTGTTTACTTATCTGAATATCTAATGATTAAATGAGGGAGGTGATTTTAATGGCTTTTCCTGAACTTTAGGGCTGATCTTTAAAAAGAAAATAAAAGCAATCAGGTTTGTAAGAACAAATTCAAGATTTTTTGTGGCGGTACCGTGAAGCTGAAGCTATATTTTCACCTTTTTTCGTTGCTATATAATTACTTTCATAAAGAGGAATAATTTTGAAACAACGTATGCTGATTTCAATTGAGCAATAAAAACTTTACTTAAAAGTTTATACTTTGTTTAGTTTGACAATGTGATTTGGTGGGAAATTAATTTCTTAACTATTTAATTCAAAATTTGTGTTAGAAAATAAATTCTTTATTTTACTTAAACTTCAATTATCTACTTATTATTGAATTTAATTAAATGTTTCCCTATATATATCAACTTATGTTTAGTTTGAAATTACAATTGGGTTGAAAATCTATGACAGAAAATAACTTCTTTTAAT
The DNA here is from genome assembly GCA_030761205.1 of Fremontodendron californicum. Taxonomy (NCBI): domain Eukaryota; kingdom Viridiplantae; phylum Streptophyta; class Magnoliopsida; order Malvales; family Malvaceae; genus Fremontodendron; species Fremontodendron californicum. Next base: position 8,437,704 of record JAULJL010000032.1, read on the forward strand.
TTACAATTTGTCAATTTGAAGCAAAAACTTTGAAATATTTGGTATCTCATAATTTATAAATGAAAAAAAAAATTATATATACATAACAATTACATAAAGTTTATATACACATAAAGATTTAATTAACAACATAAAGATCAAATTGAAAAAATAAAACTTTAAAGAAAAAATTAATGTATATATATAAATATAATTTAAGCGTATATATGAAATAGGGTACAATCAAGTCGAGCCAAACCCAAACAATAAGAAGTTCAAGCTCGACTCGAAACTTAGAATTCAAAACTTGACTCGAGCTCAATTTTGAGATAAAAATTAAACTACTCGAGCTCACTCAATTAGGCTGGTTTACCTAGTAAAAAACAAGATCAAGTTTATGCTCGATTTCAAACTCATTTATTTGTGATCGAGCTCGAGCTCAAATTGAGATTTTTCGTTATTAATTAAAAATAATAAAAATATATCATAAAAAACACGATTAGTCTTGCGAGCTACTTGAGTCAGATATTAGGATACTCGAACTTAGCTCACTCAATAATTCGAGCTACTCGAATTCAAGCTCGGTTCGACAATAACCGAACCGTATAAGAGTTTTTTTTTTTAATTGAATCCGAGTAGCTTGCGAGCACAAATATATCATTTACATCCTAATATGAAATATATGTATGTAGTATTATCCTTTTATAAACTTGATCAATTTTTTTAATTAATCTAAATTATTCAAAGAGGCTAATTGACCCTTCAACTTTTAGTTTGATGAGGAAAGCGTTGGAAAAGTAAGTGTTGTGCATAGCCGACCCATATACTATGGAAGCATGCATGCATAATTGCATATTGCAACTTGGAAACTGCATTTGCATGAGCTGAGAAAGAAAAAATACAAATGCTTGTGTTTCATTTTCCTCCCCCTCATTTTTGTTTTTCCAAACAAGAAATAGGCAATGAACCAACGCTGCACTCTTACTTCCAAAGGGTTAATTTGACAATATGTTTTTCTTACGAAAGAAGCAACTAACATCTTGATCCAAGTCCAAAGCTATGAATTCACATTGATTTTTGTCACCATCAGGCAACAAAGATTAATAAGACGAAAGACGAACAAAATCTTACTGGTCCACTATCACTATTCTAAGCACAAGATGACAACTATTGGCCAGTTTTCTCATGTGGCGCATGGCGGAAATGATTCCTCAATTCTTATACTAGTATATTTCAAAAGACAAAAAGTAACCCAAATCTTCTTTAACATTAGTCATACTTAGCAAATACATTAGTACAAATTTTAAGATTTCAACAAATGTCATCAATTGAGCTACTTAAACTTGGCAAAAAAAAAAAATTGAGCTACTTAATGAATTAACAAATGATTAGTTACTGTGCCTCCAAAATACCTTGCTTTCCTTTTCGAGAATTAAGGGGTGGAAGAAGAGAAAAAGGGTCATTAGGTTATCATTGGGAGATCATTGTTTCCTGAACCAAAAAAATTTGAGCATAAAGGAAAAATTAATGATGGATTTTGCTGTGTGGACCATGGTGAACTGATTCACTCCCCTTACTCCAAGGAACTGTCAAGTGTACGGTGAAACGTGGGCATGTAGAGCACTTTATTCACCTTACAGTTTGTGCTTTTGGGCCCTCTTGGTGAAGTGTGATCCTCAAGCTAGTTACTGAAATTGGTTGCCCAAAGCACTCATGTTCTAGCTAAGCTAGGCATCAAGTGTTCTATTCAATATTTGTCTGGTTTTTTAATCCAAGAACCAAAGCCGCCTAGCTGGGGGAATTTTCATTTGAACTGCGTGCGTATCTTGATAAAAGTATTCATTCTCTCTGTCTATATTTTTGTAGGTTTCACTTAAGTTTCACAGTCAGGGAAGACAGGTTTGGCTTAGTTGATGAATTTAGTTGCTAACATTGAAGTAATCATTCGAGACTGCTTAAAGCAATCAAATTTCTACTTAAAAAAAAAAACTCATGCATTTGGGTATATGACCTAGTAGTTTGGTTTAATATACAAGACAATGATAATTTAATCCTGAGATTATATTTGCTCAACGAAAACTTGATGGCTAAAATGGGATTTGATCTCATAATTATTTGAAAACTTGTGTTTAGACAAATCGAAACCACTGGATAAAGCCGTGGACCTGGCCACATAAGCCAATGAACCCGACCAAGTTAAAAAAATTACTGTAGTTAGTTGAATTGGAGCTGTAGCAAGTAAATCCACTAGGGAAAGAGATTCCTGATTAGAGGTGTTCATGGCCATCTAAATACGATATCAACACCACATATACTTATTTAAATCTGGTACGATCCGAAATATGAGTCTTAAATTCTGTCTAAACCCTCTTATATTTATAAATAGATAATCCAAACCCGTTTTGATCCGCTCATATTAATTTATTTATTTTTTAAAAAAAATTAAAACAAAAATGTTATTTTATATTTAATTTTTAATAATTTTATCTATTTTTTATTAAATTTTAAAACATGAATAATTTAAAATATTTTTAAATGTTTATAATATAATATTATATATGTTTATTTTTTATATGATATAAATGATATAATATATATAAAATAATATATTATATTATATAAATGAAAAATGAATCGAGTCGAACTCGAATCTTGATTATTAGAGCCAATGTTTGATCTATTTTTTAAACTGATATTATTTTTTAATCCAAATTCATATTTCGAAATTAATATTTTTGTCCAAATTTTTTTAAATTTTAAATGAGACTTCAAATTTAAACAAATAATTTGATTTTTGAACAAATCTAGCCACGAAAGAGGGACTATAGTATTAGTCATTAAGGGGAGGCCTGTGACAAGGGGGGAGGGGGTTGGGGTGAGCAGAATCGATCCTTTGCTTGTAGGAGGAGAGTGAGAGGGCCCCCACTCGTTCTTGGTTCCGCAAGTTGAGTGCTCTTTCGATATACCCTTCCCTTCTTTATCGAAAAACCCACATAAAATTATGATTCTCTCCTTCTCCTCTTGTGGTGGGTCGGTCACGTCAAACACGAGTCTGTTTTTAGTGTTAGGCCCGCCTATCCTATGCCGATATTTCTGACGTACTCTAACTAATGATCCCACGGTTCAGGTTGTCCCAACAGGACGACCAAGGTGACATCACGGCCCTAGATTTGCTAGCTGAGTGTTAGTCAAGAATAAGTGGACCCTGTGTCCTTAGATTGTACAGCATTGTCGGGCCCATAAAATATATTGTTTTAGCCCACCGACGACAAGGAAGTAGGAATGGAAGGGACCGTAGCTACTCTCGCTCTCGCTCTCTCTCTCTCTCTCTCACTCTGTACTCTATACCTCGTGCCTTTTTCTTCCTTCTTATTTACAGCCTCCTCCCCTTAGTTGACAAATCATTCCATTTCTGATTTCCCTCACTCACTCTCTCTCTCCCTTTCTCTATAGTGTTTGGTGGCATATTTAGAACTGAATGAAGTGTTGGTGAAGAGAAAGAGTGAGAGGAGAGATTAATTGTTTTCTTTGCATATTTAATTTTGTCTTAATTTGTTGGGTAATCTTTTTGTTTAATGGGTCTTACTTCTCTGCAAGTTTGCATGGATTCATCTGACTGGCTTCAGGTATGCCTATTCCATGCATTTCAAAGCTGTATTAAGTATTATATAGTATCTTTCCTTTTCTTCATCATCGGCCAAGTTAGACGTTGACTTGGTGCTTGCAGTGCCTCGTTATGCTTAGGGTGACATTTAGCTCTAATGAGCATGACTCCATGCATATGAAACCAATGTTAATTTTTTTTTTGAAATGGAATGAATGATTTTGGAGTACTAGCTTGTAATATGACAGAAAGAAGCAGCAGGAAGAATGTGCGGAGAAGTTTAGACAAATGAAAACGCATTTGATTCTCATTTGCTTTGAAGTTCAAACAACAGTAAATTTTGTCGGGTCTCGTTTAGCAATTATTGGACTACTCTGGTTTAGTAGTATTGTTAGTATTTTTTTTTTTTCTTTCATTCAGACAATCTAGTTGGATATGTGAAAAGGATAAAGGAATATCTAGTCATTGCATTATCTGCCGCCTGAAAAGGACAAAGAATGTCTAGTGCTAACATAATAGATTACCAGTTCGAATGAACAGTTCTGACACATTTTCCACTACTTCCTTGTTTTCCATGTTTAGGGAACGATTCACGAGGAGTCTGGAATGGAGTCTTCCTCCCCATCTGGGGATATGCTTACATGCTCAAGGCCCTTGATAGAAAGGAGGCTAAGACCCCAGCATGACCAAGCTCTCAACTGCCCCAGGTGTGACTCCACGCACACTAAATTTTGCTACTACAACAATTACAGCCTCTCCCAGCCGAGGTACTTTTGCAAGACTTGTAGGAGGTACTGGACCAAGGGCGGAACACTAAGGAACATTCCTGTTGGTGGAGGCTGTAGAAAGAACAAGAAAGTTGCTACTAAAAAATCAAATGATGAATCAGCCAACAACAACCCTGGATCATCTAATTCTCATAATCCCACTGATCTTCACCTTTCATTTCCTGAAATGCACCTTTCTCACCTTAATAACATACTTGGTACTCATGGTACTAATACTAACTTCATGGAGAGTAAATACCATTCACTGCTTGAAAATCCAAGGCCGATTGATTTCATCGAGAGTAAGCTTGAAGCCATAGTTGGGAGCTCTAGGAACTATGAATTCATGGGGAATGGTGAGTTGGGTATGATTGCGGGACTTGGGGATATGAGTCATGGGCTAGCACCAAATCTCCATGGCCTTTGCCCTCCATATGGGATGCCCCTTGATGGCAATGGTGGTACTTTCATGGACACCTGCCAGAGGATAACGCTTCCTTATGCTGCAAATGAAGATCAGCATGCAATCGATGTGAAGCCAAACACCAAGCTTTTGTCCCTTGATTGGCAAGACCAAGGATGTTCTGACGCAGGGAAAGACACTTACGGATACTTGAACAACTTGGCATCATGGACTGGAATGATGAATAACTATGGACCCTCCACGACAAATCCATTAGTCTGAAGCAATCTGTAATCGACTCTACTGCTTAGAATCCTGGTGGCAGCCTGGCACGTTGTTTAAAATGACTGTTATGATCTCATCTGCATTAAGTAGTTTGGAAGAAAGGTCCTCAATTAGTTTTCTACTATATATGTATCTGTTTTTTGTTAGGATGGCCTTCAATTTTTATTGACTGAAGTTAACGAGGAAGAGACAGTGTTGTGAATGAGAAACTTTAAGGAGTTCCCAAAATGGCCACCCTATATTAGTGCATTAATGTTTTTTATTTTATTCTTTTTCTTTCTGATTGGGTGTCTTGGCCGAAAGACATTCAAAGCTCTAGGATTTTGTTGTTATACCGAGGAAGATATAGAGTGCTTTTTCCAATTTTTTTTTTTTTAAAGTTAAATTTATGTCACTTGTTTTTATCTTTTACATGGTTGATGTCTGCATTGCGTGATAATGCTAGAATTATTGATAAATGGTTGGGGAGTTTTCCCAACATGAATGGCAGGGGAAAATGGAAAGCACAAAACGCCCTTTCCAATTGCGTGCTGCTTGCATGTGACCCTACTATCCTTTCGTGGCTCCTGCCTCCTCTATTACATATGGACTCCACACTTTAGGATGCTATATCCGTGTCACGACACGACATGGTTACCAACATAAAGTATGTGTTTGACTCGTTACTGTAAATTTCGACTCGACTTCTTCACACAAAGGCGCTTCGGAAACCAGAGCAGAGCTAAGGAAAGAAGATGGAAATTATTGATGTTGTGCAACATTGTAGTTTAAGAACAAAAATGACAATTAGAAACTTTCTATTCCTTGTCTCATGAAGATATCTCTTGCTCTGTTCGCACATTGGAAGGTAACTTTGTTTTAATTACTTTTCCTAATAAATCTGCTATGGATACGTTCTTTGCACGTTGTACCAACTAGATAGATGCTTGATTTAAAAACTTGAAACCATGGGAACCGCACGACATCAATAGAAACAGATTTGTTCGGACTAGGTTGGAATGAAGATTTTTTTAAAGTTCATTGGTAATATCTTGGGTTCATTTATTGCCATGCAGGCTTGATGTTGCCCGCATCTTAATTCTAAAATATGACAGGCCAATTATTCCCCATCCTTCTCTTTCACTGTCAATGAAATTTACACATGGTTTAGGTTTTTGAAGAGGAAGTTTCTGATTTTCCATTATTCCATTCTGACAAAAAAGAATTGGATCTAAAAGCAGCTCCACCGTTAAGGAAATCCAAAGGCTTTCGTCCATGTTAGTGGTAGTCCAAAGGTCAGCATATATCCCTGTCTTCCTCCACTGAAGAGATCTCATCTGTGTTGGCAAGTCGACATTCTCTGCACAACCCCATACATACAACAGACTTTGGAAATTATCTGGCGGCTGCATTATTCAAATTTATGCAAGCACAAGGCCTTGTCTTCTGGCAGAGAGTGATGGTACTTTGTAGGTTAAAAAGGCAGGTTGCATGTTGGACTGTAGAGCTTCAATGGGCATCTGTCAACCTCAGAGGTAAAGCTCTAATCACAACGATATTGAGGCTAGCTTGGAACGCAGTTATCTACCTAGTTTGGAAGGAAAGAAATAATCGTTTGTTCAACTCAACTGAGCAAAAGGAGGAGCATCTCACTGAGCAAGTGAGAGACATGATCTCGACCAGGTTAAGTGATCTTAGGAAGATTAAAAGAGATTCAGTTAATACGTTTTTATGTAATTCTTGGAGATTAAATACAGACATGTTTGTCTAATGGCATTGGTTTTTCTGATTTGTTAAGCTAGGCTAAGCTAGCTTTGTAACATGTAGCAGCACTGCTGCTTTCTTGGATATATGAAAATATACTTATCCAAAAAAAAAAAAGGCCTTGTCTTCTGGCCCCACCTTTTCTTTTTCCCATCTGAACCTAATATCTCCCCACTACCTCTAAACCGTTCTTCTCCTGGTGAGCCTTCAGCTACCAATCTTTCTACTTCTTCTATTCCTCTACTCCTAATTATTTCTTCCCAGCTCAATCCACAATATTCCTCTAGCCCATTTTCATCTGGCCCAACATCCTCTTGTCCTATTCCTTCTCACCGCAAACCCAAACCTCCCTTCCACCCACCCTGTATAAACACAATTCCAAAAAAGAAGCCAACCTTAACTGTAAGAAAAAAGGATGCCAAATCAGAGAGCTACTTGAAGAAAGCCATCAAACTGATTGTCAAGTCCTGGATCTATCAGTGTCCGATCAGGATATTGAGAATAGCAAAGAGATGATCTCTAGAGAGGCTGCAGCAACTTGGGAAGTCGGCACAAAACTTGGAATCACCTTCAAGCAAAGCAAGGCTTCAAGGAACTATAATTTGAAGATGTAAGTAAAAAGGAAAGGGGTGGGTCCAATTAATGCGGGCCTTTCCTATTCAGATTTTCTTGGGTTTTTTATCTTTTATTATGAAGCTTATTACATGGAATGTCAGAGGGTTAGGCAGTAAACAAAAAAGAAGAGCAGTTCGAAGGTTGGTTTCTTCATAAAAGCCTTGCTTCTTACTTATCCAAGAATCTAAATTGTAGACACCAGATCAAAAGTTGTACAAACCGTTGTGGGGTTCAGGCAATCTTAAGGGAGAATTTGTTTCTTCTAACGGGTCCTCAATTGGGTTGATCACTTTGTGAAATGAGGATTTCTTCAGTGTAGATACAGTGGAGCTCAACTCCAGATTCCTCGTGGTAAAGGGTTGCTCAAGCCATTCAATCTCAACTGTGCTTTTCTTAATATCTATGCTCCGAATAATGATAATAATAGAAGTTGCCCTTGGGAGGCTCTTAAATTTTTTTAAGACATACCCAATTCCCTAGTGCTTAGGTGGGGACTTCAACACTATTAGATTCTCTGAAGAGAAAATCAGTATCTCCTTCAATTATTTAGCTATGAAAGCTTTCTCAGATTTTATATCGGAGGAAAACTTGGTTGATTTGCCATTGTTTGGGGGAAATTTTACTTGGTGCAATAATAGCTCAATGAGTAGATTGGACAGATTCCTTATCTCGTCTGAGTTTCTGGTCGTTATGCCGTTAATTTACCAGAAATTGCTTCCAAAATCTCTATTTGATCATATCTATGTTGTTCTCGCTCAAGATAACAAAAAATGGGTCCCAAACCCTTTAGATTCTTTAATCATTGGTTGAATGATACCAAGTTTCACCATATTGTGAATGATTCGTGGATTCAGACTTCTTTTGAACATGGTTCAAGAATTGGAATATGGCAGAAACTCAAGGCCATAAAACCTGCCATTAAACAATGGTGCCAATAGGACACACAAAGGGATCCTCTCATGATTTCTGCCATGGAAGAAGAAATAAGCAAACTTGAATCAGAAGCACAAGTAGCTCCTCTTTCTAAAGAAAAGGTGACTCAACTTGTGCAACTTCAATCAAAGCTATGGTAGCTCTACAGAACAGAGGAAAGAAAATGTCATCAAAAGTCCAGAATTAAATGGCTAACAGAGGGTGATCGCAACAAGGGATTTTTTTTCACTAAATTGCTTCTTCAAGAAGAAGAACAGACTTCATTGACAAAATCTCTGTTAACGGTCTTGAGCTTACATGCCCAGATAGTATTAAAAATGCAATCGTTATGCACTTTGAGAAGCAATATAACGAGATCACAACCATTCCTCTTGAAGATTTTAATTGTGACTTTCAGTCTTTGGATGTTCATCAAGCCAAGCAACTTGAGCTGTCTTTCTCTGAAGAAGAAGTTCGTAAGGCTATCTTTGAATGTGATGGGAACAAAGCTTCGAGTCCAAACGGTTTCAATCTAAGTTTTTCAAGATAAAGTGGTCTCTGGTTAAAAATGATATTATGGAATTCTTATCTGACTTTCCCAAGCTGGGGATTTTGGACAAGTGCATCAATGCCTCTTTTATAACCTTGATTTCTAAGTGTGCTGGGCCTTCATCTCTTTCAGACTATAGACCTATAAGCTTGGTTGATAGCATTTATAAGATATTAGCAAAATTCTTGCTAATAGACTCAAGCAAGTCATGGATAAAGTGATTGGTCCTAACCAATTTGCTTTTGTCAAGGGACGTCTGTGGCTGATAAGCTTGTTGACATCATGAAGAAAAATGGTGATGGTGGTTTAATGTTTAAGGTTGATTTTGAGAAAGTTTTCGATAGCGTGAGATGGGATTTTTTGGATCTTATTTTGAGAAAGATGGTTTCTGGAAACCGTTGGAGGAAATGAATATGGCATTCTATTTCTTCAACATCTCTCTCTTTTCTTGTTAATGGGTCCCCAACGAGACAATTTGGTACTAAAAAGGGCTTTGACAAGGCTGTCAAGTTGGGATCCAAGATGGAAGAATTCTTAAAGATGCATGGCAACTTCTATATGGGTCAAGATCCAAGCAAATCAAAAATATATTGCAAGTATTGATGGAATTCACTTGAACCATATTGCAAATTATCCAAGAAAGGATTATCCAAGTGATGGCATGAGAGAGAGAGAGAGTTGAAATGGGCTTATCTTTATTCATTAATTGACATGGCATGTATGAGAATCATTTCATTAATTGATGTGGCAAGCAAGATGGTGCTTATTTTAATTCTTTTAAACAGTTATGCATTTGAGCCTATTTTATGTCATATGTCCGATAGGCTTGTGGGGTCTACTTTCATTAAACTTGTTGGACCTATTTTTAATTATGTTTGGGCTTGAGTTTGTTCAACCTATTTTTACTTATTTTAAGTAGGGTAGTCGACCAAGGCAATTGTAATAGGGTTGGGAATCCTTGGCCGACCATGGCTTAAGAGTTGTAACTAGGATAAGACTCTTGGCTGACCAAGAGTTAGTATTAGGAATAGGAATCAATTAGCTAGTCGGCCTAGGCTATTGTAGGGAGGCTATAAATACATATTTTAGATGCATATCATATAATTCAACAATTCATTGTGTAATTTTGATTTTTATCAATTGAGAGAGTTTTCACTTATAGTTCTTGGAAGAATTTCAGAATTTATCAAAGGTTTCCTTTGTGGCATTCAACAACCAAATCTAGGTTCTTAAAACAAGATTTCATTGGGTCTAGCTAAAACTAGTTTCTTGAAACAAGATTTCATTGGGTCTAGATTCTTCAACCTGAATCTTGGCTTTCTTGGGTTAGGATATTTGAACTGTTAGTGGGTTCAAAGGGTTTCAATCCTAAGGATTCACATCATTTGGTATCAGAGCTTAGGCAACTAATCAGGTACTATCAAAGCAAAATTAATAACAAGATTTTGAGGTTTTAGCATTTTTTTTGTCTTGGGGTTATAGTTTTTTAGGCATTCTTATTTTGGGGTATAGTTTTAAGCAGTCTTGCTTTGAGGTTTCGTTTCTTGTAATTGAAATAAAATCAATCTAACAAGATTTTGGGGTTTCAGGCATTCTGTTACGGGTCATTTTCTGTTTTATGCGTTTTGTTTAATTCAATATGCTTTTTGATAGTTTTGAATGTTTGTTATCGTTAGGCTCCTGCTATTGCTTTGTTTGTTACGAATTATGCTGACTCAGCATGGTTGTTATAAGGTGAGGTAATGGAATGAGGGAGGCACGAAATTATGAAAATATTCTTCTCTCTCTATCTTTCTCTCTCTTCTTCCTCTTTTCTCTCTGAATCTTCTTCATTCTTCTTGCAGGTTTCATCATTCTTTCCATTTCAAGAGTGAGCCATATCAGTGGTATCAGAGACACTAAATCATGGTTTGACGGGACTACCACCAGACTCTAGAAGGGCTTCAATCAGCTACAAAAGGAATTCGAGAAAATCGACAGTAAGCTTGGGGCCACTATTGAGCTACTTCGTACTGAGTTTCGTTTGGAGCTCAAGGCAGGGATGGAGAATGTGGGGATTGAGATGCGATCCTTGTTCGAATCTATGATGAACAAGATGGCTAATTCTTCGAAGGGAGATGATTCTGGTTCTTCGAGGATAGCTGATTCTATGGGTGACAAGCTCAAATCGGCAGTCCGTGTCACGACGGAGGAACCACTGCTCTCTGTTCAACCCCCTAGATTCCAGACTAAGTACTCGAGAATTGAATGTCCACGGTTTGAAGGGAGTGATTTCCGTGGTTGGTTGCTCAAGATTGAGCAATTTTTTGAGGCAGATCAGATGAAAAGTGAGGACAAGGTTAGAACGATCATGATGCATCTCGATGGTCGAGCATTAAAGTGGCATCAACGTTTCATGAGGACTCAGGGGACTATCATAGAGGTGAGTTGGTCTGTTTATTGTAAGACCCTCGTAAGTACGAGATAATTATAACATGCGGATGGCTCGAGGTTAAACTTTGTAATGCCTATAGAAAGGATGGGCTACCATGTGGTACACATGTTGTATGATAAATTGTAGAGTTGTGGGTTTAATCGAGTGATTAAGTGATTTAACCCCAAATTGACTAAAAGTCGGGATAGGGGAAAGTTCGTAAAATGTGATAATTTAACTTCACATAGTGTTGATATATGATATAACATTATTTGGGAGTGTTAGAACAAGAATCGGTAGAAAAATCGGTAAAATGTGAACCAGGGGTATTTCGGTTATTTTACCCAAAAAATTATTTTTAGTCTGTAAATGGTACCAATGGACTAAGTGATCATATAGGATCATAATATGATGTTTAGATCAAAAATTGACATTAAAATCAAATACGGTAGCTAACATTGTCTAATTCGTTATTTAGTAACGCTGGCTTAAATTACTGTAAAAACATGGTTCGGGATTTTCTCGAAACTAATCCGAACACATGGACATATGTTATAACATATGAGGATTATGTATATGACAAGAAAAATAAAAAATAGAGTTGAAACTGAATACGTTCTTAAGTAACCTAAAGGAATAAAAATCGAGAACTGACCGCGGGAAGATCCGAAAAAGGTTTTAAATAGATCAATGGATTAATATAGACATAAAATGATGTTAGCAAGCTACTGGTGAAATCAGAACAAAAATCGGAGCTAAAACCGAAAAAGTCAAAATGTTGACCCGTTGGCACTCCGAGGCACGAACTTGGGTTTCAGGATATCGAAAAATTACCCGAACATGCAGATCAGTATATTAACATATTTGGAACATATCCGTGTCAAGAAAAGTGAAAAACGGGCTTCCGAATGTTAAAATTACATGTTGACTCGCTAAGGTACTAAAAGAAAAAATAGGAGCAAAATGGTCATTTGACCATGGCTCACTTATTAAGTCTGAAAATCAGACTTCTTCCTCCCCCATTTTTCACGTGAAAACCAAAAAAGAGAGAAAGAAAGAGGGGAATCCATGGAAGCTTGCTTCCAAGCTTTCTCTCTCTTCCGTTTACTAGGCAAATCACCAACATTTTCAAAGATTTCACAAACCCAAAGGTAACTTCGTGTTCTAAGCTCGATTTTGATGTTATATTTTGAAGATTTTGCCTTTAACTAGGAGAAACCATGTGGGATAAAAATTGGTGGTGGTGAACCACCATGTTGCCACCATTTTTTTCTGCCACGGGAGGTGTTCCTCCGCCTCATTAAACCATAAATTAGTATCGGATAGCTTTGAATCAAAATTTAGAAGCTAAATTGGCCGAAACCCTAGCTTGCCCATGAGGTGGTGTCGCCATCTTCCTTGGTTGTTCGAGGCCACCGTTAGCTTTGCTGTTATCGTGTGAGCAACTTTCTAGTTGATTGTTGCTCCGAATTTTAGTTCGAGCTAAGTGTAAAAATTTATTTGTAAAAAATTCTTAAGCTGAAAAATTTCGGATAGCAGCTAACTATTATAAATGATGGGAATTTGAGTGAACCATAGTTGTAAAATATTTACAGAATATCCTGACGATGTCGTAGGTACCTATATAGTGGAGTTCACATGGGATCGCGACAAAGTCACGAAAGTGCCGCTTTAATACTCAAAACAACACACTGAGTATTTAGGTTAATCTAGGAGGTAGTTGTTGTTTTATATGCATTGTTGATTAATATGGATATTGAAACATGAAAGATTGTTCGGATTACGAAAATGGTAAGTTTCAAACCTTACGCGGATCAAAGGCGTAAGTGTGGTGTTATTATGGTTACATGAGGTAAGTGTTGTGGAGTTGAATAATAATGAATGTGAGTTATTTGAAATGCTCAGATATGCTTAATTGAGATATTGGGCAAGGTACGTATTATGGTTATACTTGTTGGATTAAAGAAACAATAGTTTGGAATTGTGTCTGAGGCATTATGGTTACTAATTTGTGAAATTGGTTGATGAATGATATTGTATAGGATGGTTGAGTATTTAAGGATAGTTAGACATTGTAGATTACATGTTATGCACACAAGTTGTTTGATGTCTAAGTGAAATTGTAATGCTTGTAAACATAAGTAGAAATATGCTAGTTTAGAAGCTCTTACCTAGCATATTATATAAATCATTTAATAAGATAAACAAATTTAATACATAATGCTATTGTTGTACGGACAGGGTGATGTCCGGAATGCTATTGTTGTACGGACAGGGTGATGTCCGAGATGCTATTGTTGTACGGACAGGGTGGTGTCCGGGATTCTATTGTTGTACGGACATGGTGATGTCCGGGATGCTATTGTTGTACGGACAAGATGATGTCTGGGATGCTATTATTGTACGGACAAGGTGATGTCTGGGATGCTATTATTTTACGGACAGGATGATATCCGGAATGCTTTTGTGGTACGGACAGGATGAGTCCGGGATGGTACGGACAGGATGAGTCCAAAATGATACGGACAGGATGAGTCCGGGATGATATGGACAAGATAGTCCAGGATGACAAATATTACGGACTGGTATAAGTCCGGGACGTTTTGATGTTATAGTCATGAAAAAATTCCTAAATGATAATTATAGAGGTATACACGTAAAATCGAGTGTTAGATATTTTTAGCTATCAATTCTAGCTGGCCAATGGCCGATTTATATTCAGCGCTTAGAATAGAAGATTTTATATGGGACAAATAATTTTTATATGTCCTACTTTTTGGTTAATTAAACATACTTGATATGTCTTGTTTATACTTTAATGGTTAAGAAAGGAAGCATGAATCTTCCAAGTACTCTTCCTAGTTACCTTATGCTCACTGAGTCTTTCGGCTCACTCCGTTTATTTTCATTCTTTTTCAAATCCTGATAGACCCAGCTCTTCCCAGATTTCGGATGCTGCTCGTATACTTGTGGTAAGCGGATTGACCTAGGACGTGGTAAGCAGTGGTGATGGTGGGATACTTTTTGCAGTCACTAGGGTATCATGGGTCCTATGCATTTTGTGTATGATGTATATGTACTTTATATTTTGTAAACTGATGTATCTAAGTGATGTACGATGTATAACGGCCATGGAGGCCTAGTATGATCTAGTGATGCTTATGCCGTTATGATATAATATAAATTTATATGTTTGTATATAAGATGTCATAAAGGTTGAGTCTGCTGTGGGGCATCTTCGTTACTCCCTATCAGAGGTGTCCAAATCGAGATGTCATGTGTTGATGATTATTACATTGCAAATGTTGATGATTGAGTGGCATACCCCCCATGTAGGGCGAGATTATGATGAAATTTTGTTTGATTTGGTTTTGTGGGTATATTTAGGCTTCGGAGGCAGGGGCATACCTTGTCTCTGGCCGGTCACATGCCTTGAATTTGGGGTGTGACAAAGGTGGTATCAGAGCATGGTCTAGAGGTCAGTGACTACAAAAGGGGTAGGGTAGTAGTACATTGCTTACAGGTAATCCTGGGGTATGGTAAGTAGTGTACTGCCCCTACAGATGTCCATCGTCACATGCGGTCACGTCGGGTAATCTATAAGCCAGCTAGTACATATAGAATTGTGTCAAGAATATTGTGGAATTACGGACAATATATTTATTTTCTAAATAGAATGTTGTCACGATCACGATCTCATAGATATAGAGACGTATCGGGGGACCAAGAGCTTGAGGTCCTGGATAATATTTTTATTGGGCCTGAGGTTAGAGGCCAGAGTGAGGGTAGTAGCAGGTCTGCTACTAGGGAAATAGATATGATTGCTGGAGTAGTATTAGATGACAACACATATGATAGTTGTTGGATATGGTAAACATAACATATTAATATATTCAGGCCCTGGTAGGGCTGGTGGTAGAACAATGACAACCATGACTGTTTGACCAAATTCCTTTAGCCAGGTGTTGTTAGTAATGAGTGGTTGTTGGGACAACATACACCCTATCAGCATATAACCTTACCTACTTTGGAGGAACGTTACCACCTAATTTTGTAGGGGTGGAATCTAATTTTGATCCTAGAAGGTTTTTAGAAGAGTGCGGCCAATGGTGTGTAGGCTTAGGGTGCTCATCGACTAGAGCCATACAATTAGTGAGATTTCAGTTGTATGGTAGGGCACATGCATGGTATATCTCTTTAGTAGCTAGAAGGCGGATTGATGACCCTCCCCTCGAGTGGTCAGAATTTAGGGTTGAGTTTCTTTGAGAATTTTTACCAGAAAGTGAAAGGGATTTAGGAATTCATGAACACGAGAGATTAAGATGATTCGAGGATAGGTCACGAGAGAGAGTGAGATATGGAAGACAAACATCTAGGGAAACAAGGCCATATGGACTAAGGGTTAGAACAACCCTAGAATCATGGGTGTGGAGGGATAGAGAAGCCAATAGTCGGAGGAGGAGATCGACTGGTGTATGTTATAGATATGGTAGGCCAGGGCATTTCAGGAGAGATTGCCCATTAGGTCCAGGTTCATCCCCATCAGTGCGAGTTCCACATCCAGCTATAGCATATCCAGGGCAACCAGCAGGGTTAGTAGCACTACAGATAGGTCAGGGTTCCCAGGGTAGGGAACAACAGTCTGTGGGCAGAGAACATACTATGGGCAATAGAGGACAAGCCCGTGATTTTGCATCTACTGCTATGGTGACAGGTATAACCTTAGTCTAGTTTTGGCAAACTGATTTCATTTGATTTGAGAACTATATATTGAGTTGTATTTCAAGGAACTTTGAAGTATTTCAACCTAGTTCCGAGATTTGTTATTGATGTTGAGGATGTTGTGAAATGGTGGTGGTTGGATATTAAACTAATCTTGTAGGCTTGGTAATGTTTGAGTGCTAAGAGATATATTTTAAGTTGGATTATAAATCACACACAAGGTGCTTGTGAAAATGCCTAGGAGGAAGGCGATTATTATGCCTACAAGGTGTTTGATTTAATGCTTGAATGAAAATATATAGCCTTGGAAGATCCTAAGTAACCAAGATAAGGCATGGATGCCAATGCCGTAAGATTGATGTATACTTATTGTGGCTAGCCCAGTAGCGTACCTAGGCAGATAAAATTGATGGTATAGTCATGATAGCCTAGTATAGTTTCTAAGCGGGTTATATTGATTATATGGTTGTTGTTGCCTAGTGGTAATCTAGACGGATAATTATACAGATGTGGACGTTTATGTTTCCCCTGTGCACCAGGGAGTTTTGAGATTTCATTCTCGCACTAGTTCCTGAGTTTAAGATGATGGGCCTTAACAGGCGGAGATAATCATATATCTTAGATGACTTGAGGGGCTATGCCTGACAGATCATCACCACACGAACTTTGTCCGGGTTATGTGCTAGCACGTGGAACTAGATACGAGGGATTTGATCATGAATTATTACATTAATCTCGTGACTATGTGAAATGTGGAGTTTTCTGGTTATTGTACTTGATTGAGACATATTGCCCTAGTACTGGTTATTTAATATTTGGATTGTACTTGAGTATAATTTGATGATAGTGTTGGTCTGAAGTTACATCTATTGATATGGTATAAATGAATGGTTTATTGAACGAATGTAGTGAACATACGAGACACAATGTTATTTATTAATCATGTAATAGTTGAAAGAATGAGTCAGAGCTGTGCAGCGGAAGTGTAGTGTGATCAGAGGAAAAATTGATTGAAATAGAATTGATGTTGGAAATATTAAAAGACTATGAGTGTATTATTTTTCTATCATTGGATAAAGTCAATATTGTGGTAATGTTTTAAATTAAAACTGATAGTTAATAGAAAGGAAACCCCCCATTTATATAATCGATTAGTAGTCCTCGAGATAGAAGGTGTTCGAGGTAAAATCCTCGAAATGGCACCCAATTTTTCTTATGTGTTGTACCTCGATACAATTATGATTTATCATGAGTTCAAATAGTTCTAAAACTGATAATTAAGTATGTTTTGGGTCACAAATGTATGAGATCTCAACTTTACCAAATATTGGTAGATGAGGGCAGTGATATGGTGATTGAGCAGGAAGAATTTGTTGATTGCCTCGAGACAATAGAGGATCCCAATGTGGATGAAACTGAGACAGTGTCTAAACCTGTTTTATCTTTTCATGCTTTGTTGGGAACAGTAGGATCCCAAACCATGAGAGTTAAGGGCAGGATCAATAATCAATCAGTTATTATACTAACTGATTCTGGGAGCACCCATAACTTCCTTGATATATTTGTGATTCGAAGGCTGGGCACCAAACCTGTTTCTGTCCTTGGAGTTAGTGCCTCAGTTGCCAATAGTGAGAGTATGCAGGTTCAAGGCATTTGTAAACATGTCGAATGAGAGATGCAGGGGATCTCGCAAGTCACTAATTTCTTTATCTTGCCTCTTACTGGTTGTGATGTGGTAATGGGAGTTGAATGGCTATTACAATTGGGTCTAATAGTTTGGGACTTCTAACAGCTTACTATGCAGTTTTACGTGGCCAACCAAAGGGTTACTCTTCAAGGTTTGACTGCTGGTACAGCATAGTTCGCTACTGATAAACAACTCTCCAAGCTGATTGCTCTCTCTCAGGGTACCTTTACTCTGCTTTTAACCAGTGTACGATATGATCAGTTGCACTTACACTCTGACAAGGATATCATTGCTACTTTACCATCAGAATTGAAGGCCATACTCTACAATTTCTCTATGCTGTTTGATGTTCTTGTGGGACTGCCTCCGCAAAGGAGTCATGATCATCACATACCTTTAATGGATGAGACTCAAGCCATTAAGGTTCGACCCTATCGATATATTTCTATTCAGAAGGATGAAATAGAACGACTTGTCACTGAAATGAAAGCCACTGGTTTCATTCGGGATAACTGATGCACCCAAAAGAGTGTATCTTATTTAACCTTGCACTAAAAAGATAAATTGTAAGTATAGTAGTTAGCAAGGGTCGAGTCCTCAGGGATTGGGTTTTAGTTTATAAGTTAATAGTTTAAAACTTAAATTCAAGAACAATAAAAGAAAAGGGGTTTTTGAAGCCAGATTTAAACTAAAGTAAATAATAAGAAGAAGATGCAAGGCGGTATAACCAACCAATAAAAATATATATACTAAATTAGGCGGTATAACCAGCCAATAAAAATATATATACTAAATTAGGCGGTATAACCAGCCAATAAAAGTAAAACAAAGTTAATATACAAATTAGGCGGTATAACCAGCCAATAAAAATAAATATACTTTTAAAAATAAGCAAACTAGAAAAGTAAGAAAACAAGTAAGTAAGAAGAATCAAATATGAAAAATATGGTTAAGGTTTCATTCTCCACCACTAGACATCATTAAGAATCAATTTCAGATCTATCAATATCAACCAACTATCAAAGTTAACAACCGTAGATAACAACAAGCTCTGTTATCCCAATCTTTCCTTAGTTTGTCGTTAAATAGAACAAGCTCTCTATTTAATCTCTAACCATCAAACAACCTAGAATAAGCTCTCTAGATTCAATTTAATGGCAGCTTTATGATGAGAAAGATAGGTTGATCTAAGCAACAAACACATAAGCTCGGATTGTTCAACTTAGGTTATGTTCCACTTTGCAATTATTGAAAACTTGACCATAATCATTAATCACAAATTGCCACTTATGAATAGGAAATCAAGACAATTACACGGATCAAGACTCCTAAACTAGCAATAGATAATTATCAAGATCTATCTAGTTGTACACCTAAATAAATCAAGACAACATCATGAACAATTCTTGTAGAAGAACATAAGCAACTTTGATAGAAAATTAATGATAGATAGAATCTGAAAATCAATCACAAAACATGTCTAGGGCTTTGAAATCACCCTTAACCAAATAGAAGTTTAGCCTAGCATAGGCATTATAAACATAAACATAAAATTAAAGAAAATCTAAGAAGAAAATAAAAGAAAGAAAGAAGAAGAGGAAGAATATTAATTATCCAACCTCTTGCTCTCTCTAAAGAAAAAGAAAACTAGAGAAAAGAAAGAAAACTAGAGAAAAGAAAGAAGAAGAAAACTTAGAGAATTTTATTAAAATGGCTAATATCCTACCTATGTACAATATGATCCTCTACAATCATCCAAGGCCCTCTATTTATACACATTTTGGAAGGCTAAATGACAAGAGACAAGCTTTACAAATTTCAAAGGTAGGTATAATAGGTGGGTGAATTTTTCTAACAATTTTCGTCATATTGTATGACAATTTTGATCAGCCAACTTGATGGTCGATTTCGTCAATGTTGGAGGCCTGATCTGATCACCTGGTCTTCTAGAAAAAGGTTCCCCTATCAGTTACGGATCCATAGCCGTTGGAATCAGCTCATTTGCTGATGTGGATAAGCAGATATGGGCAAAATACGAAAACATGTCAGCACAGACGTCATTGCACATCAGCCAACTTGATGGTCGATTTCGTCAATATTAGAGGCCTGATCTGATCATATGGTCTTCTAGACAAAGGTTCCCCTATCAGTTACGGATCCATAGCCATTGGAATCAGCTCATTTTCTGATTTGGATAAGCAGATATGGGCAAAATACGAAAACAGGTCAGCACAGACGTCATTGCACATCAGCCAACTTGATGGTCGATTTCGTCAATATTAGAGGCCTGATCTGATCATATGGTCTTCTAGAAAAAGGTTACCGTATCAGTTACGGATCCATAGCCATTGGAATCAGCTCATTTGCGGATGTGGATAAGCAGATATGGGCAAAATACGAAAACAGGTCAGCACAGACGTCATTGCACATCAGCCAACTTGATGGTCGATTTCACTAGGGAAAACGACTCCGTTTCAAGAAGTGTAAAACATGAAAAAGATAGATATGCCTCTTAGCTTTGCACGGCTACAAATTTCGGCCTTATTGCTTCAGTGAAACTCCAGATATAGCTGATATGGTAAAAGCTGTCGGAACTGGAACTGAACTGGATTTGCCCTTAATTCTAGTAATCTGAAATCACTCAAAGAAACTTGTGAAAAACACCAAATTACATAAAAATATAAAAGATCATAAACACAATTAGACTAAACAATAATAACTCGTATTTGACACAAAACAATAATAAAACATAACTAAAAACTATATAATTATACGAGTTATCACACCCCCACACTTAGCTTTTTGCTAGTCCTCGAGCAAAATCAAATAAAAATAAAATAAGAAAATCTAATCTAATCCACTTTCGTAGGAAATCACGGTGGCACTTAGCATGTGACACAAGCCTTTAAACCCCTAGGTGTCCCTAGTGGACGAGTTTAGTCTCGTGAGGGTTTACTAGAACGATACCCACAAACATTGAAAAACTAAAATATAAATAAACTACATATACTAAAAATATTTATTCCTAATCCTTTCAATACAAATTAGAGACAATCTTTGAACAAGTCTTATAAACTAATCAATAGCTTAAAGAATTTCACAAAAAATCATGGTTGAATGTAAATTGTTTGAGTTAAGCCAATATTAACATAACATATCTCAATCAAAATAGTGCATGTTCAAATTTAATCTCAACTTCTCACATGGGATACCATCATGATTTTCACTCTTTAAAGTAGTGGTAAAGTGTTTACACTCAATCAATCTCATGAAAACACTTCTACCATATGCTTGCTTGTCCACCTATTCTCTACTATTTAGATCATACAACTTCATAAATCAAGAGGTCTTTATTCAAGGTTGTAATGGGGCCAAAGGGTTATAATGTGGTTAAAGAACAAAAGGATAAAGATATCACAAAGGTTCCAAAGAGTTCATAGAGTTTAGAGACATAATAGGATCATACAAATAAAACTTCTCAAAACTCTTATAAAGCACATAATCACCTAGGCCGAATATTCATGTTGGGCCTTTTCTTCATTCTAAACAACTTTGTAACATCTTTTTCTTTTTCCACAAATTCAAGAGATGATTCATATTTTTTTTTTACATAGGAATGTATTTGCCAGTATTCCATTTCTTTTTCTCTTGACTTTTCTTTTCTTTTCCCCCCACACTTATTTCTTGTTTCTAACCCAATTTTTTAACTAAAAATATCCCTTGTTTTTTTTTTTTTGCAATATGTCTCAAAATATATAATCCATCTTTAGAACAAGGGTAAGGATATAAGTATATTTAGGTTAGGGACAAGTTATGGTTACCAAAGAGATAGCTTATTCAATGTAGGCTCAAATTGGTTCACTAAGGGTGTGTTCTCTTGGAACATTAATAATGGATGGCTGTTTGGCTCTGGTTATAATCCTAATGCCTCTATCATATTCATGTTGTCACATGTATCAATATAGTCTCAAACGGTTTAAAGCAAGTTCTAGAGAATCATGTAATCATAAGAGCACTCAAGAAAGAAATTAGATTGATTTGTATAATGCATCAATCATTATAGGCTCAAAAACTCACAAGGATGATTATACAAGTCAGATTAAGTCTAAACATGCTTCTTTCTCAATCAACATATCATATTAACATTGGCTCATAAAAAGGTTGACATCAAGCTCAATTCTCATGAAAATCTTCTCACTAATAAATCTGTTTTAGACTTATGCAATTCATATCTCATCATTGTATTAAAAAGGAACTAAAACACACAAAAAAAAATAATAATAATAAAGACTCATAAAAAAAAAATAGTAGACAAAAATAAAAGAAATCCTAAATCATTCCCCCCACACTTAATTCTTACATTGTCCTCAATGTAAGTCTATTAACCCAAATGAAAGAATCATGTGTAAGAGAAAAGCACTAATAACATAAGAATAGGAATAACTAGACTCAAAACAAAACAAAACAAACTCATGCAACCTAAATAATTCTAAAATACTAAACAAAAATTAACAAGTAAACATAAAAAATGAAAATAAAAACAATAAAAATAATAAAAGAAAAAGGAAAAGAAAGAGAAAGAGAAAGCAAATCTGAATATGGAAGGTTGGCAATTTCTTCTTTAATTGGGTTGCCTTCCTAATTAACACTTGAGTTAGTGTTTTGAACCTAACCAACACCCCTTCTTGGCTTTTTAGGCTTGTCAGGCTCATACATGAAATTTTCCAAATTTATGCGTTTGAGAGGAAGCTTTCTTTGCACAACAGTGGATGCATTCTCCATTACAAGTATTATTCCATCATCCTTTGTGGTGCATATCTCATCGAGGAATGGAGCATATTTTGATACTTGTTGAATGGCATCCACAAACAAGTTGTTTAAGGTTTCTGGCATGTGTTGTTCATGTTCTTCCTCCTTGAACTTTGCAAATCTACTAGGAAAAGGTGGAGAAGAAACATTAGTAAAAAGTGGAACCTTAAACGTTACCTCAGGTGCCGAAATACTCTTATTTGGATTTGTGGCTTCATTATCCTCAAGAATAGAATCCATCTCTAATTTTGTCTCATCCTCATCTTGTTCCTCATTCCTCAAGGTCACAATAGTAGCATTCTCCTTTGGGTTAATCATCGTTTGGGCAGGGAGTTCTTTAGATCTTTGTGCTACCCATCCCACCATACTACTAGTCAATTGGATCATTTGCTTTTCCAAACTCTGGATGCTTGCCCTTGTTTCCTGTTGAAATTGCAAAGTATCAGTAACAAGAGAATAGACAAGATCTTCTAAAGAAGTACCTGAGTTTTGAGTCATATGTGGTGGTTGAAAAAGATCTGGTTCTTGAGACTGATGGAAACTCAATTAAGAGTTGTAAACCCAAGTGCAGGTTATGTTCAAGTAATAAATTCTCGGGTGTCCGAGGTCGAACCACAGGGAAGCGTATTAGTAAGTATAAGTTTATAAATATATAAGAAAAAGAAAGTAAACAAGATATTAGGGAATCAACAACAAAACAAAATAAACAAGATATTAGAGAACACAATAAATAAAATAACATAAAAGAAATTAAACAAAATATAAAAAACAATAAGAAAGGATGTTGAGGTTAGAGAATCCACTCTTGGTGTTATGCTAAGATTAATCTTGTTTTATTACACAATTGAAATCCACACATAAAGGAGGTTCCAATCGGAAGGTTTAGCAATTCAGTCCAAATTGTCCAACGTCCATAGCATATGATATTATGTTCATTTGGTGTCCTCAAAACTCATAAAAAGAGTCCAAGCATTCCTTATGCCAAGGTATATGTCTACAACAAATCAAGGTTATGAAACCAAGCATTTACTGTGCCATTTTCATTGTCAATAATGAATCAAGATCTCTACTTTGCAAGTATGATTTTAAACCAAAAGAAAATATTATCTATGCTAGTGCTTATAAATGATGATTCATTTTAGCTCATGTTTAAGAGACTAACCTTAGCATTTACCAAGAGCTTCACCTCATCACCTCAACAATATGATTAGCAACACATACTAGATATGAATAAAATGAAAAGAAATGTAAGAAGCATAAGTAAATAAAAAAGAAAACTAGAGAAAGGAAAGAAGAAGAAAACTTAGAGAATTTTACTACAAAGGCTAATATCCTACCAATCTATAATGTATCCCAATACTCATCCAAGGCCCTCTATTTATACACATTTTGGAGGGCTAAATGACAAGAGACAAACTTTACAAATTTCAAAGGTAGGTATAATAGGTGGGTGCATTTTTCTAACAATTTTCGTCATATTGTATGACAATTCTGATCAGCCAGCTTGATGGTCGATTTTGTCAATGTTGGAGGCTCGATCTGATAAAATGGTCTTCTAGAAAAATATACCCCTATCAGTTACGGATCCATAGCCGTTGGAATCAGATCATTTGCGTACGTGGATCGGAAGATATGGTCAAAATACCAAAACGGTGCAGAACAGACGTCATTGCACATCAGCCAACTTGATGGTCGATTTCGCTAGGGAAAACGACTCCGTTTCAAGAAGTGTAAAACATGAAAAAGATAGATATGCCTCTTAGCTTTGCAGGGATACAAAGTTCAGCCTTATTGCTTCAGTGAAACTCGAGATATAGCTGATATGGCAAAAGGTGTCGGAACTGGAACTGAACTGGATTTGCCCTTAATTCTAGTAATCTGAAATCACTCAAAGAAACTTGTGAAAAACACCAAATTACATAAAAATATAAAAGATCATAAACACAATTAGACTAAACAATAATAACTCGTATTTGACACAAAACAATAATAAAACATAACTAAAAACTATATAATTATACGAGTTATCACACCCCCATACTTAGATTGTTGCTAGTCCCTAGCAACGACTCAATAAAAAAAAATAATAATAAAATAAGAAAATCTAATCTAATCCATTTTCGTAGGAAATCACGGTGGCACTTAGCATGTGACACAAGCCTTTAAACCCCTAGGTGTCCCTAGTAGACGAGTTTAGTCTCGTGAGGGTTTACTAGGACGATACCCACAAACATTGAAGACATAAGAAAAACTAAAAATAATAATTATAACTAATCCTTCCAATATAAATTAGAGATAATCATTGGACAAGTCTTAAAAACTAATCAATAGCTTAAAGAAATTCACAAAAGATCTTGCTTGAATGTAAATAGTTTGAGTTAAGCCAATAATAACATAACATATTTCAATCAAAATAGTGTATATTCAAACTTAATCTCAACTTCTCACATGGGATACTCTCTTGATTTTCACTCTTTAAAGTAGTGGTAAAGTGTTTACACTCAATCAATCTCATGAAAACACTTCTACCATATGCTTGCTTGTCCACCTATTCTCCACTATTTAGATCATACAACTTCATAAATCAAGAGGTCTTTATTCAAGGTTGTAATGGGGCCAAAGGGTTATAATGTGGTTAAAGAACAAAAGGATAAAGATATCACAAAGGTTCCAAAGAGTTCATAGATTTTAGAGACATAATAAGATCATACAAATAAAACTTCTCAAAACTCTTATAAAGCACATAATAACATAGGCTAAATATTCATGTTGAGCCTTTGCATCATTCTAACCAACTTTGTAACATCTTTTTCTAGAAGTTCAAGAGAAGATTTTTTTTTTTTTAATATGGGAATGTATTTGACAATGATCCCTTTCTTTTTCTCTTGACTTTTTCTTTTCTTTTCTTCCCCCACACTTATCTTTTGTTTCTAACCCAAATTTTCAAATAAAAATATCCCTTGTTTTTTTGCAATATGTCTCAAAATATAAAATTCATCTTTAGAACAAGGGTAAGGATATAAGCATATTTAGGCTAGGTGTAAGTTGTGGTTACCAATAAAACATCATATTTAATGTAGGCTCAAATTGGCTCACTAGTGGGGATGTTCTCGTAGAACATTAATAATGGATGGCTGTTTGGCTCTGGTTATAATCCTAATGCCTCTATCATATTCATGTTGTCACATGTATCAATATAGTCTCAAACGGTTTAAAGCAAGTTCTAGAGAATCATGTAATCATAAGAGCACTCAAGAAAGAAATTAGATTGATTTGTATAATGCATCAATCATTATAGGCTCAAAAACTCACAAAGATGATTATACAAGTCAGATTAAGTCTAAACATGCTTCTTTCTCAATCAACATATCATATTAACATTGGCTCATAAAAAGGTTGACATCAAGCTCAATTCTCATGAAAATCTTTTCACTAATAAATCTGTTTTAGGCTTATGCAATTCATATCTCATCATTGTATTGAAAGTAACTAAAAAAAAAAAAAAACACACTAAGTCTAAACATGCTTTTTTTTTTTTTTTTTTTTTTTTGTTTTTTTGTTTTTTTGTTTTTTTGTTTTTTTTGTTTTTTTGAAGAAGAAGATTAAATCAAACTGACAAGGTATGTCTCAAGTCTCCCTTACTCAGACCTTGTTCAGAATGAATACTTCTAAATGTCTTAAAACACAACAAATTTTTTTTTTTTTTTTTTTTTAGCAAAATATGTCCCTTACCCCCTACTAAAATATGACATTGTCCCCAATGTCAAATTTTAAAGGTAGAATTTAGGAGATATTACCTGCAGAGGTTGCTAACCACTTATTATAACTGAGACACAACAAGCAAAATGTTAGATAATGTCACAAAGACAAAGTGCAATCCACTCCTTGCTCGTCCATATCTCTTTTTCTTTTTCCGAGCGTTTGCGAAACAACCGTAGCAGATAAACACTCATAAGCTTGTAGCTTTTTGAGTAAATCTTCAATGGTTGTAGCAGAAATTATGGTTCTCCTTGCCTCTGAAAACATGAATCCATTATCCACAGCATTATCTAAATATGAAAGTAAATTACTAAAATAACCATTAATATTAAGCAAACCAATGGGTTTCTTATTTGTGACCAAAGATGACCAAGAAGCCACGCAAGCTATTTCTTCCAATGTACCCAGACCTCCTGGTAAGGCAATGAATGCATCGGCAGAATGGTACATGATTGTTATCCGTTCAGGGATACTCCAGACTTGTATTTCCTTACCCACGGTAGGTCCACAAAAATCTGTGAATAGTTTTGGCACGATTCCTAGAACTGGACTTCCTCCGGCGTGTGCTGCTGTAGCGACTGCTCCCATTAAACCCGTACTACCGCCTCCATAAATCAAGTGGATCTTTTGTTGGGCAAGTATTACTCCAACTCTTATGGCTTCATCAGCGAATATGTTATTTTTCCCTGGATAAGCACCTCCAAAGACACAAATTTTTTTAATGCGCTGGGACGAAGTGCTTTCCATTTTTTTTTTCTTTTTCGAGTGCCTGAAAGAGAATGAGTACATGGTGTAATATATAGAGGACTGAGTAGTGAATCAGACAAGAGTAATAATGTCGCCGAAAGTGTATTTGACCTGTCAGAAGAAAATGTTAACCTAACAAAAGATTTTTGCGTGATTTCAGGAAGAAAATCAAAAAGAGAAGAAAAATCAACCGTAAAAGTCAAAAGTAATAATGTCGCCGAAAGTGTATTTGGCATCTTCCTCTGGTTTTACGTCCAGAAACGGCTTAAACGCCTTCTATGAGTCGAGGATATGCTTCCCATCCAGTTTTCTTATAAGCTGGCAAACAGGGTCTTTTATCATCAGATTCCCAAGATGTTGCCATTCCCTTTGGAATTGCGGCCATAAATCAAGAATTTCTCTTTGTACGTCTCCACTAGGATGCGTCTCAAGAGAAAGTTGGATATTACCCAAATTCTCCTTACTCAGTCCATCCTTAATGAATTCAATTTTATCATCTCGATTAGAGGACGGAATCCCAATAGAACGACATTTACCGTTACACGTCCATCGTGCACACTTGTGGCAATTTGAACTCATGCGCTTTGCTCGTCGCTTCTTTGCATAAGTGCTTCTACCTGTACCTGGTAAATGCAAAACAGGAAGATATTCATCTTCACGTACCTTGGCTTCAATTATCCAACGTATGTCTTCAGGAATCCCTTTGTTCATAAGCATTCTTAATCTTTCTAATCGAACTTGGTAAAGCTTCAGTAAAATATTCCGAGGAAAAGGAGGAAATCGTTTCTGCAATCTTTTGAGAATATCATCCATCCTGAAAAAAAAATGAAATAAAATAAAATGAAAGAGAAATTTATATACAATATCAGTTTTGTGGGTAGCTGATGGAACCGACTTAAATAATCACGGAGTACCGTTATCCGCCATTTAACCGGGGTAAAAATAAATATATTTACATCTAGTTATTTTCAAAACAAGGATCAGAAAGAAAAACAACCTCTTCTTGAGTAACATGATTTTCCAAAAAGAGTTTGAGTCTTTGTCCATTTACCTTGAATACGTTACCATTTTGAGGATTCTCAATGTCAACTGCTCCATAATGATACACATGCTTAACCACAAATGGGCCAGTCCATCTTGATCTCAACTTACCAGGAAATATGTGAAGTCTAGAATTATAAAGTAGAACTTTTTGCCCAACATCAAATATTTTTCTTGAAATTAACTTGTCATGAAAGGCTTTAGTTCTTTCTTTATGAATTTTAGAATTCTCATATGCATCATTTCTGAGTTCCTCAAGTTCATTTATTTGTAATTTTCGTAAATTAGAAGCGTCATCAAGGTTTGAGTTGAACATTTTAATGGCCCAATATGCTTTATGCTCAAGTTCCACAGGTAAATGACAAGGTTTTCCATAAACTAGCCTATAAGGAGACATGCCCAATGCTGTTTTAAAAGCTGTTCGATAGGCCCATAATGCATCGTTAAGTCTAAGAGACCAATCTTTGCGATTTGGATTAACTGTCTTTTCCAAAATTTGTTTAATCTCCCTATTTGCTAATTCTACCTGTCCATTTGTCTGCGGGTGATAAGGGGTTGCAACTTTGTGTGTAATGGCATATTTCTTCATTAATGTTTCAAAAACCTTGTTGCAAAAATGTGTTCCCCCATCGCTTATGATAGATCGAGGAATTCCAAATCGACTCAAAATATTTTCTTTTAAAAATTTAATCACTGTTTTGTGATCATTATTTCGACATGGAATTGCCTCTATCCACTTTGAAACATAATCTATTGCAACTAAAATGTATAAGAAACCAAAAGATGGTGGAAATGGTCCCATGAAATCAATACCCCAACAGTCAAAAATTTCAATTACAAGAATTGGGTTCAAAGGCATCATGTTTCTTTTCGAAATGGAACCTAATTTTTGACAACTTTCACATGACTTGCAAAAATTATGTGCATCTTTGAACAAAGTTGGCCAGTAAAATCCACACTGTAAAATTTTTGCAGCAGTTTTCTTTGATGAAAAATGACCACCACATGCCTCGGAATGACAAAACTTAATTACACTACTTACCTCATTGTCGGGAATGCATCTTCGAAAAATCTGATCAGGACAATATTTGAACAAGTAAGGATCATCCCAATAGAACTTCTTTACCTCATTCAGAAACTTCCTTTTATCTTGTGTGCTCCATTGAGAAGGAATTTTTCCTGTAGCAAGAAAATTAGCAATGTCAGCAAACCAAGGTGTCGTGGAGACAATTAGAAGTTGTTCATCAGGAAAAGTATCATTTATTGGTGAGGTTCCAAAAGATTCATCACAAACAAGTCTTGATAAATGATCAGCCACCACATTTTCTACTCCTTTTTTATCTCGAATGGTGATGTCAAATTCTTGCAGCAAAAGGATCCACCTCAGCAACCTAGGTTTTGCATCCTTCTTAGAGAGAAGATATTTTAAAGCTGCATGATCACTAAAGACAACAATTGATGATCCAACAAGGTAAGATCTGAATTTATCCAATGCAAAAACAACTGCAAGTAATTCCTTTTCTGTAGTGGAATAATTCATTTGGGCTCTATTTAAAGTTTTACTTGCATAGTAAATTACATGTGGTTTATTATCTTTCCTTTGTCCTAACACAGCACCAACAGCATAGTCACTAGCATCACACATTATTTCAAATGGTAAGGACCAATCAGGAGATCTCATAATAGGAGCAGTAGTGAGCATATTTTTGAGTTTTTCAAAAGCATCTTCACAATCTTTAGTCCATTCAAATGCAGTGTCTTTCATTAAAAGATTACATAGAGGTTTAGATATCGTGCTAAAATCTTTTATGAATCTTCTATAAAAACCTGCATGTCCCAAGAATGACCTAATGTCCTTTACTGTCTTTGGTGTGGGTAGATTAGCAATCAATTCAAGTTTTGACTTGTCTACCTCAATCCCTTTTGCAGAAACAATGTGACCTAGTACAATACCTTTAGTGACCATGAAATGACATTTTTCCCAATTAAGAACAAGATTTTTTTCTTCACACCTAATCAATACATTTTTCAAATTGGCTAAGCAATCATCAAATGAATCACCAGAAACAGAAAAATCATCCATGAAAATCTCAAGATTACGTTCAATCATGTCACTAAAAATGCTAAGCATGCATCTTTGAAATGTGGCAGGGGCGTTACATAATCCAAATGGCATTCTACGATATGCAAAAGTACCAAAAGGACATGTAAAAGTGGTTTTCTCTTGGTCCTCAAGTGCAATGGCAATTTGATTATACCCAGAATATCCATCCAGAAAACAATAAAACTCATGCCCTGCAACTCTTTCTAAGATTTGATCCATGAAAGGCAAAGGGAAATGATCTTTCCTCGTCACTGAGTTAAGTTTCCTATAGTCAATGCACATGCGCCAACCAGTAACAGTCCTAGCTGGAATTAATTCATTGTTTTCATTTTTAACTACAGTAACTCCAGATTTCTTAGGTACGACTTGAGTAGGACTTACCCATTTGCTATCAGAGATAGGATAAATGATTCCATTATCTAGAAGTTTAATGACTTCATTTCTCACTACTTCTTTCATATTAGGATTAAGCCTTCGTTGCATTTGTCTAGAGGGTTTAGCATTTTCCTCTAAATAAATATTATGTGTGCAGATTAATGGGCTTATTCCCTTTATGTCAGCTAAGGTCCATCCTAATGCATTTTTGTGCATCTTCAAAAGTTGTAACAACTTACCTTCTTGTAGTTCATCAAGATGTGAAGAAATTATGACTGGAAAAGTTTCACTCTCACCCAAAAAGGAATATTTTAGCTCGGATGGCAATGGTTTTAACTCCAGCTTGGGTGGTTCAATAGTTGATGGTACAGTGACATTTGTAAGTGATGGTAGTTCCTCAAACTTTTGTTTCCAACAATGCTTATCCTGAAAAGATTTTAACAAAGAATCAGTGTGTGAAATTTCTGAAGCATTATCAAACTCATATTCAATTAAATAAGCTTCTAAAGGATCATGGAATGTGGTAGTGGTGAGATGTTCATGAACAAGTTCTTCAATGAAATCCACTTCATGTACTTCTGAATTATCACCAGGTTGCTTGCAAATGTTGAACACATTTAATTCTAAAGTCATATTTCCAAAAGAAATGTTCAACATACCATTCCTGCAATTTATCAGAGCATTAGAAGTTGCAAGAAATGGACGGCCTAATATAACAGGAATTTGAACATTTGGATTTGAAACAGGATGTGTGTCCAAAACAATAAAATCAACAGGGAAGTAAAAATTATCAATTTGAACCAAAACATCTTCAACTATCCCTCGAGGAATTTTTACAGAACGATCAGCTAGTTGAAGTGTAACAGGTGTTTCCTTGAGTTCACCTAAACCTAACTGTTGATAAACAGAAAAAGGCAAAAGATTAACACTAGCACCAAGATCAAGCAATGCACGTTCTATTCTAGTGTTTCCAATGATGCATGAGATTGTTGGACATCCAGGATCTTTGAATTTTGGTGGAGTAAGGTGCTGAATGATTGAGCTCACACTTTCCGTCAAAAATGCTTTCTTTTGTACATTATGTTTCCTTTTAACTGTGCACATGTCCTTCAAAAATTTAGCATAAGATGGAACTTGTTTGATTGCATCCAATAAAGGAATGTTAATCTTAACTTGTTTGAAAAGTTCATAAATTTCTGCATTTTGATTCAAATTCTTTATTGTTTGCAACCTTTGAGGAAAAGGAGCAGGATGCATACCTTTTTCTTTGTCCAAATTTTCAAGAAGTTCAGACTTACCATCATCCTTACCATTACTTTTCGGAGGGGAAAGAGGATCTTGGTCTTTTGATGGAATGTTTTTGTCAATTGCCTTTCCACTTCGAAGAGTTGTGATAGAACTGGCATTTTCCTGTTGAGTTTCATTGGAGCAAGAAACAAGACATTGAGTAGAAGGGTTAGGCTGAGGTTGAGCAGGAAACTTACCTTTTTCTTGAGTGCGTAATGAAGCTGTCAATGTGGACAAGGTGTTTTTGATCTCATTGATGTCCTGTGAAGTCCGGTTATTCACATTTGCTTGTGTTTGCATGAATGCTTGCAATGTCTCTTCCAAGGTTTGTACACGTGAAGGTTGATAGGAAAAAGTGTTGCCCGGCTTTTGAGATTGTGGTACCTGAACATGATTATTATTCCGCCAACTGAAGTTGGGATGATTTCTCCATTCAGGGTTATACGTTTCAGAGTAAGGAGAAGGAAAAGGTTTTTTAAATGTGTTTATGGAATTTACTTGATCATGCAACGCTTCTTTAAGAATGGGAATGTTTGGACATTCAGAAGTGGGGTGTCCCATGATTTCACAAATTCCACAACTTTCTTCATTTTTAACCGTTTTGACTTCTTTTACTTCTCTAAGTTCCATGGCTTCAATCTTTCTAGCCAAATTAGCTACTTTAGCTTTTATCTCATCTTCTTGACTAAAATGATATTTTCCTCTGTTAGAAACAAGATTAGATCTATTGGAACTTTCAGAGGAATTATCTGTGTGCCAGGCTTGAGAGTTATCTGCCAAATGGTCTAGGTAGTCAAAGGCTTCTTCAGGTTCTTTTTCTAGAAACTCATCGTTACACATTGTTTCAACAAATTGTTTAGTTTCGGGAGTTAAACTTTCATAAAAGAAACTAATAAGACGCCATTTTTCAAAACCATGATGTGGACAAGAACTTAACAAATCTTTAAAACGCTCCCAGCACTGAAAAAATGCTTCATTTTGATTTTGATTGAAATTTTGAATTTGTCTTTTCAAAGCAGTAGTTTTATGTGCTGGGAAAAATTTCTTTAGAAACTCAGTTTGTAATTCTTGCCATGTGCCAATTGACCTTGGTTTTAAATTATGAAGCCAAATTTTTGCTTTATCTTTTAAAGAAAAAGGAAATAATTTTAGCTTGACAATTTCATTTGTACATTGTTGGTCATTAAAGGTGACACATACATCTTCGAAGTCTTTTAGAAACGAGTAAGCACTTTCCGATTCCAACCCATAGAAATTTGGAAGCAAAGCTATCATACCTGGTTTAAAACGAAAGTTGTTTGCATTGAGAGGAAAAATAAAACAAGAGGGTGATGAGCTTCGAGTTGGTTGCAAGTAGTCACGCATGGTGCGTACTTGTCTGTTCTCATCTTCAGCATGAACACTTTCATTGTCAGCCATGGTAGGAGTTGTATTAGAAAGATTACCTGAAAAAGTTTCACAATAAAATCTAACTAAACGACGAGATCTAAAATCACGTCGCCAAACAAGCATAAAACAAAGTTAATATACAAAATTAGGCGGTATAACCAGCCAATAAAAATAAATATACTTATAAACTTATATACTTAGTATTGCTTCCCCGGCAACGGCGCCAAAAACTTGATGGAAACTCAATTAAGAGTTGTAAACCCAAGTGCAGGTTATGTTCAAGTAATAAATTCTCGGGTGTCCGAGGTCGAACCACAGGGAAGCGTATTAGTAAGTATAAGTTTATAAATATATAAGAAAAAGAAAGTAAACAAGATATTAGGGAATCAACAACAAAACAAAATAAACAAGATGTTAGAGAACACAATAAATAAAATAACATAAAAGAAATTAAACAAAATATAAAAAACAATAAGAAAGGATGTTGAGGTTAGAGAATCCACTCTTGGTGTTATGCTAAGATTAATCTTGTTTTATTACACAATTGAAATCCACACATAAAGGAGGTTCCAATCGGAAGGTTTAGCAATTCAGTCCAAATTGTCCAACGTCCATAGCATATGATATTATGTTCATTTGGTGTCCTCAAAACTCATAAAAAGAGTCCAAGCATTCCTTATGCCAAGGTATATGTCTACAACAAATCAAGGTTATGAAACCAAGCATTTACTGTGCCATTTTCATTGTCAATAATGAATCAAGATCTCTACTTTGCAAGTATGATTTTAAACCAAAAGAAAATATTATCTATGCTAGTGCTTATAAATGATGATTCATTTTAGCTCATGTTTAAGAGACTAACCTTAGCATTTACCAAGAGCTTCACCTCATCACCTCAACAATATGATTAGCAACACATACTAGATATGAATAAAATGAAAAGAAATGTAAGAAGCATAAGTAAATAAAAAAGAAAACTAGAGAAAGGAAAGAAGAAGAAAACTTAGAGAATTTTACTACAAAGGCTAATATCCTACCAATCTATAATGTATCCCAATACTCATCCAAGGCCCTCTATTTATACACATTTTGGAGGGCTAAATGACAAGAGACAAACTTTACAAATTTCAAAGGTAGGTATAATAGGTGGGTGCATTTTTCTAACAATTTTCGTCATATTGTATGACAATTCTGATCAGCCAGCTTGATGGTCGATTTTGTCAATGTTGGAGGCTCGATCTGATAAAATGGTCTTCTAGAAAAATATACCCCTATCAGTTACGGATCCATAGCCGTTGGAATCAGATCATTTGCGTACGTGGATCGGAAGATATGGTCAAAATACCAAAACGGTGCAGAACAGACGTCATTGCACATCAGCCAACTTGATGGTCGATTTCGCTAGGGAAAACGACTCCGTTTCAAGAAGTGTAAAACATGAAAAAGATAGATATGCCTCTTAGCTTTGCAGGGATACAAAGTTCAGCCTTATTGCTTCAGTGAAACTCGAGATATAGCTGATATGGCAAAAGGTGTCGGAACTGGAACTGAACTGGATTTGCCCTTAATTCTAGTAATCTGAAATCACTCAAAGAAACTTGTGAAAAACACCAAATTACATAAAAATATAAAAGATCATAAACACAATTAGACTAAACAATAATAACTCGTATTTGACACAAAACAATAATAAAACATAACTAAAAACTATATAATTATACGAGTTATCAGAGACCATGATTGATTGAAGCTAGATGGATAAGTGTAATTGGCATAAGGATCTACTTCTTGGTAATTTTTCGAGTAGCCATAATTAGTATGATCCCACCATCCCTCATGGTAAGTGTTTGAGTAATGATCATACTGTTGGTCTTGGAACACTTGATGGCCTTGACATCCTCCCATGGCCAATTGTTGAACTGGGGAGGTGAGATTGGCTTGTTGATTCTCCATGTTCATGTATGCCACCAACTCTTCAAGTGTTAGATTGCTCAATTCCATCATTTTTTTTTTTTTTTCAAAATTTGATAAGAAAAACTTGTATGTACAAGAAAATAAAACTAATTAGAACTGAAAATAAGAATAAACCAAGTAACAAATAAACTAAAGAAAACAATCCCCGGCAACGGCGCCAAAAATTTGATGCACCCAAAAGAGTGTATCTTATTTAACCTTGCACTAAAAAGATAAATTGTAAGTATAGTAGTTAGCAAGGGTCGAGTCCTCAGGGATTGGGTTTTAGTTTATAAGTTAATAGTTTAAAACTTAAATTCAAGAACAATAAAAGAAAAGGGGTTTTTGAAGCCAGATTTAAACTAAAGTAAATAATAAGAAGAAGATGCAAGGCGGTATAACCAACCAATAAAAATATATATACTAAATTAGGCGGTATAACCAGCCAATAAAAATATATATACTAAATTAGGCGGTATAACCAGCCAATAAAAGTAAAACAAAGTTAATATACAAATTAGGCGGTATAACCAGCCAATAAAAATAAATATACTTTTAAAAATAAGCAAACTAGAAAAGTAAGAAAACAAGTAAGTAAGAAGAATCAAATATGAAAAATATGGTTAAGGTTTCATTCTCCACCACTAGACATCATTAAGAATCAATTTCAGATCTATCAATATCAACCAACTATCAAAGTTAACAACCGTAGATAACAACAAGCTCTGTTATCCCAATCTTTCCTTAGTTTGTCGTTAAATAGAACAAGCTCTCTATTTAATCTCTAACCATCAAACAACCTAGAATAAGCTCTCTAGATTCAATTTAATGGCAGCTTTATGATGAGAAAGATAGGTTGATCTAAGCAACAAACACATAAGCTCGGATTGTTCAACTTAGGTTATGTTCCACTTTGCAATTATTGAAAACTTGACCATAATCATTAATCACAAATTGCCACTTATGAATAGGAAATCAAGACAATTACACGGATCAAGACTCCTAAACTAGCAATAGATAATTATCAAGATCTATCTAGTTGTACACCTAAATAAATCAAGATAACATCATGA
Organism: Fremontodendron californicum; assembly: GCA_030761205.1. Lineage (NCBI taxonomy): Eukaryota > Viridiplantae > Streptophyta > Magnoliopsida > Malvales > Malvaceae > Fremontodendron > Fremontodendron californicum. The sequence goes on from JAULJL010000032.1 coordinate 8,473,921, forward strand.
ACAATTCTTGTAGAAGAACATAAGCAACTTTGATAGAAAATTAATGATAGATAGAATCTGAAAATCAATCACAAAACATGTCTAGGGCTTTGAAATCACCCTTAACCAAATAGAAGTTTAGCCTAGCATAGGCATTATAAACATAAACATAAAATTAAAGAAAATCTAAGAAGAAAATAAAAGAAAGAAAGAAGAAGAGGAAGAATATTAATTATCCAACCTCTTGCTCTCTCTAAAGAAAAAGAAAACTAGAGAAAAGAAAGAAAACTAGAGAAAAGAAAGAAGAAGAAAACTTAGAGAATTTTATTAAAATGGCTAATATCCTACCTATGTACAATATGATCCTCTACAATCATCCAAGGCCCTCTATTTATACACATTTTGGAAGGCTAAATGACAAGAGACAAGCTTTACAAATTTCAAAGGTAGGTATAATAGGTGGGTGAATTTTTCTAACAATTTTCGTCATATTGTATGACAATTTTGATCAGCCAACTTGATGGTCGATTTCGTCAATGTTGGAGGCCTGATCTGATCACATGGTCTTCTAGACAAAGGTTCCCCTATCAGTTACGGATCCATAGCCATTGGAATCAGCTCATTTTCTGATGTGGATAAGCAGATATGGGCAAAATACGAAAACAGGTCAGCACAGACGTCATTGCACATCAGCCAACTTGATGGTCGATTTCGTCAATATTAGAGGCCTGATCTGATCATATGGTCTTCTAGAAAACGGTTACCGTATCAGTTACGGATCCATAGCCATTGAAATCAGCTCATTTGCGGATGTGGATAAGCAGATATGGGCAAAATACGAAAACAGGTCAGCACAGACGTCATTGCACATCAGCCAACTTGATGGTCGATTTCACTAGGGAAAACGACTCCGTTTCAAGAAGTGTAAAACATGAAAAAGATAGATATGCCTCTTAGCTTTGCACGGCTACAAATTTCGGCCTTATTGCTTCAGTGAAACTCCAGATATAGCTGATATGGTAAAAGGTGTCGGAACTGGAACTGAACTGGATTTGCCCTTAATTCTAGTAATCTGAAATCACTCAAAGAAACTTGTGAAAAACACCAAATTACATAAAAATATAAAAGATCATAAACACAATTAGACTAAACAATAATAACTCGTATTTGACACAAAACAATAATAAAACATAACTAAAAACTATATAATTATACGAGTTATCAATAACACAGGTTCTTTTGCTTCTCCGGTGGTGTTACTAAAGAAGAAGGATAATTCTTGGCGTATGTGCGTGGACTATCGATAACTTAATAAGATCACAATCAAAGATAAGTTTCCAATTCCTTTGGTGGAGGAATTGCTTGATGAGCTGACTAGTGCCAGCTGGTTTTCAAAGCTTGATCTCAATCTGGATATCATCAAATTCGAATGGTTGAGGAGGATGTACACAAAACGGCTTTCAGAACACATCACGGGCATTACGAGTTCTTAGTCATGCCCTTTGGCTTGACCAATGCTCCCTCAACTTTTCAAAGTTTGATGAACACCTTATTTCAGCCTTTCTTGCGTAGGTTTGTGTTGGTTTTCTTTGATGATATCTTAATATATTCTTCTAGTTGGCTGGAGCATTTGGACCACCTTCAGCAAGTCTTTCAGGTCTTGTTGGATAATATGCTGTTTGTTAAGCTCTCCAAGTGCGTGTTTGGTGCTTCGAAAGTGGAATATTTGGGCCACATCATTAGTCTTCATGGGGTTGAAATGGATGCTGCTAAAGTTGCTTGTATGCAAGCCTGGCCATCTCCCAAAACAATCAAGGATCTTCGAGGGTTTCTGGGTCTCACGGGATATTACAGGCGTTTCATTCGCGGCTATGGATCTATAGCTCAACCTCTCACTGAATTACTCAAGAAAATGCCTTTGAATGGACCCCTGTAGCTCAAGCTGCCTTTGAGCAATTAAAAACTGCCATAACTACTGCACCGGTGCTTGCTCTGTCCAATTTCCAGGAAAATTTTGAAGTGGAATCCGATGCTTCTAACACTGGCATTGGAGCTATCTTGAGCCAACAAGGGAGACCTTTAGCTTACTTTAACAAAGCTCTATCTCCCAGGAAACAAGCCCTCTCGACCTATGAGAAGGAAATATTGGCCATCTTAACTAGTGTTAAGAAATGGAGTGCTTATTTGGTGGGGCGTCACTTTCAAATTAAAACAAATCACAATAGCCTTAAATTCCTTATGGAGAATAAGGCTCATACCCCGGCTCAACAAAAATGGGTAGTAAAGATGATGGGATTTGACTATGACTTAGTCTTTCGGAAGGGAACCAGCAATATTGTTGCAGATGCCTTGTCCAGGCAACCTTCTGCTGCTCTTTCTGCTTTGTCTGTCTTTTATACTAATCTGTTTACTAGGATAAAAAACTCTTGGCTCCAAGATCCTACTTTAGTTCATCTATTACATAAACTCAAGAGTGATCCTAGTACTTCTTCCAAATATACTTGGCAGCAGAATCAACTGAGAAGAAATGGGAAGTTAGTGGTGGGTCAGGACAACTCTCTCAGAACAGACTTATTGCACTACTTCCATAATACTGCTGCGGGAGGTCATCTTGGCATTTCAGCTACCTTTCAACGCCTTGTTAGTGTAGTTTATTAGAAGGGAATGAAGAGGCAGTCATGCAGCTAATCAGGGAATGCTCTATTTGCCAACACAACAAGTATGACCATGCAGCCTATCCTGGATTACTTCAACCCCTACCTATTCCTGATACAGTTTGGTATGATATTTCAATGGATTTCATTGAAGGGCTCCCTAATTCTTGTGGAAAAAATGTCATTTTTGTTGTGGTTGATCGACTTAATAAAAATGCACATTTCATTGCCATGGCTCACCCCTTTACAGCTTTGACTGTTGTACAAACATTCCTGGAAAACATTTATAAATTACATGGCGTTCCTAAAAGCATTGTTTCTGACTGTGACAAGATTTTTCTTAGCCTGTTTTGGAAGGAATTGTTCAAGTTATTGGGCACTGAGTTAAACATGTCGACAGCGTATCATCCTCAGTTTGATGCCCAAACTAAAATTGTTAATGTAGACACCTAATTTTGTCCGGACCACTAAAACAAGTATGTTTTCTTCTTAAATTGTTGTTTCAAAATGCAAAAAGACTTTTCTCATCCTGCAGGTGGTACTCCGAGACTTAGTTTAAGAAAGCAGACATAAAAAGTCAAACTTGAAAAAGTAAACCCAAGAAAAGTCAACCCCAAAAAGTCAACTACTGAAAAGTCAACCCACTTTCAAAATCAAGATTTGAAGTTCAATTGAAAAATGGTGAAAGAATTTGGATAATCCGAGGTCTACATTGAAAGATATGGAGTTCGAAAGTTGGGTTATGGAGATTTAGTGGAAAGAAAATTTTAGTTCAAAAAATTTGGGGAAAAGTGCTTAAACGATCAAATGGGTCGAAATTGAAGGTTCCAAATGAAAGATAAGCACTGACTACGGGTAATGGAGAAGCCATTTGGAGGCAAAACCGAAGGAAAAGCCAAATTGGAAGAAAATCGAGAATTAGGATTTTTGGTGGATTTTGGTGAAGTTGGGGAAAATTGCAGAAATGGCCTGATTCGGTAAAACTAAAGCCCCTAATTGATGAGGAATGAGTGAACAAGGATAGCCCAAGGCTCAGTTTGAAGTAATTCTGAGAGAAGAGCCGATTGGAGGAAAAACAAAAAAACGAGGAGATTTTCGATACTGAAAAGAGGAAAAATCAAAACAGAAGGGAATTTGATCTTAAAAATTGGGTGTTTTTAGACCAGCTCCAATTCAATATATGAAAAAGTTGTAGAAAAAGAAAATCTGAAAATCAGACTTGTTTTGAGCAAAATCGGGCTTTGGAGGCAAAAGGGCAACATTGGAAAATTTGGAAAAAATAGCAAATAAACTCCAAAAATTTGCAGATCTCATTCTTAAACCATTTCGAAGATATTGGTGAAAGAAAATCCAGATTCGGAGTTCGTTTGCAAAATGGCCAAAGCCCGAGTCCCCTATGCAGATATTCAAGAAGATAAATCCCGAAAAAATACCAAATGAGCTCCAAAAATTCTAAAAATTTTCAGATCTCATCATTAAACTATTTGGAAGAGATTGGCGAAAGAAAATCTGGATTCGGAGTTCGTTTGCAAAATGGCCAAATCCCGGGCCCACTTTGCAGTAATTCAAGCAGATAAATCCCAAAAAAATAGCAAATGAGCTCCAAAAATTATGAAAATTTCCAGATCACGCTTTTAAATTATTTGGAAGAGATTGGTGAAGAAAAATCTGGATTTGGAGCTCGTTTAAAAAATGGTAAAAGTTCGGGTGCACAAAGGGGCAATTTTGGAAGAAAAATCCGAAAAAATAGTAAATGGGCTCCAAAAATTATGAAACTTCCAGAATTCAATTTTTATTATTTAGAAGTATTAAAAAAGAAATTTTGAATTTGGAGTCTGTTTCCTATTTAATTTGGTTTGGGGGTCATAAAGGTCATTTCACTGAAGAAACCGAAGAAGGCCTTTAAAAATTGGAGATTGGGCTGGGTTTAAAAGGGAAATCAGCCAAGCCCGTAATGGAGAGTGATTTTGCTGAGATTTTAGATCAAAAGGCCAAGAGTGAAGAAGAAGGTAGTTATTTTTCTTGATCAAGCCTTTGAAATTGTGACACATGGACCAATCGATGGAGAGGGATGATGTCATATTTATCGCATCCTATTTATGACATCTTCAGACATCATATTTAGGAGCTGATTATTCCAATCTAATGGTGGGATTTTACATAGAAAACATCTTGATAAAGGCCATTGGATCAAAATTGGTTAGGAAAAAACTACAACATTCTACACAATTCTTATACCATTTGGCCAAGCCTTTTTGGGTAGAGGAATTCAGATTTTTGTTGGAGCTTTAGGGGCGGAATAGAGGGAGTAGCTAAGAAAAAAAAAAGAGAAAAAAAGAAAGGAAAAAGAGAGGAGAAAAAAGGAGAAGAAAAAAGAAAGGTTTGGCTTGCTACTTCTTGATTTGGAAAGCTAGAGCAAGGTAGCTATGTTCTTTCATGGTTTTCTCATACTTTGTTGGCATGATTTTGATATTTTGATTGTCATTTTATTCTTTTTTATGAAATAAACTTGTTTTTTAAAATAAGTTTTAAGGAGCTTCTACTTTGTTTTTTAAAAGAAATCAAGAAAACAAGTTTTTTTTCTATTTTTCATCATGGTTGAAAGAATCACTTTTGTTAAATGATTTTGTGTTTGATCATGTTTATGTGATTTGTCGTGGTAGGTTAGCTTACTTGTGGTAGATTAGCTTGATTGTGGTAGGTTAGCTTGATTGTGGTAGTTTAGCTATAGACCATGCCATGTGTTTGTGAAAATGTCTAGCTATATTCATGCATTTGCATTATGATTGCTTAGTTTAGCATGTTTCCTTTTTAGTCTTGTATTTAGTATGCCATGTGTTTGTGTTATTTTTATGTATTTTTTAGGTATAGGTATCATTTGCATTGCCATGCATGTCATGCATTTTAGACCTAAGTTGCATTAAATGCCATGCAAGTTCATTTTAGGTCTAGGCCATATTCTCTATGCCATGCATTTTTCATGTCATTTAGGTTTTAAATCAAGCATTCAATTTGCTGTATGATCATGCATTTCATATCATGCCACATGATTTATGACTTAGAACAATCAATGGTTTAAAGTCATGCTCATTTTGAGCATACTTGTGGAAAATTAAAGAGTTGTCAAATTGATTATTCTAACTTTGTGATTTTTTTTACTTAGCCAATTTTTGCCTAACTTTTCAAAAGTGTTAGCTACTGTTTGTGAGTCCTTAGGAGAGTCTCTATAATTTTTACTTTGATTTTTAAATGATTTTATCAAAGGAAAGAAAATGTGTTTTAGCAAAACAGTTTTTTCACCCAGTACTCGTACTTTCCCGATTTTTCTAGGCAGTCATCTTTAATCAAAAAATTAAGCCGATTTGTTCTCGTGTAGTTTTACATGTACTGAGTCTTCAGTATTGTTTTTAGATTTTTTTGAATTTTTAAAAATAGGGCAAAAAATCGTGCTTTAAAACTAGATAGTAAAGGCGGAATTGAATTTGAAAGAAAACCATTTTTATGTTTTGGTTAAGTTACTTGGAGGGGGCTGATTAGGAAGTTTAGCTATTGCCTTAGGGTAGTTTCTAAGCCTTTTTAAACTCTAAAAATGATTTTTTAAATATCGGGTTAAGGGTGGTCAAGTCTGGGATTTTAAACTTAGGAAATTAGAGCCATTTAAAAAGGGTTTAGCTAAGTTTTTATTTTTAATCTAAGCTTTTCAAAATTGTTTTCAAACAATCACAAAGTATTTTGGTTTTAGAATATTTAATTTGATATATTTTCCTAAGGTAGCCAGATACCTTTTTAGATATACGGATTTTCTTAATTAAAGGAAAAAAATACATTCTCATGCATTACATTTTCCATATTCATGCATACTATATAATATGTGATTTTTGCTATTTTAATTTTCATGATGGTGTTATTGTCTTTGATTTAAAATTTTGATATTATATTAATTGTTATATGGTTTTGAATATTTCATGATATCCTATGCTTTTTATTTAGTTATTTTTGTCATATTATTTAGCATATACTATGTTCATGCATTATTATTATTATTGTTATTTTTATTTTCATGCATATTATATGTTAGCATTATTTAAATTTCATCTCATTTCACATCATTTATATTATATGCCATATCATTTATATTTGCCATGTCATTTAAATCATTTTATTCCATTTAGAATATATCGTATGACTTAGGATATTACATTTCATATAGAATATATCATGTTACCTAGGTCATTTATTTCATTTAGAATATATCATATAACTTAGGATATTTCATTTCGTTTAGATTATGCTAAGACATTTAAATTATATCATACCATTTAGGTTATCTAGACTTTCGCTATGTCATTTTATTTATGTCACACATATTCATATATATTTTTTAAATGTTTTGAAAAAGTTAATGGTTTTCAATAAAATAAAGATATTCCCGAGTTAAAATAATTCATGAGTTCCCTGTCGGATTTTCTAGGGAGGATATCATCAATTATCATTAATAACGGAATATCTTCTTTAAAACGAGAATGGTTCAGAAAATTTTCCACAATAATAAAAATTTCTATATTTTGCCACGCTTGTTAGGAAATATAGGAAAATTTTGAATTAGTAAATTTCGGATCATTTTCAATTAAAAAATGTAATTATTTTTCTTTAAACTGGGAATTAACTTGAAATACCAAATTAAAAATCGACTTTTTACTGAGACTTGAGATAACACACGATTAATAAGGTACCGTTTTATACGGGTGTTGTGGGGGTACTAACCCTTCCCTACACGTAACCGAGTCTCGAACCCGCTTATTTGATTTCTCTGATTTAAAACGCAAACTTGAAATTGGTTTTTAAAAAAAATGTTTTAATTAATTTTAAAATGTTTTATAAAACTGTTTTTAATAGGTGGCCAATCACACCTAGCCAAAAAAGATTGGTGGCGACTCCATGTCTTTTTCAAGATTATTTTCAAAACCTTTATTTTTCTAGAGGAATTAAGTTGACTTTTCCTCGGTTTTTTTTTAATGTCACGCTTAACAAATAATATAGTCTTGCGATAAGACTTGTTATTTTTTAGGTTGCGACAGCTTGGCGACTCCCTGGGGATATTAGAGAGACAGGCCTAGAATTAGTCGGGTGTTATCAAAGTCTTGGTTTTGTTGGTTTTTATTCGGTATTTAATTTTAATTCTCACATTTTGAAAAATAAGGAGAATTTTTAAAATAAGAAAATATTTTTAAACATGTCCATATTCATGTGCATACATATTATTATTGTTCTCTAGTTATTTTGTTGTATATAGTTATTCTTTGCCTAATTGATGTTTTACATTGTTTGATCTTGTTGGGGCATTTAGAATAAGGGGTGTAGAATAGGTGGTGAAAGGTTTGTTGTTCCTCCTCACACACCACACGTGCATTTGCATATCATGAGCCCTATACCCGGGTTCCTTCCTTTTAGATGGGAGCAAAGTAACTAAGCCTTCGTGATTAACAATCCGCATGGGCTAGTGAAACACTTCCGAAGTACTAAATTACCTAAGCCTTCGTGATTAACAATCTGCACGGGCTAGGGAAATAGACTCTAACGAATTGAACCCGTTTTTATCGGGGTGCCTTACTAGCCTTCACCGGCGACAGTGAGGAACAATTCGGGGCTTTTGGAACTGATTCACCTTCATATAGTGAACATAGACGAAGCCATGCCGGATTTTCGATTAGATATCCCGAAGGTACGAACAATGGAAGAATATTCCTAATCTTTTTACTTTCTATTCTACATTTCGAATAAGTTTACCTTTGCAAATCGGGCAATGATAAACGCACATCGCCCATAATAAGTTTTGAAAATAACAAAAGGTTTTTGCATGCATTTTATTACTGCTCTTTGGTTGGTTAATGCGTTACTCTATTCTTGATATTTGTTTTAATAAATTGTTGGGATATTTAGGACAAAGATTATAGAATATGTGTTGAAATGTTTAATCTGTTCCTCCACACACATTGCACTTGCATTTGCATAACATGAACTCTCTACCCGGGTTCCGTCCTTTTAAGTGGAAGTAAAGTAACTATGCCTTTGTGATGATCCTCCGTATGGGCTAGTGAAACACTTTCGGAGTATAAAGTACCTAAAGCCTTCTTGATGATCCTCCGTATGGGCTTAGGAAAATATACTCTAACTAATTGAACCCGCTTTTATCGGGGTGCCTTACTAGCCTTCACAGGCGACAGTGAGGAACAATTCGGATGCTTTTAGAACTTCGTTCACCCATATATACTGAACCATAGAGCCAATACAGGCGAAGCCCTGTCGAATTTTTGATAGATATACCAAAGATAGGAACCCATGGAGGAACATTTCTAAACCTTTTGTTACCTATTTTACATTTTGAATAAGTATTGTAGATTGGGCAACAATGTACGTACATCGCCCGTAATAAGTTTAATACCATGCCCCGAAGGCATTGTGATGCCTAAATGATGCTGGGGCAAATGTTCACTAATTTTTTGAAATTGAAAATATAAACATTCTTCTTCAAACATTTTTGCATTTTGCACATTTCATGTGTAGACACCTAATTTTGTCCGGGTTTTTTTTATAAAAAAAAAAACCAATTTTGATTTGCCCCCCTCTCGGGTTTAATATTTTTGTAAAAGTCACGGTCGCGATTTTAGACTTTTAAAATGTTCTGAATTATATATATCCTTTTTAGCTTTAATTGTTCAAATAAAATCGGATCGTAAAATTATCAATTTTAAAATTCAATTTAAACCCGAGGTGAAAAAGTTTAATCTTGAGCATTATTAGATTTTTAAAATAAATTTTTTAATTGAAAATATTTGAAAAAAAAAAAAAAAAGAAGGGCAATTTAGATATTACCCATTTTTTTAGGTTAAGAATTGAGTTATAAATAGATCATTTGAGCAAAGAAAATGAGAGAGGGGGGCAATTGACTGGCGGCTGAAATGGAAAGAAAAGAAAAAGCTTTGGGTTTCTGTCATGGGGGCTGAGAGCTAAAAGCTAGAAAGGAAAGCTTTGGTTTGATTGAAGCTGGCAGCTAAAAGGAAATAAAGAAGAGAAAAAAATGAGCTTCCAGGGGAGTCGGATCTTGTGGGAGCTATAGGTGGGGTTTTGAAAAAAAAGAATAGGGAGCCATAAGGTTGTTGGCGGCTATAGAAGGAAAGGGGAAGGAATTAAAATAAGAGAAAAAGAAAGAAAGCTATGTAGAAAAAGAAGGTAGCTGCGGCTATGAACAAAGGGGGGGCCACGGCTAAATAAAAAAGAGAAACAAAGACATTTTATTTGATTTTGATTTCGTGGAAGAGCAAAAGGGAATCGAATTTTCCAGGCATCAGATAAGTGCAATTTCTTTGTGCAAGCTTGATTTCTACTGAGTTGTTTTTTTATTTCCCTTTCTTAAGCTTTAATTTTTTTTTGGATAATAAGCTGTAATATTTTCATTCTCTTTAAATTCCACATACATTAACTTGTTTATAATTTTTCTTAACTCAAAAACAAAGACCCAAACTCCAATTCTTATTCGAAGTCAGGGATTCATTTCTCAACCAAATTTTGTCTTGAGAGAATTATTACGTCATCTTAAAGTGGGTTTTGTTTTTGGTAGAGATGGTGTGCGGGAGGGTTCCATGCCTTACACTGCATGGAAATGTATGATGCAGCATCGTGGTTCTTCATCAGAAAATGCACCAACAGAAACAGTAGAAAGAGTTCCACTGCTTGCACTTGCATGGGATCGGAAAGTTCAGGTTGCAAAGTTGGTCAAATCAGACCTGAAAGTATATGGGAAATGGTCTCTTGACAGTTCAGCCATAGGTGTGGCTTGGTTGGATGATCTGATGATGGTGGTTCTTACAATGACAGGACACCTCTACTCGTTTTCTAGGGATGCTGTTGATGGTTTGGGAGGAGATGATCTCATTGCATATCATACTCACTTCATTAATGTCTTTGGAAACCCTGAAAAAGCTTACCATAATTGTTTAACTGTTAGAGGAGCTTCCGTATATATACTGGGACCTATACATCTCGCTGTCTACCGACTTCTTCCGTGGAAGGAGCGGATTCAGGTTCTACGGAAAGCTGGTGACTGGATGGGAGCTTTGAACATGACAACGACACTTTATGATGGTCAAGCCCATGGTGTTATCGACATTCCTAGAAACCTGGATGCGGTGCAGGAGGCCATAATGCCCTATCTTGTAGAGTTGCTTTTGTCGTATGTAGATGAAGTGTTTTCCTATATCTGTGGCCTTTTGTAACCAAATTGGTAAAATGGAGCAGTCGCCCGTCACCAATGGAAAGTTGGCGATCTTGTCCTCGCTAAAGTCAAAGGTTTCCCTGCTTGGCCTGCCACGGTATGCCAACACTTATAACACTATCCTTTTTTTTTTCTCTTTCTATATTTTATGTATTTAAAATCTTTGTTATGTTAGAAAATATGTTATTGCCTTAGAGTTTGTCGTTACATTGATGTGGGTTTTAATGATATTACTTTTGTTGATTTAGGTGGCATGATTTTTTATTCCATTTAGAGTTTGTTTGATAATGTGTTAATCGGGAGAAATTCTTTGGGGTTTCTTCGTTTTATGTATTTGATTTTAACTATTCTTTGAATTAATTAAAAGTTTTTGCTTTGAACTTCATTCTTTTTGGCAATTGATTTATACATCAGATTCTTTACACTTTACTATAGTAATTGATTTGCCCAATTTAATAAAAAAATCTTTTAGTAATGGGAGATTGGAGAGGTGTTCTCTTTCCAACAAAGAATTTATTCTTCCAAGCCATGTGTCATTTTAAAGTCTTGTTGCCATGCATGTTGACACCTTATTTTTCTTGCCACCATGACACCTTTCTTAAACAAAGTTAGGTCATTATCTCCCAAATTCCAAGTTAGGCTTTCTATCCATACGCATGTTTTCCTCCTGTATAGCAAGAAATCGTACAAAACCTTTCATGCACCATTTGTCTTCTCGGTTTGAAGAATTTTCTTTTAAATCGCATGCCTTGGCTATGATATATTGAGGTGCATGTTTGGTTTTGATGATTTTCTTCTTGTGATAGATTAGCTTGATTGTGGTAGGTTAGCTCTACACCATGCCATATTAATACTACCATTCGGCCATTTTGACTTAGGTTACCATGTTTGCATTTTTTTATTATGTTTATTAGTTTAACATGCTTCCATTTAGACTTTGCATATTTAGGTTGCCATGTGTTTGTGAAATTGCCTAGCTAAGTTTTCCCCATGTTATTTAGAGGCCCTTGGTTGAAATCACCCATCACCCCTTGTGAGATAGTCTATACACTTGTATTAGGATTATCCGGGTGGTGAGTCATAGTGTTTTTGTTGAGAGGGTTTATAGCTTAATCCGTTCAAAAGCTACTTGTGAGAGGGTTTATAGCTTAATCCGTTCAAAAGCTACTTTTGAGATGGTTTATAGCTTAATCCGTTCAAAAGCTACTTGTGAGAGGGTTTATAGCTTAATCCGTTCAAAAGCTACTTGTGAGATGGTTTATAGCTTAATCCGTTCAAAAGCTACTTGTGAGAGGGTTTATAGCTTAATCCGTTCAAAAGCTACTTGTGAGATGGTTTATAGCTTAATCCGTTCAAAAGCTACTTGTGAGAGGGTTTATAGCTTAATCCGTTCAAAAGCTACTTGTTTGAGGGTTTATAGTTTAATCCGTTCAAAAGCTACTCTGAGGGTTTATAGCTTAATCCGTTCAAAAGCTACTTGGTGAGTTTTCATTTTAAAATAATGTTTCTTGTTCTTCCTTCATTTCCTTTCTTAGGTATATTTTTTTACATTTTGTTTTTACAATAAACTCACCATGGCCAAATGACCTATATTATTTTAAGTTGCTGCTTTTTGATTCATTTTACCATATTGTTTGTGCTATTTTCTTTGTTTTTGATGTTTTAAATGTTATGTTATTTCATGTTCTTAAGTTATATTTAATTTGGTTACTTTGTTTATTGCCATTTATGTCTTAGATATCATGTTTTTGCATTTTTAATTTTCTGTTTTCATGTCGTTTAAATTTGAGCATGTTTTAGAGTTAACATATTAAGTGTTTGTGAAAATGCTTGTGTGATTCTTTGCATGATTCTTGTTTTATATCTTAGTTGAGCATGCTTTAGATTTAGTATATTAGGCGTTTGTGAAAATGTTTGTGTGATTTTTGTGTTATGACTTAGTTTTTCATGCTAGCATGCCAAGTGTTTGAGAAAATGCCATGCTTGTTGGAGCTTGAGGCCATTTGGCTACTCCATGTGTTTTGCATTGTGTGTTGTATTTTTGTCATGCTAGTTGTTAGGTTTTTGCATTTGCATGATATTTGGTTGGATTTTTGAATTAAGCATGCCTTGTGTTTATGAAAATGCCATGCATGTCTTAGGTCTAGGTTACATTAAATGTCATACAAGTTCATGTTAGGTCTAGGCCATATTATTTGTGTCATGCATTTTCCTTACATTTAGGTTTAGATCCATGCATTTCATGCATTATGTTTGCTGCATTATTTCATACATTTCATATTCATGCCACTTGAATAATGACTTGAGCCAATTAATGGTTCAAAGTCATGCTCTCTTGAGCACACTTGTGGAAAATTAAGTTTGTCAAATTGATTATTCTACCTTTGTGATTTTTTTACTTAGCCAATTTTTATCTAACTTTCAAAAAGTCCTAGCTACTGCTTTCAAGTCATTTTATGAGTTTCAAATATTTTTATTTTTATTTTTAAATGATTTTATCAAAGACAAAAAAAATGTATTGGCAAAGCAGTTTTTTTTTCCACCCAAAACTCGTACATCTCCGATTTTTCTGGGAATTCATCTTTGATCAGAAAATTAAGCCAATTTTTTCTCATGTAGTTTTATATGTCCTGAGTCTCCAGTATTTTCTTTAGAATTTTTGAAATTTTTAAAAATAGGGTAAAAAAATCGTGGATTAAAACTGGACAGTGGAGTCAGAATTGAATTTAAAGAAAAACAAAGCAGTTTTTTCTCCTCCAAAAACTCGTACATCTCTGATTTTTCTGGGAATTCATCTTTGATTCAAAAATTAAGCCGATTTGTTTTCGTGTAGTTTTACATGTTCTGAGTTTCCAGTATTTGTTTTAGAATTTTTGGAATTTTTAAAAATAGGATAAAAATTCGTGGATTAAAACTGGACAGTAGAGTCAGAATTGAATTTAAAAAAAAAAAACAATTTTCTGTTTTGGTTAATTTACTTAGAGTGGGCTGATTAGAAGGGTTAGCTACTGACTTAGGGTAATTTCTAAGCCTTTTCAAACTCTAAAAATGGTTTTTCAAGTCCCGGGTTAAGGGTAGTCAAGTCCGGATTTTTTAAACTTAGGAAATTAGAGCCATTTTAAAGAAATTAGCCCAGTTTTTATTTTTAATTCAAGCTTTTCAAAATTGTTTTCAAACAATCACAAAGTATTTTGGTTTTAGAATATTTAATTTGACATATTTTCCTAAGGTAGCCGGATATCTTTTTAGATATACGGATTTCCTTAATTAAAGGAAAAAAATACATTTCATGCATTGCATTTTTATATTCATGCATTTTATATAATATGTGATTCTTGCTATAATAATTTCTATGATATTGTTGTTATTTTGATTTATATTTTTTGATGTTACATGGTTTATTATATGGTTTCGAATATTTCATGATATCCTATGCTTTTATTTAGTTATCTTTATTTAGCATATACGTATTCATTTATTTTAAATGTTTTCAAAAGATAATGGTTTTCAATAAAAATAAAGATATTCCCGAGTTAAAATAATTCATGAGTTCTCTACCGGGTTTGCTGGAGGGAATATCATCAATTATCATTAATAAAGGAATATCTTTCTTTCAAAAAAGAGAATGATTCGGAAAGTTTTCCAAAACTAATAAAAATTTCTATATTTTGCCACGTTTGTTGGGGAATATAGGAAAATTTTGAATTTATAAATTCTGGATCATTTTCAATAAAAAAAATGAAATTATTTTTCTTTAAATTGGGAATTAACTTGAAATACTAAATTTAAAACCAACTTTTTACCGAGACTTGAGATAACACACGATTAATAAGGTACCGATTTATACGGGCGTTGTGGGGGTGCTAATCCTTCCCCACACGTAACCGACTCCCGAACCCGCTTCTTTGATTTCTCTGGTTTAAAACGCAGACTTGAAATTGGTTTTTAAAATGTTTTAATTAATTTTTAAAATATTTTATAAAACCGGTTTTAATAGGTGGCCGATCACACCTAGCTAAAAAAGATTGGTGGCGACTCCATGTCTTTTTTAAGGTCATTTTCAAAACCTTCATTTTTCTAGAGGAATTAAGTCGACTTTTCCTCGATTTTTTTTAATGTCACGCCTAACGAATAATAAAGTCTTGCGATGAGACTCGTCGTTATTTTTTTTTTAGGTTGCGACATCATGCATGTGTGAATAGAGCATGTACATTTATGGTTGTATTGTTGATTTCATTTTTTGCAATAAACGGATGGTGATAATAATCTCATTTGATGATTTCATAAATTGGTTGTGTTACATGAACATTTTCATATTATACCATAGTAGGATCCACTACCCCGAAATTCTTTTGAAAATAATATGATTGGTTTTTTATAGAGAAAACATGTTTCAAAAAAACATAGATTAAATTTGGAGGCAAATCTTGCATAATGAGTTTTTTTGAATAATTAAGATTTAGGTCCCACCAATTTCGTGTAATCATTGGTTAATTTCCTTATATATACCTTTGTGTTAGTTCATTTATTCTTTGTATGTATCATTTTGACAACATGTTATAGTCCTAACATGCATGGTCATTCATTGTAGAATACGTTCATGACATGCATGGTCATTATCTGTATATACCCATGTATCAATTTATTCATTCTTTACATGCATCATGTTGGCATCAGGTTGCATTCATGCATTCATAGTCAGCATGATTTTTCTATATATACTCATGTATCAATTTATTCATTCTTTACATGCATCATGTTGGCATCAGGTTGCATTCATGCATTCATAGTCAGCATGATTTTTCTATATATATCCATGCATTAATTTGCTTATTCTTTACATGTATCATGTTGGCATCAGGTTTCATTCATGCATTCATAGTCAGCATGATTTTTTCTGTATATATCCATGCATTAATTGCTTATTCTTTACATGCATCATGTTGGCATCAGGTTGCATTCATGCATTCATAGTTAGCATGATTTTTCTATATATATCCATGCATTAATTCGACATGCACCATGTTAGCATCAGGTCGTATTCATGACAAACATAGTCAGCATGATTTCTCTGTATATGTTCATGCATTAATTTGTTTACTCTTTACATGCATTGATTTGTTGATATAAATCATGTTGACTTTGGGTTGCATTCATGACATAGTCATCATGATATGCTCATGCATTAATCTGTCATATTAACATCTGGATGCGTTCATGACATACATGGTTAACATGATTTTCTTTGTATATACTTTTTATCAATCATTCATTGTTTACATGCATCATAATTGACATCGTGTTGCATTCATAGTGTATATGATCATTCATTGGGAAATACGCTAAAATGTACATGGTTATTCATTGCATATATCCATGCATTGATTTGTTTATTCTTTGCTTGCAGCATGTTGGCATCGTGATTGCATTTATTACATATATGGTTAGCATGTTCCCACTGTACATATCCATACATCATATTGTTTAGGCTTCACGTGCATCAAATTGCATTCATGGCTCCTTCATCATGACACGCACTTGGGGGGATAAAACAGAAATTGGCTTGGTTTTAAGAGTCTTTGAAAGAATTTCCATTTCAAATCAAAGGTATAAGCTGTATTGAGCACCTTTATGATACAGACCAGAGCTATGGAGAATGAACAAGTTGCTCAAATGGAAAGGGTACAGGAAGAATTGCGAGAATAGCTGGCAAAGTCTCAAGCAAAATCTAAGGATCAGATGACTAAATTGATAGAGATGATGTCCGCTATAATCAAAGAAAAAGGATACACTGAAAACTTTGCCACTAGAGAAGGGTTAGAGACACAAAAGGGTCAGAGTGAGGTCATGATTTGGATTGCCAGAACACAGTTAACCCCAGCAACACCCTGAACTTAGACGAACAAGAAAAGTTGAAAATGGTTGAGTCAAATGAGGTTGAGTTGGCAGATTCCCAAGGAAGATATCAGTTGTTCAATGAAAGGCTTCGGCAGTAGAAAATACAGATGTATTCGGGAGCATCGATGCGAAAGAACGATGTTTGGTCCTTGATTTAGTCATTCCTCCTAAGTTCAAGATCCCTGACTTTGTGAAATATGATGGGATGATCGATCCGTCAGCCTACATCACTATGTTCTACCGGAAGATGACGAGTCATGTAGATAATGATAAGCTTTTGATTCACTGCTTTCAGGATAGCCTCAGCGGGTCCGCAATTAGGTGGTATAGTCAGTTGAGCAAGGATCATATTCGCTCTTGGAATGATCTGGCTAGGGCTTTTCTAAACCAGTACAAGCATATGACCGACATGGCGCCTAACCGTCTCACCTTGCAAAATATGAAGAAAAGAGCTACTGAGAGCTTCAAAGAATATGCGTAGCGGTGGATGAGCCTGGCCGCCCAAGTACAACCGACTTTAACTCAGAAGGAAACCATTGTCCTTTTTGTGAATACACTACAGGCCCCGTACTATGATATAGTTGTCGGTAACACCACAAAGAATTTTTCAGACATGGTAATTTCAGGGGAGATGATTGAGAATGCTATCAAGGATGGGGAAATTGAAGGAGAAAGAACATTTAATACCGAGAGAAATGGGGCATCTGAAAAGAAAAAAGAAGATACCCAAGTCGTGGAAGGCTTTGCCCCACCTCCCCAATTCTCCTCGTATCAGCCATTTTACTCTACCCTGAACAATGTCTCTCAAGGTGCTTATCCTTACCAACCAATGAATGCAACCACACCAGAATTTACATCTGTCTATCAATCTAACACCCTTGGGAATAATCGAAAGGGGCATAAAAAGGGAAAAAGAAATCAGGTTGACCCGATTCCTGTGACATACAGTGAGCTACTACCTCAACTCATCAAGAATCACCTTGTGACACCCATGTAATTAGAGCCTCTAAAGCCCCCTTATCCGAGCTGGTATAATGCTAATGAGTGTTGTGGTTATTATTCAGGCAATCAAGGTCACTCAACAGAGAACTGCCCCGCTTTGAAGTACAAGGTCAGGGATCTCATCAAGGCTGGGTCGATAAGTTTTGAAGATGGGAAAGCCAAGTGTCATAAGAAACATGGTGCATAATCATATCATGATTTTTGATACATGTAGTTCTATACACTATGATGATGAAAGCACTTGTCTCATGTTGACATCTACATGAAATAAATAAATTTTGAATTTAAATGTTTTATGTTCATTATATTTTGCACTCATTTGAATTTGCTAAAAACAAAAAATAAAGCTTCATGAAAATTTGTGGTAAACAAAAATAAGGGGTATTCACAAGAAAAAATAGACAGTCTCGAGAATATTGATGATCATTGTTAGAAATGAACCAATAATATCCCCCTCTCTTTTGGACAACTCTATGCCTAAACTCCTTGAATCAAGAACACTTGAATGACCTAATGCTTCAAGGAATATGAATGATGGAACTTCATAAAAAAAGAAAAAAAATATATTGTCATCACAGAATAAGCAAAGTTGTAAATCCTGCCATGAAAAAAGGAATGAACTTTTTGAAATTTTTTCGAATTCCTTGAAATTCAACAAAATGAGACATTCTGTCTAGAGTCTAGATTTTGGTAATTTGATGTATGTCAAGATTGTGCTAAAACCATTCATGACCTTTACCAATAACCAAAAAACACTAATTGCCCAAACATCACTTCATGATTGACATCTTGGGGCACAATGATTAAACTAGACTATCCCATGTCCCAGGGAAAACTCGTTTTTTGGTCATATTTTCCTTGTCTCTTCAAAGAATTCAAAATTGAAACTTAGACTTTTAGTGTAAACTTAGACTTGCTATGTTCCTCGTTGATAGAATTTCCCAAGGTTGATAAAATTGGGGCATCATATCTAGAAATGATGAATACGTGGTGAATAAGGATGGATTAACGCATGAATCATTAGGGCATGTGACAAAAAAACAGAAAAAGAAAGAAGAAAAATTGTGATATCCTGTATATGAGAATTCAGATGATTCCGAAGTGCAAAATGAAATTTTGATTATCTATTTCCCCTGGGGATTGCTTTTCAATGAGAATTTTTGTGCTTGATATGAGAAATGGCCATCTTTTATGTCCCTATACAAAAAGAAATTATCCATAGTCACCCTTTTGAGCCAAAAGAATTCTTTCTTCTTTAAACCCTAATCAAGGATCACCCTCTACATTGGGAGGCAAATGCGAGGAAGGATCATTGAGAAATGAGTCCTAACTCAAAGACAGATACAAAGAAAATTGAGCCCCGAATAAATACGGGCTCACTCTGTCAAAGTAAAGAAAAAAGAAAAGGAAAAGATGGCGAAATTGAAGCCAAGAACAAAACAAAACAAAAACAAAAAAAAAAGTGAAAAAGTATGGCAAATGAAAGCCAAAAGCAAAGACGAAAAAGAGCAAAGTCAAAAGGAATGAAAAGTACAAAAGGGACAAATGCTTCAAAGGGAATCCTCCTCAAAAAATGATCCTTGATCTGATTACCCTCAAACACATATATTGGGCCTATTTATGCTTTCTTTCTGAACTCTGAACCATAGCCTACATTACGTGCTTTAAAAGTCCATTTTGATAAAGCATGAATACTTAATTTGAAGGGTTTTTCATTAGATTTTATCCCATCTCATCGAGTTATCATTTCACTAAGGAAGAATTTAGAATTCTCAAGTGCATGGTAGAACAAAAAAAAGGAGAGAAAAAAAGAGGAAAGAATGGGATTCTAGGGCGAAAACCCAAAAACGGGCGGTCTAGAGTAAAATGGAAATTTTTGATGCCATCTATGATAGTGCCGATACCACAAAAGAGAAGGTCATCTTGAAGAAGTGGTCATCGAGGAACATCTAGGAATTTCTGAACCTCCCAAATTGACAGCTCTCATTCGGAGGATTGTCTTCAAAAAATCGAGACTTTTTTCCTCCAAAATTAAACTTTTCGGTTTAAACATCCCGGCCAATCTTGACTCCTGTCAAAATACCTTGATATGGAAACTAAAAGAATGTTGTATTTGTTTGGGTTCTCAATGAATTCATGATCTATAAAACCTGTTCCATTTGTGAGCTTAGAAGGGACATACATCTTTTTTGTGAAGTTTTCCTGGAAAAACCAAAATTTTGTCATACTAAGCCTTGCCAATCCCATTTGAAAAAAACTAGATTGACACATAGAGAAATTTCTAACAGTGATCATCAGTCTTCAAAAGATTTGTACATCACACACTGTGGGGTTAATATTTTTGTTCAGAAGTTTTCAAAATGAGAAAACAAATAAAGATATTTTTTGAAGCACCCATTCTTGATGTTGACATGAGACAAAGGTTTTTCTAACCCAAAGGTATAGAACTGCTAGGATAGGTCTTGACTTCCAGATATGAGAAGAAGAAATAAAACCCGTTTCAGACCTTTGTTGACGAGAGTTTGAAAACTGTTGGGGCAAAGAGAATAGCCAAAATGAATTGAAGATATACTCTGATTTGAAAAGGAAAAATGAATTTGAGAGGCTAAGCTAAAGTCTAGAAGAACGATCGGGGGCATTTGCATCACTTATGAGCACTCATCTTTTTATTGAGCTTTGCATCTGCACAGTGTCGGAAGCATTTACATCATTCATGGGTATTTGCATGGGCATTATTCCATAAGCATCTGCATTTTACCTTTATATTTACATCCTTCATGGAATTCGTATTTGCATCATCTCAAGCAATTGCATCATTTCTAGAACCATTGCATTTTCATTATTGTGTGGTAACTGCAGTTACACTATTCATAGACCACTTATGGAAACATGATTAGTCGGGATCTGCATCATTCCATGAAGTAGTTGCATCAATCTAGGAGCATTTGCATCTGCATCAACCAAAGATATCTGCATCTGCATCATGAAGCATTTGCATCAATCCAAGCCATTTACATTTGCACCATGAAGCATGAGCACCTTGTTAAAGACATGTGCATTTGCATCATTTCTCAAATCTTTTGGGTATAATTTTCAACACGATTTTTTAAAAATGAGCAAGTCTTTGATGGTGACAACTGAAGCCTCTGTGGAGATATCAAGAGTTTTAAAATTTTTACAAAAGGGAAAGTCTTTGGTAGTGATAGCCGAAGCCTCTGTGGAGATATCCAAAGATTTAAAAATTTTTGAAAAGGGAGAAAGTCTTTGGTAGTGATAGCCAAAGCCTCTGTGGAGATATCCAGAGTTTTAATTTTTTTTTTAAAAGTGAACAAGTCTTCGATGGTGATAGCTGAAGCCTCTGGTGGAAATATCCAGGGTTTTATAATTTTGAAAAATGAAATCTTCTTCTGGAGGAGTTATCTAGAGTTTTACATTTTTAAAAATGAGAAAGTCTTTGGTGGTGATAGCCGAAGTTTCTAGAGGAGATACCCAGAACTTTATTCAAACATCTACATCAAGAAGCATTTGCATCAGTCTAAGTCTTTTGAATCTGCATCGAGAAGCATTTGCATCAGTTCAAGTCATTTACATTTGCATCAAAGACATTTGCATCAATCTAAGTCATTTGCATCAACTAAAAACATTTGCATTTGTATCATGAAGCATTTGTATCTTCTCTCAAAGCTTTCAGGTATAATCGAACTCGTTCTGCTTCTCAAATGAGTCAAGTCCCGAGACCACTGTCGAGATATTTTGTTTTAAATTCGAACTTGTTCTGCTTCTCAAATGAATCGAGCCTCGAGACCATCGTCGAGGTACTTTCTTTTATTTTGAACCTGACGAGCCCAAAATTTTACTTTTTAAAAATGAACAAGTCTTTGGTAGTGATAGCTAAAGCTTCTGAAAGTGATACCCAGAATTTTTACAAATTTTAAATAGTGAGAAAGTCTTTGGTAGTGATAGCTGAAGTTTCTGGAGGAGATACCAAGAATTTTACAAATTTTAAATAGTGAGAAAGTCTTCGGTGGTGATAGCTGAAGCTTCTGGAGGAGATACCTAGAATTTTACAAATTTTAAACAGTGAGAAAGTCTTCGGTAGTGATAGCAGAAACCTCTGTAAAGATATCTAGAGTTTTCAATTTTTTGAAAAATAAGCAAGTCTTTGTTGGTGATAGCCGAAGCTTCTGGAGGAGATACCCAGAATTTTAAACACAACTGAGAACAAGGCAGGTTAAGATCCCGAGACCATCATCAAGGTCATTTTTTCTCTTGCAAATCGAACTCATGTCCTTAAGACGGGTCAAGCCTTGATTAGTCAGTGAACTCAATTTAAGGACAAAATCTTTTATTTACAGCTTTTCAAAACAAAAATGAAAAAAAAAAGACAAAATGAAAAAAAAATGAAAAATGATGAAAAAGAAAAAATGGAAAAAAGAAAACTCCCTTTCCCTTCTCTTCACATGTGATTTCACTAACCGGACAAAATTAATGTTTGTTTATCTTTGCCTGATTCCTCACTCTCAGCAATAGCCAAAGAGCGGCAGCTGTAGACACCTAATTTTGTCCTGACCACTAAAACTAGTATGTTTTCTTCTTAAAGTGTTGTTTTAGAATGCAAAAAGACTTTTCTCATCCTGCAGGTGGTACTCCGAGACTTAGTTTAAGAAAACAGACATAAAAAGTCAAACTTGAAAAAGTCAACCCCAAAAAGTCAACTACTGAAAAAGTAAACCCACTTTCAAAATCAAGATTTGAAGTTCAATTGAAAAATGGTGAAAGAATTTTGATAATTCGAGGTCTACATTGAAAGATATGGAGTTCGAAAATTGGGTTACGGAGATTCAGTAGAAAAAAACCCTAGTTCGGGAAATTTGGAGAAAAGTTCTTAAACGATGAAATGGGTCGGAATCTAAGGTTCCAAATGAAAGATAAGCACTGACTACGGGTAATGGAGAAGGCATTTGGAGACAAAACTGAAGGAAAAGTCAATTTGGAAGAAAACCAAGAATTAGGGTTTTTGGTGGATTTTGGTGAAATTGGAGAAAATTACAGAAATGGCCCGATTCGATAAAACTAAAGCCCCTAATTGATGAGGAATGAGTAAACAAGGATAGCCCAAGGCTTAGTTTGAAGTAATTTTGAGAGAAGAGCCGATTGGAGGAAAAACGGAAAAACGAGGAGATTCCCGATACTGAAAAGAGGAAAAATCAAAACGGAAGGTAATTTGATCGTAAAAATTGGGTGTTCTCAGACCAGCTCCAATTCAATATATGACAAAGGTCCAAAAAAAGAAAATCTGAAAATCGAACTTGTTTTGAGCAAAATCGGGCTTCGGAGGCAAAAGGGCAAAATTGGAAAATTTGGAAAAATAGCAAATGAACTCCAAAAATTTTCAGATCACATTCTTAAACCATTTTGAAGATATTGGCCAAAGAAAATCCGGATTCGGAGTTCGTTTGCAAAATGGCCAAACCTCGGGTCCCCTATGTAGAAATTCAAGAAGATAAATCTCGAAAAAATACCAAATGAGCTCCAAAAATTCTGAAAATTTTCAGATCTCATTATTAAATTATTTGAAAGAGATTGACGAAATAAAATCTGGATTCGGAGTTCGTTTGCAAAATGGCCAAATCCCAAGCCCACTATGTAGTTATTAAAGTAGATAAATCCAAAAAAAAATAGCAAATGAGCTCCAAAAATTATGAAAACGTCCAGATCACACTTTTAAATTATTTGGAAGAGATTGGTGAAGAAAAATCTGGATTAGGAGCTCGTTTAGAAAATGGTAAAAATTCTGGTGCACAAAGGGGCAATTTTGGAAGAAAAATTCGAAAAAATAGTAAATGGGCTCCAAAAATTATGAAAACTTCCAGAATTTAATTTTTATTATTTAAGAAGTATTAAAAAAAATTTGAATTTGGAGTCCTTTGCTATTTAATTTGGTTTGGGGGTCAAAAAAGTCATTTCACCGAAGAAACCGAAGAAGGCCTTTAAAAAATTGGAGATTAGATTGGATTTTAAAAGGGCAATCAGCCAAGCCCATAATGGAGAGTGATTTTGCTGAGATTTTAGATTAAAGGGCCAAGAGTGAAGAGGAAGGTAGTTATTTTTCTTGATCAAGCCTTTGAAATTGTGACACATAGACCAATCGATGGCGAGGGATGATGTCATATTTATGGCATCCTATTTATGACATCTTCATGACATCATATTTAGGAGCTGGTTATTCCAATCTAATGGTGAGATTTTACATAGAAAGCATCTTGAATTAAAGACCATTGGATTAAAATTGATAAGGAAAAAACTACAACATTCTACACAATTCTTATAACATTTGGCCAAGCCTTTTTGGGGAGGGGAATTCAGATTTTTGCTGGAGCTTTAGGGACTGAATAAAGGCAGTAGCTAAGAAAAAAAAAGAGAAAAAAAGAAGGAAAAAGAGAGGAGAAAAAGAGAGAAGAAAAAAGAAAGGTTTGGCTTGCTACTTCTTGATTTGGAAAGCTAGAGCAAGGTAGCTATGTTCTTTCATGGTTTTCTCATACTTTGTTGACATGATTTGATATTTTGATTGTCATTTTATTCTCCTTTATGAAATAAACTTATTTTTTAAAATAAGTTCTAAGGAGCTTCTACTTTGTTTTTTTAAAAGAAATCAAGAAAATAAGTTTTTCTCTATTTTTCATCATGGTTGAATGAATCTCTTTTGTTAAATGATTTTGTGTTTGATCTTGTTTATGTGATTTGTTGCGGTAGGTTAGCTTATTTGTGGTAGATTAGCTTGATTGTCATGGGTTAGCTTGATTGTGGTAGTTTAGCTATAGACCATGCCATGTGTTTGTGAAAATATCTAGCTATATTCATGCATTTGCATTATGATTGCTTAGTTTAGCATGTTTCCTTTTTAGTCTTGTATTTAGTATGCCATCTGTTTATGTTATTTCCATGCATTTTTTAGGTCTAGGTCTTATTTGTATTTCCATGCATTTCATGCATTTTAGACCTAAGTTGCATTAAATGCCATGCAAGTTCATCTTAGGTCTAGGCCATATTCTCTATGCCATGCATTTTTCATGTCATTTAGGTTTTAAATCATGCATTCAATTTGCTGTATAATCATGCATTTCATGTCATGCCACATGATTTATGACTTAGACCAATCAATGGTTCAAAGTCATGCTCATTTTGAGCATACTTGTGGAAAATTAAAGAGTTGTCAAATTGATTATACTACCTTTGTGATTTTTTTTACAAAGCCAAATTTTGCCTAACTTTTCAAAAGTGTTAGCTACTGTTTGTGAGTCCTTAGGAGAGTCTCTAACATTTTTATTTTTATTTTTAAATGATTTTATCAAAGGCAAAAAAATGTGTTTTAGCAAAATAGTTTTTTCACCCAATACTCATACTTTCCCGATTTTTTCGGGCAGTCATCTTTAATCAGAAAATTAATCCAATTTTTTCTCATGTAGTTTTACATGTCCTGAGTCTCCAATATTTTTTTAGATTTCTTTGAATTTTTAAAAGTAGGGTAAAAAATCGTGCTTTAAAACTGGACAGTAAAGGTAGAATTGAATTTGAAGGAAAATCATTTTTCTGTTTTGGTTTAGAGGGGGCTGATTAGGAAGTTTAGCTACTGACATAGGGTAGTTTCTAAGCCTTTTTAAACTCTAAAAATGATTTTTTAAATCTCAGGTTTAGTGTGGTCAAATCCGAAGTTTTAAACTTAGGAAATTAGAGCCATTTAAAAGGGTTTAGCTAAGTTTTTATTTTCAATCTAAGCTTTTCAAAATTGTTTTCAAACAATTACAAAGTATTTTAGTTTTAGAATATTTAATTTGATATATTTTCCTAAGGTAGCCGGATATCTTTTTAGATATACGGATTTTCTTAATTAAAGGAAAAAATACATTCTCATGCATTGCATTTTTCATATTCATGCATACTATATAATATGTGATTTTTGCTATTTTAATTTTCATAATGGGGTTATTGTTTTGATTTAAAATTTTGATATTATATTAATTGTTATATGGTTTTGAATATTTCATGATATCTTATGCTTTTTATTTAGTTTTTTTTGTCATATTATTTAGCATATACTATGTTCATCCATTACTATTTTTATTTTTATTTTCATGCATATTATATGTTAGCTTTATTTAATTTCATGTCATTTCATATCATTTAGATTATATGTCATATCATATATATTTGTCATGTCAGTTAAATCATTTTATTCCATTTAGAATATATCATATGACTTAGGCTATTACATTTCATATAGAATATATCATGTTACCTAGGTCATTTCATTTCATTTAGAA
This sequence comes from Fremontodendron californicum, assembly GCA_030761205.1. NCBI lineage: Eukaryota > Viridiplantae > Streptophyta > Magnoliopsida > Malvales > Malvaceae > Fremontodendron > Fremontodendron californicum. The sequence continues at coordinate 8,500,047 of JAULJL010000032.1, forward strand.
TATATCATATAACTTAGGATATTTCATTTCATTTAGAATATGCTAAGACATTTAAATTATATCATACCATTTAGGTTGCATTATATTATCTAGATGTTTGCTATGTCATTTTATTTATGTCACACATATTCATATTCATATATATTTTTAAATGTTTTGAAAAAGGTAATGATTTTCAATAAAATAAAGATATTCCCTAGTTAAAATAATTAATGAGTTCTCTACCGGATTTACTAGGGAGGATATCATCAATTATCATTTATAATGGAATATCTTCTTTAAAACGAGAATGGTTCGAAAATTTTTCCAAAATAATAAAAATTTTATATTTTGCCACGTTTGTTGGGAAATATAGGAAAATTTTGAATTAATAAATTTCAGATAATTTTCAATTAAAAAATGGAATTATTTTTCTTTACATTGGGAATGAACTTGAAATACCAAATTAAAAATCGAATTTTTACCGAGACTTGAGATAACACACGATTAATAAGGTACCGTTTTATACGAGCGTTGTAGGCGTGCTAACCCTTCCCCACACGTAATCGAGTCCCGAACATGCTTCTTTGATTTCTCTGGTATAAAACACAGACTTGAAATTGGTTTCAAAAAAAAGTTTTGATCAATTTTAAAATGTTTTATAAAATCGGTTTTAATAGGTGGCCAATCACACCTAGCTAAAAAAGATTGGTGGCTACTCCATGTCTTTTTCAAGGTTATTTTCAAAACCTTCATTTTTCTGGAGGAATTAAGTCGACTTTTCCTCGGTTTTTTTTTAATGTCACGCTTAACGAATAATAAAGTCTTGCGATGAGACTTGTTATTTTTTAGGTTGCGACAGTTAATAGGTGCCTTGAGACCTATTTGCGATGTATGACTGGTGAGCAGCCTAAGAGGTGGGTGAAATAGCTCCCATTGGCTGAATGGTGGTACAATATGATGGTAACTCAATTAAGAGTTGTAAACCCAAGTGCAGGTTATGTTCAAGTAATAAATTCTCGGGTGTCCGAGGTCGAACCACAGGGAAGCGTATTAATAAGTATAAGTTTATAAATATATAAGACAAAGAAAGTAAACAAGATATTAGGGAATCAACAACAAAATAAGATAAACAAGATATTAGAGAACAAAATAAACAAAATAACATAAAAACAATTAAACAAGATATAAAAAAAACAATAAGAAAGGATGTTGAGGTTAGAGACTCCACTCTTGGTGTTATGCTAAGATTAATCTTGTTTTATTACACAATTGAAATCCACACATAAGGGAGGTTCCAATCGGAAGGTTTAGCAATTCAGTCCAACGTCCATAGCATATGATATTATGTTCATTTGGTGTCCTCAAAACTCATAAAAAGAGTCCAAGCATTCCTTATGCCAAGGTATATGTCTACAACAAATCAAGGTTATGAAACCAAGCATTTACTGTGCCATTTTCATTGTCAATAATGAATCAAGATCTCTACTTTGCAAGTATGATTTTAAACCAAAAGAAAATATTATCTATACTAGTGTTTATAAATGATGATTCATTTTAGCTCATGTTTAAGAGACTAACCTTAGCATTTACCAAGAGCTTCACCTCATCACCTCAACAATATGATTAGCAACACATACTAGATATGAATAAAATGAAAAGAAATGTAAGAAGCATAAGTAAATAAAAAAGAAAACTAGAGAAAGGAAAGAAGAAGAAAACTTAGAGAATTTTACTACAAAGGCTAATATCCTACCAATGTATAATGTATCCCAATACTCATCCAAGGCCCTCTATTTATACACATTTTGGAGGGCTAAATGACAAGAGACAAGCTTTACAAATTTCAAAGGTAGGTATAATAGGTGGGTGCATTTTTCTAACAATTTTCGTCATATTGTATGACAATTCTGATCAGCCAGCTTGATGGTCGATTTTGTCAATGTTGGAGGCTCGATCTGATAAAATGTTCTTCTAGAAAAATATACCCCTATCAGTTACGGATCCATAGCCGTTGGAATCAGATCATTTGCGCACGTGGATCGGAAGATATGGTCAAAATACCAAAACGGTGCAGAACAGACGTCATTGCACATCAGCCAACTTGATGGCCGATTTCGCTAGGGAAAACGACTCCGTTTCAAGAAGTGTAAAACATGAAAAAGATATATATGCCTCTTAGCTTTGCAGGGATACAAAGTTCAGCCTTATTGCTTCAGTGAAACTCGAGATATAGCTGATATGGCAAAAGGTGTCGGAACTGGAACTGAACTGGATTTGCCCTTAATTCTAGTAATCTGAAATCACTCAAAGAAACTTGTGAAAAACACCAAATTACATAAAAATATAAAAGATCATAAACACAATTAGACTAAACAATAATAACTCGTATTTGACACAAAACAATAATAAAACATAACTAAAAACTATATAATTATACGAGTTATCACACCCCCACACTTAGATTGTTGCTAGTCCCTAGCAACGACTCAATAAAAATAAAATAAGAAAATCTAATCTAATCCATTTTCGTAGGAAATTACGGTGGCACTTAGCATGTGACACAAGCCTTTAAACCCCTAGGTGTCCCTAGTGGACGAGTTTAGTCTCGTGAGGGTTTACTAGGACGATACCCACAAACATTGAAGACATAAGAAAAACTAAAAATAATAATTATAACTAATCCTTCCAATATATAAATTAGAGATAATCATTGGACAAGTCTTAAAAACTAATCAATAGCTTAAAGAAATTCACAAAAAATCTTGCTTGAATGTAAATAGTTTGAGTTAAGCCAATAATAACATAACATATTTCAATCAAAATAGTGTATATTCAAACTTAATCTCAACTTCTCACATGGGATACTCTCTTGATTTTCACTCTTTAAAGTAGTGGTAAAGTGTTTACACTCAATCAATCTCATGAAAACACTTCTACCATATGCTTGCTTGTCCACCTATTCTCCACTATTTAGATCATACAACTTCATAAATCAAGAGGTCTTTATTCAAGGTTGTAATGGGGCCAAAGGGTTATAATGTGGTTAAAGAACAAAAGGATAAAGATATCACAAAGGTTCCAAAGAGTTCATAGATTTTAGAGACATAATAAGATCATACAAATAAAACTTCTCAAAACTCTTATAAAGCACATAATAACATAGGCTAAATATTCATGTTGAGCCTTTGCATCATTCTAACCAACTTTGTAACATCTTTTTCTAGAAGTTCAAGAGAAGATTTTTTTTTTTTTTTTTTTTTTTTTTAATATGGGAATGTATTTGACAATGATCCCTTTCTTTTTCTCTTGACTTTTTCTTTTCTTTTCTTTCCCCCACACTTATCTTTTGTTTCTAACCCAAATTTTCAAATAAAAATATCCCTTGTTTTTTTGCAATATGTCTCAAAATATAAAATTCATCTTTAGAACAAGGGTAAGGATATAAGCATATTTAGGCTAGGTGTAAGTTGTGGTTACCAATAAAACATCATATTTAATGTAGGCTCAAATTGGCTCACTAGTGGGGATGTTCTCGTAGAACATTAATAATGGATGGCTGTTTGGCTCTGGTTATAATCCTAATGCCTCTATCATATTCATGTTGTCACATGTATCAATATAGTCTCAAACGGTTTAAAGCAAGTTCTAGAGAATCATGTAATCATAAGAGCACTCAAGAAAGAAATTAGATTGATTTGTATAATGCATCAATCATTATAGGCTCAAAAACTCACAAAGATGATTATACAAGTCAGATTAAGTCTAAACATGCTTCTTTCTCAATCAACATATCATATTAACATTGGCTCATAAAAAGGTTGACATCAAGCTCAATTCTCATGAAAATCTTCTCACTAATAAATCTATTTTAGACTTATGTAATTCATATCTCATCATTGTATTGAAAGTAACTAAAAAAACACACTAAGTCTAAACATGCTTTTTTTTTTGTTTTTTTTTTTTTTTGTTTTTTTTTTTGTTTTTTTTGAAAGAAGAAGATTAAATCAAACTGACAAGGTATGTCTCAAGTCTCTCTTACTCAAACCTTGTTCAGAATGAATACTTCTAAATGTCTTAAAACACAACAATTTTTTTTTTTTTTTTTTTAGCAAAATATGTCCCTTACCCCCTACTAAAATATGACATTGTCCCCAATGTCAAATTTTAAAGGTAGAATTTAGGAGATATTACCTGCAGAGGTTGCTAACCACTTATTATAACTGAGACACAACAAGAAAAATGTTAGATAATGTCACAAAGACAAAGTGCAATCCACTCCTTGCTCGTCCATATCTCTTTTTCTTTTTCCGAGCGTTTGCGAAACAACCGTAGCAGATAAACACTCATAAGCTTGTAGCTTTTTGAGTAAATCTTCAATGGTTGTAGCAGAAATTATGGTTCTCCTTGCCTCTGAAAACATGAATCCGTTATCCACAGCATTATCTAAATATGAAAGTAAATTACTAAAATAACCATTAATATTAAGCAAACCAATGGGTTTCTTATTTGTGACCAAAGATGACCAAGAAGCCACGCAAGCTATTTCTTCCAATGTACCCAGACCTCCTGGTAAAGCAATGAATGTATCGGCAGAATGGTACATGATTGTTATCCGTTCAGGGATACTCCAGACTTGTATTTCCTTACCCACGGTAGGTCCACAAAAATCTGTGAATAGTTTTGGCACGATTCCTAGAACTGGACTTCCTCCGGCGTGTGCTGCTGTAGCGACTGCTCCCATTAAACCCGTACTACCGCCTCCATAAATCAAGTGGATCTTTTGTTGGGCAAGTATTACTCCAACTCTTATGGCTTCATCAGCGAATATGTTATTTTTCCCTGGATAAGCACCTCCAAAGACACAAATTTTTTTAATGCGCTGGGACGAAGTGCTTTCCATTTTTTTTTTCTTTTTCGAGTGCCTGAAAGAGAATGAGTACATGGTGTAATATATAGAGGACTGAGTAGTGAATCAGACAAGAGTAATAATGTCGCCGAAAGTGTATTTGACCTGTCAGAAGAAAATGTTAACCTAACAAAAGATTTTTGCGTGATTTTAGGAAGAAAATCAAAAAGAGAAGAAAAATCAACCGTAAAAGTCAAAAGTAATAATGTCGCCGAAAGTGTATTTGGCATCTTCCTCTGGTTTTACGTCCAGAAACGGCTTAAACGCCTTCTATGAGTCGAGGATATGCTTCCCATCCAGTTTTCTTACAAGCTGGCAAACAGGGTCTTTTATCATCAGATTCCCAAGATGTTGCCATTCCCTTTGGAATTGCGGCCATAAATCAAGAATTTCTCTTTGTACGTCTCCACTAGGATGCGTCTCAAGAGAAAGTTGGATATTACCCAAATTCTCCTTACTCAGTCCATCCTTAATGAATTCAATTTTATCATCTCGATTAGAGGACGGAATCCCAATAGAACGACATTTACCGTTACACGTCCATCGTGCACACTTGTGGCAATTTGAACTCATGCGCTTTGCTCGTCGCTTCTTTGCATAAGTGCTTCTACCTGTACCTGGTAAATGCAAAACAGGAAGATATTCATCTTCACGTACCTTGGCTTCAATTATCCAACGTATGTCTTCAGGAATCCCTTTGTTCATAAGCATTCTTAATCTTTCTAATCGAACTTGGTAAAGCTTCAGTAAAATATTCCGAGGAAAAGGAGGAAATCGTTTCTGCAATCTTTTGAGAATATCATCCATCCTGAAAAAAAAAAATGAAATAAAATAAAATGAAAGAGAAATTTATATACAATATCAGTTTTGTGGGTAGCTGATGGAACCGACTTAAATAATCACGGAGTACCGTTATCCGCCATTTAACCGGGGTTAAAAAAAAAAATTATATTTACATCTAGTTATTTTCAAAACAAGGATCAGAAAGAAAAACAACCTCTTCTTGAGTAACATGATTTTCCAAAAAGAGTTTGAGTCTTTGTCCATTTACCTTGAATACGTTACCATTTTGAGGATTCTCAATATCAACTGCTCCATAATGATACACATGCTTAACCACAAATGGGCCAGTCCATCTTGATCTCAACTTACCAGGAAATATGTGAAGTCTAGAATTATAAAGTAGAACTTTTTGCCCAACATCAAATGTTTTTCTTGAAATTAACTTGTCATGAAAGGCTTTAGTTCTTTCTTTATGAATTTTAGAATTCTCATATGCATCATTTCTGAGTTCCTCAAGTTCATTTATGACTGGAAAAGTTTCATTCTCACCCAAAAAGGAATATTTTAGCTCGGATGGCAATGGTTTTAAATCCAGCTTGGGTGGTTCAATAGTTGATGGTACAGTGACATTTGTGAGTGATGGAAGTTCCTCAAACTTTTGTTTCCAACAATGCTTAACCTGAAAAGAATTTAACAAAGAATCAGTGTGTGAAATTTCTGAAGCATTATCAAACTCACATTCAATTAAATAAGCTTCTAAAGGATCATGGAATGTGGTAGTGGTGAGATGTTCATGAGCAAGTTCTTCAATGAAATCCACTTCATGTACTTCTGAATCATCACCAGGTTGCTTGCAAGTGTTGAACACATTTAATTCTAAAGTCATATTTCCAAAAGAAATGTTCAACATACCATTCCTGCAATTTATCAGAGCATTAGAAGTTGCAAGAAATGGACGACCTAATATAACAGGAATTTGAACATTTGGATTTGAAACAGGATGTGTGTCCAAAACAATAAAATCAACAGGGAAGTAAAAATTATCAATTTGAACCAAAACATCTTCAACTATCCCTCGAGGAATTTTTACAGAACGATCAGCTAGTTGAAGTGTAACAGGTGTTTCCTTGAGTTCACCTAAACCTAACTGTTGATAAACAGAAAAAGGCAAAAGATTAACACTAGCACCAAGATCAAGCAATGCACGTTCTATTCTAGTGTTTCCAATGATGCATGAGATTGTTGGACATCCAGGATCTTTGAATTTTGGTGGAGTAAGGTGCTGAATGATTGAGCTCACACTTTCCGTCAGAAATGCTTTCTTTTGTACATTATGTTTCCTTTTAACTGTGCACATGTCCTTCAAAAATTTAGCATAAGATGGAACTTGTTTGATTGCATCCAATAAAGGAATGTTAATCTTAACTTGTTTGAAAAGTTCATAAATTTCTGCATTTTGATTCAAATTCTTTATTGTTTGCAACCTTTGAGGAAAAGGAGCAGGATGCATACCTTTTTCTTTGTCCAAATTTTCAAGAAGTTCAGACTTACCATCATCCTTACCATTACTTTTCGGAGGGGAAAGAGGATCTTGGTCTTTTGATGGAATGTTTTTGTCAATTGCCTTTCCACTTCGAAGAGTTGTGATAGAACTGGCATTTTCCTGTTGAGTTTCACTGGAGCCAGAAACAAGACATTGAGTAGAAGGGTTAGGCTGAGGTTGAGCAGGAAACTTACCTTTTTCTTGAGTGCGTAATGAAGCTGTCAATGTGGACAAGGTGTTTTTTATCTCATTGATGTCCTGTGAAGTCCGGCTATTCACATTTGCTTGTGTTTGCATGAATGCTTGCAATGTCTCTTCCAAGGTTTGTACACGTGAAGGTTGATAGGAAAAAGTGTTGCCCGGCTTTTGAGATTGTGGTACCTGAACATGATTATTATTCCGCCAACTGAAGTTGGGATGATTTCTCCATTCAGGGTTATACGTTTCAGAGTAAGGAGAAGGAAAAGGCTTTTTAAATGTGTTTATGGAATTTACTTGATCATGCAACGCTTCTTTAAGAATGGGAATGTTTGGACATTCAGAAGTGGGGTGTCCCATGATTTCACAAATTCCACAACTTTCTTCATTTTTAACCGTTTTGACTTCTTTTACTTCTCTAAGTTCCATGGCTTCAATCTTTCTAGCCAAATTAGCTACTTTAGCTTTTATCTCATCTTCTTGACTAAAATGATATTTTCCTCTGTTAGAAACAACATTAGATCTATTGAAACTTTCAGAGGAATTATCTGTGTGCCAGGCTTGAGAGTTATCTGCCAAATGGTCTAAGTAGTCAAAGGCTTCTTCAGGTTCTTTTTCTAGAAACTCACCGTTACACATTGTTTCAACAAATTGTTTAGTTTCGGGAGTTAAACTTTCATAAAAGAAACTAATAAGACGCCATTTTTCAAAACCATGATGTGGACAAGAACTTAACAAATCTTTAAAACGATCCCAGCACTGAAAAAATGCTTCATTTTGATTTTGATTGAAATTTTGAATCTGTCTTTTCAAAGCAGTAGTTTTATGTGCTGGGAAAAATTTCTTTAAAAACTCAGTTTGTAATTCTTGCCATGTGCCAATTGACCTTGGTTTTAAATTATGAAGCCAAATTTTTGCTTTATCTTTTAAAGAAAAAGGAAATAATTTTAGCTTGACAATTTCATTTGTACATTGTTGGTCATTAAAGGTGACACATACATCTTCGAAGTCTTTTAGAAACGAGTAAGCACTTTCCGATTCCAACCCATAGAAATTTGGAAGCAAAGCTATCATACCTGGTTTAAAACGAAAGTTGTTTGCATTGAGAGGAAAAATAAAACAAGAGGGTGATGAGCTTCGAGTTGGTTGCAAGTAGTCACGCATGGTGCGTACTTGTCTGTTCTCATCTTCAGCATGAACACTTTCATTGTCAGCCATGGTAGGAGTTGTATTAGAAAGATTACCTGAAAAAGTTTCACAATAAAATCTAACTAAACGACGAGATCTAAAATCACGTCGCCAAACAAGCATAAAACAAAGTTAATATACAAAATTAGGCGGTATAACCAGCCAATAAAAACAAATATATACAAAATTAGGCGGTATAACCAGCCAATAAAAATAAATATACTTATAAACTTATATACTTAGTATTGCTTCCCCGGCAACGGCGCCAAAAACTTGATGGTAACTCAATTAAGAGTTGTAAACCCAAGTGCAGGTTATGTTCAAGTAATAAATTCTCGGGTGTCCGAGGTCGAACCACAGGGAAGCGTATTAATAAGTATAAGTTTATAAATATATAAGACAAAGAAAGTAAACAAGATATTAGGGAATCAACAACAAAATAAGATAAACAAGATATTAGAGAACAAAATAAACAAAATAACATAAAAACAATTAAACAAGATATAAAAAAACAATAAGAAAGGATGTTGAGGTTAGAGACTCCACTCTTGGTGTTATGCTAAGATTAATCTTGTTTTATTACACAATTGAAATCCACACATAAGGGAGGTTCCAATCGGAAGGTTTAGCAATTCAGTCCAACGTCCATAGCATATGATATTATGTTCATTTGGTGTCCTCAAAACTCATAAAAAGAGTCCAAGCATTCCTTATGCCAAGGTATATGTCTACAACAAATCAAGGTTATGAAACCAAGCATTTACTGTGCCATTTTCATTGTCAATAATGAATCAAGATCTCTACTTTGCAAGTATGATTTTAAACCAAAAGAAAATATTATCTATACTAGTGTTTATAAATGATGATTCATTTTAGCTCATGTTTAAGAGACTAACCTTAGCATTTACCAAGAGCTTCACCTCATCACCTCAACAATATGATTAGCAACACATACTAGATATGAATAAAATGAAAAGAAATGTAAGAAGCATAAGTAAATAAAAAAGAAAACTAGAGAAAGGAAAGAAGAAGAAAACTTAGAGAATTTTACTACAAAGGCTAATATCCTACCAATGTATAATGTATCCCAATACTCATCCAAGGCCCTCTATTTATACACATTTTGGAGGGCTAAATGACAAGAGACAAGCTTTACAAATTTCAAAGGTAGGTATAATAGGTGGGTGCATTTTTCTAACAATTTTCGTCATATTGTATGACAATTCTGATCAGCCAGCTTGATGGTCGATTTTGTCAATGTTGGAGGCTCGATCTGATAAAATGTTCTTCTAGAAAAATATACCCCTATCAGTTACGGATCCATAGCCGTTGGAATCAGATCATTTGCGCACGTGGATCGGAAGATATGGTCAAAATACCAAAACGGTGCAGAACAGACGTCATTGCACATCAGCCAACTTGATGGCCGATTTCGCTAGGGAAAACGACTCCGTTTCAAGAAGTGTAAAACATGAAAAAGATATATATGCCTCTTAGCTTTGCAGGGATACAAAGTTCAGCCTTATTGCTTCAGTGAAACTCGAGATATAGCTGATATGGCAAAAGGTGTCGGAACTGGAACTGAACTGGATTTGCCCTTAATTCTAGTAATCTGAAATCACTCAAAGAAACTTGTGAAAAACACCAAATTACATAAAAATATAAAAGATCATAAACACAATTAGACTAAACAATAATAACTCGTATTTGACACAAAACAATAATAAAACATAACTAAAAACTATATAATTATACGAGTTATCACAATACCACTTACCACACTGCCACCAACACTACACCCTATGCCATTGTCTATGGTCAACTTGCTCCTACTCATTTACCATATGTTCCTGGTGATTCCAAGGTTGAGGCAGTGATTAGAGCCTTCAAGCAAGGGAAGCTGCTGTTCAGTTATTGAAATTTCATCTGCAACGGGCTTAACAACGAATGCAGCACCAGGCCAACAAACATAGAACAAAACGAAAGTTTGACATTGGTGATTTTGTTTATGTCAAATTGCAGCACTATCGACAAAGCTCAGTAGTGAACCGTTCTTCTCTGAAATTGACAGCCAAATATTTTGGTCCTTATAAAATTTTGGCTTCAGTAGGGAAGGTTTCTTATAGACTGGATCTACTTGTTGGTGCCAAGGTTCACCCTATGTTCCATGTTTCTCAGTTAAAGAAGCACGTTGGTAAGGTGCCTACACAATTAGCTTTGCCAATGATGGATGCTGATGGAGTTCTAGCCAAAGAACCTGTGGTCATTCTGGAGAGGAGGTTGTCTAAAAAAAAGGGTCGGGCTGTAACAGAAGTTTTGGTTCAATGGAGTAGCAGTTTTCCTGAGGATGTCACCTGGGAATGCTTATATGATCTTCAACAACAATTTCCAACTTTTCATCCTTGAGGACAAAGATGGTTTTCTGAGGGGGAACATCTGTTATGGGTCGTTTTCTGTTTTATGCTTTTTGTTTAATTCAATATGTGTTTTGATATTTTGAATGTTTGTTACCGTTAGGCTCCTGCTATTACTTTGTTTGTTACGAATTATGCTGACTCAGCATGGTTATTATAAGGTGAGGTAATTGAATGAGGCAGGCATGAAATTGTGAAAATATTCTTCTTTCTCTATCTTTCTCTCTCTTCTTCCTCTTTTCTCTCTAGATCTTCTTCATTCTTCTTGTAGGTTTCATCATTCTTTCCATTTCAAGAATGAGCCGTATCACATTCTTATGTTGGGGTTATAGATTTTTAGGCATTTTTGTCTTGGGGTTATAGTTTTTAGGTAGTCTCGTTTGGGGTTTCGTTCTTGGAAGTTGGTTTAGATCAAGAATTTGCTTCTTGCTTTCTTGATCTATTAAAATTCGTTCTTAGTCGTTCTTGATCCATTCTTGAAAAAATAAATCAAGAATTGAGAAGACAGTTTGACAAGTCCAAAGAAAAAAGAAAGAAAGTATTCCGAGACATCAAAAAAAATCAAGAAGTCTCGAAAAAAAAAAGTTTTTTTTTACTTCATTAACAATCTTGTTTTGCAGCACCTTCGCGATGTCTCACAAGAGTCACTTAACATGTAGGGAAAAATTTGATATTGTATGGTAGACTATGCAACAAGAATCTAAATGGATAAGTTTGATGTTGGAGGAGTGGAAAAAGGAAATTGAGCAACAAAAAAAAAAGAGTAAGGCTGAAAACGAGAGAAACATCGAGAGTGAAAAAGAAAGTGAGGTGGCTGAATATAAAGAAACTAGAGTGGAGCCAGGAGAGGATAAAGAGACAGTTCCTGCCGAGGGAAAAGAAGAGACACACATGAGTTTTTATGCAAAAGAGAATGAGGTTCTTAATCTTCATGCAATTAACCAATATCTTTCTAGCTTGGCTATTTTTTTGCTGCAGGAGTTCAAGGAGTTATTTTCGGAAGAGATGCTGGATGGGTTGCCATCCATAAGAGGTATTGAGCATCACCTAGAGCCGTCATTGTAACACACAAGGCTAAGATTCGAGGGCGAATCTTTTCGAGGGAAGGAGGAATGATGGGATCCAAGATGGAAGAATTCTTAAAGATGCATGGCAAGTTCCATATGGGCCAACATCCAAGCAAATCAAGGAAAAATTGCAAGCATTGGTGGAATTTACTTGGGCCATGTTGCAAATTATCCAAGAACGGATTATCCAAGTGGCAGCATTAGAGAGAGAGTTGAAGTGGGCTTATCTTTATTCATTAATTGACATGGCATGTGTTGGGACCATTTCATTAATTGATGTGGAAAGCAAGATGGGGCTTATTTTAATTCTTTTAAAAACTTAGGCATTTGGGCCTATTTTATGTAATATGTCCAATAGGCTTTTGAGGTCTACCTTCATTAAACTTGTTGAACCTATTTTTAATTATGTTTGGTCTTGAGTTTTTCCAGCCTATTTTTACTTATTTTAAGTAGGGTAGTTGACCAAGGCAATTGTAATAGGATTGGGAATCCTTGGCCGACCATGACTTAAGAGTTGTAACTAGGATAGGACTCTTGGCTGACCAAGAGTTAGTATTAGGATTAGGAATCCATTAGCTAGCCGACTACGTTGCATGCATACGGGTACGGTACCGATACCTGATACGGGTACGGGTACGAGATACGGGAATTTTTAAAAAATTAGGGTACGGGTACGTTAATATTATAAAAATATTTTATTTATTTTTAATTATTATTAATTTTAAATAATTTTGATTCATTTATATAATAATTTAAAAATAAAATATAACTTAAAATATAATAATTTTATTGTTTGGGTTAAATTTATACATTTAATTTTATTTAAATAATTAAAAATGTTTTGGACTTATAATATTTTGGGAGTTTAATATTTTGGGCTTATAATTTTATTTAAACAACACATGCCCTAAATTTGTTTTTTCTTTTTTGGCTGAGCCGCATTCTTCCTTCTTCATTTTTTTTTTTGTCGTTGCAGTTTTGCTTCATCCTTTCTTCTTCTTCTTCTTCTTTTTCTTCTTCTTCTTCTTCTTTTTTGCCGCTGCAGCTCCCTTGCTCTTTGAACTTCTGCCTATTTTTTCTTCTTCTTCTTTTTCCTTTTTTTTTTTGCTGCTGCAGGTTCTCTTCTTCTTCTCTATGGGAAATATGCTTTGGGCATTAAAATGCTGGTAAATTTTGGTTAAGCCGTATCCAACCCACACCGAGCCGTACCCAAATCGTATCCAAGCTGTACCCATTTTATTTTTTTTTTATAAAAAAATAGGTACGTACCTGGTACGTACCCAGCCGTACCCAAGGCGTACCCGTACCAGGTACGTATCAGGTACGGGTACTCCTTCACTTTTGGCGTACCCGTGCTTCATAGCTAGCCGACCTAGGCTATTGTAGGGAGGCTATAAATACATATTTTAGCCGCCTACCATATAATTCAAGAGTTCATTGTGTAATTTTGATTTTTATCAATTGAGAGAGTTTTCTCTTCTAGTTCTTGAAAGAACTTCAGAACTTATCAAAGGTTTCTTTTGTGCCGTTCAACAATCAAATCTAAGTTCTTGAAAGAAGATTTCATTGGGTCTAGATTCTTCAACTTGAATTTTGGTTTTCTTGGGTTAGGATATTTGAATTGTTAGTGGATTCAAAGTTTCAATCCTAAGGGTTCCCATCATTGTCCTCTCTCACATTTTCTCTTTAATGTCATTGCTGAATCTTTTAGTGCCCTCTGTCACAAAGCAGCTTAGTTGGCCTGCTTGAAGGTATCACAATTGGTAACAATGGCATGAAAGTCACTCACCTTCAATTTGAAGATGATACGATAATCTTTTATACTCCAGTTCTTAACAGCTTCAGTTGCCCATGCCCATGATACGAGAATCCTAAGGTGTTTCCAAGTTGCTTCTGGCCTGAGAATAAACTTCACCAAAAGTAGATTAATTAGCATTGATGTTGATTCTACTGTAATGTGGAATTTCTTCCAGTCAAATATTTGGGTCTTCCTTTGGGCGCTAGTTCATCTTGCTTAGCAACATGGAGACCAATCATTGAGAACTTTCAATCAAGGCTAGACTGTTGGAATAATCAATACCTTTCAACAGGAGGTCGACTCACCTTAATCAAATTAGTTCTTTCAAGTCTGCCTCTCTATTATATGTCCTTATTTCAACTACCTATTGATGTTACGAAAGAGCTTGAAAAGATTCAAAGATGCTTCTTTTGGTGTGGAAATGCACAAAGAAACAAAATACACTTTGTTGATTGGTCTACCATCACCAAAATCAAGGAACTTGGGGGAATTGGCCTGCAGAATCTTGAGTTAAAAAATAGAGCTTTTTTAAACAAATGATTGTGACGCTTTGGCAATGAGCCTTCTAATTTTTGAAGATATGTTATTGTTGAGAAGCATAACTTAGACTCAAATGCTTTGGTACCCCCCCTTTGGGTACTTCCCGAGTGTATTCACAGATGTGGCTTAACATCTCTAAATGCCTATCTCCTTCTAATGCTTTCTTTGCTTCTACTTCTGCAGGTATTAGTTTTGTTCTTGGTGATTGCTCTAGAATTAAATTTTGGACTGATGATTGGATCGAGGGCATTATCGTAAAGTCTCAATTCCCAAGAATCTATGCCCTTGCTGTCAACGAATCTAGTTTTGTTAAAGAATTCAGTTACTGGTCTACTGAAGAGTGGAAATGGCATGTCAATCTTCAAATGAGTGTATTTGCTTGGGTAGGTAATCAATGGAACGAATTCCGGTCAACCATCAATAAAGTTTTTTTTGACAAGAATGGCAGCAATAGTATTATTTGGAAACTTGCTCCTAATGTAGTTTATTCTGCAAAAGTCTTTCTATAAGGCTCACCTTCTCAATTTTTATTTTGACTCTTTTGATTGGAAAACATTTTGGCTTGGTTTTGCTCCTCCAAAAGTGGAGCTTTTCTGTTGGCAGGTTCATCATGAACATATTGCTGTCAAACTTGAACTTGCCAAACGAAATTTGTTGAATTTTGATCAAGCTCTGTGCCCTTTGCGAATATCAGAATCAGTTAATCACTTATTTTTTACTTGTGATCATTCTTGGAAGATCTGGTGCCTATGTTTGGGGCAATGGGATGTCCAATGGGTCTGTCCAAGGTCTGTTAAATCCTTCTTCCAACAATGGTAATCAGTATCATCCATAGTAAGGAACAAGAAGGTATGGATGATGCTTTTCTACATTGTCATCTGGTCTATTTGGTTAAGCAGGACTGACCTTGTGTTTAATCAGAAATTTTTTGATATCTCACAAGTATTTGACCTCATCTGGATTCGGCTAACTTGGTGGTTCAAAGCTAAATGGCCAAATACTTCTTTTACTATGGTGAATTTCCTCACCAACATCTCTTCCATCTCTGAATCTCAATCGAAAATTGTTTCTTGCAAATGATGCTTATGGTCTTGCCCTCCTTGTGGTTTTATGAAATTGAATGTGGATGGTTCAGCCTTTGGAAAGCCTAAACTTGCAGGTATTGGAGGTGTTCTTCGAGATGATTTTGGCATAATTAGAGGAGTTTTCTCTATGCCAATTGGCAATACAGACTCTAATTATGCAGAATTCTTGGCCATTCGTGAAACTTTCCTCTTCTTTGCAGCTTTAGATTTCACAAACACTCATCAACTAATCATTGAAAGTGACTCTGCAAATTTTGTTAGTTGGATCAAAGATGTCTCCAAAGTCCTTTGGCGCTTGAAGAATTTTTCTAACCACATCCAACAGATTCAGTCAAAGATAAAATTTGACTTCATCACCCACATTCCTAGAAAGCAAAATGCTTTGGTTGACCGTCTGGCAAATTCGAGTACACAAAAAGAACAAATTCTTTCTGCCTATTTCTAATTCATAGAGTAGTTCTCGAGAGATATCTTGGAGTCCACCAAGTTCAAGTAGTCTCATGATGATTATAGATAGGTCAACCTTGGCCTATCGATTTTGGAGGAGCTTTTAGGGATGAAAATAGTGAAGGGGGTTTTCTCTAAATCAGTTGAATTGGTTGATTCTTACTTCAAAGAGTTTTTACCTATCGTGAGATGCTTTTGGTTTTTGCGATTATAATGTCGTGGCAGATGGGCTCACTAAAACAGGTGTTAATTGCACTCATAAATGATAGCATGGCTTTGAATCAGCGGGGGCTCGTGTTTTTGTTTTATGGAAAAGAAGTGGGGAACGACTTCAAATAAGTGGCTAAGTTGTGGGGAGGTGTGGCTTACTATCTCTAACCTTTAAGTGGTCTGGCTTAAGGAAATCGAGGAGGGGCATGCTAATTCTAAGGCTAAGGGTGGATCTAATAAGCTAGAATTGAGAGACTATGGAAGATGTGGTACTGATTAATTTTGTTGCAAGTTGCTTTGAAACAAGACCTTTTTGTTTCTTGTCCCTTATTCATCCTTGTTGGGGATTTCAGGTGCATGGGTCGTGTTTCTTTTTATTCCTATTTTGTTGGTCATGAATATTGGTATGAAGTTGTCTTCCCTTTCTTGTTTTCTTGATCTTATTGGGAGTTTCGAATTATGCTTTCCTTTGTGACGACGTGTTTGGCTGCTTTGGAAAGAGGATCTGTCATCTTTCAAAGTTTGTGCTCTTCATGAGCTTTTACAATGCACAAAAGGTGCTATCGTTTTGCCTAAAAGCAAAACTTATTGTCAGATTTGTGCTTTTTATATTTCCTATCTTTAGCTGGAGCTATGATGGGTTTAATGCTTTGTGCATTTCTCTATTTTTATTTGTTGATGATCGGATGTACAGAATAGTTCTCATGTATTCCATTGGGATTTTATCTCTTGTTGTTTCTTGTATGGGTCTTAGGTTTCTATTCTCGAATAATATTGTTGCATTAAGAAAAAAAAAAAATTTCTATCGTCCTGGGTTTTTAAAGAAAGAGAAGATGGAGTTTTTTTAACTTCGTGGATCAAAATTAAAATTATTATCACATGTTTTATTTATTTTTTAAATTATTTTTTATTTTTAAATACACATGTATCATTCTATTAATTTCGTTTATGGATGAAATAATATCTTCCAAATCTCAAGCCGACAACAACAATCCATTTTCCTAAACAAAATGATGGATCCTAGTTTGGGCCAAGAAGGCATAAGGTGTTTTAGACCTTTTTAAATTTTGAGCTCTTACTTGATTATATAAAGTCCAATTTCAATTTCAAAATTTGTAAGGTTAAAGGTTATTAAAACAAAAATTTTTAACTATTTAAAATTAGAATTCGTTTTTCATTTTTTGTGAAGTTTTTAAATTTTATAAATGGGTTAAGAAGCTGACAAGTGTTTTCTTATTATATTATATTTTTAATATTTTTTACTATACCTTACAAGACATATGTCACTATATATATATTTTAAATTAACATTAATAGTAAGAAAATTTCAATTCAAGTATTTACAGAAAGCTTTTTTCATGGTGTCTGGAAAGGGAAATAGAAAAAAATTATTTACTAAAAATATTGTATTAATATATTTTTTTTGATATTATTAAATAACGTACTCACATATCTGTATTCCATTTTTGGACATTTTTTAAACGATTTTACGTATCAAAAATTTTGAGCAAATAACGAATCCGAACCTTATGCCTCCTGCTTGTACTCGAACCCAATCCATGAAGATAACCTGCATCCTGCTTGTTCATAGGACTAGGGTAGGAGCATGCTCTCTGAGTATCGGCAGCTATCCAGATATCAGTATGTAGGCTTGGTATAAATTAAAATAACTTAGAAAATTAATTATAAGTTTGATCATATAAGTTTAATTTAATGTTTAATAAAACAAATTCAATCAAAACTCATGATTACAAATTAATTTGAGCTTAATATACAATTTGTTAAGATCGTGGGCTTTGGAGGTGGGTCCAGCTCGAAAGACAATTTTGGAAGAATAACAAGGTCCAAAGCTGACTCAAGAACTGTAGCAAGACAGATCAGATGCAAAACAGTTACATAGGATAACAAGGCAGTTACTTTGTAGAGGGTGATTACCATCCATGATCTGCAACCATGAATGCAAACCGATTAGTGCTGTAGTTGAAGAGCTCATGTGGGAAGTCAACTAAGTCCTAGTTCGAAGAAGGGCTCCAATGCGATAGGATTCATTCTCACCGCACCAGAGCCACGTTGGGGGTCAAAAATATTACTAGCACTTCATAGCAATTTCAGTTTGGCCCCAAACGTGGTTTCGTTGGGATGACAATGAACTTCCATCGTGCTGGAGTGAATGTTAGATATCTTTGTAGTATTAATAAAAGTTTGTAAGATGTAAAAAAATTTCCAAAATCAAATCAAATCAAAATCACATTTATGTTTATCTTTTTGTTGTATATATATATATATATATATTATTCCCTAATAATGAATAATGTTTAAATTATTTTTAAGTGGCTTTTAAAAAAATAAAATAGAAATCATATAAATTGCATAACTGTTGAAAGAAGAGGTTTGGAAGTTGAAAAAAGAAAACCTTGGAATGAAAATGAGCAAAGTAGTCGGCTACCATTGAAGAGTGGTCGGTTGCCCAAGCTTAAAGGCTCTTGATTTGAAGTTATGCCTAGGGAATCAGGATGCCTGCCTCAGAGCATCTGAATGCTTTACGGGTTTTGCATTATGTTTGAAATTTTAACTAGGGCATCAAGATGTCATGGATCGGGCATCCGCATACCCCACTTAGGAATTCAAAAAATATATCCGTCGGACATGTTACTTTATTTCAAGCATGATGATTCTTCATCCAAGACGTGATTATTTATGGAAGTGTGTTTCAAACATCGGCTGGAGCTTATAAATACTACAACTAAATCTTAATTAATTACATCA
This sequence comes from Fremontodendron californicum, assembly GCA_030761205.1. Lineage (NCBI taxonomy): Eukaryota > Viridiplantae > Streptophyta > Magnoliopsida > Malvales > Malvaceae > Fremontodendron > Fremontodendron californicum. Next base: position 8,518,974 of record JAULJL010000032.1, read on the forward strand.
TCAAGATTCATTCATGCTCTCTCACTCTCAAATTTTTGGTTTATGGTTCATGTGTGTTCAAATGATTCTTGAAGTGCAATCTTGATTCTTTTCGTTTAGGTATTGTATCTCGAAGATACAGTTTTCAAGAGTCCATTTGCATTATATTGGAAAAAATATTTGTTGAGAATTGATAATGAAATCATCAATTCAGCTAGAGCATATTTTGCTTAACTTTGATTCTTAGCTTGCTCCTAGCACAAAACCTCCAAGATCACCAAGTTAGGTTGTTGTAAAACTTTAATTGTCTAAGTGCCCAGCTTCTAATGAAAGTCCACACGAACAAAGAGTGAAATAGCCTTAAGAAGGATGAGAAGAATTTTGACTGAATACTATGCTAGTAATAACAGCAACCTCACTAATCTTTTACTAGGTTTTTCTCAACACATGAGATTAGTAATTGAAAATAAATGAGAGGGGCAGCCAAGCCTTTTTTATATTGAGGAGGGTTTGGCCTACTCCTATTTTTCTTGGGTCTTTGACTATTCCCCTTGGGCTTTTAATTTATTTAATTTAGTCACTGAAGTGTTTAATTTCTTTTAATTAAGTCCAACCATAAGAAAGACAATATCAAAGTATAACATTCCTCTTATAAGATCATTAGTAATCTCAAGTCAAGGATCACTTATACAACCATCACATGAGAATGTTACCTCAAACTCTAAATGATTTACCAAATGACATTCTCATATCGAGTCATGTCCAGTAAACTTGTTCTTATAACAAGTACTCATATGCTAACTCAACTTTATCCAAACTTCAACCTATGAGATCGGATTTTTGCTTCACAAACAAGAGTATAATCATGTGCCAATCTCAATAGCTTTATCAAAGTCTTTTCTTAATAAAACATTAACTAGGAACATTTAAGGAATAAACTTTGATGTAATGATGATCTCATAATTACAACTTATTGCAATTCCCTTGCAAAGCTTATTTATTACAAGAACTTTATTAAGCACTAATAATAACACAAGTAAAAGTTTATAGATAAATGAAGGCCTCTATTATATATAAAATCCATATTTATCATGAGTATTTTAGACAAATCCAATTGGCCTCTAAGGTATACTCCAATAATCTTCCACTTCCACAAAAGCCTATCACCTATGTATCTAATACCAAATCGACTAAATGCCTATCATACTTCTATTGGTACAACGACTTAGAGGATCATCTAGGTTATCCTCCGTGGGTACTCATTTTATCTTTATATCACCTCTAGTGATTATCGCCCTAATGAGATGATAATGACTCAATATATGTTTGTAACGTTGATGAAATTAACCTTGGTTCCTTTGCTTGTGCAATGGCTCCATTGTTATCACAATAATTTTTATTAGATCAACAATGATATGAACGACACATAGTTCAATATTGAACTTCTTGATCCCAATTGCCTTTTTTTTTTGTTGCCTCAAACATAGTGATGTCCTCGGCTTCAGTTGTATAATCCATGCTTGTAGCTTGTTTGGAATTTTTCAAACTAATCGCTCCATCATTAAGAATAAAAACATAGCCACTTTGAGATTTGCTATCATCCTTGTCGGATTGAAAGCTAGCATCAAAATATTATTAAAATATTAAATAGTATATTCTAAAATTAAAATATATTATTTATTAATATAAAAAAAAAATTCGATCTTGAGCTTAAAACATCATGTTCATGACGCGAGGGGACTCGAATTAGGTTTACGAGCATGGCACGAAGCCTAATTTGTTGACACCTTTGTTTTTAACCATTTTAAAATTAAATAATATAATAGTAAAATTGCATTCATTCAAAAAATTAATAGTAAATTTAATCGCCACCATAAGTACAATGATAAATTTGAACATTATTCCTTAATAAAAAAAGATAATATGGTGTAATTTTCTCGTTCAACTCCTTGTCCTATATATATATATAATATAATTATAATTATAAAAAATTGTAAGAACAATATACATTTTTGTATATGTATGTTTGAGTGCTTGCTATAATAATAAATCCAATTTGGGGACTATTTTTAGGTTCTTACGTGCATGTTTTATTGATTAATAATTTAGAATGGGTGACGTAAACTAGAGTTGGAATAGATAACGTTGATTTAATTAATGTATCAAATTGCTATGAACTATTAAGCATGGAAAATAGCATCATTGTCATTTCTATATTATATTGGTTTTGTTGTTATATATTGCTCAAGTGGCCAAGCAGATCTTTCGGTTAATAAAATTAAGTAATTGAGGATGATTCTCGCAGCTGATAATTATAAATGTCTTTCAGAGTCGTCCAATCAGAAGAAAACTTAAAGTTAACGTGAATTTACTTATATTAATATAAAATTAATTTAATTTTATAAATTTTCGTAACTTTTTATATGATTAATATTTATATTAATATTCATTAATTTAGCAATCATAACAACTTATACTTTCTCTTTCTAAATCTCTCCGGCTACTTCTTTCTCTACTATCACTTGAGATCTTGAATTATCTTAATGTTAGAATACACCCCTGAGTCACAACTCTGATGTCCCTTGACCATTTCTTCACCTTGCAAGACACAGAGACCACACCAGGAAATCAATTCACTACATGGGCGGCCACACATTCTCCACACACCACGCTTCATTCACGAGTTCTCTTCATTCTTGGTGAATATTCGAATCCACTCTGTAATATTTGATGCTTTCGTTGAAAGGAGAACTCATCACATGCCTCCTCGTAAGAGAGCTCTTACAAAGGCTGGTCCAAGAAAACCACCGACATGAAGTGATCTTTCCACACAAAGAGGGAGAAGACTAGAAGTAACCACTTCACCTGCTGTCACACCAAAAAGAGCGCTCACTGAAGTTCAAGGGTCTCTACTCACTCCGAGGCCTAACTCACCAAGGCCCATGAAAGTCACGTCACAAGGCAACCCAATTCATATAACCCTCATGGCTTAAAGAAGGCCCAAACCATCTCTTATATGGACCCAATTGACAAAGGCTTGAGATAGCCCATCAAGACTCACCATTGTAGGAACCAATAAGATGGCGACACTTGACAATTTGGACCCAAGTGACAAAGGCTTGACATTGCCCTTCAAGTCTCATCATTGTAGGAACCAACAAGATGGCGACACTTGACGTCCGTGACATTATAAATAGGGGCTTTATTCATTGATTTAACATTTAACAACTCATAAAAGGTTAAAGCTTCTCTCTCTAAAACTCTCTAACTACTTTTCTCTTTACGATCACTTGGGATATTGAATTGATTTTAGCATCGAAGTATGTTCCGAAGTCACAACTACAGCACTCTGATCGCTTTTTCTCCTTGTAGGACACGAAGCCACCACATCAAGAGATCACTTCACTACCTTGATGACCACACCTTTACCACACGACCAACACTTTGTTCACGAGCTCTCTTTATACATAGTTGATATCTGAATCCAAAGTGAGAAGAGGTTTAGCTTTAGATATTTTAAAGTTTCGAATCATAGTACTTCTTGTACCAAAAAAATATCAACTTCAAAAATTTCAAGAAATTATTTGGACAAGCATATCTAATATTATTATCATATTTAAATTTAACCCGATTTATGAACACTGATATCATGCATGTAACTAAATTAAAGAAAAGTATTTGACACTACGTCAAATTTAACATATAACAACATTTTGAAGTGCTGTGAAAATTAAAAAAATTGTTTCTATAAGACAAGATAACACTTATTTATATGCTGTATATGTGACCGCAACCTTATGTCTTTAGTAGCATTTTTACATATGTATAATAATACTTATCAAAATGCTGCTATTTCTACTTTATAACAGTTTTTCATGACTTTTTGCATGCATTTCTCATTTGCTGCAAAAGATTATAAGTGTTATCAGAAATATTTTTATATGATAAAATTTATGACAGCACATGTCAAATGCTTCTAAATTTTTTTAAAATGCTGTAATTATTAGCCATTATAATATATAACAGCAATATGCAAAATGATGTCAAAATGTTGCTTTTACTATTTTTAACAATATTTAAAAAATGCTATAAAAAATATTATTTAAAATTAATTTTGGCGTAATGTGATTTATAAACAATTAGAGATATATCAAAGCTAATGGTAAAAATTTGAAAATTACTGATAGAGAATTTTCTAATTAACAAAATACAAGTATCAGCGAATTTGTTCTTGTTTTTCCATTAACAATGTTAATCATGGGTTCCTTAAAAGACGAGATTAAAACCAAATCCTGAGAGAGGAAGGGGACCATAAGCACAATTAGCAGAAGATAGCGAAAACAGATAGACAAGAAATTATAAAATATGATTTGAATGATCTTAAATTATAATAATAATAATCTTAATCTAACTTTATAATCAGTTGCTTGATTTTGACAATATTATATTTATATTAACGATAATGGGGGTATATTGGTGTATGAGGTTCTTGATCAACTTTATATATAAAATGAAAGTTGTTTAGAGCTACATTTTCCAGGCAAAACCTAAAAATGTTAGGTTAGCTTTTTTATATAACTTTTAATGTATCAATATATATATATATATATATATATATAATTCACTTACATTAATATAAAACTAAATTAGTTTTACACATTTTTATAATTTTTTATACGATGTATATTTTAACAAACCGATCGTTAAATTTAACAATATAATTGTACTCGTCATGCACGTAAAATTTTGAATCGATCCGATATCTCTATTATATGGATCGAGAATACTATCTTGTTTAATATATATTTTACGGTTGAAAGTTTTTTACATCGAACAAATAGTTAGACATTTTTAATTTACTTGAAACTTGACGTGGATGATTTACGTGAATAGAACATGAAATACTTTAGTTTTACACAATTTCATAACTTTTTATACGATTTATATTTTAACAAATCGACCGTTATATTTAACAATATAATTGTACTCATCGTGCACGTAAAGTTTCGAATCAATCCGATATCTCTATCATATCGATTGAGAATACTATCTTTTTCAATATATATTTAACGGTCGAAAGTTTTTTATATCGAAAAAATAGTTATACATTTTTAATTTATTCGAAAGTCAATGTGCATGATCTACGTGAATAGAACATGAAATAAGATGGTCGGATTAAATAAATATAAACCGTATAAAAAGCTATGAAAGTGTGTAAAACTAATTTAGTTTTACACTAATATAAGTGAATCCCTTCTCATATATATATATATAAATATATATATATAAGATTGATTTCATATTGGATAGGTTTGGTTCGAATTAAGCCAGGCTTGAGTAAAGATTTTAGTAATTCGGATAGGTTCGAGTCAGGTCGAATTATTATTTAATTATAAAATATCAAAATAATAATATAAAAATATATTTTTTTAAATATTTTTATTAACAATAAAATAAACTTTCAAATTGATCAGATAAAAAAATAAAAAAATACACAGGTCCTTAAGATTTGTTCACTGAAATCTTCTCTCTACTGGCATGGTTTTCTTTTCTAAGTCGTTTTGGTTTGAGTTGCATGCACGCATGTTACTTTTTTCACAAAAACAACTGAAAAAAGAGAGCAAATAAAAGTTTCCCATCTGCTTTATTTCCCAGATTGTCCTTCCAATGTGCTACAATTACAAGAGAAACTTCTCTTCCTTTTTGAGTTGGGAAAAAGGCTAGCTTGTTTGAAACAGCAAAATCATTAAAACTAGTTCTACATTAAAAGATACTAAACGGATGCCCGCATTTCGTAGCACGATGAATTTTATAATTTTTAAAAATGATAGATTGATATATATATTTCATTATTCTAAAAAAAAAAAAAGCAAATAACAACCAATTATATAAATAAAATTTTTTCACAAATCAATGTAAGAAAAATCATGTATTTAAAGAAAAAATAAATTAAAAATAAATGAATAAATTAAAAAAGTAAAGAGCAATCACAAACACGTCACCTATCATTTCAAACATAAAAAATATTGAAGAAAACAAAAAACGATAATTCACGGCAAATTTGTTTTAGGAAAGGAACAACAATAAACATTAAAAAGCTAGAATAAGTTACAAATATAATATACTTAAAATGAACTCGAGTTTGAAAACCCGTTCGAAAAACTCAAACCTGAAACCACCTAAATTTAACTTGATATAAAAAGTCAAAAATCCGAACCCGAGAAAACTTGAACCTAAAATGATCAAAGCTCGAAATAACCTAAATCTGAAATGTAATAAATATTGTGGTATGTATAGTTTTAAATGATAACTACAACTTAGATTGATAATCAAGAATTTGAGGATACCCCACTTCAAATGTTGTTGATAATTTTTTGAAAAAAAAAATATTTTTGGATTTAAATTATGTAGAAATGATTGCTCGAACTCGAGCCCTAACCGAAAAAATTTAAACCCAAAATGACTTGAAATCGAAAAAAAATCGAATTAAAAAATGATTGCCCAAACTCGAGCCCGAATCGAAAGAGTCTAAACTTGAAATGAATTCGAAACCGAAAAGATCCAAATTCAAAAAGGTATGAACCCGAAAAGATCTAAACCTAATATGATCCGAAACTGAAATAATCCGAGATCCAAAATATTTCATTAATGTTAATCAAAAGACAAAACAGACACTAAAAATAATCTAAAATTACTTAATTAATCTCAAAATCATATGGCAAAAGTCCAAATCAACTCTACTTTTTAATTAGATACCACAATTAACCCCCAAACTATAACTTATGACATGTATTATATGGCAAAAAAATATGATTCAAAATTTCAAATTGAGCTTTCTCATATATTTTGGGATAGCTTTTAATGTATGTATAGATGATTAGTCCATCCGTAAAAGAAGAATTTGTCAACCAAAATTTGAAACTTGTAGGAAGTATGTAGAAGTAAAATTTTGAATGTATTATTGCACCAAATTTTTTTTGAATGTACTAACAGGCTGATATGAGAGAATATGTTGTTAAAATATTAGGTGTCAACGATCTTTCAATTGCCAGCGATCTGAAAAGAATTTTTTTTTTTTAATAAATAGGAAATCGAAGGAGTGTCACCAATATTTTTGATTAGGTGTGATTCATTACCTATAAAAATTTTATCTTTCTAGAAAATCCTATAATTAATTAAAATTTGTTAAAAGATAATTTTTTGAGGTTTGCAAACTAAAGTGGGTTAGAGAATACGATTACGTGTGGGAAAAGTATTAGCAGTAAGCACCCCACAATATCCGTTCGAAAACGTTACCAATTAATTATGTATTATCTTTTAAAAAATATTTTAATTTCAATATTTAAAAATAATTCCCTTAATCAATTTTTTAGTCCACATTTTACTTTAAGGAAAAACAAACCATTTTGTTTGGAAATAAAATGGAGTTTTTCGTCACGATAAAACTTTCCTATTTCCCCAATAACTTAGCGGAATATAGAAAAAATTTTCTCGATTAAAATTTCCATTTAATTCTTCAAAAATGGTATTCCTTTATGAAAAATAACTGCTAGAATTCCTTCCAGCAACATGGCAGAGACTGAAAAATTATTTTCACTTAAGAATATTGTCTTATTTTATTATTTTTTTAAAAAATGACTCCAGTTTTGACAAAATTTTATTTTTTTACAAGTTAAAAAAAATGAAATTAATAGAAATAAACAAATAGATATATACGATAAATAAATGACAATTAAAAAATATCATATATACTAAATAAAGAAAAACAAGACATCATAAATAAATTTCTATTTTTAGAATTAACAATATGTTTTTGATTTTCCAATGACTTGATGGAATTTATGAAGTTAATCTTTTAGGCAAAAATTTCCATAATACTCTATAAAACACAAATAATACTTTCTCGTGAAAGGATTTTGGGAGTACTCTCCAATAGCTTGGCAGAGGTCTCGAAACCACTCTCACTAAGTCACACCATTCATTTTATTATTATTATCATTTCTATTATAACCCACTATTAACCATATCGAATTAAAGCCAGTACTAATCAAAGACAATTAAATGAATAACTAAACAATCTAAATAAAGAGCAAAAATTTAAATAAAGATAAATTAAATAAATAAATGTACACATAAATTAAATAACTAAAACAAAAATAACGTATAATAAATTGCAGAACAATAAATTACGAATTAAAGAAAATAAAAATAATGAAAGGTGCATAATATAAATAATAATTATAAATAAGAAAATTAAAGGATAAGTAAATGAATGAAATAAATAAATAGTGTAAATAAATAAACAACAAAAAATAAAAATGAGATTAAAAGAGCGCATTTGAATGCCCTAAGAAGGTATTTGCATGCCTTTTCTAGGAAATGTATTTCTCCTTCAAAACATAGGCATCCGAATGCCTTAGAGAAACTTTCAAGCAAATGTGATTTGGGGGTCAGCCATCTGAATGCCATTGATTGGGCATCCGAATGCCCTTGAACAATTTTGAAACAAGTTGTAAATTGATTTTAGGGCATTCAAATGCCATTGAGAGCGCATATGAATGCTCTTTCTGGAAAATAATTTTCGACAAATAAACAAAAGGGCATCTAAAATACTCGAGACCAAGTTTTTAAATGCCCAAATGTACAATATAGGCAACATCATTTCAAATCGAGGACATTCGAATGCCATGAGATGGGCATATGAATTCCCTCTACAACACATTGAAATCACTTTGAATCGTTTTAAAAGTCATTCAAAATCAAGATTGAAAATGACTTATTCTTTTGAAAAGGTTATAATCCAGTGAAAGAACAAAAATCTTAGCTATTTTGATAAAAAAAATCTTTTGTTTGAATTTTTGAAAACACTATTAAGACTTTTGCTTGACATTTTGGATGAGGAATGAGCATTGGTTGCTCACCTTCATACTTAGAAGCAAACTTGTATTCCTTCTCCCCTTTGTTTTACTTTATTGTTTTTGGAACTTAATGAAAACCAAAAATGAATAAAGATCAATTAGTTTGATTTTGATCGAATCAAACCAGGTCGTGCTTTGAAAATATTTTTTTATTGGCTTGGTTTGAGCTTGACTAGAAATCTAAAGCAGCAAGCTAGAAGTAATCCAAACAACCATTGATTTGTCGTGGATATACAAAAAAAAAAAAAAAAAAAAGCCTATTTGATTTGAAAAAGGTTTTGAAAATGACTTCAAAAGTTTTAGCAATCAACCAGAAAAATCACTATAACAGAACATCGAAGAACAGAAAAAAGAGTTTAGGAAACTAAAGGAAAAGAAGAAGAAATCTACCTTGTAAACATCTAATTTTGTCAAGGCCCCTAAACAAGGTACATTTTCCCTTCAAATCCGAGTTTCTAAATTTACCTCATTTTCATGGCCTAATGGCTTGACACTTGGGCTCGGCAAAGTGGGCAAAGCCGGTTTTGACGCTTTGGTTTAAAAAGTCAATGTTGGAAAAGTCAAAGTTGACAAAGTCAAAATCAAAGTCAAAGTTGGAAAAGTCAAAGTTGACAAAGTCAAAGTCCAAGTAAAAATGGAAAAAGCCAACTTTGAAAAAATCAATTAAAGAAGAAGAATGGTGGATAGAAATTGGATGGAAGACTTAAGACAATTTTGGAAGACCCATTTATGGGAATTTGGTGGAAATTAGAAGCTTGATTTATTTATAAAAAGTTGGTGGAAGTTGGAAGACCATTTTTATCCAAGTGATGGGAAATTTGGTGGAAGATGGAAGCCCTTTTTTTTTTTTTTTTTTTTTTTTTTTTTTAAAATCCAAGTGATAGGAAATTTGATGAAAATTAGAAGCTCACATTATTAAAGATCCAATAAGTAGGAAGTTGGGTAGGATTTGGGAGCCCAAGCTGTAAGAATATGATGGAAGACCCAACTTTAGAAGTCAAAGTAGAGAGGATTTTGGTGGAAGATCCAATGTTGGAGTCCAAGTAGAAAATTGATGGAAGAAAGAGGGGTGAAGTTAGAAACAAGTGGAAAGTTGAAGGAAAAATGTGAGAATAAGCATAAGGTAAACTTGTAAATAAATGGAAGAGTGAAGGATGCTCTTGGAAGGCTAAATGGCAACTAAGTAAATAAATCATTGAGTCACATGAGGAAGTACATGACTCACCTAGTAAGGACATGAGTTGGCATTGACTAGCCAATAGGAGAAGAATATAATGAGGAAGGTTGGAAGGCTATTGGCTAGGGAATAAGGGAATGCCATGTGGCTAAAAAAAGGATGAAGCTTGGAGGGGAATAAGGAAGGCCATATTCGGCCAAGCATAGGAGGAGGGATTTTAAGTTTTTGGGAAGAAAAAAGAGGAAGAGGAAAAGGGAAAAAAGGAAAAAAGAGAAAAGAAAGGCTTGTGTGCTTGGAAAAGCTAAGGTAGTTTGCTTTCCTTCTTTTTTATTTCTTTGATTTCTTTTAAATTGGTTCTTCATCTTTCATGCTTTGAAAACTCTCAAAATGTTTTAAAAAGATTACATTTTTCTTCTCTTCTCAAAAGCTTTGAAATATTCTTCAAAATGTTTTTCCAAAACTATTCTTTTCTTCTCTTTTAAAACTTTTCAAGTTTTAAAAATGGCTTTTAAAATAGCTTGGTTGTTTTTTTTTTTTTTTGACATTTGAAAAATAAAATGTAGTATGTTGGATTTGTCTTGATAAATGTTGTTATGTTTATTCCATGTGATTGTTTTCATTTTTTTTTTGTGATGGATTTTTGAGACAAAGTTAGGTTATGAGCTTGATGATCCTAAGCCTTTAGGCTTTAGGTGATAGTTGAGCCGGATTTGCAATCCATGAGGCCAACTTTGAGCCAACCTCTTTGTTCTCCTAAAATATGGTTTTCAAAACATTCCCAATGAAATTTGGTTTGGATTAATCAATAATCTATAATCAAGATCTTGTTTTTCACTATGGTTGGTACATTCAAGTTTGGAAGTTTGGATATAGAAATTATGGGCTAGATAAGTTTATGCATTTTTTGGGTAAAAAAAAAAAACTGTTTTGAAGCTTTCAAAATTACCTTGGTCAAACCATCATGGGGGGATTCAAAGTTCATTTTTTTCTCGATTTTTCAAAGCTTACAAACAAGGTTTTACGAAAATGAGTTTAGGTAGTTAAAACGAGCTTAAAAAACGAGTCAAATTTTGGGTTAATCACCTTAGGTAGGTTCAGCCACCATGAATCCTCTTTAAAAAATTTGCACTATTTTTGTTTTCTTCAGTTTTCAAAATGTTGCATCGTGGCTAATCGAGGAGTATTCGGATGTCTTGTCAATAGCGTTCAGATGCCTTTCTTTTTTTGAGTCAGTTAGCCTAACTTGCTTCGAGGCATCCGGATATCATTTCCATGGTATTCAGATATCCCTCTCGATCCGAGCAAAAAATTCTATGCCCAAAAATCCATCCTTTTTCTAAATTTCGGTCTAAGTTTCTTCTAAGGTATTCAAATACCTCTATAGGTATTCGGATGCCCTTTCCTTTCAAGAGAGAAACATATTTTGATTATGGTCCCGTTTTAGTGCATTTCACATTTTCTAAAAACCGTTTTAAAATCTTTCATAAAAATGTACTTTATCGGTTACATAAATATTAGGCGAAAGAATAATTTCCTAGACTTTCCCGGTTTTGCTAAGGAGATTAGGAAATTCTCCAACGCATATGTTTATGAAATCGTAAAGTATGTGTAGACCCCTAAATAAGGTACGTTTTTTCTCAATTCTTTGGGTTTAATGCCATAATTTGGCTTTGGCACATTGATTCGGAGATCAACATTGAAAAGTCAAACTTGAAAATGTCAAAGTCAAAATTGAAAAATGTCAACTTTTGAAAAATCAAGATTTAAAAGGAGAATCAGATGTTAAATGGTCAATTTTGATAATTGGAGAGTCACAATTGAAAATTAAAGGCGAAATTGAATAAGGGGATTAAAAAGAAGTGATGGAGGGACTAAATCGAAGGAAATCAAAAAAGAAGAAGAAAGTGGGGTTTTTCTTGCTAGATTTTTGCTAGATTAAGGTATTTTCCTACTCATAGTTTTCATTTTCTCTTTATGATATACTTCATTTTCTTTGTTTTTCTTCTTAAAAACTAGGTTTTTCAAAACGTTTTAAAACTACTCTTCTTCTTCTCCTCTTTTACAAAACTACAAAGCTTTGCAAAAAAATGTTTTTCTTCAATGTGTGCATCCACCTTACCTCTCTTTTTCTATATTTTTGCTTCATGTTGACTCTTGGTTTTTGATGCATTCTGGTCAATTGAGATTATTTGATGACTTCTATTTTGGTTTTTCTTCTTGTTGCAACCTAAAAAATAAAAAAGTCTCATCGCAAGACTTTATATTCGTTAAGCGTGACTTAATTCCTCTTGAAAAATGAAGGTTTTGAAAATGACCTTGAAAAAGACATGGAGTCGCCACCAATCTTTTTTAGCTAGATGTGATCGGTCACCTATTAAAATCTGTTTTGTAAAACATTTTAAAATTAATTAAAACATTTTAAAAATCAATATCAAGTCTGCGTTATAAACCAGAGAAAATCGAAGAATCGGGTTCGGGACTCGGTTACGTGTGGGGAAGGATTAGCACTCCCACAACGCCCGTATAAAACGGTACCTTATTAATCATGTGTTATCTCAAGTCTCGGCAAAAAGTCGGTTTTTAATTTAGTATTTCAAGTTAATTCCCAATTTAAAGAAAAATAATTCCATTTTTAATTGAAAATGATCCGAAATTTATTAATTCAAAATTTTCCTATGTTCCCAAACAAACGTGGCAAAATATAGAAATTTTTATTAGTTTGGAAAACTTTCCGAACCATTCTCGTTTTAAAGAAGATATTCTGTTAATAATGATAATTGATGATATCCTCCCCAACAAACCCGACAGAGAATTCATGAATTATTTTAACTCGGGAATATCTTTATTTTATTGAAAATCATTACCTTTTTCAAAACATTTTAAAAAAATATGAATATGAATATGTGTGACATAAATAAAATGACATAGCAAAGTCTAGATAATATAATGCAACCTAAATGGTATGATATAATTTAAATGTCATAGCATATTCTAAATGAAATGAAATAACCTAGGTAACATGATATATTCTATATGAAATGAAATATCCTAAGTGACATAATATATTCTATATGAAATGAAATGACCTAGGTAACATGATATATTCTAAATGGAATAAAATGATTTAAATGACATGGCATATTTTAAATGACATGGTATATTCTAAATAATATAATCTAAATAACATGGAATATAATCTAAATGACACGAAATGACATGAAACATAAAATAATGCTATCATGTAATATGCATGAAAATAAAAATAAAGATAACAATGCATGAACATAGTATATGCTAAATAATATGACAAAAATAAATAACTAAATAAAAAGAATAGGATATCATAAAATATTCAAAACCATATAATAAATAACATAACAGCAAAAATATAAATAAAAAATAATAACAAAAACATATAAATTATCATAGCAAAAAAAATCACATATTATATACTATGCATGAATATGAAAAGTTCAAATGCATGAGAATGTATTTTTTCCTTTAATTGAGGAAATCCATATATCTAAAAACATATCCGACTACGTTAGAAAAATATATCAAATTAAATATTCTAAAAACCAAAATACTTTGTGATTGTTTGAAAACATTTTTGAAAAGCTTGAATAAAGATTAAAACCCTAGCCAAACCCTTTTTAAAATGGCTCTAATTTCTTAAGTTTAAAATCCCAGACTTGACCACCCTTGATCCGAACTCTATAAAAATCATTTCTTAAGTTTAAAACGGCCTAGAAACCACCCAAAACATAAGCTAAATTTCCTGATCAACCCCTTCTAAGTAACTTAGCCAAAACAGCAAAATGATTTTCCCTCAAATTCAAATCTGCCTCTACTGTCGAGTTCTAAAGAACGATTTTTTAACCTATTTTTAAAAATTCAAAAAAAAAAAATAAAAAAACACTGGAGACTCAGAACATGTAAAACTACATGGTAAAAATGGGCTTAATTTTCTGATTAAAGATAATGGCCTAGAAAAATCAGGAAAGTATGGGTACTGGGTGAAAAAACTGTTTTGCCAAAACACATTTTTTTGCCTTTGTCAAAGTAAAAATGTTGGAGACTCTCTTAAAGACTCATAAACAGTAGCTAACACTTTTGAAAAGTTAGACAAAAATTGACTAAGTAAAAAAAATCACAAAGGTAGAACAATCAATTTGACAATTCTTTAATTTTCCACAAGTATGCTCAAAATGAGCATGACTTTGAACCATTGATTGATCTAAGTCATTCATCATGTGGCATGACATAAAATGCATGAAAATACAACAAATATGATGCATGAAATTCATGATTTAAAACCTAAAGTGCATGAAATGCATGATAATGCAAGCACAACCTAAAGCTAAAGAATGCATGGCAAATACACAAACATATAGCATGTTTTGAAAAAATACACAACAACATATCATGGAAATGCAAACCTATCAACTAGCATAATAAAAATACACACACAAAGCTTAGAAAAGGTGTAGCCGAATGGTCCTCAACTTCAAGATGGACATGGCATTTTCACAAACACTTATCATACTAACATGCAAAGCTAAAGAATAATGCTAAATCATGCAAACATAAAGTAAAGGCATGAAAACAAATAGGCAGTTTCACAAACACATGGATTAGCAAAATGCAAATCATGAGCAAACTTAAACACTTTGAAAACAGAAAATCAAAAATGCAAGACAAGGAAAATAAACATGATAACAAGATAGTAAACATCAACAATAGACGTAAGCAAGCAGCAAAATCAAAACAAGCTTTATATTTTTGTATTTGAAGAAGATTTAAAGCATCAAAAACTTGTTAAATACCATTAAAATCATGAAATAAAAAACAAGACAGTAACCATTAAAAAAAAAGGGCCATTCGGCCACCCTAGTAATATGTAAAAAAGATTGGTTTTTTGAGGTTTTTTCAAGAAAGTATCAAGAAAGAACATGAATAAGAAACTTAAAAACATTTATTTTCAAATTAAAATCAAAAGAAACTCACCAAAATATCAATGAAAACAGCAAAATCAAGAATGGAAAAGCAAGAAAAATATAAGAGTATGGTGCTTTAAGCAACCTCTCAAAGCTATATTGCAAGCCTTTCTTCCTTTTCCTTCCTTTGCCTTTCTAATCTTTTCTTTTTTTCCTTTCAAAAATGGAGAGAATATCAGCCAAACAAGGGTGTGAATGAGTGAAAATGAAAGAGAGACCCCCCCTTTGATAGTGTGGCCGGTTGGCCTAGGAAGAACCTAGGAGGTTCTAGAATTTTTTTTAACAAATTTGATCCTATAGCCTTCAATCCAAGATGCCTTCTATGTAGGATTCTCACCCTTAGATTAGAATCATCAGCCCTTGAATTATGATGTCATAAATAGGCTTTCTCTCCAACCGTTGGTCCATGTGTTGCAAATTCAAAGGCTTCATCACAAAAATAACTACCTTCCTCTTCACCCTTGGCCTTTTGATGAAAAATCAGAAAATATCTACCCTCCATTGGGCCTTGGCCAGCTGACCCCTCATCTTCCAGCCTATGCTTCAATTTTTTAAAAGCAAGAAAAGGCCCTTTTCGATTTCTTGGGTAAAATGACCTTTTTGACCCCCAGACCTAAATAAATAGCAAACGGACTCCAAATTGAAAATTTCTTTTTTCAATACTTCTGAAATAATAAAAAACTGAATTCAGGAAGTTTTCAAAAAATTTCGAGCCCATTTGCTATTTATTTGGATTTTTTTTTTCAAAATTGCCCTTTTGTGCATCCAAACTTTTATTATTTTTAAACGAGATCCGAATCCAGATTTTTCTTCACCAATCTCTTAAACATAATTTAAAAGTATGATCTGGAAGTTTTCATAATTTTTGGAACTCATTTGGTATTTTTTTCGGAATTTATCCGCTTGAATTACTACATAGTGGGCTAGGGATTTGGCCATTTTGCAAATGAACTTTGAATCCGGATTTTCTTTCTCCAATCTCTTCCAAATAATTTAAGAATGAGATCTGAAAATTTTTAGAATTTTTTGAGCTCATTTGGTATTTTTTCGGGATTTTACTTGAATTTCTACATAGGGACTCGGGATTTGGCCATTTTCCAAACGAACCCCGAATCCAGATTTTCTTTTTCCAATCTCTTCGAACTGATTTAAGAATGAAATCTGCAAATATTCAGAATTTTTGGAGTTCATTTGCTATTTTCCCAAAATTTCCAATTTTGCCCTTTTACCTTTGAAACTCAGTTTTGCTCAAAACAAGTCCAATTTCCAGATTTTCTTTTTCTGGGCCTTTTTCATATATTAAATTGGAGTTGGTCCGAAAATGCCCAATATTTACGAGCAAATTCCCTTTCGATTTGATTTTTCCTTTTTCTCACTATCGGGAATTTCCTCATTTTTTCATTTTTCCTTCAATCTGCTATTTTCTTGAATTTTCTTCAAATTGAGCCTTGAGCTATCCTTGGTTCCTCACTCCTCATAAATTAGGGGCTTTAGTTTTATCAAATCGGGCCATTTCTGCAATTTTCTTCAATTTCACCAAAATCCACCTAAAATCCTAATTCTCATTTTCTTCTGGATTGACTTTTCTTTCAGTTTTTCTTCCAAGTAGCTTCTCTATTACCCATAGTCAGTGCTTATCTTTCATTTGAAACCTTCAATTTCGACCAATTTGATCGTTTAAGTACTTTTTCCCAAATTTTTCGAACTAGGGTTTCCTTTCTACTGAATCTTCGTAACCCAACTTTCGAACTCCATATCTTTCAATGTAGACCTCGGATTATCAAAATTCTTTCACCATTTTTCAATTGAACTTCAAATCTTGATTTTGAAAGTGGGTTGACTTTTTTAGTAGTTGACTTTTTGACGTTGACTTTTTCGGGTTGACTTTTCCAAGTTTGACTTTTTATGCTCGCCTTCTTAGACTAAGTCTCGGAATACCACCTGTAGGATGAGAAAAGTCTTTTTGCACTCTGAAACATCAATTTAAGAAGAAAACATACCTGTTTTAGTGGTCCGGACAAAATTAGGTGTCTACACTTCTTAAAATCAAAAGGTTATGAGCTTGGTGATCTTGGTTTTACCCAAGTGATGGTTAGGCTGGATTTAGCATCCAAGGGCCCAACCTTGAGCCAACCTTTGTTTTCTAGCTTCTTTATGTTTTTTTCTTATATCTTTTCATTTTCATGTGCATACTTTGCTGAATTTGAGTTTATTGTGGAGCATTCTCCTTGTTGCATATTGTTTGTTCTCTTTGAAAAAAGTGATTATGAGCTTGATGAGCTTGGTTTCATCCAAGTGATGGTTAGGCTGGATTAACATCCAAAAGGCTAACCTTGAGCTAATCACTTCATTTTCATTAAAGCATGTTTTTAAACCATTTCCAACATGATTTTGGTTAGGATCAATCAATGGTCCATAGCCAAAATCTTGTTTTCCAAATAGTTGGAAAAAAACAATGTTTTAAAAGTTGGATATGCTGATTTCAGACAATAAGAATCCTATTCATTTTTTGTCCAAATAAAAAACTACTTTAACCTCATTTACTAGACCCTTGGTCGAATTTAGGGGTAATTTTTTAGATTTTTTTGAATTTTTCTTAAGGGTTAAAAAAATAGTTAGCTAAAACTGGGTTTTGGGCAGCTAAAACGAGTTTAAAATTAGTAAAAGTTTGGATTTTTTACACAAAAAGGGAGGGGCTGGCCGAGGTCTTTAGGGGCTGTTTCTAGGTTGTTTTTTTGGTCTTTTAGGACTTGGAAAATATGGTTTTGGTAAACTGGGCTTCGGGTAGTTAAAACGTGTTTCAAAATCGAGTCAAGATTTGAGTAGTCTACACTAGGCACCATTCGGCCACTTTGGTTTCACTTTAAAAAAAAATTGCATGTAAGGTAAGAATTAATTAACCACCTATTTAGGTACTTAACTCCCACCTAAATTTTTGAGGGAATTCTTGCATGATGAGTTTTTTGAATAATTAAGATTGATCCCACCAATTTAATTTAATTATTGAATAATTTCTTTTTATATACCTATGTGTTGATTCATTTATTCTTTACATGCATCATGTTGCATTCATAACATATATGGTCATTCATCGAAAGTTGCATTTGTGACATACATGGTCATTCTTTGTATATACCCGTGTATTAATTCATTTATTATTTACATGCATCATGTTGATATCATGTTGCATTCATAACATATATGGTCATTCATCATGGAATACGTTTGCGACATACATGGTCATTCACTGTATATATCCATGCATTAATTCGTTTATTCTTTACATGCATCAAGTTGACATCAGGTTGCATTCATAGGTCATTCATCACGATGCATTAATGAGATAAAATAGAAATTGGCTTAGCTTTAAGAGTTTTTGAAGAAATCTCCTTTTCAAATTAGAGGTACAAGAATCACTGAGAACCTGTATTACACTTGACAGGATTCATGGAAGGCAAAAACTCAGATAGAATAGAGAAAATGAAGAGAGCACAGAAAGAATTACAAGAACAATTAGCAAGGTCTCAAGAGGAATCTAGAGAGCAGATGACCATGCTCATGGAACTGGTGTCCGCCGCACTCAGGGGAATGGGACACACTAAAAACTCGACCACAGAAGAAGAGTTAGGAGGCCACAGGGGCCAAAAGGGTCAGCATGAGGCCATACTGCTAAATGCCAGTCTTCTTAGACTACAGAAACACTACCCCTAGTGGGAGCAATGCCTTTCATCTATATTCAGCCAACGACGGGAGTGCAAAATCAGGCGCCAATTGGTGCAAATTTTGGAGTCGCTCCAGCTAATCCCTTCGAGGTCCTGGACTTAGATGATCTTGTCGAGCAAGAAAAGCTGAAAATGGCTAAATTGAAGAAAACTGAGTCGGCAGATTCACAAAGCAAGTATTAGCTGTTAGAGGAAAGGCTTAGGGTTATAGAAGGGGTAAAGAGGCTCAGTATCTTCGATGCCCGAGAGTTAAGCTTGGTCCTTGATCTGGTAATCCAGACCAAGTTTAAAGTGCCAAACTTTGAGAAATATGACGAAACTAGTGACCTTACAGCGCACCTAACTATGTACTGTCGAAGGATAACCGGTTACGCTGGTAATGACAAATTGGTCATTCATTACTTTCAAGACAGCCTGACAGGGTTAGTAACCAGAGGGTATAATCAGATTATCAGAAGCAAGATTCGTTCTTGGATGGATTTAACAAAGGCATTCTTTGAGCAATATAAGCATATATCAGACATGGTTTCAAACAGGCTCTCACTATAAAACATGAAGAAGAAGGTTACTGAGAGCTTTAAGCAATATGCTCAAAGGTGGAAGAAAATGGCCATCAAAGTATAACCGCCTCTGATTGAGAAGGAAACCATGTCCTTTTCGTAAATACACTACGGACCCCGTATAATGAGAGACTCGTCGGCAATGCCACGAAAAACTTTTCTGACATGGTAATCTCCGAGGAGATGATTGAGAATTCTATCAAGAATGGAAAAATCGAAGGAGATACGACATCCTATGCTGAGGGAAACATGGCACCCGAAAAGAAAGTGGAGGATGTCGAAGCTATGGGAAACTTTTCCCCATATCCCCAATTCCCCTCATGTCACTCATACTACCCTACCAATGCCTCTCCAAACCTTTATCCTTACTTACCAATATTCATCCTCAAACACCTAATCCTGTAACAGTCCCTGCAATTAGACCTGCTTCCTAAAAATGACCACGGAACAACCAGGAGAAGATTCCAATCCCAATTCCTAACCTATTGCTGTTACTAATAAGGAACCAGTACCTTACCCCTATGCCTTTGAAAACAGTTCCAAATTCATCAGCAAGGAGTTGTGAACCTAACATCAAGTATGAGTATCACTTGGGGGTAATTGGGCATTCAACTGAAAAATACAGACAACTGAAGGAAATGATTGAAGGTCTTGTCCACGATGGAATTTTGACCCTAGAGCTTATCGAACTGTGGAAATCTGCTTTGCCATAGATCGATTTCCTCTTGAGGAATTTTAAGGATGAAAATTGTTATCTTCGAAGGCATGTCAATAGGATAATTCTGATGCATGTAGTTTCATACCTCATGATGAAAGCACTTGTCTCATGTTGATGCACTCAAAAGAGTATATCTTAGTTAACCTTGCACTAAAAAGATCAATTCTAAGTATAATAATTAGCAAGGGTCGAATCCACAGGGATTGGATTTTAATCTATGAGTTACTAGTTTATAACTTAGATTCAAAGAAAACAAAAGAAAAGGGGGTTTTGAAATAGTTTTAAAAATAAGCAAACAAGAAAATTAAAATGCAAGTAAGAAAGAAAAAAATCAAATATGAGAGAAATATGGTTAAGGTTTCATTCTCCACCACTAGACATCATTAAGAATCAATTTTAGATCTATCAATATCAATCAACTATCAAAATTATCAACCTTAGATAACAACAAGCTCTGTTACCCCAATCTTTCCTAAGTTCGTCGTTAAATAGAATAAGCTCTCTCTATTTAATCTCTAACTATTAGACAACCTAGAATAAGCTCTCTAGATTTAATGTAATAGCGGCCTTATGATGAGAAAGATAGGTTGATCTAAGCAACAAACAAATAAGCTCAGATTTTTCAACTAAGGTTATGTTCCACTTTGCAATTATCGAAAACTTGACCATAATTATTAATCACAAATTGCCACTTATGAATAGGAAATAAAGACAATTACGGATCAAGACTCCTAAACTAGCATTAGACAATTATCAAGATCTATCTAGTTGCACACCTAAACAAATCAAGACAAATATCATAAACAATTTTTATGGAAGAACACAAGCAACTTTGATAGATATTAATGATAGATAGATTCTGAAAACCTATTACAAAGCATGTCTAGGGCTTTGAAATCACCCTTAACCAAATAGAAGTTTAGCCTTGCACAGACATTGTTAACATAAACATAAAATTAAGGGGAAACTAAGAAGAAAACTAGAAGAATTAAGAAGAAAATCAAAATACAAGTGTAGAAGAGATAGTGTCTATTCGGCGCCCCCCTTGTGTCTCCTTATGTAGGTAGCCTCTAGGTCTTATGCATTAAATGAGCATTTAATGTTGAGTGGAAGCCAAGAATATAAGGTAGGCGGATAGGGTTTTAAAAGATGATATGATACAATTCAGCTAAGTTTAGAGGGTAGGGCTGGCGGCTAGCTTGTTTTAAATGATGTGGAGCTGGCTTGGATGAGTTTTAAAAGGTAAGAAGTGGCTTTGTAGGGTTTTATTAAGTGGGAAGTGGCTTGTGTATTTTTTAATGAGGTGGAGCTAGCTTGGATGTTTTAATAGGAAGGGAAGTGGCTTGAGCAATTTTAAAAGAATAGGGAAGTGGCTAGGTTAGGTTTAAAAGATAGGCTAGCGGCTTGGGTCTATTAAAGTGGTGATGTGGCGGCTTGGTTGGATCTAAAAGGTCAAGTGGTGGCTCCAAGAGGTTTTAGAAGAGTGAGGGTGGCTTGGTAGGTTAGGTTTAGCCATCTAGGGTCTCCTTTGAAGAGTAAGCAACCTTCTTTTATGCTTGAAGTCTCCAAACTTGTCCAAATTCATGCTTTTAATCTCCATAGCCTCCATTGTCTTCCAAATCACCTACAAAACAAAAAACCTAGTAAAATGTCAAGGAACTTAATAATTAAAGCACAAAGCATAAGAAAAGTAGATAGAAAAATATATGAAATTAAGCACTGATGAAATTCCCACATACTTAATCTTTTGCTAGTGCTCGAGCAAAACAAAATAGACACAAGGTAAGAAAACCTAATTTAGTTCAATTTCAAATAAAAATTAGAGACAATCACTAAACAAGTCTTATCAACTAATTAATAGCTTAAAGAGTTTCACAAAGAATCATGCTTGAATGTAAAAAGTTTGAGTTAAGCCAATATTAACATAAGATATCTTAATGAAAATAATGCATATTCAAACTTAATCTCAACTTCTCACATGGGATACTCTCATGATTTTCACTCTTTAAAGTAATGGTAAAGTGTTTACACTCAATTAATCTCATGAACATAGTTCTACCATATGCTTGCTTGTCCACCTATTCTCCACTATTTAGATCATACAACTTCATAAATCAAGAGGTCTTTATTCAAGGTTGTAATGGGGCCAAGGGATAATAATATGGTTAAATAATAAAAGAAAAGGATATCACAAAGGTTCCAAAGATTTCATAGAGTTTAGAACATAATAAGATTTTTGCAAAGAAAACTTTCTCAAAATTCCTTAGAATCACATAATAACATAGGATAAATTTTCATGTTGAGCCTTTCTTTTCTCAAGAGATGATTCATTTTTTTCTTTATGGGAAAGTATTTTTACAATGTTCCCTTTCTTTTTCTCTTGACTTTTGCCTTTCTCCTCCTCCACACTTATCTTTTGTTTCCAACCTAAATTTTCAATAGATATCCTTGTTTTTGCAATATGTCTCAAAACATGTAATCATCTTTAGAACAAGGGTAAAGATATAAGTGTATTTAGGCTAGGTGTAAGTTGTGTTTACCAAAGAAATAGCTCATTCAATGTAGGCTCAAATGGGCTCACTAGGGGGATGTTCTCTTGGAACATCAATAAGGGATGGCTGATTTGGCCTTGGTAAAAATCCTAATGCCTCTATCATATCCATGTTGTCATATGTTACAATATAGTCTCAAATGGTTTAAAACAAGTTCTAGAGAAACATGTAATCATAAGATGACACAAGAAAGAAATTAGATTGATATGTATAATGTATCAATCATATAGGCTCAAAAACTCACAAGGATGATTATACAAGTCGGATTTAAGTCTAAACATGCTTCTTTCTCAACCAATATATCATATTAACACTGGCTCATAAAAAAAGATATTTCAAGCTCAATTCTCATGAAAAATCTTCTCACTAATAAACCAGTTTTAGACTTGTGCAATTCATATCTCATCATAATATTGAAAGTACCTAAAACACACTAAACTAAAAAGACTTAAAAACAAAACAAAATAACTAAAGGAAATCCTAAATTCTTCCCCCCTACACTTAATTCTTACATTGTCCTCAATGTAATGCTATTATCCCAAATGAAAGAATCATGTGTAAGAGAAAAGAATTAATAAACAAAACAAAAGCAATAAAAGATAGAATGATGGAGAGTAAGAAAGAGAAAATTTGATTATTATGTGTGCTCTCCACTTTTGGGTTGCCTTCCAAGAAGCGTTTGGTTTAGTGTCCTTAGCCTGACTTATTAAAATACTCAAAAATATTAAAAACTCAAAACAAACTATTTAAACTGAAATAAACCTACAAAAAATTAAAATCAAAACAAAGAGAAAGAAAACAAATCTGATATGGCAGGTTGGTTATGCTTGCACCAATTGTGCTGCCTCCCAATTAGCACTTATTTTGATGTCTTCAACCTAATCAATACCCCTTCTTGGCTTTTGGGGATTTTCCGTTTTAGGCATGAAACTTCCAGGATCTTTACGTTTGATAGGAAGTTTCCTGTGCACAACAGCAAATGCATTCTCCACCACAATTATTATTTCATCACTCTTGGTGGTGCATAGCTCTTGGAGGAATCTTGGTACTTGTTTCATGGCATCTAAAAGAGGTATATCTTGTACTTTGTGGAAGGTTTCCAAAAATTTTTTTTTCATGTTCCTCATTCTTAGAAGTTGCAAATCTACTAGAAAAAGGTGGAGAAGAAACATTAGTAGAAATAAGAACCTTAAAAGTTACCTCAGGTGTTGAAGTACTCTGGATTATAGCTTTATTATCCTTAAGGGTTGAATCCACTTCCCTTTTTGGTGTTTCCTCTACTTGTTCCCCACTTCTCAAGATCACAACACTAGCATTAGCTTCCTCAAGTTTTTCAGATCTTTGTTCTACCAAGCTCACCACACTACTAGCCATTTTGCTTAATTGCGTTTCCAAATTCTGGATACTTACCCTTGTTTTCTGTTAAAATTGCAAAGTATTAGTAACAAGGGAATAAACTAAATCCTCAAGAGATGTACCTTGGCTTGGAGTCACAGGTGGTGGCTAAAAAAGATCTGGTTGTTGAGGCCCTGATTGATTGAAGCTAGATGGATGATTGTAATTGGCATAAGGATCAACTTCTTGATAATTGCCCAAATAGCTATAATTGGTATGCTCCCACCATACTTCATTGTAAGTGTTTGAGAAAGCATTCTGCTGTTGTCCTTGGAACCCTTGATGGCCTTGACATCCTCCTAAATCATAGGCTTGTTCAAAATTATCATCTCGAAAGTATGGGCACAAATTGGTTGGATGATCCATCATAAAACATACTCCACACTTCTCCACTTGTTTAAAATTACCCATGACTAATTGTTGAACCAACTCCTTAAGTGTTAGATTGTTCAATTCCGTCGTTCTTTGCTAAAAATTTGAAAAGAAAAACATGTATGTACAAGAACAATAAAACTAATTAGAATTGAAAATAAGAATAAACCGTGTAACAAATAAACTACAGAAAGCAATCCCCGGCAATGGCGCCAAAAACTTGATGCACTCAAAAGAGTATATCACTAAAAAGATCAATTGTAAGTATAGTAATTAGCAAGGGTCGAGTCCACTGTGATTGGGTTTTAATCTATGAGTTACTAGTTTATAACTTAGATTCAAAGAAAACAAAAGAAAAGGGGGTTTTGAAATAGTTTTAAAAATAAGCAAACAAGAAAAGTAAGATGCAAGTAAGAAAGAAAAAAATCAAATATGAGAGAAATATGGTTAAGGTTTCATTCTCCACCACTAGACATCATTAAGAATCAATTTCAGATCTATCAATATCAATCAACTATCAAAATTATCAACCGTAGATAACAGCAAGCTCAGTTACCCCAATTTTTCCTTAGTTCGTCGTTAAATAGAACAAGCTCTCTATTTAACCTCTATCTATTAGACAACCTAGAATAAGCTCTCTAGATTTAATATAATAGCAGCCTTATGATGAGAAAGATAGGTTGATCTAAGCAACAAACACATAAGCTCGGATTATTCAACTTAGGTTATGTTCCACTTTGCAATTATCGAAAACTTGACCATAATCATTAATCACAAATTGCCACTTATGAATAGGAAATCAAGAAAATTACAGATCAATACTCCTAAGCTAGCATTAGACAATTATCAAGATCTATCTAGTTGCGCACCTAAACAAATCAAGACAAATATCATAAACAATTTTTATGGAAGAACCCAAGCAACTTTGATAGATAATTAATAATAGATAGATTCTGAAAATTAATTACAAAACATGTCTACGGCTTTGAAATCACCCTTAACCAAATAGAAGTTTAGCCTTGCATAAGCATTGTTAACATAAACATAAAATTGAAGAGAAACTAAGAAGAAAACTAGAAAATTAAAAAGAAAATTAGAATACAAGAGTAGAAGAGATAGTGTCTATTCGGCTCCCCCCTTGTGTCTCCTTATATAGGCAGCCTCTTGATAACTCTATGAAATATAGTTATTTTATCATATTTTATGCATTCAAATTGGCTAAGTCCTTGAAGTTTTTACTCATAATTAATTATTTTTAATTGGTTTTAGATTAATTTTATTTATTATTTCATGTTTAATTAGTTATTAAGTTAGTGCTTTTTTATTTTTATAGGTCCAAAGTGAGAAGGAGCTTCGCAGTGCGAAAAGACGAAAATTGGGGCAAAGCAACATATAGGCAGATTCGACCTCCGGAGCTTGTTGCAAGAAAAAATGATCTTATATTCTTTATTTAAGAAAACTTCCTGTTGCAACCTAAAAAATAACGATTCTCATCGCAAGACTTTATTATTCGTTAAGCGTGACATTAAAAAAAACTGAGGAAAAGTCGACTTAATTCCTCTAAAAAAATGAAGGTTTTGAAAATGACCTTGAAAAAGACATGGAGTCGCCAACAATCTTTTTTAGCTAGGTGTGATCGGCCACCTATTAAAACCGGTTTTATAAAATACTTTAAAAATTAATTAAAATATTTTAAAACCAATCTCAAGTCTGCATTTTAAACCAGAGAAATCAAAGAAACGGGTTCGGGACTCGATTACGTATGGGGAAGGATTAGCACCCCCAAAACGCCCGTATAAAATGGTACTTATTAATCGCGTGTTATCTCAAATTTTGGTGTAAATTTGGTTTTAAATTTAGTATCCCGGACTTTACCACCCTTAACTCGAGACTTAAAAAATCTTTTTTAGAGTTTAATCATTTTTAGAGTTTAAAAAGGCTAAGGATAATTTCTTCTTAGTGAAAGGAATATGAAAGATGGCCATTCATCATATCAAGCATGACTATTCTCTTTGAAAAGCAATTCTCAGGGGAAATAGATATATAGAATTTATATTTTTACACTTGGAATCATTCGAATTTCCATGTGCACAGCATCACACTTTTTCAAGCATAATACTTCTTCAATTCATCAGCATTCACGGGATGTCTAAAATCATCTCCGTCCATCCGAGTTAGAATCAATGCTCCTCCAGAAAAAGCTCTTTTTACCACATAGGGTCCTTCCCAATTCGGAGCCCATTTTCCTCTCGGGTCCTTCACTATAGGGAGAATTTTCCTCAATACCAACTCCTCCTCTCTGAACTGTCTAGGACGAACCTTCTTGTTGTGGGCTCGAATCATCCTTTTCTGATACAACTACCCGTGACAAATTGCTTTCAATTTTTTCTCTTCGATGAGATTCAACTGTTCATAACGAGCTCTAACCCATTATGCTTCCTCTAGGCCAACTTCCATCAGAACCCGAAGTGAAGGGATCTCAACTTCACTAGGTAGCACTGCTTCCATCCCGTATACCAAAGAAAACGGTGTTGCCCCTGTAGATGTGCGGGCTGAGGTACGATATGCATGAAGAGCAAACGGCAAGATCTCATGCCAATCTTTGTACACATTGGTCATCTTCTCGACAATATTCTTGATATTCTTGTTAGCTGCTTCTACTGTGCCATTCATCTTTGGACGGTAAGGTGTCAAATTATGATGTGTGATCTTGAATTGAGTACACATTTCTCTCATCATCTTATTGTTCAAATTGAGAGCATTATCCGAAATAATTCTTGCTGGCAACCCGTAACGGCATATGATTTCTTTCTTGATGAATCTGCATACCACCGACTTTGTTACATTCGCATAGGAAGCAACTTCTACCCACTTTGTGAAATAATCTATGGCCACCAAGATGAAACAATGTCCATTTAAAGCTTTCGGGGTAATAGGCCTGATCATATCCATTCCCCACATTGAAAAAGGCCAAGGTGCAGTCATGACATGTAAGGGCGATGGCGACACATGAATCTTATCTGCATAAATCTGACATTTATGGCACTTCCGAGAATAACTGATACAATCTCCTTACATCGTTAGCCAATAGTAACCTGCCCTCATAATCTGTTTAGCAAGCATGTGACCATTAGCATGAGTACCACATATCCCTTCATGGACTTCTTCTATGATTCTTCGAGCTTCAACAGACCCGACACATCTCAATAGGACTTTATTTTTCCCTCTCTTGTAGAGAATCTCATTGTCTAAAACAAAACCCATTGCTAGCTTTCTCAGAGTCCTCTTATCATTCTCTGTTGCTTGTTCTAGATACTATTGACTCTTGATGTACTGCAAGATATCGTTATACCAAGGGAGACCATCTGCTTCTTCTTCGATACTCAAACAGTGAGCATGAGACTCATATATGCTCATCTTGATCGGCACGACTTCCGCCCCTTCATTTACTTTAAACATTGATGACAAAGTAGCCAGAGCATCTGCCATTCAGTTTTCTTCTCGAGGAAAGTAATTGAAATTCACTTCTTCAAACTCTTTCAATAAACTCAGTATGAGTTCTCGGTATCGGATTAGCTTTGTATCTCAGGTTTCCTATTCTCCTCGTAGCTAGTAAATCACTAAGGCTGAGTTTCCGAAAACTTCCAATACTTTGATCTTTTTGTCCACTGCAGCACGAAGGCCCATAGTACATGCTTCATACTCGGCAATATTGTTTGTACAATTAAAATCCAATCTGGCAGTGAAAGGATAATAATCTTCTTCTGGGGATATAAGCACTACACCGATTCCATGCCCCATGGCGTTAGATGCGCCATCAAAGTACATTTTCCATACTTTCTTCTTCAAGGGAATCTCATCTGCTTGTGACACATACATCAAATTTTCACTAGAAAGTCAAAGTTCAACGGCTCATAATCTTTCACTGCCCGACTTGCTAAGAATTCAGCCACTGCACTACCCTTGATAGCTTTTTGACTTACATATACAATGTCGTATTTTGACAATAAAACCTGCCATCTTGCCGTCCTTCCTGACAAAGAAGGTTCTTCCAACATGTACTTGACTGGATCAAGCTTGGCAATCAACCACGTTGTGTGGTACAACATGTACTGTCTGAGTCTTCGAGCAGTCCAAGCTAAGGCGCAACACAACTTCTCTACCGACGAATATTTCAACTCATAATCTGTAAACTTCTTGCTGAGGAAGTAAACTGCCTGTTCTTTCTTTCCAGTTTCATCAAGCTGCCCTAAAACACAACCCATGGATCTTTCAAATACTGATAAATGCAGTATCATTGGTTTATCCAGTATAGGTGGCATTAATACTGGTGGGTTGGATAGATAATGTTTAACCTTTTCAAATGCAATCTGATAACCTTCATCCCATTCTCCTGGATCACGTTTTCGAAGTAACTTAAATATTGGATCACATTTGTCGGTTAACTGTGAAATAAATCGAGCAATGTAATTCAATCTCCCCAGAAAGCCTCTTACTTCCTTTTGAGTGCGAGATGGTGGCAGATTCTGAATAGCCTTCACTTTATCTGGGTCAATCTCAATTCCTCTTTTGCTGACGACAAAACCCAACAATTTCCCCGAGGTGACTCCAAAAGTGCATTTTGTCGGATTTAGCTTGAGTCTAAACTTTCTTAGTCGTTCAAAGAGCTTCTTAAGATTTGCAATATGCTCCTCTTATCCTTGTGGCTTAGCGATCATATCATCAACGTAGACCTCAATTCCCTTATGCATCATATCACGAAACAAGGTCACCATGGCTCTTTGGTATGTTGCCCCAGCATTTTTCAACCCAAATGGCATTACTTTGTAGCAGAAGGCTCCCCATATTGTAACAAATATGGTTTCCTCCATGTCTTTCGGTGCCATCTTGATCTGATTGTATCCAGAGAATCCGTCCATGAAAGAAAATAAAGAACTCTTTGCTGTATTATCCACCAGAGTATCAATATGGGGCAAAGGGAAATTATCTTTAGGACTGGCCTTGTTCAAATCTCGGTAATCAACGCACATCTGCACCTTGCCATCTGATGGAGACTCAATTAAGAGTTGTAAACCCAAGTGCAGGTTATGTTCAAGTAATAAATTCTCGGGTGTCCGAGGTCGAACCACAGGGAAGCGTATTAGTAAGTATAAGTTTATAAATATATAAGAAAAAGAAAGTAAACAAGATATTAGGGAATCAACAACAAAACAAGATAAACAAGATATTAGAGAACAAAATAAACAAAACAACATAAAAGAAATTAAACAAGATATAAACAAAACAATAAGAAAAGATGTTGAGGTTAGAGAATCCACTCTTGGTGTTATGCTAAGATTAATCTTGTTTTATTACACAATTGAAATTCACACATAAGGGAGATTCCAATCGGAAGGTTTAGCAATTCAGTCCAAATTGTCCAACGTCCATAGCATATGATATTATGTTCATTTGGTGTCCTCAAAACTCATAAAAAGAGTCCAAGCATTCCTTATGCCAAGGTATATGTCTACAACAAATCAATGTTATGAAACCAAGCATTTACTGTGCCATTTTCATTGTCAATAATGAATCAAGATCTCTACTTTGCAAGTATGATTTTAAACCAAAAGAAAATATTATCTATACTAGTGTTTATAAATGATGATTCATTTTAGCTCATGTTTAAGAGACTAACCTTAGCATTTACCAAAAGCTTCACCTCATCACCTCAACAATATGATTAGCAACACATACTAGATATGAATAAAATGAAAAGAAATGTAAGAAGCATAAGTAAATATAGAAAAAGAAAACTAGAGAAAGGAAAGAAAAAGTAAACTTAGAGAATTTTATTACAATGGCTAATATCCTACCAATGTACCTTTAATGCTCATCCAAGGCCCTCTATTTATACACATTTTGGAGAGCTAAATGACAAGAGACAAGCTTTATAAATTTCAAAGGTAGGTATAATAGGTGGGTGCATTTTTCTAACAATTTTCGTCATATTGTATGACAATTCTGATCAGCCAGCTTGATGGTCGATTTTGTCAATGTTGGAGGCTCGATCTGATCAAATGGTCTTCTAGAAAAATATACCCTTATCAGTTACGGATCCATAGCCGTTGGAATCAGATCATTTGCTCATGTGGATCGGAAGATATGGTCAAAATACCAAAACAGGTCAGCACAGACGTCATTGCACATCAGCCAACTTGATGGTCGATTTCGCTAGGCAAAAAGACTCCGTTTCAAGAAGTGTAAAACATGAAAAAGATAGATATGCCTCTTAACTTTGCACTGTAAAAAATTCAGCCTTATTGCTTCAGTGAAACTCCAGATATAGCGGATATGGAAAAAGGTGTCGGAACTGGAACTGAACTGGATTTACCCTTAATTGTTGATTTAACCTAGTAATCTGAAATCACTCAAAGAAACTCGTGAAAAACACCAAATTACATAAAAATATAAAATATCATAAACACAATTAGACTAAGCAATAATAACTCGTATTTGACACAAAACAATAATAAAACATAACTAAGAACTATATAATTATACGAGTTATCACACCCCCACACTTAGATTGTTGCTAGTCCCTAGCAACGACTCAATAAAAATAAAATAAGAAAATCTAATCTAATCCATTTTCGTTGGAAATCACGGTGGCACTTAGCATGTGACACAAGCCTTTAAACCCCTAGGTGTCCCTAGTGGACGAGTTTAGTCTCGTGAGGGTTTGCTAGAACGATACCCACAAACATTGAAAAACTAAAATATAAGTAAACTACATACACTAAAAATATTTACTCCTAATCCTTTCAATATAAATTAGAGACAATCTTTGAACAAGTCTTATAAAATAATCAATAGCTCAAAGAATTTCACAAAAATTCATGCTTGAATGTAAATAAATGAGTTAAGCCAATATTAACATAACATATTTCAATCAAAATAGTGCATATTCAACTTAATCTCAACTTCTCACTATACTCTCATGATTTTCACTCTTTAAAGTAGTGGTAAAGTGTTTACACTCAATCAATCTCATGAAAACAGTTCTACCATATGCTTGCTTGTCCACCTATTCTCCACTATTTAGATCATACAACTTCATAAATCAAGAGGTCTTTTTTCAAGGTTGTAATGGGGCCAAAGGGTTATAATGTGGTTAAAGAACAAAAGGATAAAGATATCACAAAGGTTCCAAAGAGTTCATAGAGTTTAGAGACATAATAAGATCATACAAATAAAACTTCTCAAAACTCTTATAAAGCACATAATAACATAGGCTAAATATTCATGTTGAGCCTTTGCTTCATTCTAACCAACTTTGTAACATCTTTTTCTTTACTTTAACTAGAAGTTCAAGAGAAGATTTTTTTTTTTTTAATATGGGAATGTATTTGACAATGATCCCTTTCTTTTTCTCTTGACTTTTGCCTCTCTCCTCCCCCACACTTATCTTTCGTTCTAACCCAAATTTTCAAAAAGTATCCCTTGTTTTTGCAATATGTCTCAAAATATATAATCCATCTTTAGAACAAGGGTAAGGATATAAGTATATTTAGGCTAGGTGTAAGTTCTGGTTACCAATAAAATAGCATATTTAATGTAGGCTCAAATTGGCTCACTAGTGGGGATGTTCTCCTAGAACATTAATAATGGATGGCTGTTTGGCTCTGGTTATAATCCTAATGCCTCTATCATATTCATGTTGTCACATGTATCAATATAGTCTCAAACGGTTTAAAGCAAGTTCTAGAGAATCATGTAATCATAAGAGCACTCAAGAAAGAAATTAGATTGATTTGTATAATGCATCAATCATTATAGGCTCAAAAACTCACAAGGATGATTATACAAGTCAGATTAAGTCTAAACATGCTTCTTTCTCAATCAACATATCATATTAACATTGGCTCATAAAAAGGTTGACATCAAGCTCAATTCTCATGAAAATCTTCTCACTAATAAATCTGTTTTAGACTTATGCAATTCATATCTCATCATTGTATTAAAAAGGAACTAGAACACATTAAAATAATAATAATAATAAAGACTCATAAAAAAAAAATAGTAGACAAAAATAAAAGAAATCCTAAATCGTTCCCCCCACACTTAATTCTTACATTGTCCTCAATGTAAGTCTATTAACCCAAATGAAAGAATCATGTGTAAGAGAAAAGAACTAATAACATAAGTATAGGAATAACTAAGACTCAAAACAAAACAAACTCATGCAACCTAAATAATCCTAAAATACTTAACAAAAATTAACAAGTAAACATAAAAAGATTAAAATCAAACTGACAAGGTATGTCTCAAGTCTCCCTTACTCAGACCTTGTTCAGAATGAATACTTCTAAATTGCTTAAAACACAACAAACTTTTTTTTTTTTTGAAAGAAGAAATCAAACTGACAAGGTATGTCTCAAGTCTCCCTTACTCAGACCTTGTTTA
Organism: Fremontodendron californicum; assembly: GCA_030761205.1. Lineage (NCBI taxonomy): Eukaryota > Viridiplantae > Streptophyta > Magnoliopsida > Malvales > Malvaceae > Fremontodendron > Fremontodendron californicum. The sequence continues at coordinate 8,551,809 of JAULJL010000032.1, forward strand.
GAATGAATACTTCTAAATGGCTTAAAACACATCAATTTTTTTTTTTTTTTTAATTAGCAAAATATGTCCCTTACCCCCTACTAAAGGTAGAATTTAGGAGATATTACCTGCAGAGGTCGCTAACCACTTATTATAACTGAGACACAACAAACAAAATGTTAGATAATGTCACAAAGACAGAGTGCAATCCACTTCTTGCTCGTCCATCTCTCTTTTTCTTTTTCCGAGCGTTTGCGAAACAACCGTAGCAGATAAATACTCATAAGCTTGGAGCTTTTTGAGTAAATCTTCAATGGTTGTAGCAGAAATTATGGTTCTCCTTGCCTCTGAAAACATGAATCCATTATCCACAGCATTATCTAAATATGAAAGCAAATTACTAAAATAACCATTAATATTAAGCAAACCAATGGGTTTCTTATTTGTGACCAAAGATGACCAAGAAGCCACGCAAGCTATTTCTTCCAATGTACCCAGACCTCCTGGTAAAGCAATGAATGCATCGGCAGAATGGTACATGATTGTCATCCGTTCAGGGATACTCCAGACTTGTATTTCCTTACCCACGGTAGGTCCACAAATACCTGTGAATAGTTTTGGCACGATTCCTAGAACTGGACTTCCTCCGGCGTGTGCTGCTGTAGCGACTGCTCCCATTAAACCCGTACTACCGCCTCCATAAATCAACTGGATCTTTTGTTGGGCAAGTATTACTCCAACTCTTATGGCTTCATCAGCGAATATGTTATTTTTCCCTGGATAAGCACCTCCAAAGACACAAATTTTTTTAATGCGCTGGGACGAAGTACTTTCCATTTTTTTTTTCAAGTGCCTGAAAGAGAATGAGTACATGGTGTAATATATAGAGGACTGAGTAATGAATCAGACAAGAGTAATAATGTCGCCGAAAGTGTATTTGACCTGTCAGAAGAAAATGTTAACCTAACAAAAGATTTTTGCGTGATTTTAGGAAGAAAATCAAAAAGAGAAGAAAAATCAACCGTAAAAGACCAATGCAAAAAAAAAAAAAAAACGAGAATAATTACACAAATCTAACAACACGTAAATTAAACCGAAATGAAGTTATTGCAAATCAGACCAAAAGCTGAGAAGTCATTTATTGTAGTTGTGATTGTGGCTCACATCTTCCTCTGGTTTTACGTCCAGAAACGACTTAAACGCCTTCTATGAGTCGAGGATATGCTTCCCATCCAGTTTTCTTACAAGCTGGCAAACAGGGCCTTTTAACATCAGATTCCCAAGATGTTGCCATTCCCTTTGGAATTGCGGCCATAAATCAAGAATTTCTCTTTGTACGTCTCCACTAGGATGCGTCTCAAGAGAAAGTTGGATATTACCCAAATTCTCCTTACTCAGTCCATCCTTAATGAATTCAATTTTATCATCTCGATTAGAGGACGGAATCCCAATAGAACGACATTTATCGTTACACGTCCATCGTGCACATTTGTGGCAATTTGAACTCATGCGCTTTGCTCGTCGCTTCTTTGCAAAAGTGCTTCTACCTGTACCTGGTAAATGCAAAACAGGAAGATATTCATCTTCACGTACCTTGGCTTCAATTATCCAACGTATGTCTTCAGGAATCCCTTTGTGCATAAGCATTCTTAATCTTTCAAATCGAACTTGGTAAAGCTTCAGTAAAATATTCCGAGGAAAAGGAGGAAATCGTTTCTGCAATCTTGTGAGAATATCATCCATCTTTAAAAAAAATGAAAAAGAAATTGAAAGAGAAATTTATATACAATATCAGTTTTGTGGGTAGCTGATGGAACCGACTTAAATAATCACGGAGTACCGTTATCCGCCATTTAACCGGGGTTAAAAAAATGTATTTTTTTTATTTGAAGATTAGTAAAAATTATATTTACATCTAGTTATTTTCAAAACAAGGATCAGAAAGAAAAACAACCTCTTCTTGAGTAACATGATTTTCCAAAAAGAGTTTGAGTCTTTGTCCATTTACCTTGAATACGTTACCATTTTGAGGATTCTCAATGTCAACTGCTCCATAATGATACACATGGTTAACCACAAATGGGCCAGTCCATCTTGATCTCAACTTACCAGGAAATATGTGAAGTCTAGAATTATAAAGTAGAACTTTTTGCCCAACATCAAATATTTTTCTTGAAATTAACTTGTCATGAAAGGCTTTAGTTCTTTCTTTATGAATTTTAGAATTCTCATATGCATCATTTCTGAGTTCCTCAAGTTTTTGTTTCCAACAATGCTTAACCTGAAAAGAATTTAACAAAGAATCAGTGTGTGAAATTTCTGAAGCATTATCAAACTCACATTCAATTAAATAAGCTTCTAAAGGATCATGGAATGTGGTAGTGGTGAGATGTTCATGAACAAGTTCTTCAATGAAATCCACTTCATGTACTTCTGAATCATCACCAGGTTGCTTGCAAATGTTGAACACATTTAATTCTAAAGTCATATTTCCAAAAGAAATGTTCAAAATACCATTCCTGCAATTTATCAGAGCATTAGAAGTTGCAAGAAATGGACGGCCTAATATAACAGGAATTTGAACATTTGGATTTGAAACAGGATGTGTGTCCAAAACAATAAAATCAACAGGGAAGTAAAAATTTTCAATTTGAACCAAAACATCTTCAACTATCCCTCGAGGAATTTTTACAGAACGATCAGCTAGTTGAAGTGTAACAGGTGTATCCTTGAGTTCACCTAAACCTAACTGTTGATAAACAGAAAAAGGCAAAAGATTAACACTAGCACCAAGATCAAGCAATGAACGTTCTATTCTAGTGTTTCCAATGATGCATGAGATTGTTGGACATCCAGGATCTTTGAATTTTGGTGGAGTAAGGTGCTGAATGATTGAGCTCACACTTTCCGTCAGAAATGCTTTCTTTTGTACATTATGTTTCCTTTTAACTGTGCACATGTCCTTCAAAAATTTAGCATAAGATGGAACTTGTTTGATTGCATCCAATAAAGGAATATTAATCTTAACTTGTTTGAAAAGTTCATATATTTCTGCATTTTGATTCAAATTCTTTATTGTTTGCAACCTTTGAGGAAAAGGAGCAGGATGCATACCTTTTTCTTTGTCCAAATTTTCAAGAAGTTCAGACTTACCATCATCCTTACCATTACTTTTCGGAGGGGAAGGAGGATCTTGGTCTTTTGATTGAATTTTTTTGTCAATTGCCTTTCCACTTCGAAGAGTTGTGATAGAACTGGCATTTTCCTGTTGAGTTTCATTGGAGCAAGAAACAAGACATTGAGTAGAAGGGTTAGGCTGAGGTTGAGCAGGAAACTTACCTTTTTCTTGAGTGCGTAATGAAGCTGTCAATGTGGACAAGGTGTTTTTGATCTCATTGATGTCCTGTGAAGTTTGGTTATTCACATTTGCTTGTGTTTGCATGAATGCTTGCAATGTCTCTTCCAAGGTTTGTACACGTGAAGGTTGATAGGAAAAAGTGTTGCCCGGCTTTTGAGATTGTGGTACCTGAACATGATTATTATTCCGCCAACTGAAGTTGGGATGGTTTCTCCATTCAGGGTTATACGTTTCAGAGTAAGGAGAAGGAAAAGGCTTTTTAAATGTGTTTATGGAATTTACTTGATCATGCAACGCTTCTTTAAGAATGGGAATGTTTGGACATTCAGAAGTGGGGTGTCCCATGATTTCACAAATTCCACAACTTTCTTCATTTTTAACCGTTTTGACTTCTTTTACTTCTCTAAGTTCCATGGCTTCAATCTTTCTAGCCAAATTAGCTACTTTAGCTTTTATCTCATCTTCTTGACTAAAATGATATTTACCTCTGTTAGAAAAAAGATTAGATCTATTGGAACTTTCAGAGGAATTATTTGTGTGCCAGGCTTGAGAGTTATCTGCCAAATGGTCTAGGTAGTCAAAGGCTTCTTCAGGTTCTTTTTCTAGAAACTCACCGTTACACATTGTTTCAACAAATTGTTTAGTTTCGGGAGTTAAACTTTCATAAAAGAAACTAATAAGACGCCATTTTTCAAAACCATGATGTGGACAAGAACTTAACAAATCTTTAAAACGCTCCCAGCACTGAAAAATGCTTCATTTTGATTTTGATTGAAATTTTGAATCTGTCTTTTCAAAGCAGTAGTTTTATGTGCTGGGAAAAATTTCTTTAGAAACTCAGTTTGTAATTCTTGCCATGTGCCAATTGACCTTGGTTTTAAATTATGAAGCCAAATTTTTGCTTTATCTTTTAAAGAAAAAGGAAATAATTTTAGCTTGACAATTTCATTTGTACATTGTTGGTCATTAAAGGTGACACATACATCTTCGAAGTCTTTTAGAAACGAGTAAGCACTTTCCGATTCTAACCCATGGAAATTTGGAAGCAAAGCTATCATACCTGGTTTAAAACGAAAGTTGTTTGCATTGAGAGGAAAAATAAAACAAGAGGGTGATGAGCTTCGAGTTGGTTGCAAGTAGTCACGCATGGTGCGTACTTGTCTGTTCTCATCTTCAGCATGAACACTTTCATTGTCAGCCATGGTAGGAGTTGTATTAGAAAGATTACCTGAAAAAGTTTCACAATAAAATCTAACTAAACGACGAGATCTAAAATCAAGTCGCCAAACAAGCATAAAACAAAGTTAATATACAGATTAGGCGGTATAACCAGCCAATAAAAATAAAACAAAGTTAATATACAATATAAATATAAATATATAGAAAATTAGGCGGTATAACCAGCCAATAAAAATAAATATAGGCGGTATAACCAGCCAATAAAAATAAAAATACTTATAAACTTATATACTTAGTATTGCCTCCCCGGCAACGGCGCCAAAAACTTGATGGAGACTCAATTAAGAGTTGTAAACCCAAGTGCAGGTTATGTTCAAGTAATAAATTCTCGGGTGTCCGAGGTCGAACCACAGGGAAGCGTATTAGTAAGTATAAGTTTATAAATATATAAGAAAAAGAAAGTAAACAAGATATTAGGGAATCAACAACAAAACATGATAAACAAGATATTAGAGAACAAAATAAACAAAACAACATAAAAGAAATTAAACAAGATATAAACAAAACAATAAGAAAAGATGTTGAGGTTAGAGAATCCACTCTTGGTGTTATGCTAAGATTAATCTTGGTTTATTACACAATTGAAATTCACACATAAGGGAGATTCCAATCGGAAGGTTTAGCAATTCAGTCCAAATTGTCCAACGTCCATAGCATATGATATTATGTTCATTTGGTGTCCTCAAAACTCATAAAAAGAGTCCAAGCATTCCTTATGCCAAGGTATATGTCTACAACAAATCAAGGTTATGAAACCAAGCATTTACTGTGCCATTTTCATTGTCAATAATGAATCAAGATCTCTACTTTGCAAGTATGATTTTAAACCAAAAGAAAATATTATCTATACTAGTGTTTATAAATGATGATTCATTTTAGCTCATGTTTAAGAGACTAACCTTAGCATTTACCAAAAGCTTCACCTCATCACCTCAACAATATGATTAGCAACACATACTAGATATGAATAAAATGAAAAGAAATGTAAGAAGCATAAGTAAATATAGAAAAAGAAAACTAGAGAAAGGAAAGAAAAAGAAAACTTAGAGAATTTTATTACAATGGCTAATATCCTACCAATGTACCTTTAATGCTCATCCAAGGCCCTCTATTTATACACATTTTGGAGAGCTAAATGACAAGAGACAAGCTTTATAAATTTCAAAGGTAGGTATAATAGGTGGGTGCATTTTTCTAACAATTTTCGTCATATTGTATGACAATTCTGATCAGCCAGCTTGATGGTCGATTTTGTCAATGTTGGAGGCTCGATCTGATCAAATGGTCTTCTAGAAAAATATACCCCTATCACTTACGGATCCATAGCCGTTGGAATCAGATCATTGGCTCATGTGGATCGGAAGATATGATCAAAATACCAAAACAGGTCAGCACAGACGTCATTGCACATCAGCCAACTTGATGGTCGATTTCGCTAGGGAAAAAGACTCCGTTTCAAGAAGTGTAAAACATGAAAAAGATAGATATGCCTCTTAACTTTGCACTGTAAATAATTCAGCCTTATTGCTTCAGTGAAACTCAAGATATAGCGGATATGGCAAAAGGTGTCGGAATTGGAACTGAACTGGATTTGCCCTTAATTGTTGATTTAACCTAGTAATCTGAAATCACTCAAAGAAACTCGTGAAAAACACCAAATTACATAAAAATATAAAATATCATAAACACAATTAGACTAAGCAATAATAACTCGTATTTGACACAAAACAATAATAAAACATAACTAAGAACTATATAATTATACGAGTTATCACCATCCTTCTTTGGTACTGGAACAATATTTTCCACCCATTCTGGATATTTTGCCACCTCCAGGAATCCAGCATCAAATTTCTTCTTCACCTCCTCTTTTATCTTTAACAGCATGTCGGGCCTCATTCTTCTCAATTTTTGCTGAATTGGCTTGCATTCTGGCCTTAAAGGGAGCTTATGAACCACAATATCCGGATCTAACCCTGGCATGTCTTGGTAAGACCATGCAAATACATCCACATACTCCTGGAGCAAAGCTATCAATTCACCTTTTATTGATGATGACAATGAAGTTCCAATTTTGACTTCCTTTATCTCTTCACCATTTCCCAGATTTATCATTTCTAATAATTCCTTATGAGGAAGCACTTGTTTCTCCTCTTGTTCTATTTTCCTTAATAGATCCGGAGGTAGACCATAATCCTCAGTATCTTCATTAGCCTAAAAATCACCCGTGCAAATGGGTCTTTCAAAATCAATTTCAGAATTACTGACAGGAAAATCCTCATATTCCGCATCCGCACACCTGTAAATAGGTGGAGAAAAAACAATATAGGAAAATATATAATGAAAACAAAATAAATAATAAAAATGGAATAATATGGACTCATCAATATGGATAAAATGCATCGTGCTTGTTATTTATTGAATGGAAATGTTTAAAAAGCCCATTACAGAAAAAACTCTTAATATCTCTGGGTAAAGATAATTAAGATTGCTTTTTGAAAGTATTACTTTGGAATAGACTTAAAAACTATGGGCAACTCAGTCGCACTCCAGTTGGTTAGTCTATATCCTGGTGGACAAGGCCACACCATCCAGTTAGCATTCTCTCTTTCAATTCTTTCTTTCTCAGTCGTGCAGATCTCCACATCATACATCTACTTATCCCTATTCACTTAGAATCTCTCGAAATCATTACGAGCACATCATCAGAATTCTTTTCTTTAAACAGAGAACCGGCTGAGCGGAAGCTGTGAAGGATAGGTGGGAATGTCATAGGCTCCCATTCAATATCCATACCCGTAAGACGGGCCATCCTCCTTTGTCGGTTCCTTTCAACTTGTTTCCTATTCTCATGGGCCTTCGGAAGATATCCTAGGCCAAAATGGTCTTTCTTCCCTTTTACTTCCATTGCTCGACCCATCCCCTGAAGATATTTCCCGAGATCTTTCCCAGCCCTGCAGCCTTTTCCCACAGTAGTTCTTACCCCAAGCTTTGTGTTCTTGGACAGCCTCGGTTTCGAAATTTTCCATCCTTCAGCGACGAAAACTGCATTTACAAATTCCAAAGACCGAAAAGAGCATTCCACGACATCTTCATTGGGCTCAACATAAGGAGATTCAGTAGATGCGGAGGCTATTATATCTTCTTCTCCTGATACTGAGATCAAACTGCCCTCCATCACAAATTTCAATTTTTGGTGCAGAGACGAGGGTACAGCCCCAGCTGAATGTATCCATGGCCTTTCCAACAAGCAATTATACGATGGATTAATATCCATGACCTGGAAGTTCACTGTATAAATGCACGGGCCTATCTCCATAGGAACTTCAATGGTTCCCATAGCCTCTCTCCTTGTTCCATCAAAAGCCCTAACCACTGTGCAACTTGGTATCATATAAGATATATCCACTGGCAATTTGGATAGGGTTGCTAAAGGCATCACATTTAGTGAAGAACCATTATCCAAAAGGACCCTTGGTAATATGTGCCCCTTACAAGTGGTAGTTATATGGAGAGCTTTCATTAATCCAATACCATTGGGTGGTATCTCCTCATAGCTAAAAAATATGTAGTCATCTGCTGTGATGTTTCCCACCAGCCTATCCAGCTTTTCCACTGATATATTACTAGCTACGTATGCCTGATTTAATACTCTTAACAGAGCATTTCTGTGTGGCTCTGAATTCAAAAGCAAGGATAAGATTGAGATTCTAGCTGGTTCAAGCTGTAGTTGTTCAACCACGCTATACTCACTGTGCTTTATAAATTTTAAGAACTCACAAGCTTCTTTCTTACATACTGGTTCTTTCATTCTGTTGACCGGGGCTAATCCCCTCTTTGTTTCTTTTGGCAAATCCATCTCAATATGGATTGGCTCGACGACCTTCTTCCCTTTATCTGTTCCTCTGTCTTTCCCTGCTAACCCCTGTTCAGCAGCCTCCGGAGCATAAAACCTCCCACGTCGGGTTAAATGCCCCACACCTGTGATATCCTGCTGGCTTGAAGACCCAGGCATAACCATGCTACAGTCATATTTCCATGGTGCAGCCTTGTTTTCCTTGTATGAAAAGGAAACAGGTAGATCAATGATTAATTTGGGTGCATTTTCTTCAATGACTGGCATAACTTATTTCTCCGGTTTATTATAACAGATGATCAGGGGTCTTCCTATCCCATAGCCACCTGCATTTTCAATGAATTCTATTTCCTCTTCTATCTCTACGTAGAATTGGGCTTCCCCATTATCCATCATCCTTTGGACTTTAAACCGAAAGTCCCTGCAATCATGTATGTTATGGCCTCCACACTTATGGAACGGGCACCAATTATGCACCCTTTTTGCAACCATTTTCAGACTATCTTTATCTTCCACCAATCCTGCCTTGACCATTTCAACCCATACTATCATCATCGGAGTCTTAACTTCCTCAATATTCCTTTTTAATATTCTGCCTTCTCCGGTCAATATCGCATTTACGTGATTCCTAGCATGATCAGGCAATGGGTTTCCAGCTACGTTCGGCCCATTTTTTGATCCAAACTTCACAACCCCAGCATTGATGAGGCTTTTGACTTTCTTTTTGAAGGCTAGGAAATCTTTAATCGAATGTCCTTGGATTCCCACGTGGTATGCGCAGTCAGTGTTTGCATTGTACCATCTTGGATATGGAGGTGTCAAAGGTTTTAGGTACACGGGTGCAACAAGTTGACCCCGCAATAGTTTTGGATATAGCTCACAGTAAATGGTAGGAATCGGATCAAATTTGGGTTTTTGATCATTCCTTGGTGAACGTTGGTCATTGCGCGCAGGCCCTTGTGTGTTTGGGACAGTATTTCGGGGAAAGGTTATTTGTGGGGATATGCCAGTTAAAAAAGGCTGTTGTGGTATGTTGGTGTAGGGGAATGGATTTTGGGTAAGGTGGTTGACATTGGGGTAGTAAGGATTATACCCCGGATATGGTGTGTAAGGTGTCGGAGGTGCATAAGGTGTGGTAGGGCTATAGGGCCTTGGTGGTGTGTATGGTGTAGGAGGTGTATAAGGATATTGGCTGAAGCTTATTGCATGTGCTTCTTCCTTCTTCTTTGCGAGAAAAACTCTCTTTGGGGTAGCAGACTCACCCCCTTCCATCTTCCCATTTTTAATAGCTGACTCAATCATTTCCCCAGATATTACCATATCGGCAAAGTCCTTGGTAGCGCTTCCCACCAATTTGTCATAATAGGGTGTTTTCAATGTGTCGATGAAAAGCACGATGGTTTCTTTGCTAGTTAAAGGGGGTTGCACTTGTGTGGCCAGATCCCTCCACCTCTGCGAATACTCTTTGAAGGTCTCATTGGACCTCTTTTCCATATTTTGTAATGACAGCCTATCAGGTACCATGTTAGAAACATGCTTATAATATTCCATAAAAGCCCTGGCCAAATTCGTCCATGAATGAATCTTGGTATGACTCAATTGATTGTACCATCGGGTGGCTGACCCTGTTAAGCTATCTTGGAAGCAATGAATAAGCAGTTTCTCATTATACTCATGCCCCATCATCCTTCTACAGTACATGGTCAGATGAGCTGATGGGTTGGTGGTCCCATTATACTTTTCAAAGTCTGGTACTTTGAACTTTGGGGGAACTACTAGATCATGTACCAAGCTCATCTCTTTGGCATCCAGACTGCCAAATAACTCTGCTCCTTCAACTGCCTTTAGCCTTTCTTCCAGCAGCTGGTATTTCTTCTGAGATTCAGCGGTTTCGACCCTCTTCAATTCAGTCATTTTGGCCCTTTCCTTTTCTGCCATTTTTTCGAAGTCTGGAACCTCAACCTCAATTGGATCAACTCCGATGTTACCCCTTTTTGGACCGAAATTCTGTGCTTCGACCGCTGGTTGGATGTAAATGTATGAAGCTGCCCCAGTTAGAGGTTCATTTCCCACAGGTTGGGATGTCTGACCATTTCTCTGTACCACTTTTGGTCGGTCTTCTTGATTCACTGCCCCCATTCCAGTAACTGAATTCTCTCCGGGCCACTTTTGCTTCATCATAGTGCTCATCATCTCCATGTGTTTTGTCATCTGTTCTCGTGTCTCCTCTTGAGACTTAGTTAACTATTCTTGTAGTTCTTTCTGGATTCTTTCTATTCTTTCAATTCTGGAAAGCTGATCGTTTTCCATGGCTCTTGTTCGAGATCGAGTATTGTAAGAGTGTTGGAAGTCTAGTTCTTTCTGAGTGCGACCAATTGTACCTTTAGTTTTAAAAACCATGGATTAGAAATTATTGACACATTTCTTATTTTATTTTATAAAAAATAAATAAATGAATAAATGAACGAATGAATGAATGAACCAGTGTTAATGAATGAACAACTAAGTAAATGACTAAGTGTATGATCTTAAATGACTAATTATAGATAATAAATTAATAGACAAATAAATAAATGACTAAGTCTATGACCAATTTATAAAGAATAAATGAATAAATGATTATGAATATAAATGAATGAACAAATAAAATGAAATATATAAAAGAAAGAACAAATAAATGCATTTAAGAGTATTGGCCCCGGGATAACTCCAACCAAACGATCTTTCATTGATTTCTTGGAACTAAATACATCAAAAAAAGATCCCTGCTTAAAACAATATGATAATCTTTCTCTCATAAAAAACTATTACAAAATACTGGTCCTATAATAACTCCCTCGGATCCTGGACCTTCTTCACTGCCCTCCTTTGATTGCCTTACTCTTCCATATGATCCCTACTTGTTCACGACCCTTTGACGTGTCAGCGGAAGCATCGCCATGTAAGTTTTCCCTAGCTTGTTTATCAAGTTGATTTGCTCGGGCTTCCTCGTGTTTTTCTTTTTCTGCCCAATAGTTCTTCTCTTTTTGAGGTTTCTGACTTCTTGTTTCCATTCCCGGGAAGTCTTGAGATTCCCCTCGAATTTGAGCTCGAAACAGTATCGCTTGTTCTCCAAGTGTAATTCCTGAAGATCACTTTGAACAGTATCCCGCTCTCTCTTGATCTTTTCCTTTTCTTTTTCTCAAGCTACCTCTCTATCTTTCATGTCCTCAAGCTCTTCTTGCAGTCGGGCAATCTCCTTGTTCATCTGGGCCTTTTCTTTTTCAAATTCCGCCCTTGCGATTTCTAACTTTGGTGGCGTTTCCTTGGGAGGCGAACTCAAATGCCGAACTTCTTCCCCGTCTGGTGTCAACAACCTATCATTAACCCTCGATTCCCTCCATGTCTGGTAATCAGATGTGACGATATCGGCATATCTAGCTACCTCCACCCTATGAGTTTCCTTCCATGCCACCACAATCTCACGGACCTTTCCCGAATATCCAACCTCTCCGTAAGCAAATTTTGAATTACTAAGGTCATGGGTCATTGGAGTAAACTTACGAGATTCTGATTGCCTTAGTACTAGCAGTGGTGCATAGCTCACTCCTCCCTATACTCCCAATAATGGAACAGAAGCTTTACCTCCGCATTTATACAATGTCGGCATAGGAGCTATCCATGGAGCTCTCCAGACTATCATCTCAGCCCTGATATTCCGGAATATGTTGATCCATTGCTCCTTAGTCCTATTCTCAAGCCAATCCCTCTTAAGAAATTCACCAATTGGCGCAAAAGATTTCCAGTATGAGCGAAGAGGGAAATTCTCCTGTTTACAAAAATGGCTCTGAACCCATATGTAGAGGAGCTATATACAACCTAGAAAATGTCCTTTGCCTTCCCGTCTACAGAAATTCAAGGATCGGGTTGTTTCTGCTATGATTGTCGGGGCTGGGTTTATCCGTTGCTGAAGCCTCTTGAAGACATCAAATATCGCCACATCCATATACCCTAATGTTTTCGGGAAGATAACTAAACCATAGATAGCCAAAGCAAAAATATTCCTAACTGTCTCCTTGCTTGAATGGCTATGGATTAAAGCCTGTAAAATATCCCATGATATACAGCAGTTTACTCCTTTTCGGACAACATGGCTTTCTACCCAATATCTTTCCACTCCCAAAATCTTCGACACCTTTTTCTTGAAACCCGGCGTCTTTGTATCCTTCAAATAAATACGATCGGGAATAACATTCTCAATACGCAACAAGGTCGAATACTCCTCTATGGTTGGAGCCATATCCTCTCGGTTGAAAGTAAAACACCGATAAATGGGATTCCAGAATTGTACCACAGCCCGAATCACCTCGCCACTGACCTTAACCTAAGCTAACAGTGCTATGTCCCCATATGTCTGAGTGAAGGCTTCCCTTTTCGATATGTTCCACTGATTCCATATATCAATCAATTCTAGGAGATCATTTTGCTTGATAATAAGATCAACCTCGGCTGGCAATGCTAACACATATCCCATCTTCAAACAATCTCCATTATCCTACTGACCTTTCTCGGACTGCTTCCTAACCTCTAAATGTTTCTCGACCACTGAGACACTCTGACCCTCCATGAAAGCCCTTTTGGTTGAATAATATCCCGAGACCAATAACCTTCAAATGTGCAAAAATGATGGCAAGAATGCAAAAAAAGAAGCAAAAAAACAACAACAAAAAGAAAATGAATTAGTAACGGGAATAAATATGAATAATACAAAAAAATATATTATTCAAAGCAATAATTATCCCTGAGGATGCCAACAAAATTTCAGCATTATAACACCCCGGGGATGAAATATCAACATTTATTACGGGCATTGTGATGTACGTTCATCATCGTCCAAAAAAATAAACTTATTCGGAAAGTAGAAATGAAGGTAAAAGAATTGGAAATATTCCTCCATGTGTTCTTAACTTCGGGATATCTAATTGGAAATCGGCATGGGTTCGCCTAGGTTTACTATATGAAGGTGAATGAATTCTAAAAGCCCCGAATTGTTCCTCACTGTCACCGGTGAAGGCTAGTAAGGCACCCCGATAAAAGCGGGTTCAATTCGTTAGAGTCTATTTCCCTAGCCCATGCGGATTGTTAATCACGAAGGCTTAGGTAATTTAGTACTCCGGAAGTGTTTCACTAGCCCATGCGGATTGTTAATCACAAAGGCTTAGTTACTTTGCTCCCACCTAAAAGGACGAAACCCGGGTATAAGATTCATGATATGCAAATGCACGTGTAGTGTGTGAGGAGAAATAACAAACCTTTCACCACCTATTCTATATCCCTTATTCTAAATGCCCCAACAAGATTAAACAACATAAATCATCAATTAATCAATAAATGAATATATGCACCAAAATAACTAGAGAACAATTATAATATCTATGCACATGAACATGGACATATTTAAAAACATTTTATTATTTTTTTGAAATTATCTTTTTTTTTTTAAATGTGGGAATTAAAATTAAATACCAATTAAACCAACAAAACCGAGACTTTGATAACACACGACCAATTCTAGGCCTGACTCTCTAATTGTCACCAGTGGAGTCGCCAAGCTGTCGCAACCTAAAAAATATCGAGTCTCATCGCAAGACTTTATTATTCGTTAAGTGTGACATTAAAAAAAACCGAGGAAAAGTCGACTTAATTCCTCTAGAAAAATGAAGGTTTTGAAAATGACCTTGAAAAAGACATGGAGTCGCCACCAATCTTTTTTTGCTAGCAGTGATCGGCCACCTATTAAAACCTGTTTTATAAAATATTTTAAAAATTAATTAAAACATTTTAAAAACCAATTTCAAGTCTGCGTTTTAAACCAGAGAAATCAAAGAAACGGGTTCGGGACTCATTACGTATGGGGAAGGATTAGCACCCCCAAAACGCCCGTGTAAAACGGTACCTTATTAATCGTGTGTTATCTCAAATTTCGGTGTAAAGTTGGTTTTAAATTTAGTATTTCAAGTTAATTCCCAATTTAAAGAAAAATAATTCCATTTTTAATTGAAAATGATCCGAAATTTATAAATTCAAAAATTTCCTATATTCCCCAAAAAACGTGACAAAATAAAGAAATTTTTATTAATTTTGGAAAACTTTCCGAATCATTCTCTTTTTAAAGAAGATATTCCGTTATTAATAATAATTGATGATATCCTCCCCAACAAACCCGGCAGAGAACTCATGAATTATTTTAACTCGGGAATATCTTTATTTTATTGAAAATCATTACCTTTTTGAAAACATTTTAAAAGATATGAACATGTAAATGCATGACATAAATAAAATGACATAGCAAAATCTAAATAATATAATGCACCCTAAAGGATATGATTTAAATATCTTAGCCTATTCTAAATGAAATAAAATATCCTAAGTTATATGATATATTCTAAATGAAATGAAATGACCTAGGTAACATAATATATTCTATATGAAATGAAACAACCTAGGTAACATAATATATTCTAAATGAAATAAAATATCCTAAATGACATAATATATCCTAAATGAAATGAAATAACCTAAGTAACCTAATATATTATACATGAAATGACCTAAGTAACATACATATTCTATATGAAATGAAATGATTTAAATGACATGGCAAATATGAATGATATGGCATATAATTTAAATGACATGGAATATAAAATAATGCTATCATATAATATGCATGAAAATAAAAATGAAAATAATAATGCATGAACATAGTATATGCTAAATAATATAACAAAAAAATAATTAAATAAAAAGCATAGGATATCATGAAATATTCCAAATCATATAATAAACAATATAACATAACTCAAAATCATAACAATATCATAGAAGTTATCATAGCAAACATCACATATTATATAAAATGCATGAATATGGAAAATGCAATGCATGAAAATGTATTTTTTTCCTTTAATTAAGGAAATACGTATATCTAAAAAGATATCCGGCTACCTTAGGAAAATATGTCAAAATAAATATTCTAAAACCAAAATACTTTGTGATTGTTTGAAAATAATTTTGAAAAGCTTAAGTTAAAAATAAAAACTGGGCTAAACCTTTTTTTAAATGGCTCTAATTTCCTAAGTTTAAAATCCCGGACTTGACCACCCTTAACCCAAGACTTAAAAAATCATTTTTAGAGTTTAAAAAGGCTTAGAAACTACCCTAAGTCAGTAGCTAAACTTCCTAATCAGCCCCCTCTAAGTAACATAACCAAAACATAAAAATGATTTTCCTTTAAATTCAATTCTGACTCCATTGTCTAATTTTAAGACACGATTTTTTACCCTTTTTTTAAAAATTCAAAAAATTCTAAAAAAAATACTAGAGACTCAGGACATGTAAAACTATGCGGGAAAAAATCAGCTTAATTTTTTGATTAAAGATGTATGCCTAGAAAAATCGGGAAAGTACGAGTACTGGGTGAAAAAAACTGTTTTGCCAAAATACAATTTTGCCTTTGATAAAATCATTTAAAAATCAAAGTAAAAATATTTAAGACACCCAAAATGAATCACAAATAGTAGGTAGGACTTTTTGAAAGTTAGATAAAAATTGGCTAAGTAAAAAAAAATCACAAAGGTAGAATAATTAATTTGACAAACTTTAATTTTCCACAAGTGTGCTAAAAAAAGCATGACTTTGAACCATTAATTGGCTCAAGTCATTAGTCAAGTGGCATGAACATGAAACGCATGAAAAATTACAGCAAATATGATGCATGAAATGTATGAGTTTAAACCTAAATGTCATGGAAAAATGCATGGCATCCATATAGTGACCTAGACCTAAATGAACTTGCATGGCATTTAATGCAACCTAGGTCTAAAATGCATGAACATGCATGGCAAATAAACCAAACCTAATAACTAAAATATGCATGGCATTTTCACAAACACAAGGCATGCTTAAACTAAAAACTCAACCAAATATCATGCAAATGCTAACCTATCAACTAACATAGCAAAAATGCAACCATGATGCTAGAATACAAGGAGTGGTCGAATGGCCTATGGTTCCTAAGAAGCATGGCATTTTCACAAACACTTGGTATACTTAAACTAAATACTCAATAAAATGTCATGCGAATGCAAAAACCTACCAACTAACATGGCAAAAATGCAACACAAATGCGAAACACATGGAGTAGCCGAATGGCCTCAAGCTCCAACAAGCATGGCATTTTCACAAACACTTGATATACTAACATGCTCAACTAAACTATAACACTCAAATCATGCAAACACAAAGTAGAAATACTAAAACCAAACAATCATTTTCACAAACACTTGATATACTAACATGCTCACCTAAAATATAAAACTCAAATCATGCAAACACAACACAAGCATTTTCACAAACACTTGATATACTAAATATAAAACATCAACAAATTTAAACATTATGAAAACATAAAATTAAAAATGCAAGAACGTGATATTTAAATCATAAATGGCAACAAACAAAGCAACCAAATTAAAATATAACTCAAGTATATGAAGTAGAATAACACTTAAAACATCAAGATTAAAGAAAAATACATAAATAACATGATAAAATAAACAAAACAGGAACATTAATAAAAAACGTAGGCCATTCGGCCATGGTGAGAAAAATGTAAAAAAAATATTTAAGAAAGAGATGAAGAAAGAACTTAAGAAGAACAATAAAAAAACACTAATTTAAAAAGGAAACTCACCAAATAAATGTCGCAACCTAAAAAATAACGAGTCTCATCACAAGATTTTATTATTCGTTAAGTGTGACAATAAAAAAAACCGAGGAAAAGCTGACTTAATTCCTCTAGAAAAATGAAGGTTTTGAAAATGACCTTGAAAAAGACATGGAGTCGCCACCAATATTTTTTAGCTAGGTGTGATCGGCCACCTATTAAAACCGGTTTTATAAAATATTTTAAAAATTAATTAAAACATTTTTAAAACCAATTTCAAGTCTGCGTTTAAACCAGAGAAATCAAAGAAACGGGTTCGGGACTCGATTACGTATGGGGAATGATTAGCACCCCCAAAACGCCCGTATAAAATGGTACCTTATTAATCGTGTGTTATCTCAAATCTTGGTGTAAGTTGGTTTTAAATTTAGTATTTCAAGTTAATTCCCAATTTAAAGAAAAATAATTCCATTTTTTGATTAAAAATGATCCGAAATTTATAAATTCAAAATTTTCCTATATTCCCCAACGTGGCAAAATATATAAATTTTTATTAGTTTGGAAAACTTTACGAATCATTCTTGTTTTTTGAAAGAAAGATATTCCTTTATTAATGATAATTGATGATATTCCCTCCAGCAAACCCGATAGAGAACTCATGAATTATTTTAACTTGGGAATATCTTTATTTTTTTTTTTTGAAAAATCATTATCCTTTTGAAACATTTTAAAATATATGAATATGTATGACATAAATAAAATGACATGGCAAAATCTAAATAATATAATGCATCATAAATGATATGATATAATTTAAATGCCTTATCATATTCTAAATGAAATGAAATGTCCTAAGTTATATGACATATTCTAAATGAAATGAAATGACCTAAGTAACATAATATATTCTATATGAGATGCAATATCCTAAGTCATATGATATAATCTAAATGAAATAAAATATCCTAGATGACATAATATATCCTAAATGAAATGACCTAGGTAATATAATATATTCTACATGAAATTACCTAAGTATCATAATATATTCTATATGAAATGAAATAATTTAAATGACATGGCAAATATGAATGATATGACATATAATTTAAATGACATGGAATATAAAATAATGCTATCATATAATATGCATGAAAATAAAAATGAAAATAATAATGCATGAACATAGTATATGCTAAATAATATAACAAAAAATAATTAAAATAAAAGGCATAGGATGTCATGAAATATTCCAAATCATATAATAAACAATATAACATAACTCAAAATCACAACAATATCATAGAAATTATCATAGCAAAATCACATATTATATAAAATGCATGAATATGAAAAATGCAATGCATGAAAATGTATTTTTTTCCTTTAATTAAGGAAATCCGTATATCTAAAAAGATATCCGGCTACCTTATAAAAATATGTCAAATTAAATATTCTAAAACGAAAATACTTTGTGATTGTTTGAAAACAATTTGGAAAAGCTTAGATTAAAAAAAAAAAACTGGGCTAAACCTTTTTTAAAATAGCTCTAATTTCCTAAATTTAAAATCCCGGACTTGACCATCCTTAATCTTAGACTTAAAAAATCATTTTTAGAGTTTAAAAAGGCTTAGAAACAACCCTAATTCAGTAGCTAAACTTCCTAATCAGCCATTCGGCCATTAAGGAAAAAATAAGAAAAAAATTGTAAAAAAAATATTTAAGAAAGAGATGTAGAAAGAACTTAAGTAGAACAATAAAAAACACTTATTTAAAAAGAAAAACTCACCAAATGATAATCAAAATAGCAAAAATAAGAATGGAAAATCAAGAAAGTGCAAGAGTTGGTGCTCAAGAGCAACCTCAAGAAGCTATATTTCAAGCTTTATCTCTTCAAACTTTTCTTTCTTTTCTAAACTTTTTCTTTTTGCTTTCAACCAAGCAGAGAAAAAACCATGAAAAACTAAGAGAAATCAGAAAAATGAAGTGTGAAAAATGAAATTCTGGTCCTCTCTCTAGTGCTGGCCGAACCCCCCTAAATGAGCTAGGATATTGTCATTTTGGTTCCAACCAACTTCCCATCCAATGGCTAGTAATTCAAGGTGAAAAATCATGAAATTATCACCCTTAGATTAGCATACCAGCTGTCCATAATTACAGCTATTCAAGAATAATGTTGACACTCTCCCTTGGCCTATGTGGCTTAATCACAATGGCTTGATCAAAAGGAATCTCTAACTAACTCTTAATTCTTGGCCATTTGATTGAAAAATCAAAAGCTTCCTCCTTCCTTTGGGCCTTGGCAGGCCAGCACTTCTCTTTTCCAGCCCAAGTATGATTTTTTGAAAGGCCAAAAGAAGCCCTTTTTGGTTGCTTGGGTGAAATGACCGTTTTGCCCCCCGGATGCAAATAAATGGTAAACGGACTGCAAATTAAAAATTTATTTTTTAATACTTTCAAAATAATAAAATATTGAATTCTGGAAGTTTTCAAAATTTTTCGAGTCCGTTTGCTATTTATTTGGATTTTTTCTTCCAAAAATGCCCTTTCATGCCCCCACATTTTACCATTTTTTAAACGAGCTCCAAATCAAGATTTTTATTCACCAATCTCTTCCAAATAATTTAAGAGTGTGATCTGGAAGTTTTCATAATTTTTGGAACTCATTTGATATTTTTTCGGGATTTATCTTCTTGAATTATTGCATAAGGGCTAGGGATTTGGCCATTTTGCAAACGAACTCCGAATCAAGATTTTCTTTCGCCAATCTCTTTCAAGTAATTTAAAAATGAGATATGAAAAATTTCAGAATTTTTAGAGTCCATTTGCTATTTGTCGGGATTTATCTTCTTAAATTATTGCATTAGAGGCCCGGGATTTGACCATTTTGCAAACGAACTCCGAATCAAGATTTTATTTCGCCAATCTCTTCCAAATAATTTAAAAATAAGATTTGCAAATTTTCAGAAGATGTGGAGCTCATTTGCTATTTTTTCGGGATTTTCCTTCTTGAATTACGACATAAGAGGCCCGAGATTTGGCCATTTTGCAAACGAACTCCGAATCAAGATTTTATTTCACCAATATATTCCAAATGGTTTAAGAATGAGATTTGCAAATTTTCAGAATTTTTGGAGTCCATTTGCTATTTTTCCCAAATTTTCGAATTTTGCCTTTTTGCGTTCGAAACCCGGTTTTGCTCAAAACAAGTCCGATTTTTAGATTTTCTTCAAGCTGAGCCTTGGGCTATCCCTTTTTAATCATTCCTCATCCATTGAGGGCTTTGGTCTTACCAAGTCGGGCCATTTCTGTGATTTTTCCCGATTTCACCGAAATCCACCAAAAACCCTAATTCTCGATTTTCTCTCGAATTGACTTTTCTTTCGGTTTTTCTTTCAAGTGGCTTCTCCATTACCCGTAGTCAGTGCTTATCTTTCATTTGGAACCTTCAATTTCGACCAATTCGATCGTTTAAGCACTTTTCCCTAAATTTCTTGGATTAGGGTTTCCTTTCTACTGAATCTCCAAATCCCAACTTCCGAACTCCATATCTTTCGATGTAGACCTCGGATTATCAAAATTCTTTCGCCATTTTTCAAAACTTAAAATCTTGATTTTGAAAGTGGGTTGATTTTTTCTGTAGTTGACTTTATGGGGTTGATATTTTTGGGGTTGACTTTTTTTGGGTTGACTTTTTTTTTGAGTTTGACTTTTTATGCTCACCCTCTTAAACTAAGTCTCGGAGTACCACCTGCAGGATGAAAAAAGTATTTTTACATTCTGAAACATCAATTTAGGAAGAAAACATACATGTTTTAGTGGTCCGAACAAAATTAGGTGTCTACAGCTGCCCCTCTTTGGCTATTGCTGAGAATCAGGAATCAGACAAAGATAAACCAACACTAATTTTGTAAGGTCAGTGAAATCACATGTGAGGGAAAGGGAAAGGGGTTTTCTTTATTCATTTCTTCATTTTTTTTTCATTTTTTTTCTATTTTTTCTATTTTTTTCATTTTTTTCATTTTCTCATTTCTTCATTTTTTCATTTTTTCATTTTTGTTTTGTTTGAAAAAGCTGTAAACTGAAGATTTTGTCCTTAAATTAAATTCCCTGACTAATCAAGGCTCGACCCGTCTTAAGGAAACGAATTCGATTTGCAAGAAAAGAAATGACTTCGACGATGGTCTCGGGGTCTTAACCTGTCTTGTTCTCAGCTGTGTTTAAAATTTTGGGTATCTCCTCCAGAAGCTTCGGCTATCACCACCAGAGTCTTGCTCAATTTTAAAACTGTAAAACTCTGAATATCTGCACCAGAGGCTTCTGCTATCACTACCAAAGACTTTCTCCCTTTTCAAAAAATTTTAAATTCTGGATATCTCCACAGAGGCTTCGGCTATCACTACTAAAAACTTTCTCATTGTTTAAAATTTGTAAAATTATGGGTATCTCCTCCAGAAGCTTGAGCTATCACCACCGAAGACTTTCTTACTGTTTAAAATTTGTAAAAATTCTAGGTATCACCTCCATAAACTTCAGCTATCACCACCGAATACTTTCTCACTGTTTAAAATTTGTAAAAATTCTGGGTATCACCTCCAGAAACTTCAGCTATCACTACCGAAGACTTTATCACCGTTTAAAATTTGTAAAATTCTGGGTATCTCCTCCAAAAGCTTCAGCTATCACCACCGAAGACTTGTTCATTTAAAACGTGTTAAAATTCTGGGTTTGGCAAGTTTAAAATAAAAGAAAGTACCTCGACGTGGTCTCGGGGCTCGACTCATTTGAGAAGCAGAACGAGTTCGATTATACCTGAAAACTTTAAGAGATGATGCAAATGCTTCATGATGCAAATGCAAATGTCTTTAGTTGATGCGAATGTTTCTTGATGTAGATGCAAATGACTTAGACTGGTTCAAATTTTCTTGATGTAGATTCAAATAACTTAGATTCATGCAAATGCTTCTTGATGTAGATGCAGATGTTGAATAGAATTCTGGGTAACTCTTCCAGAAGAAGATTCCTCATTTTTCAAAATTATAAAACCCTCGATATTTCCACCAGAGGCTTCAGCTATCACCACCGAAGACTTGTTCACTTTTAAAATTTGTAAAATTCTGGATATCCCCTCCAGAAGCTTTGGCTATCACCACCAAAGGTTTGCTCATTGTAAAATTCTGGGTAACTCCTCCAGAAGCTTTGGCTATCACCACCAAAGACTTGCTCATTGTAAAATTATGGGTAACTCCTCCAGAAGCTTTGGCTATCACCACCAAAGGTTTGCTCATTGTAAAATTTTGGGTAACTCTTCCAGAAGCTTTGGCTATCACCACCAAAGGTTTGCTCATTGTAAAATTCTGGATAACTCATCCAGAAGCTTTGGCTATCACCATCAAAGGTTTGCTCATTGTAAAATTCATGTTGAAAATTATACCCAAAAGCTTTGAGAAATGATGCAGATGCACATGTCTTTAACAAGGTGCTCATGCTTTATGGTGCAAATGTAAATGGCTTGGATTGATGTAAATGTTTCTTGGTGCAAATGCAAATGGCTTGGGTTGATGCCCATGTTTCATGATGCAGATGCCCCTACTAATTGTGTTCATGTAACTGGTTTATGAATGGTGTAACTACAATTACCACACAATAATGAAAATGCAATGATTCTAGAAATGATGCAATTGCTTGAGATGACGCAAATGCGAATTCCATGAAGAATGTAAAGGTAAAATGCAGATGCTTATGGAATAATGCCAATGCAAATACCCATGAATGATGCAAATGCTTGCCGACACTGTGCAGATGCAAAAGCTCGATAAAAAGATGAGTGCTCCTGAGTAATGCAAATGCCCCCGGTTGTTTTTCTAGACTTTGGCTTAGCCTTTCAAATTCATTTTTACTCTTCAAATCAGAGTATATATTCAATTCATTTTGGCTATTCTCTTTGCCCCAATAGTTTTCAAACTTTCATCAACAGAGATCTGAACCGGGTTCTATTTCTTCTTCTCATATCTGGAAGTCAAGACCTATCCTGGCAGTTCTATACCTTTGGGTTAGAAAAATCCTTGTCTCATGTCAACATCAAAATGGGTATTTCAAAAAAATATCTTTATTTGTTTTCTCATTTTGAAAACTTCTGAACAAAAAATATTAACCCCACAATGTGTGATGTACAAATCTTTTGAAGACTGATGATCATTGTTAAAAATTTCTCTAAGTATCAATCTTGTTTTTTTCAACTGGGATTGGCAAGGCTTGGTATAACAAGATTCTGGCTTTTCCAGGAAAACTTCATGACAAAAATGTATATCCCTTCTAGGCTCACAAATGGAACAGGTTTTATAAATCATGAATTCATTGAGAACCAAGAAAATTCAACATTCTTTTAGTTTCCATATCAAGGCATTTTGACAAGCATCAAGATTAGCTGGGATATTTAAACGGAAAGTTTAATCTTGGAGGAAAAAAAGTTTCAGATTTTGAAAACAATCCTCGGAATGAGAGTTGACAATATGGGAGGTTCAGGAATTCTTAAATGTTTCTTGATGACCACTTTTTAAGATGACCTTCTCTTTTTGTGGTATCGACACTTTTATAGATGGCATCAAAAATTTCATTTTACTCTAGACCGCCCATTTTTGGGTTTTCGCCCTAGAGTCCCATTATTTCCAATTTTGTCTTTTTTTTTTTGTTCTACCATACACTTGAGAATTCTAAATTCTTCCTTAGTGAAATGATAATTCGATGAGATGGGATAAAATCTGAGGAAAAACCTTTCAAATTAAATATTCATGCTTGATCAAAATGGACTTTTAAAGCACGTAATGTAGGCCATGGCTCAGGGTTCAGAAAGAAAGGATAAATAGGCCCAAAATATGTGTTTAAGGGTAATCAGATCAAGGATCAAGGCCCAAAATATGTCTTTTCTTCTTCGTTCTTGGCTTTCAATTTGCCATGTCTTTCACATTTTTTTTTCCGACAGAGTGAGCCCGTATTTATTCGAGGCTCCATTTGCTTTGCAACTGTTTTTGAGCAAGGATTCATTCCTCTATGTTCTCTAACAGATCTTTCCTCGCATTTGCCCTCCGGTGTAGAGGGTGGTCCTTGATCAGGGTTCAAAGAAGAAAGAATTCTTTTGGCTCAAAAGGGGTGACTATGGATAATAATTTTTCTTGTGAAAGGGATATGAAAAAAAGGCCATTTCTCATATCAAGCACAAATATTCTCATTGAAAAGCAATCTTCAGGGGGAATAGATAATCAAAATTCCGTTTTGCACTTTGGAATCATCCGAATTCTCATATGCATGATATCACAATTTTTCTTTTTTTTTTTTTATCGCATACCCTAATAATTCATGCGTTAGTCCATCCTTTTTCCCATATATCTATCATTTCTACATATGATGCCCCAATTTGATTAACCATGAGAATTTGTATCAATGAGGAACATAGCAAGTCTAGGTCTGTACTGAAAAGGCTGAGTTTCCAATCTGAGTTCTTTGAAGAGACAAGGAAAATATGACCTAAAAATGGGTTTTCTCTGGGATATGGGATAATCTGGTTTGGTCATTGTGCTCCAAGGTATTAATCATGAAGTGATGTTTGGGTAATTGAAGTTTTATGGTCATTGGAAAAGATCATGAATGGTTTTAGCACAATCTTGACACACATCAAATTATCAAAATCTAGATTCTTGAAAGAATGTCTCATTTGTTTGAATTTCAAAGAATTCGAAAAATTTCAAAAAGTTCGTTCCTTTGTTCATAGCCTAGACTAAGATTTACATCCTTGCTTATTCTGTAATGACAATGCTTTTTTTTTTTTTTATGTTTAGTTCAATCATTCATATTTCTTGAAGCATTAGGTCTTTCAAGTGTTCTTGATTCAAGGTTTAGGCATAGAGAAGCCCAAAAAAGAGGGGGGAGGGTGTTGGGTCATGTCTAACAATGATCAGCAATATTCTCGAGACTGTCCATTATTAAAAATTCCTTAATGCTTTTTTTTTGCAAATTCAAATTATTGTTAAAACACAACAAACACAAAGCATTTAAAATTCAAAATTCATTTAATTCATGTAGATGTTAACATGAGACAAGTGCTTTCATCATCACAGTGTATAGAACTACATGTGTCGAAAACCTAATATGATCATGCATCATGTTTCTTATGACACTTGGCTTTCCCATCTTCAAAACTTATCGAACCAGCCTTGATGAGATCCCTGACCTTGTACTTCAAAGCGGGGCAGTTCTCTGTTGAGTGACCTTGATTGCCAGAATGATAACCACAACACTCATTAGCATCATACTAGCTCGGATAAGGGGGGCTTCAGAGGCTCTAATTGCATGGGTGTCACAAGATGATTCTGGATGAGTTGAGGTAATAGCTCACTGTATGTCACAGGAATCGGGTCAACCTGATTTCTTTTTAGCTTTTTATACCCCCTTCGGTTATTCCCAAGGGTGTTCGATTGATATACAGATGTAAATTCTGGTGTAGTTGCAGTCATTGGTTGGTAGGGATAAAAACCTTGAGAGACATTGTTTAGGGTAGAGTAAAATTGCTGATACGAGGAGAATCAGGGAGATGAGGCAAAGCCTTCCACGACTTTGGTATTTTTTTTTTCAGATGCCCCTTTTTTTTCTTGGTATTGGATGTTCTTTCTCCTTCAATTTTCCCATCCTTGATAGCATTCTCAATCATCTCCCCTGAAATTACCATGTCCGAAAAATTCTTCGTGGTTTTGCCGACAAATATATCATAGTACGGGGCCTGCAGTGTATTCATAAAAATGACAGTGGTTTCCTTCTGAGTTAAGGGCGGTTGTACTTGGGCGGCCAGGCTCATCCACCGTTGTGCATATTCTTTGAAGCTCTCAGTAGCTCTTTTCTTCATATTTTGCAAGGTAAGATGGTCAGGCGCCATGTCGGTCATATGCTTGTACTGGTTTAGAAAAACCCTAGCCAGGTCAATCCAAAAGCGAATCTGATCCTTGCTCAACTGACTATACCACCTAATTGCGGACCCGCTGAGGGTATCCTGAAAGCAGTGAATCAAAATATTATCATTATCTATATGACTTATCATCTTTCGGCAGAACATAGTGATGTGGGCTGACGGATCGGTCGTCCCGTCATATTTCACAAAGTCAGGGATCTTGAACTTAGGAGGAATGACTAAATCGAGGACCAAACATCGTTCTTTCGCATCTAAACTCCCAAATACATCTGTACTTTCTACTGCCCGGAGCCTTTCATCTAATAACTGATATTTCCCTTGGGAATCTGCCAACTCAACCTTATTTACTGCAACCATTTTCAACTTTGCCTGTTCAGCTGGATCATCTGAGTTTAGGACATTGACGGGGTTAACTGTGTTCTGGGCATCAATCATTATGACCTCATTCTGACCCTTTTGTGCCTCTAACCCTTTCTTGGCGACAAAGTTTTCAGTGTATCCTTTTCCCTTGATTACGGTGGACATCAGCTCCATCAATTTAGTCATCTGATCCTTAGATTCTGCTTGAGACTTTGCTAACTGTTTTCGCAATTCTTTCTGCTCCCTTTCTATTTTTTCCATTCGGGAAACTTGTTCATCCTCCATAGCACTAGCCTGTATTAAAAGGGTACTCAGTACTTCTTATACCGCTGATTTGAAATGGAAATTCTTTCAAAGACTCTTAAAGCCAAGCCAACTTCTATTTTATTTCCCCCAAATGTATGTCATGATGAATGAGCCATGATTGTCATTTGATGCATGTAAAGAATAAAAGAAATGATGTATGGACATATATTGTGGAAACATGCTGACCATGTATGTAATAAATGCAATCACGATGCCAACATGTTGCAAGCAAAGAATAAACAAATCAACGCATGGATATATGCAATGAATAATCATGTACATTTTAGCGTATTTCCCAATGAATGATCATATATCCTATGAATGCAACACGGTGTCAATTATGATACATGCAAACAATGAATGATTGATACAGAGTATATACAAAGAAAATCATGCTGACCATGTGTGTCATGAATGCATCCTAATGTTAATATGACAGATTAATGCATGAGCATATAGAAAGAAATCATGCTGACTATGTTTGTCATGAATGCAACCCAAAGTCAACATGATGCATGTAAAGAATAAACAAATTAATACATGGATATATACAGAAAAATCATGCTGATTATGAATGCATGAATGCAACCTGATGCTAACATGATACATGTATGAATGTCTGGTATGACAAATAATTGATCGGATGCAAAATGCAAAAGGGGAAGATATCACGGAGGAAATAAGAATCCAAGAAACTTAATCATCAACCTCTCATAAATTTGAAACATAATCAATTCATTCCCATATCAACGTTCACAATGGTATAAACCATGTTTTACAAAATTTGAATAGTGGTTAAAACTGTCTTTACAAGCACTTTATTCTTCCTAGCATCCTAAGGCTATAAGAGCCGGCTACTGAATAAGTGAAATCCTATTACATCATATAAGACCGAAGTCTTTCCACCTCAATGCTGTAAATCTCCCAATCCTAATGACGCTTTCCCAGTCCTCTATCAATTAGTGTCGTTGGATCCAACCACTTGGCATCTATAAGAGTTTGCACTTTCTTTTTGAATGCCATACAGTCTTCGATGCTATGGCCAAAAATTCCACAGTGATAATCACATCTTTCATTTGGATTAACCACCTTGGATATGGTGGTAACAGGGATTTCAATGGGACACAGGCAACCATGTGATTTTGGATCAGTATAGGGAGAAGCTCTCGGTAGCTGATTGGAAAGGGATCAAAATGCATTTGGGTCTTATCCTGCGGTTGTTTCCTAGTCACACATGGCCTAGGAGTTGGGACACTTGGTGGTGGTACTAAGGTTTGAACCGAAGTGCCTACATGGAGATGTGGCGGAACAGCATGGTAAGGGTATGGATTTGGACATGGGGCCTTTGGGGGTTGTACATAGCTCAAGGTTCCTAGCCCAGATACTGGATAAGGTGATTGATGAGGGAAGCAATATGAACTGGCAGTTGTTGGTGATGGAGTGGGATTTAGGAATCCCGTAGTGGTCATCCCAATGGATGATTGGACCATAGTAGGGTGGGGATATTGGCTTGGACTTAGAACAGTTTACAGGTATGGTACAGGATCTGAGGTTTCTATTTTTGGTATCAGGCTCTCAGGTTTAATCATTTTCACGATTTTGTCCATAATTTCATCAGGATTGCAACCTTTGTGGCATTGACAAGCACAGGATCCAGCAAGGATTGTATGTTCTAGACCTAATGGTTTTGGTTGATCCAAAGGCAATGCAGAGCCCTGAGAAAGTTTCTCTTTACTCTTACCCATATCCTCAAACATTTTCAGCAATTTGGCAAGCTGTTCTTTCATTTCCCGGATTTCATGTCCACATTCCTCTTGATTGCGTTCCAAAGCACCCAATCGTTCCTCCGATTCATTCCTCATATCTCGAACCCCTTTCATGCAAATGAAAATGTCATGAGATTAAGAATACAATTATGAATGTACATGCTCTATTCCTATGTGCATGAATATACTGATGATTAATGCATGAACATATACAGGGAAATGATGATGACTATGTATGCTATGGATGCAGTCTAATGCCAACATGATGCATTTAAAAAAAATGAATAAATTGATGTACAAGGATATACAAATATTGACCATTCATGTCATAAATGTATTCTACAATGAATGACCATGCATGCTATGATGTCAAAATGATACATGCTAAGAATAAATGAATTAATACAAAGGTAGATACAAAGAATGACCATGTATATCACAAATGTATTCTACAATGAATAACCATGCATGTTAGGACTGTGACATGATGTCAAAATGATACAAATAAATTAACCAATGATTACACGAAATTGGTGGGACCTAAATCTTGATTATTCAAAAATCTCATTATGCAAGATTTGTCTCCAAATTCATGATTTTTTGAAACATGTTTTTTTCTATGAAAAACCAATCATATTATTTTCAAAAGAATTTTGGGGTAGTGGATCCTACTATGGTACAATATCCAAATGTTCATGTGACACTACCGGTTTTATGAAATCATCAAATGAAATAATTATCACCATCCATTTATTGCAAAAACGAGATCAATAATATAATAAAAAATGTACATGCTCTATTCACACATGTATGAAATGTGCAAAATGCAAAAATGTTTGAAAAATATTGTTTGTGTTTTGAATTTCAAAAGGTTAGTGAACACTTGCTCCAACAATATCTACTTATATAGGCATCACGCTGCCTTTGGGGTGGAGTATCACACTTATTACGGGCGATGTACGTTCATCTTTGCCCGGTTTACAAAACTTATTTGAGATGTAAAAATAGGTAATAAAATGTTAGAAGTGTCCCTCCATGTGTTCCTAACTTCGGTGTATCTAACGAAAATCCGGCATGGCTTCGCCTAGGTTCACTATATGAGGGTGAATCGATTCTAAAGGCCCCAAATTGCTCCTCACTATCGCCGGTGAAGGCTAGTAAGGCACCCCGATAAAAGCGGGTTCAATTCGTTAGAGTATATTTTCCTATGCCCGTACGAAGGATTATCACGAAGGCATTAGGTACTTTATACTTTGAAAGTGTTTCACTAGCACATACGGAGGAACATCACGAAAGCGTAGTTACTTTACTCCCACTTAAAATGACGAAACCCGGGTAGAGGATTCATGTTATGCAAATGCAAATACAGTGTGTACGGAGGAACAAAACAAACCTGTCACCACCTATTCTACACCCTTATTCTAAATACCCCACTAAAATCAAACAATGTAAAGCATCAGTCAAGCAAACATATAAATATATGCAACAAAATAACCAGAGAACAAATAATAATATGAATGCATATGAAGATGGACATATTTAAAATATTTTATTATTTTCAAAGTTCTCTTTATTATTTTAAAATATGAGAATTAAAATTAAATACCAATTAAACCAACAAAACCGAGACTTTGAGAACACACGACTAATTCTAGGCCTGACTCTCTAATAGTCCCCAGTGGAGTCGCCAAGCTGTCGCAACCTAAAAAATAACGAGTCTCATCGCAAGACTTTATTATTCGTTAAGCGTGACATTAAAAAAAATCGAGGAAAAGCCGACTTAATTCCTCTAGAAAAATGAAGGTTTTGAAAATGACCTTGAAAAAGACATGGAGTCGCCACCAATCTTTTTTAGCTAGGTGTGATCGACCACCTATTAAAACCGGTTTTATAAAATATTTTAAAAATTAATTAAAATATTTTTAAAACCAATTTCAAGTCTGCGTTTAAACGAGAGAAATCAAAGAAATGGGTTCGGGACTCGGTTACGTATGGGGAAGGATTAGCACCCCCAAAACGCCCGTATAAAACGGTACCTTATTAATCGTGTGTTATCTCAAATCTCGGTGTAAAGTTGGTTTTAAATTTAGTATTTCAAGTTAATTCTCAATTTAAAGAAAAATAATTCCATTTTTTGATTAAAAATGATCCGAAATTTATAAATTCAAAATTTTCCTATATTCCCCAACAAAAGTGGCAAAATATAGAAATTTTTATTAGTTTGGAAAACTTTCCGAATCATTATTGTTTTTTGAAAGAAAGATATTCCTTTATTAATGATAATTGATGATATTCCCTCCAGCAAACCCGGTAGAGAACTCATGAATTATTTTAACTCGGAAATATCTTTATTTTTTTTTTGAAAAATCATTATCCTTTTGAAAACATTTTAAAAGATATGAATATGTATATGCATTACATAAATAAAATGACATGGAAAAATCTAAATAATATAATGCATCCTAAATGATATGATATAATTTAAATGCCTTATCATATTCTAAATAAAATGAAATATCCTAAGTTATATGACATATTCTAAATGAAATGAAATGACCTAAGTAACATAATATATTCTATATGAGATGCAATATCCTAAGTCATATGATATAATCTAAATGAAATAAAATATCCTAGATGACATAATATATCCTAAATGAAATGACCTAGGTAATATAATATATTCTACATGAAATGACCTAAGTAACATAATATATTCTATATGAAATGAAATAATTTAAATGACATGGCAAATATGAATGATATGGCATATAATTTAAATGACATGGAATATAAAATAATGCTATCATATAATATGCATGAAAATAAAAATGAAAATAATAATGCATGAACATAGTATATGCTAAATAATATAACAAAAACTAATTAAATAAAAAGCATAGGATATCATGAAATATTCCAAATCATATAATAAACAATATAACATAACTCAAAATCACAACAATATCATAGAAATTATCACACCAAAAATCACATATTATATAAAATGCATGAATATGAAAAATGCAATGCATCCGTATATCTAAAAAGATATCCTGCTACCTTAGGAAAATATGTCAAATTAAATATGCTAAAACCAAAATACTTTGTGATTGTTTGAAAACAATTTGGAAAAGCTTGATTAAAAAAAAAAACTGGGCTAAACCTTTTTTAAAATAGCTCTAATTTCCTAAATTTAAAATCCCGGACTTGACCATCCTTAACTCGAGACTTAAAAAATCATTTTTAGAGTTTAAAAAGGCTTAGAAACTACCCTAAGTCTGTAGCTAAGCTTCCTAATCAGCCCTCTCTAAGTAACTTAACCAAAACAGAAAAATGATTTTTCTTTAAATTCAATTCTGACTCCACTGTCCAGTTTTAAGCCACCATTTTTTACCTTTTTTTTTTAAATTCAAAAAAATCTAAAACAAATACTGAAGACTCAAGACATGTAAAACTACACGGGAAAAAATCATCTTAATTTTTTGATTAAAGATGAATGCCCAGAAAAATCGGGAAAGTATGAGTACTGGGTGAAAAAAACTATTTTGCCAAAATACATTTTTGCCTTTGATAAAATCATTTAAAAGTCAAAGTAAAAATATTTAAGACTCACAAAATGACTCAAAAACAGTAGCTAGGACTTTTTGAAAGTTAGATAAAAATTGGCTTAGTAAAATAAATCACAAAGGTAGAATAATCAATTTGACAAAACTTAATTTTCCACAAGTGTGCTCAAGAGAGCATGACTTTGAACCATTAATTGGCCTAAGTCATTATTCAAGTGGCATGAACATGAAATGCATGAAAAATTACAGCAAATATAATGCATGAAATGTATGAGTTTAAACCTAAATGTCATGGAAAATGCATGGCATCAATATAGTGACCTAGACCTAAATGAACTTGCATGGCATTTAATGCAACCTAGGTCTAAAATGCATGAACATGCATGGCAAATAAACCAAACCTAATAACTAAAATATGCATGGCATTTTCACAAACATAAGGCATGCTTAAACTAAAAACTCAACCAAATATCATGTAAATGCTAACCTATCAACTAACATAGAAAAAATGCAACCATGATGCTAGAATACAAGGAGTGGCCGAATGGCCTATGGTTCCTAACAAGCATGGCATTTTCACAAACACTTGGTATACTAACATGCAAAACTAAATCAAATGTCATGAAAATGCAAAAACCTACCAACTAACATGGAAAAAATGCAACACATAATGCAAAACACATGGAGTAGCCGAATAGCCTCAAGCTCCAACAAGCATGGCATTTTCACAAACACTTGATATACTAACATGCTAAACTAAAATATAACACTGAAAACATGCAAACACAAAGTAGAAATACTAAAACCAAACAAGCATTTTCACATGCACTTGATATACTAACATGCTCAACTAAAATATAAAACTCAAAACATGCAAGTACTAAAACCAAACAAGCATTTTCACAAACACTTGATATACTAACATGCTCAACTAAAATATAAGACTCAAATCATGCAAACACAAAGTAAAAATACTCACAAGCATTTTCACAAACACTTGATATACTAAACATAAAACATCAACAAATTTAAACATTATGAAAACAGAAAATTAAAAATGCAAGAACATGATATTTAAATCATAAATGGCAACAAAGGAAGCCACCAAATTAAAATATGACTCAAATATATGAAGTATAAGAACACTTAAAGCATCAAAATTAAATAATAACATAAATAAAATGATGAATTAAATCAAAAACAGCAACCATAATAAAAAATGTAGGCCATTCAGCCATTAAGGAAAAAATAAGAAAAAAAATTGTAAAAAAAATTTAAGAAAGAGATGAAGAAAGAACTTAAGAAGAACAATAAAAAACACTTATTTAAAAAAGAAAAAATCACCAAATGATAATCAAAATAGCAAAAATAAGAATGGAAAATCAAGAAAGTGCAAGAGTTGGTGCTCAAGAGCAACCTCAAGAAGCTATATTTCAAGCTTTATCTCTTCAAACTTTCCTTTCTTTTCTAAACTTTTTCTTTTTGCTTTCAACCAAGGAGAGAAAAAACCAAGAAAAACTAAGAGAAATCAGAAAAATGAAGTGTGAAAAATGAAATTCTGGTCCTCTCTCTAGTGCTGGCCGAACCCCCCTTAAATGAGTTATGGTGTTGTCATTTTGGTTCCAACCGACTTTCCATCCAATGGCTAGTAATTCAAGGTGAAAAATCATGAAATTATCACCCTTAGATTAGCATATCAGCTGTCCATAATTACAGCTATTCAAGAATAATGTTGACACTCTCCCTTTGCCTATGTGGTTTAATCACAATGGCTTGATCAAAAGGAATCTCTAACTAACTCTTAAATCTTGGCCATTTGATTGAAAAATCAGAAGCTTCCTCCTTCCTTTGGACCTTGGCAGGCCAGCACTTCTCTTTTCCAGCCCAAGTCTGATTTTTTGAAAGGCCAAAAGAAGCCCTTTTCGGTTGCTTGGGTGAAATGACCGTTTTGCCCCCCGGATGCAAATAAATGGCAAACGGACTCCAAATTCAAATTTTATTTTTTTTAATATTTTAAAAATAATAAAATATTGAATTCTAAAAGTTTTCAAATTTTTTCGAGTCCGTTTGCTATTTATTTGGATTTTTTCTTCCAAAAATGCCCTTTCATGCCCCCATATTTTACCATTTTTTAAACGAGCTCGAAATCAAGATTTTTCTTAACCAATCTCTTCCAAATAATTTAAAAGTGTGATCTGAAAGTTTTCATAATTTTTGGAACTCATTTGGTATTTTTTCGGGATTTATCTTCTTGAATTATTGCACAAGGGCTCAGGATTTGGCCATTTTGCAAACGAACTCCAAATCAAGATTTTATTTCGCTAATCTCTTCAAAATAATTTGAAAATGATATTTGAAAATTTTCAGAATTTTTAGAGTCCATTTGCTATTTTTTCGGGATTTATCTTCTTGAATTATTGCATTAGAGGCCCGGATTTCACTATTTTGCAAACGAACTTCGAATCAAGATTTTCTTTCGCCAATATCTTCCAAATAATTTACAAATGAGATTTACAAATTTTCAGAAGATTTGGAGCTCATTTGCTATTTTTTTCGGGATTCTCCTTCTTGAATTATTGCATGAGAGGCCCGGGATTTGGCCATTTTGCAAACGAACTCCGAATCAAGATTTTCTTTCGCCAATCTCTTCTAAATAATTTAAGAATGAGATTTTAAAATTTTCAAAATTTTCAGAGTCCATTTTCTATTTTTCCCAAATTTTCCAACTTTGCCCTTTTACCTCTGAAACCCGATTTTGCTCAAAACAAGTCCGATTTTAAGATTTTCTTCAAGTTGAGCCTTGGGCTATCCCTTTTTAACCATCCCTCATCCATTGAGGGCTTTGTTCTTACCAAGTCGGGCCATTTTTGTGATTTTTCCCGATTTCACCGAAATCCACCAAAATCCTTAATTCTCGATTTTCTCCCGGATTGACTTCTCTTTCGGTTTTTCTTTCAAGTGGCTTCTCCATTACCCGTAGTCAGTGCTTTTCTTTCATTTGAACCTTCAATTTAACCAATTCGATCGTTTAAGCACTTTTCCCTAAATTTCTCGGATTAGGGTTTCCTTTCTACTGAATCTCTAGATCCCAACTTCCGAACTCCATATCTTTCGATGTAGACCTCGGATTATCAAAATTATTTTGCTATTTTTCAATTAAACTTAAAATCTTGATTTTGAAAGTGGGTTGATTTTTTCAGTAGTTGACTTTTTGGGGTTGACTTTTTTGGGGTTGACTTCTTTCGAGGTTGACTTTTTTCAAGTTTGACTTTTTATGCTCGCCCTCTTAAACTAAGTCTCGGAGTACCACCTGCAAGATGAAAAAAGTCTTTTTACATTCTGAAACATCAATTTAGGAAGAAAACATACATGTTTTAGTGGTCCGAACAAAATTAGGTGTCTACACTTCCTTCTTGACTTTTGAAGCTTAATTCCATAGCTTTCCAACGGTAGTTTACTCGTCCAAATCGGACAAGATTTGCCCATCCAAATCAGTTGAGGAAGTTCATGAAGTTGACAGAATCCCGAGCAGGCAGAATGTCCGGCGCCTAGGTGCCCAGTAGACTGTTTTGGAAGGAAAAAAACACGAAAAGGAATGAAATACTTACCTGTTAGTTGGGCGCGAGGTTTCTGATTTCAGGAGTCTATAGCTCTTTAAATAAAACCTTTTAAGGCTCAAATAAAGGGGAATTAAGTTCTAAAAACCTAATTTTCTTTAGAGAATAGTAGCCACCAAAGATTTGCAAGGAGCTAAAAAGATTTTGGGAGATTGAAGATTGACGATCTGACAACCCTTAGTTTTCTCTTATCGGTTATCTTCTTTATCTTTCTTGTATTATTGATGATGGTGAAACTCTTTTATTTTATATTTTTATTATTTAGCATGGACTAATTTATTTTTCTAGGATTTCAATGGAACTCAAAACATAGTTTGGATTATTTTACTCTCTAGTTTGATTTAATGATATTTGAGTTGTTTATGCATTCTTGTACTTAATGCTTCTAATTACTTGATCACTAATTAAACTGATTTGTTAACCTAAATACAACTAGGCATAGGGAGTTTAGTTTAGACATGGATTGGATAACACATGTTTCATATTCATTTATTAGGATGAATTGATCTGCATGTAGGATAGAAATATACTTACGTTCAATGAGACCTAATTAATTAAATGAAATCCCTCATTAAATAATATTGAGTCCATGTTAGCATGAAGAGTTACCTTCCACCTTCATAACAAGATAACCAGACTTCCTTTAATCAAAGGCTTAGTGTGACGATCACAGGTCAAACTTTTACATGAATATGTTTGAGTTATAGAAGGTGAGTCTTACTCAACTAAAATTCATGTTGTCCGGATACGAGAAATTTGACCTCATGACATTTAGAGGCAATGGTTAGGCGAAATGAATTTGATGCATTTAGGCAAAGAGTTGTCCCCTAACTAATCTAGGAGTTGCATAGAGACGCAATTGGTAAGCTAAGTTACCTACTCAATTAGTTTCGTCATGATCACCGTGACGGTCGAGGTCATGATTGGGATCAAAGAGCTAGCTCATTAAGAAATTTAAATGTTAAATTTCTCGAAATAGTAGTTGAGGGCTATTATTTTGACAAAATAATGAGAATAATCATTAAAGTTTTAAAACCTGACATTAATGATTACTACTTGCAAATTATTGACTATTAAAATGCATTAGTTCATATAGGATATAAACCATGGCTGGCAATTTATCGCTAAGAAGCATACTCGATGCTAACAAATTAATCGGGTCGAACTTCATAGACTGGTTTCGCAATGTCAAGATTGTCTTGACACAGGAAAATAAGGCTTATGTTCTGGATGAGCCCATTCTAGATGAGCTCGCTGCTGATGCAACTAAGGAAGAACGAGCCGCCTATCGAGTTCATAAAGATGATCTTGTTCAAGCCACTTGTGTGATGTTGGCTAGCATGGCTCCCGATCTCCAGAAACAGCACGAGGCCATAGATGCTTAGGATATCATCTTTAACCTTAGAGAATTGTTTGCTAAGGAAAACCGCACTGAGAGGTTCGGCATTTCGAAGGAACTGTTCTAAACGAAATTGTCAAAAAGTAGCCTAGTGAGGCCTCATGTGCTAAAGATGATAGGGTTTATAACCCGTATGGAGCAACTCGGATGGGTCATGGATCATGATCTGAGCATTGACCTGATACTGTCTTCACTACCTGAGAGTTTCTCGCAGTTCGTGTTGAACTTCAACGTGAACCATATTGAGACCACTCTTTGAGGGTTGTTGAATTTTCTCACTCAGGCTGAGCAAACCATCGTTAAGGACAAGTCATCTGTCTATTTAGTTTCCTCTTCTAAACCTAAGGGTAAGAAGAAGAGAAAGACTAGATGGGATGTACCTCATCCTGCTTCAAATAGTTTCAAGCCTAACGCTGTGTGAAGATAGACAAGGCCGATGACAAGGGAACATGCCATTACTGTGGTAAACCAGGTCATTGGAGGCGCAACTGCAAGTAGTACCTTGAATCTGTCAAGGGAAAAAAGCTGAAAGGTGTTTCAACTTTAGGTATAACTTATGATTAATTCACTTCTCTTGGTATATGATACCTTATATTTGGTACTAAATATGTATGACATATTGTAGGGACCAAAGGAAAGAGCAGTGAAGATGGACCGTGACGATGGCAACCTTGCTTGGTACTGGATCAAAGCTTGCCTTCTGTTTTATGTTTATTGAAACATTATGATTTATTTTATGAACATTTGATGTTTATTTGTTGGCATTATGGGCCAACTTTGAGGATGTTTATTTTATGTTATTGAACATATTGTTTTACTGGCATATGGATGCCATGCTTATTTAAATTCCTCTTAAATAAAACTTTTATAGAACCGTTCTATATATCATGGTCTTTCATTCTATTTTATACAACTTGCATAGTATAAGAATACTAATCGGCTTAGTAATTTGGAATTCAAAAATAGTTTTGAATTGATTTCCCTTAAGTTCTACACATGTAGGATTTAGTGGGAGCTATCATTTTTTTTAAATGTTAAAGATAATAATTGAACTTAGCAATAAAAAATTGCCATTATGTAAAATTGCAATTATTTGGAAACGTTCAAACTAGAGAGGATTGCATGTTTATACCCTAAAGGTTATAAAACAAACTCTTTTGTTTTGGCTTGCAAAAGGAGTTACGTTTGGATCATTAGCTACAAGCTAATAATAGATTCCAATAGTTGTTAAAGTAACAACTGAGCGATATGATTGGGATCTGGGTCTCGTTGTGATCCAAATAGTTGAATAACTTTGATAATGGGATTATCATGAATATAACTAAGCATATTCTCATGAGGCACTTAAGCAATATGATTGTCTCAAGTGCAAGTGGGAGATTTTTAGTATATGCCCTAGAACCAATCAGATTGGACAAGGGATATACAGTTAATAATGCAAACCAGTCACTATACATTAGTGACATAGGGTTTTCCTTCATGTTAGTACGATGATAAAAAGTTATTAAGTACTAATTGGATGAAGCCCATGTAACACAAAGGCCTTGCAAAGGAAATATTTATAATTGTGAGATCCTTATGCATCAAAGCCGTGTTCCTAAAATCATTCCTGGTCATCGTATTGCCAAGACAGGGCATTGGCAATGCTCAAAGATTAGTACATGTTAATCCTACTTAGTTGTGAAGTAAGCAAGTGATCTCACGTCTTGTAGTATGAGGGATACTTAGGATAACATATAGGTGCTTGTCTGTTGAACAAGTTCACTGAACTTGGCCCGCTATGAGAACTCCATTTGGTATGGTCACTTAAGTGTCTATGGAAATGTTCTCACGTGCCAGTCATGTAAATTAGTCCTCGGACTTGTAATACTAGGTCATCTTGTATGGAGAGTGTCATACTTCGATTCCATCACGAATAGGTCCCAAATGAAGGGATGCTTATGGTAGGCTGGTTTTGGGTATGACATGAACTATACGTAGATGATGAGTGATCTTGAGAGGATTCACCACTCCAAGTGACATCGGAGACATATCTCATCTGTTCTTGGCTTCGGTTAACTTGATAAAGTCTTTGGCCAAAGCATGATGGATTTAGGAGAAATCGTTTCTCTAAATTCATAAGGTTAACCATAAGCTGCAGAACTAATATGGATTGAACATGAGTAGACACTGCATCATGCTCTTGGGCTTTTCGGGATATCTTGGTGAAAAGATCGTATTACACTGATAGGCTAGTTACTGAAAGGTTTTAATAAGGTCACGTTGACTTTTCAACATTTGGGTGGTCTAGATGGGTTGCTAGATCCCGCTCTTGATCTATGTGTATAAATTAATCGGATTAATTTATACGCATTGCTAGCATTTTGGGAACCTAATGGGTCACACACAAAGATGGAATTGTTGGCTAAAGCTTGGGATTTAATTAAGTAATGACTTAATTGAATAAAAGGTTAATTTGGAGGACCTAATTGAATAAGATTCAAATTAGAACAGGTTAAGACATAAATTTGGATTTGAGACATCCAAATAAAGATGTCATAATAAGAGATAAGGATTGTCTTAATAAGACAATATGGATAAGGTTGTCTTAAGCAGATCATGTCTTAATTTAGACATGTCTTGAGATAAAGTTGTCTTGTTTGGACAATGTAGATAAGGTTGTCTGAAGCGGATCATGTCTTAATTTAGACATGTCTTAAGACAAGGTTGTCTTGATAAGACAATATGGATAAGCTTGTCTTAAGCAGACCATGTCTTCATTTAGACATGTCTTAAGATAAGGTTGTCTTGGACAAAATTAAGAAGTTGTCCGAAATGAGAAAAAGTTTCTCATTTTAGAGGAGTTTGATTACGAATCAAATTTTGACTTCTCGTATT
Source organism: Fremontodendron californicum (assembly GCA_030761205.1). Classification (NCBI taxonomy): domain Eukaryota; kingdom Viridiplantae; phylum Streptophyta; class Magnoliopsida; order Malvales; family Malvaceae; genus Fremontodendron; species Fremontodendron californicum. Next base: position 8,591,801 of record JAULJL010000032.1, read on the forward strand.
TCACTAAACCGAACATTGCTTCGATTATGTCAAGTCCGAGTCCGGCACTAAGAGTTAGTGTTTGACTAGGACTCTATCACTTGTTAAGTGAAAGAGTTTCACTTGAATAAGGACTCTGTTAATCCGAGCTGGTTGAGTTCGATTAGGATAAGAGTTTGATTTTGAATCAAACTCTTATCCCTGTGAAATCGAGCTATTAATGGAAGACATAATTCGGGATAGTTTTGACTCGGCTTTAAGAGTTAGAGTCCCAGCTGAATTAGGATGCTTGAAGTGAAAGAGTTTCACTTTAACTAGGTTGTTTGGTTAAATTCAAGCACGTATCCTTACCTATCTTGAAGCAGCCGAACCTGGACACTATTAAGGGAGGATTCAACTGACCTTTGATAAAGAAGAGATTGGGTTGAATTGAAAGTCTTTTAAAGAGAAGAGTTCTCTTAAAGCAAGAAGTTTAAATGGGATTAAAACTCTATCACTTCCCTAAGTGTCAACCTAGGAGAATTTTATTCTTTCATTAGCGTTAAAAGGAGAGAGTTCTTTTAAGGGCTAGCTGATCGGTTTTGTGTCCCGTTGATACAAGGAAGAAATCGTTCTTCCTCTTGAGAAGAAAATCAAGCATTCGGCTAAGGTTGTTCCTCCCATTGCCGAACCTTCCTCTCATCCATTATTGGTGTTTTTCTTGGTTGTCGATTCACCCTCTTCTTTTGGTGGTTTCAGCATTTGCAAGAAATCAAAGAAGGACCTTTTGATTATTTGATCGGACGATCAATTTGCTAGCATAGAGGAATCCCTGAGACCTTATGAAGGTGCCAACAGTCATCCGTGTGGATCACCATTAGAGGCAAGACACTTGTGTTGCTCGTGGCCTCGAAGAAGTCGTTCGGTGACTGTCAAGTTGCTGACTTGTTGCAGGGATCGACATATGTGGGATTATGAGTTCTTAAGTAGGTATGATTCTGATCTTGATGGTTTTTAATGTTTTAAATGCTATGTATCACATGTAAATCATGATCCAAGATCTTGCGATAGTCCGGGTGCTTCTATGTTTTGTTTTCGTTGTTATATTTTAAATTTTTGTTATATGAATGAGCCCGGACGAATCCCAACAGAAACTATTGCAAGGCAGTGTGTAGATGTTATTTTGGATAATAACAGTTCTGATTCATTTCAAAAAAAAAAAAAAAAAGAATGACACTTCATCTCAAGCATCAACAAGTTTTGGTAGAGCCTCTGACTATCCAATTATTGATGTGAATGCATCTAATCTGACCCTCGAAGCATCAAGTGAGTCATTCAGCCTAATAAATTCCAAATAAATACCTTGATTTGTTAGTCTTTTATCTAAGCCTAAATTCAATCAATTGTTCAACCCTTCTTAACTGTAAGTGCTACATATGTTTCACCTAACCAACAATTTGATGATGTCATACCTCAAACTTCTCAAGCTCTACCAAGTTAGTACAATTTCTAATACTTAAGCTTCATCTATTAATCTTTTTTTACTCAGCCAAATAGTGCACTTCTTTTATTGATGTTATTAATATTTTTTTAAAGCTAGAGCTAAGTCAAATGTCCATTGTTTTTCAATTGTAGGTAGTTACATTACTTCGTTTAACCATCGATCTAATGATGTTCAAAACAAACTCCTGTTCTTAGAACAAGTTAGTGTGTCTCTATGTATGTTTCCAATTGAGTATAGTATGTTTCCAACACCTTTTATCATTATATTAATCATATTGTGTTATAGTTTTTCTCCTCATTCTTATGTTCTTAGGAAAAGTCATTGAACCTTCACACTTCGGTAGGCCGTCATGCATTTGTCAATTTTGTGGAGCTTGCAAGCGGTATGAAGAAAGAGTTAACATAGCGCGAGATATATACAATCCCATTTTTTTTATGTTGTAGAGAAGGTAGAATATACTTACCTAAACCAAATGTTACTCTACCTTATTTAGATCATTTGCTGGATTTTTGATTAGGTGGTCAAGCTAAAAACTTTAGAGAGAACATTAGGCTTTATAACTCAATGTTTCAATTGACTTCTTTAGGTGCAAAAGTCGACCACTTGATTAATACCAGACTTGGTCTATATGTTTTTAAAATTAGTGGATAGAATTATCACAAGATAGGTTCTTTGATTCCTCCATCAGTTGATTCCTGCATCAGGTCAAAGACCTAAGTTCTCACAGCTTTATATACATGACACAGAAAATGAAATCCTCAATAGAAAAGTAGCCCTGTATTGTGAAAATGATGAAGGTATTATTAAAAGGAAAATCTTATTCGTGGACTCTTACAAATGTTGGATGAGAACAATTAGATTGTTAAGGCCTTTAGAATAGTGAAAGATAGATTAAATGGGTTAGAGATGTCAACTGTTAAGCTTAAATTAATAGGTACTAGACTTGATCCAGATAGAAATTATGTAGTTCCCTCTACTCCTGAAATAGTTGGATTAATTGTTGGAGACATGAATGAGTTAAGTAACCAACGAGATATCATTGTTGAACATAGATCAGAGGGTTTGCATTGAATTAGCAGTTTACATCATTTATATATGCTTATGCAATATCCTTTACTTTTGCCATTTAGTGAGGATGGATATAGGACTGACATAAGATATAGATCTAGTGGTGGAAGAAGTGTTAAGAGAGAACGTGTCACAATGAGAGAGTATTTTGCATATTTGATTCAACAACGTGTGGATTAAGAGGTGGAAAATTGTTCCATCAATTTTTAGTTGATGCTTTCACCAGTGTTGAAAGTGAAAGGTTAGATTATCGAAAATTAAACCAAAAACAAATGAGGTTAGAATTCTTTTCAGGAATCAGGGATGTTGTCTTAAGAGGTGATCTTGATGCAAATGTTCTTGGAAATCATATTATTCTTCCTGCATCTTTCACTCCTAGGCCTCGATATATGTTCCAAAATTATCAGGATGTTGTTAGTATATGCCCTAGAGCCAATTAGATTGGACAAGGGATATACAGTTAATAATACAAACCCATCACTATTCGTTAGTGATACAAGGTTTTCCTTCATGTTAGTACGATGATAAAGAGTTATTAAGTAGTAATCGGATGAAGCCCATGGAACGTAATGGCCTTGCAAGGGAATTATTTATAATTGTGAGATCCTTATGCATCAAGGCCATGTTCCTAAAACTATTCCTGGTCATCGTATTGCCAAGACGGGGCATTGACAATGCTCAAAGACCAGTACATGTTAAGCCTACTTACTTATGAAGTAAGCAACTGATCTCACGTGTTCAAGTATGAGGGACACTTGGGATAACATATAGGTGCTTGTTTGTTGAACAAGTTCACTGAACATGCCTCGCTGTGAGAACTCCATTTGGTATGGTCACTCGAGTGTCTATGGAAATGTTCTCAAGTGCTATTCGTGTAAATTTGTCCTTGGACTTGTGATACTAGGTCATCTTGTATGGAGAGTGTCATACTTTGATTCCATCACGAATGGGTTCCAAATGAAGAGATGCTTATAGTAGGGTGGTTTTGGGTATGACATGAACCATACGAAGATGGATGAGTGATCCAGAAAAGATTCACCACTCCAAGTGACATCGGAGACATATATCGTTTGTTCTTGGCTTCGGTTAACTTAATGAAGTCTCTGGCCAGAACATGATGGATTTATGAGAAATCATTTTCTAAATTCATAAGGTTAACCATAAGTTATAAGAACTACTATGGATTGAACATCTGCACCATGCTCCTGGGCTTTCCGGGATATCTGGTGAAAGGACTGTATTACACTGATAGGTTGGTTACTGAAAGGTTTCAATGAGGTCACATTGACTTCTCAACGTTAGGAACCTAATGGGTCACACACAAAGAAAGAATTGTTGGTTAAAGCTTGGGATTTAATTAAGTAATGATTAATTGAATAAAAGGTTAATTTGGAGGACCTAAATGAATAAGATTCAATTTTCGTAGGTTAAGACTTAATTAGGATTGGGGAAATCCAAATAAGGATGTCTTAATAAGACAATATGGATAAGCTTGTATTAAGCAGACCATGTTTTAAAATAAAGTTGTCCTAGCCGTAAATAAGAAGTTGTCCGAAATGAGAAAAAAGTTTCTAATTTTAGAGGAATTTGTTTACGAATCAAATTCTGACTTCTCGTATTTCACTAAACTGAACATTGCTTCGATTATGTGAAGTTCGAGTCCGGCACTAAGGGTTAATGTTTGACTAGGACTCTAACACTTGTTAAGTGAAAAAGTTTCACTTGAATAAGGACTCTGTTAATACGAGATGATTGAGTACGATTATGACTCTGAGAGTTTGATTTGGAATCAAACTCTTATCCCTATGAAATCGAGCAATTAACATAGACATAATCAGGGAGATGTTTGACCTCGACTTTAAGAGTTTGAGTTTCAGTCGAACTACGATGCTTAAAGTGAAAGAGTTTCACCTCAACTAGGTTATTTGGTTAAAATCAAACTCCCATCCTATTCTATCCTATGATGGCCGAATAGGGACTTAATAGTGGCTATGTTCATTCAAGCTTATGTGATAAGACTTTGATTTGAATTAAAAGTCTTTGGAAGAGAAGTGTTCTCTTCTAGTTAGGCATTTTGATTAAAACAAAACTCAATCCATTATCCCTACACAGGTGGCCAGCCAAGGCATGGCATGAATGAGAGAAAGAATTCTAAACTTGTAAAATGGGGTGTTACGGAAAAAATAAAAATAATGTGATTATTTTATTTTTATGCCTCGCGCTAAAAGAGAATGAAAAAAAGATTCTTCATCTTTTGGCTTTTACACCTATGTAAAGGGGGAATTCTTGTTTTGCATGTTACGGTTTATGTGACGTTTGAGGTTCTTGAAAATCGTGAAGACTTTTGCATGGATTTGTGACATATATTTTAGTGGTGAATTCTTGCTTTAAAAAGACACGGTTTTTGATAGCGGTTTTTCAAATAATGATTTTCTAAAGGAGAAGAACACTACAATTGGCCTAGATGAATAACCACATTGCCGAACCTCCAAATCCCTCTTTTAGTTGTTTTTTCTTAATTGCCGATTCACCTCTATTCTCTTGATGAGTTTCGGCACTTGAAAGAAATCATAAAGAGGAGCTTTTTGATTATTGATCATCTGATCAATTTGCTAGCACAAGAGAATCCCCGAGACCTTACGAAGGTGCCAACAACCGTCCGTGTGGATTCCCGTTGGAGACAAGACACATGTGTTGCTCGTAGCCTCGAAGAAGCCGTTCAGTGGCTATCCATTTGCTGATTTGTTGCAGGGATCAGCACACTCGGGATTACGAGTTCTCGAGTAGGTAACATTATGATTTTGTTGGTGATTTAAAGTTTTAAATGCCATGAAACCCTTGTAAATCATGATCCGTGATCCTGAGGTTGTTCGGGTGTTTTTATGTTTACTTCCGCTACTTTACCTTTGTATAAATGTGTTTATGCATGAGCCCTGACTTTCCCAACAGATGCTATGGCCATTTGTCGATATTATGGATTTTCGGATCTCTTTATAGCATTTAATTGCAATCCAAAATGGGGAGAAATACAAGAGGCTTTGAAATTCATGCCTGGACAAAGACCTGAAGATAGACCAGACATTGTGTGAGATTGATTAAAGGAGAAAAATACAAGAATATAAACCTTTTGATTGTGATCTTATGATCAACTTGCTAGCACAAGTGAATCGCCATACCTTAGAGAAGGGTCCATCAGCTGTTCGTGTGGACTAGCTCTAGAGGAAGGACATTGTGCTTCTTGTGGTCTTGGACGAGTTGGAAGCTTTGTAGATCTTGGATTCAAGATTAGGATCTACAACTTAAGGTTACGATATCTTAAGTAGGTAACTTCTAAATCATATGGGTGATTTAATTGTTTTTGAATGTTATAAACCTATGCAAACACAAGCCTAAGATCCTGTTGTACTTTGGGTGCTTCATTGTTTATTTTCGCTGCACTTTGATTATCATGTTTTTTCATGAGCCCAAGGTAGAGTGAATTCCCAACAGTGGTATCAGAGCCAAGGTTATGTTGTTTACATGAGGTTTATGCATGTCAATTCTTGATGATATACAAGTTAATTTGTCTGTATTGATTTGGCATGATTTTCGTTCTTATGTTTAAAAAAAATATTATTTTCTTTATTTTGTTAAATCTGGACAGTAATACTTTAATCATGTTTAAAATTGTTTAAACGATAGATTAAAATTTTTATGGTCAACAAGGATTAAAGTCATGACATGTCTTAGTAAACCCGACAAGTTTTGATGTCAAAAACATAGTTTTGAGTCAAGTTTTGTAAGCTGATTTGGAGATGATATAAAATTGATTTTATAGTTGTTTTAGATCTGGAAATTTTATATTATATGCTGCCATTGAAGTTACAAAATTGATTTGAGCTTAAAACGTTTAAGCAAAGTTGTTTTTGGACACGAAACGTTGTTACTACAATGCTGAAAATTTTTGGACTATTTTATAGGTGTTTACATGCCATAAAATTCAAGCATGAGTGTGGAAACGTTCCACATTTTTGCTAGGAGTTTTGGACAACATCTAAGGTGAATATGATTCATCAATTATGGCTAGTTTAGGGATGGAACATGACTAGACAAGGTGGCAATTGTTGCTACATGCTAGTAAGGCCGAATCAAAACACCAAGGAGGCAATTGTTGCCGAATTGAGTAAAGTTATTAGGGGTTGTTATTAGGCTCTTTCGAGCATCCAGTAGCCACATGTATATGGCATATAATAGTCTGATCATAGGCTGGCAGCGGCCATTCAATGGCCAAAAAGATTGCCTACGCCTAGGACACTAAGAGTTAGAGTCCTACTCTAACAAGGAAACCGTTTCCTAGTGGGAGTGTGAATCCTAAATGTTAGGAGAGACTTGTAGTATGATTAGGTAAGAGTTACCTAATGAGACTTTAACTTCCTAAAGAGTTAGGATGGATTGCAAACTTAAAGATCTGGTATAAGACAAAAAATAGAAGTCCTAAAAGGTTTAGGATTTTGAGCAAGCTAGAATGTTTTGTCCTAATTAAGACAAGCAACCTAAAAGTTAGGTAAAGTCCGATTTCAAGATAGCCTTCTTAATTGTTAAGATGTTATTAAAAGTGTTTTAATGGGTGGAACCGAAATTGCTAGAATGATTTGATAAATTGTCTCAGATTTATTTGGTGACATTTATGCAAATAGTACACAAGATCACCAGGTGATATTGACTATGCATGTTTATATTTCATGCTTATAATATGATTATGTATGCATGAAGTATGGTTATGGACTAGACCTTAGTATGACTAGGGAATGTATGGTTGAATTTTCTTATTGGTATTTTATAAATAGGGTCTGCGCAACCTGCCTTCTCTTTTTCATTCCGGAGTTGTAAATTCTCTTCTCATCTAACTCCCCTCGAATGTAACTCGAAGTTTCTGATAGAGCAATGTAATTGTTATATTCTTTATAGATTTAGATTTAGGATAGAAAGTAGAATTTATATAAATTCCAAGTTTGTAAGGAGATAAGGTGCCAAGAAGAAGCGACCAAGGAGACTACTAACAAAGCTTTCGAAAATTATGTATGGTAGCCTCTAGGAATTTGACCAACTAATTTCCTAATGGCTCAAGGAAATAAGACTAGAATAAAGTCCATAATCATCCTAGTAGATTGCATGTGATAGATTTATTTTGAATTATATATATATGCGATGTATGTAATTGAATGAATGCTATGCATGTCAATCAATTATGAAATCAATGAGACCTATATAAAAGTTAATTGAAATACCTCATTAAATTATACTGAGTCCATGTTACGTATGATAAGTTGCCTTCCACCATCATAACAAGATAACCAGAGTTCTTCCATTCGGAGGCTTGTTGAGTCACTCAAGGTCAAACTTATGTACGAACATGTTTGAGTTATAGAAGGTGGGTCTTACTCAAGTAAGTGTTATGTAATCCAGATGCATCAAACTTGATCACATGACATTTAGAGGCAAAGTTAGGTGAAATGCATATGATGTATTTAGGCAAAGAGTTGTCACCTAACTGGATCTAGGAGTTGCATGGAGATATAATTGGTAAACTAAGTTACCTACTCAATTAGTTTCAACATAGCTTGTTGAGTCACTCAAGGTTATGCTGGAATGAAAGGGGTCTTAGCTCATTCAGAAATTTAAAAGTTAAATTTCTCGAAATAGTAGTAGAGGGCTATTATTTTGTTAAAATAATGAGAATAATCATTTAAGTATTAAAGCCTGGCATAAATGATTACTACTTGCTATTTATTGACTGTTAATTGTTTTTGATTCATATAGGATATAAACGCTGAAATGGCAAATGCATTATCACTGAGAAGCATATTTGATGCTAATAAATTAACTGGCCCGAACTTCGTTGATTGGTTTCGCAATGGTAAGATTGTCTTGACACAGGAAAAAAAAGCTTATGTTCTTGATGAGCCCATCCCAGATGAGCCTACTGCTAATGTAACTGAGGAGGAGAGGGTGGCCTATAGAGTTCATAGAGATGATCTTGTACAAGCAACATGTGTGATGTTGGCTAGTATGGCACCCGATCTCCAAAAGCAGCATGAGGCTATGAATGCTCAGGATATCATCCTTAACCTTAGAGAACTGTTCGCTAAGAAGAATCGTTGAGAGATTTGACATCTCAAAGTAATTGTTCCAAACAAAGATGTCAGAGGGAAGCCTAGTCAGGCCTCATGTGCTTAAGATGATAGGGTATATTACCCAAATTGGAGCAAATAGGATGGGTTATGGATCATGATCTAATCATTGATCTAAATCTTTCTTCATTACATGAGAGCTATTAGCAGTTTGTGTTGAACTTCAACATGAACCATTTAGAGGCAAAGCTTTCTAGGTTATTGAATATGCTCACACAGGCCTAGCAAATCATTGTTAAGGACAAGTCATCTGTCCATTTAGTCTCTTCCTCTAAACCGAAAGGTAAGAAGAAAAGAAAGACTAGATGGGATGTACCTACTGCTTCAAAGAGTTTGAAGCCAGATAATGGTGTTGCAAAAGAAGCAAAGGATAAGGATAATGCTAACAAAGCTTCCTTCCATTGTGGAAAAACTGGTCATTAGAGGCGAAATTGCAAGGAGTACCTTGAGTCTAACAAGGGAAAAAAGCTAAAAGGAGTTTCAACTTCAGGTATAATTTGATTCACTCCTCTTGGTATATGATACCTATAATTTGGTACTAAATATGTATGACATATTGTAGGGACCAAAGAAAAGAGTAGTGAAGCTGGACCATAAAGATGGCAACCGAGTTTGATGCTACATCAGAGCTTGTCGATCTTATGGGTTTAGTTAGGATTTATTTAGAAACATTTGATGTTTTCACTGGCATTATAGGCCAATGTTGAGGATATTTTATTTATGTTTTCGAAACATATTGTTTTGCTAGCATAGGATGCCAAGCTTATTTAGTTTCCTTTTAAATAAATCGATTATAGAATAGTTCTATAACTTAGTCTTATATATTATACAACTTGCAAAGTATTTTGAATACCATTTAGCTTAGTGATATGGAATTCGAATTGTTATTGAATTAATCCCTTAACATCTACATATGTAGGATTTAGTGGGAGCTATTAATAACTTTTTAAATTATGATTAATTTCCATTTTTGAAAAATGCAATTAGTAGGAACCGTTCCATACTTGAAAAGATTGCACGTTTATATTAAAGGTTTTTAAGACTAACTCTTTTGTTTTGGCTTGCAAAAGGAGTTATATTTGGATTATTAGCTACTAGCTAACAAGTAGATTCCAATAGTTGTTTTAGATACAACTGAGCCATATGAATGGAATTTAGGTCTCGTTGTGATCCAAATTATTAACCTTGATAATGAGATTATCATATATATGACAAAGCATATTCTTGATGCACTTAAGCTACGTCCTTGTAAAGACACAATTACTAATCGAAAGAGTTCGGCATTGGATGCGTTAGTGATTGGCTTACTGCAAGTGGGAGATTGTTGGTGTATGCCCTAGAGCCAATCATATTGAGCTTGGGATACACAGTTAATAAAGCATACCCTTCACTATGATTATAGTGATACAAAGTTTTCCTTCATGTTAGTACAATAATAAGGAGTTATTAAGTACTAATCGGATGAAGCCCATAGAACGTAATGGCCTTGCAAAGGAATTATAAAGAGTTATAATTATGAGATCCTTATGCATCAAAGCCTTGTTCCTCAAACTATTCCTGGTCATCGTATTGCCAATACAGGGCATTGGCAATGCTAAAAGACTGGTATATGTTAAGCCTTCATACTTATGAAGTAAGCAACCGATCTCATACAGGTTGAAGTATGGGATACTTGGGATAACATATAGGTGCTTGTTTGTTGAACAAGTTCACTGAACATGGCCCGCAAAGAGAACTTCATTTGGTAATATATCACTCTAGTGTCTAAGATAATGTTCTCATAGTACCAGTCGTGTAAATTAGTCCTCAAACTTGTGATACCAGGTCATCTTGTATGGAGAGTGTCATACTTAGATTTCACCACGAACGGGTCCCAATCACGAGGATGCTTAAAGTAGGGTGTTATTGGGTATGACATGAACCATACGAAGATGAATGGGTGATCCAGAGAGGATTCACCACTCCCTGTGATATTGGAGACAAATCTGGTTTGTTCTTTACTACGATTAACTTGATTAAGTCTTTGGCCAAAGCATAATGGATTTAGGAGAAAGTTGTTTCTCTAAATTCATAAGGCTAATCATAAGTTGCAAAGAACTAATATGGATTGATCATAAGTAGACACTACACCATGCTCAAGCGCTATCCGGGATATATGGTGAAAGGATCGTACTACACCGACAGGCTGGTTGCTGAAAGGTTCTAAAAGGTCATGCTGACTTCACAATATTTCGATGATCATGATGGGTTGCTAGATCCCGCTCTTGATCTACGATAACAAGTTAATGAGATTAACTTATAATCATTGCTAACATATTGGGAACCTAGAGGGTCACACACATAAGAACAAATATGAATGGATTAAACATGGTATTCTATTAACGTAAAACTTAATGAAATAAAAGATCTATATTGAAGACTCAATTGAAGAAGTTCAAATGAGATGAATTAAGACATAATTGAGATTGAGAAATCCAAGGATAATGTCTTAATGAGATAAAAGGAAGCTCTATTCTACTTGTGATATTATGATTTTTCTTAAGAAAAAGTTTGGTTTCAAGAAGAGAACTCTAACTTAGCAAAATGCTGAAATCACAGCCTCCCTAAGCTCTCTAAGGCTTGCCACAATTCCTCCTATCTTGGTGTTCTTCTTGCCGCTTCTTCACCTAATTGAGTGAGATTGATTAAAGGAGAAAGATACAAGAATATAAACCTTTTGATTGTGATCTTATGATCAACTTGCTAGCACAAGTGAATCACCATACCTTAGAGAAGGATCCATCAGCTGTTCGTGTGGACTAGCTCTAGAGGAAGGATAATTGTGCTTCTTGTGGTCTTAGACGAGTTGGAAGCTTTGTAGATCTTGGATTCGAGATTAGGATCTGCAACTTAAGGTTACGATATCTTAAGTAGGTAACTTCTAAATCATATGGGTGATTTAATTGTTTTTTAATGTTATAAACCTATGCAAACACAAGCATAAGATCCTGTTGTACTTCAGGTGCTTCTTTGTTTATTTTCGCTGCACTTTGATTATCATGTTTTTGCATGGGCTCGAGGTAGAGTGAATTCCCAACACAATGTCACTTAGAGTGATGAATCCTCTCTGGATCACTCATCAATCTTCGTTTGCTTCATGTCATACCCAAAATCACCGTACCATAAACATCACTCTTTGGGACCTGTTCGTGGTGAAATCAAAGCATGAAAATTCACATACAAGATGACCTGGTATCAGAAGTCAGAGGACTACTTACATGACTGTCACGTGAGAACGTTTCCATAGACACTTGAGTGACAATACCAAATGGAGTTCTCACAGCGGGCCATGTTCAGTGAACTTGTTCAACAAACAAGCACCTACATGTTATCCTAAAGTATCCCTTATACTTCAACATGTGAGATCAGTTGTTTACTAAGTAAGTAGGCTTAACATGTAATAATCTTTGAGCATTGCCAATGCCCTGTCTTGGCAATACGATGACTAAGAACCATTTTAGGAATATGGCTTTGATGCATAAGGATCTCACAATTATAAATCATTCCTTTGTAAGGCCTTTATGTTCCATGGGCTTCATCTAATTAGTACTTAATAACTCCTTATCATCATACTAACATGAAGGAAAACCTTGTATCACTATCGAATAGTGAAGGGTTTGCTTTGTTAACTGTATATCCCATGTCCAATTTGATTGGCTCTAGGGCATATACCAACAATCTCCCACTTGCACTAAGCCAATCACTAATGCATCAAATGCCAAACTCTTTCGATTAGCAATTGTGTCTCTACTAGGACATAGCTTCAGTACATTTTTGTGAGAATATGCTTCGGTCATATACTTTTGATAATCTCTATTATCATAGTCACAATACTTATCCGAATCACAATGAAACCCGATTCCTTGTGGCTCATGTTGTTACTTTAACAACTAGGAATCTTTTAATTAGCCTAGTGAGCTATGGATCCAAATATTCCTTTTGTAGCTTTAAACAAAAGGTTTGTATTTTGACTTAGAATATAAATAATTCAGTCCTATTTGATTTGGAACATTTCCAAAAGACTGAATTTATTTACATCATAGCATTAAGTCACTTGTTGGATTTTCTCTATGTTAAACTTATTTAACATTTAATCCAATCAGTTGTTGCTAAATCTGTTAGATCTTAGCATAACTTTCAATTTACCTTTTAATCATCAATGTATCTGATTTACATTGTTTAATGAGTAATCCTCATTACTCCCACTAACCCTTAGGTGTGCACAAAAGATATCTCATCCTTTTGATAAATTCAACTTTTGAATGTAACTATCAAAACTGGATATCTCAATCCATTGTCTTAACAATATTCTATTAAGTAGACTCATCTCTTATGAGTTATGCATCACTATGCGTCCTACTTAACCATTATGTTTAGTAGACTCATCACGTATGAGTAATGCATCATAATGTATCCTACTAAATCTTTGTGCCTTTATGCATCCTATGCATAATATCGGATTTCAACTTATGACCTTTAACTTTTAAATGTCATAAAACTCCCACTATTTCCAACTTGTGTAGAAACATTCAAAGTAAACTAATTTAATTTCCTATGGGATTTGAATTCAAAACTCTTTTGAATGCAGATTTGTAATCTTAAAACTAAACATGTCATATCCCATATGAATGTTTGTTTTACCATTACAACTTGAAATCCTTTACTGGTTAGTGTTTTGGCAATCTTGGCTATTTGGAGCATCATGGACCTTTTTATGTCATTACATAGTAATTTCCATCCAATTCATCTGATATGAATTCTATTAGATAATCAATTAATTTAGTTTCAAGCCATTCTTCATTTAGATCATATCTTCATAAGAATGCTCTTAATTCAATTAGTTTCATAATCTCATTATGAAATTCCTTGAGCCAAAGCTCATCCAATTGTCAAGTTTTTTATAAGATTTCCTTTTATTCATAATCAAAGAAACTACTAGTATCCATATACTTTAATCTTATACTTTTGACTTGAACAATCTTTGATTATCTTTTATTGAAGTTTCTAGTTTTTATAAGTGTAATAAGACCATGAAATGGAACAAATTCCATATGACCTTTCGGTTCATTCTAGGATGAGTCGCCAAGCATCTAATGCTAGCAAAACCGAAATATTAATGATAATGTTTCTAAAACATTCATCGTTAATAGGTTGGCAAGCTTGATTAAGTATCAACTAAGGTTGCCTCCTCCTTGGTCTTATTCTTTTTCACTTATCCTTGTCATTAGTTCCATCTATATGTCATACATATTTTTGAAACAATTTTATAGGTATCATATACCTAAAGTTAGTGAAAACAAACTCATAATAATCATGAAGTAAAACTTCTCAAGCTTCACTTCCCTTCAAGTATTGAATATACTTCTTGCATTTAAGCCTCCAATGCTTTGTATTGCCACAATGATGGTATGTCCCTTTAACAATATCAATTTCTTTCTTCATCTCATCATCCTAACTTTGAAGAACGTTTCTTCGGTTACCTTTCCTTGGTAGAAGTAACAAAGTGGATGATCTTCTAGTCTAGTGAGTGCATTTAGCAACACCTATCGGTTCATGTAGTAATACAACACGACTTGCAAATTGCTCTTAGACAATGAAGAAAGAACTAAGTCCATAATTAGATTATGATCCATAAATCAACCAAGTTTCTAAAACTTGTCGATGCATCCATTAGCACATGATGCACCATAGGCTACATTCAAACATCTTTCATTGGAACAATTCCTTAAGATGTTGAACTTCTCATTGCTAAATACCTTATAGAACAATTCTTTAAGGTCATGGATCATTAAGGACATAGACATTCATTTCATATCCATCACAATCTTTATTGTGCAATTGATTAGTGAAATTGACTTTAAATAGTTTGCATCAAATATGCAATCAAGTGACTAGTTAACCTGCCATGACAATTTATATCCTATATAAACCAATGCATATAAGTCATTATGCAAATTGCAATCATTAAAACTGGGTTTTAGAGTTTAAATGATTGTTCTCACTATTTTGTCCACATAGTAGCCCTCCTCTACTATTCGAAAAATTTAACTTTTAAACTTCTTAGTGAGCAAGGACCCCTTTCATCCCACCATGACCTTGAGTGACTCAACAAGCCATATTGAAACTAATTGAGTAGGCAAATTTGCTTACTAATTGCATCTCTATGCAACTCCTTGATCAGTTAGTTGACAACTCTTTGCCTAAATACATCATATGCATTTCACCTAACCATTGCCCTTAAATATCATGTTATCAAGTTTGGTGCATCCAGATAACACAACGTTTAGTTGAGTAAGACCCACCTTCTATAACTCAAACATATTCGTACAGTAGTTTGACCTTGAGTGACTCAGCAAGCCTCCTACTAGAAGAACTCTAGTTATCTTGTTAAGATGGTGGAAGGAAACTTATCATGCGTAACATGCACTCAATATAATTTAAAGAGGGATTTCTTTATTTCATTAATTAGGTCTCGTTGCTTTTCTTTGTTGATTGACATGCATAGCATTTATTCAAATATATATCACATATATAAATTCAAAAATAAATCTATCTCATGCAATCTACTAGGATGATTATGGACTTTACTGCTTTAGTTTCCTTGAGCCATTAGGAAACTAGTTAGTCTAATTCCTAGTGATACCATACATAGTGATGCACCCAAAAGAGTGTATCTTATTTAACCTTGCACTAAAAAGATAAATTGTAAGTATAGTAGTTAGCAAGGGTCAAGTCCTCAGGGATTGGGTTTTAGTTTATAAGTTAATAGTTTAAAACTTAAATTCAAGAACAATAAAAGAAAAGGGGTTTTTGAAGCCAGATTTAAACTAAAGTAAATAATAAGAATAAGATGCAAGGCGGTATAACCAGCCAATAAAAATATATATACTAAATTAGGCGGTATAACCAGCCAATAAAAATATATATACTAAATTAGGCGGTATAACCAGCCAATAAAAATAAAACAAAGTTAATATACAAATTAGGCGGTATAACCAGCCAATAAAAATAAATATAAAAAATAAGCAAACTAAAAGTAAGAAAACAAATAAGTAAGAAGAATCAAATATGAAAAATATGGTTAAGGTTTCATTCTCCACCACTAGACATCATTAAGAATCAATTTCAGATCTATCAATATCAACCAACTATCAAAGTTAACAACCGTAGATAACAACAAGCTCTGTTACCCCAATCTTTCCTTAGTTTGTCGTTAAATAGAACAAGCTCTCTATTTAATCTCTAACCATTAAACAACCTAGAATAAGCTCTCTAAATTCAATTTAATGGCAGCTTTATGATGAGAAAGATAGGTTGATCTAAGCAACAAACACATAAGCTCGGATTGTTCAACTTAGGTTATGTTCCACTTTGCAATTATTGAAAACTTGACCATAATCATTAATCACAAATTGCCACTTATGAATAGGAAATCAAGACAATTACACGGATCAAGACTCCTAAACTAGCAATAGATAATTATCAAGATCTATCTAGTTGTACACCTAAATAAATCAAGACAACATCATGAACAATTCTTGTAGAAGAACATAAGCAACTTTGATAGAAAATTAATGATAGATAGAATCTGAAAATCAATCACAAAACATGTCTAGGGCTTTGAAATCACCCTTAACCAAATAGAAGTTTAGCCTAGCATAGGCATTGTAAACATAAACATAAAATTAAAGAAAATCTAAGAAGAAAATAAAAGAAAGAAAGAAGAAGAGGAAGAATATTAATTATCCAACCTCTTGCTCTCTCTAAAGAAAAAGAAAACTAGAGAAAAGAAAGAAGAAGAAAACTTAGAGAATTTTATTAAAATGGCTAATATCATACCTATGTACAATATGATCCCTTACAATCATCCAAGGCCCTCTATTTATACACATTTTGGAGGGCTAAATGACAAGAGACAAGATTTACAAATTTCAAAGGTAGGTATAATAGGTGGGTGCATTTTCTAACAATTTTCGTCATACATGACGATTTTGATCAGCCAACTTGATGGTCGATTTTGTCAATTGTGCAGGCCTTATCTGATCACATGGTCGTCTAGAAAAAGGTTCCCCTATCAGTTACGGATCCATAGCCGTTGGAATCAGCTCATTTGCTGATGTGGATAAGCAGATATGAGCAAAATCCGAAAACATGTCAGCACAGACGTCATTGCACATCAGCCAACTTGATGGTCGATTTCGTCAATATTGGAGGCTTTATCTGATCACATGGTTGATGGAAACTCAATTAAGAGTTGTAAACCCAAGTGCAGGTTATGTTCAAGTAATAAATTCTCGGGTGTCCGAGGTCGAACCACAGGGAAGCGTATTAATAAGTATAAGTTTATAAATATATAAGACAAAGAAAGTAAACAAGATATTAGGGAATCAACAACAAAATAAGATAAACAAGATATTAGAGAACAAAATAAACAAAATAACATAAAAACAATTAAACAAGATATAAAAAACAATAAGAAAGGATGTTGAGGTTAGAGAATCCACTCTTGGTGTTATGCTAAGATTAATCTTGTTTTATTACACAATTGAAATCCACACATAAGGGAGGTTCCAATCGGAAGGTTTAGCAATTCAGTCCAACGTCCATAGCATATGATATTATGTTCATTTGGTATCCTCAAAACTCATAAAAAGAGTCCAAGCATTCCTTATGCCAAGGTATATGTCTACAACAAATCAAGGTTATGAAACCAAGCATTTACTGTGCCATTTTCATTGTCAATAATGAATCAAGATCCCTACTTTGCAAGTATGATTTTAAACCAAAAGAAAATATTATCTATACTAAATGATGATTCATTATAGCTCATGTTTAAGAGACTAACCTTAGCATTTACCAAAAGCTTCACCTCATTACCTCAACAATATGATTAGCAACACATACTAGATATGAATAAAATGAAAAGAAATGTAAGAAGCATAAGTAAATAAAGAAAAAGAAAACTAGAGAAAGGAAAGAAAAAGAAAACTTAGAGAATTTTATTACAATGGCTAATATCCTACCAATGTATCAATGTATCCCAATACTCATCCAAGGCCCTCTATTTATACACATTTTGGAGGGCTAAATGACAAGAGACAAGCTTTACAAATTTCAAAGGTAGGTATAATAGGTGGGTGCATTTTTCTAACAATTTTCGTCATATTGTATGACAATTCTGATCAGCCAGCTTGATGGTCGATTTTGTCAATGTTGGAGGCTCGATCTGATAAAATGGTCTTCTAGAAAAATATACCCCTATCAGTTACGGATCCATAGCCGTTGGAATCAGATCATTTTCGCACGTGGATCGGGAGATATGGTCAAAATACCAAAACGGTGCAGAACAGACGTCATTGCACATCAGCCAACTTGATGGTCGATTTCGCTAGGGAAAACGACTCCGTTTCAAGAAGTGTAAAACATGAAAAAGATAGATATGCCTCTTAGCTTTGCAGGGATACAAAGTTCAGCCTTATTGCTTCAGTGAAACTCGAGATATAGCTGATATGGCAAAAGGTGTCGGAACTGGAACTGAACTGGATTTGCCCTTAATTCTAGTAATCTGAAATCACTCAAAGAAACTTGTGAAAAACACCAAATTACATAAAAATATAAAAGATCATAAACACAATTAGACTAAACAATAATAACTCGTATTTGACACAAAACAATAATAAAACATAACTAAAAACTATATAATTATACGAGTTATCAATGGTCTTCTAGACAAATGTTCCCCTATCAGTTAGTGATCCATAGCCGTTGGAATCAGCTCATTTTCTGATGTGTATCGGACGATATGGTCAAAAGGCGAAAACTGCTCAGGACAGACGTCATTGCACATCAGCCAACTTGATGGTTCATTTCGCTAGGGAAAACGACTCCGTTTCAAGAGGTGTAAAACATGAAAAAGATAGATATGCCTCTTAACTTTGCACGGTTAAAATTTCAGCCTTATTGCTTCAGTGAAACTCCAGATATAGCTGATATGGCAAAAGGTGTCGGAACTGGAACTGAACTGGATTTGCCCTTAATTCTAGTAATCTGAAATGACTCAAAGAAACTTGTGAAAAACACCAAATTACATAAAAATATAAAAGATCATAAACACAATTAGACTAAACAATAATAACTCGTATTTGACACAAAACAATAATAAAACATAACTAAAAACTATATAATTATACGAGTTATCACACCCCCACACTTAGATTGTTGCTAGTCCCTAGCAACGACTCAATAAAAATAAAATAAGAAAATCTAATCTAATCCATTTTCGTAGGAAATCACGGTGGCACTTAGCATGTGACACAAGCCTTTAAACCCCTAGGTGTCCCTAGTGGACGAGTTTAGTCTCGTGAGGGTTTACTAGAACGATACCCACAAACATTGAAAAACTAAAATATAAATAAACTACATATACTAAAAATATTTACTCCTATTCCTTTCAATATAAATTAGAGACAATCTTTGAACAAGTCTTATAAACTAATCAATAGCTTAACGAATTTCACAAAAAATCATGCTTGAATGTAAATTGTTTGAGTTAAGCCAATATTAACATAACATATCTCAATCAAAATAGTGCATGTTCAAATTTAATCTCAACTTCTCACATGGGATACCCTTATGATTTTCACTCTTTAAAGTAGTGGTGAAGTGTTTACACTCAATCAATCTCATGAAAATAGTTCTACCATATTCTTGCTTGTCCACCTATTCTCCACTATTTAGATCATACAACTTCATGAATCAAGAGGTCTTTAATCAAGGTTGTAATGGGGCCAAGGGGTTTGTAATGTGGTTGAAGAACAAAAGGATAAAGATATCACAAAGGTTCCAAAGAGTTCATAAAGTTTAGAGACATAATAAGATCATACAAAGAAACTTCTCAAAACTCTTTACAAGTACATAGTCACATAGGCTAAATATTCATGTTGAGCCTTTGCTTCATTCTAACCAACTTTGTAACATCTTTTTCTTTACTTTAACTAGAAGTTCAAGAGAAGATTTTTTTTTTTTTTTGAATATGGGAATGTATTTAACAATGATCCCTTTCTTTTTCTCTTGACTTTTCTTTTCTTTTCCCCCCACACTTATTTCTTGTTTCTAACCAAAAAAATATCCCTTGTCTTTGCTACTTGTCTCAAATCATGCTAATTCTTCTTTGGAACAAAGGTAAAGATATAAGTATATTTAGGTTAGGGACAAGTTATGGTTACCAAAGAGATAGCTTATTCAATGTAGGCTCAAATTGGTTCACTAAGGGTGTGTTCTCTTGGAACATCAATAAGGGATGGCTGTTTGGCCCTGGCTAAAAATCCTAATGCCTCTATCATATTCATGTTGTCACATGCATCAATATAGTCTCAAACGGTTTAAAGCAAGTTCTAGAGAATCATGTAATCATAAGAGCACTCAAGAAAGAAATTAGATTGATTTGTATAATGCATCAATCATTATAGGCTCAAAAACTCACAAGGATGATTATACAAGTCAGATTAAGTCTAAACATGCTTCTTTCTCAATCAACATATCATATTAACATTGGCTCATAAAAAGGTTGACATCAAGCTCAATTCTCATGAAAATCTTCTCACTAATAAATCTGTTTTAGACTTATGCAATTCATATCTCATCATTGTATTAAAAAGGAACTAAAACACACTAAAATAATAATAATAATAATAATAATAAAGACTCATAAAAAAAATAGTAGACAAAAATAAAAGAAATCCTAAATCATTCCCCCCACACTTAATTCTTACATTGTCCTCAATGTAAGTCTATTAACCCAAATGAAAGAATCATGTATAAGAGAAAAGAACTAATAACATAAGAATAGGAACAACTAAGACTCAAAACAAAACAAAACAAACTCATGCAACCTAAATAATCCTAAAATACTAAACAAAAATTAACAAGTAAACATAAAAAGATTAAAATCAAACTGACAAGGTATGTCTCAAGTCTCCCTTACTCAGACCTTGTCCAGAATGAATACTTCTAAATTGCTTAAAACACAACAAATTTTTTTTTTTTTTTTTTTTTTTGAAAAGAAGAAATCAAACTGACAAGGTATGTCTCAAGTCTCCCTTACTCAGACCTTGTTAGAATGAATACTTCTAAATGGCTTAAAACACATCAATTTTTTTTTTTTTTTTTTTTAAATTAGCAAAATATGTCCCTTACCCCCTACTAAAGGTAGAATTTAGGAGATATTACCTGCAGAGGTTGCTAACCACTTATTATAACTGAGACACAACAAACAAAATGTTAGATAATGTCACAAAGACAAAGTACAATCCACTCCTTGCTCGTCCATATCTCTTTTTCTTTTTCCGAGCGTTTGCGAAACAACCGTAGCAGATAAACACTCATAAGCTTGGAGCTTTTTGAGTAAATCTTCAATGGTTGTAGCAGAAATTATGGTTCTCCTTGCCTCTGAAAACATGAATCCATTATCCACAGCATTATCTAAATATGAAAGCAAATTACTAAAATAACCATTAATATTAAGCAAACCAATGGGTTTCTTATTTGTGACCCAAGATGACCAAGAAGCCACGCAAGCTATTTCTTCCAATGAACCCAGACCTCCTGGTAAAGCAATGAATGCATCGGCAGAATGGTACATGATTGTTATCCGTTCAGGGATACTCCAGACTTGTATTTCCTTACCCACGGTAGGTCCACAAAAACTTGTGAATAGTTTTGGCACGATTCCTAGAACTGGACTTCCTCCGGCGTGTGCTGCTGTAGCGACTGCTCCCATTAAACCCGTACTACCGCCTCCATAAATCAACTGGATCTTTTGTTGGGCAAGTATTACTCCAACTCTTATGGCTTCATCAGCGAATATGTTATTTTTCCCTGGATAAGCACCTCCAAAAACACAAATTTTTTTAATGCGTTGGGACGAAGTACTTTCCATTTTTTTTTCTTTTTTTCGAGTGCCTGAAAGAGAATGAGTACATGGTGTAATATATAGAGGACTGAGTAGTGAATCAGACAAGAGTAATAATGTCGCCGAAAGTGTATTTGACCTGTCAGAAGAAAATGTTAACCTAACAAAAGATTTTTGCGTGATTTCAGGAAGAAAATAAAAAAAAAGAAGAAAAATCAATCGTAAAAGACAAATAAAAAAAATGAGAATAATTACACAAATCGAATAACACGTAAATTAAACCGAAATAAAGTTATTGCAAATCAAACCAAAAGCTGAGAAGTCATTTATTGTAGTTGTGATTGTGGCTCACATCTTCCTCTGGTTTTACGTCCAGAAACGGCTTAAACGCCTTCTATGAGTCGAGGATATGCTTCCCATCCAGTTTTCTTACAAGCTGGCAAACAGGGTCTTTTAACATCAGATTCCCAAGATGTTGCCATTCCCTTTGGAATTGCGGCCATAAATCAAGAATTTCTCTTTGTACGTCTCCACTAGGATGCGTCTCAAGAGAAAGTTGGATATTACCCAAATTCTCCTTACTCAGTCCATCCTTAATGAATTCAATTTTATCATCTCGATTAGAGGACGGAATCCCAATAGAACGACATTTACCGTTACACGTCCATCGTGCACATTTGTGGCAATTTTAACTCATGCGCTTTGCTCGTCGCTTCTTTGCAAAAGTGCTTCTACCTGTACCTGGTAAATGCAAAACAGGAAGATATTCATCTTCACGTACCTTGGCTTCAATTATCCAACGTATGTCTCCAGGAATCCCTTTGTGCATAAGCATTCTTAATCTTTCAAATCGAACTTGGTAAAGCTTCAGTAAAATATTTCGAGGAAAAGGAGGAAATCGTTTCTGCAATCTTGTGAGAATATCATCCATCCTGAAAAAAAAAATGAAAAAAAAATGAAAGAGAAATTGAAAGAGAAATTTATATACAATATCAGTTTTGTGGGTAGCTGATGGAACCGATTTAAATAATCACGGAGTACCGTTATCCGCCATTTAACCGGGGTTAAAAAAAAAATTATATTTACATCTAGTTATTTTCAAAACCAGGATCAGAAAGAAAAACAACATAAAAAGACTCAAAAACAAAACACTCTAAATAAAATCCTAAATTCTTCCCCCCACACATAACTCTTACATTGTCATTAATGTAATGCTATTATCCCCCAATGCAAGAATTATATGTAAGAGAAAAGAACTATTAAACAAAAGAAACTTATGCAGCCTATATGAACTTAAAAGCAGTAAACACAATTAACAAAGAAACATAAGAAATAAAATAAAAACAATAAAAATAATAAAAGAAAAAGGAATAGAAAGAGAAAGCAAATCTGAATATGGAAGGTTGGCAATTTCATCTTTAATTGGGCTGCCTTCCCAATTAACACTTGAGTTAGTGTTTTGAATCTAACCAACACCCCTTCTTGGCTTTTTAGGCTTGTCAGGCTCATGCATGAAATTTCCCAAATTTATGCGTTTGAGAGGAAGCTTTCTTTGCACAACAGTGGATGCATTCTCCATTACAAGTATTATTCCATCATCCTTGGTGGTGCATATCTCATCGAGGAATGGTGCATCTTTTGGTACTTGTTGAATGACATCCACAAACAAACTGTTTAAGGTTTCCAGCGTGTCTTGTTCATGTTCATCCTCCTTGAACTTTGCGAATCTACTAGGAAAAGGTGGAGAAGAAACATTAGTAAAAATTGGAATCTCAAACGTTACCTCAGGTGCCGAAATACTCTTATTTGGATCATTGGCTTCATTATCCTCAAGAATAGAATTCATCTCTAATTTTGTCTCATCCTCATCTTGTTCCTCATTCCTCAAGGTCACAATAGTAGTATTCTCCTTTGGGTTAATCATTGTTTGGGCAGGGAGTTCTTCAGATCTTTGTGCTACCCATCCCACCATACTACTAGTCAATTGGATCATTTGCTTTTCCAAACTCTGGATGCTTGCCCTTGTTTCCTGTTGAAATTGCAATGTATCAGTAACAAGAGAATAGACAAGATCTTCTAAAGAAGTACCTGAGTTTTGAGTCATATGTGGTGGTTGAAAAAGATCTGGTTCTTGGGACCATGATTGATTGAAGCTAGATGGATGAGTGTAATTGGCATAAGGATCTACTTCTTGGTAATTTTTCGAGTAGCCATAATTAGTATGATCCCACCATCCCTCATGGTAAGTGTTTGAGTAATGATCATACTGTTGGTCTTGGAACACTTGATGGCCTTGACATCCTCCCATGGCCAATTGTTGAACTGGGAAGGTGAGATTGGCTTGTTGATTCTCCATGTTCATGTATGCCACCAACTCTTCAAGTGTTAGATTGCTCAATTCCATCGTTTTTTTTTTTTTTTTCTTTTTTTTCAAAATTTGATCAGAAAAACCCGTATGTACAAGAAAATAAAACTCATTAGAACTGAAAATAAGAATAAACCAAGTAACAAATAAACTAAAGAAAACAATCCCCGGCAACGGCGCCAAAAATTTGATGCACCCAAAAGAGTGTATCTTATTTAACCTTGCACTAAAAAGATAAATTGTAAGTATAGTAGTTAGCAAGGGTCGAGTCCTCAGGGATTGGGTTTTAGTTTATAAGTTAATAGTTTAAAACTTAAATTCAAGAACAATAAAAGAAAAGGGGTTTTTGAAGCCAGATTTAAACTAAAGTAAATAATAAGAATAAGATGCAAGGCGGTATAACCAGCCAATAAAAATATATATACTAAATTAGGCGGTATAACCAGCCAATAAAAATATATATACTAAATTAGGCGGTATAACCAGCCAATAAAAATAAAACAAAGTTAATATACAAATTAGGCGGTATAACCAGCCAATAAAAATAAATATAAAAAATAAGCAAACTAAAAGTAAGAAAACAAATAAGTAAGAAGAATCAAATATGAAAAATATGGTTAAGGTTTCATTCTCCACCACTAGACATCATTAAGAATCAATTTCAGATCTATCAATATCAACCAACTATCAAAGTTAACAACCGTAGATAACAACAAGCTCTGTTACCCCAATCTTTCCTTAGTTTGTCGTTAAATAGAACAAGCTCTCTATTTAATCTCTAACCATTAAACAACCTAGAATAAGCTCTCTAAATTCAATTTAATGGCAGCTTTATGATGAGAAAGATAGGTTGATCTAAGCAACAAACATATAAGCTCGGATTGTTCAACTTAGGTTATGTTCCACTTTGCAATTATTGAAAACTTGACCATAATCATTAATCACAAATTGCCACTTATGAATAGGAAATCAAGACAATTACACGGATCAAGACTCCTAAACTAGCAATAGATAATTATCAAGATCTATCTAGTTGTACACCTAAATAAATCAAGACAACATCATGAACAATTCTTGTAGAAGAACATAAGCAACTTTGATAGAAAATTAATGATAGATAGAATCTGAAAATCAATCACAAAACATGTCTAGGGCTTTGAAATCACCCTTAACCAAATAGAAGTTTAGCCTAGCATAGGCATTGTAAACATAAACATAAAATTAAAGAAAATCTAAGAAGAAAATAAAAGAAAGAAAGAAGAAGAGGAAGAATATTAATTATCCAACCTCTTGCTCTCTCTAAAGAAAAAGAAAACTAGAGAAAAGAAAGAAGAAGAAAACTTAGAGAATTTTATTAAAATGGCTAATATCCTACCTATGTACAATATGATCCCTTACAATCATCCAAGGCCCTCTATTTATACACATTTTGGAGGGCTAAATGACAAGAGACAAGATTTACAAATTTCAAAGGTAGGTATAATAGGTGGGTGCATTTTCTAACAATTTTCGTCATACATGACGATTTTGATCAGCCAACTTGATGGTCGATTTTGTCAATTGTGCAGGCCTTATCTGATCACATGGTCGTCTAGAAAAAGGTTCCCCTATCAGTTACGGATCCATAGCCGTTGGAATCAGCTCATTTTCTGATGTGGATAAGCAGATATGAGCAAAATACGAAAACATGTCAGCACAGACGTCATTGCACATCAGCCAACTTGATGGTCGATTTCGTCAATATTGGAGGCTTTATCTGATCACATGGTCTTCTAGACAAATGTTCCCCTATCAGTTAGTGATCCATAGCCGTTGGAATCAGCTCATTTGCTGATGTGTATCGGACGATATGGTCAAAATACGAAAACTGCTCAGGACAGACGTCATTGCACATCAGCCAACTTGATGGTTCATTTCGCTAGGGAAAACGACTCCGTTTCAAGAGGTGTAAAACATGAAAAAGATAGATATGCCTCTTAACTTTGCACGGTTAAAATTTCAGCCTTATTGCTTCAGTGAAACTCCAGATATAGCTGATATGGCAAAAGGTGTCGGAACTGGAACTGAACTGGATTTGCCCTTAATTCTAGTAATCTGAAATGACTCAAAGAAACTTGTGAAAAACACCAAATTACATAAAAATATAAAAGATCATAAACACAATTAGACTAAACAATAATAACTCGTATTTGACATAAAACAATAATAAAACATAACTAAAAACTATATAATTATACGAGTTATCACATAGTCTTCATAAGTCTTGATGGTGATCTCCTTGGTCCTTCGTCTTGGCACCTTGTCTCCTTACATTTGGGAATTACATAAATTCTAATCTTAACCTAAATCTAAATCTACAAAAACTATATAACATTTACGTATCTTTGATAGAAACCTCGAGTTACATTCGAGGGGAGTTAAGTGAGAAGAGAATTTACAACCCTGAAAATGAAAAAAGAGAAGGCAGGGTTCGCATACCCTATTTATAAAAATACCAAAAATAAAATTTAACCATGCATGACCTAAGTCTAAGGTCTAAGTCAATAATCACCCTCATGCTTTCATAATCATATCATAAAACATAAAATAAATGCATACATATTTAATGGCACTTAGTAATCTTGTGTTTCATTTAAGGAAAGTAATATTTAAACTCATTTAAATATACTTGGCTCAAATTATTTAGTAATTTTAATTCAATTTACTTGAGTCCTAATCCAATTAGGATTCTTTGAATTAAAATCCTCCATCTAATTAAACAATTTAATTAGATTTCTTAACACCTTAGGAAGTTCAAGTTTGATTAGGAAACTTTCTCTACAATGAAGTTTCATATCTTCTCCTAACTTTTAGGAGTCCTTGTTCAACTAGGAAATAATTTCCACAAGGATAGCTTAAGTGCATTCCTAACTCTTAGGAATCCAATCTTGACTAGGAAATAATTTCCACAATTCCAAATTCCGAAAGAATAAGAATTTCCAAAAATAGAAGGTGATTCCCTAGCACACAACTTTTATGTGCAGTCGCCTCCCACTTTAAGCAAGTACCATTCCCGCATTCGGCAGGCCTTGTTCGGGCAACGTTTGCCTCAAGCAGCCGCCTCTTATGGTAGCTAATGTGGTGAACAATTCACACACACTTCATCTTTTTATTTTCAGCCAATTATACCTACAATTCAAGAATCAAATTCAAGAACTCAAGGCTACCCAGAAAATTCCAGCAACCATGCAAACTGTTTGCACAACTTTGAGAGGTAATATCAGCAATCAAATAAAATAAAAAAATTCACCAAAAATTAAATCATCAAGATTGACATGTTTTGGACTTCTCCTCAAATTTTTAGAATTTTTGGACATCTCTAACCATGTCAAAACCGTAACTTTCAGCAAGTCTGCAGAAAAAATCTTGCACTGTGTACTTCGAAATTCAAGCACCAAAACCAATTCAAAACAAATCCAAACTTGTTTCTTTTAACTTCTTTGTGTCATGCAATCATATGGAAAGGTTATACATTGATCAAATAAATTTTAAACATGTTTTAAACAATTTAACACATCAAGAACAGATTGCATATAGAAGTTGTCCATAATTGAAACAAAGCAGAAAACGTTTTTTCTTGAGGGAACTTTGCTAAACCGACACACAATTCAATCCAATTGAACATTACCAAGAATTAAACATGTAAATCACAAGAAAACTTACAATCTAGGCTCTGATACCACCGTTGAGATACGGCCTCATGCTCAAACATCAATCGAATTAAAGAAGAACATGAACGCAGCGGAAAAATAAACAAATATAGCCAAATCTAAGAGGATCATGCTTGTAAAATTTTAATGCGATCTTGTAATTATAAAGCATACATCTGATTAAGATTCATACCTTAACTCAATGATCTAGTAATCTTGAGTTTACAAACAGCCCACTCAATCTTGAACACCAAGAAGGCAACCCCGAAACTCTAAGCCACACAGTGTCTAGCCTCTAATAGTAATCCACACAAGATAATCAAGAGAACCTTCATAAGGTAGGAATGGAATCTTGTCGAAAACCATGCTAGTGGTTTAGGTTTAAAAAAAAAACCTCTCCCCATCTAAACATCCATGACTCAATGCTTCATGAGCATCAAGAAGAAGAAAACGTTTTTCTTCCTCCTTCGGATTTGGTGCGCCAACTACAAGGATTATCTTGATCTTCTTTCTTCTTCACTATATGCCTTTGCTCTCATGAAAGAAAACGTTTTTCTCTCTAGCAATCCATGAAGAGGCAAAGAGGATGAAAAAAATCAAGAAGAATACAGCAAAAGTTCAAAGCACATCTCATGTGCGGCTAGGGGGCCATCACTGAATCGGTGGCAACATGTTTCTTTATATAGGGGTTGGCAACACTCCAGGGTTTGACTAAGGGCTATAACATAACTCTTATGTATTTTCTCTTAAGTCCTTCCACTTAAGTAAGCTATTTAATTAAGTCCTTATTGATTAAATTCTCAATTTAATCAATTAGACTTATTCCAATTTAATCTCTTAATTCACCTTTTTGTGTGTGACCCATTAGGCTTCCAATATGTTGGCAATAAATATAAATTAATCTAATTAATTTATACTCATAGATCATAAGCAGACTCTAACAAGCCATCATGACCACCCAAATACTGGAGAGTCAAGTTAGTCTCGACATAACCTTTCGTGTTCAGTCTATCAATATAATTCGATCCTTTCACCAAATATCTCGGAAAGTGCGTGAGCATGGTGCAGTGTCTACTCATGTTCAATCCATATTAGTTCTTGTAGTTATTGGTTAACTTTATGAACTTAGAGAAACTATTTCTCTTAAATTCATCATACTCTGGCCAGAGATTCTATCAAGTTAACTTAAGCCAAGAACATATGAGATATGTCTCCGACGTCACTTGGAATGGTGAATCCTCTCTGGATCACTCATCCATCTTCGTATGCTTTATGTCATACCCAAAATCACCCTACCATAAGCATCACTCTTTGGGACCCGTTCGTGATGAAATCAAAGCATGACAATTCACATACAAGATGACCTGGTATCAGAAGTCAAAAGACTACTTACTTTACTGACACGTGACAATATTTCCATAGACACTTGAGTGACAATACCAAATGGAGTTCTCACAGCGGGCCATGTTCAGTGAACTTGTTCAACAGACAAGAACCTACATGTTATCCTAAAGTATCCCTTATACTTCAACACGTGAGATCAATTGCTTACTAAGTAAGTAGGCTTAACATATACTAGTCTTTGAGCATTGCCAATGCCCCATCTTGGCAATACGATGACCAGGAACCGTTTTAGGAACATGGCTTTGATGCATAAGGATCTCACAATTATAAATAATTCCTTTGCAAGGCCTTTATGTTCCATGGGCTTCATCCGATTAGTACTTAATAACTCCTTATCATCGTACTAACATGAACGAAAACCTTGTATCACTATCGAATAGTGAAGGGTTTGCTTTATTAACTGTATATCCCATGTCCAATCTGATTGACTCTAGGGCATATACCAACAGACCAAGAGTCAAAGGTCCAAAAACTAAACTTTGAAAAATCAAGATTAAAAAGGAAATTTGGGTTTAAATAAGTGATCTTGGTGATTTTAAAGTCAACTTTGAATATTGAAGTGATAAGATTAAATGGAAGTGAAGTGAATGAAAATGGTAGAGAACAAAGAGGTGGGTCCGATCAAGGTGTTTAAAGCAAGGGGGAAGCCCATCATTTTTCTCCAAGAGATGGTAATTTTTGGTGAAAATGTGGAAGCCCATTTTTTCTAAGTAGATGGCAAATTTTTGGTGGAAATATGGAAGCCCATTTTTCGCTTAAGTGATGGAAATTTTGGTGGAACCACAGAAGCCCATTCTTTAATGACCAAGTGGTAGGATTTTTATTTTTTGTGGAAGAGAATGGCCTATTTTTCAAGACCAAATGGAAGGATGATGGGTAGGAAATTAAGAGCCCAACTTGTGTGGAAAAAAAAATATGGAGAGCCAACTTTAAGAGTCTATGTAAGATTTTTTTTGGTCCAAACTTAAAGTTCATGTAGGAAAATGGATGAGAGGAAGATGGGTGAGTTTAGAATTAAATAAAAGTTGTAATGGTCTGTTTGGAAACTTGGATTTGAGCCAAAAAATTTGGAATTGGATTTACAAATTCAAATTTTTTGTTTGGATGTCAAATAAAAAATTGGATTTGGATTTGGACAAATCCAACATCAATTTTGAGCAACCCAAATCTAGAATTTGAAATTCCTTTTGAAAGTGAGAATTTACAAAATCAGATTTATCGAAAAATTAAAAAAATATATATGTAAATTAAAATTAAAAAAAAAAAACTCACGCTCTTCTCTATTCTCTCAAAAGCATGTACTTTATGATTTTTGTAAATATAAAAATAGCAAATAATTGATAATTGATAATGTATATATTCTTCCAAATTTTTAATTATTTAAAGTCATTATATATTTAATAAGATTTATTATTAATTTAATTTTTTTAAATAATCTTAGGATGATTACCAATATTATCACTTGTAACTTTTTTTTTAAATTTATATTTTTCTTAAATAATTAATTTTATCATTCAACTTATTTAATCTTTTGTATTTTATTCTTTAAAATAATTTTATAAATTTAAATTAGTCAAATGATCACAAAATAAATTTAAAAAATAATAATACTTTTAAGATTATACCAAAAGATCATTTAGTTGGTCCCAAAGTAGTCAGTACTGTACCAATGAGCGTATCATTTTTATTCTGGTACTGGTACGGATCGGTACCGATGTGTTTCAACGTACCGTTTCAGGTTTCCCAATATTTTTCAAATATTTTTTCATATATATAGCATATTTTTCGAGTTCTTTAATAAAATTTATATTATGTACACATGCAAATATACCTCTATTACAAACATACATATATATATATATATATGTTTATATGCAAATATAAAATTTAAAGTTATAAATATTTAATATCTAAAATTTTTAAACATAAAATAAATAAAATAAATTTAAAAATGTTTTAAAAGTGTAGTAAATTATTATTAATTAGGTTCAATAGCAAAATTTAATGAACATATATTTTTTAAAATGTAATTATATAAGATAAAAATGATCAAGACAAAAAAAAGCATTAGAAGTTGGTTTAAAAAATCAAATAAGTGAATTTTTTTTTTTAAAATAATCAAAATCATGTAACAATCGATACGGATTGATACGTACCGGTACTGACCAATACAAACTGGTATAGGCCGATATGACAAATACAAAAACCGAAACAGTACGATACTGGTACCATTTCGTTTTACCTTAAAATATGGTCCAATCAAAAGGAACCCAAAACTAATTTAAATAACAAAACAAAATATAAAAAATATCATATTAATTTTAATATTTGCAACTTTTAATTGTTTTTAATAGATTAATATTAATAAAAAGGTAAAATATTAAAATTTAGCATGTTAATTTAATATTTTATTAATTTATTATTTAAAAATAAATATTTAAAAAAATTTCTAAATTCCTTTATCACTTAATTTAATTAAAATGATAGCGAGACAAAAAGTCACAGAACGTTATTATATTAATTTTAATCTTTTCATATTCTATCCACTTAATTTAATTAAATTGATAGAAAGACAAAAAGTCACAAAACGTTATTATATCAATTTCAATTATTTTATATTCTATAAATTTATATAGTTAGATGTTAATTTAATTTTTTTAATAACATGGTATATATAATTAGATACGAGGTCAGTTTGTTTTTCCTATTTTTTTCAGTATGACGGTTATTTTAATTTGTAAGTTTTTTTTTATTTTCTTGATTTTTTTTTAGTTTTTATTCCAAAAAAAAAAGCAGGAATAGGTTGTTTATTAAAGAAAAAAATTAGACATTAAAATGCAATTATATATATTATTTAAGTATTTTTTTTAAAGGTGGCCGTGCAAAGCAAGGATAAAAAAAACGTCATTAACTATAGTTATAGATAATATTATTGTTAATAATAATAATAATATATGCTATACATTAAAAATTTTAAAAGTAATATTCCTTTATTTAAGGGTGAACTCAAGAATTTTGTTCAATAGAGTTAATAAATTAATACTTAATTCAAAATTTTAGTACGAAATTTTAAATCCGCAAATTCAATTTTTAAATCAATTTTTGTATGAGTTTACTTTGAATATTGTTGAATATTTTTCAAGATGATTAATTTTTTTAGTTAAATTTAATTGTGCCAATATATATTTGAATTTAAATTAATTTTCATTTAAATCCAAATCCAAATCCAAATCTTAATTATCCAAACAATGAATTTGAATTTATTTAAGAAATTTTTGATTCTCCGATACAATGAATTTTAAATTCATGAATTTGAAAAATCATAAATTTCAAATATAAAATTTTGAAATCCAAATACAAATTTAAGTTTCCAAACGCAACCTAGGAATATAGTGTAAATAAATGAGGTAAAATTGTAATAAAAAAAGAAGAGTGGATGACATCCTTGAAGGAGCTAAATGGCATGATGGTAAATAAATGGATAGGTGATAAGAGCAAGGACATGAGTCACCTACATGAGTTGGCATTTTTGGCCAATAGGAGCCATTCTTGGAGGCTAAGCTGGAGACCATTGGCTAGCCAATGGGTGGAAAACTTAATGAGGAAGGGGTGAATCCTATTGGCTAAAGCATGAGATGATGCCAAGTGGCTAAAAAAGATGACACTAGAAGCTAGTGGAAGGGTGATTTTCGGCCAAGCTGGTAATAGGCAAGGGAGGCGATATTTTTTTCATTCACTCACTCACTCTCATTTTGGAGGCTTAGGCAGTAGCTAAAAATCACTAAGGAGAAAAGGAAAGAAAGAGAGAAAGGAGGAGAAAGTTGAGAGGTTTTTTGAGAAACTTACCTAAGGTAGCTTTCTTTCTTTTCTTATTCATTGCTTTTCTATTCATTTCAAGCTCTTTTCTTCTTCTTTTCTATGTGACTTTCATCTTTTTTTATTCAAAATAAAAGGTTTTCAAAGAGCTTTTCTTCTTCTTTTCTCTTCTCTTTTTCAAAAGACAAAGTTTCACAATTTTTTTCCTCTTCTTTTAAGGTGGCCGAACCTTTGCTTCTCCTATTTGCCATATTTTTTTGCTTAATACTTTCATTTTTGATATATGATGTTTGTGGTCTATTTGGTTATTTGATGTAATTATTTATTTTTTTTTTGCTTCTTTAAAAAAGAAAAAGTTATGAGCTTGATGATCTTGGTTTCATCCAAGCGATGGTTAGGCCGAATTAACATCCAAGAGGCCAACCTTAAGCCAACCTTTGTTTACTTGCTTATCTATGCTTTTTTTGCTTATATCTTTTCATTTCCATGTGCATATTTGCTGAATATGAGTTTATTGTGGAGCATCCTTTATGTTGCATATTGTTTATTTAGGTTTGTTTGTTCCTCCTCACACACTACACGTGCATTTGCATAACATAAGCCCTTTACCCGAGTTTCGTCTTTTAGGTGGAAGTAAAGCAACTACGCTCTCGTGAGGTGTTAACCTCCGCATGGGCTAGCGAAACACTTACGGAGTACTAGACTACCTACGCTTTCGTGGGGTGATAAACTCTGTATAGGCCTGGGAAATACACTCTAACAAATTAAACCCGCTTTTATCGTGGTGCCTGACTAGCCTTCACCGACGACAGTGAGGAACAATTTGTAGCCTTTTAGAATCTAATGCAACCTCATATAGTGATCCTAGGCGAAGCCATGCCGGATTTCCGTTAGAGGTACCAAAGCTAGGAGCACATGGAAGAATGCTCCTTATCTTTTGCCATTTATTTCTTCATTCTGAATAAGCATTGTAGATCGGGCAACGATGAACGTACATCGCCCATAATAAATGTGATAATCCGCCCCAAAGGCACCGTGATGCCTAAATAAGTAGATACTATTGGGGCACATGTTCATTCATTTTCTCACTTTGCATGGATGATTTTACCCTTTTACTTGCTTTGTTTCTTTTTTCCACACATCATTTGTAATAATACCAAAACCTAGTGTTTTTGGGTCATTTTAAAAATTATTCTTTTTATACCATTTTAGGTATTTTTTAAAAAAATATAAGAGTTTTTATTCCATGATAATTTTTCTTCTTTGAAAAAAAAATCAAAAAAATAAAAGAGCGATATTAGGATCTTCTTTTTCTCGATCTTTTCATGGCATTTTGCATAACATTCATATTATTTGAGAAGTTGTAAATATCAAAATTCATCTCTTCAAGCATATTTTCATTTTGTACATTTCATGCATTAATCATCATTACATTCATGCATATAAGAATAGAGCATGTACATTCATAATTTTATTCTTGATAATAATGTCAATTTCATTTGCATGAAAGGGGTTTAAGATATGAGGAATGAATTGCAGGAACGAGTGTATGCTTTGGAGCTCAATCAAGAGGAATCTGGACATGAAATCCGGGAGGTGAAAAGGCAACTCGCCAAATTGATAAAGATGTTTGAGGATCTTAGTAAAGGTAAGGGGGAACTTTTTCAAGGCTCTTCATCGCCCCCGGATCAACCAAAACCACTAGATCTAAATCATACAACACCTACTGGATCTTGCACTTGTCAGTGCCATAAAGGATTGAACCTTAATGAAATTGTGGAATTGGTCAAATTGTGAAGCTAGGTGCTAAGGACAGAAACCTCAGATCCTGTACCGCCCCTGCAAACTATCCCAGATTTGAGTCAGTATCTTCGCTTTACTATCACCCCTTCGTCCGCTGGGACGACCAACACGAGGTCTCCGAGTTTTCACTCCATCGCCACAAATTGACTATAATTCGTACTTTTCCCTCATCAACCATCTCATCAAGCATCTGGGGTAAGAACTTCAAACTGTGAGCCACTTGTAAGGGTTCCGTATCCAAATCCATATCCTTACCATGTCGTTCCGCCACCTCTCCGTGCAAACATTCCGGTTCGAGTCTTCGTGCCACCATCAAATGCCCTGGCTTTTAGGCCGTGTGTGACCAAGTAGCAGCCCAAGAATAAGACTCAAAAGCAGTATGATTCCATTCCAATCAGCTACCAAGAGATTCTCCCTATATTGATTCGAGATCACTTGGTTGCCTGTGTACCATTGAAGCCCTTGCTACCACCATACCCCAGTGGTGTAACCCAAATGCAAGATGTTATTATCACTACGAAATTGCTAGGCATAGCATTGAAGACTGTGAAGCCTTCAAGAGGAAAGTGCAGTCTCTCATAGATATCAAGTGGTTCGATCCAACGACACTGGTTGAGAGAGGATTGGGAAAAGACAATTAGGACTGGGAAAGATTAATCTTTAATGATGAAGTAGGATTTCTTTTTTTTTTTTAGTAGCCGAATATTATAGCCTTAGGATGCTAGGAAAAATAAAGTGCTTGTAAAGATAGTTCTAACCACTGCTCAGATTTTGTAAACATGGTTTATATCTTGTGAACATTGACAAGTGAATGAATTGGTTATGCTTCAAATTTGAGAGATGTTGATGATTAAGTTCCTCCGATTCATATTTTCTCCGTGGTATCTTCCCTTTTTGCATTTTGCATCCGATCAATTATTTATCATACCATAGATTTCATTCATCCATTGATTTGCTCATTCATACATGCACCATGTTGGCATCAGGTTGCATTCATGAAATACATAGTCAGCATGATTTCTTTGTATATCCATGCATTGATTTGTTTACTCTTCACATGCATTATATTGACATCATTTTGCATTCATAGTGTATATGATCATTCATTGAAAATGCATCTGCAACATGCATGTTCATTCATTGCATATATCCATGTATTGATTTTTCTTATTCTTTACATGCATCATGTTGGCATCGTGATTGCATTTATAACATACATGGTCAGCATGTTTCTACTGTATATGTCTATAAATCACTTTGTTTATTCTTCACGTGCATCAAATTGCATTCATGGTCCATTCATCATGACACGCACTTGGAGGGATAAAACCGAAGTTGGCTTGGCTGTAAGAGTTTTTGAAGAAATTTCCATTTCAAATCAGAGGTATATGTAGTACTGAGCATCTTTGTGACATAGGCCAAAGCTATGGAGAGTGAACAAGTTGCCCGGATAGATAGAATAGAAAAGGCACAGGAAGAATTGCGAGAACAGTTGGCAAAATCTCAAGCAGAATCTAGACATCAAATGACTAAACTGATGGGGTTGGTGTCCACCTCAATCAAAGGAAAGGGATACACTGAAAACTAGGCCGCTAGAGAAGGGTCAGAGGCACAATGGGGTCAGAATGAGGTTGTAATGTTGGATGGCTAGTTTTTTCAAAACACACTTAATCCCGTCAACGTCCTGAACTTAGATGATCCAGCAAAACAGGCAAAATTGAAAATAGTTGCATTGAATGGGGTTGAGTTGGCAAATTCCCAAGAGAAATACCAGCTATTAGATGAAAGGCTCCAAGCATTAGAAATCACAGATGTATTTAGGAGTGTAGATGCAAACGAACGTTGTTTAGTCCCTGATTTAATCATTCCTCCTAAATTCAAGGTTTCCAACTTTGAGAAATATGATGGGACAATCGATCCGTCAGCCCACATCACTATGTTCTACCAAAAGATGACGGGCCATATGGATAATGATAAGCTTTTAATCCAGTGCTTTCATGATAGCCTCACCGGGTCAGCAATTAGGTGGTGAAATTAGTTGAGCAAGGATCAGATTCACTCTTGGATTGATTTGGCTAATGCATTTTTAAGCCAATACAAGCATGTGACTGATATGGTGCTTGACCATCTCACTTTGTAGAATATGGAGAAAAGGGTTACTGAGAGCTTCAAAGAGTATGCTCAAAGGTGGAGGAATATGGCCAACCAAGTATGACCGCCCCTAACTCAAAAGGAAACCACTATCTTTTTTGTGAATACACTGCGGGCCTCGTACTATGATAGACTTGTCAGCAATGCCACGAAGAATTTTTTGGATATGGTAATCTCCGGGGAAATAATTGAGAATGCCATCAAGACTAGAAAACTCGAAGGAGATAAAACATCTAATGCAGAGAGAAACAAGACACCGAAAAAGAAAGAGAAAGATGTACAAGCTATGGGAGGCTTTACCCCGTATCTTTAGGCCCCCTCATGCCAACGATCCTGTCATTCTATGAATAACATCTCCAAGGGTTCATACTTATACCCGATGGCCTCTCAAAATCCAGCAAATCTTCAGCCTCTTGTCAGCCAGAGAAAGCCAAAGAACATCCAAAAAAGAGATCGGTTTGAGCCACTCCCTTTGTCTTACTCTGAACTATTGCACCAGCTGGTCGAAGAGAAACTCCTCACTAAAGCTCCAGTGGAGCCTATCCAACCCCCATACCCGAGATGGTATGACGAAATGCATATTGTGATTATCATTTCAGGATTCAAGGACATTCCACAGAAAATTGCTTATGTCTAAAACGAAAGGTTCAAGCACTCATCAATAAAGGGAAGTTAGATGTGGGGAAGAAACAAAGGTCAAACAGCATGGAGAATTCACTGAATGAGAATGATGAGACCATTGTGGATGTCATAATAGGGGAGGAAGATGAAAAGGTCGAAAAGAGTACCCAAGAATAACTAGTTTGAATTATGGGAAAACATGTCAAGAGGAGAGTTTTTTATGCATGTAGTTCTATGCCTCTCGATAAAAACACTTGTCTTATGTTGACATCCATATCAAATAAATGAATTTTGAATGTTTTTGTGTTTATTGTGTTTTAACAATAATTTGAATGTGCAAAAAAACATTAAGGAAGTTCTAATAATGGACAAGTCTCGAGAATATTGATGATCATTGTTAGAAATGACCCAATACCCTTCTCCATCTCTTTTGGGTTTTCCTACGCCTAAATCCCTTGAATCGAGACCACCTGAAAGACCTAATGCTTCAAGGAATATGAATGATTGAACTTCATAAACTATTGTCACTAAGCAAAGATGTAGATCCTAGTCTAGGATATGAGCAAAGGAACGATATTTTTGCAAAAAAATTTCAAGCTTTTTGGAAACTCAAACAAACGAGACATTCTTTTAAGAATCTAGATTGCGGTAATTTGATGTGTGTCAAGGTTGTGCCAAAACCATTCACAACTTTTCAAATAACCATAAAACACCAATTGCCCAAGCATCACTTCATGATTCACACCTCGGGGCACAATGACTAAACCAGATTATCCCATATCCTAGGAAAACCTATTTTTAGGTCATATTTTCCTTGTCACTTCAAACAAACCCAAGATTGAAACTCAACCTTTTCAATAGAGACCTAGACTTGCAATGTTCCTCATAATGATACAAATTCTCATGATTAATCAAATTAGGGAATCATATGTGGAAATGATGGATATATGGTGAATAAGGATGGAATTAATGCATGAATCAATGGGGCATGTGACAAAAAATGAGAAAGAAAAAAAAAGGAAAAATTGTGATATCATGCATATGAGAATTCGGATAATTCCGAAGTGCAAAATGAAATTTTGATTATCTATTCCCCTTGGGGATTGCTTTTCAATGAGAATGTTTGTGCTTTATATGAGAAATGGACATCTTTCATATCCCTTTCACAAAAAGAAATTATCCATAGTCACCCGTTTTGAGCCGAAAGAATTCTTTCTTCTTTGAACCCTGATCAAGGATCACCCTCTACACTGAGGGGGCAAATGTGAGGAAATATCTTCTCAAAGATCACAGAGAAATGACTCCTAACTCTAAGACAGATACAAAGCAAATTGAGCTCCCAAATAAATACGGGCTCACTCTGTCGAAATGAAGATGTAGAAAAGATGGAGAAATAAAAGCCAAGAACAAGACAAAAAGAATAAAAAGGAAAAGAAAAAAAAATGGCGAAATGAAAGCCAAGAACAAGACAAAAAGAAGAAAAAGGAAAAGGAAAAAATGGCGAAATGAAAGCCAAGAAACAAAACAACAAAGAAGAAAAAACACAAATGAAAAATGTGTGAAAAATGATGGCGAAATGAAAGCCAAAAACAAAGAAGAAAAGAAGCAAAAGTCAAAAGAAAGAAAGGAAAGTCCAAAAGGGACAAATGCTTCAAAGGGAATTTTCCTCAAGAAATAATCCTTGATCTGATTACCCTCAAACACATATTTTTGGGCCTATTTATCCTTTCTTTCTGAACCCTGAACCTTGGCCTACATTACGTTCTTTAAAAGTCCATTTTGATCAAGCATGAATATTTAACTTGAAGTGTTTTTCATTAGATTTTATCCCATCACATCGAATTATCATTTCACTATGGAAGCATTTAGAATTCTCAAGTGCATGGTAGAACAAAAAAAAAAAGAAGAAGAAGAAAAAATGGAAAAAATGGGACTCTAGGGCGAAAACCCAAAAATGGGCGGTCTAGAGTAAAATGGAATTTTTGATACCGATGCCAAAACAAAAGAAGAGGCCATCTTGAAGAAATCGAGGAACATCTAGGAATTCCTGAACTTCCTAAACTGTCAGCTTTCATTTGGAGGATTGACTTCAAAAAATTAGACTTTTTCCCTCCAAAATCAACTTTCCAGTTTGAACAGCCCGGCTAATCTTGACGCTTGTCAAAATGCCATGATTTGGAAACTAAAAGAATGTTGAATTTGTTTGATTCTCAAGGAATTCGTATTTTATAAAACCTGTTTCATTTATGAGCCTAGAAGGGACATATATTTTTGTTGTGAAGTTTTCTTCGATCAACCAAAATCCTGTTGTATCAATGTAGACACCTAATTTTGTCCGGACCACTAAAACAGGTATGTTTTCTTCCTAAATTGATGTTTCAGAATGTAAAAAGACTTTTTTCATCC
The DNA here is from genome assembly GCA_030761205.1 of Fremontodendron californicum. Lineage (NCBI taxonomy): Eukaryota > Viridiplantae > Streptophyta > Magnoliopsida > Malvales > Malvaceae > Fremontodendron > Fremontodendron californicum. The sequence goes on from JAULJL010000032.1 coordinate 8,631,705, forward strand.
TGCAGGTGGTACTCCGAGACTTAGTTTAAAGGGGCGAGCATAAAAAGTCAAACTTGAAAAAAGTCAACCCCGAAAAAGTCAAACCCAAAAAGTCAACTACTGAAAAAATAAACCCACTTTCAAAATCAATATTTTAAGCTCAATTGAAAAATGGCAAAAGAATTTTGATAATCCGAGGTCTACATCAAAAGATATGGAGTTCGAAAGTTGGGATTTGGAGATTCAGTAGAAAGAAAACCCTAATTCGAGAAATTTGGGGAAAAGTGCTTAAATGGTCGAATTGGTCAAAATTGAAGGTTCCAAATGAAAGATAAGCACTGACTAGGGGTAATGGAGAAGCCACTTGAAAGATAAACTGAAAGAAAAGTCAATCCGGGAGAAAATCGAGAATTAGGGTTTTTGGTGGATTTCGGTGAAATCGGGAAGAATCATAGAAATGGCCCGACTTGGTATAAACAAAGCCCCCAAAGGGATAGCCCAAGGCTCAACATGAAGAAAATCTGAAAATCGAACTTGTTTTGAGCAAAACCGGGTTTCGGAGGCAAAAGGGCAAAATTGGAAAATTTGGGAAAAATAGCAAATGGACTCCGAAAATTTTGAAAATTTTCAAATCTCATTCTTAAATCATTTTGAAGAGATTGGTGAAAGAAAATCTTGATTCGAGTTCGTTAGCAAAATGGCCAAATCCCGAGCTTCTAATGCAATAATTAAAGAAGGAAAATCCCAGAAAAATAGCAAATGAGCTCCAAATCTTCTAAAAATTTGCAAATCTCATTTTTAAATTATTTGGAAGAGATTGACGAAAGAAAATCTTGATTCAGAGTTCGTTTGCAAAATGGCAAAATCCAGGGCCTCTTATGCAATAATTCAAGAAGATAAATCCTGAAAAAATAGCAAATGGACTCCAAAAATTCTGAAATTTTACAAATATCATTTTTAAATTATTTGGAAGATATTGGCGAAATAAAATCTTGATTTGGAGTTTGTTTGCAAAATGGGTAAATCCTGGGCCTCCTATGTAGTAATTCAAGTAGAAAAATCCCGAAAAAATACCAAATGAGTTCCAAAAATTATGAAAACTTCTAGATCACACTTTTAAATTATTTGGAAGAGATTGGTAAAGAAAAATCTTGATTTGGAGCTCGTTTAAAAAATGGAAAAACGTAGGGGCATAAAGGGCATTTTTGGAAGAAAAATCCAAATAAATAGCAAACAGACTCGAAAAATTTTGAAAACTTTCAGAATTCAATATTTTATTATTTTGAAAGTATTAAAAAAATAAAATTTGAATTTGAAGTCCGTTTGCCATTTATTTGCATCCGGGGGGCGAAACGGTCATTTCATCCAAGCAACCGAAAAGGGCTTCTTTTGGCCTTTCAAAAAATCAGACTTGGGCTGGAAGAGAGAAATGCTGGACTGCCAAGGCCCAAAGGAAGGAGGAAGCTTCTGATTTTTCAATCAAATGGCCAAGGATTAAGAGTTAGTTAGAGATTCTTTTTGATCAAGCCATTGTGATTAAGCCATATAGGCCAGGAGAGAGTTTCAACATTATTCTTGAATAGCTGTAATTATGGACAACTGATATGCTAATATAAGGGTGATAATTTCATGATTTTTCACCTTGAATCACTAGCCCTTGGATGGAAGTTGGTTGGAATCAAAATGACAACATCCTAGGGGAGGAGATAGATAAAATTCTGCCAGCATTAAGGGGAGGTGCAGAATTTTCATTTTCAGACTTTAATTTTGCTGATTTCTCTTAGTTTTTCTTAGTTTTTCTCTCCTTGGTTGAAAGCAAAAAGAAAAAAGTTTAGAAAATAAAGGAAAGTTTGAAGAGATAAAGCTTGAAATATAGCTTCTTGAGGTTGCTCTTGAGCACCAACTCTTGCACTTTCTTGATTTTCCATTCTTTTTTTTTTGCTACTTTGATTACTATTTGGTGAGTTTCCTTTTTAAATAAATGTTTTTTTTATTGTTCTTCTTAAGTTCTTTCTTCATCTCTTTCTTAAATATTTTTTTTTACAATTTTTTTTTTTTTACATTTTTCTCACCATGGCCGAATGGCCTACATTTTTTATTAAGGTTGCTATTTTGTTTATTTTGTATTGTTATTTATGTTATTTTATTTAATCTTGATGTTTTAAGTGTTATTCTACTTCATACTTGAGTCATATTTTAATTTGGTTGCTTTGTTTGTTGCCATTTATGATTTAAATATCATGTTCTTGCATTTTTAATTTTTTGTTTTCATAATGTTTAAATTTGTTGATGTTTTATATTTAGTATATCAAGTGTTTGTGAAAATGCTTGTGTTGTGTTTGCATGATTTGAGTTTTATATTTTAGTTGAGCATGTTAGTATATCAAGTATTTGTGAAAATGCTTGTTTGGTTTTAGTATTTCTACTTTGTGTTTGCATGTTTTGAGTGTTATATTTTAGTTGAGCATGTTAGTATATCAAGTGTTTCTGAAAATGCCATGTTTGTTGGAGCTTGAGGCCATTCGGCTACTCCATGTGTTTTGCATTGTATGTTGCATTTTTGCTATGTTAGTTGATAGGTTAGCATTTGCATGACATTTGATTGAGTATTTAGTTTAAGTATATCAAGTGTTTGTGAAAATGCCATGCTTGTTAGGAACTATAGGCCATTCGGCCACTCCTTGTATTCTAGCATCATGGTTGCATTTTTGCTATGTTAATTGATAGGTTAGCATTTGCATGATATTTGGTTGAGTTTTTAGTTTAAGCATGCCTTGTGTTTGTGAAAATGCCATGCATATTTTAGTTATTAGGTTTGGTTTATTTTCCATGCATGTTCATGCATTTTAGACCTAGGTTGCATTAAATGCCATGCAAGTTCATTTAGGTCTAGGTCACTATATGGATGCCATGCATTTTTTCGTGACATTTAGGTTTAAACTCATGCATTTCATGCATCATATTTGCTGTAATTTTTCATGCATTTCATGTTCATGCCACTTGACTAATGACTTGAGCCAATTAATGGTTCAAAGTCATGCTCTCTTGAGCACACTTGTAGAAAATTAAAGTTTGTCAAATTGATTATTCTACCTTTGTGATTTTTTTTACTTAGCCAATTTTTATCTAACTTTTATAAAGTCCTAGCTACTGTTTGTGAGTCATTTTTTGAGTCTTAAATATTTTTACTTTGATTTTTAAATGATTTTATCAAAGGCAAAAATGTTTTTTGGCAAAACAGTTTTTTTTCACCTAGTACTCTTACTTTCCCGATTTTTTTGGGCATTCATCTTTAATTAGAAAATTAAGCTGATTGTTTTCCGTGTCGTTTAACATATTCTGAGTCTCCAGTAATTTTTTCAGAATTTTTTTGAATTTTTAAAAATAGGGTAAACAATCGTGGCTTAAAACTGGACAGTGGAGTCAGAATTGAATTTGGAGGAAAATCATTTTTCTGTTTTGGTTAAGTTACTAAGAGGGGGCTGATTAGGAAGGTTAGCTACTGACTTAGGGTAGTTTTTAAGCCTTTTTAAACTCTAAAAATGAATTTTTAAGTCTCGGGTTAAGGGTGGTCAAGTCCGGGATTTTAAACTTCGGAAATTAGAGCCATTTAAAAAAAGATTTAGCCTAGTTTTTATTTTTAATTCAAGCTTTTCAAAATTGTTTTCAAACAATCACAAAGTATTTTGGTTTTAGAATATTTAATTTTACATATTTTCCTAAGGTAACTGGATATCATTTTAGGTATACGGATTTCCTTAATTAAAGGAAAAAATACATTTTCATGCATTGCATTTTCCATATTCATGCATTTTATATAATATGTGATTTTTGCTATGATAATTTTTATGATATTGTTATGATTTTGAGTTATGTTACATTGTTTATTATATGATTTGGAATATTTCATGATATCCTATGCTTTTTATTTAATTATTTTTTTTGTTTGTCATATTATTTAGCATATGCTATGTTCATGCATTATTATTTTCATTTTTTTTTTCATGCATATTATATGATAGCATTATTTTATATTCTATGTCATTTAAATCATATGTCATATCATTCATATTTGCCATGTCATTTAAATTATTTCATTTCATATAGAATATATTATGTTACCTAGGTAATTTTATTTCATATAGAATATATTATGTTACTTAGGTCATTTCATTTCATTTAGACTTAGGATATTACATTTCATATAGAATATATTATGTCACCTAGGTCATTTCATTTCATTTAGAGTATTTCATTTAGACTTAAGATATTACATTTCATATAGAATATATTATGTCACCTAGGTCATTTCATTTCATTTCATTTAGAATATATCATGTAACTTAAGATATTTCATTTCATTTAGAATATGCTAAGGCATTTAAATTATATCATGTCATTTAGGATGCACTATATTATTTAGATTTTGCCATGTCATTTTATTTATGTCATGCATATACATATTCATATCTTTTAAAATATTTTCAAAAAGATAATGATTTTTCAATAAAAAAATAAAGATATTCCCGAGTTAAAATAATTCTTGAGTTCTCTACCGGGTTTGCTAGATGGATTATCATCAATTATCATTAATAAAGGAATATATTTCTTTCAAAAAAAAAAAGAGAATGATTCGGAAAGTTTTCCAAAAATAATAAAAATTTCTATATTTTGCCACGTTTGTTGGGGAATATAGGAAAATTTTGAATTTATAAATTCTGGATCATTTGCAATTAAAAATGGAATTATTTTTCTTTAAATTGGGAATTAACTTGAAATACTAAATTTAAAACCAACTTTTTACCGAGACTTGAGATAACACACGATTAATAAGGTACCGTTTTATACGGGCGTTGTGGGGGTGCTAATCCTTCCCCACACGTAACCGAGTCCCGAACCCGTTTCTTTGATTTCTCTGGAACGCAGACTTGAAATTGGTTTTTAAAATGTTTTAATTAATTTTTAAAATATTTTATAAAATCGGTTTTAATAGGTGGCCGATCACACCTAGCTAAAAAAGATTGGTGGCGACTCCATGTCTTTTTCAAGGTCATTTTCAAAACCTTCATTTTTCTAGAGGAATTAAGTCGAATTTTCCTCAGTTTTTTTTATGTCACGCTTAACGAATAATAAAGTCTTGCGATGAGACTCGTTATATTTTAGGTTGCGACAATCAAGCCTTTCAATTCAAGTTGAAAAACCCAAATTGACATTCAGAAAAATTCCTAACAGTAATCATCAGTCTTCAAGAGGTTTGTACATCACACACTGTGGGGTTAATATATTTGGCTCAGAAGTTGTCATTAAATGAGCAATTTTTTTTTTATTTCAAAACGGGTAAACAAATAATTTTTTTTTTTTGAAATAACCATTTTTGATGTTTACATGAGACAAGGGTTTTTCTAACCAAAGGTATGGGACTACTGAGGTAGATATTGACTCCTGAAAATTGAAGAAGGAATGAATATCCGGCTCAGACTTCTATCGATAAAAGTTTGAAAACAATTGGGGCAAAGAGATATCCAAAGACTGAAAAGGAAATGATCTCTATATTTGGCTCAGAAGTTGTCATTAAATGAGCAATTTTTTTTTTAAAAATGGGAAAACAAATAAAAATATTTTTGAAATAACCATTTTTGATGTTGACATGAGACAAGGGTTTTTCTAACCATAGGTATGGGACTACTGAGGTAGATCTTGACTATTGGAAATGTGAAGAAGGAATGAACATCCGGCTCAAAATTTTGTCGAGAAGAGTCTGAAAACAATTAGGGCAAAGAGATATCCAAAGACTGAAAAAGAAATGATCTCTTATGGGGCATGAGTATTCAAGATACACTCTGATTTGAGAAGGAAAGGCTAAGCCAAAATCTAGAAAAATAACCGGGGATGTTGGTTTCATTCATGAGCACTTACCTCTTTATCGAGCTTTGCATCTGCACCGTGTCAGCAAGCAGTTGCATCATTCATGGGTACTTGCATTTGCACTATTCCATGAGCATCTACATTTTACCATTACAGTTACATCCTTAATGGATATTCTGCATTTGCGTCATCTCAAGCAATTGCATCATTTCTAGGATCATTGCATCTTCATTAATTGTATGGTAACTGCAATTACACCATTCATGGACCACTTACATGAACACGATTAGTAGGGGCATCTGCATCTTTTCATGAAGTATTTGCATCATTATTGATATAGGCATTCGCATCAGTTAGAAGCATTTGGCACATTGCTAATTTTCGCATTTGCATCAAGAAGCATTTGCTTCTTATTCAATATCTGCATCTGCACTAAGAAGCATTTGCATCAATCATAGACATTTGCATTTGCACCATGAAACATTTGCATCTTATTCAATCTCTGCATCTGCATCAAGAAGCATTTGCATCAATCAAAGACATTTGCAGTTGTACCATGAAGCATATACATCTTGATTAATCTCTGCATTTGCATCAAGAATAGGGATGGCAATGGAGCGGGGCGGGGCGGATTTTGCAGTATCCGCCCCCGCCCCGCCATAGCACTGCTCTGCCCCGCCCCCCGCCCCGCTCCGCCGTGGATGTTGAAATTTCAATACCACTACCGCCTCCTTGGATGTGGTTACATCCATAACTGCCCCGCCCCGCTCCGCCCCATTTGATATTTATTAATTATTTTTATTTTTTTCAAATAATAAAGCATTATAAAAAAAATTTAATATAAATTCAATATAAACATGTTTCTAATCTAGGAAGAAAAAAAAATAAAGTATTAGGTTTAAGTTTTTAAAAAGAAAAATAAAAATAATAAGTTTAATTATATAATTTTATTATTCTTTTAAAAGTTAAATATTTAAGGGTAAAATTGTAATTTCAGTATTCGGGGCAGGGCGGTGCGGAGCAGGCAATTATCACAACTGCTCCATCCCCGCCTTTCAAACAAAAAAAACCACACCGCCCCGCTCCGCCTCCATTGTTCAAAAAAAAAAACCTCTCCATTCGGATCGGATCGGTTCGAAATCCATCGGTCATCGGGTTTTGCCATCCCTAATCAAGAAGCATTTGCATCAATCGAAGATATTTACACCATGAAGCATTTGCATCTTCTCTCAAAACCTTCAGGTAAACTTTCAACACATTTTCAGAAACCGTGGATAGGTCATCCGGACACCATATTCATAAAATACCCCTGGCTTCACCAAATCTCTTATTGACCTTTGGCTTCCCCCAGGTAATCTCATAGAAAATAACCCTGGCTTCACCAGATCTCTTCTTCACCCAGGTCTTTCTCGACCTTCAGTTTCACCCAAGACATTCCAATGTCTGGCTTCATCTAGATCTTTCTCGACTTTCGGTTTCACCCAAGTCATTTCAATATCTGGCTTCTTCCAGATCTTTCTTCGACTTCTGGTTTCTCCCAAGTCAACTCATTTGAAAATTATCTATGGTTTCGCCTAAATAACTTTTCGACTTCTGGTTCCGCCCAAGTCATCTTATCTGAAAATTATCTATGGTTTCGTCTAGATAACGTTTCGACTTCTGGTTCCGCCTAAGTCATCTTATCTGAAAATTATCTATGGTTTTGCCTAGATAACTTTTCGACTTCTGGTTCTGCCCAAGTCATCTTATCTGAAAATTATCTATGGTTTCGCCTAGATAACTTCTCGACTTCTAGTTCCGCCCAACTCAACTCATTTGAAAATTATCTATAGTTTCGCCTAGATAACTTTTTTACTTCTGGTTTCGCCCAAGTTATTTATCTAAAAATTATCTATGGTTTCGCCTAGATAACTTTTCGACTTCTGGTTCCGCCCAAGTCATCTTATCTGAAAATTATCTATGGTTTTGCGTAGATAACTTTTCGACTTCTGGTTTCGCCTAATTCATCTTATCTGAAAATTATCTATGGTTTCGCATAGATAACTTTTCGACTTCTGGTTCAGCCTAAGTCATCTTATCTGAAAATTATCTATCGTTTCGCCTAGATAACTTTTTGACTTCTGGTCCCGTCGAAGCCATCTCATTTGAAAACTATCTATGGTTTCGCCTAGATAACTTTTCGACTTTTGGTTTTGCCCAGGTCATTTCAATTTCTGGTTTCGCTAGTAAAATCACACCAAGATGAGGTATGGCCCCGAGACTTTCGTCGAGGTATTTCCTTCTCTTGCAAATCGAACTCGTTTCCTTAAGATGGGTCGAGCCTTGATTAGTCAAGGAACTCAATTGCAGGACAAATTTATTTTGTTTTATTTACAGTTTGCAAAAATGAAAAACCAAAAAATGATGAATGAAAAATGGAAATTTCCCCTTCTTATCCTGCACACGTGATTTCACTAACCGAACAAAATTATTGTCTATTTTATCTTTGCCTGATTCCTAATTCTCAGCAATAGTCAAAAAGGGGCAGCTGTAGACACCTAATTTTGTCCGGGCCCCTTAAACCAGGCAATTTCTCCTTTCAACTTCCTGGAACGCAAAGAGACTTCCACCATTCCATAGATAAGTCCCCAAGACTTTGTTTCGAAGGTCAGCACAAAAAGTCAACTCAAAAAAAGTCAACATCAAAAAGTCAATCGCTAAAAAAGTCAACTCCCAGTCAAAATCAAGAATCGAAGTTGAATTGAGCAATGGCGAAAGAATTTTGATAATCCGAGGTCTACAATGAAAGATATAGAGTTCGGAATAGAGATTGTGGAAATTCAGTGTAGGGGAAGACCTAATCCGGCAAATTTGGGAAAAACTACAGAGATGGCCTGATTCAGTGAAATTGAAGCCCCTAGTTGAGAATGAATAAACAAAAATAGCCCAAGGCCCAGTTTGAAGTGGATCCCAAGGAAGAGTCGGTTAGAAAAAAATGAAAAAAGAGAAAATTCCCGTTATTAAAAAAGGGAAAACTAAATCGGAGGGGAATTTGATCATAAAAATTGGGCTTTTCGGATCAACTCAAATTCAATATAAGACAAAGACAGTGGAAAAAGAAAATTCAAAAATCGGACCCGTTTTGAGTAAAATCGAGGTTTCGAAGGTTAAAGGGCAATATTGGAAAATACCAAAGAAAATTCTGGGAAAAATAGGACCTGAGCTCAGAAAATTATGAAAACTTCCAAATCTGAGTTTGACATTTTTTCGAAAGCACTAGAGAAGAAAATTCTAGAATCGGAGCTCATTTGGAAAAAGACAAAGTTCAGGTACATTAACCCGAAATTCCGAAAGAAAATTCCGAGAAAAATAGCAAACGAGCTCGAAAAATTATGAAAACTTCCAGATCTGAGTTTTATAATTTTTGGAAGCTATTGGTGAAAAAAAAATCCGAAATCATGTGTTATTTAGGTTAAAAAATCAATTCATCCTAATAAATGAATATTAAACATGTGTTATGCAATCCATGTCTAACACTAAACTCCCTTTTCCAAGTTATATTTAGGTTAACAAATCAGTTTAATTGGTGATCAAGCAATTAAAAGCATTAAGTACAAGAATGCATAAACAACTCAACAAACCATTAAATCAAGCTAGAGAGAGAAAGTAAATTTAAACTATGTGTTGAGTTCCATTGAAATCCTAGTAAAAGAAAATTAGTTCATGATAATTAATGAAAACAAATATTCAAATAAGTTCACCATCATCAACAAGACAAGAAAAATAAAGAAGAGAAAAGAGAAACTAAGAGTTGTCAATTCTTGAATCTTGAATCTTCCAATCTTTTTAAGAGCTTTTGATGGCAACTATCTCTTGAGAGAATTAGGCTTTTAGACATCCAATCCCCCTTTATTCTGACCTAAAAGAGTCTTATTTAAAGTGTCCAAGGCCTCTTGGAGTCCGAAACTTCGCTGCCAAGTAAACAGGTAAGTTCTTCAAAATTTATGTTTTTTTTATACGGTTATTGTTCATGACCTGGCGCCGCGGCACCACCTTCACTGCCTCCTCACCACCACGTCGCGGCGCCAACTCCTCTGTCTGGTTCGAGTTGGTTTCGCTGTTTTCTTGTACTTTGTTCACTGTTTTGATTGGGAAAACCTCGTTCGATTTTGACGAGTCTTACACCGTTGGAAAGGTATGGAAGTCAGATTCAAAAGTCAAGAGGGATTTTTCTCAAATGAAGTTTTTAAGATCAATTTTTTCTTGAAAGAAACTCCGGAGGTCGAATCTGCCTGCTCATTGCTTTGCACCATTTTTCATCGTTTTGCACCTCGAAACTCTACATCACCTTGGACCTATAAAAACACATAAATAATAATTAAATAACTATTTTAAACATAAATGGATAAATAAAATAAATATAAAAACATCTAAAACCAATCAAATCCTAATAAAAGCGTCAAAGACTTAGCCAATTTAAATGCATAAAAGGTGGCAAAATAACTATATTACCTATAGTTATCGCACCTCCAAACTTAAGATTTTGCTAGTCCTCAAGCAAAACAAAACAAACTAACTAAATAACCTAACACAAAACATTACTCAAGATAAATGCACTCAAACAATGATTTCTTAATTTTCCTCATAAGTTACCTCAAAATCTTGATTCAAAGTAGCATGCTAAGATCTTATCTCCATAAACATGTTAAGGTCTGAAATCCATCTATTAAGTATGAGTTTTACTGACTTTTGGTAAGAATTAAAAGGATTTGAAAGCATGAACAAGAAAATGGGAAGAAAAAGCAAACAGAGGAAGTTGAGCATGCTTACTGTTCGGATTTTTTGGGTTCGGCACACTGGGTTTGTATTTTTTTGATATTTTTCCTAGCAACTAGACTTCAATAAGAGAATTTGGGTTTTTGAATCACCCAAAACCGATAAGCGGTTAAAAAGCTAAAATTCGGTGAAGTTGGCTGTTCTGTGTTGACCCCTGTTTCAAATTTGATTAAGATTTTGTTTTAATTGTCTAATTTAGTTATTTTCTTCACAAATTAGACTTATTTATTGAAATAAACCAATTGGAATCACTTTAAAATTCCTTACGAAACTCAAGTTATGATTTTCTAATCTAGCTTGATAGTAAGGAATTTATTGCTTAAGAGAAATATAGTACTAAATGATGGTTATGGACTATGAAAATCTCTAAGGCATGGAGTACTAGAAAGGAATTTGATAAAGACATGAATATGGAGTTGAATTATGGAGAAAATGATTATGGAAATGATATTAAAAATTAAGGATATGTTGTTTTGAGTATGAGAAATTAGTATTGACTATGGGGTAGATTAATGGGACTTAAGTTGCATTCATAATTGTGTAATGCTTTGAGCATGTATAGATACTAATTATTGTTAATCTCTAGGCCACGTAGATCCGACGTCACTTGTGGATCCTGAAGTTTCAGATCGAGGTGTACAGTGAGATCATCTCAAGGATTTTGAGTAGACGACAACTATAGTTATTTGAAATTTCTTTAATTATAATTATATATATATATATATTTTAGCATGATATTTATTTTACGTATTAAAGGTATATATGATATATAATCATATGAATTGATTTGTTATTGAAGTACATTTATTTCAAGAAATATTATATCGAGTAAGTTGGTTGATTTATGAAATATGATTATACATAGAATTTGACGTACATGGTTTTGGCTCCACCTGACTTAATGTATGAGATTATACCCTTGATCGGAAAACGGGAGCTGCGTGCTACGCCTTTGTGGCGGGAGCCACCTCCAAAGTCCCAATTTCGTGATATTAGCCAGGGGTATGGGAGCTGCGTGCTACGCCTTTGTGGTGGGAGCCACTTCCAGAGTCCCTATCCCTTTATATTAGCCTTTTTGGGGCACATCATAGCGACACATATTCCTTTGCGGCGTCCTATGGTGGTATTGGCCTTTGGGGCCGGCTACTAGTATGCCTACATGGATATTGCCTGGTTATTTCATGGATGTATTCTTATGCATGACAGTAAGTTGGAGCCCAACTATACGTAACTTGATTTACTTTACAGATTTTATACATTGATTTATTATTATAATATTGTTATACATTTGAAAACTTCGCTACATCTTTGAATTAGTCATTATGGTTTTACTATTATTTATTTTGAAAATGTCAATTATGCTTTACAGGTTACCATTATAGTTTTCACACGCTTTGAATGTTGTCTACTCATTGAGATATTCATATATCTCACCTCTTCTTATTTCTCATTTTCAGGTCACAGTTAGGTGTCTTGATTGCTGCCTTCCTCTACTCTCCGCTTCAAGAGTATATTGACGTGGTGGGCATCATATCTAAATTTCTAGAAGATTTGATCTCTTGATGTTTTTATCTAGTAAACCTTGCTGAGATAGGTTTACTTCTGGATATATTATATATATTTGAAGATATGAGACAATAGATCAATACGTTTTGACTTGAGCATAAATTGATCATAGATAATTTTTGAATATGCATGGATATATGTGATAATAGTATTGAGAAATATTGCTGGTTGAGGATATGAATTGAGTGTTATTTGCAGGAGGGTTATAGTTGAGATAGAAAGGAAACTCTGTCGGACTTTAGGTAGATTATTCAGATAGGGTGTTTCATATTACCCTAAATTTTGTCAGTTACGTGCGGGGAAGGATTAGCACCCCCACAACACCCGTATAAAACGGTACCTTATTAGTCGTGTGTAATCTTGAGTCTCAGTGAAAAGTCGATTTTAAAATTTGGTGTTTGTAAATAATTCCCTTAAAATTCATATTTTATTTTGAAAATGATCCGGAATTTACTAGCACAAAATTTCCCATATTTTCCGATAGACTAGGCAAAATAAGGAATTTTTACTTGATTTTGAAATCCTCCAAATCACTTTTTTTTTTTTAAAATGATATTCCGTCATTAATGATAATTGATGATAGGCTCCCCGACAGACCCAGCAGAGAACTCATGAATTATTTTTACTCGGGAATAATCTTGATTTATAAAAAAAAATATTATTTGTTTTCCATGTATTTGAAAAATTATTGAGAACAAACATGAGTATGCAAAAATGTTACTAAGATAAAAATGAAATCAACATGCTTATTTATCATGGCATGGTAAGCATTTTATTATGGCATGGTACAAGAAATAATGACATGCTAAACATGGCAAAAGTTTAAGACATAGCATAAAGAAATGAATGTCATGTGAATGAAATCGACATAACAAACAAAATGACATGGCATAAGAATGAATGTCATGTGAATGAAATCGACATGGCAAACAAAATGATATGGCATGAGAATGAATGTCATGTGAATGAAATCAACATGGAAATCAAAATGACATGGCATATGAATGACACGGCATAGGAATGAATGTCATGTGAATGAAATCGACATGGCATGTGAATGACATGACATAATAAATGACATGGCAGTGAATGAATGACATGGCATGTGAATGACATGGCATGTGAATGACATGGCATAATGAATGACATGGCATAATGAATGAAATGGCATGGCATAATGAATGACATGGCATAATGAATGACATGGCATGTACATGAATGCCATGGCATATGAATGACATAGCATGCGAATGACATGGCATATGAATGACGTGGCATGTACATGAATGACATGGCATGTGAATGACATAGCATATGAATGACATGGCATGTGAATGAATGACATGGAATATGAATGACATGGCATAATGAATCTCTAGGTAATATAGTTATTTTTCCCACCTTTTATGCATTTAAATTGGCTAAGTCTTTGACACTTTTATTAGGGTTTGATTAGTTTTAGATGTTTTTATATTTATTTTATTTATCCATTTTATGTTTAAAATAGTTATTTAATTATTATTTATTTGTTTTTATAGGTCCAAGGTGATCTGGAGCATCGAGATGCAAAACGATGAAAAACAGTACAAAGCAATGAGCAGGCAAATTCAACCTCCGGAGCTTGTTTCAAGAAAAACTTGATCTTAAAGACTTGATTCGTGAAAACTCCCTTCTTGACTTTTGAATCTGACTTCCATACCTTTCCAACGGTGTAAGACGCGTCAAAGTTGGATGAGGTTTTCCAAGTCAAAATAGCTGACAAAGTACGAGAAAATGGCTTGAACTAGACAGAGGAGTTGGTGCCACAGCGCTAGGCCGTGGTGCTGAGGAGACAGTGAAGGTGGTGCCAGCTTATGAATAGTAACCATAAAAAAATGTAAATTTTGAAGAACTTACCTGTTTGCTTGGCCGCGAAGTTTCGGACTCTAGGAGGCCTTGGACATTTTAAATATGACTCTTTTAGGTCAGAATAATGGGGGATTGGATGTCTAAAAACGTAATTCTCTCAAGAGATAGTTGCCATCAAAAGCTCTTAAAAAGATTGGAAGATTGAAGATTCAAGAATTGACAACTCTTAGTTTTCTCTTTTCTCTTCTTTATTTTTCTTGTGTTGTTGATGATGGTGAACTTATTTGAATATTTGTTTTCATTAATTATCATGAAATAATTTTCTTTCACTAGGATTTCAATGGAACTCAACACATAGTTTGAATATACTTTATCTCTCTTGCTTGATTTAATGGTTTGTTGAGTTGTTTATGCATTTTTGTACTTAATGCTTTTAATTGCTTGATCACCAATTAAACTGATTTGTTAACCTAAATATAACTTGGAAAAGGGAGTTTAGTGTTAGACATGGATTGCATAACACATGTTTCATATTCATTTATTAGGATGAATTGATCTGCAAGAAGGGTAGGAATACACTTACGTGTCATGTGTAATCAGTTTTAGAGTCTAAGCTTAATGAGTTCTTCTTTGACTCAATTATCATAGGAATATAGTTAATTGGTTAAGAGGGATATTTTTATAAGACCATTGGAAGAGCCTTATAAATAGGTTAGAACTCTAGGTTAACAACTCAAGATCATTAATCAAGTGAAGAGGTAGAGAAAGATTCAAGCAAAGTGTTGACGGAAGTTGTAATCCTAGGCTTTTATAATCAATTGAATTCATCCTTTTTTATTTACTTGCTTTTAATATTAGTTTCTTTTAATTTAGTTTTTGATTATCATCTTTAATTCGTTGTTTAGATAAGATTAAGTTGTGTTAATTTTAGTACTTAGCAAATTTAGTAGCAATTCCTCGTGGGTTCGACTCTTTACTTTTCATTATATTACTTGTTACGATATGTGCACTTGCGTGGTGAAAATCGACAACACGTTTTTGGCGTCGTTGCCGGGGAATTTATTATTTTTTGTTAATATTAATACCAAGCAACCTTAGTCTTAATTTCAACTTTCTTTTTCTTTCTTATTTTAGGTATTTTTGATCGTGGTATGCGAAGAGCTCGAAGTCTGGAACTTTTTCCTTTTGAACCAGAATCAGAAAAAACTTTACATCGACTTCAAAGGGAGAATTTACAAGCTTCAACTCACACTCATACAATGGATGAAGCTAACGAGACAAAGACTTTGCGAGAGTATGGGGTTCCTCTCATGCAAGACCTTCAGACTAGTATTCGGAGGCCTGCCATCCAGGAAAATACTTTCGAGATAAAGTAGTCCATCCTTCAGATGATCGAGACTTTAGTTCAGTTTGGCGGCTTACCGAACGATGATCCGAATTCTCACATTGTGAATTTCCTGGAGGTTTTCGATCTTTTCAACAAAATGGTATTTCTGATGATTCCATTAGACTGAGACTCTTCCCTTTCTCACTTCGAGATAAGGCCAAGAGTTGGTTGAACTCTCTTCCTGCTGGCTCCATTACTACTTGGAATGATCTGGCCTAGAAATTTCTTGCCAAATATTTTCCTCCTGCCAAGACAGCTAAGATGCGGAATGATATCACATCTTTTATGCAGTATGACTCAGAATCATTATATGAAGCTTGGGAAAGGTATAAAGATCTTCTCTGACGATATCCTCATCATGGGATACCTAAATGGCTTCAGGTGAACACCTTCTACAATGGGTTAATGGGTCCTACTAGAAGTTCTATTGATGCTGCAGCAGGTGGGGCACTCATGGGAAAAGAAATTGATGAGGCTTATAATTTAATTGAGGAGATTTAGTCCAATAATTATCAATGGTTCACTGACAGAATTTTGCCAAAGAAAGTTCTAGGCGTCTATCAGTTGGATGAGATCAGTGCCTTATCGGCACAGATGATTGCTTTGTCCAAGAAATTTGACACTATGAGTGTATATTCAGTCCAAAGCCTATTTGTAACATGTGAATTTTGTGGGGAAGGACAAAACAGTGATAGATGCCCAACAAAGACTGAATCTGCTCAATATGTGGGAAACTATAATAGGCAGCAGAACAACCCATACCGAAATGATTATAATCTAGGTTAGAGAAAGCAACAAAACGTTTCTTGGAACAATCAAGGGCCATCATCACAAGCTAAGCAAGTAGTCTCTCCTGGTTTTCAAGCACAAGTCTGGGCTCTTGTCTAAGAAAATAAGACATCTATGGAAGAGATGTTTATGCAATTCACGGCAAGAACTGATAATCTCATTTAGAATCACTCAGAATCACTTCAGGAGCATAAAACATCACTTTAAAATCAAGCTGAAATACTTCAAGATCAAGTTGAAATACTTCAAGGTCAAGCTGAATTACTTCAAAGTCAAACAGCATCACTTTGAAATCTTGTGACACAAGTGGGCTAGCTTGCTAATGCAATTAACAATCGCCCAAGGGGATTTGTTCCAAGTGATACTATGACCAATCCTAAGAGCCATGGGAAAGAGAAATGCAATGCCATTACATTAAGAAGTGGAAAAGAAATAGAATGGGTAGCAAGAAAATATAAAGAGAAAATTCAGGAGAAGACACCTCCAGTCTACCCACCACCACTCTTTCCTCAACGTCTTCAAAAGAAAGTGCCAGAAATGCCACCCAAGCCTCTTGAAGCAGAAAATTTGGGGGAAAAAGAAATTGAAAAGCTCAAGAAGAAGAGAAGAAGCCTCCGGTCTACCTACCACCACCCTTTCCTCAACGTCTTCAACAGCAAAAACTTGACAAGCAGATTCAGAAGTTTCTTGAGGTATTCAAAAAGCTCTATATTAATATACCTTTTGCTGAAGCTTTAGAACAAATGCCTAAGTATGTCAAGTTTATGAAAGAAATTTTATCTAAGAAGAGAAAATTGGATGAGATTGAGATAGTTGCACTTACTGAAGAGTGCAATGCTATCCTTCAAAAGAAACTCCCACCCAAACTTAAAGATCCGGGAAGCTTCACTATTCCATGCGCCATTGGTAATGAATTTTTTGGTAAAGCTTTATGTGATTTGGGGGCGAGTATCAATTTAATGCCTCTTTCTATCTATCGCAAGCTTAGTTTGGGGGAAATAAAGCCCACTACAGTGATGTTGCAACTACCTGATAGATCCATCAAACATCCAAGAGGCATGGTTGAAGAGGTGTTAGTCAAGGTTGACAAATTCTTCTTTCCTACTGATTTTATTGTGCTTGATATGGAAGAGGATAGTGAAATACCCATAATTCTTTGGAGACCATTCTTAGCCTCCGGTAGAACTCTCATTGATGTGCAAAAATGAGAACTTACCATTAGAATTATAGACCAACATGTAACTTTTAAAGTTTTTAAGGCTATGAATGTTTCGCAGTCAAAATGGTAAATAGTGATTCCAAAGAAGCATTCAACGAAACTTGTTCCACTAAATCACTTGAGGCAGTTTCACATTCTACTTTTAAGATGTATGGATGCCACAATTTTGTGAATGCAAGGCCTCATAAAGCAAAGAAAAAGGGAGGGCAATGTTTTAAGTGGAAAGATGCCGACTAATGGGCATGAGATAGTCAAGCCGATAACTATAAATCAATCGCTTCTTAGGAGGCAACCCAAGTTCTAAATTTTTTTCTTTTATTTTTCAATTTTAATTTCTTAGGATATTTTTATTAATTTCTTTTTTCTTTGTTTTCTTTTTTAGTGACTACTCACACAACTTGGACAAGCATGATGAAGTCTAAGAGGAAAACTAAAGATTCTCCTATGTTGCTTTCATCAATAGGAGAGTTTTCTTGTTCTTACTCTTTTTATTTCCAAACATTGAGTACAATGTTTATTTTAAGTTTGGGGGTGTGTCTTTAGATTTATTTTAGTTTGTGTGATCGTCTAATTTTTTTTTATTAGGAGTCTAAATTTTTTTTTTTTTTTGGTTTTTGCTTGAGATATGATGCACTTATTATGATGGAATCCTTATCCAATGATGAATTTTAGTTATTGATTTATCTTATTTTTGGGAAAAACATAAGCATGAGAAGAATTTGTGTTAAATTCTTTTGTTAGTTTCATGTTAGGATGTGATTTTCACAAATTGAGCACTTAATCTCTTGTTTAGATTTGCATTGCTTATTTAAAGACTGGTTATGTTGATGTGAATTGCGATTATGTCAAGAACCTAGAATTTATTTGATTCTCTCTCGAGGCAAAATCTTAGACAACGCTAAGTTAAGGAAGTTATTTAGGCCATCTTTAGACTGTTTGAGCCTTTCAAGCTTACCTTTATATATGATTACCCTTAGTCTACCTCTTTGTGCCTAATTGATATATCTCTTTTCTTTGATTGCCACACCTTTTAGCCTAGCCAAATAAGAAAAAACCATGATTAACCCTCAATACATAGGCATGTGATGATATTACAGGAAACAATTATGAGCCATGTCGAATTTGAGTGAAATGGTGATATAAAAAAAAAGTTTATGGTTCTTCAAAAACGAAGAACAGAAAACAGAAAAAAAATGAGAGAATAAATTGGTGAATCAAAAAGGAAGTGTATTCAAAGAATTGAGAATGTAATTTGAGGAAAAGACTATGGCTCTCAAAAAAATCCTGAGAAAAAATGTAAAGTGTCTATGGGTGAGTTTAACCGAAATATATATTTTTTCTACCTTGACCCTAGCCTTACATTACAAGCTTAATAAAGACCTATTTGATCCTTGATGAAGTGTAGTCTACATTAGTGGAGAGAGAGATGAAAAGAAAACATATGAGAATCTAGTACTAATTCGTATTTTACAGTGGCATAAACTTATTTATAATGCATGTGATGATTTGCAAAGATATTATATACACACACACAGTGAAAATTCATTCAAGCATGAAGTTTACGATTGAATTGAATCATAGATTTGGATTATGTTTATGTTCTAGAATATCTAAAGAAAAGGAAGAATTTATCAAGAAACTAACCTTGGATGTGATTGTTGTTGAGATTTTAGTGGAATACTTGAAGAGAAATGTTGGAGGAGATGAAGAGAATTTGAGAGGGGAGGGTGGCCGGCTAGCTCATAAAGAAACGAAGAAAATTTTCTAGAAATTTCAAGATAATAAGATGACTAAAAGATATTTTTCAACTTTTGGTATAATTGCCCATTGGTCCCTCAACCTTTTACAATAACCATTAAGCCCCTAAACTTTTTTTTTAGTTTGTTCAATTTGATCCTTTCTTCTTTTAATTCCTTCACTTATAACTTCTTACCAATTTCCAAGTTTGTCCTTAAAATTTTCGGGATTTAACTTTACATGATTATATGTAACCTCGGTTGTTACAACTTACCCCCTTTAGAAAAATTTCGTCCTCGAAATTTACTTACCAACTTGATTGAACAAGTGAGGAAATTGAGTTTGCATATCTTTCTCCCTTTCCCATGTAGCTTCTTCATATTAATGATTCCTCCAAAGAACTTTCACTAATGGAATAGTCTTAGTCCTTAGAACTTGGTATTTTCTATCCAAAATCTCAACCGGTTGCTCTTCATAAGTTAAATTTTCCTCAATTTCCATAGGCAAGTCCTTCAATATATGTGAAGAATCGAAAATGTACTTTCGGAGCATAGAAACATGGAACACATTATGAATTCGTGACAATTCTTTCGGTAAGGCCAATCTATAAGCAACTGGGCCAATCCGTTCAATGATCTCATACGGCCCTATATATCGAGGACCCCAACTTTCCTCGTCTTCCAAACCGGATTACTTCCTTCCAAGGAGTCACTTTCAAAAACACCATATCACCAACTTCAAACTCTAAATCTTTTCTCCAATTATCTGCATAGCTCTTTTGTCGATCTTGAGCTATTTTTATCTTTTCCCGGATTACCTTAACTTTGTCTGCAGTCATCATAACAATTTCTGGACCTAGCAATTTCCTTTCATTTGTATCATCCCAACACACCAGAGTTCTGCACTTCCTTCCATACAAAGCTTCAAATGGAGCCATGTCGATGCTGGACTGATAACTATTGTTATATGCAAACTCTGCTAGAGGCAAGTGTTCATCCCAGTTTCCTTTGAGTTCTATAATACAAGATCTGAGCATATCTTCCAAAATTTGAATTGTCCGTTCAGATTGTCCATCCGTCTGGGGATGAAAAGCGGTACTGAACTTGAGTTTAGTGCCCATAGCATTCTGCAAACTTGGCCAAAATCGAGATGTGAATCGGGGGTCTCGATCAGATACAATCAATACTGGGGCACCATGTAACCTAACAATTTCGTTCACATAAGGTTTAGCCAGTCTTTCCATGGAAAAAGTCTTCTTGACTGGCAAAAAGTAAGCTGATTTTGTTAAACGATCAACAATCACCCAAATGCTGTCATAACCAGACTATGTTCTTGGCAATCCCGAAACGAAATCTATAGCAATATCTTCCCACTTCCATTGAGGAATAGGTAGGGGGTTCAATTTCCCTGAAGGTTTTTGATGATTGGCTTTAATTTGTTGGCATACCAAGCATCTAGAAACAAACTCAGCTATGTGCCGTTTCATACCTTGCCACCAATAATGTTCTCTTAAGGTTCGATACATCTTCACACTACCGGGATGTAACGCGTATGGTGCATTATGAGCTTCCTCCAAAATCACCTTCCGGAGTTCTTCATCCTGAGGCACACAAAGCCTATTTTTCATTATCAGTACATCATCATCCTTTATTTGAAAGTCAGTCCTCACGCCATCCCTTACTTCTTGCTTTAACTTTACCAGCATAGGGTCATTATTCTGTGCTTCACGTATCCAATCAATATGTATCGGTTTAACCTTCAAGTGGGCTATTAGGAGATCATTCTCATCAATCATCAATTATAAAGGTAAAGACTTCAACTCATTTTGTAAGGGTTTTTGAATCGCTCGGATATGAGCAAGAGAACTAGAAGACTTTCTTCTAAGAGCATCGGCCACTACATTGGCCTTTCCTGGGTAGTAGTCAATTACACAGTCATAATCTTTTATCAATTCCAACCATCTCCTTTGCCTCAAATTTAGTTCCTTCTGATCCATCAGATATTTCAGACTCTTATGATCAATGTAGATTGTACATTTTTCTCCAAATAAATAATGCCTCCAAATTTTCAGTGCAAACACCACTGCCGCCAACTCTAAATCATGAGTGGGATAGTTTTTCTCATGCTGTTTCAATTGTCGAGAAGCATAAGCTATCACCTTCCCATGTTGCATCAAAACACAACCCAAACCTCGCCTCGAGGCATCACTGTATACCACAAAGCTTCCAGTCCCTTATGGTAATGTAAGAACTGGTGCTGTGGTCAATCTATGCTTGAGCTCTTGGAAAGCTTGCTCACATTCGTCAGTCCACTCAAACTTACCATGCTTCCTTGTTAGTTTTGACAAAGGAGAGGCAATCATGGAAAATCCTTCCACGAATCTTCGATAGTACCCTGCCAATTCGAGAAAGCTTCTAACTTCTGTAACATTCGTCGATCTTTCCCAAGCAACTATAGCTTTTATCTTTTGTGGATCCACAAAAATCTCTTCCTTAGATATTACGTGACCAAGGAATGCTACTTTGTACAGCCAGAATTTACGCTTGGAAAATTTCGCATAAAGTTGCTTTTCACGCATAGTTTGCAGCACCGTTCTCAAATGGTTTACATGATCATCCTTATTCCTGGAATAAACTAGGATGTCATCGATGAACACAATAACAAACTTATATAAGTAGGGTCAAAACACCATATTCATCAAATCCATAAAGACTGCAGGTGCATTAGTTAGCCCAAAAGGCATAACTAAAAATTCATAATGACCATATCGAGTTCTGAAAGCAGTCTTTGGAATATCAGATTCTTTGATCTTCAATTGATGATAACCCGACCTTAGGTCTATTTTGGAGAACACACTTGCACCTTGCAACTGATCAAACAAGTCATCAATCCTTGGCAAAGAATACTTATTCTTAATGGTGACCTTGTTCAGTTGCCGGTAGTCGATACACAATCGTAAAGATCCATCATATTTATTTGCAAATAAAATCGGTGCTCCCCACGGTTAAATACTAGGCCGAATGAAACCTCTGTCAACTAGGTCTTGCAACTGCACTTTCAATTCCTTAGCTCCGAAAGTGCCATTCTATAGGGTGCCTGAGAAATAGGAGCACTACCAGGGATTAAGTCGATTGTAAACTCCAATTCTCGGTCAGGAGGTAAACCGACCAATTCTTCAGGGAAGATCTCAGGAAACTCTTTGACCACAGGTATAGTTTCCAACTTTGCCTCATGTATGTCCTTGTTAATCACATAAGCAAGGTAAGCAGAATACCTTATCTGGAAGTATCTATTGGTTGTCATCTTGGAGATAAGGCAAGAAGGTAAAACTTTCCTTCCTCCTTGAAAGGTAAACTCCAAGTCTCCCGACTTCTTAAAAGTCATAGTTTTGGAAAAGCAATCCATCACTGCATTGTGTTTAGACAACCAATCCATTCCCAAAATCACATCAAAATCATACATTCCTAATGGAAACAAATTAACTGGTAATTCATGCTCCTGAACCATAGCGGTACAATCCGGATAAACCACATCAATTTTCAAAGTTTCTCCCACTGAGGTACTAACGACCATAGGGATGTCTAACCTCCTAGACTCTCTACTCAAATGCATGACATATGAATTAGAAACAAAAGAATGAGTTTCTCCAGATCTATTAAGATCCTAGCATTTGCCTTAGAAATTGGGAGAGTACCTGTAACCACTTCAGGAGTAGCCTGAGCCTGTTGTTGGGTCATAGCATAAATTCTGGCTGCAGTTCGAGGTCTACCAGGCTATCCACTCTGTCGAGGGCCAGTAGATGAACCAACTTGAGATTGTGCCCCAATTCTATCTCTAACTACTGTCGACTGAGGTGCAGCAGTAGGTTGGGTCATTTCCCTTTGACCCATTGACAACTGCCTACTAACTCCCTTGTTCTCCAGCTTGGGACAATCCCGTTTTTGGGACAATAGATTCTTTGATCTTCAATTGATGATAACCCGACCTTAGGTCTATTTTGGAGAACACACTTTCACCTTGCAACTGATCAAACAAGTCATCAATCC
The DNA here is from genome assembly GCA_030761205.1 of Fremontodendron californicum. NCBI lineage: Eukaryota > Viridiplantae > Streptophyta > Magnoliopsida > Malvales > Malvaceae > Fremontodendron > Fremontodendron californicum. The sequence continues at coordinate 8,654,956 of JAULJL010000032.1, forward strand.
TTGGCAAAGAATACATATTCTTAATGGTGACCTTGTTCAGTTGCCGGTAGTCGATACACAATCGTAAAGATCCATCATTTTTCTTTGCAAATAAAATCGGTGCTCCCCACGGTGAAATACTAGGGCGAATGAAACCTCTGTCAACTAGGTCTTGCAACTGCACTTTCAATTCCTTTAGCTCCGAAGGTGCCATTCTATAGGGTGCCTGAGAAATAGGAGCACTGCCAGGGATTAAGTCGATTGTAAACTCCAATTCTCGGTCAGGAGGTAAACCGACCAATTCTTCAGGGAAGATCTCAGGAAACTCTTTGACCACAGGTATAGTTTCCAACTTTGCCTCATGTATGTCCTTGTTAATCACATAAGCAAGGTAAGCAGAATACCTTATCTGGAAGTATCTATTGGCTGTCATCTTGGAGATAAGGCAAGAAGGTAAAACTTTCCTTCCTCCTTGAAAGGTAAACTCCAAGTCTCCCGACTTCTTAAAAGTCATAGTTTTGGAAAAGCAATCCATCACTGCATTGTGTTTAGACAACCAATCCATTCCCAAAATCACATCAAAATCATACATTCCTAATGGAAACAAATTAACTGGTAATTCATGCTCCTGAACCATAGCGGTACAATCCGGATAAACCACATCAATTTTCAAAGTTTCTCCCACTGAGGTACTAACGACCATAGGGATGTCTAACCTCCTAGACTCTCTACTCAAATGCATGACATATGAATTAGCAACAAAAGAATGAGTTTCTCCAGATCTATTAAGATCCTAGCATTTGCCTTAGAAATTGGGAGAGTACCTGTAACCACTTCAGGAGTAGCCTGAGCCTGTTGTTGGGTCATAGCATAAATTCTGGCTGCAGTTCGAGGTCTACCAGGCTATCCACTCTGTCGAGGGCCAGTAGATGAACCAACTTGAGATTGTGCCCCAATTCTATCTCTAACTACTGTCGACTGAGGTGCAGCAGTAGGTTGGGTCATTTCCCTTTGACCCATTGACAACTGACTAGTAACTCCCTTGTTCTCCAGCTTGGGACAATCCCGTTTCACGTGTCCTGGTTCTTTGCAGTAAAAACACACACCCTGTAGTCTCCAACATTCACCAGGGTGATTCCTCCCACGATGGGGACACTGAGGATAAGTTAATGTACGAGGTCCTCCTGAACTCCCAGGCAGCGATATAGTTTGCTGTTGAGGTCCGATGATAAATCTGCTAGAAGAACCACTAAAAAGTTTTCTGTCTAATCCCTCTTGAAATCTCGAGGGTTTGTAACCACTGACACTGCTCTCTACATAACTGTTCTTAGGCCTCACGTCCTCACTCGAGGACTGCCCTTTTCTTTTTCTAAACTTCTCTTCTTAATCTTTCATTTCTTTCAGATTCTGTTCAGCTTTAATTGCCATGTTGACCCATTTATTAAAGTCATCTGTATCCAGGGTCGTCAATCTATCTCGAATACTAACATGTAGCCCATCTTGGAATTTCTTGCATCTATCAGCATCGTTGGCTACTACTGATGGAGCAAATTCTGATAGTTCACAGAATTTTTGCTCATACTCTGCTACTGACATACTATCTTATTTTAAATTATAAACTCAGTCCATTTCTTTTCCCGCAAGGCCCGAGAATAGTATTTTTCTTCAAACTCTCTTCGAAAGCCTGCCCAGGTTATGACAGGACATCCAACATACCTTTGAACTGTAGTTTTCCACCATGTGTGTGTGTCACGGGCTCAGACTTTAGCCGAACAAACGTGCGGCCTTAGGCTCGGATATGTTGCCTCGACAAGCCTAAGTTCAGCCTTGAACAACCGAAAGTTGGCTGAGTTGCTAGAATGCTAAAATGCTAGAGAGCTAGAGAGTTTGGGGAAGAATGCTTTGTATTACTCAACCAAGTTGTTTACAAAGAATGGGATGCAAATGAGGGGTGGGGGAAGCCCCTTTTATAGACAAGTTCCCCCTTACAAGTGTGGCTAACAAAATCGGACTAGAAGCTTCCCTTAGTGTGATCCAGCTAAGGCTGCCAGCTAAGGCCGCCCCTTAGTGTGATCCAGCTAAGGCTGCCAGCTAAGACCGCCCCTTAGTGTGATCCAGCTAAGGCCGCCCCTAGGGTGATCCAGCTAAGGCCGCCCCTAGGGCCTTCCAGAAGCTTCCGTTGCGGGAACCGTCCCTTGGGTCCTCTCGCTGTCTTGCCTCGGACTCGAACTCGTGCCCTCATTCGGGGAATTGCCTAAGTCCGTGGCACTGTGCTCTGGCGGTCCGTGACATTCTCCCCCACTCATTCTAGCAACGCCCTCGTTGCTAGGGGAATGTCGTGCTCGCTCCGCTTGAGTACGCCGATTCCGTCTCCTTCGTCGCGGACCATTCTTGGCTCGTTCTGGCCTTGTTGACTTGACCTTGCTCTTATGGTCTCCACAGTTGCCCTCGGTGCGAAGATCGTTGGAACATTCTCTCAAACTTCCCCTTGTCCCTTCGCACTGCCGACGCATTCCCTGTCTCTTCCTCCGAGTTGTCTGCTGCACACTCGCTCGGGAGGGGCCAGGTTGCTCGCCAGGACTAGTGCTGCGGCACTCCGTTGCCACCTTCGCGTCCCTTTTACTTGGTGACCGAGAGGTCCTTACCTCGCGGCACACCCGCACAGCACCCAGCCTCATCACTCGCTGGTGCTGTTCTCGATCGCTATTCTCACAATCGGATTGTTCCTCAGCCAGGACTATGGCTGACAGCTTCTTACGCACGGGGCACTCCCTAACCCGGTGCGGACCGTCGCACATGAAGCAGCTCAAGGGCTTGGCCTCCTTGCCCTTGTCCTTGGCAACTCCCTCGGACTTGGTGTTGCGATAGCGAGGCCTCTCCTCAACCTCGTCCTCTGATGAGGAGCTGCTACTCTCGTCTCTACGCTTGGGAGACTCGGTGCGCTCGAACTCGACCAGAGATTCAGCCACCGCTATAGCACGACTCAAGTCTTGCACGCCTCGTCGCTGTAACTCGGTCTTTACCCACGGCTTCAGTCCATCCATGAAGGAGAATAATGCCTCCCTCTCACTCATGTCCGGGATCATAAGCAACAGCTCCGAGAACTCCTAACAATAGTCTCGGACTCTTCCCCTTTGAGTGAGCCGGCGAAGCTTCCCTCGAGCTTCCTCTTCCGCATACTCTGGCTTAAATTGTTGGCTTAGTTCCCTCACAAACTCGTCCCATGTGGTGATCGGACGCTCCCCGCGTCGCACGCCATCACACCTGCGGCGCCACCACAATAGAGCAATATCGACTAAGTACATCGAGGCAGTACTTACCTTGGTAGCATCATCATCGATGCCCATGGCTCGGAAATATTGCTCCATGACCCATAAGAAATTGTCCACATCCTTGGCTGCTCTAGTCCCCCGGAACTCCTTGGGCTTGGGAACCTCAACTCGATGCCTTGACGCTATCGGAAGCATGCCACCTCCCATGGCTGCTTTGCAAGCCGAGAGCTCTCCCTTGAGCTCTTTCATTTCCTTACACAAGGCCTCGACCATGGCCTCTAAGGCATCGTTCCGTTGGGCTAGGGAGTCTATGGATTCGTTGAGGGCGGCTTGCATCCCTTCCCTGAGCTCTTCTCTCCCCGAGTCTAGCTCGTCGATGCGCCCTTCAGCATCCTCGACCCTGTCCACGACCCCAGCCACGGTCAGCTCCACCTTGGCTAGGCGGGTCTCCATAGACGACAACACGTCCCTCGAATTCCCTCGCGATGCTCCCTTTTTGCCCTTGGCAACAGCACGGGTCTCATCCCCTTGCTGGCTCAACACGTCGGACTGAGATGCCATCGATCAACTAGCACACTCGAGCAAACCTTGGCTCTGATACCACTTGTCACGGGCTCAGACTTTAGCCGAACAAACGTGCGGCCTTAGGCTCGGATATGTTGCCTCGACAAGCCTAAGTTCAGCCTTGAACAACCGAAAGTTGGCTGAGTTGCTAGAATGCTAAAATGCTAGAGAGCTAGAGAGTTTGGGGAAGAATGCTTTGTATTACTCAACCAAGTTGTTTACAAAGAATGGGATGCAAATGAGGGGTGGGGGAAGCCCCTTTTATAGACAAGTTCCCCCTTACAAGTGTGGCTAACAAAATCGGACTAGAAGCTTCCCTTAGTGTGATCCAGCTAAGGCTGCCAGCTAAGGCCGCCCCTTAGTGTGATCCAGCTAAGGCTGCCAGCTAAGACCGCCCCTTAGTGTGATCCAGCTAAGGCCGCCCCTAGGGTGATCCAGCTAAGGCCGCCCCTAGGGCCTTCCAGAAGCTTCCGTTGCGGGAACCGTCCCTTGGGTCCTCTCGCTGTCTTGCCTCGGACTCGAACTCGTGCCCTCATTCGGGGAATTGCCTAAGTCCGTGGCACTGTGCTCTGGCGGTCCGTGACATGTGCATGATCCTCCAAAAATTGCACCGCACATGGTAACCTCATAGGCTCGGGAATCTGAAGAGTAATGCAAGTAGTCTCAATTTTTGTAGCCATGACCAGGCTAAATCTGATTCCAAAGATCCCGTGAAAATCTTGCAACCCATATTCTTCAGATATTTACAGTAATCAATTATCCCCTTTTCAGCAGGGGCAGTCAAAGTGGGAATTACTCTTGCCAAGGCCGCAACTACCTCAGCTAAATTAAGATCAGCTGCTAGGGGTACTGCTGAGGGTGCAGCAACAGAAGATGAACCAGCAGCTGAAGCTTGTTCTTCAATTTGCTCATCAATATTCTCATTTCTATCCCTATCCCTATTTTCGGGTAGGGTATTGATTCTAGGCCTTCCTCTTCGACGTGGTGGCATCGTGTCTGATTTCCTGCACAAGTGACAATATTTTAATACTTCAACATACAGTTTCTAAGTCTACAGGACCTATAACCTTGCTTTGATACCAAATTGAAACACCCTGTCCAGATAATCTACCTAAAATTCGGCAGAGTTTCCTTTCTATCTCAACTATAACCCTCATGCAAATAACACTCAATTCATATCCTCAACTAGCAATATTTCTCAATACTATTATCACATATATCCACGCATATTCAAAAATTATCCATGATCAATTTATGCTCAAGTCAAAACATATTGATCTATTGTCTCATATCTTCAAATATATATAATATATCCAGAAGTAAACCTATCTCAGCAAGGTTTACTAGATAAAAACATCAAGAGATCAAATCTTCTAGAAATTTAGATATGATGCCCACAACGTCAATATACTCTCGAAGCGGAGAGTAGAGGAAGGCAGCAATCCCGACACCTAACTATGACCTGAAAATGAGAAATAAGAAGATGTGAGATATATGAATATCTCAATGAGTAGACAACATTTAAAGCGTGTGAAAACTATAATGGTAACCTTAAAGCATAATTGACATTTTCAAAATAAATAATAGTAAAACCATAATGACTAATTTAAAGATGTAGCGAATTTTTCAAATGTATAACAATATTATAATATTAAATCAATGTATAAAATCTATAAAGTAAATCAAGTTACGTATTTTTGGGCTCCAACTTACTGTCATGCATAAGAATACATCCATGAAATAACCAGGCAATATCCATGTCAGCATACTAGTAGCCGGCCCCAAAGGCCAATACCACAATAGGACGCCCCAAAGGCATATGTGTCGCTATGATGTGCCCCCAAAAGGCTAATATAAAGGGATAGGGACTCTGGAGGTGGCTCCCACCACAAAGGCATAGCACGCAGCTCCCATACCCCTGGCTAATATCAAGGAATTGGGACTCTGGAGGTGGCTCCTTGATGCACCCAAAAGAGTGTATCTTATTTAACCTTGCACTAAAAAGATAAATTGTAAGTATAGTAGTTAGCAAGGGTCGAGTCCTCAGGCATTGGGTTTTAGTTTATAAGTTAATAGTTTAAAACTTAAATTCAAGAACAATAAAAGAAAAGGGGTTTTTGAAGCCAGATTTAAACTAAAGTAAATAATAAGAATAAGATGCAAGGCGGTATAACCAGCCAATAAAAATATATATACTAAATTAGGCGGTATAACCAGCCAATAAAAATATATATACTAAATTAGGCGGTATAACCAGCCAATAAAAATAAAACAAAGTTAATATACAAATTAGGCGGTATAACCAGCCAATAAAAATAAATATAAAAAATAAGCAAACTAAAAGTAAGAAAACAAATAAGTAAGAAGAATCAAATATGAAAAATATGGTTAAGGTTTCATTCTCCACCACTAGACATCATTAAGAATCAATTTCAGATCTATCAATATCAACCAACTATCAAAGTTAACAACCGTAGATAACAACAAGCTCTGTTACCCCAATCTTTCCTTAGTTTGTCGTTAAATAGAACAAGCTCTCTATTTAATCTCTAACCATTAAACAACCTAGAATAAGCTCTCTAAATTCAATTTAATGGCAGCTTTATGATGAGAAAGATAGGTTGATCTAAGCAACAAACACATAAGCTCGGATTGTTCAACTTAGGTTATGTTCCACTTTGCAATTATTGAAAACTTGACCATAATCATTAATCACAAATTGCCACTTATGAATAGGAAATCAAGACAATTACACGGATCAAGACTCCTAAACTAGCAATAGATAATTATCAAGATCTATCTAGTTGTACACCTAAATAAATCTAGACAACATCATGAACAATTCTTGTAGAAGAACATAAGCAACTTTGATAGAAAATTAATGATAGATAGAATCTGAAAATCAATCACAAAACATGTCTAGGGCTTTGAAATCACCCTTAACCAAATAGAAGTTTAGCCTAGCATAGGCATTATAAACATAAAATTAAATAGAATCTAAGAAGAAAATAAAAGAAAGAAAGAAGAAGAAGAAGAAGAATATTAATTATCCAACCTCTTGCTCTTTCTAAAGAAAAACAAAACTAGAGAAAAGAAAGAAGAAGAAAACTTAGAGAATTTTATTACAATGGCTAATATCCTACCTATGTACAATATGATCCCTTACAATCATCCAAGGCCCTCTATTTATACACATTTTGGAGGGCTAAATGACAAGAGACAAGCTTTACAAATTTCAAAGGTAGGTATAATAGGTGGGTGCATTTTTCTAACAATTTTCGTCATATTGTATGACCATTTTGATCAGCCAACTTGATGGTCGATTTTGTCAATCTTGGAGGCCTGATCTGATCACATGGTCTTCTAGAAACATGTTCCCCTATGAGTTATTGATTCATAGACGTTGGAATCAGCTCATTTGCTGATGTGGAGAAGAAGATATGGGCAAAATACGAAAACCGGTCAGCACAGACGTCATTGCACATCAGCCAACTTGATGGTCGATTTCTTCAATATTGGAGGCTTTATCTGATCACATGGTCTTCTAGACAAATGTTCCCCTATCAGTTATTGATCAATATCCGTTGGAATCAGCTCATTTGCTGATGTGTATCGGACGATATGGTCAAAATGCGAAAACTGCTCAGGACAGACGTCATTGCACATCAGCCAATTTGATGGTTGATTTCGCTAGGGAAAACGACTCCGTTTCAAGAAGTGTAAAACATGAAAAAGATAGATATGCCTCTTTACTTTGCACGGTTAAAATTTCAGCCTTATTGCTTCAGTGAAACTCCAGATATAGCTGATATGGCAAAAGGTGTCGGAACTGGAACTGAACTGGATTTGCCCTTAATTCTAGTAATCTCAAATCACTCAAAGAAACTTGTGAAAAACACCAAATTACATAAAAATATAAAAGATCATAAACACAATTAGACTAAACAATAATAACTCGTATTTGACACAAAACAATAATAAAACATAACTAAAAACTATATAATTATACGAGTTATCACACCCCCACACTTAGATTGTTGCTAGTCCCTAGCAACGACTCAATAAAAATAAAATAAGAAAATCTAATCTAATCCATTTTCGTAGGAAATCACGGTGGCACTTAGCATGTGACACAAGCCTTTAAACCCCTAGGTGTCCCTAGTGGACGAGTTTAGTCTCGTGAGGGTTTACTAGGACGATACCCACAAACATTGAAAACATAAGAAAAACTAAAAATAATAATTATAACTAATCCTTCCAATATAAATTTGAGATAATCATTGGACAAGTCTTAAAAACTAATCAATAGCTTAAAGAAATTCACAAAAAATCTTTCTTGAATGTAAATAGTTTGAGTTAAGCCAATATTAACATAACATATTTCAATCAAAATAGTGCATATTCAAACTTAATCTCAACTTCTCACATGGGATACTCTCTTGATTTTCACTCTTTAAAGTAGTGGTAAAGTGTTTACACTCAATCAATCTCATGAAAACACTTCTACCATATGCTTGCTTGTCCACCTATTCTCCACTAAAAGATCATGCAACTTCATAAATCAAGAGGTCTTTAATCAAGGTTGTAATGGGGCCAAGGGGTTTGTAATGTGGTTGAAGAACAAAAGGATAAAGATATCACAAAGGCTCCAAAGAGTTCATAAAGTTTAGAGACATAATAAGATCATACAAAGAAACTTCTCCAAACTCTTTACAAGTACATAGTCACCTAGGCCGAATATTCATGTTGGGCCTTTTCTTCATTCTAAACAACTTTGTAACATCTTTTTCTTTTTCCACAAATTCAAGAGATGATTCATATTTTTTACTTAGGAATGTATTTGCCAGTATTCCATTTCTTTTTCTCTTGACTTTTCTTTTCTTTTCCCCCCACACTTATTTCTTGTTTCTAACCCAAATTTTCAACTAAAAATATCCCTTGTTTTTTTGCAATATGTCTCAAAATATATAATCCATCTTTAGAACAAGGGTAAGGATATAAGTATATTTAGGCTAGGTGTAAGTTGTGGTTACCAATAAAACAGCATATTTAATGTAGGCTCAAATTGGCTCACTAGTGGGGATGTTCTCTTAGAACATTAATAATGGATGGCTGTTTGGCTCTGGTTATAATCCTAATGCCTCTATCATATTCATGTTGTCACATGTATCAATATAGTCTCAAACGGTTTAAAGCAAGTTCTAGAGAATCATGTAATCATAAGAGCACTCAAGAAAGAAATTAGATTGATTTGTATAATGCATCAATCATTATAGGCTCAAAAACTCACAAGGATGATTATACAAGTCAGATTAAGTCTAAACATGCTTCTTTCTCAATCAACATATCATATTAACATTGGCTTATAAAAAGGTTGACATCAAGCTCAATTCTCATGAAAATCTTCTCACTAATAAATATGTTTTAGACTTATGCAATTCATATCTCATCATTGTATTAAAAAGGAACTAAAACACACTAAAAAATAATAATAATAATAAAGACTCATAAAAAAAAAATAGTAGACAAAAATAAAAGAAATCCTAAATCATTCCCCCCACACTTAATTCTTACATTGTCCTCAATGTAAGTCTATTAACCCAAATGAAAGAATCATGTGTAAGAGAAAAGAACTAATAACATAAGAATAGGAATAACTAGACTCAAAACAAAACAAACTCATGCAACCTAAATAATCCTAAAATACTAAACAAAAATTAACAAGTAAACGTAAAAAGATTAAAATCAAACTGACAAGGTATGTCTCAAGTCTCCCTTACTCAGACCTTGTTCAGAATGAATACTTCTAAATTGCTTAAAACACAACAAACTCTTTTTTTTTTTTTTTTTGAAAAGAAGAAATCAAACTGACAAGGTATGTCTCAAGTCTCCCTTACTCAGACCTTGTTCAGAATGAATACTTCTAAATTGCTTAAAACACAACAAACTTTTTTTTTTTTTTTTTTAAGAAGGTAAAATTTAGGAGATATTACCTGTAGAGGTTGCTAACCACTTATTATAACTGAGACACAACAAAGAAAATGTTAGATAATGTCACAAAGACAAAGTGCAATCCACTCCTTGCTCGTCCATATCTCTTTTTCTTTTTCCGAGCGTTTGCGAAACAACCGTAGCAGATAAATACTCATAAGCTTGGAGCTTTTTGAGTAAATCTTCAATGGTTGTAGCAGAAATTATGGTTCTCCTTGCCTCTGAAAACATGAATCCATTATCCACAGCATTATCTAAATATGAAAGCAAATTACTAAAATAACCATTAATATTAAGCAAACCAATGGGTTTCTTATTTGTGACCAAAGATGACCAAGAAGCCACGCAAGCTATTTCTTCCAATGTACCCAGACCTCCTGGTAAAGCAATGAATGCATCGGCAGAATGGTACATGATTGTCATCCGTTCAGGGATACTCCAGACTTGTATTTCCTTACCCACGGTAGGTCCACAAAAACTTATGAATAGTTTTGGCACGATTCCTAGAACTGGACTTCCTCCGGCGTGTGCTGCTGTAGCGACTGCTCCCATTAAACCCGTACTACCGCCTCCATAAATCAACTGGATCTTTTGTTGGGCAAGTATTACTCCAACTCTTATGGCTTCATCAGCGAATATGTTATTTTTCCCTGGATAAGCACCTCCAAAAACACAAATTTTTTTAATGCGTTGGGACGAAGTACTTTCCATTTTTTTTTTCTTTTTTTTTTTCTTTTTTTCGAGTGCCTGAAAGAGAATGAGTACATGGTGTAATATATAGAGGACTGAGTAGTGAATCAGACAAGAGTAATAATGTCGCCGAAAGTGTATTTGACCAGTCAGAAGAAAATGTTAACCTAACAAAAGATTTTTGCGTGATTTCAGGAAGAAAATAAAAAAGAGAAGAAAAATCAATCGTAAAAGTCAAGAGTAATAATGTCGCCGAAAGTGTATTTGACCTGTCAGAAGAAAATGTTAACCTAACAAAAGATTTATGCGTGATTTCAGGAAGAAAATAAAAAAAAAAAGAAGAAAAATCAACCGTAAAAGACAAAAAAAAATGAGAATAATTACACAAATCGAATAACACGTAAATTAAACCGAAATAAAGTTATTGCAAATCAAACCAAAAGCTGAGAAGTCATTTATTGTAGTTGTGATTGTGGCTCACATCTTCCTCTGGTTTTACGTCCAGAAACGGCTTAAACGCCTTCTATGAGTCGAGGATATGCTTCCCATCCAGTTTTCTTACAAGCTGGCAAACAGGGTCTTTTAACATCAGATTCCCAAGATGTTGCCATTCCCTTTGGAATTGCGGCCATAAATCAAGAATTTCTCTTTGTACGTCTCCACTAGGATGCGTCTCAAGAGAAAGTTGGATATTATCCAAATTCTCCTTACTCAGTCCATCCTTAATGAATTCAATTTTATCATCTCGATTAGAGGACGGAATCCCAATAGAACGACATTTACCGTTACACGTCCATCGTGCACATTTGTGGCAATTTGAACTCATGCGCTTTGCTCGTCGCTTCTTTGCAAAAGTGCTTCTACCTGTACCTGGTAAATGCAAAATAGGAAGATATTCATCTTCACGTACCTTGGCTTCAATTATCCAACGTATGTCGTCAGGAATCCCTTTGTGCATAAGCATTCTTAATCTTTCAAATCGAACTTGGTAAAGCTTCAGTAAAATATTTCGAGGAAAAGGAGGAAATCGTTTCTGCAATCTTGTGAGAATATCATCCATCCTGAAAAAAAAAATGAAAAAAATGAAAGAGAAATTGGAAGAGAAATTTATATACAATATCAGTTTTGTGGGTAGCTGATGGAACCGATTTAAATAATCACGGAGTACCGTTATCCGCCATTTAACCGGGGTAAAAAAAATAAAAATTATATTTACATCTAGTTATTTTCAAAACAAGGATCAGAAAGAAAAACAACATAAAAAGACTCAAAAACAAAACACTCTAAATAAAATCCTAAATTCTTCCCCCCACACATAATTCTTACATTGTCATTAATGTAATGCTATTAACCCAAATGAAAGAATCATGTGTAAGTGAAAAGAACTATTAAACAAAATAAACTTATGCAGCCTAAATGAACTTAAAAACACTAAACACAATTAACAAAGAAACATAAGAAAAATATAAAGAAAAAGAGAGCAAATCTGAGGATGGCAGTTTGGCAATGCTTTCACTAATTAGGCTACCTCCCCCAATTAGCACTTGATTGATTGTTTCCAGCCTAGCCAATTCCCCTTCTTGGCTTTTTAGGATCTTTTGGCTTAGACATGAAACTTCTCGGATTTTTGCGTTTTGGAGGAAGTTTTCTTTGCAAAACAGCCAATGCCTTCTCCCCCACACGTATTATTTCATCATTCTTGGTGGGGTATAGCTCTTTGAGGAATTGTGCATATCTTGGTACTTGTCTAATGGCATCTACAAGCAAGGTGTTTAAGGTTTCCAAAAATTGTTGTTCATGTTCCTCCTTTTTGGACTTTGCAAATCTGCTAGGAAAAAGTGGAGAAGGAACATTAGTAGAAATAAGAACCTTAAAAGCTACCTGAGGTGTCACAGTACTCTCAATTTGAATGGTGGTTTCATTATCCTCAAGAAGTGAATCCATCTTTGGTTTTGTCTCATCCTCATCTTGTTCCTCCTTTCTCAAGGTCACAATAGTAGCATTCTCCTTTGGGTTAGTCACCGTTTGGGAAGGGAGTGCTAGAGATCTTTCTGCTACTAATTCCACCATACTACTAGCCAATAGGCTCATTTGCCTTTCCAAACTCTCGATGCTTGCCCTTGTTTCCTGTTGAAATTGCAAAGTATCAGTAACAAGAGAATGTACAAGGTCTTCTAAATAAGTACCTGAGTTTTGAATCATATGTGGTGGTTGAAAAAGATCTGGTTCTTGAGACCATGATTGATTGAAGCTAGATGGATGAGTGTAATTGGCATAAGGATCTACTTCTTGGTAATTTTTCGAGTAGCCATAATTAGTATGATCCCACCATCCCTCATGGTAAGTGTTTGAGTAATGATCATACTGTTGGTCTTGGAACACTTGATGGCCTTGACATCCTCCCATGGCCAATTGTTGAACTGGGGAGGTGAGCTTGGCTTGTTGATTCTCTATGTTCATGTATGCCACCAACTCTTCAAGTGTTAGATTGCTCAATTCCATCGTTTTTTTTTTTTTTTTTTCAAAATTTGATAAGAAAAACCCGTATGTACAAGAAAATAAATATCATTAGAACTGAAAATAAGAATAAACCAAGTAACAAATAAACTAAAAAAAACAATCCCCGGCAACGGCGCCAAAAACTTGATGCACCCAAAAGAGTGTATCTTATTTAACCTTGCACTAAAAAGATAAATTGTAAGTATAGTAGTTAGCAAGGGTCGAGTCCTCAGGGATTGGGTTTTAGTTTATAAGTTAATAGTTTAAAACTTAAATTCAAGAACAATAAAAGAAAAGGGGTTTTTGAAGCCAGATTTAAACTAAAGTAAATAATAAGAATAAGATGCAAGGCGGTATAACCAGCCAATAAAAATATATATACTAAATTAGGCGGTATAACCAGCCAATAAAAATATATATACTAAATTAGGCGGTATAACCAGCCAATAAAAATAAAACAAAGTTAATATACAAATTAGGCGGTATAACCAGCCAATAAAAATAAATATAAAAAATAAGCAAACTAAAAGTAAGAAAACAAATAAGTAAGAAGAATCAAATATGAAAAATATGGTTAAGGTTTCATTCTCCACCACTAGACATCATTAAGAATCAATTTCAGATCTATCAATATCAACCAACTATCAAAGTTAACAACCGTAGATAACAACAAGCTCTGTTACCCCAATCTTTCCTTAGTTTGTCGTTAAATAGAACAAGCTCTCTATTTAATCTCTAACCATTAAACAACCTAGAATAAGCTCTCTAAATTCAATTTAATGGCAGCTTTATGATGAGAAAGATAGGTTGATCTAAGCAACAAACACATAAGCTCGGATTGTTCAACTTAGGTTATGTTCCACTTTGCAATTATTGAAAACTTGACCATAATCATTAATCACAAATTGCCACTTATGAATAGGAAATCAAGACAATTACACGGATCAAGACTCCTAAACTAGCAATAGATAATTATCAAGATCTATCTAGTTGTACACCTAAATAAATCTAGACAACATCATGAACAATTCTTGTAGAAGAACATAAGCAACTTTGATAGAAAATTAATGATAGATAGAATCTGAAAATCAATCACAAAACATGTCTAGGGCTTTGAAATCACCCTTAACCAAATAGAAGTTTAGCCTAGCATAGGCATTATAAACATAAAATTAAATAGAATCTAAGAAGAAAATAAAAGAAAGAAAGAAGAAGAAGAAGAATATTAATTATCCAACCTCTTGCTCTTTCTAAAGAAAAACAAAACTAGAGAAAAGAAAGAAGAAGAAAACTTAGAGAATTTTATTACAATGGCTAATATCCTACCTATGTACAATATGATCCCTTACAATCATCCAAGGCCCTCTATTTATACACATTTTGGAGGGATAAATGACAAGAGACAAGCTTTACAAATTTCAAAGGTAGGTATAATAGGTGGGTGCATTTTTCTAACAATTTTCGTCATATTGTATGACCATTTTGATCAGCCAACTTGATGGTCGATTTTGTCAATCTTGGAGGCCTGATCTGATCACATGGTCTTCTAGAAAAATGTTCCCCTATGAGTTATTGATTCATATCCGTTGGAATCAGCTCATTTGCTGATGTGGAGAAGAAGATATGGGCAAAATACGAAAACAGGTCAGCACAGACGTCATTGCACATCAGCCAACTTGATGGTCGATTTCTTCAATATTGGAGGCTTTATCTGATCACATGGTCTTCTAGACAAATGTTCCCCTATCGGTTATTGATCCATAGCCGTTGGAATCAGCTCATTTGCTGATGTGTATCGGACGATATGGTCAAAATGCGAAAACTGCTCAGGACAGACGTCATTGCACATCAGCCAATTTGATGGTTGATTTCGCTAGGGAAAACGACTCCGTTTCAAGAAGTGTAAAACATGAAAAAGATAGATATGCCTCTTTACTTTGCACGGTTAAAATTTCAGCCTTATTGCTTCAGTGAAACTCCAGATATAGCTGATATGGCAAAAGGTGTCGGAACTGGAACTGAACTGGATTTGCCCTTAATTCTAGTAATCTGAAATCACTCAAAGAAACTTGTGAAAAACACCAAATTACATAAAAATATAAAAGATCATAAACACAATTAGACTAAACAATAATAACTCGTATTTGACACAAAACAATAATAAAACATAACTAAAAACTATATAATTATACGAGTTATCACTCCTGCCACAAAGGCGTAGCACGTAGCTCTCGTATTCCGATCAAGGGTATAATCTCATACATTAAGTCAGGTGGAGCCAAAACCATGTACGTCAAATTCTATGTATAATCATATTTCATAAATCAACCAACTTACTCGATATAATATTTCTTGAAATAAATGTACTTTAATAACAAATCAATTCATATGATTATATATCGTATATACCTTTAATACGTAAAATAAATATCATGCTAAAAATATATATATATATATAATTAAAGAAATTTCAAATAACTATAGTTGTCGTCTACTCACAATCCTTAAGATGATCTCACTATACACCTCGATCTGAAACTTCGGGATCCACAAGTGACGTCAAATCTACGTGGCCTAGAGATTAAAGTATTTATACATGTTCAAAGCATTACACAGTTATGAATGCAACTTAAGTCCCATTAATCTACCCGTAGTCAATACTAATTTCTCATACTCAAAACAACATATCCTTAATTTTTAATATCATTTCCATAATCATTTTCTCCATAATTCAACTCCATATTCATGTCCTTATCAAATTCCTTTCTAGTACTCCATGCCTTAGAGATTTTCATAATCCATAACTATCATTTAGTACTATATTTCTCTTAAGCAATAAATTCCTTACTATCAAGCTAGATTAGAAAATCATAACTTGAGTTTCTTAAGGAATTTTGAAGTGATACCAATTGGTTTATTTCAATCAGTAAGTCTAATTTTTGAAGAAAATAACTAACTTAGACAATTAGAACAAAATCTTGATCAAATTTGATAAATCCCGAAACTATGCCGAAACAGGGGTCAACACAGAATAGCCAACGTCACCGAATTTTATCTTTTTAACCGCTTATCAGTTTTGGGTGATTCAAAAACCAAAATTCTCGTATTGAATTTTAGTTTCTAGGAAAAATATAAAAAAAAACACAAACCCAGCTGTGCCGAACCCAGAAAATTCGAACAGCAAGCATGCTCAACTTCCCATGTTTTGCTTTTTCTTCCCATTTTCTTGTTCATGCTTTCAAATCCTTTTAATTCTTACCAAAGGTGAGTAAAACTCATACTTAATAGATGGATTTCAGACCTTAACATGTTTATGGAGCTAAGATCTTAGCATGCTCAAGTAGAATATCTAAAGAAAAGGAAGAATTTATCAAGAAACTAACCTTGGATGTGATTGTTGTTGAGATTTTAGTGGAATACTTGAAGAGAAATGTTGGAGGAGATGAAAAGAACTTGAGAGGGGAGGGTGGCCGGCTAGCTCATAAAGAAATGAAGAAAAAGTTTCTAGAAATTTCAAGATAATAAGATGACTAAAAGATATTTTTCAACTTTTGGTATAATTGTCCATTGGTCCCTCAACTTTTTATAATAACCATTAAGCCCCTAAACTTTTTTTTAGTTTGTTCAATTGATCCTTTCTTCTTTTAATTCCTTCACTTATAATTTCTTACCAATTTCCATGTTGTCCTTAAAATTTTCGGGATTTAGCTTTACATGATTATACGTAACCTCGGTTGTTACATAATATTTGATTAATTAGATGTTATCCTTAGGGTAAGCGTTGCGAGGGTGTTAATCTTTCCCCACACGTAACTGTACTCCGAAACTTAGTTTTGGTAAAGAAGACTAGGACCTATACTTTTTAAGTGCCTTCGTCAAGCTTATGATTCCATTAAATTGGATAGATTCATTAGGGTGACTAATCACACCTAGATAAAAAAAGATTAGTTTCGACTCCACAATTTGTGTATAGCATGTTGAATTCATATTTGACACGTAATGACAAACAATATAAATAAAGAGCATGAATTTAAATAACGATAAATTAAATAAATAAAAATACGCATAAAGTAAATAAATGAAATAAAAGTGTGATAAATAAATAGTGAATAGCGTAAAATAAATTGCAGAATAACAAATTATGAATTAAAGTAAATAAAACTAATAAAAGTTGCATAACATAAATAATAATTATAAATATGCAAATTAAAGGATAAAAATGAATAAAATAAATAAATAAACAACAAAAAATAAAAAAGGGAAAAGGGAAAAAAGGCATCCGAATACCGTAAGAATGGCATCTGGAATGTGCTTTCTGGTAAATGTATTTCTCATCCAAAAGATGGGCATCCAAATGCCCATAAAAGAGCATACAAATGTCTTAGAGAAACTTTCAAGCAAATGTGATTTGGGGGTCAGGCATTCGATTGCCATTAAGAGGGCATCCGAATGCCCATGAACAATTTTAGACAAGTTATAAATTCATTTTGGGGCATTCAAATGTTATTGAGAGGTCATCCGAATACTCTTTCTGAAAAATAGTTTTTGGTGAATAAATAGAGCGGCATCAAAATATCCGAGACCAAGTATTCCAATGCTTTAGTGTAAAATGTAAGAAACATCATTTTAAATTTAAGGCTTATTCGAATGCCATGAAATGGGCATCCAAATGCTCTCTGTTGCACATTAAAATCAACTTTGAAATCGTTTTAAAAGTCATTTAAAATCAAGATTGTAAATGACTAATTCTTTTGAAAAGATTAAAATCCAGTAAAAGAACAAAAAATTTAGCTATTTTGATCAAAACAAAGTCTTTTGTTTGGATTTTTTTAAAACACTTTTAAGACTTTTGATTGACATTTTGTATGAGGAATGAGAATTGATTGCTCACCCTTAAACTCAGAAGCAAACTTGTATCCCCCCTTTTTTTTATTTGTTTTCCTTTATTTTTTTTGGAACTTAATGAAAACCAAAAACGACCAAAGATCAATGAGTTTGATTTTAGCTGAATCAAGCTAGGTTCTATTTTGAAAACATTTTTTGTTTGCATGGTTTAAGCTTGACTGGACATCTAACCCAACAAGTTAGAAGTAATCCAAACAACAATTGATTGACTGTGGATATACAAAAAAAAAAAAAAAAAAATCAAGCCTATTTGATTTATAAAAAGTTTTGAAAATGACTTAAAAAGTTTCAGCAGTCAACCAAAAAAAAACACAATAACAAAGCATTGAAAAAAAAAAGTTTATAAAACTAAACTAAAAGAAGAAGAAATTCACCCTAAGTTTAAACACCAAAATCTTCAACTCTTTCCTCCCCCTTTTCTCTTTTCTTTCTCCTTTTCTTCTCTCTTTTTCATCTGTTTTTTCTACCGAAAACCTCAAGCAAAAGACTCCCAGAACTCTTCAAAAGCCTCCCTCTACCCTAACTTCTTTTTGCCCTTTTTAAAGTATTTCCAATTTTGGTTTTTTGGATTCTTCAATCTAAGAGCCACCTTTTATCCCCTTAACTACCTCAATTTTTCTTCTTCTTTTTATTTCTTTTTTTGGTGGTCCTTTGGATCAAGTAAAATGGATGGTTGAATTAAAAGATGGGATGAGGAAGGAGTGTAATCTCTAAGTTACCCCTTCTTCTTTCTTTTTTTCAATTCATTTTCTTTCATTTTTTTTTCTTTTATCTTTTTCCTTAATTAATTAAAATTCGTTTTATATTTTAAAAACTTAGGAGTAAGCATTTGAAACTTTGGATTTTGATTAATCTTAATTTTTCTTTGATTTGAGCTTAAATTGAATTTTAAAATTACCTATATTAGGATCTCATTTTAATGTAACCATTAAAATTCAAAAATTTGTAAAATTTAAATCACCTTGAAAAATATAAAATTATGATCATAAAATTTATCAAAAACTAAGCTCGTATAAGAGTTGAGTATCAAACATAAACTTATTTTTAAAAAGCTCAAAGAAAATTAGGTAAGTATATTCAACAAAATCTAAAAATATCATGATCGCATTATAAATAAAAAAAAAAAATGATGGTTAACTTATAAAGAATGCAAGTAATATAAAAGTTGTAAATTTATAGAATTTCAGGTTTGGACCATTCGATAAAAAAAGTTGTGCTACCGTTACAAAATGAATTATGATAAAATTGTACTTTTTTATTTTAAGAGGGACGACGGGGGGGTTTGGGGGAGAGGGAGAGGGAGAGGGAGAGGGAGAGGGACATTTTTTATTGTCTTGACTCTTGTGGCTGAGAGTAGAGATGGTAATTGGGCGGGTTCATGTTGAATAATTTTGGATTTGAGTTATATTGAGTTCAGATTTTTTCGAGTTTTGATTTTTTCGAATTCAAGTTTTTCGGGTTCGTATTTGTTTGGGTTCAAGCCTTTTCAAGTTCGAGTCTTTCGAGTTCGAGTTTTACATCATTTTTTATTTTCTATTAGATGTAATCATTATTACATAATTTAATTATTTAAATTCAAAAATAAATTATTATTTTTTAAGTAAGATTTTGTATAATATAATATTTGTAATTATATTTATATATTAATGTCAATATTTGTTAACACCAAAAGAATATAAAATTAATTTGTTTTATAAAATCAATTTGTTACATAATTGATTATAGAAAATATGTTATCATATTGATATTTAAAACAAAATGAACTCGAATATTCAACATATATTATGATTTATATCATGCATACATATCAATATAATTATACACTAATAATTAAATCAAAATGGACAAATGACTATATTTGAAGAATAAATAAGATTAAGGTTTAAGAGCTGATAAGGTAATGCAAAAAAATATATATTATTATTAGTTATTGCTCAATTATTTGTCTTAATGATTTAATCTTAATTTAAAACTATTTTTTTTTCAAAAATCATGATTAAAAATTACTTGATATATATAGTATATATTTAAATATTTTAATAATTTTCCATTTGAATAATACATATTAAATAGTAATGATCAATGAAAATGAGATGACATAATGATTTATAAATATGATACAATTATATGACATGTGAATGACACGGGATATATAAGATATTATCATGATCTTATTAATTAATTAGGTTGTGATTAAAGAAAAATAATTACTTAAAAAAGAAATTTGTGAATTCTAAAAGAATACGGAATATGAATAAATTAATTAAGTCTAAGCATGAAAGAAAAACAAACAATTAGTAATATAACTATATAAGTATCATGTTTTAGATCTCATACAAATTGGGTTTTTGATTTCTTAATTTTTTTTATTTCATTTGCTTATATAAAATTAGTAGTATGATTGTTTGTATGCTTGTAACTCATTAGTTAATATTATAACTTTTAATATATTATTTTAAACAACTTTTAGACATATCACATATGCAAATATATGGGAGAAATAAATAAATAAAATGTTATACTAAAAGTTAAGAACAATAAAATATATAAAAAAAATAATCATCATTTTAGATACTTTCAACTCTATCCTTTAAAAATCTCTTTTAGATTTTTTTCAAAAATAATCATTATTTTATTCTTTATAGTTGTAAGAAAAAAAATATTGATCTTTTGTTCACAACTCAATTATTTACACACAAAATTAATTATTGATAATTAGACAATAGACATATTCATTTAAATGGTGTATTCACCAAGACATGAGATGTTTAAATTACAAGTAGAAAAAATAATATTTTGATAAAATTTATTATTTTAATACATATTAATTTTTATTTTTAAATAAATCAATAAAAATAGATTATAATAAAATTGATAATTAAAGTTTTGTATTATAAAAATTTATTTAATTACAAGTCCATCATTCTTATTTTTAGTATTAAATTTCAGTTTATGATCGGGTCGAGTTTGAGTTTTTTCGGATTTGGGTCATTTTTTGTACAGACTATTTTAGATTCTAGTTTTTGACTTTTTTTTATCAAATCAGATTTGGATTCGAGTTTTTTTTTTTTTATAAATTTTCGAGTTTGGGTTTATTTTGCCTCTAATAATTGGGAGGATGGGTGTGATGATATTTCCCTAAGATCTAAAGGCTAATTTGGTGAAACCAATTTGTCCGAATTGTGCCTTAGATCTGATCTTTTTCAGTCCCTTTCCTAATAAAGCAGAATCTTTTGGTTGCATCATTGTTTTTGTCTGCCCCTTTAACTCTCAAAGCCCCAAAACCTCTAATCCTTTCCAACTAAACGGTTTCTTACTGATTAAAAAATAATTAAAATATATATGATATAAAAAATATTATGAATATAATACGAATGTATCAAAATTTATATAATATAAATTATTAACGTGTCAAAATTTATATAAATATATAATATCTTAAACATAATTATAATATAAAAACACAAATACAATACGAATACACATATTCTCAAGTCTGTTTCCTTTTCACCCTAGGGGGCAGAATTAATTTCGTTAACAGAGTATACAAAGAGAAAGCTAAAGAGGGAAAGAAAACTCTTCAAAATTTTTTATTGGAAATACTAATTACTAGTATAAAACTTCATTAAATGTAAGGCCACCATGTTAATTTATATTATTATTAAAAAATTTGATTGAGTTTAGCGTTATGAGTCAAACGATATCAAATCAATTGATAAAAATACAAACAAAAAAAATAATTTAAATATGAATAATTATATCTTTTAATATTTTATATAATAATTTTTTATAAAAAAATATATTTATTTTTTAAAAATTACGCACTTATAAAAATTATCTATATTTTTTACATTTAATTTTTTAAAAATATATTTTCATGGTGAGTGTATCAATGCAAAAGCAGCTGCATTATGATTGCCTTTGTTCAGTTATATTTTCACGCTTTTCCTCCATCCCAGTTTTATGAGCAATAGTACCACACTACCTTTCAGAATTTCACCTTTCTCTCGTGATATTGTGATTTGTTTTTATTCATACCTGAAAAGAGTTTATTTATGCTTAGTCACCACACACTATCTCGTTTCACGCCAAAAAATCCTTTCCTCATTGCCAGAGTTTGTTTGCCAAAAACCTCTTCACGATTCTTTGTTTATTACTTTCCTCAACTCTAAGACAGTAAGACAAAACTTTTCCCTTGGCTACTTGTGAAATCTTTCTCTACCTTCTGTAGATACTTTATTTTAGTTACTAATATATATTTTTTTTAGAGAAAAATAAAATTATTTTATAGAAAATTGTATTTCTACGTACAATAACAAAAGTATTCCAAAAAAGTAATAAGATCGTTTCATTGAAAGTTGCTTCACTAGAAGTTCTTTCACGAGAATAGCTTCCATTCAGAACAACTCCTGCTCGAAACAATTCCGTTCAGAATAACTCTTGTTCAAAACAACTCCTGTTCGGAACTGCTCATGTTCAGAATAGCTTCTGTTTATAACAGTTCATGTTCGGAACAACTTCTATTTGGAACAGCTCTTGTTCATAACAACTTCTGTTCGAAAATTGCATTTTCATGGAACAAATCATTCAGAGAACAATACTCTCATGGAAAGAGACCTTCACCGAGAAGTATTCTACAGAAGACGTTCTGCTTGATACTACTTTCCCGAAGCAGAAGAAGTGGAAATAACCCCAGAATATGGCAAGGTTCTTGGGTTAATTTCACTATTGGGATGTTCTGGAGAGATTGGCTTGGTGGATCAGACATGGAGATAGTTAAGAGGTTTCCTCTTAACTTTTCCCTAATGTATGAGTGCTTCTCCCTTCCTTTTAGAAACAGATAGTGGACTCTTATTCACTATTCACCATTATCAGCAACAATCTAAACTCCCATCAAACAAAGTATTAATGCCTTAATAACTGACAACTTTTATCATTATTCCTATTCAATGCTTATGATATGTAACTTTTATCCTTGACACTTAAAAATAGGAGCTCCCACGACTCATTTGGAGGCATTGGAACAAACTTTCTCTCTAAAGTTCTTTCTTCAATTCTCTATTCTCAACCTTCTTCTCAACTATACTCAGCCTTTTTCCACCATCTCTCTACTTCCTCCACCTTACTTACCACCACCTGTCGCTGCTCTCAACACTTTAGGGTCTGCTCTAGTCTTTCTCTCCGTCGTCTCCCGACAATAATCTGTTTCACTTGTTTGCAATGCTTCCTCTCTATCAAAGAACCCTCTACATTTTGACAACTCCACTGGGGAGGAGTGATTGCATTAGGTAAAATTCTTCAACACTTACCTTACTAGAATATATGGACAACCCTGCCAAAAACTAGAACACTCTTGTTCCTACTTACATCCAAGAGCTAATGAACATTATTCAAGCCTCCCAACAAAGTATGCAAACTTTAGAAGAGAACAACAGGCAGATGATGGAAACCATTTCCAAACTTGCATTATCTTCCACAACTCCTCAACTTCAACTTGTGAATGTCAATGGAGGTGAAAATATTTCTAACAGAGCTACTATTCCAAACACAAACATTGGTAACGGAGAAAACACAACTGACAATCTTGTACAATCTGGAAATACCAATGCGGTCAATCCTTCTATCAGTGTTGCTAGAACTTCCACCACTGTTTCTCATACTTCTACCGTAACTGCTCCCCAGACCATTGCCCAGGGTTTTGTCACTAAGGAAGAGCTTCAAAGACTAATTAAGCAGAAGAACAAGAGTTTGAGCTTTACGAATTTGACCTCAAGTTACCTTATCCCATTAGTGTGGCTGCTAAGCTATATCTTAAGGACTACACTAGTCCTAAGTTCAAGCAATTCAACTAGAAGACAGGGGATGCTTGTGAACATGTGATGAAATTTGTGAAAACTAGTGGAGTAGCTGGGCTAGATGATGATTTGAAGTTGGAAGAGTTTTCCAAATCTCTGACTGAAAAGGCGTACACCTGGTATGTCAACCCTGTTCCTAGCTCTGTTGAGTCTTAGAGTCAGATGTGCAATATGTTTGGAGAGAAATTTTTCTCCACTCAAGAGAAAGTTACTCTTATTGACTTAGGAAGGGAATATCAAAATCCAAAAGAAGACATGGTGGATTACATCCAACATTTTAGAGAAAAAGTTTTAGATGTACAAGAAGCTCATAATGAGAAATAACTGGTCAAGGTGTGCATCCAAGGAATGTTTGATGAATTTCAAATTTATCTACAAAACTTGTCATTACCTTCTTTTTCTACTTTAGTGGAGGCTACAAGAAAAACCAACAACACTATTATGAGGAATAAGAAACGAATCAATCACTTTTACGAGAGAGAAAGTGCTCTCTTTGCTTCACATGAGGAAAAATCGTATAAGAAATCCAAGCTTAGCCATGATAAACAAGTTTCTTCATTACCATTTCCATGCTCTATAGGAAAAGTTCTTGAACTCCTAAATGAGTGGGTGAGTGAAGGAAGTATACGACTACCAAATGTTGAGCGCCAACCTACAGATGAAGAAAATGCAAGTCCTATGTATTATCATTTTCATAGAACCATTGACATTCCACCAAAAAGTGTAATGCTCTAAGAAATATTTACAATTGCAAGGCGAATAACATCTGAATGTTGATCTGAAAGGTATGTAAACAAATTTAGAGAAGCATCCTTTACTATTTCAAAGTAATTCTCTATTGATATTTAAGTACATCTTTACAAGTTTGAATTGTTATTCTACTTTGATTACATTTGCTTTGTGATCAATTCAATTAAAATTTTTTCTTACTACTAAGTTAAAAGCGTACCCCTTCAGTATAAAGAAACCTCTTTACTTGAATCAAATATCAAAATAGAATACATACCTAATTATTTTTTTTTAATGGAGAAGTCGGCCGTTGTGGCCTCATGCGCCACTTCTGTCACACCCATATACAAATTCTTCCATTGGATACGTCGACCGTTGTGTTCTTATGCACCACTTTCATCACTCTCATTTACAAGTTTTTCTAGTGAAGAAATCGACCGTTGTGGTCTCATGCGCCACTTCCGTCACTCCCATATATAAATTCTTCCCAGGGAGAAGTCGATCACTGTGGTTTCATGCGCCACTTCTGTCCTTCTCATTTACAAATTTCTCCTATGAGGAGTCGACCGTTGTGGTCTCATGCGCTACTTCTGTCACTTTCTCATATAAACGTTCTCCTAGTGGAGATGTCGACTGTGTGGTCTCATGCACCACTTCCGTCACTCTTCGATTCACAAGTTCTCCCAATGGATAATCTGACTGTTGTGGTCTCATGCACCACTTCTGTCAATCTCTCATTCATAACTTCTCATAAGAAGAAGTCAACCGCTATGGTCTCATGCGCCAGTTCCGTCACTCTCTCATGTACAAGTTTCTCCAATGGAGAAGTCGACAGCTGCAGTCCCATGAACCACTTCCGTCACTCTCCCATATACAAGTTCTCCCCATGGAGAAGTCGACTGTTGTGGTCTTATGCACCACTTCCGTCACTCTCTCATTCACAAGTTCTCTCTATGGAGGAGTCGACCATTGTGGTCTCATGCGCCACTTCTGTCGCTCTCATATATAAGTTCCTCAATGGACAAGTCAGTTGTTGTGGTCTCATGTACCACTTTTGTTGCTCCCATATGCAAATTCTAAGTTCAGCACTACGATCTTTTGTGCCAAGCGTGCGTCAACTATCATTCTCACCAAGTCTCTTATGCTTAACATGCCTCTATGTCGGATGCCACGCGCTCCTAACATTGTGTAATTCAAATATTATGTTGTGTGCTATGCTTGTTTTACAAGTTATGTTATATCTCCCCTCATTATGTGATTCACCATGCAGATTTTTTTGCAAGATCTTTTATACAACAGGTAAAGTGTATATAAAACTAACAATATTCTCTCAAGTAAAATACAAGTACAGTGCAAAGTGTAGGCAAGCATGCGAAAGATAAGTCATGCACTTAACAAGTACTACAAGATGGTGTGGATCATAATTTTTTGTGGAACAAGCACACTACGTAGCTCTCAGCTCACTGGCAAAGCTCTGCCCTCCGTGCTCTCTAGTGACACACTACAATATCCATGTCACGTTATGTGCAACAAAGATAATCCAAAATAAATAGCCTATGTAAGTTTAGTCTCACCATGATTAGAGAATGAAAACCTTGTAAAACAACACAAAAAGCCAGGTTAGTATATTTTGTAATTTACAATTACAAAAGTCATAATCTTACTTTTGTATTTAAGGAAAATTATAAGTTCATGTTTGTTGTTTAAAAAAATTTATTATTACCTAAGTTATGTAAAAAAGAATTGCACAACACAACTCACGTGAGTTAGTACCTCACGGATTGTATTGCACGGGATAGTACATTGCAGGTTGTGCTGTGCAAGATAATACCTCATGGAGTATACCACGTGGGAAATGCCTCGTGGAACTTTCAGCAACCGCAAGCAAAGCCTTGGAAATTTGCATTGTTGAGATATCAAATTTAGAATTTGCACAATTCCCAATTAACAGGTATAGCACACCTTCCTTATTTCCATTTCAATAAGTCAGACAATAATCATAATTCTGTTTACATCATCATTCATTTGTTAATTTTATTATATTATACTCATTATTATTATTTTTGGTTTTTTCTTCTGTAAACAATCATATTTCAATTATTCTTCTTAGTAATATGATTGCATAATCATCATTGTCTCATTTATATTTTCATATTTAAGATACATTTATATACAAAGATGAAAATCATTTTATTTTATTTACTATTGTTTTTATCCATAATTCATTAGAATGTGGCAAAATTCTATCAGCATTCATTAGATTATACATGTTGTTTTTCGGCTCCCCCATTATTTTGGGGCGCAAATTGCTATTGCGCCCTGTTTTTTCTAACGCAGTAGCAACGCTGCTCCCTTGTTTTTTTAAGAGCAGTATATCCGTTGTACTCCTTATTTTTTTTTGGCGTAAGGTTTGATTATTATTATTTTTTAAATATAAAATTGTATTGACATATTACTGCTAAATTTTAGGACGCAGATAATGCTACTTCCTTAATTTTTCGGGTGCAACATTGTTGTTGCACCCTTATTTTTTATACACGCAGCAAACATGTTACTGCTAAAAAAATTTAACATTCTTCTATATTAATTTCACATATTTTTGAATTAACATCAAAATATTTTTATTTGCATGGAATACTCTTTGATTTCTAGCAAAGGTTTTCCATGAACTCAAAAAAAAAAAAAATATTCATGTGAATCTTGCATCGTAAATTAATTTCACTCGTTTCTTTTACAACATTTATTTAAATAATGAGATCAAGTCTATTTCTTTTTTTATATTATATTTTACTTTTGCTTTCACTACTAATGCATGAGAATTTCTTCTACTAAAAATTCTTATGCAAGGGACAAAATGTAGATACTTGATTTCGACTACTAATATATTATCTCTTCTTAGAGAAAAATAAATTTGTTTTACAGAAAATTGCACTTCCGCGTACAATAGCAAAGGTATTCTAGAAAAGTAATAAGGTTGCTTCACTAAAGGTTACTTCACTGGAAGTTCTTTCACGGGAACAGCTCTTGTTCAGAATAGCTCTTGTTAGGAACAGTTTCCGTTCAGAACAACTCCTCTTTGGAACAGCTCATGTTTAAAACAGCTTCTGTTTAGAACAACTGATGTTCGGAACAACTCCGATTTGGAACAACTCTTGTTCTTAACAACTTCTGTTCAAAACAGCTCTTGTTCGGAAATAACATCTTTATGGAACAAGTCATTCACAAAACGACACTCTAATGGAAAGAGACCTTCAACGAGAAGTATTTTACAGAAGACGTTCCACATAATACTACTTCACCGAAGCAGAAGAAATAGAAATAATACAAAATATGTCAGTGTTCTTGGGTTAATTTCACTATTGAGATGTTCTAGAGAGATTGGCTTGATGGATCAGACATAGAGATTTCCAAACAGATAGTTGACTCTTGTTTACTATTCATCATTACCAACAACAATCTAAACTCTTATCAAACACAGCCCTTAATAACTGACAACTTTTATCACTATTCCTATTCAATACTTATGATATGTTCTTATCCTTGTCACTTATAAATAGTAGTTCTCACAACTCATTTAGGTATTTTTGGGTATTGGAGCAAATTTTTTCTCCAAAATTCTTTGTGCAATTCTCTATTCTCAACCTTATTCCAACATCTCTTCACTTTTTTTTACTTTACTTACCACCACCTATGACTGAATCTGCTCCAATTTTATTCTCCGTCGTCACCTGATTCGTTTTCCCTTGTTTGCAACGCTTAGAACCCTCTACACCTTCCTTGTCTTCTTATCTCCTACTTCTTATATATATTTCTCTGCCCCCTTGCTCCCCTAAGCTTTGTCACTGCAAAGTATAACTCTCATTGTTCTCCTTGTCTGCTTTATTTTATAGTTGTTTTAGTGTTCTTCCTTGAAACGGGTCTCTTTTCTGATAATGTAATCTTGACCAACTTGTCTTTTTTGCTTCCTTTCTCTGTTTGATTAACGCCCATTTCCTCAAAGCTGTTATAAACTTGGTCTGCTATGATTCCAATTATGGGCTCTCGTTAATCTTGTTCGACTGCCAGTTTTTTCTGTTTTGTTTTGATAAAAGTTTCTTCTTGGATTTTATTAATGCCCATTTGCTTCAAATTGTTTTAAACGATCTCAAATGGAGTTTAGGATGATGGGTTTTCGTTAATTTTCTGGTACATGCTTTCAAACTCTTAAAACTTCTATCTCGTCTGATGTTTCTTCTGGTTTTTTAGCATGTCAGACTGTACCATGTAATTTGACAAATCTAACTGCCTTTGTTATTGTTGATTTACTTTTGGCGGGATTTATTAGTTGATGTCAAGAAAGCTTCTTTTTTGAACAATGATGTAAAAAAGAAGTGATTATGGATCTAAGTTTTGTTGAATTTGATGGTTAGTTAAGATGGAGAGCATCTTTTCTTTCCGTTAACTAAGACTTTGCTTATGGAATTTGCTCGTTAGCATCCTTGATTTTTTACAGACAAATTGGATTTTATGTGCTTTGATTCGTATCTTATTTGATTCCTTTCATCTGTCATAGCAATATACCCCAATCATTCTTTATAAATTCTTTATTAAGGGTCAATTATACATAAGAAAAATGATAAATTCACATAATTTTTTCTTATTGAATCCAACAATGACCAACCAGTTCTTGTTCTTCTGCCCATAATTTCCCCAGCTTGGCTTAGCTTAGCTTATCTTATGCAACTTAGTTACCATAGTGGCCTCTCGAGTCCTTTAATCTTTGTTATTGTGTTGTCTTGTATTCTGTCTTCATTAGTTGTCTCTCAACTAAAAAAAAAAAAAAATTGAAAAGAAAAACGTTATTGTTTGAACAATATTGAGCTACCATGGAAGAAACTTTTGTTCCATTCCGTGGAATCAAGAATGATCTGAAATCAAGGCTTTTATGCTACAAGCAAGATTGGACTGGTGGCTTCCGTGCAGGTATCAGGTTTGTAACATTCATAGCTCATTTTTGTTCATATATGGGATACAATATGCTCCTATTTATTGTACCAAACAAATTTTTATCTGAAGTTTATGAACATCATTATTGCAAAGACTACAATCTTTTTGAAGTTATGCTTTGTAAAGTTATAATCAATATATTTAATTTTTGATCATTTAGGATCCTTGCTCCAACAACATATATATTCTTTGCTTCAGCAATTCCAGTTATATCTTTTGGGGAGCAGCTGGAAAGAAATACAGGTAGTAACTAGACCCTATACATGTATATTTACATGTTCTGCTTTGCCTATCATGATTTCTAAGAGATACTTTGTTGTTGTTTCAGATGGAAGTTTGACTGCAGTACAAACTCTTGCATCAACAGCACTTCGTGGAATCATTCACTCAGTTGTTGGAGGACAGCCCCTGCTCATACTTGGAGTTGCAGAGCCAACAGTATTGATGTATATGTTTATGTTCAACTTTGTGAAGGACCGAAAAGATTTGGGGCATGAACTCTTCTTAGCCTGGACAGGATGGTATTTCTTCAATTCTCAGCATACTTAAGTACTGAACCAGATAGACTTTTTGGTGGCACTGAGCTGTTTTCTTACTTTGATGGGTTCTCAGGTTTGTGTGTGGACAGCACTTTTGCTTTTCTTATTGGCAATTCTAGGGGCATGTTCTATAATAGATCGATTTACACGTGTTGCTGGTGAATTATTTGGTCTACTAATTGCAATGCTTTTCATGCAGCAAGCTATTTGGGTTAGTATCCTCATGTAACTGACATTATTGAATGAAATGATCTATTCTTATAAACAGGATAGTCCAAATGTTTATGAACATGCTTTCATGTGCCACTTGAAGTTAATTTGAGTTTCTTGAGTATTTTTGTTGTTATTTCAAATTAAAAATTTCCAACACTTTTCTCCAGTATCCCCTTCTAAGACTGATAAAACTTTCTCATTTTAGTACATAATGAATTTTATCCTACAGGGAGTTGTGGAGGAGTTTGGCATTCCACAGAGAGAAAATCCTGATCAAACAGCATTGCAGCCTTCTTGGCGATTTGGCAATGGAATGTTCGCACTAGTTCTGTCCTTTGGCCTCCTCCTCACTGCACTAAGGAGCCGTAAAGCAAGATCCTGGCGCTATGGAACAGGTATTGGATTGGTGCATTTCAATTCTCATTATAAGGGATTAGAGGTGATGTTATCTTTGTTTTTGCATTCAATAACCATCCAGTTGTGGCCTAGCTTTTTCTTTCATCAATTAAGTTATCGCTTTATTCAGTTCCCTTGTTTGAGAAAGGCCATTCATTTATATTCCTTGATTTTACTGAAATATGCATCTTATTTTGGGTGCCACTTATGGTGCTTGTGTGGACTGCTGTGTCTTACATACCTGTTAATGATGTTCCAAGAGGGATTCCCAGGCGCTTTTTCAGTCCAAATCAATGGTCTCCTGGTGCATATTCTAATTGGACAGTTATCAAGGTGAATCCTCTGTGGTTTTCAAATGTTTAGTATCTTTTCACTACCTTTCCATCATGGGAGCTAAATTTTTGTTAAATTTCCTTCAAAACCTGCCAAGAGACTCATTTTTTCGATTGTGCAGGAAATGGTGAATGTGCCCCCTCTTTACATAGTTGGAGCATTTATTCCAGCAACCATGATTGCCGTGCTTTACTATTTTGACCACAGTGTAGCATCTCAACTTGCTCAACAGAAAGAATTCAATCTGAAAAAGCCACCTTCATACCATTATGACCTGCTTCTCTTGGGTTTTATGGTGCGCCATTGTCATGGGATATGTTTTTTTCAATGAAGAACCTATAAAGAAAGTTCAAATAAAGGTCTTTTTGGGAGCTTACTGAAGCTCAGGGTAATAGTTGGAGCTGGAAAAAACTTTTAAAATTGAGGCACTTGGCCTACCAGTTCATTAGCCATCAAGATGGAAGATGGATTTGGAAATTCCCTGGAACCACATTCTCAGCTGCAAAAGTATGGCAGGATTTTAGACCAAAGAAACAGAAGGTTAAATGGGATAGACTTTGTGGTATTCTCATCATATCCCTAAACACTCCCTTATTTCCTGGATGGCCATTTTGAACAGATTGCCTACAAGCATGAGACTTCTGAGCTGGGGGTTAGAGGTAGATGTGAATTGCAAGCTTTGCCTCTCTGAACAAGAGACTCGGGATCACTTATTCTTTGAATGTAGCTTCTCCAGATCTGTTTGGTTGAAGGTAATGCAGTCATGTCAGTTGCAAGTTCGAAGTTGTAGTTGGAACAATGTGCTCGAATGGGCTGTGCAGAAGCTCAAAGGTAGATCCTTGCTTACAACTATTCTCAAGCTTGCTTGGAATGCAACCGTTTACCACGTCTGGAAAGAAAGGAATAGAAGGATACATGGAAGTCCATGCAAGTCTCCATTGCAGGTTTTTGAAACCATTAAAGAGGAGATCAGATTCAAGTTGGTAGGCTTAAAAAACATAGAACTTGATAATGTAAATGCTAACCTCTGTTCTGAATGAGGCTTAAGCAACTCTATTTTTCTTTTATTGATGTAAAGCTAGCTGAGTAGCTAGTTTTCAGTTTTGATGTAGCAGAAATTTTCTCTGCTTCTTGGATATATAAAATGACACTTATCCAAAAAAAAAAAAGTTCAAATAATAGTAACAAATGCAGTTTTTTTTTCTGCTGAAAGTTTTTTTTTTTTGTTGGTCTTAACACTTAATTATGGTTTTGACAAGGTTATATTATGTGGTCTTATTGGCATTCCACCATCCAATGGTGTTATTCCACAATCTCCTATGCATACAAAAAACTTAGCAACCCTGAAATATCAGGTAATAGATACTTTACTAGTTCTCGATGATATAGGAATGTACAGTGTTTCAGGCTCAATCATCAATTAACTGAATTTAATTCTATTCTTTTATATGTGGCTATAAATTGACCCACTCTTCTTCATCTTTCCCTTGTTCTTTCCATCATCCTTTATTTTACTTTGTTAAAATCTTTCACAAAGTAATTCTGAAACTAGAATTACGTCCACCTGTTGACCTCCCGAGGGTAAGGCACAGGAGCTTGTACAATTTTCTTACATATTTAGAGCACAATTTCCAATTTCTATCATATGTTTTTGTCTTCTAATAATATTTCCTATTAATGCAGACATAGCCTTATCATTTTAATCTTCTTGTTAGTTCTGCTTTAGTATGTAAATCATTGTGATTGGTTCTTTTGTTTTATTGGTAACAGCTTTTGTGTAATAAGCTTGTATCAACAGCCCGAAAAAGTATAAGTAAAAGTTCAAACCTGAGTCAACTATATCGGAGCATGCAAGAGGCATACAATGAAATGCAGACTCCACTTGTCTATCAACTTCCATCCACTCTGGTAGATTAATTTGTATTCATCATGTTGATTTACACCATCTATTATCATCCCCTGTTTGTTCTTACCATTACTTAAAATAGGGTCTGAAAGAACTGAAAGAATCCACTATCCAACTGGCCTCAAGTACTGGCTACATTGATGCACCTGCTGACGAGACCATTTTTGACGTGGATAAGGAAATCAATGAGCTTTTACCTGTTGAAGTCAAAGAACAATGTCTCAGTAACCTGCTTCAGGCAGCGATGGTTGGTGGGTGTGTTGCTGCTATGCCTCTTCTTAAGAAGATCCCCACTTCTGTTCTTTGGGGTTATTTTGCTTTCATGGCCATTGAAAGCTTGCCTGGGAATCAATTTTTGGAGAGAATATTATTGCTTTTCACTGCTCCAAGTCGAAGATACAAGTATGTTTCTAATTTTTCCCCCTTCTTTTACTTTCTATTTTAGTTCGAGTACTAGAGGTTGCATTCATTAAGCAAGCCAAAGCTACCTCCTATTCCTCTTAGTTCAGGACTCTTGCCCTGGGATCTAGGATATAAACTCCTTTTTTGACTAAGTTAATCATATATTCAATTCTACTCTAAAATCTTCTTCTCTCTGCTCATTTTGTATCACAGCTTGAACATAAGAAAGTCATTTTTCACATTAAGATGAATAATCTTAGAACTTTCACTATCATTTTTTCTTTTGTGTTAGTTATTATGCCCATATTTCAACTTAACATTATTATTATTCTTTGAAGATTAGACATCTACATTCCAGTATCTGATTTGTCAGGGTGTTGGAGAAGTACCATGCAACCTTTGTTGAGACTGTACCTTTCAAAACAATTGCCACCTTTACCTTGCTTCAAACAGTTTACTTGCTAGCATGCTTTGGCATAACATGGATCCCGATAGCTGGAGTCCTTTTCCCACTTTTGATCATGCTTCTTGTGCCAGTGCGGCAATATTTGCTCCCCAAGTTTTTCAAAGGTGCCCATCTTCAAGACCTTGATGCTGCAGAATACGAGGAAGCTCCAGCCATTGCCTACAACATGACATTCGAAGTATGCTCTCTGAACCTCATGTTAGTTCATCATGGATTTGTTTGTAGCTCAGGTTGCAGCAAGTGTTGGTTTCGCCTAGTTCAGTAACTGGATTTGAAGCTGCCCTCTGCCATATTTTTCGAGAATCTTCTAAATAGAAAGGGTAGTAATTGTACTTATATCAATGCTATGGTTAATTCTATTTTGGTTCAGGTATGGTTGTGCCTTGTATCTGCTGCTGTGCAAACAGTTGCAAATGTTTGGATTGCGTTGAGAAAGATCATGATTTTCAATATGGATTGATCTCTCTTTTACAATTTTATTTATGAAATCAGACTGATGCATGATGTTTCAAATACTGGACAGGACCAGGAACGTCAGGCAAGGACCACTCGTATTGATGGTGCAGAAATTCTAGATGAAATTATCACAAGACGTGGAGAAATCCGCCACACAGACTCCTAAAATTTCAAATACAACTCCATCTTCACTGGGGGATATAAAGCCTTCTTACAATCCACGAGTCTCCCAAAAGGCGTACAGTCCCCGGATTAGTCGACTGAGGGGGGAAGGAAGCCCCAGCTTGACTGAAAAGGGACTTGAATTAAAGCAAACTCCCAGTCCTGGACCATCTACACTTGGACTAAGCAGTCGTGGTTCATCATCAAGCTAAAAAGCCTTCATTTGTAATTCTGTTTAGTGGTGAGTTTAAATGTCAATGGCACTCGAGAGGCCTTGTGCATAGTTCATGTAACTAGAGTTATCTTTTCAGTGTGTTTTCCAGTTCTGTCTAAAAATAGGGTGACTGTCAGTTCTTTTCTTGTACCTCCCAATAGGCTGGGCAGAGGAATATTTACGATATGGAATGAATATATATATATATATATATATATATATGTATGTATGTTTATTTAACTATCACCAATTTTGGCTTGAATTTCTTATTTATTTTACTTTTTGTTTTCTTTCATCAAATCAAAGCCTTAAAAGGAAGAATAGCAAAGACCTCAAGTAATTGCAAATAAAACAATAAAAAATTCCAAACACATGTATCGATTAGGGAACCTTATGATTTAGCACATTTCATTAAAATGATGAGATTTTCATACTTGTTACTTGTTAGAGAGGTTATGCTTGCACAAAGATGCAAATATTTGGTTTTAAGTTAACTTGTAAATCATCATATGTAAAATATTATACCAGAGGTGTCTAGAGAGATACAGGTTTGAAAAGTTTTGCAGTGGAACCTCAGAAATTTACTGATGGTCAGGCTGGAGTGGCAATTTGAACTGTCCAGATTCTTTTCATAGTGCTTCTGCTTTGCCTTCTTTTTCCCGGTTAACCTTAATAGGGTTTTAAGATCACAGGGACAGGCCAAGTCATGCAGGACGAGCGTGCTTGTCGTCTCTGTGCTAACTCTGATACTCTTCAAATCGAGATTCTCTTGCCGGGGGGGGGGGGGGGGGGGGGGCACACTTTTACCACAAAGTATCATCACAAAGCAGTACTGTACTGATAAATGCAGATAGATAAACTTTATATCTATCATTCTATCAGGCTTCAAATAATAGTCTTCTGATAATGAGTGGGAATCTCTTTAGTGTAGCTAAGGTAGCATATGCTTTAGCTTTATGTATTTTTACCTTAACTAGGTTTAGCTATACGTGCGTTGCACGTGAGTGATATATCATGTAATTAATATTTTTTAAAAAATCTAAGATTTAATAAGTAATAAAATAAAAGAATCAGCTCACTTAACTTTATCAATTGGCATATGTGCATAGGAGGAAGTTGACAGAATAGGTAATGGTTTATGAATTATATAATCAAATTAATAATGTAATGATAGATACAATCACTTTATATTTTGAATTCTCTCTATTGAATAGCTTGAAGAATGCTCAAAAATAATTCATGATTGTGCTATTCCATACACTTTTTGATGAAACTATTCATGTAATAATTAACCACTATCTTAGGATCCAATTTTCATAATAAAATTGGCAATTGATAATATTTTTTTATAATAACACTAAAATTAAACTTTGACTAATTCCCCAATCAAAGCTTTTTTGAGTATGTATTAATCGAGCAAAACATTGCTCTTAGGAAAGCACCAATCAATATAAAGCTCTCACAATTAGCTAATTTGTAAGTTCGTAAAGTTATATTCTAAGCCTTAACATAATATGATCACTATAATTAGCATTCTTGATGGAGCAGGTAAGAAATTGAGATTTTCATGGATGCAAGCCAGATAGCAAAAGGGGCAAACTATATATTTTTTAGAGACGTGATGTATTGATATTACAATTTATAACAAATAGTCTCCTCCAATACATGCAGTAAAGTATAATAAAACTCGTTAGAAATTTTGTGCTTAAAATTAGATTAATTTAACTTCTAAATCAATTTATCTTTAGTGAAATTAAATTAGGAAAAGCATAAAAGGAACTGTTTCCACCCGATAACACAAACAAACAAACAATTATATATATATATATATATAATTAGTTTCTTAAAAAAATTTGTATCAAGTATAGAGAAAGTTTAGGACTTTTTGCACACTATCAACTAATTTATAAATGTTAACCACAAAACGAAGTCTAAGTTTTCAAGCTTATTGTGGTTTGAAAATCAGCTTCCTTTTTACACGTTAACAATTGTCGCAACCCTAAAAAAAGGAAAAAGACGCCCCGTCGTGGGACGTCCACCCATTTAAGTGTGACATTGGAGAGAAAAAGAGGAAAAGACGACTTAATTCCTCTTAAATAAAAAATGAGGGTTGGGGGGGGGGTTTGAAAATAATCTTGAAAAAGAAAATGGAGCCGCCACCAATATTTTTTGGCTAGGTGTGATTGGTCACCTATTAAAATCGATTCTAATAAAATATTTTTAAAATAATTAAAACATTTTAAGAAAACCAATTTTGAGGTCTACGCTTTAATCCAGAGAAAAATAAAGGCGAGTCCAGGAATCAGTTACATGTGGGGAAGGATTAGCACCCCCACAACGCCCGTATAAAACGGTACGTTATTAGTCATGTGTCATCTCAAGTCTCGGTGAAAAGTCGGTTTTAGATTTGGTATTTTAAAATAATTCCTATTTTAAAAATAATTCTATTTTTGTTTGAAAATGATCCGGAATTTGTTATTGCAAAAATTTTCTATATTCCTCGGCAAACCGGCAAGATATAGAATTTTTATTGTTTTGAAAATCTCCGCATCATCCTATTTTTAGAAGGGTATTCCTTCGTTAATAATAATTGATGAAGACTCCCCGGCAACTTGGAGGAGGATCCATGAATTTTATTAACTCAGTGATATTGACTTATTTATTAAAAATCATTGTTATTTTTCATGCATTTAAAAATCATAAAGAAATGATCATGAATATGCAAAGTATTACTAAGATAAAAATTAAACAACATACATATTTAACATGGCCTAGCAAACATTTTATTATAACATGACAAAAGAATTAATGACATGGCATGCTTGACATAGCAAAATCTAAATGACATGGCCAAAAGAATGAATGACATGGCATGCTTGACATGGCAAAATCTAAATGATATGACCAAAAGAATGAATGACATGACATGCTTGACATAGCAAAATCTAAATGACATAGCCAAAAGAATTAATGACATGGCATATGAATTAATGACATGGCAAATCCTATTATGACATGGAAAAAGAATGAATGACATGGCATGCTTGACATGGCAAAAATCTAAATGATATGGCCAAAAGAATGAATGACATGACATGCTTGACATAGCAAAATCTAAATGACATAGCCAAAAGAATTAATGACATAACCTATGAATTATGCACTCAATCATACAAATGATATCATCATAGAATAGTCACAATCATATCATGATCAAGATAGCAAAATATATATAAAATCATAAAATGACATCATCATGGAATATGCATAGACATGGAATTTGCATGGTTTAGATAACAAATTTAGATATCATGGAATATGCTCACATCCTTATTTCAAAATTCATTTTCATGGATTTTTCATGTGAGGAATGACATAAATGATATGTGTCAGAAAATATTACCATACTCCCCGACAAAGCTTGGAAAATAATTCTTTCATATGACATTTATATGATTCCGAGTAAAAAAGAAAACTATACCTTTCGATTCCATAAACACATGCGTTGAATAATTTCCTAACCTCTCTGCAACCCGGCAAAGATTAGGAACTAATTCTCGCCAAATGTTTAGGAAACCGAAAAATACATTTTTATGCCAAATTAAATAAAAACATTTTAAAAATATGCAATGCATGAAGATATATTTCACCCTTGAAGTAAGGACATTCGTACACCTAAAAGGTGTCCGACTACCTTTTAAAGAAACTTAAATTGGATTTTTAAACTGAATGATTTTGGGCTCAGATTTAAAAGAATGCAAATTTTGGGATGAAAAGGGCCTATGGCCGAATTCCCCCTAAAAACAACTCTAGTTTCCTACTTTTTAAAACCCGGATTAACTACACATGACCTGATTTTGTAAAACCAATTTTTAACCTTGAAATAACATGCAAATCAACCTAAAACAGTAGTTACATGATTTTGGTCAGCCCTTCCCTCTTGTAAAAAAATTGAGATTTTTGCTAGCTAAAAAGGCTTGTTTGGACTCCTAAAACTCGGTTTTACAAAGCTATTTTTTAGACCTTTGTAAAAAAGTTAAAAACATCTGGAAAATTTAGTTTAGACTCAAAAAGTGATGAACTAAATGAGGTTAAATTAGTTTTTAATTCGGACTAAAAATGTCTAGGCCAAAGTTGCCTTAAAGGCAGAACAGTAAACTAAATCTGTTTTACGAAAAACCATTTTTCCACCCTTGATAAAAAATTCCAAAAATCCTAGAAAAAATACCAGAGGCCCCTCTAAGGGTCTACTAAATGTGGTTAAAAAACATTTTTATTTTGACAAAATAATCTTGGTGAAAATATTGCCCAAAGTCAGAATATCCAACTTAACAAACCATTACTTTTTTAACTAGTTTGCACAAGAGACCTTGGCTATAGATCATTGATTGATCTTAGCCAAAGATCAAGTTAAGAATGATATGAATGCATGATTTTACAACAAAAAAAACATATTAAAATGATCAACAATGAGCTAAAAAATATAAACAAATAAAGAAAATGAAGGTTGGCTCAATGGTTGGTTTCTTGGACATAGTCCCACCTAACCAAAATCACTTGATAAAAATTAAGATCCTCAAGCTTCTCAAACCTTTTATTTTATTTTTTTTAGAGAAAATAAAAGGAGAAAATCTATCCTCCCACAATGGTGAAACCCACAATCAAAATGCAAGCAAGAAAATCATGCAAAAGACAAGCACAATAAAGCAACCAAGGTTTCAGCCAAACAAGAAATATTGTAGGAAAGTTTTGCAAATTTTGTTATTTTGAAAAGAATAAAAAGAAAGGGAAAAACCTTTTGAAATTTATTTTGAAAAACATTTTATTCAACAAAGAAAGAAAACAATCATATGGAAAATAAGAGAAAGAGAACATGAAATCAAAGAAAATAAATGAAAAGAAGAAAAGAGAAGAGAAGAGAATATTACCTACCTAGCAAAGCTTTTTCCAATCAAGCTCTCCCTCATTTCTCCCTCTTTCTTTCTTTTTCTTTTCTCCTTGAGAGGTTCTTCTTTTTTTTTTTTTTTTTGCTCTTCTTTTTTCTCAATGTAGTGAATAGCCACCTTGAAAAATGAAGAAAACCCCCCTCATTTCAATGCCTTGGCCGATTGCCTCATTTTGTAGAGAATATGTTCTCATCTTTTTTGGCCTTAGTCATGCTTTGCATGCTCTCTCAACATCTTTGCCACATGGCCATTTCTTGTCCCCTTTTTGCATTATGCTTTCCTTAAAATAAGGGTTCTTGTCTCCTTTTTGCATGATGCTTTCCTTAAATTAAGGGTCTTATAACCTCTCATTGACCAATAATGCCACTTGTCTTCTATCTCTACAAAATATCTAAGCCACTTGTCATGATCATATGGCTTATTATCAAAATATCTTCCTAGATGGCATTTTTAATCCATTTGGCATCATCACATAGCCTTCACATGCTCTTCACATGACTTTGCAATTTAAAGGCAATTTGATTAACATGATCAAACTTCTCTCCTCCCTCTCCATGAGCTGGCAAAAAATGGCCTGGAAAATTCCAGGCCATTCCTTTTTTTATTTGCAAAATGGTCCTTTTCGGTTTTTTATTTTATTTTATAAAATTGTATTTTGACCCCCAAACTTAATTTAATTGAAAATAGACCCCAATTTTGGATTTTTCTTTTTTAATCCGTCCCATCCATTATAAAACTAAATTTTGGAGGTTTTCATAATTTTTCGAGCTCTTTTTCCATTTTTCCATGATTTTTCTCTAAAATTTCGGTTTAGTACCCCCGAACTTTGTCTATTTCCATTTGAATTTCGATTTCAGATTTTTCTTCTCCAATCCATCTTATCCAATATAAAACTCAGTTCTGGAAGTTTTTATAATTTTTCGAGTTCGGATTCTATTTTTCTAGATTTTCCAAAATTGCCCTTTAACCCCTAAAGACTTGGTTTTACTCAAAACAGGACAAATTTTTGGATTTTCTTTTCCATCTTCTTTTTCATATATTGAATTGGAGTTGGACCGATATTGCCCAATTTTTACATTCGAAATCCTCTCCGATGTAGTTTCTTTTTCCTCAAAATTGAGAATTTTCTCGATTTTCGCGTTTCTCCTCCAATCAGCTATTCCTTTGGATCCACTTCAAATTGAAACTTGGGATACCCTTTTATAGACACCTAATTTTGTCTGGGCCCTCTAAACCAGGCATATTCTTCTTTCAACTTCCCGGAACACAAAGAGACTTCCACAATTCCATAGATGGGTCCCCAAGACTTTATTTCGGAGGTCAGCACAAAAAGTCAACTCAAAAAAAGTCAACCCTAAAAAGTCAAACACTAAAAAAGTATACTCCCAGTCAAAATCAAGATTCAAAGTTGAATTGAACGATGGTGAAAGAATTTTGATAATCCGAGGTTTATAACAAAAGATATAGAGTTCGAAAGATAGGTTGCGGAAATTCAGTGTAGGGGAATACCTAATCCGACAAATTGGGGAAAACTGCAAAGATGGCCCAATTCGGTGAAATTGAAGCCCCAGTTGATAAAGGATAAAAAAACAAAAATATTCCAAGTCCTAGTTTGAAGTGGATCCCAAGGAAGAGCTGGTTAGAGGAAAAAAGAAAAATGGAGAAAATTCCTGGTATTAAAAAAGGAAAACTAAATTGGAGGGGAATTTGATCGTAAATATTGGGCGTTTTTGGACCAACTCAAATTGAATATATGACAAAGGTAGTGGAAAAAGAAAGTCCAGAAATCAGACCCATTTTGTGTAAAATCGAGGTTTAAGAGGTTAAAAGGCAACATCAAAAAATCCCAAAGAAAATTTCGGGAAAAATAGTAAACGAGCTCGAGAAAATATGAAAACTTCCAGATCTGAGTTTTATATTTTTTGGAAGATATTGGAGAAAGAAAATCTGGAATTGGAGTTCATTTGAGAAAAGGCAAAGTCGGGTGCACTAACCCGAAATTCCAAAAGATAATTTTGGAAAAAATAGAAAACGAGCTCAAAAAATTATGAAAACTTCTAGATATGAGTTTTATAATTTTTGGAAAGTATTGGTGAAGAAAAATCCAGAATCGAAGCTCAAATGAAAAAGGCTAAATTTGGAAGACACTAAATCGAAACTTTAAAGATAAAAAAAAATAGAGAATGAGCTCGGAAAAATGTGAAAACCTCCAAAACCAAGTTTTATATTGGATGGAATGAGTTGGAAAAGACAAATCTGAAATTGGGGTCCATTTGTAATCAAATTAAGTTTAGGGGCAAAAAGGTAATCATAAAAAAAACCGAAAAGGGCAAATTTGCAAAATTAAAAAAATGAAAAAATGAAGGGATTTCTGGAATATTTCAGGCCCTTGGCCGGCCAGCTCAATGGGAAAGGGATGAGAGTTGATCAATTTCATCCAATGGTCACTATCAATTGGCAAGATGTCATTTTTACTATCTTGAAAGCGTCCTTGTCCATCCAATGGCCTAGGTGCTTTGTAAAAAGATGAGTACATCCTTCAATGGCCAACATCAAAGGGCAAGATGTCATTTTTATTTTCATGAAAATATCCTCACCAATGGCCTAGATTGTGGGAGAAAAGATGAGCGCATCTCATCCAAGGGTTGACAGGCCATTCGGACAAGGAAGAAAGGGAGGGGAAGGATTTTTTTTCCCTTAAGTTGGCTGGTCATTTTGGCAAGAGAGGCAGTAGCCAAAGAGGAGAAAAAAATAAATTTGAAAGAAAGGAAGAGAGAGTTAACCAAGGAAAGCTAGGAAGGTAGCCATTCCTCCTTTGCTCTTGCATTATCTCTTTTTCTTTTTTATGTTTTCTTCTTTGTTTTCCATGTGATTTCTACCTCCTTTTCTTGTTAAAAATAAAGATTTTGAAATGTTTTTAAGCTTTCATCTTTTCCTTTTCATAAAAAAAAAATCAAAGAAATCAATGTTTACAAAATTTTTCACCATGGCCGAATACATGCTTGTGCTTGCCTTGATTTTTTTGTTTTGCATGTTTGATGTGGGAAACATGATTGTGGAGGGTTTATATTTCTTCTTATGTTCTGTTTTTAAAGAATAAATGAAGTAAAAGAGGTTGAAAGGCTTCATGATCTTGATGAAAATCAAGTGATCATGGTTAGGGGGGCTATGCCCATTGTACCAACCATGAAGCTCACCTCCATTTTTTTTTTAGTTTTCGTGGTTTATTTTCTGATTTTTTAGTTGGAAAGGCTTCATGATCTTGATAAAAATAAAGTGATCATGGTTAGGGGAGGGCTATGCCCATTGTACCAACCATGGAGCTCACTTTCCTTGTTCTTTCTTTGCTTATTTTTTATTTACTTCCATGCTTGTCTATGCATCTTTGGTCA
Organism: Fremontodendron californicum; assembly: GCA_030761205.1. Taxonomy (NCBI): domain Eukaryota; kingdom Viridiplantae; phylum Streptophyta; class Magnoliopsida; order Malvales; family Malvaceae; genus Fremontodendron; species Fremontodendron californicum. Next base: position 8,697,851 of record JAULJL010000032.1, read on the forward strand.
TGTTTCTTTGCATTATCTTCATGCCTTATTAGTTTTTGTACCATTTTTATGTCATGCTAGCTTCCTAGGTTTTTGCATCTTTGGTCATGTTTCTTTGCATGCCTTATTAGTTTTTGGCCAACCCATGCATTTTAGTTAATGCCATACCTTGCATCATATTTGATTATGTCATGCATCTTAGGTCATGTAGACATGTCATCTTAGAATATGTTATTTTCGGCTATGTCTATGTCATTTTTATGATTTTTGCCATGGTATTTAGAGTCTAGGTCATTTTCGGCTATGTCATCCATTATAACATGTTATTTTCATGCCATTTAAAGTCTAGGTTCTTTTCATGCCATGTCATCATTTCATGCCATGTCACCCATATAACATGTCATTTTCCATGTCATTTAAGGTCTAGGTTCTTTTCATGCCATGTCAGCATATTTATGCCATGTCACCTATACCATGTCATCCATTCTAACATGTCATTTTCATGCCATCTCATTTTCCATGTCATTTAAAGTCTAGGTTCTTTTCATGCCATGTCATCATTTTATTCCATGTCACCTATGCCATGTCATCCATATAACATGTCATTTGCCATGTCATCTTAGAATAGGTCATTTTCGGCCATGTCTATGTCATTCTAGTGGTTAAGTCATTTTTATGATTTTTTCCATGGTATTTAGAGTCTAGGTCATTTTCGGCTATGTCATCCATTATAACATGTCATTTTCATGCCATTTCATTTTCCATGTCATTTAAAGTCTAGGTTCTTTTCATGCCATGTCATCATTTCATGCCATGTCACCTATGCCATGTCACCCATATAACATGTCATTTTCCATGTCATTTAGAGTCTAGGTTCTTTTCATGCCATGTCATCATTTTATGCCATGTCACCTATGCCATACCACTTATGCCATATCATGATCATGTCATTCGGCCTTACACATGGCATCACCATGCATTCAGCCATTCATATGCCATCTCCATGCATTTCGATCATCCATATGCTATCTACATGCCATTCGGCCACCATGACATTTTATTTATGATCTATGTCATTTATACCATATCATTCATATAGCATGTCATTTGCCATGTCATTTAGTGCTTGAGCTCATTTTATACCATGATTAAGCATGTCATGCCATTCATGCCATTACCATGACCATTCAATCACCATGACATTTCATTCATGTCGTTCTACTTTCATGACACAACATTTTCATGCCATGTCATTTGGTTTGCCATGTCATTATGTTTATCTAGCTTTATGTTTGCCATGTCGATTTCATTCACATGACATTCCTTATCATGCTATGCCATTTGTATGCCATTTCATCCTTATGCCATGTCATTATTTCATCTTCCACATAACAATGAAAATTCTTATCATGTTTTGGTAATCATGCATGCATTATTGTCAATTTGCATATTCATAGTATTTTAATGAATAAAGCAATATTCCCGAGTTTAAATAATTCATGATCTTCTCTACTGGGTCTACCGGGAGGATATCATTCATTATTATTAACAAAGGAATACCCTTTTCTAAAACAAAGGTGATTCGGAGAATTTCGAAATAAATAAAATTTTCTATGTTTTGTTGGGTTTGCCGAGGAACATGAAAAGAGTTTGGTGTTAATAAATTCCGAGTCATTCTGAAATAAATTCAATCTCATGCTATGACACTTATGCCATGTCATTCATATGCCATGTCATTTTCATTGTCATGTCGATTTCATTCACATGACATTCATCCTTATGCCATGTCATTTAGTTTATGCCATGTCATTCAATTTGTTTGCCATGTCGATTTATGACATTCATTCATGTGCCATGTCATTTATATGCCATGCCATTTTGTTTTCCATGTCGATTTCATTCACAGGACAATTATTCTTATGCCATGTCATTTTGTTTGCCATATCGATTTCATTCACATGACATTCATCCTTATGCCATGTCATTTAGTTTATGCCATGTCATTCATTTTGTTTTCCATGTCGATTTCATTCACATGATATTCATTCATGTGCCATGTCATTTATATGCCATGTTGATTTCATTCACATGATAGTCATTCATGTCCTATGTCATTCATATGCCATATTATTTTGTTTCCCATGTCGATTTCATTCACATGACATTCATTCTTACGTCATGTCACTCATATTTCTTGTCATTTATTCTTTTGGCTATGTCATACAAATTTTGTCATGTTATAATAAATTGATTGTAATTCCATGTTAATTATGCAAACCATAGATTCATTTTTTAATTTATACAGCTATGATCTTTTAAATTTTTATTGATATTTTTTTTTTATAAAATAAGGCAATATCCCGAGTTATTATAATTCATGAATTCTCCTCCAGGTTGTCGGGGAGTTTTCATCAACTATATTAACGAAGGAATACCCTTTTGAAAGAAGATGATGCGGAGATTTTCCAAAAACAATTAAAAATTTATATTTTACTGGTTTGCCAGGGAATATAGAAAATTTTTACAATAACAAATTCCGGATCATTTTCGAACAAAAATAGGATCGTTTTTAAAGTGGGAATTATTTTCAAATATCGAATCCAAAACCGACTTTTCACCAAGACTCGAGATAACACATGACTAATAAGGTACCATTTTATATGGACGTTGTGGGGGTGCTAATCCTTCTCCATACGTAATCGATTCCCGAACCCGCACTTGTTTTCTCTGGTCCAAAGCGCAGACTTCAAAATTGGTTTTTTAAAACGTTTTAATTAATTTTAAAATATTTTTCAAAATAGGTTTTAATAGGTGACTGATCACACCTAGCCAAAAAACATTGATGGCGACTCCATTTATTTTTTCGAGGTTGTTTTCATACCCTCGACCTTTATTTTGAAGAGGAATTAAGTCATCTTTTCCTCAGCCTATTGTTTTTCCCCTCACTCGAACGGGTTGTCCTCCCCCCCCGAGGATGATCATGTATCGACAGCTTGGCGACTCCACTGGGAACTTAGAGAGTCAGGCCTAAAGTTAGTTGCGTGTTATCAAAAGTCTTGGTTTTGTTGGTTTTAATTGGTAATTAACTATAATTCCCATTTTTGTACAAATAAAGAGAATTTTGAAAATAACAAAATTTTTCTTTTCATCTTCATACATATTATTGTGCTCCATTTATTAAAGTGTTGGGTGTTATTATTATTCCTTCATTGACTAATGCTTTTTGTTGTTTGATTCAGTTTTTTTAATGCATTGTTGGGATATTTTTAAATTATGGGTTGTAAAATAGTAGTGAAAGGTTTGTTGTTCCTCCTAACACACTATACTTGCATTTGCATAACATGAGCCCTCAACCCGAGTTTCGTCCTTCTAGGTGGAGTGAAGTACCTACGCTTCATGAGGTGATAACCTCCGCATAAGCTAGCGAAACACTCTTGGGGTACAAATTACCTACGCCTCATGAGGTGTTAACCTCCGCATAAGCCTGGGAAATGTATCCTAACAAATTGAACCCATTTTTATCGGGGTGCCTTACTAGCCGTCACCGGCGACAGTGAGGAGCAATTTGGGGCTTTTTTAGAACCTAATACAACTCCATATAGTAAACCTAGGCGAAGCCATGCCAGTTTTCTGTTAGGTATCCCAGAGTTAAGAAACACTTAGAGTAACATTTCTTACCTTTTACTATTTATTTTATGACACTGTTATGATTATTTTTATCCCCGTACTGCCTCGTGTTTTGTTTTGTTTTGGTTTTTATCCCATGCATCATGATCATTTAGGGGGTATTTGCCTTAAGTCAAGTGCCAACCGAAAGGGTTTTCATTATCATCATGGAGTGTCAAGACCTTCTACCGGTATCAGTGGTTAGCAAGACGTATCAAGAGGTCAAGATTGAGTCCAAGGAAAACCAAGGTGACAAAGGAGATTGTTTGGCCGCTGGTTTTGTGTCTGAACTTCCTAAGTCAGTTCACTTGGATTTTGTTCAGAATGACTTAGTAGAGTTAGAGGAAATCTGGAGACAGTGGGGAGTTGCCAAGAAAGATGAGTTTATTGGGAACTATGGTGACATAGTTTTACTCTTACCGGTCAAGATAGATGAGCAGTTGATTAGGGCCATAGTACAATTTTGGGATCCTTCATACCGATGCTTCACTTTTAATCAGGAAGATATGATGCCCACCATTGAGGAGTATTCTATCTTGCTCCGTGTTGATTCAAATAATCTGGATAAAATCTATTAGAAAGAGCAGAAGACATCGAGTTGCCGGAATAAGCTTTCCAAAGTGATGGGTATAGAGTTTTCGAGTGATTCTCCACATATAAAGAGGAAGGGTTTGAGTGACTGCATTCCTTGGGTAGTTTTGTGAAACTATATCAAGAATACCCAGATGATGACTGTGTTGTGGATGTCTTTCCCTTGGCAATTTACGGATTAGTCCTATTCCCGAAGGTAGAAGGTGACATTGAAGCAGCCGTAGTAGACCTTTTCGATCGTTTGGACAAACAAATTGAGGCTTCCTCTGCAGTTCTTGCTTAAAAGATCAGGTCACTCAGTTACTGTCGAGGAAGGGGTAAGGGACGTTCCGAAGGTTGTGAATAGCTTCTGTATGTCTGGATTCAAAGCCACTTTTGGGGTGATGATGGTGGAAGAATTCGCCCTTACATAAAGACTTTTAGTCCCCTCCAAGAATTCAACAAGGAAAAATGGTCAAAGAAAAGGGATAAGAAGCAATGGATCAAGACTCTCCATCACTTAAGTAGAAAAGATATAACTTGGAGGGCTCCGTGGATGCCACTTAAGTTGATCTTGAACCGTTGTGGTGAGAATTTATGGGTTCCACTGTTGGCAATCTGGGGGGCCGTTAGCTATGCACCATTACTAGTACGGAGGCAATATGGATTTGAACAGTTCATCCCGATGACTCAGGAGCTTATTTCGATGGAGTTCTCTTATGGTGGATCTGGGTATATAGGAAAGATACGTGAAGTTATCAAAGCATGGAAGAAACTACACCAGTCGCAAGTGGGTAAGTACACTAACAATGCTACCCCGGCATGTTAGGAATGGAGAGCCAAGAGGGTCCGTGACATTGTGCTTCTTGTCGAAGACACCTCTGTTCATTTGATAACACTTCAGCTAGAACCCATAGTGCCGACATAAGTTAAGATTGTCAGGCAAGAGTTAGAAAATGACAAAGGGAAACTAAAGCGTGAGTATGATAAGCTTCAGGAGGAAGTCAAAGATTTAAGAACTAACCTTGAGATCTAAGGGGCCAAGACACAGAGAGTGACTAAAGAGCGAGACATGGCACAATTTGACATAAAGGATTTGCATCAAGAGAACAAGAAGCTAAGGGCCAAAGGGAAATTTACTGGGACTAGACGACCTCTTGGTACACATGAAAAAGAGATAGAAAAGCTTTAGAAAGAATTTGAATTCTGGAAGGGCAAGGCTAAGGAAAGAAAGGAAAAAGAGTCCAGATTTGCTCATGAGCTGCAGAAGTGGTGTGATACATGCTCATTGGTTTCGAGCAATTTGGAAAGATGCTTGCAAGAGAATGAGCTGTTGAAAGTCGATTGGGAAATGAGAGGGAAAAGACTTCTATGCTACGCAAGGAGAATGAGACGCTCCATGCAACCATTTAGACCCTAGAGCATCAGTTGCAAGCTTAGAAGGCTGACATCATTGCCATCGTTCAGGAATGCTGAGAAAGGGAGACCCAATAGGGCCAGGCAAATGACTTAGCTATAGATGCTAGCATGAGGTGGAAGACAGAAACTTTGGAGAGACAAAAGTATATAGACCACCTGACCAGGCAAATCTGCAAGGCTGTGATTAAGACAAGGGAGATGGTGAAGAAAGTGAAAACTTTGAGATAGGATGTCAACCCGACTGGGAAACATGGACAGTATCTATTGAACTTCCTAGAGGAAGCACAAAACCAGTATGAGCAAATCAAATATTTCTATATAACTCGAGATTAGGAGATGATGTGTAACAAGTTTCTATGAATTAATGAAAAACCTTTGTGTTGGAATTTGATCTTAAGGCAAATACCATTACTTGCATCATTTCATACAATTATAGAAGCATACATTCATTGATTCATTTGTTTGATCAGTCATTCATTGATTCATTTATTCATCCTTGCACACATTTAATAAATAAAAAGAAAGGAATAATATGTCAAGAAATTCTAATCCGTGGTATTTACACTAAGGTTTAAAAATTGGGCGTCCACCGAAACTTCCAGAGAGAAATACTTCGTATCAGTATAATACTCGATCGCAACTCAGGATCATGGAAAATGAATAGATTGCCCGGATGGAGTGAATGGAAAAACACAGGATGAGTTAAGGGAACAGTTGGCCAAATCTCAAGTCGAGTCGAAAGATCAGATGATTAAGCTGATGGAACTGGAGTCCGCCGCAGTCAAGGGAAAAGAACACACGGAGAATTCAACCCTAGGATTAGAACCAGGAGAACAAAGGGGGAAAGAGGGGCAGCAAGAAGTCGTACTAACAGACGGCCAATCTGCACGAAATACGGAGATTCCACCACAACAGCTGAAACACCTTTCGTGTATGTTCAAACCAACACTTAGGCACAGAAACAAATGCCAATCAGGGTAAATCTTGGGGCAATCCTGTCAAACCCTATCGAGGTCCTAGAAGAGGAAAACGGCGAAACTGAAAAGGGTTGAAATGGCTGAATTACAAAAAAAGTATCAGCTATTGGAAGAAAGGCTACAATGTGCAAATGCTTCTGAATGATGCAGATGCAGAGATTAACATTGTGCAAATGCTTCTGTATGATGCAAATGTGGAGATTATCAATGCACAAATTCTTCTGAATGACGCAAATGCAAATATACTCAAATGATGCAACTACTTCCTGAAATGATGCAAATGCAAAGATCAAGAATGCGCAAATGCTTCTGAATGATGTAAATGCAGAGATTAACAGTTTGCAAATGCTTCTGAATGATGCAAATACAGAGATTATCAATGTGCAAATGCTTTTGAATGATGCAAATGCAAAGATTAACATTGTGCAATGCTTTTGTATGATGCAAATGCAGAGATTATCAACGCGTAAATGCTTCTCTGAATGACGCAAATGCAAATATCCTCGAATGATGCAACTACTTCCTGAAATGATGCAAATGAAAATATCAACAATGTGCAAATACAAAGATTAATAGTGTGCAAATGCTTCTGAATGATGCAATTGCAGAGATTATTAGTGTGCAAATGCTTTTGAATGATGCAAATATCCTCAAATGATGCAACTACTTCGTGGAATGATGCAGATGCAAGGATTAACAATGTGCAAATGCTTCATGAAAAGATGCAAGTACAAGGATCAATTATGATGCAAATGCGAGCATCAAAATGATGCTGATGCTTCATGAAAAGATGCATATGTCTCTACAAATCGTATTCATGTGAATGATCCATGAATGGTGTAACTGCAGTTACCTCACAATAGTGAAGATGCAATCATCCTAGAAATGATGCAATTGCTCGAGACTATGCAAATAAGAATATCCATGAAGGATGTAAATGTAATGGTAAAATGAAGATGCTCATGGAATGGTACAAATGCCAATACCTATAAATGATGAAAATGCTTCCTGACATGGTGCAGGTGCAAAGCTCGATAAAGAGGTAAGTGCTTTGAATGATGCCAATGTCCCTGATTATTTTTCTAGACTTTGGCTTAGCCTTTCCAATTCACTCTTTCTTTTCAAATCAGAGTGTATCTTGAATACTCATGCCCTATAAGAGATCGTTCCCTTCTCAGTACTTGGCTACCTCCTTGCCCTGACAGTTTCTAAGACTTTTATCCACGGAAGCCTGTTTGCCGAGTTTTAATTTTTTCTTCTTATATTTGGAAATCAAGATCAACCCCATTAGCACCCTACCTTTGGGTTAGAAAAACCCTTGTCTCATATGAACATCAAAAATGGTTATTTCAAAAATATTTCTATTTCTTTTATTTGTTTTCCCAATTTTAGAAAAAATTGCTTTTTTAATGAAAATTTCTGAGCGAAAAATATTAACCCCATAGTGTGTGATGTACGAATCTCTTGAAGACTGATGATCACTGTTAGGAATTTTTTTGAATATCAATTTGGCTTTTTCAACTTGAATTGAAAAAGCTTGGTCCAATATGATTTTGGTTGATCCAAGAAAACTTCACAACAAGAAAAATGTATGTCCCTTCTAGGCTCACAAATGGAACAGGTTTTATAAAACACGAATTCCTTGAGAATCAAACAATTTTGACATTCTTTTAGCTTCCAAATCATGGCGTTTTGACAAGCGTCAAGATTGGCCAGGATGTTTAAATTGGAAAGTTAATTTTGGAAGAAAAAAAGTTCTCAGTTTTTGAAGTCAATCCTCCAAATGAGAGCTGACAGTTTGGGAGGTTCAGGAATTCCTAGATGTTCCTCGATTTCTTCAAGATGACCTCTTCTTTTGTTGTGGCATCGGCACTAACATGACGCATCAAAAATTCTCATTTTACTCTAGACCGCCTATTTTTGGGTTTTCGCCCTAGAGTCCCATTCTTTCCATATTTTTTTTATTCTTCTACCATGCGTCTAAGAATTCTAAATTCTTCCATAATGAAATGATAATTCGAAGAGATGAGATAAAATCTGAGGAAAAACTCTTCAAGTTAAATATCCATGCTTGATCAAAATGGACTTTTAAAGCACGTAATGTAGGCCAAGGTTCGGGGTTCAGAAAGAAAGGATAAGTAGGCCCAAAATGTATGTTTAAGGGTAATCAGATCAAGGATCATTTCCTGAGGAGGATTCTCTTTGAAACATTTGTTCCTTTTGGACTTTTCTTTCCTTCTTTTGACTTTTGCTCCTTTTCTTCTTTATTCTTGGCTATCGTTTCGCCATCATTTTCACATTTTCTTTTTACTTATTTTTTATCTTGTTCTTGGTTTTCATTTCGCTATCTTTTTCTTTTTCATTTTCATTTTCATTTTCATTTTCCTTTTTCTTCTTTTTGTTTTGTTCTTGGCTTTCATTTCGCCATCTTTTCTACTTTTTCTTTTTGCATCTTCATTTCGACAGAGTGAGCCCGTATTTCCATTTATCATATCAAGTACAAATATTATCATTGAAAAGTAATCCTCAGGGGAATAGATGATCGTAATTTCATTCTGCACTTGGAATCATCCGAATTCTCATATGCATGATATCACAATTTTTTCTTCCATTTTTTGGTCGTATGCCCCAATGATTCATTCGTTAATCTCTGTTATCCATCATGTATCCATCATTTCTACATATCATGCCCCAATTTGATTAACCATGAGAATTTGCATCATTACGAGGAACATCGCAAGTCTAGGTCTATATTGAAAAGGCTTAGTTTTAGTCTTGGGTTTGCTTGAAGAGATAAGGAAAAATATGGCCCAAAATAGGTTTTCTCTGGGACATAGGATAATCTGGTTTAGTCATTGTGCCCCGAGGTGTCAATCATGAATTTAGGTCTAGGTAATTGGTTTTCTGTAGTTATTGAAAGAGATGTGAATGGTTTTGGCGCAACCTTGACACACATCAAATTACCAAGCTCTAGATTCTTGAAAGAATATCTTATTTGTTTGAGTTTCCAAGAAGCTCGAAATTTTTTCAAATAGTTTGTTCCCTTGTTCATAGCCTAAGCTTGGATCAACATCTTTCCTTATTTTGCAATGACAATGGTCTATGAAATTTAGAATTCTTCGAGGCAATAGGTCTTCCAAGAGGTCTCAATTTAGAGGATTTAGGCGTAGGAAAGCCCAAAGGAGGTGGGAGGGTATTGGGTCATTCCTAACAATGATCATCAATTTTCTCGAGACTGCCTATTATTTCATGTGAAAACCCCTCATTATTGTTCACAAAATGTTTTCTCAAAGTTTTATTTTTTTACAAATTCAAATATTTGCTAAAACACAACAAACATAAAGCATTTAAAATTCAAATTTTATTTATTTCATGCAGACATGAGACAAGTGTTTTTACCATGAGGTATGAAACTACATGCATCAAAATGCTCCTATTGACATGCCTTCAAAGATAGTAATTCTCCTCCTCAAAAACCCTAAAATAAACTGATTTATGGCAAAGTGGACTTTCCACTGTTTGATAAGCTCTGGAGTCAAAATGCCATCGTGAATAAGGCTTTCAATTTTTTTCTTCAGTTGTTTGCATTTGCCCCCATGTGATACTCGTACCTGCTGTTGGGGTCATAACTTTTAGCTGATGAATCTGGAATTTTTTCAAAAACATAGGGGTAAGGTACTGGTTCTTTATCAACAATGGCAGCAGGTCAGGGATTGGGATTAAAATCTTCTCTTGGTCGTCCTGCGGACGTTCTTGGGAAGGAGGCCTGTCATGACACTTGGCTTTCCTTTCTTCAAAACTCAGCAAACCAGCTTTGATGAGATCCCTAACCTTGTACTTCAAAGCGGGGCAGTTCTCCGTTGAGTGGCCTTGGTTGCCGAATTGATAATTGCAACACTCATTAGCATTATACCAGCCTGGGTACGGGGGCCTTATTGGCTCTAGTTGCTTGGATGTTAAGAGGCGATTCTGGATAAGTTGAGGTAGCAACTCACTGTATGACACAGGAATCAAGTCAACTTGATTTCTTTCTTGCTTCATGAACCCATGTATGCCTTTCTTTCCCATCGTGACATCCCCATGTATGTCTTACCATGAACGAACACTGGCTTTTTCCCGTTATCTGATTTTTGTTTCTTCTCAAAATCTATTTGCCCGTTACTGATTAGAGCTTGAACCTTTCATTTTAGAGACAGATAATTTTTTATGGAATGACCTCGAATAACACAATGATAATCGCAAAATGTATTCTCGTCATACCAGCTTGGGTATGGGGGTTGAATAGGCTCCACTGGAACTTTCATGAGAAGTCGTTTTCAACAAGCTAGAGTAATAACTCAGAGTAAGAGATGGAGAGTGGCTCAAACTAATCTCTTTTCCAAATGTTCTTTGACTTTCCTTGGCTGGCCTGAGGCTGAAGATTTGTCAAATAATTATACTGAGAGGCCATCGGGTGTAAGTGAGGACCCCGATATACATTGTTCATGGAAGGGCAGAACGGTTGGTATATAGGTTGTGAAGGATATGGGGTAAAGCTTCCAATCCATTGCTCACCATAGGTCATAGATTGGACATCTTTTACTTTTATCTAGGGTACCCAATTTCTTTTGGCACCGGATTTCTCACCTGTTTTGAGCTTCCCATTCCTGGCTGCCTTTTCCATCATCTCTTTTGGGATCACCATGTCCTTGGAGTTCCTCGTGGCATTTCCAACGAGTTTATCATAGTGTGGGTCTGCAGTGTATTTGCAAATAGGACAACAACTTCTTTCTCAGTTAAGGGCAATTATACTCAGAAAGCCAAATCCCTCCACCTGTGAGAGTACTCTTTTAAGCTTTCAGTAGCTTTCTTCTCCATATTTTGTAGAGTGAGACGAGTCGGTGCCATTTCAGTCATATATTTGTATTGGACAAAGAAAGCTCTAGCAAAATCCTTCCAAGAACAAATCTGACCCCTACTTAACTGATTGTACCACCTACTCGCAAATCCATCGAGGCTAAACTGAAAACTTTGGATCAATAGCTCATCCTTACTCGTATGGCCCGTCATCTTTTGGCAGAATATTTTGAGGTGGGTCATTGGATCAGTTGTCCTATTGTATATCTCAAAGTTGGGGACTTTGAATTCAGGTGGAATGACTAGATCGAGAACCAAGCTAAATTCTTTTGGATCCCATTCCCAAATCTCTTTGTTTCCCCTAATGCACAAAGCTTCCTTCCCTGGTAGTGTATCTTGCAGCTGTGTACCTTGAGGATTCTGCCCTTTGTTTACTGTTTCCCCAAACAGGCAGGGGAGACAATTCTCTCAATCATTTCCTAAGGCTTTCGATTTTTCTTTTGTAGTAGAATTCTCAACTTGCCCCTTTTCTTTGATAATGGCGGACATCCATTCCATTAGTTTAATCATTTGCTCTCAGATCTCTTCCTGAGTTCTAATCAATTCTTCCTTCATCCCTTGCTGAACCTGTTCCATTCTCTCTATTCTAGCCAAATACTTGACCTCCATGGCTCTTTCTTTCTCAGCAGACTCCTCAACATGCCCTTTGCCTTTGACAGTGGCGGACATCAATTCCATTAGTTTAGCCATTTGTTCTCGGTAATCTTCCTAGTTTCTAATTAGCCTTTCTTGCGTCTCCTGCAGAGCCTGTCTCATTCTTTCCATTTTATCTGAGTTCCCGCCTTCCATGAATCCTGACAAGTGTTGTATACGTTCTCATTGATTCTTATACCTCTGATTTGAAATAAAGATTTCTTCGAAGGCTCTTAAAGCTAAGCCAATTTTTATTTCATCTCATTAATGTGTTTCATGATGAATGAGCCATGAATGTCGTGAATGTGACACGATGTCAATATAATGCATGCAAAGAATAAACAAGTCAATATACTGATATATACAGTGAATGACCATGTATGTCGCAAATGCATTCCCCAAGGAATGATCATAGATGTTATGAATGCAAGATGATATCAATATGATGCATCTAAAGAATAAACAAATTAATCCACGGGTATATATAGAGAATGGTCATGTATGTCACAAACGTATTCTACAATGAATGACCATATATGTTAAGAATGCAACACGATGCATGTAAAGAACAAATGAATTAATGCATGAACATATACAGAGAAATCATGCTGGCTATGTATGTCATAAATGCAACACGATGCCAAACAAATTAATGCATGAACATATACAGAGAAATCATGTTGACTATGTATATCATGAATGCAACACGATCCCAAACAAATTAATCCATGAACATATACAGAGAAATCATGCTGACTATGTATGTCATGAATGCGACACGATGCCAATATAATGCATGTAAAGAATGAACAAATTAATGCATGGGTATATACAGATAAATTATACGAAATAAATTAGAATGGTGGGATCAATCTTCATTATGCACGATTTGCCCCAAAATTTAATCCATGAAATTTTTTGAAACGTTTTCTCCATGAAAATCAAATCTTAATCAAAATATTATTTTTCAAAGGAATTTTGGGGTAGTGAATCCTATTATGGTATGGGTGTCCAAAAATTTATTCAACACTACCGATCTACAATTCTCAATTAACAGATGCAATTATCAGATGAGATTATTATCACTGTGAGATCAAAAACTGAGTGTACATGATATATTCACATATGCACGAATGTAATGATGATTAATGCATAAACTGTGCAAGATGCGAAGATGCTTGAGTAGATGAATTTTCATATTTACAACTGCTTAAATAATATGCATGTTATGCAAAAAATGCAAATGAAAAGGTCAAGGAAGAGAAGATCCTAATATCACTCTTTATTTTTTGATTTTTTTCTTTCTATTTTTCTTGAATTTTCTTGAGAACTATTTTTTTGACATTTTTTTCTTTTTTCATATTTTCTCAAAAGTCTAAAACTAAAAGGAGATTTTTATTATTTTCACAACACTACTCCACTACAAAAGAACTATATTCATTATTCATCTCTAATTTTTTCAATTTTTACTTTTTTTTTCAAAGGAGAAACTCTCATTTTCCTTTTCTAAAAGTTCTTAAAAAGGTACAAGTATAAAAAGAAATTTTTTACAAAATAACCCAAAAATACTAATTTTCGGTATTATTACAAATGACACATGAAAAAAAAAAGAATAAAAGAGTAAAATCATCAATATAAAGTAAAAAAGTTAATGAACATTTGCCCTTATAATATCAACTAATTCCTAATAATATCAACTAATTTAGGCATCGTGATGCCTTTAGGGCAGAAATTTAAATTTATTATAGGCGATGTACGTTCATCCTTGCCCGGTGTACGAGGTTTATTCGAACTGTGAAACAAATACCAATAGGCCAGAAGTGTTCCTCAGAGCGTCCATAACTTTCAGGATATCTAATCAGAAAATTCGGCATGACTCTACCTAGGCCGGCTTATTAGGGCTCACTATATAAGGTTGAATTAGGCTCTGAAAAGCTCCAAATTGCTCCTCACTATAGCCGGTGAAGGCTAGTAAGACATCCTGATCAAAACAGGTTCAATTTGTTAGAGTACATTTCCCAGGCTTACGCGGAGGTTATCACCTCATGAAGCGTAGGTAGTTTGATACTCCGAAAGTATTTCACTAGCTTATGCGAAGGTTATCACCTAATGAAGCGTAGGTACTTTACTGCCACCTAAAAGGACAAAACCCGAGTATAAGGGCTCACGCTATGCTAATGCAAGTGTGGTGTGTGAGGAGGAACACGCAACGCATTAACCAAACAGAGAGCAATAGTAATGTACAACATTAAATAGAGAAAAAATAATATGCATGTGTATGAGCATGAGCATGAACATATTTAAAAACATTTTATTATTTTTTGGGAATCCTCCTTATTTTTTTTAAAAAATGGGAATTATAATTAAATACCAATTAAAACCGACAAAATGGACACTTTTGATAACACACAAATATCCCAGTGGAGTTGCCAAGCTATAGCAACCCGGGATCTCGCGACCCATTAAGCTTGACATTGGGGGAAAGAGAGTAAAAGATGACTTAATTCCTCTTGAAATAAAAAATGAGGGTTTGAAAGCGACCTCGAAAAAGAAATGGACTCGCCACCAATCTTCTTTGGCTAGGTGTGATTGGTCACCTATTAAAACCGGCTTTAATAAAACATTTTAAAATTAATTAAAACATTTTAAGAAAACCAATTTCAAGGTATGCGCCTTAATCCAGAGAAAAACAAAGGCGGATCCGGGAGTCGGTTACTTGTGGGGAAGGAATAGCACCCCCACAACGCCCGCATAAAATGGTACCTTATTAGTCATGTGTTATCTCGAGTCTCGATGAAAGTCGATTTTAGATTTGGTATTAAAAATAATTCCTTAAAAAAATGGTCATATTAATTCGAGGATGCTTCAGAATTTGTTATTGCAAAAATTTTCTATATTCCCTGGCAAACCGAAAAAATATAGAAGGGTATCATCCTTTTTCTAGAAGGGTATTCCTTCGTTAATAATAATTGTTGAAGACTCCCGACAACCCGGAGGAGGATCCATGAATTATATCAACTTGGGGATACTGCCTTATTTATTAAAAATCATTATTATTTTTCATGCATTTTAAAATCATAAAGAAATGATCATGAATATGCAAAGTATTTCTAAGATAAAAACTAAACAACATGCATATTTATCATGGCATGGCAAACATTTTATTATGATATGGCAAAAGAGTTAATGACATGGCATACATGACATGGCAAACTTTTACAACATGGCAAAGAATAAATAACATGGCATGCTTGACATGGCAAAATCTAAATGATATGACAAAAGAATTAATGAGATGGCATGCTTGACATGGCAAAATCTTAATGACATGGTAAAAGAATTAGTGACATGGCATGCTCGACATGGAAAAATCTAAATGACATGGCCAAAAGAATGAATGACATGGCATGCTTGACATGGTAAAATTTAAATGACATGGCCAAAAAAATAAATGACATGGCATGCTTGACATGGCAAAATCTAAATGACATGGCCAAAAGAAATTATGACATGGCATATGAATTAAGCACTCAATCATAAAAATGACATCATCATAGAATATTCACAATCATATCATGATTAAGATAGCAAAATATATAACAAATCATAAAATGACATCATCATGGAATATCCATGGACATGGAATTTGCATACATAAGATGGCAAATATAGATATCATGGAATATGCTCACATCATTATTTTGAAATTCTTTACATGAATTTTTCTTTTTTGATGGAATTATATAAATGACACATGTCGAAAAAATATTACAGTACTCCCCGGCAAAGTTGGGAAAATAATTCTTTCATATGACATTCACATGATTCCGAATAAAAACAAAACCCATGCCTTGTGATATCAAAACCACGTGCGTTCAATAATTTCCTAACCTCCCCGGCAAACCCGGAAAATATTAGGAACTAATTCTCGCCAAATGTTTAGGAAACCAAAAAGCACGTTTTTATGCCAAATTAAATAAAAACATTTTAAAATATGCAACGCATTAAGATGTATTTCTCCCTAGAAGTAAGGACATCCGTGCACCTAAAAAAGGTATTCAAATACCTTTGAAAGAAACTTAAATTGGATTTTTAAACCAAATGATTTTGGGCTCGGATGAAGGAAAATGCAATTTTTGGATAAAAACATCTATGGCCGAATGGCTTAAAAGCACAACTCTAGTTTCCTATTTTTAAAAACTCGGGTTAACTACCCATCACCCGATCTTTGTAAAACCAATTTTTATTCTTGAAGTAACATGGAAAAAAACTTAAAATAGTAGCTACATGATTTTGGCCAGCTCTCCCCTCTTGTAAAAAATTGAGATTTTTGCTAGCTTTAAAAAGGCTTGTTTGGACTCTTAAAAACCGGTTTTGCAAAGCTATATTTTAGACCTTTGTAAGAAAATCAAACAAATTTGAAAAAAATCAGTTTAGAGTCAAGAAATGATGAACTAAAGTTAGTTTTTAATTCGGACTAAAAATGTCTAGGCCAAAGTTGCCTTAAAGACACAACAGCAAACCAAAATCTGTTTTACAAACAATTTTTTAACCCTTTATAAAAAATTCTAAAATTTCTATAAAAAATACCAGAGACTCCTATAAGGGCCTACTAAATGTGGTTAAAAAATATTTTTACTTTGACAAAAGATGCATGGTGAAAATATTACCAAAATCAGAATATCCAACTTACAAACCATTATTTTTCCAACTAGTTTGCTTAAGAGGCTTTGGCTATAGACCATTGATTGGTCTTAGCCAAAACTCAAATTAAGAATGATATGAATGCATGATTTTCCAACAAGACAAACATATGAACGTGATCAATCATGAGCTAAAAAATATAAACAAAAAAAGCAAATGAAGGTTGGCTCAATGGTTGGTTTCTTGGACATAGTCCCACCTAACCAAAATCACTTGATAAGAATCAAGATCCTCAAGCTTTTCAAACCTTTTTCATTCATTTTTTTTTTAAAAATAAAACAAAAGATAAAGTCTATCCTACCACATTGGTGAAACCGACATCCAACATGCAAGCAAGAAAATCAAGCAAAAGACAAATACAATAAAGCCTCCAAGGATTCGGCCAAAGTGAAAAAGTATGTAGGAAAAGTTTTGCAAGCTTCATTATTTTGTAGAGAATAAAAAGAAAGGGAAAAACCTTTAGAAATTTATTTTGAAAATATTTTATTCAAACAAAGAAAGTTAACAATCACATGGAGAAGAAGAGAAAGAGAACATGAAATCAAAGAAAAATAAATAAAAGAAGAGAAGAGACTGTTACCTAGCAAAGCTTTTCCAATCAAGCTCTCAAATTCTCCCTCCTTTCTCTCTTTTTCTTTTTCTCCTTGACAAGTTTTTTGCAACTGATTTTTTTCTTCAAATGTAGTGAATAGAGTATCCAAAATGAAAGAAAACCCCTTTTCTATGTAGTGGCCAATCCTTCCTTGTGTGTAGAGAAAATTTTTGCTCATCTTTTTAGCCTTTAGTCATGCTTTGTGCATGCCCTCCCAACATCTTTTATACGTGGCCATCTCTTGTCCTCTTTTTTCATGATGCTTACCTTAAATTAAGGGTCTCCTAACCTCTCATTGGCCAAGAATGCCACCTCAATTATTCTGGACTCTTATCTCTACAAAATATCTAAGCCACTTGTCATGATCATGTGGCTTACTACCAAAATATCTTCCTAGTTGCCATTTTTATTCCACTTGGCATGATCATATAGCCTTCACATGCTCTTCACATGGCTTTGCAATTAACAGGCCTCCAATTGGCCAAAGATGCCACATAGGCAAGTAGTGGAGAATCTTGTCCTCTCTTAAAAATGTCATCTTTCTACTCAATCTTGGCCATTGGATTAAGATGATTAAAATCTCCTCTCTTGCTCTTCATGCTGGCTTAAAATGGCCTTGAAAATTCCAATCCATTCCTCTCTTTTTATTTGTAAAATGGTCATTTTCAATTTTTTGGGTAAAATTGCATTTGTCCCCCAAACTTAATCTATTTGCAAATCGACCCTAATTTTGGATTTTTATTTTTTAATCCATATCATTCAATATAAAACTTAGTTCTGGAGATTTTCATAATTTTCCGAGCTCGTTTTCCATTTTTCCTGGATTTTTCTTTAAAATTTCGTTTAGTACCCTCGAACTTTGTCTATTTTCATTTCAGCTCCAATTTTGGATTTCTATTCTCCAATCCATCCTATCTATTATAAAACTCAGTTCTGAAAGTTTTCATTATTTTCTGAGCTTTTTTTCTACTTTTCCCAGATTTTTCTTTAAAATTGTGGATTAGTCCCCCGAATTTAGCATATTTGCGTTTCAGACCCCATTTCGGGTTTTTTTTCTTCTCATTTCCTTATTTCCATCCTTAAACTCAGTTCTGAAAGTTTCATAATTTTTCGAGCTCGTATTCTATTTTTCCCAAATTTTCCAAAATTGCCTTTAAGCCCCTAAAATCTCGGTTTTACTCGAAACGGGCCAATTTTCCAGATTTTCTTTTTCCATTTTCTTTTTCATATATTGAATTGGAGTTGGACCAATTTTTCCCAATTTTTACATCCGAATTCCTCTCCCATTTAGTTTTTCCCTTTTTTCTCAAAATTGGGAATTTTTTCGATTTTCCAGCTTCTCCTCCAATCTGCTCTTCCTTTGGATCCACTTCAAATTGGGACTTGGAATATCTTTATTTATTTATTTATTATTCATCAACTGGGGACTTCAATTTCACCGAATCGGACCATCTCTCTAGTTTTTTCCCAAATTTGTGAATTTCCCATTTATTCATTAAATCCTTATTTTTCTTTTTCTCTTCAAACTAATTCCTCCTTCAACTCCGCTTCAAAATTGGACCTTCAAATATCCTTATTTATTGATCTTATTCCATTCAGAATGTCCAATTTGATCGTTTACGCACTATTTCCCAAATTTGCAAAATTTCCCATTTTTCAAAAATGACAATTTCCAATTTTGCCCACTTCTTCTTCCTATTGATTCCTCTTGGTGAAATTAGACCTTGAGATATCCTTTTTTATTGATTATCCTTCAATTTATGGTTTAAATTTCATTCAATTTGATCATTTACGTGCTTTTCTCAAAATTTGGAAATTCCATACTTTTCTCCTACACTGAATTTTGCAATTTCTCTTTCTACCTCTCTATCATCAATTGTAGATTTCCGATTATCAAAATTCTTTCACCATTGTTCAATTCATCTCCGAATCTTGATTTTCCCTGAAAGTTGACTTTTTTAGTGGTTGACTTTTCAGTGATTGACTTTTTCATCATGAATCTTGATGAAAATTGTAGAGAAAATTTTGCAAACTTTGATCTCTTGTAGAGAATAGAAGAAAACATTTAGAAATTTATTTTGGAAATATTTTTTTGAACAAAGAAAGTTGACTATCACATCGAAAATAAGAAAAAGAGATCATGAAATCAAAAAAAAAAAAAAAAATCAAAAGTAGAGAAGAAATGACTACCTAGAAAAGCTTTTCCAAGCTCTCCAATTACTCTTCCTTTCTCCATTTTTTCTCCTCTTTTCTTTTTCTCTTCAAGAGTTTTTTTATTTTTTTTTATTTTTAGCTACTGATCTTTTCTTCAAAAATGTAGTGAATAGAGTGTGAAAAATGAAAGAAACCCCTACCCCTAATGTAGTGGCCGATTGCCTCCCCTTTGGTTTGAGAGTGCTCCTCTTTTTTTTAGCCTTAGTCATGCCTTGTGCATGCTCTCCAACATCTTTGCCACATGGTCATTTATTTTCCTCTTTTTGCATGATGCTTTCCTTAAATTAAGGGTCTCCTAACCTCTCATTGGCCAAGAATGCCACCTCAATTATTCTTGTCTCCTATCTCTACAAAATATCTAAGCCATTTGTCATGATCATGAAGCTTACTACTAAAATATCTTCCTAGTTGGCATTTTTATTCCATTTGTCATCATCATATAGCCTTCACATGGCTTTGCAATTAAAAGGCCTCCTATTGGCCAAAAATGCCACATAGGCAAGTAGTGGAGAATCTTGTCCTCTCTTAAAAATGTCATATTTCTACTCAATCAAGGCCTTTGGATCAAGTTGATCAAACTCTCCTCTTTCGCTCTTCATGCTGGCTGAAAATGGCCTGGAAAATTCCAAGCCATTCCTATTTTTTATTTGCAAATTGGTCCTTTTCGTTTTTCGATAAAATTGCATTTTGGCCCCTAAACGTGATCTATTTGCAAATGGACCCCAATTTTGGATTTTTATTTTTCAATCCATCCCATCCAATATAAAACTTAGTTCTAGAGGTTCTCATAATTTTTCGAGGTCGTTTTCCATTTTTCCCGGATTTTTTTCTAAAATTGTGGATGAGTTCCCTTTAACTTTGACTATTTTCATTTCAGCCCCGTTTTGGGATTTTTCTTCTCCAATCCATTATAAAACTTAGTTCTGCAAGATTTCATAATTTTTCGAGCTCGTTTTCTATTTTTTCCAGATTTTTCTTTAAAATTGCAAATTAATCCCCTAAATTTAGCGTATTTGCTTTTCAGCCCCAATTTCAGGTTTTTTCCTTCCCATTTCCTTCTTTCCATCCTAAAACTTAATTCTGGAAAGTTTTGCAATTTTTTGAGCTCAGATTCTATTTTTCTCGGATTTTCCAAAATTGCCCTTTAGCCCTTGAAACCTTGGTTTTACTCAAAATGAGCCAATCTTCTGGATTTTCTTTTTCCATTGCCTTTTTCATATAATGAGTTGGAGTTGGACTGATTTTTCCCAATCTCCTATTTAGTTTTTCCCTTTTCTGTTCCAAATTGGGAATTTTCTCGATTTTCTAGTTTCTCTTCCAATCGGCTCTTTCTTTAGATCCACTTCAAATTGGAACTTACGATATCTTTATTTATTATTTTTCAACTAGGGACTTCAACTTTACCGAATTGGCCGATCTTCTTAGTTTTCCCCAAATTTGTGAATTTCCCATTTATTCATTAAATCTTTATTTTCTTTTTTCTCTTCAAATTGATTCCTCCTTCAACCCCGTTTCAAAATTGGACCTTTAGATATCCTTTTTTATTGATCATATTCCATTCTGAACCTTCAATTTTGTCCAATTTGATCGTTTATGCACTTTTTTACAAAATTTGCAAAATTTCTCAAAAATGGCAATTTCAAATTTTGTCCACTTCTTCTTCCGATTAATTCCTCTTGGTGAAATTGGACCTTGAGATATTCTTTTTATTGATCATCCTTCAATTTGAGGCTTCATTTTCATTCAATATCGTTTATGCACTTTTCTCCAAATTCAAAAATTCCATGTTTTTCTCTTACACTGAATTTTGCAATTTGTCTTTCTATCTCTCTATCTTCAATTATGGATCTCCGATTATCAATATTCCTTCACCATTGTTCAATTCATCTTCGAATCTTGATTTTCCCTGAAAGTTAACTTTTTCAGTGGTTGACTTTTTTAGAGTTGACTTTTTTAGGGTTGACTTTTTTGTGTTGACCTCCGAATCAAAGTCTTCGAGACCCATCTATGGAATGAGGGGAGATTCTTTGCATTCTGGGAAGTTGAAGGAAGAACTTACCCTGTTTAGGGGCCCGGACAAAATTAGGTGTCTACAATAGGAAATAAAAATTTAAACCAATCATATGATTTAGATCATATCTACTCGAGAACTCGTAATCCCGAGTGTGTCGTTTCCTGCAAGAATACAGCAACGGGATGATCACTGCATGATCTCTCCAAGGTCACGAGCAACTCAAGTGACTTGCCTCCAACGGTGATTCACACGAACGGTTGTTGGCACATTCACAAGGCTTAGGGATTCGCAGTGCTAGCGGGCTGATATTTTGATCAAAATCAAAAGGTTAAAACCCTTCTCTTGTTATTCTCATCAAGCTGAGACACTCCAAGAAACAATAGGTGTTTCGGCTGAACAAAGTAAAAAACTAAGAAAAAAATGGAAGATCGACAATAGTGGAATTTGTCTTGGCCGAATGTTTTTTTATTTTTCTCTAGAAGAAAACAAATTTTATCCCAAGCAAAATCTCTCTTCAACCATCCAAGAAACAAGTGAAGAATTCTATTTCCCTTAGAATACCTTGGCTGGCCACTATAGCGGATAAGGGATAGAGTTTTTGCTGATTTAAAAATCCCACCTAAAAAGACATTATTCCTCTCTAAGTCACCATGTTCTAGCCAAACTCTATCTCATAGATGGCTTGGCCGAATCCACCCCTATTAGTGTCTAGGTTTTTTTGCCATGAGAGAGGGAAGGATAGGAGTTTGATTCTCAACCAAAGTCCTAGTTGAGGTAAAACTCTTTCACCCTCAAGCATCCTAGTTCAACCAAAACTCTAACTCTTAAAGCTGAGGTCGAACCTACCCGGATTATGTCTATGTTAATTGCTCGGTTTGACACGGATAAGAGTTTGATTCCCAATCAAACTCTTAGAGTCCTAGTTGGACTCAACCAGCTTGGATTAACAGAGTTTGATTCATAATCAGACTTTTGTTCAAGTGAAACTCTTTCACCTAGCAAGTGTTAAAGTCCTAGTAAAACACTAACTCTTAGTGCCAAGTTCAGACTTAGACATAATCGAAGCAATGCTCAGTTTAGTGAAATACGAGAAGTTAGAATTTGATTTGTAATCAAACTCCTCAAAAACGAGAAACCCAAATTATGTCTATGTTAGTTGCTCAGTTTGACGTGGATAAGAGTTTGATTCTCAATCAAACTCTTAGAGTACTAGTTGGATTCAACCAGCTCAGGTTAACAGAGTTTGATTCATAATCAGACTTCTTGTTCAAGTGAAACTCTTTCACCTAGCAAGTGTTAAAGTACTAGTAAAACACTAACTCTTAGTGCCAAGTTCAGACTTAGACATAGTCGAAGCAACGTTCGGTTTAGAGAAATACGAGAAGTTAGAATTTTATTCGTAATCAAACTCCTAAAAAACGAGAAACTTTTTATCATTTTAGACAAATTCAAATTTTCGGCCAAGACAACTTATCTTAAGACATGTCTACATTTAGACATTGTCAACTTAAGACAAGCTTATCCACATTGTCTTGTTAAGACATCTTAATTTGGATTCAAATTATGTCTTAACCTACCTAAATTGAATCTTACTCAATTAGGTCCTCCATATTAGCCTTTTACTCAATTAAGTCCTTACTTAATCAAATCCCAAGTTTAATCCAACATTTCAGTCCTATTATGTGTGATCCATTAGGTTCCCAACATGTTGGCAATGCGTATAAGTTAATCTCATTAACATATACTCATAGATCAAGAGCGGGATCTAGCAATCATCATGAACACCCAAATGTTGAAAAGTCAAAGTGACCTATTTGTAACCTTTTAGTAACTAGCCTATCAGTGTAATTCAGTTCTTTCACCAAATATCCCAGAAAGCCCATGAGCATGGTGCTGTGTCTACTCATGTTCAATCCATATTAGTTCCTGTAGCTTATGGTTAACCTTATAAATTTAGAGAAACGATCTTTCCTAAATCCATCATGCTCTGGCCAGAGACTTCATCAAGTTAACCGAAGCCAAGAATATATGAGATATATCTTCGATGCCACTTGGAGTGGTGAATCCTCTCTGGATCACTCATCCATCTTCGCATGGTTTATGTCATACCCAAAATCACCCTACCATAAGCATCCCTTTTTGGGACCCATTCGTGATGAAATCAAAGCATGGTACTCTCCATACAAGATGACCTGGTATCACAAGTCTGAGGATTATTTACACGACTGGCACGTGAGAACATTTCCATAGACACTAGAGTGACAATACCAATTGGAGTTCTCATAGCGGGCTATGTTCAGTGAACTTGTTCAACAAACAAGCATCTACATGTTATCCCAAGTATTTCTCATACTTGAATCCATGTGATCGGTTGCTTACTTCATAAGTAAGAAGGCTTAACATGTACTAGTCTTTGAGCATTGCCAATGCCCCGTCTTGGCCATACGATGACTAGGAACAGTTTGAGGAACATGGCTTTGATGCATAAGGATCTCACAGTTATAACTCTTTATAATTCCTTTGCAAGGCCTTTATGTTCCATGAACTTCATCCGATTAGTACTTAATAACTCTTTATTATCGTACTAACATAAAGGAAAACCTTGTATCACTAAAGTATAGTGATGGGTTTGCTTTATTAACTGTATATCCCTTGTCCAATCTGATTGGCTCTAGGGCATATACTAATACTAACATCCTAGACTTCTCTAATCTTGTTAAGATCCGAGGCCCATAATCAGTCTTCTAATTCCTACTTAACTGCCTATTCCTCACCAATCTCCTCATAACATATATCCTAATATCTTCTAACATAGAAATAATAGGCTTGCATCTTGCATCTATTATCACCCCATCAAAAGTTTCACACATATTGTTATCAATCATATCATATTTGAAGAAATCTTAGAAGAAAGCTTGTGACCAATTTAGTTGATCCCATTGTTCCTTCAAGTAATCATGAGCAACCTCATCTTTGTTCTTCAAAACTTCCACTTGCTTCAAAAACTCTTGTTGGTTAGGTGATCTTGCATAGATCCAAAATAGCAATTTCAGTTCTAGGTCTTTAAATCTTTTGCTCAATCTAGCATATATGTGTTTCGCACACATTCTTTGCTCCACAAAAGGAAGAAGGTCATTTAGACCTAAAAATATCCTGAATGTTTAGAAAAGCAAAATGTATTAAAAATCTACCATATATTAACTTATTACAAAATAGAAATATTAGACATCTTACGTTTTACATGTCACTCATTACTGTCCATCCAGCCCCATCTATGATGTCAAGATCATTCATCAACAATTCCAAAAACCTTTTCCAATTATCTGTGTTCTTTACTCCAACTATAATAGCCCATGCTAAAGGGAACATCTAGTTGTTCCCATCTCTGCCAAATGCTACTAGTAACTGTCCTTTAACTAAACCTTTCAAAAAAAAAAATAAACATCTAATCTAATTATGGGCCTGCATCCTTCTTTGAAGTTATCTTTCAAAGCTTTAAAAATATATTTACATCCGACGAAATATTGGTGGTGAATCTGGTGCAGTCCTATCCACTTCCACTTTCATAGTACTACCAGGATTAGTCTCACAGAGCTCATCACCATATTCTCTCAATCTGCTAATCTCCTCTATGTAACCCCCTTGGATCTTTTTCATAACTATGAGTTTTGCTCTCCTAGCTTTCTAAATATTAACAATAACACTCAATTTTTTACTCACTAATGCCTTTTAAGTGTTTGCCTTTCATGTAAGGCATCTTTATAATGTAATCTATTAACTTCTTTGCTATGACCTTGGTTGTCACTCTTTTGTTTTGACTCGTATGCAAGCATGAATGATCTAAATAATAGGTCTTCACCCTGAATGAATTGTCATTTCCATGTCTAGATGCTAGTATCTCCAATTTACAACCTTCAGCAGCACACTTTGCTCCCACCCTTACTTTATCATTCTTTCTATAGCAATATGCAAAATGCTTATTGAAAGAATAATCATTAGGAGCTACCTTGAATTAAGCAGAGTCCTTAAATATTTCGCCCACAAAGAAATCTTTATTGCCAACATTGGAATTGTAATACAAGCCCCTTGACCTCACTCTTTGTGCATCATCAGCATCAGAGCCATCATTTATTGATTTATAGCTACCAAGATCATCTGAATCAATGTAGTCACTTTAAGGTCCATCATCATCTGCATCATTGCTCTGGCCTACAACTTGCTCTACACCTTGTGTTCTAGAAACGCCTGCCCCACCATGGTCTGCATTGCTTGGGCCTAGAACAAAAATTGTATTACTTGCATCTGCATCAAAACAAGTCTTATGAGGTTGATTCCCATAAATCCCTTTCTCTATTTCTGACCAACGCTTCCATATCTTCATTGTACTACCTCAATATTTGCCTACCACTTGCCAACTCATCTTTCCCTTCATCACTCAACCAATTAATATGAACCATGTTTAAATCATTATCATTGTGATTAGCACCCCCATTACCCCTCTCAATATTAGCATCCTCATTCTCACCATCATTTTTATCATCAATGCCTTCACTCACTTCAGGTGAATTATCCTTTGCTAAAACAAATTCATTATCAGATGACACATCAATACACTCAAAGAAAGCTTTAGGTAGTGGAATATCACTAGATTAGCCTAAACCATCATGATCAGCATATATAGAAATTTCACCAAAGTTATTTAAATGATTCCCCAATTGAAGAACAGTGTTATCATCAAACAACTTTAACCCATTATCTAAGGTCGTACCTGGTTCTAAAAAATACATATTTTTTTACTTCATTCAATCCATAATTTAATCTATGGACCATTGACAGTAAACTCCAATAACAAATTTCCTCTAAATCATAATGTTCTAACACTTTTACTTTTCCATTCAAGTACGACACATTAGGACTGTGAACAAAGGTTCCCTTATGATGGAACCTTACTTTTACTTTCTTTCGAAAATTTACATCTTCAAAATTTGACAAAGTATCATAATTTCAATATGCAATTTTAACATTAAGACAATAGCTATCATCACTAATTAGCATAATTAGTTTACAAAGTAGCATAATTTCAGTTTATAAAGTAGCATAATTTTAACATTAAGACAATAGCTAACTTTAATTTCTTTTTTTGATATGTAACTAACATTAATTTTAGTTTAGAAAGTAGCATAATTTTAATAAATAACATATTAGTGTAGTAGCTCCCATCACTAATTTTAACATTTCATTAGCTATCTTCACTGATTTCATTAACATAATTTAATATGCAATTTTTAGTTAATACAAAATAGCATAATTTGTTTGAAATTTTTTCTAATACCTAAATGATAAAGGATGGATAAAACAACCAAATGTATTCATATTTCATTGCAAAATTGTTGGTAAAAATAAATGTGCTTTGAGATTTTCCTTTGTGTATATACCAACAAAGCAGAGAACAAAAAGAAAAAACAAATGAACCGACAGACATGTGGGTACCAAGTAAGCATAAAAGATGAAAAAAAAAAGACATATTAACCATGAAGAACAAAAAACAAATAAACAAATTAGCACCCTATCCGACAAATTAAAAACTCACTTAAGCTAATTAATTCTTTATTACAATAAACTGCAGGTGTTTTTCAAACCTAATTTTTCCCAGTGGGAGACATGTGAACCATATTTTGTCTTCAAAGCATGAAACAATCCCAATAAAATACCCATAACAAATAAAACCAATAGAATATCCATAACCAACAAAACCATCAGGTCTGAATAAACTTACCATTTCTGTGACCTTCCTCCATTTTCAATTTTTTTTTTTAATCATCATCTTTCTCCTCCCAAAACCAATGGATTTGTTAGATTCCTTTCTCCTCTTCCTTCGATCCTTAACCTCTACTAATTTTTTTAGATAAGATTTAGGTTAAGGGTCTTGGGTTTTAGGGTTAAAATGGGTTTAAAAAGAGTAAACCTTATAAATTACAAACCTAAGCAATCTTCTTCCAAGATTAGTCTTCTTTTCTTCACAGCTTCTTGTTGTCAGATTTTACTACGCAAGTGCACGTATCGTGACAAGTAATATAAAGAGAAGTAAAGAGTCGAACCCACGAGGAATTGCTATTAAATTTGCCAAGTACTAAAATTAACACAACTTAATCTTATCTAAACAACAAATTAAAGATGATAATCTAAAACTAAATTAAAAGAAACTAATATTAAAAGCAAGTAAATTAAAAAGGATTAATTCATTAATTATAAAAGCCTAGGATTACAACTTCCCTCAACACTTCGCTTGAATCTCTCTCAACCTCTTCACTTGATTAATGACCCTGAGTTGTTAACCTAGAGTTCTAATCTATTTATAAGTATCTATCGATCGCCTTATAAAAATATCCTTCTTAACAATTAACTAACCAACTATGAAAATTGATTTCAAGAAGAACTTAATAAGCTTAGGCTCTAACAATGGTTACACATGACAAGTAAGTGTATTCCTACCCTACGTGCAGATCAATTCATCATAATAAATGAATATGAAACATGTGTCATTCAATCTATGTCTAACACTAAACTCCCTATGTCTAGTTGTATTTAGGTTAACAAATGGCCAATCAATTAGAAGCATTAAGAACAAGATTGAACAAACAGCTCAACAAACCATTAAATCAAGCTAGAGATATAAAGTAAATTCAAACTACATGTTGAGTTCCATTGAAATCCTAGTAAAAGAAATTTAGTTCATGATAATTAATGAAAACAAATATTCAAATAGTTTCACCATCATCAACAACACAAGAAAAATAAAGAAGAGAAAACTAAGAGTTGACAATTCTTGAATCTTCAATCTGCACAAATCTTCCAATCTTCTTGAGAGCTTTTGATGGCAACTATCCTCTTGAGAGAATTAGGTTTTTAGAACTCCAATCCCCATTATTTTGACCTAAAAGAGTCTTATTTAAAGTGTCGAAGGCCCCCTAGAGTCCGAAACTTCGCGCACAAGCAAACAGGTAAGTATCATCGTTTTTATTTTTATTTTTATTTTACTGTTCACGTGTCTGACGTCATGGCGCCAGTGCTATTGACACTATGGCACCGCAGCGCCAACTCCTCTGTTTGCCCGAGTTGGTTCTGCTATATTCTCGTACTTTGTCAGCTTTTTTGGATGGGTAAATCTTGTCCGATTTTGACGAGTCTTATACCGTTGGAAAGGTATGGAAGTCAGCTTCAAAAGTCAAGGTAGGGACTTTTCTCAAATTAAGTTTTAAGATCAAGTTATTCTTGAAAGAATCTCCAGAGGTCGAATCTGCCTGCTTATTGCTTTGCACCATTTTTCATCGTTTTGCACCTCGAAGCTCCAGATCACCTTGGACCTATAAAAACACATAAATAATAACTAAATAACTATTTTAAACATAAAATGGATAAATAAAATAAATATAAAAACATCTAAAACTAATCAAGTCCTAAGAAAAGCCTAAAAAACATAGCCGATTTAAATGCATAAAAGGTAGAAAAATAACTATATTTCCTAGAGTTATCACAGCCAAAAACTTGTTGTCAGATTTCACTACGCAAGTGCACGTATCGTGACAAGTAATATAATAAAAAGTAAAGAGTCGAACCCACGAGGAATTGATATTAAATTTGCTAAGTATTAAAATTAACACAACTTAATCTTATCTAAACAACTAATTAAAGATGATAGTCTAAAACTAAATTAAAAGCAAGTAAATTAAAAAGGATGAATTCAATTAATTTTAAAAGCCTAGGATTACAACTTCCCTCAACACTTCGCTTGAATCTCTCTCAACCTCTTCACTTGATTAATGATCCTGAGTTGTTAACCTAGAGTTCTAATCTATTTATAAGTATCTGTAGATGGTCTTATAAAAATATCCTTCTTAACCAATTAACTAACCAACTATAAAAATTAATTTAAAGAATAACTCTTTAAGCTTAGGCTCTAACAATGGTTACACATGACAAGTAAGTGTATTCCTACCCTACCTGCAAATCAATTCATCCTAATAAATGAATATGAAACATGTGTCATTCAATCCATGTCTAAGACTAAACTCCTATGTCTAGTTGTATTTAGGTTAACAAATCAATCTAATTGGTGGCCAATCAATTAGAAGCATTAAGAACATGATTGAACAAATAACTCAACAAACCATTAAATCAAGCTAGGGAGAGAAAGTAAATTCAAACTACATGTCGAGTTCCATTGAAATCCTAGTAAAAGAAATTTAGTTCATGATAATTAATGAAAACAAATATTCAAATAGTTTCACCATCATCAACAACACAAGAAAAATAAAGAAGATAAAGGAGAAAAGAGAAAGCTAAGAGTTGTCAATTCTTGAATATTCAATCTTCCAATCTTCTTGAGAGCTTTTGATGGCAACTATCCTTTTGAGAGAATTAGCTTTTTAGAACCAATCCCCTTTATCTTGACCTAAAAAAGTCTTATATAAAGTGTCCAAGGCCCCCTAGAGTCTGAAACTTCGCGCACAAGCAAACAAGTAAGTATCAGCATTTTTATTTTTTTTATTTTAATGTTCACACATCTGGCGCCAGTGCTACTGACCCCATGGCGCCACGGCGCCAACTCCTCTGTTTGTCCAAGTTGGTTCCGTCGTCTTCTCATACTTTGTTAGCTGTTTTTGATGAGAAAATCTCTTCCGATTTTGACAAGTCTTATATCTTTGTAAAGGTATGGAAGTCAGCTTCAAAAGTCAAGGAGGCAATTTTCTCAAATGAAGTCTTTAAGATCAAGTTTTTTTTTTTTTAAAGAAGTTCCAGACGTCGAATCTGCCTGCTAATTGTTTTGCACCATTTTTCATCGTTTCTCACCTTGAAGCTCTAGATCACCTTGGACCTATAAAAACACATAAATAATAACTAAATAACTATTTTAAACATAAAATGGATAAATAAAATAAATATAAAAACATCTAAAACTAATCAAATCCTAATAAAAGCCTCAAACACTTAGCCGATTTAAATGCATAAAATATGGCAAAATAACTGTATTTCCTAGAGTTATCACACACCCCCAAACTTAAGATTTTGCTAGTACTCGAGTAAAACAAAACAAAACAAACTAACTAAACAACCTGACACAAAATATCACTCAAGATAAATGCACTCAAATAATGATTTCTTTAATTTTTCTCAAAAGTTACTTTAAAATCCTGATTCAAAGTAGAACATAAACATAATCCAAATTTATGATTCAATTCAATTGTAAACTTCATGCTTGAATATATTTCCAGTGCGTGTGTGAATAATCTCTTTGCAAATCATCACATGGAATCTAAATAAATTTATATCAATGCAAAATACGAATTAGTACTAGATTCTCATATGTTTGCTTTTCATCTCTTTCTCCACTAATGAAGACTAACACTTCATCAAGGATCAAGTAGGTCTTTATTAAGCTTGTAATGTAAGGCTAGGGTCAAGGTAGGATAAAGATATATTTCGCTTTAAGTTCACCCATAGACACTTTACATTTTTTTTCAGGATTTTTGAGAGCCATAGTCTTTTCCTCAAATTACATACTTTCTTCTTTGAATACACTTCCTTTTTGCTTCACCAATTTATTCTTTTTTTTTTCTGTTCTTCGTTTTCGATGAACCATAACTTTTTTTCTTTTTCTTTTTATTTTAATTTATTTTTATTCACCATTTCACCCAAATTCGACATGGCTCATAATTTTCCTATATGTCATACATATGCCTATGCAGTGAGGGTTAATCATGGTTTTTCTTATTTGGGTAGGCTAAAAGATGTGGCAATCAAAGAAAAGAGATGTATCAATTAGCCACAAAGAGGTAGACTAAGGATATTAACATATAAAGGTAGGCTCGAAAGGCTCAAACGATCCAAAGATGGCCTAAATCATCTCCTCAACTTAGTGTTGTCTAGGATTTCACCTCGAGAGATAATCAAATAAATTCTAGGCTTCTTAACATAATTCCAATTCACATCAACATAATCAGTCTTTAAATAAGCAATGCAAATCTAAGCAACAGATTAAGTGCTCAATTAGTGAAAATCACATCCTAACATGAAACTAACAAAAGAATTTAACACAAATTCTTCTCATGCTTATGTTTTGCCAAGAATCATGATAAATCAATAACTAATTCTCATCATTGGATAAGGATTCCATCATAATAACTGCATCATATCTCAAGCAAACCAATTTTTTGTTGTTTTTAGACTCCTAATAATAAAATTAAACAATCACAAAAACTAAAATAAATCTAAAGACACACCCCCAAACTTAAAACAAACATTGTCCTCAATGTTTGGAAATAAAAAGAGTATGAACTAGAACTCCCCTATTGATGAAGGCAACATAGGAGAAGCTTTAATTTTCCTCTTAGACCTCATCATGCTTGTCCATGTTGGGTGAGTAGTCACTACAAAAGAAAACAAAGTAAAAAGAAATTAATAAAAATATCCTAAAATATAAAAAGAAAAGAAAAAGTTTCGAACTTGGGTTGCCTCCCAAGAAACTCTTGATTTATAGTTAGCGGCTTGACTATCTCATGCCCATTAGCCGGCATCCTTCCACTTAAACCATTGCCCCCCTTTTCCTTTGCTTTATGAGGCCTGGCATTCACAAAATTGTGGCATCCATGCATCTTGGAAGTAGAATGTCAAACTGCCTCAAGTGGTGTAGTGGAACAATTTTCATTGAATGCTTCTTCGGAATCAATGTTCACCACTTTAGCTGCCAAACATTCATCAAATTCGATAGGAAACTTCATAGCCTTAAAAACTTTAAAAGTTACCTATTGGTCTAGAACCCTCATGGTAAGTTCTCCTTTTTGCACATCAATGAGTGTTCTATCGGTGGCTAGGAATGGTCTCCTAAGAATTATGGGTATTTCACTATCCTCCTCCATGTCAAGCATAATAAAATCAGCAGGAAAGAATAATTTGTCAACCTTGACTAGCACATCTTCAACCATGCCTCTTGGATGTTTGATGGATCTATCGGCTAGTTGCAACATCACTGTAGTGGGTTTTATTTCACCCAAACTAAGTTTACGATAGATAGAAAGAGGCATTAAAATTAGTACTCGCCCCCAAATCACATAAAGCTTTACAAAAAAATTCATTACCAATGGCGCATGCAATGGCGAAGCTTCCCGGATCTTTGAGTTTGGGTGGGAGTTTTTTCTGAAAGATAGCGCTGCACTCTTCAGTAAGTGCAACTGTCTCAATCTCATCCAATTTCCTTTTCTTAGATAAAATTTCATTCATAAACTTGACATATTTAGGCATTTGTTCTAAAGTTTCAGCAAAAGGTATATTAATATAGAGCTTTTTGAATACCTCAAGAAACTTTTGAAACAGCTTGTCAAGTTTGTGCTTTTGAAGACGCTGAGGAAAAGGGAGTGGATAGACTGGAGGCTTCTTCTCTTCTTCTTGAGCCTTTTCAATTTCTTTTTCCCCCAATTTTTTTGCTTCAAGAGGCTTGGGTGGCAATTCTAGCACTTTCTTTTGAAGACGTTGAGGAAAGAGGGTGGTGGGTAGACTGGAGGCGTCTTCTCTTGAATTTTCTCATTATGCTTCTTGCTACCCACATCTACTTCTTCCCCACTCCTTAATGTGATGACATTGCAATGTTCTTTCCCATGGCACTTAGGATTGGTCACAGTATCGCTTGGAAAAGATCCCTTTGGGCGATTGTTAATCGCATTAGCAAGCTGGCCTACTTGTGTCTCAAGATTTCTAGGTGAAGTTGTTTGACTTTGAAGTAATTCAGCTTGACCTTGAAGTATTTCATCTTGACTTCTAAGTGATGTATTATGCTCCTGAAGTGATTCTGAATGAGATTATCAGTTCTTGCCATGAATTGCATAAACATCTCTTCCATATATATCTTCTTTTCTTGGACAGGAGGCCGAGCTTGTGCTTGAAACCCAGGAGGGACTACTTTCTTAGCTTGTGATAATGGCACTTGGTTGTTCCAAGAAAAGTTTTGCTGATTTCTCCAACTTGGATTATAGTCGATTGGATATGGGTTGTTCTGCTGCCTGTTATAGTTTCCCACATATTGAGCATATTCAACCTTTGTTGGGCATCTATCACTTGTGTGTCCTTCCCCAAAAAATTCGCATGTTACAAATGGGCTTTGGACAGAATGTACACTCATAGTGTCAAATTTCTTGGATAAAGCAGCCATCTGTGCCGATAAGGCACTGATCTCATCCAACTGATAAACTTATGCACCTCTCTTTGGCAAACTTCTCTCATTAGACCATTGATAATTATTGGAAGCCATCTCCTCAATTAAATCACAATCCTCATCAATTTCTTTTCCATGAGAGCCCCACCTGCTGCAGCATCTATAGAACTTCTAGTAGGACCCATTAACCCATTGTAGAAAGTGTACACCTAAAGCCATTTAGGTAACCCATGATGAGGACATCTTCGGAGCAGATCTTTGTACCTTTCCCAAGCTTCATATAATCATTTTGAGTCATACTGCATAAAAGATGTGATATTGTTCCACATCTTAGCTATCTTGGCAGGAGGAAAATATTTGGCAAGAAATTTCTGGGCTAGATCATTCCAAGTAGTAATGGAACCAGAAGGAAGGGAGTGCAACCAACTCTTAGCCTTATCTCGAAGTGAGAAAGGGGAGTCTCAGTCTAATGGCATGGTCAGAAATGCCATTGTGTTTGAAAAGATCGCAAATCTCTAGGAAATTCATGATGTGAGCATTTGGATCATTGTTCGGTAAGCCGCCAAACTGAACTGTTGTTTGAATCATCTGAATATGGTGGGCTTTATCTCAAAATTATTTGCCTAGATGGCAGGCCTCTGGATACTGGTATGAAGTTCTTGCATGAGAGGAACCCCAAACTCTCGCAAAGTCTTTGTATCGTTCGCTTCAGCCATTATACCTAAAAATAAGAAAGAAAAGGAAAATTTAAATTAAGACTAAGGTTGCTTGGTATTAATTAACAAAAATAAT
The DNA here is from genome assembly GCA_030761205.1 of Fremontodendron californicum. Lineage (NCBI taxonomy): Eukaryota > Viridiplantae > Streptophyta > Magnoliopsida > Malvales > Malvaceae > Fremontodendron > Fremontodendron californicum. The sequence continues at coordinate 8,732,512 of JAULJL010000032.1, forward strand.
AAACAATTCCCCGATAAAGGCGCCAAAAACTTGTTGTCAGATTTCACTACGCAAGTGCACGTATCGTAACAAGTAATATAATGAAAAGTAAAGAGTCGAACCCACAAAGAATTGGTATTAAATTTGTTAAGTACTAAAATTAACACAACTTAATTTTATCTAAACAACTAATTAAAGATGATAATGTAAAACTAAATTCAAAGAAACTAATATTAAAAGCAAGTAAATTAAAAAGGATGAATTCAATTAATTATAAAATCCTAGTATTACAACTTCCCTCAACACTTCACTTGAATCGCTCTTTACCTCTTTACTTGATTAATGACCCTGAGTTGTTAACCTAGAGTTCTAATCTATTTATAGGTATCTGTTGATGGTCTTATAAAAATATCCTTTTTAACCAATTAACTAACCAACTATGAAAATTGATTTATAGAAGAACTCATTAAGCTTAGGCTCTAACCATGGTTACACATGACAAGTAAGTGTATTCCTACCCTAGCTGCAGATCAATTCATCCTAATAAATGAATATGAAACATGTGACATTCAATCCATGTCTAACACTAAACTCCTTATGTCTAGTTGTATTTAGGTTAACAAATCAATCTAATTGGTGGCCAATCAATTAGAAGCATTAAGAACATGTTTGAACAAACAACTCAACAAACCATTAACTCAAGCTAGAGAGAGAAAGTAAATTCAAACTACATGTCGAGTTCCATTGAAATCCTAGTAAAAAAAATTTAGTTCATGATAATTAATAAAAACAAATATTCAAATAGTTTCACCATTATCAACAACACAAGAAAAATAAAGAAGATAAAGGAGAAAAGAGAAAACCTAGAGTTGTCAATTCTTGAATCTTGAATCTTCACCAATCTTCCAATCTTCTTGAGAGCTTTTGACGGCAACTATCCTCTTGAGAGAATTAGGTTTTTAGAACTCCAATCCCCTTTATTTTGACCTAAAAGAGTCTTATTTAAAGTGTCCAAGGCCCCCTAGAGTTCGAAACTTCGCGCACAATCAAACAGGTAAGTATCATCGTTTTTGTTTTTTTTTTTTTTTTTATGTTCACGTGTCTGACTCTGCGGCGCCAGTGCTATTGACACTATGGCACCGCGGTGCCAACTCCTCTATTTGTCCGAGTTGGTTCCGCCGTCTTCTCGTATTTTGTCAGCTGTTTTGCATGGGCAAATCTCGTCTGATTATGACGAATCTTATACCGTTGGAAAGGTATGGAAATCATATTCAAAAGTCAAGGTAGGGAGTTTTCTCAAATTAAGTCTTTAAGATCAAGTTCTTCTTGAAAGAAGCTCCGGAGGTCGAATCTGCCTGTTCATTGCTTTGCCTGTTTTTGATCATTTTTCACCTCGAAGCTCCAGATCACCTTGGACCTACAAAAACACATAAATAATAACTAAATAACTATTTTAAAGATAAAATGGATAAATAAAATAAATATAAAAACATCTAAAACTAATTAAATCCTATGGGTAGGTGACTAGGGAGTTAAACTTAGTTGGTCAAACCAACATCAAGTTGGTCCAATAGTTTGGTGACACGTGGATATCATGCCACGTGTCACCTAACAAAATTTGGTGTATTTTTTTTAAAAGTTATTTTCCACGTTAGTTTTTTTTTTTTTTTAAAAAGTGCCACGTCATATTTTAATATGACACATCAGCATTTTTTCACGTGTAAAATTGCCAATTCAGATTTTTAACAGAAACTATTATGGGCGTTAACAATTTTACTTATTTGCTTCAATTTCAAAAGTAAAAGCATCAAATTACTTACAATTTTAGTACAGAGACTAATCTATACTAGACTTTAAAGTACAGAGATCAGGCAAGTACTTTGATCGATTTATTACTAACCATCAAATGCTTAATAAACACCTAGTTGTAACATATTATTTATTTATAAACATGCCATGACTAAAATCAATCAAACATGCATATTAATCAAGAAACAAATGAAACTTAACTGGTTTATCTTTTTTTTTTGTCAGAACCATTCCTATCATCTCTTTCATATTCAAATGCTACCAAAATTCCTTTTTCTTGTGTATCTCTTCCATTAAGAATTATGAATTTTTTCATATTAAAGCCTTAAGATTGTTAGAAAAAATAGAGAACAAAATTAGAAAAAGAAAATAATGTTAAGAAAGTAAAATGGCTTTGAGGCGAGTAGAACACTATACTTAAGGCTTTAATATGCCTCCAAGATATAACAAAACCCTCAACACTCCAACAAAACTAGTGAAAATGAATGAACAGAAAAATCCTTTATAATAGATAATGTCCAGATGTATCTTTCAATAAAATATCCTTTTGTAAGAGTTTTGTTGTATTACAATCTTGTAAAGTCATAACTTTTACAATACAAGAGTGATAGTATATGCCCTAGAGCCAATCAGATTGGACAAGGGATATACAGTTAATAATGCAAACCCGTCACTATACATTAGTGATACAAGGTTTTCCTTCATGTTAGTACGATGATAAAGAGTTATTAAGTACTAATTGGATGAAGCCTATGGAACATAACGGCTTTGCAAAGGAATTATAAGGAGTTATAATTGTGAGATCCTTGTGCATAAAAGCCTTATTCCTGAAACTGTTCCTAGTCATCCTATTGCCAAGATAAGGCATTGGCAATGCTCAAAGACTAGTACATATTAAGCCTTCTTACTTGTGAAGTAAGCAACCGATCTCATGGGTTGAAGTATGAGGGATACTTAGGATAACATGCAGGTGCTTGTCTGTTGAACAAGTTCATTGAACTTGGCCCGATGTGAGACTCCATTTGGTATGGTCAGTCGAGTGTCTATGGAAATGTTCTCACGTGCCAGTCGTGTAAATTAGTCCTCAGACTTGTGATACTAGGTCATCTTGTATGGAGAGTATCATACTTTGATTCCATCATGAACAGGTCCCAAATGAAGGGATGCTTATGGTAGGGCGGTTTTGGGTATGACATGAACCATACGAAGATGGATGAGTGATCTAGAGAGGATTTACCACTCCAAGTGACATCAGAGACATATATCGTATGTTCTTGGCTTCGATTAACTTAATGAAGTCTCTGGCCAGAGCGTGATGGATTTAGGAGAAATCGTTTCTCTAAATTCATAAAGATAACCATAAGCTGCAAGAACTAATATGGATTGAACATGAGTAGACATTGCACCATGCTCATGGGCTTTCCGGGATATTTGGTGAAAGGACCGTATAACACTGATAGGCTGGTTACTGAAAGGTTTCAATGAGGTCACGTTGACTTCTCAATATTTGGGTGGTCATGATGGGTTGCTAGATCCCATTCTTGATCTATGTGTATAAATTAATTGGATTAATTTATATGCATTGCCAACATGTTGGGAACCTAATGGGTTACACACAAAGATTTAATTGTTGGCTAAAGCTTGGGATTTAATTAAGTAATGACTTAATTGAATAAAAGGTTAATTTGGAGGACCTAATTGAATAAGATTCAAATTAGGAAGGTTAAGACATAATTTGGATTTGAGACATCCAAATAAGATGTCTTAACAAGACAATATGGATAAGATTGTCTTAAGCAGACCATGTCTTAATTTACACATGTCTTAAGATAAGGTTGTCTTGGCCGAAAATGAAATCCGAAATGAGAAAAAGTTTCTCGTTTTAGAAGAGTTTGATTGCGAATCAAATTCTGACTTCTTGTATTTCACTAAACCGAACATTTCTTCAATTATGTCAAGTCCAAGTCCGACACTAAGAGTTAGTGTTTGACTAGGACTCTTACACTTGTTAAGTGAAAGAGTTTCACTTGAACAAGGACTCTGTTAATCCGAGCTAGTTGAGTTCAATTAGGACTCTAAGAGTTTGATTTTGAATCAAATTCTTGTCCTTGTGAAATTGAGCTATTAACATAGACATAATTCGGGATAGGTTCGAACTCGGCTTTAAGAGTTAGAGTTTCAGTCGAACTAGGATGCTTGAGGGTGAAAGAGTTTCACCTCAACTAGGTAGTTATGATTAGATCAAACTCTTATCCTATCCTATGTTGGCCGAACATGGACATAATGATGTCTAGGTGCATCAAGGCTATGTCACTTAGAGGTTGGGTAGTTTTTAAACACCTAAGAAGGGAAGAGTTCTCTTTAACTAAGGAGTTTAAAAATTAAACAAAGATTATCCTATCACCTAAGGGAGTGGGCCAAGGGTGTCATATCCTAACTAGAATTCTACTTGGTTATTCACGCCTAAGAAAAGATTGGCATGGTAGAATTCTAGAAGTGGGAACTCTCGGCTTTAGTGAAAAATGCCAAGGGAAGTGGGTTCTAAAAAGGAATTTTTATTCTTGAATTACGTGAAAGATAGAAAGAACAAAAAGGTGAAGAAAAATTCATTTTGTTTGAAAACATAAAGTGAATTGATTCTTTTGACCATTTTTGTTGATTCACGTTAAAAGAAAATAGAAATTCTTTTGTGGGACATCGTTTTAGTGAAATACAATATTAAAAAGAAAGAGAAAAAGTGTTTTTCTCTTTGGTTTTTAAGAGACACATATTCGGCCAAAATAGATTGTAAATAGCCGCACCTCTTCCACGTTTTTCTTCTTGCTCGATTTTCTTAGTATAGCCGAACCATTAAATCTCTTAGTGGTTTTCGGCCTTGGGTTAAAATTAAGAAGGAGAACCTTTTGATTATCGATCATCCGATCGGATTGCTAGCACAGTGAAATCCCCGAGATCTTATGAAGGTGCCAATAGCCGTCTTTGTGGATCATCGTTGGAGGCAAGACACCTGTGTTGCTCATGGCCTCGGAGAAGCCGTTCGGTAACTGTTTGATTGCTGACTTGTTGCAGGGATCGACACACTCGGGATTACGAGTTCTCGAGTAGGTAATATTTTGATTTTATTGGTGATTTAAATGTTTTAAATTCCATGAAACCCATGTATATCATGATCCGTGATCCTGCGGTAGATCGGGTGTTTGTTTGTTTACTTTCGCTGCTTTACTTTTGTATAAATGTGTTTATGCATGAGCCCGAAAGAAACCCAACAAAGAGTTGTGTTTTTACATGACAATAATCAAGCACAATTATAATTTTTTAAAATAATTATTATTTCCAGAATTTAATTATTCTGAAATTAAAATTATAATAAAAAATTAATTACTTTATATACTCTTTAAACTTGATTTTTCTAGACAATAAGGGATTGGTTACCTACCAGCATTATAAACTACTAATAGTTACTAATTGTTTTAAACAACCCAAAGTAATATTATTATTTTATATTCAAGAGGAATTCACTTACACTAATATAAAATTGATTTTACTTTTACATATTTTTTATCTTTTTATACAATTTATATTTTGTTAATCCAACCGTTGAATTTTACGCTCTATTCACGTACATCATGCATGTTGAATTTCAATTTAATTAAAAATATCTAACTATTTGTTTTCTAATAATAAAATTTCAAATTAATATATATTATAAAGATATTGTTCTTGATCGAAATTATAAGAATATTTTAGACACCTAATTTTGTCCGGACCCCTAAACAAGGTATGTTCTTCCTTCAAATCCGTGTTCCTAACCTTACCCCGATTTCAAGGACTTAATAAAAAAAAATAAAAAAATTGGAATTAAAGGTGGAAAAACAAAATTGAGATGACAAAGAGGCTAATTTGAACAAATTAAAGATGATGGAAAATAAATTTGAGACAATTGAAATGAAGAAAGGTGAGATAAGAGATTGAAGAGGTAGAAAGACTAAATTGAATAAATTGAAAGTTCAATTTCAAGGAGAATTATAAGAAATGGTTAAATTGGAAGAAATTGAGAGATCAATTTGAAGGAGAATCAATAAGGGGAGGTATTTAAAAGATCAATTTGAAGGAGAATAAGGGGAGGAATCAATTTGAGGGAGAATTGAATATGGAGGGAATAAATTGAAAGTTCAATTTTAAGGAGAATTATGAAAAATTTTAAATGGGAAGGAATTGAAGGTTCAATTTAAAGAAGAATTAATAAAGAAATGGGATTGAAAATCTCAATTACAAAAAGGATAAGTGCAGGATTCAATTTGAAAAATAAATTGAAAACGAACGGACTAAATTGCACAAATTAGAAGTTTGGATTTGTAGAGAAGGGTACAATTGAAAAGAAAAATAGTGTAGGAAATGATGGAGAGATGAATAAGAGATTATTGTAAAGTTTGAAGGAAAATATGGAAATATCCCATGGTAGAAGTGTAGTAAAGTGGAAGGATGAAGGCCATTTTTGGAAGAGTGCTAAATGCCATTTTGGTGAATAAATGGATGAGTAGGAGAGAGAGAGAGCAAGTAGTACATAAGTTGGCAAAGCTTGGTGTCGGAACCTAAAAAATAACAAGTCTCATCGCGAGACTTTATTCATTAAGCGTGACATTGGGGGAAATAGAGGAAAAGACGACTTAATTCCTCTTGAAATAAAATGAGGGTTTGAAAACAACCTCGAAAAAGTCATGACGTCGCCACCAATCTTTTTTGGCTAGGTGTGATCGGCCACCTATTAAAATCGGTTTTGTAAAACATTTTAAAATTAATTTAAACATTTTTTAAAACCAATTCCAAGTCTGCGGTTTAAACTAGAGAAATCAAAGAAGAGGGTTTGGGAGTCGGTTACTTGCGGGGAAAGATTAGCACCCCCACAACGCCCGTATAAATCGATACCTTATTATTCATGTGTTATCTTAAATCTCAGTAAAAGTTGGTTTTAAATTTAGCATTTTAAAATAATTCCCAATTTAAAGAAAAATAATTTCATTTTTTAATTGAAAATAATCCAAAATTTATTAATTCAAAATTTTCCTATATTCCCCGACAAGCGCGACAAAATATAGAAATTTTTATTTATTTGGAAAATTTTCCAAATCATTCTCATTTTTTTTTTTATAAAAAGATATTTCGTTATTAATGATAATTGATGATATCCTCCCCAACAACCCGGAAGAGAACTCATGAATTATTTTAACTCGGGAATAACTTTATTTTATTAAAATCATTATCCTTTTTTTAAAACATTTTAAAAGAAATGAATATGAAAATGTATGATATAGTATAATCTAAAGGACATGATATGATATAAGTGACATAGTATATTCTACATGACATAATATAACCTAAGTGACATAGTATATTCTAAATGGCATAATATAACCTAAAAGTCAATAGTATATTCTAAATTACATAATATAATCTAAGTGACATGTATATTCTAAATGACATAGAAATATAATTAATAACATGAAATGATATGAAACATAAAATAATTTTATCATGAAATATGCATGAAAATAAAAGAAAACAATGCATGAACATAATAAATCCTAAATGACATGACAAAAATAAATAATGACTAAGCAAAAAGCATAGGATAGCATAAAATATTCACAACCATATAACAATAAATATAACATCATGAAATATAAATCAAAATAATAACATTACCATAGAAATATTCATAGCAAAAATCATATATCATATAATATGCATGAACATGGAAAATGCAATACATGAAAGTGTGTTTTTTCCTTTAAATAAAGAAATCCGTATATCTAAAAAGATATCCGACTACCTTAGGAAAAGACATCAAATTAAATTTTATAAATCAAAAACAATTTGAAATTGGTTTGAAAATAATTTTGAAAATTTTCGATGAAAAATAACACTATGGCCGAAACCCTTTTTGAAAAAGGCTCTATTTTCCTAACTTTGAAAACCCGGACTTGACCAACCTTGACCCGAGCTTTATAAAATCATTTTTAAGATCAAAATGACTTAGAAATCAACCTAGGACAGTATCTAAGGTTCTAAATCAGCCCCCTCTTAATGCCTTAGCTAAAACAGAAAATTATTTTTCCCTTGAAATCAAATCTGACTTTACTTACCAGTTTTAAACCGTGATTTTTTTTTTATCTATTTTTAAAATTTCAAAAAAATATGAAAAAAATTATGGGAGACTCAGAACATGTTGAAATCTATGGGAAAAAATGGCTTAATTTTTAGACTAAGGATGACCTACCAGAAAAATCACGAAAGTCAGAACACTAGGTGAAAAACTGTTTAGCCAAAAAAACATTTTTAAACCTTTAATAAAATCACTCAAAAATCAGAATAAAAATATTGGAAACTCCTCTAAGGACCTACGAATAGTAGTAAAAATTTCTAAACATTTGGACAAGGATTGCCTAATGAAAAAAAAATCAGGTAGAAAATTCAACTTGACAAACTCTTAATTTTCCACAAGCATGCTCATGTGAGCTTCGCTTTGAGCCATTGATTGGCTTAGGTCAAAAATCAAGTGGGATGATTTGAAATGCATGAACAAACAGCAAGTTAAATGCATGAAATGCATGATCTAAGGCCTGAATGACATAGAAAATGCATGGCATAAAAGATGACCTAATGCCTAGCATGAAATTGCATGGCAATAAATGCAAACCTATACCTAATATGCAAGAAATACATGGCAATTCAAAGATGACCTAAACCTAATGGACATGAAAATGCAATACCAATATGATCTAAGACCTAAATAGCATGGAAATATGTATGGCATACAAAGATGACCTAGACCTAATGGACATGAAACCATGCATGGAAATGCAAAATGACCTAAGACCTAATATGTCATATGAAAATGCATGGAAGTAACATGAACAAAAATGACCAAATGAACATAATACTAATGCATAAATATGGCACAACCAATACACAATCTCATGGCATAAAGAGGCAAAACACAAATGAAAGCATGGTAATCACATACTCAAAATGAAGATGCAAATGCACAAGGCAAAAAAGCATGTAGAAACCGAATAGACATGAAAATATGTAAGGAAATGTAGCAAGACAATAACACAAACAGATGGCATAGTAAATCAAATACATAATATCATGGCATAAAGATGCAAAGAATGAATGAAAGCATGGAAACTAAACAAGATGAAAATGCACACACAAGGCAAAAAAACATGTAGAAACCGAATGGACATGAAATCAACATGTGAAATTCTAGCATGGAAATAACACAAACACATGGCATAGTATATGCAAGACTTAAAAGGAAACATGTTAGACCAAACAAACATGATGCAAATGCAAAGATGTAGCTAGGAAAATACACAAACACATAGTATGGCAACAATACAAAGCATGAACAACTTAACATGGTGAAAACAAAAAATTAAAAATAGCAAACAAAGTAAGTAGACATGAAGATAAATTGATAAAATTAGCAAAATAAGAACAAGTAAGTAAGGAAGGTTAAAAATAAGCTCCATATCTTGATTATTTTAAAAAGCTAGAACATCAAAACAAGCTAGAATATCACAACCAACATGGAAAAGAAATCAAACACAAGCCATGCACTCCAAGATACCATTCGACCACCATAAAAAAATAGGTAAAAAATATTTGTTTTTGATTTTTTCCTGAAAACATAAGATAGGAGCATTCAAAGGAAGTTTAAAAACCTTTATTTCATAACTCAAAAACAATAAGAAATCACAAAACCTCAAAGAAAATCAGCAAGTTAAGCATGGAAAAAGAAAGAAAATGCAAGAGTTAGGTGCCTTTAGGCTACCTTCCAAAGCTATCTTTCAAGATTTTTCTTCTCTTCTCTATTTTCTTTGTTTTTCTCAACTTAGCTATTTGCTCCACAAATGAAAAATGATCAACCAAAGACCCCCCAAATGAAATGAAAACCCATCTCTTAATGTGGTAGTCGAATAGTCCCTCTAGTGCTAAAATGTTATCATTTTTTTATAGCCAATTTGATTTAAAGGCCACTAATCCAAGATGATAAAATTATGAAATTTCCACCCTTAGATTAAGTGATCAGCCGCTAACAAATACAGCTGTTCAAAAAAATGTAACCATAATGTTGACATCCTTCCTCTTCATGCATTGGACCATATGGCAAAATCACAAAGGCTTGATAAAAAAATAACCACCTTACTATCCAATTTTAGCCTTTGGATGAGAGAAACTCAGCAAATTCATCCTCCCCTTGGGCTTGGCCGAATGGCCCTTCACATTCTAGCCCTCTCCCTATTTTTTAAAATTACAAAAAGGCCCTCTTCGATTTTTTTCAGTAAAATTGCATTTTAGCCCCCCAAACTTGATTAAATAGCAACCGAACTCCTAATTTGGATTTTATTTTTTCACTGCTTCCTAAATGATATAAAATTGAGTTCTAGAAGTTTTCAAATTTTTCCGAGCCCATTTTCTATTTTTCCCAGATTTATCGTTCAAAATTGCCCTTAGTGCACCCGAACTTTTATTATTTTGCAAACGAGCTTCGATTCTGGATTTATCTTTGCCAATATCTTCCAAATAATTTAAAATTGAGATCTGGAAGTTTTCATAATTTTTCGATCACATTTGCTATTTTTCCCGGATTTATCTACTAGAATTTCAACTTAGTGGGCCCAAAATTTGCCATTTTGAAACGAGCTCTGATTTCGTATTTTTCTTCTCCAATCTCTTCCAAATAATTTTAAATTGAGATTTGGAAGTTTTCATAATTTTCCGAGCTCATTTTCTATTTTTCCCGGATTTATCTTCTGAAATTTCAGCTTAGTGGGCCCGAAATTTACCATTTTGCAAACGAGTTCTGGTTCTGGATTTTTCTTTGCCGATCTCTTCCAAATGACATAAGATTGAGATCTGTAAGTTCTGGTAATTTTTCGAGCTCATTTGCTATTTTTCCCGGATTTTCCAAGTTTGCCCTCTAACCTCCGAAACCTAAGTTTTACTCAAAAGAAGTCCGATTTCCAGATTTTCTTTTTCCAGGCCTTTGTTATATACTAAATTAGAGCTGGTCCAAAAACGCCCAATTTTTACACTTAAATTCCCCTCCGATTTGATTTTTCCTTTTTCTAATATCGATAATTTCCTCGTTTTTCCGTTTTTTATCCAATCAGCTCTTTTCTCGGAATTACTTCAATCTGAGCCTTGGGCTATCTTCATTTACCCACTCTTCATCAATTAGGGGCTTTAATTTTATCGAATCGGTCCATTTCTGCAATTTCCCCTAATTTTGCCAAAAATTCATCAAAAACCCTAATTTTCGATTTTCTTTCGAATTGACCCTTCCTTTGCTTTTGCTTCCAAATGGCCTCTCCGATACCTGTAGTCATTGATTATATTCCATTCGAAACCTCCAATTTTGACCAATTTGATCATTTAAGCACTTTTCCTCAAATTTATCGAACTAGGGTTTCCTTTCTACTAAATCTCTATAACCCATCTTCCGGACTCTATATCTCTCCTTGTAGACCTTGGATTATTAAAATTCTTTCACTATTGTTCAATTAAACCTTGGATCTTGATTTTGAATGAGGGTTGACTTTTTAGTGTTGACTTTTTCGGGGTTGACTTTTTCAATTTGACTTTTCATGTTTGCTTTCTTAAACTAAGTCTCAGAATACCACCTGCAGGATGAGAAGAGACTTTTTGCATTCTAAAATATCATTAGGAAGAAAATTACCTGATTTAGCAGTCCGAACAAAATTAGGTGTCTACAGCTGCCTCTCTTTGGCTATTGCTGAGAATCAAGAATCAGGAAAAGATAAACAAACACTAATTTTGTCCGGTTAGTAAAATAACATGTGAAGGAAAGGAAAGGTGTTTTCGTTTTTTCCCCTTTTTTCTTTTTTTCTTTTTTTCATTTTTTATTTATTTATTAATAAGCTGTAAATAGTAGATTTTGTCCTTAAATTGAGTTCCCTGACTAATCAAGGCTCGACCCGTCTTAAGGAAACGAGTTCGATTTGCAAGCGAAGAAAGTAGAAGATTTTGTCCTTAAATTGAGTTCCCTGACTAATCAAGGCTCGACTCGTCTTAAGGAAACGAGTTCGATTTGCAAGAGAAGAAAATAGAAGATCTTGTCCTTAAATTGAGTTCCCTGACTAATCAAGGCTCGACCCGTCTTAAGGAAACGAGTTCGATTTGCAAGAGAAGAAAATAGAAGATTTTTTCCTTAAATTGAGTTCCCTGACTAATCAAGGCTCGACCCTGTAGACACCTAACTTTGTCTGGACCACTAAAACATTTATGTTTTCTTCCTAAATTGAGGTTTAAGAATGTAAAAAGACTTTTTTCATCCTGCAGGTGGTACTCCGAGACTTAGTTTAAGAGGATGAGCATAAAAAGTCAAACTTGAAAAAAGTCAACCCCGAAAAAGTCAACCCGAAAAAAAGTAAACTACTAAAAAAGTCAACCCACTTTCAAAATTAAGATTTTAAGTTCAATTGAAAAATGGCGAAAGAATTTTGATAATCCGAGGTCTACATCGAAAGATATGGAGTTCAAAAGTTGGGATTTGCAGATTCAGTAGAAAGGAAACCCTAATCCGAGAAATTTGGGGAAAAGTGCTTAAACGATCAAACTGGTCAAAATTGAAGGTTCCAAATGAAATATAAGCACTGACTACGGGTAATGGAGAAGCCACTTGAAAGAAAATTTGAAAGAAAAGTCAATCCGGGAGAAAACCGAGAATTAGGGTTTTTGGTGGATTTCAGTGAAATAAGGAAGGATCACAAAAATGGCCCGAATTGGTAAGAACAAAGCCTTCAATGGATGAGGAATGATTAAAAAGGGATAGCCCAAGGCTCAGCCTGAAGAAAATCTAAAAATCGGACTTGTTTTCAGCAAAACCGAGTTTTCGAGGCAAAAGGGCAAAATTGGAAAATTCGGGAAAATTAGCAAATGAACTCCGAAAATTTAGAAAATTTGCAAATCTCATTTTTAAATTATTTGGAAGAGATTGGCGAAAGAAAATCTTGATTCGAAGTTCGTTTGCAAAATGGCCAAATCCCGGGCCTTTTATGCAATAATTCAAGAAGATAAATCCTGGAAAAATAGCAAATGGACTCCAAAAATTTTGAAAATTTTCAAATATCATTTTTAAATTATTTGGAAGATATTGGTGAAAGAAAATCTTGATATGGAGTTCATTTGCAAAATGGCCAAATCCCGAGCTCCTATGTAGTAATTCAAGCCGATAAATCCCGAAAAATACCAAATGAGCTCCAAAAATTATGAAAACTTCCAGATCACACTTTTAAATTATTTGGAAGAGATTGGTGAAGAAAAATCTTGATCTGGAGCTCGTTTAAAAATTGGTAAAATGTGGGGGCATAAAATGGTATTTTTGGAAGAAAAAATCCAAATAAATAGCAAACGAACTCGGATAATTTTGAAAACTTATAGAACTCAATGTTTTATTATTTTAGAAGTATTCAAAAAGGAAAAATTGAATATGGAGTCCGTTTGATATTAATTTGCATCCGGGGGGCAAAACTGTCATTTCACCCAAGCAACCGAAAAAGGCTTCTTTGGGACTTTCGAAAAATCAAACTTGGGCTGGAAAGGAGAAGTGCTGGCCTTCCAAGGCCCAAAGAAAAGAGTAAGTTTCTGATTTTTCAATCAACTAGCCAAGAATTAAAAGTTAGTTAGAGATTCCTTTTGATCAAGCCATTGTGATTAAGCCACATAGGCCAAGAAAGAGTGTCAACATTATTCTTGAATAGCTGTAATTTCGGAAAGCTGATATGCTAATCTAAAGGTGGTAATTTCATGATTTTTTCACCTTGAATTATTGGCCATTTGATGGAAATTTGGTTGCAAACAAATGACAACATCCTTGAGAATATAGGGGGTTTCGGCCAACGTGAAATGGGAGGTCAGAATTTTAATTTTCACACTTTATTTTTGCTGAGTTATCTTGGCTTTTACTTGGTTTTTCTCTCTTTGGTTAAAAGCAAAAAGGAAAAGTTTAGAAAAGAAAGGAAAGTTTGAAGATATAAAGCTTGAAATATAGCTTCTTGAGGTTGCTCTTGAGCATCAACTCTTGCACTTTCTTGATTTTCCATTCTTGTTTTTGCTATTTTGATTACTATTTGGTGAGTTTCCTTTTTAAGTAAATGTTTTTTATTGTTCTTCTTAAGTTCTTCCTTCATCTCTTTCTTAAATATATTTTTTACAATTTTTTTTTTTTTACAATATACTCACCATGGCCATGGCCTACATTTTTTATTTAAGTTGCTGTTTTGATTTATTTTATCATGTTTTTTGATGTTATTTTCTTTGATCTTAATGTTTTAAATGTTATTTTACTTCATATACTTGAGTTATATTTTAATTTGGTTTCTTTGTTTGTTGCCATTTATGATTTGAATATCATGTTTTTGCATTTTTAATTTTCTATTTTCATGATGTTTAAATTTGTTGGTGTTTTAGATTTAGTATATCAAGTCTTTGTGAAAATGCTTGTGTGGTTTTTGCATGATTTGAGCTTTATATTTTAGTTGAGCATGTTTTAGATTTAGTATATCAAGTGTTTGTGAAAATGCTTGTGTGGTTTTTGCATGATTTGAGTGTTATATTTTAGTTGAGCATGTTAGTATATCAAGTGTTTGTGAAAATGCCATGCTTGTTGGAGCTTGAGGCCATTTGGCTACTCCATGTGTTTTGCATTGTGTGTTGCATTTTTGCCATGTTAGTTGGTAGGTTTTTGCATTTGCATGAAATTTGATTTAGTTTTGCATGTTAGTATACCAAGTGTTTGTGAAAATGCCATGCTTGCTAGTTATATAGGCCATTCGGCCACTCCTTGAATTTTTGCATTATATGTGCATTCTTACCATGTTAGTTGATAGGTTAGCATTTGCATGATATTTGGTTGAGTTTTTGGTTTAAGCATGCTTTGTGTTTGTGAAAATTCCATGCATATTTTAGTTATTAAGTTAGGTTTATTTGCCATGCATGTCCATGCATTTTAGGTCTAGGGCACTATATGAATGCCATGCATTTTTTTCATGACATTTAGGTTTAAACTCATGCATTTCATGAACTATACTTGCTATATTATTTTCATGCATTTCATGTTCATGCCACTTGAATAATGACTTAGGCCAATTAATGGTTCAAAGTCATGCTCTCTTGCTCACACTTGTGGAAAATTAAAGTTTGTCAAATTGATTATTCTACCTTTGTGATTTTTTTTACTTAGCCAATTTTTATCTAACTTTCAAAAAGTCCTAGCTACTGTTTGTGAGTCATTTTATGAGTCTTAAATATTGTTACTTTGATTTTTAAATGATTTTATCAAAGGCAAAAATGTATTTTGGCAAAACAATTTTTTCACCCAGTACTCGTACTTTTACGTTTTTTTAGGAATTCATCTTTAATCAGAAAATTAAGCCAATTGTTTCCCGTGTAGTTTTACATGTCTTGAGTCTCCAGTAACTTTTTCAGAATTTTTTGAATTTTTAAAAATAGGGTAAAAAATCATGGCTTAAAATTGGCAGTGGAGTCAGAATTGAATTTAAAGGGGGCTGATTAAGAAGGTTAGCTACTGATTTAGGGTAGTTTCTAAGCCTTTTTAAACTCTAAAAATGATTTTTTAACTCTCAGGTTAAGGGTAGTCAAGTCCAGGATTTTTAAACTTAGAAAATTAGAGCCATTTTAAAAGAAATTAGCCCAGTTTTTTTATTTATTTTTTATTTTTTAAACTAAGCTTTTCCAAATTGTTTTCAAACAATCACAAAGTATTTTGGTTTTAGAATATTTAATTTGACATATTTTCCTAAGGTAGTCGGATATCTTTTTAGATATACGGATTTCCTTAATTAAAGGAAAAAAATACATTTTCATGCATTGCATTTTTCATATTCATGCATTTTATATAATGTGATTTTTGCTATGATAATTTCTATGATATTGTTATGATTTTGAGTTATGTTATATTGTTTATTATATGATTTGGAATATTTCATGATGTCCTATACTTTTTATTTAGTTATTTTTGTCATATTATTTAGCATATACTATGTTCATGCATTATTATTTTTATTTTTATTTTCATGCATATTATATGATAGTATTATTTTATATTTTATGTCATTTAAATTATATGCCATATCATTCATATTTGCCATGTCGTTTAAATCATTTCATTTCATTTAGAATATATCATATGACTTAGGATATTGCATCTCATATAGAACATATTATGCTACCTAGGTCATTTCATTTCATTTAGAATATGTCATATAACTTAAGACATTTCATTTCATTTAGAATATGCTAAGGCTTTTAAATTATATCATAGCATTTAGGATGCATTATATTATTTAGATTTTGCTGTGTCATTTTATTTATGTCATGCATATACATATTCATATCTTTTAAAATATTTTCAAAAGGATAATGATTTTCAATAAAAAATAAAGATATTCCCGAGTTAAAATAATTCATGAGTTCTCTACCGGGTTTGCTGGAGGGAATATCATCAATTATCATTAATAAAGGAATATCTTTCTTTCAAAAAACGAGAATGATTCGAAAAGTTTTCCAAATTAATAAAAATTTCTATATTTTGCCACGTTTGTTGGGGAATATAGGAAAATTTTGAATTTATCAATTCCGGATCATTTTCAATTAAAAATGGAATTATTTTTTTCTTTAAATTTGGAATTAACTTGAAATACTAAATTTAAAATCAACTTTTTACCGAGACTTGAGATAACACACGATTAATAAGGTATCGTTTTATACGGGCGTTGTGGGGTGCTAATCCTTCCCCGCACGTAACCGAGTCCCTAACCCGTTTCTTTGATTTCTCTGGTTTAAACGCAGACTTGAAATTGGTTTTAAAAATGTTTTAATTAATTTTTAAAATATTTTATAAAACCGGTTTTAATAGGTGGCCGATCACACCTAGCTAAAAAAGATTGGTGGCGACTCCATGTCTTTTTCTCATTTTCAAAACCTTCATTTTTTCTAGAGGAATTAAGTCGGCTTTTCCTCGGTTTTTTTTATGTCACGCTTATTGAATAATAAAGTCTTGCGATGAGACTCGTTATTTTTTAGGTTGCGACAGCTTGGCGACTCCACTAAGGACTTTTTTAGAGAGTTAGGCCTAGAATTAGTCGTGTGTTATCTATGTCTCGATTTTGTTGGTTTAATTGGTATTTAATTTTAATTCCCATACTTTTAAAATAATAAAGAGAATTTTGAAAATAATAAAATATTTTAAATATGTCCATCTTCATTTGCATGCATATTATTATTTGTTCTTTGGTTATTTTTGTTGCGTATATTTATATGTTTGTTTGACTGATGCATTACATTGTTTGATTTTAGTGGGGTATTTAGAATAAAGAGTGTAGAATAGGTGGTGATAGGTTTGTTTTGTTCCTCCGCACACACTGTACTTGCATTTGCATAACATGAATTCTCTCCCGGGTTCCGTCCTTTTAAGTGGGAGTAAAGTAACTACGCCTTCGTGATTGACCCTCCGTATGGGCTAGTGAAACACTTTCGGAGTAGAAAGTACCTAATGCCTTCGTGATAATCCTCCGTACGGGCATAGGAAAATATACTCTAACGAATTGAACCCGCTTTTATCGTGGTGCCTTACTAGCCTTCACCGGCGACAGTGAGGAACAATTCGGGGCCTTAAAATCGATTCACCCTCATATAGTGAATATAGGCGAAGCCATGCCGGATTTTCGTTAGATATACCGAAGAAAGGAACACATGGAGGGACATTTCTAAACCTTTTTTTACCTATTTTATACTCTGAAGAAGTTTTGTAGATCGGGCAACGATGTATGTACATCGCCCGTACTAAATGTGATAATCCATCCCAAAGGCACCTTGATGCCTATATAAGTAGATATTGTTGGGGCAAGTGTTCACTAACCTTTTGAAATTCAAAATACAAACATTTTTTTTCAAGCATTTTTGTATTTTTGCACATTTCATGTATGTGTGAATAGAGCATGTACATTTTGGTTGTATTATTGATCTCGTTTTTACAATAAATGGGTGGTAATAATTTTATTTGATGATTTCATAAAACCGATAGTGTTACATGAACATTTTCATATTGTACCATAGTAGGATCCATTATTCCGAAATTCTTTGGAAAATAATATGTGTGGTTTTTCATAAAAAAAACATGTTTCAAAAAATTGTAAATTAAATTGGGAGGCAAATCTTGCATAATGAGATTTTTGAATAATCAAGATTTAGGTCCCACCAATTTCGTGTAATCATTGGTTAATTTACTTGTATCATTTTGACATGATGTCACAATCTTAACATGCATGGTTATTCATAATAAAATGCATTTGTGATATACATGGTCATTCTTTGTACCTACCTTTGTATTAATTCATTTATTCTTAGCATGTATCATTTTGACATCATAGCATGTATGGTTCTTCATTGTAGAATACATTTGTGATATACATGGTCATTCTTTGTACCTACCTTTGTATTAATTCATTTAGTCTTAGAATGTATCATTTTGACATCATAGCATGCATGGTCATTCATTGTAGAATACGTTTATGGCATGCATGGTCATTATTTGTATATACTTGTGCATCAATTTATTCATTTTTTTAAATGCATCATGTTGGCATTAGATTGCATCCATAGCATACATAGTCATCATAATTTCTCTATACATGGTCATGCATTAATCATCAGTATATTCATGCACATAGGAATAGAGCATGTACATTCACAATTGTATTCTTAATCTCATGATATTTTCATTTGCATGAAAGGGGTTCAAGATATGAGGAAGGAATCGGAGGAACGATTGGGTGCTTTGGAACACAATCAAGAGGAATGTGGACATGAAATCCAAGAAATGAAAGAACAACTCTCCAAATTGCTGAAAATGTTTGAGAATATGGGAAAGAGTAAAGGGGAACTTTCTCAGGGATTTGCATCGTCTTCGGATCAACCAAAACCATTAGGTCCAGAACATACAATCCTTGCTGGATCCTGCGCTTGTCAATGCCACAAAGGTTGCAATCTTGATGAAATTGTGGACAAAATCGTGAAAATGGTTAAACCTGATAGCCTGATACCAAAGATAGAAACCTCAGATCCTATACCATACCTGCAAACTATTCTAGGTCCAAACCAATATCCCCACCCTACTATGGTCCAATCGTCCATTGGGATGACCACTGCAGGATTACTTAATCCCACTCCATCACCAACAATTGCCAGTTCATACTATTGCCCTCATCAATCACCTTATCCAGCATCTGGGATAGGAACCTCGAGCTATGTACAACCTGCAAAGACCCCGTGTCCAAATCCATACCCTTACCATGCTGTTCCGCCACATCTCCATGTAAATACTCTGGTTCGGACCTTAGTGCCACCACCAAGTGCCCCAACTCCTAGGTTCAGTGTGACTAAGAAACGACCCCAGGATAAGACCCAAATTCATTTTGATCCCATTCCAATCAGCTACCGAGAGCTTCTCCCCGTACTGATCCAAAATCACATGGTTTCCAGTGTCCCATTGAAATCCCTGTTACCACCATATCCAAAGTGGTATAATCCAAATCCAAGATGTGATTATCACTATGGAATTGTTGGCCATAACATTGAAAACTGTACAGCATTCAAAAAAAAGTGCAAACTCTTATAGATGCCAAGTGGTTGGATCCAACGACACTGATTGATGGAGGGCTGGGAAAGCGTCATTAGGATTGGGAGATTTACAGCATTGAGGTGGAAAGACTTCGGTCTTATATGATGTAATAGGATTTCACTTTTTTAGTAGCCGGCTCTTATAGCCTTAGGATGCTAGGAAGAATAAAGGGCTTGTAGAAGACAATTTTAACCATTGCTCAGATTTTGTAAAACATGGTTTATACCATTGTGAACATTGATATGGGAATGAATTGACTATACTTCAAATTTATGATATGTTGATGATTAAGTTCCTCCAATTCTTATTTCCTCCGTGATATCTTCCCCTTTTGCATTTTGCATCCGATCAATTATTGGTCATACCATACATTCATACATGTATCATGTTAGCATTAGGTTGCATTTATGCATTCATAATCAGCATGATTTTTCTGTATATATCCATGCATTAATTTTCTTATTACATACATCATGTTAGCATTAGGTCGCGTTCATGACATACATGGTTAGCATGATTTTCTTTGTATATACTCTGTATCAATAATTCATTGTTTGTATGTATCATAATTGACACCGTGTTGCATTCATAGGATATATGATCATTCATTTGGAAATACGCTAAAATGTACATGATTATTCATTGCATATATCCATGCATTGATTTGTTTATTCTTTGCTTGCAACATGTTGGCATCGTGATTGCATTTATTACATATATGGTCAGGATGTTTCCACTATATATGTTCATACATCATTTCTTTTATTCTTCACATGCATCAAATGAAAATCATGGCTCATTCATCATGACATACATTTGGGGGAAATAAAACAGAAGTTGGCTTGGCTTTAGGAGTCTTTGAAAGAATTTTCATTTCAAATCAGTGGTATAAGAAGTACTGAGTACCCTTTTAATACAGGCTAGTGCTATGGAGGATGATCAAGTTGCCCGAACGGAAAAAATGGAAAGGGAACATAAAGAATTGCGAGAACAACTAGCAAAGTCTCAAGCAGAATCTAAGGATCAGATGACTAAATTGATGGAGCTGATGTCTGCCGTAATCAAGAGAAAAGGATACACCGAAAACTTTGTCGCCAGGAAAGGGTTAGAGGCACAAAAAGGTCAGAATAAGGTCGTAATGATTGATGCCCAGAACACTGTTAACCCCGTCAATGTCCTAAACTCAAATGATCTAGCTGAACAGGCAAAGTTGAAAATGGTTGCAGTAAATGAGGTTGAGTTGGCAGATTCCCAAGGGAAATATCAGTTGTTAGATGAAAGGCTCCGGGCAGTAGAAAGTACAAATGTATTTGGGAGTTTAGACGCGAAATAACGATGTTTCGTCCTCGATTTAGTCTTTCCTCCTAAGTTCAAGATCCCTGACTTTGTGAAATATGACGGGACGACCGATCCGTCAGCCCACATCACTATGTTCTACCGGATGATGACAAGTCATATAGATAATGATAAGCTTTTGATTCACTGCTTTCAGGATAGCCTCAACGAGTCCGCAATTAGGTGGTATAGTCAGTTGAGCAAGGATCAGATTCGCTCTTGGAATGACCTGGCTAGGGTTTTTCTAAACCAGTACAAGCATATGACCGACATGGCGCCTGACCGTCTCAGCTTGCAAAATGTGAAGAAAAGAGCTACTGAGAGCTTCAAAGAATATGCGCCACGGTGGATGAGCCTGGCCGCCCAAGTACAATCGCCCTTAACTCAGTTTGAAACCACTGTCATTTTTGTGAATACACTGTAGGCCCCGTACTATGATATACTTGTCGGCCACACCATGAAGATTTTTTCGGACATGGTAATTTCAGGGGAGATGATTGAGAATGCTATCAAGGATGGGAAAATTGAAGGAGAAAGAACATCCAATATCAAGAAAAAGGGGGCATCTGAAAAGAAAAAGGAAGATACCCAAGTCGTGGAAGGCTTTGCCCCACCTCCCCAATTCTCCTCGTATCAGCCATTTTACTCTACCCTGAACAATGTCTCTCAAGGTTTTTATCCCTACCAACCAATGACTGCAACTACACCAGAATTTACATCTGCCTATCAATTGAACACCCTTGGGAATAATCAAAGGGGGCATAAAAATCAAAAAAGAAATCAGGATGACCCGATTCCTGTGACATACAGTGAGCTATTACCTCAACTCATCCAGAATCACCTTGTGACACCCATGAAATTAGAGCCTCTAAAGCCCCCTTATCCGAGTTGGTATGATGCTAATGAGTGTTGTGGTTATCATTCTGGCAATCAAGGTCACTCAACAGAGAACTGCCCCGCTTTGAAGTACAAGGTTAGGGATCTCATCAAGGCTTGTTCGATAAGTTTTGAAGATGGGAAAGCCAAGTGTCATAAGAAACATTGTGCATGATCATATTAGGTTTTTGACGCATGTAGTTCTATACACTGTGATGATGAAAGCACTTGTCTCATGTTAACATCTACATGAATTAAATGAATTTTGAATTTTAAATGCTTTGTGTTTGTTGTGTTTTAACAATAACTTGAATTTGCAAAAACAAGCATTAAGAATTTTTAATAATGGATAGTCTCAAGAAGATTGATGACCAGTGTTATAAATGACCCAATACCTTCTCCTTTCTCTTTAGGTTTTCCTAAGCCTAAATCTCTTAAATCAAGAACACTTGAAAGACCTAATGCTTCAAGGAATATGAATGATTTGACTTCATAAAACCATTATTGTCATAGAATAAGCAAAGACGTAGATCTTAGTCTAGGCTATGAACAAAAGAACGAACTTTTTGAAAATTTTCAAATTCCTTGAAATTCAAACAAATGAGACATTCTTTTAAGAATCTAGATTTTGATAATTTGGTGTGCGTCAAGATTGTGGTAAAACCATTCATGACCTTTTCCAATGACCATAAAACTTCAATTACCCAAACATCACTTCATGCTTAATACCTTGGAGCACAATGACCAAACTAGATTATCCCTTGTCCTAGAGAAAACCCATTTTTGGGTCATATTTTCCTTGTCTCTTCAAAGAACTCAGATTAAAATTCAGTCTTTTCAATACAGTCCTAGACTTGCTATGTTCCTCGTTGATACAAATTCTCATGGTTAATCAAATTGGGGCATCATATGTGGAAATGATGGATACATGGTGAATAAGGATGGACTAACGCATGAATCATTGGGGCATGCGATGAAAATGAAAAATGAAAAAATTTGTGGTATCATGCATATGAGAATTCGGATGATTCCACGGTGCAAAATGAAATTCTGAATATCTATTTCCCTTGGGGATTGCTTTTTAATGTGAATATTTGTGCTTGACATGAGAAATGGCCATCTTTCATATCTCGTTTGCACAAAAAGAAATTATCCATAGTCACCCCTTTTGAGCCAAAAGAATTCTTTTTTCTTTAAACCCTGATCAAGGATTACCCTCTACATTGGGGGGCAAATGCGAGGAAAGATCTTTTTAAAGATCATTGAGAAATGAGTGACAGCTCAAGGACAGACACAAAGCAAATGGAGCCCCGAATAAATACGGGCTCACTCTGTCAAAGAAAAAGAAAAGAAAAAGATGGCGAAATGAAAGCCAAGAAAAACAAAAGAAAAAAACAATGAAAAAAGAAAACAAAATGTGTGAAAGACATGGCAAATTGAAAGCCAAGAACGAGGAAAGAAAGACGCAAAAGTCACAAGGAATGAAAAGTCCAAAAGGGACAAATGCTTCAAAGAGAATCCTCCTCAAGAAATGATCCTTGATCTGATTACCCTCAAACACATATTTTGGGCCTATTTATCCTTCCTTTCTGAACCCTGAGCCATGGCCTACATT
Source organism: Fremontodendron californicum (assembly GCA_030761205.1). Lineage (NCBI taxonomy): Eukaryota > Viridiplantae > Streptophyta > Magnoliopsida > Malvales > Malvaceae > Fremontodendron > Fremontodendron californicum. The sequence continues at coordinate 8,755,857 of JAULJL010000032.1, forward strand.
ACGTGCTTTAAAAGTATATTTAGATCAAGCATGAATATTTAATTTGAAAGGTTTTTCCTTAGATTTTATCCCATCTCATCAAATTATCATTTCACTAAGGAAGAATTTAGAATTCTCAAGTGTATGGTAGAACAAAAAAAATAAAAAATAAAAGAAAGAGAAAAATTAGAAAGAATGGGACTCTAGGGTGAAAACCCAAAAATGGATGGTCTAAAGTAAAATGAAAATTTTTGATGCCATCTATGAAAGTGCCGATACCACAAAAAGAGAAGGTCATCTTAAAAAAGTGGTCATCGAGGAGCATTTAAGAATTCCTGAACCTCCCAAAATTGTCAATTCTCATTCAGAGGATTGTCTTCAAAAACAGAAACTTTTTTTCCCAAGATTAAACTTTCCGGTTTAAACATCCCGGCCAATCTTGATGCTTGTCAAAATGCCTTGATATGGAAACTAAAAGAATGTTGAATTTGCTTGGTTCTCAATGAATTCGTGATTTATAAAACCTGTTCCCTTTGTGAGCCTAGAAGGGATATACATTTTTGTCATGAAGTTTTCCTGGAAAAGCCAAAATCTTGTTATACCAAGCCTTGCCAATACCAGTTGAAAACCTAGATTGATACTTAGAGAAATTTCTAACAATGATCATCAGTCTTCAAAAGATTTATACATCACACATTGTGGGGTTAATATTTTTTTTCAGAAGTTTTCAAGATGCGAATACAAATAAAGAGATTTTTTGAATTAACCATTTTGATGTTGACATGAGACAAGGATTTTTCTAACCCAAAGGTATAGAACTGCCAGGATAGGTCTTGACTTCCAGATATGAGAAGAAGAAATAGAACCCAGTTCAAATCTCTGTTGTTGAAAGTTTGAAAACTGTTGGGGCAAAGAGAATAGCCAAAATGAATTGAAGATATACTCTGATTTGAAGAGGAAAAATGAATTTGAAAGGCTAAGCCAAAATCTAGAGAAACAACCGGGGGCATTTGCATCACTCATGAGCACTCATCTCTTTATCAAGCTTTTACATCTGCACAATGTCGGTAAGCATTTACATCATTCATGGGTATTTGCATTGGCATTATTCCATAAGCATCTGCATTTTACCTTTACATTTACATTCTTCATGGAATTCGCATTTGTGTCATCTCAAGCAATTGCATCATTTCTAGAATCATTGCATTTTCATTATTGTGTGGTAATTGTAGTTACACCATTTATAAACCAGTTACATGAATACAAATAGTAGGGGCATCTGCATCATGAAACATAAGCATCAATCCAGGCCATTTGCATTTGCACTAAGAAACATTTACATCAATCCAAGCATTTACATTTGCACCATGAAGCATCAGCACCTTGTTAAAAGACATGTGCATTCGCATCATTTCTCAAAGCTTCTGGAGGAGTTACCCAGAATTTTACAATGAGCAAACCTTTGGTGGTGATAGCCAAAGCTTCTGGTGGGGATATCCAGAATTTTACAGTTTTAAAAGTGAACAAGTATTCGATGGTGATAGCTGAAGCCTCTGGTAGAGATATTCAAGGTTTTATAATTTTGAAAAATGAGAAATCTTTTTCTGGAGGAGTTACCCAGAATTTTACAATGAGCAAGTCTTTGGTGGTGATAGCCAAAGCTTCTGGAGGAGTTACCCAGAATTTTACAATGAGCAAACCTTTGGTGGTGATAGCCAAAGCTTCTGGTGGGGATATCCAGAATCTTACAGTATTAAAAGAACAAGTCTTCGGTGGTGTTAGCTGAAGCCTCTGGTGGAGATATCCAAGGTTTTATAATTATGAAAAATGAGAAATCTTCTTCTGGAGGAGTTACCTAGAATTTTACAATGAGCAAGTCTTTGGTGGTGATAGCCAAAGCTTCTAGATGAGTTACCCAGAATTTTACAATGAGCAAACCTTTGGTGGTGATAGCCAAAGCTTCTGGTAGGGATATCCAGAATTTTACAGTTTTAAAAGTGAACAAGTCTTCGGTGGTGATAGCTGAAGCCTCTGGTGGAGATATCCAGGGTTTTATAATTTTGAAAAATAAGAAATCTTCTTCTGGAGGAGTTACCCAGAATTTTACAGTGAGCAAGTCTTTGGTGGTGATAGCCAAAGCTTCTGGAGGAGTTACCTAGAATTTTAAAAAATGAGCAAGACTTTGGTGGTGATAGCCAAAGCTTCTGGAGGGGATATCCAGAATTTTACAAATTTTAAAAGTGAACAAGTCTTCGGTGGTGATAGCTGAAGCCTCTGGTGGAAATATTCAGGGTTTTATAATTTTGAAAAATGAGAAATCTTCTTCTGGAAGAGTTACCCAGAATTTTATTCAACATGTGCATCTATATCAAGAAGCATTTGCATCAATCTAAGTTAGTTGAATCTGCATCAAGAAAATTTGCATCAAATCAAGTCATTTACATTTGCATCAAAGACATTTGCACCAGTCTAAGTCATTTGTATCTACATCAAGAAGCATTTGCATCAATTAAAGACATTTGCATTTGCATCATGAAGCATCTGCATCATTTCTCAAAGCTTCTGGAGGAGATATCCAGAGTTTAAAATTTTTTGAAAAGGGAGAAAGTCTTCGGTTGTGATAGCTGAAGCCTCTGTGGAGATATCCAGAGTTTTAAAATCCTTTGAAAAGGTAGCAAGTCTTCGGTGGTGATAGCTGAAGCTTCTGGAGGAGATACCCAGAATTTTTACAAATTTTAAGTAGTGAGAAAGTCTTCGGTTGTGATAGCTGAAGCCTCTGTGGAGATATCCAGAGTTTTAAAATCCTTTGAAAAGGTAGAAATTTTTGGGTGGTGATAGCCAAAGCCTCTGGTGGTGATATTCAGAGTTTTACAGTTTTAAAAATGAGCAAGACTTTGGTGGTGATAGCCGAAACTTCTGGAGGAGATACCAGAATTTTAAACACAGCTGAGAACAAGACAGGTTAAGACCCCGAGACCATCGTCGAGGTCATTTCTTTTCTTGCAAATCGAATTCCTTAAGACGGGCCGAGCCTTGATTAGTCAGGGAATTCAATTTAAGGGCAAAATCTTCAATTTACTGATTAAAAAAAATTGAAAAAACTGAAAAAATGAAAAAAAAAATGAAGAAATGAAGAAGTGAAAAAAATGAAAACTAAAAAATGAAAAAAAAAGAAAATAAGAAGAAAAATGAAAAAAATGATAGAAAAATGAAAAAGAAACCCCTTTCCTTTTCCTTCACATGTGATTTCAGTGACCGTACAAAATTAGTGTCGGTTTATCTTTGCCTGATTCCTGATTCTCAGCAATAGCCAAAGAGCGGCAGCTGTAGACACCTAATTTTGTCCGGACCACTAAAACAGGTATGTTTTCTTCCTAAATTGAGGTTTCAGAATGTAAAAAGACTTTTTTCATCCTGCAGGTGGTACTCCGAGACTTAGTTTAAGAGGGCGAGCATAAAAAGTCAAACTTGAAAAAAAGTCAACATCGAAAAAGTCAACCCCAAAAAATGTCAACTACTGAAAAAGTTAACCCACTTTCAAAATCAAGATTTTAAGTTCAATTGAAAAATGGCAAAAGAATTTTGATAATCCGAGGTCTACATCGAAAGATATGGAGTTCGAAAGTTGGGATTTGGAGATTAAGTAGAAAGGAAACCCTCATCCGAGAAATTTGGGGAAAAGTGCTTAAACGATCAAATTGGTCGAAATTGAAGGTTCCAAATGAAAGACAAGCACTGACTACGGGTAATGGAGAAGCCACTTGAAAGAAAATTTGAAAGAAAAATCAATCCGGGAGAAAAAAGAGAATTAGGGTTTTTGGTGGATTTCGTTGAAATCAGGAAGGATCATAGAAATGACCCGACTTGGTAAGACCAAAGCAGTCAATGGATGAGGAATGATTAAAAAGGGATAGCCCAAGGCTCAGCCTGAAGAAAAATCTGAAAACCGGACTTGTTTTGAGCAAAATCGAGTTTTCGAGGCAAAAGGGCAAAATTGGAAAAATTCGGGAAAAATAGCAAATGAACTCCGAAAATTCTAAAAATTTGCAAATCTCATTTTTAAATTATTTGGAAGAGATTGGCGAAATAAAATCTTGACTCGGAGTTCGTTTGCAAAATGGCCAAATCCCGGGCCTTCTATGCAATAATTCAAGAAGATAAGTCCCGAAAAAATAGCAAATGGACTTCAAAAATTCTAAAATTTTGCAAATCTCATTTTTAAATTATTTGGAAGAGATTGGAAAAAATAAAATCTTGATTCTGAGTTCATTTGCAAAATGGCCAAATCCCGAGCTCTTATGCAGTAATTCAAGCCGATAAATCCCGAAAAAATACCAAATGAGTCCAAAAATTATGAAAACTTCCAGATCACACTTTTAAATTATTTGGAAGATATTGGTGAAGAAAAATCTTGATTTGGGGCTCGTTTACAAAATGGAAAAATATGGGGGCATAAAAGGGCATTTTTGGAAGCAAAAATCCAAATAAATAGCAAACGGACTCGGATAATTTTGAAAAATTCCAGAACTCAATGTTTTATTATTTTGGAAGTATTTAAAAAGGAAAATTTGAATTTGGAGTCGGTTTGATATTTATTTGCATCCGGGGGGCAAAACGGTAATTTCACCCAAGCAACCGAAAAGGGCTTCTTTGGGCCTTTCGAAAAATCAGACTTGGGCTGGAAAAGAAAAGTGTTGGCCTGCCAAGGCCCAAAGGAAAGAGGAAGTTTCTGATTCTTCAATCAAATGGCCAAGAATTAAAAGTTAGTTAGAGATTCCTTTTGATCAAGCCATTGTGATTAAGCCACATAGGCCAAGAAAGAGTGTCAACATTATTCTTGAATAGCTGTAATTTGGGACAGCTGATATGCTAATCTAAAGGTGGTAATTTCATGATTTTTTCACCTTGAATTATTGGCCATTTGATGGAAAATTGGTTGCAAAAAAATGACAATATCCTTGAGAATATAGGGGGTTTCGGCCAGCATGAAATGGGAGGTCAGAATTTTAATTTTCACACTTTATTTTTGCTGAGTTCTCTTGGTTTTTACTTGGTTTTTCTCTCTTTGTTTGAAAGCAAAAAGGAAAAGTTTAGAAAAAAAAGGAAAGTTTGAAGAGATAAAGCTTGAAATATAGCTTCTTGAGGTTGCTCTTGAGCACCAACTCTTGCACTTGCTTGATTTTCCATTCTTGTTTTTGCTATTTTGATTACTATTCAGTGAGTTTCCTTTTTAAATAAATGTTTTTTATTGTTCTTCTTAAGTTCTTCCTTCATCTCTTTCTTAAATATATTTTTTACAATTTTTTTTTTTACAATATACTCACCATGGCCATGGCCTACATTCTTTATTTAAGTTGCTGTTTTGGTTTATTTTATCATGTTGTTGATGTTATTTTCTTTGATCTTAATGTTTTAAATGTTATTTTACTTCATATACTTGAGTTATATTTTAATTTGGTTGCTTTGTTTGTTGCCATTTATGATTTGAATATCATGTTTTTGCATTTTTAATTTTCTATTTTCATGATGTTTAAATTTGTTGGTGTTTTAGATTTAGTATATCAAGTGTTTGTGAAAATGCTTGTGTGGTTTTTGCATGATTTGAGCTTTATATTTTAGTTGAGCATGTTTTAGATTTAGTATATCAAGTGTTTGTGAAAATGCTTGTGTGGTTTTTGCATGATTTGAGTGTTATATTTTAGTTGAGCATGTTAGTATATCAAGTGTTTGTGAAAATGCCATGCTTGTTGGAGCTTGAGGCCATTTGGCTACTCCATGTGTTTTGCATTATGTGTTGCATTTTTGCCATGTTAGTTGGTAGGTTTTTGCATTTGCATGACATTTGATTTAGTTTTGCATGTTAGTATACCAAGTGTTTGTGAAAATGCCATGCTTGCTAGTTATATAGGCCATTCGGCCACTCCTTGAATTTTTGCATTATATGTGCATTCTTACCATGTTAGTTGATAGGTTAGCATTTGCATGATATTTGGTTGAGTTTTTGGTTTAAGCATCCTTTGTGTTTGTGAAAATGCCATGCATATTTTAGTTATTAAGTTAGGTTTATTTGCCATGCATGTTCATGCATTTTAGGTCTAGGTTGCATTAAATGCCATGCAAGTTCATTTAGGTCTAGGTCACTATATGAATGCCTTGCATTTTTTTTCATGACATTTAGGTTTAAACTCATGCATTTCATGCACTATACTTGCTGTATTATTTTCATGCATTTCATGTTCATGCCACTTTAATAATGACTTAGGCCAATTAATGGTTCAAAGTCATGCTCTCTTTAGCACACTTATGGAAAATTAAAGTTTGTCAAATTGATTATTCTACCTTTGTGATTTTTTTTACTTATAGCCAATTTTTATCTAACTTTATAAAAGTCCTAGCTACTGTTTGTGAGTCATTTTATGAGTCTTAAATATTTTTACTTTGATTTTTAAATGATTTTATCAAAGGCAAAAATGTATTTTGGCAAAACAGTTTTTTCATCCAGTACTCATACTTTTCCTATTTTTATGGGAATTCATATTTAATCAGAAAACTAAGCCGGTTTTTTTCTGTGTAGTTTTACATGTCCTAAGTCTCCAGTATTTTGTTCAGAATTTTTTGAATTTTTAAAAATAGGGTAAAAAATCATGGCTTAGAACTGGACAGTGGAGTCAGAATTGAATTTAAAGAAAAATCATTTTTCTGTTTTGGTTAAGTTACTTAGAGGGGGCTGATTAAGGACGTTAGCTATTGACTTAGGGTAGTTTCTAAGCCTTTTTAAGCTCTAAAAATGATTTTTTAACTCTCGGGTTAAGGATAGTCAAGTCCAAGATTTTTAAACTTAGGAAATTAGAGCCATTTTAAAAGAAATTAGCCCATTTTTTTATTTTTTAACCTAAGCTTTTCCAAATTGTTTTCAAACAATCACAAAGTATTTTGGTTTTAGAATATTTAATTTGACATATTTTCCTAAGGTAGTCGGATATCTTTTTAGATATACGGATTTCCTTAATTAAAGGAAAAAATACATTTTCATGCATTACATTTTCCATATTCATGCATTTTATATAATATATGATTTTTGCTATGATAATTTCTATGATATTGTTATGATTTTGAGTTATGTTATATTGTTTATTATATGATTTGGAACATTTCATGATGTCCTATACTTTTTATTTAGTTATTTTTGTCATATTATTTAGCATATACTATGTTCATGCATTATTATTTTTATTTTTATTTTCATGCATATTATATGATAGCATTTTTTTATATTTTATGTCATTTAAATTATATGCCATATCATTCATATTTGCCATGTCATTTAAATCATTTCATTTCATTTAGTATATATCATATGACTTAGGATATTGCATCTCATATAGAACATATTATGCTACCTAGGTCATTTCATTTCATTTAGAATATGTCATATAACTTAAGACATTTCATTTCATTTAGAATATGCTAAGGCATTTAAATTATATCATATCATTTAGGATGCATTATATTATTTAGATTTTGCTATGTCATTTTATTTATGTCATGCATATACATATTCATATCTTTTAAAATGTTTTCAAAATGATAATGATTTTTCAATAAAAAATAAAGATATTCCCGAGTTAAAATAATTCATGAGTTCTCTACCGGGTTTGCTAGAGGTAATATCATCAATTATCATTAATAAAGGAATATCTTTCTTTCAAAAAATGAGAATGATTCGAAAAGTTTTCCAAATTAATAAAAATTTCTATATTTTGCCACGTTTGTTGGGGAATATAGGAAATTTTTGAATTTATAAATTCCGGATCATTTTCAATTAAAAATGGAATTATTTTTTTCTTTAAATTGGGAATTAACTTGAAATACTAAATTTAAAATCAAATTTTTACCGAGACTTGAGATAACACACGATTAATAAGGTACCATTTTATACGGGCGTTGTGGGGGTGCTAATCCTTCCCCTCACGTAACCGAGTCTCGAACCCGTTTTTTTGATTTCTCTGGTTTAAACGCAGACTTGAAATTGGTTTTAAAAATATTTAAATTAATTTTTAAAATATTTTATAAAACCGATTTTAATAGGTGGCCGATCACACCTAGCTAAAAAAGATTGGTGGCGACTTCATGTATTTTTCAAGGTCATTTTTAATACCTTCATTTTTTCTAGAGGAATTAAGTCGGCTTTTCCTCGGTTTTTTTTATGTCACGCTTAATGAATAATAAAGTCTTGCGATGAGACTCGTTATTTTTTAGGTTGCGACAAACCCGTCTTAAGGAAACGAGTTTGATTTGTAAGAGAAGAAAATAGAAGATTTTGTCCTTAAATGGAGTTCCCAAACTAATCAAGGCTCGACCCGTCTTAAGGAAACGAGTTGCATTTGTAAAAGAAGAAAATACCGAGGCTCGACTCATTTGAGAAGTAGAACGAGTTCCATTTGCAAAGTGATGACTTAGGCGGAACCAATCTAAAATGCCAACTTAACTGGGCTTATTTCCCTTTGTGCCAGCTATATTGGGCTTAATCCCATCTAACATGCCAACTTCACTGGGCTTAAACCACAACCGCCAGGGCTTGATCACATCTAACGTGCCAACTTCACTGAGCTTAAACAATAACCGCCAGCTTATATTGGGCTTAATCACATCTAATGTGCCAACTATATTGGGCTTAACCAAATTTAAAATGCCAACTTTACTAGGCTTAACCATTTTTGTGCCAGCTTACATTGGGATTAACCAAATTTAGAATGCCAACTTTACTAGGCTTAACCATTTTTGTGCCAGCTATATTGGGTTAACCAAATTTAAAATGCCAACTTTACTGGGCTTAATCACTTTTGTGCCAGCTTTATTGGGCTTAACCAAATTAAAAATGCCAACTTTACTGGGCTTAACCATCTTTGTGCCAGCTTACATTGGGCTTAACCAAATTTAAAATGCCAACTTTACTGGGCTTAACCATTTTTTGCCAGCTTTCATTGGGCTTTAAACAAATCTTTCTTTTGTGAAATTCCTCTTTCGAGGCTCCACATCTTTAAAAATATCTCATCTAAAAATCATTTTCAATTTTCGAAAATTTTCATCATCTTGGGATTTTTCAACATTTTCTTGATTTCATCATCCCACAATATCTCAATACTCACATCTTTTCTTTTCAGACAAACTTTTGTTTTTCTTTTTTTCTTCAACAGATTATTTCCTCTAAATCTAAAGAAGGCCCTTCCCGTTTTAGGAAACCTATCTTATTTTCCTTTGTGTCTTTTCAATGCTTTGCGAATGTAATGATCAAATGTATAGATGCAAAAACCAATGCAACTTGCAAAGATGCAGATGCATATGTTCATTACATGATGCATGAATGCTTATGACACCATTTCACGTTAAGAGAATGTTAAGAGGGTTGACCATCTCTATTTTTCCTCGTGTCCTGACGAGATTTCCTGTTGGAGGGAATGATTCCTGCCCCTTGTCTATATTTCCCAATTCATCTTGTTGGATGAAATTGTATGGTTTTGCATTCCTAATTTGTCCTTGCCCCAACAGATTCTTTCTTTTCAGTTATCTGGTCAAAACCAAAACACAGAGTCAAACTTCATTCAAACTCAAAATTTCATGCCCCTGAACAATATGAACTTTTTGCTAGAGCATATCCACATCTCCATTTTAGTTTGTTCTTCCTAAGTCATGTCAATTTCATTTCTTCCAAAACATGTGAAATTCAAGTCTTTCAGAAATTGGTGATCACCATTAGAGACATTTCTAAGCGAGATGGGAAATCAGCCTCACTTTTCGAGTGTTTTCAACGGCTTAATGTAACAAGGTCAATAGACTGATGCAATAAGGTCCGGATTAGTTTAGGAAAGCTTTTCATCTTGATAAAGAGGATAAGGTGAATTGTCTCGGCTCATGAGTAAGTTTTCTCAAAACATGAATTCCTTAAAACCAACGTTTTTTTTTTTTGGAAAAAGTTTTAATTAAATCTCATCAATCCTCCAGTCTCTAGATATGGCATTCTGATAAGTGTTAACCTTATCCATGATAGGTTCAATGTTGGAAGGAAAAAGGTTTAACTTTCAAAATCAATTCCAAAGAAATGGCTGTCTTTTTGGTATGTCTAGGAGTTCCTTGATGCTCCTTGTATTCGGCAAACTGATGGCTTCGGCAATACCAATGTGTGGCATTAGAATTTTTTTCTTATTCTGCTCTAGACTACCCGTTTTTGGGTTTTCACCCTAGAGTTTCATTGTTTCTCCTTTTTTATTGTTCCACCATGCATCTGAGAATTTTAAATTCTTCCACAATGAAATGATAATATGATGAGATGGGATAAAATTCTGAGGAAAACTTTTTAAATCAAATATCCACACTTAATCAAAATGGACTTTTAAAGCACATAACGTAGGCCAAGGTTCGAGGTTCAGAAAGAAAGGATATGTAGGCTTAAAATATGTGTTTGAGGGTAATCAGATCAAGGATCATTTCTTGAGGAGGATTCCCTTTGAAACATTTGTCCCTTCTCAACTTCTCTTTCCTTCTTTTGAATTTTCCTTCTTTTCTTCTTTGTTCTTGGCTTTCAATTTACCATCTCTTTCACATATATATATTTTTTTGTGTTATGTTCTCAGCATTCAATTCGCCATCTTTTCTCTTTTTTCTTTTCCCGTCTTTTTCTTGTATCTCCATTTTGACAGAGTGAGCGCGTACTTGTTTGGGAGCTCAATTTGCTTTGTTTCTGTCTCCCAGTTGGAACTTATTTCACCATGATTTTTAAGAAAATCCTTTCTTGTATTTGCCCCCCAGTGTGGAGAGTGATCCTTGATCAGGGTTCAAAGAAAAAGAATTCCTTAAGCTCAAAAGGGGTGACTATGGATAATTTCTCTTTGTGAAAGGGATATGAAAGATGGCCATTTCTCATATCAATTATGAATATTCTCCTTGAAAAGCAATCCTCAAGGGGAATAGATAATCAGAATTTCATTTTGCATTTGGAATCATTCGAATTCTCACATTCATGATGTCACAATATTTTTTCCTTTTTTTTCTTGTTTTTTCCTTTTTGCTGCATGCCCCAAAAAATTCATGCGTGATTCATTTTCAGCCACAAATGATGTCTGTAGACATATAATTTTGTCTGGACCACTAAATCAGGTATTTTTCTTCCTAAAAAGATGTTTTAGAAAGCAAAAAGTCTTTTCTCATCCTACAGGTGGTACTCTGAGACTTAGTTTAAGAAGACAAGCATAAAAAGTCAATCTTGAAAAAGTCAACCCCAAAAAAGTCAACTTCAAAAACTCAACCACTAAAAAGTCAACCCACTTTGAAAATCAAGATTCAAAGTTCAATTGAACAATGGTGAATTTGATAATCCGAGGTCTACAATGAAAGATATGGAGTTCGGAAGTTGGGTTACGGAGATTCAATGTAAAAGAAACCCTAGTTCGGAAAATTTGGGGAAAAGTGCTTAAACGATCAAATTGGTCGAAATTGGAGGTTTCGAATGGAAGATAAGCAAAGACTAGGCTAATAGAGAGGCCATTTGGAAGTAAAACTGAAGGAAAAGTCAATTTGGAAGAAAACCGAGAATTAGGGTTTTTGGTTGATTATGGTGAAATTGGGGAAAATTACAGAAATAGCTCAATTTGATAAAATTAAAGCCCCTAATTGATGAGGAGTGAGTAAACAAGGATAGCCCAAGGCTCAGTTTGAAGTAATTCTGAGAAAAGAGCCGATTGGAGGAAAAACAGCGAAACGATGAAATTCCCGATATTGAAAAAGGAAAAATCAAAACGGAGGGGAATTTGATCATAAAAATTGGGCATTTTTGGACCAACTCCAATTCAATAAATGAAAAAGGCACAGGAAAAGAAAATACAAAAATCGTACTTGTTTTGAGTAAAACCGAGCTTCGGAGGTAAAAAGGCAAACTTGGAAAATTCGGGAAAAATAGCAAATGAGCTCCAAAAATTACAAAAACTTCCAGATCTCAATCTTAAATCATTTGGAAGATATTGGTGAAGAAAAATCCAAATTTGGAGTTCGTTTGCAAGATGGCAAATTTCGAGCCCACTAAGCTGAAATTCAAGAAGATAAATCCCAAAAAAATAGCAAATGAGCTCAAAAAATTCTGAAAATCTCCAGATCTCAATTTTAAATTATTTGGAAGAGATTGGTGAAATAAAATATGGAATCCGAGCTCGTTTACAAAATGGTGAATTTTGGGCCCACTAAGCTGAAATTCAAGAAGATAAATCCTGAAAAAATAGCAAATGAGCTCGAAAAATTATGAAAATTTCTAGATCTCAATTTTAAATTATTTGGAAGAGATTGATGAAGAACAATCCGGATTCGGAGCTCATTTGAAAAATGGTAAAAGTTCGGGAGCACTAAGGGGCAATTTTAGAAGAACAATCCGGGAAAAATAGCAAATGGGCTCGAAAAATTATGAAAACTTCCAGAATTCAATTTTTTATTATTTAGGAATTTTTGAAAAAATAAAATTTGGATTTGGAGTCCGTTTGCTTTTTAATTAGGTTCGGGAGCCAAAAAGGTAATTTTGTCGAAGAAATAAAAAAAGACCTTTCTTACAATAGAGATTGGGCTGGAATATCAAGGGGAATTTAGCCAAGCCCATAATGGAGAGTGATTTTGCTGAGATTTTGCTTCCAAAGGCTAAGAGTGGATAGTAAGGTAGTTATTTTTCTTGATCAAGCCTTTGCATTTGTGACACATAGAGAGGGATGAGGTCAACATAATGACATCATATTCATGACATCATATTAGTTAGGGGCTGATTACTTAATCTAAGGATGGTAATTTCACATAAAAAGCATATTGGATTAAGGGCCTTTGGATCAAAAATTGGTTAGGAAAAATTACAACATTCTATCCTATTCTATGAGGCATTCGGCCAAGGCTTTGGGGGGGATTTCATTTTTGCTAAAGGTTTTGCGGCTGAATAGAGGAAGTAGCTAGGGAGAAAAAAGAAAGGAAAAAGAAAGGAGAAAAAGAGAAGAAAAAAAAAAGAAAGGTTTTGCTTACTACTTTTTGATTTGGAAAGCTAGAGCAAAGTAGCTATGTTCTTTCATGCTCTTCTCCATACTTTGTTGATATGATTTTGTTATTTTATTTTCTTTCATGAAATAAAATTATCTTTCAAAATAAGTTCTTAAGCTCCTCTCTTATGATTTCTTGAAAAAAAATCTTGAAATATATATATATTTTTTTACAATTTCTTTGAGCTGGCCGAATGGCTTTGTTTTTGTGCATATTTGTGTTTGATCTTTTTTCCATGTTGATTGTGATGTTCTAACATGTTTTGATGTTCAAACTTTTTAAAATAGTTAAGATATGGAGCTTGTTTTTGTTAACTTTTTTTTTATTTACTATTATTTTAGTTGATTTTATCATTTTGTTTCCATGTCTACTTACATAGTTTTCCATTTTTAATTTTCTGTTTTCAACATGTTTAAGTTGTTCATGATTTGCATTTTACTATACTATGTGTTTGTGAAAATGTCTAGCTATGTTCATGCATTTGCATCATGTTTGCTTAGTCTAACATGTTTCCTCTTAAGTTTTGTATTTAGTATGCCATGTGTTTGTGTTAATGCCATGCTAGGATTTCATCATTTAGGCCTATGACCATTCGGCTACCCCTTTATTTTGTGTCTTGTATGTGCATTTTCATCTTGCTAGTTGATAGGCTTGCATTTCCATGCCATGATTTTGTGTATTTTGATTTAGTATGCCATATGTTTGTGTTAATGCCATGATAGGATTTCAACATTTAGGCCATGCAACCATTCGGCTACCCTATGTTTCCATGCTTTGTGTGTGCATTTTCATCTTGTTGGTTGAGATGCTTGCATTTCCATGCCATGATTTTGTGTATTTTGATTTAGTATGCTATGTGTTTGTGTTATTGCCATGCATTTTTTAGGTCTAGGTCTCATTTACATTGCCATGCATTTTATGCATGTTTAGGCCTAGGTTGCATTTATTGCCATGCAAGTTCATGTTAGGTCTAGGTCATATTCTTTATGCCATGCATTTTCTATGTCATTAGGCCTTAATTCATGCATTTCATGCATTTAACTTGCTGTTTGTTCATGCATATCATATCATGCCACTTGATTTTTGACTTAGGCCAATCAATGGCTCAAAGTCAAGCACACATGAGCATACTTGTGGAAAATTAAAGAGTTGTCAAGTTGATTTTTCTACCTTTGTGATTTTTTTTTACTTAGGCAATTCTTGTCCAATTTTTTAGAAATTTTAGCTACTGTTTGTAGGTCCTTAGAAGAGTCTCCAATAAATTTTTTTTTGAATGATTTTATCAAAGGCATAAAAATGTGTTTTGACAAAACAGTTTTTCACCTAGTGTTCTGACTTTCACGATTTTTCTAGGAGGTTATCCTTAGTCAAAACATTAGGCCATTTTTTTTCCAAAGAGTGTTACATGTTCTGATTCTCCTATATTGTTTTTAGATTTTTTTGAAAATTTAAAAATATGTTAAAAAATCACACTTTAAAACTGGACAGTAGAGTCAGATTTAAATTCAAAGGAAAAATAATTTTCTGTTTTGGCTAAGGCATTACAAGGGGGCTGATTAGGAACCTTAGCTACTGTCCTAGGTTGATTTATAAGCTATTTTTATCTTTAAAAATGATTTTATAAAGCTCGGGTCAAGGGTGGTCAAGTCCGGGTTTTCAAAGTTAGGAAAATAAAGCCATTTTAAAAGGGGATTTCGGCTATGGTCATTTTTCTATCCAAGATTTTCAAAATTGTTTTTTAAACCAATCACAAAGTATTTTTTATTTTAGAAATTTTAATTTGATGTCTTTTCCTAAGGTATTTGGATATCTTTTTAGGTATACGGATTTCGTTATTTAAAGGAAAAATAAACACTTTCATGCGTTGCATTTTCCATGTTCATGCATATTATATGATTTATGATTTTTCCTATGAATATTTCTATGATAATGTTATTATTTTGATTTATATTTTATGGTGTTATATTGTTTGTTATATGGTTGTGAATATTCTATGTTATCATATGCTTTTTATTTAGTCATTAATTTTTGTCACATCATTTAGCATTTACTCTGTTCATGCATTATTATTTTTATTTTCATGCATATTTCTTGATAATATTATTTATGTTTCATAATCATCTTATGTCACTTAGGTTATTCATTTCATTGAGAATATATTATGTCACTTAGGTTATTCATTTCATTTAGAATATATTATGTCACCTAGGTTATATCACTTCATTTAGAATATATTATGTCACTTAGGTTATATCATTTCATTTAGAATATACTATGTCATTTAAATTACATCATGTCATTTAGATTATACTATGTCACAAATATTCATATTCATATTTTTTTTTAAAATGTTTTGAAAAGATAATGGTTTTAAATAAAATAGAGTTTTCCCTAGTTAAAATAATTCATGTGTTCTCTTTCGGGTTGCCGGGGAGGATATCATCAATTATCATTAATAATGGAATATCTTTCTTAAAATGAGAATGATTCGAAGAATTTTCTAAATAAATAATAATTTATATATTTTGCCGAATTTTCTGGGAATGTAGGAAAATTTTGAATTAATAAATTCCGAATCATTTTCAATAAAAAATGGAATTATTTTTCTTTAAATTGGGAATTAATTTGAAATACTGAATTTAAAATCGACTTTTTACCGAGATTTGAGATAACACATGATTAATAAGGTACCGTTTTATACGGGTGTTGTGGGGGTGCTAATCCTTCCCCACGCGTAACGAGTCCCGAACCTGTTTTTTTGATTTCTCTGGTTTAAAACGCAGACATGAAATTGGTTTTAAAAATGTTTTAATTAATTTTAAAATGTTTTACAAAATCGATTTTAATAGGTGGCTGATCACACCTAGCCAAAAAAGATTGGTGGCGACTCCATGTCTTTTTTACGAGGTTGTTTTCAAACCCTCATTTTATTTCAAGAGAAATTAAGTCGACTTTTCCTCTGTTTTCCCCAATGTCATGCTTAATGAATAAAGTCTCGCGATGAGACTTGTTATTTTTTAGGTTGCGACAATGTCTTATTTTGATTTTCCATTGAAGTGAAGGTCTTTTGGTTTGCGAGAATCCTGCTGTGAAGGAACATCTTAGATTTTATATTTGAGCTTCTTGTAGACACCTCATTTTGTTCCGGGCCACTAAACATGTATGTTTTCTTCTTAAATTGAGGTTTCAGAATGTAAAACGATTTTTTTTCATCCTGCAGGTGTTACTCCGAGACTTAGATTAAGAGGGTGAGCATAAAAAGTCAAAGTAAAAAAAAGTCAACCTCAAAAAAGTCAACCCTAGAAAGTCAACTACTGAAAAAAGTCAACCCACTCAAAATAAAGATTTGAAGTTCAATTGAAAAATGGCCAAAGAATTTTGATAATCCGAGGTCTACATTGAAAGATATGGAGTTCGGTTGTTGGGTTACGGAGATTCAGTAGAAAGGAAACCTTAATCCGAAAAATTTGGGGAAAAGTGCTTAAACGATCGAATTGGTCGAAATTGAAGGTTCCAAATGAAATATAAGCACTGACTACGGGTAATGGAGAAGCTAATTGAAAGTAAAATTGAAATAAAAGTCAATATGGGAGAAAACCGAGAATTAGGGTTTTTGGTGGATTTCGGTGAAATCAGGAAGAATTACAGAAATGGCCCGACTTGGTAAAACTAAAGCCCCCAATGGATGAGGAATGATTAAAAATGGATAGCCCAAGGCTCAGCTTGAAGAAAATCTAAAACTCGGACTTGTTTTGAGCAAAACTGAGTTTCGGAGTCAAAAGGGCAAAATTGGAAATTTTGGGAAAAATAGCAAATGGACTCCAAAAATTCTGAAAATTTGCAAATCTCATTCTTAAATCATTTGAAAGATATTGGCCAAAAGAAATCTTGATTCGGAGTTCGTTTGCAAAATGGCCAAATCTCGGGCTTCTTATGTAGTAATTCAAGAAGGAAAATCCCGAAAAAATAGCAAATGAGCTCCAAATCTTTTGAAAATTTGTAAATCTCATTTTTAAATTATTTGAAAGGTATTGGCGAAAGAAAATCTTGATTCGGAGTTCGTTTGCAAAATGGCCAAATCTCGGGCCTTCTATGCAATAATTCAAGAAAATAAATCCTGGAAAAATAGCAAATGGACTCCAAAAATTCTGAAATTTTGAAAATCTCATTTTTAAATTATTTGGAGGAGATTGGCGAAAGAAATCTGGATTCGGAGTTCGTTTGCAAAATGGCCAAATCACGAGCCCCTATACAACAATTCAAGCAGATAAATCCAAAAAAAAATACCAAATGAGCTCCAAAAATTATGAAAACTTCTAGATCACACTTTTAAATTATTTGGAAGAGATTGGTGAAGAAAAATCTTGATTTGGAGCTCGTTTAAAAAATGGTAAAATGTGGAGGCATGAAAGGGCATTTTTGGAAGAAAAAATCCAAATAAATAGCAAACGGACTCGGAAAATTTTGAAAAGTTCCAGAATTCAATATTTTACTATTTTCAAAATATTAAAAAAACATAAATTGAATTTGGAGTCCGTTTGACATTTATTTGCATCTGTGGGGCAAAACGATCATTTCACCCAAGCAACCGAAAGGGGCTTCTTTTGGCCTTTCAAAATATCAGACTTGGGCTGGAAAAGAGAGTGCTGGCCTGCCAAGGCCCAAAGGTAGGAGGAAGCTTCTGATTTTTCAATGAAATGGCCAAGAATTAAGAGTTAGTTAGAGATTCTTTTTAATCAAGCCATTATGATTAAGCCACATAGGCCAAGGGAGTGTGTCAACATTATTCTTGAATAGCTGTAATTATGGACAGCTGCTATGCTAATCTAAGTGTGGTAATTTCATGATTTTTCACCTTGAATTATTAGCCATTTGATGGAAATTGGTTAGGATGAAAATGACAAAATCCTTGCATGAGAGAGAGGGGCATTCGGCCAGCTTAAGGGAGGGGAGCAGGATTTCATTTTAGACACTTCATTTTTCTGATTTCTCTTGGTTTTTCTCTCAGTTTTTCTCTCCTTGGTTGAAAGCAAAAAGAAAAATTTTAGAAAATAAAGGAAAGTTTGAAGAGATAAAGCTTGAAATATAGCTTCTTGAGGTTGCTCTTGAGCACCAACTCTTGCACTTTCTTGATTTTCCATTCTTGCTTTTGCTATTTTAATTATTATATGGTGAGTTTCCTTTTTAAATAATTTTTTTTTATTGTTCTTCTTAAGTTCTTTCTTTATCTCTTTCTTAAATTTTTTTTTTACATTTTCTCACCATGGCCGAATGGCCTACATTTTTTATTAATGTTGCTTTTTTGTTTATTTTATCATGTTATTTATGTTATTTTCTTTAATCTTGATGTTTTAAGTGTTATTCTACTTCATATACTTGAGTCATATTTTAGTTTGGTTGCTTTGTTTGTTGCCATTTATGATTTAAATATCATGTTCTTGCATTTTTAATTTTCTGTTTTCATAATGTTTAAATTTGTTGATGTTTTATATTTAGTATATCAAGTGTTTGTGAAAATGCTTGTGTTGTGTTTGCATGATTTGAGTTTTATATTTTAGTTGAGCATGTTAGTATATCAAGTGTTTGTGAAAATGCTTGTTTGGTTTTAGTATTCGTACTTTGTGTTTGCATGTTTTGAGTGTTGTATTTTAGTTCAGCATGTTAGTATATCAAGTGTTTGTGAAAATGCCATGCTTGTTGGAGCTTGAGGCCATTCGGCTACTCCATGTGTTTTGCATTGTGTGTTGCATTTTTGCCATTTTAGTTGGTAGGTTTTTGCATTTGCATGACATTTGATTGAGTATTTAGTTTAAGTATACCAAGTGTTTGTGAAAATGTCATGCTTGTTAGGAACCATAGGCCATTCGGTCACTCCTTGTATTCTAGCATCATGGTTGCATTTTTGTATGTTATTTGATAGGTTAGCATTTTTATGATATTTGGTTGAGTTTTTAGTTTAAGCATGCCTTGTGTTTGTGAAAATGCCATGCATATTTTAGTTATTAGGTTTGGTTTATTTGCCATGCATGTTCATGCATTTTAGACCTAGGTTGCATTAAATGCCATGCAAGTTAATTTAGGTCTAGGTCACTATATGGATGCCATGCATTTTTCCACGACATTTAGGTTTAAACTCATGCATTTCATGCATCATATTTGCTGTATTCTTCATGCATTTCATGTCCATGCCACTTGACTAATGACTTGAGTCAATTAATGGTTCAAAGTCATGCTCTCTTGAGTACACTTGTGGAAAATTAAAGTTTGTCAAATTAATTATTCTACCTTTGTGATTTTTTTTTACTTAGAGCCAATTTTTATCTAACTTTCAAAAAGTCCTAGCTACTGTTTTTAAGCCATTTTGTGAGTCTTAAATATTTTTACTTTGATTTTTAAATGATTTTATCAAAGGCAAAAATGTATTTTGACAAAATAGTTTTTTTCACCCAGTACTCGTACTTTTTCGATTTTTCAGGGAATTAATCTTTAACCAGAAAATTAAGATGATTTTTCACGTGTAGTGTTACATGCCCTGAGCCTCCAGTAGTTTTTTCAAAATTTTTTGAATTTTAAAAATAGGGTAAAAAATCGTGGCTTAAAACTGGACAGTGGAGTCATAATTGAATTAAAAGAAAAATCATTTTTCTGTTTTGGTTAAGTTACTTAGAGGGGGCTGATTAGGAAGATTAGCTACTGACTTAGGGTAGTTTCTAAGCTTTTTTAAACTCTAAAAATGATTTTTTAAGTCTCGGGTTAAGGGTGGTCAAGTCCGGGGTTTTAAACTTAGGAAATTAGAACCATTTAAAAAATATATTTAGCCCAGTTTTTATTTTTAATTCAAGCTTTTCAAAATTGTTTTCAAACAATCACAAAGTATTTTGGTTTTAGAATATTTAATTTGACATATTTTCCTAAGGTATCCGGATATCTTTTTAGATATACGGATTTCCTTAATTAAAGGAAAAAATACATTTTCATGCATTGCATTTTCATATTCATGCATTTTATATAATATGTGATTTTTACTATGATGATTTCTATGATATTGTTATGATTTTGAGTTATGTTATATTGTTTATTATATGATTAGGAATATTTCATGATGTTCTATACTTTTTTATTTAGTTATTTTTTTCATATTATTTAGCATATACTATGTTCATGCATTATTATTTTTATTTTTATTTACATGCATATTATATGATAGCATTATTTTATATTCCATGTCATTTAAATTATATGCCATATCATTCATATTTGCCATGTCATTTAAATCATTTCATTTCATATAGAATATGTATGTTACTTGGATCATTTTATTTCATATAGAATATGTATGTTACTTAGGTCATTTCATTTCATATAGAATATGTATGTTACTTAGGTCATTTCATTTCATTTAGAATATATTATGTTACTTAGGTTATTTCATTTCATTTAGGATATATTATGTCATTTAAGATATTTTATTTCATTTAAAATATATTATGTTACCTAGGATATTTCATTTCACTTAGAATATATCATATGACCTAGGTCATTTCATTTCATTTAGAATATGTCATATAACTTAGGATATTTCATTTCATTTAGAATATGCTAAGGCATTTAAATCATGTCATATCATTTAGGTTGCATTATATCATTTTATTTATGTCATGCATACACATATTCATTTCTTTTAAATGTTTTCAAAAAAAGGTAATGGTTTTCAGTAAAATAAAGATACTCCCGAGTTAAAATAATTCATGAGTTCTCTGCCGGGTTTGCTGGGGAGGATATCATCAATTATTATTGATAACGGAATATCTTCTTTAAAAAGAGAATGATTCGGAAAATTTTCCAAAATTAATAAAAATTTCTATATTTTGCCACGTTTGTTGGGTAATATAGGAAAATTTTGAATTTATAAATTCCGGATCATTTTTAATTAAAAATGAAAATGTTTTTCTTTAAACTGGGAATTAACTTGAAATACTAAATTTAAAACCAACTTTATACCGAGATTTGAGATAACACACGATTAATAAGGTATCGTTTTATACGGCATTTTGGGGTGCTAATCCTTCCCCATACGTAATCGAGTCCCGAACCCGTTACTTTGATTTCTCTGGTTTTAAACGCAGACTTGAAATTGGTTTTAAAAAATGTTTTAATTAATTTTTAAAATATTTTATAAAACCGGTTTTAATAGGTGGCCGATCACACCTATCTAAAAAAGATTAGTGGCGACTCCATGTCTTTTTCAAGGTTATTTTCAAAACCTTCATTTTTCTAGAGGAATTAAGTCGACTTTTCCTCAGGTTTTTTAATGTCACGCTTAACGAATAATAAAGTCTTGCGATGAAACTCATTATTTTTTTAGGTTGCGACACTTCTCGCTAAATGAACTTGTTTGGTTTTCAATCTCTTCAAAGTGTTTCCAACACATGGGGAGAGAAAAAGAAAGGTGTTCTGGTTCATCCTTTGGTTCATGTGCTCATAAATCAAGGTCTGGGAAAAGGCTTAGAGACTTGGCATTTGAATTCTTTCAAAGGGATTCGAAGGTTTTGAATCTTAGAGTTTTTGCTATGATTTGTAACATGGCATAAATTTAACACGTATCAAGCTACCTAATCTAGATCTTTTGGAAGATTGTCATGTTTGCTTGACTTTCAAGAAATCCACGATAGAATTTTTCAAATTTTCATTACTCATGGGCTCAATAAAGGTCATTCTTTGAGTAGTATTTATTCAACTAGTTTATGATCTATGTACGTGTAGAGACAAAGTGTTTTCTAGGAATCCATCCCTCATGATGATCACCCATTCTTTCGAAACTCATTTCACTATTCAAAGGAGTATCCTTTTATTTTCAAAACGGAAAATTATCCATATGGACTTTTATTTTCAACCCTTTTTGTTTTTTTTTTTTCACAAATCATATAAACAAGGCTTTAAGAAGAACATTCAAAACTTCAAATGAGATATGATAAATGATGCTTGGAATTTGAAGTTCATTCATTCAAATAAATTGAAAGTAAGTGCAAAACTTAAAACAAAGTTAAGGATTGCCCCTGATTAGCATGCTACCCTGAGAACAAATGATCCTTAGCATCGTCATCCTTGATAAGCATCCATAAGCTCTTTGAACTTTGTCGGCTTTACATCAATTACGGCTTGAACTCTGTCCTTGAATGCAGTGCAGTTCTCCGTGGAATGCCCTTTAACCCTGCTATGATACTCACATGTGGCATTAGGATCATACCATTTAAGGTAAGGAGACTTCCTGGGCTTTGCAAGTACAACAGAGATCATTTGGTTTTGGACAAGCGATGGAAAAAATTTTGTATAGGTCATCAGAATTGAATGGTACAGCTTTGCCCTATTTCTCTTACTGCTTTGAGAATAGACTGAATCAAACTCCGAATCATTTGGCATGACGAAACCCTGAGGTAATATGAAAGGCCTTGAAGCATGATGATAACCGTGCTGAATCCAATGGTCGACATAGGATCGGGGATGTGAATAACCATCAAAAGGATCATCTTGCATTGCACTAAACCCTCTTTTATTTCTGCTTTCAACATTTACGACTTGAAAGTGCCCATTGGCAACATCATTTTTCTTTTTGAAAAACATTCCGACATTAGTATCCACAATTTTCTCTTTTTTTTTTTTATACCATCCTCAATCCTACCCACTGCAAACAATATATCTGCAAATTTTGAAAAGACATTGCCAATCAACTTGTCATAGTATGGATGTGGGAGGGTATCCACAAACAAAACATTCATTTCTCTATCAGTAAGAGATGGTTGGACTTGCGAGGCTACATCTTTCGATCTATGAGCATATTCTTTGTAGTTCTCATTAGGCTTCTTTTTCATGTTCTGAAGTGTCAATCGATCTGGAGCCATTTCCAACATGTGCTTATATTGTTTCAGGAATGCCCGGGCTAAGTCTCTCCATGTATGTACTTGGCCTTTTTCAACTGATAATACCAATTAGCAGCTCCTGCTGTCAGGCTATATTGGAAAACATGGATAAGCAATTTTTTATCATGCGCGTGCCCCACGATCCTATTACAATATGCAAACAAGTGTGTTTTGGGGTTTTTAAGTCCATCATACTTTTCGAATTTCGGAGCCTTGAATTTTGGCTGGATGACTAGATCAGGGATCAAAAGAAACTCTTCTACACTTAATTCATCTCCACCTTCAATAGCTCGAATCCTTTCCTCCAATAGCTAATACTTCCTTTGGGAATTTTTCGACTCAGCCCCAATCGATTCAACCATTTTCAACTTTCCTGTTCAGTTGGATCATCTAAGTTCAGGATTTTGCTGGGATTAACTGTATTCTGTCCATCCAACATCATGACCTCAATTTGACCCTTTTGTGCCTCTTACCTTTCTTTGATTGGCAAGTATTCAGTGTATCCCTTTCCCTTGATTGTAGCAGATACCAGCTTCATCAATTTAGTCCTATGCTCTCTCGATTCTGCTTGAGATTTTGCCAACTATTCTCACGATTCTTCCTATGCCCTTTCCAATCTTTCCATTCAGGCAACTTGTTCCTTCTCCATAGCTCTAGCCTATATTAAAAAGGTACTCAGTACTTTTTATACCTCTGATTTGAAATGGAAATTCTTTCGAAGCTCTTAAAGCCAAGTCCAACTTCCGTTTTATTCTTTCAAATGCGTGTCATGATGAATGACCCATGAATGCAACTTGATGCCTGTAAAGCATAAACAATGTGATGTATGGACATATATAGTGGAAACATACTGACCATGTATGTAATAAATGCAATCACGATGGCAACATGATGCAAGCAAAGAATAAACAAATCAACGCATGGATATATGCAATGAATGACTATGTATGTTCCAGATGCATTTTCCAATGAATAGACTCTATGAATGCAACACAGTATCAGTATGATGCATGTAAAGAATAGACAAATTAATTTATGAACATATACAGAGAAATCACGCGGCTATGCATGTCATGAATGCAAGCTGATGCCACCAAGATGCATGTATGAATGAAATGTATGGTATGACAAATAATTGATCGGATGCCAAAAGGCAAAAGGGAAGATATCACGGAGGAAATAAGAATCGGAGGAACTTAATCATCAACATCTCATAAATTTGAAGCATAACCAATTCATTCCAATATCAATGTTCACAAGGTATAAACCTTGTTTACAAAATCTGAGCAGTGATTAGAGCTGTTTTTACAAGCACTTTATTTTTCCTAGCATCCTAAGGTTATAAGAGTCGGCTACTAAAAAAGCAAAATTCTACTACATCATATCAGACCGAAGTCCTTCTACATCATTGTCGTAAATCTCCCAATCCTAATTACCCTTTCCCAGTCCTCTATCAATTAGTGTCGTTGGATCCAACCAATTGGCATTTATAAGAGATTGTACTTTATTATTGAGTGCAATGCAGTGCTCAATGCTATGCCCGACAGTTCCATAGTGATAATCACATATTGCATTCGGGTTATACCTCTTGGAGTATGATGGTGACAGGGGTTTCAACGGCACATAGGCAACCAGGTGATTCCGGATCAGCATAGGGAAAAGCTCTTGGTAGCTGATTGGAATGGGGTCAAAATGCCTTTGGGTCTTGTTCTTGGGTTGTTTCTCAGTCACGCACGGCCTAGGAGTGGGTCCTTTGATGGTGGCGTTAAAGCTCGAACTAGGGTACTTGCCTGGAAAGGTGGTGGAATAATAGTAAGGTGAGGGTATGGATTTGGACAAGGAACCTTTAGAGTTTGCACACAGTTCAAAGTTTTTATCCTGGTTGTTTGATGAGGGCAAAAGTACGAATTGCCAATTGGTTGTGATGGAGTAGGACCCAAGTATCCCGTATTGGTTAACCCAGTAGATGATTGAACCATAGTAGGGTGAGGATACTAGTTTGGACCTAGGACAAATTGCAGGGACTGTTCGGGATCTGAGGTTTCTGTCCTTGGTATCAGGCTCTCTGGTTTAATCATTTTCACGATATTGTCCACAATTTCATCAAGGTTCATACCTTTGTGGCATTGACAAGTGTAGGATCTAGGAAGGATTATATGTTCTGGACTTGATAGTTTTGGTTGATCCAAAAGTGATGAAGAACCCTGAGAAAATTCCCTCTTACTTTTACCCATATCCTCAAACATTTTCATCAATTTGGTGAACTGTTCTTTCACCTCCCGGATTTCATGTCCAAATTCCTCTTGATTGTGTTCCAAAGCACCCAATCGTTCGTCTGATTCATTCCTCATATCTCGAACCCTTTTCATGCAAATGAAAATGACATTATTATTATGAGATCAAAAATGCAAATAAATAGACATGCTCTATTCACATATGCATGAATGTGATGATGATTGATGCATGAAATGTACAAAATGCGAAGATGCTTGAGGAAATGAATTTTTACATATTTACAATTGCTTGCATATTATGCTAAAATGCAAATAAAAAGATCAAGGAAAAGAATATTCTAACATCACTTTTTTTATTTTTTCTTCTTTCTACTTTTCTTGAATTTTCTTGACAACTATTTTTTGACATTTTTTATTTTCTCATTTTCTCAAAAGTCTAAAACTAAAATGAGATTTTAATTATTTTCACATCACTACTCCACTACAAAAGAACTTTTTCATCATTTTCTTTTCATTTTTTGATTTTCATTTTTCACTTTTTAAAGAAGAAATATTTTTCTATCATTTTTTCTCTTTTTTCAAATTCCTGTAAAGATCTAAAAAAAAAAACTCAAAGATATTACTTTCCGGCATTATTACATAGAAAAAATAATAAAGCACTAAAAAAGTGGAATAATCAATGCAGAGTAAGAAAATAATGAATGCCCCCAATAATATCAACTTGTTTAGGCATCACGGTGCCTTTTGGGACTGGGTATTAAGCTTATTACAGGAGATGTACGTTCATCGCTGACCTATAATGCTTATTCAGAATGTAGAAATAAATAGCTAAAGATCGGAAGTATTCCTCCATGTGTTCCTAGCTTCGGTGCATCTAACGAAAATCCGACATGGCTTCGCCTAGGTTCACTATATAAGGGTGAATCGATTCTGAAGGCCCCGAATTGTTCCTCACTGTCGCCGGTGAAGGCTAGTAAGGCACCCCGATAAAAGCGGGTTCAATTCGTTAGAGTTCATTTTTCAAGCTTATGCGGAGGCTATCTCTACACGAAGGCGTAGGTAATCTGATACTTCGAAAGTGTTTTGCTAGCTTATGCGGAGGCTATTGCCACACGAAGCGTACATAGAGCTCATGTTATGCAAAACGTAAGTGTCGTGTGTGAGGAGGAACAAACAAACCTTTTACCATCTAATCTACAACCTCTATCCTAGATACCCCGATAATTTATTGAACAAAGATCATGAATAGTGTAACGCATTAACCAACAAGCAATTGTAATATACAACACTAAATAACTAGAGAACAATAATAAAATGCATGCGCATAAGTATGGACATATTTAAAAACATTTTATTATTTTCAAAATTTTCCTTTTTATTTAAAAAAAATGTGGGAATTAAAATTAAATACCAACTAAAAACTAACAAACCGAGACTTTTGATAACACACGACTAATTCTAGGCCTGACTCTCTAAATGTCCCCAGCGGAGTCGCCAAGCTGTCGCAACCTAAAAAATAACAAGTCTCATCGCGAGACTTTTACTCATTAAGCATGACATTAGGGGAAATAGAGGAAAAGACGACTTAATTAATCTTGACATAGAATGAGGGTTTAAAAACAACCTCGAAAAAAAGACATGGAGTCGCCACCAATCTTTTTCGGCTAGGTGTGATCAGCCACCTATTAAAACCGATTTTGTAAAACATTTTAAAATTAATTTAAACATTTTTGAAACCAATTTCAAGTCTGTGTTTTTAAACCAGAGAAATCAAAGAAGTGGGTTCGGGACTCGGTTATGTGTGGGGAAGGATTAGCACCCCCACAACGCCCATATAAAACGGTATCTTATTAATCGTGTGTTATCTCAAGTCTAGGTAAAAAGTCGGTTTTAGATTTGGCATTTCAAAATAATTCCCAATTTAAAGAAAAATAATTCCATTCTTAATTGAAAATGATCCAGAATTTATTAATTCAAAATTTTCCTATATTCCCCGACAAACGCGGCAAAATATAGAAATTTTTATTTCTTTTGAAAACTTTTCGAATTATTCTTGTTTTAAAAAAAAAATCTGTTATTACTGATAATTGATGATATCCTTCCCGACAATCTGGAGGAGAACTCATGAATTATTTTAACTCGAGAATAACTTTATTTTATTTAAAACCATTATCTTTTCAAAACATTTTAAAAAATATATATGAATATGAACATGTATGACATAATATAATCTAAATGACATGATATAATCTAAGTGACATAGTATATTCTAAATGACATAATATAATCTAAGTGACGTAGTATATCCTAAATGATATGATATAATCTAAGTGACATAGTATATCCTAAATGATATGATATAATCTAAATGACATAGTATATCCTAAATGATATGATATAATCTAAATGACATGGCAAAATCTAAGTGACATGGCATATTATAAATGACATGGTCTAATTTAAATGACATGGTAAAAATTTAAATGACATGAAATGATATAAAACATAGAATAATATGATCATGAAATAAGCATGTGAATAATAAAAATAATGCATGAACATAATAAACCTAAATGATGTGACAAAAAATAAATGACTAAGCAAAAAGCATAGGATAACATAGAATATTCCCAATCTTATAACAAACAATATAACACTATGAAATATAAATCAAAACAATAACATAGCCATAGAAATATTCATAGCAAAAATCATATATTATACAATATGCATGAACATGGAAAATGCAATGCATGAAAGTGTATTTTTTCCGTTAAATAAGGAAATCCGTATATCTAAAAAAAGATATCCGACTACCTTAGGAAAAGACATCAAATTAAATTTTCTAAATCAAAAACATTTTGTGATTGGTTTAAAAATAATTTTGAAAATTTTGAATAAAAAAAAACACCATGACCGAAACCCCCTTTAATAAGCTCTATTTTCCTAACTTTGAAAACCCGGACTTGACCACCCTTCACCCGAGCTTTATAAAATCATTTTTTTTGGATTAAAATGGCTTATAAATCAACCTAGGATAATAGCTAAGGTTCTAAATCAGCCCTCTCTTAATGCCTTAGCCAAAACAGAAAATTATTTTTCTCTTGAAATCAAATCTGACTTTACTGACCAATTTTAAAACATTACTTTTTTACCTATTTTTTAAAATTTCAAAAAAATCTGAAAACATTATGGGAGACTCAAAACATGTCGAACTCTATGGGAAAAACTTTTCTTCATTTTTAGACAAAGGATGACCTACAAGAAAAATCACAAAAGTCAAAATACTGGGTGAAAAACTGTTTAACCAAAAAGTATTTTTAAACCTTTGATAAAATCATTCAAAAATCAGAATAAAAATATTGGAGACTCCTCTAAGGACCTAGAAACAGTAGTAACATTTTCTAAAACTTTGGACAAAGATTGCTTAATGAAAAAAAATCACAAAGGTAGAAAATCCAACTTGACAACTTCTTAATTTTCCACAAGCATGCTCATGTGAGCTTGCCATTGATTAGCTTAAGTAAAAAATAAAGTGGTATAATATGAAATGCATGAACAAACAACAAGTTAAATGCATGAAATGCATGATCTAAGGCCTAAATGACATAGAAAATGCATGGCATAAAAAATGACCTAATGCCTAACATGAACTTGTGCATGGCAATAAATGCAACCTAGACCTAATATGCATGAAATGCATGGCAATGCAAATGTGACCTAGATCTAATGGACATGAAAATGCATGGCAATACCAATATGACCTACGACCTAAATAACATGGAAATGTGTATGGCATACCAAGATGACCTAGACCTAATGAACATGAAACCATGCATGGAAATACAAAATAACCTAAGGCCTAATATGAACATAAGATATGAATGAAAGTAACATGAACATATAATGACCAAATGAACCGAATACTAATGCATGAACATGGCACAACCAATACACAATCTCATGGCATAGTAATGCAAAGCATGAATGAGAACTTGATATCCAACCAACCATGATAAAAATGCAAATGTATAAGGCAACAAACACCATGGAAACCGAATGGACACAAGAAGATATGTGAAATTTAAGCAAGACAATAACTCAAACACATGGCATAGTAAATCAAATACAAAACATCATGGCATAGAAATGCAGGTATGTCAACTAAACAAGATGAAAATGCACACACAAGGAAAAAAACATAGGGTAGCTGAATGGTCACTTGATGGACATGTAAAATTCTAGCATGGCAATAACACAAACACATGGAATAGTATATAACTTAAAAGGAAAACATGTTTGATAAATAATCATGATGAAAATGCATGAACATAGCTAGACAAATACACAAATACATAGTATGGCAACAACACAAAGCATGAACAACTTAACATGGTGAAAACAAAAAATTAAAATAGCAAACAAAGTTAGTATACATGAAAATAATGATAAAAACAGCAAAATAATAACAAGTAAATAAAGAAAGTTAAAAAACAAGCTCCATATCTTGATTATTTTAAAAAGCTAGAACATCAAAACAAGCTAGAATATCACAACCAACATGGAAAATAAATCAAACACAAGCCATGCACTCTAAGATACCATTCAGCCACCATAAAAAATAGGTAAAAAAAATTTGTTTTTGATTTTTTCTTGAAAACATAAGATAGGAGAATTCAAAGGAAGTTTAAAAACCTTTATTTCATAACCAAAAACAACAAGAAATCACAAAATCTCAAAGAAAATCAGCAAGTTAAGCATGGAAAAAGAAAGAAAAATGCAAGAGTTAGGTGCCTTTAGGCTACCTTCCAAAGCTATCTTTCAAGCTTTTTCTTATCTTCTCTGTTTTCTTTGTTTTTCTCAACTTAGTTATTTGCTCCACAAATGAAAAATGATCAGCCAAAGACCCCCTAATTGAAATGAAAACCCCTCTTTTAATGTGGTAGCCGAATGGTCCCTCTAGTGCTAGGAAGTTGTCATTTTTTTCCTAGCCAATTTGATCCAAAGGCCACTAATCCAAGATGCTAAAATTATGATATTACCACCCTTAGATTAAGTGATCAGCCCCTAACAAATACAGCTGTTCAAAAAAATGTAACCATAATGGTGACATCCTTCCTCTTTATGCATTGGACCATATGGCAAAATCACAAAGGCTTGATCAAAAAATAACCACCTTACTATCCAATTTTAGCCTTTGGATGAGAGAAGCTCAGAAAAATTCATCCTACCCTTGGGCTTGTCCAAATGGCCCTTCACATTCCAGCCCTCTCCCTATTGTTTAAAATTGCAAAAAGACCCTCTTCGGTTTTTTCGGTAATGTAGACACCTAATTTTGTCCGGACCACTAAACATGTATGTTTTCTTCCCATATTGATGTTTCCGAGTATAAAAAGACTGTTTTCATCCTGCAGGTGGTACTCTGAGACTTATTTTAAGAGGGCGAGCACAAAAAGACAAACTTGAAAAAAAGTCAACCCCGAAAAAGTCAACCCCGAAAAAGTCAATCCTAAAAAGTCAACTACTGAAAAAGTCAACCCACTTTCAAAATCAAGATTTTAAGTTCAATTGAAAAATGGCGAAAGAATTTTGATAATCTGAGGTCTACATTGAAAGATATGGAGTTCGGAAGTTGGGATTTGGAGATTGAGTAGAAAAGAAACCCTAATCCAAGAAATTTGGGGAAAAGTGCTTAAACGATCAAACTGGTCGAAATTGAAGGTTCCAAATGAAAGATAAGCACTGACTACGGGTAATGGAGAAGTCACTTGCAAGAAAAACCGAAAGAAAAGTCAATCCGGGAGAAAACCGAGAATTAGGGTTTCTAGTGGATTTCGGTGAAATCGGGAAGAATCACAGAAATGGCCCGACTTGGTAAGACCAAAGCCCCCAATGGATGAAGAATGGTTAAAAAGGATGGCCCAAGGCTCAGATTGAAGAAAATCTGAAAATCGGATTTGTTTTGAGCAAAACCGGGGTTCGGAGGTAAAAGGGCAAAATTGGAAAAATTTGGGAAAAATAGCAAATGGACTCCGAAAATTATGGAAAATTTGTCAATCTCATTCTTAAATCATTTGAAGGAGATTGGCGAAAGAAAATCTTCATTCCGAGTTCGTTTGCAAAATGGCCAAATCCCGGGCTTCTTATGCAGTAATTCAAAAAGATAAATCCCGGAAAAATAGCAAATGGACTCCAAAAATTCTGAAATTTGGCAAATCTCATTTTTAAATTATTTGGAAGAGATTGGCGAAAGAAAATCTTGATTCCGAGTTCGTTTGCAAAATGGCCAAATCCCGGGCCTCCTATGCAGTAATTCAAGCCGATAAATCCCGAAAAAATACCAAATGAGCTCCAAAAATTATGAAAACTTCCAGATCACACTTTTTAATTATTTTGAAGAGATTGGTGAAGAAAAATCTTGATTTGGAGCTCGTTTAAAAAATGGTAAAAAGTAGGGGCATAAAAGGACATTTTGGGAAGAAAAAATCCAAATAAATAGCAAACGGACTCGGATAATTTTGAAAACTTCCAGAACTCAATATTTTATTATTTTGGAAGTATTAAAAAAAGAAAAATTGAATTTGGAGCCCGTTTGATATTTATTTTGCATCCGGGGGGCAAAATGGTCGTTTCACCCAAGCAACCGAAAAGGGCTTCTTTGGGCCTTTCAAAAATCAGAGCTGGGCTGGAAAAGAGAAGTGCTGGCCTGCCCAAGCCCTAAGGAAGGAGGAAGCTTAGGATTTTTTCAATCAAGTGATTAAAAATCAAGAGTTAAGTTAGAGATTTTCATTTTTGAGCCTAAGTCCCAATCCCACATCCCTTTGTAATGTCAAGCCAAGAAGGTGCTCACCTTATAAATAAGGAGTCTTGGCCTTTGGTTGAGATCACCCACTACCCCTTGTGAGATAGTCTATACACTTGTATTAGGATTATCCGGGTGGTGAGTCATAGTGTTTTTGTTGAGAGGGTTTGTAGCTTAATCCGTTCAAAAGCTACTCTGAGGGTTTGTAGCTTAATCCGTTCAAAAGCTACTCTGAGGGTTTATAGCTTAATCCGTTCAAAAACTACTTGGTGAGTTTTCATTTTAAAATAATGTTTCTTGTTCTTCCTTCATTTCCTTTCTTAAGTATATTTTTCTTACATTTTGTTTTTACAATAAACTCACCATGGCCAAATGGCCTACATTATTTATTTTAAGTTGTTATTTTTGATTCATTTTACCATATTGTTTATGCTATTTTCTTCATTTTTGATGTTTTAAATATTATGTTATTTCATGTTCTTAAGTTATATTTAATTTGGTTGCTTTGTTTGTTGCCATTTATGTCTTAGATATCATGTTTTTACATTTTTAATTTTCTGTTTTCATGTTGTTTAAATTTGAGCATGTTTTAGAGTTAGCATATTAAGTGTTTGTGAAAATGCTTGTGTGATTCTTTGCATGATTCTTGTTTTATATCTTAGTAAGCATGTTTTAGATTTGGTATATTAGGTGTTTGTGAAAATGCTTGTGTGATTTTTGTGTTATGACTTAGTTTTTCATGCTAGCATACCAAGTGTTTGTGAAAATGCCATGCTTGTTGAAGCTTGGGGCCATTTGGCTACTCCATGTGTTTTGCATTGTGTGTTGTATTTTTGTCATGCTAGTTGTTAGGTTTTTGCATTTGCATGATATTTGGTTGGATTTTTGAATTAAGCATGCCTTGTGTTTGTGAAAATGCCATGCATGTCTTAGGTCTAGGTTACATTAAATGTCATGCAAGTTCATGTTAGGTCTAGGCCATATTATTTGTGTCATGCATTTTCCTTACATTTAGGTTTAGATCCATGCATTTCATGCATTATGTTTGCTGCATTGTTTCATGCATTTCATGTTCATGCCACTTGAATAATGACTTGAGCCAATTAATGGTAGGTCATGCTCTCTTGAGCACACTTGTGGAAAATTAAGTTTGTCAAATTGATTATTCTACCTTTGTGATTTTTTTTTTATTTAGCCAATTTTTATCTAACTTTCAAAAAGTCTTAGCTATTGTTTGCAAGTCATTCTATGAGTTTCAAATATTTTTATTTTGATTTTTAAATGATTTTATCAAAGACAAAAAATGTGTTGGCAAAGCAGTTTTTTTTTTTCCACCCAAAAACTCGTACATCTCCGATTTTTCTGGGAATTCATCTTTGATCAGAAAATTAAGGCGATTTTTTCCCGTGTATTTTTACATGTCCTGAGTCTCCAATAATTTTTTCAGAATTTTTGGAATTTTTAAAAATAGGGTAAAAAATCGTGGATTAAAACTGGACAGTGGAGTCAGAATTGATTTTAAAGAAAAACAAAGCAGTTTTTTTCTCCTCCAAAAACTCGTACATCTCCGATTTTTCTGGGAATTCATCTTTGATCAGAAAATTAAGGCGATTTTTTCCCGTGTATTTTTACATGTCCTGAGTCTCCAATAATTTTTTCAGAATTTTTGGAATTTTTAAAAATAGGGTAAAAAATCGTGGATTAAAACTAGACAGTGGAGTCAGAATTGATTTTAAAGAAAAACAAAGCAGTTTTTTTCTCCTCCAAAAACTCGTACATCTCCGATTTTTCTGGGAATTCATCTTTGATCAGAAAATTAAGGCGATTTTTTCCCGTGTATTTTTACATGTCCTGAGTCTCCAATAATTTTTTCAGAATTTTTGGAATTTTTAAAAATAGGGTAAAAAAATCGTGGATTAAAACTGGACAGTGGAGTCAGAATTGAATTTAAAGAAAAACCAATTTTCTGATTTGGTTAATTTACTTAGAGTGGGCTGATTAGGAGGGTTAGCTACTGACTTAGGGTAATTTCTAAGCCTTTTTAAACTCTAAAAATGGTTTTTAAAGTCCCGGGTTAAGGGTAGTCAAGTCCGGATTTTTAAACTTAGGAAATTAGAGCCATTTAAAAAAAAGGATTTAGCCCAGTTTTTATTTTTAATTCAAGCTTTTCAAAATTGTTTTCAAACAATCACAAAGTATTTTGGTTTTAGAATATTTAATTTGACATATTTTCCTAAGGTAGCCGGATATCTTTTTAGATATACGGATTTCCTTAATTAAAGGAAAAAATACATTTCATGCATTGCATTTTTATATTCATGCATTTTATATAATATGTGATTCTTGCCATAATAATTTCTATGTGTCATGACATTTAGGTTGCATTATATTATTTAGATTTTGCTATGTCATTTTATTTATGTCATACCTATACATATTCATTTCTTTTAAATGTTTTCAAAAAAGATAATGGTTTTCAATAAAAATAAAGATATTCCCGAGTTAAAATAATTCATGAGTTCTCTACCGGGTTTGCTGGAGGGAATTTCATCAATTATCATTAATAAAGGAATATCTTTCTTTCAAAAAAAAGAGAATGATTCGGAAAGTTTTCCAAAACTAATAAAAATTTCTATATTTTGCCACGTTTGTTGGGGAATATAGGAAAATTTTGAATTTATAAATTCCGGATCATTTTCAATAAAAAATGGAATTATTTTTCTTTAAATTGGGAATTAATTTGAAATACTAAATTTAAAACCAACTTTTACCGAGACTTGAGATAACACACGATTAATAAGGTACCGATTTATACGAGCGTTGTGGGGGTGCTAATCCTTCCCCGCACGTAACCGACTCCCGAACCCGCTTCTTTGATTTCTCTGGTTTAAAACGCAGACTTGAAATTGGTTTTTAAAATGTTTTAATTAATTTTTAAAATATTTTATAAAACCGGTTTTAATAGGTGGCCGATCACACCTAGCTAAAAAAGATTGGTGGCGACTCCATGTCTTTTTTAAGGTCATTTTCAAAACCTTCATTTCTAGAGGAATTAAGTCGACTTTTCCTCGGTTTTTTTTTTAAATGTCACGCTTAACGAATAATAAAAGTCTTGCGATGAGACTCGTCGTTATTTTTTTAGGTTGCGACAGCTTGGCGACTCCACTGGGGAATATTAGAGAGTCAGGCCTAGAATTAGTCGTGTGTTATCAAAGTCTCGGTTTTGTTGGTTTTATTGGTATTTAATTTTAATTCCCATATTTTTTTTAATAAGGAGAATTTTGAAAATAATAAAATATTTTTAAATATGTTCATACTCATGTGCATGCATTTTAT
Source organism: Fremontodendron californicum (assembly GCA_030761205.1). Classification (NCBI taxonomy): domain Eukaryota; kingdom Viridiplantae; phylum Streptophyta; class Magnoliopsida; order Malvales; family Malvaceae; genus Fremontodendron; species Fremontodendron californicum. Next base: position 8,791,184 of record JAULJL010000032.1, read on the forward strand.
TATTGTTCTCTAGCTATTTAAGGTTGTATATTATAACTGCTTGTCGGTTAATGCGTTACACTATTCTTGAATGTTTTAATTGTTAGGACATTTAGAATAAGGTTTGTAGAATAGGTGGTGACAGGTTTGTTTTGTTTCTCCACACACACTACACGTGCATTTGCATAACATGAATCCTCTACCCGGGTTCCGTCCTTTTAAGTGGAAGTAAAGTAACTAAGCCTTCGTGATTGATCCTCCGTATGGGCTAGTGAAACACTTTCGGAGTATAAAGTACCTAATGCCTTCGTGATAATCCTCCGTACGGGCATAGGAAAATATACTCTAACGAATTGAACCCGCTTTTATCGGGGTGCCTTACTAGCCTTCACCGGCGACAGTGAGGAACAATTCGGGGCCTTAGAACCGATTCACCCTCATATAGTGAACCTAGGCGAAGCCATCTCGAATTTCCGTTAGATATATCGAAAATAGGAACACATGGAGGGACATTTCTAAACTTTTTGTTACCTGTTTTACACTCCGAATAAGTGTGGTAGATCGGGCAACGATGTACGTACATCGCCTGTAATAAATGTGATACTCCGCCTCGAAGGCATCGTGATGCCTAAATAAGCAGATATTGCTGGGGCAGATGTTCATTAGTTGTTTTTTTTTTTAAAAAAAAAAAAAATCCTTTTTCAAGCATTTTTGCATGTGGCACATTTCATGCATGTGTAAATAAAGCATGTACATTTTTGGTTGTATTATTGATCTCATTCTTTGCAATAAACAGTTGGTAATTGAATTTGATGATTTCATAAAACCGGTAGTGTCACATGAACATTTGCATATTGTACCATAGTAAGATCCACCCTGAAATTCTTTTGAAAATGATGTGAATGGTTTATCAAAAAAAAAATCAAAAAAAAAAAAAATTGGAGGCAAATCCTGCATAATGAGATTTTTGAATAGTCCCACAAATTTCGTGTAATCATTGATTTCTTTGTATATACCTTTGTGTTAATTCATTTATTTTTGCATGTATCATTTTGACATCATATTATAGTCATAGCATGCATGGTCATTCATTGTACGATACGTTTATGACATGCACAGTCATTATCTGTATATACCTGGCATTAGATTGCATCCATAGCATACATAGTCATCATAATTTCTCTGTATATGTTCATGCATTAATCATCAGTTTATTCATGCACATAGGAATAGAGCATGTACATTCATAATTGTATTCCTAATCTCATGACATTTTCATTTGCATGAAAGGGATTCGAGATATGAGGAATGAATCGGAGGAACGATTGGGTGCTTTGGAACGCAATCAAGAGGAATATGGACATGAAATCCGAAAGGTGAAGGAACAACTTGCCAAATTGCTGAAAATGGTTGAGGATATGGGTAACAGTAAAGGTGAACTTTCTCAGGGCTTCGCATCATCTTCGGATCAACCAAAACCATTAGGCCCAGAACACATAATCCTTGCTGGATCCTGCACTTGTCAATGCCACAAAGGTTGCAATCCTGATGAAATTATGGACAAAATCGTGAAAATGATTAAACGTGAGAGCCTGATACCAAAGATAGAAACCTTGGATCCTGTACCATACCTGCAAACTGTTCGAGGTCCAAGCCAGTATCCCCACCCTACCATGGTCCAATCGTCCATTGGGATGACCACTACGGGATTCCTGAATCCCACTCCATCACCAACAACTACCAGTTCATACTATTTCCCTCATCAACCACCTTATCCAGCATCTGGGATAGGAACCTCGAGCTATGTACAACCTCCAAAGGCCCCGTATCCGAATCCATACCCTCACCATGCTGTTCCGCCACATCTCCATGTAAACACTCCGGTTCGGACCTTAGTGCCACCACCAAGTGCCCCAACTCCTAGGCCATGTGTAACTAAGAAACGACCCCAGGATAAGACCCAAATGCCTTTTGATCCCATTCCAATCAGCTACCAAGAGCTCTTCCCTATACTGATCCAAAATCACATGGTTGCCTGTGTCCCATTGAAACCCCTGTTACCACCATATCCAAGGTGGTATAATCCAAATGCAAAATGTGATTATCATTGTGGAATTGTTGGCCATAACATTAAATACTGTACGGCATTCAAAAAGAAAGTGCAAACTCTTATAAATGCCAAGTGGTTGGATCCCACGACACTGATTGATAGAGGACTGGGAAAGCGTCATTAGGATTGGGAGATTTACATCATTGAGGTGGAAAGACTTCGGTCTTATATGATGTAATAGGATTTCACTTTTTCAGTAGTCGGCTCTTATAGCCTTAGGATGTTAGGAAGAATAAAGTGCTTGTAAGGACAGTCTTAACCACTGTTCAAATTTTGTAAAACATGGTTTATACCATTGTGAATGTTGATGTGGGAATGAATTGATTATGTTTCAAATTAATGAGAGGTTGATGATTAAGTTCCTCCGATTCTTATTTCCTCCGTGATATCTCCCCCTTTGCATTTTGCATCCCATCAATTATTTGTCAGGTTGCATTCATGCATTCGTAATCAGCATGATTTTTCTGTATATATCTATGCATTAATTTGCTTATTACATACATCATGATTAGCATTAGGTCACATTCATGACACACATGGTTAGTATGATTTTCTTTGTATATACTCTGTATCAATCATTCATTGTTTGCATGTATCATAATTGACACCATGTTGCATTCATAGAACATATGAACATTCATTGGGAAATATGCTGAAATGCACATGATCAGTCATTGCATATATCCATGTGTTGATTTGTTTATTCTTTATTTGCAACATGTTGGCATTGTGATTGCATTTATTACATATATGGTCAGCATGTTTCCATTATACATGTCCATACATCATATTGTTTAGGCTTCACATGCATCAAATTGCATTCATGGCTCATTCATCATGACATACATTTTGGGGAAAATAGAATAGAAGTTGGCTTGGCTTTAGGAGTCTTTGAAAGAATTTCCATTTCAAATCAGAAGAAGTACTGAGTACACTTTTAATACAGGCTGGTGCTATGGAGGATGAACATGTTGCCCGAATGGAAAAAATGGAAAGGGAACGAGAACAGCTAGCAAAGTCTCAAGCAGAATCTAAAGGTCAAATGACTAAATTGATGGAGCTGATGTCTGCCGTAATCAAAGGAAAAGGATACACCGAAAATGTTATCGCCAGAGAAGGGTTAGAGGCACAAAAGGGCCAGGATGAGGTCATAATAAGTGATGCCCAGAACACTGTTAACCTCGTCAATGTCCCAAACTCAGATGATCTAGCTGAACAGGCAAAGTTGAAAAGGGTTGCAGTAAATGAGGTTGAGTTGGCAGATTCCCAAGGGAAATATCAGTTGTTAGATGAAAGGCTCCGGGCAATAGAAAGAACAGATGTATTCGGGAGTGTGGAGGCGAAAGAACGATGCTTGGTCCTCGATTTAGTCATTCCTCCTAAGTTCAAGATCCCTGATTTTGTGAAATATGACGGGACGACCGATCCATCAGCCCACATCACTATGTTCTGCCGGAAGATGACAAGTCATATAGGTAATGATAAGCTTTTGATTCACTGTTTTCAGGATAGCCTCAGTGGGTCCGCAATTAGGTGGTATAGTCAGTTGAGCAAGGACCAGATACGCTCTTGGAATGATTTGGCTAGGGCTTTTCTAAACCAGTACAAGCATATGACCGACATGGCGCCTGACCGTCTCACATTGCAAAATATGAAGAAAAGAGCTACTGAGAGCTTCAAAGAATATGCGCAACGGTGGATGAGCCTGGTCGTCCAAGTACAACCGCCTTTAACTCAGAAGGAAACCACTGTCCTTTTTGTGAATACACTACAGGCCCCATACTACGATAGACTTGTCGGCAACACCATGAAGAATTTTTCGAACATGGTAATTTCAGGGGAGATGATTGAGAATGCTATCAAGGATGGGAAAATTGAAGGAGAAAGAACATCCAATACCAAGAACAGGGCATCTGAAAATGAAAAGGAAGATACCCAAGTCGTGGAAGACTTTACCCCATCTCCCCAATTCTCCTCATATCAGCCATTTTACTCTACCCTGAATAATGTCTCTCACGGTTTTTATCCCTACCAACCAATGACTGCAACTACACCAGAATTTACATCTGTCTATCAATCGAACACCCTTGGGAATTATCGAAGGGGGCATAAAAAGCGAAAAAGAAATCAGGTTGACCCGATTCCTATGACATACAGTGAGATACTACCTCAACTCATCCAGAATCACCTTGTGACACCCATGCAAATAGCGCCTCTGAAGCCCCCTTATCCGAGCTGGTATGATGCTAATGAGTGTTGTGGGTACCATTCTGGCAATCAAGGTCACTCAACAGAGAACTGCACCGCTTTGAAGTACAAGGTCAGAGATCTCATCAAGGCTGGTTCGATAAGTTTTGAAGATGGGGAAGCCAAGTGTCGTAAGAAACATTGTGCATGATCATATTAGGTTTTTGACACATGTAGTTCTATACACTGTGATGATGAAAGCACTTGTCTCATGTTAACATCTACATGAATTAAATAAATTTTGAATTTTAAATGCTTTGTGTTTGTTGTGTTTCAACAATAACTTGAATTTGCAAAAACAAGCATTAAGGAATTTTTAGTGATGGATAGTCTCAAGAAGATTGATGATCAGTGTTACAAATGACCCAATACCTTATCCATTCTCTTTAGGTTTTCCTAAGCCTAAATCTCTTAAACCAAGAGCACTTGAAAGACCTAATGCTTCAAGGGATATGAATGATTTGACTTCATAGAAGTATTGTCATTGCAGAATAAGCAAGGATGTAAATCCTAGTCTAGGCTATAAACAAAGGAATGAACTTTTTGAAATTTTTCGAATTCCTTGAAATTCAAACAAATGAGACATTCTTTCAAGAGTCTAGATTTTGATAATTTGGTGTGTGTCAAGATTGTGCTAAAACCATTCATGACCTTTCCCAATAACCACAAAACACTAATTGCCCAAACATCATGATTGACATCCTGGGGCACAATGATTAAACTAGATTATCCCTTGTCCCAGAGAAAACCCGTTTTTGGGTCATATTTTTCTTGTCTCTTCAAAGAACTCAGATTGGAAACTCAGCCTTTTCAAAATAGACCTAGACTTGCTATGTTCCTCGTTGATACAAATTCTCAAGGTTAATCAAATTGGGGCATCATATGTGGAAATGATGGATACATGGTGAATAAGGATGGATTAAACGCATGAATCGTTGGGGCATGCGATGAAAAATGAAAAATGAAAAAATTTGTGATATCATGCATATGAGAATTCGGATGATTCCAAAGTGCAAAATGAAATTCTGAATATCTATTTCCCCTCGGGATTGCTTTTCAAAGTGAATATTCGTGCTTGACATGAGGAATGGCCATCTTTCATATCCCTTCACACAAAAAAGAAATCATCCATAGTCACCCCTTTTGAGCCAAAAGAATTCTTTCTTGTTTGAACCTTGATCAAGGATCACCCTCTACACTAGGGGGCAAATGCAAGGAAAGATTTTTTTAAAGATCATTGAGAAATGTGTCCTAGATCAAAGACAGATGCAAAGCAAATGGAGCCCCGAATAAAGACGGGCTCACTCCGTTGAAAAGAAGGGGGCAAAATGAAAAAAGAAAAAAAGGAAAAATGTGTGAAAGATATGGCAAATTGAAAGCCAAAAGCAAAGAAGAAAAAAAAGCAAAGTCAAAAAGAAAGAAATGTCCAAGAAGGAACAAATGCTTCAAAGAGAATCCTCCTCAAAAAAATAGATCCTTGATCTGATTACCATCAAACACATATTTTGGGCCTATTTATCCTTTCTTTCTGAACCCTAAGCCATGGCCTACGTTACGTGCTTTAAAAGTCCATTTTGATCAAGCATGAATATTTAATTTGAAAGGTTTTTCCTCAGATTTTATCCCATTTCATCGAATTATCATTTCACTAAGGAAGAATTTAGAATTCTCAAGTGTATGGTAAAAATGAAAAAAAATGGAAAGAATGGGACTCTAGGGCGAAAACCCAAAAACGGGCGGTCTAGAGTAAATATGGAAATTTTCGATGCCATCTGTGCCGATACCCAAAAAAAAAAAAAAAAGGTCATCTTAAAAAAAGGTGGTCATCGAGGAACATCTAGGAATTCCTGAACCCCCCAAATTGTCAGCTCTCATTCGGAGGATTGTCTTCAAAAAACTGAAAATTTTTTCCTCCAAGATCAAACTTTCCGATTTAACCATCCCAGCCAATCTTGACGCTTGTTGATAACTCGTATAATTATATAGTTCTTAGTTATGTTTTATTATTTTTTTGTGTCAAATACGAGTTATTATTGCTTAGTCTAATTGTGTTTATGATATTTTATATTTTTATGTAATTTGGTGTTTTTCACGAGTTTCTTTGAGTGATTTCAGATTACTAGGTTAAATCAAGAATTAAGGGCAAATCCAATTCAGTTCCAGTTCCGACACCTTTTGCCATATCAGCTATATCTAGAGTTTCACTGAAGCAATAAGGCTGAAATTTTAACCGTGCATAGTTAAGAGGCATATCTATCTTTTTAATGTTTTACACTTCTTGAAACGGAGTCGTTTTCCCTACCGAAATCAACCATCAAGTTGGCTGATGTGCAATGACGTCTGTTCTGCACCGTTTTGGTATTTTGACCATATATTCCGATCCACATGAGCAAATGATCTGATTCCAATGGCTATGGATTCGTAACGGATAGGGGTATATTTTTCTAGAAGCCTATTTTATCCGATCGAGCTTCCAACATTGACAAACTCGACCATCAAGCTGGCTGATCAGAATTGTCATACAATATGACGAAAATTGTTAGAAAAATGCACCCACCTATTATACCTACCTTTGAAATTTGTAAAGCTTGTCTCTTGTCATTTAGCCCTCCAAAATGTGTATAAATAGAGGGCCTTGGATGAGTATTGAAAAAGATGGATACATTGGTAGGATATTAGCCATTGTAATAAAATTCTCTAAGTTTTCTTCTTCTTTCCTTTCTCTAGTTTTCTTTTTCTTTATTTACTTATGCTTCTTACATTTCTTTTCATTTTATTCATATCTAGTATGTATTGCTAATCATATTGTTGAGGTGATGAGGTGAAGCTCTTGGTAAATGCTAAGGTTAGTCTCTTAAACATGAGCTAAAATGAATCATCATTTATAAACACTAGTATAGATAATATTTTCTTTTGGTTTAAAATCATACTTGCAAAGTAGGGATCTTGATTCATTATTGACAATGAAAATGGCACAATAAATGCTTGGTTTCATAACCTTGATTTGTTGTAGACATATACCTTGGCATAAGGAATGCTTGGACTCTTTTTGTGAGTTTTGAGGACACCAAATGAACATAATATCATATGCTATGGACGTTGGACAATTTGGACTGAATTGCTAAACCTTCCGATTGGAATCTCCCTTATGTGTGAATTTCAATTGTGTAATAAAACAAGATTAATCTTAGCATAACACCAAGAGTGGATTCTCTAACCTCAACATCTTTTCTTATTGTTTTGTTTATATCTTGTTTAATTTCTTTTATGTTGTTTTGTTTATTTTGTTCTCTAATATCTTGTTTATCTTGTTTTGTTGTTGATTCCCTAATATCTTGTTTACTTTTTTTTCTTATATATTTATAAACTTATACTTACTAATACGCTTCCCTGTGGTTCGACCTCGGACACCCGAGAATTTATTAGTTGAACATAACCTGCACTTGGGTTTACAACTCTTAATTGAGTCTCCATCAAGTTTTTGGCGCCGTTGCCGGGGAGGCAATACTAAGTATATAAGTTTATAAGTATATTTATTTTTATTTTTATTGGCTGGTTATACCGCCTAATTTTCTATATATTTATATTTATATTGTATATTAACTTTGTTTTATTTTTATTGGCTGGTTATACCGCCTAATCTGTATATTAACTTTGTTTTATGCTTGTTTGGCGACGTGATTTTAGATCTCGTCGTTTAGTTAGATTTTATTGTGAAACTTTTTCAGGTAATCTTTCTAATACAACTCCTACCATGGCTGACAATGAAAGTGTTCATGCTGAAGATGAGAACAGACAAGTACGCACCATGCGTGACTACTTGCAACCAACTCGAAGCTCATCACCCTCTTGTTTTATTTTTCCTCTCAATGCAAACAACTCTCGTTTTAAACCAGGTATGATAGCTTTGCTTCCAAATTTCCATGGGTTAGAATCGGAAAGTGCTTACTCGTTTCTAAAAGACTTCGAAGATGTATGTGTCACCTTTAATGACCAACAATGTACAAATGAAATTGTCAAGCTAAAATTATTTCCTTTTTCTTTAAAAGACAAAGCAAAAATTTGGCTTCATAATTTAAAACCAAGGTCAATTGGCACATGGCAAGAATTACAAACTAAGTTTCTAAAGAAATTTTTCCCAGCACATAAAACTACTGCTTTGAAAAGACAGATTCAAAATTTCAATCAAAATCAAAATGAAGCATTTTTTCAGTGCTGGGAGCGTTTTAAAGATTTGTTAAGTTCTTGTCCACATCATGGTTTTGAAAAATGGCGTCTTATTAGTTTCTTTTATGAAAGTTTAACTCCCGAAACTAAACAATTTGTTGAAACAATGTGTAACGGTGAATTTCTAGAAAAAGAACCTGAAGAAGCCTTTGACTACCTAGACCATTTGGCAGATAACTCTCAAGCCTGGCACACAGATAATTCCTCTGAAAGTTCCAATAGATCTAATCTTGTTTCTAACAGAGGTAAATATCCTTTTAGTCAAGAAGATGAGATAAAAGCTAAAGTAGCTAATTTGGCTAGAAAGATTGAAGCCATGGAACTTAGAGAAGTAAAAGAAGTCAAAACGGTTAAAAATGAAGACAGTTGTGGAATTTGTGAAATCATGGGACACCCCACTTCTGAATGTCCAAACATTCCCATTCTTAAAGAAGCGTTGCATGATCAAGTAAATTCCATAAACACATTTAAAAAGCCTTTTGCTTCTTCTTACTCTGAAACGTATAACCCTGAATGGAGAAATCATCCCAACTTCAGGTGGCGGAATAATAATCATGTTCAGGTACCACAATCTCAAAAGCCGGGCAACACTTTTTCCTATCAACCTTCACGTGTACAAACCTTCGAAGAGACATTGCAAGCATTCATGCAAACACAAGCAAATGTGTATAACCAAACTTCACAGGACATCAATGAGATCAAAAACACCTTGTCCACATTGACAGCTTCATTACGCACTCAAGAAAAAGGTAAGTTACCTGCTCAACCTCAGCCTAACCCTTCTACTCAATGTCTTGTTTCTTACTCCAATGAAACTCAACAGGAAAATGCCAGTTCTATCACAACTCTTCGAAGTGGAAAGGCAACTGACAAAAATATTCCACCAAAAGACCAAGATCCTCCTTCCCCTCCGAAAAGTAATGGTAAGGATGATGGTAAGTCAGAACTTCTTGGAAATTTGGACAAAGAAAAAGGTATGCATCATGCTCCTTTTCTTCAAAGGTTGCAAACAATAAAGAATTTGAATCAAATTGCAGAAATTTATGAACTTTTCAAACAAGTTAAGATTAACATTCCTTTATTGGATGCAATCAAACAAGTTCCATCTTATGCTAAATTTTTGAAAGACATGTGCACAGTTAAAAGGAAACATAATGTACAAAAGAAAGCATTTCTGACGGAAAGTGTGAGCTCAATCATTCAGCACCTTACTCCACCAAAATTCAAAGATCCTGGATATCCAACAATCTCATGCATCATTGGAAACACTAGAATAGAACGTGCATTGCTTGATCTTGGTGCTAGTGTTAATCTTTTGCCTTTTTCTGTTTATCAACAGTTAGGTTTAGGTGAACTCAAGGAAACACCTGTTACACTTCAACTAGCTGATCGTTCTGTAAAAATTCCTCGAGGGATAGTTGAAGATGTTTTGGTTCAAATTGATAATTTTTACTTCCCTGTTGATTTTATTGTTTTGGACACACATCCTGTTTCAAATCCAAATGTTCAAATTCCTGTTATATTAGGCCGTCCATTTCTTGCAACTTCTAATGCTCTGATAAATTGCAGGAATGGTATTTTGAACATTTCTTTTGGAAATATGACTTTAGAATTAAATGTGTTCAACATTTGCAAGCAACCTGGTGATGATTCAGAAGTACATGAAGTGGATTTCATTGAAGAACTTGTTCATGAACATCTCACCACTACCACATTCCATGATCCTTTAGAAGCTTATTTAATTGAATGTGAGTTTGATAATGCTTCAGAAATTTCACACACTGATTCTTTGTTAAATTCTTTTCAGGATAAGCATTGTTGGAAACAAAAGTTTGAGGAACTTCCATCGCTCACAAATGTCACTGTACCATCAACTATTGAACCACCCAAGCTGGATTTAAAATCATTGCCATCCGAGCTAAAATATTCCTTTTTGGGTGAGAATGAAACTTTTCCAGTCATAATTTCTTCACATCTTGATGAACTACAAGAAGGTAAGTTGTTACAACTTTTGAAGATGCACAAAAATGCATTAGGATGGACCTTAGCTGACATAAAGGGAATAAGCCCATTAATCTGCACACATAATATTTATTTAGAGGAAAATGCTAAACCCTCTAGACAAATGCAACGAAGGCTTAATCCTAATATGAAAGAAGTAGTGAGAAATGAAGTCATTAAACTTTTAGATAATGGAATCATTTATCCTATCTCTGATAGCAAATGGGTAAGTCCTACTCAAGTCGTACCTAAGAAATCTGGAGTTACTGTAGTTAAAAATGAAAACAATGAATTAATTCCAACTAGGACTGTTACTGGTTGGCGCATGTGCATTGACTATAGGAAACTTAACTCAGTGACGAGGAAAGATCATTTCCCTTTGCCTTTCATGGATCAAATCTTAGAAAGAGTTGCAGGACATGAGTTTTATTGTTTTCTAGATGGATATTCTGGATATAATCAAATTGCCATTGCACTTGAGGACCAAGAGAAAACCACTTTTACATGTCCTTTTGGTACTTTTGCATATCGTAGAATGCTATTTGGATTATGTAACGCCCCTGCCACATTTCAAAGATGCATGCTTAGTATTTTTAGTGACATGATTGAACGTAATCTTGAGATTTTCATGGATGATTTTTCTGTTTCTGGTGATTCATTTGATGATTGCTTAGCCAATTTGAAAAATGTATTGATTAGGTGTGAAGAAAAAAATCTTGTTCTTAATTGGGAAAAATGTCATTTCATGGTCACTAAAGGTATTGTACTAGGTCACATTGTTTCTGCAAAAGGGATTGAGGTAGACAAGTCAAAAATTGAATTGATTGCTAATCTACCCACACCAAAGACAGTAAAGGACATTAGGTCATTCTTGGGACATGCAGGTTTTTATAGAAGATTCATAAAAGATTTTAGCACGATATCTAAACCTCTATGTAATCTTTTAATGAAAGACACTGCATTTGAATGGACTAAAGATTGTGAAGATGCTTTTGAAAAACTCAAAAATATGCTCACTACTGCTCCTATTATGAGATCTCCTGATTGGTCTTTACCATTTGAAATAATGTGTGATGCTAGTGACTATGCTGTTGGTGCTGTGTTAGGACAAAGGAAAGATAATAAACCACATGTAATTTACTATGCAAGTAAATCTTTAAATAGAGCCCAAATGAATTATTCCACTACAGAAAAGGAATTACTTGCAGTTGTTTTTGCATTGGATAAATTCAAATCTTACCTTGTTGGATCATCAATTGTTGTCTTTAGTGATCATGCAGCTTTAAAATATCTTCTCTCTAAGAAGGATGCAAAACCTAGGTTGCTGAGGTGGATCCTTTTGCTGCAAGAATTTGACATCACCATTCGAGATAAAAAAGGAGTAGAAAATGTGGTGGCTGATCATTTATCAAGACTTGTTTGTGATGAATCTTTTGGAACCTCACCAATAAATGATACTTTTCCTGATGAACAACTTCTAATTGTCTCCACGACACCTTGGTTTGCTGACATTGCTAATTTTCTTGCTACAGGAAAAATTCCTTCTCAATGGAGCCCCCAAGATAAAAGGAAGTTTCTGAATGAGGTAAAGAAGTTCTATTGGGATGACCCTTACTTGTTCAAATATTGTCCTGATCAGATTTTTCGAAGATGCATTCCCGACAATGAGGTAAGTAGTGTAATTAAGTTTTGTCATTCTGAGGCATGTGGTGGTCATTTTTCATCAAAGAAAACTGCTGCAAAAATTTTACAGTGTGGATTTTACTGGCCAACTTTATTCAAAGATGCACATAATTTTTGCAAGTCATGTGAAAGTTGTCAAAAATTAGGTTCCATTTCGAAAAGAAACATGATGCCTTTGAACCCAATTCTTGTAATTGAAATTTTTGACTGTTGGGGTATTGATTTCATGGGACCATTTCCACCATCTTTTGGTTTCTTATACATTTTAGTTGCAATAGATTATGTTTCAAAGTGGATAGAGGCAATTCCATGTCGAAATAATGATCACAAAACAGTGATTAAATTTTTAAAAGAAAATATTTTGAGTCGATTTGGAATTCCTCGATCTATCATAAGTGATGGGGGAACACATTTTTGCAACAAGGTTTTTGAAACATTAATGAAGAAATATGCCATTACACACAAAGTTGCAACCCCTTATCACCCGCAGACAAATGGACAGGTAGAATTAGCAAATAGGGAGATTAAACAAATTTTGGAAAAGACGGTTAATCCAAATCGCAAAGATTGGTCCCTTAGACTTAACGATGCATTATGGGCCTATCGAACAGCTTTTAAAACAGCATTGGGCATGTCTCCTTATAGGCTAGTTTATGGAAAACCTTGTCATTTACCTGTGGAACTTGAGCATAAAGCATATTGGGCCATTAAAATGTTCAACTCAAACCTTGATGACGCTTCTAATTTACGGAAATTACAAATAAATGAACTTGAGGAACTCAGAAATGATGCATATGAGAATTCTAAAATTCATAAAGAAAGAACTAAAGCCTTTCATGACAAGTTAATTTCAAGAAAAATATTTGATGTTGGGCAAAAAGTTCTACTTTATAATTCTAGACTTCACATATTTCCTGGTAAGTTGAGATCAAGATGGACTGGCCCATTTGTGGTTAAGCATGTGTATCATTATGGAGCAGTTGACATTGAGAATCCTCAAAATGGTAACGTATTCAAGGTAAATGGACAAAGACTCAAACTCTTTTTGGAAAATCATGTTACTCAAGAAGAGGTTGTTTTTCTTTCTGATCCTTGTTTTGAAAATAACTAGATGTAAATATAATTTTTACTAATCTTCAACAAAAAAAAAAAAAAAAATTGTTGTGTTTTAAGACATTTAGAAGTATTCATTCTGAACAAGGTCTGAGTAAGGGAGACTTGAGACATACCTTGTCAGTTTGATTTTAACCTTTTTATGTTTACTTGTTAATTTTTGTTTAGTATTTTAGGATTATTTAGGTTGCATGAGTTTGTTTTGTTTTGAGTCTTAGTTGTTCCTATTCTTATGTTATTAGTTCTTTTCTCTTACACATGATTCTTTCATTTGGGTTAATAGACTTACATTGAGGACAATGTAAGAATTAAGTGTGGGGGGAATGATTTAGGATTTCTTTTATTTTTGTCTACTATTTTTTTATGAGTCTTTATTATTATTATTATTATTATTATTATTTTTAGTGTGTTTTAGTTCTTTTTTAATACAATGATGAGATATGAATTGCATAAGTCTAAAACAGATTTATTAGTGAGAAGATTTTCATGAGAATTGAGCTTGATGTCAACCTTTTTATGAGCCAATGTTAATATGATATGTTGATTGAGAAAGAAGCATGTTTAGACTTAATCTGACTTGTATAATCATCCTTGTGAGTTTTTGAGCCTATAATGATTGATGCATTATACAAATCAATCTAATTTCTTTCTTGAGTGCTCTTATGATTACATGATTCTCTAGAACTTGCTTTAAACTGTTTGAGACTATATTGATACATGTGACAACATGAATATGATAGAGGCATTAGGATTATAACCAGAGCCAAACAGCCATCCATTATTAATGTTCTAAGAGAACATCCCCACTAGTGAGCCAATTTGAGCCTACATTAAATATGCTATTTTATTGGTAACCAGAACTTACACCTAGCCTAAATATACTTATATCCTTACCCTTGTTCTAAAGATGGATTATATATTTTGAGACATATTGCAAAAACAAGGGATACTTTTTGAAAATTTGGGTTAGAACGAAAGATAAGTGTGGGGGAGGAGAGAGGCAAAAGTCAAGAGAAAAAGAAAGGGATCATTGTCAAATACATTCCCATATTAAAAAAAAAAAAATCTTCTCTTGAACTTCTAGTTAAAGTAAAGAAAAAGATGTTACAAAGTTGGTTAGAATGAAGCAAAGACTCAACATGAATATTTAGCCTATGTTATTATGTGCTTTATAAGAGTTTTGAGAAGTTTTATTTGTATGATCTTATTATGTCTCTAAACTCTATGAACTCTTTGGAACCTTTGTGATATCTTTATCCTTTTGTTCTTTAACTACATTATAACCCTTTGGCCCCATTACAACCTTGAAAAAAGACCTCTTGATTTATGAAGTTGTATGATCTAAATAGTGGAGAATAGGTGGACAAGCAAGCATATGGTAGAACTGTTTTCATGAGATTGATTGAGTGTAAACACTTTACCACTACTTTAAAGAGTGAAAATCATGAGAGTATAGTGAGAAGTTGAGATTAAGTTGAATATGCACTATTTTGATTGAAATATGTTATGTTAATATTGGCTTAACTCATTTATTTACATTCAAGCATGAATTTTTGTGAAATTCTTTGAGCTATTGATTAGTTTATAAGACTTGTTCAAAGATTGTCTCTAATTTATATTGAAAGGATTAGGAGTAAATATTTTTAGTGTATGTAGTTTACTTATATTTTAGTTTTTCAATGTTTGTGGGTATCGTTCTAGCAAACCCTCACGAGACTAAACTCGTCCACTAGGGACACCTAGGGGTTTAAAGGCTTGTGTCACATGCTAAGTGCCACCGTGATTTCCAACGAAAATGGATTAGATTAGATTTTCTTATTTTATTTTTATTGAGTCGTTGCTAGGGACTAGCAACAATCTAAGTGTGGGGGTGTGATAACTCGTATAATTATATAGTTCTTAGTTATGTTTTATTATTTTTTTGTGTCAAATACGAGTTATTATTGCTTAGTCTAATTGTGTTTATGATATTTTATATTTTTATGTAATTTGGTGTTTTTCACGAGTTTCTTTGAGTGATTTCAGATTACTAGGTTAAATCAAGAATTAAGGGCAAATCCAATTCAGTTCCAGTTCCGAGACCTTTTGCCATATCAGCTATATCTAGAGTTTCACTGAAGCAATAAGGCTGAAATTTTAACCGTGCATAGTTAAGAGGCATATCTATCTTTTTAATGTTTTACACTTCTTGAAACGGAGTCGTTTTCCCTACCGAAATCAACCATCAAGTTGGCTGATGTGCAATGACGTCTGTTCTGTACCGTTGTGGTATTTTGACCATATCTTCCGATCCACATGAGCAAATGATCTGATTCCAACGGCTATGGATTCGTAACTGATAGGGGTATATTTTTCTAGAAGCCCATTTTATCAGATCGAGCCTCCAACATTGACAAACTCGACCATCAAGCTGGCTGATCAGAATTGTCATACAATATGACGAAAATTGTTAGAAAAATGCACCCACCTATTATACCTACCTTTGAAATTTGTAAAGCTTGTCTCTTGTCATTTAGCCCTCCAAAATGTGTATAAATAGAGGGCCTTGGATGAGTATTGAAAAAGATGGATACATTGGTAGGATATTAGCCATTGTAATAAAATTCTCTAAGTTTTCTTCTTCTTTCCTTTCTCTAGTTTTCTTTTTCTTTATTTACTTATGCTTCTTACATTTCTTTTCATTTTATTCATATCTAGTATGTATTGCTAATCATATTGTTGAGGTGATGAGGTGAAGCTCTTGGTAAATGCTAAGGTTAGTCTCTTAAACATGAGCTAAAATGAATCATCATTTATAAACACTAGTATAGATAATATTTTCTTTTGGTTTTTAAATCATACTTGCAAAGTAGGGATCTTGATTCATTATTGACAATGAAAATGGCACAATAAATGCTTGGTTTCATAACCTTGATTTGTTGTAGACATATACCTTGGCATAAGGAATGCTTGGACTCTTTTTGTGAGTTTTGAGGACACCAAATGAACATAATATCATATGCTATGGACGTTGGACAATTTGGACTGAATTGCTAAACCTTCCGATTGGAATCTCCCTTATGTGTGAATTTCAATTGTGTAATAAAACAAGATTAATCTTAGCATAACACCAAGAGTGGATTCTCTAACCTCAACATCTTTTCTTATTGTTTTGTTTATATCTTGTTTAATTTCTTTTATGTTGTTTTGTTTATTTTGTTCTCTAATATCTTGTTTATCTTGTTTTGTTGTTGATTCCCTAATATCTTGTTTACTTTTTTTTCTTATATATTTATAAACTTATACTTACTAATACGCTTCCCTGTGGTTCGACCTCGGACACCCGAGAATTTATTACTTGAACATAACCTGCACTTGGGTTTACAACTCTTAATTGAGTCTCCATCACTTGTCAAAAAGCCTTGATATGGAAACTAAAAGAATGTTGAATTTGCTTGGTTCTCAATGAATTCATGATTTATAAAACCTGTTCCATTTGTGAGCCTAGAAAGGACATACATTTTTGTTGTGAAGTTTTCCTGGAAAAGCCAGAATCTTGTTATACCAAGCCTTGCCAATCCAGTTGAAAAAACCCAGATTAATACTTAGAGAATTTTCTAACAGTGATCATCAGTCATCAAAAGATTTGTACATCATACACTGTGGAGTTAAAAATTTTGGCTTAGAAGTTTTCCTTAAATAAGCAAAATTGTTTTTCAAAAAGGGAAAATAAAAATATTTTTGAAATACCCATTTTTGATGTTGACATGAGACAAGGATTTTTCTAACCCAAAGATATAGAACTGCCAGGATAGGTCCTGACTTCCAGATATGAGAAGAAGATATCGAACACGGTTCAGATCTCTGTTGATGAAAGTTTGAAAAACTATTGGGGCAAAGAGAATAGCCAAAATGAATTGAAGATATACTCTGATTTGAAGAGGAAAAATGAATTTGAAAGGCTAAGCCAAAGTCTAGAAGAACAACCGGGGGCATTTGCATCACTCATGAACACTCATCTCTCTATCAAGCTTTTACATCTGCACAGTGTCGGCAAGCATTTGCATCATTCATGGGTATCTGCATTGGCATTATTCCATAAGCATCTGCATTTTACCTTTACATTTACAATTCTTCATGGAATTCGTATTTGTGTCATCTCAAACAATTGCATCATTTCTAGAATCATTGCATTTTCGTTAATGTGTGGTAATTATAGTTACACCATTCATAAACCAGTTACATAACACAATTAGTAGGGGCATCTGCATCATGAAACATGGGCATCAATCCAAGTCATTTACATTTGCATTAAAGACATTTGCACCAGTTTAAGTCATTTCGTATCTTATTCAACAAATGCATTTGCATCAAAAAGCATTCGCATCTTCTCAAAATCTTTAGGTTAATTTTCAACAATTCTTCAGCACCATTCTTAAGACCTCCGGGCATCATTTTTAAAGTCGCATACAGCGCATTTCTTCCAAATCACGGGTAAGGCCTCCGGGCACCATTCTTAAGACCTCCGGGCATCATTTTTAAAGTCGCATACAGCGCATTTCTTCCAAATTATGGGTAAGGCCTCCGGGCACCATTCTTAAGACCTCCGGGCATCATTTTTAAAGTCGCATACAGCGCATTTTTTTCAAATCACAGGTAGGACCTCCGGGCATCATTTTTAAAGTCGCATACAGCGAATTTCTTCCAAATTATGGGTAAGGCCTCCGGGCACAATTCTTAAGACCTCCGGGCATCATTTTTAAAGTCGCATACAGCGCATTTCTTCCAAATTATGGGTAAGGCCTCCGGGCACCATTCTTAAGACCTCCGGGCATCATTTTTAAAGTCGCATACAGCGCATTTCTTCCAAATCACGGGTAAGGCCTCCGGGCACCATTCTTAAGACCTCCGGGCATCATTTTTAAAGTCGCATACAGCGCATTTTTTTCAAATCACAGGTAAGGCCTCCGGGCACCATTCTTAAGACCTCCGGGCATCATTTTTAAAGTCGCATACAGCGCATAATTTTTCAAATCACAGGTAAGACCTCCGGGCAACATCTTTAAGACCTCCGGGCATAACTTTTTTTCAGGGGTAAGGCCTATGGGCACCATTTTTAAGACCTCCGGGCATAATTTTTCAAATCACAGGTAAGACCTCCGGGCAACATCTTTAAGACCTCCGGGCATAACTTTTTTCAGGGGTAAGGCCGCCGGGCACCAATTGGTAAGACCTCCGGGCACCAGTTTTTTAAGACCTCCGGGCACCAATTTTAAAGACCTTCGGGCATAAATTTTTCTTTTGAAAATCGAATTCGTTTTCTTAAGACGAATCGAGCCTTGTTTAGGCAGGGAATTCAATTTAAGGACAAAATCTTCAATTTATTGTTTAAAAAAAATTAATAAATAAATAAAAAAAAAATTGAAAAATTGAAAAAGAGAAAAAAAATAGAAAAAAGAAAAAAAAAGTAGAAAATGAAAAATGAAAAATGAAAAAAATAAAAAAAAATAGAAAATGAAAAAAAAAATGAAAAATGAAAATGAAAAAGAAACCCCTTTCCCTTTCCTTCACATGTGATTTCACTGACCGTACAAAATTAGTGTTGGTTTATCTTTGCCTGATTCCTGATTCTCAGCAATAGCCAAAGAGGGGCAGCTGTAGACACCTAATTTTGTCCGGACCACTAAACATGTATGTTTTCTTCCCATATTGATGTTTCCGAGTATAAAAAGACTGTTTTCATCCTACAGGTGGTACTCCGAGACTTAGTTTAAGAGGGCGAGCACAAAAAGACAAACTTGAAAAAAAGTCAACCCCGAAAAAGTCAACCCTAAAAAGTCAACTACTGAAAAAGTCAACCCACTTTCAAAATCAAGATTTTAAGTTCAATTGAAAAATGGCGAAAGAATTTTGATAATCTGAGGTCTACATTGAAAGATATGGAGTTCGGAAGTTGGGATTTGGAGATTCAATAGAAAAGAAACCCTAATCCAAGAAATTTGGGGAAAAATGCTTAAACGATCAAACTGGTCGAAATTGAAGGTTCCAAATGAAAGATAAGCACTGACTACGGGTAATGGAGAAGTCACTTGCAAGAAAAACCGAAAGAAAAGTCAATCCGGGAGAAAACAAAGAATTAGGGTTTCTAGTGGATTTCGGTGAAATCGGGAAGAATCACAGAAATGGCCCGACTTGGTAAGACCAAAGCCCCCAATAGATGAAGAATGGTTAAAAAGGATGGCCCAAGGCTCAGATTGAAGAAAATCTGAAAATCGGATTTGTTTTGAGCAAAACCGGGGTTCGGAGGTAAAAGGGCAAAATTGGAAAAATTTGGGAAAAATAGCAAATGGACTCCGAAAATTATGGAAAATTTTTCAATCTCATTATTAAATAATTTGAAGGAGATTGGCGAAAGAAAATCTTGATTCCGAGTTCGTTTGCAAAATGGCCAAATCCCGGGCTTCTTATGCTGTAATTCAAAAAGATAAATCCTGGAAAAATAGCAAATGGACTCCAAAAATTCTGAAATTTGGCAAATCTCTTTTTTAAATTATTTGGAAGAGATTGGCGAAAGAAAATCTTGATTCCGAGTTCGTTTGCAAAATGGCCAAATCCCGGGCCTCCTATGCAGTAATTCAAGCCGATAAATCCCGAAAAAATACCAAATGAGCTCCAAAAATTATGAAAACTTCCAGATCACACTTTTTAATTATTTTGAAGAGATTGGTGAAGAAAAATCTTGATTTGGAGCTCGTTTAAAAAATGGTAAAAAGTAGGGGCATAAAAGGACATTTTGGGAAGAAAAAATCCAAATAAATAGCAAACGGACTCGGATAATTTTGAAAACTTCCAGAACTCAATATTTTATTATTTTGGAAGTATTAAAAAAAGAAAAATTGAATTTGGAGCCCGTTTGATATTTATTTTGCATCCGGGGGGCAAAATGGTCGTTTCACCCAAGCAACCGAAAAGGGCTTCTTTGGGCCTTTCAAAAATCAGAGCTGGGCTGGAAAAGAGAAGTGCTGGCCTGCCCAAGCCCAAAGGAAGGAGGAAGCTTAGGATTTTTTCAATCAAGTGATTAAAAATCAAGAGTTAAGTTAGAGATTTTCATTTTTGAGCCTAAGTCCCAATCCCATATCCCTTTGTAATGTCAAGCCAAGGAGGTGCTCACCTTATAAATAAGGAGTCTTGGCCTTTGGTTGAGATCACCCACTACCCCTTGTGAGATAGTCTATACACTTGTATTAGGATTATCCGGGTGGTGAGTCATAGTGTTTTTGTTGAGAGGGTTTGTAGCTTAATCCGTTCAAAAGCTACTCTGAGGGTTTGTAGCTTAATCCGTTCAAAAGCTACTCTGAGGGTTTGTAGCTTAATCCGTTCAAAAGCTACTCTGAGGGTTTATAGCTTAATCCGTTCAAAAGCTACTTGGTGAGTTTTCATTTTAAAATAATGTTTCTTATTCTTCCTTCATTTCCTTTCTTAAGTATATTTTTCTTACATTTTGTTTTTACAATAAACTCACCATGGCCAAATGGCCTACATTATTTATTTTAAGTTGTTATTTTTGATTCATTTTACCATATTGTTTATGCTATTTTCTTCATTTTTGATGTTTTAAATATTATGTTATTTCATGTTCTTAAGTTATATTTAATTTGGTTGCTTTGTTTGTTGCCATTTATGTCTTAGATATCATGTTTTTACATTTTTAATTTTCTGTTTTCATGTTGTTTAAATTTGAGCATGTTTTAGAGTTAGCATATTAAGTGTTTGTGAAAATGCTTGTGTGATTCTTTGCATGATTCTTGTTTTATATCTTAGTAAGCATGTTTTAGATTTGGTATATTAGGTGTTTGTGAAAATGCTTGTGTGATTTTTGTGTTATGACTTAGTTTTTCATGCTAGCATACCAAGTGTTTGTGAAAATGCCATGCTTGTTGAAGCTTGGGGCCATTTGGCTACTCCATGTGTTTTGCATTGTGTGTTGTATTTTTGTCATGCTAGTTGTTAGGTTTTTGCATTTGCATGATATTTGGTTGGATTTTTGAATTAAGCATGCCTTGTGTTTGTGAAAATGCCATGCATGTCTTAGGTCTAGGTTACATTAAATGTCATGCAAGTTCATGTTAGGTCTAGGCCATATTATTTGTGTCATGCATTTTCCTTACATTTAGGTTTAGATCCATGCATTTCATGCATTATGTTTGCTGCATTGTTTCATGCATTTCATGTTCATGCCACTTGAATAATGACTTGAGCCAATTAATGGTTCAAGGTCATGCTCTCTTGAGCACACTTGTGGAAAATTAAGTTTGTCAAATTGATTATTCTACCTTTGTGATTTTTTTTTATTTAGCCAATTTTTATCTAACTTTCAAAAAGTCTTAGCTATTGTTTGCAAGTCATTCTATGAGTTTCAAATATTTTTATTTTGATTTTTAAATGATTTTATCAAAGACAAAAAATGTGTTGACAAAGCAGTTTTTTTTTTCCACCCAAAAACTCGTACATCTCCGATTTTTCTGGGAATTCATCTTTGATCAGAAAATTCAGGCGATTTTTTCCCGTGTATTTTTACATGTCCTGAGTCTCCAATAATTTTTTTAGAATTTTTGGAATTTTTAAAAATAGGGTAAAAAATCGTGGATTAAAACTGGACAGTGGAGTCAGAATTGATTTTAAAGAAAAACAAAGCAGTTTTTTTCTCCTCCAAAAACTCGTACATCTCCGATTTTTCTGGGAATTCATCTTTGATCAGAAAATTAAGGCGATTTTTTCCCGTGTATTTTTACATGTCCTGAGTCTCCAATAATGCTTTCAGAATTTTTGGAATTTTTAAAAATAGGGTAAAAAATCGTGGATTAAAACTGGACAGTGGAGTCAGAATTGATTTTAAAGAAAAACAAATCAGTTTTTTTCTCCTCCAAAAACTCGTACATCTCCGATTTTTCTGGGAATTCATCTTTGATCAGAAAATTAAGGCGATTTTTTCCCGTGTATTTTTACATGTCCTGAGTCTCCAATAATTTTTTCAGAATTTTTGGAATTTTTAAAAATAGGGTAAAAAAATCGTGGATTAAAACTGGACAGTGGAGTCAGAATTGAATTTAAAGAAAAACCAATTTTCTGATTTGGTTAATTTACTTAGAGTGGGCTGATTAGGAGGGTTAGCTACTGACTTAGGGTAATTTCTAAGCCTTTTTAAACTCTAAAAATGGTTTTTAAAGTCCCGGGTTAAGGGTAGTCAAGTCCGGATTTTTAAACTTAGGAAACTAGAGCCATTTAAAAAAAAGGATTTAGCCCAGTTTTTATTTTTAATTCAAGCTTTTCAAAATTGTTTTCAAACAATCACAAAGTATTTTGGTTTTAGAATATTTAATTTGACATATTTTCCTAAGGTAGCCGGATATCTTTTTAGATATACGGATTTCCTTAATTAAAGGAAAAAATACATTTCATGCATTGCATTTTTATATTCATGCATTTTATATAATATGTGATTCTTGCCATAATAATTTCTATGTGTCATGACATTTAGGTTGCATTATATTATTTAGATTTTGCTATGTCATTTTATTTATGTCATACCTATACATATTCATTTCTTTTAAATGTTTTCAAAAAAGATAATGGTTTTCAATAAAAATAAAGCTATTCCCGAGTTAAAATAATTCATGAGTTCTCTACCGGGTTTGCTGGAGGGAATTTCATCAATTATCATTAATAAAGGAATATCTTTCTTTCAAAAAAAAGAGAATGATTCGGAAAGTTTTCCAAAACTAATAAAAATTTCTATATTTTGCCACGTTTGTTGGGGAATATAGGAAAATTTTGAATTTATAAATTCCGGATCATTTTCAATAAAAAATGGAATTATTTTTCTTTAAATTGGGAATTAATTTGAAATACTAAATTTAAAACCAACTTTTACCGAGACTTGAGATAACACACGATTAATAAGGTACCGATTTATACGGGCGTTGTGGGGGTGCTAATCCTTCCCCGCACGTAACCGACTCCCGAACCCGCTTCTTTGATTTCTCTGGTTTAAAACGCAGACTTGAAATTGGTTTTTAAAATGTTTTAATTAATTTTTAAAATATTTTATAAAACCGGTTTTAATAGGTGGCCGATCACACCTAGCTAAAAAAGATTGGTGGCGACTCCATGTCTTTTTTAAGGTCATTTTCAAAACCTTCATTTGTAGAGGAATTAAGTCGACTTTTCCTCGGTTTTTTTTTTTAAATGTCACGCTTAACGAATAATAAAAGTCTTGCGATGAGACTCGTCGTTATTTTTTTAGGTTGCGACAGGTAAAATTGCACTTTAGCCCCCCAAATTTTATTAAATAGCAAACGGACTCCAAATATAGATTTTATTTTTTAAATACTTCCTAACTAATATAAAATTGAGTTCTGGAAGTTTTCATATTTTTCCGAGCCCATTTGCTATTTTGCCCGGATTTATCTTCCAAAATTGCCCTTAGTAGACCCGAACTTTTACCATTTTTCAAATAAGCTCCGATTCCAGATTTTTCTTCGCCAATCTCTTCCAAATAATTTAAAATTGAGGTAGGGAAGTTTTCATAATTTTACGAGCTCATTTGCTATTTTTCCCGGATTTATCTTCTAGAATTTCAGCTTAGTGGGCCCGAAATTTGCCATTTTGCAAACGAGCTCCGATTCTATATTTTTCTTTGCCAATCTCTTCCAAATAATTTAAAATACAGATTTGGAAGTTTTCATAATTTTTCGAGCTCATTTGCAATTTTTTCGGGATTTATCTTCTGGAATTTCAACTTAGAGGGCCCGAAATTTGCCATTTTGCAAACGAGCTCCTTTTCTGGATTTTTCTTCTTCGATCTCTTCGAAATGACATAATATTGAGATCTTGAAGTTTTGGTAATTTTCCGAGATCATTTTCTATTTTTCCTAGATTTTCCAAGTTTGCCCTCTAACCTCCGAAGCCTCGGTTTTACTCAAAACAAGTCTGATTTCTAGATTTTCTTTTTCCAGGCCTTTGTAATATATTGAATTGGAGCTGATTCGAAAATGCCCAATTTTTACACTCAAATTCCCCTCCGATTTGATTTTTCCTTTTTCTAATATCGAGAATTTCCTCGTTTTTTTCGTTTTTCCTCCAATCAGCTTTTTTCTCGGAATTACTTCAAACTGAGCCTTGGGCTATCTTCATTTACCCACTATTCATCAATTAGGGGCTTTAATTTTACCGAATCGGGCCATTTTTGCAATTTTCCCCAATTTTGCTAAAAATTCACTAAAAATCCTAATTTTCGATTTTCTTTCGAATTGACTCTTCCTTTGGTTTTGCTTCCAAATGGCCTCTCCAATACCCGTAGTCATTGATTATATTCCATTCGAAACCTCCAATTTCGACCAATTTGATCGTTTAAGTACTTTTCCCCAAATTTACCGAACTAGTGTTTCCTTTCCACTGAATCTCCGTAACCTATCTTCCGTACTCCATATCTCTCGTTGTAGACCTCAGATTACCAAAATTCTTTCACCATTGTTCAATTAAACCTTGGATCTTGATTTTGAATGAGGGTTGACTTTTTAGTGGTTGACTTTTTGAGGTTGACTTTTTCCAAATTGACTTTTCATGCTTGCTTTCTTAAACTAAGTCTAGGAATACCACCTACAGGATGAGAAGAGACTTTTTGCTTTCTAAAATATCATTAGAAAGAAAATTACCTGATTTAGGGGTCCGGACAAAATTATGTGTCTACACTTAACCAATGGGGTGATTGCTTAATGAGGAAGGAGCCAATAGCATTGCTAGTTGGTGAGCAAAATAGGAAGGGGGACCATGAAAGAGGAGACCACTTGGACATGAAAAAACAAAGATGATACCTTTGGCCTAAGGGAGGGGCATTCGGCCAAGCTAAAGCGGGGAGGCTACAGTCCCCTCATTTCATTCATCAATTCTTGAAAAAAATCACTAAGAAAGAGAGAAAAGAATAAAGGGAAAAAAAAAGGAGAAAAGGTGGGAGCTTTTCTTGAAAAGTTTAGTTAAGGTATAAATTCTCTTCT
This sequence comes from Fremontodendron californicum, assembly GCA_030761205.1. Taxonomy (NCBI): domain Eukaryota; kingdom Viridiplantae; phylum Streptophyta; class Magnoliopsida; order Malvales; family Malvaceae; genus Fremontodendron; species Fremontodendron californicum. Next base: position 8,816,576 of record JAULJL010000032.1, read on the forward strand.
CTTTCAATAGTTTTTCATTTTTCAAGCTTACTTTCTTCTTCTCCTTCTCCATGTTATTAATTTATTCCTTTTAAAAAAAAAGAATGATGAAGTTATGAGCTTGATGATCTTAGAGTTTTCTAAGTGATGGTTAGGCCGGATTAGCAATCCATGTGGCCAACCTTGAGTCAACTTCTTATTTTGTTAAAAATGACCATCTATGATATTGCTATTCTATGAATGTATGGTTTGCATAATTAACATGATTTACAATCAATTTATTATAACATGACAAAATTTAAATGACATAGCCAAAAGAATAAATGACATGAAATATGAGTGACATGACGTAAGAATGAATGTCATATGAATGAAATCGACATGGAAAACAAAATAACATGGCATATGAATGACATGGGACATGAATGACTATCATGTGAATGAAATCGACATGTCAAACAAAATGACATGGCATATAAATGACATGGAACATGAATGAATGTCATGTGAATGAAATCGACATGGCAAACAAAATGAATGATATGGCATAAACTAAATGACATGGCATAAGGATGAATGTCATATGAATGAAATCGCATGGCAAACAAAATGACATGGAATATGAATGACATGGCATAAGAATGACTGTCATGTGAATGAAATTGACATGGCAAACAAAATGGCATGGCACATGAATGAATGTCATGTGAATGAAATCGACATGGCAAACAAAATGAATGACGTGGCATAAACTAAATGACATGGCATAAGGATGAATGTCATGTGAATGAAATCGACATGGCAAACAAAATGACATGGCATATGAATGACATGGCATAAGAATGAATGTCATGTAAATGAAATCAATATAGAAACTAAAATGACATGGCATAAACTAAATGACATGGCATAAGTTTCATAGCATGAGATTGAATTTATTTGAGAATGACTTGGAATTTATTAACACCAAAATCTTTTCATGTTCCCCGACAAACGTGGCAAAATATAAAAAAATTTATTTATTTCGAAATTCTTCGAATCACCTTTTTTTAGAAAAAGGGTATTCCTTTGTTAATACTAATGAATGATATCCTCCTCGGCAGACCCAGCAGAGAAGATCATGAATTATTTAAACTCGAGAATATTGTCTTATTCATTAAAATACTATGAATATGCAAATTGACAATAATGCATGCATGATTACCAAAACATGATAAGCAATTTCATTGTGATGTGGAAGATGAAATAATGACATGGCATAAGGATGACATGGCATACAAATGGCATAGCATGATAAGGAATGTCATGTGAATGAAATCGATATGGCAAACATAATGACATGGCAAACCAAATGACATGGCATGAGAATGTTGTGTCATGAAAGTAGAACGACATGAATGAAATGTCATGGTGACCGAATGGTCATGGTAATGGCATGAATGGCATGACATGCTTAATCATGGTATGAAATGAGCTCAAACACTAAATGACATGGCAAATGACATGCTATATAAATGATATGGTATAAATGACATAGATCATAAATAAAATGTCATGGTGGCCGAATGGCATGTAGATGGCATATGGATGATCGAAATGCAAGGAGATGGCATATGAATAGCCAAATGCATGGTGATGGCATGTGAATGGCCGAATGACATGATGATGATATGGCATGAGTGGTATGGCATAGGTGACATGGCGTAAAATGATGACATGTCATGAAAAGAAGCTAGACTCTAAATGACATAGAAAATGACATGTTATATGGGTGATATGGCATAGGTGACATGGCATGAAATGATGACATGGCATGAAAAAAACCTAGACTTTAAATGACATGGAAAATGACATGTTATATGGGTGACATGGCATAGGTGACATGGCATGAAATGATGCCATGCATGAAAAGAACCTAGACTTTAAATGACATGGAAAATGAAATGGCATGAAAATGACATGTTATAATGGATGACATAGCCGAAAATGACCTAGACTCTAAATACCATGGCAAAAATCATAAAAATGAATTAACCACTAGAATGACATAGACATGGCCGAAAATGACCTATTCTAAGATGACATGGAAAATGACATGTTATATGGATGACATGACATAGGTGACATGGCATAAAATGATGACATGGCATGAAAAGAACCTAGACTTTAAATGACATGGAAAATTAGATGGTATGAAAATGATATGTTAGAATGGATGACATGGTATAGGTGACATGGCATGAAAAGAACCTATACCTTAAATGACATGTTATATGGGTGACATGGCATGAAATGATGGTATGGCATGAAAAGAACCTAGACTTTAAATGGCATAGAAAATGAAATGGCATGAAAATGACATGTTATAATGGATGACATAGCCGAAAATGACCTAGACTCTAAATACCATGGAAAAAATCATAAAAATGACTTAACCTCTAAAATGACATAGACATGGCTGAAAATAACATATTCTAAGATGACATGGCTACATGACCTAAGATGCATGACATGGCTAAATGACCTAAGATGCTTGACATAATCAAATATGATTCAAGGTATGGCATGAACTAAAATACATGGGCTGGCCGAATGGTGTAGGAAGCTAATAAGACATGAAAATGGTACAAAAACTAATAAAGCATGAAGATAATGCAAAGAAACATGACCAAAGATGCATAGACAAGCATGGAAGTAAATAAAAAATAAGTAAACAAAGAACAAGGAAAATGAGCTCTATGGTTGGTACAATGGGCATAGCCTTCCCCTAACCATGATCACTTGATTTTTATCAAGATCATGAAGCCTTTCCAACTCAAAAATCAGAAAATAAACCAAGCAAACTAAAAAAAATGGAGGTGAGCTTCATGGTTGGTACAATGGGCATAGCCATCCCCTAACCATGATCACTTGATTTTCATCAAGATCATGAAACCTTTCAACCTCTTTTACTTCATTTATTCTTTAAAAACATAACATAAAAAGAAATATAAACCCTCCACAATCATGTTTCCCACATCAAACATGCAAAACAAAAAAAATCAAGGCAAGCATAAGCTTGTATTCGGCCATGGTGAAAAAATTTGTAAACATTGTTTTCTATGATTTTTTTTTTTTTTATGAAAAGGAAAAGATGGAAGATTAAAAACATTTCAAAACCTTTATTTTTTACAATAAAAGGAGGTAGAAATCACATAGAAAACAAAGAACAAAACATAAGAAAGAAGAAGAAATAATGCAAGAGAGAAGGAGGAATGGCTACCTTCCTAGCATTCCTTAGTTAACTCTCTCTTCCTTTCTTTCAAATTTTTTTTCTCCTCTTTAGCTACTGCCTCTCTTGCCAAAATGACCAGCCAACTTAAGGGGAAAAAAAATCCTTCCCCTTCCTTTCTTCCTTGGCCAAATGGCCTATCAACCCTTGGATGAGATGTGCTCATCTTTTCTCCCACAGTCTAGGCCATTGGATGCGGATATTTTCATGACAATAAAAATGGCATCTTGCCATTTGATCTTGGCCATTGAAGGATGTACTCATCTTTTTACAAAGCAACTAGGCCATTAGATGGACAAGAACACTTTAAAGATAGTAAAAATGACAATTTGCCAATTGATAGTGACCATTGGATGAAATTGATCAACTCTCATCCCTCTCCCATTGATCTGGCCAGCCAAGGGCCTGGAATATTCCAGAAACCCCTTCATTTTTTCATTTTTTTAATTTTGCAAATTGGCCCTTTTCGGTTTCTTCGATAAAATTACCTTTTAGCCCCTAAACTTAATTTAATTGCAAATGGACCCCAATTTTGGATTTGTCTTTTCCAACTCATCCCATCCAATATAAAACTTGGTTCTGGAGGTTTTCACATTTTTTTGAGCTCATTCTCTATTTTTCCCTGATTTATTTTTATCGTTTCGGTTTAGTGCCTCCCAGATTTAGCCTTTTTCATTTGAGCTCTGATTCCAGATTTTTCTTCACCAATACTTTCGAAAAATTATAAAACTCGAATCTGGAAGTTTTCATAATTTTACGAGCTCGTTTTCTATTTTTCCCGAAATTATATTTTGGAATTTCGGGTTAGTGCACCCGAACTTTTCCTTTTTTCAAATGAACTCCGATTCTGGATTTTCTTTCTCCAATCTCTTCCAAAAAATATAAAACTAAGATCTGGAAGTTTTCATATTTTTTCGAGATCGTTTGCTATTTTTCCCAGAATTTTCTTTTGGATTTTCTAATATTCCCTTTTAACCTCCAAAACCTCGGTTTTACTCAGAACGGGTCCAATTTCCTGAATTTTTTTTCCACTGCATTTATCATATATTGAATTTGAGTTGGTCGAAAAACGCCCAATTTTTACGATCAAATTCCCCTCCAATTTAGTTTTCTATTTTTAATACCAAGAATTTTCTCGTTTTTTCGCTTTTCTTCTAACCAGTTCTTCCTTGGGATCCACTTCAAACTGGACTTGGGATATTTTTGTTTATTTATCCTTTATCAACTGGGGGCTTCAATTTCACCGAATCTGGCCATCTTTGCAGTTTTCCCCAAATTTGTCGGATTAGATATTTCTCTACACTGAATTTTCGCAACCTATCTTCCGAACTCTATATCTTCCGTTGTAGACCTCGGATTATCAAAATTATTTCGCCATTGTTCAATTCAACTCCGAATCTTGATTTTGACTGGGAGTTGACTTTTTCAGTGTTTGACTTTTTGAGGTTGACTTTTTTAGGGTTGACTTTTTTTGAGTTGACTTTTTGTGTTGACCTCCGAAACAAAGTCTTAGGGACCCATCTATGGAACGATGGAAGTCTCTTTGCATTCCTGGAAATTGAAAAGGAGAACCTGCCTGGTTTAGGGGGCTCGGACAAAATTAGGTGTCTACAGCTGCCCCTCTTTAACTGTTGCTGAGAATCAGGAATCAGGCAAAGATAAACTAGAAAATAATTTTTTCCAATTAGTGAAATCATATGTGCAAGAGAAGAAGGAGAATTTCCTTTTTTTTATATTTATTTTGCAAACCATAAAATAAAATAAAAGAAATTTATCCTTAAATTGAGTTCCTTGACTAATAAAGGCTCGACCCGTCTTAAGGTAACGAGTTCAATTTGCAAGAGAAGGAAATACCTCGACGGAAGTCCCGGGGCCTTACCTTATCTTGGTGTGACTTTGACTAATATGATAAAATTTGTCCTTAACTTGAATTCCCTGACTGATCAAGGCTCGACACGTCTTATGGAAACGAGTTTTATTGGTAAAATCTTGGATGTATTGTCCATGAAAGTCTGGTTGTTTTGTCCAGGAAAATTTGGATGTCTTGTCCAGAATCTGGTTGTGTTGTCCAGGAAAATTTTGATGTCTTGTCCAAGAAATTATATAAATGACATGTGTCAGGATGATCGAGCTCCCCGGCAACCCGGTAGAGTTTTCGAAAAATCTCTTTTTACATGTGATGGAGACTCAATTAAGAGTTGTAAACCCAAGTGCAGGTTATGTTCAAGTAATAAATTCTCGGGTGTCCGAGGTCGAACCACAGGGAAGCGTATTAGTAAGTATAAGTTTATAAATATATAAGAAAAAGAAAGAAAAAAAAAATATTAGGGAATCAACAACAAAACAAGATAAATAAGATATTAGAGAACAAAATAAACAAAATAACATAAAAGAAATTAAACAAGATATAAAAAATAATAAGAAAAGATGTTGAGGTTAGAGAATCCACTCTTGGTGTTATGCTAAGATTAATCTTGTTTTATTACACAATTGAAATCCACACATAAGGGAGGTTCCAATCGGAAGGTTTAGCAATTCAGTCCAAATTGTCCAACGTCCATAGCATATGATATTATGTTCATTTGGTGTCCTCAAAACTCATATAAAGAGTCCAAGCATTCCTTATGCCAAGGTATATGTCTACAATAAATCAAGGTTATGAAACCAAGCATTTACTGTGCCATTTTCATTGTCAATAATGAATCAAGATCTCTACTTTGCAAGTATGATTTTAAACCAAAAGAAAATATTATCTATACTAGTGTTTATAAATGATGATTCATTTTAGCTCATGTTTAAGAGACTAACCTTAGCATTTACCAAGAGCTTCACCTCATCACCTCAACAATATGATTAGCAACACATACTAAAAATGAAAAGAAATGTAAGAAGCATAAGTAAATAAAGAAAAAGAAAACTAGAGAAAGGAAAGAAGAAGAAAACTTAGAGAATTTTATTACAATGGCTAATATCCTACCAATGTATCCATCTTTTTCAATACTCATCCAAGGCCCTCTATTTATTCACATTTTGGAGGGCTAAATGACAAGAGACAAGCTTTACAAATTTCAAAGGTAGGTATAATAGGTGGGTGCATTTTTCTAACAATTTTCGTCATATTGTATGACAATTCTGATCAGCCAGCTTGATCGTCGAGTTTGTCAATGTTGGAAGCTCGATCTGATAAAATGGCCTTCTAGAACAATATACCCCTATCCGTTACGAATCCATAGCCGTTGGAATCAGATCATTTGCTCATGTGGATCGGAAGATATGGTCAACATACCAAAACGGTGCAGAACAGACGTCATTGCACATCAGCCAACTTGATGGTTGATTTCGGTAGGGAAAACGACTCCGTTTCAAGAAGTGTAAAACATGAAAAAGATAGATATGCCTCTTAACTATGCACGGTTAAAATTTCAGCCTTATTGCTTCAGTGAAACTCCAGATATAGCTGATATGGAAAAAGGTGTCGGAACTGGAACTGAATTGGATTTGCCCTTAATTCTTGATTTAACCTAGTAATCTGAAATCACTCAAAGAAACTCGTGAAAAACACCAAATTACATAAAAATATAAAATATCATAAACACAATTAGACTAAGCAATAATAACTCGTATTTGACACAAAAAAATAATAAAACATAACTAAGAACTATATAACTATACGAGTTATCAACAAGCGTCAAGATTGGCTGGGATGGTTAAATCGGAAAGTTTGATCTTGGAGGAAAATTTTTTCAGTTTTTTGAAGACAATCCTCCGAATGAGAGCTGACAATTTGGGGGGTTCAGGAATTCCTAGATGTTCCTCGATGACCACCTTTTTTTAAGATGACCTTTTTTTTTTTTTTGGGTATCGGCACAGATGGCATCGAAAATTTCCAAATTTACTCTAGACCGCCCGTTTTTGGGTTTTCGCCCTAGAGTCCCATTCTTTCCATTTTTTTTCATTTTTACCATACACTTGAGAATTCTAAATTCTTCCTTAGTGAAATGATAATTCGATGAAATGGGATAAAATCTGAGGAAAAACCTTTCAAATTAAATATTCATGCTTGATCAAAATGGACTTTTAAAGCACGTAACGTAGGCCATGGCTTAGGGTTCAGAAAGAAAGGATAAATAGGCCCAAAATATGTGTTTGATGGTAATCAGATCAAGGATCTATTTTTTTGAGGAGGATTCTCTTTGAAGCATTTGTTCCTTCTTGGACATTTCTTTCTTTTTGACTTTGCTTTTTACAATGGCTAATATCCTACCAATGTATAATGTATCCTAATACTCATCCAAGGCCCTCTATTTATACACATTTTGGAGAGCTAAATGACAAGAGACAAGCTTTATAAATTTCAAAGGTAGGTATAATAGGTGGGTGCATTTTTCTAACAATTTTCGTCATGTTGTATGACAATTCTGATCAGCCAGCTTGATGGTCGATTTTGTCAATGTTGGAGGCTCGATCCGATCAAATGGTCTTCTAGAAAAATATGCCCCTATCAGTTACTGATCCATAGCCGTTGAAATCAGATCATTTGCTCATGTGGATCGGAAGATATGGTCAAAATACCAAAACGGTGCAGAACAGACGTCATTGCACATCAGCCAACTTGATGGTTGATTTCGGTAGGGAACACGACTCCGTTTCAAGAAGTGTAAAACATGAAAAAGATAGATATGCCTCTTAACTTTGCACTGTCAAAATTTCAGCCTTAATGCTTTGGTGAAACTCCAGATATAGCTGATATGGCAAAAGGTGTCGGAACTGGAACTGAATTGGATTTGCCCTTAATTCTTGATTTAACCTAGTAATCTGAAATCACTCAAAGAAACTCGTGAAAAACACCAAATTACATAAAAATATAAAATATCATAAACACAATTAGACTAAGCAATAATAACTCGTATTTGACACAAAAAAATAATAAAACATAACTAAGAACTATATAATTATACGAGTTATCAACAAGCGTCAAGATTGGCTGGGATGGTTAAATCGGAAAGTTTGATCTTGGAGGAAAAAATTTTCAGTTTTTTGAAGACAATCCTCCGAATGAGAGCTGACAATTTGGGGGGTTCAGGAATTCCTAGATGTTCCTCGATGACCACCTTTTTTTAAGATGACCTTTTTTTTTTTTTTTTGGGTATCGGCACAGATGGCATCGAAAATTTCCAAATTTACTCTAGACCGCCCGTTTTTGGGTTTTCGCCCTAGAGTCCCATTCTTTCCATTTTTTTTCATTTTTACCATACACTTGAGAATTCTAAATTCTTCCTTAGTGAAATGATAATTCGATGAAATGGGATAAAATCTGAGGAAAAACCTTTCAAATTAAATATTCATGCTTGATCAAAATGGACTTTTAAAGCACGTAACGTAGGCCATGGCTTAGGGTTCAGAAAGAAAGGATAAATAGGCCCAAAATATGTGTTTGATGGTAATCAGATCAAGGATCTATTTTTTTGAGGAGGATTCTCTTTGAAGCAATTGTTCCTTCTTGGACATTTCTTTCTTTTTGACTTTGCTTTTTACAATGGCTAATATCCTACCAATGTATAATGTATCCTAATACTCATCCAAGGCCCTCTATTTATACACATTTTGGAGAGCTAAATGACAAGAGACAAGCTTTATAAATTTCAAAGGTAGGTATAATAGGTGGGTGCATTTTTCTAACAATTTTCGTCATGTTGTATGACAATTCTGATCAGCCAGCTTGATGGTCGAATTTGTCAATGTTGGAGGCTCGATCTGATCAAATGGTCTTCTAGAAAAATATGCCCCTATCAGTTACTGATCCATAGCCGTTGGAATCAGATCATTTGCTCATGTGGATCGGAAGATATGGTCAAAATACCAAAACGGTGCAGAACAGACGTCATTGCACATCAGCCAACTTGATGGTTGATTTCGGTAGGGAACACGACTCCGTTTCAAGAAGTGTAAAACATGAAAAAGATAGATATGCCTCTTAACTTTGCACTGTCAAAATTTCAGCCTTAATGCTTTGGTGAAACTCCAGATATAGCTGATATGGCAAAAGGTGTCGGAACTGGAACTGAATTGGATTTGCCCTTAATTCTTGATTTAACCTAGTAATCTGAAATCACTCAAAGAAACTCATGAAAAACACCAAATTACATAAAAATATAAAAGATCATAAACACAAGTAGACTAAGCAATAATAACTCGTATTTGACACAAAACAATAATAAAACATAACTAAAAACTATATAATTATACGAGTTATCACACCCCCACACTTAGATTGTTGCTAGTCCCTAGCAACGACTCAATAAAAATAAAATAAGAAAATCTAATCTAATCCATTTTCGTAGGAAATCACGGTGGCACTTAGCATGTGACACAAGCCTTTAAACCCCTAGGTGTCCCTAGTGGACGAGTTTAGTCTCGTGAGGGTTTGCTAGAACGATACCCACAAACATTGAAAAACTAAAATATAAGTAAACTACATACACTAAAAATATTTACTCCTAATCCTTTCAATATAAATTAGAGACAATCTTTGAACAAGTCTTATAAACTAATCAATAGCTCAAAGAATTTCACAAAAATTCATGCTTGAATGTAAATAAATGAGTTAAGCCAATATTAACATAACATATTTCAATCAAAATAGTGCATATTCAACTTAATCTCAACTTCTCACTATACTCTCATGATTTTCACTCTTTAAAGTAGTGGTAAAGTGTTTACACTCAATCAATCTCATGAAAACAGTTCTACCATATGCTTGCTTGTCCACCTATTCTCCACTATTTAGATCATACAACTTCATAAATCAAGAGGTCTTTTTTCAAGGTTGTAATGGGGCCAAAGGGTTATAATGTGGTTAAAGAACAAAAGGATAAAGATATCACAAAGGTTCCAAAGAGTTCATAGAGTTTAGAGACATAATAAGATCATACGAATAAAACTTCTCAAAACTCTTATAAAGCACATAATAACATAGGCTAAATATTCATGTTGAGCCTTTGTTTCATTCTAACCAACTTTGTAACATCTTTTTCTTTACTTTAACTAGAAGTTCAAGGGAAGATTTTTTTTTTTTTTTAATATGGGAATGTATTTGACAATGATCCCTTTCTTTTTCTCTTGACTTTTGCCTCTCTCCTCCCCCACACTTATCTTTCGTTCTAACCCAAATTTTCAAAAAGTATCCCTTGTTTTTGCAATATGTCTCAAAATGTATAATCCATCTTTAGAACAAGGGTAAGGATATAAGTATATTTAGGCTAGGTGTAAGTTCTGGTTACCAATAAAATAGCATATTTAATGTAGGCTCAAATTGGCTCACTAGTGGGGATGTTCTCTTAGAACATTAATAATGGATGGCTGTTTGGCTCTGGTTATAATCCTAATGCCTCTATCATATTCATGTTGTCACATGTATCAATATAGTCTCAAACGGTTTAAAGCAAGTTCTAGAGAATCATGTAATCATAAGAGCACTCAAGAAAGAAATTAGATTGATTTGTATAATGCATCAATCATTATAGGCTCAAAAACTCACAAGGATCATTATACAAGTCAGATTAAGTCTAAACATGCTTCTTTCTCAATCAACATATCATATTAACATTGGCTCATAAAAAGGTTGACATCAAGCTCAATTCTCATGAAAATCTTCTCACTAATAAATCTGTTTTAGACTTATGCAATTCATATCTCATCATTGTATTAAAAAGGAACTAGAACACATTAAAAAAATAATAATAATAATAAAGACTCATAAAAAAAAATAGTAGACAAAAATAAAAGAAATCCTAAATCGTTCCCCCCACACTTAATTCTTACATTGTCCTCAATGTAAGTCTATTAACCCAAATGAAAGAATCATGTGTAAAAGAAAAGAACTAATAACATAAGAATAGGAATAACTAAGACTCAAAACAAAACAAACTCATGCAACCTAATTAATCCTAAAATACTAAACAAAAATTAACAAGTAAACATAAAAAGATTAAAATCAAACTGATAAGGTATGTCTCAAGTCTCCCTTACTCAGACCTTGTTCAGAATGAATACTTCTAAATTGCTTAAAACACAACAAACTTTTTTTTTTTTTGAAAGAAGAAATCAAACTGACAAGGTATGTCTCAAGTCTCCCTTACTCAGACCTTGTTCAGAATGAATACTTCTAAATGGCTTAAAACACATCAATTTTTTTTTTTTTTAAATTAGCAAAATATGTCCCTTACCCCCTACTAAAGGTAGAATTTAGGAGATATTACCTGCAGAGGTTGCTAACCACTTATTATAACTGAGACACAACAAACAAAATGTTAGATAATGTCACAAAGACAGAGTGCAATCCACTCCTTGCTCGTCCATATCTCTTTTTCTTTTTCCGAGCGTTTGCGAAACAACCGTAGCAGATAAATACTCATAAGCTTGGAGCTTTTTGAGTAAATCTTCAATGGTTGTAGCAGAAATTATGGTTCTCCTTGCCTCTGAAAACATGAATCCATTATCCACAGCATTATCTAAATATGAAAGCAAATTACTAAAATAACCATTAATATTAAGCAAACCAATGGGTTTCTTATTTGTGACCAAAGATGACCAAGAAGCCACGCAAGCTATTTCTTCCAATGTACCCAGACCTCCTGGTAAAGCAATGAATGCATCGGCAGAATGGTACATGATTGTTATCCGTTCAGGGATACTCCAGACTTGTATTTCCTTACCCAAGGTAGGTCCACAAAAATCTGTGAATAGTTTTGGCATGATTCCTAGAACTGGACTTCCTCCGGCGTGTGCTGATGTAGCGACTGCTCCCATTAAACCCGTACTACCGCCTCCATAAATCAACTGGATCTTTTGTTGGGCAAGTATTACTCCAACTCTTATGGCTTTATCAGCGAATATTTTATTTTTCCCTGGATAAGCACCTCCAAAGACACAAATTTTTTCAATGCGTTGGACGAAGTACTTTCCATTTTTTTTTGAGTGCCTGAAAGAGAATGAGTACATGGTGTAATATATAGAGGACTGAGTAATGAATCAGACAAGAGTAATAATGTCGCCGAAAGTGTATTTGACCTGTCAGAAGAAAATGTTAACCTAACAAAAGATTTTTGCGTGATTTCAGGAAGAAAATCAAAAAGAGAAGAAAAATCAACCGTAAAAGACCAATGAAAAAAAAAAAAACGAGAATAATTACAAAAATCGAACAACACGTAAATTAAACCGAAATGAAGTTATTGCAAATCAAACCAAAAGCTGAGAAGTCATTTATTGTAGTTGTGATTGTGGCTCACATCTTCCTCTGGTTTTACGTCCAGAAACGACTTAAACGCCTTCTATGAGTCGAGGATATGCTTCCCATCCAGTTTTCTTACAAGCTGGCAAACAGGGTCTTTTAACATCAGATTCCCAAGATGTTGCCATTCCCTTTGGAATTGCGGCCATAAATCAAGAATTTCTCTTTGTACGTCTCCACTAGGATGCGTCTCAAGAGAAAGTTGGATATTACCCAAATTCTCCTTACTCAGTCCATCCTTAATGAATTCAATTTTATCATCTCGATTAGAGGACGGAATCCCAATAGAACGACATTTACCGTTACACGTCCATCGTGCACATTTGTGGCAATTTGAACTCATGCGCTTTGCTCGTCGCTTCTTTGAAAAAGTGCTTCTACCTGTACCTGGTAAATGCAAAACAGGAAGATATTCATCTTCACGTACCTTGGCTTCAATTATCCAACGTATGTCTTCAGGAATCCCTTTGTGCATAAGCATTCTTAATCTTTCAAATCGAACTTGGTAAAGCTTTAGTAAAATATTTCGAGGAAAAGGAGGAAATCGTTTCTGCAATCTTGTGAGAATATCATCCATCCTGAAGAAAAAAAAAATGAAAGAGAAACTTATATACAATATCAGTTTTGTGGGTAGCTGATGGAACCGACTTAAATAATCACTGAGTACCGTTATCCGCCATTTAACCGGGGTAAAAAAAATGTATTATTATTTTATTTTTTTTTTGGAAATTAGTAAAAATTATATTTACATCTAGTTATTTTCAAAACAAGGATCAGAAAGAAAAACAACCTCTTCTTGAGTAACATGATTTTCCAAAAAGAGTTTGAGTCTTTGTCCATTTACCTTGAATACGTTACCATTTTGAGGATTCTCAATGTCAACTGCTCCATAATGATACACATGCTTAACCACAAATGGGCCAGTCCATCTTGATCTCAACTTACCAGGAAATATGTGAAGTCTAGAATTATAAAGTAGAACTTTTTGCCCAACATCAAATGTTTTTCTTGAAATTAACTTGTCATGAAAGGCTTTAGTTCTTTCTTTATGAATTTTAGAATTCTCATATGTATCTTTTCTGAGTTCCTCAAGTTCATTTATGACTGGAAAAGTTTCATTCTCACCCAAAAAGGAATATTTTAGCTCGGATGGCAATGGTTTTAAATCCATCTTGGGTGGTTCAATAGTTGATGGTACAGTGACATTTGTGAGTGATGGAAGTTCCTCAAACTTTTGTTTCCAACAATGCTTATCCTGAAAAGAATTTAACAAAGAATCAGTGTGTGAAATTTCTGAAGCATTATCAAACTCACATTCAATTAAATAAGCTTCTAAAGGATCATGGAATGTGGTAGTGGTGAGATGTTCATGAACAAGTTCTTCAATGAAATCCACTTCATGTACTTCTAAATCATCACCAGGTTGCTTGCAAGTGTTGAACACATTTAATTCTAAAGTCATATTTCCAAAAGAAATGTTCAACATACCACTCCTGCAATTTATCAGAGCATTAGAAGTTGCAAGAAATGGACGGCCTAATATAACAGGAATTTGAACATTTGGATTTGAAACAGGATGTGTGTCCAAAACAATAAAATCAACAGGGAAGTAAAAATTATCAATTTGAACCAAAACATCTTCAACTATCCCTCGAGGAATTTTTACAGAACGATCAGCTAGTTGAAATGTAACAGGTGTTTCCTTGAGTTCTCCTAAACCTAACTGTTGATAAACAGAAAAAGGCAAAAGATTAACACTAGCACCAAGATCAAGCAATGCACGTTCTATTCTAGTGTTTCCAATGATGCATGAGATTGTTGGACATCCAGGATCTTTGAATTTTGGTGGAGTAAGGTGCTGAATGATTGAGCTCACACTTTCCGTCAGAAATGCTTTCTTTTGTACATTATGTTTCCTTTTAAATGTGCACATGTCCTTCAAAAATTTAGCATAAGATGGAACTTGTTTGATTGCATCCAATAAAGGAATGTTAATCTTAACTTGTTTGAAAAGTTCATAAATTTCTGCATTTTGATTCAAATTCTTTATTGTTTGCAACCTTTGAGGAAAAGGAGCAGGATGCATACCTTTTTCTTTGTCCAAATTTTCAAGAAGTTCAGACTTACCATCATCCTTACCGTTACTTTTCGGAGGGGAAGGAGGATCTTGGTCTTTTGATGGAACGTTTTTGTCAATTGCCTTTCCACTTCGAAGAGTTGTGATAGAACTGGCATTTTCCTGTTGAGTTTCATTGGAGCAAGAAACAAGACATTGAGTAGAAGGGTTAGGCTGAGGTTGAGCAGGAAACTTACCTTTTTCTTGAGTGCGTAATGAAGCTGTCAATGTGGACAAGGTGTTTTTGATCTCATTGATGTCCTGTGAAGTTTGGTTATTCACATTTGCTTGTGTTTGCATGAATGCTTGCAATGTCTCTTCCAAGGTTTGTACATGTGAAGGTTGATAGGAAAAAGTGTTGCCGGGCTTTTGAGATTGTGGTACCTGAACATGATTATTATTCCGCCAACTGAAGTTGGGATGATTTCTCCATTCAGGGTTATACGTTTCAGAGTAAGGAGAAGGAAAAGGCTTTTTAAATGTGTTTATGGAATTTACTTGATCATGCAACGCTTCTTTAAGAATGGGAATGTTTGGACATTCAGAAGTGGGGTGTCCCATGATTTCACAAATTCCACAACTTTCTTCATTTTTAACCGTTTTGACTTCTTTTACTTCTCTAAGTTCCATGGCTTCAATCTTTCTAGCCAAATTAGCTACTTTAGCTTTTATCTCATCTTCTTGACTAAAATGATATTTACCTCTGTTAGAAACAAGATTAGATCTATTGGAACTTTCAGAGGAATTATCTGTGTGCCAGGCTTGAGAGTTATCTGCCAAATGGTCTAGGTAGTTAAAGGCTTCTTCAGGTTATTTTTCTAGAAACTCACCGTTACACATTGTTTCAACAAATTGTTTAGTTTCGGGAGTTAAACTTTCATAAAAGAAACTAATAAGACGCCATTTTTCAAAACCATGATGTGGACAAGAACTTAACAAATCTTTAAAACGCTCCGAGCACTGAAAAAATGCTTCATTTTGATTTTGATTGAAATTTTGAATCTGTCTTTTCAAAGCAGTAGTTTTATGTGCTGGGAAAAATTTCTTTAGAAACTCAGTTTGTAATTCTTGCCATGTGCCAATTGACCTTGGTTTTAAATTATGAAGCCAAATTTTTGCTTTATCTTTTAAAGAAAAAGGAAATAATTTTAGCTTGACAATTTCATTTGTACATTGTTGGTCATTAAAGGTGACACATACATCTTCGAAGTCTTTTAGAAACGAGTAAGCACTTTCCGATTCTAACCCATGGAAATTTGGAAGCAAAGCTATCATACCTGGTTTAAAACAAAAGTTGTTTGCATTGAGAGGAAAAATAAAACAAGAGAGTGATGAGCTTCGAGTTGGTTGCAAGTAGTCACGCATGGTGCGTACTTGTCTGTTCTCATCTTCAGCATGAACACTTTCATTGTCAACCATGGTAGGAGTTGTATTAGAAAGATTACCTGAAAAAGTTTCACAATAAAATCTAACTAAACGACGAGATCTAAAATCACGTCGCCAAACAAGCATAAAACAAAGTTAATATACAGATTAGGCGGTATAACCAGCCAATAAAAATAAAACAAAGTTAATATACAATATAAATATAAATATATAGAAAATTAGGCGGTATAACCAGCCAATAAAAATAAATATACTTATAAACTTATATACTTAGTATTGCCTCCCCGGCAACGGCGCCAAAAACTTGATGGAGACTCAATTAAGAGTTGTAAACCCAAGTGCAGGTTATGTTCAAGTAATAAATTCTCGGGTGTCCGAGGTCGAACCACAGGGAAGCGTATTAGTAAGTATGAGTTTATAAATATATAAGAAAAAGAAAGAAAAAAATATATTAGGGAATCAACAACAAAACAAGATAAATAAGATATTAGAGAACAAAATAAACAAAATAACATAAAAGAAATTAAACAAGATATAAAAAATAATAAGAAAAGATGTTGAGGTTAGAGAATCCACTCTTGGTGTTATGCTAAGATTAATCTTGTTTTATTACACAATTGAAATCCACACATAAGGGAGGTTCCAATCGGAAGGTTTAGCAATTCAGTCCAAATTGTCCAACGTCCATAGCATATGATATTATGTTCATTTGGTATCCTCAAAACTCATAAAAAGAGTCCAAGCATTCCTTATGCGAAGGTATATGTCTACAATAAATCAAGGTTATGAAACCAAGCATTTACTGTGCCATTTTCATTGTCAATAATGAATCAAGATCTCTACTTTGCAAGTATGATTTTAAACCAAAAGAAAATATTATCTATACTAGTGTTTATAAATGATGATTCATTTTAGCTCATGTTTAAGAGACTAACCTTAGCATTTACCAAGAGCTTCACCTCATCACCTCAACAATATGATTAGCAACACATACTAAAAATGAAAAGAAATGTAAGAAGCATAAGTAAATAAAGAAAAAGAAAACTAGAGAAAGGAAAAAAGAAGAAAACTTAGAGAATTTTTTTACAATGGCTAATATCCTACCAATGTATAATGTATCCTAATACTCATCCAAGGCCCTCTATTTATACACATTTTGGAGAGCTAAATGACAAGAGACAAGCTTTATAAATATCAAAGGTAGGTATAATAGGTGGGTGCATTTTTCTAACAATTTTCGTCATGTTGTATGATAATTCTGATCAGCCAGCTTGATGGTCGATTTTGTCAATGTTGGAGGCTCGATCTGATCAAATGGTCTTCTAGAAAAATATGCCCCTATCAGTTACTGATCCATAGCCGTTGGAATCAGATCATTTTCTCATGTGGATCGGAAGATATGGTCAAAATACCAAAACGGTGCAGAACAGACGTCATTGCACATCAGCCAACTTGATGGTTGATTTCGGTAGGGAACACGACTCCGTTTCAAGAAGTGTAAAACATGAAAAAGATAGATATGCCTCTTAACTTTGCACTGTCAAAATTTCAGCCTTAATGCTTTGGTGAAACTCCAGATATAGCTGATATGGCAAAAGGTGTCGGAACTGGAACTGAATTGGATTTGCCCTTAATTCTTGATTTAACCTAGTAATCTGAAATCACTCAAAGAAACTCATGAAAAACACCAAATTACATAAAAATATAAAAGATCATAAACACAAGTAGACTAAGCAAAATAACTCGTATTTGACACAAAACAATAATAAAACATAACTAAAAACTATATAATTATACGAGTTATCAACATGGCACTGTATATAATTATATTCTGGATGCCTCGTCCAGATAAAGTTTTGGATGTCTTATCCAAAAGGTTTGGATGTCCTATCCGAGTGATCTGGTTGTCTTGTCCAGAAAGATTATATAAATGACATGTGTCAGGATAATCGAGCTCCCCGGCAACCCGACAAAGTTTTTGAAAAATCGCTTTTCACACGGCACTGTATATAATCATATTGTAGATGTCTTGTCCTGTAGAATTTGGATAAAGCGCTTGCTTCCTTTTGTGTCAACTGTGCTGGGCTTAAAACGAAAAACTTTCTACAGTTGCTGTAATGTTAGTCGAATGCACTAATGTTTATGATAAGTTTTGCGAAATGCTTGTAAGATGCATGTTCCTTAAGGATGAAATGCAATTACATGATTGTGTTTAGAGTTTTTAAATCCATGATTTCATTGAGGTTCACTAATCTTCTCAACTCCATTGTTTGCTCTACTTGTTGAGCTCTTCATTTTTATGGGTTCGCTGAGCCTCAATAATTTCTTGACTTGAAGGCGATGTCTTCAACCTATCTCTGATTTGCTCTACTTGATGAGCTCTTCTCCGTGGTTTCACCGTGATCCACAAGTTTTAACTCTGTAGCGGTATCTCTAATCCTATCTCTGATTTGCCCTTCTTGATGGGCCTTTCTCTATCATAGGTTGATATGTTTAATGCATCCAATGTTTGCCCCACTTGATGAGTTTTTCAGCATTATAGGTTGTCTTCGATTTTCTTCAAATTTAGTGGTTTCGATTTTCTTTTATGTTTAACAATCATCATTCAATTTGATAACATTCAAAATGCATCATAAAATGTATGAAAGATGGTATAAAACAGCCAAATGCCATGAAAAAGCCAACAAGAGTTTATTGCAAAAAGGTTTAGATAACAAAGATGAATATCAAGGGTTAAAAGGAAATAGCAAAGCAGAAGGTATAGATACCCCAGACGCGGAATATCCTGAACCCTTTCTGTTTTAGTTCCTCTGAAATATTTTTTGAGCTTGCCATTTGCTTAGGTGACTTCTCAGCTTTCGCTGTTGCTTCAGACTGAGTTTTACCAATTTTCTCTGATTTTCTGATATTTTCTCCCCTTTACACGGAGCATTGAATCAGCCTTTGATCAGTATTTGGGTCGCCCTCTGCGGGTTTTCAACCCAAGTTTCCCCCGTTCGGTTTTAAGTCGCCCTTTTCGAGTTTTTAGCTTAAACCTCTCCTTTTACATTCTTTTTTCAATTTTCATTTTTTTCTCTTTATTTTGAGTTCCACCATGCAATGTGAGAATTCTAAATTCTTCCACAGTAAGAATCACAATTCCAAAAGATGGGACGAAATCTGAGAAAAACCCATCAAATTAAATACCCGTGCTTGATCAAAATGGACTTTAAAAGCACGTAATGTAGGCCAAGGTTCAGGTTTAGAAAGAAAGGATAAATAGGCCCAAAATGTGTTTAAGGGTGATCAGATCAAGGATCATTTCATGAGGAGATTTCATTTTTGAAACATTGGCCTTTTTTTGGACTTTTTTCCTTTGAATTTTTTGTTTCTTTTCATTCTTGGCTTTCATTTGCCATTCTTTGATTTCACACGTCTTTTTTTTGTGCCTTTTTTTATGGCTCTTTTTGCCATAATGATTTTTGTTTCTGATGGCTCTTTTCGCCATGATTTCTTTGAAGGAGATTTTTCCTCGCATTTGCCCCCCAGTGTGGAGGGTGATCCTTGATCAGGGTTCAAAGAAAGAAAGAATTCCTAAGGCTCAAAAGGGTGACAAGGGATAATTTCTTCTTAGTGAAAGGAATAAGAAAAATGGCCATTTATCATATCAAGCATGAATATTCTCATTGAAAAGCAACCCTCAAGGGAAATAGATACATGGAATTTTCACTTTTACGTTTGGAATCATTCGAATTCACATATGCACAGTATCACACTTTTCTTCTTCTTTTATTTTTTATTTTCTTCAAGCATAGTTTTTCTTCAATTCGTCGGCGTTCACGGTATATCTCAAGTCATCACCGTCCATCTGAGTTAAGATCAATGCTCCTCTTGAAAAATCTCTTTTCACCACATAGTCTCCTTCAATTCGTTGCCCATTTTTTGCGCAATTGGTATATCACCAGGGCTGAATCTTTGAATACCTCTAGTGTTTTAATTTTCCTTTCTATAGCGGCATGGGAGACCTATAGTACATGCTTCATACTCAGTGGTATTGTTTGTACAATCAAAATCCAATATGGCATTGAAAGGATAATAATCTTCCTCAGAGGATATGAGCACCGCACCGATTCTGTGCCCCATGGCATTAGAAGCACAGTCAAAATACATTTTCCAGGTCTTCTTCTCAGAGGAAGTCCCTTCTTCTTGCGAGACGCACATTAAGCCTTCGTCAGGGAAATCAAAGTCCAAAGGCTCATAATCCTCTACTGCTCGGCTTGCTAGGAATTCAGCTTTTGCGCTACCCTTTATAGCCTTTTGGCTTACATACACAATATCATATTCGAAAAGCAGCACTTGCCAACTCATCGTTCTTCCTGACAACGAAGGTGCCTCAAATACGTATTTGAGGGGATCTAGCTTTGCAATCAACCATGTCGTGTGATATAACATGTACTGTCTGAGCCTTCGGGCAGTCCAGGTTAGGGCACAACAAAGCCTTTCTACCAATGAATATTTCAGCTCATATTTAGTGATTGTTTTTGCTAAGATAGTAATTGGCTTGTTCTTTCTTTCCGGTTTCATCATGTTGCCCTAACACACATCCTATGGACCTTTCAAATACTGACAAATACAATATCAGCGGCTTTTCGGGGATTGGTGGCATTAGTATTGGTGGGTTTGATAGATAATGCTTGACCTTATCGAAGGCTATCTAGCATCCTTCATCACATTCCCCCGGATCACGCTTTCGGAGTAGCTTGAAGATCGGGTCGCACTTATTAGTCAGTTGAGAAATGACCGAGCGATATAATTCAGCCTACCCAAAAAGCTTCTTACTTCTTTCTGAGTACGAGGTGGAGGCAAGCCCTGAATAGCTTTCACTTTATCAGGATCAATCTCAATCCCTCTCTGGCTAACAACGAAGCCCAGTAGCTTTCCTGAGGTAACTTCGAAAGTGCATTTTGCCTGGTTGAGTTTAAGTTGAAATTTTCTCAACCTTTAGTAGACACATAATTTTGCCCGGACCACTAAATCAGGTATGGTTTTCTTCCTAAACTGATGTTTCAGAATGCAAAAAGACTTTTCTTATCCTGCAGGTGGTACTCCGTGACATAGTTTAAGAAAGCGGGCATAAAAAGTCAAACTTAAAAAGTCAACCTCGAAAAGTCAACTACTAAAAAAGTCAACCCACTTTCAAAATCAAGATTTGAAGCTCAATTGAAAGATGGTGATAGAATTTTGATAATCCGAGGTCTACATTGAAAGATATGGAATACGGAAGTTGGGTTACAGAATTTTAGTAGAGAGGAAACCCTAGTTCAAGAAATTTGGGGAAAAGTGCTTAAACGATAAAATTGGTCGAAATTGAAGGTTCCAAATGAAAGATAAGCACTGACTACGGGTAATGGAGAAGCTACTTGGAAGAAAAACTTGAAGAAAAGTCAACTGGGAAGAAAACCGAGAATTAGGGTTTTTGACGGATTTTGGTGAAATTTGGGAAAATTGCAGAAATGGTCTGATTCGATAAAACTAAAGCCCCTAATTGATGAGGAGTGATTAAAAAAGGATAGCACAAGGCTCAGTTTAAAGAAATTCTAAGAAAAGAGCCGATTGGAGGAAAAACAGACAAACAAGGAGATTCCCGACATTGAAAAGAGGAAAAATTAAAACGGAAGGGAATTTGATTGTAAAAATTGGGCGTTTTTGGACCAACTCCATTTTAGTATATGAAAAAGGCACAAAAAAAAGAAAATCTGGAAATCGAGCTTGTTTTGGGCAAAACCGGGCTCCGGAGGCAAAAGGGCAAAACTGGAAAATTTAGGAAAAATACCAAATGAGCTCCAAAAATTCTAAAAATTTGTAGATCTCATTCTTAAATCACTTCGGAGAGATTAGCAAAAGAAAATCTGGATTCGGAGTTCGTTTGCAAAATGGCCGAATCCCGGGCCTACAATGCAAAAATTCAAAAGGATAAATCCTGAAAAAATGGCAAATCAGTCCCAAAAATTCTGAAAATTTGCAGATCTCATTCTTAAATCATTTCGGAGAGATTGAAAAAAGAAATGGATTCGGAGTTCATTTGCAAAATGGCCAAATCCCGGGCCCACTATTTAGAAATTCAAAAGGATAAATCCCGAAAAAATGGCAAATGTGTTCCAAAAATTTTGAAAATTTGCAGATCTCATTCATAAATTATTTGGAAGATATTGCTGAAATAAAATATGGATTCAGAGCTCGTTTGCAAAATGGCCAAATCTCGGGCCCACTATGTAGAAATTCAAGCAGATAAATCCCGAAAAATAGCAAATGAGCTCCAAAAATTACCAAAACTTCCAGATCACACTTTTAATTTATTTGGAAGAGATTGGTGAAGAAAAATCTGGATTCGGAGCTCGTTTACAAAATGGCAAAAGTTCGGGTGCATTAAGGGGCAATTTTGGAAATAAATCCAAAAACAAATAGCAAATGGACTCGAAATTATTTGAAAACTTCCTGAATTCAATTTTTTATTATTTCAAAAGTATTGAAAAAAGAAAATTTGAATTTGGAGTCCGTTTGCTATTTATTTATGTTCAGGGGTCAAAAAGGTTATTTTATCGAAGAAACCAAAAAGGGCCAATTTGTAATTAAGATTAATATGAAAGATGAAGGAATTGCTGAGATAATTCCTCCCTTGGTCAGTCAGCATAGAGGAGAAGAAGGAAGCTTGATCAATTTAATTCCTTAGTCACTATCAAGTTCAAAATGCTTCCACTAGTACCTTGCAAATGGTCCCCCTTCATCCAATGGCTTAGGTGCCTTGTAGAAAAGTCAATGCACCATTCAATGGCCAATATTAAATGCCAAGATGACATTTTTATGTTGTCATGAAATAATCCTCATCCAATGGTCAAGAATGGAAGGATAAAGATAAGCCCAACTCATCTAAGGGTAAAGGTTCATTCGGCCAAGCAAGGGAGAGCATGGGATTGTATCCTTATTTCATCTAAGGGCTGGCGTTGTTAGAGGGGCTGAGTACACATCTTAAGGGCTGCTATAAATTGGTTAGAAGGTATTTTTATTGTGTCATCAAAAGATCTTAATCTAAGGGCCAAAATTGGAGGAGAAAAAGTGCAAAAATCATCCAAGGGTGAGGGATTCCAACCGGCCAAGAGGAAAGGAAAGGGAGAATGTTTGTTTTTTCCATATAGGCAAGGTCATTTTATGGAGGAGGGAAGTAGCTAATTTAGCAAAGAAGAGGTTTTTGAAAGAAAGGAAAAGAAGGTTATCTAAAAAGAGCTTGAAGGTGGTCATTTCTACCTAGCTCTAGCATGGTTTTATTCTTGTTTTCCATGTTGATTTCTTGATTTTATATTTTGTTTTCCTACTAAATTTCTCATAGAAATCAAAGTTTTAAAATGTTTACTTAAGTTTTCATCTTTTCTTCTTCATCAAAAATGGTTGAAAACAATTTTTTTGTACAAGGTTTTTGCTTAGCCGAATTTGACATGGATGCTTGCCATGTTTTTTATTTTTTTTATTCTTTGCATGTTGTTATGGGAAACATGATTTTGGAAGGTTTATTTAAGTATTTAATGTTCTGATTTTTTACAAAAAATGAAGCAAAAGAGGTTGAAATAGCTACATGATCTTGATACATATCAAGTGACCATGGTTAGGGGAGAGGCCCATTTTTACCAACCATCAAGCTCACCTTTATTTTGTTGATTAGCATGGTTTATTTTCTGTTTTTTTTTTTAATGGAAAGGCTTCATGATCTTGACAAGATCCAGTGATTATGGTTATGGGAGAGGCTATGCCCATTTTGTACCAACCATGGAGCTTAACTTTCCTTGTTTTGTTTACTAGTTTTTCTTGTTATTTTCTTTGCATGTCTATGTTTATTTTGATCATGTTCTTCACATTTTTTATGCTATATTTGCTTTTATATTCCTTTTTTTCTTCATGATATTTCCTTGTAGGTTTCGGACCTTGTGTTTTCCTTGATAATATTTTGCATTTTCCCCATGTTTCATACCTTGTATGTTGCCATGTTTGCATTTTATGTTTGGCTTAGGAGCATTCGGCTACCCTCCCTCTCTTTGCTTTGCATGTGCATTTTCATCTTGTTTGTTGACTTGTTTGCATTTCCATGCTTTGTTTTTTGTGTATTTTAGCTTAGAATGTTATGTGTTTGTGTTATTACCATGCATTCTTTAGGTCTAGGTTTTGCTTACATTGCCATGCATTTCATGCATCTTAGACCTAAGTTGCATTAAATGCCATGCAAGTTCATTTTAGGTCTAGGCCATATTTACTATGCCATGCATTTTTCATGTCATTTAGGTTTTAAATCATACATTTCATACATCATATTTGTTGTATGTTCATGCATTTCATGTCATGCCACATGATTTATGACTTAGGCCAATCAATGGCTCAAAGTCATGCTCACTTGAGCATACTTGTGGAAAATTAAAGAGTTGTCAAATTGATTATTCTACCTTTGTTATTTTTTTTACTTAGCCAATTTTTGTCCAAGTTTTTTAGAAGCTTTAGCTACTGTTTGTGGGTCTTTAGGAAAGTCTTCAACATTTTTACTTTGATTTTTAAATAATAACATCAAAGGCAAAAAAAATGGGTTTTGGCAAAACAGTTTTCACCCATTTTTCTAACTTTCCCAATTTTTCTAGAAAGTTATCTTTGATTAAAAAATTAAGCCAATTTTTTCCCATGTAGTCTTACATGTCCTGAGTCTCCAGTATTTTTTTAGATTTTTTTGAATTTTTAAAAATAGGTTAAAAATCGTGTTTTAAAATTGGACAGTAGAGGCAGATTTGAATTCAAAAGAAAAACAATTGTTGAATTTGGCTAAGGCATTTAGAAGGGGTTGGTTAGAAACTTTAGCTAATGTCTTAGGGTAGTTTCTAAGCCTTTTTAAACTTTAAAAATGATTCTATAAACCTCGGGTTAAGGGTGGTCAAGTCCGGGATTTCAAACTTAGGAATTTAGAGCTATTTTAAAAGGGTAGTTTGGTTAGGGTTTTATTTTTAATCCAAGATTTTCAAAATTGTTTTCAAACAATCACAAAGTATTTTGATTTTAAAAAATTTAATTTGATATATTTTCCTAAGGTAGCCGATATCTTCTTAGATATACGGATTTCCTTAATTAAAGGAAAAAATACATTTTCATGCATTGCATTTTCCATGTTTATGCATACTATATAATATGTGATTTTTGCTTTGATAATCTCTATGATATTGTTATTATTTTGATTTATTTTATGGTGTTATGTTGTTTGTTATATGATTTTTGAATATTTCATGCTATCTTATACTTTTTATCTAGTCATTTATTTTTGTCACATTACATAGCATATACTATGTTCATGCAATATTATTTTATTTTCATGCATATTTCATGATAGCATTATTTTATGTTTCATGTCATTTCATGTCACTTAGATTATATTCTATGTCATTTAGATTATATTATTTAGAATATGCCATGTCATTTAAAATATGCCACATCATTTACATTTGCCATGTCATTTAAGTCATTTTATTCCATTTAGAATATACCATGTTACTTAGGTTATTTCCTTTCATATAGAATATATTATGTCATTTAGGACATTTCATTTCATTTAGGATATCTCATTTCATTTAGAATATTTCATTTCATTTAGAATATTATGTTATTTAAATAATTTTCATTTCATTTAGAATATGCTATGCCATTTGAATTATGTCATACCACTTAGGTTGCATTATATTATCTAGACTTTGCTATGTCATTTTATTTATGGTTCATATTCATATTTTTTTAAAATGTTTTGAAAAATATAATGATTTTCAATAAAAATAAAGATATTCCCGAGCTAAAATAATTCATGAGTTCTCAGCCGGGTTTGCTGGGGAGGATATCATCAATTATCATTAATAACGAAATATCTTATTCAAAACGAGAATGATTCGGAAAATTTTCCAAAATAATAAAAATTTCTTTATTTTGCCACGTTTGTTGGGGAACATAGGAAAATTTTGAATTAATAAATTCCGGATCATTTTCAATTAAAAATGGAATTATTTTTTTCTTTAAATTGGGAATTAACTTGAAATACTAAATTAAGAACTGACTTTTTATCGAGACTTGAGATAACACATGATTAATAAGGTACCATTTTATACGGGAGTTGTGGAGGTGCTAATCCTTCCCCTCACGTAACCGAGTCCCGAACCCGATTCTTCGATTTTCTCTGGTTTATAACGCAGACTTGAAATTGGTTTTAAAAATGTTTTAATTAATTTTAAAATGTTTTATAAAACTGGTTTTAATAGGTGGCCGATCACACCTAGCTAAAAAAGATTGGTGGCGACTCCATGTCTTTTTTGAGGTCATTTTCAAAACCTTCATTTTTTAAGAGGAATTAAGTCGACTTTTCCCCGGTTTTTTTTAATGTCACGCTTAACGAGTAATAAAGTCTTGCGATGAGACTTGTTATTTTTTTAGGTTGCGACAGCTTGGCGACTCTACTGGGGACATTTAGAGAGTCAGGCCTAGAATTAGTCGTGTGTTATCAAAGTCTCGGTTTTTGTTAGTTTATTCGGTATTTAATTTTAATTCCCATATTTTTTTTTTTTAAAATAAGGGGAATTTTGAAAATAATAAAATATTTTTAAATATGTCCATATTCATGTGCATACATATTATTATTATTCTCTGGATATTTTAGTGCATTTATTTATTAATTTATTAATTCTTTACATTGTTTAATTTTGTTGGGGCATTTAGAATAAGGACTGTAGAATAGGTGGTGAAAGGTTTGTTATTTCTCCTCACACACTATACGTGCATTTGCATATCATGAGCCCTATACCCGAGTTTCTTCCTTTTAGGTGGGAGCAAAGTAGCTAAGCCTTCGTGATTAAAAATCCGCATGGGCTAGGGAAATAGACTCTAACGAATTGAACCCGGTTTTACGGGGTGCCTTACTAGCCTTCATCGGCGACAGTAAGGAAATATTCGGGGCTTTTAGAACTGATTCACCTTCATATAGTAAACCTAGGTGAAGCCATGCCGGATTTTTGATTAGATATCCCGAAGTTAAGAACACGTGGAGGAATATTTCCAATCCTTTTACCTTCTATTCTACTTTCCGAATAAGTTTATTTTTGAAAATCGGGCAATGATGAACGTACATCACAATGCCCGTAATAAGTGTTGGTGTTTTGTCCAAAGGTGTTATAATGTCGAAATTTTATTGGCATCCTCAGGGATAATTATTGTTTTGAATTATATGTTTTTTTTTGTATTATTCGAATTTATTCCTGTTACTAATTCATTTTCTTTTTGTTGCTGTTTGTTTTTTTTTTTTTCCATTCTTGTCATCATTTTTGCACATTGAAGGTTATTGGTCTCGGTATAATATTCAACCAAAAGGGCTTCCATGGAAGGTCGGAGTGTCTTAGTGGTCGAGAAGCATGTAGAGAACAGTCCAAGAAAGGTTAGCAAGATAATGGGGATTGTTTGAAAATGGGATATGTGTCAGTATTGCCAGCCAAGGTTGGTCTTACTATCAGGCAAAATGATCTTCGAGAATTTATGGATATATGGATTCAATGGAACATATCAGAAAAAAAAGCCTTCACTCAGACTTATGGGGACATAGCACTGTTAGTTCAGGTTAAGGTCAATGGTGAGGTGATTCGGGCTGTGGTGCAATTCTGGAATCCCGCTTACTGGTGTTTTACTTTCAACCGAGAGGATATGATTCCAACCATAGAGGAATATTCAACCCTGCTGCATATTGAGAACGTTATTCCCGACCGTATTTATTTGAAGGATACAAAGAGGCCAGGTTTCAAGAAAAATGTGTCTAAGATTCTGGGAGTGGAAAGAAATTGGGTCGAAAGCCATGTTGTTCGGAAAGGGGTAAGTCACTGTATCTCATGGGATGTTTTACGGACCTTAATTCATGGCCATTCAAGTAAGGAGATAGTTAGAAATATTTTTGCTCTGGCTATCTATGGTTTAGTTATCTTCCCAAAGACCTTAGGATATGTGGATGTGGCGATATTTGATGTTTTTGAGAGGCTTGAGCAGAGGATAAACCCAGCCCCGACAATCATAGAAGAAACAATCCAATCTCTGAATTTTTGTAGACGGGAAGGAAAAGGGCGTTTTATAGGTTGTATACAGCTTCTTTACATATGGGTTCAGAATCATTTTTGTAAATAGGAGAATTTCCCTCTTTGCTCGTATTGGAAGTCTTTTGCACCAATTGGTGAATTTCTTAAGAGGGATTGGTCTGGAAATAGAACTGAGAAACAATGGATCAACATCTTTCGGAATATCAGAGCGGAGATAACAATTAGGAGGGCTCCATGGATAGCTCCTATGCTGGCACTGTACAAGTGTGGAGATAAAGCTTC
Organism: Fremontodendron californicum; assembly: GCA_030761205.1. Classification (NCBI taxonomy): domain Eukaryota; kingdom Viridiplantae; phylum Streptophyta; class Magnoliopsida; order Malvales; family Malvaceae; genus Fremontodendron; species Fremontodendron californicum. The sequence goes on from JAULJL010000032.1 coordinate 8,845,015, forward strand.
TGTTCCATTATTGGGAGTATGGGGAGGAGTGAGCTATACACCACTGCTGTTACTAAGACAATTGGAATCCCGCCAGTTTACTCCTACGACCCATGACCTTAGTGATCTAGAATTTGCTTATAGAGAAGATGGATACTCGAGAAAGGTACGTGAGATTGTAGTAGCATGGAAGGAAACTCATCGGGTGGAGGTAGCTAGATATGCCGACATCATCGCACCTGATTACCTAGTATGGAGGAAATTGAGGGTTAATGATAGGTTGTTGACATCAGAAGGAGAAAGGGGTCCAGTTCATGAGTTCACCACCTAAGGAAGCACTATTGGAGTTAGAAATTGCAAAGTCGAAATTTGGAAAAGAAAAGGCCCAAATGAACAAAGAGATTGCCTGACTTCAAGAGGAGGTTGAGGACATGAAAAATAGGGAAATAGCTCATGAAAGAGAAATGGAAAAGATTAAAAAAGAAAGGGACACTGCCAAGGGCGATCTTCAAGAATTACATTTGGAAAACAAAAGGTATCGTTTCGAGCTCAGATTTGAAGGAACTCTCAAGACTTCCGGAGAATGGGAGCAAGAGGTCAAAAACCTAAAGAAGGAGAGTAACTATTGGAAAGAGAGAGCGAATATGAAGAAGCCCTAGCTAATCAACTTGAGAAGCAAGCTAAGGAAAGTTTACACAGTGATGTTTCTGCTGACATGTCAAGGGGCCATGAACAAGTAGGGATCAGATTAAAGAGCAAGGCAATCAAAAGGAGACTGTGAAAGAAAGTCCAAGATCCGATGGAGTTACTACAGGACTAATATTTTGTAACAGCACTTTGAAAGGAAAATTATGGACTTGTCTTAGGCAGTGATCTTTTTATTTTTATCTTTGATGTATTTAGTTCCAGGAAATCAATGAAACACCGTTCGGTTGGAATTATCTCGGGGCCAATACTTTCAAATGCATTCATATTTTTATTTGTTCATTCTTACATTTATTCATAATTATAATCATTCATTTTTTTATGATTATTCATTCATATTCATATACTTAACCACTTATTTATTCATTTTACTTGTTCATTCATTCATATTCATATACTTAGTCATATATTTATTCATTCATTCACATTTAGTCATTCATTCATTTTTAATAAAATATAAAAAATGAGTCAATAAATTCTAATCCATGATTTGTTCGAACTTAACGTAAAATCGGGCGCACTCCAGAAGAAACTGATTTTCGACACCGCTACAACACTAGATCTCAAGCTAGGATCATGGAAAATGATCACCTTGTTTGTATAGAGAGGATGGAATGGGTTCAAAGGGAACTACAGGAACAGCTGGTTAGGTCTCAAGATAAATCAAGGGAACAAATGGCTAGACTCATGGAAATGATGAACGCCATGATGAGACAGAAAAGGGCCGGGGGAGAATTCGATCACAGGAAAAAGAGTGGTAAATGAGGAAGATCGACCTGAAATTGTGCAGTAGAAGGGCCAAGCATCCCAGCATGTGGGAAATGAGCTGCCAACTGGGGTAGCTTCCTATGTTTATATCCAACTAGCGGCTGAAGCACAGAATGATGCTCCTGGAAAAAAGGTAATATTAGGGCTGACCCTAGTGATGTTATTTATGTTTCGGACTACTGAGAAAGAAAAGGCAAGGTTGGCTGAGCTGAAGAAGAAAGAAATTGCAGAATCCCAGAAGAAGTATCAGTTGCTGGAAGAAAGATTAAGAGCAATAAAGGGGGCAGAGTTATTTAGTAGTCTGGACGCCAAAGAAATGAGCTTGGTACATGGCTTGGTGATTCCTCCCAAGTTTAAAGTACCCGATTTTGAGAAATACGACAGAATTACCAATCCGTCAGCTCACCTGACTATGTACTGCCGGAAAATGACCGGACATGATGAAGATGAAAAATTGCTTATCCACTCTTTTCAGGATAGCTTGACCGGGTCTGCAACTCGGTGGTATAACCAGCTTACCCATACTAAGATCCGTTCCTAGATGGATCTAGCCAGAGCTTTCATGGATCAATTCAAACATGTGACAGACATGGTGCCTGATCATCTAACTCTACAAAACATGGAAAAGAAAGCTACGAAAAGCTTTAAAGAATATTCTTAGAGATGGAGAGACTTGGCCACGCAAGTACAACCTCCTTTGACCAACAAGAAAACTATAGTGCTTTTCATCAATACCTTGAAAGCACCGTATTATGATAAATTGGTGGGGAGTGCCACAAAAGACTTTGTAGATATGGTGATATCAGGAGAGATGATAGAGTCTGCTATTAAGAATGGGAAAATGGAAGGGGGTGAGTCTGCTACTCCGAAAAAGGTATTCCCTGCTAAGAAGAAAGAGGAAACCCAAGCAGTTAGCATCAACCAATATCCATATAACCCTCCTACACCATATACACCTCCCAGGTTATATATTTCTTCTACTTCCTATGCACCCCCTATACCCTACACGCCTTACTCGGGGTATAATCCTTATTACCCCAATGTGAACCACCTTACTCAAAATCCGTTCCCTTATACCAATATACCACAACAGCCATTTCCAACTGGTATATCCCCAAAGATAAATCTTCCCCAAAACACTGTCCCAAACACTCAAGGTACCATGCACAATGACCAACGTTCACCAAGGAATGATAAAATACCCTCATTTGACCTGATTCCTACCACTTATGGCGATCTATATCCCAAATTATTGAAGGGTCAACTTGTTGCACCCGTATACCTTAAACCTCTAACACTGCCATACCCGAGATGGTACAATGCAAATTCTAACTGCGCGTATCAAGCAGGGATTCAGGGGCATTCGACTGAGGATTGCATTGCCTTCAAAAAGAAAGTCCGAAGTCTGATCAACTCTAGGGTGGTGAAATTTAGGTCAAAGAATGGGCCAAATGTAGCGGGAAATCCATTGCCCGATAAAGCTGAGAACCGGGTAAATATAGTATTGACGGGGGAAGAGAAGGGTAAAAAAGTATGTCAGTGAAGTCAAGACTCCAATGATAAAAGTGTGGGTCGAAATGGTGAAAGCAGGAATGGTTGAGGATGGAGACAGTTTAAAAATGGTTGCAAACAAGGTGGAGAATTGGTGCCTGTTCCATGGATATAAAAGTCAAACCATACAGGAATGTGATGGCTTTTTGGCTAAGGTGCAAAGGATAACGGATGAAGGTAAGGCCCAGTTTTATGAGGAAACAGAGGAAGAAGTAGAGGTGATTGAGAACGCAGCTGGCTACGGGGTAGAAAGACCTTTGATCATCTATTACGATGAGCCAAATAAAGTTATGCCGGTTGTTGAGGAAATTACGCCTAAGTTAATCATAGAATTACCGTCTTTCTTTTATACAAGGAAAACAAAGCTGCACCATGGAAGTATGACTGCAGCATGGTTATGCCAGGGTCTTCAAGTCAGCAAGATATCACAGGTGTGGGGCACTTAACACGAAGTGGAATGTGTTATGCCCCTGAGGTTGTTGAACAGGGATCAACAAGAAAGGATGGAGGAATGGATAAAGGGAAGAAGGCAGCTGAACCAATCCATATTGAGATGTATTCTTCAGAAGAAGCAGAGAGGGGGTCAGCCCCGGTTAACAAGATAAAAGAGCCAGTGAATGAAAAGAAGGCTTGCGAGTTTTTAAAGTTCATAAAGCATAGTGAGTATAGTGTGGTTGAGCAATTGCAGCGTCAACCAGCAAGGATTTCAATCCTCTCATTGCTACTGAATCAGGCATATGTGGGCAACAACATATCGGTGGAAAAACTAGATAGATTGGTGGGAAATATTGCAGCAGACGATTACATCTATTTTAGTTATGACGAAATAACACCCAATGGTATTGGATCAAAAAAGGCTCTTCATAAAACGACCACTTGCAAGGGGCACATATTACCAAGGGTCCTTTTGGATAACGGTTCTTCATTAAATGTGATGCCCTTGGCAACTCTGTTCAAATTGCCAATTGATATTTCTTATATGCTACCGAGTTGCACGGTGGTTAGAGCTTTTGATGGAACTAGATGGGAGGTAATGGGAACTATCGAGGTCCCGATGGAGATAGGTCCTTGTACCTATAAGGTGAACTTCCAAGTCATGGATATTACCCTATCCTATAATTGCTTGTTGGGAAGAACTTGGATTCATTCAGCAGGGGTTGTACCCTCATCTCTCCACCAAAAGCTAAAATTTGTGATGGAGGGACGTTTGATCACTGTAATGGGAGAAGAAGACATCATAGCCTCTACATCTACTGGTTCCCCTTATATTGAGCCAAACCAAGATGTTGTGGAATGCTCTTTCCGATCTTTGGATTTTGTAAATGCAATATTCGTCACTGAAAGATGAAAAAATCCAAAACCGAAGTTGTCCAAGAATACAAGGTTGGGAATAAGGACTACCGTGGGAAAGGGCTGCAGGGCTGGAAAATATCTTGGAAAGTATCTTCAGGGAATGGCCCAAGCAATTGAAATGGTTGGAAAGAAGGATCGGTTTGGTTTAGGGTATCTTTCGAAGGCACAGGAGAGAAGGAAACAAGTGGAAAAGAATCGACAAAAGTGGTTGGCCCGTCTCGCGGGTCCTTTGAGTGGGAACCTATGACTTTCCCACCAATCCTTCACAGCTTCCGCTCAGCCAGTTTTCTGTTTGGAGAAAAGAATTCTGATGATGTACTCATAAAGATTGAGCAAGCTTTCGAGAAGTTCAATATGGATAAGGGTGAGCAGATACAAGATATGGTGATCTGCATGACTGGGGAGGAAGGAATAGAAAGTAAAAATGCAAACTGGATGGTGCGACCTTGTCCACCAGAATATAAACTGACCAGTTGGAGTGTGACCGAGCTGCCCATAGTCTTTAGGTCTATTCCAAAGTAATACTTTAAAAACACTCTTAATTATCTTTGCCCAGAGATATTAAGAATTTTTTTTTTCAGTAATAGGGCTTTTGTTTAAACATTTTCATTCAATAAATAACAAGCACGATACAGTTTCTTCATATTGATATGTCCATATTCTTTCATTTATGCTATTTATTTTTCTTTCATTGTATATATGTTTTCCTATATTGTTTCTTCCCCACATATTTACAGGTGTACGGATGCGGAATATGAGGACCTTCCTGTCAATAATTCTGAAATCGATTTGGAAAGACCCATTTGCACGAGTGATTTTGAGGCCAACTAAGATACTGAGGATTATGGTCTACCTCTAGATTATTGAGAAAAATAGAACAAGAGGAGAAACAAGTGCTTCCTCATAAGGAGTTATTGGAAACGATAAATCTGGGAAATGGTGGGGAGATAAAGGAGGTTAAAATCGGGACTACATTGTCATCATCAATAAAGGGTGAATTGATAGCCTTGCTCCGGGAATATGTAGATGTATTTGCATGGTCATACCAAGACATGCCAGGGTTGGATCCAGATATTGTGGTTCATAAACTCCCTTTAAGGCCAGAGTACAAGCCAATTCAACAAAAATTGAGAAGAATGAGGCTGAACATGCTGTTAAAGATAAAATAGGAGGTGAAGAAGCAGTTTGATGCTAGGTTCTTAGAAGTGGCAAAATATCCGGAATGGGTGGCAAATATTGTTCCAGTACCAAAGAAGGATGATGTGCGTCGATTACCTAGATTTGAACAAGGCCAGTACCAAAGATAATTTCCCTTTGCCTCACATCGATACTTTGGTGGATAATACGGCGAAGAGTTCTTTGTTTTCTTTCATGGACAAATTCTCGGGATATAATTAGATTAAAATGGCACCGAAAGATATGGAGAAAACCATATTTGTTACAATGTGGGGAACATTCTGCTACAAGGTAATGCCATTTGGGTTGAAAAATGCTGGGGCAACATATCAGAGATACATGGTGACTTATTTCATGATATGATGCATAAGGGAATTGAGGTCTATATTGATGATATGATTGCAAAGTCACAAGGAGAAAAGGAACATATTATGAATCTTAGGAAACTCTTTGAAAGACTAAGAAAGTTTCAACTCAAGCTAAACCTGACAAAATGCATTTTTGGAGTCACTTTGGGGAAATTGTTGGGTTTTGTTTTTAGCAAATGGGAATGAGATTGATCCGGATAAAGTGAAGGCCATCCAGAATTTGCCACCACCTCGTACTCAAAAGGAAGTAAGAGGCTTTCTGGGCAGATTGAATTAACTGACAAATGTGATCCAATATTTAAGCTACTTAGAAAACGTGATCCAAGAGAATGGGATGAAGGGTGTTAGATCTCTTTTGAAAAGGTTAAGCATTATCTATCACACCCACCAGTATTAATGCCACTCGTTCCGAATAAACCAATGATACTGTATTTATCAGTATTTGAGAGATCCATGAGTTGCATCTTGGGGCAACATGATGAGACTGGGAAAAAAGAACAAGCCATTTACTACCTCAGCAAGAAGTTTACAAATTATGAGCTGAAATATTCGTCGGTAGAAAAGTTGTGCTACGCCTTAGCTTGGACTGCTCGGAGGCTCAGACAATACATGTTGTACCATACGACGTGGTTAATCGCCAAGCTAGATCCAATCAAGTACATGTTGGAAGCACCTTCTTTGTCAAGGAGGACGGCAAGACAGCAGGTTTTGTTGTCAGAATACGAGATTGTATATGTAAGTCAAAAAACTATCAAGGGCAGTGCAGTGGCTGAATTTTTAGCAACTCGAGTAGTGGAAGATTATGAGCCGTTGAGCTTTGATTTCCTAGATGAATATTTGATGTATGTTTCGCAAGCGGATGAGGTTCCCCCGAAGAATAAAGTATGAAATATGTATTTTGATGGCGCATCTAATGCCATGGGGCACGGAATCGGTGTAGTGCTCATATCCCCAGAAGAAGATGATTATCCTTTCACTGCCAGATTGGACTTTGATCGTACAAACAATACTATAGAATATGAGGCATGTACTATGGGCCTTCGTGCTGCTCTAGACAAAAAGATCAAAAAACTAGAGGTTTAGTGATATATCAATTGCGAGGAGAATGGGAAACCTGAGATGCAAAGTTAATCCGATACCGCGAACTCATATGGAGCTTGTTAGAGGAATTTGAAGAAGTAAATTTCAATTATTTCCCCTGAGAAAAAAACCGGATGGCAGATGCTCTGGCTACTTTGTCATCAATGTTTAAAGTGAATGAAGGGGCTGAAGTTGTGCCGATCAAGATGAGCATATATGATTCTCCTACCCACTGTTTGAGTATCGAAGAAGAAGCAGATGGTCTCCCTTGGTATAACGACATCCTGCAGTACATCAAGAGTCAACAGTATCCAGAACGAGCAACAGAAAATGACAAGAGAACTCTGAGAAGGTTAGCAATGGGTTTTGTTCTAGATGGAAAGATTCTCTACAAGAAAGGGAAAGATCAAGTCTTATTGAGATGTGTCGGATCTGCCGAAGCTTGGAGAATCATAGAGGAAGTCCATGAAGGGATATATGGCACCCATGCTAATAGTCACATGCTTGCTAAACTGATTATAAGGGCGGGATATTATTGGCTGACGATGGAAGGAGATTGTATCAGTGATTCCCGGAAGTGCCATAAATGCCAGATCTATACAGATAAGATTCATGTGCCGCCATCACCATTGCATGTCATGTTCGCACCATGGCCATTTTCATTGTGGGGAATGGATATGATTGGGCTTATTACCCTGAAAGCTTTAAATGGACATCGCTTCGTCCTGGTGGCCATAGATTATTTTACAAAGTGGGTGGAAGCTGCTTCTTGTACGAATGTAACAAAGTCGATGGTATGCAGATTTGTTGAGAAGGAAATCATATGCCGATATGGATTGCAAGCAAGAATTATTTCAGATAATGCTCTCAATCTGAATAATAAGATGATGAGAGAAGTGTGTACTAAGTTAAAGATCACGCATCACAATTCGACACCTTATCGTCCGAAGATGAATGAGGCAGTAGAAGCAGCCAACAAAAACATAAAGAAGATTGTCGAGAAGATAACTGATGTGTACAAAGATTGGTATGAGATCTTGGCTTTTGCTCTTCATGCATATCGCACTTCGGTTCCCACATCTATAGGGGCAACGCCATTTTTTTTGGTATACGGGATGGAAACAGTGCTACCTATTGAAGTTGAAATCCCTTTACTTCGGGTTTTGATGGAGGTTGGCCTAAAAGAGGCGTAATGGGTTAGAGCTCGTTATGAACAGCTGAATCTCATCGAAGAGAAAAGATTGAAGGCAATTTGTCATGGGAAGTTTGTGTCAAAAAAGGATGATTCAAGCCCACAACAAGAAGGTTCGTCCTAAACAGTTTCGAGAAAGGGAGTTAGTACTAAGGAAAATTCTCCCAATCGTGAAGGATTCGCGGGGGAAATGGGCTCCAAATTGGGAAGGACCCTACATGGTAAAAGGAGCCTTTTTTGGAGGAGCATTGATTCTAACTCTAATGGACAAAGATGATTTGAGAAATCCCGTGAATGCTGATGAATTGAAGAAGTATTATGCTTGAAAAAAAAACTGTGATGCTTTGCGCATGGAAATTCGAATGATTCCAAGTGTAAAAATGGAAATTCTATATCTATTTCCCTTGAGTATTGCTTTTCAAACAGAATATTCATGCTTGGTGTGATAAGTTACCATCTTTCATATTCCCTTCACTAAGAAGAAATTATCCCTAGTCACCCGTTTGTTCCTTAGGAATTATTACTTTCTTTGAACCCTGATCAAGGATCATCCTCTACACTGGAAGGCAAATACGAGGAAAAATAATAAAAAATCATGGCAAAAAAGAAGCCATCGAAAAATGTGAAATCAAAGAATGGAAAATGAAAGCCAGCAATGAAAAGAGATTAAAAACAGAAAAAGAAAAGAAAAGTCCAAAGAAAGGGGACAAATGCTTCAAGAATGAATTCTCCTTAGGAAATGATCTTTGATCCAATCACCCTTAAACACACTTTGGGCCTATTTATCCTTTCTTTCTAAACCCAAACCTTTGTCCTACATTACGTGCTTTAAAAGTCCATTTTGATCAAGCATGGATATTTAATTTGAAAGGTTGTTCTCAGAATTCATCCCATATTTTGAATTGACATTTTTACCTTGGAAGCATTTTGAATTCTCATATGCATGGTAGAGTACAAGAAAAAAGAGAAAACAAAAATAAAAGTGAAAAAAGAATGTAAAAGGAGAGGGTTAAGCCGAAAACCCACAAAGGGCGACTTAATACAGAAAAAGGGACAATTAAGTTGAAAACCCGCAAAGGGCGACTGAAGTACTGATTAAGGTTTGAATCAATGCTTCGTGTAAAAGGGGAGAAAATGTCTTGAAATCAGAGGAAAGGGAAAAACTCTGTCTAATGTAACTATGAAAGTCGAGGGATTACCCAAGTAAATTGCTCATTCAAGAGAAATTTCAGATGATTTGAAAAAGAAAGAGTCCAAGATATTCCGCATCCTGGGCATCTACAACCTATAACTTTACATTTATTTTTGATATTCACTTTTATCATTTTAAAACATTTGTTGTAATAAATTCTTCTTATCCTTTTTATGACAATTGCTTGTTTCATATTTTCTTTCATACATTTTTGAGATTGAATTTTGTTTGTTATAAAATTTAATGATGATTAGTAAACATAAAAATCTTTAAATACAAGGATTTTAAGGTATTACTAACGAATAGATTTAAATCTTAGAAAAGGTTTAGAAACCAATAATCTTGATGGAAAATTCACCAAGTAAAGGAAAACAGTGAATGTGTTGGAAACTCTATAATGAAGTCAAAAAATTTGTGAATTTCAGCGAAGTCAAAAACTGGGACTGTTTGAAAATTTATCCTGAGTGAAAGGTTCCTCAAGTGGGGCATCAGTGAACAATTGAAGACTCCGTCATGAAGTCAGATAATCTATGAACTTCAAAGAAACCATGGATTAGAAATCATGACACAATCATTTGATTGCATTCATCCTTACGAAACATACGAGCATTTGCAAAGCGTGTCAATTTCAACATTGCACTTAGCTAACATTGCAAGAATCAGGAAAAGTTTGGCATCCCCTAATCAAACTCGTTCTGCTTCTCAAATGAGTCGAGCCTCAAGACAACCATCAAGGTATGTTACTTTCATTTTCAAGTTAAATTTATTTTTTCCAAATTGATCAAACCAGTATCATTCTTGACATTTCCTTTTGATTTTAAATCGAATTCATTCTGTTTATCAAATGTGACGATCCCCGAGACCATCGTCGAGGTAATTTCTTTTGTTTTAAATCGATTTCATTCTGTTTATCAAATGAGTCGAGCCCCGAGACCAATGTCGAGGTATTTCCTTTTATTTTAACTCGAATTCATTCTGTTTATCAAATGAGTCGAGCCCCGAGACCATCGTCGAGGTATTTCCTTTTGTTTTAAATCAAATTCATTCTGTTTATCAAATGAGTTGAGCCCCGAGACCATCGTCGAGGTATTTCCTTTTGTTTTAAATCGAATTCATTCTGTTTATCAAATGAGTCGAGCCCTGAGACCATCGTCGAGGTATTTCCTTTTGTTTTAAATCGAATTCATTCTATTTATCAAATGAGTCGAGCCCCAAGACCATCGTCGAGGTATTTCCTTTAGTTTTAAAAAACTCGTTCTGCTTTTTAAATGAGTCAAATATTTTGTTTTGAAATCGAACTTGTTTCCTTAAGACGGGTCAAGCCTTGATTAGTGAGGGAACTCAATTTAAGGACAAAATCTTCAATTTACAGCTTTTTTATTCAAAAAAATAAAAACGATGATGAAAATGATGAGTGCTGAATGAAAACCCCTTTCCCTTTTCTTCACATATGATTTCACGAACCGGACAAAATTTGTGTTTGTTTATCTTTGCCTAATTCCTGATTCTCAGTAATAGCCAAAGAGGGGCAGCTATAGACACCTAATTTTGTCTGGACCACTAAATCAGGTATGATTTTCTTCCTAAACTGATGTTTTAGAATGCAAAAAGACTTTTCTTATCCTGCAAGTGGTACTCCGTTACTTAGTTTAAGAAAGTGGGCATAAAAAGTCAAACTTGAAAAAGTCAACCCTAAAAAGGTAAACCTTTAAAAGTCAACTACTAAAAAAGTCAACACACTTTCAAAATTAAGATTTGAAGTTCAATTGAATGATGGTGAAAGAATTTTCATAAACCGAGGTCTACATTGAAAGATATGGAGTGCGGAAGTTGGGTTACGGAATTTCAGTATAAAGGAAACCCTAATTCAGAAAATTTGGGGAAAAATGCTTAAACGATCAAATTGGTTGAAATTGGAGGCTCCGAATGAAAGATAAGCATTGACTACGGGTAATGGAGAAGCTACTTGGAAGAAAAACTGAAAGAAAAGTCAATTCGGAAGAAAATCGAGAATTAGGGTTTTTGGCGGATTTTGGTGAAATTTGGGAAAATTACAAAAATGGCCTGATTCGATAAAACTAAAGCCCCTAATTGATGAGGAGTGATTAAACAAGGATAGACCAAGAATCAGTTTGAAGAAATTCTGAGAAAAGAGCCAATTGGAGGAAAAACAGAAAAACGAGATTCCCGACACTGAAAAGAGGAAAAATCAAAATGAAAGGGAATTTGATTATAAAAATTGGGCATTTTTGGACCAACTCCAATTCATTATATGAAAAAGGCACACAAAAAAATCTGGAAATCGGACTTGTTTTGGGCCAAATTGGGATTAGGAGGCAAAAGGGCAAAATTGAAAAATTTAGGAAAAATACCAAATGAGCTCCAAACATTTTGAAAATTTGCAGATCTCATTCTTAAATCATTTCGGAGAGATTGGCGAAAGAAAATCTTGACTCGGAGTTCATTTGCAAAATGGCCAAATCTCGGGCCCACTATGTAGAAATTCAAAAGGACAAATCCCGAAAAAATGGCAAATGAGTTCCAAAAATTCTGAAAATTTGCAGATCTCATTCTTAAATAATTTTGGAGAGATTGGTCAAAGAAAATCTGGATTCAGAGTTCGTTTGCAAAATGGCCAAATCTCCGGCCCACTATATAGAAATTCAAAAGGATAAATCCCGAAAAAATGGCAAATGAGTTGCAAAATTTTTTAAAATTTGCAGATCTCATTCTTAAATTATTTGGAAGAGATTGGCAAAAGAAAATCTAGATTCCGAGTTCGTTTGCAAAATGGCCAAATCTCGGGCCCACTATGTAGAAATTCAAGCAGATAAATCCCAAAAAAATAGCGAATGAGTTCCAAAAATTACCAAAACTTCCAGATCACACTTTTAATTTATTTAGAAGAGATTGGTGAGGAAAAATCTGGATTCAGAGCTCGTTTACAAAATGGCAAAAGTTCGGGTGCATTAAGGGGCAATTTTGGAAATAAGCCCGAAATAAATAGCAAATGGACTTAGAAAATTTTGAAAACTTCCAGAATTCAATTTTTATTATTTTGGAAGTATTGAAAAAATAAAATTTGAATTTGGGGTCCTTTTTCTATTTATTTAGGTTCGGGGGTCAAAAAGGTCACTTTACTGAAGAAATCGAAAGGGGCCAATTTGTAATTAAGAAAAATATGAAAAATGAAGGAATTGCTGAGATAATTCCTCCCTTGGTCAGTCAGCATAGAGAAGAAGAATGAAGCTTGGTCAATTTAATTCCTTAGTCACTATCAAGCTCAAAATGCTTTCACTAGTACCTTGCAAATGGTCCCCCATTTATCCAATGGCTTAAATGCCTTGTAGAAAAGTTTTCACTGCCAGATTGGATTTTGATTGTACAAACAATACTGTAGAATATGAGGCATGTACTATGGGCCTTCGTGTTGTCGTACAAACAATACTGCAAAATACTGCGATATATTATTGGCTGATGATGGAAGGAGATTGTATCAGTTATTCCCGGAAGTGCCATAAATGCCAGATCTATGCAGATAAGATTCATGTGTCGCCATTGCAAGTCATGACTACACCATGGCCATTTTGAATGTGGGGAATGGATATGGTTGGGCCGATTACCCCAAAAGCTTCAAATGGACATACTTCATCGTGGTGGCCGTAGATTATTTCACAAAGTAGGTTGAAGCTGCTTCTTATACGAATGTAACAAAGTCGGTGGTATGCAGATTTATTAAGAAGGAAATCATATGCCGATATGGATTGCCAGCAAGAATTATTTCAGATAATGCTCTCAATCTGAATAATAAGATGATGAGAGAAATGTGTACTAAGTTCAAGATCACTCATCATAATTCGGCACCTTATCGTCCGAAGATGAATGGGGCAGTAGAAGCAGCCAACAAAAACATCAAGAAGATTGTCGAGAAGATGACTAATGTGTACAAACATTGGCATGAGATCTTGCCTTTTTCTCTTCACGCATATCGCACTTCAGGTCGCACATCTACAGGGGCAACGCCGTTTTCTTTGGTATACGGGATGGAAGCAGTGCTAGCTATTGAAGTTGAAATCCCTTCACTTCGGGTTTTGATGGAGGTTGGCCTAGAAGAGGCGAAATAGGTTAGAGCTCATTATAAATAGCTGAATCTCGTCGAAGAGAAAAGATTGAAGGCAATTTGTCATGGGCAGTTGTATCAAAAAAGGATGATTCAAGCCTACAACAAGAAGGTTCGTCCCAAACAGTTTCGAGAAGGGGAGTTAGTACTAGGGAAAATTCTCCCTATCGTGAAGGATCCGCGAGGGAAATGGTCTCCAAATTGGGAAGGACCCTACGTGGTAAAAAGAGCTTTTTTTGGAGGAGTATTGATTCTAACTCGAATAGACGGAGATGATTTGAGAAATCCCGTGAATGCTGATGAATTGAAGAACTATTATACTTGGAAAAAAAAGTGTGATGCTATGCGCATGGAAATTCGAATGATTCCAAGTGTAAAATTGGAAATTCTATAACTATTTCCTCTGAGGATTGCTTTTCAAACAGAATATTCATGCTTGGTGTGATAAATGGCCATATTTCATATTCCCTTCACTAAGAAGAAATTATCCCTAGTCACCCCTTTGAGCCTTAGGCATTATTTCTTTCTTTCAACCCGGATCAAGGATCACCCTCTACATTGAAGGGCAAACGAGGAAAAATAATAAAAAATCATGGCGAAAAGAAAGCCATCAAAAAATGTGAAATCAAAGATTGGCAAATGAAAGCCAGCAATGAAAAGAGATTTAAAAAGGAGAAAAAAAACCCAAAAAAAGGGACAAATGTTTGAAGAACGAATTCTCCTCAGGAAATGATCGTTGATCCAATCCCCCTTAAACACACTTTAGGCCAAATTATTCTTTCTTTCTAAACCCGAACCTTGGCCTACATTACGTGCTTTAAAAGTCCATTTTGATCAGGCATGGCTATTTAATTTGAAAGGTTGTTCTCAGAATTCATCTCATCTTTTGAATTGATATTTTTACCTTGGAAGCATTTAGAATTCTCAGATGCATGGTAGAATACAAGAAAAAAGAGAAAATGAAAAAATGAAAAATGAAAAATGAAAAATGAAAAAAGAAAAAAGAATGTAAAAGGAGAGGGTTAAGCCGAAAACCCGCAAAGGGCGACTTAATACCGAAAGGGGGACATTTGAGTTGAAAACCCCCATAGGGCGACTCAAGTACTGATTAAGGTTTGAATCAATGCTTCGGGTAAAAGGGGGAGAAAATGTCTGAAAATCAGAGGAAAGGGGAAAAACTCTGTCTGACGTAACTACGGAAGCCGAGGGATTACCAAAGTAAATTGCTTGTTCAAGAGAAATTTCAGATAATTTGAAAAAGGAGACGTCCAAGATATTCCGCATCCGGGGCATCTAGAACCTATAACTTTACATTTATTTTTGATATTCATTTTTATCATTTTAAAAAAATTTGTTGCAATAAATTCTTCTTATCCTTTTTATGACAACTGCTTGTTTCATATTTTCTTTCATACATTTTTAAGATTATTTTGTTTGTTATAAAATTGAATGATGATTAGTAAACATAAAAATGTTTAAATAAAAGGATTTTAAAGTACTACTAAGGAATAGATTTAAATCTTAGAAAATGTTTTGAAACCAATAATCTTGATGGAAATTTCACCAAGTAAAGGAAAACAGTGAATGTGTTGAAGACTTCGTCATGAAGTCAAAAAATTTGTGAATTTCAACACAGTAAAAAACTAGGACTATTCTGACAATTTATCCTGAGTGAAAGGTTCCTTAAGTGGGGCATCAGTGAACAATTGAAGACTCCGTCATGAAGTTAGATAATCTGTGAACTTCAAAGAAACCATGGATTAGAAATCATGACACAATCATTTGATTGCATTCATCCTTAGGAAACATACAAGCATATGCAAAGCATGTCATTTTCATCATTGCATTTAGCTAACATTGTAGGAATCAGGAAAACTTTGGCATCCCCAAATCGAACTCGTTATGCTTCTCAAAGGAGTCGAGGCTCAAGACCACTGTCGACATATGTTCCTTTCATTTTCGAGGTAAATTTATTTTTCCAAATTGATCAAACCCAGTATCATTCTTAATATTTCCTTTTGATTTTAAATCGAATTCATTCTGTTTATCAAATGAGTCGAGCCCAAGACCATCGTCGAGGTATTTCCTTTTGTTTTAAATCAAATTCACTCTATTTATCAAATGAGTCGAGCCTCGAGACCATCATCGAGGTATTTCCTTTTGTTCTAAATCGAATTCATTCTGTTTATCAAATGAGTCGAGCCCCGAGACCATCGTCGAGGTATTTCCTTTTGTTTTAAATCGAATTCATTCTGTTTATGAAATGAGTCAAGCTCCGAGACCATCGTTGAGGAATTTCCTTTTGTTTTAAATCGAATTCATTCTGTTTATCAAATGAGTCAAGCCCCGAGACCAACATCGAGGTATTTTCTTTTGTTTTAAAAAACTCGTTCTGATTTTTAAATGAGTCAAATATTTTGTTTTAAAATTGAATCCATTTTCTTAAGACGGGTCAAGCCTTGGTTAGTCAGGGAACTCAATTTAAGGACAAAATCTTCAATTTACAGTTTTTTTTTTTTTTAAATGATGATGAAAATGATGAGTGTTGAATGAAAACCCCTTTCCCTTTTCTTCACATATGATTTCACTAACCGGACAAAATTAGTGTTTGTTTATCTTTGACTGATTCTTGATTCTCAGCAATAGCCAAAGAGGGGCAGCTGTAGACACCTAATTTTGTCTGGACCACTAAATCAGGTATGGTTTTCTTCCTAAACTGATGTTTCAAAATGCAAAAAGACTTTTCTTATCCTGCAGGTGGTACTCCATGACTTACTTTAAGAAAGCGGGCATAAAAAGTCAAACTTAAAAAAGTTATCACCGAAAAAGTCAACCCCAAAAAGTCAACTACTAAAAAAGTCAACTCACTTTCAAAATCAAGATTTGAAGTTCAATTGAAAGATGGTGAAAGAATTTTTATAACCAGAGGTCTACATTGAAAGATATTGAAAGAATATAGACCTTGGATTATCAAAATTCTTTCACCATCTTTCAATTGAACTTCAAATCTTGATTTTGAAAGTGGTTGACTTTTTCAGTAGTTGACTTTTTAGGGTTGACTTTTTTGAGGTTGACTTTTTCAAGTTTGACTTTTTATGCCCGCTTTCTTAAACTAAGTCACGAAGTACCACCTGCAAGATAAGAAAATTCTTTTTGCATTCTGAAACATCAATTTAGGAAGAAAACCATACCTGATTTAGTGCTTCGGACAAAATTAGGTGTCTACACCTTCCAAAGAGCTTTTTAAGATTCGCAATGTGCTCGACCTCTCTTTACGACTTTGCAATCATATCATCGATATAAATTTCGACACCTTTATGCATCAGGTCGTGGAACAAAGTCACCATGGCTCTTTGATATGTTGCCCTAGTGTTTTTCAAACCAAATGGCATCACCTTGTAGCAAAAGGTTCCCCACATCGTCACGAATGTGTTTTTCTCCATATCTTCGAGTGCCATCTTAATATGATTATACCTTAAGAACCCGTCCATGAATGAAAACACGGAATTCTTGGTGGTATTATCTACTAGAGTATCAACGTGAGGCAATGGAAAAAAAAATTTAGGGCTCGCCCTGTTCAGCTCCCGATAATCAACACACATCCGTACTGTGCCGTCTTTCTTCGAAACTGGGACAATGTTGGCTACCCACTCCGAGTATTTTTCCACTTCTAAGAATCCGGCATCAAATTGCTTTCTCACTTCCTCTTTCACTTTTAGCAGCATTTCGGGCCTCATTCTTCTCAGTTTCTGCTGAATTGGCTTGCAATCTGGTTTCATTGAAAGTTTGTGAACCACAATATCAGGGTCCAATCCAAACATGTCTTGGAACGACCATGCAAACACATCCACATATTCCCAGTGTCGATAGATGGTCTCGGTGGACCCGCTCGAGTAAGGGGAAAACAACAAGCAGAGGAAAAGACAACTTAATTCCTCTTGAAATACAGGTCGAGGATATAAAAACATCCTCTGGAAAAGAAATGGATTCGCCACCAATCTCTTTTGGCTAGGTGTGATCGGCCACATATTAAAATCGATTTTTTATAAAAACATTTTTAAATTAATTAAAACATTTTTTAAAACCAATTTTGAAGTCCACGCTTTAAACCAGAGAAAACAAGTGTGTGTTTGGGAGTCGATTACGTGCAGGGAAGGATTAGCACCCCTGCAACGCCCGTATGAAACGGTACCTTATTAGTCATGCGTTATCTCGAAGCTCAGTAAAAGTCAGTTTTGAAGTAGGCGTTTATAAATAATTCCCTTGAAAATCATATTTTATTTGAAAAGGACCCGGAATTTACCAGCATAAAATTTTCCATATTTTCTGACAAACTCAGCAAAATATGGAATTTTTCATTGATTTTAAAATTCTCATAATCATTTTCATTTTAAAAAGAATATTTCGTTATTAATGATAATTGAGGATATCCTCCCCGGCAGACCCAGCAGGGAATTCATGAATTATTTCAACTCGGGAATAGCCTTAATTTACAAAAACATCCTTTGTAAAAACATAGAAAATGACTAAGATTATGCATAAACGTGACCAAAATATCAATTGAATAATCATGCAATTTTATCATGTCATGATAAACATTTTATTATGATTTAATAATAGAAATAATAATATGACATATGATTGACATAGCACAAAAAAATGACATGTGAACAAAATCGACACGACATATGGATGACATGGCATATGAAATGGCATATGAAATCGACATGACAAGCAAGATGACGTGGCATATGAAATGGCATAAGATGACATGGCATGTGACATGGCATGTGAATGAAATCCACATGACAAGCAGAATGACATGGCATAAAATAACAATGGCACGTGACATGGCATAAAATGACATGAAATCGACATGACAAGCAAGATGACAAGGCATATGGAATGGCATGAGATGACATGACATGTGACATAGCATAAAATGACGTGGCATGTGACATCGCGAAAAATGACATAGCATGTGAATGAAATCGACATGACAAGCAATATGACATGGCTTATGACATGGCATAAAATGACATGGCATGTGAATGAAATCGACATGACAAGCGGAATGACATCATATAAAATGACATGGCATGTGAATGAAATCGACATGACAAGGAGAATGACATGACATATGATGACATGGCGAAAAATGACATAACTTGTGAATGAAAACGACATGACAAGCAATATGACATGGCATATAAAATGGCATAAGATGACATGGCATGTGACATGGTATAAAGTGACATGGCATGTGACATGGCATAAAATGACATGGCATGTGAATGAATCGACATGACAAGGAGAATGACATGACATATGATGATTGTAGACACGTAATTTTGTCCGAACCACTAAAACAGGTATGTTTTCTTCCTAAATTGATGTTTCTAAGTGTAAAAAGACTTTTTTCATCCTGCAGGTGGTACTCCAAGACTTAGTTTAAGAGGGTGAGCATAAAAAGTCAAACTTGAAAAAAGTCAACCCCGAAAAACTCAACCCTAGAAAGTCAAACTACTGAAAAAGTCAACCCACTTTCAAAATCAAGATTTTAAGTTCAATTGAAAAGTGGCGAAAGAATTTTGATAATCCGAGGTCTACAGTGAAAGATATGGAGTTTGGAAGTTGGGATTTGGAGATTCAGTAGAAAGGAAACCCTAATCCGAGAAATTTAGGGAAAAGTGCTTAAACGATCAAATTGGTCAAAATTGAAGGTTCCAAATGAAATATAAGCACTAACTACAGGTAATGGAGAAGTCAGTTGCAAGAAAAATCGAAAGAAAAGTCAATCCGGGAGAAAACCGAGAATTAGGGTTTTTAGTGGATTTCGGTGAAATCGGGAAGAATCATAGAAATGGCCCGACTTGGTAAGACCAAAGCCCCCAATGGATGAGGAATGATTAAAAAGGATATCCCAAGGCTCATCTTGAAGAAAATCTGAAAATCGGACTTATTTTGAGCAAAACTGGGTTTCGGAGGCAAAAGGGCAAAATTGGAAAATTTGGGAAAAATAGCAAATGGACTCCGAAAATTCTGAAAATTTGTCAATATCATTCTTAAAACATTTGAAAGAGATTGGTAAAATAAAATCTTGATTCAGAGTTCGTTTGCAAAATGGCCAAATCCCGGGCTTTTTATGCAGTAATTCAAAAAGGAAAATCCCAGAAAAATAGCAAATGAGCTCCAAATCTTTTGAAATTTTGAAAATATCATTTTTAAATTATTTTGAAGAGATTGGCGAAAGAAAATATTGATTCGGAGTTCGTTTGCAAAATGGCCAAATCCCGGGCCTCCTATGCAATAATTCAAAAAGATAAATCCCGAAAACATAGCAAATGGACTCCAAAAATTCTGAAATTTTGCAAATATCATTTTTAAATTATTTGGAAGATATTGGAAAAATAAAATCTTGATTCGGAGTTCGTTTGCAAAATGGCCAAATCACGGGCCTCTTATGTAGTAATTCAAGCCGATAAATCCCGAAAAAATACCAAATGAGCTCCAAAAATTATGAAAACTTCTAAATAACACTTTTTAATTATTTTTAAGATATTTGTGAAGAAAAATCTTGATTTGGAGCTCGTTTAAAAAATGGTAAAATGTAGGGGCATAAAAGGGCATTTTTGGAAGAAAAAATCTAAATAAATAGCAAACGGACTCGAATAATTTTGAAAACTTCCATAACTCAATATTTTATTATTTTGGAAGTATTAAAAAAATAAAAATTGAATTTGGAGTCCTTTTGATATTTATTTTCATCCGGGGGGCAAAACGGTCATTTCACCCAAGCAACCGAAAAGGGCTTCTTTGGGCCTTTCAAAAAATCAGACTTGGGCTGGAAAAGAGAAGTGCTGGCCTGCCCAAGCCCAAAGGAAGGAGGGAGCTTCTGATTTTTCAATCAAATGGCTAAAAAGGCAATCATGTGCCAATTTGAGAATGAAATAAATTATGTTTTGAACATATTTATTATGCTGCCATCAGATGCCATGCGTTGATTCATTTCTCTTAAATAAATCATTTTTATAGAATTGTTTTATATAGTGGCCTCTTTATTCTAAAATATATTACTTGCAATAGTATTTAAGAATACCAAACGACCTAGTAACTTATGGGATTCAAAATAGTTTTCGAATCCAATTTCCTTAACTTTTACACGTGTAGGATTTAGTGGGATCGTTTTATGATTCTTTAAATGTTAAAGTTCATAATTGAAGTTAGTGATAAATTGCCATTATGTAAAATGCAATTATTTGCAAACGTTCCAAACTATAGAAGATTGCATGTTTATACCCTAAAGGTTATAAAACAAGCTCTTTTGTATTGGTTTACAAAAGGAGTTACATTTTTATCATTAGCTACAAGCTAATAAGTAGATTCCAATAGTTGTTAAAGTAACAACTGAGCCATATGATTGGAATCTAGGTCTCGTTGTGATCTTAATAGATTAATAACTTTGATAATGAGATTATCAAGTATATGATAAAACACATTCTCATGTGGTGCTTTAACAATAAGATTGTCTCAAGTGCAAGTGGGAGATTGTTGGTATATGCCCTAGAGCCAATCAGATTAGGCATGGGATATAGAGTTAATAAAGCAAACCTATCACTATTACTTAGTGATACAAGGTTTTCCTTCATGTTAGTATGACAATAAAGAGTTATTAAGTACTAATCAGATGAAGCCCATGGAACAAACTTGCTTTGCTAAGGAATTATATTGAGTTATAATTGTAAGATCCTTATGCATCAAAGCCTTGTTCCTGAAACTGTTCCTGGTCATCGTATTGCCAAGACGGGGCATTGGCAATGCTCAAAGACTAGTATATGTTATGCCTTCTTACATATGAAGTAAGAAACCGATCTCATAGGTTGAAGTATGAGGAATACTTAGGATAACATATAGGTGCTTGTCTGTTGAACAAGTTCACTGAACATGGCCCGCTGTGAGAACTCCATTTGGTATGGTCACTCAAGTGTCTATGGAAATTTTCTCACATGTCAGTCATGTAAATTAGTCCTCGGACTTGAGATACCAGGTCATCTTGTATGGAGAGTGTCATACATTGATTCCATCTGAACAGGTTCCAATAAGGGATGCTTATGGTAGGGTGGTTTTGGGTATGACATGAACCATACGAAGATGGATGAGTGATCTAGAGGGGATTCACCACTCCAAGTGATATTGGAGACATATCTCATATGTTATACGAAGATGGATGAGTGATTCAGAGAGGATTCACCACTCCAAGTGATATCGGAGACATATCTCATATGTTCTTAGCTTGGTTTTACTAAATGAAGTCTTTGGCAAAAGCATAATGGATTTGGGAGAAATCGTTTCTCTAAATTTATAAGGTTATAAGTTGAAAGAACTAATATGGATTGAATATGAGTAGACACTGCACCATGCTCATGGGCTATCCAAGATATTTGGTGAAAGGACCGTATTACATTGATAGACTGGTTACTGAAAGGTTTCAATGAAGTCACATTGACTTCTCAACATTTGGGTGATCATGATGAGTTGCTAGATCTCGCTCTTGATCTATGAGTATATGTTAATGAGATTAACTTATATGCATTGCCAATATTTTGGAATCCTAATGGGTCACACACAATAGGACGGATATGTTGGACTAAACTTGGGATTTGATTAAGTAAGACTTAATTGAATAAACGGTTAAATTGGAGGAACTAATTGAATAAGATTCAATTATGATTGGTTAAGACATAATTTGATTTATGAAATCAAAATTAAGATGTCTTAACAAGACAATAAAGATAAGCTTGTTTTAAGCTAATGATGTCTAAATGTAGACATGTCTTAAGATAAGTTATCCTGGCCGATAAATTTGAGTTATCCGAAGTGAGAAAAAGTTTCTCTATTCGAAGAGTTTAATTACAGATTAAATTCTAGCAATTCATATTTAACTAAACTGAACCTAAATACTATAAATGATCTATTCGGCCAAGCATACTAAGAGTTAGTAGTTGAGCGATACTTGGTAATTTAATGAGTAACAGTTACTCTTTAAAAGGGAGTTACAAAGCAATTACAACTTCCATTACTATTTCCTTTATGCTGGTCGGCCATGATAAATGCCATAAAGGATGGAGTTTTATTTTGGGCCCTAAAGGGTTGGTGATTGGTTTTAATGTGAAAAGAATACAAATATCTTTCCTAGGTTAAAAAACACAAATATTCGGCGAATGCATTAGGTCTAGCCGTACACTTCCTTTGTAGATGGCTTCTTGTCTTCTAAGCTTTTAAAGAAAATGCCAGAAATAAGGAAGGGTTTAACTAGGGCATTAAATGGACTTTATGTGTGTGTTTTATGAATGAATAAAGAAATCTATTCTTTGCTAAGAAAACACAACACATTCGGCCACGAGAGAGTGTGGGCAGCCGAATCACTCTTGAGTTTTTGCTCTCTTCCTTTTTTTGTTTTTCCTTCCAAAAACCTAAGAATTGTTCTTTTAGATGAGTGGAAATCTAAGAGAAAAATCGTTCTTCTCTTGGTGAAAACAAAAAGGGATTCGAACAAGACAAATTGTTTGTTTTGTTGCACCCTCTCTTCCTTTTGTTCCCTGTTCTATTGTTCTTGAATTTTTGAAAAGAAGAAAAAGTTCTTTTTATTGTTTCGGTCAAAAAGAAAATAAGAAAGATCTACCTTTTGGTTTTGATCATTAGATCAATCTATTAGCATTGGTGAATCCCCTTACCTTTTGAAGGTTCTAACTGTTGTCTATGTGGATCACCGTTAGAGGCAACACGTTTAAATTGCTTGTGGCCGTTGGAGAGATCGAGTAGTGATCGCATTGCTGCTGTCATCATACTTGGAATGGCACACTCTAGATTACGATATCTTGAGTAGGTAAAAATCTAAATCATATGAGTGATTTAAATTTTTTATTGCTTGTAAACCCATGTTAATCGAAATCTAAAGATCCTGTTGTATTCGGGTGCTTTTATGTTTCCTTTCGCTACGTTATATTTTGATATAATTGAATAAGCATGAGCCTGAATTTCCCAACATTCCCCAGGGTTTCACTTCAAAGTTTGCCAAATCCCTAGGGTTTTTTCTTTTATGATCTTGGCTGAATGGTATTCAAGAATCACCTAGGGTTTTCTTGGTTATCCTTCAATTCTAGTTAAAGCCCAATATTTTATCATATAGGCCATCCACTTATTTTCTTGGTTGGCCGACCCATATGTCTCTTAGGTGTGCTAGTCCATTAATCGAGATTAAAGACTTATCAAGAAGCAAAACATTTTTACTCCAAGTTAGACCATTCGGCTATGTCATTAACTATTAATGTCATTGGGCCGAATGTCACACTACAAAGCACTCCATGTTGGGCCGATCATTTATAGTTCATATGTGATCAAGAATGGTCCAAGAAACGAATTCTTTTTCCCATGTACCCATTCGGCTATATCAAGACTTATGAGTAGAGATTGATTCTCAATCAAACTCCTAGCTCAAGTTGAACTTTTCACACTTACAAGTCTCCAATCAATAATGTTATCATATAACATCAATTCGAATCAAGACATGATATTCGAATAACCCATAGTTCAAGAATCAAGAGTTTGATTCTCAATCAAACTCTAAGTTAAAATCTTTCACTTTATTCTAAAACAATTCAGTCAAGATATTATTGTCTTCTCAAAACAACCACATCCTTTTTGTAATATTAAGACATCTAAATTTGGATTTCTCAAATCCTAATTTTGTTTTAATCTTTCTTAATTGAACTCTTCAATTAAGTCCTCCAATTTAACCTTTTATTCAATTAAGTCATACTTAATCAAATTCCAAGTTTAATCCAACAATACGTCCTATTGTGTGTGACCTATCAGGTTTTCAATATGTTGGCAATAAACATAAGTTAATCTCATTAACCTATATTCATAGATCAAGAGCGGGATCTAGCAACCCATCATGACCACCCAAATATTGAAAAGTCAATGTGACCTTTTTTCGAAACCTTTCAGTAACCAGCCTATCAGTGTAATCTGGTCTTTTCACCAAATATCCCAGAATGACCATGAGCATGGTGCAGTGTCTACTCATGTTCAATCCATATTAGTTCTTGCAGCTTATGGTTAACCTCATGAATTTAGAGAAACAATTTCTCCTAAATCCATCATGCTTCAACCGAAGACTTTATTCAGTTAACCCAAGCCAAGAACATATGAGATATATCTCCGATGTCACTTGGAGTGGTGAATTCTCTTTGGATTACTCATAACTTAACAGTTTGAGGAACAAGGCTTTGATGCATAAGGATCTCACAATTATAAATCTTTATAATTCCATTGCAAGGCCATTATGTTCCATGGGCTTCATCCGATTAGTACTTAATAACTCTTTATTATTGTACTAACATGAAGGAAAACCTTGTATCACTAAGGAATAGTGATGGGTTTGCTTTATTAACTGTATATTCCTTGTCCAATCTGATTGGCTCTAGGGCATATACTACCAAATCATACTGGAAATGGTTTGAAACCGTAATTTAAAGCAAGAAAAAATGATTGGCTTAAAGCTAGCCTCTTGGATGGAAATCCGGCTTAGCCATCACTTGGTAGAAACCAAGGTCATCAAGCTCATAATCATTCTTTTCAAAGAGAACATAAATATATAACAAAGAGAATGCTCCACAATCAACTCATATTCAGCGACATATGCACATGAAAATGAAAAATTATAAGCAAAAAAACATAAATAAACAACAAGAACAAAGGTTGGCTCAAGGTTGGCCACTTAGATGTTAATCCGACCTAACCATCACTTGGTGGAAACAAAGATCATCAAGCGCATAACCTTAACATCTCATGAAGAAAATAAAGAGAAAATGGCATCAAATAAACCAATATACCAACAAGTATTCTATGTCCAAGATGAAACACGAAACAACAAAGGAAATATCACCAAAAATCATACCAAGTTTCGGCCACCTTGAAAGAAAGGAAAAAAAATTGTGAGAATTTTGTTTTCTTGAAAAAGAGAAGAGGAGAAGAAAAACTCATTTGAAAACCTTTTTGAAACCTTTTGTTTTTGAAGAAAAAGAAAAGAAAATCATACATAAAATAAGAAGAAAAGAACATGAAATGAATGAAGAAACAAAGAACAAACAAAGAAAAGGAAGCTACTGATGCACCCAAAAGAGTGTATCTTATTTAACCTTGCACTAAAAAGATCAATTGTAAGTATAATGATTAGCAAGGGTCGAGTCCTCAGGGATTGGGTTTTAATCTATGAGTTATTAGTTTATAACTTACGTTCAAAGAAAACAATAAAAGAAAAGGGGTTTTTGAAGCCAGATTTAAACTAAAGTAAATAATAAGAATAAGATGCAAGGCGGTATAACCAGCCAATAAAAATATATATACTAAATTAGGCGGTATAACCAGCCAATAAAAATATATATACTAAATTAGGCGGTATAACCAGCCAATAAAAATAAAACAAAGTTAATATACAAATTAGGCGGTATAACCAGCCAATAAAAATAAATATAAAAAATAAGCAAACTAAAAGTAAGAAAACAAGAAAGTAAGAAGAATCAAATATGAAAAATATGGTTAAGGTTTCATTCTCCACCACTAGACATCATTAAGAATCAATTTCAGATCTATCAATATCAACCAACTATCAAAGTTAACAACCGTAGATAACAACAAGCTCTGTTATCCCAATCTTTCCTTAATTTGTCGTTAAATAGAACAAGCTCTCTATTTAATCTCTAACCATTAAACAACCTAGAATAAGCTCTCTAAATTCAATTTAATGGCAGCTTTATGATGAGAAAGATAGGTTGATCTAAGCAACAAACACATAAGCTCGGATTGTTCAACTTAGGTTATGTTCCACTTTGCAATTATTGAAAACTTGACCATAATCATTAATCACAAATTGCCACTTATGAATAGGAAATCAAGACAATTACACGGATCAAGACTCCTAAACTAGCAATAGATAATTATCAAGATCTATCTAGTTGTACACCTAAATAAATCAAGACAACATCATGAACAATTCTTGTAGAAGAACATAAGCAACTTTGATAGAAAATTAATGATAGATAGAATCTGAAAATCAATCACAAAACGTGTCTAGGGCTTTGAAATCACCCTTAACCAAATAGAAGTTTAGCCTAGCATAGGCATCATAAACATAAACATAAAATTAAAGAGAATCTAAGAAGGAAATAAAAGAAAGAAAGAAGAAGAAGAAGAATATTAATTATCCAACCTCTTGCTCTTTCTAAAGAAAAAGAAAACTAGAGAAAAGAAAGAAGAAGAAAACTTAGAGAATTTTGTTAAAATGGCTAATATCCTACCAATCTCCAATATGATCCCTTACAATCATCCAAGGCCCTCTATTTATACACATTTTGGAGGGCTAAATGACAAGAGACAAGCTTTACAAATTTCAAAGGTAGGTATATGACGATTTTGATCAGCCAACTTGATGGTCGATTTCGTCAATATTGGAGGCCTGATCGGATCACATGGTCTTCTAGAAAAAGGTTCCCCTATCAGTTACGGAACCATAGCCGTTGGAATCAGCTCATTTGCTGATGTGGTTAAGCAGATATGGGCAAAATACGAAAACATGTCAGCACAGATGTCATTACACATCAGCCACCTTGATGGTCGATTTATTCAATATTGGAGGCCTGATCTGATCACATGGTCTTCTAGACAAAGGTTCCCCTATCAGTTACGGAACCATAGCCGTTGGAATCAGCTCATTTTCTGATGTGGATAAGAAGATACGGGCATAATACGAAAACATGTCAGCACAGACGTCATTGCACATCAGCCAACTTGATGGTCGATTTCGCTAGGGAAAACGACTCCGTTTTAAGAAGTGTAAAACATGAAAAAGATAGATATGCCTCTTAGCTTTGCATGGCTACAAATTTCAGCCTTATTGCTTCAGTGAAACTCGAGATATAGCTGATATGGCAAAAGGTGTCGGAACTGAAACTGAACTGGATTTGCCCTTAATTCTAGTAATCTGAAATCACTCAAAGAAACTTGTGAAAAACACCAAAATACATAAAAATATAAAAGATCATAAACACAATTAGACTAAACAATAATAACTCGTATTTGACACAAAACATTAATAAAACATAACTAAAAACTATATAATTATACGAGTTATCACACCCCCACACTTAGATTGTTGCTAGTCCCTAGCAACGACTCAATAAAAATAAAATAAGAAAATCTAATCTAATCCATTTTCGTAGGAAATCACGGTGGCACTTAGCATGTGACACAAGCCTTTAAACCCCTAGGTGTCCCTAGTGGACGAGTTTAGTCTCGTGAGGGTTTACTAGAACGATACCCACAAACATTGAAAAACTAAAATATAAATAAACTGCATATACTAAAAATATTTACTCCTAATCCTTTCAATACAAATTAGATACAATATTTGAACAAGTCTTATAAACTAATCAATAGCTTAAAGAATTTCACAAAAAATCATGCTTGAATGTAAATTGTTTGAGTTAAGCCAATATTAGCATAACATATCTCAATCAAAATATTGCATGTTCAAATTTAATCTCAACTTCTCACATGGGATACCCTCATGATTTTCACTTTTTAAAGTAGTGGTGAAGTGTTTACACTCAATCAATCTCATGAAAACAGTTCTACCATATTCTTGCTTGTCCACCTATTCTCCACTATTTAGATCATACAACTTCATGAATCAAGAGGTCTTTAATCAAGGTTGTAATGGGGCCAAGGGGTTTGTAATGTGGTTGAAGAACAAAAGGATAAAGATATCACAAAGGTTCCAAAGAGTTCATAAAGTTTAGAGATATAAAAAGATCATACAAAGAAACTTCTCAAAACTCTTTACAAGTACATAGTCACCTAGGCCGGATATTTATGTTGGGCCTTTTCTTCATTCTGAACAACTTTGTAACATCTTTTTCTTTTTCCCAAAATTCAAGAGATGATTCATATTTTTTTTTTTGAATGTATTTGCCAGTATTCCATTTCTTTTTTTTTTTTTTTTTTTTTTTTTTTTTTTGACTTTTCTTTTCTTTCCCCCCACACTTATTTCTTGTTTCTAACCCAAATTTTTAACTAAAAATATCCCTTGTCTTTGCAACTTGTCTCAAAACATGCTAATTCATCTTTGGAACAAAGGTAAAGATATAAGTATATTTAGGTTAGGGACAAGTTATGGTTACCAAAGAGATAGCTTATTCAATGTAGGCTCAAATTGGTTCACTAAGGATGTGTTCTCTTGGAACATCAATAAGGGATGGCTGTTTGGCTCTGGCTAAAAATCCTAATGCCTCTATCATATTCATGTTGTCACATGTATCAATATAGTCTCAAACGGTTTAAAGCAAGTTCTAGAGAATCCTGTAATCATAAGAGCACTCAAGAAAGAAATTAGATTGATTTGTATAATGCATCAATCATTATAGGCTCAAAAACTCACAAGGATGATTATACAAGTCAGATTAAGTCTAAACATGCTTCTTTCTCAATCAACATATCATATTAACATTGGCTCATAAAAATAAAAAAAAATGATATCAAGCTCAATTCTCATGAAAATCTTCTCACTAATAACTCTGTTTTAGACTTATGCAATTCATATCTCATCATTGTATTAAAAAGGAACTAAAACACACTAAAAATTATAATAAAGACTCATAAAAAAAAAATAGTAGACAAAAATAAAAGAAATCCTAAATCATTCCCCCCACACTTAATTCTTACATTGTCCTCAATGTAAGTCTATTAACCCAAATGAAAGAATCATGTGTAAGAGAAAAGAACTAATAACATAAGAATAGGAACAGCTAAGACTCAAAACAAAACAAACTCATGCAACCTAAATAATCTTAAAATACTAAACAAAAATTAACAAGTAAACATAAAAAGATTAAAATCAAACTGACAAGGTGTGTCTCAAGTCTCCCTTACTCAGACCTTGTTCAGAATGAATACTTCTAAATTGCTTAAAACACAACAAACTTTTTTTTTTTTTTTATTATTTTTTTTTTTTGAAAAGAAGAAATCAAACTGACAAGGTATGTCTCAAGTCTCCCTTACTCAGACCTTGTTCAGAATGAATACTTCTTAAATTTTTTTTTTTTTTTTTTTTTTTTTTAAATTAGCAAAATATGTCCCTTACCCCCTACTAAAATATGACATTGTCCCCAATGTCAAATTTTAAAGGTAGAATTTAGGAGATATTACCTGCAGAGGTTGCTAACCACTTATTATAACTGAGACACAACAAGCAAAATGTTAGATAATGTCACAAAGACAAAGTGCAATCCACTCCTTGCTCGTCCATATCTCTTTTTCTTTTTCCGAGCGTTTGCGAAACAACCGTAGCAGATAAACACTCATAAGCTTGGAGCTTTTTAAGTAAATCTTCAATGGTTGTAGCAGAAATTATGGTTCTCCTTGCCTCTGAAAACATGAATCCATTATCCACAGCATTATCTAAATATAAAAGCAAATTACTAAAATAACCATTAATATTAAGCAAACCAATGGGTTTCTTATTTGTGACCAAAGATGACCAAGAAGCCACGCAAGCTATTTCTTCCAATGTACCCAGACCTCCTGGTAAAGCAATGAATGCATCGGCAGAATGGTACATGATTGTTATCCGTTCAGGGACACTCCAGACTTGTATTTCCTTACCCACGGTAGGTCCACAAAAACTTGTGAATAGTTTTGGCACGATTCCTAGAACTGGACTTCCTCCGGTGTGTGCTGCTGTAGCGACTGCTCCCATTAAACCCGTACTACCGCCTCCATAAATCAAGTGGATCTTTTGTTGGGCAAGTATTACTCCAACTCTTATGGCTTCATCAGCGAATATGTTATTTTTCCCTGGATAAGCACCTCCAAAGACACAAATTTTTTTAATGCGCTGGGATGAAGTACTTTCCATTTTTTTTTTTTTCGAGTGCCTGAAAGAGAATGAGTACATGGTGTAATATATAGAGGACTGAGTAGTGAATCAGACAAGAGTAATAATGTCGCCGAAAGTGTATCTGACCTGTCAGAAGAAAATGTTAACCTAACAAAAGATTTTTGCGTGATTTCAGGAAGAAAATCAAAAAGAGAAGAAAAAATCAACCGTAAAAGACAAATAAAAAAAAACGAGAATAATTACACAAATCGAACAACACGTAAATTAAAACAAAATAAAGTTATTGCAAATCAAACCAAAAGCTGAGAAGTCATTTATTGTAGTTGTGATTGTGGCTCACATCTTCCTCTGGTTTTACGTCCAGAAACGGCTTAAACGCCTTCTATGAGTCGAGGATATGCTTCCCATCCAGTTTTCTTACAAGCTGGCAAAGAGGGTCTTTTAACATCAGATTCCCAAGATGTTGCCATTCCCTTTGGAATTGCGACCATAAATCAAGAATTTCTCTTTGTACGTCTCCACTAGGATGCGTCTCAAGAGAAAGTTGGATATTACCCAAATTCTCCTTACTCAGTCCATCCTTAATGAATTCAATTTTATCATCTCGATTAGAGGACGGAATCCCAATAGAACGACATTTACCGTTACACGTCCATCGTGCACATTTGTGGCAATTTGAACTCATGCGCTTTGCTCGTCGCTTCTTTGCAAAAGTGCTTCTACCTGTACCTGGTAAATGCAAAACAGGAAGATATTCATCTTCACGTACCTTGGCTTCAATTAGCCAACGTATGTCGTCAGGAATCCCTTTGTGCATAAGCATTCTTAATCTCTCAAGTCGAACTTGGTAAAGCTTCAGTAAAATATTTCGAGGAAAAGGAGGAAATCGTTTCTGCAATCTTGTGAGAATATCATCCATCCTGAAAAAAAAGAATGAAAAAAAAATTGAAAGAGAAATTGGAAGAGAAATTTATATACAATATCAGTTTTGTGGGTAGCTGATGGAACCGATTTAAATAATCACGGAGTACCGTTATCCGCCATTTAACCGGGGTTAAAAAAAATAAATTAAAAATTATATTTACATCTTGTAAGAGAAAAGAACTATTAAACAAAAGAAAAGAAAAACAATAAAAGATAGAATGATGGAGAGTAAGGAATATGCAAATCTGATATAATAGATGCTCTCCATCCTTTTGGGTGGCCTCCCAAGAAGCGCTTGGTTTATTGTCCTCAGCCTAACTTAGACCCATGCCATTATTATTCAACATACTTTGGCTCAAAAAGTGGAAACTCCTCCACATCTTGTATTGGAAAGTTCTCATAGTAAGGCTTCAATCTATGACCATTCACTTTGAATGCCTTATCTGTTTTTGGGCTTTGGATTTCAACTGCACCATGAGTAAATACATTAGTAATAACAAAAGGTCCAACCCAACGAGAACGTAACTTACCTGGATATAACTTAAGGCGTGAATGGAAGAGAAGAACTTTTTGTCCAACAACAAATTCTTTTCTTGATATCATCTTGTCATGGAATGCCTTAGTCTTTTCCTTGTAAATCCTAGAATTCTGATAGGCATCATTCCTTATCTCCTCTAATTCTTGTAGGTCAAGTTTTCTTTTCTTTCCTATCTCATCCATCTCCATGTTGCATTGTTTGATAGCCCAATATGATTTATGTTCCAATTCAACCGGAAGATGACAAGGCTTACCATAAACAAGTCGATAAGGAGACATACCAATGGGTGTCTTATATGCTGTCCTATAAGCCCAAAGTGCATCATCAAGTCGTGAACTCCAATCCTTCCTATTTGGATTAACTGTCTTTTCAAGGATGGACTTAACTTCTCGGTTTGACACTTCAGCTTGCCCACTAGTTTGAGGATGATATGAGGTGGAGACCTTGTGTGTGATGTTATACTTCCTCAAAAGTGCTTCCATAGTCCTATTGCAAAAGTGAGTACCTCTATCGCTGATTATGGCCTTTGGCGTTCCAAACCTAGCCAAGATGTTAGTCTTGACAAAATCTTCTTATAATCTGATCGGAGCAATGCTTCCAAAGGTAAGGATCATCCCATATGTAGTATTTGGCATCACTCTTGATCTTATTTCTTTGAGCTTGTGTCAACTCTTGTGGCAACTTCTTGGTAACTAAGTAATTAACAATATCAGCATACCAAGGAGTTGTTGTTCTTATAAAAAGAAGTTGCTCATCCGGAAAGTTCTCATTCAAGGGTAGTGCATCATCTTCATGAACTAAACGGCTAAGATGGTCCGCAACCAGGTTGTCACTACCTCTCTTATCTTTTATCTCCAAATCAAACTCTTGTAAGAGAAGTATCCATCTAATCAACCTTGGTTTGGCCTCCTTTTTAGTGAGTAAGTACTTAAGGGCTGCATGGTCAGAAAATACAATTACTTTAGTACCAATTAAATAAGATCGAAATTTTTCTAAAGCAAATACAACAGCCAAAAGTTCTTTTTCAGTAGTGGAATAGTTCAATTGAGCATCATTAAGAGTTCTTGAGGCATAATAAATGGCATGTGAGGCTTTCCCAACCCGTTGGCCCAAAACAGCTCCAATGGCATAGTCACTAGCATCACACATGATTTCAAAAGGTACATTCCAATCTGGTGGTTGGATGATAGGAGCTGATGTCAAGAGTCCCTTCAATGTTTCAAACGCCTCTTTGCATTTATCATCAAAGTGGAAAACCACATCTTTTTGTAGTAGCTTGCAAAGAGGTAATGTGATCTTTGAGAAGTCTTTGATAAATCTCCTATAGAAACCTGCATGTCCAAGAAAAGAACGAACCTCTCTCACATTTGTGGGAGGTGGTAAAGAATGCATAATATCTATTTTAGACTTATCAACCTCTATCCCTCTAGAAGAAATAACATGGCCCAAAACTATTCCTTGTTCTACCATAAAGTGACATTTTTCCCAATTCAAAACAAGGTTAGTTTCCATGCATCTTTCAAGTACAAGTGTAAGGTTCTCTAGACATCTATCAAAAGAATCACCATAGACACTAAAATCATCCATAAACACTTCTATGATATTCTCTACATAATCTGAAAATATGCTAACCATACACCTTTGGAATGTAGCTGGTGCATTACAAAGACCAAATGGCATACGCCGGTATGCAAAAGTACCAAATGGACATGTGAATGTTGTTTTCTCTTGGTCCTCCGGAGCAATGGCTATCTGATTATAACCTGAAAAACCATCAAGAAAACAATAATGAGAATGGCCAGCTAACCTTTCAAGCATTTGATCAATAAAAGGTAAAGGAAAGTGGTCTTTGCGAGTTGTGGAATTAAGTTTACGATAATCAATACAAACTCGCCATCCTGTTTGAATCCTAGTAGGAACAAGTTCATTCTCATTATTTGTTACCACCGTTACACCTGATTTCTTTGGAACCACTTGGACTGGGCTCACCCATTTGCTATCCGAGATAGGATAGATCACTCCAACATCTAGGAGCTTCAGTATCTCCTTTTTCACAACCTCCATCATAGGAGGGTTCAATCTTCTTTGTGCTTCTCTTGTTGGTTTAGACCCTTCCTCTAACAAAATCCGGTGCATGCACATGGATGGGCTTATTCCCTTGATATCGGCAATTGTCCAACCAATTGCTGTTTTATGCTCTCTAAGCACCCGGATAAGTCGCTCTTCTTGCAAAGGTGTGAGCTCTTTGGCAATGATGACAGGTAGTGTGTCCTTTTCCCCTAAGAACAAATATTTCAAGTGGTTCGGTAGTGGTTTCAATTCTAAAGTTGGTGCCTGCAAAATGGAAGGTAGAAGTTTCTCATTAGATAAAGGCAAATCAATAAATGAAACATCAAACCTTGCATCTTTAGCTTGCAGCGAGTGTAAAGATTCTAGTGCCCCTTCCACATGGTCACTCAAGGCTAGTTTAGCATTCCCCATTCCGAGATGGTTGCTAAGGACTATTTCCACACTATCTTCACCATCTAGCTCATAAGCTTGCTGCACTAGTGAGTCAATTATATCAATATTAAAAACAGAATGCACATCACTAGGATATCTCATGGCCTCAAAAATGTTAAAGCGAATTATTTCACCATCAAATTCCATAGTTAAAGTGCCATCATGTACATCTATTTTAGTTCTTGCTGTTTTCAAGAATGGTCTCCCTAATAGAATAGGTGTGGGATTAGAAGACATCTCATCTTCCATCTCAATAACATAAAAGTCAGCGGGAAAAACCAATTCATTAACCTGTACAAGAACGTCTTCTACAACTCCTCTTGGATAAGTGTTAGAACGGTCAGCAAGTTGTATTATAACACCGGTTTCCTCTAATGGTCCTAGATTCAATGAAGCATAAATTGAATATGGCATGACATTAATAGATGCCCCTAGATCTAGCATAGCACGCTCAAACCTGGTGTTGCCTATCTTACAAGGAATGGTAAACATACCTGGATCCTTGCATTTAGGTGGGAGTTTCTTTTGAAGAACAGCTGACACATTCTCCCCCACACTTACCTTTTCATTCCATTTCAACTTCCGTTTAGATGTGCACAACTCTTTTAGGAACTTGGCATATCTTGGCACTTGCTTGATAGCATCTAGTAAAGGAATGTTCACCTCTACTTTCCGGAAGGTTTCCAAAATTTCCTTCTCTTGCTCCTCCTTCTTGGACTTTGCTAACCTGCTAGGAAAAGGTGGAGGAGTTATATAAGAAGGAAATGATGGTTTAGGAATTACCTTTTTTAGTGGCTCGTTGGGATGTGAAGAGGATGCCATGGTATTGTTCTCCCCTTGAGCACTATCATTTTGTGGTGTCTCTAGCTGTTTCCCACTTCTTAAATTTATAGCATTGGCATTCTCTCTTGGATTCACTATGGTTTGGGAAGGTAATTTCCCAGAATCCCTTGCTTGCATTTGACTCATGGTTGTTGCCAATTGCCCTATTTGAGTCTCCAAATTTCGAATACTTGTCTTTGTTTCCTGTTGAAATTGAATTGTATTAGTAGAAAGAGCTTTAACAAGATCTTCAAGAGAAGTACCTGAATTTTGGGTGGGTGGTAGTTGTTGTCGGGTTTGGTATGGTTGTTGCACTCTTTGCTGAAAACCCGGTGGCCTGTGGTCAAATGGTGGAGGAATAGTTTGTGATTGGTTCCCTCCATAATTGAAGTTTGGATGATCCCTCCATCCTGGATTGTATGTGTTTGAGTAGGGATCATATTTCCTTGATTGGTTCTGAAATCCACCCATGGCATTCACATGTTCATTGGTATCCTCTTGAAGTGTTGGACACATATCAGTTTGGTGCCCTATGTTTGAACATATGCCACAAGCCTTTATTTGTTGTATTTTACCTACAGTCAATTGTTGAACAAGAGAAGTCAGTTTATCAAATTTTTGTTCAAGGGATGATATACTTACCTCATTAACTCTCTTGGATTGTGGTGGTGGATCTTGTCTCATTGAGAACTGTTGAGAATTGGCTGCCATGTTGGAGATTAATGTTCTAGCAGCCCTGGGAGTCTTATCAACTAGAGCTCCCCCACTAGCGGCATCTATCATACTTCTCTCCATGGGCATGAGACCTTCATAGAAGTATTGGATGAGAAGTTGTTCACTTATTTGATGGTGTGGACATGATGCACAAAGTTTCTTGAACCTCTCCCAATATTCATATAAGGACTCTCCGTTGTATTGCCGAATCCCACATATCTCTTTCCTAATGTTGGCAGCCTTAGATGCTGGGAAATACCTTTCCAAGAATGCTTTCTTCAAATCATTCCATGTAGTGATGGTCCCGGATGGTAGATAGTAGAGCCATTCCTTTGCTGAATCAGCTAGAGAGAATGGGAAGGCTCTCAACTTAACTTGCTCTTCCGTGACCCCTGTTGGTCTCATGCTTGAGCAAACTACATGGAATTCCTTGAGGTGCTTATTTGGATCCTCTCCTGCAAAACCATGAAAAGTTGGGAGAAGGTGAATCAAACCAGATTTTAATTCAAAAGCTACCTCAAGATTAGCATATTCAATGCATAATGGTTGTTGACCCAAGTCCGGAGCGGCTAGCTCCTTGAGAGTTCGGTTGTCAGCTGCTGCCATCTCTCCTTGCTTCTCTTGGATGTTTTGGATCAACTCCTCGATTGGTTGTTGGTGAGAAGTTATAAATTCCCGAATTTTTCTAAGTCGTAAGTCTTTTTCGGGAGCTTGGAACATTCACTAATAAAAAAATATAAGAAAGTAAATAATTAGAACAGAAAATAAGAATAAACCAATAAACTAATAAACTAAAGAAAGCAATCCCCGGCAACGGCGCCAAAAATTTGATGCACCCAAAAGAGTGTATCTTATTTAACCTTGCACTAAAAAGATCAATTGTAAGTATAATGATTAGCAAGGGTCGAGTCCTCAGGGATTGGGTTTTAATCTATGAGTTATTAGTTTATAACTTACGTTCAAAGAAAACAATAAAAGAAAAGGGGTTTTTGAAGCCAGATTTAAACTAAAGTAAATAATAAGAATAAGATGCAAGGCGGTATAACCAGCCAATAAAAATATATATACTAAATTAGGCGGTATAACCAGCCAATAAAAATATATATACTAAATTAGGCGGTATAACCAGCCAATAAAAATAAAACAAAGTTAATATACAAATTAGGCGGTATAACCAGCCAATAAAAATAAATATAAAAAATAAGCAAACTAAAAGTAAGAAAACAAGAAAGTAAGAAGAATCAAATATGAAAAATATGGTTAAGGTTTCATTCTCCACCACTAGACATCATTAAGAATCAATTTCAGATCTATCAATATCAACCAACTATCAAAGTTAACAACCGTAGATAACAACAAGCTCTGTTATCCCAATCTTTCCTTAATTTGTCGTTAAATAGAACAAGCTCTCTATTTAATCTCTAACCATTAAACAACCTAGAATAAGCTCTCTAAATTCAATTTAATGGCAGCTTTATGATGAGAAAGATAGGTTGATCTAAGCAACAAACACATAAGCTCGGATTGTTCAACTTAGGTTATGTTCCACTTTGCAATTATTGAAAACTTGACCATAATCATTAATCACAAATTGCCACTTATGAATAGGAAATCAAGACAATTACACGGATCAAGACTCCTAAACTAGCAATAGATAATTATCAAGATCTATCTAGTTGTACACCTAAATAAATCAAGACAACATCATGAACAATTCTTGTAGAAGAACATAAGCAACTTTGATAGAAAATTAATGATAGATAGAATCTGAAAATCAATCACAAAACGTGTCTAGGGCTTTGAAATCACCCTTAACCAAATAGAAGTTTAGCCTAGCATAGGCATCATAAACATAAACATAAAATTAAAGAGAATCTAAGAAGGAAATAAAAGAAAGAAAGAAGAAGAAGAAGAATATTAATTATCCAACCTCTTGCTCTTTCTAAAGAAAAAGAAAACTAGAGAAAAGAAAGAAGAAGAAAACTTAGAGAATTTTGTTAAAATGGCTAATATCCTACCAATCTCCAATATGATCCCTTACAATCATCCAAGGCCCTCTATTTATACACATTTTGGAGGGCTAAATGACAAGAGACAAGCTTTACAAATTTCAAAGGTAGGTATATGACGATTTTGATCAGCCAACTTGATGGTCGATTTCGTCAATATTGGAGGCCTGATCGGATCACATGGTCTTCTAGAAAAAGGTTCCCCTATCAGTTACGGAACCATAGCCGTTGGAATCAGCTCATTTGCTGATGTGGTTAAGCAGATATGGGCAAAATACGAAAACATGTCAGCACAGATGTCATTACACATCAGCCACCTTGATGGTCGATTTATTCAATATTGGAGGCCTGATCTGATCACATGGTCTTCTAGACAAAGGTTCCCCTATCAGTTACGGAACCATAGCCGTTGGAATCAGCTCATTTTCTGATGTGGATAAGAAGATACGGGCATAATACGAAAACATGTCAGCACAGACGTCATTGCACATCAGCCAACTTGATGGTCGATTTCGCTAGGGAAAACGACTCCGTTTTAAGAAGTGTAAAACATGAAAAAGATAGATATGCCTCTTAGCTTTGCATGGCTACAAATTTCAGCCTTATTGCTTCAGTGAAACTCGAGATATAGCTGATATGGCAAAAGGTGTCGGAACTGAAACTGAACTGGATTTGCCCTTAATTCTAGTAATCTGAAATCACTCAAAGAAACTTGTGAAAAACACCAAAATACATAAAAATATAAAAGATCATAAACACAATTAGACTAAACAATAATAACTCGTATTTGACACAAAACATTAATAAAACATAACTAAAAACTATATAATTATACGAGTTATCAGCTACCTAGGTTAGCTTCTCCAAAGACCTCTCAACCTTTTCCTTTTTCCTCTTTTTTCTCTCTGCCTTTCCTTTTCTCCTTAGGTGAGTTTAGCTACTGCCTTGTGCCCTCAAAATGAAGAGTGAATGGCTGAAAAAATATCTCCCCCATTACCCTATACTAGCTTGGCCGAATGGCCCCTTCAATCTCCTCTCTTTATCTTTTTTTAGCCACTTGGCTTCATCATGTTGCCTAGCCAATAAGGTTTAATCCTTACACATTAAAATACCATCCATTGGATAGCCAATGTAATTCCTACTTAATCACCAACAGTGCTCCCCATTGGCCAAAAATGCCAACTCATGTACTAAATAAGATGACTCATGTCCTTTGCTCTCAACATGCCATTTGATCATCTTTATCCTCCCTTCCTCTCTCTTGGCTGAAAATGGTCTTGAATATTCTAGGGTCTTCTTTTTCTTGGCCACTTGGAAACATCACATGCTTTAGCCAATGATCCTCCTCCAAGAATGGCTCCCATTGGCCAAAAATGCCAACTCATGTACTAAAAAAGGTGACTTGTGTCCTTTGTTGCTATCCATTTATTTACCAACATACCATTTAGCCCCTCTAAGAACACTTTCCACTCATCCTTTTTAATCACCAAAATACCTCAGTTATTTACTCCATGCACCTATACTTTTCACTTAATTCTAAACTCACCCCCATTTTCCTACATGGATCCTAAGTTTGGGCCTCCCAACAACAAAATCTAAATGGCTTTCCTAAGGTTGGACCTCTCTACAACAAAAATCTAAATGGATTCCTAAGGTTGGACTCCTAATCATACCATCTTTCTTCTTCTTAGTCATGAGAAATGGGCCACCAAAAACCTACCAATTGGTCATTGAAGATGGGCTCCCATGCTTCCACCAAAATTGCCACCACTTTAGCAAAAATGGACTTCCCATATTTTTACCAAAAATTGTCATCCATTTAGAAAAATGGACTTCCATATTTCCATCAATAATTGTCATTCACTTGGATAAAAAACAAATGGGCCTCCCCTTTGATCCTTCATGTCTTGGTCGAATACTATGGATTTCCCACCAATTTTTTGTTCACTTCACTTCCATTTGGTTTTATCACTTCAATGTTCAAAAATGACTTCAAAAACATCAAGATTACTTTTTTAACACCTAAATTTCCTCTTTAATCTTGATTTTCCAAAGTTGACTTTTTCACCTTTGACTTTGATATTTTGGTCAACTCTAAGTTTGACTTTTCGATTGACTTTGACTTTTTGATCCGAAGTATAAAAAATGGCACGCCCACTTCACCGAACCCAAATGTTAGTCACTAAACCATGAAATTGGAATGAATTTAGAAAATCAGGTTTTGTAGGAAAAACGTACTTTTTAAGGGCCCGGACGAAATTACGTGTCTACACTACACCAATCTTCTTGTTCTCACATGCCACAACAAAATGGGATAGCTGAAAGAAAAATGGGCATTTAATTGATGTTAATATATGCCTTAGAGCCAAACAGATTGGACAAGGGATATACATTTAATAATGCAAACCCAGTCACTATACATTAGTGACACAAGGTTTTTCTTCATGTTAGTATGATGATAAAGAGTTATTAAGTACTAATCAGATGAAGCCTATTGAACACAATTGACTTGCAAAGGAATTATTTATAATTGTGAGATCCTTATGCATCAAAGCCGTGTTCCTAAAATTGTTCCTGGTCATCGTATTGCCAAGACAGGGCATTGGCAATGCTCAAAGACTAGTGCATGTCAAGCCTACTTACTTGTGAAGTACGCAA
This sequence comes from Fremontodendron californicum, assembly GCA_030761205.1. Lineage (NCBI taxonomy): Eukaryota > Viridiplantae > Streptophyta > Magnoliopsida > Malvales > Malvaceae > Fremontodendron > Fremontodendron californicum. Next base: position 8,885,623 of record JAULJL010000032.1, read on the forward strand.
ATGATCTCACGTTTTGTAGTATGAGGGATACTTGGGATAACATATAGGTGCTTGTCTATTGAACAAGTTCACTTAACTTGGCCCGCTGTGAGAACTCCATTTGGTTTGGTCACTCAAGTGTCTATGGAAATGTTCTCACGTGCCAGTCGTGTAAATTAGTCCTCAGACTTGTGATACCAGGTTATCTTGTATGGAGAGTGTCATACTTTAATTCTATCACGAACGGGTCCCAAATGAAGGGATGCTTATGGTAGGGTAGTTTTGGGTATGACATGAACCATACGAAGATGGATGAGTGATCCAGAGAGGATTCACCACTCCAAGTGACATCAGAGACATATCTCGTCTGTTCTTGGCTTCGGTTAACTTAATGAAGTCTCTGGCCAGAGCATGATGGATTTAGGAGAAATCGTTTCTCTAAATTCATAAGGTTAACCATAAGCTGCAGGAACTAATATGGATTGAACATGAGTAGACACTGCACCATGCTGATGGGCTTTTCGGGATATTTGGTGAAATGACCGTATTACACTGATAGGCTGGTTACTGAAAGGTTTCAATGAGGTAAAGTTGACTTCTCAACATTTGGGTGGTTATGATAGGTTGCTAAATCCCACTCTTGAACTATGAGTATAAATTAATGAGATTAATTTATATGCATTACCAACATATTGGAAACCTAATAACTCACACACAAAGACATAATTGATGACTAAAGCTTGGGATTTAATTAAGTAATGACTTAATTGAATAAAAGGTTAATTTGGAGGACCTGATTGAATAAGATTCAAATTAGGAAGGTTAAGATATAATTTGGATTTGAGAAATCCAAATAAAGATGTCTTAATAGTACAATGTGGATAAGCTTGTCTTAAGCAGACCATGTCTTAATTTGGACATGTCTTAAGATCTCCTGGCTGAAAATAAGAAGTTTTCCGAAATGAGAAAGTGTTTCTCATTTTAGAAGAGTTTGATTACGTATCAAATTTTGACTTCTTGTTTTTCACTAAACCGAACATTGCTTCGATTATGTCAAGTCCGAGTTCAGCACTAAGAGTTAGTGTTTGACTAGGATTCTTACACTTGTTAAGTGAAAGAGTTTCACTTCAACAAGGACTTTGTTAATCCGAGCTGGTTGAGTTCAATTAGGACTCTAAGAGTTTGATTTGGAATCGAACTCTTATCCGTGTGAAACCGAGCTATTAAGGTAAGACATAATCTAGGATAAGTTTGACCTCGACTTTAGGAGTTAGACTTTCAGTCGAACCAGGATGCTTTAGGGTGAAAGAGTTTCACCTCAACTAGGTTGTTTGATTTAAAATCAAACATCTATCCTTACCTATCTCTTAGCAAATGAACCTGGACATAATGTAGGGTGAATTCGGCCAAGCTACCTATGTGATATAGTTTGGCCAAAACTCAATCACCTTGATCGGAAGAGTTCTTATCATAGTGAGAGTTTAAATGAGATTTAGACTCTATCTATTCCCTAGCATTAGTGGCAGGCCAAGTAGAGTTCTAAGTGAAGAAAAATTCTCTCGTTATCTTTTGACGCAAAAGAGAAATGAAATTGATTCTTCCAAGGGACTTACAGTTGTGTGAAAAAGAAATGACAAAAGGAAATAAATAAAATATCATTCTACACATGTTTTTGGTTTTGATGCCAAGAAAAGAAAAAATGAGAGAATCCTATTTTATTATTTTTGTGACGTCATTGAGAGCTTTGCTCCAAGTAAAAAAAAATGTTTTTTTATCTTGAGAACAAATTTATAATGTATTCAGCCTAGGCTATTAGATGAATAGCCGAACCTCCTAGTTATTTTTCTTAATGTTTTTCTTTGAATAGCCAAACTATCCATTCCTTTTGGTGAGTTGCGGCTTTGAGCGAAAACACGAGAGATAGACTTTTGATTATTGATCATACGATCAGATTGCTAGCACAGTGGAATCCTCGAGACCTTACGAAGGTGTCAACAGCCATCCGTGTGGATCATCGTTGGAGGCTTGTGTTGCTCGTGGCATCGGAGAAGTCGTTCGGTGACTTTGATGTTGTTGCCTTCTTGCAGGGATCGACGCACTCAAGATTACAAGTTCTCGAGTAGGTATGATTATGATCTTGATGGTTTTAATGTTTTAAATACCATGTATCACATGTAAATCATGATCTGAGATCCTGCGGTAGTCCGGGTGCTTCTATGTTTGCTTTCACTATTATGTTTTTAAATTTTGTTATATGCATGAGCTCGGATGAAACCCAACAATTGAGACTTCCCGTACCTTACTCCTACACATGCAAGTTCCTTTTATTTATTGGGATGATGTTGTTCTTGCTTCATGTTATCTCATCAATTGTATGCCATCTTCAGTTCTCAATGGTCAAATCCCTTTTTCCTTTTTAGTTCCTAACGATCCTATTTACTCATTACCTTTGCGGTTTTTGTTGTAATTATTTTTTCCATAACCTTTCCCTAGGTCTCAACAAGCTCTCCTCTCGGTCTGTTAAATGTGTGTTTTTAGGTTATTCTCGTCTTTAAAAAGGTTATCGTTGTTATTCTCCAGAACTCCACCGTTCATTTGTTAGTGCCAATGTTAGCTTTTTTGAGTCCACACCTTTCTTCTCTTGTTCTTCGACAACATCACAGTCAATTTCTGTTGCTTTACCTCTTCCATCACCACTTGTTCTCCCTCCACATGGCCATTCACCATCTATGCCTGTTTCTCGATTGGATGAACTTTGGCTTGACTCGGAGTGATATTGATCATTCAGTTTTCTATCAATCTATTTATGGCCGTCGTATTCTTCTAGTAGCTTATGTGGATGACATTGTTATTACTAGAGATGATATAGAAGGTGTAGAAACCTAATTTTGTCCGCCCCCCTAAACAAGGTATGTTTTCCTTCAATTTAAATTTTTCTAAGCTTACCTCTTCTTCATGGCCTAGTGACTTAGCATTTGGGTTCGGTGAAATGGGCGTGCCATTTTTGATACTTCGAATCGAAAAAGTAAAGTTGACCAAAAGTCAAAGTCAAAGGTCAAAAAGTCAACTTTGAAAAATCAAGATTAAAAAGGAAATTTGGGTGTTAAAGATGTAATCTTGATGTTTTTAGAGTCAATTTTGAACATTTGAGTGACGAAATCAAATGGAAGAGAATGAACAAAAATGGTGGAAAAGGCATGGTGGAACCCAACCAAGCTGTTTAAGGCAGGGGGAGACCCATTATTTTTATCCAAGTGATTGGAAAATATTGGTGGAGATATGGAAGCCCAATTTCCAAGTGATTGGTAAATTTTTGGTGGAAATATGGAAGCTCATTTTTGATTAAGTAATGGAAATTTTGGTAGAAATATGCAAGACCATTCCTTAATGACCAAGTGGTAGAATGTTTAGAAAATATGAGAGCCCATCTTTCAAGACCAAATTGAAGATTGATGGGTAGGAAATGAAGAGCCCAACTTGTGTAAAAACATATGGAGAGCCCAACTTTAAGAACCCATGTAGGATTTTTTGGTGGCAAGCCCAAATCTAAGGTCCATGTAGGAAAATGGATGAGGGGTGAGTTTAGAATTAAATAAAAATTGTAGAAGTTGTAGGAGTATTGTGTAAATAAGTAAGGTAAAGTTATAATTAAAAATGAAGAGTGGAAAGTGTCCTTGGAGGGGCTAAATGGCATGTTAGTAAATAAATTGATAAGTGATAAGAGCAAAAGACATGACTCATCTTATTAGTACATGAGTTGGCATTTTTGGCCAATGAGAGCCACTCCTGGGGACCAAGTAGGAACGCCATTGGCTAGCCAATAGGAAGGGGTGAATCCCATTGGCTAAGCAACATGATGAAGCCAAATGGCTAAAAAAAATGAAGAGAGGTGGAGACTCAAAGGGGGTTTTTGCCAAGGCATGTATAAGCCTAAAAGAGATTTTTTTTTTTCACTCATTGACTCTTCATTTTTGGAGCATATGGCAGTACCTAAAATCACTAAGGAGAAAAGGAAACAAAGAGAGAAAAAAAAAGAGAAAGGAGGAGGAAGTAAAGAGTTTTCTTGAAGCTTACCTAAGGTAGCTTCTTTTATTTTATTCTTCATTGCTTTTTCAAGTTCTTTTCTTCTTCTTTTCCACATGATTTTCATCTTCATTTCTTCAAAAATTAAAATTTCAAAAAGGTTTTGAAAAGATCTTTTCTTTCCTCTTTTTCGAAAAAAGAAAACATTTACGACATTTTTCTCTTGGTTTTCCACATAGCCGAAACTCTTTTTTTTCTTCTTGCCATATATATATATTTTTCTTCATGCTTTCATCTTTGCTATATGTTTCTTATGGTCTATTGAGTTATTTGATGCCATTTCCTTCTTGAAATATTGAGGTTATGAGCTTGATGATCTTGGTTTCATCCAAGTGATGGTTAGGCCGAATTAACATCCAAGAGGCAAACCTTGAGCCAACCTTTGTTCTTGTTACTTATCTATATTTTTACTTATATTTTTGTCATTTCTATATGCATACTTTTCTGAATATGAGTTTATTGTGGAGCATTCTTAATGTTGCATATGTATTTTTCTTTTTGGAAAAGTGGTTATGAGCTTGATGATCTTGGAGTTTCTCTAAGTGATGGTTAGGCCGGATTAACATCCAAGAGGCCAACCTTGAGCCAATCACTTTGTATTAATTAAAACATGTTTTCAAATGATTTCCAACATGATTTTGGTTAGGATTAATCAAAGGTCCATAGCCAAAATCTTGTTTTCTAAAGTGTTGGAAAAAGCAATGTTTTAAAGGTTGGATATGCTGATTTTTGGCAACATGAATCGAATGCATTTTTTCTCAAAAAAAAAAATTAACCTCATTTAATACACTCTTGGGTGAACTTACGATTAAAATTTTAGATTTTTTTTAGTTTTCCTTAAGGGTTACAAATTTTTTTTTGATAAAACTGGTTTTTAGAGGTTAAAACAAGCTTTAAAACAAGTTAAAGGCCAAAAAATTTTCCACACTAGGGGGCTGACCGAGACCTGTAGGGGGCTATTCTAGGTCATTTTTTGATCATTCAAGGTTAAAAAAAATATGGTTTTGTTAAATCGGGTTATGCGTAGTTAAAACGAGTTTCAAAATCGAGTTAAATTTTGGTCATTTTAGCCGTAGGGGGTCTTGGCCAACATTGTTTTCTTTTAGAAAAATTTCATCTTTGTGTTTTCTATGGTTTTAAAACATTGCATTAAGGCTCACTTATAGGTACTCGGATGCCAAACAATGGCATTAAGATATTCCCCTAATCCGAGCAAAAATCGTGCCAAAAAAATGTTGGGAATGTACTACTTCGAGCTCATGCAAAAACATGATAATCAAAGTGCAGCGAAAATAAACAAAGAAGCACCCGAAGTACAATAGGATCTTAGGCTTGTGTTTGCATAGGTTTATGACATTCAAAAACAATTAAATCACCCATATGATTTAGAAGTTACCTACTAAAGATATTGTAACCTTAAGTTGCATATCCTAATCTCGAGTCCAAGCTCTACAAAGCTTCCAACTCGTTCAAGACCACAAAAAGCACAATTGTCCTTCCTCTAGAGCTAGTCCACACGAACAGCTGATGGATCATTCTCTAAGGTATGGCGATTCACTTGTGCTAGCAAGTTGATCCTAAGATCATAATCAAAAGGTCTATATTCTTATCTCTTTCTCCTTTAATCAATCTCACTCAACTAGGTGAGAAAGCGGCAAGAAGAACACCAAGATAGGAGGAATTGCGGCAAGCCTTAGGGAGCTTAGGGAGGCTGCGATTTCACTATTTTGCTAAGTAGGAGTTCTCTTCTTGAAACCAAACTTTTTCTTAAGAAAAATCAGAATATCACAAGTAGAATAGAGCTTCCTTGGGTGGCTACAACCTCTAAATATCATTATATAGTGGCCCACACCGTAATCCCTATCTCCCTATGCTTGTCCGGCCACCTGTTACTTGTTGCACAAGATTTTCATTAATCCACTTGGACTTAAACTATTTAATTCTAAGATGGATCAATAGGCCCATTATATTATCTAATAATAATAATGGTCAAACAATCTTAATGCCTTCAGTAGGGCCAACCATCCTTAGTGGACAGTCCTAAATTAGAATAGTTGCTTTGGACTCTTTCTAATTTTTTGTCATGCTTATTTATTGGATAAATTAATTTCTAAACGAAAGTAATTTAATTCTCAATTAAATTTTCTTTCTCTTCATGAATTAATTCATGTCATTAATCTATTAATATCATCTCATGATATTATTCCAATATAGTATAGTCAATTGCAATTCACTTTGCACATCTCAATGTCAAAGTTGACTACTACACTAGATAAGACTTCTTGATTTCTCTTACCTCATTAAGACATTGTCCTTGGATTTCTTAATCTCAATTATGTCTTAACTCATTTCAATTGAACTTCTTCAATTGAATCCTTAATATAGATCTTTCATTCCTTTAAGTTTTACCTTAATAGAATACCATGTTTAATCCATAGATATCTGTTCTTATGTGTGTGACCCTCTAGGTTCCCAATATGTTGGCAATGAATATAAGATAATCTCATTAACTCATTTTCATAGATCAAGAGCGGGATCTAGCAACCCATCATGACCACCAAAATATTGTGAAGTCAGTGTGACCTTTTAGAACCTTTCAGCAACCAGCCTGTCGGTGTAATACGATCCTTTCACCATATATCCCGGATAGAAAATAAGCATGGTGCAGTGTGTGCAGTGTCTACTCATGATCAATTCATATTAGTTCTTTGCAACTTATGATTAACCTTATGAATTTAGAAAAACAACTTTCTCCTAAATCCATTATGCTTTGGCCAAAGACATAATCAAGTTAATCGTAGTCAAGAACAAACGAGATATGTCTCCAATATCACAGGGAGTGGTGAATCCTCTCTGGATCACTCATTCATCTTCGTATGTTCATGTCATACCCAATAACCCCCTACTTTAAGCATCACTCGTGTTTAGGACCCATTCGTGATGAAATCTAAGTATGACACTCTCCATACAAGATGACCTGGTATCACAAGTTTGAGGACTAATTTACACGACTGATACTAAGAGAACATTATCATAGACACTAGAGTGATATATTACCAAATGAAGTTCTCTTGGAGGGCCATGTTTAGTGAACTTGTTCAACAGACAAGCACCTATATGTTATCCCAAGTATCCCATACTTCAACCTGTATGAGATCGGTTGCTTACTTCATAAGTAAGAAGGATTAACATATACCAGTCTTTGAGCATTTCCAATGTCCCGTCTTGGCAATACAATGACAAGGAACAATTTGAGGAACAAGGCTTTGATGCATAAGGATCTCATAATTATAACTCTTTATAATTCCTTTCCAAGGCCATTATGTTCCACGGGCTTCATCCGATTAGTACTTAATAAATCCTTATTATTGTACTAACACGAAGGAAAACCTTGTATCACTATAATCATAGTGAAGGGTATGGTTTATTGACTGTGTATCCCAAGCTCAATCTGATTGGCTCTAGGGTATACACCAACAAAAAAATGTTTTTCTTAAAGTTCAATCTAAGTTTCTTTCAAGGGTATTTGGATATCTCCTTTGATATTCCAATGCCATCTCTTCAAGAGAGAAACACATTTCGATAAAAGCTCCCGTTTTCATGCATTTCATATTTAAAAAAATCTTTTCTAAATTTGTCATAAAAACATGCTTTCTCAGTGTCATAAACTTTTGGCATGAATTAATTCTTAATCTCTGCCAGGTTTACCAGGGAGGTTAGGAAATTCTTTAAATGCACGTGTTTAAGTAATTATAAAGTATGGTTTTTGTTTGCTCGAAATTACGTGTGTTAAGCGAAAGAGTATTTTTCAAAGCTTTGCCGGGTCTGCCAGAGAGTTTGGTTAAATTTTATAATGTTTGTCATTTATGTAATTTCAAATAAATAAATGCATGAACAAAATGATTGTAAAATATGGGTGTGCACATCTTTCTTTATGTTCTTTAATAATTGTTGCTTATGCCATGTTCTTAATTATGGCACTTGATGATTGTGATTTGTATAATTTCTGTTATGATTTTAATAATTTATTTTAATGTTAATTTCATGTTCATGATATTTGTTAATTCATGATTCTTTGCTTATGAGTATGATTTTCTTTATGCTATTTGTTGCTTAAGTTAATATTTTGATTATGCCATGTGATAAGTATTACTTAGATTAATTTCTTGTGTTAGTATATGCACTACAGCCAATCAGATTGGACAAGGGATATACAGTTAATAACGCAAACCCATCACTATTCCTTAGTGATACAAGGTTTTCCTTCATGTTAGTACGATGATAAAGAGTTATTAAGTACTAATTGGATGAAGCCCATGGAACATAAAGTCCTTGGAAAGGAATTATTAATAATTGTGAAATCCTTATGCATCAAAGCCATGTTCCTAAAATTGTTTTTGGTCATCGTATTGCCAAGACGGGGCGTTGGCAATGCTAAAAAACTAGTACATGTTAAGCCTTCTTACTACTGAAGTAAGCAACTGATCTCATGCATTGAAGTATGAGGGATACTTGGGATAACATATAGGTGCTTGTTTGTTGAACAAGTTCACTGGACATGGCCTGCTATGAGAACTCCATTTGGTATTGTCACTCTAGTGTCTATGGAAATGTTCTCACGTGCCAGTCATGTAAATTAGTCCTCGAACTTGTGATACCAGGTTATCTTGTATGGGGAGTGTCATACTTTGATTCCATCATGAACGGGTCCCAAATAAAGGGATGCTTATGGTAGGGTGGTTTTGGGTATGACATGAACCATGCAAAGATGGATGAGTGATCCAAAGAGGATTCACCACTCCAAGTGACATCGGTGACATATCTCAGCTGTTCTTGGCTTCGATTAACTTGTTAAAGTCTTCGGCCGGAGCAAGATGGATTTAGGAGAATTTTTTCTCTAAATTCATAAGGTTAACCATAAGCTGCGATAACTCATATGGATTGAACATGAGTATACACTGCACCATGCTCATGGGCTATCAGGGATATTTGGTGAAAGGACCGTATTACACTGATAGGCTGGTTATTGAAAGGTTTCAATGAGGTCACGTTGACTTCTCAACATTTGGGTGGTCATGATGGGTTGCTAGATCCCGCTTTTGATCTATGCGTATAAATTAATGAGATTAATTTATACGCATTGCCAACATGTTGGGAACCTAATGGGTCACACACAATTGTTGGCTTAAACTTAGGATTTAATTAAGTAATGACTTAATTGAATAAAAGGTTAATTTGGAGGACCTAATTGAAGAAGATTCGAATTAGGAAAGTTAAGACATAATTTGAATTTGGGAAATCCAAATAAAGATGTCTTAATAAGACAATATGGATAAGCTTGTCTTAAGCAGACCGTGTCTTAATTTAGACATTTCTTAAGATAAGTTGTCCTGGTCGAAAATAAGAAGTTGTTCGAAATGAGAAAAAGTTTTTCGTTTTGAAGGAGTTTGATTACGAACCAAATTCCGACTTCTCGTATTTCACAAAATCAAACATTGCTTCAATTATGTCAAGTCCGAGTCCGGCAATAAGAGTTAGTATTTGACTAGGACTCTATTACTTGTTAAGTGAAAAGTTTCACTTGAACAAGGACTCTGTTAATCTGAGCTGGTTGAGTCCAACTAGGACTCTAAGAGTTTGATTTTGAATTAAACTCTGATCCCTGTGAAATCGAGCAATTAACATAGACATAATCTGGGATAGGTTCGTCCTCAGTTTTAAGAGTTAGAGTTTCAATCGAACAAGGATGCTTGAGGGTGAAAGAGTTTCACCTCAACTAGGTTGTTTGATTTAAATCAAACTCCTATCCAATCCTATGTTGGCTGAATGGGGACTTAATAGTGGCTATATTCATTCAAGCTTATGTGATAAGACTTTGGTTTGAATTAAGAGTTTTTGAAAGAGAAGTGTTCTCTTTTAACTGGGAGTTTTAATTAAAAGAAATCTCCTCTTTTATCTCCCTATGCTTGGTCGGCCAAGTGAGTTGTTTTTAGTAGAATTCTTTGTTGTTTGGATTATCGAAAATAATGAGAATCCTTGATAAGCAAAATGGGTGATACGGTTTAGTGTATATGATTCCCTAAAAATGTGGGCCGCCTAAGTGATATGTATTTTGTCACTTACGATTTTTAGGGGACTTCAGAATTCTCCTTGAAACATTTGCTTTTAGTTTAATTAAAAATAATAGGCACTCACGCTTTTAAGTAAGAAAACTAAAAAGAATTCTAAAGTAGGAGAAAAAAGGGTTCTTCTTACTAGATTAAAAAGAATCTATTTTGGCTAAGGCGATAGTGATTTTGCTGAATCTCTTCCAAATTTTTTTTCTTACTTGATTTTCTTTGTTTAGCCGAACCATTGAATCTTTTAGTGGTTTTCAGCATTGGGTGAAAATCAAGAAGCAGAACCTTTTGATTATTGATCATATGATCATCCTGTTAGCATAGGCGAATGTCCAAGGCCTTACGAAGGTGTCAACAGCTGTTCGTGTGGATTACCGTGGAGGTAAGACACCTGTGTTGCTCGCGGCCTCGGAGAAGCCGTTTGGTGACCATCAAGTTGCTGCCATATTGCAGGGGTTGGCACACTCGGGATTACGAGTTCTCGAGTAGGTACGTATTATGATCATATGATTGGTTATGTTTTAAATGCCTTAAAACCCATATATATCACGATTACAGATCTTGCGGTAATCGGGTATTTGTTTGTTTACTTTCGCTGCACTATTTTAATGTTTTATGTTTAAAGCATCAGCTCGGATTTTCCAACATCTTGTCTATGCCATGTGATAATTAGTGATCATACTACTTTGTTTATATTGCATGTTAATATTTGTTTTGCACATTCATGATCATATAAATGATTTTAAATGCATATAGAAAATCAAGTTTTAACAATAAGTAAGGCAATATTCCTGACTTAAAATAATTCATGAGTTCTCTGCCGGGTCATGCCATGGAGGATTTCATCAATTATCATTAACAACGGAATACCCTTCTTTTAAAACGGAGATGATCCTAAAGATTTCAAAATTAAGAAAACTTCTATGTTTTGCCAGGTCTGCCGAAAAATATAGAAACTTTTGTGACAATAAATTCTAAACCGTTCTTTAAATAATATGATTGTTTTAAAAGGGAATTATCTTTGAATACCGAATCTAAAACCAACTTTCATCGAGACTCAAGATAACACATGATTAATAAGGTACTGTTTTATATAGGCGTTGTGAGGGTGCTATAACTTTCCCTGTGGTGTAACCGACTCCCGAACCCGTATTTTGATATTCTCTGGTTTAACGTGGATTTTAGAATTGGTTTTTCCAAAATGTTTTAATTGATTTTATTGCAAAAACCAGTTTTAATAGGAGATCGATCACACCTAGTCAAAAAGATAGGTGGCGACTCCCGTTTTTTGGTTTTTCAAAACCTGTACTTTTTAAGAGGAATTAATTAT